>OY728159.1:1686386908-1691386908 GCA_963277665.1 Viscum album
ACACCGGTGACAGAAATGGGATTTTGGAGGCCTTCAGAGGGGTTTTTGGGGTCAAAAAACATGACAGAAGCTAGCTTGTGTTGATTCGGTGCGTATATCTTTTCGCTGGATTCGATTTGATATGTGGTAGAGCCCAAACGGACACCCGGAGCGAAAGTTATGGTCGTTTGAAGTTGGAGAACTTTTTTCAACTTTCTTATAACTCTAATATCTTCCGCACCTTAGACCGTCTCACGGTTTTGATTATATGTTCCTCTATATCTCTTCATGATCTTCGATTTGACTGGTCGTGGTGCTTCAACGGACGCTCGGATCAAAAGTTATGGTTGTTTTAGTGATTTCGGGGTTTCTCGTGTTTTTTTATTTTTTTATTTTCATTTCGCGGCGGTTTTATTGAAACCGCCGCTAATCATCGAATAAAATTAAAATAAAATAAAATAAATAAATAAATAAATAATTTTTTTTCCATTTAGCGGCGGTTTTTTCGCGGCGGTTTTAAAAACCGCCGCGAAATGCCGGCCCGAAACGCATTTCGCGGTGGTTTTAAAAACCGCCGCTAAACGGCAGTTTTCTTGTAGTGACACCATGATATGGTGTCTCAATTTATTATAATCCTACTAACCCTAATATCTTATATCATATGTGTCTTTTAAGGCTATATAATCCATCCATAGATCATTTATTCAATAAAACTATCATGGAACCTATAGGTTCACATCATAATGTAGAACTATTATAACCTTTCAGTGTGATATATATTCTTAGAACATTATCACATAATATATCATGTAGAAGAATAATCATTATGTGATAAGAAACTTCATTAATATTCAATAAAATTAATACATGTAATTAATTACTTAAAAGTTGGTTCTAGGGAACCAACTCTAACATACTCCCACTTTCACTAAATCCAATTGTTAAAAACCTTCATTATACTATCTATCACATGATACTCATTTATCTAATAATATAGATCATTCATTAATGATTATACCACATTTTCTTCTGTGGATACTCTGCTTACTAAAATTCACCTTATTGAGAAAAATCCCTCAAGAGATGAAACTTCCAAAGTATATACTTTTTTCTTTGATGTGACCTTGGCTCATTGGAAAGAGCCACTATTACAATGCATTGTTACAGTGTTATCAAAGTAAACTATGATAAGTTATTGACTTTTGATCACCACGTCAATCTATTGGACAAATTTTTGAATCTAGACTACTCTCTTAGTTGTATAAAAAGACACAATATACTTGGAATCTGTTGTAAAATCAGAAACAACTCACTTCTTTGAACTCCTTCATCTCACATATCCTCTATTGAGACTGAAGACATATCCTAACTATGAATTAAAATCATTATGATTTATCTAAAAGCTATAATATATATAAACCTTGATGACTATCTCTTTATCTCCTCCATACACCAAGAACATATCCTTAGTCCACCTCAGATACTTAATGATAGCCTTAACGGTAATCCAATGTTTTTCACGTAGATCATCTTGATATCAACCTACCTTGCTCAAAGAATTGGAAATATCAAGACTCATAAATAACATAAAAAACATGATAGATCATATCTCTAAACTATATAGGATCTCACTCATTATATCTATTTCTGGTTGTGTTTGGGGACACATCTTCTTAGAAATAAGTATACCATGTGATGCTAGAACCAAAACCCTTTTAGATTGTTCCATATTGAACCTATTTGGTATTTGGTCAATGTATGCACTTTAACTTATTCCAAGTAGCCTCTTGGACCTATCAAGCATGATCTTGATCTATTAAATATAGGTTTCTTCGCCTAAGTCCTTCATAAAGAACCACTTACTCAACTATGTCTTAACCTCTTGTAAGATAGGTATCACATTTCTAATTAGTAATATTTCATTAACATATAATACTTTGAAAATTACCCCACTCCTACTAAACCACTTTTAAACACATGTCTCACATTAATTCTTAATGAAACCAGATTATTTAATAGCTTTATCAAACTGAATGTTCCATGACCTTGATGCTTGATTTTATCTATAAATGGATCTATGTAACCTGTATACCTTTTTTGAATTTCTTTGACTCACAATTCCTTCTGGTTGTGTCATATACACATCTTTATAAAGGTTCCTATTAATGAAAGTAGTTTTAATATCCATTTACTAAATCTCATAGTCATGAAAATCTACTATAGAAAGAATAATTCTTATAGATTTAAGCATGGAAAATGGAAAAAATCATCAAATTCAAATCCTTAATTTTTTCTAAACCCTTTGGCCACTAGCTATGATTTATAGGTACTAACCTGACCCTCCATATCCATATTTATATTGAATTCCCATTTTTAGCCAATGGGATTTATATCAAATGGAAGATTGATCAGAACCCAAAATTGATTATGATACATGGAATCCATCTCAGAATTCATGGATTCCTTCCATTTTTTATCTTTTGATCTCTTCACAACCTCTTTATAATATAGAGGGTCATTATTTTCAACTAATAATGAGTCTCTATATTCTATGACTAGAAAATCATATTTTTATAGTTCTCTAACCTCTCTAGTTCTCCTATAGAGTACTTCTATTTCAAGAAAAACTTAGTACATGGGGACTTATGGAATATGATCTTGTACAGACTCTTGTGTATCTTGAGCATAAACTTATTGGAATTAAATATTTCTCCTACAATACTCCTTGAGGATGTACTCCCTCTCAAGGAATATATATTGCCTAATAATTATAACCTTTTAATCTGAGGGATCATATAGGTAGTATCCCCTTGTTTCCTTGGGGTAACCTATAAAGATAAAATTCATTCCACAAGGTGATATTTTATTTCTTGATCTGGCCTTAATAAATGCCTCACACACCCATGTATGAATATGTGACAAAATATGTTTCTTTACACTCCATAACTCAAATGGAATATATTTTTCCACTTTAGTTGATACTCAGTTTAGTATGTATAGTTTTTTGGGTAATTCATATCCCTAAAATGATAATGGAAGGCTTATGTGACTCATCATTGACCTTACCATTTCCAATAAGGTATGGTTACTCCTTTCACTAACAACATTCCACTATAGTGAAGGTGGAGTGAGTTTAGATAAAATATCATACTCCCATAGAAAGTTGATAAAGTATTAGTTAAGATATTCACCACCTCAATCTGATCGAAGTTTCTTTATCATATTACCAATATGATTTGCAACTTCATTATTAAAATATTTGAAATTTTCAAAGGATTAAAACTTATAACTCATCAAGTAGATGTAATTTTACCTAATCAGGTCATCAATTAAAGTAATAAAGTATGAAAATCCACCTATATCTTCTACTTGAACAGGCCCACACATATTAGTGTGTAACAATTATAGAAGCTATGTGGACCTTTCACCTTGACCAAAAAATATTGGTTTGGTCATGTTAACTTGTAAACAAATATGACATATTTTAAGTGGTTTAAGATGATAATAATCTAAGTAACCATCTTGGTAGAGCATTGTCAAACACTTCTCATTTACATAACCAAGATGGTGATGCCACAACTGGGTGTGAAATGAGTCAAGTAAATCTAATTCATTATCAATTTATAATACTTTTTTATTGTAACTTAATACATAATGACCATTATTCAACTATTTTATACCATAATATATGATATCTTTATAAAAGTATCAACTTTTATTTCAAAAACTAAAAATAAATCCATCAATGTCTAAACAAGAAATAGAGATGATATTCTTAGTATCACTAGACACATAATAGAAATTATTTAAAATCAAATTCAATCATGTTGGAAACAAGATATGTTAGTCTTCAATGGATAGAGCAGCCAGCCTTTCCCCATTGGTATCTCATAGATTTACCTCACCTCTAGAAAAATTATGAAATCTAATTAGTTCTTATATTTGGATATAAATGTGAGAACCAAATTCAGAAGCTAATACCCAACTTATAGATATAGAAAGATTTCACTAAATAATTAATTCACCTAAATATTCCCCTTTTTCTTTGGTTGGTTGAAGTTTCTCTTCCAGTGTCCTTTCTTGCCACATTAAAAACATAACGCATTATGTTATTTTTCTTACCACTAGATCTTCTTCTTCTTTGAAGGATAATGCTCTGAAACCTTAGACTTGGAATGATTCTTTGAACTATTTTCCTTATTATTTCTTATCTTATTCTACATAAGTATTTAAGTTTTGTCACACCCCATGTCTTTATAAAATTATAAAATTAGAGTAAAAATTACCAAAATATCATTCTCTTCATTGCTTATATTATAATTCATAATGAAACTATAGGAGGTTATAGGTAGTGAGGACATAATGAGATATGTGTGAAACTCATCTAGGATCTTAAAACCTAATATTTATAAGCATTATATATATTTAATCATCTTGAATACATGAGGCTTAGCTCATACCAACTCTTTAAGCTTGCATGTGAACGATGCATTAGAGATCCCATACCTCTCTTCTCTCGCCTTATCTTGATAGAGATCATGAAGGTGAGAAAATGATGTTATATGCATCCATATCTTCATATTGCATTAGAATATCACTGAATATAGAGTATATCATGAAACATTGTAAATTCATTATATCATCCAAATGTTTTAAGTAGAGAGATACTTCTTCCCCACAAGCATTTTCATAAACAACTCAGAAAGTGGGGTTTCCAACATGTATAATTTCTATTCATATCATAGTATAACACATATTCATTTATAAAAAATTTATAAATTCATGTTAGTGAGAAATTTTTCCTTCTCTAATATGTATTTTAGTGATATTGTTAAATTCATGTGGTTTTCCATTTCTACAAAAAAAACGCAGATAATTTGTACTTATTTGATTACCAAATCATATTAATAAATTTAAATTTTATTAATCTCTCAATATTTTTTAGAAACCTAATAAACATCACCATTATATTTAAAATATCATGTTTCAAATATATTCTATTGACAAGGACTTATATTTAATTTTCATAACCCGTACTTGATCCTAATAAGTTAATTGAATGGTTTTAGGTAAATGTAACTTTCCAACTGCATTAACTCACAGTTCCTTGATTTGTTGAGTGGAATCTCTAATCCTAAAATTTTTTATAAATATTTCCTCAATTATTTCCTCTTATTAACAACAAGTCATTCTTGGGTAGTCAACCCTTGATGTAAACTGAGTTAAGTTAACCCAAAAATTCAAGCTAAAAATTCCCCAATAATTGAAATCACCCTAACTTAGGCTAATCAAGAATGTGGAACTATTGGTTCCACTTATAACTTAAGTAATGGAAATATATACTGACTTAATATTTTAGTTTAATGATTTTTAAACTTATGCATAAAACCTCATTTTATCTTATCACATGCCTTGTTGATATTAAGTGTATTTTACTTAAGTGATTAACCATGTCTTGATAAAATTTACCCATAATATGGTTTTATTTTATTCCATCTTGCATGCTTGTAAATTCTCTTATTATGTGATCACATAGTATCTAAAAAAATAAATAATAAACCATGAAACTAACAAAAATAAAATAAAAGTGGGATGATCATGAGATTCTCTAATGGTTAGTTTATCCAATGAAAGATAAACTATCCCTCAACCCTAGGGGAGAAAACATTGAACCATAGCTTGGTTAGTGTTGTAGTATTCCACCTCAACTCCTATATTTTACTTATACATAGGTGATGGGATCAAATGGATTGGATAAATGGGTTTTACATAAAGGAAACCATAGGAACATGTGCCCTTACATAATAAAGAGGATGGGATGACTTGCATAACATCATTTTAATTTAAAGAAAAATATTAATTAAAATTAAACTAATAATATACATAGTTCTAGTTTAATCTCATGATTATCCACATAGCATGCAGTGAACATGAATTTTCAATTTACCCATAAATTACTTAAATTTGTTATTTAATTAAGATAAACCACTATGAATTGATCAAATTAATTAAATTTATCTTAATTTCATATGATCATCCTTAAAATTCCATCAATAATAATTTTAAACTAATTAAATAAAATAAATTAAATTAAAATTAAAAGAGTACACAAGTTTATTTGAAGGTAATGGCATGTACTCATCTAAAAACCCAGTATAATCCTTTCTCTTGTGTATTTCCTTGTCATCAAACACACATTACATTATTGGTAATTTACTAGAGTGTACTATTAAATGAATGAAACATAGAACACATGTGAATTACACTGTATGTGATGCTCTTAATGTGTGAGGAGTTCAGTATAAGCAAAGACCATACACAACTCATAGTTTAAAATTTAACAAATAAATTAAATAAATATATAATTAATAATCCTATGAAATTATGTGTGCTATCAAATGAATGGAACATGAAATGCATGTGAATATATATAATCATTTAATTAATTATCCTCTCCACATTAAATTGAGAAAACTAGATGTAAAAAACTACATGGTGTGTACTAGGTTACACAATATGTAATATCTTCTACCTATTTCTACTTCACACACCTAAGGATTGGGCATTTTTTTCCAAGATCATGTATGAGTTACATGGTGTGTCTCCTTATTACATGATTTTGGCCTCTAAGTTGCATGGTTTGTCATTCCATATTCCATGTGGAAGATACATGACTTGATTGGACCCCTATTTTGTCCATCATGAAGACATGAGGACTACATATCATGTACACATGTTACATGGTATGTGGTTATTAAAACTATATACCAGACTATCCATAGCAATAAATTGATCTTCTTTTATTAAATCATTGATCTGATTTTATCAGTTTGATCCAATAAATATACAATATATATTTGAGATACATAAGTACATGGCATATAGTTTTGGGTTACACACCATGTACACTTGTGTTGTCTGAGTAAAACCTTTGGCATCTTCAGATCTAATTTTCATATGTCTCTTCATTGAAAAATAACCCTTTTATTAGTAATCTGAGTGAGAATGAGGAAAGGGAAGAGAAAATGAAGTTATAATTCCAATAAAAAAATATATATGAAGTAAAATAAATTAAAAAATCATACCATTAAATCATTTATTAATTAATAATTATAAATTAACCTTATAACCACTTTTATACCACTTTTAGATTTTAGGTGTGGTGGAAGAACATATATGTCACGGCCAACTAAGTTTTTAAATTTTAATTTATGAATTATCATTATTTTTCATGAATAATAATATCATGACCAACAAAATACATATGTTACTTCGCTTGAATAAATACTGGAACTGGAAGATAAGGATCATCACATATAATTTATAATTAATTTATAAGAATATCTAGAATTACCTCAACTCTTAATTCCTTTCATTGATGATTTGGTTTAATCGACCTCATCATACTTCATTTCACAATAGTAACTAAGTGTATAATCCCTCTAGATTTGATCCACACATTCACTAAAATATCTAAAAATCATTTTAGAATTTCTAGTTACTAGAATAGTCAATCTCAATCACTTATGTTTTTTATGGTTGATCGCAACATAATTATGTTTGAATAATTATTACCTCGAGGTGTATTCAGCAATCCCACAATGAAGTCCATGGATATTCTCCCATTTCCATTCTGGTACTGTTAAAGGCTGAAGCATCCCTTTCGGTAACTGCCGCTCTGCTTTAACCTTCTGACAAGTCAAAAACTTCACAGTAAAATCAGCAATATCTCTTTTCATTCCATCCCACCAGTAATACTCCCACAGATCTCTGTACATCTTAGTACTGCCAGGATGAACTGAAAAAGGAGAACTATGAGCTTCACATAACAACTCTCTCTTCAACTGTGAATCACAAGGCACACACAATCTCTTCCCAAATCTCAAAACACAATCACTATCAATGTTGAATTCATGAAACTTACCTTTCTGAACCAGCTCTACCTTTTTATGCAACTCACTGTCTTGCTTATGTGCTTGCTTGATTCTGTCTAATAGAGAAGATTTCACTGATACCTGAAATAAAATAGAAGGACATCAGGCACCAACAACTTCTATGCCAAAGTTCATCAAATCCTTAACCAAAGGATCACGTTCCAAACGCAACATTGTTAATGAAGCATTACTTTTTCGACTCAAAGCATCAGCCACTTTATTTTCTTTTCCTGGATGGTAATGAATTGTAAAATCATAATCCTTGATTAATTTTATCCATATCCTCTGTATCATGTTCAATTCTTTATGAGTGAATATATACTTTAAACTTTTGTGATCAATATATATTTCACACTTTACTCCATACAAATGATGCCTCCAAATTTTTAAATCAAAAACAACAGCAGCTAATTCCAAATCATGTGTAGGGTAATTTACCTCATGAGTTTTCAACTGACGTGAAGCATAAGCAATTACCTGATCATTCTTCATAAGGACACAACCAAGTCCTTTCAATGAAGCATCATTGTAGATAACAAACTCACCATTCCTGGAAGGAAGTGCCAAAACTGGAGCATTCACCAATCTTCTTTTCAATTCCTGAAAACAATCATCACATTCTTTCGTCCAGATAAACTTAACACCCTTCCGAGTTATCTTAGTCATTAAACTAGATAACCATGAAAAATTTCTAACAAAATCTTCGGTAATAGCCTACCAAACCAAGAAATCTACGAATCTCAGTTACATTTGTGGGTCTTGGAAATTCTTCAACAACCTTTGTTTTTGCAGGATCAGCAGTTATCCCATCTTTAGAAACAATATGACCAAGGAAAGAAATTTGTTGCAACCAAAACTCACACTTTCTGAATTATCCATACAGTTTCTTTTCTTTTATGGTTTGAAAGATAACCCTTAAATGTATTTCATGCTCCTCTTTACTTTTAGAAAACACCAAAATGTCGTCAATAAAAACAACCACAAACTTATCCAAGAACTCATGGAAAATTCTATTCATTAAGCCCATGAATACAGCAGGTGCATTGGTTAGCCCAAAAGTCATTACTACAAATTCATAATGGCCATATCTTGTACGAAACGCAGTCTTCGGAACGTCTGCTTCCTTTACCTTCAGCTGATGGTACCCCGATCTCAAGTCAATCTTTGAAAAATATTGAGCTCCCTGGAGCTGATCAAAAAAATCATCGATATGAGGCAAAGGATATTTTTTCTTAACAGTGATGTTATTCAAGGCTCTATAATCAATGAAAAGTCTCATTGAACCATCTTTCTTTTTAACAAATAAAAAAGAAGCACCCCATGGTGATGTGCTAGGTCAAATGAAACCTTTCTCTAATAAATCTTGAAATTTCTCCTTCAACTCTAAAAGTTCAATTTGAACCATTCGATAAGGGGGTTTTGAAATTGGCTTAGCATCAGGAAATAAGTCGATAGTAAATTCAACTTCCCGATCTGGTATTATTCCAGGCAACTCATCAGGAAAAACATCAGGGTACTCATTTACCACTGGCACATCAATAATCTGAACAGTTCCTTCGTTTTCAACAATATGTGCAAGGTAACATTCATTTCCATCTTTTACAAGTTTCTCGGCCTCTTGATATGTTATCAACAGTAAGGGTTCATTCTTGTACACAAACTGAAAGTATTTCTGAAAAGAAACTTCCTTAGCTCTACAGTCAATCTTAGCATGGTAAATAGAGATCTAATACATACCCAGGATAACATCAAACTCTACTAGAGGTTAAACAATAAGGTTCGCAAGTAGGTTCTTTCCACGGATAAGGATAGGAAGATTCTTATAAATTCTTTTTGCCTCAACATTTCCCCCAGGTGTTTTTACCACAAGTTCAGGAGTCATTTCTTGAGATGGTATTCCCATTTTACTAGAAAAGTTTTCAGAGATGAAAGAATGTGTAGACCCCGAATCAAACAACACACTGGCATAATCTGAAAAAACAAACAAAGTACCTGATACAACTTCATTTGATGGCCCGACATCTGCTGAAGTAGTTTCAAAGGATTTCACCACCCCTTTCTGCTTGTAGTCTAACTGCTTCCCATCACTCGAGCTCTTTGTTAGACACTCATTTTCATAGTGACCCATCTCATTACACTTAAAACATTTCACTAACTGTAAATAAAATTTGGTCTTACCATCACCTTGATCTTTTTCAGTGCAATCATGAGCCTTATGTCCCATCTTACCACATCGGTAGCACTTTCCAGAATTCAAAATACATTCCCCAGCATGCCTTTTACCACATTTATCACAAACTAGAAACTTAGTTTTCTTACCATCAGACTTTTTTGAAGAATTCTTTCCTTTCTCCTGCCACCTTGGTCTCTTCTTCTGTTGGTTGTTATAGAACACTTGATCATCGGAAAACTCCATTTCCACCTTCTCAGCACATCGAACAAGATTTTCATAACTTTTGAACTCATGAGAAGCTAATGCCCTTATATATTTTGGCTTTAACCCTGAGTAAAAATGATTGATTTTACTATCAAGGTCTCGGATAAAATTTGGAGCATACCTTGCCGATCGAGTGAACCTTTCTTCATAGGCAGCCACTGAGTCTTCCTCTTGCCTCAATTCCAAGAATTACTTTTCCATCCTAAGTCAAACAGCCTTAGGAAAATACTTCTCAAGAAACATAACTTTAAATTCATCCCAGTCGAGAGCATCAATCTCATTAGCGTCCCTGATATTTTTAACCATCGACCACCACTGATCTTCTTCACCCTCCAAACGGTAAATAGCATGACTAACCTTTTGATTGTCTGAACACCCCATGACATCGAAAATATTCTCCAGTGCTTTAATCCACCCTTCAGCTAGCACAGGGTCAGATAAACCTCTGAATGATGGGGGATGTTGCCTCATGAAATGTTCCACCACTGACATGTTCCTCTGTGGTTGATCTGGCTGATCTCGTTCATGGATACCACCACCATTTATCGCTTGAGTCGAATGCGCCATTACTGCAACAAACTGTTCAGTTCCAATTCCGACCATCTCAGGATGCTGATTTGGAAGGTTATTTCCTTCTGTATGCCTTCCTAGCACTGCTTCCCTGTTTCCTCTGCGGAAAACCATTATGAACAAACATGTCTTAGATGAAGTAACATGGTAATCTTCAAATGCTATATCATTTCAATTTGACCATAAAAAAATTTGGATAATCATTTAATAGAATTATAACTCCTAAAGTTATCTAAACTGACCTCTGATACCAACTATAAGACCCCATACTTAAACCTTACTTAATCTTGATTTATTACAAGATTACACCTTGAGGATCTTTTCAGGTTTAGAGTTTTAGAGAATTAGAACATAAAACTTGCATTACATTCCACATTTAAACAAAGTGGTCACATAAAAGATAGTATTCCTTTTTTCCATCAACAGAAACATATTTAAAATAAAACATGGATTCTTTCTTGACACTTCCTTGACACTATCATCATATCATGTACCTTTCCCTTGACCTGTGAAAAACATTTCAAAAACTTGGGATGAGCATAAAAAGCTCAGTAAGGGATATAAAAATATCGAAAGGAAACATGGGTACATATACACATAAGAATGAAATCATACTTTACCCATAAAACATAAGCACTTTAACATACCTCATTAAATCATGAATAAATCATAGAAATAATAAGACATAAAGGTAACTTGAGGCATTCATAACATTCTTACATAGGGAGTAACCCTCTTGGTTACGTTTGGAATACCCATCACAGTATATTCCCTAAATCTCTTCGGAGAAACCTTAACGTTTTACTCCTTCACGTTACCCAATGCATTGGAGAGCTATATCAGGCTCACCCGCCCTTAGTTTATCATGGAACCACCCATCTTCATAACAATTCCCAAGAACCATAACATAATCGTATCACATAAAACATGCATAAAGGAAACATAACATTTCACCTTTCAATCACAAGATATCAATAGAACACATTGATATAAAAACATTATGAAAACCATTTTCAATACCAAAATAAAAGAAAAGTAAAACATGGTATTTATTTTTCTTTAAAAAAAAGGTATGGCTTGTAGAGGAATCCAAAACTAAAATAATGGTCACGGCGGTGGAAAAGTCATTTTCGCCGCATACGTACGACAAAAAAATTCCCTTTTGTCATTTTGTAAAACGCTTCGTATAAAAAAAGATTCATTTTGGATAGATGTAAAAGTCAAATGGGTTTATACACTGTATAAAATAAAGTTGTGTATAAAACAAAATATGCCTCAATGAAAGGAGATTGAGACGAAGTCCCATACCTCGGGTCCGACTTGACTCGATCGTTCTTTAATGTCCTAAATAATAAACATGAGTTAATTTCTACTTGCTTAAGAACCTTTTTCAAGTTCATTATTCCTTTTATATCACTTATTACCATGTCATGAACACTGTGTAATTATTTTAGTTAATAACGGTCATTTTAACGATCATTGGTACTTGAGTCAAAATATGCTCTTTATAATTACAATTTTTTCATGTATCCATTATATCCAGAGTTATAATCATGATGTATATATCATATATATCCAGTATATACATGCATTTATAATATTACATAATCATTTATAGGTAATAAATGAAATGCACCGTTCATGGAGACGGTAAATCGTACGTACGCATGAACGCTACTTCCATTTCTATTTCATATTTAATGGAATTAAAACATAATGATACATAATAGTATTATAATTATAGTATTGTATCATATATAATATCATTCAATATATCCTTTATATGTACCACATATGGTATTAACGAATCAAATCACTTTGAGGGGGCGGTAGTCTGCACTTCCTAAAATGAAGATATCGCGTTTACCCATAATGGAAACCATAAAGGTATGCCATAAATGAAAAATACAGAAGCTTAAGTAAAACATAAACATATCATATATCATATATAAATATATTGACATCTTAATGGCCACCTTTGAAGGTGTTATATGAGTGTTGAATAATCATCGTTTCGTGAGGCAAAAATTCGCCATCCACGGAAACAGTATGTTCTTTAACCATTAGATGTAGGTGTGTATAAGTTTAGCTCAAATACTTATTATAACAACATCCTAGTATATTTAAGATACTGGAGTTGTTACAAAATAAATTAATAAAAAGAGTTTAGGGGGTTGGAGAAGCAAAATAAAACAAAAGGACTCAAGTGAAGACATTACCTTAAAATCAGGTAACTCCCTTTGGTTTGAGCTCAAAGGCTTCCTTGGGAAGACTTCTTCCCAAAGTGAGGCTTCAAGGAGTAAGAGAGGGATGTGGAGAGACAAAATGGGAAGGGGTTGGCTGAGCCAAAGGCTTTGGAAGTGTGGGTAAGTAGGTAGAGGTGGGGGCCTTTTATAAGAGGAGAGGAGGGGCACTCTTGGAAAATAAAGAAAAGTTACTTTATTTTAAAATGAGATTCGGATTTAAGAGGTCACACATTGATATAATTCAAGGATAAGGTGATAAGGGTTCTAAATATACCCATACAATAGGTTTTGGATATGTTTAGGTCATAGATTTTACATTATCTTTTCATTTTATTTAAATCCTTTACTAATGAGGTAATCGCTGCATCAGCATGATGTCATAAATAATTTAATATATTTAATGTCTAAAAATTATAAAAAAAATATCATGATGTAGGAAATATTTTTATCTTTCTAATTAATAATTATAGTCAAAAATCTGACTTGTATAACCCCATGTAAAAATTGTTTTAGTAAAACATCTCATGTTTGTGTCATTTTTACTTTAACATTAAATAAAAAGTTATATATGTCATTTCCCAACCAAAGTGGCTCCATGGGGTCCCTGTTTTGCACGGAATTCGGGGATGACCTCCTGGATGGGAGATTCAAACGTTCCGATCGGTTTCTAACGGGTTTGTTCGTAGAACCGGAAACATCCAATGATTCCACATCCACTTGGACCTACTTTCCAAAGGTAGGCGCTCATTATCTTGTGGACTAACGAGGCTTAGGAATTTGAATTGGTCGAGAGGATGGGAGGTCGGACTCATCACACCTTTTTTATGGGAATTATTTTCTACTCCGGGACTCTCTTTATAGATTTAAGTTATGTTCGTGAATCCTTATTACATTACTAAGTATAAAATGAGCTTTACTTTAGTTTTAACAATCAATGATTAAATATGTAAGAAATTTAGAGAATCTTTTATATGTATTCGAGGTTCTTCATCAATAGAGAATCATCTGTATCTATTTAGAGATTATTGGTCAATGGTATCCTTCAAAACATTTATATAAAATTCTCTTGGTCATTATGATGACTAGGCTGGTTTTAAATCCACTCAGTGGGGCACTTGAAGTTTATTGTCATTCAGAAGAACATGGATTATTTCATAGTTGGGATCGAACCCATAAATGGGCTACCTACGTATCCTTTGTTTTGGGAAAGGAATCAGAACCCACGTAGTTCGAGTAAGGGAGTATGACGTTTATGATTGATGGCTCAAAGAAGGATGTCATAATTACTTTTACACTCTAAGCTCATGTGAGTCATGCTCGGTGTGAGAAACAAGAGGTATTGGTAAAAATTAGACCATTGTTCCATGAAAGATGCAATCATAAGAAATGGTTTGGGGCTTATGTATGTATGACTGCCCGGATAGATGAAGGTTTAGGATTTACTTTTAGGGAGAAAATCCAGGAACAGGGTCCATAAAGGTATATGTGCTTCATGGAGATTTGAATACTCTAACTTGGGACGTATTCCTGAAAAGGAAACCCAAATTAGGAGAGGATTGATAACTGGGTTTTACTCCTGAGAAGGAATCCCAGATCAAACGAAAATTAGGACTGGTTAAGAGAAATTAAGGGACTTGGGGCTTACTCCTGAAAAGGAAGCCCAAAATTTATGACTGGGACTTATTCCTGAAAAGGAGGCCCAGGTTAGGGAACTTGGGGCTTACTCCTGAAAAGGAATCCCATGATTATGACTGGGTCTTATTCCTGAAAAGGAGACCCAGGTTAAGGATTAAGGTTTGGGGCTTACTCCTGAGGAGGATGCCCATATTTGAGATTGGGGCTTACTCCTGAAAAGGAAGCCCATGATTATGACTGGGTCTTATTCCTGAAAAGGAGACCCAGGTTAGGGATTAAGGTTTGGGGCTTACTCCTGAGGAGGATGCCCATATTTGAGATTGGGGCTTACTCCTGAAAAGGATTCCCAAATTAGGGACTCGGGCCTTACTCCTAAGAAGGATGCCCATATTTGAGATTGGGGCTTACTCCTAAGAAGGATGCCCAAAATTAGAGGACTTGGGGCTTATTCCTAAGAAGGATGCCCATGATAAGGGATTATGATTGGGGCTTACTCCTGAGGAGGATGCCTAAGTTTGGGAACTTTAAGAATTTGGGGCTTACTCCTGAGGAAGATGCCCAGATTAAAGGACTTATAATTGGGGATTATTCCTAAAAAGGAGACCCAGGTTAAGGATTCTCTCATCTTAAAGGATGAGGTTGAATGAATGAAATCTCAATCTTTGGTGACATAAAGATGTATAAATCACTATGTTTTGAGAGATATTCCACAGAATTCCTTTTAAATAAGGAAGTAAAATCAAGAAATCATGCCATAAATGGCTTTGAAGAGTATCTTGAAGACTGAATCTTGAATAGGAAAGGTGAAATGGATTAAGAGGGGTGAAATGGGAAAGAAAGGCACCCAAAAAAGGAAGGGGCGTGCAAGTACTGCATGGGCGCACAAGTATTGGTCGCGCAGGTACACCTGCGCGACACATGGTGTACTTGCGCGATTTTCAACCAACATTGAAATACTTGAGCGACTCTTTATTAAACCCATTAAAATCCTCTTGAGGTTCTTCCAGAAAAGGGACGCGCAAATTCTATTGAAGAAATCAAGGCGGCGCGCAAGTGTTGATGCATTTCAACACTTAGGCCTTACTCCCTCTCTTTAGATCTTCTGTTCTAGGTAAGAAATTACCTTAGAAGTGTTTGAGAAGAGACTTGGGCGTCGGGAGCTTCAATCTGAGTTTCTGGAAAAAGATCCTCTCGAATGGGGGGCCCACGGGGTCTATTTATAGGCAGAAGAAGACCTTGAGCGGTTACCGGGTGGTTATCACTTAGGTCGCGCAAGTCACTTGCATGACCATAAGGCGTCGCGCAAGTAGACTTGCACGACCACTAGGTAGCGCGCAAGTACTTGCACAACCACTAGGCGGTGCGCAAGTGTACTTGCGCGACCATGAGGGAACTTGCACGACCTATGGGCAATGTTCTCCTTGTTCATCCCTTTGTCGATTTTTGATGTTTCTTCAAAGGATGAATCACTTTGGACTAAGGTATTTCCTTTTTTTTCAATCGTTAGACTCTGTGACGGAAAGGAGCATCAATAAAAGTCCCCCCTCAGAGTTGGATCCGGAGAGAAAAGAGGATTTGACTCTGAGGTAAAAAGAAAAACAAGAAATCTGGCAGTTTAAAGTCATGCATGTCGGACATAAAGGGTCTAATGTTTAAGGTCGAAATAGATTTGACCATAATGGATTAAAATTGATTCAATTCCGTGACAATTTATCTGAAAACATATTACCATACTCAAGTATGAGAGAAAAAAAAATGTAAACTATGGCTTTATAATATTTGAATCTGAGGAATGATATGAAAAAGAGCTAAAAGGCATTTAGAAGAAGTAGTTTCCAAGAATGAAGTTACTATTATTTAACAAAACCCGTTAGGGGGTTGAAATATGTAGGGCCACCTAAGGGCATTGGCTGCATGGTTAAATAAATAGCATCTTTCGGCTGACAAGTCTGTTATGTGGATTGTTTATTCAAGGCCACCTATGGGCACGTGCTGCATAGTCAGGCAAAAGAACTCCCAGAAATTTACTTTCCTAGTGCTAAAAGCCAGTGAAAGTTTATGGAGATTCAAATTTTCTAAAGTATAGAGTTTGTTGTATGGAAAGAGGTACTTGAATATGGAGAATATATTTTCAGACAAGATTATCGAAGAACTGGATGAATATCACTCCTACGAAGGTCTGACCCAAACGTAGGGAAGAAGAATAAACCATAGACTTGAATACTTTCAGATCATGAAAAAGGATATGGGACAAATATGTTAAGGATGGCTATTTTTTTGCGGATCCCTACATACTGTCGTTTAAGACAAATAAAGACAAAAGAGGCATTCTTCCCAAGAATGAAGTTACCATTATTTAACAAACCCGTTATGGGGTTGAAATATGCAGGGCCACCTAAGGTAATTGGCTGCATGGTCAAATAAATAGCATCTTTCGGCTGACAAGTCTGTTATGTGGACTGTTTATGCAAGGCCACCTATGGGCACGTGCTGCATAGTCAAGCAAAAGAATTCTCAGAAGTTTGACATTTTTGTGACTGGAAATCATGAAAAGGGTTATGAAGATATGAAAATATTTAAGGTTAGGATTATAACACATAAAGATGGGTATTGTCCAATGTATATAGAGATACATAGGTAAATGATAACCATAATCATGTTGTGGCTGGGTCCTGAATTGAAATTTTGGACTTCACTACGTATCTCATAAGAATGAGAATCAAGCCATACGTAGTTCTTGAAATGCATTTTAATGTCGTGCAGGACGAAAATATGAGAGATCTTAGTTTAGGGTCATAAATTTCGGACCATAATAATGAATACACAGTGTGTGTTTTCATGAGGACTTTTCAGCCAAGGGACTGAAAGTGAAATTTGGGGTTAGGACCAAAAGACTTAGGGCTGGATTCGAGGGATACTCGAACGTTCCTACGTATCCCATAAGGATGGGAATCAAGCCCACGTAGTTCTAGAACTACCCTTTGTACAAATTTGGTTCGTACATGTGAAGGGTGAAAGGGGACTTTAGTACAATGATGGTTTAACCCAAGATAAAAAGTTTAGGCATTGCCATGTATGCATGTAGTCTTTTGAAATGAAACATGATTGAAAAATCAATGTCAATAATAGTTCTCTCTCAAATGAGGAAATCAAAGAATATTGTATTTTATTGTTGTATCGGACAAAAGTGTTGTATAGTTTAACGTCGTATAACAAGGACGAAAGTGAATCAATGTAAAGATATTGATTCTAGGGGCAGTTTCACAAATCAACATCATATGAGATGGTGGTGAACCAATGTGAAGATATTGTTTTTGGGCTTGAACCCTGGGAGGTTGCCTACATACCCAGCCTGGAGGGCAAGGATCAAAGTCTGTGTAGTTCAATTAAATAATGAATTAATGATCAAGTTGTTCTTGGGGACAACGATCTAATGAAAATGTTGTTGGGACTTACACATGGTTAGTGGCCCAAAGAGAGTGTTATGGTTGAGGTTTGCTCTAAGTTCACGTGAGTCATACTCGGTGTGAGAAACAAGAGGTAACAACAACCTTAACGATGCACAGTTTAATGTCATGTAGGACATATCAAGGGACTATGCAGTTTAAAGTCTTGTAGTTAGGACTATTGGTGATGCACAGTTTAGTGTCATGTAGCAGGGAAAAAATACAGTTTTAATGTCATGTAGGACGTATTATGAACTTTTTTTACAGTTTAGCGTCATGTAGTTAGGACGATGGGAATAATAGAGTTTAACGTCATATTGGACGAAAGGGGGACTGTGCAGTTTTAATCTCATGCAGTGAGGACAGAAGAGTGCATCATTTTAACGTCATGTTGGACGCATTGGGGATTTTTTCTATAGTTTAGTGTCATGTTGGACAAAAGTGTGAATAGTTTAAGGTCATACAGGACCTTTGATTATTATATAGTTTAACGTCTTTCCAAACGTAAGGGACTTTTATACAGTTTAGCGTCATGTAGTTAGGATGTCACAGTTTAACGTCTTGCTGGACATAAGGGGCTTTTAAATAGTTTAGGGTCATATGCATGGACCATGGATGGTGCAATTTAATTTCATACAGGACCATGGTGTAGTTTAAAGTCATACGGGACTTTTTAGGGAACTTCTTCACGGTTTAATGTCGTGTGGGACAAAGTTGCAGTTTAAGGTCATACTGGACCATTGCTGTATAGTTTAATGTCATATAGCAAGGACGAACCGGTGCTGCACAGTTTAGTGTCATGTTGTGGGGACATCTTCTTTTCTACAGTTTAACATCATGTTGGATGAAAAAAGGGACTTTTCTACAGTTTAACATCATGTTGGACGAAAAAAAAGGACTTTTCTATAGTTTAACGTCATGTTGGACGAAAAAAGGGACTTTTCTCTAGTTTAACGTCATGTTGGACGAAAAAAGGGGATTTTCTACATTTTAACGTCATGTTGGACGCAGTTGCAGTTTAAGGTCATACTGGACCATGAACGAAAGAGGGACTTTCCTACAGTTTAACGTCATATTAGACGCAGTTTCAGTTTAAGGTCATACTGGACCATGAACGAAAGAGGGACTTTCCTACAGTTTAAAGTCATGTTGGACGCAGTTGCAGTTTAAGGTCATACTAGACCATGAACTAAAGAGGGACTTTCCTACAGTTTAATGTCATGTTGGACGCAGTTGCAGTTTAAGGTCATACTAGACCATGAACGAAAGAGGGACTTTCCTACAGTTTAACGTCATGTTGGACGCAGTTGCAGTTTAAGGTCATACTGGACCATGAACGAAAGAGGGACTTTCCTACAGTTTAACGTCATGTTGGACGCAGTTGCAGTTTAAGGTCATACTGGACCATGAATGAAAGAGGGAATTTCCTACAGTTTAACGTCATTTTGGACGCAGTTGCAGTTTAAGGTCATACTGGACCATGAACGAAAGAGGGACTTTCCTACATTTTAACGTCATGTTGGACGCAGTTGCAGTTTAAGGTCATACTGGACCATTGCTGTATGAACCAATTGTAAGAATCTTGGTTATGGGGACCATATTTTGTGTTTATACAAAATATTTCTTCAGAAATCTGGCATTGGTTGGAGTCGTGATGAGTTCTCCATCCATTGAGATTAATGAATAATCTCCATTGGAGTAGACCCTATGTATTGAATAAGGTCCTTCCCATTTTGGCTCAAGCTTGGGAGGTTTCTTTCCTGGTATCATTGGTGTTCTGAGAACCAATACCAATTCTCCCTGATTTAATGAACGAAGACAAACTTTTTTGTTAAAAGCTCGTGCTATTCGATTCTGATAGATTTCCAAGTGGTGCAAAGTGCACAATCTTTTCTCATCTAACTGTTCCAATTCGTTCAATCGCTTTTGGGATTGCTCATCTGTAGATAACTGATCACAAATGGATACTCTGAGTGAGGGAAATTGAACTTCAATTGGCAAGACTGCTTCTGTTCCATATACCAATGAATATGGAGTTGACCGCGTTGCATTGCGGGTGGTAGTCTGATAATCCCATAAAGCATGAAAGAGTTTATCAGGCCATGACCTCTTATCTTTATCTACCATCTTTTGCAGTATATTTGAAAGAGTCTTGTTAAAGGCTTCTATTTGGCCATTGGCTGCCGCATGATACCGAGATGAATGGTTGGATTTAATGTTGTATTCTTGATACAATTTCTTCACTCAGAAGAACAGAAGTTGGTGTCGTTGTCCGTCAATATGGTATGAGGGACGCCAAATCTAGTAATGATGTTAGAATTGATGAAGCTAACAATGCATTTAGAACTGACTTCTTTGAGAGGTACTACCTCTGCCCATTTGGAAAAGAAATCAGTAGCAGTAAGAATGTACTTAAACTGTTTGGCCGTAGCTTAAGGGTAAGGTCCCACCACATCTATTCCCCATGTGGCAAATGGCCACAAGTATTTAGCTGTATGAAGCAACTCTAGAGGTTGATGAATTAAGTTGGCATATACTTGGCATGAATGACACTTCTTTGTGAAATTAACATAATCTTGTATCATTGAAGGCCAAAAGTATCCAAGCCTTCGAATTTGATCAGACAGTCTATATTCAGACTGGTGGGCACCACATACTCCTGCATGCACTTCTTTTATGACAACCATTGTCTCTTCACCATCAATGCATCTGAAGAGAACTCCATCAAAACCACGTTTGTAGAGAATTTTCTCTAAGTGGTTTGGGCCATCATAAAGAGTAAAATTGACCACTCGTCGCTGGATTTGTTCTTTCTCGGCTCTATCAGGTGGAAGTGTTCCATTTTGAAGGTATTCCCTGATAGGTGACATCCATCCTGTAGTATGACCATACGGTTCAGGAATGGGACTAATTTCATTAATTTCCTCTGTTCTGGCTTGAACATAAGGTGAAATTTCACGATGGTGGGCAATACTGATGGTTGTCTCGTCCCGATTTGGATCTGCTTGAGTTGTGGCTATATTAGCCAGTGCATCAGCTTGAGCATTTTGTGATCTTGGGACATAAGAAAATGTCGGTTCTGAAGGGAATTCCTCCATTAACTCTCTGACGTAATCATACAAAGGGATTAATTCTTCTTTTCTGATGGCATAATCCCCATTGACTTGTTTGATTACCAGGTCTGAATCACCTTTCACCTTTAAGTGATTCACTTGTGCTTGGAGCGCTAACTCCAAGCCTGTAATAAGAGCTTGGTATTCGGATTCATTATTGGTACCACCTTCCCACAATAAAAAGGAATAAGGTAACACTTCCTTATCTGGAGAAATGAGCACAATTCCTAAACCAACTTTGTTGAATTTAGGATTTTCCATTTTCTTCCCTGTTGGACTTCTGGAAGCACCATGAAAATACATTTCCCATGTTTGAGGATTCTCTTGAATAGAGAAAACTTCCTCATCAGGGAGTTCAATATCTGAAGACGTGTCTTCCATTGAAGGATGTTCAGCCAGGAAATCAGCCAGAGCTTGGCCCTTTATTGCCTTTTGAGACACATACTGAATGTCGAACTGCTGCAAAATAACTGCCCACCTTGCTAGACGTCATGTAAGCATTGGACGACTAAGGATGAATTTGAGAAGATTATTGAGAGATACCAATTGGACCTCGTGATGTTGCAGGTAGTGTCTCATTTTCTGAACTGCAAATATTAATGCCAGGCAGCACTTCTCAATACTTGAATACCGGGTTTCTGCTTCAAGCATAGTTCTACTGAGATAGTAGAGGCTATTTTCATTCCCATCATCATTCTTTTGAGCGAGAAAGGCACCCAATGATCGCTCTAGAGCTGTCACATAGAGGATAAGTGGTCTACCTTAAACAGGTGGCATGAGTACTGGTGGACTCAAGAGGTATTTCTTGAGAACATCAAACGCTTCTTGACATTCTTCAATCCACTGGTAAGTGACTCCTTTCTTCAATAATTTGGTAAAGGGTAAACTTTTGCCTGCCAAATTGGCGATGAAACGCCGAATATAGGCTAAGTTTCCTTGAAGTCCTCTTAATTCTTTCAAATTCTGAGGAGGTGACATACCAAGGATTGACTTGGTCTTCTCAGGATCGACTTCAATACCATGATGGCGTACAACAAATCCGAGAAATTTTCCTGAGGTTACCCCAAAAGAACATTTAAGGGGTTCATCTTCAAATTATGTTGTCGAAGCTTGTGGAATATGACTTCCAAATCATCCAAGTGATCAGAACGTTGTTTGGATTTAACCACCAAATCATCCACATAGCATTCAACAAACTTCCCTAAGAAAGTTTTGAAGATACGATGCATGGCGCGTTGATATGTTGCACCTGCATTCTTTAAACCAAAGGGCATCACCTGGTAACAAAACACACCTTGAGGAGCTCTGAAGGATATAGATTCCTCATCTTCTGGGGCCATTCAGATCTGATTATATCTGGAATATCCATCCATGAAAGAAATTACTTCATAGCCAGCCGTCACATTAATTAAGAGTTCTGTAATCGGAACTGGGAAATCATCTTTAGGACAATACTGATTAAGATCTCTGAAATCGATGCAAACCCTAATTTGTCTGTTCTTTTTCTTTACAGGGACAATATTAGCCAACCACTTGGGATACTGAACTTCTCTGACGAAGTTAGCTTTGATCAGCTTATCCACTTCAGCTTCAATTTTGGAAGCATAAGTTGGGTGTGTTCTTCTCACGGCTTGCTTAAATCCTCGATGTTCTTTTGGTAAACCCAAATGATGAGTAGCAACATCAGGATCAGTCCCAGGAATTTCTGTATAATTCCATGCAAAAATATCTTTATTTTGTTTTAGAAAAGAAATATACATCTCTTGCTCTTCAAGGGTCATGGCTGCACTAATTAAAGTGGGGCGTGGATCATTCTCTGTACCCAGATTTACTTCTCTGAGTTCATCCACAGTGGTAGAGATACCTTCTTCAAATGCTGGAGGAGCATCTCTAAGATCTTCCTCTTCCTCTTCATCACGTGCTATTTCTTCCATTTCTACTTGAAAAGTAGATGACAAAACGAAATTCTCATGATCATAAGAGATGTCAAAATTTTTACATTTTGAAGAAGAAGCTTCCATTTCCGACCCTATTGATGATAAAGGGTCTTCTTTGGGAAATAAAGAGGAGATGATGGATTGAGAATCGACATCATTATTCACCTATGATGTTGCTATAACTTCTTCTGGACTGATTGGCGAAGTATAGACTTGTTGGACTTCAGCAGATGAAATGAAAACGTCACCACTTGTGCTTTCATCAATGTTTGGTAGGTTACCAATTTCTCCCATGTTGTCTGGCTCGATTTCCGTAATTGACATTATGGATCTTTCCATAAGAGTATTTTGATTTGGGCCTATTTTGTCAATTTGACTGATAGGTAACACATAATCTGTACTCACATGTGTAAATGGATTTATTGGAATTTTCTCCAAACCATATGGAGCATTAACTTTGGTAATTTCCTTCATTGTAGATTTTTCTCTTCCCTTCATGTGATAAAATTCCACCTCAATGTATTAAGACTCACATGTATTGAATGAGGCCTTATCACCATACAATGTTCCAACTTGACCATTGAAATAGTATTTGAGACATTGATGGTATGATGAAGGAATAGTTGCATGCTGATGTAGCCAGGGTCTTCCAAGCAAGACGTTGAAAGCTGAGTCTTGATCAACAATCATGAAATCCGAATTGGATACAAGATCTCCAAACTGAGTTCTAAGTGTAACTTCTCCCAGTGGTTCTTGTTCATTTTTATCATATCCTTGTAACATCATGGTAGAAGGAGATAAATCAGATTCCGTGAGGCCCAATCGATGAAGTGTACGAATGGGCATGAGGTTGACTCCTGAACCATTGTCAATGAAAGCTCTTCGAATATCTACACCATTGACTTTTCCAGATAAGTACAAAGTTTTTATGTGACCATGCACAACATCATCTTCATCTTTATCAGTAAAATATATCACTGTATGGAATTCTGCAGGATTATTCTCTATGTGATAGACTTCAGCTGCAGCAATTTCAACTTCAAACTCATGAGGACTTGACAAAGCTTCGATGAATGCTTCCCGAAGATCTTTTGACATATTCAAAGCATCCAAAATTGATAACTTGGCTGGTACTTGGGCCAAGTGTTTCAATATATCATACTTTTGATCTAGAGGTCTGCGTTTCCTAACAGGAATATGCGGTTTAGAAGGTACCTTGGAAGCAGATGCTTTGGAAGCTGATGCATCTTGTATTGAAGTTGCCAACATCCTTGGTTTTGGAAGATTAGACTAATTAGATCCATTTACTTACTGAGATAAATAATATGGAACCTTTAATCAGTCTTCCAAAATAACTGTGCCAAAACTGAGTTGGTCATTGGCAGAAGAACTTGCTTGTTCTTTTTGAGCTCGCTGAAGGGTTCTACCACGAGTTTCTGCTGCATATACAGTGCTAGCAGGGGTAGAATTGGATTAGTGGCTTCGGAAAGATCCACGTCTTCCCCTGTATCCTAAACCTCTAGAACTTCCTCGGATTCCCTTATTTGATACAGGTAATTTAGGATCATCAAGAATGGAATATGGATCTGTTAATTGAATCATATTAACAGAACCGAAGATTAACTCTTCATCTGATAAAGACTCTGCCTGATTATCATGTTTAGGATGTGCCGTTTGATGGGGCGGTGCCCGTGGCTTTGAAGTAGATGGCATAAAGTTTGTCAGAGTCAAAGACAATTTAGGCTTTGACACATACTCATCTTCTTCTGATTCTTTTTTCTTCTTTGAATCAAGCCGTTTCTTTGAGGATTTTCCCTCTGATGAAGAGAGTTTTACCGCAATATTCATGGTAGAATACACAATTAGTTTCTTTAATTGTGTTCGTAAAATGGCATGAGTATGATTGATTGTCTTTCTGACCATCCAATCATCATACTTCTGTGCATTTCTGCTTTTGACTTCTTGCCATTCATCTTCTTCCTCTGGAACTGTAGCATTAACACATGCTACCTGAGTTGAATAACCTTTCAACTTGACTTGTCCCAAGTCGACCATCTTTTGCAGGAGGTCTTTAAAGACAAAACACTCCTGGATGGGATGCCCCAACATTTGATGAAAGGGACAATAATTGGGACGGTCTTAATCTCCTTCCTTGTTTGGCCTTTTGGGCACTGGTAATTGAACCAAATTATTTTCCAGAGCTGAAATGAAGTAACCAGGAACTTTCTCACTTCGGAAAGAGTGTGTTTTACTCTTCAAATCATCAAATTGTTTTCGTCGTTGATCTCTTTGATCATTTGGACGAAACGGCCTTTGTTGTTGGCGTTCAGGAGGTGGAGCCCTTCGAGAAGATGAAGGTTTTGAAGTAAAAATAGGTACAGGTTCTTGTTTAAGCATAATTGTAGCAGTTTCTGCTTTACCCATTCTCCTTCCTGGAGCTGATGGAATTACACGAGATTTAACCTTAGCCTGTATAAGGGAATCTTCAATCTACTGAGCGATTGAAGTAAGGTCTCGAAACCCTCCTGTGTATTTCACAGGGATCAATGGCATGCGTAATTCGTCAGGCAAATTTTCCACACAGATTGGAAATAGCTCTTCCTGAGGGAGTGCTAAACTTAGGGAATATGTTAATCCCTTCCAGCGAGCAATGAAATCAGATAATCTTTCATTCTCCTTTTGCTTGCAGTTTGTAAGATTTAAAACTGTCGTTTTTGGAAAATTTGAGCTGAACTGAAGAAGGAATTTTTGCCGAAGATCCTCCCATCCGATGATTGACCGGGATTGCAAGCTTGTATACCAGACAAAATCTGGTCCTTGCAAGGTTCGCACGAAGCATCTGAGTTTCACTGCTTCTTGTTGTTCTGGAGTTCCCATCATAGGATCACAACAAGACACGTAATGTGTCAAATGTTGTTCAGGGTCGCCTGGTCCATTGAAAGTAGGGAAAACAGGGTTTCCAAAACTGGATGGAGGAGAAATTGAATCTACCCATTCAGGGTAAACTTTCTTTTTAGGTTGAACTTGCACCTGTTTCCCTTCCATAGTTTCTAATCGAGTTGTTAATGACTCAATAGTAGTTATTAACTTTTGAGAAAAATCAGGTTGAACTTAGTTTTGGGTAGGTGTAATGAATGGAGCTTGGACAGACGTGGTGGTTAGTGCTGCAACTGATGGTAGTGCTGCCAACCTTTGTTGCATTTGACCCATAGGATTAGACCTCTGAGGGTGTACTGATAAATGAGGATATTCCTAATCCATCTCAGTAGTTACAACAAATTCCTTCGGCTGTCGGACTTCAGCATTCTTGAGAAGAAGACTACTCTGAAGTAGTTCTGCATTCAACCTTCTTAATTCTTTCATCTATTCCTCCTGTTGTGAAAACCTTTGCTCTAACAAGAGCGATTGACCTTATCCAGAGGAAGGATATGTAACCTAATTCTTTCCCCTCCCTTTGTTGGATGTCTTTTGGAGGGAGGTAAGTGGATTACCTAGGTTCTGAGTAATCCTTTGACTTCATGTACGCACACCTTCTTCATTTGTATCGGCGCGTACATTTTCTTGAGCAGGACGCTCTTCATCTGAGTCCCCTGAGTGAGTCTCCTCTGGTGGATTAGCAACAACGGCATTGATGACATTGATTGATGTATAATGCATCACATCCCTTCTATCAACATTTCTGTGATATTGTCTTCTTTCATGTCTTTGATAAGACATTGCCTTTTGTTGATTTAATCTTTTAGGAACTTCTTGACGAGCTATAACTTGGAGGGAATCTCCTGATAATTTTTCTCTTCGTTCCTCTTGGGGCTTCTTCCCCAATCAAGAAAAGACCGATATTCTCTGAGAAGGGGATTGATGATTTGAAAGAGTCCCCAGTCTCGAGGACTAAGGATGTTCCTGCTGATTCCGCTCAACTCCTTGAATCCCATTTGTTGAATCTGAGGGTTGGGTTAAAGAAGTCCCCAGTCTGACAAGCTGGGGTGTCTCTTGACATGCTATGTCTGAGATCTTCTTAAAATATCTCTTGATCTTGCGAATCTTAGTTCGGAAATTAGCTGGATGCATTAGCCTGTATCCACTTTTATCACCTGGTTCAATAGACCGTTGGATGATTTCCGAAACTTCTGTCATTTGATGACGTGTTTGCTCCATACAAGAGGCTTGTGCAATATTCTTGCCTGCTTGATGTAGGAGCAATTCAACAAATTGTTCTCTATATGCTTGATTTTGAGAGGAACTAGTTGAAGCTTGTTCTTGAGAAAGCTTTTGATTATGAACAAAGCCCATTGACTGTGTCCGGCCATGGGCAATAACATTGCATGAGACCATTTTCGGCGGGCTTTGCTGACTGGAAAGCACTGTGAAATGTAGTTCTCTGTGAACACCCCATCCTCTGATATGAACACCAGATGGAGCATTGGCAATTAACTGACGCAATTTTCTTAGTGCGCCAAGGCATGAACGTTGAAGGGTTCTCTGCTGCTTTTTAGCCTTCGGATACTGAGAGACTGATAGAGATGCCAAATCAATCTGACGTTGTAGCCCTTCTATTATCTTAAGATGATTTTCATATTCATCATAAGATAATACCTTCTTCTTCAATTGAAAAATAGTTTTCCATATGTTGAGACGAATATCATGGATTCCATCATCCGTCAACATCTTTGGAATGTCGTACTGGGAGTCAGCCAAAGGCCAAAACATGACTGGTACCTCACCTTTTGCCAGTTTTTTCCTCATGTTCATCATTTCCTATTTATCATTAAATGAAGATTCTTCTACCTGTTTTGACCAGAGTTGGTGTTTCCTTGTTGCTTCATCAGATTCAACAAGATTGGTAGAGAGATCATTGATCAAACTAGAAGATGCATGACTTAGGGGTGGTTCGGAGAATGACCTACACCCTGGGCTATCTTCTGATTGAGAAAGTATTTCACTTGTTAGCGATAAAGAATCAGACATGACTGGTTTCTCATTTTCAAGTGCCTCAAGATAAGAGGGCTTTCTCGGCACTACATTGTCCACTGGAGTATTTTCCAGGCAATGTGAATCACTACTGCGGAGAGGAATTTCGCAGCGAAGTTCATCATCATGGGGAGGACCACCATAATGGGTTACAACAAAAGATGAGATCTCTTTCTCCTTGGTCTTCTAACCACACAGAGGGTTCTTGTGGCTCTCATCTGAAGAAGAAACTCCAAGATCGACCGAATTTTCATGAAGCAAGCCTTCATGAGGAAGTTTCTGTTGAAGACCTTCAGAATTAATGTTCCCGTTATTGGGAACTGAGGGAGTAGAATATTGAATTCCAACAGATAAATTTCTGAGGGCTTCAAGAACTCCAGCATCGAGCAAGGCCTTGTTGTAGATTGGCCTTTGATCTCCTGACTGTGCTAGGCAGATCTTTTTCTTAGATGCCTTCTTACTCGCTTTGGAAACCACTTGTTGACGAAAGTGGTTACTCTGAGCAGGTGTATATTCCTGATCAGGAAAGATGGTCAGGTTAGGCTGACGATCTCCACTCAAATCAGGTGTATGTGCCTGACTTGGTTGTCCGTATGATATGGGGGAGTATGCCTCATAACCCTCTTGGACTGGAACAGATGTGTGTGTCTGTTCCGGAGTGAATCGTTGATGTGTCACTCCACTGCTAGGGATAGATTTATGTGTCTTTCCCTGAGATGATGTCGAAGTTGTTATGATATCCTGGCAAGCATCTAGAATATGAGCAGGAATTTTCTTCTGCTCTTTCACCATTGATAAAATATGTTTGGTGACTTCAGCCGCCGGAACGGGGATATACGTCCATTCTGGGCTTGGAGTAGGTGTATGTGCCTGCTCCTGTCCTCCTTTTCCTGTCAGTGAATCCTGACAGTACTCAATTGTGGAGGCAGAGAGTTGAGTCTGCCTCCTGTTTGTTGTCGGGGCTTTCTGACTGACTTCTCCGTGCGCTACCAAGCGATACTGTTGGTAGGCTTGATTAGTATTAGCAGGTGTATATGCCTGCTGATTACACTTCGCCAAATGCAGTTGACGAGATCCATCATATGTAGTTAGACGAGCCTGCTGACTAACTGGTGATGTATAAGCAGTTGTATGTTCCTGCCTATAGTACTCCGCCGGAATTGCCTGGCGGGATTGGCTTGATGCTGCCAGACGAGTCTGCTGGACAGCGGAATTAAAACGGGAAGGTGTGTGTGCATGCTCGTTGTTCACCACCAAGTTAGGTTGGTGGACTTCTCTGGAGATTGTAGGGATGATAACCTGCCCATTTTTAACCGGATTCCGTCTCTGGCGGTTCATCTTGCCTGCTCGGGTTCGAGGAACCTGAGTTGAATGCCTGGAGTCGGTACCCTCATCATGTTGAGGGCGTACTACCGCACGAGTCTGGCGGCGATTTTTGATGGGAGCCCTCGGGAAGGACTCCTGTCTTTTTGGATTAAGGCCCTGAGGGACCTGCTCATTCACTTCCTTAGAGTAAGGGAGCGAATGGAAATTGCGTTCCGGGGATAACGACCCAAAACGGTTGGAGACGGTAGTCCGCACCGCCTGCCTCTTAATCACTGGTCGTCGTTGTCCGGACGACCTGTGTGAGTTATTTACTTGGAGGGCCTGTCGGGCAGCCTCCAGAGTTCGAATGGTACTGTGTTGATGGTACTCCTTAACCAGCGCATTTGATACCCAGTGTTGAAGATGCTGAGTAGGTGATGTCATCCTCAGAGCGGATGAAGATCCAGTAGGAATAGCAGCAGTGGTATTTGCAGCAGCAGTATTCACAAATGTTAATTTGAGAGCAGCCATTATGGAAATACAGAAGATCTTGGAAAAGAGTTCCTGTTTGATATAACAGACGTAATCAAGATAAAATTCAGCCACTTCATCCTTTGGATGAACACATATGTCAATGATTGTTTTTGTTAGCCCTCTTATTGAGTTTTAAATAGGGGCTTTAACAGATAGGTAAAATATCACTTTAACTTGGTTAAGGATTCACGTCGGGTTCACCATTTTTGTTTCGCACGGAATTCGGGGATGACCTCCTGGATGGGAGATTCAAACGTTCCGATCGGTTTCTAACGGGTTTGTTCGTAGAACCGAAAACATCCAATGATTCCACATCCACTTGGACCTACTTTCCAAAGGTAGGCGCTCATTAGCTTGTGGACTAACGAGGCTTAGGAATTTGCATTGGTCGAGAGGATGGGAGGTCGGACTCATCACACCTTTTTGAGGGGAATTATTGTCTACTATGGGACTCTCTTTATAGATTTAAGTTATGTTAGTGAATCCTTATTACATTACCAAGTAAAAAATGATCTTTCCTTTAGTTTTAACAATCAATGATTAAATATGTAAGAAATTTAGAGAATATTTTATATGTATTCGAGGTTCTTCATCAATAGAGAATCATCTATATCTATTTAGAGATTCTTGGTCAATGGTATCCTTCAAAACATTTATATAAAAGTCTCTTGGTCATTATGATGACTAGGCTGGTTTTAAAGCCACTCAGTGGGGCAATTGAAGTTTATTGTCATTCAGAAGGACATGGATTATTTCAGAGTTGGGATCGAACCCATAAATGGGCTACCTACGTATCCATTATTTTGGTAAAGGAATCAGAACCCACGTAGTTCGAGTAAGGGAGTATGATGTTTATGATTGATGGCTCAAAGAAGGATGTCATAATTACTTTTACACTCTAAGCTCACGTGAGTCATGCTCGGTGTGAGAAACAAGAGGTATTGGTAAAAATTAGACCATTGTGCCATGAAATATGCAATCATAAGAAATGGTTTGGGGCTTATGTATGTATGACTGCCCAGATAGATGAAGGTTTAGGATTTACTTTTAGGGAGAAAATCCAGGAACAGGGTCCATAAAGGTATATGTGATTCATGGAGATTTGAATACTCTAACTTGGGACTTATTCCTGAAAAGGAAACCCAAATTAGGAGAGGATTGATAACTGGGTTTTACTCCTGAGAAGGAATCCCAGATCGATCAAACGAAAATTAGGACTGGTTAAGAGAAATTAAGGGACTTGGGGCTTACTCCTGAAAAGGAAGCCCAAAATTTATGACTGGGACTTATTCCTGAAAAGGAGGCCAAGGTTAGGGGACTTGGGGCTTACTCCTGAAAAGGAAGCCCATGATTATGACTGGGTCTTATTCCTGAAAAGGAGACCCAGGTTAGGGATTAAGGTTTGGGGCTTACTCCTGAGGAGGATGCCCATATTTGAGATTGGGGCTTACTCCTGAAAAGGAATCCCATGATTATGACTGGGTCTTATTCCTGAAAAGGAGACCCAGGTTAGGGATTAAGGTTTGGGGCTTACTCCTGAGGAGGATGCCCATATTTGAGATTGGGGCTTACTCCTGAAAAGGATGCCCAAATTAGGGACTCTGGGCTTACTCCTAAGAAGGATGCCCAAATTAGGGACTCGGGGCTTACTCCTAAGAAGGATGCCCATATTTGAGATTGGGGCTTACTCCTAAGAAGGATGCCCAAAATTAGTGGACTTGGGGCTTACTCCTAAGAAGGATGCCCATGATAAGGGATTATTATTGGGGCTTACTTCTGAGGAGGATGCCCAAGTTTGGGAACTTTAAGAATTTGGGGCTTACTCCTGAGGAAGATGCCCAGATTAAAGGACTTATAACTGGGGATTATTCCTAAAAAGGAGACCCAGGTTAAGGATTCTCTCATCTTAAAGGATGAGGTTGAATGAATGAACTATCAATCTTTGGTGACATAAAGATGTATAAATCACTATGTTTTGAGAGATATTCCACAGAATTCCTTTTAAATAAGGAAGTCAAATGAAGAAATCATGCCATAAATGGCTTTGAAGAGTATCTTGAAGACTGAATCTTGAATAGGAAAGGTGAAATGGATTAAGAGGGGTGAAATGGGAAAGAAAGGCACCCAAAAAAGGAAGGGGCGCGCAAGTACTGCGTGGGCGCGCAAGTATTGGTCGCGCAGGTATACCTGCGCGACACATGGTGTACTTGCGCGATTTTCAACCAGTATTGAAATACTTGAGCGACTCTTTATTAAACCCTTTAGAATCCTCTTGAGGTTCTTCCAGAAAAGGGACGCGCAAATTCTATTGAAGAAATCAAGGCGGCATTCAAGTGTGGCCACTTCCCTTAAGGGCTGGCCACTCAGGCGCGCAAGTGTTGATGCATTTCAACACTTAGGCCTTACTCCCTCTCTTTAGATCTTCCGTTCTAGGTAAGAAATTACCTTAGAAGTGTTTGAGAAGAGACTTGGGCATCGGGAGATTCAATCCGAGTTTCTGGAAAAATATCCTCTCGAATGGGGGGCCCAAAGGGTCTATTTATAGGCAGAAGAAGACCCTGAGCGGTTACCAGGCGGTTATCACTTAGGTCGCGCAAGTCACTTGCACGACCATAAGGCGTCACGCAAGTAGACTTGCACGACCACTAGGTAGCGCGCAAGTACTTGCACGACCACTAGGCGGCGCACAAGTGTACTTGCGCAACCATGAGGGAACTTTCGCGACCTATGGGAAATGTTCTCCTTGTTCATCCCTTTGTCGATTTTTGATGTTTCTTCAAAGGATGAATCACTTTGGACTAAGGTATTTCCTTTTTTTCAGTCGTTAGACTCTGTGACGGAAAGGAGCGTCAACAGTCCCCAAGTTGACCCATGGATTTTCTTGGTCGTCCATGACACATCCAATGAGGGTAGGACATGTGTCAAGCTCATCTCATATTATTAAAACATTATTTTTACCTTAAACTACACTAATTTCCTCTAATCGCGATTAAAATCATAAAAGTTACTATTCACCAAAAAATTTATTTTAATCCCATTGAACCAAATTTTACTTCTTAATGACAACCATGTATGTAGGATTTTTGAAATTCAAAACACAGAGGTGGTAAAATTTCATTTAAATGGAAAATCAGTTTTTATAAGTACCACTTAGTGGTTTCACTATTCATCAAAAATTGAAGTTTTCCAAAAAAACCAAAACTTCACCCTAAGCTATATTTGATATTCCGAATTCAAAAATGATGTCTATTTTAAAAAATTAAAAACATATAAGTTTCATTGATTAATTTAATAATTAATTCCCGCTGTTAGAGCAAATAGCGTGTTTTTATGAAACAATAAGTATCAAAAGATTGACACTAGTTTAAGTCCAATTTCAAAGTGAAATTAATTCCAACGACCACTATTGGATTAAATGGTAAAAATATATTATAATTTCACTTTAAAACCAATTCAAAAGATAATATAATCATATAAATAAATTAGATTAAAAAGCAGTTTTGATGTAAAATGCAGTATTTTTTCACTATTCATTAAAAAATGAACATTGTCAGAAAAATACCAAAAATTTACACAAAGTAAATTTTGATATCCCAATCATAAATAATAAGTTTATTTTGACATATAGAGCTTATAAAATTGTCAAAATATAGATTTAGAAAATGGTTTGCCATCAAAAGGCAGTAAAACAATCTTTTAAAAATATTAGTGTATTCCATGCTTAAGATTGGATTTATTCTCCTTTTAAGCCTCTAAAACACTATCTAATTCATTAATAAACATATATAAAAATATCTATTATTCATTACTTACTTGGGATGTTACATCCTTCCCCCCTTTAGAAAATTGCGTCTACACAATTTATTTACTTATTGAATAAGTGGGGGTATTTAGCCCACATTGCATTTTCAGATTCCCATGTTGCCTCTTCAATCATGTGGTTTTTCCACAAAACCTTTACCTGATGAATCACCTTATTCTGTAACACTTGCTCCCTGTGGTAAAGAATCTGGATCGGTTGTTCCTCATAAGATATATTCTCTTCCAGATGAACTACCTCTGGACTCAAAACATGAGATGGATCTGGCATGTACTTCCTTAACATGGAAACATGAAAAACATTGTGTACCTGAGATAAGCTCGAAGGTAAAGCCACTTGGTAAGCAACTGATCCAACTCTCTCCAGAATTTCATATGGTCCAATGAACCTTGGACTCAGTTTTCCTTTCTTACCAAATCGCATCACACTTTTCCATGGTGATACTTTGAGAAAAACATGATCACCTACCTCAAAAGAGAGATCTTTCCTCCTATTGTCCGCATAACTCTTCTGCCTACTCTGAGTTGTTCTCATGTGTTTCTGTATCAGCTGAACTTTTTCTGCCATCTCTTCTACCAATTCTGGTCCCATCAACTTCCTTTCACCCACTTCATCCCAAAAATCTAGAGTTTGACACTGCTTCCCATATAACGCCTCAAATGGTGCCATCTGTATACTGGAATGAAAACTATTATTATAAGAAAACTCAACCAAAGAAAGATGTTGGTGCCAACTTCCCTAATAATCCATCGAACAAGCACGTATAATATCTTCCAAAGTCTGAACTGTTCGTTCTGACTGTCCATCTGACTGAGGATGAAAAGATGTACTAAAATTTAATTCAGTACCCAATGACTTTTAAAGGCACTTCCAAAAGTTAGAAGTAAACCTGGGATCATGATCAGATACAATGGATAGAGGAACTCCATGCAACCTGACTATCTATTTAAGGTACAATATAGAAAGTTGATCTAGAGAGAAAGTATCTCGAATAGGAAGGAAATGAGCAGATTTAGTCAAGCGATCAATAATAACCCATATTGCATTATTACCTCGAGGTGTCTTTGACAATCCCACAATGAAGTCCATGGATATTCTCCCATTTCCATTCTGGTACTGGTAAAGGCTGAAGAATCCCTTTCGGTAACTGCCGCTCTGCTTTAACCTGCTGACAAGTCAAACACTTCACAGTAAAATCAGCAATATCTCTTTTCATTCCATCCCACCAGTAATACTCCCGCAGATCTCTGTACATCTTAGTACTACCAGGATGAACTGAAAATGGAGAACTATGAGCTTCACATAACAACTCTCTCTTCAACTGTGAATCACAAGGCACACACAATCTCTTCCCAAATCTCAAAACACAATCACTATCAATGTTGAATTCATGCAACTTACCTTTCTGAACCAGCTCTACCTTTTTCTACAACTCACTGTCTTGCTTCTGTGCTTTCTTGATTCTGTCTGATAGAGAAGATTTCACTGATACCTGAAATAAAATAGAAGTACATCCTACACCAAAAACTTCTATGCCAAAGTTCATCAAATCCTTAACCAAAGGATCACGTTCCAAACGCAACATTGTTAATAAAGCATTACTTTTTCGACTCAAAGCATCAGCCACTTTATTTGCTTTTCCTGAATGGTAATGAATTGTACAATCATAATCCTTGATTAATTCTAGCCATCTCCTTTGTCTCATGTTCAATTCTTTCTGAGTGAATATATACTTTAAAATTTTGTGATCAGTATATATTTCACACTTTACTCCATACAAATGATGCCTCCAAATTTTTTAAAGAAAAAACAACATCATCTAATTCCAAATCATGTGTAGGGTAATTTACCTCATGAGTTTTCAACTAACTTGAAGAATAAGCAATTACCTGATCATTCTGCATAAGGACACAACCAAGTCCTTTCAATGAAGCATCACGGTAGATAAAAAACTCACCATTCCTAGAAGGAAGTGCCAAAACTGGAGCATTCACCAATATTATTTTTAATTCCTGAAAACAATCATCACATTCTTTTGTCCAGATAAACTTAACACCCTTCCGAGTTATCTTAGTCATTGGACTAGATAACCGTGAAAAATTTCTAACAAAATCTTCGATAATAGCCTGCCAAACCAAGAAAGCTACGAATCTCAGTTACATTTGTGGGTCTTGTCCATTCTTCAACAACCTTTGTTTTTGCGGGATCAAAAGTTATCCCATCTTTAGAAACAATATGACCAAGGAAAGAAATTTGTTGCAACCAAAACTCACACTTACTGAATTTTCCATACAGTTTCTTTTCTTTTAAGGTTTGCAAGATAACCCTTAAATGTCTTTCATGCTCCTCTTTACTTTTAGAAAACACCAAAATATCATCAATGAAAACAACCACAAACTTATTCAAGAACTCAGGGAAAATTCTATTCATTAAGCCCATGAATACAGCAGGTGCATTGGTTAGCCCAAAAGGCATTACTACAAATTCATAATGGCCATATCTTGTACGAAACGCAGTCTTCGGAACGTCTGCTTCCTTTACCTTCAACTGATGGTACCCCGATCTCAAGTTAATCTTTGAAAAATATTGAGCTCCCTGGAGCTGATCAAAAAAATCATCGATATGAGGCAAAGGATATTTCTTCTTAACAGTGATGTTATTCAATGCCCTATAATCAATGCAAAGTCTCATTGAACCATCTTTCTTTTTAACAAATAAAACAGGAGCACCCCATGGTGATGTGCTAGGTCTAATTAAACCTTTCTCTAATAAATCTTGAAATTTCTCCTTCAACTCTAAAAGTTCAATTTGAACCATTCGATAAGGGGGTTTTGAAATTGGCTTAGCATCAGGAACTAAGTTGACAGTAAATTCAACTTCCCGATCTGGTATTATTCCAGGCAACTCATCAGGAAAAACATCAGGGTACTCATTTACCACTGGCACATCATTAATCTAAACAGTTCATTTGTTTTCAACAATATGTGCAAGGTAACATTCATTTCCATCTTTTACAAGTTTCTTGGCCTCTTGATATGTTATCAACAGTAAGGGTTCATTCTTGTACACAAACTGAAAGTCTTTCTGAAAAGAAACTTCCTTAGCTCTAAAGTCAATCTTAGCATGGTAAATAGAGATCCAATACATACCCAGGATAACATCAAACTCTACTATAGGTAAAACAATAAGGTTCGCAAGTAGATTCTTTCCATGGATAAGGATAGGAAGATTCTTATAAATTCTTTTTGCCTCAACATTTCCCCCGGGAGTTTTTACCACAAGTTCAGGATTTATTTCTTGAGATGGTATTCCCATTTTACAAGAAAAGGTTTCATAGATGAAAGAATGTGTAGACCCCGAATCAAACAACACACTGGCATAATCTAAAAAAACAAACAAATTACCTGATACAACTTCATTTGATGGCCCGACATCTACTGAAGTAGTTGCAAAGGATTTCACACCCCTTTCTGCTTGTAGTCTAACTGCTTTCCATCACTTGAGCTCTTTGTCAGACACTCATTTGCATGGTGACCCATCTCATTACACTTAAAACATTTCACTAACTGAAAATCAAATTTGGTCTTACCATCACCTTGATTTTTTTCAGTGCAATCATGAGTCTTATGTCCCATATTACCACATCGGTAGCACTTTACAGAATTCAGAAGACATTCCCCAGCATGCCTTTTACCACATTTATCACAAACTGGAAACTTAGTTTTCTTACCATCAGACTTTTTTGAAGAATTCTTTCCTTTCTCATGCCACCTCAGTCTCTTCTTCTATTGGTTGTTATAGAACACTTGATCATCAGAAAACTCCATTTCCACCTTATCATCACATCGAACAAGCTTTTCATAACTTTTGAACTCATGAGAAGCTAATGCCCTTCGATATTTTGGCTTTAACCCTGAGTAAAAAAGATTGATTTTACTATCAAGGTCTCGGATAAAATTTGGACCATACCTTGCTGATCGAGTGAACCTTTCTTCATAGGCAGCCACTGAGTCTTCCTCTTGCCTCAATTCCAAGAATTAATTTTCCATCCTAATTTTAACAGCCTTAGGAAAATACTTCTCAAGAAACATACCTTTAAATTCATCCCAGTCGAGAGCATCAATCTCATAAGCTTCCCTGATATTTTTAACCATCGACCACCACTGATCTTCTTCACCCTCCAAACGGCAAATAGAAAGACTAACCTTTTGATTGTATGAACACCCCATGACATCGAAAATCTTCTCCAGTGCTTTAATCCACCCTTCAGCTAGCACAGGGTCAGATGAACCTCTGAATGATGGGGTATGTTGCCTCATGAAATATTCCACCACTGACATGTTCCTCTATGGTTGATCTAGCTGATCTCGTGCATGGATACCACCACCATTTATCGCTTGAGTCAACTGCTCCATTACTGCAACAAACTGTTCAGTTCCAATTCCGACCATCTTAGGATGCTGATTCGGAAGGTTATTTCCTTCTGTATGCCTTCCTAGCACTGCTTCCCTGTTTCCTCTGCGGAAAACCATTCTGAACAAACATGTCTTAGATGAAGCAACATGGTAATCTTCAAATGCTATATCATTTCAATTTGACTATAAAAAAAATTGGATAATAATTTAATAGAATTCTAACTCCTAAAGTTATCTAAACCGACCTCTGATACCAACTATAAGACCCCATCCTTAAACCTTACTTAATCTTGAGTTATTACAAGATTACAACTTGAGGATCTTTTCAGGTTTAGAGTTTTAGAGAATTAGAACATAAAACTTGCATTACATTCCAAATTTAAACAAATTGGTTACATAAAAGATAGTATTCATTTTTCCCATAAACGGAAACATATTTAAAATAAAACATGGATTCTTTCTTGACACTTCCTTGACACTATTATCATATCATGTACCTTTCCCTTGACCTATGAAAAACATTTCAAAAAATTGGGATGAGCATAAAAAGCTCAGTAAGGGATATAAAAATATCGAAAGGAAACATGGGTACATATACACATAAGAATGATATCATACTTTACCCATAAAACATAAGCACTTTAACATAACTCATCAAATCATGAATAAATCATAGAAATCATAAGACATAAAGGTAACTTGAGGCATTCATAACATTATTACATAGGGAGTAACCCTCTTGGTTACGTTTGGAATACCCATCACAGTATATTCCCTAAATCTCTTCGGAGAAACCTTAACGTTTCACTCCTTTGCGTTACCCAATGCATTGGAGAGATATATCAGGCTCACCCGCCCTTATTTTATCACAGAACCACCTGTCTTCATAACAATGTCCAAGAACCATAACATAATCGTATCACATAAAACATGCATAAAGGAAACATAACATTCCCACCTTTCAATCACAAGATATCAATACAACACATTGATATAAAAACATTATGAAAACCATTTTCAATACCAAAATAAAAGAAAATTAAAACATGGTATTCATTTTTCTTTAAAAAAAAGGTATGGCTTGTAGAGGAAGCTGAAACTCAAATAATGGTCACGGCGACGGAGAAGTCGTTGTCACCGCATACGTACGACAAAAACATTCCCTTTTTTTGTTTTGTAAAATGATTCGTATAAAAAAATATTCCTTTTGGGTAGACATAAAATTCAAAGGGGTTTATACATCGTATAAAAGAAAGTTGTGTATAAAACAAAATATGCCTCAATGAAAGGAGATTGAGACGAAGTCCCATACCTCGGGTCCGACTTGACTCGATCGTTCTTTAATGTCCTGAATAATAAACTTGATTTAATTTCTACTTTCTTAAGAACCTTTTTCAAGTTCATTATTCCTTTTATATCACTTATTACCATGTCATGAACACTGTAATTTTTTTAGTTAATAACGGTCGTTTTAACGATCATTGGTACTTGAGTCAAAATATGCTCTTTATAATTACAATTTGTTCATGTATCCATTATATCCAGAGTTATAATCATGATGTATATATCATATATATCCAGTATATACATGTATTTATAATATTACATAATCATTTAGAGGTAAGAAATGAAATGCACCGTTCATGGAGACGGTAAGTCGTACGTACGCATGAACGCTACTTCCATTTCTATTTCATATTTAATGGAATTAAAACATAATGATACATAATAGTATTATAATTCCAGTATTGTATCATATATAATATCATTCAATATATCCTTTATACGTACCACATATGGTATTAACGAATCAAATCACTTTGAGGGGGCGGTAGTTCGCACTTCCTAAAATGAAGATATTGCGTTTACCTATAATGGAAACCATAAAGGTATGTCATAAATGAAAAATACAGAAGCTTAAGTAAAACATAAACATATCATATATCATATATAAATATAGTGACATCTTAATGTCCACCTTTTAAGGTGTTATATGAGTGTTGAACAATCATCGTTTCGTGAGGTAGAAATTCTCCATCCACAGAAACAGTATGTTATTTAACCATTAGTTGTAGGTGTGTATAAGTGTAGCTTGAATACTTCTTATAACAACATCCTAGTATATTTAAGATACTGGAGTTGTTACAAAAGAAATGAATAAAAAGAGTTTAGGGGTTTGGAGAAGCAAAATAAAACAAAAGGACTCAAGTGAAGACATTACCTTAAAATCGGGTAACTCCCTTTAGTTTGAGCTCAAAGGCTTCCTTGGGAAGACTTATTCCCAAAGTGAGGATTCAAGGAGTAATAGAGGGATGTGGAGAGACAAAATGGTCATGGGTTGGCCGAGCCAAAGGCTTTGGAAGTTTGGGTAAGGAGGTAGAGGTGGGGGCCTTTTATAAGAGGAGAGGAGGGGCACTCTTGGAAAGTAAAGAAAAGTTACTTTATTTTAAAATGAGATTCGGATTTAAGAGGTCCCACATTGATATAATTCTAGGATAAGGTGATAAGGTTTAGAAATATACTCATACAATAGGTTTTGTACATGTTTAGGTTATAGATTTTACATTATCTTTTCATTTTATTTAAATCCTTTATTAATGAGGTAATCGTTGCATCATCATGATGTCATAAATAATTTAATATATTTAATGTCTAAAAATTATAAAAAAATATCATGATGTAGGAAATCTTTTTATATTTATAATTAATATTTATAGTCAAAAATCTGACATGTATAACCCCATGTAAAAATTGTTTTAGTAAAACATCTCATGTTTGTGTCATTTTTACTTTAACATTAAATAAAAAAGTTATTTATGTCATTTCCCAACCAAAGTGGCTCCATGGGGTCCCCAAGTTGACCCATGGATTTTCTTGGTCGGCCATGACACATCAAATGAGGGTAGGACATGTTTCAATCTCATCTCATATTATTAAAACATTATTTTTACCTTAAACTACACTAATTTCCTCTAATCGCGATTAAAATCATAAAAGTTACTATTCACCAAAAAAATTATTTTAATCCCATTAAACCACATTTTACTTCTTAATGACAACCATGTATGTTGGATTTTTGAAATTCAAAACACAGAGGTGGTAAAATTTCATTTAAACGGAAAATCGGTTTTTATAAGTACCACTTAGTGGTTTCACTATTCATCAAAAATTGAAGTTTTCCAGAAAAAACCAAAACTTCACCCTAAGCTATATTTGATATTCTGAATTCAAAAATGATTTCTATTTTACAAAATTCAAAACATATAAGTTGCATTAATTAATTTAATAATTAATTCCTGCTGTCAGAGCAAATAGCGTGTTTTTAGGAAACAATAAGTATCAAAAGATTGACACTAGTTTAAGTCCAATTTCAAAGTGAAAATAATTCCAATGACCACTATTGGATTAAATGGTAAAAATATATTCTAATTTCACTTTAAAACCAATTCAAAAGATAATCTAATCATATAAATAAATTAGATTAAAAAGCAGTTTTGATGTAAAATGCAGTATTTTTTCACTATTCATTAAAAATGAACATTGTCAGAAAAATACCAAAAATTTACACAAAGTAAATTTTGATATCCCAATCATAAATAATAAGTTTATTTTGACATATAGAGCTTATAAAATTGTCAAAATATAGATTTCAAAGATGGTTTTCCATCAAAAGGCAGTAAAACAATCTTTTAAAAATATTAGTGTATTCCATGCTTAAGATTGGATTTATTCTCCTTTTAAGCCTCTAAAACACTATCTAATTCATTAATAGACATAGATAAAAATATCCATTATTAATTACTTACTTGGGATGTTACAGAAACTCACACAGAGGGTATATAAATCACACAAATTTGAGGTATTAACCTTAAAAATTGATAAATATGATTAGGAGATATTATAAATATCCACCAAAAAACTCCATCCCAAAATATAAAAAAAAAATCATCCTATAATGCATTTACAGAAATACAAATAAGAGTCTAAAAAATAAAATCGTACCAAAGGAAATCCTAAGGTAGTAAATCCACAATGACTCTAACCTCCAATCCATTAGTGTTCATCTAAGTCTTCGAAACCCTCCTGAAAACCTAAAAAATATTTTATATATATGCTTCTAAATAGGTTAAATAACTATCCTAGACTCAATAAGGCTTACTCACTAAATAATTCATCTAAGGTAGAAAAATAATATCAATATAACATAGATAAAGGTTCCATGTATCCACTTATGCACTGAGTAGCCACTCTCATGACCCAGTGTCAAAGGTCTCATGCTCATATCCCTTCTATTCATACCAACCGCCATGTATCATGAAATGTCAGATGTGGGTTGGGTTGCAACCCTACCTACCCCAGACTCTTTTAGGGCCAAACATCCCATACTAGAATTATTAAATATCTTCATCTCAAGCCACACCCATATAATCATCCATCCCATCACATATCCCAAAACAACCTCATAATCAGGGCAGTAGGGTATCATGAAAGTGAAGGACATCAACCTCATTCCCTCCTCATAACATGAATGACTCCCACTATATATCATATCCTCTCATCACTAGGTATCACCACTCATTGTGTCATCATTGGTCGGTACTCTCTACCAACTAAGTCATACTGTAATATACCACTGCTGAAGTAAGAGTGGTAAAGAGGTGTAAATCAACCACTCATTCCCTAACCAACCAAGATATTGGGGAAAACACCCCCCCCCACACACACACACACACACATTTGGGTGTTAATATGTGGTACTCAACATGTTTTGGGTTCATATATAAGTAACATGAAAATATAAGAATATAGATATCACAAAAATCCTAGCCTAAGGGTTCACATCAAATGATACTAGCATAGCTCACAACACTACCACATCACCGTATGAAATATATCATCAACTGTTTCCACTATTAAATGAAAACTTCCATGTAAGATAACAACAACACATATCATGATTCCTCTTTACTTTGTAAGTTTAACCAATTTCCATATTTACTAGTTTACCAACCAAGTTTTGTTTGTTAATCCATTTAATATCATATTTAATGACAAGACATTCTAGACATCACTATATTTTATTCAGTTCATTAACCAATTATCAAAAAATTATTTTGATCCCAATCCTATTTTATCTCAACCCATTCCATACCCCCCATCATTTCTAGCCTCATCCCATAACTAATAAGAAACTACAACACATGAAAATACCTACCGCCCCATATGTCTCACAAAAACAGCACTATGTCTCATTGATGGTTCATCACCACAGCTCAACCATCACAAAACAACAACCATCGAAAAACTACCACAACATACCACATGCCAAACAACCGCATCCCCACTACCTCGACATATTTGACACCTAATCTAGTCACCACTCTCACTTTACAAGCCCAAAAAAATTTGTTAAACCATAATATAAATTATATTAAGCACACCAACACACAAAATAGTAAGTTTCAACTTACAATTCAATTAAAAGAAGGATTTTATGACATGTCATCATCACTTTCATAGGTAATTTCACACAGTTCTATTCCCACACCCAACCATTCTGTTATTCATATATATGTGCTTACCCTTTTATTTATGGAGAGTTTAACAAAACAACCATTAAAAGGGTTTTCATTTCATATTAGTTACATCACATATAGGGATCAACAATAATGGTGATTTTCCAACATTATAAATAGTAGGTATAATTTTAGAAGTAAAATCACAAAATAAAATAAACACATGCATGTTTATCTCTTCCCCTTCAATTTCATTTAAACCAATTCATTATCTTGTAGAGCTAGCCCATAACATCCACCCAAAAAAATCATGCTAGAATCATAGATGCACCAAGAATAAGTAGAGAATGAGTAACCCCTACCTTAAACAAATATTTTTGATTAATTTTGTAAGGTAAAGATGAAGAAGAGATTCCCACAAGATTGAAACCACACCAATATGGTATTAAAAACCTAAAAAAACAATATTCCCCGTCAATATTTATCCATAACAGCTCTCAAACCAATTATTTTTACATCTATAGCCTCCTTTAGGATGAGAATGATAAGGAAAAGAGAATTTAAATGAGGTTAACTTGCTTAATATTTTCCAAGGACCAATATCCCAATGTTGGGGATCAAATCCACTGAAAAACGGGTAAAATAACTTCAAAAACCATACCTAGTCACCCAAAATTCAATAGAGAAGTCTGAGGAATGGTGATTTTTGAAGGGGATTAGGAATTCATACCCAACATATTAATTAAAATAGCATGGAGCAACATCCTTAACCACAATGTAGTGAGTAGGGTTTCACCCCAAAATATGATGAAATTTTAGGTTCTATTCCATAATCACCCCAGCCCACTGGCCTCTGGGATCCACATCGCAAGTCACGATAATATCTTATAATCTCTAGGTAAGGTTAAAATTCATTGCACAACATCGAAACTACCCTGTAACACCCTGAAACCCATAACCTAGAGCCTATATTTACTTAATTATATTGGTACAGGATACAAGGTAACTCACCATGCAGGATTGATCAGTTTATAAGTCTTGGAAAACAAGGTACATACATGATTCCCATATTACATTGGAAATATAAAAACAAAGCATAAGAAACATTCTTCCATCCTTGAAATAATTCATAATATCATTATCCATATCCTAGGGAAATTAAAACAAATAAAGGGTGAGATCAGATTCTTATTAAGGGTTACATACAGTGGAATCTCTCATGAGTAAATAAGTCATAGCCAACGAGCATGTACCCTAATAGTACAGGCTCTTTCTTGGCATCCAAAAGACCCAAGATCAAATCCGGGTAGTAGTGAATTTCCAAGGGTACTGTAGTAGTACTGTAGCAGTGGTATAACTGTAGCAGCAGCCACACTATAGCAGGAACTATAGCAGAGAGTGGTACTATAGTAGGTACTATAGCAGCACGGGTACTGTAGTGGTACTATTCACTGAGGGGTCCTTTGGGAATAAAAAATGGGCTTTCAAGCCTTGTATTCGGGTCACTTGGCCTTGGGTCTTTGGGTTATGTAATGGGTCACCCTCTACTCAGTCTAAAGAGGTCATTGCTTTAAATAATAAATTGAGGATTCATCTCCAACCTTTAAAAAAATAAGGCATAATCAATATGGCATAGTAGATAATCAAAATATATTCCATTCAATCAATAACTTGAGTTCAATAAATATATATGGATAATATCAAAATAAAAATCATATGGATAATGGAATCTGAATTATTAATAAATGAAATGAAAAATTCTAGTCATTCATGATCAAGGCCTATCAACCAAAATATCATAAATATTACCATTTGGGCCTCTCAACCAATACATCATTCTTAATAAATTGGTAATTGTAAACCAAATACCCATATAAAATGGAATGTATTTTATTTTGTCTTATGATACCTATCAAATTATTGAGGTTATATCTATAACCAGGCCCACCCATCTTCTAAATGTCCTATTAATTCCTCATATATTGAATGATCAATACAATTCATTCTCAAAATTCCTTATAATTCAAAATTTGTTTGTATTGAATCAATAATACGAAACATCGATATTTTCCTAGTAAATGAAATAACTTTCTTTATAATATTCCATGAAATTATACCATATATAGAAATATTATGTGGTTGAAACACCATCAAGGTAATATAAATGATTCTAAATTCATCCATGATATTAAAAATATGGAAATTAAGGAAAAATAATAATGTCCAATGAATAATGGAGAATGATAGAGAACATGATCATAAGAAAGTGAATGATCTCAAAATAAAATAAAATAAATTATTAGTAAAGGATGATATAAGACCATAGATTCATCAAAAATGAAAGTTTTATAGTAAAACCAAGCCTTTGGAAAATAAAATATAAGTAATACATTAAAAATAACTTCCAAGTAACTTTGTGTAATAATGGAATTATAAATCACTTTTCAAAATTATTTTAATTTCTTTAAGAAAATAATACCATTTTCTTATTATATCATTTTAAATAAAAATCCAAAAAATATTGAGGAAAATATTTTATTTGAAAATAACCATGGAAAATTATAAAGAAACCTTCAAATAAAATAATATTCATGACAATAATAAAATGCATTTATAAAGTGTACATTAAAAAAATGTTTTTTTACACCTTTAGTAAAAATTAACTCATTCAGAAAATGATAATAAGATTCATGTTAATAATTTTTATATAAATTTTAACATGGAAAAAAATAATTTAATAATTTTTTTAGAATAGTAAAAATATTCTTGAAAAAATATTTTAAAAAATATGGACATGGAAGAAAATGTGTTGGAAGGAAAACTTCAAAACAAGATTTCTAAAAGAAAGTCCCTTACCTGTAACTTACTTGTTGATTCATGATCAAAAAATAGAATAATTGGAATATAAACATGTAAACCCAAATATAAATAGAGGATAATAAAATATAATGGATTTAAAATATTATAATCATATATTTTTTACAAAATAAATCTGAATATAAACAATCCTGAAATAAAATTAGATTGTAATAGAAATATCTTACCTCAAGTTTAATTTTCCTCATAAGTTATTTTAACCTTCTGTATAAAAATTTTAAATTTATTATAATTATATAAAATAACCATATAAATAATTATAATACCATATATTTTCTACTTATATCATTTCAACACTCTTTTATTAATAATTATTCATTAAAATCAATGTTTTCGAGTGTTAACTATTTCATTTTTCATGTAAGTTTCGGTTCTTTAGTTTTGGTCCATGCATCTATATCATGATTACAAAATCTAAATAATTTTCATAATGATATAAATATCATATAAATTAATTATATACATATTTATAATCATCCATGAAAGGTTGATATTAAAAATGAATCACATCGCTTCATGGAGATGGTAGTCCACATGTATGCATGAGCGATGTTATCATTTTTTAAGGGGTGTAAGGGTAAGAATATAAATGGTATATTATATTTTAAGAATCATAATTATGTTATAAATATAATATATATTCAATATTTACACCTTTATAGATATCCAAGTTAAGTGATGATGAAAAATGAATTACATTGTTACGTGGAGATGGCAGGTCGTACGTACTCACGAGTGAAGTTTTTTTTCATTGGATGGATAAGTAGATAAAAAAGGGTTATACCATAAACATAATAATATTTAAATATATGGTAGATACTTATTTTATCATATTAAAATGTTTAGCATAGGTTTTAAATAGGTAAAATAAGAAATAAAAAACACTTGATTAAGAACTACACCTCTTCTTCAGAAAACCACCTTAGGATTATTCCTAAATACTTAGTAGGATGGTATTATGATAAAAATTGGACCTATAAGACATGTGAAGGAATTTTAGGAAAGTATTTAGGATGTTATTTGATTAGATAAAAGGATTTTGAAGTGTGGATAATAAAGGATAGGTGGTATCCTTTTATAAGTGAGGGAGATGACACACTTAGAAATTTTAAAAATATTAAAATGTATTACTCAATCTAAATAGCACCAAAATGACTTATGTTTTAATAGGAGATGATATAGGATCTAAATATGACCATATAATAGGATTTATATAAGTTTTTAGTCCATTTTAACACTTATCATTTTAGTTTTAACCCTTTTAACCTTTTTTAACTCTTACCATGGTAACTGAATTTTTTCCAAAGTTAATATTCATAATGACCAAAAATAAAATTGGAATAATTAAAAAAAATTTAAATTATGATTCAGAATATTGAGTATATTTTATCAAATTTAATTTCTATAAGCGGTGTAAATTAATTTAAAAATAAACCCTCAAAACGCAATGAAAATGGTTTTTCAGAAAAAAAAAATTCTTTTAAGTATAAAAAAGATTTTACAAAAAAATAAAGTTTAATTTTGATTAAAATGGAATTAATTGAATTATGTTAAATAAAATTAAAATTATTTTTCTTTTAAACCAAAAAAAAACTAAAGGTACCTTATAAATACTTTATTAAAATAAAAAAACTAAAAATAATTATTATTTAAATAAAAACATTACTTAGATTTCCAAAATGTTAAGAATATATTTATAAGTTCAAAATTATGTTTTTATATGAATTATATTACTTATTAAATGTTTATTTGTTCTAGAAAAAATGTTTCATAAATCTTAAAATTATTGTTATGTTATTATAATGTCATAAAAGTGACAATTTTGTAAAATCGGTATTTTTCACTACTCACTTAAAAATCATCTATTTAAGAAAAACATAAAAAATACATACTAAGATAACATTGACATGATTAATTAAAAAATGAAATTAATTTATTAAAATTTAATTTATAAATTTTTTGAATTTAGGTTTGAATCACATTCTAGGATAAATATATGTTTATTGTGTTATAGTTTCTTTAGAAATTAAATCTTATATACTATAATTGAATCTCGGGTGTTACATTCTTCCTTCATTCAAAAATTTAATTCTAAAAATTTCTAAAATTTTACCTCATGAACAGATGTGGGTAGTTATTCATTATAACTTTTTTATATTCCCATGTTTTCACTTCTATTTTATGATTTCTCTAAAGTACCTTCACCAATAGAGTCATATGATTCTGCAACCTTAATCCCTAATGTCAAGAATATGGATAGGATGTTCATAGTATGATAAATCAAGCTTCAATTATATTTCATTTAATGTGATCACATGTGTTGGGTTTGTCTTGTACTTCCTTAATAAAGAGATATGGAATACATCATTAACTTTATAGAGGTTAGGTGGCATTGCCAAATAGTAACCCACAACTCCAATTATTTATAGAATTTCAAAATGATTGATGTATATAGGACTTAGTCTACCTTTCTTTTCAAACATTACAACACCCTTCCATGAAGATACCATTAAGAAAAAAATATCTCCCATTTGAAATTCTAAATCCTTTCTTTGGTTATCTGCATAACTCTTTTTCCTGCTTTGAGCTTCCATGATATGACTCTGAATAGTTCTTACTTTCATTGTTGTCACTATAATAATTTATAGTCCTAAAATATTCCTTTCACCAATATCATCCCAAAAATTTGGTGTACAAAATATTTTTCCATATAATGATTTATACAGTTCCATTTGAATGCTTGAATGGAAGGTATTATTATATGAAAATTCCACCAAAGATAAATACTAATACCTTATAACCTGAAATTCAAGTGAGAATGAAAACAAAATGTCTTTTAATTTTTGAATATTCCTTTTAGACTATCCATCTATCAGTGGATGATAAGCAGTGCTCAAATGTTGCTCAGTTTCAATAAATTTCTGAATACTTTTCTAAAATTTCTATGTAAACTATAGGTCATGATCAGATACAATCGAAATAGGTGCACCATGAAGTCTCAAAACTTCATCAATATATAGTAGTGTGAGTTTATAAAGTGGTAGATATTTCCTTATAGATAATAAATTTGTGTACTTGGTAAGGTTATCAATAATAACCCATATGTAATCATTATTTTTCAGAGTCTGTGGAAATCTAGTAACAAAGTCTATACGAACCCAGTTTTTCACTCAGGTATATATCCTTTAAATTTAAGTCTAAATATTTAATTTTGACCTAATATTGATGCCTAATTAGTTAGAAAAGGTCTCAGGGGTTTCTGGGGAAAGTTCGAGGCCTAGAACCCATCCTTTTTAGGAAACCTGGTCATGTCTCATGGTTTGAGCACGATTGGAACATGGTTTGGCTAACCATTCATATGAATATTTTTGGATAGAACCATATTACATTGTTGTAATATGGACATGTAGCATAATTTTTCAATTTCCCCTTCTTCCCAGGTAACCATGCATAGTTTTCACACAGTTTTTCAAGTTGTGCGGAAAAACCGTGCATAGGCCATTTTTCTGGGTAAATTTTTCTTTTTTCCCTTAATTATGTAATTGTATCCCTCCTTCATCCCTAATCCGAGAAATAGTAGGATTAACATTTTTCTCTCTCAAATTGGATATTTTTAAATACCTAAGGTAGTAATATATAGATCTCCTTCATCTGGGATTTTTTCAATCTTTCGTTCATCACATTAGATGTGTAATGGTAGGTAGTCGAGTATGTTTGAACCTTCCTCTTTTTCTCTTGCTCTCGACCTAGTTATCAAGGTGTGATATTTTTTCCTCTTTTCTTAGATCTAGTCCAATCTGAACCAAATCAAGGTTTCATACTAGAGAAGGAGAGTCATACAAGCCTAATTTGGTTGGTCTATAACTCATCCCTCAAGTTCGTTGATTTTGGATTTATCATGTGGGGCCCACCAATTCCATCATGTGTCGTTAATAGAATTTATATGTCATGATTATAATTATTAGAATCATATGAATATTATATTTCCATATATGTTATTAAATATTAGTTTTTACGTACACTAATCCATCCATCCCATGTAGGATGTTATTCCATAATTGGGTTTTTAGCCTTTGACATGTTTGAGCCACCGTTCGGGTGTGAATTTTCTTGACCCTTCTAAGGGTAAACTTTTCTATATTAAATTTATTGTCATGACCCACCTTCAAAAAAAGGAGGTAAGGGTCATCAGATTTCCAGGCCCTTCCTTCTTTAAGTTGAAGGAGAGATAATGACCCCCAAAACCCGCCTTCAATAGGTCTCTGAGTGGCGACCAGCACCAAGGGTATAGAATCTCACACAAAATGGAAGGCACTACCATTTTTGTTTTTATAGGATCAAGAGATAAGATAGAAACCTCAAAAATACCAAAGTTGAAAGTAAAGGGAAATCCAAAAATAACCTGTTCCTGTATGCATGTTCAACAGTAATTGATACAAGCCACAAAAACTCTGAAGGTAAAGTACCAAGAAAAAGGAAAACGACAACAGCAACTGCCCCAAGGTCCGAGCTAGTACGGTCCCGCACGATCCCTAAAGTCCTCTTGGAAACCAGAAAGTAGTTTTATATACGTAGGGTGAGCATACAAGTACACTCAGTAGGGAAAACCAAAGACTCTTGTGCACAAGTGGAGAGGCATTCTAATGCCCTGTGAGAAAAGAAAAACCAAAGCACCTAGCAAAGAAAAACTATCCACTCAAGTCTCACCAAGGCACACTCCCCAAATAACGTAAGGCAAGTAAATTATAGTAATAGCACATCGATATTTGGGTACCCCGCGCCACTTTCCCACTGGTTATTGAAGACATCCTACACATCGAACCAATCCCTCCATTCTCACTATAGTCCCACTGCCAAACCCCGCCCGCACACACCTGGGCTATAACCTCACCACAGTCCCACTGCCAAACCCCGCTCGCACACAATTGGGCCACAACCTCACCGCAATACCACTGCCAAACCCTGCCCGCACACACCTGGGCTAGAACAACTACTTCCACACCCGAAAACACCTAGGCCAGAACAACTATTGCCACACCTGAAGACACTTGGGCCTCATTCCGAAGAAAATTGGGAAAAAACCTACCCGTAGACACCTGGTCCAACCACCACAACTACCCCGCCTGAAGATTCTTGGGAAAATAATGGACATAAGCCCATCACATCTTGCCCGAAGAGTCTTAGGCTATTCGGGAAAGGGAGCATAAAAGGAGCTAATAACCATCCACTCATAGAAGTGTTGGGAAAAACACCCTCCCCATGAAATGGGGTATTCGGCACTAAGTCCTCAACTTGGGTGGGGCACGAATAAGAAACATAAAAGCTACAGATATATTTATAGGTAACAAACACTCATCCCATCCTAGGGGTTCCAAAACCTAAGCACAAACACCCTTGTTACTATTCATTCACAAAAGAAGCCACGACACTCACGGCCATGTCACGACTCATTCCCAAATTAATTCCCCACTCAACCATTCTTGTTTTCATGTTCATGTGATCCCATTAGGGTGAATTCTACACTACCAGGAAACTAACAGGCATAAACACAAGCCAGGAAAAAAAAGAAACAGCCAAACATAAATTTAAGCATTCACACCCGGTTCTCTTGTAAGGTCACAATGACAAAGGGATAAGTGAGATCCCTCAAAGTAATGGAGACAAAGAAAACCCCGAGATATAGCCCCATGTCCCCAAAACCAGGAACCCACCTTTTCTCAATGATATAGGATTCCACCCGAGTTCGTGTCACAACAGAGAAACCACACAGCTTCAAATTCACAACCAACAACTGTGCCACAACAGAGGTCCCATCCCCGTTCACATCTTCCCATAAGCACCAAGAAGAACAACACACCCACCACCAAACAGAGTGGAAAACTTCCAGGTTCAAGCACATCATTCATTAGGTTCTTCTTTCTGTTTGTTAATCAGGGTGGTCACAGAAATATTCTTGTTTTACTGAACATCCATTTAAACCAACTGAGTTTATGTGATTAACCAATTTCCAAGTTAAGTCATTTAATCATCATAGAATAAAAAGGTTCATTATTGTTCAAGGAAATACCACCAATGGCCATGATTTTCAGTGAGCATAGGCCCCCATAATTCACAACACATACAACATAAAAGTAGTACAGCAGAAACATCAATCACACCCCCCCCCCTTTATTCTTTAAAATTCCGTTCATTATCTTCATTAAGTTTGGATTCATCAATTCTCACAGAGACAAAAGCGTACCCACCCCGCATGATACACATAAAGGAGAGGAGAAGGAAAACCCTACTTTATTGATCAAGGATCGACGTTTTTCTCCACGCTCCAAGAACAAGGGATGAGCGGCTTGAAGGGGAGGAATTCCGTGGAGTCCAAAAGGTTCAGAAAGCTCCAGCAGAGGTGCACCACAATCCACAGGAAGAAGGGACTCCAGGTGCACCAAGGAGAAGAAGGAATTCAGCCAAAGGAAGAAGAGGAAAAAGAACTTCTCGTGCGATATATAGATAAGATCCCGTTGTTACAGGATATGGGAATTTGAACGGCTTTAAATTCGGATTGTGGTTCCCCACGCGGTTGGGTCGTTACACATGATGGAATTAATTATTATTTAATTCTCCATTGAGGAGGTCCCTCAGGATTTATTGGGTATTAATTATGGGATTTTAAATGGCTTTGAACCACTTGAAAAAAAGGTTAAAAATCCCAAAAGAGGCATTATAGGAAAAACTGTAGAAGAGAAACCCGACAAGGCTGGGTGCCACCGATTGGTCGCGCCGATCGGTCATGTCGATCGGTCACCCCGATTGGTCGCACGTCGAAATGACGTCCTACCACCAATACATCACCCCTAGGATCTGGAATTTGGCAAATGGATGGACCGCGAGGGTCTGGGTCATCACATCAGATACCTCTCAAAGCATTCTCGCCCTCAAGAATTTAAAACCAGACCTGAAGAAAGGAGGGGGGGTCTAAACAACCGCCCCGGAAGATACCTCTCAAGAGTGAACCCGAACAATTACAATCACCATAAAACAAAGGATTAAACCGTTAGTTCATGTGGTGAGGGGTTTCCCTTCTTCCATGTTAAGATACTATCTGCTTTGGGCGGATATGACTCGCCCGCACGGGTTTAGGTGCATCCACTATAATGTGTCTTAACTAGGGATTAGGTCCTCCCCTCCCCACATCTCAGGATACTTCACACACATCCACAGAAAAGGAAAATCACACATTCTATAGTTAACAAGGTAAAGCGTTCTGTCACAACAAGTACAAAATAGAATAGCACAAAACTCAAAACAACTATGGGTACTGGGCACGCATATGTGCTTACCGTTCCCAAGTACTTTCCTCAATCCCACCATGCCTCCACAACACACGAACCAAAGGAATGGTTTATCCACAAAGAAATTTATCTTCATGATCCTCGACCCTCACTGGTCTTTCCACAAAGGTCATGTCCTCCTCGATATCCAGATCTCCCCAGTCGAGGACGTGTGAATCGTCATGCAGATACCGACGGAGCTGGGACACATGGAAGATGCCATGTATCCTCAGTAATGGCAGTGGTAATGCTAGCTGATAAGCCACTTCTCTGACCCGCCTCAACACTTAGAAGGGTTCGATGAATCTGGGAGAGAGTTTGATCCCCCTACCGAACCTCCGTTGTCTACGCTGAGGGGAGACCTTCAAGAACACGTGGTCCTTGACCCCAAACTCCAAGGGTCTCCTCCTATTCTCGGCATATGACTTATGTCGGTCTTGTGCTGCCTTCATCCTTTCTCGTATAAGCTGAACCTTCTCTATCGTGCTCTGCACTTCTTTGGGGCCAAGAACACTCACTTCCCCAACCTCAGTCCAGCACACGGGTGAGCAACATGGCCTCCCGTACAAGGCTTAGAACAGAGCCATGATAATGGTAGAGTGATAGCTATTATTGTAGGAAAACTCTACTAGAGGCAAGTGTCGCACCCACGATCCTCCTGAGTCCAGAACACATGCCTGTAGCATTTCCTCCAAGGTCTGGATGGTGCACTCTATTTGTCCATCTATCTGGGGATGTAAAGCAGTTCTAAGACGTAGCTGGGTGCCAAAAGCATGTTGCAATCCTTTCTAGATTCGTGAGGTAAACCATGCATCCCTATCTGAGACTATGGATCTCGGGACTCCATGTAACTACACCACTTCATCCACATACCTTTGTGCTAAATCATCCACTGCACCTGACTCCTTGATCGCCAGAAAGTGGGCTGATTTTGTCAACCGATCCACCACTACCCAGATAGCGTCGCAGCCTCCTCGAACCTTGGGTAGCCCCATGACAAAATCCATCGAGATGTACTCCCACTTCCACTCGGGGACATCTAAAGGTTGCAACAAGCCGCCTGGGACATGGTGTTCAACCTTCACCTACTGACACACTAGGCACTTTTCTACGAACTCTACTACTGCTTGTTTCACCCTGGGCCACAAAAACTGTCTCCTCAGGCCCTGGTACATCTTGGAAACTCCCGGGTGCACCACTAGGGGTGAGTTTTGGAACTCACTAAGAAATTTTCCGCGCATTGCATCTGGAACAAACAGCTTTCCTTGGAAAAGCATCTGATTCTGACTATCCTCCGTCCACCCTTCCGGATCATTGCACTGGTCAACTCGGTCACGCATCACTTTTCTTTCTAAGTCTCCCCATTAGGACTCCTCTACCTGCCGAAACAGATAATATTGCGCTGTCATTTGATACAGGCAACCTCTACCACCTTCCATCCTAGCATCTAGGTGCAGGGTAGCCAACTCCTCTATTGCCTTCCAAGTATCTGGCGACTCTCGGACTGCATCCTTCAGCGACTTCCTGCTCAAAGCATCAGCCACCACATTCCCCTTTCCTGAGGTGTAGGAAATCTCGAAGTCGTATTCTTGAAGGAATTCCATCCACCTTCACTACTGTAAGTTCAGGTCCTGTTGGGAGAAGATGTACTTCAATCTTTTGTGATCTGTGAAGACCACGAAGCGCTCCCCAACGAGGTAGTGCTGCCACAAGTTTAGTGCGAACATGACCGCCACAAGATCTAGATCATGGGTGGCATAGTTACGCTCATGGGGACATAACTGCCTAGACCCATAGAATATCACCCCTTGCTGCTGCATCAACACATATTCGAGGCCTTGCCCTGAAGCATCACAGAACACCTCATATGATGCCCCTTTTTCTGAAAACCTCAGCATTGGGGAACTAACCAACTTCGCCTTCAGATAGCTGAAGGCTGCCTCACACTGCTTGTCCTATAAGAAATCATGGTCCTTATTGGTCAATCCTGGCAAGGGTGTCGCAACTCAAGAGAAGTTGGGCACAAACCTCCAGTAGTAACCTGCCAGCCCGAGGAAACTACGAACCTCTGCCACATTCTTGGGTGCTTCCCAAGATACAACCGCCTCAACCTTTGATGGGTCCACTACTATACCCTGCTCGGACACCACGTTCCCAAGGAAATTCACTTCTCGCATCTAGAACTTTCACTTGGACAACTTCCCATAGAGTTGGTGTTGTCAAATGACCTCTAAAACTGTTCTCAAGTGCTCAGCGTGATCCTCCTCTGATCTTGAGTAGATCAAGATGTCTTCAATAAACACGACTATGAACCGGTCCAAATATTCCCAGAATACGGAGTTCATGAGCCCCATGAACATAGCTGGTGCATTCGTAACACCGAACGGCATTACTACAAACTCAAAGTGCCCATATTTGAACCAGAAGGCAGTCTTTGAGATGTCTCCCTCCTTCAACCTCACTTGGTGATATCCAGACCGCGGATCGATCTTCGAGAACCAACCTTCTCCCCTCAGCTGGTCAAAGAGATCATATATCCTCGGGAGAGGGTAGTAATTCTTGACCGTCACCTAATTCAGACTCTTGTAGTCTATACACAGCCTTAGACCACCATTTTCCTTCTTCGCGAACAAGACTGGAGCACCCCATGGTGACTCACTTGGCCGAACAAAAACCTTCTTCATCAGCTCATCAATCTAGATCTGCAACTCTCACAACTCAAAAGGTGACATCTGATAGGGAGCCATCGAAATCAGATGGGCACTAGGTTGCAAGTCTATCCCGAACTCAACATCACGTTGAGGGGGCAGAGTTTCCACCTCTTTAGGGAAGATGTCCATAAACTCACTGACGATCCCTGGGACTTCCACCATTTCGGTATCCACTAACTCCACTGATAGATTATCTAACAAGGAAAGGAGGGGTTCCCCTCGCTTGTTGCTCCCCTGGAAACTCCGCTTGCTAATGAAAGTCACCTATCAGCTGCCCAAGTCTGAAAACAAAACCCTTCCTTAAAAGCAGTCAATGACAGCGCATACAGAGAACAGCCATTAAATGCCTAGGATGACATCGTATGGTTGTATCTGCAACATTAGAAGATCCCTGACTAACTGATGTGGCCCTATCATTAGTCTGCATCCTCGACAAACATGCAACAAGTTGGCCTGACCTCCGACTGGTGTACTCAGCACCAGGGGCACTGGATGTCTCTCAGCGTCTAAACCCAAAGCATGGGCCATACTGGGTGTAACAAAGTATTGCGAAGCTCCTGTATCGAACAAGGCATATTCAAGGGTTCTAAACAAGTCAATCGTACCTCAAACGACCTATGGCCCTGCTGGAACTGCTGCCTTCACGGCGTGAAACTGGCCACGCCCAGCTCCTCTGCATCTCAACTGTCGGCCACCTCCCCGACCATGTCCGGGTCAAGTTCCCTGAAGATCACCCTGAGGTCAGCCTCCTCCTACAATGTCGGCTCTTGGCGGAGTGGGAGCCTTCTTCCCCTACTGCTGCTGCTGAAAGGGCCTAGCCGGGAACTGCTGCTGCTGAGGTGGGTGCTGGACCTGCCCACCCCCACCGTAATGTAAACTGTCCAGTCACTAGTTTCAAAGGTGCACATGGCTTCCACAGGTGAAGCACCTCGGTCCCAGGCCCGAAGGGAAAGGGAAAGGACCAGAAGATCGGAACCGGAACTGTTGCGGCCTGCTCCCTGCTGGTCAGAACCTAGAGGGACCTGATGCTGAAGGCCTGCTGCTGACAGCCTTCCCCTTTGACAAGCCCAACTGGATTCCCTCTCGTTACACACCTCCCAGCGTGTGCATCCTCTCCACTACTTCAGCCTTCTTCTACACCTCTAAGTATATTGGTAGCGTGAAGGGGGTAACAGCGTACTGAAGAGAAGGTCGGAGTGCCTCCTCTAAACGTCTTGCCCGAGACTCCTCATCCGGAAATAGGTTCGGAGAAAAGCAAAGCAGATCCTTGAACTTGATCCCCAACTCTCTCACTGACATACTCCCCTACTGGAGGTAGAGTATCTCCTGCCTCTTCTCATCCTTCATTGTGGAAGAGAGTAATTCCGCCCAGAACTCCTTCTCGGAGTCAGCCCATGCAACCTCAGCTTCCCTCTTCTCTCCAAGATAAAGCATCCACCACTGACGCGCTGCTCCACGCATCTGGTTGATGGCCAGAGGAACCCAGTTCTCCATCGAAGCCTGAATCAGGCCAAAATCTATCACTAGATCCTTGAGCCAGCTCTTCGTCTCCATATCGGAGGTGTTGCCCTTGTACTTCCCAAGGGTCTATCCCTGAAAGGCTCGAAGCGTCTTCTGCCACTGATCATCCTCCTCCCCTCGTTCGGTCCTATGTTGATCGGCCAAGTCAACCTATTGGGACTCGATTGCCCACACTACTCGTGGTTGCCTCCTAGGTGCCATAGCTGCAAGGTAAACAAGGAATGCCTAAGCCTGAGTAGTGTTGAATATTGTTCTTAAATTTTCTTAGACTCCTTTATTTATTTTGAATCCCCAAGACACCCATGAAACATAAGAAAACAAGTCATTATGATGCATGTACCTTTCCTAGGGTCTCTACCCTGCAATTATTGTAGCCTCACTTGGTCGTTCGGTAGGTCCAAATTCCTTGCATCGGATCATGGGGGGCCCTAAAATATCGTGTCTTATCCAGTCTTCCATGGCCTAATTCATGCACCAAGGTCACCCAACACTATTTCCCTACCATCCCATGAAATACTCACTATTACTAACTCCATAATCCATCTTATCTCTCAACCTCCCTCTGATACCATTCTGTCACGACCCAACTTCACCAAAAGGAGGGAAGGGTCAGCAGATTTCCAGGCCCTTCCTTATTTAAGTTTATGGAGAGATAATGACCCCTGAAACCCGCCTTCAATAGGTCCCGGAGTGGCGACCATCACCAAGGGTATTGAATATCACACAAAATGGAAGGCATTACCCTTTTTGTTTTTATAGGATCAAAAGATAAGATAGCAACCTCAACAATACCAAAGTTGAAAGTAAAGGGAAAGCCAAAAATAACTCGTTCCCATATGCATGTTCAACAGTAAATGATACAAGCCACAAAAACTCCAAAGGTAAAGTACCAAGAAAAAGGAAAACGACAACAGCAACTGCCCCAAGGTCTGAGTTAGTACGGTCCTACACAATCCCTGAAGTCCTCCTGGAAACCTGAAAGCAGATTTATATACATAGGGTGAGCATACAAGTACACTTAGTAGGGAAAACCAAAGACTCTCGTGCATAAGTGGAGATGCATTCTAATTACATGTGAGAAAAGAAAAACCAAAGAACCTAGCAAGGAAAATCTATCCACCCAAGTCTCACCAAGGCGTACTCCCCAAATAACACAAGGCAAGTAAAGTATAGTAATAGCACATCGATATTTGGGTACCCCGCTCCACTTTCCCACTGGTTATTGAATACATACTATGCATCGAACCAATCCCTCCATTCTCACCATAGTCCCACTACCAAACTCCGCCTGCACACACCTGGGCCATAACCTCACTGCAGTCCCACTACCAAACCCCGCCCGCATACACCTAGGCCACAACCTCATCGTAGTCCCAATACCAAACCCTTCCCACACACACCTGGGCCAGAACAACTACTATCACGCCCGAAGACACCTGGTCCAGAACAACTACTGCCACGCCTGAAGACACCTAGGCCTCATCCTAAAGACACTTCGGAAACAACCTGCCTGCAGACACCTAGGCCAACCACCACAACTACCCCACTCGAAGATTATTAGGATAATAATGGACCTCAGGCCATCATAGCCTCCCCGAACTGTCTTGGGATATTTGGAAAAGGGATCAGAAAAGGAGCTAATAACTAGCCACTCATAGAAGTATTGGGAAAATACCCTCCCCGTGAAATGGGTTGTTCGGCATTAAGTTCTCAACTTGGGTGGGGTGAGAATAAGAAACATAAAAGCTACGGATATATGTATAGGTAACAAGCCCTCATCCCAACCTAGGGGTTCCAAAACCTAAGCACAAACACCCTTATTACTATTCATTCACAAAAGAAGCCATGACACTCACGGCCAAGTCACGACTCATTCCCAAACTAATTCCCCACTCAACCATTCTTGTTTTCATGTTCATGTTATCCCATTAGGGTGAATTCCGCACTACCGGGCAACTAACAGGAATAAACACAAGCCAGGAAAAAATAGAAACAACCAAATAGCAATTTAAGCATTCACACCCGGTTCTCTTGTAAGGTCACAACGACAAAGGGATGAGTGAGATCACTCAAAGTACTTGAGACAAAGCAAACCCCGAGACACAGCCCCATTTCCCCAAAACCAGGAACCATTTCTCAACGATAGAGGATTCCACTCGAGTTCGGGTCACAGCAGAGCAACCACACAGCTTCAAATTCACAACCAACAACCGTGCCACAACAGAGGATCCCATCCCCATTCACATCTTCCCATAAGCATTAGGCCGAACAACACACCCACCACCAAACAAAGTGTAAAAATTCTAGGTTCAAGCACATCATTCGTTAGGTTCTTCTTTTTGTTTGTTAATCGGGGTGGTCACATAGAGATTCTTGTTTTACTAAACATCCATTTAAACCAACTGAGTTTATGTGATTAACCAATTTCCAGGTTAAGTCGTTTAATCATAATAGAAGAAAAAGGTTCATTAGTGCGCAAGGAAAGACCACCAACGGCCATGATTTTCAGTGAGCATAGGCCTTCACAATTCACAACACATGGAACATAAAAGTATTACAGAAGAAACATCGATCACACCCCCCCTTCATTCTTTAAAAGTCCGTTCATTATCTTCATTAAGTTTTGTTTCATCAATTCCCAGAGAGAAAAAAGCGTACCCACCCCGTATGATACACAGAAAGGAGAGGTGAAGGAAAACCCTACTTGATTGATCAAGGATCGACATTTTTCTCCACGCGCCAAGAATAGGGGATGCGCGGCTTGCAGGGGAAGAATTTTGTGGACTCCAAGAGGTGCAAAAATCTCCAGCAGAGGTGCACCATAAGCCACGAGAAGAAGGGACTCCAGGCGCACCAGGGGGAAGAAGGAAGTCTGCCAAAGGAAGAATAGGAAAAAGAACTTCTCATGCGATATATAGATAAGATCCCATTGTTACGGGATATGGGAATTTGAATGGCTTTAAAATCATATCATGGTTCCCCACGCGGTTCGGTGGTTACGCACGACGAAATTAATTTTTATTTAATTCTACATTGAGGAGGTCCCTCGGGATTTATTGGGTATTAATTATGGGATTTTAAATGGATTTGAACAATTTGAAAAAAAAAAGGTTGAAAATCCCACAAGAGGTGTTACAGGAAAAACTGTAGAAGAGAAACCCGATAAGGCTGGGTGACACTGATCGGTCGCGCCGATCGGTCGCGCCGACCGGTCGCGCTGACCGGTCGCACCGAACAGTTACCATGAGGGTCCAGGTCATCACATTTATTGATTTATATTGTGAATTGTATAATGTAAATTATGATGTATTCTCACCACTTGACCTACCTAAGGTAAGTGCTTCAATTGATAATTAAATATGAAATGGAAATTGGCAAGTATACTAAGTATATGACTTGACCAAATCAATTGTGAATGATTAATAGGTTGCATGTCTGTATAACCCCTTACCATATTAATGGAAGGTAGAAAAATAAACCTTAATTATTGAAAATTATTTAAATATAATTAATAAAGGTTTCATGCTACTTGGTTTTTTCACACTAATAAAAGGCAATCCTTGGACCAAATGGACTTATTGATTAATTAAGACTTAATTAAAAGGTTTCATGCTACATGACCTTATTATACAAATGAAAGGAAAGGCTTGAACCAAATGGGATATTACATGACTTCATAATTAAATAGAAGTGGCCTGACTTGATCTTGACTTGGATTCTTATCAGGGAATGCCTTGAGCACTCGAGGACCCCATTATGATTCAAGGATACAACTTGCTTAGGTTGAGACCCACCTAGATCTCAATTCTTATCTATTCTTGGGATGCCTAGTATGACATTATAGTATCCCTTCAATATCATTTTAACATGCCTTGGATACACTCCTTGGATCCAGTATTGATAAGTAGGTGCCATGGTTAAAGCCCATTGGGCCCAGTCATTTATTAGCCCTGTTTTACCTTGGATGAACTCCTTGGACTTAGTAGGCATCTCATTGTATAATTCCTTGGACTATTCTCCTTGTATTACACTCTTACCTCATTTCAGGCTATAATTATTACTAATTTGGTGACCCTTGAGGTCTACGTCACCTTGGTTATTACCTTGATACTTCATTATTAAATATCATTACAGATTTCCTTATCATAACTTGGAACCTTAACTATTGTAAAATGTGACTTATTTATAAACTGGTAATAATCAATTAATGGACTGGTTATGTTCAAACACTAGTTGAGGGATGAAGTAGGTACTTGTGTATTTAGTTATATTGTACTGCTTTACTTTATATATACATGCTTCCACACTGTTACATTTCCATTAAATGGGCCAGATGTTATAGACACTGTTGGTGGTGGCCCACTAAGATTTATCTCACACCCTCTCTAGGCTTCGTTTGGTACCCAGAGTAAATTACATGGTTGCAGGTGTTGACAAAGGGAAGCATACATCTTCAAACACTTGATTGCTTGTTGTTTAGTATGGATCTTGATAGGAGATGACCAAGTCGGAGCTCTGAATGCTTGGGATAGTCTTTTATTTCCTTTATACTTATGTGGAACATGTTGTGCATGTTATCTTGTTTCCATGTTTTCCAATTTTCTAGTGATGTGACATATCATTAGTTGTTAAATAATATTCTAGTTGTTTTAGTTATTGTTATTGTTATCTCTATTTCCCATTGTGCCTTCGGTTTACTTATATTGCTTCAATTATTTACCTATGTTTACATTCATCTGTTGCGCTACACTTTGGTAATGAGTGCATAGCCTCCCCACTAACACACCTAAGGCCATCACTTCTAGTTGACATCCTCTGGTATTTAGGGAGATGCTCTTGAGGCTATGTGGCCCACCAGGATCGGAGCACCCATTAAGTGGAATTCGGTTCTGAGACATCACAAAGTGGTATCAGAGAAGTTTATTTTCTTGCTTTACTATTTGGAGTGAAGATTGTGAATGCTTAGGATTTGGTCATAATTCATGATTGGGCATCACAAACTCATGTTTGAGGTAAAAACTAACTTTCTTAAATTATAATTGTTGTTCTTCTTTTTCCTATTACAGATGATATTATTTCACCATTGGGTGATGCACATGTTGTGTGGAGTTGTTGATTATTACTATAATTGAGTATTTTCTTTTATCCTTGGCCTGATGATATGAGATCTAGGAGAATTGTTACATGCATCATTATAAGCACCTAGAATTTTCATGTCGTGCATATTTCCATGCCATATAGGTGCATTTCACTACTCTACATTTCTTGATATGTCTGTGATTATTGAGTGATGTTGTGATAGTTAGTTTATGCATGTATTACTCTTGGTTGAAATTGAGTGATTTACTATCTCAATTCATGAGGTGTATGGGCCCTCATGGGTTGGGATGATTAATTTACTAAGTCTATCCATTATTCTATAAATAAATAGGTGTTGTTTCTAGTGATAGGTGTATGGGAATTGATTCACCAGAAATGGATATCCATTATAAAGTGAATCATGACATCTAAAATGAATTGGTTGCATATCCTTATCTTTCCTTTTCATGTTTATGAAAGGTAAAGGAGTGAACTTGGAAATTAAATGTAAAATGAAATGAAACTTATAATTGAGAACTTACCAGTACCTGACCATCTAAGTGGGTAGTTGGGGTAGTATACCTTGGGTAGTGAGTCTTCTTTGTTTAGATTTAATAAGTGATGCTATATATCTGCCTAAATCTTGTTCTGAGGCATGTGCCTAGAAATTTTAGACCAATTATGCCATGATATCCTCGTATTGTATGCCAAAAAGTTAGTGACGACCATGATCCAGATGTGGTGGTCCCTAAGTCACCGGTCTTACTTTCAGGAGTTCCACTCAAGGAACTACCTACTGTACCTGATTTGGGCACTGACACCCAAGTTTGTGATATTTTCTTATGTCTGATGCATTCCATGAATGGTTTTCTATGGCTTACACCTATGATGGATAATCTGACATGTGAGTTCCAACAGTAGTATCCTTCTACCTTTTCAGGGGATGGAATTCCATAGGCTACTGAGTCTTGGTTAGAGGCCACCCTATCTATCTTTGAGCATCTGGAGACACCTCCAAAGTGGAGGGTCAATCTTTCCACATACATGCTTTAGGATTTGGCCAAGAGTTGGTGGGATGTGATTTCCCAGGCCTGTTGTCATTAGGGCATGCTATGGGTTGATTTCCAGACCACCTTATATGATCAGTTCTTTCCTAAGATGTTGAGAGTTGATAGATCTAGAGAGTTCATGAACCTCAATCAGGGTTCTATATCAATTATGGAATATTCAGCATGTTTCATGGAGTTTCAGTACTTTGCATCACTTCTAGTTGATGATAAGATTTTGTGTGCTAGACTCTTTGAGGGTGGGATCCAATACTCTATCTGTACGAAGGTGAATGTATTTCTCCTTCCTACTTTATATGAAATAGTAAATTAGAATCTTATCACTGAGCGTAACCTGAGGGAAGACAATAGTATCAGGTTTAAAGGACAAGTTCTATGTCAGACCAGTAGTTCTTATAGTGGTAGGAAGCGTTCTCTCAAAGTTTCTCATTAGGGAAGTGACATCCAGAGTGCCCATTTAGAAATATCTAAAGTGTGTCGTCAGTGTGGATGATGGGTGCATTCAAAGCCTCAGTGTGATAAAGACCCATTGGAGTGTCAGTCTTGTGGTCATATGGGGAATCTCCAGTATTTTTTTAGAACATTTCCACCAGCCTTGAGTGTAAAGGGATCTATACCTACTCCATCATCAAGAGTGGGTTCTTTCACGCCACATCAGTCAAGTAGTTGGAATAACACCGGTAGTTCTGACCAAAGAGGAGGTTGTGTCTATGGTAGCCAGACTCCTGATCACCAACAGCATCAGTAGAGCAGTTATGATCATAGTAGTCTATCTATTGCATAGGGTCATGGATCAGACCAGTTGCATGAACTACAGCCAATACCCGAGGATCAGGCTGTAGGACCATCTACAGTATGAGGTACTATTCTTTTGGAATCTAAGTTAGTATCTTCTTTATTTGATATAAGTGCTTCAAACTCTTTTATCTCTATATCTATCGTGGAATGTCTCAAACTAGATATATAGTATTACTATGGTGTAATGACCCTAGATATTCTATTAGGGGTATGAACAGAGGGTATACGTCAGTGTAGGGACTGTCCCCTTGAGGTAGGCAGTTATCCTTTCTTATGGAAGCTCTTTATTCTCGAGACTACAAGATTTTATTTCATTCTTGAGATGGACTAGTTGGTTCACTATCATGATTTTGTATACTACTACTACCACAGGGTATCGTTTACATCACCAGAGGGCATCATTTATCTACATAAGGGTGAGTGGGATGTCTATCTTGGTAGAGCGGGACCAGAGCATCATGGGCTAGGTGAAGTGACCAACCAGATTGAAAATCTTTTCATGGAGGATTAGGGTTTACATCAAGTTTATTTACCTCCATTAGTGGATCATTTCAAGGATTTATTTCTTGAATACTTATTTGGATTACCTTTTCAAATAGAGGAAGATTTTACAATTGAGCTTGTTCCAGGAGCAGTTCAAATGTTCATTACTCCATACAGGATGGCACCAATAGAGCTTCAAGAGCTCAAGAAGCAATTATAGGAATTAGAGTCCAAAGGCTTTATATGGCCCAATACATCCTCTTGGGGTTTGCCTATTCTTTTTTCCAAGAAGGTAGATGGAACCTTACGTCTATTCATGAATTATAGAAGGTTGAACCATCTTACAGTCATGAACCATTATCCAATTCCTCAAATTGATGATCTCTTTGACCAGCTCCAGATAGCTAGGGTCTTTTCTAAGATTGAACTGAGATTGGGTTATCATCAGGTATGAGTCAGGACATCATACATACCTCATATAGCTTTTCATAGCAGGTATGGTCTATATGAGTACATTGTTGTGTCATTCGATCTTACGAATACGCCCACCATTTTCATGGCTCTGATGAATAAGGTTTTCCACCCGTATTTGGACTCTTTTTTCATGGTCTTTATGGAATAAATATTTTTGTATTCTCACACTCATAGAGACCATGAAAAACAACTTGATATCATTCTAAGTACACTGAGAGAGAATCATCTTTATTACAAGATTTCTAAGTGCCACTTTTGAATTGAAAATTTTCACTTGTTGGTTTATATAATATTGGAATTAGGATTATCTATCGACCCTGAAAAGGTTAGTGTTGTGGTTTCTTGGGATCATCCCAAGAATGTGTTTTATATATAGAGTTTCTTGGGGATGGCTGTATATTACATGCATTTCATATAGGAATTATCACATCTTACTTCACCTCTTACTAGTCTTAAAAATAAGGGTGTCAAGTTCATATGGTCAGAAGCATGTGACAAAGCCTTTTAGGAGCAAAAAGGGAGGCTTGTATCAGCACCTATTTTAACTCTTCCAGAGATAGGCATAAATTATATCATATTATGTGATGCATCAGGAATTATCCTAGGAGTAGTACTATTGTAGGAGGATAGATTTTTTGCATATGGATCCTAACAGTTGAGACCTCATGATAGGAATTATCCAATGCACAACCTTGATCTAGTAGCAGTTGTACATGCCTTACATTACTAGAGACACTATCTTTTGGTAGATCACTTTGTGGTGTACACATACCACAAGACCCTCAAATATATATTTTCTCAGCATGACTTAAACCTCAGACGATGGCTGTGGGTCGAATATCTACAATCCTTTAATTTTGAGCTTGCCTATATGCCTAGAAAGGGAAATGTGGTTGCAGATGCACTAAGTTGGAAAACTCAAGAACAAGAAGTATGGGAAGCCAGTGATGAATGGAAGTTAATGGACCTATTTTCTAATTTTCATCTTGAGTTCCATGATAGTCACAATTAGTCTTGTCTCTCATCCTTGACAGTTACCTCTTCCCTCCTTGAGAAGGTGAAGGGTATATATTTTTCAAATCCTGTAGTATTGGTACTTCATGAGACTATATCAAGAGTTAACCCACCTCCAGATTAGTCTATAGATAGATACAACGTCCTAAACCTATGTTTACATATCTAGGTTCCTACAGATATGAGATAGGAGTTGATGAAAGAGTTGCATGCCTCTCAGTAGGCAGTTCATCCAAGCATCTTGAAGATGTGTCAAGACATGCGATGCTAGTATTGGTGGCCTAGGATGAAATGTTAGATGGAAGGATTTATAACTAGGTGTTCCACCTATCATCAAGTGAAGGAAGAGAAACAATGACATGCAGGCTTGTTATAGCCTCTTCCAGTTATGAAATGGAAATGGGAAGATATTGATATAGACTTTGTAGTCAGTTTACCTAGGTCACCTAGAGGTAGCGACGTTGTATGGGTTTTCATTGATAAACCGACGAATTTATCCCACTTCATTCCCATTTAGGAGGATTTCTTAGTTTATGGTCGGGGAAGACTATATGTTTTTGAGATCATATGACTACACAGGGTCCCTCGTACTATCGTTTTAGATAGAGATACTCATTTTACATCATGATTCTTGAATGGATTGTAGAAAGATATGGGAACACATGTGATTCTAAGCACATCTTTTCACCCTCAGACTAATGGAAAATCAGAACGGCCAATACATGTTCTAGAGGATATGCTCTGAGCATGTGTCCTCAATTTTGGTAGTTCTTAGGAGAAGCATATCTCACTCATTGAGTTTGCCTATAATAACATCTTCTATGTGACAATTCATATGGATTATTTTTAGGCCTTTTATGGTAGGTCATTCCATTCACCCATGTGTTGGATAGAGGTAGGTGAGGTAGCCCTACTAGGTCCTCATCTCATTTAAGAGACTTCAGAGCAAGTTCATTTGATCAAAAAGCGTATGGATACTACTCAGTCTAGACAAAAATCTTATGCCAATCTCCATTAGTGAATACTAGAGTTCGAGGTTGGGGATCAGGTTTTCCTTTAGGTATCGCCCAGGCTAGGTAATAAATGGTTATGAAAGAAAGAGAAGTTGTCACCTCATTACATAGGTCCGTTTGAGATCCTAGAAAGAGTCGAGTAAGTATAATATCGATTGATACTACCTCAAATGTACTATTCCATGCACAATGTCTTCTATGTTTCACAACTTCTCCAATATCATGATGATCTGTCTCATACATTTAACCTTGAGGAAGTTGAGTTGGATACTAATGCTACCTTTGAGGAGTATCTAGTACGCATATTTGACCAGAGCATGAAGAATCTCTGAGGTCGGTTTGTCCCTCTGGTATATGGTAGCACGGCCGCATGCAAGATGATACTTGGGAGGGAGATTCCAACGTACATTCCCAATGTCCAGAGTTGTTCTCAGATAGTGTTTCTCCACCCTTGGAAGGTGAACTCAAGGATGAGTTCTTTAAAGGGGGAAAGACTATAAGAACCTGATTTTTCACTCAGGTATGGATCCTTTAAATTTCAGTATAAATATTTACTTTGGACCTAATATTGATTCCTAATCAGTTAGAAAATGTCTAAGGGGTGTATGGGAAAAATTTAGGTCCCAAAACCCATACTTTTTGGGAAAACTATCCATGTCGCACGGTTAGCGCATGGTTGGCTCAAGGTTTGGTTAATCGTGCAGATAAAGATTTTCAGACAGAACCGTATTGCATGGGTGGTGCATGGTCGTGTGGTATAACCATGTAAGTCCCCCTTCTACCTAGGTAACCATGAATGGTTTGCACATGGTTTTTCAAATCATGCAGACAAACTGTGTATAGGATATTTTTCGGGGTAAATTGTCTTTTTTCCATTAATGGTCTAATTAGATCCATCCTTCTTCCCTAATTTGATAACCAATGGGATTAAAATTTTTCTCTCTCAAATTGGATATTTTTTAAGACCTAAGGTATTAATAAATATATCTCCTTCATCTGGGATCTGTTTGAGCTTTCGTTCATCATGTTGGATGCACAACGATAAGTACTTGAGTCTATTTGAACCTTTCTCTTTCTCTCTTTCTCTTGACCTAGTTATCAAAGTGTGAGTGTCTTCCTCTTTTCTTATATCTACTCTAATCTAATCCAAATCAAGGGCCAATACCATAAGAGGAGATTCGTACAAGCCTAAGGTGGGTGTTATATAAATCATCCCTCAAGTTTGTTGATTTTGGATTTATCATGTGGGGCCCACCGATTTCATCATGTGTCATTAATTGAATTTATATGTCATGATTATAATCATTAGAAACATATGGATATTCTCTTTCCATATATGTGATTAAGTATTAGTGGTTATGGCCACAACTCCATCCATCCCATGTAGGATGTTATGCCATAATTTGGTTTTTAGCATTTGACATGTTTGAGCCACCGTTCGGGTGTGACTTTTCTTGACCCTTATAAGGGTAATCTTTTCTATATTAAATTGATTGATTTATATTTTGAATTTCATAATGGAAAGTACCATGTATTATCACCACTTGATCCACCTAAGTTAAGTGCTTCAATTTATAATTAAATGTGAAATGGAAATTGGAAAGTATACTAAGTATATGAATTGACCGGATTGTGAATGATTAATAGGTTGCATTTCCATTGAACCCCTTACCGCATTAATGGAAGGTAGAGGAATGGACCTTGATTATTGAATATTCTTTAAATGTAATTAATAAAGGTTGCATGCTATTTGGCCTTTCCACACTAATGAAGGCAAGGCTTGGGCCAAATGGACTTATTGCTTAATTATGACTTGATTAAAAGGTTTCATGCTACTTGACCTTATCACACTAATTAAAGGAAAGGCTTGAACAAAATGGGATATTACATGACTTCATAATTAAATAGGAGTGGCCTGAATCGAGCTCACCTTGTATTCTTATCAGGTAATTCCTTGAGCACTCAAGAACCCCATTTCAATTCAAGGATATGACTTGCTTAGGTTGAGAGACACCTAGATCTCGATCCTTGTCTATTATTTGGACGCTCGGTATGACACCGTAGGATCTCTTCAATGTCATTATAGGATACCTTGGATACACTCCTTGGATCCAACCTAGTGCAGAAAACGTTTTTTACGTCCCCATTTTTTACGTCGATTATATATAACCGACGTAAAAATGCGGCGAGTAGATTTTTAACGTCGGTTATTTTAATAACCGACATTACAAATCGCGCCTGTTGGGTTTTTACGTCGGTTATCAAATAACCGACGTAAAAAATCAAAGCGCGGGGTTTTTTACGTCGGTTATTTTATAACCGACGTAAAAAACCCCCCCCGGGCTTTGGTTTTTTACGTCGGTTATTTGATAACCGACGTAAAAAACCCCCCACGCATTGGTTTTTTACGTCGGTTATCTTATAACCGACGTAAAAAACGCGTAGATATCAGGTTTTTTACGTCGGTTTCCAAATAACCGACGTAAAAATCCCCCCGCGCATTGGTTTTTTACGTCAGTTATCTTATAACCGACGTAAAAAACGAGATATCTACGCGTTTTTTACGTCGGTTATTTTATAACCGACGTAAAAAACCAAAGAACGGGGGGGGGGGGTTTACGTCGTTTATGAAATAACCGACGTAAAAAACTCGTAGATATCTCGTTTTTTACGTCGGTTATAAAATAACCGACGTAAAAACCCAAAGCGCGGGAGCTTTTTTACGTCAGTTTTAAATTAACCGACATTATAAATTTAAAAAATAGTTTATAACGTCAGTTATATAATAACCGACGTTATAAAACTTTTAAAGAAATTAAAGCTCGTGGACTGTCATTTACGATTTTTCGATTGACAGTCCGTCGGCTCGTCTCTCTCGCGCGGTAAACCCTAATCGGCTCGTCGATCGACCTGCGTTAAACTCATTTTGGCTTCATTGTTTATCTTCTTCACTCCTCTCGGATCTATCATCTCAACTTGCAACATTCAAGTAAGCCTTCCACGAATTTATTTCGTTCGTTTTTGTTTCGATTCTTGATGTAATTTGTTTGCATCAGATATGCTTTTCTATTTAATCATGTTGAGAATCTCGTGGAATTTTTTGTTATTGCAAATGGTTATTTGTATTTTGTTGATATAACAGACTATGTTGCATTTATCTAAATAGATGCTGATTGTTGGTGACATTATTTAATATTGCTCACTGTTATGGTTACTTTATGTGCTAGAACATTCTTATGGTTCTGGATATAAATGTTGCTTAATCTGGAAATTATTTCTTATGTTTTTTGGTTCTGTTTTGGTTGAATTAGTTTTTTTACAGATTTTTGTTTTCTGTTTTTATGAGAATTAATATAAGCAGTTTGCGTTTGAATAACTGTTTAGTCTTGTAATTTCCAGGTTGTTCACTATTTTTGTTGATATTTGTTAATTCTTGGTGTTTAGAATTTCTGATCATGTTTCCTATAATTGGAATTCAGTTTTTGTCCATGGTTGTTTTGTTTTCATTTTTGGATTTTGAAAACCAAAAATAAACAGAGTTTTTAGTCGAGTTTTATTTTGATTGATAACCGTTAAAGCTGAAGGCCAAGTACAAAATCAAATCCCCACAAGATTTGTTACATGGGATTAAAAAGCAGAAATAAAGGATTAAACCGAATTAGTGGGACTATTGTTATTCTGAGAAGACCAGTGTTGGACGCGCTGGGCGGCCCTCTCAGCCTGCCAATGCAATTAACGATCATCAGAAACAAGAATGAGTGAATTGCTGATAAAATAATAACATACTGGTAGACCTCTTTTTTCCAGTCACACCGAAGGGTGATGAAGACCAATATCAAGGTCTGCACGCCATTTAAAATAGGTTTTTTATCTAATATATTAAAACATCAAAACCTCAATCAATATTAAACTATGTAGGCGTCATGGTTTTCTTTGATTCAATGAAATTCAAAACTGTTATATCTAACTATATTTTGTTTTAAAAATAATATTCAAGCATATTTTTTTAAATACCTATAGATTTGTTTTATATTTTAAATTGTTTTACATTCAAATTATGATTTTTTTCATATAAACATGTATTTGTATTATCTTAAAAATATATATTTTTTGTTGATATTTGTTATAGGTAATAATGAGTCGAAGTTGGATTACGGAACATCGAATGAGCAATGAATTTGAGGAAGGTGTTGATGCCTTTTTGGAATTTTCAAAACGAAATGTTCCAAGTAGTGACATTTTTTTCTGTCCATGCCTGAAATGTTTGAATATGAAGAAGTTGAAAAGTAGAGAGATAAAAGATCATCTTATTTGTCATGGTTTTAATCTGAGTTACAGCCCTTGGATTTGGCATGGTGAAATTGGATGGAATGTCACTGATGATGATGATTCGCAAGATGGTAACTCTGATGGAATTGAAGAAATGATTCGCGATATTATAGCAGAACAAATTGAGATAAAACCGACAGTTGCGTGTCTATATGGTGATGCTGAAAAACCATTATATCCCAGTTATACAGATTTTACGGTTTTTTCGGCGGTGTTAAGATTGATTAACCTGAAGGCGAAGCATGGATGGAGTGATAGAAGTTTTACAGAGCTTCTACAATTGATGAAATACATTCTTCCAAAAGATAACGATCTTCCAGATTCACATTACAAAGCCAAGAAAATATTATGCCCGATGGGATTGGGATACAAGAAAATACATGTCTGTCCGAATGACTGCATTATATATAGGAAGGAATATGAATTTCTGTCAGAGTGTCCTAAATGTGGGACATCACAGTATAAGGTGAAAGAAAAATCACAGGCTGATGTAGAGATTACAAAGATCCATTCAAAGGTATTTTGGTATCTTCCTATAATTAATCGTTTCAAACGTTTATTTGCTAATTCACATGATTCAAAAAGGTTAAGATGGCATGCTGAAGAGCGGGTATGTGATGGAAAAATACATCATCTAGCTGATTGTCCACAATGGAATAAAATTGATGCGCAGTATTCTACATTTGGAAATGAAATTAGAAATCTCAGACTAGGGTTGTGCACAGATGGAATGAATCCATACCAAACACTCAGTAGCACACATAGTTCATGGCCTGTTTTATTGGTAATTTACAACCTCTCTCCTGAAGTTTGTATGAAGCGCAAATATGTCATGTTGAGTGCAATGATATCTGGTCCAAAGCAACCCGGTAATGATATTGATGTTTACTTGTCACCGTTGATTGATGATTTGAAACTGTTATGGGCTGATGGTATTAGGGTGTATGATTCTTATAAAATGGAATATTTTACACTACATGCAGTGCTTCTATTCACTATAAATGACTTCCTAGCGTATGGAAATTTGTCTGGATACAGTGTTAAAGGGCATAAATCATGTCCAATTTGCGAACAACAGACGTCCTATTGTCAATTGCATCATGGGAGGAAAACAGTGTACATGGGTCATCGAAAGTTTTTGCCTATGGAACACCCTTATAGAAGACTAAAAAAGGCATTCAATGGCTCACAAGAATTTTATACTGCTCCAAAACCTTTATCCCCTGATCTGTATTTTGAGAGGGTGAAAAACCTTGACGTGACATTGGGAAAGACACAGAAATCTGGTAATGATAGACATATTTGGAAGAAAAGGTCAATTTTTTTTGAGCTACCATATTGGAGGTATCATGAAGTTAAACATAATATTGATGTCATGCACGTGGAGAAGAATATCTGTGATTCTTTGATTGGAACATTATTAGATATTAAAGGAAAGACTAAAGATGGGTTGAATGCAAGATTAGACTTACTATCAATGGGAATACGTTTGGAGTAAGCTTCCACTCCTAAAGGAAGACGAACATTTCTTCCCCCGACTTGTCATACATTATCGAAGAGGGAGAAAATTAGCTTCTGTCAGTGTCTTCATGATACCAAAGTGCCTCAAGGTTATTCTTCTAATATAAAAAATTTTGTCTCATTGAAGGACTTGAAGTTGATAGGTATGAAATCACATGATTGTCACGTCATGATGCAACAAATTCTACCAGTTGCATTGCGTGGAATATTGCCCATTTGTGTCAGAAAGACTATAATGAAGTTGTGTTATTTTTTCAATTCAATTTGTAACAAGGAAATTGATGTGAATGCTTTGAACATTTTGGAAAAGGATGCAATTTTTATACTTTGTCAATTGGAAATGTATTTTCCTCCATCTTTTTTTGATATAATGGTGCATTTAATGATTCATCTGGTTCGAGAAATAAAGCTTTGTGGACCTGTATATCTTCGTTGGATGTATCCTTTTGAAAGTTATATGAAAATATTAAAGGGGTATGTTAAAAATCTATATCGACCTGAAGCCTCCATTATTGAAAAGTATATTTCTGAGGAGGTAGAAGAGTTTTGTACGAGCTACTTGGCTGCGGCGCAACACATAGGTTTGCCTCCATCTCACCATGAACGAGTTAATAATGAGGGAAAGGGGATTCGCGGCTTGAAAGTCAAATCATTGTCAGCTGAACAGATGAAGAAGTTAGAATCATACATCTTTAATAACATAGCTGATGCTCAACCGTATATCACATTGCATATTAATGAGTTGAAACAATTTCGTCCAAAGAAGAAAGAAATGTGGATTTCGAATGAGCACAACAAAACTTTTTTGTCATGGATTAAAAAGACTTTTCTTGGTAGATCAGATGTATCAGAGACATTAAAATGGATAGTGGGTGGTCCATGTTTAAATTTGATAACATGGTCCGGTTATGAAATTAATGGTTATACATTTCATACAAAAGCTCAGGACAACAGAAGTGCAGTTTAGAATAGTGGTGTATTGGTGTTTGCAGAAGCAATGCATTTTTCGAGTGCTAAGGACAAAAACCCAATTTCTGCATCAAATGCATATTATGGAGTGATTGAAGACATATGGGAGGTTGATTACTTTAAAATTAAAGTTCTCGTTTTTAACTATAAATGGTTTAATGGTAACAACAGCGTCAGACACGATGAATTTGGAATGAAACTTGTTAATCTGAATAGATTGGAAGACACAGCTGATTCTTTTATAATGGAAACACATGCAACACAAATTTTTTATGTAGTAGATCAATCAGATATGCAGTGGGTTGTTGTTTTACAAGGGAAAAAACAATATGTTGGTGAGGATGAACTTAATGAATATGCTGATTTATGTGAGATCCCTACTTCCATGGAAATATTAACAGAACATAATGACGATCATGTTGAAGACATAGTTTGTGCCATAAGGAACGATCACGACAAAGGAATTTGGGAAAACAATCCATTTTTACATTCCTAAAATTACAGGTAACATATGTTTATTTCTTGTTTACATTTATTTTTTCCATAAATGTTAGATATTGTAAGTTTTTTATTTATTAAAACATGTTTTAAAATAAAATAAGTATATGTTTTTGTTTGTTTTATGTTTGTTTAGTTTACTTTATCATGTTTATAACCATTACATGAATTTTAAAATGCTTATTTTTGTTCACTGACAATTAATTTACCATGTTTACAATGTTTACCAGGTTTACCATTTTTACCATTTTTACCATCTTGACCATCTTGACCATCTTTTCCATCTTTACCATTGTTTAACATGCTTACCATATTACCAATGTTTACTATTATGTAACTTAGTACACTTTTCTATTTTCTGATTACAGTAGTATTAAAATATTTGAATTTGTATATTTGTTCACTGACAATTACTTTACCATGTTTACAATGTTTACCAGGTTTACCATTTTTTCCATTTTTACCATCTTGACCATCTTTGCCATCTTTTCCATCTTTACCGTTGTTTAACATGCTTACCATATTACCAATGTTTACTATTATGTAACTTAGTACACTTTTCTATTTTCTGATTACAGTAGTATTAAAATATTTGAATTTGTATATTTGTGAACTAACGTTTGTTTTTTTTGATTTGAAGGATAATGACAGATCATTCAGATGATCAACCACATGATTCTGGAGAGGAGCATATTGCTGGTCATACCTCTGGGGATGAACATTCACATGCTCCTATTACGAAAAAGAGTTCAAAGGTTGGTAAACGTGGGTGCACACGTTTACCAAAATTATCACTTGCCCGTACGCAGGATCAGAGGATAGTAGTTGAGTTTGATGATGATGATATTCCTAGAGGTCCGAATTCCAAAGATTTTAAGAGTTTTGTTGCAACTCAGGCTAAGACCAAAGTAAGCATTATGTATGATGATTGGAGAGGTGTGGATAAATCGATTATCTCTCAGTTGTGGGAGACGATTTTGGTAAGATCTTTTGTCATTTTTTGACCATTCTTTTAATGATTATAGTATATATAATATGTTTAACCTCTTCTTTATCAGATGACATTTGATATTCCTGACACTAAAGGAGTCAGGAAGAAATGTTTATCATTGGCTGCCAGGAGATGGAGGGATTTCAAATCAACCCTCTCATCTGATTTCATTTATGGTCATAGGAGTCATGAAAATCCATGTCGTATATATCCTTTTATAGATGAAGACACATGGAGACAGTTTTTTGAAAGTAGAAAAAAAGAGTCATTTCTGGTAAGGGCAATGTAAACTTTTATAAACTTTCTTATATAAATGATTTTATTAATGTTTTGTTAATGATTTCTTATTCTTAAATTATAGAAAACAAGGAAAGCTCATCAGGAGATCCAATCTAAAAATTTATACCCTCATAGTTTATCTCGGGGAAGGTATACATTATTGGAAGAAAAAATGATGGCAGAAAAATTTCAACAACTAAGAGCTGAGTCTTCAAGCTCTGGAGAGGTGGCCCCTCCATCCCCTCCATCTAGACATGAAAAATGGAAGAGAGATCGGAAGGGAAAAAAAGGGAAATATCTTTCGGAAGAATCGAGAATCGTAGCTGAGAGGATTGTAAGATATCTATTTAATTTATTTAAGTTAACTTTTTTCTTCATATAAGTTTCAATCATTACAGAAATGTTCAATTAATTAATACAAGACTCTCTTGAGGAGCATAGTTCAGAGGGGACATTTACAGCTACTGGGAGGGAAGATATTTTATTTGCAACATTGGGAAGGCCCGAACATCCTGGTCGTGTAAGAGGATATCCGGCAGGTGTATCGGTAAGAAAAGTGTTTCCACGTTCTTCAACTTCTAACATTGAGGGGGTTTATAAAAAAAATAGAATCCTTGGAGGCTGAAGTTCAAAATATTAATGCGACGATGGAAGACAAGATTAGAGAGTCGGTGCAGTCTATGTTTGCAGAAATGAAAAGACAATTTCAGACTACAGCTCCCACTCCTCCACCTCCCCCTGCAGACCCCATTATTTATCCTCCACCTCCGCCAGTAGCTCCCACTCCCCCACCTCAGCCTGCGGACCCCATTTTTTATCCTACGCCTCCGCCTCAGCTTCCTACATATTGCGAGTTGTATGTTGATGATTCTCAACATCATATAGTAGCATAAGAGTTGGTATATTGTATAGGAGATACAGTTCATCATCAACAATTAGAGGTAGAGAATCAGAGGGTCACTGTACAGGATATTATAGATAGATCATCTAGGGTACCAATACCTACAGATGAGGTGGCGACAGTTGGACAGAGTATCGGCCATTTTTTAGTTTGGCCATCCAGACTTCTTCTACTCATTACCATAGTGGTATGAATGTTATATCTTTTATTTTATTTTTTTATTAAAGTTGTTTTATCATTTGAAAACTACTATATTTCTCAATTTTTTTTCATAGGAATACTTCAAAGGTAAAGAAATACTGTATAGACAACAACAAAGACAACAGGCTATGACATCAGATACAGATTCCAGTGGTCTTGACAGATTGTCAAGATATTCACATTTGTTGTTGGATTTTTATGAGTTTCCAATGGAATCTCATGTTTGTGGACGTGAAATAAGTGTGGGGATTACAAAATCTGATATCATGGAGCTTGTTACTAGAGATAAGTTGGGCATCAACATGGTGCAAATTTTTTCCATGTAAGTCTTAACACCTTTTCCTTGCGTTATATTTATTAAAAATGTATACTTATGTATGTTTTGTATTAGGTATCTTTATAAAATTTGTGAGAGGAATGAACTGACAGAAGTATATGGATTCATGGACCCACAATTGATTTCCCCTGAAGCATGTGCATTGACTGAGGAACAAAGAATGGTTTATATTGCTGAAAGATTTGAAAAGAATATAATCAGACAATGTTGGATGATGCCTTTTTGTGAGAGGTATGAAACACATTTCTCTCAAAGAGTTAATTATCTTTTAACATAAAAAACCACTAACATTAAATTTCCTTTTATCAGTGATCATTGGATGTTAGGGATTTTTTCCCAAGGGAGAAATCTCTTTATTGGATATGCTCTGTTCATGGTGATGTGCGGGAAAGTTTTAAGAATATATTGGAAAATTAAGTTTCAATTTCTCAATAGTTTTATATATTATAATGAATTTTAAATTTACCCCATTCGTATTATTTTCTAACAGTGCATGGGTCTACTTTCGAAAAAACACAAAGAAAAGAAATGAAAAGATCAAATATGTAAATGCGAAGGTAAATTTCCATTTATAATTTGTACTTTTTGATTTATTACATAAAAATAATATATTGAATTTACACTCATTCAAAATAGAATTATCATGAACAACAAGGCCTCATCGAATGCGGATATTATATGTTAAGATTTATGTATGAAATAATAACAACTGGGACAGTTGTGAATTTTGACCTGGTACGATTTCCTCTTAAACTTTTCCATAATATTTCAATTTGATTTATTCATTATACACGTTAACTATCTTCTTTTTTATTTGTATCTTTTTGATGACCCTTAACCCTATACTGCTGAAGACATCAAACACGTACAAGTGGAGTGGTCAAATTATTTTACAGGTTTGATTGAATTTTAGTTGTTTGTAATGTAAAATGTAATTTTGAATATTGTCATTTTAATTGTGTATTTGGTAGTTGTTTAGGTTGGATTTAGTTTTTTTTGAAGTTGACAGTGTAAGTTTTGAATGTTATATAAGTGAATGTTTAATTTTGCTCTACTTCTTGTTTTGGTCTACTTTTGATGGTTTTTCTGGTATGGATTTGGGTCTATGGGGGAGGGGTTCCAAGGGTGTGGGGGTGTGTTCAGTGGGGTTAGGGGGTGTCCAGCGGTCTGGGAGGGCTATCCGGTGGGGTGGGGGGACAGTCCTGGGGGGTGGCAGGGATGTCCAGGGGTGTGGGAAGCCGGTCCAGGGGTGTGGGAGTGCTGTCCAGGGGTGGGGGGTTGTCTAGGGGTGTTTAGGGTTGTCCAGGGGTGTGGTGGGGGCTGTAAAGTGGGGTGAGGGGGTGAGGAGGTGTTGTTCAGGCGGGTGGGGGGTTGTCGAGGGGTGTTTGGGGGTGTCCGGGGGTCGGGGGGCAGTCCAGGAGTGTGGTGGGGGCTCCAATGGGGTGGGGGAGGGTTTTCCAAGGGGTATACATGAGGGTGGGAGCTCCAATGGGGTGGGGTAGGGCTGTCCAGGGGGTATACATGAGGGTGAGGGCTCCAACGGGGTGGGGGAGGGCTGTCCATGGGGTATGAATGAGGGTGGATGCTGTCTAGGGGGTAAGTTTTATATGTTATCTATGTATATGCTTAATTTTGATGTACTTCTGTTTTTGTGGTACGATTTCTTGATTTGTTTTCTGGTTGATTCTGGTGGAGAGAAGATGATTGTATTCTGTTTAAAAAAAAATTGGGTTTATCAAGTCGGTTATTTAATAACCGACGTGATAAAATGCCTGGAAAATAGTTTATCACGTCGGTTATTTAATAACTGACATGATAAAAGGCCTGCAGAATGGTTTATCACATCAGTTATTTAATAACTGACATGATAAAAGGCCTGGAGAATGGTTTATCACGTCGTTTATTTAATAACCGACGTGATAAAGGGCCTGGAGAATGGTTTATCACGTCGGTTATTCAATAACCGACGTGATAAACGGCATGGACAAGGTTTATCACGTCGGTTATTGAATAACCGACGTGATAAACCGCCTCCCTCCGGTTTATCACGGCGGTTATATAATAACCGACGTGATAAACCCCCCTCCCCCAGTTTTTCACGTCGGTTTTATATGAACCGACGTGATAAACCACGCTCACCCCAGTTTATCACGTCAGTTCTTATAGAACCGAAGTGATAAACCCCCCTCACCCCAGTTTATCACGTCAGTTCTATATGAACCGACATGATAAACCCCCTCGCCCCTGTTTATCACGTCAGTTGTTTAAGAATCGATGTGATAAACCATTTTCCAGGCTGTTTATCACGTCGGTTATTCAATAACCGACATGATAAACCATTCTCCAGGCCCTTTATCACATCGGTTCTAAAATAATTGACGTGATAAACATCGTGATTTTATGTTTTTGACGTCGGTTTTTAAATAACCGACGTCAAAAACCTTATTTATAACGTCGCACGTATTAACGTCGGCTAGAAACCGACGTAAAAAATTAAAAATAACTGACGTAAAAAACATTTTCTGCACTAGTTCCATCATTAACAAGTAGGTTTCATGGTTAATTCCCATCGGGCCTAGTCATTGCTTAGCCCCATTTTACCTTGGATGAACTCCTTGGACTCATTAGGTATCTCATTATGGAATTTCTTGGACTATGATCCTTGGATTACACTCTTACCCTATGCCAGGATATAGTTATTATTGAGTTAGAAACCCTTGAGGTCTATGTCACCCTGGTTATTACCTTAGGGATTTATTATTAAATTCCATTACAAGTTTCATTGTTATAACTTGGAACCTTCACTATTGTAACATGTGAATTATTTATAAACTGGTAATAATAAATTAATGGATTGGTTATGTTCAGAAACCATATGAGGTCTAAATTAGGTACTTGGGTATTTAGTTACATTGTACTGCTTTACTTTATATATGCATGCTTTCACACTGTTACATTTCTATTACACAGGTCGGATGTTATAGACATCGTTGGTGGTTTCCCATTGAGATTTATCCCACACCCTCTCTAGGCATTGTTTGGAACCCGAAGTAGATTACATGGTTGCAGTTGTTGAAAAGGGGAATCATATGGCTTCAAATACTTGATTACTTGTTGTCTAGTATGGAGCTTGATAGCATATGATCGAGTTGGAGATCAGGATACTTGGGATAATCTTTTATTTCCTTTATATTTATGTGGAACATGTTATTCCTTCTATCGTGTATCCATGTTTTCCATTTTTCTAGTGACATGACATATCATAATTTGTTGAATTATATTCCAGTTGTTTTAGTTATTGTTACTATTATCTCTATTTTCTTATATTCCTTCGGTTTAATTATATTTCTTCTGCTATTTACCTATGTTTACTTTCATCTGTTTTTCTACACTTTGGTAATAAGGGAATAGTCTCCACATAGACACACCCTAGGCCCTCACTACTAGTTGGAAGCCTCTAGCATTTAGGGAGTGCGCTTGAGGCCATATGGCCCATTGGGATTGGGGCACCCATTAAATGGCATTTGGGTCCAGGATGTCACAAAGTCCATAGTAATATCATATCATTTCCACACAGTAATAGGTATAGGTTTCATGAATCCTTTTGAATGTTGTCTCTCATTCTTTACCTATTGAAAAACCAATCATCTTGATACATAGTTTGCAATTTTCCATTTCATAATATCCCACCAAAAATTTTCATTCAAATCCCAATACATTTTGGTTCTACTGGGGTGTATAGAAAAATTTGACTTATGGGATTCATCCAATAATTATATCTTTAGATCGGTTATGGATGGAACATATTACCACATTCTAAATTTTAATATAGCATCTTTATAGTTGAAGTTTTTAAACCTCCCATCATTCACAACATTGATTTTTTTTAATATTCTCATCTTCAAGCTGGGAAATTTTTATTTTATTTAGTAAGGATGGTTTGGTAACCATTTAGAAAAGATGTGTTCTTCCCCCTTCCTTAATGATTCTTATATCTAGATTTACTAAATTCTTGAGTAGATAAACTTTTTTTATTCTAATTTTATTCAAAAATATATGATCTTTCCTACTTAATGCATCGACCACCTTATTTTCCTTCCTAGGGTGGTAGTGTATTTATAAATCACAATCCTTGAGAAATTATATCCATTTCCTTTGACTCATGTTGAGTTCTTTCTATGAGAATATATGTTTAAAACTTTTTTTATCTTTATATATTTTACATTTTTCACCATAAAGGTAATTCCTCTATATCTTCAATTTAAAGATTATGGACACCAAATCTAGATCATGGGTAGGATAATTTTGTGCAAGAATCTTTAACTTCCTTGATTCATAGGTAATAACTCTATAATTCTTCATAAGGACACATCCAAGTCCCTTATTTGATGCATAGTTATATATCACAAATACATCATGTCAAAAACCCCTCCCACCAAAGATACTACAATGAATTGAGAGAGAGATAATGACCCCTAAATCCCACCTCCAGTAGGCCTCAGGTTGGAAATTAGCACCGAAGGTATAAAAATATCATAAATGGGAGGAATTACCCTCTATAATAATATAGGATCGGGATATAGGATGAATCAAATGTAAGAAAATTCATGACATAATATAGTAAGAAAGCCAAAAACCATACCATAATGTATGTATAAATAAAATAGGTATAGATAAAATTATCCAAGGTAAATACCAAAAATTAAAAGCTAAATAAATAAAACAACAATAGTCCAAGGGTCTAACCTAGTAATATCCAGCGCGGTCCTCATAATCCCCTTGAAAACCTAAAAATTAATTTATATATGTAGGGAGGGTATACAACTATACTCATTAGGGTAACAAAATTCTCTCGTGTAAATATGAAAGAAGTATACTGATACACTAATAAGAAAATAGAAAAACCAAACAGCACCCAAATAGGTCAACTAACCAATCCTCATCCACAACATAGCCCACTCACCAAATAATGAATCCAGGTATAATAGAATAATATGAATCATATCAACAAGGTTTACCCCACATCACTTTCCCATAGATTTTCTACTCTCACACCCCAATATCATACATCTTGGCACTCTCATATCTTCTTTATCATAATAGCACAATAATTCTCCACCACATGGTCACATCACATCTCATCTCGCCTGCAGAAACCTGGGCCTTCACCACATCACATATCACCTGAAGAAACCTGGCCATCACATTACAGCCATATCCAAAACTAGAGTAGTAGGGTATCCTGAACAAGGACATCAACCTTATTCCATCCACCTACTATGCATGAATCCCACTATAAGTCATCTCATCACCTCATCAAACAACCATTGCAACCATGCACTTTTGACTTCTAGCCATCACAGCCCATGAATATCAACCTTTACTGGAAGACAGAGTAGAAAAGATGGGGTATCTATCTATCCATCCTTACTACTGGGATGTTGGGAAAAACACCCCCCATATATATATATGGGTGTCGACACATAGTGATCGATGTGGTTGGGGTGAATAAATAAATTATAAGGAATATAAATATATATATATATATATATATATATATATATATAATAGCCACACACAATCCTAGCCTAGGGGTTCACAACAAAGGTACCAACCAACTCACAATGTTATCCACTTTCATTGTTGTCTCTAAATACACAACACCAAACAATAATACACAAGACACATTCCATATTTCTCTTTTTAATTCACATTAATCCATTTTCCAATTTTTCCACTTTCCAACCAAAACCATTTAAGACATCCAAATTATTTTCCAACCCATTGGTTCATTATTTTAGTCCATTATTTCACATTTAACATCAACCCCATTTAACCAAACATCCCATTATTATTCATTCATTCACTATGCATTCAAATAATATCTCAAACTAGTCAACAACATTTCTATTTCAATGTTATCGTTAATTTAATTCCATTACTACTCAAGAAACTAGCCTATCACAGCACATCACAACAAAATACATCCCATCATCCTCATGCTAATAAGTCCACATCACCACCATCACAGCTATAGACACCTCCTCATCATAACCACCAAATAAAAACCACCCCATATCATTACCAAACAATATAACACACATTCACACATCACGTCACTTTCCACAGCAAGTCACATATAATTTTACTGATTTTTCAAGGGGATTTTTGTCAATTACACTTCACTTTTAAGGGTATTCTCACAAAAGAATATTTCTCCAGGGGAAACCATTTCATTAACCTAATATAAGTGATTATCCAATTCTATTTAAGGTGATATCAAACAATCAAAAAAATAGAGGTTCCACACCACAACAACCACAACACAAAAAAAATCCCCCAATGGCCACAATTTTTAGCAAGTTATCATGCTCATACAATCACAATATCAATAATAATATAAAATCTATAAAAACATGAAATTTCATTCCCCTTACCCTCTAATTCAATTAAACCAATTAATTCATATTTGTTAAGTTGGATGAAACCATATTCCTAAAAGATAACAAAAGGCATGAACCCCTCCCACATGATACAACTGATGAGATATAAAGGATTACCCTCACTTGGAAGAAATAAGGTTCACACAATTCCCTGAACCAAAAATAGGGGGTTCACGCACAGGATGGAACCACTTGCAGGAAGAACTCAAACCAACAGTGGCAATAGGGTTCCATGACTCCAAATGAAATGTTTAAAAACCTCCAATATTGAGAGAAAGAACTAATGAAAGATATTCATTTTAGAATCAATATATATGAAACCATTGGGATTTTAATTCACAAAAATAATTTTAATTTATCATTAATAAAAATCTCATTAAATTCCTTACTGAAGACCCATTTAAAAGTTCCAAAATTTTTAGGAAAGAAGGATATAAATATCCCATTTTAAAATAGTTTTTAATTCCCTTAATTAAGTGTTCAAAACCATTTTACCTAAAAAATGTAAAAATAGAAAAACTATAAATTCTAGAAAAACTGGAACATTCTACTGCCAAGTGATACTATTAGGAACTACCTTCTGAAGCTACTATGAGGAGATACCATCAAGAGATACCATTAGGAACTGTTTCCAGAAGCTACCATCATGATATACCACCTGAGGTTATCGCTAGAAGCCACCACCATATGCTAATGTCTGAAGTTACCATCAGAAGCTACCATCAAAATCTACCACCAAAAGCTACCACCAAACTAAGTATGTTATCACCAAAAGCTACCTCCAGTCTAAGTCTGCTACCATCAAAAGCTACCATCAGAAGCTACCATAAAACGCTACTGTCAAAAGCTACCATCAAAAGCTACCATCAGAAGATACCTTCAGAAGATACCTTCAGAAGATACCATCATAAGCAACCATCAAAAGATACCATCAAAAGCCACCATCAAAATCTACCACCATAAGCTACTACTAGATTAAGTATACTACTACCAGAAGCTACTATCATAAGCCACTGTCAAAATCCACCTTCAAAACTAACCATCAGAATCCACTATCATAATCCACTATCAGAAGCCACCTCCAGAATATATTTCCAAAATAAGTCTTCTACCCCCAGGATCTACCTTTAGGGTCGATAATTATCCTCTAAAACACCCCTTTTCATCCTAAACACCTCTAAACTCCTTGGGACCTCCTTAAGAATCCTCTAACATCATATTTTCCACAATGTAATGGGATAGAAGGTTCCGGACATTACTTTAGATACCTATCAAACTAGTCTCACCCTCAATAATCAAAACCAACCTGAAAATAAAGAAGGAAAAGGTCCAAATAACCATACTTTGAGATACCTCTTAAGGATATCATTACATCTGAAACACTACTGTTGACTAACACTCCAAAAAAATTATATAGCATCCCTCACAACCACAAGACTTCTATATTTCATATAATCACTTTTACAACCCTTTCAACCCCCATGCATCCCCTATACAGAAACTACCACACCCAACACACAAAAAATCCCCAAGTACAAAAATCAAGGAATTCCATCTCCCATTTTAGGATACTATCCGCTTTGGGCAACACTGACTCACCTGCATGGTTTCAATTATGTTAAGGTATAACACATCTCAATTAAGGATTAGGTTTTCCATTATTTATATGCATTAAATATTTAATCACACGTCATATCAAAAAGTAATAAGTACATATCATATAAAATATCAAGGTATAAACATCACATCATCAAAAAAACAAGGAAAAAAAGGACAATATCAAAAAAAATCAGGGTAATGGGCACACATCTATTTATCACGCTTCTAATTACTCTCTTATAGGCTACCATGCTTCCATAACACATGAAACAAGGGGATTGTTCATCCTCAAAACACCTTCTCTCGATGATCTTAGATCTCCACTAGCCGCTCTATGAATATTGCATCATCCTGGATATCTAACTATCCTTAGTTAATGACATGGGATTCATCATGAATATACTAACAAAGCTAAGATATTTAGAAGACATTGTGAATTCAGTCTATTCATATTATAATTTGAAACTGATAACCTACCTCGCTAACATGCATCAACACATTGAAAGGCCCAACAAACCATGGATAAATCTTACTTCCCTTTTTGAACCTCCACTACTCACGTTAAGGGGAAAACTTCAAGAACATGTGGTCTCAAAACTCAAAATCCAATGGAATCCTCCTGCAATTAGTATAATACTTATTCTAGTCTTTTGATGTTTTCATCCTCTAATGAACAACCTAAACCTTGTCCTTCATTCTCTGCACCACATCGAGTCCAAGAACTATTAACTCCCCAACCTTTTCCTAGTATAACAGAGAGTGAAATGGTCATCCATATAAATCCACAAATGGGTCTATACCAATGAATGAATGATAGTTGTTTTAATGAGAAAACTAAACCAAAGGAAGCTTATTTTCCCAAGATCCTCTAAAGTTCAATATGAACACTTGCAACATATTCTCCAGTATCTAAATAGTCTACTCCATTTTCTCATCTATCTGAGCATGGAAAGCAGTGTTAAGGTAAAACTGAGTGCCAAAAGCATGTTTTAATCACATCCAGACTCATGAGGTAAAACAAGCATCCTGATATGAGATGATGGATCTATGGAATCCATGTAGCCACACCACCCCCATCCACATACCTCCTTGCCAAAACATCCATAGTGATCAACTCCTTGATCACTAGGGAGTGGAGAAATTTCATCAACCAACCCATGATTAACCTGATAGAATCACAATATTCCTAATCTTGGGGTAACCTTATGATAAATTCAATCAATATTTCATCCCTTTTCCACTCAGAAACATACAAGGGCTAAAAACCCTCTATTAACATGATACTCGACCTTTACCTACTGAAAAACCAAACACTGATCCAAAAACTCCACCACTGCCTGTTTCATATTGGGCCACCAAAACTGTGTCTTCAAGCCTTGATACATCTTGGAAACATCAGAGTGTACTACCTAAGGAGAGATATAAAACTCATGAAGGACTCTTGAATGTATCACTACCAAAAAAATATCCTTCCCTAAAACAACAACTAATTCTGATCATCCTTCGTCCATCCACTTTGAACATCATCATTCCCAACACGATCACACATTACCTCTACCTTCAAGTATCCCCACTAACATTCCTCCACATTTTTCATTAGTGAAAGTTTCACTATCATATAAAACAAGTAACCTCTATAATAAACCACCCTCCACATTTTTCATTAGTGAAATTTGCACTATTATCTCGGCTTCACCTGCCAACGCATCGCCAGTAACTGATCACTAACCTTTACCACCTAATGTGTCACATGATCGTTCAACTTAACCACCAAAGTTCATCTAAGATCAACACTGTTTCTCAAGGTTTCATACACATCCAACCACATCAATTTTTTGTTGTCAAGTAGGCACTAACATGATTCCAAACTCTCAAGCCTCAAGGGAATTCAAGCAATCCTGACCATTTCCAATGGTCCTCTTTAGTTTTGTTCCTTCTACTATGAAGGACATGAATTAAAAAGAACCGAGATAATTTTGTCCACCTTAGGAGTTTCCTGGTTATCGAAAGAAGGGATATAATAGCCACTCATAAGTGTGCTAGATTATATTCACCTTAAATGCACATGTGAAACTCCTCCAAGTCACACTCAGAACGTCAAGGCATTTGGCATGAAAAGTGAAACCAAATTTATTGGCATGTCAAAACACCTGATCCTATTGAAACATCATCCTAATCATTGGGATGAATCTGATTCCTTTAATGCTCAAGTCACTCTACTATAGAGATGACCCGAGACCGTACTCAACAGTTCAAGGATTAACGATTTCACCAAAATCAACTAGTTTGTTTTAAAACATTTAGAGTCTTGATGGTTATCTCGTATATAAATTCTCATTACCCCAAGGTTTAGAATCAAGGATGAAACATCCTTGATACTATCCATAGGCTTGTCATCCCTATGAATTCAAGTATTAGATATCCCATGTAGAAAATTGGCTCAAGTCGCATTGTCTCAAGTGACTATAAAATAAAAGGATGACCCCCCAAGTTGACCAAGGAAATAAAAATAGGGTCATGATACCTACAGAGTGGTCGACCATGCCCTTAGCATGTCTAACCTACTGGAAACGAGAATTACTCAATGATCACACCCACGACAAGGTCAAGGATACCATGACCACCCATCCTAACGAGGGTGTCATTTTTGAGGTATGAGTCCTACAAGGGACAATGGCACTCGAATGGAACCAAGCGTCATAAAGATAACAGCATTAAGCAAGGCATTTAAACTTTAAGGGTTCTACCTACCTCGGGCAAGTCCCTTACGAAAACATAAGATTCGACCCTATCACTAGGTCATGCCAAACTAATTTCACTAGGACCTACACCTATTACTTAATCCATTTCTAAAAAGAAGAAGGCCTACGGAAAATTCTCACGTTTCTGTTCCAAGGAAACTCAAGGAGACTCTTAAACTACCCTTACTCAAGGGTTTAAATTAAGGACACCACTTCAGGTTCCATTCTAAATTTATTTTAATAATTCACATTTGGTCATTAAAATTTTAAAATAATTTAAAAAAGAACATCAAATACCAATTATATGACAAAATTAGTTTTTTAATTATTAAATATTTTAAAAACTGATAGCAGGTTATCTCATAAGAAACATGGACCAACTGACCTACTTGGGTCAAGTTGTTCATTTTCAAATTTAACCACATGATCGGCATGCGCGTTTGATAGATTCACAAGCCTTTATAGAGGAAACCAATTTATTACTGATCAAAATTAAACATATTTTAAATTTATAACCATTTCAAGATGAATCATGGTCATATTTAATGTTTCAATTATGTGGGTTTCCATCCCCTAACCTATAAAGGATTCATACACTTTATAGATTGGTATTTGGATCCCATTAATCAAAAACAAAATGTTCATACCATGCAACCAATTACATATTTAGATCATAACTAGCATGTTATCATAATAAGTAAACATGTAAATCATGCTAATAAACTTGGAAAAATGATACATAGAAAGAACATGCTAAGTAAGCAGTCATCATGACATATAATCACTTATCATGGAAGTAAATTAACAAGTTAATTTCACTTTAGGATTCACTTTCAAGTTTTTACTTGAATGGATTATCATTTCTAATTCATAAGGGCCCATACTCCTTATGAACCAAAATATGGAATCCATTTAACCTAAACCATAACATGTTCTATCCCATGCGACTGATGGTCCATGGATCAACATTCCATAATTAACTACTTAAGGTGTCTGCTTTAACCTATTTATGAAAACACTGCTAGATTAAGGAAGGCACTTTAAGTATCAATCATGTTTTCCAATACCTTCAAGAGTGGTCAGCACAATTTATTTCATATTCAAAGAACTCTCAATATGCACCGGCAATGCATGCTAAAAAAATGTGTCATGGTAAAATGCATGGTCTATTAATCATATTGTGCCTATGATGATGCATATACTAGTGCAAATCCCTCATTTCATTAGGTTGAGGTAAATGAAATCATCATTTCAAACATACCAATATCGATAACATCATAAGGTATGTGTACCACCCAATGGTGAAGTTATATCAATAGTAAAAAGAATAATTAATAAATGCAATTACCCATCTCAGGTAATTTGGGTTTCCCATATACATTGGTTAGCTACGTACAGGCATAGGGGAAATTCCAAATCCCTTTAACTCCTAGTATCCTATCTAATACCCAAACAGTAATACAAAGGAAAGCAAAGGCTCTGATACTACTTTATAACATCCCGACCTGAGATCCACTAGACCCACGCCCTGAGCTAGTTGGTCACATGGCCTTAAGTGTTCCTCCCCATATGCCAGAGGCTGCTGACTAGTAGTGATGGTGTAAAGGTAGTACAATGGAAAGACAATACCCTCTTATAATAATGTAATAGTGGATAGAATCAATAATAAACAACAGTTGAATCGTATGTAAATAGATAAAATCAATCAATTACGGAAGCATAAATCAACAGACAGAATAAATAAGAAGTGTAAGAATAATAAATTGAACAACTAATAATAATATCAAAATCCTCTAAGGAAATGTCTGATACATGTATGCATGGAATGTTTTAATGAAAAAAGGGAACAGATAGATACAAGCATGTTATACAATGGTACAAAAATACAAAAATATAAAATCTACTCCATAAGCATCCTAAGTTAATTCTCGGTACTCTTATACTAAGATCCATCTAAAATAAATACATGTCAACAACCTGTAGTAGGACCCTTTCCTTTATCAACACCTATAGACAGATAATCTTCTCGGGTACCAAAGACAGCCTGAGTAGTTTGTGAGATAAAAATCTCAGTAGGCTACCACCAATGGTGTCTACATGTTGTTTGAGCAGTGCTCATAACTAAATAGTGAGCAGGTAATAATTAATTAATTAACAATGTAGAATAAATAAATAACCAGCCTACTCAGGTTCCTAAAGGACACCTAGTGAGTCTACCTACTTCAGCTCATAGTCGGGAGAAATGTCTGACCATGTCACTATATATATATATAGTAGTAATATGTATATATATATATAGTATAATTATATATATTGCATCCACCTATATAAACCAAGTGTGTGTGGATGTAAGTGGCCATATACCTGGAATACTAGTGCTGGATGGACCGAGGCATAACTCATATATCCATGACCAGTCTAACGAGCCTATAAGCTCAAACAATAGGGTACATACCCTACATCCAAAGAAGAGTGTGAGACACCATGAAAAAACACTCGATATGGTGAGTGATCCATCATGGAAACACTCTAATCATGGAACATGGTGCGTAAAGCCCAATGCTCATATAGTATCACTGGTATGAGATGTCATACTCAACACCTGATGTAAGAGAGCATGATAACGCCATGCTCAACTGGCCCCTTACCATCGTGTCACTGCACTATAAAGGTGCATTATAAACATAACTATCATGGGGAATTACCTCTCATCCATCACTTTGATCTAGCCCATATATATATAAATGAGGCATAATCATACTTTCATTTTAAAACATGAGGCATTACCTCCCATGTAACATTTTTACTAATCCTTTAAATATAATTAAGGCATATTCATGTTTAAATCATAACACATGAGAGAACATCTCTCATATGTTCTTTTTTTCAAGTTCAATTCCTCTCAACAAAATAGAATTCATGATAAGAATTTATTAAATCATAAAAAAAGGAGTGGCCTTACCACCCTTATAATCCAATCCATTTAATTAAACCAATTCATTTAGAGAAGGGAAAACATCATGTATTGACCACTTCACTTGTTTAAACCATTCAATATAAACAACCCATTTAATTCATTAAAACATGGAAAATCAATTCATATGGTTCAAGGTGTCAATTGGGAGGTGTCGTGATCCAATGGGAAAAGTCCTACATGGTAAATTACCAACATAGGTTTAGGTGGATGCCCAAGAGGTGCATTGGGTCCTATAAACATCCATATAACAATGGAATTTCCATTTTAAGTCTAAGAAAAAATCTAAATATGCAATTTGGGCATAAGTTCATTTAATTTAATCCTTACATTCCATTATTCAATTCATTTAATTAAAATAAATCGACCATGTAAAATCTATACCATGATCCATTTAGCACAACTTAGGAATAACATCCATCATGCCTATGTGATTCCATTCAATTCCATAAATCATGCTAATTTCAATTAACAAAGCATAAAATGTCATTTAGAAAGGTGCCTTGGTTAAGTATGACAATTTCCTAAATGGAAAATCCAAATATAGGTTGGGCCAAATGAATAGGAGGTGACTTGGGTTCCATTTAATACTCAAGTCTCAATGTAAATTCATTTAAAAGCTAAGTCGGAAGGTGCAAGGGAGTTTCAACAATTTAAGACAATTATCCAAAATGGCCAATTTCACTTGGCTCACTCAAGGGGTGGCTATATAAGGTGCATACAACCTATGAACTACTAAACAAGAGTCAATATGTGCATAATAAGATGTAATGTTCAATTTGATATAAAGCAACCAATTAAAATGAGATGCTCGACAAAAGCTAGCATGTGGCCCAATGGCATAGCTACGAAGCAACGAAACCCAAAGGGAAAACTACATGACTACCTACCTCAAGTTCATAGATGAATCCTCTCTCAATATCAACCTTAGATTCGAATTATGTTGGAAGAGATCTAAGAAAAAATCCAATTCCCTAAAAATAGGGAAAAAGAGGTTTCACCAAAATAGCATGATGGATCTGAAGATAAACTTAGATAGGATATAAGAGACTAGGGAAACTTACCGAGACAGATCCAATGCTTCAGACAGATCAAAGATCGAACATCAGATGAAGAACTTACATGGATGCCTAGATTAGAGATAATTTGAGCTCAACGGGGAAGGAGGTTGGATTTCATCCACTGGAGGAAGAAGGGAAATATAAAAGGAGGTTAATTAAGGGGGAAATGGTCATTTCACCACAAAAACCAGGTCACATGGTTTGACTGCACGGTTTGGCTACACGGTTTGGTCAAACAGTGTGCCAACCATACGGAACCCCCTACTTAAGAAACCATCTCATACAGTTTCTGTTACACGGTTACCCTAATTGTGCGCCAACCGTGCGATGAATAGGGTGAGGGTACTACCTAAGTGGCACAAACCGTATGGGATAGGTGCATGATTTGGGAAAATTGTACATAGCTCATGGAGGTAACTTCTTCTCCTCTGATACAGACTGCATGATTGGCTTCTGAGGACTCTATGGTTTCAAAAAAATTGTGAGCCTCTATTAGACCACCCAAACTTGAGATTTTGGAGCCTGGTGTTCTCAAAACTCAATGGAGCACTTGGGGGATCCCTCAGGCCCTTACTGAAGAACCTTTGTGATAAATTTTTTGAACAAATATTTTTTATTTGTTGAAAACTAACCTCTTTTTAAAAGAATTTTTTTTATTCAGGAATCGGACCTAGTTAATCATAATGGGATTTATATTCAGACTAACCAGTATCAGAATCAGATTATTGTATTCATCAATATCGGATTCAGATCAACAGATCCAGAATAATTGGAGGCATAAACTATTGATTTCTAGAATTTTTCCTTTTCCTTAATTAGAGAAAGAAAGAAGCTGCTAAGTTAGAAAAAAAAAAGTTGTTGAGTGATGAAGCTATAATGATACTTAAGAGGTCTATTGAATAAAGTGAAGTCAGGATTTATAAAGTTTTCAAAATTTATAAACAAAGTTATAAAATTATTTGATGATAATGAAGTTCTCACAAATCAAGAAAACTTTCATGATAAAAGATTTTGAAGAAATGGTGGAGTGGTTTGAAGAAATTCAAAGTTGCAGACTGAAGAATTACATTGTAATGGGAAATTATATCATAATGAGAATTTCATCCTAATGGGGATTCCATCATTATGAATAAATATATTGAAGGAAAATTTTTTAAGAAAATTGGATCCATAAGTTATAATGTGTGGTGCTAATGAAGTTTAAAGAAGATAAAAGTTGTTAAGTAGATTCATCATTGAATACTTTTCATCGTTATAGAAAAATAATCATAATGATATTTCCATCATAATGGGAATTCATTTGTAATAAGGATTCCATCAGACTGAATTTGAGAAGAAAATTCAAGGAAATCAAATTCCTAATCACTAAGAAGAAAATAGATATCATAATTAGCTGAGAAGGAAACAGATTTCGAATGAGTTAAGAAGGAAACAAATTCATAATGAGCTGATTACAAAGAATACTCAAAAAGAAAATTCTAGAACTTTTATAAAGATTTTAAGAGGTCAAACTTGAAATTAAATTTTTTGTGTAAATCTTCAAGAAATCTAAGGAGGATTTAATAATTCAAAGTTGAAGTTTAAATGAGATATATTTACAGAGTTTTTAAAATATGAGGAAGTGGGGAAAGTTTTCAAGTTTCCTGCTCTTGATTTTTTGAGTTGCCTATAAATACTTGCTCAGATCATTCATTCATGTTGTAATTTTCACGCAAGAGAAAAAGAAAGAGTGCTGAAAAAATAAAGTGAAAGTAATTTTTGAATAGAGATATTGTGAGCAGGATCAGATAGTTGAATGTTTGTTTACCAGTTTTAGAATTTGAGAAGAGTTTGATTTTTACAGATTGAGAATGGGTTCATCATATTGAGTCCATTGTATTGAGAGAATCAGATCCAGACTCATCCTATTGATAGAATCAGATCCAAACTCATCATATTAAGTTTCTGAGTAGAGTTTGAGAAGTGTAGATTGAGTAAGGGAGAATCATATTGACTTCATTGAATTGATAAAATTGGATCCAATTATATTGGAATGAGGATTCGAACTGAGAAATTGTGGAGTTGTTTCAATAAAGCCTTTATTATTATTTTTGGCACAATTTTTTTATAAGAAAATATTGTAAACTGATGGGAGTCAGTATAATCTTTTCTATCAGGAGATATAAGGTGTTTAATAGGATTTGGCATACGTTGTATTCACTGCTTTATAATAGTGGATTTTCATAGACCCGTAGAAGTGGCTATGGAAAGGATGTAGGTTCTCACACTGAGGTCGAACCTTGTAAATCTTGTGTTCTTTACTTGTTTTCCTACTTTTTCATGCATGATTATTTTTCTAAAATTTGATAAGCAAATAAATCTTATCATGTTTCATGGTTTAAGTTTTGAAAAGTTTTGAAACTTATAAAAAGTTAACAACTAATTCAACCCCCCCCCTCCCCTTCTTGGTTTTTATTCGATCCTTTGGAACTTCAATTAGTATCAGAGGGAGCTTCCCTTTTTGAATCCTTATCATGGATAATATCAATTATGTCAATAGTAGAAGAATTCCTATATTTGATGAAAAAAATTATTATGGATGGAAAATAGGATGATTTATTATCTCTTATCTCTTAGATTGGAATTTTTTTATGATGTTACTATTGGTTTTCCACCTATTGAGAAATATGCTCCTGTGAATTTTGCTAATAAGAGAAATATAGAAGTTGATGGAAAGGCTAGAAATACAATCCTTATGTCCTTATCAGAGAATTTTTATCAAAAGGTTGTGGGTCTTAATACTTCAAAAAGTATGTGGGACAAGATGGAAAGTATTTTTGAATGGAATACTAAAGTGAAGGAAGCAAAGCTACAAATTTGGCGTAGTAAGTATGAATACATCAGAATGAGAGATGAAGAAACTATTGATGAATACTTCACTAGGGTAAATGAAATTGTTTTCAATATCAAAGGATTCAGATATGTCCTGGAAGATTATACAACTGTAAAGAAACTTATGAGAAACTTTTCAAACATGTTTGATTCTAAAATTTCTTCTTTATAAGATAAGGATGATTTATATCTTGATGAATTTAATAAATTTATTGTTGCTTATAAAATGAGTAAAGATCCAATGTTTAAAAAAAATATGAAAGATGAAATGAATTTTGAAGCTATGAGAAAGATAAAAATCAAATATGTTGAATAAGTTGATACTTAAGAGTCTGAAGATAAAGAGGATAATGAGTTGAATGAAAAAAATCATGTATCTTATATCAAAGAACTATCAAAGAGGAAGAGGAAAGTATAGAGGTAAAATTCATCTCAAATTTTTTGAGTGTGTTGGAATTAGACACTTTTCTATGAATTGACCTAAGAAGAAAGTTGTAGAATATCGAGATAATTCAAAGGAAAAACCTTGATTGAAGAAGTGGAAAAAATGATAAAGAAGAAAAGTCTTCTAAAAAATGCAAGAATAATTTTACTAGAAACAAAATAAGTATGTTGAGTAAGAAAGTTGAATTAGAATCAACTAAAAACAATTCTTCTAAAGATGAAAGTTCAAAAAAAATCAGAACCATCATTGCAAAATTTGAGAAAACAAAAGATTCCCCAGAGAGTGAAGAAGGTGGTGAAGAATCTTATAGAGAGTATCTACTCAGAAAAGAACTTGTTGCATGTCTTGAACAAAACAAAACTCTCAAAAAAAATTAGAGTTATGAAGAAATATTTTGAAGAAGTTTCTGATGGAAGAAAAGATGCCATCAAGTAGGAGGAATAATACATCGAGGATATTTTAAGTTACAAACTTAGAATTGCTTAATAGGGAAAGATGATTGAAGATCTTAGTAAGAAGCTAGAAGCTAAGAAAGAAGAAGTTAACATGTTTCAATAAAAACTTCTTGATTCTGAAAGTACCTTCAGGAAGATGAATGAAAAATTCAACAAAGATTCAAAAGTAAAAATTGAGACTTCTAAAGTTGCTGAGAAGGCTCAATACAAGAATCAGGTGAAATCTTCTCTTACCAAAAATAACGTTTCATCTGATTCTTTTAACATTTTAGGTTCTGGAAAAATTATTGGGAAATATTTGGTGGAGAAATGATGTGAGAAACCTATCAAATCTACAAAAATAGGATACTCACTCAAAATAAAAGATGGTCTTCGTCCTGAGTATGTTAAAGCTGAGAAAAGTTACCAACCTCAACAAGGTTTATACAAATAAAGATATTTCTTAAATAGAAAATCAAGATTTGATGGATATTTCTAGTTTTATGGAATCTATGGGCACAGGACATATAATTGTTCGCACAAATTATCTCTACCTAGAAGAAGATTTGAGCAAAGTGGAAGAAATAGTGGAAGTAGAATGAGTAATTTTACTAACTTACAAAAAGTTGAAAAAGTGAATTCTCAAGATGTTAGAAACTTTACAAAAAAATCAATTTGAATGTATGGAGGAATTTTTTGGAAGATGTGATTAGTATGGTCATCATACTGAAATATGTATGACACTCTTTTCAGAATAAATTTCTTATGATAGAAAAGAAAAGAAATCTGAAAAGAAGAAAGTTGAGGAAAGAGATTTTGTTGTTGAGACAACTTTGAAAGCAAGTAAAAGGAAAAAACCATGGATACTTGATAATGTATGTTCTTCACATATGACAGGTGATATAAAAATATTGAAAAATGTTGAAATTCATGATGGAGGAGCAGTTACCTTTGGTAATGATAATTCGTTAAAAATCATAGGAGTTGGAACTGCTGAGATTGAATCCAAAAAGTTGAAATCTAAGGAGGTTTTATTTTTTGATGGGCTAAAACATAACTTATTTAGTGTAAGTCAACTTTTTGATGATGGAAAATTAGTTGTTTTTAGAAAATATTTTTATATCATCAAAAGTGTGAAATATGTAAAAGTTATTACAAAAGGAGAAATAACTAGTGGGAATCTCTTTCAAATAGGAGAATTCAACAACTCCTGTTACTTGAGTGATGAAGATGAAAAAAATTGTGGTGCCAAAGACTTGGCCACCTTTGTCAGAAAAAAATGACTAAACTTTATAATGTTGATGTTGTCTAGAATTTTCCAGAATTGAAAATAAGAGATGAAGATGTTTGTATTACTTTTTAGAAAGGAAAGATGGCTAAAAAAATTCATAATAGAATTGAGATTCAATCTACCAAACCTCTTGAACTTATTCATTCCAATTTATGTGGGCATATGGGACATCAATAAACAAAAATAGATTTATACTTTATCATTTTTATTGATAATTTCACTTGAATGAAAAACATCATGTTCATAAAACATAAGTCAGAGGATATAGAAATGTTTTAAGTTTTTCAGAAAAGAAGTTGAGAAATAAATGGGGACTTATATAAATAAGTTAAGAACATATAATGGTACTGAATTCACAAGTAATTATTTTGAAGCATATATGAGAAAACATGGTATCAAACATCAGTATAGTGCTCCCTATACTCCACAACAAAATGAAGTAGCAGAAAGAAAGAATAGAAGCTTGGTTGAAATAGAAATAAGTATGTTACCAGAATACAAACTTTCAAATTTCTATTAGAGAGAAGTTGTTAGTACTATTGTACATGTTCAAAATAAATGTTTATCGAGACCGGAAACCAAAATGAATCCTTATGAAATGCGATATAACAAAAAACCTTCATTAAAATACTTTCAATTTTTTGGAAGTTTGTGTTTTCTCAAAATCAAAAATCTAGATTTGGGAAAGTTTTATGAGAAAGTTGAGGAATGAACTTTTATGGGTTATTCACAAAATGGAAGAAGTTACAAATTTTGAAACAAACATTTAAAAAAGTTGGTGGACTCATATGATGTTAAGGTAAATGAAAATAAAAGTTCCTTAACAAAAGTTGTTGAGAATGATGAGGAGGATAAACTGGAGATTTCCAATAATAATAAAAGTAATTCAAAACATCCTTATCAAGATTCAGAAGAATCATGTGATGAGGAAATTTTAGCTGGGAAAGAAACTTTAAAATTTCCTACCTTACAAAAATGTGTTGAATTTGAAAACATTATTAGGAATCAGAAGGCTCCAGTTCAGACCAGAAGGAAGTTGATATTAGAAAATCATACTTCAATTATCTCAAAAATTAAACTGAAATCAGTTTCAAAGGATATTCAACACAAAGAATGGGTGGATACTATGAATGAATATTTGGATCAGATTAAGAAGAATGAAACATGGGAAATTGTTCCACGACCAGCAAATAAAAATGTTATCGTAACAAAGTGGGTTTATACAAACAAATTGAATAAGAATGGAGAAGTTTCAAGAAACAAAGAAAGACTTGTTTGTAAAGGATATGAATAGGTGGAAGGTGTGGATTTTGATGAAACCTTTGCCCTCATTACAAGGCTAGAAACTATTTAAATGTTTCTTGTAGTGGCTGCTCATTATAATTACAAAGTTTATTAGATGGATGTAAATTCAACTTTCTTAGATGGTGATATTGAGGAAGAAATTTACATTAAACAACCTTGTGGGTTTCTACTTGATGGGGATGAAAATAAATTTTCTAAATTGAAGAAAGCTTTGTATGGGCTGAAAAAATCTCCACATGCATGGTATTCTAAGCTTGAATTTTTTTTTTTGAGAATGTTGAACTTATCTAAAGGAAAATTTGATAGAAAATTATATGTGAAAGATGTTGACTCTGAAACTCTAATTGTAATTGTTTATGTGGATGATATAATTTTTTTGGTGAGGAAGAAAAAAAATTCAAAGAGTTTTCGGAGAAAATGAAGAAGGATTTTGAAATGTCGATGTTGGGAGAATTAACTTTCTTAATTGGCTTACAAGTTCAACAAAAAGAAAACTACATTTTCTTATCTCAAGAAAATTATGCTAGGAAATTGTTAAAAAAGTTTGGGATGGAAGAATCCAAATAAGTTTCAACTCCTATTTAAGTGAGCACAAAGTTGAGTAAAGATGAATCTGGAATAAGTGTGAATCAGAAATACTTTTAAAAGCTGATAGGAAGTATTCTTTATCTTACAACCTCAAGGCCTGATATTGTTTATGTTGTGACTTTGTGTTCCAGATATCAAAGTAATCTGAAAGAATCACATATGTTGACAGTAAAAATAATTCTGAGATATGTCAAAGGAAAAAATTCACATGAGTTGTTATACAAAAGAAATAGTGAGATAAAGTTTCAAAGTTATATTGATGTTGATTGGGCTGGAGATTGTAATGATAGAAAATCAACCTCTAGGGAATATTTTTATTGGGTGAATTTTGTGTGAGTTGGCATAGTAAGAAACAAAGTTCAGTAACTTTGAGCACAGCTGAATCCAAATATGTTGCATCTACTCAGGTGTGTACTCAAATGTTTTGGATGAAAGTTCGGCTGGAAGATTTGAAAGTAAAAGTTTCAAAACCATTGAAGATACTTTATTATAATCAAAGTGCAATTGATCTTTCTAAGAATTTTGTCCAATATTCAAGATCAAAACACATTGATATAAAGTTTCACTTTATAAAAGAGAAATTTTCTACTAGAGATGTTTTGCTAGAATATATTTCAACAAAGTATCAGATTTTTTATATCTTTAAAAAAGTAATGTCAAAAGAAAGGTTTGTGGAATTGAGGCTACAACTTCATGTTCAGCCTCCTCCCATGTATTCCTAAACCTTATAAGGAAAGATTCCACGTCGTTCTTTGAATTATGTTGACAAAGGTGGAGAGAGAGTAACAACTTTTTACTTTGTAAGAAGTTTTTACTTATCTTTCTTAAATGAATCTGAAGCTGTGTTTATTATAAAATGGGGGAGAGAAAAGGAAAATTGAGAGAAAAAATAAAATTGAGGGGGTTATCTTTACATGGTCGTAAAAAATTCCTTGCCATTGAGGGGTGGAGTTCCTTCAAAAACATTACCTTATCCAGTTGTGTGGTGTCAGGACACTCTCTTTTGAGAAAGACTATGTTTTGATAAAAGTCAAAAAGTTGAGTTGTGAAAAAATTCTAAGAGTTGGAAAAGTTGTTAACAAGGGTTGTCAATAAATCCAAAGGGGGAGATTGAAGAACCTTTTTGATAAATTATTTTAACAAAGTTTTTGTATTTTTTGACAACTAACCTCATTGTAAAAGAATGTTTTTTGTTATTCAGGAATCAGACCCAGTTCATCGTAATGGGATTTATAATCAGACTAACCAGCATCAGATTCAGATTATCGTATTCATCAGTATCAGATTATGATCATCGTATCCAGAATAATTAGAGGTAGAAATTCTTGATTACTGGAAGTTTTCCTTTTCCTTAATCAGAGAAAGAAAGAAGTTGTTAAGTTATAAAGACAGAAGCTGATGAGTGATGAAGTTGTAATGATGTTGAAGAGGTTTGCTGAAGAAAGTGAAGTCGGGAGTTAGAAAATTTTCAAACTTTCTAAACAAATTTAGACGATGCTTTTCTGATCATGAATTTCTCACAAATCCTGAAAACTTTCATGAAAAAATATTTTGAAGAAATGGTTGAGAGGTTTGATGAAATTAAAAATTTATAGAGTGGAGAATTCCATCGTAATGGAAAATTCAATCGTAATGGGAATTTCATCGTAATGGGGATTTTGTCATTATGAAAAAATCCATCGAATGTAGAATGTTTAAGAAAATCAAATCCAGAATTCAGAATGTGTGAAGCTGATGAAGTTTGAATAAGATCAAAGTTTCTAAGTGGATTCATCATTGAATAATTTCCATCGTTATGGAAAAATCATCGTAATGTGATTTCCATCATAATGGGAATTCCTTTGTAATGAGGATTCCATCAGATTGACTCTGAGAAGGAAAGTCAAGGAAACAGAATTCGTAATCACTGAGAAGGATACAGAATTCGTAATCACTAAGAAGGAAACATAAATCATAATGAGATGAGAAGGAAACAGATTCGTAATGAGCTTAAAAGGAAACATATTCATAATGATCTGATTACGAAGAAGACTCAAAAAGAAAATTCCATAAGTTTTATGAAGATTTGAAGAGGTCAAACTTGAAATTCAATTTTTCATAAATCTCGTAGAAATCTAAGGAGGATTGAAGAATTTAAATTTGAAGTTTAAATGTGAGAGATTTATGGTGTTTTTGAAATATGAGGAAGTGGGGAAAGTTTTCAAGTTTCCCACTCTTGACTTTTTGAGTCACTTATAAATACTTGCTCAGATCATTCGTTCATGTTGGAATTTTCATGCAAGCACAAAAGGAGAAGCACTGAATAAATAAAGTGAAATTCATTTTCGACCAGAGATCTTTTGAGGAGGATCAAACAACTAAATGTTTGTTTACTAGTTTGAGAATTTGAGCAAATTTTGAGTTTTACAAATTGAGAATGGGTTAATCGTATTGAGTCCATCGTATTAAGAGAATCTGATCCAGACTCATCGTATTGAGAGAATCAGATCCAGACTCATTATATTGAGAGAATCATATACAGACTCATCGAATTAAGAGAATCGGATCCAGACTCATCATATTGAGTTCCTGAACAGATTTTGAGAGGTGAGGATTGAGTAAGGGAGAATTGTATTGATTTCATCGGATTGAGAAAATCGGATCCAGCCAAATTTGATTGAGCAATTGTAGATTGGTTTCAACAAAGTCTTTATTCTTTTTTTGTTTGCTCAGTTGTTTTATAAGAAAACATTATAAACTGACAGGAGTAGGTATATTCTTTCCTATCGAGATATAGAAGGTGTCTAACAGAATTTAGCACAAGTTGTATTCACTTCTTCATAATAGTGGATTTCTATAGACCCGCATGAGTGGTTACGAAAAGGATGTAAGTTTTCACACTAAGGTCAAACCTTGTAAATCTTGTGTGCTTTAATTGCATTCCTACTTTTTCATGCATGATTATTTACTAAAATTTGATAAGGAAATAAATCTTAACAAGTTACAGGGGTTAAGTTTTGAAAAGTTTTGAAACTTATAAAAAGTGAACAACTGATTCAACCCCCCCCCCCCTCTTAGTTTTTATTCGATCATTTGGAACTTCAATTACCCAAGTCTAAAAACAACACTTTTAAGTGTTCCAACACTCGGAATTTTGTTTTGAATCTCGGCTCAAAGAACGGTCTGTCCACTAAATGCCAAAATTCAAATTTCCTTGGAATTCCACCTTGGCTCAAAAACACAATTCGTTACATCCATCACCAAAAATTCCCATAAAGTAATAGGTTAGAAGGTGTGGAGCATTACACTATAGGACCTCAGAAGAAGATTAGAAGTTGGGACATTGTTTTGTGACTCATATAGTGTGATTCACTTATCCGAAAATCTGATTTTTCATTCTCAAATGAATCATATTCAGCTGAAGTACCACTTCATCTGAAATTTTTTGGAGGATGGAGTGTTAGACCTACAAAAGATTGAAGGAATTTTTAATCCTATGGATATGTTGACGAAAGGAATTGACAAGGAATTTATGGGGTGGTGTTTCGCTTCAGTGGGACTTGGGTGATTGAAAATTATGGTTAAGGAACCATGTAACTACTTTATAAAATTTCAAATGAGGAAGTCTGTGGAAAATATTGAAGGAATTTTTCATGGTGAAGCCTTTAATTGAATCTAAAGTGGGAGATTATTGGGGTGTAAGCCTTATTTTCTAGTGGAAGAAATTAAGATTGTTGAAAGGAGGAATTGTTTTCAACGATTAGATGGGTGATTAAGCGGAAACGATTGGGAGTCGGTTCATTAGTAGATACAGACTAGGGAAACTGAAGGGTGCAGTAGGATAGAATACTGGAAGTCTGGATCACTGATAGATACGCTTGCCTTCATATCTAGAAAATTATTCAGAAGGGGAACATTGCACTGAAAGAGTCGGTTGAGGCAGTGGGAGTCTTTTTCTACACAGAGGTCCTTCCATGAAGATAACCTGAGGTGGACGGTGGATGGGAAGGATGGGATGGAGACAGTGATCGGAGACACTGGTTGGGCACTCCTATATAATGTAAGGTGCAATCACTTTTTTCATTATTGATTTATCAAAGAAGCAAAATCAAGCCTTGTAATCTTTTCCTCATTGGGTAATAGTGAAGCAGCATTCCCCTGTGAATTAGGACACAAGTCTAAACCATGTAATCCTTGTTGTTCTTGTGCTTTGTTTTCTTTCTGATTTTTGTATCTATTAGGTATTTTCTGCATCTTCCTGAGGTTTTACATTACAGTGTGGTGGCTTAATTGTGGTCGATATCCAAGTTATAGACATCATAGTGTGGGATTCATTCTAGATCTTTTTCTTCTGCATGTTAAGTTTTGGTGGTGTCATTCTGGTGGCTTATTGGAAGATGGTCATGGGCCCAACAACATCCCCCTTGGTCGTCACCTGACCTCTAAGGGAACAAGGAACTCACATCATCACCCCCACTTACCTTATTAGGTCCACAACATCACCTCAAGGGGTAACTAAGCCCTTGAGATACTACCCACACTTTACATGCACTATGCCCATAAGGTATCTAAGGGAATATCACACTTTAACTATCTGGAGGTGTTACTTCTCAAAGGCTACCCAAGTCAATCCAAACATCCATTATGCTCTAGGCATAAGGCATTCCCGAGATATCTCACACATCAACCTACCACGGGGTCATGCCCAAACCGACACCCATCACAGAAGAGAGACACTAACCCAAAGAAACCACATGACCATCACTCAACCCCTAACAAGGGGTTTTGGGGTCCATAAGGCACACCCGACCTAGTTCTCGTACAATGCCCAAAGCACTCGCTAGCATCTCTATCCAAGGCCCCCTTCACATGAGAGACCACGGTCCCTCTCTCATTACCTCAACCAGGGCCACTCGTCACCAATCACATGATTCTTGGTCACTATGGGGTCTGTTGACCCAACTAAAGGTTACACCCCTTAGCATCATAGCCTTTGAGTCACTCTAAAATCACCAACCCATGTGTGGTGCCCTCAATTCATACCAAGGAGGCTTTTCCCTAACCCATCTCACACTTCGGGACTCACCCAACCCCTTTCCAGAATTCTTAAACTTGGAATCCATCACACGTGCATACACATCACATGCAAACACATGAAATATGGTGAAATATGAAAGGAACCACTAGCCCCCTGCTTCCATGAGTTAACTCATCCAATATCATGGCTCAATTCACACTCTGGCATGAAATCGATAAATTAGATAAACATACACTAAAACAGGGTTTGTGTCGAAATAGCAATGAAACGCAGAGACAACGAGAGGAGGTTTAGGGCTTACCATATTCTCACCATGGGATAACCTCCTACTTTAGACGGCTCATCATTCTGGCAAGAGATGGAACTTCGAGGGCCATTTGAAGGGGAAGGCGGGGATGGGGGAATAAGAGAGAAGGGGGTTGAGGGTTTTGGTTCGAGCGGCTTCCAAAGAGGGAGGGGGTTCCCACTTAAAACAAAAATAAATTTCAAAACAATAATTTTTTTTTTTTAAAAAAAAAGGCAAGATGCCAGGTACCCAATAAGAGGTCATTGGGTACCTAATGACCTTTCAGGGGCTTTTGGCTACTAGGGGTCTCATCAGGTACCCAGTGGGTCTGCTGCATAAGGCAGCAAGCCCGGCACCCCCTCTGGCCCCTACTCGACACCCCCGAGCACCACCTGTAACCCAAACACGCGTAAAAAACATCCCCTAAGGATGTCCTGGCTCTAGGATTTTCGTTTCGAATGTCGATTCTCAAAACACCCCATGTTCCGGAGCTCAAAATTCAAATTTCCCCTAAAAACAATGATCCATAGAATTCGTAGGTTGTTACAGTTAACTTCTTACTACATTATAGAAAGAATTTAAGAGAAGTATTCCCTTTATTTCAACAACTTTTCATTACACTTGACTCTTCACATTCTTCTTTACTTTAAAAAGGCCATATCTCTTTCAACTTTACCTTTCATATTGGTAGTTTTCCTCTTTCTTGTCTCATCTGCTATCAAGAAACTATGCAAATATTTTAAAAGAAATGCATCTGGGTCTCGATCTTCAAAAACAGATACTTTTACATCAAACTTGTAAGGTAGAATTTGAAGTGTCTTCTTAAAGACCATTTAGTTTTCTAAATTCTCTCAAAATCCTCTAATAGAGCTTACTATTTCATTCACTCTTGTGAAGAACTCATCCACTAACCCAACTTAAAGCATATGAATTTTCTCAAACTTTTCTCTCCAAATTTGCAACTTTGTTTCCTTAACTTTTTGTCACCCTCGTAAATGTTTTTTAGCTTATCCCAAATGTCTTTAGCTGTCTTGATTCTCATCACCATGGTGAACTCATTTTCTAAGAATGCTTGAGATTCCATTCCAAACTCTACCATCATTCTTTATCTCTCTCTTGTCTGCAATCATCATCACTGAACCTTCACCCATTGGTACATAACCAAAGTGAGAACATCCAAGCTTCGTGATAATAAATATGGTAGCAATAGTTATTTCCATATATGGTGATATTTTTCCATCGAATGTGGGAAATCCCTTGATATTGACTGAATTTATATGATTCATAATAATTAAGAAAAAAAACATCACCCAAACAACTCTTCAACTTAATAATTTAAAAGTGTGCATGCGCGCGTGTGTGTTTTTGACTTGTCATCTTTTATGAACACATTTTGTTCAATATTTATTTATGGATAAACCGGCTAATGTTGTTTTAGGTTTCCTTTGCTTGTGAGGCAACAAACAAACACCCAGCAAGACATAAAGGTTCGCTATTCAGTGTAAATGACCAAGTCCTTGGTATAATGTGGAATAATTCATGGTCATACAGTCCATTAAAATCGTCCTATGAATACAAACAAACGGGGTTTATCCATGGACTTTGGTACAATGGATAGAAAGTTTTGATTTAAAGTTCAGATTTAGGTCAAAGATTATTCCTCAATATGACAGAGAGAACGTGAGAGAGAGATCAACTTGGTCTTCTTCTTCTCATAGTGTGATTTCACGACACACATGATTGCATCTTCGTCTTCTTTCCCCCTCTCAACGCTCAATCGTCTCCCTCTCTCTCTCTCTCTCATAGCAGGGCAGCTCACCTCTCTTCTCTTCAATCGGCTCTCCCTCTCTTTTCTGTATCTCCAATAGCACAACAATTTCTTTTTCTTTCTTCTTCCCAGCGTCGTATTGCAGCTGTAATAGTAGTTATTTACCATTAATCTGAAAACATAATTACTTCGTAAATGATGGAGATCGTTTCATCTTTGATTATCCACGTTCTCCAGCAATTATAGGTCAGTTAATGAAATGAATAAATCCTCCCACAAATTATGGCATCAATAATGGCGAATGATGAAGAAGAACGGCTTAAAATCAAGCGTGGCAGAAATTCCCGCAATTCACTTTTACACGATTTTTTGAAAATGCCATTTAATCTTACGCACCATCTTGTTCACCCTTACGGGGCCTTTGAATTCTTCAGATCAAACTTACACAACCTTTGACCTAAGGAATTCAATATTACAGAGATGGACTCGATTCCATGAACTCCAATGCCATGCAGCATCCGCAAATCTTCCTTCAATCTTACACAACGTCAATCTATTGTTACACATCCTTTCAAACTTCAATTTCAACCTTACGCAGCAACAAAATCAATGTCGCACAGCCTTTGCAAATTCTATTTCAACCTCACACAACTCCTTGGATGGCAGCGGGAGCAGAGGCATGGCGACAGGAGTAGCGGCGGTGCCGAGGCGATGACCGGAGTGGGAGCAATGGCACAAGAGGTGTGGAGGGGCTTTTTTGTCCCAAAATTCTCCCTCATAAATCACTGCTATCCCTGACTGGATGGAACTTCAATTCCATCATATGGTGAACTTCATTTTCTCACAGAATCTAAATCTTTTGTACGAAACACACACAGACCTGTTTTCCCCGTTTCCCTTGCCATTCTGCCGCTGCAATTCCATCGTACCAAACACAACCTTAAGAGTTTCACTAGGGTTTTCCTACACTTATTAAAACAGATGATCCAAACAAAATAAAGAAGAAATCACGTATCTGATGAATCTAATCAGAACTCAATCCTTTTCGTTCACCGAATTCATCTTAGAAATTTCAACACTCTTCATTAAAGTAGCGGTGAGGGATTATTTTTTGCCTTTGTTCCTCACTCTCCTACTCATAATCTTAACTTTTTGGCTTAAATTTCTTCCTTACAATACATTTACTTTAATTCTATTCATTTTCTCTCACTTATTGGCCATCATTTGACCAAACCCTGATCTTATTTAATCACATACAAGGCCCTTACACAGGAGCGCTGTCAATCAACAAAGGTCCATAAATTTCATTAGATAATAGTTCAAACATGGGAAACATAAAATGATGTTTGGACATCGGACCAGGCAATGGCAATAATGCTTTCACTATCTATCAAAATTACAATAACGACAAGAGCCTCACACTCCACCCACCTCAAAATAAATAGCTGAGCCTAACAGAAACCACCAGTTTTTACAACCCCTCTCAGATTTACATTATACAAAATACAAACATCTTCAATCCATAGGTTCAGAGAATTGAACTCACCTGGGTTCGCACGCCAGTGATTCCCATCTCATTGAACGGTTCATCACCGTGGGAAAGGTCTTGAAGAACAGCGCAACGCATACACAGACCGCAGCAATGGCCACCATGGAGACCATCATGGATCTGGGCACCAGTGTCTGGCTCGCAGTTCTGTATATGGGTTTCCAATCACAAAGCTTGCATGGTCCCTTGGGTCTCCATATTTCAAACTCACTTAATGGAGGGTCCATCTGCTTCTGGCTGATGGCGTTGGGGTCCGAGGAAGGAGCAGGAGGAAAAGGAGGAAGTGGCATGTCCACCAACACTGGATGATGCGCAGCAAGGGTTCGTTTGATGATTTTCCTCTGGACCAAATGAATGTATGAATAGTGGCCCCTTAAGCGTGCATAATCCTCAGGCGTACACCAGCACTTGCTGCTGCTTGCCTTCTTCCATCCAGCGAGCCCAACCTGAAAAAAAAGTACATCTTTTCAACTTTATCAGAAACTTTCGAATGGATAGGAATGGAATGGAGCACCTAAATGTTGCAATGATATGAAGTGGCAGGGGATGACCCCTTACCATATCTTATAATTCTTGACCCCCAAATCACAAGTCAATGATGGAATGGAATGAATACATGGTAACCCATTCAATTTCATTCCAACTCAGTCCAGTAATGACCATTTCATTTCATCCCATCCAAAACCCTATCAAAACTCAAGTTCCAAGTTAAGAAAAACTAAAAAAACATTTAGATCATGTGTAGGGATGGCAATAGGTATCCGTCAACCAAGTACTCAACCCTACCCAGCCCAATAAAACCAGGTTCAGGTACTTCCGAACCGGTTTTGGGTCAGGTTCAGGTATTGTTGAGTCATTTCCTGAATGATTTTTTTCATATCCTTTGTTTTGAAAATCACAATACACTTCATTCTGAATCTGAGTTGACTTGAAGTTTTTGTTTTCTGTTTGTGCAGATGTAACTTCTGATTCACTAAGTTCAAGTGAGCTGAATTTGATCCATGTAATTTCCGGAACGTTGTGAAGTGGCACTGAACTATTTCGAACGGAAGATGGTAAAGCTTTTGTGTTGGTTATAACTGTACCTAGAACTTTCGTGTGTGAAGTGCTTTTTGTAAAAGCTTCACGTTTTGCTATTGTAATTGCTTACTTCCGATCCTTTCTGATCGACAAGATTCTGGGGATAGGAATCTGAGTGTATCTGAACACTAAGTTCAACGAAGTCAAGGGAAGAACTTGTTGTCGAACTGGTTGTTCAAAGAGGAGCTCAGGGATAGAGTTGTTGCCGTCAACATCTGTCGAAGAAGTTCCAGGGTTCGAAACTTGTATTTTCCGATCAGGCTGATCGACAAAGTTCCAGGGTTCTGAACTTGCATCCTTTGGATCTGGGTGCTGATCCTCCCGCCGCTTTAGAATAAAAGCGAAGAGTTCTTTCGAGTGGAACCAGTTTATATCTGTAGAGGGTGAATTCCCCTTACCTCAATGTGAGGTGAGGACATCCTTTTATAGATTAGGAAACAAATGTACAGGACGGGTAAGTCCGATGTGGGACTCACCCATTTACACTTAAATGGGTTCCAACACTCCCCCTCAAGCTGGACATGCCCAGATTGGATAGAGTCCCACAAAGAGAAAGAGACAACAAAGACACAGGACCATCTCAGACTCCCCCTCAAGCTGGGCCTGGGAGGCTGTGAATACCCAGCCGGGTAGTGAGAGACTCAAGGCGAGCTCCGGGAAGACCCTTGGTGAAGAGATCGGCAAGCTGATCGGCCGTCGGGATATGGCCGAAGCCGATATGGTGCTGCTCCAGATGGTGGCGGAGAAAGTGACAGTCCACCTCGATATGCTTCGTCCGTTCATGGAAGACGGGATTCGATGCAATCTTCGTGGCGGCCTGATTGTCACACCAGATATGAGCAGGAGTCGATGCGGGGAAACCGAGCTCATGGAGGAGATGACGAAGCCAGAGGATCTCAGTAGTGACGGTGGCCATGGCCCGATACTCGGCCTCGGCACTCGACCGGAAGACGACAGTCTGCTTCTTGCTGCGCCAAGAGATGAGATTGCCGGCAAAGAACACGGCGAAACCCGAAGTAGACCTGCGGGTAGCGAGGCAGCCGGCATAGTCCGCATCACAGAAGGCCTCAACATCCATGTGAGCATGATGGGAGTACTGAAGGCCACGGGCAGGGTCTTTCTTGATGTATTTGGCAATGCGAAGGACAGCATCCCACTGAGAGCGGGTGGGATGTTCCATGAACTGGCTGACTTTGCCAACGGCACAGGCAATGTCAGGACGTGTCATGGTGAGGTAGTTGAGTTTACCGACCAGGCGGCGATAGCTCTCGGGATGAGGAAAGGGTTCCGAGTCAGAATGAAGGGAGCGTTCCCCAGGCTCAAGGGGAGTGTCCACTGCAGTGGCGGTGCTCAACCCGGCATCCTGCAAGATATCAAGAGCATACTTGCGCTGACAGAGAGAAATAGTGTCCGCAGTCCGGGAGACCTCGATGCCAAGGAAGTAAGTGAGGGGACCAAGATCCTTGGTGTGAAAGTGCTGGTGAAGATGCGCCTTAAGACTGGCGATGCCTCTGGAGTCGCTCCCTGTGAGGATGATGTCATCCACATAAACCACAAGCAAGATACAGCCATGCGCCGTCGTACGGAAGAAGACGGTGTGATCCTTCATACTGCGAGATAGGCCAAAGGCTGTGACGACCGTGCTGAAGCGGCCAAACCAAGCCCGAGGAGACTGCTTGAGGCCGTAGAGGGAGCGACGGAGACGGCAGACATGGCGGTCGGCACCAGAGGCCGAAAAACCAGGAGGCTGCTGGAGGTAGACTTCTTCATCAAGAAAGTCATGGAGAAAAGCATTTTTAACATCCAGTTGATGAAGCGGCCAATGATGATGAGCAGCTAGCGAAAGGAAAAGGCGGACCGAGGCCATCTTGGCGACTGGAGAGAAGGTCTCAAAGTAGTCGATGCCATACGTCTGAGCAAAGCCCTTGGCGACAAGTCGGGCTTTGAGGCGGCAAAGAGAGCCATCGGGATTGAGACGGATAGTGAAAATCCATTTACAACCGACCGCCTGTTTGCCCACCGGAAGTGGAACAAGATCCCATGTATGGTTGTCATCCAGAGCCTGCAATTCATCCCTCATGGCGGCAAGCCACCCGGGGTGAGATTTTGCTTCACCGACTGTCCAAGGAAGCGATACGGTCTCCAAGGCTGACAGACCCCTGTAGGAAGATACAAAGAGAGGAGTAGTCTGACAGGAGCGAGTACCTTTCCGAAGCGCAATCGGCTCGTCCGCGGGAGCGGGGACAGGAGCAGCAGACGAAGAAGGAACAAGGTGGTCCTCGGCCGGGATGGGAGGTACAACGGATGGACGACGGGAGTAGGTCCGGCCAAAGAGATGACCGGGAGGGGGAGATATGAGAGGTGGGTGAACGAAGAGCGGAAGACAGTCATCGATGGTAGAGTCAGGAGAAGGAGAAGGAGAGGGGAGAGTGAACGAAGAAGTCTCGACAAACGATACGTCGGCAGAGGTGATATACCGGCGGAGGTCTGGAGAGAAGCAGCGGTACCCGCGCTGAGTGCGGGAATATCCAAGAAAAATACAGCGAAGAGATTTGGGAGAAAGTTTGGAGAGATTGGGGCGAGTGTCCCGGACATAACATAGACATCCGAAGACGCGGAGTGGAAGGGAGTGAGGAGGAACAGAGGGGAACAGGGTATGAAAAGGAGTCTCCCCCTGAAGTAAGGAGGAGGGAAGACGATTCAGAAGGTAAGTAGCAGTGAGGATGGCATCCCCCCAGAAGAGAAGAGGGACCTGGCGGTGGAAGAGGAGGGCACGAGCGGTTTCCAAAATATGCCGGTGTTTCCGCTCGGCCACCCCATTCTGCTGAGGGGTATCAGGACAAGAGGTCTGGTGGATGATGCCGTGGGCGCGGAGAAACTGCTGAAAGTGAGTGGAAAGGTACTCCCGCCCATTGTCAGATCGAAGACATTTGACAGGGATAGAAAACTGTGTTTGGATCTCATGAAAAAAAGTCTGGAAGGTGGAGAAAACCTCTGTCCGATCCCGAAGAAGATAAAGTCATGTCATCCGGGAATAATCATCAATGAAGGAAATGTAATATTTATACCCAGATTGACTCGAGGTAGCACAGGGACCCCATACATCAGAATGAACCAAATCAAAGGGTTTGGCGGCCCGTGTGTCAACTCGAGGAGGATAGGAGGTGCGATGATGTTTCGCAAAACGACACGACTCACAAGGAAAGGAAAAACGGGGACCAATATCGGGGTAGAGTCGATGAAGTGCAGAGGCGGAAGGGTGGCCCAACCGGGAATGGAGGTCAACGGCATGAGCAGGGAGAGACGCGCAGGCGATGGAAGACGGGCCAGCGAACATGTACACTCCATCCCGAAGCTGGCCTCTACCAAGTTCCCGATTCGTCGTCCGCTCCTGAAACAAAACAGAAGACGAGGAAAAGAGAGCAGTGCAATTGAGATCCTTGGTCAGTTTGCTGATGGAAAGCAGGTTAAAAGGACTCCGGGGTACATGAGCCACCGAGGAGAGGTGAAGGGAGGAGGTGAGGGAACAGGAGCCAAAGCCGGCTATGGGGAGAGTGGACCCATCAGCAACAGTGATGGCAGAGGATCCACTATAGGGACGGTAGTGGGAGAGCATACCTGCATCCCCGGTGAGGTGGTCGGACGCACCAGAGTCAAGCATCCATGCCGGAGAACGATGACTGACAAGGGCAGTGTGACCACCGGAATGGGCAAGAGAAGCCGACGAAGAGCCCGCGATGGAGGTGGACCGGTAATCGTGAATCAGCTGGAGCTCAGCCAGGGAGAGATCCAATGACGAGGGAAGAGAAGCAGCAGGTGAGGGCGCAGCACGGAGCGCAGTCTGGCCCCGGCGGGGTTGCGACTCAGGACGACCATGCAGGACCCAGCAACGGTCCACCAGATGGCCGAGCTTGCCGCAATGCTGGCAGAGGGGGCGAGGTCGGCCGTCCCCACGGCCGCGCCCACGAGGGCTGGGAGGACGACTACCGCCACGTCCGAGGAGCGCAGTGTGATCAGGAAGGGGGACGGGTGGTGCAAGGGTCCGATGTGCCTTCTGCAGGCGATGATAGACCTGCGGGATATCCAGTGTAGATGGGCTGGCAAGCATCTCGGTGGCCGTCGTGGCATAGTCCGGTGCGAGGCCATTCAGGAGGTTGAATAGGCAGAGCTGGTCCCGCTGAGTCTGCGCTTCGGCCGGAGTTTGAGGAATCGGCCAGAGTTCCTGTAGTTCATCGCGGAGACCCTTCCATTCCATGAAGTAGGTGGGGAAGGTCTGATCCTGCTGGCGGATATGCGAGAGACGTTGTAGAACGTCAGAGACCCGGGCCAAGTTATTGGTCTCGGAGAACATGACAATCAAGGAATCCCAGAGCTCCTTGACGGTGTTGGCAGTCCGGGTGACATCCTTCACGGAGCGGTCCATGGAGTTGACCAGTAGGGCGAATATTTTGCTGTCCGCCAGCTGCCAAGAGGCGAACTTAGGATCATTGAGTTCAGGTGGGGGTTTCTCAAGATGAGAATGAAGCCCCATGCCGCGGAGGGACATCAAGACCGTCTTCCGCCAGACAGAAAAATTAGTGGCATCCAGCCGGTCATCGACAAGCCGGGAGGAGGCCGTGATGAGGGACGGAAGAACGGAGGATGCGTCCATGGAGGGCGGGCGCTGGACCCGTGCGCCGGGAGTCGGGCGGTGGAAGGGAAGCGGCCCGGAGATGCGGCCGGAGGGAGCAGCGACAGGTGGCCGCGCTCAGGATGGTGCGGCCGGGCAAGGGCGGCGCGAGGGCTGGGGCAGGAGCGCCGCAGGGCCGAGAGCAAGGCTGGACCGGGGCGCGCCGGGCGCCGGAAGGCCGAACCGGGAGCAACGCCGGGAAAGGGCAGCGGGTAGGGAGCTGCTGGGGGGGGCAAGGGTGCAGCGCCGGGGCGAGGCCGAGGGCGAGACGCCGGGAGGCGGTGCGCCGGGATGGCGGGGCGAGCCGGGAGCCGGGGAGCCGGGAGCCGGGGAGCCGGGAGTCGGGAGAAGCCGCCGGGAGCCGGGAGCCGCGAGAGGCTGCTGGAGTAGAGGGAGGCGCGGGAGGCGCGGGGAGCAGCGGGAGGCGCCGGCGGGGGAGCAGCGGGAGGCCGCTGGCGGGGCGCGCGGGTGATGGTGTCGGGAGCAGCGGGAGGCCGCTGGGAGTAGCGGGAGGCCGGCGAGAGCGCTGGAGCAGCGGGAGGCGCCGGAGGAAGGAGATCCGTCGGGAGGGCCGTCGCGTGCAGTGGAGGTCCGGCGACGGGATGGGCTGCGACGGCGGGAGGGAGGCGCGGTGGGAGCCGCAGCGGACCGGAGGGCCGGGAGGCGCGCTGGAGCCGCGCGAGAGGAGGGAGGTTCGTCGGGAGGGCCGGGAGCCGTGGGGAGCCGCGGGGAGGGAGCGGCGTCGGGGAGGAAGTCCGCAGGAAGGAGCCGGCGCGGGCCGCGTCGGGGAGAGAGAGGGCCGTCGGGTGAGGGCGAGGGAGCCGCGCGGGCGAGGGTGCGGGGGCGCTGGGGAGGGGCGCCGGGAGGGAGGTCCTGCCGGGAGCAGAGGAGCGCCGGGAGGGAGGGCCGGAGAGGAGAGGTGCGCCGGGAGGGAGGGCCTGCCGGGAAGACTAGGGCAGGAGTGAGAGAGGCGGGGCCGGGAGAATGCCGGGAATCCGCAAGGGAGGGAGGATGTGGGATAAAAATCCGGGTGAATTCCCCTTACCTCAATGTGAGGTGAGGACATCCTTTTATAGATTAGGAAACAAATGTACAGGACGGGTAAGTCCGATGTGGGACTCACCCATTTACACTTAAATGGGTTCCAACAATATCCATTATAATATTCTTTAAAGGAGTTTAAGGATTGTTATCCTAGACTCCATGCATTGTTTCTATTTGTATTGTTCTTATACTGGTTGTTTATCTCAATTAAGTTCATAACTTCCAGGTGTTTTAATTTCCACTACGTTGTTTGTTTATTGTTGGTACTCTATTCAGAGTTTGCAACTTCCGGGCAGTTCACTTTCTTGAGTGGAAGAAAATTGTAAGTTCCATTAAACTTCAATTCACCCCATTCTTGAAGTTGTCATATTTGGAACTTGGACCCCATTTTAGTATAATGGGTATTTCCGAGTCCCATATCGGAATATCCCCGTGTAATTTATTTTACTCATTTATAAAAGAATATCTCCACCTCACCTCACAGGGGAATTCGCCATCTACATTGTATCAACTCTTTTTTTTTTCTCTCTCCCGTCTAGGGTTGCGAGAACATCCCCTGCGGATTTCCGGTTCTGTCCGGCCCCGCCTTTGCCCTCACCCTCCTAGTTCTGTCCGGCGGGATCCTGCAGCCGCCTTTTTCTGGCGTTGTCTAACCTCCCCGATCGACCCCCTCTCCAAGTGGCACCCCCGTCCCGGCGTTTCCCCAACCCCGTGCCCGACGCCATCGCCTAGCCTCTAGTCGGCGTTTCTCCCCAACGCCGCCCCTCCCGCTCAAGGATCCTCCTCCCACAGCCCCTCACGCTCCAGGCATTTCTCCCTGATGCCGCCCCTCACGCTTGAGGCGGACTCCCCCGCCTCCCAACCCAGTCCCAGCGCCCCTGTACCTCCCGACGGAACAACCATCTCCAGGCGGATACCCCCCGCCTCCCGACCCAGGCGCCACTGGTCCTCCCGAACCAGGCGCGACGCTCCAGGCGGCCTCCCCCGCCTCCCAACCCAGTCTCGGCGCCCCTGTTCCTCCCGGCGGAACCCCTGTCTCCAGGTGGACCCCCCCCCCCCCGCCTCCCACACTTCTCAGCATCGCCCTTCCTGCGGTCTCCCGGCGTCTCTCGGGCTGCCAGCACCCGCTCTCAATGCGGCCTCCCAGCGCTGAATGTCGCCTTCCTCGTCAACTCCCGAAGATCTCCCTATGATGGTCGCCACAGTCCTGCCTCCACTTATCACCGCCTCCACCCGCCTAGTTGATGAGCGGCTCGACTCCACCAATTTCTCCGTATGGCGGAAGACCGTGCTGATGTCACTAACCGGCATGGACCTCGATTCCCACCTCGAGGCTCCTCCACCCCTACCTAAACCTGAAATATCGTCCGTGGAAGCTTGAGGATAGCAAAATCTTTGTCTTGCTGGTCAATTCCATGGATCGCAAGCCCGTTCATTTCCGGCCTACTTCATGGAATGGAAGGCTCTACGGGATGAACTACTTGAGCTTTGGCCCATTCCACAGACACCTGCGGAAGCATCAGCCCAGAGGGACCAACTATGTCTTTTCAACCTCCTCCATGGCCTCGACCCAGAATATGCGACGACGTCTATAGAGATGCTCGTCAGCCCCTCTTCACTAGAGATTCTGCAGGTCTATCATCGCCTTGGGAAGACTCATCGGGTCCTTGCCCCACCCACCCCTAGCCTTGATCACACTGCTCTCCGAGGTCGTGGCAGTGGCCGCTCTTCCAGCACTCGTGGATGCGAACGTGGAGAGAGTCGACCTCATCCCCTCTGTCAGCACTGTGGCAAGCTTGGTCACCTGATCGACCGCTGCTGGGTCCTTCATGGTCGTCCCTCTCAGCACCCACAGCAAGGCCAAACTGCGGTCCAGGATGCGTCCCAGTCTGCTGTCGCTCTTCATTCATCTCTGGATCTCTCCATGGCTGAGATCCAGATGATTCACGATCACAGGGCCACCTCCCTAGGCCCTTTCTCGGCATCTCTTGCCCACTCTAGTGGCTCCACTGCATTTGTCAGTCATCGCTCCCCAGCCTAGATGTTTAACTCAGGTGCGTCCGACCATCTTACCGGTGATGCAAATATGATATCCAACTACACCGTCTTCTTCTGTACGACGTCAAACGGTTGTATTTTGCTGGTGGTATATGTTGATGATATCATCATCACAGAGAGCGAACTCCACTGGAATCGTCCAACTCAAGGCGCACTTTCACTACTACTTCCACACCAAAGATCTCGGTCCTCTCACCTACTTCCTTGGCATCGAGGTCTCCCGTTTTACGGACACTATCTCTCTCTGCCAACGAAAATATGCCCTCGATATCTTACAGGATACAGGGTTGAGCCAGGCGACTGTACTTAAGCCTGGGGAACGCTCTTTCCATGCCGACTCGGCACCCTTTCCTCACCCAAAGAGCTACCGTCGTTTGGTGGTCAAACTCAACTACCTCACCATGACACGACCAGACATTGTCTGCGCTGTTGGCAAAGTGAGCCATTTAATAGAGCATCCAACCAGATCTCAGTGGGATGATGTCCTCCGCATTGCCAAATACATAAAGAAAGACCTTGCACGTGGCCTTCAGTACTCACATCACGTTCATTTGGATGTTGAGGTCTTCTGTGATGCGGACTATGCAGGTTGTCTTGTTACCCACAAGTCTACTTCCGGATTTTCCATGTTCTTGGTCGGTAACCTCATCACATGGCGCAGCAAGAAGCAGACTGTCGTCTCCAGATCTAGTGCAGAGGCCGAATACCGTGCCATGGCCACGGTTACCACTGAGATCCTCTGGCTTCGTCATCTCCTCTATGAGCTTGGTTTCCTAACACAGACATCTGCTCATATCTGGTGTGACAATCAGACAGCCACGAAGATTGCATTGAATCCCATCTTTCATGAACAGACGAAGCATATCGAGGTGGACTGCCACTTTCTTCACCACCATCTAGAGCAGAATCATATCAGTTTTTGTCATATTCTGACGGCAGATCAGGTTGCCGACATCTTCACAAAAGGCCTCCCAGGAGCTCACTTGGACTCTCTCACTACCAAACTGGGTATTCACAGCCTCCACGGCCCAGCTTGAGGGGGAGTATGTATGGCCTTGTTCGATGTCGTCTTTTTCTTTTTGTGGAGCTCTCAGTCCAAGCTGGGCATGTGGGAGTGTTGGGCCCCATTTTAGTATAAAGGGTATTTCTGTGTCCCACATCGGAATATCCCGCCGGGTAATTTATTTTACTCATCTATAAAAGAATATCCCCACCTCACATTGAGGTAAGGGGAATTCGCCATCTACAGAACAAAAGGTATTACGCATAATACCTGTTTATATTTGAGTTCGGGTTCAGGTACCTCTTATAGGGTACCCGAAACCCGAATATATTTATATAAATTATCATAATTATGTTTTTAGAATATTATAAATAAACATTACATTCAGTTTCGAGTTCAAGTTTCAGACAGGTTACACAATAAAAAAAACATTATAAAAATTAAGTAAAAAAAATTAACACGTAATAAATGGCTTTGGATTTCAAACAAGTATTAAATTTGTTATCCGGGTCAAGGTTTGGGTTTGGATTTAGGTATCAATTTGTTAAATGGATTTGGGTTTGAGTACCTCCATTATCTGGCCCGTTGTCATCCCTAATCATATGCATGAATTGAGAACATGAGTTAGAAAATGTTGAAATTGTAGAGGTTGATTCAGATGAGATAGAAAAAGGCATTGACAGATACAAATCGAATGAAAGAAAAGATAAAAAGAAAGATAATTATATAGTTGAATTTGATACATTATAATCACATCACTAAAATAATAGGCTTTAATTCTCTTTATTTTGAGAATTTTTGGAATATCAATGCTCATCTTCTTTTAATGTTTTTTTATGGTAGAATTTTATTATCATACAAACTTCTTTCCTTTAATTTGAATTTGTATAAATTTGATTACACACAATTTTGAATGTTCAATTATATCTTACACAGGCATGCACCTTTGGAGCACCTCTAGCCCCGGGGGTTGTCGGCGCTTGGGGCCTTTCAAGGCATCCTCCGCCTTTGACTACCTTGATCTAGTCACAATGTCCTTATTTTTTTCAAGATTTAATTTTTTTTTTTAGTTTTCTATCATATGATATTTTCCATGTTTGTTTTTGAATTATATGCATAATTTATGATGTTAGGCTCAATTTAATGATTGTCTCAACTTGATTTTATTTTTCCTACATAATTTAATATTTTAACATTTTTTTATAGATTGCACCCTATAGCACATGTATTCCAGTTTTTTTTTTCTTTTTTTGAATGATTCTGAATTATTTTATTGCACTAATTGACGCTTGGGGCCTTTCAAGGCATCCTCCGCCTTTGACTACCTTGATCTAGTCACAATGTCCTTATTTTTTTAGTTTTTCAAGATTTAATTTTTTTCAAGATTTAATTTTCTTTTTTTGAATGATTCTGAATTATTTTATTGCACTAATTGACGCTTGGGGCCTTTCAAGGCATCCTTGGATCAATGACGACAAGGAAACACAAAAATGGCAACCTGGATTAAAAAGGGTGTCGTGATATAAAGATCAATTCCACAGCATTTCAGATTTTAAAAATATTAATGACAAAAAAAAAAATTACCATTTGAGGATCATCAGTTAGGGCATCCAGAACATCCTCAGAACCATCTCTACCAGCTGCAATGTGGAGAGGGGTTAAGCCTGCAGGACCCTCCACATCGGGTGTAAACAACATGCAATCTGATGACTTCAACTCAGATACCAATCCATCTGAAACCCTAGCAGGAACATATCTCAACAACAGCTCCACCAAAGGCCTGGACCTTCTCCGCACTGCTCTGTGAAGGAGATTCATATCGAACAATGCAGACTTTAAGGAACCATGGTCTCCTAAATCCACAATTCCCTCAAGGAAAATGTCCAGAAGCTTGTTAACCACCGCACACCAATCATGTTCCATGGAGAAGTCCATGAGCCACCTGAGCCGTTCAAAAGAAAACGTTGCCGGATTGGAATCAGAGTCACCCAATCTTGACTTTACACGACTTCTGTGAAGAAGCCAACCCATCTCATGTATGAAGTTAATGGCTTCATTTTTAGCTTTGGTTTTTCCGGCTAGTTGATTAATATTTTCACAGGTCTCATCAAAATCCATTGCACTCTCAAGCATGCGAATCTCCGAACAAACATCTTCTTCAACAACTATGAAGGGGAAGAAGCTGCTACCAAGGCCATAATCCTCAATCTAAAAAAAAAAATCAGAGCGAAATAAGCCCCGGATAAATGAGCAAGTGTGACTAGAGTAAAATTATTTTTGCATTGACATATTTGCAACAAAGGGTCCATATGACAGCAATTGTTGAAAACAGTTTATAGAACTTGCCACTTATGATAAGCACTTGGAAAAAATAGGTGGTGTTCACTTGGTTTCTGAAAAAGGACCTACACTTAAATTCCACTAGAAAACCACTAGAGAAAGTGACATAAAAGCACTTTTACAACAAGCAATTTGAAACACGCAGAAGCACTTATCAATTAGTGATAAGTGATAGAACCAAGTGTTGTCAAACGGACCCTGATGCGTTAGTGGGTATTGTGCAGGCCACACAGCCCAGCCCATTCAGGCCGGGTCCAGGCCATTCTGACACCCTTGGTAAGAGGCATAATGGTTTCATTGGCCAAAATTGTGCATTCACATATACACCAAAACATTGGCAACCATTAAATTTTATGGAAACTTTCAATTCTCACTGTCAATATGACAAAGGAAGACTAACAAAAAAGAAGCCAGATCAAATAAGATACCACATTTTCCCCCTAACTTTTACAATTAAATCCATAGCAAAAAATCAAAATAAACACAGATATGGTAAAGCAGAATCAAAGGTAAATAGGAATTTTTCTGATGGTAGAAATTGAGAAACATGTCACTAGAAAATCTTGAAAACTTACTTCAATGAATCCTCTTCCAAGTACTGAGGGAATGGAACAAGAAAAACTCAGGCCTTGCAGATCAACATCCCCCTTGTCAATATCATCACCCTCAATTAACTCATGAGTAGCTCCCTGAACCAAGTATTCACCCTCCAGTGCACAAAGTAACCTAGAAAACATTTTGGGTGAGCAGCACAACTTATATGTCAAGAAAAAAAATGGGGGTCGCCAAATGAAATTTTATACATCGGATATTAATGGTAATGAAATAAACATCAAGGGGTATACTAAGTACCTTGTCGCTGACTCAAACAAATTAAAACCTTTCACTGAAAAATGAGCTTCTGCAGTTGTAGATACCGCAATAGGCTTAACACTTGAAATTTTAGCATTATTATCATTGCTTAGAAGTAATGGCATGTCCACAACCACCCGGCCTGCAGCAACAAGATAAGTCTAATTATAGCAATCAATCTATATAGAAGAATTGTATCACCTTTTAAATAATTTCATCAATATCAAGAGCTAAGAGGAGTTCAGCACAAACACGAGCAGCTGAAACAAACCATTGTAAACAAATGCTATCTGATTCTGCACCCTTATATACAGCCAACCAGTTCTCCAAAAAATGCCATCAGTGACATCCAAAAGCCTACTCAAACTTGAAGTAAGATTGCAGCAAAGCTGTGCAAAACAGACAAGATTTCAGTATACAACTTTTGCCTAGAATAAGTAAACCTAATGACCATTTGTGGTTGCACATACAAGTGTGATACCTCTTCCCATGCAGGATCAGCTAACCGGAGATAAATTGTTAAAATGATGCAACCAGGCCTAATGTAGCTTTCAATGTCTGAAGGACTGTGAGATAACCAATCAAGAATCTGAAAATCAAAGATTTAGCATTATTAAAACATTCTATGGAGAAACATGCCAAAGAACTACACTTCAAAAAAATAAAAGAATAAGAAATACCTGTGCTCGCAGGGCAAGGGGGATATCCTTCGGTTCTTTACCAAATAATTTAAAAACAATACGATCAGTTCGGCTCTGGAAAAATTCAAAGGCCAAAAACGTAAATACAGAAAGGCAAGCAATATGCTGGACATTTGACCAAAAGATGGTATAATTTATCCATAGGTAGAAATAAAACATATTGAAGTGTAAATTGGTGTGGTTGAAGTGTAAATCGTTCTCCTTAAGCGCCACTGGGCCCAACACCTCTCTAGTGAAGAAAGGCATCAGGTTCACTAAGGTGCGCGCCAGTGGCGCCTTTTGTGGTTTTTCAGCAACCAAAAGTGTCACCTAGTTGAAACTGTTTCTAAGCATAAAAAATAAGAATCCAGCCCAATTAATTTGAATCCAATGAGTTATAAAAGATAAAATGGTAGCTTAGGGTTTTTTCAACCAAATGAGAAGAAATATTTAATGAGGAAGGTGCTGAAGATGAACTTGTATTTAGTAATGAGAGTGGAGAATTAAATTGAGGAATTGTTGCAAGGACAATAAGTGTAAGAGAAACAAACAAACTAGAAGCCAAACAAAAAAGGTCAACTCATTAAAATCGATAGTCGAGACAACAAAGGGAATGAGTGCAACTTTACTTGATGAATCCAATGATTGAGGGCGAGTGTTGCACTCTGTTTATTATGTTTCCGGGTAAAAGGTATTTCCGAGTCCCACATCGGATTACTCCACCTTGCAATCCTTTAAATCTATCTATAAAAGAATGTCTCCACCTCACTTTGAGGTAAGGGGAATTCACCTTCTACAATTATAAATTTGAATTTGATAGTTCAGAATCAAATCACTTAAATGACAGGGGTTTCTTTTTTATTTTGTGAATTTGTAGAGCATGGGTGCTCATCTTCTTTTGATATGTTGTTAGTGGCATAACTTTTATGGTCGAATTTTCTAATTATACATAATTCTTTCTTTTAACTTGAATTTTTATAAATCTAATTACACACATTTATATGTTTGCATATATATATATATATTAACCTATTGTGGTGTGCATGTGCCTTTGTAGCGACTCTCACCTGAGGCATTTTAGGGGTTTGGCCCTTCGGCTACCTTGGTGTAAACAAGAGTTTGAAAGAATCTTGATAGTGACTGGGAAAGAATGAACTAAGAAATTTGGAAAATAATTATATTATTATAGCCCAATAGCTATACATGAACGAAGTGTGTACATACCTGCGCATCGCCATTGGAGCTAGAAGGTGACTGGGCAGATGCTGAATCTGATTGTCCACTTGTCTGAGGTGGACTAGAATGATTTGAGTCTTGTTGTATACATGATGGGAATTCACTGGACCTAGCTCCAAGGTTCGCCACAACAGGTAACCTGTCAGTTTCATCCCCGGGGTCATCCAAATCAATATAAGTGTCATTTAAATCAAAATCATTCAACTTCATCCTCTCAACTGTACAGTCTCTGACTTCAGAGTAAGCCTGAGTGTTATACTTGATCCCAGCTTTCGAAGATGATGCAATTTGTGCACCTCCAAGCTTATCATTAACATCATGAACACACTGCAGTGGGGTAACAGATTCAAGTGTTGAAAAATTTCGGCCATCTGCTTTTGAGAGACATTGGGGACCATTTGCAAGCAAAGCCCCTGAGTTCCCAGCAGACGTCTTGTCATTAAGCAAATCATTAGGTCCCTGGAAAAGTCCGGACATATTTTGTCCAGCCTGGTTCACAAGACTTTTTAAAAGATGAGAAAGCAGATCCTGAACCTTCATCTGCTCTGATTTATCAGCTGGAATTCATGTAAAGAGAAATTAGCTCAACCAAAATAAAAACAGCTATTATGTAATCAGCTCTGAAATAAATACAGCAGGTGACCTCACTACATATTCAAACATCTGTGCAGCTTCAATGGACCAGCTGAATCCATAATATAATGAAGTTTCACAAAGAGCAATGTGCTACTTCACAATTCATAAATGAACAAATGAAAGAAGAAAGAATTGTTTGTGTTTATGCAGTTACTGGAATGTGATAATTCAATACACAGCTAACAAAGTCAGACCATCAATATCACTATTCGCTCGGTAAATTAAATCAGTAACATTCAATGATCAATCCACAACTGATATGACTTAAATTTTCAATGATTGTGAGAAATTTTTCATTTAAATTTAAGCAATGTATTCCAAGTATGCCATGTCATGAGGGAATCATCACATCGGGACAGTGCTTCAACAACCAACAGCAATTTCATACAGTTGGCAGTTGTCATGGCCATGACAGGAGAGTCATGTCATGCCAAACGTGGCAGAGGTCAGGCGGTCGATGGCAGATCCATACCAGTGACAAGCATCATGTCATGACGAAGTCATCAAATCATGCCACAATTATACTGTCAACCAATTTGTACTAAATACGGGAGACATGGGAATAATAAGAAAGTCACATCGTGTTGATCACTAATAAAAACTTCATACTGACAAAATGATGATGGGTGTCACGGTCATGACAGTGGTGTCAGGTCGTGCCTGATAGAGCCGGAGACCTAGTGTATGGGAGGTTTTCTAGAGCAAGGGTAAAAGTGTCTTTGCGGAGGGAAGTCGGGGGGGGGGGGGGGTGATCTGGGCCCACATGAAATAAAGTGGGGGGATTTGTTATAAGTAGGCGCGGGAGTTAGAGTGAGGGAGGACTGTTGGTACGAAGTCCTTATCAGTGCCACTTTAGCAGGGTGAAGAACATGATAGAGAACACAAGCCATGACACATCGGGGAGTGCTTTGCCCGCCTTTAAAGGCAAGACACGTCGTGTTGTCTCAACACGATGCAACATAGTCGGGACTCACAAGACGTGGCACGAAAGAGTTAACCATATTAGGAAATCGTGCTAGATGAAGGTTGTGCAGGTGATGTCAAGGTATACCATAAGAGAAGACACAGTGTGAGGGCGTAATCTAGGGGTCAGAAGATCTACGGAGAAGGAGGTCATGGTAGTGACAAGGGCGTACATCAAGATATAGGTTGGAGTTGTAGTGCAAGCTATGCGACTGCTCAAGGAGTAAGATCATGGCACATTCATCACGCCATGCCAAGCCTGAACCATTTATGAAGAGAACATATTGTGCCTACCTGGATGAAAATGGATGGTAAAGAGATATTTTGGCGGGGTTATTAGGGCTAATGTAGAGACCTGTAAATTTATTTCTCTGAAATTATTGAGTTTATTTTTGTCATTTTGCATCTAAAGGATAAAATGATGATTTTGATTTAGTAAATTATCTTGAAATAAAATTTTGAGTATCATTGATCTCGGAATAAGGTGTTTCCCTTGGGGTGTGAATTTGATGACAAAGGCAGTTGAATTTTTTGTTATATTTGGAATTTATGGAATTTATGGAATTTATTTATTTAAAATATTATTTGTAGTGTGAAATTATTTTATAATTATAATCTATGTTATGTGATGGGAGGCAATGAAATTAGAGGAATGAGGGAATAAGCTTCCTTAATCAAAATGAATTGAATGTGGCCACTTCTATTGTTATTAGAATAGGGAAATTGGAGTGGTTACCATGTTGTAATAAGCGGCTACATATGGCAAATTGAAAGTTAGGGGTGGATTTTCACGGTGGAATATATTGATGATGTTCTTCATCGTTCTTCGTTATTGTTAAATATAAGAATGGAATTCATGATTTTATTGAATCATGATGATATAATGGAAGAGATCGATTATGTTGGAAGATAAAGAAAATTTGTTCGACCAAGATGGATCGGCACAACAGCACGCCAAGATTAGTACGGTGGAATGTTGAGAACATGACGATGCTGTTAGAGTTGGTGTCCTGAGAACCAGCTGTTTATACTTTGATTACATGAATGTAAACTTTTTATATATTGTTCATTGTTCTGCATGACTATAATACAATAATGTCTTGGAATATTTGTTGTATTAATAAGGTCATGGCAGATCCCCGCTATGATGAGAACCTTGAAATTAAGGGTGTAATTTTGGCCCGGCGGCCCAAAAGCCCGACAGGCCCGACCCGAAAGCCTGAGCGGCCCGGCCCGGCAAAGCCCGCATCGGACCAGGCCGGGCTCGGACCGTAGGTTCAGCGGGTCGGGCCTGAGCCTTTCCAAGAAGGCCCGCGGGCCAGACCAGGCCGGCCTGAAAAAGCCCGGCCCGCTGGCCCGCGCGAAGCCCGCCTGCTGTAAAAAATTTAACGGGGAAACTGCGGGTAGGGGGATTCGATCCCCCTACCTCGAGCTCCCAAGGCGCTGCGCCTGTAAACTAATCACAGGTGTATATATATATAGATCTGTATATATACATATATACATACATATATATATATATACCTATATATATATACATGTATATGTATACATGTATATTTATCTATATATGTATCTATATATCTATATGTGTGTATATATTTATATTTCTATATATGTGTGCATGTCTCATTATATATTAACAAAAAATAATATTATATTTATACATATAATTATTATTATATATAATTATAATGTGTGTATAAATATATATATACAACGATATATAATTATATATATAATAGTGTATATATATAAACAAAGCCATTAATAATACGTATCAATTAAGTGTGGTTTTTAAAAATCCATTAATAATATATATATATGTATGTATGTATGTATGTATATGTATATGATTTAATATAATATATATATAAACAAAGCTATTAATATATATATATATATATATATCAATGATTTAATATTATATATATATAATAACTTGTTGTATATTAACAAAAAAACAACACATTCACCTAATGATGTTCGTGCAAGTCCCTCAACTTCATTAATTTTTTTTAAGTATGTTGCAACATGCATATATTATATATACTATACATATATAAATCTATTTAGAAAAAAAATTAACTCACCCACTGCAACGCACCCCCCAACCCCTGATTATTATTTTTATAATTTTCTCATATTATATATATATATATATATCAATCATTTAACATCAATGATATTCGCGCACACCCCCAACCTCACTAATTTTTTTTAAATATGATGAAACTTGCATATTATATATATGTATATATAAAAACAAATCTACTAATAATATATATATATATATATATCAATGATATGATAATATATATATATATATGTAAACAAAGCCATTAATATTATATATAAAGCTATTAATAATATATATCAATTAAGTGTGGCTTTTAAAAATCCATTAATAATATATATGTGTCAATGATTTAATATTATATAATAACTTATTTTATATTAACAAAAAAAATAACACACCCACCTAATGATATTCATGCACGTCCCCCAACCTCATTAATTTTTTTAAATATGTTGCAACTTGCATATATTATATATAAATTTATTTAGAAAAAAAATTAACCTGCCCACTGCAGCGCACCCCCCAACCCCTAATTATTTTTTTACAATTTTCTCATATTATATATATATATATATATATATTAACTTATTATATATTAACAAAAAATAACTACTCACCAAATGATATTCGCACACCCCCAACCTCATTAATTTTTTTAAAATATGATAAAACTTGCATATATTATATATACTATATATATATATATAAATCTATTTAGAAAAAAATTAACTCACCCATTGCTGCGACCCACTAAGGGTGTAATTTCAGTCAAGATAGGGCCGGGTCGGGCCTGCCTTGCAAAAAAATTAAAAAATGTTTTAAATTAAACAAACGCTTAAAAATACTTTTCATAAATAAGTTAAAAAAATAAATGTAAAAAAACGTTTTAAATAAATGATAAAAAAACGTTTAAATAACAACATTTTAAACCCACCACTCACTGCTGCGCACCCCATATAACTCATTATTTTTTTTTTAATTTGTACATAATATATATAAATTCACAGACATGTATAAATCTATTTAGAAAAAAATAACATATCCACCCACTGTAAAATGTTTTTACACAAAACGTGTTAAATGTTTAAAAAAATAAATGTAAAAAATATGCGTTCCAAAAAACGTTTTAAACTAAACGTCTAAAAATAAATGTAAAAAAAACGTTTTAAACATGTGTTAAAAAATGGTTTAAATAAAGGTTTAAATAAAAATGTTTAAAAAAGTTTTTAAAACAAACATTTAAATTAATTTTTTTTAAACAAACACTTAAAAAATACTCTTTACATTAAAATATGAAAAAAAAAGTTAAATGTTTTAAAAAAATAATTGTAAAAAGCATGTATTTAAAAAAATTCAAAAATGTTTTAAATTAATCATTTAAAAATAAATGTAAAAAAAACGTTTTAAACAGATGTTAAAAAATGGTTTAAATAAAAATGTTTAAATAAAAATGTTTAAATAAAAAATATTAACAAACGTTTAAAAAATTATAAATAAGTTAAAAAAAATAAATGTAAAAAATGTTTTAAAAAAAATGTTAGAAAAACGTTTAAATAATAAGGCTTTAAACTCATCCACGCCAGTTGCGCACCCATCATTATTTTTTTTACTATTTGCAAATAATATATATATATATATATATATTCACAATATATAAATCTATTTAGACAAAAAAACATATCCACCCACTGTAAAATGTTAACAAAAAATAAAATAAACGTTTTTACAAAAAAATATGCATTTAAAAATAAATGTAAAGAAACGTTTTAAATAAATGTTAAAAAAATGTTTAAATAAAAAAAATTTAAGAGAATTATTTTGAAAATAATAAAAACACACTATGGCCCGACTCGAAAAAGCCCGATCCGACCCGATGGTTTGGGCCGGCCCGAGGCCGGGCTCGGGCCGCCTCATGAGGTTGTTCGGGCCGGCCCGACCCGGCCCGAATAGTGGTCAGCGGCCCGACTCTTTGCATGGCAGGCCCGGGCCGGGCCGAAATTACACCCCTACTTGAAATGCTATAACAATATTCTTAAATATAGTTCTACGGTTGGATGACATACTATGATAGGACATATAGTATACAGACCGTCATGTGCGAGTACTCGTAATAAGACGACTCTCTCTCATGGAGTTCGCACTTGGTAATCTCCAAGATGGGAGATTATGAGAACAAACCCGCCAGTAGTAATTCTGCATGTCTTGGTGTCATCGGACATTGCTATCTACGAGTGTGTGTAATGGTCCTTAGACTGGAAGATTATCATTAACTCATGTCATGACTCGCGCACTTAGATTTACTGACGAAAACCGTCATGAAGATAGTTTGCGGGAAGTAGGGTACGTTGGGTACGTCACGAATGACATGTTGTTAATGGATACGTCGAGGAAGGATTTGTTTCTTCCATATTTATGAAAATAGATATCTCAGGCCCTTTGATTGAAATAGAACTGTCGCCCAAATTCCATGATCATGGTGTCACGACGGGTTTATTTCTAGAAGTCAAAGAATGACAGATCAAGCATATAGGTTTATGACACTGCCACGAAACCTGCTTGATGAGATATTGAGACAAAGGAATTAAATTACACAGTAAGCGTTCGTATGAGGTGACACGTCAACGCGGCGTCAACTTCTTTCTCTTGGTGCCTTGACCCGTTGTTAGACAGTAATCTTGAACTTTAGGCAAGCCCGCCCAATGCCAACGAGAAAGAGGCCTAAAGGGTCACACACTAAGTGTATCCAAGTATCTCAAGTAGAATAAAGATTATTCCCGTATGTGGTTTAATAATTATTCAAGGAAGCCTAAATCGTTTTAATGTTGGAGGAAGAATAAAATGAAAACAAGATATACACGCCGTGTAGTTTTCATTTTGGAAAGGAAATGAAAAACGAGTACACGTCGTGTATTAATGATTACACGCCGTGTAGTTTTTCCAGTCGGGATTTTGAGGAAATAATATCGTTTTATTAAATGATATTTATTATAATCAGCGTGGGCGCATGTCAATGAATTAATGATTCGACATGGGGGTTGTCAATAAGAGTTAAGGAAATAAATAAAACGCGTAACGCGTTACGCGTTTATTTATTGTCATAACTCTATAACCTCAAACCCGATTATAAATATCCTCACAACCCCAACACTTTTCTCTAATCGTTGTGCACAACAATTCTGAAGAATTCTCAAGGCCGAAAGAACTCCTTCCTCCAAGAACACTCTGAAGACCGAGAGAGATCCTCCTTCATCGGATCAAGGCAATCTAAGGCGGACAACGCAAGTAAAGGTCTCTCCACGCTAGCACCCGGAGATTCCTTTAGCGACGTCCAGAGATATGTGGTGCATGTGTGGATCATCACTAGAGGAAGTCTACACTTGGCTTCTGCGACGCAACGACGAATCACATCGAAACGTGATCAGAAATATCAACGAAGAAAGAACGCCATAAAAGGTACTTCTTGTCAATTAATTAAATTAATTATAATCAATCTGTGATGATCCTCCTTTGTGGTTCCGGGACTATTCTTCTTCTTTGTCTATTTCTGTGATTCGATCCGTGGAGTCTGGCGTTTATCGTCGTATTGATCCCGGATTGATCATTGCTAATGAAAAAAAGTCAGGTGGACACATCCACCCACGTGCTTTCGCTGCGCCCGGGACCTTCAGATGCTTTGACGCATTATCATTAAAGTGACATTTAATCCATCGATTTTGAGATCACAGCACAATAACGTTCCAAATGACACAGTGGTGTGATGAATGTTTGAGTTTTCTTCATAAACATTTATTCCTTAGTAAGTTGTTAATTTTAGGGTTACAGTATTTAGCATGTGTTTCATGCCAACTGGCACAGATATCATGCCAATTATTGGTCATGATGTCCTCTTCTTCCCTAGTGCAACATAGGGGACATGCTACATTCTTGTCTTCTGAAAACTCGCCAAAAACCCCCTTGAAACCTCCATAATAAAGGTTGAGGTGTACTAGATGGAAGGATGAGTTCTTATGGATGGTTTTGGACAGTGTTTCCTCATTGATGATTGTGACATTTGTATGGTGTGGCTTGTGATCGATGTGTTGAACTTATTATGTGGTGGTGCCCGAGATATCAAGATGTTCATGTAGATGTTTATTTCTTCTCCCTACAAGCTATGTTGAGGATTGTCTAGGTGGGTAATGTGATTACTTTGATAGGGTTTAATAAACGAGGTCCAATTGGACTCGATGATGTGTAGATATTAATAGTAAAGTTATGTGGTGATAGCAGAGTTTGTATCTGAGATTCATTTGAACTCGTTGGTGTGAGTTATCTGATGGGTTGATGATGGATATGATGTTGAATGGAAAATGATTAAATGGGACTGTAAGTGTATTATATTATTGTAATTTGCATGACGGGTGTTACCATTCGTCATTTGATATTCGATTTTCACCTAACATTCGATTAATGAGACTATTGGATGGTCGACAGATTACTCTCTCCCCTCTCCTTTGTGTGATGATGATTTGATGTAGATGGTGCAAATATGGGTGGATTGGTATATGTGAAATATGTGATGATGGTTGAGAGGCGGGATGTATGTATAGTTATTGACGACGCATGGCACACAATGGCAACAAAGGCCCCCGATAAAAAAGCACACTATAAGGCAATATCGATTTATAGCACACAAATCAATATTCAATAAAACGAAATTGATATATAATTGACAACAATAAATAATACAAAATCAATATTCCCCAAAATAAAATGTGCAATAGTCAAATGACAGATAATCACATATTCATAAGAAGTTCATTCAAAATAATCAAGCTCGAAACTCAGGTCCGGGCCAGAGTGTCACATAACCTCATGCATGTCTCCTCGTACGCAAGAGCCTGCCGACTAGCGGCGAGGGCTTAAATCGGAAGATGGGGAGACTATACCCTTGGTGCAGATATCCAACCAACAAAAATACACGTAGAAGCAATAATAAGATAAGAGATCTATACAACAAAAGCAGATGAGATTAAACTATGTTATGTCAATATGTCATATAAGACAACCAATTGTAGTCAAAAGTACTAACGAAAACAAAGATAGAAGATAACAAGAGACGCCATAACAAGCAACCTGAAGTCCACCGTAACTCCACCCATCTGCCCTGCTCCTCTATCTCAACTGCCCGACACAGGGCCCTTTCCCTTGACTAGATCCTTAACCAATAAATCTCCACGCGCACTGAGATGTCCGTGCATAGTGTGAGTATAAACCCAGTAGGACACCATCAATGCGTCTTTAACATAAGCGCAGCATTTATATAAAAGTGCATGCAATGATAGGAAGGTAAAGGTACAAGTAAATAATCACAAGTCGGGTCATCGTGTGCTAACCAGGTTGTCACGAACCCCGGTCCTACCTACTTCGATTCCATGCCGGAGAAGGAATTGTCTAGTTTCCATGAATCACATAACAAGCCACAAGACCAACGTAAGTCTCGAAATGGGCCACAAGGTCATCATGCCTTGGGTCAGGCCGCAGGGTCGTCACCCCACCAATCATCTCAGGTCGGGCCACAAGGTCATCATGCTCCACTGCTAGTCTCAAGTTAGGCCTCAAGACTGTCATGCCCAACCATCTATCATTTAAGACCCCACCATGATCATCACGAGTCACGTTGCACATGCATCCCCCGCTAAGGGATTAACCAAGCCATGAAGGGTCCACCTATCACTTGATACCAGATAGCAGACATAGATACATACAAAAGCCATAACAAGGAAAGTCTTGAGCTATACACACGCACAAGCATGTCATATCAAGAAAGGTCTCACGGGCAACCCACATACACACACGAGAATGTCATATCAAGAGGTCTCACAGGCCACCATGATGATCACGAGTCACGCTACACATCCATCCCCCTCTAAGGGATTAATCAGGCCATGAAGGAGGGTCCACCTATCACTAGATACCAGATAGCAGGCATATATACATACACAAGCCATAGCAAGGAAAGTCTTGAGCTATACACACGCAAAGGCATCTCATATCAAGAAGGGTCTCACGGGCCACCCACACACGCACGAGAATGTCATATCAAGAGGTCTCACGGGCCACACAAACACAAACATGTCATATCATACAGTTTTATGCAGCCATAACATGGCAAGGAACTTCCTACCTTAAGCGAATCGAAGCTCGACGTCAAGGTTTGCCACCCGAATCAAGCTCACACACCAATGATCCCTAGAACCAGCCCCAAATCACCACATGAGGGCTCACGAGTGAGATCCAAGAAGAAAAACATGTCAAGGGCTAGAATCAGTTTAGACTTACCCAACGAGATACAACGTGACAAACGGATCTAGATTAATCCGAGAACGATCAAAACAAAACTAGTTTTCCACCATCCTTTTCCTCGACAATCTAGAAGGAATCACATTAGATCATGTTGGGATTCCTAGATCCGGCCATGACAGTCAAGATCTAGTGTATTTGCCAAGGAGAAGAGAGATGATCTAGCAAGAACGGAAACGAGAAACAAATGATCACTTACCATGAAATCCCTAAGACTGACGTCTCTAGATCCAACTGAAATGCTCTTCGGAGGGAAGAAATTCGTCAAGAACAGCCACCGGAGTCCCTAGCTTCGAGAGCCCTAGGTGTAGGAGGAAGAATGAGGGTAAGGAATGTTGGAAACATAGTAAGCTAAATAAAAAACTAATAGATAAAAAAATGGACAAGGAATGTTGGAAACATAAGAAACCCATAGAGTCGGGAGCCAAAGAAGAAAAAAGGGAAAGAGAAAAACCATGGCTAAGTATAATAGAGATGTTGGAGTCTACATCTCATTCAACAAGAGACGTCTTATATTATAAAAAAAATGTTGAAGGAAAATTGAGGCGGTAATCGGACCTATCATCGGAGCACAACACTACCAGGCTCACCAAAAAAGCCCACTGATTTTGAACTTTCAATATTCTGACTTGGAACGCCAAAGAAGATCACAAACTTGCATGAAAAGACCATGATCTCATTGCAGAAGACTAAGAAATTGCTTAACTCGTGCCTTTAGATCATTGGCTATATTTTTAGAAGACTGAGGTTTGCTCATGCTCGATAGATGATCACGTACTTTTAGGGGACAATTAGGTGTTTCTTTCTTGGGTTGGGTCGAAACGAAAGACCGGGGGTCTTCAAGATGGCACGATTGCACGCACCTCGCCTATCACTGCCATGGTGCAACATTGTGCATGTCAGTGTGCACCACTTCAATCTTGCCATTGCGAATCCATTGCACTTTCCATGAAGCACGCAAAGGTGGCCCTTAAATAACTATGGATGTATGATGTTGGGGCTTCAAGCGACGAGCCGGTAGGGGTTGGTCTATGAGGGTCCTAATGATATATTTTTTGCGTGGCTTACACTATTTATATTTATCATGTGATTTTGAAGGTGTGTTTGGCGTGAACTATGGGATAGACATAGTGATGTGGGACTTACCTTGAATTGGTTAGTTATCCTATTTTATCTATATCATTCACGGATGCATTAGTATCTTTTTACTCACATAGACACTTGAGAGTTTGGGGGAGAAATTTACTGAATATTTATATACTCACACGCTCTTCAGTTTAACTAAAGCATGCACATTCATAATATAAACCATTTATAACTATGAATAAATTAAGGAATAAACTTTAAATTAATGAACAATTCAAATATCTAAACATGAGATGACAATTTATGAAATATTCATGAATAAAAGCTAATTATAAACCCTTTTATAAATTAGACAGCATTATGGATATTCCATAATTTTGAATATAAACTCTTTTATACTCAATCCAATATGAACTCTTTCATATTATTTATTATATAGCATTTCAATTTATTATTTAAACCTTTGATCAAATCAATAATCAAAAACTTTTTCTAGTTTAAATAATATCTTTAAATAAGGTCCCCTTTTAATTTGAACAACTTCAAATTAATTAATTATGAACAATTCATAATTATTAATATGAACAATTCATAATTATTAATATGAACGCCTTTTATATTTTGACCTTATTTATGAGATTTACAAACACTTATAAATCATTTTATAATCTTTAAATAAACACTTTGAAAAAAGATTACAAAGATTCCATAAAATTTAAGGTAAAAAAGTTTTAATAACCTTTATTATGATTTATAACATTTACAAATCATATTTATGTAAAAAGGAAACTCTTAATATTAACTCTTTAATATTAAAGGGAAATCTTTAATAAATGTTTCAAAAACATTTAATCGATTAATCATAAACATTTTATGGTTAATTAATTAATAAAACCCCTTATATAAATTTTACAAACATTCCATAAAACATTTTCATTATTTATAAACAATTTATAAATAATCTAATTCAATTCTTAATTGAATTTTCTTTATAAATTAAAATTTTATTTATTTACCAAAACATTTGTGATAATTACTCAAAATAAGGTTCCTTTTAATTTGAACTTCAAATTAATTATTTATGAACGATTCATAATTTCAAATATGAACTTTATATTTTGGCTTTACTTTATAATTTATAACCATTTATAAATTACCCCTTATGATTCTTAAATAAACATTTTATTTTAGATCACAGAACATACCAAATAATTTGGTAAAAGGTATTTTAAATATTAACATTTAATATTTGTAATATTTTGTTAATAAATGTCTCATAAACAATTATATAATTATGATAAACAATTTATAATTAATTAATTTATAAAACATTTATAAATTAAAATATTTCCAAAATACCATCTACTATGATTTATAAACATTTTATAAACCATGCATATTTAAAAATATTTATCAATTAACCATAAACATTTTATAGTTAATTAATTTATAAAACACTTACAAATTTTTATAAAAATTTCAAAATATCTTTTTCATTATTTATAAATAATATAACTCAATTCATAATTGAATTCTTTTGATTAAAATAAATACTTTATCTTCATAAACAAGAATAATAAATATGAACTTTTCATATTTGACATAATAAAACAAATTTTATTAAGTCGTGATCATTAATGATGTTCTCATTTTATAAACCATTTTATAAACATGAATAACATAAATAATTAAATAAACCATTTATTTAATTATTAAATATAAATATGAATTTTCATATTTATTTCCAGGCTTCTCATTTCACAATTTGTAAAACGTGTTCTTCATTAAATAATAAAATGAACACATTGATTCGTCAAAGAAGTCTGTTGGAGTCTGCATCCCATATCGGACTTGAGGTCCGGTGTGGTCTTTATTATTTGTTATAAATACACCCCAAGGGCTCCTTTGGAGATAGACCTTGGGGGGTTCGTGTCTCTCTCATTTCTCTATCTACATGGTATCAAAGGAGGTTTGCTAAACCCGACCTCTCCCTACTGATTTTTTTCCCCCTTCCTTTAGGGTTTCCCGTCCGGGGGGCGGCGGCCTCAAAGCCCCGTAGGGTTACCGTCGCCGCCCCTCCGTCTCTCCCCGCTGGATCCCGACCGGCGGGCGCCTCTCCCTGGCTCTCTTGTCGTCGGCGCCTCCTCCTGCGGAGCGCTCCCTCCCCGCGGCACTCCCAGTGGCTCCTCCCCACGGCGACCCTCCCTCACGGCGGCTGCTCCTGAGCGCCAACCCTCCTTGCCGGCGGCACCGCCGCCCCCCACTCCGGGTCGTTTCTCCGGCGGGTCTCCCCTGCCGGTGCCTGCTTCCCCGCTGCGCGCGCGCCGGCCCCTTCATCCCGTCGCGATCCCGACGGCCTCTCCCGCCCCGGTGCGCCTTCCCTCAACGGCGCCCGCTCCTCCTGCGCGACTCACGGCGGACTTCCGGCCCCGCCTCCTGTTGCGGCTTCCCGGCTCCGCCTCCCTACCGTCGGCCTTTTTCCCGACGCGGCCCCCTCTTCCTCGCGGCGGCTCCCTGCGCAACGGCCCGCCTTCCGCAGCGGCTCCCCGCGCGCTCCCGCTGTCCGCTATCGCTGCCCCTCCCGAGCGCGACCCTCCATCATCCAGCGGCCCCGCCCTGCCCCGACGGCCTGCCCTACGCGGCTCCCTGCGCGCGACTCCCCTCCTCCTGCTGTCGGGCTCTCCCTCTGCCACCACTTCCAGCAGCCAGCCAGCTCCAGCGCCTCCGGCGCCTCCCGCTGCTCCCGCGCGCTCGCGGCTCCCGGCTCCCGGCGGATCTCCCTCCAGTCCGGCGACCCCTCTCCGGCGGCCAGATCCGGACAGCTCAGGCCGAATCCGGCCCGATCCGGTGATTTCCGGCCAGATCCAGGCTACTCCGGCCAGCTCCGGCCTGATCCAGAGATTTCCGGCCAGATCCGGCCGGATCCGGCTGGCTCCGGCCTGTTCCGGCCAGCAACCGGCCTCCACCCGTGCCGGCCGCTCCACGCAGGGGGCCTCCTCCGGTTTCCAGCGCCGCCTCCCGGCCTCCTGCACCCTCGCCGGCCTCCTCCTGCGGCATCCCCGCCTCACCGGCATCTCTCGGCAACTCCCGGCAGCCGCATCTCTATCCGCCGGCACGCCCATTCGCTAGCGCAGCAGCTCGACCACCTCGGATTTGGGTCTGTTGGCGCCGCCAGATCCTGCAACAATTTCTGCGGAATCCCCGCCTCCTGTCGCCGGCCCCGCAAGTGCGGTTTTCCCGATGCTAGTTTGGATTTCCCGGCGTTTCATCGACCGGCCCCACTAGTGCGGCTTTCCTGGTGCTCCGTCACCCAGCCGATCTGAATGGTCATCTGCTGCGCCCGCACCATCATCCATCATCCTGAGGGGGAGCTTCGATCGTGAGGGGGAGCAACAACTTTTGCAGCTTTCTTTTTATTTCGTCATGTTTTGTCATCAAGTTGGGTATGTCCAGCTTGAGGGGGAGTGTTAGCATCTGTTTTATTGTTTTCTTTTCATTATGTGTCCAAGCTAGGTTCACCTAGCTTGAGGGTGAGTGTTGGAGTCTGCATCCCACATCGGACTTGAGGTCCGGTGTGGTCTTTATTATTTGTTATAAATACACCCCAAGGGCACCTTTGGAGATAGACCTTGGGGGGTTCGTGTCTCTCTCATTTCTCTATCTACAAAGTCTAAGCTCTGATACCATTGTTGGATATTTATTGTCCATCATATGGACATGATAGCGGAATCAAACCCCAAATATATACAATCTATCTTTGGCGGAATCAACGTGTAATAAATGAAGAACAAAAAGTTTGTACCTGGATAGCCAATGCAATAATCTCTAACAAGTTTGCCTGATGAAGATCACTAGAGCAGCAAACAAAAGCTTTCTGCCTCTGAGGGATTACACCGGCTTGCGGATCCCGATCTCAATCGGAGGACTCTCGTGCACTTGAAGAGATGTTAGAGTTCACCGAAGGTGATGAACAAGCTACGGGGGAGGAAGAGAGTTTGGAGAGACTTGCAGAAAAATGGTTGTCGTCGACAGGAGGGATCGCATCCCCTTTGGCCATCCATGACGCATTTCATTTAATGAAACGCGTCGGACATGTTTAATGTATCCATATACATTTATACATGTTGTCATCAATTCGTGAAATCTTATTCAATGAATATTCAAGTCATTTAATCCATTCACAATGGATTATTATCAATGGAACCGCGTGGAAGATAAATGCACCTAAATTAAATATTTCATTAATTATTTTAGTGCATATTCAACACTTGGTGCACCTAGGAGAGTGTCGTCTGGTATGTCTGGTCACCGACCTAGAAAGGAGGAGGCGAGCATGAAGGCATGAGATAATTTTGAGCGGACTAGAAGTAGTTCAGGAGTCAAGCATGGGAGAAGGGGTCACGCCTGAGCTGGGAAAAGGCATGCGCGGGACAAGCGTCGGGTGAGTAACATGGTCTTTGGACGCCTTGGCATGCACACAGGAGGCAATCGCGTCTAGAGGGTCCTGCCTAAAGGGCGTTTGGTGAATAGAAGAGGGTTGGCACAGTAGATCCAGTGGTGTGATGCTCCCTATGCCTGAAGAAAGTGAAGAAAGTGGAGGCTGGAGAGAAGGTCGCCTGGAGTCGGGCACAATGCTCAGACGAGAGGAGCATGAGCAGGAAGGCGCCAAGCAATACTCCAAATCACTGGGCGAGCAGGGGCTGCATACGACTTGGGCACCCGAATTGCAGTAGCAGAGGGTTGTGTGTTGCACGCGATCTGAATGCCTAGATTGCAACAGCAGAGGGTTGTGCAATTGAAGCAGGTGGTCGGGCGATGGTAACGAGAATGATGCATGACTTCTAGATTAGGAAGGTAGACATGCGTTTGAAAGAGATCGCACCTGGAGATGGTCTAGGGCGCGTGCAGAATGGGACTACTTAGGCTCACTGGTCTAGTGTGTGCTTCCTCGCAAAGGCACTCGTGACTGGAGTCGTCTAGCCTGGTCAGTGTGCCAGCCAAGCTTGCTGCAGATATGCAGAGGAGCGCGGGGCCTGGGCACTCAATACCAAGGCACTGCATGCAGCATAAGGAGGTATGGTGTTACGACTCTTGCCTAACAATGGACGCACAGCAGGAATTAGAGTGGAAAGAATTAAACAAAAGCACAATAGGACCCGGATTGCAGCAACAGAGGGTTGTGTGCTGCACGCGATCTGGATGCCTAGATTGCAACAGCAGAGGGTTGTGCAATTGAAGTAGGTGGTCGGGCAATAGAAACGAGAATGACGCATGACTTCTGGACTAGGAATGTAGTCATGCGTTCGGAAGAGATCGCATCTAGAAGTGGTCTAGGGAATGGGACTACACTTAGGCTTGCTGGTCTAGTGTGTGTTGCCTCGCAAACGCACTCATGACTGGAGTCGTCTATCCAGCGGCCAAGCTTGGTGTAGATGTGCAGAGGAGCGCGGGGCCTGGGCACTCAATGGCAAGGCACTGCATGCAGCATAAGGAGGTATGGTGTTAGGACTCTTGCCTACAATGGACGCACAACAGGAATTAGAGTGGAAAGAATTAAACAATAGCACAGCAGGTTCTCTTATTACAGTAGCAGGAACAAAAATTGCAGAAGATGAAGAAGAATGAGATGAAGATACGGTAGAAGGGAGAAGAGGAAGAAGAAGAAAAATAGAAATAAGTGCTCCCAAAGAAGACCACTCTCCTGAAGCCCAAGTCGTATCCTCCCAAGGATCAACTCTCGAGCAGCTACCAAGCAGCAGGTTGAAAATGAATCGTATTCCTTCTCAGCTACCTCACCCCTATTTATTACACCAACCAAACTCAACAACCCACAACTGCCCCAGGCTCATACAGGCAACCCCCACCAGCCCACACTTTCCAATCTCAGCCAGCACACACCCCCCACATACCTAACATTCGCTTCTCCTTAAAAACCACCTTGTCCCCAAGGTGGACTTGGAATGGAAGCCCTTTCTCACTCGGACGACAGGCTCTGTGGTGTTTTTTGCGGTGGCCTAAGCATCCATGCAACTTCTTCCAAACCCTCAAGCCCCTTTATTCCTTGGTTTCCCATAGCATTACCAATAGTCGCCCCACGCAGGGTTGAAGTAGCATGAATGTCGGCTCTAGAAACAACAAATTTACGCCCACTCTTCCTCTGTTTCAACTCATCCTCATATGAACCCACCTTAAAAACGCGGAACACCCTGCGTTGGTTCCCTTGGATTCGAATAGAGCTTGGGAGATGCTGCCACGTTCAAGAGTAATGACATTTGTTGCGCTTATTAAACACAGATCCGGCAGGTAATCCACACATCCTTGGGATCCCGACTGCATTGGCGCCTCTGTTGTAGCCTTTCTCCACCATTTCAATAACTAGTGGCACCATTGTATGAAGAGCAGCACTGCCAGACGTGTCTGGTAAACTTTCTTTACTTGTTTTGGGGAAACTTTACTCGTGCCCCACGTTGTACTCCTTGAGCAAAAATGCGCTTTTCCTCGGCACATCCCTCGCGCCCCGAGCTAAGGAAAACACTGTGATTTCCCTTAAAGCAGAGAGTAGGGAGTGAGGTGATGTTCTCCATACCATGCCAAACCTGTGCAGCCAGTGGTTCTCTTGGACTCGCTTCTCCTTCAGCAAAAGGCTTCGAAGGCGGACAAAGAACAAGCTGCTCTTCCATAACATTCCTCTCCTGCTTATACATAGAGGAACTCAAAACAGAAAATACCCCTGTCAGGCTGTTCCGGACTGGATTCCAACTGCTCCTCCAGCTCTCGACTAATGTTTCCTTCCGTCGCAATGAAATCCTCTTCCTCTACATTCGGTTCTTCAAGTTTCGAACCAAAATCACATTCATCTTCACTGCTCAGATCTATCGGACTATTCTCCTCTAACATAGGAAGTTTCGCATGCAAAACAGGCCCTAGCTGCACCTCCTTGGCATTCCTCCCCTGTCATACCACACCGATACTCGAATCAGGAATTACCTTTTCAGACCGGGCAAAACTGGAATCATTCTGCTTCGTGTCTTTCTGTTGTCCTAGGAAAACAGCAGAATCACTGCTGCCTCTTGAGTCCCGCAACACGTTCATACACTTCTCAAGATCGCTTTGTACCTCGCGCAGCTGCCTCATGTACTCGGTATTTACCATTTCAAAGGCATCCAGGAACGTTTAGTACTTTGGCAGCATTTTTTCCCCCAATAAACCGCTCGCACCTGCTCAAACTGCTCCAACGGAAACCACAAGCAGTAAACTTCTCACGACGATCGTCAGGCTACAGTTGTCCACAGTTTTGATCACGACTCGCAGCAGATTGCACAGCTGAATCCGCTTTTTTTTTTAATTTTCCAGCAGCGATCGCGTCTGCTCCAGCAGCAAACGTGGTTTTCCACTTTGTTCATCCGGCAAGAAATTGTTTCCTCTACGTGCGAGCCTCCAGCAACAAACGGTTACTCAGTTGCAATTGAGCCTTCACCTTGAGTTCACAATGGAGAAACTCTCTCAATGAAAGCACCAAATTGTTAAGACTCTTGCCTAACAATGGAAGCACAGCAGGAATTAGAGTGGAAAGAATTAAACAATAGCATAGTAGGTTCTCTTATTTCGGTAGCAGGAACAGAAATTACAGAAGAAGAAGATGAAGAAGAATGAGATGAAGATACAGTAGAAGGGATAGGAGGAAGAAGGAAAAGAGAAAGAAGTGCTCCCGGAGAAGACCACTCTCCTGAAGCCCAAGACGTATCTTCCCAAGGATCAGCTCTCTAGCAGCTACCAAGCAGCAGGTTGAAAATGAATTGTGTTCCTTCTTAGCTACCTCACCCCTATTTATTACCCCAACCAAACTCAACAACCCACAATTGCCCCAACCTACTGATTATAAGAAAGTACAGTACCACCCTTGCTACAGATCAACACACTCAACTGTCCCTAGCGCGCACACACCTGCCTCATACAGGCAGCCCCCACCAGCCCACATTTTCCAATCTCTGCCAGCACACACCCCCACATACCTAACTTATGGACTCGGGTGCCCATGCAAGAACGCTTGAGCACGAGGAAGAGAGAGATGGAAATGGAGAAAACCCTACATCGTACCAGAACTCTGGTATCATATAGAAAAACAGCCCCAGAAACCATTCCTCTTATATGAGGACAAAACTCGATATTTATAAAGCTCGATATGAGATACATAACTCAAAATAGATACAAAATATCAAATTCAAACTAGAGCGAAAAAGGGATAGGATAGACCTAGTCAATACTCATATCCTAAATATTTGATTACTCTAATAGAGACGGTGTGTTTATTTCTAGCTAACACGGTCCAAAGAAGATATATAGTTTATCAAATGGATGTGAAATGAGTATTTTTGAACAACTTATTAGAGAAAGACGTGCAAATTAAACAACCCGATATTTTCATACTTCATGAAGATGGTAAAAGCACCTAAGGCTTGGTATTCAAGATCGGATGCTCGCTCAAGAAATCATAATATTCAAAGCGGAGGAGTTGATTGCAATCATTATATAAAAATGATGTTTTTGAACTAAACGCCGGTCTATATAGATGACATTATCTTCAACGAGATGACAAGGAAGAAAGTAGTCATTGGTTTACAAATATGACGAAATTTGAGTTTGAAATATCAACGATCGGTGAGTTTTACTTTCTTAGGTTGTGGGTTCTTTAAAGAAAGGATGAAATATAATCTCATAAAAGAAAGACATTTGAGCTTATAAATGACAACCACACAACCAGATGTTGCTCAAACTACATGCATCACAAGATGCTGCTCAAACTACATGCATCACAACAAGATGGCAGAGAGATCCTAAGAAGTTACATATGATGGTAATAAAAAAATATTGATGTACGTATAAGATACAACTAATTTTGGCTTATGGTATACTAATAATGGAAAGTACATGTTAAATGACTATAAAGATGCAAATTGAGCATGATGCATTGATGATTGAAAATCTACATCTCGTGGTGTGATGTTTCTCAGTGATAAGTGTGTAGTTGGCTGAGTAAAAAACGAGAGCACGACGGAAATGAGTCTACCGATGTCAATTAGGTTAGAATCACATTTAAAATCTAATTCAACATTCTCAAACAAAAAATATTGAGAAAATGCAACATTGAATTAAAGACAAGGTAGGTCAAGGTGTTATTTCAATGGAGTATGTGCACACAAACAATCAAGTTGAAGATTTGTTCACAGATTCATTACCAAGAGAAATATTTAAGAAACACCCGCTGAGTTTGGGTGTAAAACCACCCCCGAAAGTAGTTATTATTTGCCCACCATTTCCATTTTAAAATTATTGACAAAGGGGGAAAAGAATAAAGAAGATGCATGATTAAGGTGGAGCTTGATTCAAGGAAAGGTTTTAAATTTGAGAAAATCTAATGAGATTCGTTATTTCCTTATGACGATTCTGTTTTTTTTTTGACTATATCGTTGTCAACAAACCCAAAGGAAAAGTTTATTGGAGACAAGGTTGTTGTCTTCATTGGCAACATTTTATTTACTAAATTTTGACCTGATTGTTTTAGAATAATTATGTATGTAAGATACGAGTGTTTCGAGGTTCATTTTATTTGAATAAGACAATTTTATCCCATTATCTTTCTAGCATGAATTTTGTATCTCTAATCTATCGTAAGTTTTGTATCTCTTTATCTTTCTCTGTAAATGACCTCATTCAAGCGGTACGAACTTGTGACTTCTAATCATATTTCTTCAACATGGTATTAAAACCCTAGAAGGGTCTCCACACCCCCTCCCCCCCCCCCCTCTTAAGTGCCCTCCTCCCCAACGCCCAGGCTCCCCCAAGCCCAAGCACCTGACTCATGTCCAGCACCCAGTGCGTGCACACCTAGACCCCACCAAGAATACGCTCTCTATCAGTTCTAAGGCCAAGTGATAATCTGAAATTAAAAGGGGGTTACTTGTTGGGGTTTTAAGGACTTTCTTGTTGCTCGTGATATTTGGGATTATTCTTTTGAACATATCCTTGATTGAAGGCATTCCAATCATGATCCTACGCATGCATTTGGGCAAGGCCCTGATGCAAGCAACCAATCTAGGACTATCATTCTTACCAATGGAATCGAAGTATGAGTTTGTCTTGTCGTCTTTTCTTTGTGGGACTCAATCCAATCTGAGCATGTCTAGCTTGAGGGGGAGTGTTGGACCCCATTTCATTTAATTGGGTATTTTTGAGCCCCACATCGGACTTACCCTCTCTGTATTTAGTTTTACTCATCTATAAAAGAACATCCTCACCTCACATTGAGGTAAGGGGAATTCACCACTCACATGGTATCAGAGGGATCTTAATCCCGACCCTCCCTCCCCGCGGCTTCCCGGTTCTGTCCGACCCCGCCTCTCTTCCCCCCTCTGGCTCTGCCCTAATCTCCTGGCGGCCCTCCCTAGTGGCTCTCTCTCCCGGCGGCCCTCCCTCCCGGCGGCCCTCCCTCCCGGCGCAGCTCCCCTCGCTCCGCGGTGCCCTCGCCAGCGCCTCGCCCAGGCGCTCTCGCCCGCGCCCTAGCCCCGGCGGCTCCCGGCTCCCGGCTCCCTGACGGCCCTCCTTCCTGGCGCGACGCCCTCCCGCGGCTCCCGGCTCCCCGGCGTCCCGGTTCCCCGTCGTCCCGCGCCTCCTACGCCTCCCGGCCACCCTCGCCCGGCGCGCTCCCGGCAACCCTCGCCTGGCGCCTCCCGCTGCTCCAGCGCCTCCCGCTGCCCCGCGCCTCCCGCTGCCCCGCGCCTCCCGAGCGCCCCCGCTGCTCTCGCCCTGCGCCCCCCCCCCCCTTCCGCCGCCTTCACCCTAGCAGGCGCCCTCGGCCTCTGTCCCGGCGGACCCTCCCGGCAGAGGGCCCTTATCCCGGCAGCACGCCCTCGTCCCGGCAAAGCGCCCTCGTTCCGGCGGCCCTTCCAGCACGCGCACGTCCTGCGCACGATCATCCCGTCGGCCCGCTGCATCAGCTACCCGACGCTTCCATGGCGGACTCCTCGGGACGTGGCCGTGCTTCAAGTCGTCCACGTCCCTTCTGTCACCATTGTGGCAAGTTTGGTCACCTGATCGCCCAATGTTGGTTCCTGCATGGACGACCATCTCAGCACCCGCGGCAGGGACAGCCCGCGGTCCGGGACGCGTCCTCGACTGTCACCTCTCTTTCCCCGTCTCTGGCCCTTTCTATGGCCGACCTCCGGCGGCCTCATGATCCACCGGCCTCTGTCCGACCCGCTCCCTCCTCGGCTTCTCTGGCCCGTACTGTTTGCCCCACTGTCTTGGTCAGTCATTGCTCCCCTGCATGGCTGCTGGACTCAGGTGCCTCCGACCACCTCACCGGTGGTGCTGGTATGCTGACGTCTTACTGCACTTATGCCGGTTCTTCAGCCATCACCGTCGCTGATGGCTCCACTATCCCCATAGCGGGCTTCGGCGCATGCTCCCTGACTCCATCGATACACCTACCATCTGTGGCACATGTGCCCCGGAGTCCCTTTAATCTGCTTTCCATCAATAAATTGACTAAGGATTATAACTGTGCGGCCATATTTACATCTTCTGGTGTTGTGTTTCAGGAGCAGACTACGAACCGGGAACTTGGTCGAGGCCGGCTTCGAGACGGGGTCTACATGTTCGAGGGACCAGCACCCATTGCTTGCATGTCTACCTCTTCTCGGGCACTAGATCTTCATTCCCGATTGGGACACCCGCCTGCATCCACCATTCATCAGATGTTTCCGGACTTCCATCGGCCTCCTACTTTTCATTGTGAGTCATGTTCTTTTGTGAAACATCATCTCTCTTCCTACATTCCTCGCACGGATACACGAGCCTCCCACCCCTTTGATCTGGTTCATTCAGATGTTTGGGGTCCGTGTACCATTCCGAGTCACTTGGGATATAAATACTATATCTCTTTCATTGATGACTATTCGCGCATGACGTGGCTTTACCTTCTTCGAGAACGCTCCGAAGTGTTTTCCACCTTCCAAACCTTTTTCAATGAAATTAAGAACCGTTTTTCTATCTCTGTCAAATGTCTCCGCTCGGATAATGGGCGCGAGTATCTCTCCACTTCCTTTCGGCAGTTTCTCCAGGCAAATGGTATCCTTCATCAGACCTCCTGTCCTGATACACCCCAGCAGAACGGCGTGGCCGAGCGGAAACACAGACATATTCTGGAGACTGCTCGTGCCCTCATCTTCCACCGACAGGTGCCTCTGCTTTTTTGGGGAGATGCCATTCTCACTGCTACATACCTCATCAATCGCCTTCCTTCTTCTATCCTTAAGGAGGAGACTCCCTTTCGGGCTTTTTTCCCCACTCTCCCTCTTCATTCCCTCCCTCTTCGAGTGTTTGGCTGCTTGTGTTATGTTCATGACACTCGCCCTGGCCGCACCAAACTCTCTCCCAAATCCCTCCGCTGCATATTCCTCGGTTATTCCCGCACTCAGCGCGGATACCGCTGCTTCTCCCCGGACCTTCGCCGGTATGTCATCTCAGCGGATGTCTCCTTTGTTGAGAGTTCTCCATTCTCATTTCCCTCTCCTCCTCCTGACTCTGCTATTGATAACTGTCTTCCCCTCATCATCCTTCCTCCACCAGCGTCAACCCCTGTTGACACCCATTTTGGTCAGGTCTACTCCCGCCGTCCTTCGACTGTATCCCCCGTTCCGGCCCGTGACACTGATGCTCCCGCTTCGTCCGCTGCTCCTGCTCCGCCACCCGAGGACTTGCCCATTTCCCTACGGAAAGGTACTCGCTCCTACCAGAGTACTCTCTTTGTCTCTTCATACAGGGGTCTGTCCGCTCTGGACACAGATTCTATACCTCGCACGGTTGATGAAGCCAAATCTCACCCCGGGTGGTTAGCTGCAATGCGGGATGAATTGCAAGCTCTTGAGGAAAACCATACTTGGGATCTTGTCCCCCTTCCAGCAGGCAAACAGGCAGTGGGCAGCAAATGGATTTATACGATCCATCTCAATCCCGACGGCTCTCTTTGCCGCCTCAAAGCCCGCATGGTGGCGAAGGGGTTTGCTCAGACATATGGCATCAACTACTTTGAGACCTACTCTCCGGTCGCCAAGATGGCCTCTGTCCGCCTGTTCATCTCTCTGGCTACTCATCATCACTGGCCACTTCATCAGCTAGATGTCAAGAATGCCTTTCTCCATGGCGTTCTTGAGGAAGAAGTCTACCTGAAGCAGCCCCCTGGTTTTTCTGCCTCCAGTGCCGACTCCCATGTCTGCCGCCTCCGTCGGTCCCTCTATGGCCTCAAGCAGTCTCCTCGAGCTTGGTTTGGCCGCTTCAGCACTGTCGTCACGGCCTTTGGCCTCTCCCGGAGTCTGAAGGACCACACCGTCTTCTTCCGTACGACACCACACGGCTGTATCTTGCTCGTGGTATATGTTGATGATATCATCATCACAAGAAGCGACTCCAGAGGGATCGCCAGCCTCAAGGCGCACCTTCACCAAAACTTTCATACTAAAGATCTTTGTCCCCTGACTTACTTTCTTGGCATCGAGGTCTCCCGTTCTGAGGACTCGATCTCTCTCCGCCAGCGTAGGTATGCTCTTGATATCTTGCAGGATGCCGGTCTGAGCACCGCCACTGCCGTGGACACCCCACTTGAGTCTGGCGAACGTACTCTCCATTCCGACTCAGAACCATTTCCTCATCCCGAGCGCTATCGACGTCTGGTGGGTAAGCTGAACTACCTCACCATGACGCGACCCGACATTGCCTGTGCTGTTGGCAAAGTCAGCCAGTTCATGGAGCATCCAACCCAATCTCAGTGGGATGTTGTCTTTCGCATTGCCAAATACATCAAGCGCGACCATGCACGTGGCCTTCAGTATTCCCGTCATGATCACTTGGATGTTGAGGCCTTCTGTGATGCCGACTATGCAGGTTGCCTTGCGACCCGCAAGTCTACTTCGGGGTTCGCCGTGTTCTTCGTCGGTAACCTCATCTCTTGGCGCAGCAAGAAGCAGACTGTCGTCTCCAGATCGAGTGTCGAGGCTGAATACCGCGCCATGGCCACCGTCACCACTAAGATCCTCTGGCTTCGTCATCTCCTACATGAGCTCGGCTTCCCGGCACACACCCCTGCTCATATCTGGTGTGACAATCAGGCCGCCACAAAGATTGCCTCGAATCCCGTCTTTCATGAACGGACTAAGCATATCGAGGTGGACTGCCACTTCCTCCGCCACCATCTAGAGCAGCACCATATCAGCTTTGGCCATGTACCGACGGCAGATCAGCTTGCCGATCTCTTCACCAAAGGTCTCCCAGGGGCTCGCCTTGACTCTCTCACTTCTAGGCTGGGGATTCACAGCCTCCATAGCCCAGCTTGAGGGGGAGTATGAGTTTGTCTTGTCGTCTTTTCTTTGTGGGACTCAATCCAATCTGGGCATGTCCAGCTTGAGGGGGAGTGTTGGACCCCATTTCATTTAATTGGGTATTTCTGAGTCCCACATCGGACTTACCCTCTCTGTATTTAGTTTTACTCATCTATAAAAGAACATCCTCACCTCACATTGAGGTAAGGGGAATTCACCACTCACACGAAGCGTTAATATCATAGTTGTGAAATCGTGGTGTCTCGGTCGCGATCTCGCTGGCACGGTGCGGAGCGGCGCCCCACCACTTTCGGTGGCTAGATCGCGCGTTGAACGCTATCGCACCGCCTCCACCGCGATCCCAACTGTCGCGGTTCCGCCGCGATCGACGGGAGCGGCCGCGCCTTGTTTTGGCGCCCAACCCCATAAGTCGTTATTATCATAGTTGTGAAATCGTGGCGTCTCGGCCGCGATCTCGCTTGCACGGTGCGGAGCGGCGCCCCACCACTTCTGGTGGCTAGATCGCACGTTGAACGCTATCGCACCGCCTCCACCGCGATCTCGGCTGTCGCGGTTCCGTCGCGATCGACGGGAGCGGTCGTGCCTTGTTTTGGCGCCCAATGAAATGCTTTTTTTGCCCCATAAGTCGTCAAACCCCCCTCACCCCTGCCTCACGCACCCCATTTCGCTCGATGCGCCCTCACTGCAGCTACTATTTTTTTTCAAGCACCCCTTCTTCTCCCTTCTCACTGCAGCGGACTTCTCCTTTCTTCCCTCCGCTGCCACCCATCTATCGCCCCACCCCCACCCAAGTCGACCAAGCTGGTCAGACTTCACCTTTAATTTTTTTAATTCTATCTTATTTTTTGTCGCTCCATCCAGATTCCAACCTCCACCGCATGCCCTGACGTCTGCTAAGCCACTAGCCCTTTTTTTATTTTGTTTTTTGTTTTTTTATTTTATGTGTTTTGGTTAATTTCCATTTTGCGGCCCTTTTTTAATTTTTTTTTCTTTTTCTATTTTTATTCGGTTTTATACTTAATTTATCATATTTTTTATTTATCATATTTTTTTATTCTGTTTTATATTTTATTTATCAAATTTTTATTTTTCAGCATATGTGTTGAATTATATAATTTAAATTACATTAATTGATCCGCGATTGGATAAAAAAACGGTCGCGACGCGATCTGTGTCGCCGCTATCCCTTTATAGGACCCCGCTGTGTTGCATCGCGATCCAAGATATACTACAATGGTTAAAATTGACTGTTATTGGCCTAAGCAGTGCCCCAGCAGCACGCCCAGGTGCCCCTTCTGGCCTAGGCATGCCCACCATGTCCAAATGCACCACGCAACTGCCCGTGCCACGCACCACAACCCAGGCCAGCCCCTTCCTCCTCAACCGCTTGCTTAGGCTCCTCCCACAAGGACCCCTTTGTTGGATTGGTGTTGCCCGATCCGGTTGGGCCGACTGCTTATGGCCCGCAACTATTGCAAGTGAGCTCCGCGGTGAGCTCATTGGGGGTTGCAGGGGGCAATGCGCCCCTGCTCCGGGGGTCCGGGGGCCGAAGGTCCCCAGCCCAATTTTTTCGCACTGTAGCAATGCTGACCACTGTAGCGGAGCCAGCCGACCAACACCAACAGGCACTGTAGCGGTGCGGACTTCGGGGTCAACTTCACTGTAGCGCTTTTGACTTCCAGCCGGCAGACACTGTAGCACTTTTGACAAAGTGAGCCGCCAATCACTGTTGCAACGCGGACTACTATTCGGAACAGTGGACCGTCTTCTTCATTTGTAGCTCATTTCGGGCTAGGGTTTTACTACTGAAAAAAAGCCCTCTGTAATTTGTGCTCCCAAATAGTGAATTTCTGCCTCTCCTGTGGACGTAGGGATTTTTCCCGAACCACGTAAATCGTTGTGTACTCTGCTTTCTTTCTTTCGTTTTTTTTTTCCCGTTTTCTGTCGTTGTGTCTCCCGACGATTCCGCAACACCCTTTCCATTGGCCCTCTTCTGCATCCAGTCTACCCTTTTTGCTTTAGCCGCTGCCCAGGCAGCGCCTAGCATCCAGGAGCAACACCCCTCTCTACCATTTGCCCTCCTATACAGGCACTCCAGGCAACACATCTAGCCCTTACTTTCCAGCAACATTGTTCTCCAACCCTTCTGTTCCAGTAACAATGTTATCCAGGACCCCTTTCCATTGGCCCTCTTCCGCATCCAGTCTACCCTTTTTGCTTTAGCCACTCTGCCCAGGCAGCACCTAGCATCCAGGAGCAACATCCCTCTCCTCTGCCATTTGCCCTCCTATTCAGGCACTCCAGGCAAAACATCTAGCCCTTTCCAGCAACATTGTTGTCCAGCCCTTCCGTTCCAGTAACAATGTTATCCAGGGCCTTTTGCTCCTCTACCCGCTTATTGTTGTTCTTCCACACCTTTCTTATCACACGCACTTTTTGTTGGGTTTCTTAGGATCGGTTAACACTTCATCAACGCATTAATCAATGCAGCGGAAACAACTAGAAACCCGAGAACCAAAGATCTGCCTAGTTTGATAAACGAAATCATGCATATTCATAAAATGAAGAACATAGTTATTTAAAAGCGTGCCAAGGCTCTAAGGTGCGCACCATGGTACCTTGTGCCTAGCCATGCCCTTGGCGAGGCGCAAATGAAATGGCGTGCAGTTGGCGTGCACCATGTCGCCATCAGTGATGGCATGGCGATGCCAAGCGCCATAGCGCGCCATTTGTTTTGCTCGTTTGTTTGAACCCTATCTGGCCCATCAAGCGTCCCCCGATGGCGAGTGACACCCGATTTCTCCTTAATCGATGTCAAGCGTCCCCCGATGACAAGCGACCCCCAATGGCAAGCGTCCCTGAATGGCTAGCGACCCTCGATTTCTAAAATTCTGTAGACTTACGTTTTATTTCCCTATCTTCCTTCTCCCTTCCCTAACCCCCGACGAGCCTCCCCCCCCACCCCCCGCACTCTGCTATTTTGAAGTTGGAGTCAACCACCAGGTGCCAATTAATACCCATGTTTTTCATTTTTATTTTATGCGTCATTGTTTATATTCTTTATGGTTTATTAAAAAAAATAGATTTAATGCATTACCTGTTTTTTTATTTCAGCTTGTTTTGCCTTTAAATGGCTATTAATTCTGTTAAAAAATGATTTTTGTAGACCTTTTATGTTAAATTGTCTTTGTAAATCATGCAATATTTGGAATCATTTTGATTGCATCTATGTCTTTTTTTTAACTAAATGTTCGTGTTATAAAGTGTTTTATTTATTATTTTTCGGATTTCTGATTTATTATTTTTATATATAATATTTTCACTGCAAATTAAATTTCCATGAGCAGCGCCATGCACCGTAGCGCCCAAGGCCCTCATTGTCATTTTGCATCGTGCGCCGTAAACAACTATGATGAAGAAACTATCGTTGTGTACCTTCCACCGATGATCTGTCGCGTCTTCTTCAATCGTATGAGCTTGATAAAGATCATTGAGAGACAATTGAAGGACTCCTTCCTTCGTAGTGTATCCACGGGTTGATGTGAATCACCCATCTCATGGGCAGGATACTCCTTTCATCCAAAATATGTTGATATCTCTCGAGGTTAAGGATGGCAGAAGAAAGAGAGCACTCGGGCATGGGAGAATCAGCATCGGCTTAGGCAGGAACGATCACGCCATTCTCATGGCACAACCTCCTTTTATAAGCCCTCGAGGACACTCCTCAAGTGATCGAGAATTAACTTGTACGTTACAAAACGTACGAGTTAATGCATGCAAATACAAAACCCTTTTCTCCATTCATTACATTAATGATAATCGGTGTGGGTGACAATTTGAGTGTACTGCCATTGATAGTTCATGCATATCAATGCATTACAATATCAACAAATCGTAAGGCATAAAATAGCAAAGGCAGTAGAGTTACAATATCGTATATCGTAACCAACGATATACCTATATCATACCATACGATGTGGCCAAAACTCATCATATGAGTTTAAGGCTTTAGAAAATATCTCCTTCACTTTTGATGTCTTTGATCCAAGTGCACCTGCCTCAGCCAAACAGCACATCTGATACCACTACTCCAGACCTTTGCGCTCCCCTGATCTCCAACACCCCTCTTTTGCGACAACTTTGAAAAATGTTGTCTTATTCCAGACATTCTTTTTCCAGGCATCCTTTTCACGATGTTCTCTTTAAAACATCCTATTTCAAGCATTCACTTTGACGTTTTATTCCAAACAGTCTTTTCCAGACAGCCTTTCCCAAGCGGCCTATTCCAAACATCAAATTCAAAGTTTACTCTTCGTGTCCATTTATCTATGCCCTATATGATCACGGCATTCATGCAACTCGAAGATCCATGAACTTTGGCTCGTTCATTGTCACTCCCATTCTATTTCAGTTATGGTTATTTACTTTGAGGCCCTAGCTTTCGATGCCTGCGGCAAGATGGAGCTCTCTAATGAGTGGTATCCTCTTATGCAATTTCAACATACCACGTTTGCCTCCTCCGGTGTCTTTATCCTGAATTAGGATCATTTCTGTCTTTTTTGAGTTAGTGTAACAAACTGGAATATGCTCCAGCTTCATGGGGTGCTAGAGTAATTATGTATCTCATATATGGGTGTGCCTAGTTTCATTCTATTTGAATAAGCTATCCTCTTATTCTTTTAGTTTGAATTTTAGAAACTATTTTAAGTTTTGTATCTCTTTATCTTTCTTTACAAATAAAGAGTTGAGGCCTCGTTCAAAAGTACGACTTACGACTTCTGAACCTATTTCTTCAACACAGTAAACAAACGACTGCATAAAAGAGATTCTGAAAGAGATTTCCTGATGAGGTCTTACACAAAGCAGAACAGGGCAGGTGTTTTAAGGATATGCCGTGTTACCAAAACATATTTCAATGAGACTCATCCAAATTGTTAGACCTGGTTAGGTTAATTGTATTTACCAGGTAAAGTGTCTTTTTACGTCCCACATCGAATTCTTCCGACTTGAAATTAGTCTCATCTATCTATAAAAGAATCTCTCCACCTCTAATTGAGGTAGGGACTTGTACAAAGTTACATGGCATCAGAAGGAGACTCTCGATAATTTTTTTTTTTCCCTCCCTCCTATCCGCTGCACTCCGCAGGCATGCCCGACTGTGCCTGTTGCTCCCTCTGCGGCCCTCTAGCGCGGTTCCTTCCCAACGTCAACCCGCCCGCCTGCAGCTCCTCCGGCCCGCGGCCCTCCGGCTCCTTTGTGGTTTTCCCAACGACTCCATTGACCGGCCCCGTTAGCCCTACGTCCTCACCGACCCTCCAGCGAAGCAGCCTCCTCGCCCAGAAGGCAGCCTTGTGCCCTCGACGGCCCACCACGTCGGCCCCTCCAATCTTCGGGCCTCTCCTGCAGACGGTCCACCTCCAGCGAAGCAGCCTCCTCGCCCAGAAGGCAGCCTTGTGCCCTCGACGGCCCACCACGTCGGCCCCTCCAATCTTCGGGCCTCTCCTGCAGACGGTCCACCTCCAGTCGACGGCAACCCCTCCCTACGCGTGACAGCTCCAAGCAACCCCCCCCCCACCCTATGTGCGATGCCACCAGGCGGCCCCCTCCCTGAGCGCAACGGCGCCTACGGCAGCCCCACCTCCATGTTGGCGCCTCCTGCGGCTGTCCCGCGCCCCTCTTCGACGGGCCCTCCTCCGCTGCGCTCCGTCGTCACCCCGCGCAGCTCTCCCGGCGCACCATCGTCCGATCCCGCTTCTTCGGCTTTCCTAACGCTCCGCCGACCAACCCTGTCTGCACGGTTCCCTTGCGCCTCTTAGCCGGCCTGCAGTTCTTGCCCCTGCAAAACTCTCTATTTTTCTCCCAATGGCAAAATCCTTCGTCTTTCCTCAATTGATCACCGCCTCGACTCGCCTTGCCGATGAGCGCCTTGATTCAACGAAATTCTTTGTCTGGCGAAAGACGGTCCTTGTCTCTCACCGGCATAGACCTCGACTCACACTTAGATACTCTTCCTCCACCTCAGTTAGATCGGAAGTACAGAGTGTGGAAGTTTGCTGACAGCAAAATTTTCGTTTTGCTTGTCAATTCAATGGACCGATTCGTTAAAAATGTCACTCGGACGACAAACGCGGTCAAGGAACTATGGGATTCCTTAACCCTCGTGTATTCCAAAACAAATAATATGGCTCAGGTGTCAAACGTCCTTCCCCACCTGTCCATTATCCACTAGCAACACCGTCCGTTTCCGGCCTATTTCATCGAGTGGAAAGCCCTCTGTGATGAGCTACTTGAGTTATGTCTTTCCAGCCTTCTCCATGGCCTTGATCCCAAATATGCAACAACTGCCACAAAGATGCTGATTAGCCCCTCCTCTCTTGAGATTCCATTGGTTTATCACCGCCTTGGCAAAGCTCATTGGGTAATTTCCCCACTTACTCACACTACAGATCCCACTGCCCTCCTAGGTCGTAGCAGTGGGCGTTTTTCAAGTACTCGTGGACGTGGTCGCGGTGAGGGTCATACTTGTCCGTTATGTCATCACTGTGGCAAGCTTGGTCATCTCATCGATCGGTGTTGGGTTCTTTATGGACGCCTGAATCAGCCACCTCGGCAAGTTCAGATTGTTGTCACCGATGTTTCCCCGTCAGCTTCTAATCTCCCTCACACCTTGGAGCTCTCCATGGATGATCTTCAGCTTATACATACTCATCGGGCCGCTTCGCTGCCTGATTCTTCGACTTTTGTTGCTCATATCGGTCGCCCACCTGCCTGGATGCTTGATTCAGGTGCTTCCGATCATCTCACTGGTGATACAGGTATGTTATCTACGTACCGTCAATATAATGGCCCCATAGCCATTATTATTGCTGACGGATCCTGATAAAGACCAAGCACTGGCTACTTTGTATTCACATAAAAATGGAGCAGAAATACAGCAGATAGGAGGAAATTACAGCAGCAATAAGGGAATAACAGAGAAAGGAAGAAGAGAACCTCAGGAAGGGGACTCGCCCTCAATCCTGCCCAAGCCATAGGCCGATCTGCACTAGGCAGCCCACTAAACCATAAATTCTAGGATGCCCTCACCTTAACCCTCCACCCATATTAATAATTTTCCTCCCTAACAAACTAAGAATATTCCCTTGGGGCCCACAGCATATTCTATATAATATTCCTCAGAATATTCCTTCTAACAACTCCAGGTGGCATACATGGTCTCTATCACTGTCACCGTCCCGAAAAACCACCTTGTCCTCAAGGTGGTGGATCGTGTAGGCATGTCAGGCGATCTGTCATATCATTCGTGTTGTAGGGAACGGAGGACAAGGGGTGCTAGGCAGGCAATGGTGTCAAGCAATCTTCCATATCCTCTGCTGTAGTCCGGTATAAAGTGTATGTACCGCAGGTGTTCGCCACGCAATCTCTCAAACACGTCGACTGCTGTCATGGATCTGGGATGGAGAGACGAACGTGAGAGTGTCGCTCGCCGAAATGCATGACCTCCATCCAGTGGGAAGGTCATGTCGTGAGCTGGGCCGCAAGTACAGCTGGTACCACCCGGCTGCGGGGGTGAAAAAAATGGAAGGACCTCCTTCATGAACCTGGAGACCCCATTCCGACACCGCGGGCGAGCCCTGTACAACTGGTGGTAAAATAACAAGAGCCCATGTATGAGTCGACTCAATCTGCTGCGGCACGGGCTGCATCATTAATTGGCTGGAAATAGTGTTGTCAGGATTTTCGGTCAGCCCTTTGCTCCAGTTGGGCGTCGCATGTTCGGTAGGCCCTGCGGAGTGCGACGCAGACACCTGCGTTACCTACAGCAGGAACTCGGATGTAGTTGCAAGGGGTTCGGTGATGGAGCTTCCAAAATCCTCAAAGATTGCTTCTTTAAGATGCGCCCAAGTGAGCGTAGTTGCAGATCCTTTGGCCACTTAAAACCAAAGTGCAGACATATCGGACATGCAGAGGCGTGCCATTGGTACTTTCATCTGATCTGGTGTTTGATTGCACGAGAAATATTCCTCAACACTTGAGATCCACGTCTTCGGATGTGTGGGCAAAAATTCCAGTAAAAACTCCTCCTGTAAGTTTTTTTCCTGGTTACAGGTCATCCGAGCCAGTGAATCCCAAAGTTCCTGCATCTCCTGCTTAGGATTTGCCATAGGTAAGGAAAAAAAAACAGACTTCCTCCCCCTGCAGTAGTGAGAGTTTCCTTTTATCTTTTTTGACAGAATGTCAAGCGCCCCTTTTTTTCGGTTTTTTTTTGTTCTTGTGTTAAACGGGCCACCCCTTTTCTTTTCTTTTTTGTCCAAAGAAGAACCCGAGAGAACCACCTACATGCGGCGGCCGAGCACACTCCAGGTACTGCGCGCCTGCTTCCGGTGCGCGCTTCCGCAAAACGTGAGTCGGCAGAGGGTTGTTCGTCCGATTCGGCAGTGCGTGAAGGCACGAAACAGGAGACGAGGGGGCGCGGTGGCTAAGTGAACTCTAGGTATTTCACGCCTTTGTTCGGTGTGCTCGTCGTCAGACGCGATGCGGCCGAATGCTGACAGTGTCTCCCCCGAATGAAGGTTTGGTAGTGCGCGGAGATGCCGATGTAAACCGGTGGTGTTCCTCTGTACAGCGTGACGCTAGAGGCAGAGTGTCACGCCGAAAGAGTAGCCGGCTCCCGTGGATGGACACCGCCCGAGCGCAGTGCGAACGGCCTGCGGCAGGAGAGGCGAACCGACAATGAGCGTCGCCGCCTTGTGAATTCTCAGCACCTGTGTGGACGTCCGACTGGAAAAAAAATTATAACAGTGGTGCGCGCTGTCCGGGATGAAGCGGCCTAAGAGAAAAGAAGAACCGCCAGTGCGCCTCCTTACAAGTGGCATATTCTATATAATATTCCTCAGAATATTCCTTCTAACTACTCCAGCTGGCATACATGGTATCTATCAGATCCACTATTTATATTGCGGGATTTGTCACCTGCTCCATAAATTCATGTATTCACATGCCTTCTGTGGCACATGTTCCTCAAAGTCCTTTCAATATTCTCTTCGTTAGTAAGATCACAAAGAACTTCAACTTCAATGCTATTTTCTCACCATCCGATGTTGTGTTTTAGGAGCGGTTGACGAATCGGGAACATGGTAGAGGTCATCTTCGTGATGGGTTGTACATGTTTGATGGCCCGACATCCGTAGTCTGCTCGACACTTTCTGCTCGTGCTCTAGATCTTCATTCTCGGTTGGGACATCCACCTAATTCCACCCTTCATCAGCTTTATCCTCAATTTAATCCACATTGCGAGTCCTGTAAGTTAGTGAAACATCATCTCATATCTTATATTCCTCGTTTGATAACAAGGGCCTCCAAACCCTTTGATTTAGTCCATTCAGATGTATGGGTCCCTTCACGGTCCAGAGTCATTTAGGGTATCAATATTATGTATCTTTTATTGATGACTTTTCGTGCATGACATGGTTTTACCTTCTTCGTGATCGTTCTGAGGTGTTGACTATTTTTCAGACCTTTTATCATAAAATCCATACTCAGTTCTCCACCTTCATGAAATGTCTCCGTTCTGACAATGGACGGGAATATTAATTCACTTCCTTTCAACAGTTTCTCAAGGATAAAGGTATTATTCATCAGACATTCTACCCCGATACACCTCAGCATAATGGAGTGGTCGAGCGTAAACATCGTCATATTTTGAAGACTGCTTGTGCCCTCTTATTCCACATGCAGGTGGCTCTTCATTTTTGGGGGATGCTATCCTTACTGCTACATACCTCATAAATCGTCTTCTTTCTTCTATCCTTTAGGGGGAGACTCCTTTCCGGACTCTGTTCTCCTCTCTCTCTCCTCACCCGCTTCCCCTATGTGTGTTTGGGTGTCTTTGTTATGTATGTGACACTCATCCCAACCTCTCAAAATTTTCTCCAAAATCCTTCTATTGCGTCATCTTCGGATATTCCTGCACTCAACGCAGATACCGATGTTTCTCTCCAGACTTACGACGTTATATCATTTTTGTTGATGTATCATTTGTTGAGAGCTCTTCATTCTCTGATCTATCTTCTCACCCAAACACCACTATCGATGACTGTCTTCCTCTCACCATTCATCCACCTTTACCATAGGTGTCTCACTCTGTTGATCACCGTTTTGGCACCGTCTACTCTTGACGCCCATCAAATGTGTCCCTTGTCCAGGCCGAGGACACCATCTCCCCAACTGCATCTGACGCTCCTGCTCCGGCAACAGACGACTTACCCATTGCATTGCGGAAAGGTACCTGTTTTTGTCAGAATACTCCTCTTTTCGCATCTTCACACAGAAGTCTTACTGCTCTGGAGACGATATTTATTCCCCGCACGGTTGGCGAAGCCAAATCTCACCCTGGGTGGCTGCAAGCAATGCGAGATGAATTGCAGGCTTTGGACAACAATCATACCTGAGATCTGGTCCCCCTTCCGGTAGGTAAACAGGTGATCGACACCAAATGGATTTTATACGGTACGTTTAAATGTAGATAGCACTATTCATAGCCTTAAAGCCAGACTTGTGGCAAAAGGCTTTGCCCGGACATATGGTGTCAATTATTTTGATACATTCTCTCCAGTTATGAAGATGACATTTGTCCGATTATCCATCTCTCTTGTCGTTGCTCATTATTGGCCTCTTCATCAACTTGATATCAAGAATGTCTTTCTACATGGTTTTCTTAAAGAAGAGGTATCTACAACAACCTCCCGCCTTCCTTGCCTCAAGAGTCGATTCCCATGTGTGTCACCTTCGTCGCTCTCTTTATGGACTCAAGTAGTCTCCTCGTGCATGGTTTGGAAGATTTTGCACAGTCATCGCTACATTTGACCTGTCTCGAAGTATGAAGGATCACACTAACGTCCTTCGGCTGCATCCTATTGGTTGTCTATGTTGCGACTCACACGCCATTGTCCATCTAAAGGCGTATCTTCAACAACAATTTCAGACCAAAGATCTGAGGCTTCTGACATACTTCCTTAGCAACGAAGTCTCCCATTCTTCGAACACCATCTTTCTTTCCCAACGGAAGTATGCTTTGGATATCTTGCAGGATGCTGGTTTGTCTCAAGCGGTTGTCGTTGATACTCCACTTGAACCCGGGAAACGGTCTCTATATGATGGCACAGACCCATATTTTCACCCAGAGAGGTATCGTCATCTTGTGGGGAAACTCAATTACCTTACCATGACTCGTCCGAATATTGCATTCGTTGTCAGCAAAGTTAGTCAATTCATGGAACATTCGACGAAGTCTCAATGGGATGTTGTCCTTCAAATTGTCAAGTACAACAATAAAGACTATTTGTGGTCTTCGGTATTCTCATCACGATCATCTAAATATTGAGGTCTTTTGTGATGCTAACTATACTGGTCGGTTGGCTACCCGGAAGTCTACTTCTGGGTTTGTCGTGTTCCTGGCAGGTAGCTTTATCTCATGCCGAAGCAAAAAACAAACTATCGTCTCCAAATTCAGTGTTGAATCTGAATACCGAGCGATGACCACCGTCACTACTGAGATTCTTTGGTTTCGTCATCTTCTCCAAGAGATTGGTTTCCCACCACAAACATTTGCTCATGTTTGATGTGATTATCAGGTAGTCACGTAGATTGTTTTCAATCCAATCTTTCATGAACGTACGAAGCATATCGAGGTGGACTGCCACTTTTTTTTGTCATCGCCTCAAGCAACACCATGTCAGTTCTAGCTACATCCCAACGGCAGATCAGCTTGTCGAGATCCTCACCAAATGCCTACCAGGAGCTCGACTGGACTCTCTCTGCACCAAGTTGGGCATCCACAGCATCAGCGACCCAACTTGAAGGGAAGTGTGCAGAGTCTTGTTTTTTCTTTGGTGTGTTCTTTTTTGTGGGACTCTTCTTCTAAGCTATACCTGTTCTAGCTTGAAGGAGAGTGTTAGACCCGGTTAGGTTAATTGTATTTATCGGGTTAAGTGTCTTTTTGCGTCCCACGTCAGATTCTTCCGACTTGTAATTAATCTCATCTATCTATAAAAGAGTCTCTCCACTTCTCATTGAGGTAGGGACTTGTACAAAGCTACAGAAATGAAAAACTTAATACTTACAATGCATGTTGGAAAGTATCTTCAGGAGACTTATCAATAAATAACCACTGGCCTGCTCATCATTCAAGGAACTTCCATTAACGGCATCAGGATGTGTTTTCCTTCGCCTTTTATTATGCCCTGCTAATCGTCTCCGGCAGCTTCGCTTCCCCTCATCAAATTCTTGAAGATCATGAAACCTGACAACAATGGAACATGTGGGATATAGGGAATGACAGTATATGTTTACATACAGGGACCATCAACACACATAAGATCGCCAGAAGTATTTGCCACTGTAAAGAAACCAAAAAACAAAACACTCACCGACTACACTGCTGACAGAAACGCTGCATGATGTTTCCAACAAGTGCCATATTGGCTTTTGAATGCATCTCACAAACCTTATGTCGTCTGTGATAGTCCTTGGCCTTGCTCAGATCCGCACAACACTCTTCAACCTGACACACGGCACGACTCGAAGAAGTGCCGGCCAATTTGGTTTTTTTCCCACCTGCTCCATCCCAATTAACCACCTGCCTTTCAGGGATTGGACTCCCGTGTCCACCAAGCTTCAATGAAAGGGCACCCACGTCATCATTCATGCTGGCATGATCAGCCATGTTTAACCTGCTTCGCTTTTCCAATCCTCTCTTTTCCTTCTCTAAATTCGCCTCTTCAGAGCACGAAGATGAACTGTTTGATGAATTCCCCGTCTCTGGAATTCCAGATCCGAGTGGGAAAAATTGCCGGCTGGGGCAATCTCCAGGAGCTGAATTCAACTTGTTGGCAAAGAAAAGATCACCATCCCATTTACAGTTATTCAAGTCCCATTCTAGGCTCCTCTTCCCCAGCCTCTTCAAATCAGACATCCCAAGGCTGTACACATGATTAGTGTCATCTCCCACTGTAGTCTCCATGGATCGCGGTCAGGAATTCAAGAATTCCAAATCAACAGTGAAAGCCTCCAAAGAAGGAAACACGTCAATATAAAAACATAGTATAAATTAAAAACCTGCGGGTCGGAATCGGCAAACATGCGCTTTAGCTCTGTTTAATCAGCCACGTTTCGTCCCCAAAAAATGAAGGCAGTCTAACACGTCCATGGTACCAAATAGCAGCAGCAATAACACACATGCCAAACCAAGCCCGGAGGGGGAGTGGGGGACCCAAACCGACCCGCAGTAATCAAATCCCCGCCTCCGGAAAACAAGACAAAAAACCTTTAATTCAAGCTCCGAACTCCCCGGATCAACACCAGGGAAAGCCAGCCGGGATTGGGGTGACACTAGCAGATCAAATCCAGCCCATAAGTCAAGAACAGACTCCGAAATATGACAGATCCGAGGTAAGAAGCCAGCTCCAAGGAGCGAGGGTCGGCGAGAAGCGACAGCAAGTGAAGAAAAACGGTCAAGGAAAGAGAGGTAGAAGAACACGGCGGAAAGCACGGGAGAGGGGAAGGGGCAGGGGGGGATGAATGGGGGCGTGCAAGTTTTGCCGACTGAGGCCGACTGAGGCAAACGAGGAGATGAAGTGAGGGAGAATGAAATTCGTTAAAGATCGAATATATAATTTAAAAAACGTAAATAATATGTACTAAAATTTATTTTGCGGAAAACATTTAGAAAATGTCAACCGGTCTGGTGCGGGAGACAAGTCTAACCATGAACCACACTCTTCTAATGACCAAATTCGAACTTGTTAAGAAATAACCAAACTTGAATCCAATTTTGAACCCAAATTTTAGTAGCCATTAGAAACCTATACCATTTAAATACATGTTTATATTTATTATTTATTATTTTTATAATGTTTTTTAGGATAAAATCCGTTTTTAACCTAAACTCAAACCCGAATATAACATTTTTATAATATTATTAAAAATAATCAATGTATAGAGAGAGAGAGAGAGATTTAGAGTACCATGTTCGGGGTATCCAAACCCGATGAATAATCAAGTAGTGTTTTTAAAACTCAAATCCAGTTCGAGGAACTCGAACTCGGTTTTATTGAATCAGTTGGAGGTAAATGGGTGCTCAATGTTATCCCTAAAAACGTCATATAAATTAGAATACGGGTAAAATATTTGATTTCATTTGTTTATGATATATATGTGTGTGTGGTATATAAATATAACTACCACACATATGTCCTTTAACAGCGTGCAAAAAGGCTTTTAACAACGCTAAAAATCGTTATTAATCGCACTGCTAATAAAGAGAGTCCTTTATCCGCACTAAAAAACGATGATAAAAGTCTAGTTGGTTGCAATGTATTGTTAATATAATCGCACACCCAACAAAAACCTGTAATTTCAGACAATTCTATATACATTTAATTGACATCATGAATACAAAAATGTTCGCCCATTATATTTACAAAAAAAACACTGTTATATACATTTCAAACAATGTTTTATATAATTACATTCATTGTAACACCCCGACCCCCCTAGACCGGAGCCGGTGCATTATTACATTGGCAGACTTAAAAGGAATGAAATCCCGAAGGAGCGATCGGTTTATTAGTCTTGAAGAAACTAGATACACAAATGTAACTCAAATTACATTGGGAAATGTAACCAGAATACAATACATAACAAAAACTAAAAAAATTGCATCCACGAAAACTCAATAAATGGTCTCTTCTTCAAAATATGTCGAAGGTAAACAAATGAAAGGGGTGAGCTCAAATGCTCAGTAAGGGTTACAAGTAGCGAAAGCATGAATCAATAATAACTGAATCACAAACAAATATGGTATGATGAATAAATGAAAAACACACACCATTAATAAGCTGAGAAAGAGCATGCATCCATAGATTTTGTCATAGTGAAAACTTCAAGGATAATAATAATTGAAAATAAATAAAGAGAATGCTTATTAATTGGACGTCATGTATTTGTCACATGATATCATAATACCGTTAAAACGGTTTAGTTCTATGGGTAGAAACCTGTCTGATTTTTTGGAAACAAACTCAAAGGGTTTGTCACCAACTGATTTGTCTCACGAGACCTGTCGATGTATTGAGGGGCTATAGTGGGCCCCGCCCGTCACTGCAAGTCCAAATTATTCTTTATACATAGATTTAATAGAATTACAATATGTATTCTCAATATCCGTATAGAGTAGAGAATACAGATTCATCAATATTCACATAGTTAAAACAACATTCCAAATAAACATTGTACGTGAAATGGTATATGACTTAAGGCAATAATCACATCCATGCTACAAGAAAATGCATATTTACCAAAATTATAATTTCAAATGAAAAATGGTCTCAAATAGTCAGTAGATACAACACATAAGAAAGATTAGGTGCACAATACCAAGTAGGTCTCAATGAAATGGAAATTGAGACAAAGTCTATTACCACATCGTAATCAATTGAATCGTATGACCAAAAATCAATAATCATCAAATGAATCACATAATACCATGAATATAAAGGGAATCACGATATTATGCATCAAATGGAAGTACACATATACCGCGTGTTGGAACCACTTTGTGTATAAGGTTGTATTTGTTGTCAATAGTTGTCAATGAAGATCAAAATGAAGGAGATCAAGAAGTACTCCAATGAAATGGAGGAATTGAAGATCAAAATGAAAGAGATCATGAAGTACTCCAATGAAATGGAGGAATGGAAGATCAAAATGAAGGAGATCAAGAAGTACTCCAATGAAGTGGAGGAATGATAATTCAGACGATTGTTGTACTGATCATAAGTTCAAAGAACACGTATCAAAGGTGATACATTGTTTACAACAATGAATAATGTGAGGTGTACTCCATCTGAGGATGATTAACGAAGAATGAGGTTTTTGGATGAAGACCATGCAATTCCTACTTATTGCATGAGAACCATGGGTTTTGATGAAGTCCATGCAATTCCTCATTATTGCATGAGACCCATGGGTTTTTGATGAAGACCATGCAATTACTCATGATTGCATGAGAACAATGCAAGAGACTTCTTGAAGAATTGAATCACATGCTTTGCATGAAGTAGATAATGACGGCTGAAGAAGAAGACAATGTGCAAGGGATTGGACTTCTGAGATGGCCATGTAGAGATTGAAATTATGAGATGGCCATGCACATCACATTGTATCAGAAGATGTTGATTCTAAAGTTGTTCCTTCAAAGAATACATATCACGATAGTGGAGTTTGTGATGACAGCAGAAGAGTTGCTGAAGAATTCAGATCACCGAGAAGAAGTGTTTTTGAGGTGATTGTTCTTGTTGACAAAGCAAACAAACGACATACAAATTTGTTGACAAAAGGGATTTCAGGATGGCATGTCGAGTTCAAGAGTTGTGGTCAATGGTCTATGTTTGTTTCAAGAACATCGACAGAGGAATGAATGATCTGGAGGTGGTACAAAAAGAGCAGATACAAGGTGGCACCGTTTTCCAGTGTTTACCAAATTTCAGGGCCTCAAAATCAACAAATGAAGAAAAGTGATTTTGGCAAAGGGACTTGCGTGCCGTACACTTGAAGGAGAGGAAACTTGCGCGCCATATGTTTTTGAGGATCAGAACATCAAAATATGGCAAAGGGATAAGGGTCGTGCAAGTTTTGGTGAGGTCGCGCAGGTGACTTACGTGCCGGGAAGAGACTTGCGCGCCGATGCCTTGGAAGCTTGATAACTTGCGTGCCTATGATTTTTCCAGATCAGAAGATCAAAATTTGGCAAAGGAAAGAGGTTCGCGCAAGTTTGGAAGTTGGTCACGCAAGTGAATAACATGGGTAGAGACCTGCGCGCCGAGACTTGCGCGCCAATGGTTGATTTGCACGCCGTCGCGTAGGGTGGTCAAATTGCCTATAAATACTGGACCACCCCTCCTCATTTCTCACGGAGTTCAAGACTTAGAGATTGTTCGAGCTCTCATCGCGTAGGTGATTGAGCCGCGCTAGTGGTAGTTGGGTCGCGCAAGTAGAGGTTGCGCGCCGATTGTTGGCTACGAGCCCAAGGCAGTTTGGGAGAGAAAGGAAGTGGGTCGCGCAAGTTTGTAGTTGGGGAAGGAAGAGTCATGCAGGTTCTTTGGTGACACTTGCGTGCCAGTTTGGACTTGCGCGCTGAAGACTTGCATGCCGTATTGGGACTTGCGCGTCGGGCTTGGAAAAGAGCGCCAGGTGCTATTAGAGTAGGCTCGTCTTCTTAGAGCTGCACGAAAGCTGAAAGATTGATCTATACCTTCAGTGCAACAGATGATGTATTCGTTTACAAAGACGGAAGAACAATGAACAATCTGGTTTTATGAATAGAAGTGGTTCCGCACACACATGACTGATGTTTAACATCCTCATTGTGCTTTGCGAAGAGAAGAAGAACGGTTCGTGCAACTAAACTCAGATATGCACAGAAAGAGGGGAATATATCAATACACTCAGGTGTTAGTATTGAGAATAAAAGGAAGATAAGAAGAAGATATAGTGCATTCAGTTATTGCACTAAAGTAGAAGGTTGAATACAAAAGAGCATCAACTCAGGACTCTGATGCAAGCAAAGTCTCATGCTGAACAGGAGACAAATACTTCAATGCAAATCTATTGAAGAGACCTTCACGTCTATAAACTGAGTGGGACTTCACCAACGGTAGTGATCCAGGGGGAGTCAACGGGAGTGACCCGAGGGATGCAGTGAGCTATCCCTGAACAATTGTAAAGGTAGTGAGCCTGGGACAGAGTGACTGTGCCCGGACCATTGTAATCCACAACTAGTGAAGATTAGTGGAATTTGGTACGACCGACAACTTGTCGGCGTATGCTCCTTGGACGTAGCCCTTAGTGGTGAACCAAGTAAAAATAGTTGTGTCATCTCTTTACATGTGAATGTTTCATTGCTGATCATATCCATCATACAGGTTTTACTAGTTCCTACCAACGTGGGAACAAGATCCAGAACTTTAAGAAGAAAAAGTTGACACCCTGATTCACCCCTCCCCTCTCAGGGTGTCCCGGGGTCCTACACCGCGTACAAGAAATAAGTGGCGAACAATGGAAATCCCATGGAATTGAAAGTGAGATGAGAAACCCCTTGCAAACATTTCAACATGGTAATAGGTGTTCTTGTGAAGGATTAAAGAGAGGTAAAAGGGTATCTCATCATTTATATATCATAAGGGCAGTACGGGGGGGGGGGGTGCGAAAACATACCCCATCATTAGGAATTGAAAATAAAAGGACACGACATAGGGGGAATTCTTGAATAAAAGTGTGAGAGATAATCCTTTATCTTATGCCCAAAGGTGTTCTCGATTGATCTTAATGACCTGAATAATCAAATTTAGCTTCATTAATTAATAAGTCCAGAATATCATCAACGTTTAATTGATTTAATATAACCTTATTAGGTTCATTCGTTCCCTTTTTGATGAGTTTAAGAGATTTAATTTTATTATTTTGGAATCATTTTCTTCCTTCGTTTTCATGACTGATTTACTTATATTCATAAATAAAAGCTTGTTTGAAATGTGGTTAAACATCCATAATTGTAAATATATATTATTAGTGTCATTATAAATTATCTTATAATGATTTTGGGTTATATACCTTGAGGACGACTCATTAGTTAAAAGTTATTGATAAACGCTTGGATTAACTTAGCAGTTTTGTGCATAATGAACTTGTTTTGTATTATTATTTTATATTATAAGTGTGTAAGGATTCCAGAACCTTGCATAAGGTAAAATATATATATTATGATCTGGTTCAACCATTAAAAAGGTTTCATGACTAGTCTTGAAGATAATAATAGAAATTGAAAACTCATTGTCCTTGAATGTGATAACTTAACACATCTCTGACAGTATTTTCATGTTTAGTGTAAGAGGTGGGAGAAAAGAGAGATGGTGATGAAATATTACATTAGCATGATAAAATTCCAGTCCATGTAAGGTACTAGAATTATCATAGCATTTGGATGTGGGGAGGTGAGGTGAGAGAAACAAAAGAATAAAACTTGTAAAAGAATTTGAAAGAAAATGGAAGAGAGGCTCACCTCTTGAGTACTCATCCTTGAGAATCTTCTTAAGGCCTTTGTTTTTGGACTTTTGGTGAGACCAACAGGTCTTGGATGTGGGAGAAGAGCTTAGGGAAATATTTGAGCATAATTTAGGCAAGGTTTGAAGCTTGAGTGGTGTGGGAGGAAGAAGGGGTGAGGGGTGGTTTATATAGTGGAGGGGAGGAGGAATTTTACATTATTTTAATCATTATTTTAATATTTTTGCTCAAGACTATGAATAGTCTTGATTCATGTGATCCCAAATAGTAATAATGGCATATGAGTTCAAACCAAGTGGTCTTACATCAGTCTTTCATCACCTATGATGTAGTAAATCAAGCATTTATCGTAATTTATCGTATTTTACTATTCATCAAAAATTCAAGAATTTCAGAAAAATCTCAAAATTTTACCCTAACCTTTTTTCGATGTGTAGAATCCAAAAATGAACTCAAATTTTCAAAAATAATTTTTTAAATATAATAAATTTAATTTTTAATTAAAAACATTATTTAATTGAAAAATACCAACATTTAAAATATTCATCTTCATTTTTAAGGTGCCTAAATTTTATTTATAAATTCACGAGTAAGGTTACAATTCATAAGGTTCATATTACTATTCATAAGGGTAGGTTACTATTCATAAGGGTATGTTACTATTCATAAGGGTAAGTTATTATTCACTAAAAATTAACTTGATTCTATCAGACTCTAAATATCACCCTGATCGCAACCATTTATGTCTGTTTTTCAAAATTTTAAACACAAAAGTGGAAAATTTAAGTTTAATGGCTATGTCATGACTATATCCTAAATAACCAAGTGTTGTTTCAAATAAACTCATTGTTTTATGAAATATAGGCTATGGATAAAATATATTTAAGAGAAACATACCATAAAATGTTTGGGGTGTTATATTATTCCCACCTACGGAAATTTCATCCTTGGAATTTTTCATGTATATAGCCCTCTAAAAAGATATGGGTGGCTCTTCTTCATAACATCCTCAGGTTCCCACATTGCTTCCTTCATATTATGGTTTCTCCAAAGAACCTTTACTAAACGAGTTGTCTGATTTCTCAATACCTTCTCTCTTGTGTCAAGAATCTAGATAGGCTCTTCACAGTACGACAAATTAGGTTCCAATTTTATTTCTTCATAGGTGAGTACATGCATTGGGTCTAGAATGTATTTCTTCAATAATGACACATGGAACACATTATGAACTTTGGAGAGACTTGGTGACATTGCTAAATGATAAGCAATAACTCTGATCCTTTACAGAATTTCAAACGGTCTGATGAACCTAGGGCTTAGTTTCCCTTTCTTACTGAACCTTAAGAAACCCTTCTACAGAGATACTTTTAGAAAGACATGATCTCCTACTTGAAATTCCAAATCCTTTATCCGGTTGTCAACATAACTCTTTTGAATACTTTGGGATGCATTAACATGGGACTGAATTTTCTTTACCTCTACTATTGTCTCGTCATAAGTTCTGGGCCAAAAAGTTTCCTCTCACCAACTTCATCCCAACAAGTTGGAGTTAGACACCTCTTACCATATAATGCTTCATATGGCGCCATGTTAAATGCTATAATGAAAGCTATTATTGTAGGCAAATTCCACCAAAGTAAAGTATTGATCCCACATACCTTGAAAGTTAAGAGATCATGATCTAAACATATATTCCAGTATTTGAATTGTCCTTTCAGACTGTTCGTCAGTTTGGGGGTGATAAACAGTACTCATACGAAGCTCAGTATCCAAATCCTTCTGGAGAATTTTCTAAAATTTTGATGTAAACTGGGGATCTTGATCGAACACAATCAATAGAGGTGCACCATGAAGTCTTACAACTTTATTAATATAAAATCTTGTCAGGTGATCAAGTGGTAAATCCTCTCTTATAGCAAGGAAATGTGTTGATTTTGTGAGAAGATCAACAATTACCCATATTGCATCATTCCTTCTAGGTGTCCTCGATATTCCTATGACAAAAATCCATCGTAATGTCATCCCACTTCTACATAGGAATAGGTAGAGGTTTCATCACCCCTCTAGGATGTTGTCTCTCTACCTTCACTTATTGACAAACCATACACCTTGACACGTAGTCAGTAATTTATCACTTCATATTATCTCACCAAAAGTGTTCCTTCAGATATTTATACATATTTGTTCTAACAGGGTGTATAGAGAAATTTGAGCTATGAGAATCGTCTAATAATTACCTTTTTAGCTCAGGTACTGATGGAACACATAACCTCTTCCCAAATTTTAGAACTCCTTCCTCATACACGAAGTCTGAAAATTTCTCATCCTTCACAGCATTAATTTTCTTGTGTAGATTATCATCATCAGATTGAGATATTTTTATCTTCTCTAGTAAAGATGGTTTATAAATCATTTGAAAGAGGAAATAAGTTTCCCCTTTCTTAACAATTCCCATATCCATCTTTAGTATATCCATGAATATAGGATCTCTCTCAATCCTCATTTGGGTCAGCAGTCCATGATCTTTCCTGCTAAATCAATCTGTCACCTTATTTTCCTTTCCTGGGTGGTAGTGTATTGAACAATAACAATCTTTAAGTAACTTGAGCTATCTCCTTTGCCTCATGTTGGCTTCTTTCTGTGTGAAAATGTATTTCAAACTCTTATGATCCGTATATATCTCACATCTTTCATCATAGAGATAATGTCTATATATTTTCAGAGAAAAGATTATGGTCGCTAACTCGAGATCATGAGTTGGGTAATTTTTCTCATGAGTCTTTAGTTGTCTTGATACATAAGCAATAACTTTATCATTTTTCATAAGGACACAACCCAGTCCATTCTTTGATGCATCACTATATATCACAAATCCATCATTTCTAGATAGAAGAGTCAAAATTGGAGCATTGACCAATCTTCTTTTCAATTATTCAAATAATTCTATACATTCTTTCGTCTATACAAACTTAACCCCTTTACGTGTAAGCTTGGTTAGCGGGTTAGCCAGTCGAGTGAAATTCTGAACGAAACACCGATAGTAACCTGCTAAGCCAATAAAACTGCGTACCTCAGTTATGTTCGTTGGCATGGGCCATTCTTGGATCATCTTTGTCTTTGCAAAATCAACTATGATTCCATCCTTAGAGACAACATGGCCTATAAAAGAAACTGATTGAATCCAAAATTCACACTTGCTAAACTTCCCATATAATTCATTTCTTCTAAGAGTTTTCAGAATAATCCGAAATTGATTACCATGGTCTTCATAGATTTTGAATTATACCAGGATACCATCGATAAATACCACAACAAAGTTATCAAGATATTTCTTGAAAACTCTATTCATTAAATCCATGAAAACAGAGGCTGCATTAGTCAGTCCAAAAGGCATCACTGTAAACTCTTAATGCCCATACTTAGTTTGAAATGTTGTCTCTAGAATATCTTCCTTCCTCACACATAGCTGATGATATCCAGATCGAAGGTCAATATTTGAAAAGTATTGTGCTCCATGAAGTTGATCAAATAAATCATCAATTCGTGGTAGATGATACTTATTCTTTATAGTAGTGGCATTGATTTCCCTGAAATCAATTCATAGTCTCATAGATCCATCTTTCTTCTTAAAAGAGGATAGAGGCTCCCCATAGAGAAACACTAGGTCAAATAAATCTTTTGTCACTAAATTCCTCTAGTTGTTTCTTTAGATCCACTAATTCAATAGTGGTCATTCTATAGGGAGTCTTTGATATAGGTCTTACATCGGGAATTAAATCAATAGAGAACTAAACTCCCTGCTCTGAAGGATGTCTAGGTAAATCCACTAGAAATATGTCAATGTATTCTTGCACTATATGTACATATTCAATTTGAAGATTTCTTTCCTCACCCATAGATATTGGGTTATCTTACTCTCCAAGAACCGCATTCAGTAAATCTACTAGGGGTGGATCTAGATAAGAATTAGATGACAAGGTTTCTGCTCTAAAAATAAGAGATTCTACACCATTTTTAAAGATTGTAACTTCCTTCTTCTTGCAATAGATCTTCGCATCACAATTTGACAGCCAATTCATACCAAGAATTATATCAAATTCAATCATTGGTATGACGATAAGGTTAGAAACTAAAGTATGTTTATGTGTCATAAGGGGGACTGATCAACTCACCTTTGTTGCAACAATACATCCCTTAGGAGTTTTGACTAAAAAATCCTTTATTAAATCAAATTAGACATGTCTAAATTTCTTGAAAAATTGGGAAGATATAAATGAATGCGATGATCCATAATCAAATAAAGCATTGTCTAAGTTTTAGGAAACAATTAAAGTACCTTCCATCACATCATTAAGAACTTCAACCTCCGTGGTTGTAATGACATAAGTTTTCCCTTGCTCTCATGGCCTTTTCTGAGGAAAGTTTCCTTGGAGCTTAGGACACTCATTTTCATAGTGTCCCATATCTCTACAATTATAACATTGAACATCATATACTTGTTTCTTCCCATTTCATTCATTAGATCAATGACCCTTTTCTCCATACTTATAATAGACTCCCATGCTTTTCAAGCATTTCCTGGGATGATTCTTTCCACAGTTATCACATAACAGTAATTGATTCGTTCCCTTGTTCTTCTTTGGTGCTTCACCTTTTCCATGGTTATCAGAGTACCACTTCTTATCTTCTTTTCCCTTGAACAAATTTGATCTAGAAAACTCCCTCTCTGTTTTGATGGCACTTAATACAATTCCATAATATGATGAAAATGTTTGAGAAGCCAGAGCCCTTTGAAGACTTGTCTTAAGACCTTAAATGATCAATCTTGTCTTCCGAGTCACATACATAATCTATGGCATACCTGTATAGTCTTGTAAAGGTAGCCTCATACTCTGCAATACTATCTTCTTCCCTTTGCTTTAATTTAAGAAATTTCCTCTTCATCTCAGTTTATTGTTCATGAGGGAAATATTTGTCGAAGAATATTTCCTTAAAATTCCTCCATTCCATATCTTCTATTTCTTCTTCCTCTATGGTATTCTGGATCAAGGACCACCATTGATCAATGTCACCCTTGAGACAATACACTGCCAACACTACCTTTTCATTTTCATTACATCTTAATTCCATGAATATCTTTTCAAGGGACTTGATCCACTGCTCAGCTTCTATTGGATTAGTAGTCCCACTAAAATATGGGGAATTTTGCCACATGAAACAATCCAATGTAGGTGTAGCATGGTTATTCATCACAAACTGAGTAAGTTGTCCTAATATAGTCATGATCTAATCTGCTCCAACATTGACTGTGTTGACTTGCTTAGTGGGGAAATCCCTACATTGTCCACAAGTATTGATTCCCCTTATTCCATTAGGTGCCATTTCTAAATAATGGCATACACTAGATTAGGTTATGAATCATAATTTATAATATCGACTACAAAAGTACTTAGCATAAATTGTATTTTTATGAATAGCTAATCTCATAAACATGGTTTCTCTAAGGAAAATTTACATTGAAATCATTTATAATGACTTGTAAAGGAAATGTGAATTATCCTAAGAATATACCTCAGGAGTGTCAAACCAATAGTGTAGTAATGCCCATTGTCGTGCACCAGGATACCCCGAGTCAAGACTGAAACTCCTTGTCAGAGTTTTCACACTTAGGTACATCTGTGCCAGAGCCACCTCTACCTGTTTATATCCAGACAGGGATGCATTTTCTAGAAAGATCCACATAATCTATTCCTTACCAAAATTCCAGGATTTTCTTGTATGTTTATCCACAATTACTAGCTTAGGGATTTGTTCCCTAATCTACATTATCTAATCTAGTTTTCAAGTTTGCTACTAAACCTCATTTGATACCAAATGTAACACCCTGACCCATCTAGACCAGATCCAGTGCATTTCTTATTACATTGGAAGACTTAAAAGGAATTAAATTCTAAATTAATGATCAATTTAGTAGTCTTGAAGAAACTAGATACATAGATGTAACTCAAATTACATCGAGAAAGGTAACAAAAATACAATACATAACAAAAACTAAAAAAAACTGCATCCACAGAAACTCAATAAATGATCTCCTATTCAAAACCTATCGAAGGTAAACAAATTAAAGGGGTGAGATCAAATTATCAGTAAGGGTTACAAGTAGAAAAAGCATGAATCAATAATAACTGAATCATAAACAAATATGGCATGGTGAATAAATGAAAAACATATGCCATTAATAAGCCAAGAAAGAGCCTACATCCATAGATTTTTTCATGGTGAAAACCTCATGGATAATAATAACTAAAAATGAATAAAGAGAATTCTTATTAATTGGTAGTAATGTATTTGGCACATGATACCATAATACTGTTAAAACGGTTTAGTTTTGTGGATAGAAATCTGTCTGATTTTTTGGAAACAAACTCGAAGGGTTTGTCGCCAACTGATTTGTCTCATGAAACCTGTCGATGCATCGAGGGGATATAGCAGGCCCCACCCATCACTAAAATTATAAATAATTATTTATACATATATTTAATACAATTACAATATGACCTCTCAATATTCTTATAGAGTAGAGAATACAGATTCATCAGTATTTCCATAGTTAAAACAACATTCCAAATAAACACCGTATGCGAAATGGTATATGACTTAAGGAAATAATCATATCCATGCTACAAGAAAATGGATATTTACCAGAATTATAATTTCAAATGAAAAATTATCTCAAATGGACAGTAGATACACCACATAAAAAAATATTAGGTGCACAATACCAAGTAGGTCTCAATGAAATGAAAATTGAGACAAAGTCCCTTACCACATCATAATCAATTAAATCATATAACCAAAAATAAATAATCACCAAATGAATCACATAATACCATGAATATAAAGAGAATAATGATATTATACATCAAATGGAAGTACACATATACCACATACAAGAAATAAGTGGTGAACAATGGAAATCTCATAGAATTGAAAGTGAGATGAGAAACCCCTTACAAACATTTCAACATGGTAACAGGTGTTCTTTTGAGGGATTAAAGAGAGGTAAAGGGGTATCCCATCATTTATATATCATAAGGGTGGTATGAGGGAGGTGTAAAAACATACCATATCATTATTAATTGAAAATAAAAGGACACGACATAGGGGGAATTCTTGAATAAAAGTGAGAGAGAGGATCCCTTACCTTATGCCTGAAGGTGTTCTCGATTGATCTTAATGACCTGAATAATCAAATTTAGATTAATTAATTAATAATTCCAGAATCTCATCAACATTTAATTGATTTAGTATAACCTTATTAGGTTCATTCATGCCATTTTTTATGGGTTTAAGAGATTCAATTTTATTATTTTGGAAGCATTTTCTTCCTTAGTTTTTATGATTGATTTACTTGTATTCATGAATGGAAGTTCATTTGAAATGTGTTTAAACATATATAATTGTAAATATATATTATTAGTGTCATTATAAATTATCTTATAATTATTTTGGGTTATATATCTTGAGGATGACTCATTAGTTAAAAGTTATTGATAAACGCTTGGATTAACTTAGCGGTTTTGTGAATAATGAACTTGTTTTGTATTATTATTTTATATTATGAGTGTGTAAGGATTTAAGAACCTTGAATAAGGTAAAATAAATATATTATGATCTGGTTCAACCATTAAAAAGGTTTCATGACCAGTCTTGAATATATTAATAGAAATTGAAAACCCGTCATCCTTGAATGTGATAAATTAACACATCTCGGACGATATTTTCATTTTTAGTGTAAGAGGCGGGGGAAAAGAGAGATGACAATGAAATATTATATTATCATAATAAAATTATAGCCCATTTAAGTTACTATAATTATCATATCATTTGGATTTGTGGAGGTGAGGAGAGATCAACAAAAGAATAAAACTTGTAAAAGAATTTGAAAGAAAAGGGAAGAGAGGCTCACCTCTTGAGTACTCCTCCTTGAGAATCTCTTTAAGGCCTTTGTTTTTGGACTTTTGGTGAGAACAGAAGGTCTTGGATGTGGGGGAGGATCTTAGGGATATATTTGAGTAGAATTTAGGTAATTCTTGAAGCTTGAGTGATGTGGAAGGAAGAGAGGGTGGGGGTGGTTTATATAGTGAAGGGGAGAAGGGATTTTACATTATTTTAATAATTATTTTAATATTTTTGCTCAAGACTATGAATAGTATTGATTCATGTGATCCCAAATAGTAATAATGACAGTGAGTTTGAACCAAGTGGGCTTACATCAACCTTTAATCACCTATGATGCAGTAAATCAAGCATTTATCATATTTTACTATTCATAAAAAATTCAAGAATTTCAGAAAAATATCAAAATTCACCCTAACCATTTTTAGATGTGTAGAATCCAAAAATAAACTCCATTTTTCAAAAATAATTTTTTAAATATGATAAATTTAATTTTTAATTAAAAACATTATTTAATCAAAAAATACCAACACTTAAAATATTCATCTTCATTTTTAAGATGCCTAAATTTTATTTATACATTCATGAGTAAGGTTACCATTTATAAGGGTCATATTACTATTCATAAGGGTAGGTTACTATTCACAAGGGTATGTTAATATTCATAAGGTTAAGTTACTATTCACTAAAAATTAACTTGATTCTATCAGACTCCAAATACCACCTTTATCGCAACCGTGTATGTCCGTTTTTCAAAATTCAAAACACAGAAGTTGAAAATTTAAGTTTAATGGCTAGGTCATGACTATCTCCTAAATAACCAAGTGTTGTTTCAAATAAACTTAGTGCTTTATGAAATATAAGCTATGAATAGAATGTATTTAAGAGAAACATACCATAAAATGTTTGGGGTGTTATATTTACAATTATCCAATAAACATTTAAAAACATTAATATTTCATATTTTGACATCCGTGATCCCCTTTCAAAAAATTCCGCACATGGTATCAATTTCTAAACAAATCAACTCAACATGAGAAAAAAATTCCACCTATATAAGAAAACAAATACTATGTTAATAATACTATAAAGAAATAAATTAAACATTAATATGAAAAAAATACATTAATAAAATGTCAATATTTAATAAAAAAGACACATTTGGAGTTATACCAGTCACACTGTGCATTGTTTTGAGATGAGGTTGATTCCTACACATCACAAATGAATTATGGATCGTTGTCCTAAAGTATAAAAAAATCTAAATGTGTTTGCTTGGTTTTGAGTATGTCACTTGTTCTTTTACTAAAATTAATGTCAATTTTGAATAATGAAACATTTAGAGTTATACCAGTCACACCGTGCATCAGATTGAGATGCAACTGATTCTTACCTGTCAAAAATTACTGATGGATCATTGTCCTAAAGTATCAAAACAATCTGAATGCGTTTGCTCACTTTTCAATATGAAAACAATGTTTTTTTACTAAAATGTCATTTCAAACTGGAAGCACGCATTTTGAGTCATACTGGTCGCATCATGCATCAGTTTGATGTGAGATTGTTTTATACACATCAAAAATGACTTACGAATCATTTTACTAAATTATCAAGACAATTGAAGCGTGTTTGTTTGGTTTTCATTGAGTGACATGTTTTGAACTAAAATGTCAATTTTAAACTGATAACAGACACTTTGAGTCATACCGGTCACATAATGAATTGGATTGAGGTTTGGTTGATTCCTAAATGTCAAAAATGACTCATAGATCATTGTCATAAAGTATCAAAATAAACTGAATGTGTTTTCTCAGGTTTCAGTATGTCACTTGTTTTTTTTACTTAAATTAATGTCAATTTTAAATAAAAAGATACACTTAGATTCATACCAGTCACATAGTGCGTCGTATTGAGGTGCAGTTGAATCCTATATGTCAAAAATGACTCATTGATTATTGTACTAAAATATCAAAACAATTCGAATGTGTTTTCTCAGTTTTAAGTATGTCACTTGTTCTTTTTACTAAAATTAATCAATTTTAAATAAAAAGAGACACTTTGAGTTATAACAACCACAATGTGCATCATACTGAGGTGTGGTTGATTCTTACACGTCAAAATGACTTATAGACCGTTTTCACAAAGTATCAAAACAATCTGAATGCATTTTCTTGGTTTTTAGTATGTTAGTTGTGTTTTTTTACTAAAATGTCTTTTCAAACTAGAAACACGCATTTTGAATCATACTGATTGTATCAGGAATTAGTTTGACATGAGACTACTTTATCCACGTCACAAATGAATTATGAATCACTGTCCTAAATTATCAAGACAATCAGAGTGTGTTTGCTTGGTTTTTAGTGAGTGACATGTTTTGAACTAAAATGTCAATTTTAAACTGATAATAGACACTTTTAGTCATACTGGTCACACCATGCATCAGATTGAGGTGTGGTTGATTCTTAAATGTCACAAATGACTCATGGATTATTTTTCTAAAGTATCAGAACAATCCTAACACATTTTCTTAGTTTTTAGTATGTCACTTGTTCTTTTTTACTTAAATTAATGTCAAGTTTAAATAAAAAGACACACTTGGAGTCATACCGATCACACCATATGACTTATTAAGGTAGGGTTGATTTCTAAACATCAAAAATTAGTTATGGATCGTTTTCTTAAAATATCAAAACAATATGAATGTGTTTGCTCGATTTTGAGTATGTAACTTGTTCTTTTACTAAAATTAATATTAATTTTAAATAATGACACATTTGGAGTTATACCTGTCACATCGTGCATCAGATTGAGGTTTGGATGATTCCTACCTATCAAAAATTACTGATGGGTTGTTTTAATAAATTATCAAAACAATCTGAATGCATTTTCTCAGTTTTCAGTATGTCAGTTGTGTTTTTTTACTAAAATGTCATTTCAAACTAGAAACACGCATTTTGAGTCATACCGGTCGCATCGTGTGTCAGTTTGACACGAGACTCATACATATATGTCACAAATGACTTATGAATCTTTTTCCTAAATTATCAAGATAATCAGAGTGTATTTTTCTGGTTTTTAATGAGTGACACATTTTGAACTAAAATGTCAATTTTAAACTGATAACAGACACTTTGAGTCATACCGGTCGCACCATGCATCATATTAAGGTGCGGCTGATTCCTAAATGTCAAAAATTACTCATGGATAAATTTTATAAAGTATCAAAACAATATGAATGTGTTTTCTCAATTTTCAGTATGCCACCTGTTCTTTTTTACTTAAAGTAATGTCAATTTTAAATAAAAAATACACACTTGGAGTTATACCAGTCACACCGTGAATCATATTAAGGTGTGATTAACTCATACACGTCACAAATGACTCATGGATCATTATCCTAAAATAAAAAAACCATCTGATTGTGTTTTCTCAGTTTTTAGTGAGGGGTGTGTTTTGAACTAAAATGTCAATTTTAAACTAATAATGGACACTTTTAGTCATAATAGTCACACCATGCGTCGGATTGAGGTGTGGTTGATTCCTACACATAAAAATGGATTATAGATCATTTTACAAAAGTATCAAAACAATCTGAATGCGTTTTCTTAGTTTTCAGTATGTGACTTTCTCTTTTTACTTAAATTAATGTCAATTTTAAATAAAAAGACACACTTGGAGTCATACCGGTCACAATGTGCATCATATTGAGGTGTGTTTAACTCCTATAGATCAAAAATGACTCATGGATCATTTTTCTAAAATATCAAAACAATATAAATGCGTTTTCTTAGTTTTTAGTATGTCACTTGTTCTTTTTACTAAAATTAATGTCAATTTTAAATAAAAATAGACACTTTGAGTTATACCGGCCACATCGTGCATCATATTGAGATGTGGTTGATTCCTACACATCAAAAATGACTTATATATTGTTTTCCTAAAGTATCAAAAACTATCAGAATTCATTTTCTTGGTTTTGAGTATACCGATTGTGTTTTTTTACTAAAATGTCATTTCAAACTGGAAACATGCATTTTGAGTCATACTGATCACATCATGCATAATTTTTATGTGAAATTACTTTATACACATCAAAAATGACTTATTTATATTTGTCCTAAATTATCAAGACAATCCAAGCATGTTTTATCAGTTTTTAGTTAGTGACAAATTTTAAATTAAGTAGTCATACATTTAATTTAGATTGTGTTAATGTAGTAGAGAACATATAATATTATGAGGAAAAACATAGTATATTAAAAAACTTTACCTTCTTATTGAAATTTGAGTTGTAGACTTATAGTCCTGTCCCTCATGAGCTTGAGAATCTTTGAACAAACCACCCCAACTCGAACAAATAAATCCACCTATATAAGAAAACAATTCTCATGTGATTAATACTAAAAGGAAGTAAATTAAACATAAATATGAAACAATACACTACTTATATGGAAGTCACATATTCATGATATTTGTGTAAATTATTCCATCAGGTATGTTTCCCATTTTTTCTAAGCAAATCCATATCATCTTGTGAATATGAGTCTTTTTGAAAGACATAGTAGTACTGGAAAAATATAAATACACAAAGGATTAATAAATATTTTGAATGAAATAGTAATTATATTCAAAAATACCTCTTTGGGGATGGTATTTTTTTGATGGAATATGATCCATCTCATAAATTTATAAAGATAATAATCACAATTTTTTCCATTTGTTTGGATAGTGAAATCTTATTATATATACCCTCATATTTGTCTAGTTGTAGAACTTTTCATGGTTCTTATGCTTATCCCCTAACCTCATTCCTTGTTTTTTCATGATATTTATATACTGCCCTATCATAAAAAAATCCCCATTAAAACATAATATAAATTATATAACTTGATTTTTAGTTCTAAAACATTGGATGTAGTATATTAAAAATTGATAAACACCATCATGTGATGTCAGTTTGTTGGATATCCATGCATTGAATCCAGAAAATAAATCTTTAGAGTATCTAAATTAACCACAATGAGCAACCAATGTTGCCTAAAAACACAAAAAGAATAAGTAATGAAAGAAATGAAAATATATTTGATATGATTAAATTATAGAGTTTTACCCTTGCAATGTTGGTATTAAGAAGAGTCTGTCATCCGAAAGTTTGCTTTCAAACTATTTGACCAGGCTTGCCACTATTTCATCATTTTTTTGTATTTTATTTTTGGTTGTTCTGTAGAGGATATGTAAGGAATAAAAAGTACAAAAAAAATTCATAGGTAAATACCTTCAATTTTTTTTGATATATACACCTTCCAAAAATATGAAATGTATTTAGTAATAATTAACATAGCATATCAGCTTTTGGAAAATCAAATCATGAAAAAATACCTCATGTATATATTTACAACCGATATGACTAACCAATCATAGTATAGGATTTCACTTACATTATCAACACTAATGAAGTCTTGATCTTTCTCTCCATACATATTTTCTTCAAAATCAAATATGTGACTACAACCATTTTTTAACTTTGTATCCATATGAACCTTCAATGATAGTAAATGAAGATATAGAATGGGCAAGGTAAAGGTTCTTTTGATAGATCTTTTCCATTGGTTGGTCAATCCTTTAGATGCTTTTGAGTTGTTATTTCATTTCACCCTTTTCCCTTTGTCTTTCTGTAATAACATTAATCAATTTAGACCTTTTTCATTAATTGTTAAAGGTTTATCTTGAAAAATAAATTAGAAATGAATACCTCCTTACTGGCATATTTTTTATAAGATGTGACAACCATGCGATGAATGTTCCAACAGTTTGTTCAACCTTATGAATATGTTTATCCTTAATTGGAATAGGTAGCTCGATGCTCGGATCATGGGTTATGCTAATTGACACTCTCACATGACCTATTGGAAGGGGTCTATTGTATAGCATGACATTTTGTATATTGAACATCGTAGACCTTGATATAAGGTGACAAGTGGGTGTTGATAGATATAAGTCATAGTCATTATCACCCTATAGAATATCAGTACAAGAAAGGTATCAGTGTTGGTCTGATTCACATTTCACAGAAACAATCATTAGAACACTGATTACCTCATCCAGGACAACTCTTTGTGGGGAATGGCTCACCTCAAAGTTGGTGGGGTGTGGGGGGGGGGGTCATGAGGAAATGGTTTTTCTTGAGTTATTTATTCTCTTTGATTCCCCTCCATAAAAGTTGTCAAAATCTCTCTCTTTCATTGGATTTATTCTTCAAGGGTAGCTAGTATTTCTTTCATATATTTTATTTCTTCACCTTGATCCTCTTTCTCTTTTTCGTGAAATATGTTCAGGGTGTCACCCCAAAACCCGCACATCTGACACGACCATACTGTTCTGGATGCTTCAAGGCCACTAATAGTAGGTGTTCATCCGGTATAGTTATTGTTGATTCCTATGACTATATAAGATAGAAAATATAGGAAAATAAGTAATCATTATTATGTAATGGTGATTTAAAGAAAAACAAATTTTTATTATGTCACATTTACACATGTTTTCCACACTTTTTTTTTGTGAATTCATATATTAGTATCTCATATTTATTTAAATGTTCCTCCTTCCATAGCACATGACATAGAGTGGAATTGACTTTGGATTTGGAGTTATCAATCTGCATATAAATAGAGGAACATAATTATGCTATTGTTTCATGTCACATAAAAGTATTACAATATATTTAAAATACGTACCAATTTTTTTTAGGTGAAGCATACCTTATCCTTGTTTTACAGTAGGGGTACATTGGTTTTGCTACCCATTCCTTATTTTCAACAATAAATTATTGTTTTATAAATAAAAAAAATTCAATAAAAGTGATGAATACACGTATCGTCAATCAACCTATTACTATCCATAATAAACTGAAAAAGACACATCTGCATGATGACCAGTAAATGTATCCCACACTTCATGGGTTATCATATGTTCATAGATAAGTGGTGGGTGCATGCTTATTTTCCCTTCGACATCTTTAAGATGATGTCTCGTTAGAATTATGTGAAAGCCTCTATGAATCCTTCTAGAAATAATTAATACATATTTCTTGTGGGAGTCATCTACTATAAATAAACTCTATAAGGGATGATAAAGAGTAAGTCAATGTTTCATTATTTTATTTTTTTAGTAAAATAAAGAAATGATATCACAATATTACTATAATCTCTTACCACATCAGTGTATTAAGCCCAGACACAACATGGTGCCATGAATCTACATCAATCGGCACTCGTTGTCGAGTGATGATTCCAATGTAACTACTGAACATGTCCTTATTGGGGTTAACATATTGGCCCTGTGCATTCCATCTGACCTTATATTTGATGCCTTTGATTTTCTCCTTAATGATTGTTGCTAACACTGTCAAACTACGACACTCCTATTTCTTTTTCATTGTCAATGCTTCATCGCCTACCATTTCCTCAGAGTCAACATCATCAATATGTTGTTCCTATAGAGAGGTAGAATCAACATGTGAAGATGGTCATTGTACCTCTACATGAGGAGGAGAAATAGGTTGAAAACCCTATTGTTCCTCAGGATTGGGAGCACTGGTACATGCAAAAGGTCATTGTTCCTTTGCACTGCGAGCAACAACAGGTTGAGAGACTTATTGTTCCTTGGGATTGGGAGAACCAAAATGTGTAGAAGTCATTATCTAAAAAATTGGTTTAACATTTAATTTAGAGTACATAAATATAAAAATGAATGGATAATAACATGAGGTAACATGATGTATATTACAAATAAACTATAACCTGATTATTGAACTCTCTTTTTTTAAGTATGAAGGGATTTAAACCCTCTATCGACTATCCAAATACCTTCATTGTGGTCTCCTATGACATACTAAATGTCATCTACATTGGGACCACTATGAAATTATTGTGCCGTATCAATGAAAGGTTCATCCTTAGTTGAATTTTCATCCGACCCTTTAGTGGTTTTGGTCGATAATAGAACAATTAACCACTTTCAGTTTGTAGGATCTGAAACATAAAATACTTGTACTGCCTATGATGCCATTATAAATGGTTCTTATTTGTACCCTTCCTTACTGAAATCAACTTTCACTAATCCCAGTTCATCTATTTTAACATCACTCCTATTATCAAACCACTTGCATTGAAAAATTGACACTTGAAATGTTGTATAATCCAACTCCCATATTTTTTTGATGATGCCAAAGCATGACATATTCACATAAATTGTATTTCTGTTCTTAGTACCAAAAACACACATCAATTCATCCATAAGTGAAAATTCACTATTTTTCACGGTACTATCTTCATCATGTCCATTTTTATAGAGCGTGTAACCATTAATTACATAACCATTATAAGATGACACATACACACTTGTTCCTCTGTCTAGACATCAAATTCGTTCTGAAATTGAATCCAAATTTTTATCTGAATCCTTAAAAATATGGTCCCCAAACCATAATATAACTATTGATTATGTGTATTTGATATCCATATTTTAGCCCTTGATGGTTTCAAATGCCTAATAATTTCTTTGTGGGTTTCAATATATGGGAAAACCTCTAAACTGTTATGAAAAACATAAAGGTGGGTTTGCTCCTGATCTGTAATATTGATTGTAATGACATCTCTTCCAGAAATTCCTTCACCCATAAGTCATCTAGTGTGACAAGATTTTGGTAGACCAATACTTTCCACACCGGACAAGTATTCAGTACAGAATTCAATGACTTCCTCAACAATATATTGCTCTATAGTACAACCCTCTGGCTGACTTCAATTTTTGAAATACTCTTTCAAAATATTCATATACATTTTAATGGGGTACATCCATCTATAGAGTGTATATAACCACATAGTTGAATCTCTCTCACTAAGTGGACCATCAAATGAACCACCATATCAAAGAATGTTGGCAGGAGGAACATTTCCAATTCATATAATATAATGATAATTTCTCTTTCCATAGTTAGTAATTTCACTGGGTCTATAAATTTTCTGTATATAGCTTTGAAGAATAAATAGAGCTTGGTTAATTTATGATGGAAATTCTTAGTCAAAATTCAACGTAAAGCTATAGGAATTAGATCTTGCATCAAAACATGACAGTCATGTGATTTCAGACCCTTTAATTTTAAATCGTTCATTGACATGAGCTCTTGATATTTGATAAATACCCCTTTGGAACCTTTACATCATTCAATAGGTTGAAAAAATGATATCTCTCATGTTTGGAAAGAGTGTAAGTAACTGGAGAAAGAAAAGTTCATTTTTCACCATTCACTACTCCAACTTTTCTCATATTCCCATGTCAACCATGTCCAACCTAGCCTTAATTCTATCCTTTGTTTTTTCAGGTGCATTTAGCAACGCGCTGACGACACTATCACATCCATTTTTTTTTCAATATGCATAACATCAAGAAAATTTCTAGTATACATACAATTCTAGTATGCTAATTCAAAAAAAAACTGATATCTTTTTCCAACCGGTTTTCTTAAGGTTTTTTGAAAATGGTTCACTAAAAGCAGTGTCCAAATCTTTTACTTTCTCAAACAGTTTATCACCTGTTAGTAGAGATGGTGTTGTACATTCTTTTGAAATTCCATTGAATGATGTCATCCAAGATTTATACTTATGCCATCAGGGAAAAAATTTGTGATGTCCTAGAAACATAGTTTTTGATTAATGTTTCAACCTAATTGGTTGTGTACCTTTTTCACAAATGGGACACCCTTGAGTTCCTTTAATGCTATATTCTGACAAATTTCCATAAACAGAAAAGTCATTTATTGTCCCATACAATATGGCTCTCAATGTGAAATCTTAATTTCTCTAAGCATCATATAACATAACACATGAATCCCACAATAATTTTAAATTCTCAATCAATGAAACCAAATAAACATCAATATCATCACCTAGTTGTTTTGTTCCTGATATAATCATAAATAACATGATGTATTTTCGTTTCATGCATAACTATGGCGGTATGTTATAATTTACCAACATAACCACCCATGTACTGTAAGTGATACTTTAGAAACCAAAATGATTCACTCTATCTGTAGATAACGTAAGAAGAAGGTTTTTAGGATCGTTTCAAAATTTAGGATACTCATGATCAATTCTCTTCTACTAAGGAGAGTCTGCTGGGTGATGTAGTTTCTCATCTTTAATTTTTGTATTTGCATACCACGTCAATTTCCCTGTAGTCTCATCACTTTCATATAGGCACATAAACCCTATAATGATTGGAAAGTATCATATAACTTTCATAGGACCAGATTCATCATTCTTTTATCAAGAAGCTCCACACTTTAGGAATTCTGTAAGTGATTTTTGGTCCTTGCGAAATAGTATACAGTCATTCAGGCATGCATGTATTCTTTTAGAGATCATACCCATCGAGTGTATCATTCATTTTTCATTTTATGTTCGGCTCAGGAGATCATTATCTTATGGGAACATGTCATTAAAGAGAGCAAGTAGTTTTGTAAAACTAGCTTCACTCCATCCATTGCCTAATTTCAAATTATACAGCTTCGGTACGACTGAAAATGTTGTATATTTAGTTCAACTAGCATACAATGATGTCTTTTCACAACTCTTTAACTTCTCAAACAATTTTGGGCAATCACAAAGTTCATATTCAACTATATTTATCATTTAATCAATACAATCTTCATCATCATTCACATTTGTAATCATATCCTCAATACAGTCTTCTTCATTGTACACACTTATAATCATATCAGATGATCCATAAAACATAGTGTTATCCCAACCACTAGCTATATTTGCTTTCCCCCTATGTTTATTCCAACATTTATAAATTTGATTTATTTCATTATAGATCAAGTGTTCTTCTAACTCCTCTAGACTAATTAGTCTTGAATAACAACAACAAAAACATGAACAAAGTATTTGAGAAGGGTCATATGCATGATATTTTGAAAACTTGATGAACTTTTTCACTCTATCTTCATACTATTTTTATCAGATGATTAACATCCATCCATTATTTATTCATATCTATCCTATTTTATTCCGTAATATTAATATTTTAAAAAATAAATACACAAAAGGGGCCTTTCAAATAAGGGTAACTCAACATTTGAATGATAGTTATTATTGCATTTTGTTGCTTGAGATTCATCCCCTTAGAAGCTAACACCAAACCAAAAAGAAGATGTAATTGTAGAGGACTCCCCTAATTTAAACCATGCAGGTGATGTTAGATGCAAAGTAGGTTTATGAGTTGTAATGGGGTTAAACATTAATTCACCTTTTATGAGAGTGAGGTCATTATGGATATCATATGGGTTAGATAGAGTTAGTGTCATGCCCTTTCCATGGTGTTATTATCAATCTACTTGTCTTCCCTATATAATGTAATGGTTTTCCTAATTCTATAAAAATATAAACTTGAAAGATTATGGAAAAATTTACATTTCATATGTCCTTTGAGAAATATTTATAAAATAACACTTGAAATCCCATTAAAAAAACCCAACCATTTACACAAATTCCTCTTTAAAATCACACACCCTTTTTAAAATAAACTAATTAGTTCCAAACACTCTTTCACAAATACATACACACTTTGAAAGCAATCCAAATTATTAAAAATGAAATCCATATTTTTCATATTAAATTGTTTTCATAAATTCCAAAAATGTTCTCTAAATTTTCATAATTAAATCACCCACATCTCAAAAATTTCAAATTAAATAAATCCATTCTTATAAGGAAATATTTACACATGGTTTAAAAAATTAATGAATTTCTCAAAACCCCATTTTAATTTCAATACAAAAAAATCCATGTAAAAATGAAAAGAGAATAGAAACCATATTTAAAACATTTCACAACCATTAAAATACTTTTTATTCCATCAAAAATTTGATTTTAAAATCAACTCACTCAATAAAATCTATTTTTCCCATTAAAAAACATACTTTTCCAAACACAAAACAAGATTTTAAGTACTAAAATAGGATATTATAGAAAAAATTACATGAATTAGTATATAATGAACTATTAAAGTTTAATTGGTTGAGGAAAATGGTATAAAAGTGAAATTTAAGGTCTAGGAAAAGATAAGAAATAAAGGAATCAATATATATCCCATAGGAACATGAATCTGGCCATATATAGTTCTACGAAATGGAACACATACATAGATTGGGATCATACACAAGGAGAATATAATATTTAAAGTTCACAGGATGACCAATTATTTCAAAGATATTATCAAGGATGATCTGAATACATAGGTAATCGAAATTCATTAGGAGTTATATAGGGTGTTTAAATCCACCATAATATGGAGACGACTATTGTGCTTCTCATAAATCTCCAACTCATTCTAAAATCACTCAAATTATTTAAAAAACCAAATCAAAATAAAAAAATAGAAACCTCTAGGAAAAATTATCATTGACATGAATCCTCTTTCAATTAATGAATATATTTTCATAAATCATTTGGTATCCAATAAAATCAGTCATCATCAATTATTCTTCAACAACGTTCAATAATATCAAACATCATCAATGATTGTCAAAAAATACCATATACAACCCCATAGAAAAATAATTTTATCCTATTTTTTTTCACAATGCTTACATCCATAAAAATCAACAACCATAAGAGATAGATACAATCTATCCCCCTTTCATTCATAATTTATGATCCTCCAAATCTCTAGATTTTTTCACCTTCCTACACATTTGGATGTAAAATTTCAAAGGGTCCAATCATATGGCCACATAAAATCTTCTTCTAGTTAAAAATTCAACACTACCATAAATCATAGTGAGAACTATTTAATTAACCACTAATCATATATTAGGTGATTATAAGTCTAGGAAAAAAGAGAATTAATCAATATTGCAATGCCAACCTAAAATCTAGATCAAATACCACTATTTTCCTAGAAAACATGGATTATATATCTCCCAATATCAATGATTCTAAGAATAATATAAATCTATATTCACAAATAATTTATATATGCACAAATAATTTAGACAGTTTGGAACTTATGGTTCGATGGTAGGGACAATGGGGGAAGCGACGACAACGACGACGAGGGTGAGGGAAACATGGACAGAAAAGGCTGAGGTGGGGGCGGTGGAGATAGGGGCATCGATGATGGGGTAAAGGAGGGTAGTGAAGGTGGAGGCAGGGACAACAGAGGTAGGTGCAGTGGAGGCGGGGTCAGTAGAGGCAGAGGTGAGGGAAACAAAGATGAAGGTAGGGTGAAAGTGGTGGAGACAACAGAGGCGGAGGCAGAGGTGGAGGCAAAGGTGGGGGTGAGGACAACGGAGGTGGGGGAAGTGAAGGTGGGGGTAGGGGAGAAGGGAGAAATAGAGAGGGGGCAACAGAGGAAGAGGTGGGGGTGGAGGTGGAGGAGGCGGAGGCAGAGGCGGTGACAGAGGCAGAGCTCGACTTCCGCGAAAGCTTGAGGCTCAAACGACAAGTGGATCTGTTATGGTTCCATTTATAAAAACACGGAAGGTTTTTATCAACACGTTTTGAAAAGTGCTGATAAAGGATGTTTTTATCAGCGCTAAAATTATAAAGCGTTGATAAAACGAACCTCTATCAGTGCTTTTTTTAGCACTGATAAAGGGTTATCTTTATCAGTGCTAAAAAGCACTGATAAAGACCTAATATTAATAAATTATTTATAATTATAAAATTATAATAAATATATTCATTATATTTATAATTATAAATAGAAATAAATAGAAATAAATAAATACATATTTATTTATAATTATAATTATAAATATAATAAATATATTTATTATAATTTTATAATTATTTACAAACACACACACATATATATTATTTATAATTATAATTATAGTTATTTTTATATATATATAAATATTTTTATATATTTATAAATATATTTTTATAATTATATATATTTATAAAATTATAATTATTATAAATATAATTATTATAAATTTATAATTTTAAAAATATATATATATTTATTTATAATTATAATTATAAATAAATATTTTTATAAATATTTTTATATAATTATAAATATATTTACATATATGTGTGCGTATATTAATATATGAATATATATATTTATAAAATTATAATAAATGTATTTATTGTAATTTTATAATTATTTAAATACACACACACACATATATAGTTATAATAATAGTTATAAATAAATAAAATTTAAAAGTATTTCTATATAATTAAAAATTTATAATTAAAAATTTATAATTAAAAATTTAATAAATAAATATATTATTTAAATATATTTATTGCAATTTTATAAGTATTTATGAGAATAACATAAGTTCATGAGTATAACATGAATGAATCATACATGTGTCAATTTATAAATGAACATTCATAATGATGGATACATAACATATGCATGTGCGCGTCATCATAGTATAGGTAATCTTAACATTTAGAACAGAAGTCACAATCACATCCACAAATAAACATTATGATCATATATGATCAATTATACTCACACATCAATATATAAACATAAATAACGACAATTAATATCATCATTATCTAATGATATATATATATATATATAAATATCCATTAAAGACACACACACACACACACACACATATATATATTTATAATTATAATTATAAATAAATATATTTAAAAATTATTTATATATAATTATAAATATAATAAATATATTTATCATTTAAAAAAAATATTATAATATTATAATTATTTAAATATATATCTATTTATTTATAAACTTATAAATACTTTTTTAAAACATTATATATATATATTTGAATTATTAAAAATATATATTATAATATATCATATTTATATTAATTATAAAAATATGTTTTTTAATTAATGTATATAAATAAATATTATTTTTGAATATAAATATAAACATTTTATATAAATTAATACCATTTTTTCTTAAAAACGTTTATCAACGCTAAAATTATCGCTGATAAATCTATCCTTTATCAATGCTTTTAACCAGCGCTAATAAATGTGTGGAATTTATCAGCGCTTTCAGCTTAGTGATAATAAAATTTGACACATCCCTTGCCCAGATTTATGGTAGTGTATAAAAACAAATACACAAATTTCTTAATAAATGAATATGATCGTTATTTATTAATAATAAAATACAATGATTTGATAAATCTAATAAATGGACAATCTTGTTATTATTAAAAATAAAACACAATGAATGAATATCCTTGTAATATATTTGAAAATAAATACATGAAATACACACAATAATAATAATAGTGGTAATAATAGTAATATTATAATTGCTAATTATTAATAACTGATAATATAAATAATAATAACAATGATATCATTATCACCATTAAATAAAAAAATGTTAATAATAAATAATTCAATTATTAATAATTAATAATATAATTATTGATAATAACTTAATTCAAGAAAATAATGATGTGATTATTAATTATTGATGATGTAGTAATTTATCATATTTAGAGGGGGAGAATAAAGACATACACGCATGTGGGGAGACATGAACTTGAGACCTCTCGAATGCCGGTCATAACTGCTGCCAACTAATCCGCGACCTGACCACACAATAATATAATGACAGTGATAAAAATAATAAATGTAATAATATAATTATTGATAATTAATTTAATTTTTTAAAATAAAAATGTAGTTAATAATAATACCAATACATAATATTGATATTTAATAATCTAATTGTTAATGATTAACTATGTAATTGATAATAATAATAATGATAATAATTAATGATTAAATTATTGATGTTATTTTTGTTATCATTGTCACCATCATTATTATTATTTACACCTTACGTTGGTGCGAATAGTTTGGGTGGGGTTGGGTTTGGGTGTACCTGTTGGGTTTATGGAAAATCTTCAGTATCACCAGACAGAGTTTTCTGGACGGAGGTCATCAAACAAAAATGATTGGACAAAGAGAACCTGTAACGAACCGACCTGAGTTATCCTAAAAAGCCGACATCTGAACTGATATATCACATACCTGAAAGGCATTCCCAATCCTCATGGGCTGATGACTCACACCCAGACATCAGACAACAATCAAATTGAATGATTTCGCCCAACCTATCACATGATACATGGAATGTATATACACAATTAAAAGAAATAGTATAATAAAAACTAGTACAATACATGCCATAAATAAAGAAATCCAACAATAGCAACACAACCTGAAAATAGCTAAACAAAACTCCAAAGTACAAGTCCAACAATAAAGAATAGCTAAAAACAAGAGTCAACCACCCTATGTGATAAAGTGAGCAACATCCCACCATCTCACCATTAGCTACCTATACCCAGCTAATATAAACCTCACCACCTCACTGTGATGCCTTGTATTTTCCTATATCAAAAGACTATACCAGGTCTACACACCATCATAAGGGAGTTCAACATGTGAGCTAAACATGCTTAGTGGGATCCCACCTAGGTGTTCCATATCAAGCCCATGTACAACAATATCATTTGCTCAATTTTACAGAAACAACATGGAATAATAAGAAGTAAATATGATTTATATCAAAAGCATGGTAAATTATTTCCCCTTTTCCATGGTTCTAAAACAATGTCAGGTAAAACAGTTTCAAAGAATAAATCTTTCAAATCATTTCCATTTCATCAAAAATAGGTATATCAAGTCAAATTAGTATAAAGCCAATACATAAAGGATAAACATGCCAAGAATAACTCACATTCAGGTTAGCTAGGTCACTCGTAAATCAGTCAGAACTAGTGTGTACTACAAGTCCCAAGTACCCAGACATCAAGGTCTAGGGAATAAAAGAACACCCCAGAAAGTTAACCCTCCTATAGTGTCAAGTCAAGTCCTATAGCCAAATGCATCTCAATATAGGAATGGAAGAAAACCCCAGAAATTGAACCTCACCAACAATATCAAAAGATGATCCCCAATACTACATCTCCCACCTAAGCATTCAAGGTTCCCATGTTCAACATATCAAATCATTTCAAAGAGCTTAATCATTTTAAAATAAAATTTCAAACACCCATTTTCCATCAAAACATGCTTTGAAAACCCATTTTGTAATCTATTTAACAATGATTTGAAAATCTTATTTCTTTTATAAAAATGTGGGGAAAACCATATTTTCTCAAAAAACCCATTCCACACACATAAAGCAGTAAATCACACCATTTCATTTAGAAATCCATTTAAAAAAACAAGAGAAATCAACAGTTCACATAATATAGGCTAGAGATGGAACCACCCACCTCAAACCAAGTTTCACACTGAAAATGATAGGATATAAAACAACCATAAGGAACACAAAATGAAAAAAATAGGCCTTATCAATGATTAACACATATTATAATCATATTTTATAACAACAATGGTCTACAAAGAGGTTAGGTCACAACATACCTCAAGAAACACACGCATCACACCACAACCAACATGAAGATTGGCCTTCAGAAGATCACATAATGGATCTAAAAGGATAAAAAAAGAATCAAAAAATGATTAACATATTCTATAAGTGTATGCCAATGTTTTTGTCAAAACCAATGACAAAAAATAAGTAGAAAAGTTTCTTACGGAAAGAGACAAAATACAACCACCACGGAGATCGAGCGCCGAACAAAGTGATATGGAAGGAGTGAAAACACCCAAAATTGCATGGAAAATAGCTAGGGTTGAGGGAGAATAGTTAAATTATGAATGAAAAAAGGATTTACAAAAAAAATAACTAAAACCTACCAAATATGAGGGGTTTATGTCATAAACACTAGTTTTACGATGTAAATCCCTCATAATGCATATCCACTGAAAAACATGTCACCTCAAGTTAATTTATCCCAAGAAACAATTTCATGTTGTGGGAATGGGTTTTAAGACCTAAAAGGTTTTAAAACATGATTTTTTTCCACATCCTATGCCTTTCAACACATTTATGTTGTAAGATAGGAATTTATTATATAAATGGGTTTATACCGCAAACCATTTTCACAGATTGTTCCCCAAAAATTATTTACATCATAAGCCAGACATTAATGACATGCATGCCTCTTGCAAGAAATACCAAACATAAACCCCTATAAAAAACTCAAAAAATGATTCTTATGCCTTCTAAACCCAAAAAACACACTCTTAAAGATCAAAAGAGCATACTTTAAAATCTAGGATGTTACAAAACTAGAAAGGTGTTTCTTACTATTTAGTTTTAGAGTAGTTGGGAAAAAGGTTTCACATGACATACTTCAATTGGAAAAATATCATTAGAAAAAAATTATCAAATAGAGGAACCTTGCTACAAGTCTTTAGTGCTATAAAAAAAGATGATCATATGAATTCTATTGGACAAAGTTCTCACAGATAGTGTTCACCGAGGTTACATCTCTCTGTATGGGTTGTGTTCTTGGTGACCAGCTATTGGTGATTTCATTGGATGTAAAAAAATGTATTAGAGGTTTTCCTAGTCAATAAGAGATTTACCATGAATCTAGTAGGCTGGTACAACCTATTCATCGAATAAAGACCTCTAAAAATGGAGGTGGTGGCCCAACTCTAATGAACGTGATTACTATGATGAATGGTTTAAGTTTCTAAATTAATTATTTGATAATTTTTTAAGATTATAGGAAGTGAATTAATTAGTGTTGTATTATCTTGTATTTCTAATAATGAAAATGTTTTAATGTTCTCCCATGGATGTAAGAAATTTGGTTAAACCATGTAAATATTTTTTTTTCATATTTTGTAGTTTTGTGTGAAGAGAAATTGTGGAGTTTTTTGTTGTGATTATGTAGTATATCATCCCAGTTCTAGTGTAAAAACTCAAGGGAGGTGGTTATCAGACAAACCTCTATCCAGTAGCATTATATGGATTTCATTACATAGGCTAAAGATGATTTGACGAATGTCCTTCCGGTGTATGTTGTGATTTCCAGGTTCATCTGATGGAATGGATGAAGTGCTTATTTATACCCCATAAAGTGGTATCAAAGTTTTGGTTATACTTTACTCACATAATTTATGTTTCTCCTATCCTATCCCTATAAGTTATTTGATTTTAGTTGTTTCTACTTTTATTAGAAGAATGAATTCAAAGGAAGGGAATGTTTGTATCAATAAGTTTTATGGAATAGACTTTTCATGTTGGAGAATGTAATTGGAGGATATTTTGATACAAAATGATTTGGATGCTGATTTTTATGGTAAATGTCCTAAAACAAAGGAAAATATAGGATGATACTAGTTGTACATGAATAATTTAGCCTTGATTTAGATGTCTCTTTCTAGGAATGTTGCGTTCAACATTAGAGAGAAGAAAATTGCAACATGGGTTATGAAATAATTGGATGGAATGTATGGGAAGTAAATGAATCTTAACAAAGTTTCCATGATGTGAATATTGTTCAACTTGATTTTATAATACGAAATACCTGTAACTGATCACATCAATGACTTCGATAAGATCTGAGGGAATCTCAAATCAGTGAAGTTAACTTTCACAGATGATGTATGGGCTTTAGTTATTATTTTTTCACTTCTAAAGAGTTGGGATGTCATGGTAATAATGGCGATAAACTCTAATGGTAAGGAAAATCTTGAGTTATATGAAATTTTAAATTGATCTTGAATAAGGATTAAAGGTGGAATGAAGTTTATACTCCATCCGAAAGTTCCCTCAATGCCACCGAATAGGGATGATCACCTCAATAAAAGGACTGTCAGAAAAAGAAATCTTTAGAGGAAAAGTCCCATAGAAGAATACAAGGAAAATAAAATAGTCTAGGTCCTATATTATAGAGACCTAGTATTTTCATAAATGGATATTATATCTTTTTAGATGAATATTTATTACATTACACAAAAACATTCCTAAAGACCGTAATAGTTTAGTGCCTTTATATACTATATACCTAATCGTATAATTTGGAAAAAGATCTTCAAAATCTCCCATAAAGATATTCCAATTTAGTACCCTTTATAATAAACTATTTAAAACCTTTCTTTATAACCCGGGGAAAGGAAATATAAGAAAGAGTGAGCTCATATGTTCAGTAAGGGTAAAAAATGGAGGTACGTAAGCATAAAATGAACATAAGAGTATGATAACATGAAAATTACATTTGAAAACCATACCATGCATATCTAATATCATAATATTGAGTCATGGAATAAATATTGTTAGTTTATAAGAAATAAATCATAAGAAAATAAAATAGCATGATCCATGAGAACATAACATTGACATAATACATAGATTTTTGGCATACACATAAGCATAAAAAATCATTTCCATAGTAGTCAAGACTCACTTCCAAGGCTATAATAGTGGAATGATTTCACTCTCTAAACCATAATAGTATTAAATGTTCACTCCCAATACCATAATAGTGGATAAAGTCCCTTACTGAATCGATTTCACACCCCATTCCAGACATATCTATCTCATGAGATATAAATATTTACCCAATTAATTGGAGGGAGATATAAGTCCCACCCATCTCATAATGAAAACCATATTTATGTGTTCCATAAGATCATAAAAAATCTATAATATCATAACCCGTGAAATGAAATGGGTTTCATAAATATTTCATCATATCATAACCTATGTAAAATATATAGTTTTTATAATCATTTCATTATCTCATCATAACCCGTGGAAAAAGAAACAGGTTTTATAAGCATTTTGTCAGGGTATAACCCGTGGAAGAGAAAAAGGTTTCACAAACATCTTGTCATAATAAACCATTTAGAGAAAGAATAAGAATTGAATCCTTGGTTTATATCCCTAGTAAAGCATAATTTATATCAAATTATTCCATTTTGGATGGAAAATGATTTTGAAAGATAAACCACTTGGAGCATTTTTTGAGGAATATAACTTTTCTTTGAAATTCACTTTATAAAACATAAAACATTATAAAAATTTATTTCTTTGAAAATAAACTTGAAAAATTATAAATTAATCTTTAAAAATCATTGAAAACATTTCTTGAGGAAAATATCCTTTTCTCTTTTAAAAACACTTTTTAAAACATAAAGCATTTTCAAAATCCTTTTCACTTTGAAATCATTTATTTAAAATATAATTTTTACCAAATATCAAGGAAAAAAATTTATTCGAAAATATATTTGAAAAATTTAATGGGATCCTAAAATAATTGAGTGGTCATGATAGTTGTAAATACTGTTCATGTCGTGCATGTTAAAAAACAAAGATTCTTTTCAAATTTTTTGATAAAAACCAAACAGGCATTGTTTGGAAAATGGCATGGAGATTCCTCTCAAAAAAAATTGTAAAAAAGTAAAAAATAGGTAAAAATATATTTAATAAATCATTTTAAAAATGTTAAAAACTTTTTTGAAAACATTTTTATAAAATAAGTTTTTGGAAGAAAAGGGGTTTTGACCAAAAAACGATTTTTCTTAAAAATATTATTTTAAACTCTTGAGTACATAAAGAGAGTCAAAAAAGGGAAAAAATGTATTATCATGACATATAAATAGGAGAATAAAATTAATGTGTTTCTTTAGAGGTGAATCATAATATTTTATCATAAAAAAAAATTCATAAACAATCTTAATAAACGATGAGATTATAACATAAAATATTTACCACTTTGGTAACCTTGAATCATAAGACCCATGAAGGAATAACATTAAATGAAACTTAAAATATCCTAATAATAAATAAATTCATGATATTACATGTAAAATTGGTTGTGTATACACCTCATAAAATAATATAGGTGCATAACATAACATATGTCTCAAGGAAGGAAAATTGAGACAAAAAACCCCTTATCGATTTGGTAACTTTTCAACCGTAAACCCCATGAAAGAGAGATCCTAAAATGAATATGTAAATCCCAATAAATTTTAAGAGAATAATAATTAAATAAATTTATGTGAAGTATATATAACACATAAAATAAAAATGTTGTGAATACGACACATGTCTCACAAAAGTAAAAGTGAGACGATAAATCCCTTACCATAAGTTTCAACTTCCTTCATACACGTTCAAACCTCCTGTATAATAAATATAATTTTATTATAAATATATTATAGAACCAAATACACACACACAAATATATATATATATATATATATCATACCATATTTTATTTACTTATGACTTTTTATTACCTATTTATTAACAATTCCATGTTAAAGTCACGTTTCGGGCAATAACTGCTTTGTTTTTCGCACATGTTTTGATTTTTTTAATTTTTGATCTCTTAATTTGATCATGGTTACATCATATATAGATTAATTATAATTAAAAAATTATCATATTTATACATCAATTATAATTTTAATAACAATCATGAAATATGGTTTTGAGAAATGAAGTACGTTATGATCATAGAGACGGTAGGTCGTACATACACATGATTAACATTTTCATTTTTTAATGATCATTACGGAAATGAGGTAAGTAATATATTATATTTATATATTTATATAATTATAATAATATTATAAATACCATATTATTTATCTAAATATATTTATACATATCATCCATGTGGTGTGGTGATGAAAAGAGCATCACATCGCTTCATGAAGGTGGTTGTCCACACGTACACGAAAAATGTTATCATTTTTCAATGAGTGAAAAGGTAAGAAATAAAATGAAATATTATAATTTAATAATTATAATATGTCATTAATATTATAATTATTTCATTTATATCAGATATATTCATTAAGTTTATACTTATTATCTTCCATGTAAAGTGTTAGTGAAAACAAATCACATCACTTTACGAGGCAGTGGTCTGTCGTACACTCGAGCGACGATATCATGTCCCCTATGGAATGGAAAGTAAAAAGTTATATATTATATAATTAATAAAGATGTATAATTATATTATAAATATAATATATATACTTTATATCCATCATCATACCCAACTGTGAGAGGTGGTGATGAAAAAATGAATGACATCAGTTCGTGAGGCTGTAGTCTGCCGTACACACGAATGATGGTTTTGTAACCCATTTGATGTAAGTGGAGATGGTTTTAGGTAATGACCTTAACATAATAAAATATTATTATATTTAATATAATTATGTTATTATATCATCATGGTTTAATAAGAATTTAAGGAGGCAGAGGACAAAATAAAATAAAAACACTCATTAAAGAACGCTATCTATTCTTTGAGCAACCTCTTTAGGTTTGAACCAAAAGAATTCCTAGGTTGTATTCCTATAAAAAAATAGGATTATAGGATGATATTATGGAATTTTGGAAGTTATTTTTGTAGGTATTATCCAAACCAAAATGGTTTTAATGCATAAAGAAGAGAGGAGAGGGGGTGACCTTTTACAAGTGAGGTGAGTAGCACACTTGTATTTTTTTAAAAAGAAAAAGTTGTACCCACATTTTTATCATGAAAAAAGGATAAAAAATAGAGTATTATCTATAAATATACATTATAGGGTCAAAATATTGTCCATATAATATATTTTATATAAGTTTTTAGTTTATTTTAACCCTTATTTTTTAGTTTAACTCCCTGGTAAACCCATTTTTATCTTAACCGTGGTAGTTAATTTTTACTATTTTCATTATTAATTTTGGTAAAAAATTAAGTTGAACTTATTAGATAATATAAATTATCATTATTCCAAATATTTAATCCATTTTTATAAATTCAATTCATATAATTGGAAAATTTTAATTTAAAATTAATCTCACAGACGCGATGAGAAAATGAGTTTTCTAAGAGAAAAAGTTCAAAAGTTTACAATGAATTTATATCAAAATTAAATATTAAAATGATTAAAATGAACTAAATTGTATTAATAGATATATAATTGAATTAATTTTACTTTAAAAAAATTTAAAATATAATTTTACTTTATAAATAATTTAAATGAAAAGACAGTTTTCAATTAAAATTCAGTATTTTTTACTATTCATAAAAAAATTAATCTTTTCAGAAAATTATAAAAAAACACCCTAATATAATTTTGATATAATGATTTGAAAAATTATTTTTCAAAAGTTTCAAAAAAGAGTTTTAAAATAAGTGAGAAAAAAGGCAAAAAAACTATTTTTTTAGAAAAATACAATTTTAAGTGTAAAATTAGATTTATTCTTATCTCTTATCTAGAAAATACATAAAATGAATGCTAAACATTTTATAGAATATATAATATATAAATTTCAATAAATAAATTCACCAAAATTGACTTGTTTAATTTATTTAGTTAAAATGTATTTGTATGCATAAAAATAGTTTTTCAAAATAAAAGATTTCTTTTATTTTGAAATGGTTTTTATTTTTATTTATAATTAATTGGTCACCAAAAAATTAATTTTATATAAATTTTTAAACCATATATTTTAATAATTTAGTTAATCCTTTTAGATACCCTGTTTTTTACTTATAAGACTTTGAAATATTTATAGATATATTTTCAGAGCCAGGCGTTGAGACGACGTGTGATTCCGAGGCCTGGTGTGCCTAAAATTAATTTTATAAAAAATAAAAAATATATTTTATTTTATGTATACACAGATTTTTAAAGAAAATGGGATAACTATTAAATAAAATCTTGGATCAGAAATTTGAGATCATGGTTTAGTTCGAAACATGAGGTTCACCCTTGGCGCGACCTAAAATTGGTCGACATGGGGTGTTAGGATATCGCAACCATTGGCGGGTGCATTTAATTAAAATAAATAATTAAATTTATTTATTTAATTAAACACCTAAACCTATCCCCCCATATAAGTATGTTGTTATGGAAGGATCACCAAGGTTAGTCGTATAACCCTAAGATCATTGATAGAAGTTCTTCCACCTCTTGTTGGAGGATCAAAATCAGATGAAGATGAAGCTATGGATCCAGGAAGATCGAGGTGCAACGAACATAATTACTTCTCTCATTAGTTGGTGAGCATGTTCTTCATTGGCGAATGATCCAATTTGAGGCAAGAATCATCATTTTTTGGATTCTTCCCTAATTGATTAAACTTTTTGAGAATGATCATCTCTTTCTTTGATCTGCATCAATTGTAAGCCTTTGCATGTGCCTATGAACTGGATTTAAATTGTTTATTTAATTTTTCTCACCCTGGGCATCCCGGTTTGTGTTTTTTGGACAAGAATTCTTTTTTAATGATCATTTAAACTTTTTTCTTATGCTTTTATCCCAATATTTCTTCTTGTTATTTGCCGATTGGACCATGAGGTCTGGGTTTGACATTGTCGGGAGGGATCAAGATTGATCGTACCCCCGTAATCATGTTAGATTCGCATACGATGAACAATTTGGAGAATTAAGGATGATTGGGGATGAATCATGGAATAATGGGTGAAAGTTTTTTGGATCTGGGATCCAAGACAACAAAGGTATGATGGGAGGCACACAATGCATTCAACGAACCCCACAGATAGATCTAAATATGATTTTTGTCCGACAGATAGATGGAAATGATGATTGAAGGCTCCACCTTTGATTTTGGGTGGCCTGGAGGTGAGATCCAAAGAGGAAAGGCTAGATCTAGAGCATTGACAAATATATCTGGAGATCTTTGAAAATATAGACTACACACCCTGTAGTTTCAAAGAACACACACTGTGTAGTCTGGTTTCTACGATGGTTGGGAGTTTTCTTGGAGTTAAATATGACACACTTTGTGGAGGGAATGCATGTTGTGTAACTCTATCTGATCAGTTCAACATGTACAGAGGGTACACACCTATGAGCCCAAGTGGCCTTTCACGTCGTGTATGGTGGGTGTCACTCTGTGTACTTGAAAGAGTACACGAGATTGAGAATATGAGACATGTCGAGTGCTGGCCTGGACCTTATACACCATGTACCAAAGCACACAGGTGCGAGAAACTTTACATGGACATAGTTAGGATCATGGGTAGGACCCTAGGTGGATGAGGCACACTATGTAGTCCACCTACACACCATGTTGTGCTACACGACTAGTGATTTGTGCATCGACAAGGACACGAGTAGGCAGCGGTGTGGGACCACACACTGTGTGGATTTCCTTACACGTTGTGTACCCCTATCTTCCTTTGAGTAAATTTATACCTCTCATATCTCCTTTGTTTAGAATTGGATTTTGGTATGTGAGTAGATTATCCTAAGTTTTTTTTCTACACAGAACGTGACAGTGACCTCTATAGTGATTTTTGATATACGGTGCGAGATGTTCCGAGTGTGATGCTTCTTTAGGTGATGCTCGATGATGATAGTGATCAGAAAAGATCATCAGAGGGATCAGAGTGGCATTGTCCTACTAGTTAGGGCATGGATCCTCTACCAACTATTAGAGTGGCACCCTCCTACTGGGATAAGGCATGGGTCCTCTACCTATCCACCAAGTGTCACCCTCCTATGAAGTCCGAGTATGAGTCTTCAACTATGAGAGTGGAACCCTCTTACTGGGAAGAGCATGTTTCCTCTATCTTCTATCTAAGTGGCACCCTCCTGAGATATCAGGGTATGGGTCATCGACTATTATAGTGACACCATTCAGCTAGACTGGACACGGGTCCTCTACCGGCCATTAGAGTGGCACCCTCCAGCTAGGCTGGGCATGGGTCCTCTACCGATTACTTGAGTGGCACCCTTCTACCAAGACGGGGTATGCCCCCTTTAATAATCTACTGAGTGGAACCCTCTAGTTGTACTAGGGAATTATTCCTCTATACCTATAGATTATTCCCCTCGACTTTATGACACAGTGGCGATGGGTAGTTTGACTTGGTGGTCTCTTCGGACATACGCACAAGATGATGGGTATCATTGATGGAGTCTTGGAACTATTGATACTCTTTTTGGGATGAGATGTGAGATAGAGATCCCATTTCTCTCTTGTTTGGGATTCTTTGGTTTGATCACACACACACACACATATATATATATATATATATATCCATGTCATTGGATTTTGTTACTCTCTTGTTCTGGGTTGAGCTATTTACCGTCTACTCCTATCATGTCTCTTAATTCCCACCTTCAACTTTTAGGGAATCCTAATGAGTATGTATATACTCACCCCTATATGGGATTTTCCTGCATGTGTTGTGTCTTATGAAAATTATGGGCAGGTTGATAGAGATTATAAAGAAGCATAGGGATACCTGGTGCATTTAACTACATACGGTGGTTGAATCTTGGAGATTTAGAGATGAGATCTATTAGCATTTACTTTTCTAGTTTTTGTTAAGTTGGGTCATCTTTTTGGTTGAGTGTGTATTTTTTACTTTTACTTTTCAGTTTACAATTTCATACTCTTTATATTCCCTAGAGGTTTTTCATGCATGATTATTACTCTAGATATTGCATTTTTTTCTTTATTCCTCTACACTTCTACATTGATATGGTTAGGTGTGTATGTACAGGTACATTAGGCAAAGGTCTCCCATACTAGATATGTCTTTTAGTGCTTGTCACCAGACCCTGGCCTATGGAGGTAGGCATGGGGTAGTTGTAACTCAAGCACTACTGGGTCGAGTCATGATAGATTGGTATCAAAGGTGGTTCGATCCTTGGGATGGTGTTTGGAGGAGTCCCCTTATGAGTATTTGGTTGGGATATAAGGAAACAATGTCAAAGTGTCTCAAGCGTGACTCTCAGGCCAGGAAACCTAGTTTTGGTGCGGTAGATGACGTATCCATACACCAGGACTTTGACTACCTACTTGTCAACTTTTTATATAGATAAATTATTTACAAGGATCAATGATACATGCTGTCACGACCTGTCCCATAGGGGCTCATGCCGTGACTCCCCAAGCCCACCTCTAATAGGTTAATGGATGGTGACTAGCACCGAGTGGGAATATCACTAACATGTGAGGACTTAGCCTAAGTACTTGTACACACATACACACACATCTCCAAGCCTATATAATGCTGAAATTTAAAAAACCCGAACAACCATGCATGAATATATCTAAAATCCCACAACTATAGTACAAAAGGAAGTAAAAAAAGTAAATAGGGCCAAATACAAGCACACCACAAAGAGTATGAAACACAAGTACAACCTAAAAGTAAGTATTGAGACTACTACCAAAAAGCCGCAGGAACACACCCTAGTATGTCTGGTCTCACTAAGCACCGTTTGGTCCTAGTTCGCTTAGGACTCTGTCAAAAGGTCGTTCATATACACAAAACATGACACATGCGGAAAAATCCTGTGCAAGGGTGAGTATAACAATTCTTAGTAAGACACCCTGAAACTAAAAAGCATACAATAAAGTAAATACAATAATATCTACATAGGTATATGTCTACAACACATATAATAAGAATATCTAGGTATACTCAACAAAGACACATAATATAAAGGTAAATCACAACTGTATTATACCATCCTAGGATTCCAACTTGAAGATTCCACATAGAACTCATCTGGGAGAACACAAACCTGAATATGATAATAATAATAATGTCTGTTCGAGTGGTAGTACTCATTAGGTCTCTTCATGACAAAGAACATACTGATAGTTCTAAGAGAATACGATACATAAATGAGGATCACTGACAAGGCCATGGGGTAATACCAATAACTCAATATGAATTAACCTGATAAGTATATGATTAGCGCCTATATATTTTTGGTCATGAAGATACCAATAAATCCACCTAGGGAATGAATATGAATAGAGGATCTCACTCTGGGCCTCTCAGAGGGATTATAACGACTCTATCCAAGAAAGTCCTACTGAAGGGATAATAGTTCTATGAGTAGGATATGATTCCATACCAAACCTCTGGGAAAGTATAAGGGGAATGTAACCTAATTAAACTTGTCCAAGATATGTAGGAAAAGGGTTCTAAGACATGTATAAAAAAGTATACGGTGTTTAGTAGGGGTCACATGACGTGTCCCTTGACCTTGGGTCCTGCCCGTGTAAATGGAATGTGTCTCTTTCCCATGTCTGTGTAGAATTACATGACATGTAGGATGCCTATTTAGTCTAACCATGTTCTAGTACATAGCTCCAGCCCATGTACATGTGCTCGTGTACTAGTACACGACTTAGCCCATGTACTCGGTCTAGGTCGTGTCCATGTGAGGGAGTACATGATTTTATCCAAACCGTGTAGTCCACACCATGTTCTTGTACTTACCAAAGTACACATCAAGTTTTTTGGGAGAGACCACATGCTGTGTGATCCTTAAATTCCTCTTGAAATCTTATCTGGCACAAAGTGGGCCCCATACGATATGTAGATTCGACTTACACACCATGTAGTGCGGGATTTTCCAAAAATACATATCCACACACCGATCATCTTCTCTATTACTTCAGCCTCCAATACAACCATTCCTTGTCTGAAAAATCAAGGAACCACCTCTTTTGATCCTTTCCCTCAATAAACAATGGGTTTCAACCATCAAATCTGTTCAGAAAATGGATCGAAGCATCGTTCTCCATTGCATTCCAAAGAACGTGAAATTGGATATCCACCACTGTTTGATTCAATTTGTCTCCATAGTCACACCAACATCGTGTCATGCTGATCTCATATCTATGATATTGGATCATTACACCAAGAAATGAGTGAACAACGATTGATTGATCGAGATTTGTTGAACCGTGGGCCAAATGAAGAATGTCCGTGATGAACACAAAATCAGGGGAGAAAAGCAAAAGAACAATATAGAGGAATAAACCTTGATCGATGTTCATCTTGATCTAAATGTGTTTCTACTATAATAAAAAATAGAGAATCAACAAATTGAATCATGAAGAAATTCTTCTAAAATAACCTCAAAATAAACACATCCCAAAAATATGCACGATCCACAAATCAATCAATTAGTCGATTGATCTATGCTCATTGTAGGAATAAAGAATGTGGAAAAGAAACAGATAAAACAACCACCCTACCTTGATTTAGATCAATCACTGACAAAGAAATATGTTGCATCGTTGTTTTTGGTGAGATCCTTCGATTTCATTGCATGTTGATCGTCGATCCATGATCTAGTCATCCTTTTCCAACAATATTTTCTCCAATAGCTCTAATGGATCTCATAAAATCATAGGTTTATATATAAGTACCTAAAATTCTAACTTAAACACATATTTAAAGGAAACAAAATTAGGTCTCTATGTTGCCGCGTCAAAATAATTTAATTAATTATTTTATTTATTTTATGCCTGTGATTTTTTTTCCAAAAACGACATGCACTAACCAATGTTAACTCACAATTAGGGTAAAACCCATATTATGAATTCAATGGTGCCCACAGATTTATGATATGAGAATACTTCTATAATTTATTCAACTTTTTTTAGGAAAACTTCATGCACATGCTATTTAATATATTTAATATATTTCAAAAATTTATTCCGGGAACACCGGGCCTCAGAATCACATGCCGTCTTAGCACCCAGTCTCAAAAATAATCCATACAATATACAAAAATAATACATGGAAAATATAATTCATTACATTCTCCCCACCTTAGGGATTTACATCCTAAAAATCCAAAACAAGGGCTACACAAAGAGATGTGGGTACTGAGCATGAATTTGAGCCTCCTCCTCCTAAGTGCTCTCCTGAAGATTCAAGTGCTTCCACTAGAAACGCACCAAAGGATTTGATCATCCATGAAGGATCCTCTTATGCTGATCATTAATCTCTACCAGGTACTCAGCAAAGGTATCTTCATCCTTGATGTCCAGATCTCCCCAGCCAATAACGTGTAATGGTTCATTTAGTTGTGACACATGGAAGAAATTGTGTACCTAATCTAACTATGGAGGTAGAATTAAGTGGTACGCCACCTCACCAACTCTATATAGTATCTGGAAATATCCGATGAATCTCAGAGATAACTTTTCACCCCAACTAAATCTCCATAATCCACATTGAGGTGAAACCCATATGAACACATAGTCTCCTTCCTCAAACTTAAAAAGCCTTTGTTGCCTATCAACATAAGACTTATGATGGATCTGTGTAGTCTTCATCTGCTCTTAGATGATCTGAAACTTCTCCATTATATCTTGCACTAAATTTGGGCCCATGAGTACTGAATCTCCTGGTTTAGTCCTGCAAAGTGGTGACCTAAAGGGTCTCCTATACGGAGCCTCAAATGGTTCCATCCCGATGGTGGAATGGTAGTTGTTGTTGTATGAAAACTCCACTAGTGGTATGTGATCCTCCCAACTATGGATAAAGTCCAACATTCTAGATTGCAACATGTCCTCCAGAACCTGAATGGTCTGCTCAGTCTGGCCATCAGCCTGGGGGTGAGACGTTGTGCTCAAGCGCAAATGAGTCCCAAATGCCTCCTATAATCTCTTCCAAAAATATTACGTGAATTGAGCATCATGGTTGAAAATGATCATCTATGGAACTCCATGGAGTTAGAATATCTCCTAAATGTAGAGGCATCCCAAGATATCTACTGAACTCTGCTCTCGTATAGCTAGGAAGTGGGTCAACTTGGTGAGTCGGTCTATAATTGCCCAGATGGAATCGTGTCCTATGGATGTACGTGGTAATAAAATCATTAAGTCCATAGATATTCCATTACAATTCCACTTTGGCACCTCAAGGGGTTGAGATAAACCCACTAAAACTTGGTTCCCATCCTTCACTTACTGACAAGTAAGGCATCAAAAGACAAACTCTATAACTCCTTTCTTCATCCCTGGCCACCAAAATTGAAATTAGAGGTCCTGGTACATCTTTTCCACACCTGGATATACCGCCAAAGGATATGTATGAAACTCTCTCAAAACCTCCTTCTACAACATCACTAGTACCATCATGCATCCTATGAAAAGAACAAAAATTATCCTCACCTTTAGAAAATACATCAGGATAATTCCCTATGGATATCTGAGTATATAGGGTCTCATAGTCGACATCCCCAAGCAGTGCCTCCTTATCTCACTGAAAAAACGGAGGGGTAACAACCATCTAATAAAGGTAAGATGCTCCATCTCCATCCAAAAATGATAACTAAAATGAGACCAACTGCTCCAATGCCTCATTCAATAATTGCGAACATGATCTCCTGCTACTACGTCCCCCTTCCCAGGAGTATAGACAATTTCAAAGTCATAATATTGAAGGAAGAAACCAACTCTATCTCAAGTTAATATCCTTCTGGGAGAAGATATACTTGAGACTCTTGTGATCAAAATAGATGATAAACTACTCGCCTATCAGGTAGTGTCACCAGATATTTAGTGCGAAGACTACCACTGCTAACTCAAGATCATGGGATGTGTAGTTCTTCTCATGTGGTATCAACTAACATGAACCATAGTCAATCACCACTTTCCTATACATTATAACATAAAAAATCCTAGTTCCTGATGCATTGAATAACACTACATACTCGACACCCTCCTCTAGTAATCTCAAGATGAGAGAACTCATCAAACTTTTCATCAACTATTGAAAAGCCTATTAGCACCTCTCTGTCCATAATAAAGGCTACCCATTTTGAGTCAAAGTTATCATGGGTTTTAATATCCTGGAGAAATCTTGTATGAATCTCTAGAAATATCCTTCCAACCCAAGTAATCTCTACACCACCATCATGCTCTTGGGTGGATCCCAAGCTAACACTACCTCAACCATGGTTGGGTCCACTGTCGCTCCATCTGCTGAGATAAAACCTCCCATAAAGTGAATAGTTTGAATCCAAAATTGACACTTCAAAATCTTTTTATAAAGTTGGTGCTCTTAGAGTATGTCTAGAACCATACTCAAGTGTACCACGTGCCCCTCCTTAGACACTAAGTACATAAGAATATTGTCGATGAAGACTATTACAAATCAGTCTAAGAAAGGCTGAAATATTTGGTTCATGATTCCCATGAACACTATTGGAGCATTCGTCATGCCAAAGGGAATCACTAAGTAATCATAGTTACTATAGTGACATATGAATGTTTTCTTCAGTATATCCACATCCCATACTCACAACTGGTGATAACCTGACCTGAGGTCAACCTTCAAGAACCATTGTTCCCATCTTAACTAATCAAAGAGGTCGTCGATCCTCGGTAGTAGATACTTGTTATTTATGGTCACCTGGTTCAATTTCTGATAGTCCACACACAACCTAAATCTCTTGACCACTTTCTTGGTGAAAAAAACTGAAGGACCCCAGAACACCCTGAGAGGGGAGGTGTGAATCAGTGTGTCAAATTTTTCTTTTAAACTGATGGATCTTATTCCCACATTGGTAGGAACCTGTTAAACTTATCTAAAGAGGAAGTGTAGAAAACAAACAATCACATGCAAAGCAATGGCACAATAATTTTACTTGGTTCACCACTAAGGGCTACATCCAAGGATCATACACCAACAGTGTGTTGGTTGTACCAAAAAACACTAATCTTCACAAGTTGTGGATTACAAGAGTTTAGCACAATCACTCTGTGCTAGATATAATTCCTTTACAAGGTTTTAGGGATAGCACACAATATCCCTTGGATCAGTTCCATTAACCCCCCTTACTCACTATGTTAGAATAATCTTCACTCATTTTATTGACTTGAAGGTTGCTTCATTGTTTTATCATTAAATCATGCATCCTAAAATGTAAATGGATGCTCTTTTGAAGTCCCAATTTCTTCCATAGATGTATATAAATTTTCCCTACACTGTTAGGTCATGAAAAATACTTTCGCAAACTGATTTGGTTACTTTATAGGCTCCCCTGAGTGTTCCACATACCACCTTACCTCCTCAACATACTGAGTAGCGGGTGTGGTACACAGATCGCCTCTCTGTGAACTGCCTGAGTGTTTTGCCTCTGCAAACTTCCTCTGCGAACCACCTCCGTGAAATGCCTTTGACCACTCCTTCTATATATACCATAAGAGCTCCATGTACCACCCTGGTCCACCGCATACCATGAGAGATTCCTCTGTGAACCCCGCTCTCTTTCACAGAGTGCTTTTCCTTATGTGGATTATTCTCTCTATGTACCATCTTCTCCTCTGCGAACCACTTTGTACTTCACCGAATTTATTCCTAAATTTTTAAACTCTAATACACCCCCTTAATAAAGGGGATTACTGCTCCTTATATAGGTAAAAATGGATCCGAAAAATCCACTAATCCAAAATTTACCAAATCTTTGATTTGGTACAGCCTTCACCACGTACCGCTCCTGTCTCGTGAACTATAGCTATCCTACAAACCTCTAACCTTCCACGTACCATACACCTCTGTCTGAATACCTTCACCACAAACTAATTTTGGTTCCATGAACTGTTCTGTGTACCATTCCCACTATTTCTTATGCGATCCAAGAATTGTTCCTAGATATGGTACGCAGTCCATGTCCCGGGACATGCGGTTCACTCCCTTTGCTGAATTCCTTCTCTATTATTCATGCCATACATTCCTATGAAAAAATTCATGATTTTGAGGCCCAAAAAATTGGAAAATAGTAGTAAATATAACTACCTTCAATATTGCTTTTAGCCTCAACCGTATGACCACATTCCTTGCAAACTCCCTAGTCATCCATGTGTAGATTGACAACAAACACAAACCATACCCCATTATTATCCATGAACAGACTTGGTTCCAATAATCTCCCCCTTTGGGTTTGTTGGAAATCTCCAGAAAAATTCAATCAGAGCACCAACCACTATCAAGACCCGATCCACAAGAATCAACTCAACCAATACTATAAGTATACATGAGCAATGCTCAATTTAAAAAACAAGAGAGAAGACATGAATTGTGTTCTCGTGTGTTTGTAACTCATAATTATACCCCATTTTAACATTTCTAAAATTACCTATTCTCAACCTTTATTCTCCATTTTGAATTTATCCATTCTCACCCATTGTTAATAAACCCAAAGAACTGAATCTTGACTTGTAGAGCTCAAAAACATGCTCCCCTGGATCATATCTCCCCCATTAACCTACATCACTTCCAAAAATAGATTAAAATAGTTAAAAAAATTGGGGAGAGGGAAATTTCATGACCTCATTATGAACTTGGAGGTGTTTAAACACCAAGGTTCAACTGATGTTTCTCAAACGTAGCCGCTACCAGTGGCTTGGTAAGAATATCAACCACTTACTCATTAGTTCCCACATGATCCATTTTAATCATGCCTTGTTCAAATTTTTCCTTGATGAAGTGATATCTAATTTCAATATGTTTCATATGAGAATGATGAACAAGATTCTTTATAAGATCAATTTCACTCTTGTTATTGTAGTAAGTCACCATTGGTTGTTTCACCTCATCACTAATTTTAGTCAGTTGTTGCTTCATCCAAAGTAGCTGATTGTAATCTTTTATTGTAGAGATATATTCAGATTCAGCAGTATTAAGAGAAGTACTTTTCTATTTCTTTCTCAGCTAACCCACACATTTTTTCCCAACATAGAATGATCCACCACTGGTGGACTTTCTGTCCACTACATCTTTATGCTAGTCAGCATCAGAAAATGATGATAGTTCACCATCACTTCCTGCAGCAAAATATAATCCATAATTGTGAGTACCTTGAATATACCTCATGATTATTTTTACTACCTCCACATATTCTTCTTTAAAATTACTCTGAAAGAGGTCCACTAATCATGTTGCAAAGACAATATATGGTTGTGTTGCTGTCAGGTACAATAATCTTCCAATGATTCTCCTATACATTATGGGATCTACAAAAGTCCTATCTTCATACTTTCCAAGTTTTTTTCCAACCACAATCAGAGTTGAAATTGGTTTAGAATCATGCATATTAAATTTCTCTAGTATCTCTATTGCATACTTTTCCTAAGATATGAAAGTGTAATCCTTCTTTTGAATCACCTAAAGCCCTAAAAAGTATGTGAGTTCACCAATCGTCGACATTTCAAATTCTGATTTCATCTGATTGGAAAATTCATCCACTGATCCCTGCCTTCTTCCACCAAAAATAATATCATCAATGTACACCAATACCATGAACTGATCCTTTTGATAATTCTTCACATAGAGATTGTGATCCACTCCTCCTATTTTTAATTCAAGCTTTTTAAGGTAAGAATGCAGTTGAGAGTACCACACCCATGGTGCCTACTTCAGTCTATAGAGTGATTTATTTAATTTGCAGACCTTTATTTCATCATTTCCAAGAAAGAAACCCACAAGTTGTTCAATGTCACCTTCTTCCTCAAGAATACCATTTAGAAAAGCTGTCTTGACATCCATTTGATACAATTTATATTCTTTTTGGATTATCATGGAAAGAAATAGTATTATTGACTCCAGTCTAGCCACCAGAGCAAATATTTATTCAATATCAACACCTTCAATATATGAATATCCTTTACACACCAATCACACCTTATTTATGATCACATTTCCATGTTCATAGAATTTATTATTGAAAATTCACCTTTTACCAATCACATTGTGATTTTTGGGTCTCTTAACTAGATCCCATGTTTCATTCTTGTCAATATGATCCAAATATTCATTCATGGATTTAACCCATGATTAATCCTTTGCAACTTCTTCAAACAAGGATGGTTACATAACTGATAGGAATACAGATTGTGTGGCATTTCTCATTCTCCTTGTTTGTGTGGGTTTAGTCCAATCCCTGATGATGTTAGATTGATCAATCTTTGCTCTTTGATTTCTTCTTTGAGGTTCAATTGAATTCTCTCCAACCATGGTTTCCTCTTCTGATTCTTCTTCATAGTCAACATCATGTTGTGAAACCCGATATTTTTTTATGCCTTCCTCCACTTTTATATTTGGATCTACTCCATGTTCACATTATTCTTCATTTTCCATTTCATCAACATAATAATTCCTTGAGGTATTTACTATTTTATCTTCAATGACCTTTACATCACTGCTTTCCACCATTTTTTCAAGACATTTATTAAAGAATTTATAGGCTTTTCTATTCATTGAATATCTGAGGAATATTCCTTTATCTTCTTCATCCCAATACTTTCCTTGATTTCCTTCTTTATTTATGATAAAACATTTACTTCTAAAAACACAGAAGTACTTCAATAAGGGATTTATTCTATGCCACAACTCATAGGGTGTAAAGACCCGAAGATTACATGTTATTTTTTTTAATTATTTAGGATTTTTATGAGTCTATGAAAATTGATGGTGCGTAATTCTGAGGCTTGGTGTTCCCAGAATGAATTTCTGAACCTTTTTTCGGGTATGTTTAGTAAACGCACGAGCATCGTTTTCTATATTTTGAACCGGTGCAAGGATTAAAAATACAAGGGCACCGTTGAATCTGTAGAACCGGGATTCACATAATAGAAGATTAACTTTCACCATAGTTGGTTGGGAGAAAAATATATTTTTTACGACTTTTAAAGAAATAATAAAATAACATAAATTGTTATTTTATTTCCTTTTCTCTTTCCAACCACCTGTTGAGCGGCAGTGGCAGGGACCATAGAGGTGTTTAGACCTTTAATTATGGGGTGTTAATTTCATGGTTACACTTTGGTTGTGTAACCACCCCTTTCATAATTAATGAGCCACTTTAATTATGTCAATTAATGAGGCACATTAATTATGTTAATTAATGAACCTCATTAATTACTCAAGGTGTTACTCACCCTTTATCCCCTCTATTTATATAGAGCTTGGGTTTAGTTTTTGGCATGACTTCATCAAGAGAGGAACCCCTGGCGAAGTGATGTCATAACTTCCACTGATAGAGAACAGAGGATTGATGATGCCCGTTGTAGGATCGATCTGAAGGACGACAGATGATGAACGCTAACGACTGCGATATCTCTAGAAAATCGAGGTAGGGGTTGTCTTTTAATTCAAGGTTTTACCCTCAATTACTTTCCTCATTCTTGTATTTGTGGGAGGTTTTTGCAGGGATTTGAACGGGGTTCAACATTATTAAAATGTGATGAATAATTACATACCTCTTGTTATAAAGCTAATGCAGAGGGCATGGGCCAAATTAACAAGGCTTGGACCCTCTGCCACTTATTTTTTGTTATCGCGTTCTTCAGGGATGATTTTCCCAATTTGACGACAACACGAGACAGAAGGTCACACCATGGAAGTGATGATCCGAGAGGCCCTTCGGTGTAAACGACACCAAGAATGGACCACCAGAGCATGTCTAGTGGCCCACGGAAACAACCGCAGGTGCACCATGTCGGCGGAGGCCGGCGGTGGCCGGAGGAGGCTCGAGACAACCGACTGTGGGTGGCGAGAAGGCGGTGCGCCATCGCATGCCATAGTGGCTAGAGATGGCTGACCTGAGTCGGCCGCGTGGGAGAAGGGCGGCACCCACAGGTGCCGCCGGTGGCAGCAGCCACGGTAGGAGGGGGCGGCACGGCCCCGCACCGCGCCGCGTCGCGCTGGAAAAAACTGCCCCGCATACTCGGGGTCAGCTGGGTGGAGCGGTCCACCTTCATGCGGGATGGTCCAGACGTGGGCCGGCCAAATGGGCTAGATGTGGGCCAAATAAATGGGTCTGACCCGCAGCCCAGCGAGTTAGCGAGGGTGGGTCGAGCCCCACCAGGCGGGCCGGGCCAACCGTGGCCCGGGCCCGCGAACCAGCCTGGCCAACCCCGATGGGCCGTACCCAGTGAACCGGGCCGACCCTTAATAGGTCAGACTTGAGCGGGGTCATGTAGACCCCTAGACCCATTGCATTAGGTCGGCCTGACCAAGTCGGACCGCGCCTAGACCCAACCGGCCCTCGAATAACGAAACATCTGTAACTGACGAAGCGAGTGTCCGTTTGACACGCCATCAGTGGCGTTGGGACCCCTTTTGGGAAGAAGTTCCTTTGGAATATTCCTGTGGTCCTGACTGAGCTGGGCCGAACTGATGTGTAATCACTCCCGTTTCACGGAAAGGGGTATAACTAATAGACTGAGAATCTGATTGACGCACCATCTGTGGCATAAGGACCCTTATGACAAGGAAGTCATTTGGAGATACTCTAAGTGAGTATTTATGGAGTTTGAAATGTGACCTGGGTTGGATTAGACTTGAATCCAACTGAGACCTTTTTACAAAAGTGCCCATATCTCACAGACCAGGCGTCCAATCGACATGTCGTTTGTCACGTTTGGACCCATATGATGGGGTGGTCCCTTAGATATAATTTTTTGGGACTTAGTACTGATTGAAATATGAATTATGGCTTGAGGAGAAGAGTCTTCCGAAGATCAGGCGTGCTTCATGCGGGAATCCAGTGGCTAGATATGACATGAAGAAGAAGAGAGACCAATACAGGCTAGCATCAGAAACTCCAGAGTGAGATGATATAGCTGTATGACTAATAATCTCTAACTCTATACCAGTGACCAATATAGGTCAAAACTAGTGACCAATATGGGTCAGCACCAGCGAACGATATGGGTCAGCACCAACGACCAATACAGTTCAGCACCATCGACCAATATGGGTCAGCACCAGCGACCAATACAGGTCAACACCAAAGACCAATATAGGTCAACATCTAGCAACCAATATGGGTTAGCATATAGTGACCTATACAGGTCAGCAGTGGAGTTACTATGGATAGGATGATCTGGCTTTACGACTAGTCATCCCTATCCCAATAACCTTAAAGTTATACCATTAGAGTGAACTGTCTCTTTTTTTGTGCTTCACGATTTAAATCATGCTTGTGATATTACCTTTGTGGTATTTCTTGTGGTGTTTTACTTTGTGGATTACTGAGATAACTTTGAGGGTCTTAGGGTCCCCTACTAAGTTGTTATATTCACCCCGGCATGGGCTTCGCCCGCACATGTGTGTCTTGTGCAGACTACTGATGATCTGAGACAGACTTTGGAGGTTTGGGACTTGGTGGAGCTTGGTGTGATGGGAGTAGTAGAGATCCTCTTCTTCAACTTCAAACTTATAGATACAACCCTCCAGGTAGAGATCTAGGGAAAATGCGACAACTGTTTACTTTCTTTTCAATTTCTAGGGATTGTATTCTGGCCCATTGTTTTTCAATTTATAGTTTTACTTGTGGTTTTACTTTACGCTCGTGATTATACCTCAATTTTGTTGGTTGTTTACTTCGATTGCCCTTTTTGAGTGTGTACAGATCTCTAAGGTAATGAATTCCCTATTCGGGAAAATCCTTCAGGTGCTAGTCACCAACCCCTGGCCTATGGAAGGCGGGCTTGGGGTAGTCACGTTCGGGCCCCGTGGGACGGGTCGTGAAAAAGTGGTATCATAGGGCGGTCGGTTCTACCAGAAGAACTAAAAGTATATTTTTAATGAGGCAATTGTCTAAAGTGTCTTGAGTTTAGTTTTCAGTACAGAGAGTCCAGTGTTGGTACGGTGACTGATGTATCCATACACCAGGACCCTGAATTTTGTTTTCCAACTCAATACATTAAAACACTAATTGCTAGTGTTTTGAAAAGTTTTATTGATCTTTGTTAAGTGAGCTCACTAGGTATAACTTATTGATCGTGGTGCATCTATTTCTTATAGGATGCCTCCATGAAGATATCCATCTAGGATTCTAGTTAGTGATTGTGACAGTGGTCCACCGAGCGATGAGGCGTCGGTACATGGACCACTCACAGTGATGGCACCTTCGGGTGGTGTACCAGCAACACCACCACTCGTTGAGAAGAAGATGCTACCAGTGGATCATATACGCCGACTGAGAGCGTTTCATGAGTTCCAGAGAAAGAGGACTCCAAGGTTTCGAGTCGAGACGAAACCCCAGGCAGTATAGGATTGGCTTGAGGTAGTTTCATGGGTGTTTCTATTAATAGAGACATCCACCGAGAAGATGGAAATCATGACCACTAGCCTTCTTCAGGGCTCGATAGGATGATGGTGGAGCTCGACGCTCTAGGTGCATGAAGAGATGACCCTCAACTGGATGGAATTTGGGAGACTTTTCAGGGCAGAGTTCATGCCATCAACACTATGCTCTATGCATATTCAGGAGCTGTTGCATCTACAGAAGGGAATCCATATTATGGCTCAGTATTTGGTGAGATTTAATGACCTCTCTCGATACTCTAACGACATGGTATGAGAACCTTACTTGAGGGCCCGAAACTTTGAGTAGGGGCTCTGATGAGATATCAGAGCTGCGACAGTTTCTCTCAACATCCCAATATAGACTGGGGTGCTATAGTAAGCTTTAATAATGGATAGATTCCTTGATAAGTAGGCATAGATAGTGAGAGCCCCTACTAGATGATAGGTATCAGATTCATCTGTATCTAGCAGTAGATAGATGACGCAGAAGCCCAAGTGGGCTAGACCTTATGGAGGGCAACCTCGGGACGCAAGGTCAGTGGTGCGAGGATCGAGAGGCTATGGGAGCCACCAGCGAGGCATTATTTTTTTTCCTTCAGGTTAAATGGTTATAGAGACCGTGACTATCCAAATCCACATGCGGATGATTAGCAGACAGTGGAGGGGCCACCAAGGTAGTGACAATAGCTAGAGCATGAGCATCAGCCAGTAGGTGGACAAGGCATGGGAGTAGGACGTGTAGCGGGAGGTGGTCAAGGTCTCCAGGCACTACCACCGCCACCCCCAGGCGGTCCACCATGAGCTCAGGGAGCAGGTGGATAGGGACATGCCCAGCTACAGGCAGTAGAGTCTCACAATCTTGATGTCCTTGAGATAATATGAGGTACGATCTGTATCTTCTCTACTTTAGCATCAGTTCTTATCAACACGGGTGCTAGCCATTCTTTCCATGTTGTAGACTTAGTTCGATATTTTGATATTCCAATTGAGCTTTTAGACCGACCTATGCATTTGGATACTCCTACAGTGGGAAATTTAGCGGTCACACACTGGTATCGAAAGTGTGATATTACTCTCATAGGAGAGAGTTTCAGATGTGATTTTCTAGTAGTGGAGTTGAAGCCCTACAATATCATTATAGGAATGGAATGGATATCAACAGTTCATGTGCAGATTGACTACTTGAGACATACAATACGATGTATGTGTAGAGATGAAGGTCGGTTTTCCTTTGTTGGTGAGAAGGAAAATAGATCAGCACAATATGGACTTACGCTCAGGAGGGTGCATCCGATTACATATCAGCTGGCTTTCATGACCTTTGACATGGTGGATGAGGCGAGTCCATAGTTCCCAGTGGTGGTGGACGAGTATGAGGACGTCTTTCCAGAATATGTCCCAGGACTACCTCCTCATAGAGAGGTAGAATTCCGCATTGACTTGTACCCAGAAACACCACCGATATATACACCAACACATCAGATGGACCCTGTGGAGCTCTGGGAGATGAGGGTATAGTTGGAGGACTTACAAAGGAAGGGATTTGTAAGGCCCAGTGTTTCTCCATGGGCATCCCTGGTGTTGTTTTCCAAGAAGGAAGATGTAAGTTTGAGGCTATACGTGGACTTTCGGCACCTAAACCAGGTGACCACGAAGAATAAGTATCCTCTGTTTAGGATTGATGATTTGTTTGATCAGTTGAAAGGATAGAAGTGGTTCTCAAAGATAGACCTCATATTAAGCTATCATTAGATCAGGGTATGGGATGGGGACGTACTGAAGACAAACTTCAGATGTAGGTATGGCCATTATGAGTTCTTGGTGATTCCTTTTGGCATGACCAATGCTCTAGTAGTGTTCATGGGGCTCATGAACAGGATCTTCCAGCCATACCTTGATCGCTTTGTGGTGGTCTTCATCGATGACACCTTGGTGTACTCAGCGTCCAAGGAAGAGCACATTGTACACTTGAGGATATTTCTAGACACACTCCGGGACCACCAATTATATGGGAATATCTCGAAGTGTGAGTTCTAGATACAGAAGGTAAACTTCTTGGGATACATCATCTCAGAGGATGGAGTTGTATTGGATCCAGTGAAGATCAAGGTAGTAATTGCTTGGGAGCCACCCAGGAGTGTTACTGAGGTGTGAAACTTCCTTGGATTAGTAGGTTACTATAGGAGTTTCATACTCAATTTCTCCAGAGTATCAACACCTATGAATTCCTTGACGAATAAGGGGAAACCCTTCCTATGGTTAGAGACATTCCAGCAGAGATTTCAACAGTTGACGCAGAGCTTGACCAATGCTCCCATCCCGAGGTTGCCAGAGGAGGGCACTAACTACGTGGTTTACTACAATGCATAAGGGACTGGACTTGATTTTATCCAGATACAGGATGATTACATTATTGCTTATGGCTCATGATAGCTAAGGCCTCATGAGTATAATTATGCAACTCACAACTTGGAGTTGGCAGCGATAGTCTTCGCACTGAAGATGTGGCGAAACTACTTGATGGGTGAGTGGTTCATTATTTACTCAGACCACAATAGTCTCAGATATATCTTCACACAGAAATATCTGAATCTGATAAAACAACATTGGCTAGAGTTCCTCCAAGACTATGAATTTGAGATAGTCTATACTCCTGGGAAGGGGAACGTAATGGTAGATGCACTTAGTCGGAGATCAAGTTCGCAGCTACTAAACGAGGCTTCAAAGTAGTTAGCCTTGCTTCAGATATCCTTTATGGATAGAGATGAGATAGTATACCTCTAGTCAATGATAGTTTCCCCTCCACTCCTTCAGCGATTCAGGGTGGCACAACTCGGAGACAGCAGCTGCGAGACTACATGTTCTTAGATATCCTCAGGCTATACACCTGACAGATATTCTAAAGGTAGGGAGCAAACTATCTTTTTCAGAGGACGTACATTTGTACCAGTGGCTCTACAATAGGAGGTGTTGAGGGATTTCCATACACCCCCCTTGACAGTACATCTAGGCATGATGAACAGGCATCAGGACCTCCAACATTAGTACTTGTGGCCAAGGACGAAGAAAGCTGCAATGAAGTTTGTTTATAGATGCCTCACTTGCCATCAAGTGAAGGCTGAGCACCAGGTACCAACAGGCTTGACCCAACCCCTCAAGATACCAGAGTGGAAGTGGGAAGGGATATCGATGGACTTAATGAAGGGGTTACCATGTACATATAGAGGGCACGATACCATCTAGGTAATTGTTGAAAAACTCACCAAGTCGGTCCACTTCTTTGTTATTCGAGAGAAGGGTTCAGTAGAGATCTTAGGACATCTCTATATTTAGGAGATCATGAAACTTCATGGGGTGCCTTCTATGATAGTATCATACTATAATGCACGCTTCACATCCCGGTTGTGGAAGGGATTGTAGGAGGCTTTCAGAACTTAGCTTCGCTTGAGCACAACTTTTTCACCCACAGATAGATGGTCAGACTGAGTGGACCATCCAGACCATGGAGGACATGATTCGTGAATGTGTCCAAGATTTTTTTCATAGTTGGGAGGACCACCTACCCTTGGTAGAGTTCGTGTACAATAACAACTATCACTCCACCATTGGTATGGAATCTTTTGAGGCATTGTACGAACGACCGTGCAGATCACCCTTGTGCTAGATGAATCCAGGAGATCCAGTACTCATGAGCCCAAAGATGGTATAGGCTACCACTAACAAGGTTCAGGTCATCCAAGAGCGGATAAAAACAACATAGATCCGACATAAGTCCTATGCTGATAGGCGATAGATAGACTGGAGTTCCAGGAGGGGGACCACGTATTCTTGCGAGTCTCCCCTCGATGGGGACTATGAAGATTTGTATGAGGTGGAAAACTCTCATTGAGGTTTATCAGACCTTTATTGATACTTCAATGGATTATCTAGGTGGCGTACCGCTTGGAACTGCCACCGCAGTTGGAGAGGGTGCATGATGTCTTCCACATATCCCAGCTAGGGAGATACGTGCATGACCCATCTCACATCATCGACCATGGTGAGCTGGAGATTGATGATGGGAGACTTTTCCGAAGTTACCGGTGGAGATAGAGGATCGATATGATCAGGTCCTTTGTGGGTGGTCGATTCCTCTAGTGCGAGTTCATTGGTAGCATGAGAATATCCAAGAGAGCACATGGGAGTGAGAGGCTCATATGTGTGCCCAATACACCTCTTTGTTTGTGTATCCTTGTTTGGATTTTAGGGATGTAAAGCCCCTAAGGTGGAGAGAATGAAAAGACCCTAAAATTATATGTATTTTTTTAATTATTTGGGATTTTTACGAGTTTTCAAAAATAGACAGCACGTAATTCTGAGGCCCGGTGTGCTCGAAATGAATTTCTGAACTTTTTTTCGAGTACATTCAGTAAACGCACGGGCAACATTTTCTATATTTTGAACCGGTGCTCGGATTAAAAATCCAAGGGCACCTTTGAATCTATAGTGCCGAGATTCTCTTAAGGGAAGCTTCACTTTGACCATAGTTGGTTAGGAGAAAAAGATAGTTTTTGCAACTTTTAATGAAATAATAAAATAACATAAATTGTTATTTTATTTCTTTTTCTTTTTCCTACCACCTGTTGAGCGGTGGTGGCGAGGACCATAAAGGTGTCCAGACCTTTAATTATGGGGTGTTAATTGCACGGTTACACTTTGGTTGTGTAACCACCCCTCACATAATTAATGATCCACTTTAATTACGTCAATTAATGAGGCACATTAATCATGTCAATTAATGAACCTCATTAATTCCTCAAAGTGTTACTCACCCTTTCTCCCCTCTATTTATATGGAGCTTGGGTTTAGTTTTTGGCATGAATTCATCAAGTGAAGAACCCCTGATGAAGTGACACCATGCCTTCCACCGATGGAGAAAAGAGGATTGACGACGCCCGTTGTAGGATCGATTCAAAGGACAACAGATGACGAATGCCAATAACTGCGATATCTCCAACGAATCGAGGTAGGGGTTGTCTTTTAATTCAATATTTTCCCTTGATTATTTTCCTCATTCTTTTATTTGCGGGAGGTTGTTAATTTAGATTTGAATGTGGTTCAACATTATTAAAATGTGATGAATAATTACCTTCATCTTGTTATAAAGATAATGCAGAGGGCACATGCCAAACAAACAAGGCCCAGACCCTCCGTCGCTTGTTTTTTTTGTTGCGTTCCTCAGGGACGATTTTTCCAATTCGACAGAAATGCGAGACAGAAGGTCACGCTATGGAAGTGGCGATCCGAGAGGCCCTTATGCGTAGATGGTACCAAGAATGGACCCCTGGAGCACGTTTGGTGGCCCTTGTAAACAACCACCGGTGTGCTGCCGCGCACTGCGGTGGCCAGAGGCGGCCGACCTGAGTCGACTGCGTGGGAGAAGGGCGGTGCCTATAGGCACCGCTGGAAGCAGCAACCTCGATAGGAGGGGCGACGTGGCCCCGCGCCATGTCGCATCACACTAGACGAAATGGCCCCACATCCATGGGTCCAAATGGGTGGAGCAGTTCACCTTCAGGCGGACCGGGCCGGATGCGGGCTGGCCGAACGGGTTGGACCCGTAGCCCAGCGGGCCAGCGCGGGTGGGCTGAGCCCCACCCGGCGGGTCGGGCCAACTGCGACCTGGGCCAACAAACCAGCTGAAATAACTTCGACGAGCTAGAACCATTGAACCGGTCTGACCCTTAATGAGCCGGACCTTGGTGGGGTCAGGTAGACCCCAGGACACGTTGCGTTGGGCCAACCTGACCAAGTCGGACTGGGCCGAGACCCAACCGACCCCTGAATAAAGAAACACCTGTAACCGATGAACCGGGTGTCTGTTTGACACGAAGTCATTGGTGTTGGGAACCCTTTTGGGAAGTGGTTCCTTTGTCATATTCTAGTGGGCCTGACTGATCCGGGCTGGACCGAGGTTCAATCACTCCCGTTTCACGGAAAGGAGTGTAACTAACAGACCGAACGTCCGATCAATGCGCCGTCTATGGCATAAGGACCCTTCTGAAAAAGTGGTCCTTTGGAGATAATCTAAGTGAGTTTTTGAGTGAGTTTGACATGCTATATTGGTTGGATCAGACTTGAATCCAACCAGGCCCTTTTAATAAAAGTGCCCATATCTCACAGACCGGGCGTCCGATCGACGCGTCGTCTGTCACATTTGGACCCCTATGACGGGGAAATCCCTTGGGTATGCTTTTTGTGGGACTTTTCATTGGTTGAAATATGATCGATGGCTTGAGGAGAAGAGTTTTCCTGAGATCAGGCGTGCTTTGTGGGGGAATCCAGTGGCTGGCTGTGATATAAAGAAGAAGAGCGACTAATATAGGTTAGCATCATAAAATCCAGAGTGGGATGATCTAGATGTACAACTAATCATCCCTACCTCTGTACTAGTGACCACTACGGGTCAGAACCAATGACCAATATGGTTCACCACCAGCGACCAATATGGGTTAGCACCAGCGACCAATACGGGTCCGCACCAACGACCAATACAGGTCAACACTAGCGACCAATATGGGTTAGCACCAGCAACCAATACGAGTCAGCATCTAGAGACCAATACGGGTCAGAATACAGTGACCTATACAGGTCATAAGTAGAGTTACTATGGATATTATGATCTGGATTTACGACTAGTCATCCCTATCCCAGTAACCTTGAAGTTATACCGTTAGAGTGAGCTGTCGCTTTTGATTTGTGATTCATGATTTAGATTAAGCTTGTGATATTACCTTTGTGGTATTTCTTGTGGTGTTTTACTTTGTGGATTACTAAAATACCTTCAGGGGTCTAGGGGTCCCCTACTGAGTTTTTATACTCACCCCTGCATAGGCTTTGCCCGCACGTGTGTGTCTGGTGCAGAATACTGATGCTCTGAGTCAGATTTTGGAGGTTTGAGACTTGGTGGATCTTGGTGCAATGGGAGCAGTCGAGATCCTCTTATTTGACTTTAAACTTATAGCTACTACCCTCTAGGTAGAGCTCCAGGGAATATGCGACATCTTTTTACTTTCTTTTCACTTTCTAGGGCTTGTATTTCGGCCCACTATTTTTCAGTTTACAGTTGTACTTGTGGTTGTACTTTACGCTCATGGTTATACCTTACTTTTGTTGGTTGTTTACTTTAGTTTCCCTTTTTGAGTGTGTACATATCTCAAAGGAAATGCCTTCCTTGTTCAGAAAAATCCTTCAGGTGCTAGTCACCAACCCCTAGCCTATGAAAGGAGGGCTTGCAGTAGTCACGTCCAGGCCCTGTGGGACGGGTCGTGGCATAGGGTGTCTTAGTTTCACCCATGTAAATCCCTATTTGATTTTGAATATGTATTTCAGCTTGAACAACCTCTTTCCAATAATGGAGAGAGATATGACTCTCAATCAGCATAGTTCTAGCCATACTGTTCCCCTGTCGATTCCAGTGCTTAACAACTCCATTTTTCTATGGGGTTCTCACAACAACCACCGATGTTGAATTCCATGTTTCTCCAGGTAATTTTCCAACTCAATTGAAGTATATTATCCTCCATTTTCGGACTGTAGAATTTTGATTGTCTGTCCAGTATCATTTTTAGCAATTCGACGATAAGTTTTCATGTAATCAAGCACTTTTAGTTTCCTATGAATAACCATCACACATGACATTCTACTATAATCATCTATGAAAAGAACAAAGTACCTTTCTCCATGAGTTATAGAAACATTTATCGTGCCACATACATCTGTATAGATAAGATCAATAAGATTTGATGCCCTTTTCTTCTTTGGACGATAAGAACTACAGACCAACTTCCCCCATATACACTACAAGAAAATGAACATTTCATAGCGGTTTTTTGGATATGGAGGTGGTTTAAACTACCTCCATATGCTTCTACGACCGTTTTAAAAAACCGCCACTAAATTGTGTGTCGAAATACAATACATGACAATTTACTCAATTTAGCAGCAGTTTATGGTAACCGTCATTGTGGCTGCATTTAGTATAGGTTTTTTATGTTTTAGTGGTGGTTGTCCCATCCAAAATTAGTTTTTTAGGGGCAGTTAAACTGCCGTTAAAAAAAATCATTTTCACCTGGAAAACCGCCCCTAAAACCAAGATAACCGCCGCAAAATAATAAAGGAATATGAAAACTATTTAGTGGAAGTTTTAACCGCCACAGATAGAAAAATACTGAAATTTTACCAGTGTTTAAAACCACTACTAAATATAATACTTTTTTTTGCAATGGTTAAAACTGCCACTAAAGCCAGATTTACAAAAAAAAGAAACTGATTTTACAGCCCCAGTACCAGTGCCCTAAAAAGAAAAACCATTCCAATTTCACAGGCACATACATCCCACATCCAAAATAATACCATAAGACCAACATTTTCATAAGAATCACATGATAGATACTTGAATAGTAGGTTTAGTATGATCTCGGTACATAAAATTTATTCTAAGTACATGAAGTGTCACTTTTTGGATATAATGGTTTCACAATTAGGGATAACAGTTGATCTCAAGTATGTTGATGTATTTGTGTATCTGTCATAACTGAGGAATGTAATCGACAGTCTATGTTTTATTGGATTTTATGGGAATTAAAGGAGAATCATTTTGGATATCTTTCACTTAGAATTTCCAATGACCACAATTACCAAGAATGGATTCACGTTTGACTGTACATACTAGTGTGAGGAAGTTTCCATAGTGTTGAAGAAGTGGTTGTTGTCAGCTCTGATCCTAACCATTCCTGATCCTAACATTGGAAATTTAGTGAAATGTGATACATCTGGTTCTGGATTAGGATATGTTATGATTTAGAGTGATAAATTAGTCACTTTGGGTTTCATCATCTTTTAACCCACAAGATGAAATACTCTAATCCTGTATTTTAGTTTTGTAGTTGTGGTCCATGCATTGAAATGATCATGACAGAACCTCTTGGGAGAGAGATTTGTTAGGTACTTTGGAACCTAGAGTGCATATAATATTTTCTCAATGCATGGACATAATATTTATTAGATGAATTTCATAGAGTAATTGTATATGTTTGACATCGATAAATAGTATTCAACTAGAAATAGAAATATAGTGGTAAATGCATTGGGCTAGAAAATGTAGGAGATGGGAGAACATATTTCATTAGCTGAATAGAAGATCTTATCTTCACTGTAAGACTAGTTGGTGGGTATAGTTGAGGGTTTAGGGGAAGCAATGTGGGTATCCTTAGAGATAATGTATTCATTGATTAAACAAGTAAAGACAAATTAGAATATTATTCTGGAATGTATCATAATGTGTGATAGGTTGGAAGAATGTGAAACTATTTCAGGATTGAATTTTGATATACATGGAGTGTTTATAGTTTGTATCATGGTAATGGTCACATATTCCATGATAGATGAGTTAATGAGATCCTATAATGCTTTAAAGTGAGATGTTCACCCAGGGCTGACCATGATTTATAATAATGAAAAGTGGATGTTCTGGTGGCCCTCTATAGTAAGAGACATTGAAGGCTTTGTTTCCCATTGATTGACTTGTCCAAAAATTATCACCAAGTGTTAGAGTTGATAGTTGAAGTGGGATGTTTACCCAGGGCTGACCTTTTTTACCTCATAGTTTTGATAATTATAATAGAAGTCTATGAGTTGATAGTTGAAGTCCAAATTAATGAGCAATCAGGAAGGATGATCCAAACCATATAGGACATGATTTAAGATTTTATTATAGATTTTAGCCACCAGATGAATCTTTTGGGGAGATACAAATTCGGGTAGTGTAATACACTCAAGTTTTCAACAGATATTTTTAAATTCTACTATTAATGAAGTGGACAGTCCCTCTACCTTAACAGGATCAAGACACTCAAGTGTTCAACAGATATTTGTAAATTATTATCAAAACTATTTTGAATAAGATTAAAGCATAAGTGGGAGTGATCACATGCCAACTATAAAACATGAGAATAGAATACTATAAAATTTGAATAAAGAAGGGCTATCCACTAAAAACAAGTTGAAGGGAGTTACAAAACTGGATATTCCCAAGAAAATCAATAAAAAGGTTGATCGTTCATCCTTGGGTAAAAAACCTAATAAATTTAGGAAAAATGAATCATAAAAAATGATTCATGATAATAAAGAATCAACATATATGGTACATACCACACTCGATAAATCAAGACATAAAAGGAAACATCAAAAATCAATAAAATACATAAAAGAAAACATGAGAAATCAATAAAGTGTTAGGTCATAAAAACGTTTGGTGGAAACTATGTGCCACACATGATACATATAAAAACCAATTGTTAGAATATTTTTCCAACATATCAACAATACAACTAATCAAAGTTTGATGATGAACACAACTTGTCACCCTCTCCACCTCCATCTCTACTTCCTGCTACCACCTATAAGAAAATTATATTGAAAATTAAATACTATTGTATATTTATATTTAAAATTAAAACCAATAAAAGTTTGAAAACTAAATGATTTTGAATTTTTGTGATTTACCTGCTCACCACCAGTCAATGCAATACCACCAGGGGAAGATCCGATCATCTTTTGATATAAATCAATCAATGCTTTTTGCAAAGTGGATATCTGAACCCCCCGGTCTTGAAATGTGTTTTGTAGAGAAACAATATCTCTCTGAGTATCTCAGGGTATGGACTGATTACAACTAGGATTAGATGAAACTGCAATCCTTGGTGTCCTGCCAAAGACCTCAGATGGTATGGGTCCCAAAACCATCTCGCACACTCTACCAGGATGCTCCTTCCTAAAGACTTTAGCAACTGGGTCATCCTCGGAGATTGAGTAGGACTGCGTAGGATTGACATCCCACAGTTCATTAATTTTTACCTATAAATCAAATAAAATTCATATTAGAATCAATATATATTAACATAGTAACAATTGATAATAATTTATTATAATGAAAAATAAGTTCATACCCCAACTTCTTTGGTAGGATTATTAATAAAAATTCCATCAGATTTTTGGTGAACATTCAACAACACTTTTTTTCGGGTTTCTTTGTGCCCTAAACTCTATGACTGCATTAAAAAAACATAAATCAACAATTTAATATATTAAAAAAATAATATTTTCTTATAAATATTTAAACTAATGAAAAGATTACCAGATCAGATCAGCTTCTAGAAAAACTCTTTGATCCCACAGTGTGAGGAATGACATGCTTAGCCCGGCTTTATGCATTCTTTCTTGGAAGATCCTAAAATAAATAAAATTCAATTTAATATTAATGTATTCAATGTCATCTTCTCTTTATATACATGTATAAATGTAAAATGATATTAATATAGTAATATATATTTAAATACCATCTGCTTATCATCACGATGTCTGTCAACAAAAACTTTCCATTACACTTTGGGTACCCCATCAGGTAGCTTGTCATACATCTGTTGGGAGGTCAACAAAGTATTGTTGACATCACCCCACAATCTCTATTTAAAGTATTTCCATTTTACCAATATTTTTCAATGTCCACTTTCATGCTATCACATCAGTAATTGTAAAGCCAAAAAACATCTGTACATAGAAATTCATTTTGAAAATATTAATAACATGACATTAAATTACACCTTAATGTATTAAAATTACCTTTATTTGGGAATCAAAAACTTCATTTTTCCAACTTTCTGGCATATTCCTCCAATCATCATACAAAATAGGAAGGAAAATGGACTCTGTGGTTAGCTTGCCTAAAATCTGTCCAAGTAATCCTATGACATCATCTATAGGGACCCTATATGAATCAAATGGGACAACTATCTTCTATCCGATCAGATTACATACATCTAAATTTTTTATATTTTTCTCCACACTTTCATTGTTTCCATATTTAATTAACAAATAGTTAGTATAAAAAATTGCAATAAATTTATTCATATTTTACTTATAAAAGTCACCCTCCAGTATCCCCGCAAATAACTAGAAGTGGCGCATTGCTCCCCCACTACTGAGGCTCCTAAAGTGGGAGGCGATGGCTAAGATACTGAAGGGACACTCACAGAGGGTATGAGAGATGGTATAGGGGGAGATGGTGTAGGGGGCAAGTGGATGGTGGCTCAAATGCCGTAGGGAGAGAGACAGATGGATCGTCATCTGTCGTAGTGGTCGAGGAAACAATATATCACTTCCTCCTTGGAATTCCTGTCATTTAATCAAATAAAATTAAGCTCAAAACATATATTTCAAAAAATTTATGCATAAAAAAATTAAATATGATAACATATGCACAATACTAACAAACAAAATATACATAACAATGATAATGAATGATTGCACAAATGAAATAAGTGGTTGCTAAATGACTCCATAACTGTACATACAATCACTTTCTACTTTAATCATGTCAGTTTCCTACTCCATTAATTCATCCACTTCATTCATCCTTTCTAGACTAATATTTTCAATATCATGATGGACAAATAATTTTGATTCTTGTTGTTGATGAGATTTAATGTCATAGGTCAAATCTTCCACTTAATCACCCATATCATACAAATATCTTTGTTTTACATGAGAAACTACACTCCACCCTTCATCCAAAACATCATTCACATAATATTACATTTTTTCTTGCGATGATAAGATATATGGATCATGCAGTTCATGATCACCAATATCCATCAAGTGAGAGAAGTTCACAGAAATAAATTGCAAGGAATCTCTTTTAACACCTCTGATAATATCGACCCAATTGCATTTGAATAAAACAACTAAGAAATGACTATAGTAGTTTAATTCAATAATGTCGGTCAACTTTCCATAGTATCCCACTTTAGAAAATGTAAATATACCACTATTCTATATTTTCAAACCCTCTTCTCGATCGGCTGTACAAAATCTAAAGCCATTCACATTGTAAGCGTCGTACTTTCTAACTTGTTTTAGAGGACCTAGAGTAAGAAACTTCAAATATTCTGATAAATCTGCTTGAGTATCAATATTAATGATCTAAAAAAATAAATATACTTTATTAGAATTACAAAATATATGTTTCAACCTAATATTCGTATTTATTACAATATTTATGAACTTACACATCGTGAAAACCATTTTACAAGCTCTTTATTAACAAATTTCATTATATATTTCTCATTTTGTGTTCAGAATCTCTTTCGTCTCTTTGTTTGTATCATCAAATCTTTAATAAATGGATCTACAATTTCACTATTCAGAAGTATATATCTATGTTTCTGTAATAATTCTATTTCTGTCAGTGTAACATTTGAGGTCCTCTCAACTGATCGGCCAATAACAGAAAATATTTTTGATTTCTCATGTATTTGAGATTGAGTTGATGTGTCTTCAAAATGTTCAACTCAATTAAATCTTATCTCAATATCATCCAAGTATCTAGAACAAAAGTTAAGATACTCCTCTTCCAAATATCCTTCAACAATAGAGCCTTCTTGGTAAGCTTTATTTCTCACGTATGATTTCAAATGCCCAATATATCTGTGAAATAAAATAATAAAACATAATTATGCATTTAATTAAGTGACAAAAATTGTTTACTTAACTGAAAAACATATAAATAAAGTACCTCTTAATTGGATACATCCATCGATAATGAACGGGGCCTTCTAATTTAGCTTCCTCAACCAAATGCATAGTTAAATACATCATGACAGTAAAAAACGATAGAGGAAAGATCATCTCTATTGCACAAAGTGTCAATACAAACCTCTCCTGAAGGTTGTCAAGATCAAATGGATGTATTTATTTCTCACATATTTGTCTGAAAAATGTGTAGAATTGGAGTACAATAGTAGTAACTTTTTCAGGTAATAATATATGTAATGCCAATGGTAGTAACTGTTGTAACAAAATATGTGAATTTTGAATTTTCAATCCATATAACTTACGATTCTTTCTCAAGGTGTTACTTGAATACCCATAAAATAATTTCACATGCTTTAAAATTTGAATGAATGTATCTTTATCCCTATTTTTCATTGCAAAAAATTGTCAGAGCATACTTTTCATTCTCATCTGGCTAGAGATCACGTTTTATGTTCATTAATTATAAGTCTTTCTAAGCATTGAGATGATCCTTTGACTTTCCACGATCATTAAGAAATGTGAAGATCAAATTGTCACATACATTCTTCTCAATATGTATCACATCAAGATTATGCTGTAACAAATTAAATTCCCAATACAAAAGTTTGAAGAATATACTTTTTTTCCATTGTTGCATTCTAATTTCACTTGACGATGCACTTCGAACCTGTTTCCCGCTATCATTAAAATAATGAACCTTCCCAAATTTTGTTTCAACATTTCCAAGTTATGTCAATATTTCAGAACCAGTTAAAAACTTTTGAGGTGGTCTATGATCAATGAAATCGTTAAATTTTGATCTATTCAGCCAAAATCTATGAGATACATCGAGAAATCTTCGATGACACAAGAAGAACGTGAGGTAGCCATTTAGGCTCAAAATAAAAGTTACGAATAGGACAATCCAAACCTATGTAAGTGTTCCAACTAGATAAATTCCCAAGCCCAGGGAAGTCACTAATTGTCCACATTAAAGTAGCACACATTTTAAACATTGTTTTAGAAGAAGCATCAAATGTCTCAACATCGTTGCTCTATAACTCTTGTAATTCTTCAATTAAAGGCTTAAAGTATATATCAATATCATTTCCAAGAATTTTTTTCCATGAATAATAATTGAAATGATAAAATATGTTTTTTTTCATACACATCCATGGAGGCAGACTGTAAGGGATCAAAACAACTAGCCAAATGCTATAACTGATACTCAAAGTCCCAAATGGGTTGAATCCATCGGCAACCAATCCCAATCGAAAATTCCTTGGATCAGTTGAGAAATATGGATGTAATGAATCAAATTTATTCCATGATTTTTAATCTCCTGGATGTCACATTAACTTATAATTTCTATTATCTACAGAATGCCACTTCATGTGTTCGGTGGTTTTCAATGACATGAATAATCTTTTCAATCAAGGATTTAAAGGAAATAAATGCAAAACCTTTTCAGGTTTGTTTCTTTTCTTCTTCTTCTTCTTCATGGTAGTATGTTGATTCAGACTTCCAACATCACCCATTGATTTTCATCTAGAAGAATAATATTTTTTACAATCCTGTCTACTTGAATCCTCTCGCCAATAAAGCATACAATCATTGGGACACACATGTATTTTTGTATAATTCAAACCAAGCCTATTAACAACTTTTTTCATATCATAAAAATACTTGGGGATGTTTGATTTAGGAAATGCATCATGCAAAAATTCCAATATCATGTACATTTCCTTATTTGTAATTCCACATATAAATTTGATATGGTACAACTTCAGTTGAATTTTTTTTTTTGAATATTTCAAACATCCACTATACAACTCTTGATTTCCATCTCAACTAAATTATGAAACATATTTTACTCAGTGAATTTTTATCTTACATTAGTATCCACATAATCAAGAGGAGGATCTACTGATATGTTACAATCTTGATATAGTTGTCCTACAGTCTCAAAAACATCACTTTTCACATTGCTATTTGTAGCACCCTCATCGGGTTGTTTTGATATGTTTTGATATTGATGGTGGTGTCTTGAAGTACTTAATGAATCATTTATAAGGTTTTTCATTTCATTTTCTATTTTCGATGAATTTGGGAGCTCATTCTGTGGATTGGCATCAGTGCTTAACCTTTCTATAACGTTCGATTATCCATTCCAAATCCAACACAAATATTGACCAGGGAATTGCTTCAATATTAAATGTTCATAAACTTAATCTCTTTTCTACCATCTTCTAAATTTATATTTAGGACATGTACATCTTATTCTCCCTTCAACAGATCGATTGAAAATTGAAAAATCTAAAAAATCATCCAAACCCTTAACATACTGAGGTGTGTTCCTCGGTAATGTGATCCGGCTTTTATCCATGTATATCACAATGTGCCTACGCAATATTAAAAAAAATTAAAACACATAACTATTAATAAATAGGGAAATAGATTCATATATACTAGTTGAAAAAATATATAAATATGTTAAATAAGGTTTTTCTATATAAATACATATGGTAAATAATGAACCCACCCACTAGAAAACCAAAGCATGCAAATTAAAAAGATCCATAAAAGAATATAAAGATATCCTAAGTGCTTAGCCCAATTTTTAAATTGGAATTAACCATGTAGGTGATTTTCCCTTTCCCCAATGACATTTCCTAAGTAACCCATAGAGACAATCTCTATCTAATTGTAGCATGACTTCAAGCCTATTATAGATGACCCAAAAGACTGTTGGTGTAAACCATGATATCATACATACAAATCACAACAAACCTAATTGTAAACACACCTCAAAATATCATATGTGTATCAAATTTTATCTTCCACTCTAAATATCATACATGAATTCTAAAAAACACACACCTAATTGTAAACAAAACTCTAAATTTTGAGCTAGGTATGTGGCTTATTGATGCCTTGAGAGGATAGCTGAGAGCTAATTCTAGGTTGTGATACAAGGTGTAAATATAGTATTTTCTATGTTTACAAAATTTTGTGTGTGTGTAAAATATGATCCTATATATGTTGTTTAGTAATATGATCCAAGTTTTAATGGGACACTACTCATGGGAGTATGAGACTTATTATATGAGTAAACAAGGAGAAAAATTCACGATTCCCACCATATTAATCAAACTAGGGGACACAAGGAATGAGAGTCCACAAATGGAATCCATATAGTATAATGGGAAACAAAAAAGGTCATAAAGTAAGATAGTCTTAGAACTTACCAATACATGATACATACCACTAACATATGTTTCATCCAAACAACATAAGTCACTTGAGTATCCTACACCTAGCATCATAGGGGGAACTCCCCACTAGCCATGGTATACAACACAACTAGGGGACACCAATAGTGTGTGACTATCTAGTGTAACATAACTATATACCTCTCTCTCAATTCCTAGTGTACCCATGATAGAAATAATAGGAGATAAGTAATCAAACAAGTTACATGATTAATGCAACAACATAATATAAATCTAACCTCACCTCCAACACCCTTGCAATAAACAACACCAAAAATATCATCCATGTCATAAAAATACATCTAAAGATAAGGTAGAATCATTAAGGGTATTACATACATTATAAGTAGTTCATTATGAAAGTTACAAATGATACCTATTAAAATAATTATAATTCTAGGTCACTTTAATCCTCTTTAAAATCCCATCTAAAATAATTCATTAAAACTAACCATTTATATACTTTACTAACATATGAATTGGTTGAATGTCTCTTAATTATACTCATACTATAGAATATCTAGTGATTAAAATATTTTGGGGTTTAAAAATAAATATGAAACCTAAATATATAATAGTCCAAGAGGAAAATGAAATAAAAAACATGTCATTTGAAGATCTATATGGATATATCATGACCTATGAGATCACAATGAAGTTACATGATAATAAAAAATCTAAATAATCCAATAATAAAATAATGTTTTATTTTAAAGAAATTAATGATGAAACCTATAATGATGACAAAATCGCTCATTAATCAAATAATATGAACATATTCTTCAAAATAAAGAAATCATAAAATTGTTAAAATAAGGTGGATAATGATAGAGAACAACAAGTGATGTTATTCCAATGAAATAAAGAACACATAAGGTCATAATTATATATGACTAACAAAAGGAACAAGGGGAAGAATAAAAAAAATTGAGGAAACCTTCAATGTTTCAACTTAGTGTGTGAGAAATGAACCCTCCTATAAATGGAATCAATGGAAAAATGTTCCTAGTATCTCATGACTAAAATAGAGGTTAGTCATGATGTAAAATCTAACTCTTATTCACATTCCACTAAAAATTCCTCCTCTCCCTCTTATTCTTTATCCAATCACCTATGCTATAAAGATCTAAAATATGCTTGTTGAAAACATGATGAAGTTTTTTATGAACTAAATTTAATATAGAAATATCATAAAAATAAGTATAATAAATCCCTCAATTATAAGTAAAAACTTGCAATAAAAAAACTAAATTATCAAAAAGAATGTTCAATATAATGTGATGAAGTTACAATATAATATTTATTATATCAAAAAATATATTTTGAAATTCACCAAAGTCTAAAAAAATAATATAAAAAATTGGGTTTATAATATTGTGAAAATAATAATATTCTTTGGGCTTTTCAAAAAATGAATGTTCTTTAAAAAGAAAAACTATTTATTAATTGATCTAATAAAAAATGTTTTATAATTACTATCATAAAATAGATAATATAATTCAAGAACATAATTAAAATAATGGAATCCAATGAACTAGATGTTTGGGGTGAACTTCTATGGTAAGGATATTTTCTCAAAGTTCAATTTGATGGTGTGTAGGGTTTATAATCATATAATTCCAACTGATGAAAACATCATGTGAAAGTGTGTGAGTATGGCCTCTAGGTGATACTATTATAACTAGAGGATGGAATAAGAAGAAGAAGGATGATACTGAGGGGTAGTGAGAAGCGTTGAGCAGTGCCATGGGTCAGGACCTGCAGTGGGGAGGCGAGCTAGGTCTTTGGGGGGGTCGGCGACGATGGGCGAAGATCCGTGCTGAGGGGCGGCAAGGAGGTGAGGCACGCTGAGGGGAGGCGTAGGGATTTGGGGGTTTCTGGGGGGGGGGTCTCACGGGGGTCAGGGGAAAAGGGGGGTCTCATAGGGGTCAGGGGGGGGGGGGAGGGAGAAGTATCAGTATTGAAAAAAAAACAGTTTAGTGGTGGTTTTTAATAAACCGCTTCTAAATCATTTATAAAAAAGTAGTGGCAGTTTAGTAAATTGCTGCTAAAAAAACACCGCAGAAGGCTATTTATGTTGTAGTGATACAAGTATAACAAGCCTTTTCTCATTCATGCTTCAGGTTAGGGATATCCATGAAAATATTCATCTTGGATATCTTTTCCATGTCTTGTTGATTGATTTGCCCCAATTTTCGATTCCATAGGTTGTTTTCTTCCTCAACAGTCATATACCAAATGTTTTATTTACTGTCGACCTAATAAAAGTTTCTCTCTATTTTGCATCCTTTCATAAGATAATTCCTTATCTTTCCTCTTATAGTACAACCCTTCTGATTGAATGTCACAATAATACATAATTCATAGAGTTGAATCATGCTCAGAAGATTATGACGCAATCCATACACATATAGAACTTTAGTATTCTTCAAATTTCCATTATCCAGTTTAGTATTTCCACTACCTTTGATCTTAAGAGAACCATCATTACCAAACCTCACTGTTCAATCGACCTTTTTCTTGATATTCGTTAATAGGTCTGCATTTCCTGCCATATGGGACGAACATCCACTATCAAGAATCCAAGTGTTGTTGTTCTTATTAGCTTTGAGAACTACTTCTGTAAAGTTAGATTTCTCAATTTTCCTCTTTTTTTCCATGATATATTGGACTAATTGTAGAACACTAATGGAATTTTAATTCTTTATTCCATGTAATCAGGTTCTTCATATTCGTACTCTTATTTAAAAGGAGAAAACCTATTTGAAATATCCACACGGTCTGGTTGTCGGGTATTGGCCTGTCTCTGAGAGTTGTATGAATTTCTCCTGTCATTCCTCTACTTGTAATGTAAAACTTTATGGAAATTGTTAGAATAATGAAAATAGTATCCATATAAACTATTTCTTCTATAATATATAGGATATGAGTTTTTTCTCCTTCATTGAACTTCTAGCTCTTCCCCATTCAGGTAGCTCCTTGCCTCTTTTCAATATGACATGGTATGAACCGAATATCCACAGAACTAACACTTCATAAGAGGAAATGTATTCTCACTTCTATTTTTCCTCATAATTTCTTCTTCAGGAAAATATTTTGGCTACTTTTCATTTCTAAAAGCTTGAGGATAATATTTAGTTATCCTTTCAGTTTGATTTAAGGGTCTATTTTCTAGCACTTTTAGTGGATTCTAAACATGATCAACTTTCAGCTTACCTTTATTCTGGTCCACTTTATCTGTTGCATTTGATGTTTTAGCATCACACCCAATTGCATTGTTTCCCATGAAAGGGGGTCTTTGATCACTCAATTTTTTTTCAACTCTAGAAGAACCACACTTAGATCTCGCTAGTAACTCAACATCTGAGAATTTTCCAAATTGTATTTTATTCTTTACTTCTTTTGAATTTGATCCACTCTGGAGTTTACTCCTAAGAGTAACAAATTCTTATTCGAGTACCTCAACAGTCTTGGAATTCTCCTCCAATCTCAAGGTATGGTCATTGATGACCTTTTCCTGCTCTTCAATTCTGAGTTTTAGTTCCACTACATCATCGGTTCTTTCAAGGATTGGTGATTGTACTTTCACCAGTTCTTCCAGTCATTCAATTTCAGCTTCCAGCTGATCAACATATTCTGATGATTCCTCCACCATTTCTTTTCACTTATTTAATATCTTACATTTATTCTCAAGCTTACCAAAATCATCCTTAATTTGAAACTTGGGATCAACATTAGTAGTCATATGATTAACTCTAACTTTATTTGTCAATGGTTCTGACTTTTCAATGGTATCCATCATGAAGGAATGGTTTCCAGTCTTAAATTCTAGTTCTTATTCCTCAAAAAAATCATTATCATCATCTTCCTCTTCACAAACAAAAATCTTCTTTTATACTTTCTTTCTAGTTTGGAAGTCTCCATTTTTGAAAGACCTTTTCCAAGGCTTCTCAATATTTTTTAGCTTCACTCTATTTTTTCATCAAAATTTCTTGATCACTAAGAGGAAATGTGCCCAAATCTTCCATAATGAAAATAGGCTAGACATAACTTACCTTTTAAATTTACCTTTTCCCTTCTTGAGATTATTAGTAATTATAGAGAGAATTTATTTTTTACTAATTATCTTTATATCCACTTTCTCCTAAATTTTTTAGTTTTTCTATGGCTTTGAATTCCATTTCCTTGCTTACATGAGCCATAGTAACTTCTGGTTTGATTCTCATCTCATATTCCACCAAGCTACTTAGCAGATCATCCAGATAAAGTTTGGAAAGATCTCTTTCCTCAAGTCCCGACACCTTCACATTTTAAAGGGGTGGAAGTATTCTCAATATTTTCTTTATAATATCAATGTATTTGATTTCTTCACCCAGACCTCGAATTTCTCTTACCACTTCATTAATTAGATTGAATAAGGAATATAAATTCTCATTAGGATGAATCTTCAGATCGTCAAACCTATTATGAATCACTTGTAGTTTAAAATCCTTCACTTTACTATCTTGTTCATAAATATTTTCAAGTTTTTCCCACATAAACTTTGATGAGGTGTAACTCATCACCTTAAGACACATCTGATCAGAAAGAGTTGCGGTGAGAGCATTCTACGCTTTAGAATCTACATCAATAATTTTCTTATATATATTAGACAAAGACAATCCTGTTGGATTAGTAGCTTGTATTCATTGCATAGTAGTAAAGAGGACTTCCATTCCAAGATATCTTAGATGAGATCTCATTCTATTTTTTCAGACCTGAAAATTACTTCCATTGAAGAGGGGGACTCCCCTAACATTGACTGAATTCTATATGATGGCAAAGGATAGATCTAACACCAATAGACTCCCTCTAATACCACTTGAAGGACCCCAGAACACCCTGAGAGGGGAGGGGTGAATCAGGGTGTCAACTTTTTCTTTAAACTGATGGATCTTGTTCCCACATTGGTAGGAACCTATTAAACCAATATGAATAGGAAGTGCAGAAAACAAACAATCACATGCAAAAAAAATGACATAGTAATTTTACTTGGTTCACCACTAAGGGATACGTCTAAGGAGCATATGCCAACAGTGTATCGGTCGTACCAAAAACCACTAATATTTAAAATTTTTGGATTAAAAGAGTTTAGCACAGTCACTCTGTGCCAGGCACACTGCCTTTAAAAGGTTTTAGGGATAACACAATGCGTCCCTTGGATCACTTCCACTGACTACCCCTTGCTCACTACATTAGAAGAATCTTTACTCAGTTTATTTACTTGAAGGTTTCTTCAATGGTTTAACATTAAATCAAGCATCCTCAAGTATAAATAGATGCTCTTTTGAAGTCCTGACTTCTTCCATAAATGTATATCAATTTCCCCCACATTTTTAGGTCATGAAAAGTACTTTCGCAAACTGATTTTGTCACTTTATAGGCTCTATTTAGTGTTTTGTGTACCACATTACCACCTCCACATACTAAGCAGCAGGTATGGTATGCAGATCACCTCTCTGTGAACCATCTCTGTGTTCTGCCTCCACAAAATTCCTTTGCAAACCACCTTCGAGAACTACCTTTGGCCACTCCTTCTCTGCGTACCACAAGAGCTCCATGTATCGGCCTAGTCTGCCGCGTAATGCGAGAGCTTCATCTACAAACCCCACTCTCTTTTGCAGACTGTTTTTCCTTATGCAGATCATTCTCTTCATGTACCATCTTCTCCTCTACGAACCAATTCAAACTTCACTGAATTTATTCATGAATTTTTAAACTATAATCTCATCCCTTAATAAAGGGGATTACTTCTCCTTATATAGGAAAAAATGGATCCAAAAAAACTGCTAATCCAAAATTTACTAAATATTTGATTTGGTACAACCTTTACTGCATACCACTCTTGTACCGTGAATTACAGCTATCATGTGAACCTTCATCCTTCCATGTATCATACGCCTCCATCCGTAGACCTTCACCACAAACCGATTTTGGTTTCATGAACCACTTCGCGTACCATTCCTACTATTTCATATGCGGTCCACAAACCGTTCCCAGATATAGTACGCAATCCATGTCCTAGGCCACATGGTTCACTCCCTTTACCAAATTGCTTCGCCGTTCTTCATGTCATACATTCCTATGAATAAATTCCTAATTTTAAGGCCCAAAAATTTGGCAAACATTGGGAAACAACTCCACCTTTAATACTGATTTCAGCCTCAACCGTATGACCATATTTCTTACAAACTCCCTAGTCATCCATGTATAGATTGACAAAAAACACAAACTATACTCCATTATTATCCATGAATAGCCTTATTTCCAACAAAAACTAGGGCTACCTAGGGTGAAACACTAGTTCTAACAAATCCCTTCCTCTGCTAGTCCTCAAACTACACCCTTAGGTTAAGAAGCTCTGAGGGAGCCATCTAATATACTGGAGTATATATAAATGTTGTCTGGGGATGTATATCAATGTAGAATTCTATCTCTCGGTGGGGAGGTAAACTTGTAACATCCTCAGGGAAGACGTCCCCATACTCTACCACTACTTCAGGAAATTGGAAACTCATAATATAAACTTCACTAAAGGTTAGGCTAGCCAAATGATGAGTAATAGGTTGCACCCTCTTATGCATGAGTCTATCCTACACTTCCTGGGTTTCCCTTTCACCAAAAAAGGAGAACTTGGTTCCATCACTACAGACACACCACACCCTTTGTCTAAAATAATAAATCTAGGCATGAACTGTAGATAACAAGTAGATACCGAGGATTCCATCATAAGGAATTGAAACTTATACCAAGAGATTATAACATTAAATCTCACCTCTAAGAGTCAATTCACACTTTTGAAACTAGTGTGTGATCACTGAATCATCTCTAGTAGGAGTCTCCAAGTGTAAGGGTTGAGCCAAGGGATCAACTAGAATCTCTAAGTCTCAAATAATATATGTGGAAAGAAAGTAATGATACTATAGATAAGGTAGAAAAAACATATATCATACCTCAAATCATCTCTGGAGCCTATGGGTCGTAAGATTCAACCACCAACAGTTGTCCCCTCACTTGTCCTCTAGCTCCCTGAGCCTAACATGGACCACCTGGGAGTGGTGTTAGTAATAGGTTAAAGAACATACCACCTCCTCTTTCTCTCCCATATCCTATTCCACATCTGCTACCCTATGAACCTACCTCCTCCTCTTACTGCCTCTACCTTGGCGACCCATCCATAGTTTCCCTATCAGCTGTACGAAAAGTTGGAAAATCTCGTGCAAGTTGTCCCCTTCCATCATATGAGTAGCACAACCTCTCTCTAGGATTATTGGACCTAACCTGTGAGCCATGAACTGTAGATTATCTATCCTGATACCTCATAATGAAATGTATCACATGTCCAAGCCCCTAATAATGAAGTTGTCTCCCTACTACTGAGGTCTCTACTCCTGTATGGCCGCCACTGGAAACCACTGGTTGTATCTACTCATCCAAGAAAATTTCAACCAACAAAGATTTCTCTAGCATCCCAATATAGGTATGAATGTATAGAGGGGTAAAACTAAATCACATTTCTCTAAAAATACCTCACTAAAAGGTATTATCCCTAAATAACTGGTCATGAACCATATCCATCAAGTACTTAGAGAGATTGGTAAACCTCAATGAATACTCATCTACTGCCATGCTGCCTTTTTGGAGCTGGAGAAGCTCTTGGATGCATACAACCCTCAACATTTTTAGGGAGAACTACTATCTAAAAAGATTCTCAAACTCTGACCATGGTAGAGTTTCCTCATCATATTTATGGATAACTAAACTCCACCATCACCCTACTAATCCATGAAGAAGGCTCACTGATAGGACCACCATCAGCTCTACTGGTGTCCTGACTAGATGGAAAACTTAGGTAACCACCTCATGCCAGTCCTCAACCGCTTGTGGGTCAGGCTCTCCCCAGAAACTGAGTGTTATCTACCTATGAGACTCACGATGTGCACTTATCCTACGCACCTCATCCACTGGTACTGCGGGTGCCTTGTACTACTCCACAGGTGGAGGTATAGTTGGTACACCACCTGGAGGTGACACCTTGGGAATTGGTCCCTATATTGATGCCTCATCACTAAGAATATTATCCTTGTGACCATGATGCTGAGTCCTAGATGATATACATCACGAAGGCATTCTGAAAGTAAATAAGATATACCACGGTTAATGAGTATATTTGGAGAGATAAATCAAGAAGGAAATGAAATCACAACCCATTCCTATATGATGAATGCACCATTTTTCCCCTATAACTAGTGTTCTCATGTACTAAGTTGAATAATAGGTGATCAGAGTCATGTTGTATGGATACATTAGCCATAACACCAACACTTAAGTACCTGGCCTGAAATATGAACTGAAAACACTTAACACTATTACCCCAAACTAATCTCATTGACTCTTGGTCCTAAGGTAGAACCGACCCATTTTGATACCACTCTATCATGACCTATCCCAGAGGGGGCCATGCTATGACTCCCCAAGCCTACCTCTAATAGGCCAGGGGCTGGAGACTAGGGCTGAGTAGGAATATCACTAACCTAGGAGGACTTATCCTAAGTACCTATACACATTCACACATATTCAATCCTATTCAATGTTGAAATGTAAAAACAAATGAAAAAACATTCATGAATACATCTAAAATCACACAACCAGAGTACTACACAAGTAAAGAAAAGTAAACAGAGCCAAATACAATCTCACCATAGATTCTAAAACACAAGTTCAACCTAAAAGTAAGTATTGGGAATTTTTTCAGAAATCTGTAGGAATACACCCCATTCTGTCTGGCCTCACTAAGCACCATCTGGTCCTAGTATGCCTAAGAATCTGTCAAAAGGTCGTTCATTTTCTCAAGACATGAAACATGCAAGAAAATACCATGTAGGGGTGAGTATAATAATTCTCAGTAGGACACCCCAAAACCACAAATCATACAACAAAGTAAATATAGTTATCTCTACACAGGTATATGTCTACAACACATATAATAAGAATATTCAGATATACTAAATAAAGACACACAATCTAAAGGTAAATCACAACCATAATATACCATTCTAGGATTCCATCTCAAAGATTCTACATAGAACTCGTCCAGGAGAACACACTCCTGAATCTGATAGCACTGATGATGTCCATCTAAGAGTTAGTACTCATCGGGTCTCATCATGAGAAATAACACACTGATAGTCTAAAGAGAATATGATACACAGATGCGGATCACTACCAAAGCCATGGGGTGATACCAATAACTCAATATGGATTAACCCACTAAGTAGAGTATCAACATCCATGTAGTGTTGGTCACAATGATACCAAGAACTCCACCTAGGGAATGAAGATGAATAAATGATCTCACTATAGGACTCTTGGAGATATTCTAATGACTTTAACCAAGAAATTCATGCTGAAGGGATCATAGTCCTAGTAGTAGGAGATGATTCCATACCAACCCTTAGGGAAAGGATAAGAAGAACATACCATAATGAAACTTTTATAAGATATAGAGTAAAATAAATCTAATCCTTGTATAATAGAGTACAAAACATATAGTAGGGGTCACATGTCATGTCCCTTGACCCCAGGTCCTACCCATGTAAATGAACCGTGTCTCTTGCCCGTGTTCGTGTAAAAGTACACAATGTGTGGGATGCCTGTGTAGTCTACCTATGTTCTAGTACACGGCTCTATCTTTTTTACATGTGCCTATGTACTGGTACATGACTTATCCCATGTACTCAGTCCATGATGTGTCCTTTTGGGGGAGTACACAACATGCTTCAACCTGTGTAGTCCACCCCGTGTCTATGTACTTCTAAAAGTACACACTGAGTTTCTTGGGAGATACCACATGACATGTGACAAGGGTCACATGATCTGTGATACTTAACTTCCTCCCAAAACCCTAGCTGCCACAAAGGGGTCCCCACATGATGTGTCGATCTAACTTACACACTGTGCAACATGGGATTTTCCAAAAATCCAGATCTATGCACCAGTCATCTCATCCATCGTTACATAATTTGATCTGACTATACCTTGCCTAAAACTCAAGAAAAAACCTTGTATGATCCTTTTCCTTGATAAAAAATAGGTTTTTTCCATCAAATCTATTCAAAAAACAGATCAATGCATCATTCTTCATTGCGTGCCGAAGAATGACAAAGAATATGAAATAGGGTATCCTCCATCATCTGATTTTATCTATCTCCATCATAACACCAATTTTGTGTCATGTTGATCTCAAATCTATGATATAGGATCATTTCACCAAGAAATAGGTGCACAATGATCGATTTATTGGGATTTATCGAACCATGATCCAAACAAATAACGCCCATGATGAATGAAAAATCAGGAGAGAAAAGCACAAGAAAAATATATAGGAACAAAACTCAATTGATATTCATGTAAATATTGATCCATTTCTATTAGAATGAAAAAATAATATTAAAAAAATTGAATCGCAAAGAAATTCTCTTGAAATAACCCTGAAATAAACCCATCCCACAAATACACACAATCCAAAGATCAATATATTAGTCAATTAATCCGTGTTCATCATAGGAATAAATAATAGGGAAAAGAAAAAAACAAAACAAACACCCTACCTTGATTTGGATCAATCACTTATGAATAATGATGTGGCATCATTGTCGTTGGTGAGATCCTTCGATTCCGTTGTGCGTCGATTATCGATCCATGATATGGTCATCATTCGCCAACAGGATTTACTCCAACAGCTCCAATGGATCTCATTGAATTGTAGGTTTATGCAACTAACCATAAAATTATTCCATAATCATGTATTAAAAAAATAGAATTAGGTTGGTTCATCACTACATCAAAAATAATTTAATTAATAATTTAATTTATTTTACATCTACAAAAACTTTTTCCACAATTGACTCATACCGACCAATGTTAAGTAACTCCTAGGGTAAAAACCACATTCTGAATTCAAAAGTACCCTCATATTTTTTTATCTGAGAATCATTAAACAAGTTATTTAACTTTTTTAAGAAAACTACTCATGCATGCTATTTAATATATTCAATATATTCAAACATTTATTCCAGGGACACCGCACCTCAGAATCACACGCCATCTCAGCACTTGGTCTAAAAATAATCCATACAATATCGAAAAAATACATGGAAAATATGATTCATTAAATATATATCATATAATATTGAGACTTAGAATGTATTTATTTATCAAGATCCCCATTATATATATATGATCATCTGAATGTGGTACGTCTTGATTAAATTTTTAGGATGCCTCTGTGATGACAACCAGGCATGTTACCACTTTCATATCCTGAATATGATCAAATGAGTGATGAGGCCCCAGTTTAGGGTCCATTCTATGAGATAACTCCTCTAGTTGGATAGGTAGTAGAACCCACACCTATTGAGAAACAGATCATACCAACAGAGTAGGCTAAGGATGTGTGCAAACTTAGCACAATCTGCGAGTTACAGCACTAGAGGCCACTGAGGTTTCATGGTGATCTAGATCCACAAGAGGTAGAGGATTTTCTAGACTCAATGATCCATGTTTTCAAGATTATCCAGACACTAACGGATCATGTGATTGCACGATAATCTATCCTTTTCCATGAAGTACCTGGGAACTGGTGGAGTCTTGTTATATAGATTCATAATGATTCAACACTCTCATATCCTGACTTCCAGTAGTTGTTCCATGAGGAGTACTACTCCTACTGTTTATGATTGGTTTGGATTCAAGTGCTCCTAGATATGTATCAGGGAGGAATTATAGTGGATGAGTATATTGTGAGGTTCATAGATCTTACATGGCACTCCCTCGATATGATTTGGGATGGATACTTCCGAGCACGAAAGTTTAAGAAGGGTATTCACAGAGATATCTGTGATAGTGTAGTACTCTTGTGAATTTCAACCTATGTTGTGGTGTTAGAGCAGGTTCTAGTGAAGGAGAGATTCCTATTATAGGGATTCTAGGAAGATGGAGCTGGCAGTGGGTGTCATAGGGATAAGTCATCTACAACAGCTAGCAGATGTTAGTCGACAAGATCTTAGTATATGATTTTTTCTCAGGACCAGGATTAGGCATGTGGTTAGGGGGAGAAAAAAGGACCAAGGAATCCCGAAGAGGGGTGGTGATATGCATGTGATGGGTGAGGTTATATGGCATGTGACTGCTCGACCCGACGTGCTGATGAGCGTAGATAGATTTAAAATGTACTACCATAGTAGAGGAAACTCCATGATCAAGGATCTCCTAGGAAAGGGAATGGCAAGCTGTAGGGAGGTGGAGATAGAAGCAGAGTAGGTGGATCTCCAAGAGGATAATTTGTGGGTGGTGGAAGACACTATGATATCCTTCCACCACCACCACTAGGCGACCCATGTCAGGCTCAGGGAGCTAGCAGTCGGAGTTGTGAACAACTGCAGGCTTTGGAGATTTATGACCTAGTGTCACATGATATGATTAGAGGTATGGTATATGTTTATTATACTCTTGATTTAGCATTAGTATACATAGTTTTGATTCATTCCTTCATCTCTTTAAACTTGGTATGAGAGCTAGAGATCCCAGTTGAGGCTTTTCCCAACAGCTTTGTCTTGAGGTTCCTATGGGGAATGCTTCTTCTGTATCTTTAATTTGCCGGTAGTGTGAGCTATCACTTAGTAGAGAGAGGTTATCATGGGACCTTTTGGTCATCATGATGGAACCTTATTATTTCATCTTAGGTATGGATTGGTTGTTCATGGTTTGATCCTAGATTGACTATCATCACAGACGAGCTAGATTCCCTCGCACTAATGAGACGAGATTATCCTTTATGGGTGAGAGATATCTCATGGAGGGATGAGTGAGTTTTGTGAGTATGATGATGAAGACCACCACCAATTAGTTGGAGAGTGTATCTATTGGTGAAACATACTCTTTAGTAATATGGATTCCTTCAGTCATGGAGGATTTTATGGATGTCTTCCCCGAGGATGTTCCAGGACTACCTTTGAGGAGGGATATAAAGTTTTTATAGACTTGCATCCCTAAAACACTATGATATCTTCTTCAGCATATCAGATATCCCCTATCAAGATCTGAGAGATGCGATTATAGTTGGAGGACCTTCTAGAGAAAAGTTTTATTAGACACAGTGTTCCCCATGCGAAGATCTGATGTTTTTTGTTAAAAAGGAAGATGATAGATTATGGATTTGTGTATATTATCATCACTTGAACTAGGCCACGATAAAGAATAAGTACCCCTTGTCTAGGATTTATGACCTATTTGATCAATTGTGAGGTGTAAGATGGTTCTTGAAGATCAATCTCAGGAATGACTACCACCAATTGATAGTTTTAAAAGTTGATATTTCAAATCTAGAATTCTAATGTTGTTATGGACACTATGAGTTCCTGGTGATGCCTTTTAGTGTGAAAAATTATCACACAATGTTTATGGCTTTTATGAATCAGATTTTCCATCCATACTTGGAATAGTTTGTGGTTGTATTCATAGATGGAATACTCATATACTTTGAGTTAGTGGAGGATCATGAGGATCACTTGATCATGGTCCTAGATTTACTTTAGGAGAACCCACTTTATGGTAAGCTCTCTAAGTTATAGTTCTGGATTCACAAGGTTCACTTTCTGGGGCATGTCATTTCTGAGCATGGTTTAGCTATGAACCCGATGAAGACCAATATAGTGTTTACTTGGGAGCCACCCAAGATAATGTTAGAGGTGCAAAGTTTTCTTAGTTTGGAAGGGTGCTACCAGAAATTTGCAGTGGAATTCTCCAGGATTATAACCCCTTTGACCACCGTAACACAGGAAGGGAAGCCATTTAACTAGATTGAGCAGTTCTAGAGGGACTTCGAGGAGTTGAGGTTGAGGCTAACTAGTGATCATATTTTGAGATTACCAGAGGATGGAGTGGAGTACATAGTGTATTATGATGCCTCAAGAGTTGGTCTTAGCTGTGTATTAATGTAGAGGCAGGCAGTTATCACATATAGACTGAGGTATTTGAGACCCCATGAGAATAACTATGTGACTCATGACCTATAGATGGTAGTGGTAGTCTTTTCCCTAAGTATGTGGAGGCACTATATTCTGGGAGAGTGCTTTGTGGTTTACTCATACCATCAGAGTCTCGTGTATGTCTTCACATGTAGAGACTTGAAATTGAGATAGAGACATTTCTTGGAGTTACTACAGTATTATGACATTGATATAGTCTATACTCCGGGGAATATAAATGTGGTAACAGATGCCCTTATTAAGAAGTCCTAGTCTCATTTAGTGCATGAGGCATTAGAAAAGTTGTCCTCCATGTAGATGACCCTAGGTGACCAGGAGGGTGTAACTTTTCTTCAGTCAATAGTGTTGAATCCTCTACTTCTCGAGCTTGTGAGAGAGTTCCATTTGGGAGGCATCAAGTGTGTGGTATTTAGTGACTAGATATCCTCAAGATATTTCACTATATGGATTTTCTGAATAAGGGAATCATGTCATCCTTTTTTAAGGATAGATGGTGGTCTTAGTCATGATTCCAGAGGAGGTGATGAGGGAGTTTCACACATATCATTTATATACATCCTAGTGTGAGGAATATGTATAGAGACCTTCAACAGAAGTTTTGGTGGGCCTACATGAGATAGAGCAAGGCTGAGTTTGTCTCTCAATGCCTCACCTATTAGTAGGTGAAGGCTGAGCACTGGGTTTTGGATGGTTTTTTGTATCTCCTTATGATCCCGAAGTGGAAATGGGATGACATATCCATAAAATTTGTGATAGGGATTCCATAGAAAGTGATAGACCATGATTTCATATGATTTATAGTTTACTAACTCATGAAGTCGACACACTTACTAGATATCATGGAGTAAAGTTTGGTGGAGAGTTTGGGAAAATGTACATATGAGAGATTATTTGCCTTCATGGGGTGACATCGACTATTGCCTCAGATCATGATGCATAGTTCAAATCATAGTTGTTGAGAGGTCTATAGGAGGAATTCAAGACCCAGATGAGGATGAGTACATCCTTACACCCCCAGAAAGATGGGAAGACCAAGTGCACTATACAAGTGCTAGAGGATATGTTAAGGGATTGTGTGTTAGACTTTGGCCGAAGCTGGGAGGATAAATTTCCATTTATGGAGTTTGTGTACAATAATAGATACCACTATACTATCAATATAAAACCTTTGATGCCCTGTATGGGAGACCCTACAGGTTACCCTTGTGTTGGACAGAGATTGATGAGACGTCTATTATTAGGATAGAGATGGTGTGGGTGATGATAGAGAAGGTCCAAGTCATCCATGAGTGGATGAGGATAGCTTAGAGAAGGCATAAATCTTATGAAGATTGAAACGTAGTCCCTTGGAGTTCAATTATGGAGACCACATTTTCCCGAGAGTCTCCCCAAAATGAGGATTGTAGAGATTCGGTTGGGGAGGCAAGTTATCCTTGAGATTATTTAGGCCATTCGAGATCTTATAAAGGGTTGGTAAGGTTTATTACCACCTTGTATTATCCCCATAGTTAGAGTGGGTTCACGAAATCTTCAATGTGTCATAGCTGAGGAGATACGTGCATGACCCCATGCATATTATTGACTGGGTCAAGATGGAAATAGAGGATAAATACACTTTTGTAGAGCACCCAGTGGCGATCGAGGATCGATATGAGAGGACCCGGTGTGGATGGACCATTCCCTTGGTTTGTGTGCTATCACACTATAGGAGTATGCATGAGAGCTTTCGGGAATGGGAGAGCCACATGAAGGCTTAGTATCCTGAGATTTTTTTTAGTTTTTTCTTTTCAAGGATGGAAATCTTGAAGGAGGGAATTATGTAGAGACCAATATTTTTCCCTGTAAGTTTTTGAAATATTTCTAGATATATTTTTAGAGCCGAAAACTAAGATAATGTGAGATTATAAGGCTCGGTGTTCCCCAAAGTAATTTTATAAAAATATTAAAAATATTTTATATTTCATGAGCATGGTTTCCTAAATAAAATGAGATAACTCCTAAAGAGAATATAGGATTAGAAATCTGAGGCCACGATTGAGTTTGGAACATGAGCTTTATCCTAGGCGTGACCTAAAGTTGGTCAGCATAGGGCGTTCAGATATCACGACCATTGGTAGGTGTGTTTAATTAAAATAAATAATTAAATTTATTTATTTAATTAAATACCTAAACCTAGACCCCTCTATAAGTATTTTGTTATAGAAGGATATTTAGGGTTAGCTGTATAACCTTGGGATCATTGAGATGAGTTCTTCCACCTCTCTTTAGCGGATTAGAATCAGACAATGAAGAAACTAGATCTAGGTGGATCGAGGCACAACAAAATCAACGAATTATCTCATTCATTGGAGAGAGTTTTCATCATCAACAAAAAATAAAATTTGAGTCAGGACATGTCAATTTTTTGATTCTTCCCAATTGATTAAACTATTTAAGCATGATCATCCACTACTACAAAATAGGCCTTTAATAGCACTAAAAATGGCCTTTATTAGCGCTACAGAATTTATGACTACCATAGCGAGATTAAAAGTCCCAGGATTTTATCAGTGCTAAAAAAACATCAATAAAGGGTTCTGTTATTAGCGATAAAAAAAACATAGATAAATGGTCATACTAAAATGTGCTATAATAACACACCACAACACCAGAAACACCACAAAATTAGAAAAATCAAGTACCAATAAATAATTTAAATAAAATAAAATTTATAATAAAAATAAAAGAAAAAAACACTATATTATAGACATTTCAAAAAGAAATGTATCATATTGAGTAAAAAAATTTCTTGTTCTTCTTCAAGCATTATCTTTGTAAAAATTAACTAAATAAGTATAAGATAAAAATGATAATTAAATTAATTAATTAATAGTATATATAATGATAAGAAAACAATCTAGGCTCATTTTCTAAGTTTTGGTGATGTGATGTGTGTTTTAAACTAAAATGACACTTCTATATTGAAAAGATGCACTTGGGATGATACCAGTCACACATTGCATTGTATTGAGGTGTGACTAATTCTGACACATCCAAAATTACTTATGGATCATTTTAATATAGTATCAAACCAATATAAATTCATTTTCTTGGTTTTGAGTAAGTTACTTATCTTTTTTACTAAAATGTAATTTTAAACTGGAAACACACACTTTGAGTCATACTAGTCACATCATGTGTCATTTTGACATGATACTAATTCCTACACATTAAAAATGAATTATGAATTATTTTTATAAATTATCAATACAATCCGAGTGCATTTTCTTGGTTATCAGTAAGTGACACTTTTTGAACTAAAATATCAATTTTAAACTGATAACAAACACTTTGAGTCATACCAGGAACATCGTGTATCATATTGAAGTGAGGATGATTACTACACAACAAAAATGACTTATGGATAATTTTTAAAAAGTATAAAAATAATATGAATTCATTTTACCATTTTTTAGTATGTTAGGTGTCTTTTTTACTAAAATTAATGTCAATTTTAAATAAAAGGACACACTTGGAGTCATACCAGTCACACCATGTGTTGGATTGAGGTGATAATGATTCCTACATGTATAAAATGACTTATAGAACATTTTAATAAAGTATAAAAATAATCCTAATGTGTTTCTTAATTTGGAATATGTCACTTGTCTTTTTTACTAAAATGTCATTTTAAAATGGATACACGCACTTTGAGTCATAACTGTCACATCATGTGTTCGTTTTACATAAAAATGATTCATACATGTCAAAAATGACTTATGAATTGTTTTAATAAATTATCAAGACAATTTGAGCATGTTTTCTTTCTTTTTAGGGAGTGACACTTTTTGAGCTAAAATGTCGATTTTAAATTGATAACAAACACTTTGAATCATACCGAGCATATCATGTATAAAATTTAGGTGTATATAATTTACACAAATAAAAAATGACTTATGTATCATTTTACTAAAGTATCAAAACACTAAAAATTCATTTTATCAGTTTTGAGTATGCTAGTTGTCTTTTTTATTAAAATTAATATCACTTTTAAATAAAAAGATGTACTTGGAGTCATACCGGTCACAATGATCATAATATTGAGGTGGGAATGATTAATAAATTTCCCAAATGACTTATATATCATTATAATAAAGTATAAAAATAATTTGAATGTATTTTCTCAGTTTTGAGTACATTAATTGTCTTTTTTACTAAAATGTCATTTTAAACTAAAAACACACACTTTGAGTTACACCAGTCACATCATGTTTCATTTTGACATGATAATGATTCCTAAAAATAAAAAATTAATTATAAATCATTTTTATAAATTATTAAGACAATTTGAGTGTGTTTTCTTAGTTTTCAGTGAGTGTCACTTTTTCAACTAAAATGTCAACTTTAAACTGATAACAGACACTTTGAGTCATACTGAGCATATTGGGTATTGGATTGATATGAGACTTACTAATAAACATAAAAAATGACTTATGGATCATTTTAATAAAGTATCAAAACAATCATAATGTGTTTGATTAGTTTTGAGCATGTCAGTTATTTTTTTTTCTAAAATTAATGTCAATTTTAAATAAAAAGACACACTTGAAGTCATACTAATCACACTATGTGTCAGATTTAGGTGAGTATAATTATTAAAAATATAAAATGAATTATTTTTTTTCATAAAGTATAAAAACAACCTGAATGCATTTTCTCAGTTTTGATTACTTCACTTGTCTTTTTTACTAAAATGTCATTTTAAACTGAAAACACACATTTTGAGTCATACCAATCACATCGTGCAGAGGTTTGACATGAGAATGATTTATACACATCAAAAATGAATTATGAATCATTTTTCTAAATTATCAAGATAACCCAATCATGTTTTATTAGTTTTCAGTGAGTGGCACTTTTTGAACTAAAATGTCAATTTTAAACTTATAACGAACTCTTTGAGTCATAATGGGTACATAGTGTATCATATTGAGGTGAGGATGATTAATAAACATTAAAAATGACTTATGGATAATGTTTCTAAAGTATCAATATAATAGTAATGAATTTGATCATTTTTGAGCATGTCAGTTGTCTTTTTTACTAAAATTAATGCTAATTATAAATAAAAAGACACACTTGGAGTCATAAAAATCACACCATGCATAAAATTAAGGTGAAACTAATTTATACATGTCCCAAATGACATATTTATTTTTTTCCTAAAGTATCAAAAAAATATTAATTTGTTTTCTCAGTTTTGCATACATTACTTGTCTTTTTTACTAAAATGTCATTTTAAACTAGAAACACACCCTTTGAGTCATACTGGTCACATCATGTATCTATTTTATTTGAGACTAATTTCTACACATCAAAAGTTACTTATGAATCATTTTAATAAATTATCAAGAAAGTATTAGTGTATTTTCTTGGTTTTCAGTGAGTGAAACTTTTTGAACTAAAATGTTAATTTTAAACTAATAACGGACACTTTGTGTATTGGATTGAGGCGAGGCTGATTGATTCATGTAAAAAATTACTTATGAATTATTTTCCTAAATTATAAAAACAATCCGAATGCATTTTCTTGGTTTTGAGTAGGTTAATTGTCTTTTTTACTAAAATTAATGTTAATTTTAAATAAAAAGACACACTTGGAGTCAATCCGGTCACACCATGAATCAAATTAAGGTAAGAATGATTCATACATGTCCCAAATGAATTATGAATCATTTTCATAAAGTATCAAAATAATAAAAATGTGTTTTCTTAGTTTTGAGTATGTTGCTTTTCTTTTTTACTAAAATTTCATTTTAAACTGGAAACATGAACTTTTAGTCACACCAGTCACATCATGTATCAGTTTTATGTGAGACTGATTCATACATGTCAAAAATGACTTATAAATTATTTTTCCTAAATTATCAAGATAATATGAGTGTGTGTTATAGTTTTTCTATGAGTGACACTTTTTGAATTAAAATGTTGATTTTGAACTAATAACAGACAATTCAAGTCATACTGGGCACATCATGTATCTTATTAAGATGAAGCTGATTCTTACATGTAAAAAATGACTTATGGATCATTTTACTAAAGTATAAAAACAATATGAATGTGTTTTATTAGTTTTGAGAATGTAAGTTATCTTTTTTACTAAAATTAATGTTAATTTTAAATAAAAAAAGCATTTGGAGTCATACCGGTCACATCGTGTGTTAAATTGAGGTAATACTGATTATTACATGTCCAAAAGTCTCAAAAAAATATCAACTTCCAATGTTACTATGCTTTCCATTAGCTTTCTTTGTTAAACTGCCAACAATGCATGTTGAGTCAATGTTCTCAGTCAAAAAAGGTTTTTCATTAAGAACATCAACTTAATATAGAGTGTTGCAGTTATACAAAGAAAGGAAAGGGAAATCATGGTAACATTGGTAGAAAGAAAAATTTTATCTATTTTGTGGATTTTTTTAGATAGTTGAGATAAAAATATGACTTCCCAAAAGATCTGTGAAAAAAATAAATAAGTATTAGATAAAAATGATAAGGAAATTAACTTACAAATATCAGATAAAATGATGAAAAAATTAATTAAATAAGTAGTAGGAATTTACCTTTTAATGATGGTTGTATAAATTCTTGACCCATTTCCTTGTTGTCATTATCTCAGTTGTAGTCTTGAAGTCCAATATCTCACAAGTGTAAGTATCCAGTTTTTCACTCAAGTATGGATCCTTTAAATATTGGTATAATTATTTATTTTGGATCTAATATGGATTTTGTACGAGTTAGTGAAGGTTTAATGGGTTTTCAGAGCTTGTTCGGAGCTTGGAACTCTAACTAGTGGGATAAAATGGCCTGTAACATGGTTAGAGTTAACCATGCAATACAGATAGCATAGTTAGATTTAACCATGCGAGGCTGGATAGTAAGTAGCAAGAGAGAACACGTTTTGACCTAATCATGAAAAATGGTATGCACACCCGTGTAAGAATGTATAAAATTTTGATAGTGGATTTTCACAAGTTTGCACATGATTAGTGAAACCATGCACACTAACTGTTCCATATTCCCCTTCCTATAGCCAACCATGCACAGTTAGCACACGATTTGGTCAAATAGTTTGACCAAACCACGTGAGGGATATTTTTGGGTGATATTACCATTTTACCTTAAAATTATAATTAAATGAAACCCTTCCTCCCTTTTTTTTCTAGGGGAAAACATCCATTCCACCTCCCTTTTTAAATCCAAGAATCCCTCTAAGCTAGGCTTTGATCATGAGCGTCTGTCTAGAGTCCAATAGAAGCAACATCTATATTATTGGATCCACACAACTATGTTCTCAATTCTTTTTTAATCTTTCATAATTATTCTTCCTATTAATGATTCTATTTAGATGTAGGATCATATGCCCCAATTTTAGGGCATTGATCCGTTCTCCAAATATACTCCAATCTAGGGTGAATTAGAAGCTGATACTAAATGAGGAGAGTCATATGAGTATGAGGCACGTGGTCTGACTGAATTTTATTTTATTTTATTATCAAATCACTTTTAACAGAAAAGTGAGAACCACCGAGTCCATCAAAACAACCAAAGAAACAACATAGAAGAACTCAAAAAAAAAACATGTCCTGCCTCACCCTAGCAGCTACATCATGATTAGGCCCCATGACATATATGTAATTCATCATTAGAGGTTAAATACACAACTCAAAACACCCCATGTAGGGTGTTATTTCCATCCAATGGCCCGGAGACCTTCATTTTTTATTGATTTTGATAATCCACCTTTCAAGGGGTGAGGTGGAACCCTTACAATGCCTGTAGGTGTAAGTATTACATGGCCCTATAGGCCTTAGAGTAATTCATTTCCCATAGGCTTTAAACATGACATACAACCCAGAATAACTACTTGGAACTACTCCTCCCATCATCTTCATCATGAAACTAGCTCTCCACCTTCGCATGGCTATTCGGATAGGCTATCCCATACATGCACAGGATTGTCTAGATGGAAATATGTGTAGCTTATGTTGTGGTGAAAGCTTCTTGCTCATCCTCCTATAGATATTGTTCCTTATAGGTTGTCTGGTTTGCATCTGCACTAAAGGTGTCCCGAAGGCCTTGAGGTGGCCCGAAGTCCTTACTGGCCCGAAGGCTTGGGTGGCCCGAAGGCCTTAGTGTTTTTACATGTTCATCTGAGCCACCGTTTGGGTGTGATTCAGCATGACCCTACTAATGTCAATCCTACCTAATTAAATGTCAATTGAATTGTGAATTGATGAATGGATTGGACCACATTGTTTTACACTTGAACTGCCTAAGGTAAGTTCTATAATTTGATAAATCGATCTAAAATGGAAATGGAAAGTATATGGAATATATACGACTTAGCATTTTTGAATATAATTGAATGTATGGTTTCTTGTCTGTAGTACCCCTTACCACTTATGATAAAAGGTATTGGAATGAACCTAATGATTTAACTATGACTTAAATGAATGGAATGGTTTCATTCCCCTTAGCCTTATCACACTAATGAAAGGAAAGGCTTGAACCTCTTGAACTTATTAAATGGTATGAACATTACATGTACTAACTTAATAAATGAATTAAATGCAAGGTGACCAATTATATATGAAACTTGAAATCATTACTATAGGAGCGGTCAAACTTGAGTTAGTTTTTGGATTCCCGAGGGAATGCCTTGAGTGCTCGTGGATGCCATTCAGATTCAAGGATACTGGTTTCCTTGGTTGAGAAACACCTTAGAATTTGATCCTTGTTTATTATTGGATTCCTAGTATGAAATTGTAGGATCCATCCTTTACTATTATATAATGCCTTGGATACACTCCTTGGATCCATCATGGCTTCTATGGACAGAAGGTTCCTTGGTTATATCATTGGACCTAGCCATAGATTATCCTGTGTTACCTTGGATGTATTCCTTGGACTCAGTTAGATCATACTATTGTGGAATGACTTGAAAGATTCTCCTTAGATTACACTCTTAACCCTTATCTAGGCTATAGTTACTACTAAGTTGGTGACCCTTGGGGTCTTGATTACCTTGGTTATTACCTTGTAACCCTTTAATTATTAATATCAATAGAGTTTGCCTTGTTACATATTAGAACCCATACTATTACTATCATAAGGTGATGTCAGTGATGCCTATGCCTTATGTGAATTAAATAAATAAACTAGAACTTAATTAATTAATGAACTGATTACATGTTCAGACACCAACTGAGGGCTTAAGTAGGTACTTGGGTATTTACATTACTTTACTGGTTTAATTTTATATATACATTATTGCACACTAGTTCAGTTTATATTACACAGACATGATGTTATAGACACCGTTAGTGGTGGACTACTAAGATTTATCTTAGACCCTATATGGGAGACCATTGGTAACTGATAAAATTACATGTATGTAGGTGTTGATAAAGTGAATTATATCACTTCAGACACTTGATTTCTTAGGATGAATCTGGTACTAGATGACTAAGCTGAAGCTCAAGATGTTGGGGATATTTTTTGGTTTCTTTTTTCTAATTTTGTATATAATTCTTGTCTCCTACTTTGTATCCATGTTTTATATATTTATAGATACATGAAATATCATTACCATATTTTTTATATTTACATCATTTTCATCTTATTATTTATTATTACTATTTAGTCAGCTTCTACTGTAACATCTATTTATACTGATTCCACTATTTACCTGTGTTCCTTAATGATTCATTATGCTACACTCTAATAATGAGGTCATAGTCTTCCCACATACACACCCCAAACTCTCACTAATAGTAGTCAGCCTATGGAATTCAAGGAGATACGATTGAGTCCATGTGGCCAACCAAGATCGGGGTACCTCTAAGTGGCATTTAGATCCAAGATGTCACAAAGTGGTATCAGAGACTTCCTTTATTATTTTAATATTTAAAGATAATATATTAGAGATTAGTAATGCTTAGTACTTGTTCATAATCCATGCTTGGGCATCGAAAACCCATGTTCTTGGTAAATTCCAAGTTGCTTGAATTATAATTGTTGTACTATTTTTACTATTACAGTTGATATCATTTCACCATTGGGTGAATCACATTCTATGTGGTGTTTTTAATTATTATTCTGATTGAGAATTTCATTTCCTCTTTAGCCCAATGATATGAGGGTAAGAAGAATTGTCACATGCATCATCATAGACACCTATAATTCACATGTCATGCATATTGGCATGCCATATATGTACATTTCACTCTTTTAATTACTTTATATGCCTATAATTGTTGATTGAGACTTTTTTGTGTAGTTATACTTGTGTTTCTCTTATCTATGATAGAGTGATTTATGGTTTCAATTCATGAGGTTTTATGGGCCCTCATGGGTTATAGTTGGTAATTTACTAAGTCAATCCATTGGATTAAAATCAAATGGGTGTTTTTTCAGTAATAAGGTGTATGAACCCCAACTCCCTTGGAATGATGATCCATTTTAGATAAACCTTGATATATGAAAATAAAAAAATGTAAAATATAAAAGTGAAACTTGATTCATAAAGAGAAATGGTTCTGTATTCTTATCCCACCTTATTATGTTTATGAAAGGTAAAGGAGTGGACCCAAAAACTAAATATAAAATGAATGAAATGGTTTCCAGTAAATTATGAGGCAAGGTGATATTGACCCTTTATCTACTAGAACTGTTGTAACTTATAATTGAGAACTTACCAATACCTAGCCTTCTAAGTGGGTAGTTAGGGTAGTATAACTTGGGTAGTGAGTAATTTCTTACATTCAACTTTTTTTAGTGTTTCTATCTATCTAATTATAGCTTGTTATGAGGTGTGTGCTTGGAATTTTTAAACCAATTCTACCATGACGTCCTCATATCATATTCCAGGAGGGTGGCAATGACCATGCTCCAAATGTGGTGGGCCCTGAGCTTCCAGTCTTACCTCTATGAGTTACCCACTTGAGGCATCGTCTACTATACCTAATTTGGAAACTAACACTCAATTTATTGATAATTTCCTATGTTTGATGGATTCCATGCATGATGCTCCACATTCTACACCTACGATGGCTGATCTAACCCATGAGTTCCAGCAACAACATCCTCTTACCTTCTTGAGGGATGAAAATCCATAGGCTACTGAGTCTTGGCTAGAGGCCACCTTGTCTATCTTTAAGCATATGAAGAATCCTCTAGAGTAGAGGTTTAAGCTTATTGTGTACATGTTGCGTGATTCATCCAAGTTCTGGTGGGATGTAGTTATCGAGGTTGGTCACCATCAGAGCATGGTATGTGATGATTTCTATACTAAATTATATGATCATTTATCTCCTCAGATTCCAAGAGATGACAGATCCAAAGAGTTAATGCATCTCGATAAGGGTTCTATGTTAGTTATAGAATATTTAGCACATTTCACTAGGTTACAGTTATTTACACTGTTTCTAGATAGTGATGAGATTTCACATACTAGATTCTTATAGTATGGGCTTGTGTATGTGATTTCTAATCAAGTGAATGTATTTTTCCTACCAAATTTATCTAAATTAGTAAATTAGGCTCTTATCACTGAGCACAATCAAAGGGATGGTGATAGTATTGGTCATATAGGAATAGTGTCGTGTTAGGTCAATAGTGCTTCCAATAGTAGGAAACATTCCCTTAAGGTTTCTCATGAGGGAAGTGGTGGACAGAGTACCCATACTGGTAGCTCTATGGTGTGTCACTAGTGTGGATGAAAGGGTCACTTAAAGACTTAGTGTAATAGAGACCCTTTGGAGTGTTGGGATTGTGGCTGTATGGGGAATCTGTAGATATTTTTTCAGAACTTTCCATCAAATTCTAGTGGAAGAGGATCCTCACAAGTTCCACCTTTAGTGGAAAGTTATTTTAAACTATATTAGGTAGGGAGTTGGAGTAGAACTAACAAGACCAACTGAGGAGTTCATGGACATGGTATCTAGACTCTTGGTCACCAGTAGTGCCAACATATCAGTTTTGATCATGGTATTCTAGATGTGAATAGGGTTATGGATCAATTCAGTTGCATGCATTATAGATGATACCCTAGGATCAAACTGCAGGACCTTCTACCATAAGATGTACTATTGTGGTATTTTTATTATTTGATATAGGTTATTCACACTCTTTCATCTCCTTATCTATCATGGAAATCCTTAGGGTAGAAATACAATATTACTATGGTGTAATGTCCCTAGATACACCATTGATATTATGGTTAGTTTGAGTATGCCAATGTACGGATTGTCCTCTTGAGGTAGTCAATAAGACATATTTTTTATTGAGATGAATATCTTCATTTCATTCACAAGATGGATTATTTGGTTCTATATCACACCTTTGTAGACTCTTATCACCATAGGGTGTCGTTTACATCACCAGAGGGAAGTATTTATCTACACAAGGGTGAGTGGGATGTCCAAGCTGGAAGAGCTAGACCAGAGCATCATGTTCTAGGTGGAGTTACCACATAGATTTCCAATCTCTTCATGGAGGATTAGGGTTTACATCTATATGAATTCCCTCCAGTAGTCGATCATTTCAGGGACATTTTTTTCTGATGAATTTTCTGGCTTACCTCCTTAGATATAGGTAGATTTTATGATCAAGCTTATTTGAGAAGAAAATCTAGTGTCCATTACTATGTACAGGATGGAACCTACTGAGATCCAGGAGCTCAAGCAACAGTTAGAGGATTTATAGGCCAAAGGTTTTATACAATCTAACAATTCCTCTTGGGGTTTGCCTATTCTTTTCACCAAGAAGGTGCATGGGACCCTTAATCTATGCATGAATTACAAATGGTTGAACCAGTTTACAAACAATAACTGGTATCCAATGCCTCAAATATATGATCTCTTTGACTATCTATAAGGAGTTAGGGTGTTTTCTAAGATTAACCTGAGATCGGGTTATCATTAGGTGATATTCAAGCCATCAGACATACCTCGTATAACTTTCTATAGAAGGTATGGTTTGTATGAGTACCTTTTTATGCTTTTCAGTCATATAAATGTGCCCTTTTCTTCATGGATCTAATTAATAAGGTGTTCCACTCCTATCTATATTCCTTTGTCATAGTATTTGTGGATGAAATCTTGGTGTATTCTAATTCTCATAGCGACCATGCTAATCACCTTGAGATCATTTTGAGTACACTCATAGATCACCATATTTATTCCAAGCTTGGTAAGTGCCACTTATGGATCAAAAAATCTCACTTATTGGGTCATATTATCTCGAAATTAGGAGTTTCTATTGACCTAGATAAGGTGAGCGCTGTGGTTTCCTAGGAGCATTCCAAGAATGTGTTTGATATATGAAGTTTCTTAGGACTGGATAAATATTACAAGAATTTCATATAGGACTTCTCATGCATTTATTTACCTCTTATTGGTCTTACAAAGAATGGTGTTAAGTTAATATGATTAGAAGTGTGTGAGAAATCCTTTAAGGAGATGAAAGGGAGGCTTGTCTCGACACTGATAATGACTCTTCCAGAGCCAAGAAAAGGCCATACCATTTTCTATAATGCATCAGGAATTATCCTATGAGTAGTTCTAATATAGGAGGATAGAGTAGATATGTGTGGATCTTGGTAGTTGGGGCCTCATGAGAGAAATTACCCGATGCATGACCTTGATCTAGAAGCCGTTTTCCATGCTTTTCATTGCTGGAGACACTATCTATTAGGGAGTTCTTTGTGGTGTATACAAACCAAAATATACTCAAATATATCTTTATACAACATGAATTGAATCTTAGAAAACAAATATGGATTTAATATCTTTATTAATTTGATTTTGAACTTTCCTATATGCCTAGAAAAGGAAATATATTAGCTGATGCACTGAGTCAAAAAACTCAGGCACAATCTGTACAGGAAGCCAGTGATGAATGGAAATTTATGGACCTCTTTTCTGAGTTGCATATATAGTTTCATGATATCCATGAGTATCCCTACCTCTCAGCCTTTACAGTTAACTCTTCCCACCTTTATATGGTGAAGAGAAGGAAATTTTTAGATCCTGAGAGCTTGGATCTCTATGAGAGATTTTCTGGAGATGAACCACCTTCAGACTGGTTTGTGGATAGAGATGACATCCTGCGTATACATGGACATGTCTGGGTCCCTACAGATGTGAGAGAGTATATGATTCAAGAGTCCCATGCTTCTCAATGTAAAGTTCATCCATGTATCTCCAAGATGCATCGAGACATGCGATACCAGTATTGGTGACTTGGGATGAAATGTTAGATAACATGATTTATCACTAGGTGTTCCACATATCAGCAGGTGAAGGCGGAGCACTAGAGAATTGCAGGATTGTTATAGATACTTTAAGTCCCAGAATTGAAATGGTAAGATGTATCCATGGACTTTTTAGTCAGCTTACTTAGGTCATCTAGAGATAGCGACACTGTATGAGTAGTCATGGACCGATTGAAAAAATTAACTCACTTCATTACTATTTAGGAGACTTTATCAGTTGATGAGTTGAGAATATTGTATGTCTATGAGATCAATTGACTATAAATGGTCCCTCATACTATCATTTCAGATAGGAATTCTCATTTCACATCATGATTCTGGTAGGGGTTACATAAATCTATTGATAAATAGGTGCTTATACGCACAACCTTTTACCCTCATACCGATGGAAAGTCAGAAAATATTATACAAGTTCTATAGAAAATGCTTCAGGAATGCATCCTTGGCTTAAATTGTTCTTGGGAGAAGCATATCCCTCTCTTCAAGTTCTCTTATAATAACATCTTTTAGGAAAAAATTAAGATGGATCCTTTTGAGGCCCTATATGGTAGGTAGTGCCATTCAACCCTGTGCTGGTTAGAGGTAGGATAGGTAGTCTTACTAGGCCCTAGTCTTGTTCAGGAGACTTCAGAGTAGGTTCAGATGATTAGGAAGCATATTTATACTGCTCATTCTAGAAATAAAGTGTATGCCGATCAACATTTATGACCTATGGAGGTCAAGGTTGAGTATTGTGTTTTCCTACAGGTATCACCCAAGATAGGGCATAAATGGATAGAGAGAAAAGGGAATATTTCTCCTCATTATGTAGGGTTGTTTGATATCTTGGAGAGATTCGGGCTGGTAGCCTATTGGTTGTTACTACCTCATAGGTATTGTGCCATGTACCAAATCTTCCACATTTCAAAAATTTGCCATTATCATGCTAACCCATCTCATACTTTTGACCTCAAGGAAGTTGAGTTAGATGTCGATGCTTCATTTGAGGAGTATCCTATAAACATCATCGACCAGAGAATAAAGGCTATCCTAGACCAATCTATCCCTCTGGCATGGGTTATATAATAGAAAAGATGTGTACAGGACAAGACTTGGGAGTGGGAGGCTGACGTACATGCCTAGTGGCCAGAGTTGTTTTCAGATATCGTTTTGCTGCCCTTGGAAGGTGAACTTGGGGATGATTTCCTTTAAGGTGGGAGACTGTAAGAACCATTTTTTTCACTCAAGTATGGATCCTTTAAATATTGATCTAATTCTTTATTTTGGACCTAATTTGGATGCATTATGAGTTAGTGAATGTTTCATGGGCGTCTAGAGCTTGTTCAGAGCTTGTAACTCCTTTCGGTGGGAGAAAATGGCCCGTCACATGGTTAGAGTAAACCGTACGAGGCAAGAAACATGGTTAGATTTAACCATATGAGGCTATACATTGAGAATCAAGAGGGAACAAGGTTTAACCTCACTATGCAAAATGGGCTGCACAACCATGGAGGAATGTATTCAATTTTGATAGTGGATTTTCACATGGTTTGAGCATGGTTAGTCAAAACGTGCACAGTAACCATGCAGTATGCCCTTTCCTACAGCTAACCATGCACAGTTGGCACATAGTTTGACCAAACTGTGAAGAAAAACTATGTGAGGGATATTTTTGGGTGAAATTACCATTTTAACCTTAAACTTATAATTAAATTAAACCCTACCACACTTTTTATTTTCCAGTAGAAATCAGCCCTTCCTCCTCCCTTTTTGAAGTAAAAAATCCCTATAAGCCAAGATTTGATCTTGAACATCCATCTGAAGTCCGATCAAAGCCCTGTTTGTCTCGTTGGATCCACACCAAAATGTTCTCAATTAATTTTTAATCTTTCATCATTCTTATTTCTATAAATGATGATATTTATATGCAGGATCATATGACCCAATTTCAAGGAATTGATCCTTTATTAAGATCTACTATAATCTAGGATGAATTAGAGGTCGATAATGGATTAGGAGAGTCGTACTAGTATGAGGTAGGTAGTCTATAACTCAATACTCAAGATTCACCATTTTATAAATTGTTGTGGGGGCATGACGATTTCATCAGGCGTCGTTTGTAAAATTTATATGTCTTGCTTATAGTCGTTAGAACTATATTCTAAGACCCATGATATATATGTAATTCATCATTGGTGGTTATTTCTAAAACTCATACCACCCCATGTAAGGTGTTATTCATAATTAGGTTTTTAATGTTTTGACATGTTTGTTTGAGCCACTGTTTGGGTGTGATTTGGATTGAACCCACTAATGGTAAGCCTCCCTAATTAAATTTATATTGAATTTTGAATTGATGAATGGATTAGACCTTGTTGTTTTCCACTTCACATGCCTAAGTTAAGTTCTAAAATTTAATAAATCAATCTAAAATGTAAATGGAAAATATATGGTATATATATGACTTGGAATATTTGAATATAATTGAATTCTTGGTTGCATGTTTGTAACACCCCTTTCCACCAATGATTAAAGGTATCAGAATGAACCTAATGATTTAAATATAAATTAAATTAATGGAATGGATGCATTCCCCTTGGCCTTTTCACACTAATGAAAGGCAAGGCTTGAACCTCTTGAACTTATTAAATGGTATGACCATCACATGGCCTAACTTAATAAATGAATTAAATGTAAGGTTCATAATTATATATGTACCTTGAAATAATTACTATAGGAGTGTCCATAATCGAGTTAGTTTTTAGATTCCCAAGGTAATGACTTGAATTCCCATGGACACCATTTTGATTCAAGGATGCCAATTGACTTGGTTGAGACCCACCTTAGAATCTGATCCTCGTCTATTAGTGGATTCATAGTATGACACCATATGATACCTCATTTTCTATTATAGGATTACTTGGATACAATCCTTGGATATAACATGGATTTTCCTTTATTATATCCTTAGACCTAGCCACAACTTATCCCTTTTTACCTTGTATGTATTCCTTGAGCTCAGTTAGATCATGATATTGTGGAATGACTTGAATATGATTCTTGGATTACACTCTTATCCCTTAGCCAGGCTATAGTTACTACTAAGTTGGAGACACTTGAGGTCTTGGTTTCCTTGGCTATTACCTTGGAACCCCTTCATTATTAATATCAATATAGCTGTCCTTATTACATCTTGTAACCTTTACTATTACTATCATGAGGTGGTGTTAGTGATGGATATTCTGCACATGACTTAAATATATAAACTAGAAATTAATTAATTAATTAACTAGTTACATATTCAGACACTAGCCGAGGGCTAAAGAAGGTACTTAGGTATTTACATCACTATATTTATTTACTTTTATATATGAATGCTTGCAAACTGGTTCGATTTATATTACACAAACATGATGTTATAGACACCATTAGTGGTGGCATAATGATATTTATCTCATATCCTATATGGGTTTCCATTAGTACCTGGGAATATTACGTGCATGCAGGTGTTGATAAAGGGAAGTGTATAACTTCAGACACTTGATTTCTTGATTGCTTAGGATGGAGTTGGTAGCAGATGACCGAGTCGGAGCTCGGGATGCTGGGGATACTTTTTTGGTTTCTTTTTGATACTTTTGTATATAATGATTTCTAATACTTTGTATTCATGTTATACAACTTTATAGATACATCAAATATAATCATTATCTTTTGTATATTTATATAAGTTTCTTCCTACTGCTTATTATTACTATTCAACTAGCTTCTTTTATTCCATCTATTTATACTACTTCTTCTATTTACTTATGTTCCTTATTAATCTATTGTTCTACACTCTAGTAATGAGGGCATAGTCTCGTCATGGACACACCCTAGGCCCTCTCTACTAGTCAGCAACCTTTGGCATTTGGGGAGATGTACTTGAGGCCATGTGGCCAATCGGGCTCGGGGCACCTCTAAGTGGAATCCAAGTATAAGATATCACAAAGTGGCATCAGATCCTTCCTTTATTTACTATTTGTAGATAATATATTGAAGATTAAGAATTCTTAGGACTTGGTCATAAGTCATTCTTGGGCATCACAAACCCATGTTCAGGGTAAATGCTGAGTTTCCTAAATTATAATTGTTGTTCTACTTTTCCTATTACAGTTGATATCATTTCACCATTAGGTGACTCACATGTTATGTGGTGTTAATTATTATTATTATTGAGAATTTCATTTAATAATTGGCCAAATTATATTAGGTCAAGGATAATTATTACATACATCATCATAGGAACCTATAATTCACATGTTATACATATTTCCATGCCATAGAGGTGCATTTCACTCTTTTCATTGCTTGATATTCTTGTGATTGCTGAGTGAGACTTGTTTTTATAGTTATACTTGTGCTGCTCTTGGCTATGATTGAGTAATTTTTTGTTTCAATTCATGAGGTTTTATGGGCCCTCATGGGTTATAATTAGTAATTTACTGAGTTGAGCCATTGGATTAAAATAAAATGGGTGTCATTTTTAGTGATAAGGTGTATGGTCTCTGACTCAATGGGAATAATGATCCATTTTAGATGAACCTTGATATATGTAAATAATAAAATGTAAACTATAAAAGTGAAACATGATTCATAAAGAGATATGTCTACACGTCCTTATCTCACCTTGTCATGTTTATGAAAGGTAAAGGAGTGAACCTTGTAATTAAATTTGAAATGAATGAAATGGTTTACAGTAAATGATGGGAAAAGGTGCTATTTACCCTTCATCTACTAGAACCATTGTAACTTATTCTTGATCTATTACCAACACCTATCCTTTTAAGTGGGTATTTGGGGTAGTATACCTTGGGTAGTGAGCCCTTTATTATGCTTAGCTTCCGCTAGTGTTGCTATCTATCTGCTTCTAGCTTGTTCTGAGGCATGTTCTTAGAATTTTTAAACTAATGCCGCTATGAATTCCTCCTGTTGTGCACCATGAGAGTGGAAATGACCATGATACAATCATGGTGGTCCCTAAGCTTCCAGTAATACCTCTAAGAGTTCCACTTAAGGCATCACCTACTATACCTGATTTGGGCATTGATGCTCAAGTTCGTGATAGTTTCCTATATCTGATGTATTCCATGCATGGTGCTTTATGTTCTATGCCTACGATGGTTGATTTGACCCATGAGTTCTAGTAGAATCATCCTTCTACCTTCTTGGAGGATGGTGGTCCACAGGCTGTTGAGTCTTAGCTAGAGGCCACCTTGTCTATCTTTGAGCATTTGAAGATGCCTCTAGAGTAGAGGCTCAAGATTGTTGTTTACATGTTTTATGATTCGGCCAAGCACCGGTGGGATGTAGTTACCAAGGCTAGTCACCATCAGGGCCTTGTATGGGTTGATTTCCAAACTTCCTTCTATGATTAGTTCTTTCCTCAGACATTGAGAGCTGAAATATCGAGATATTTCATGCATCTCGAGTAAGGTTCTATGTTAGTTATGGAATATTCATCATGTTTCACTGATTTACAACACTTTTCACTGATTTTGGATGGTTATGAGATTTTGTGTGCTATAATATTCAAGGATGGGATCGTGTATGCCATATGTACTGAAGTGAATGTCATTTTCCTACCCACTTTTTTTAAATAGTCAATCAGGATCTTATCACTGAGCACAACCCAAGGGAAAATGATAGTACTGAGTATAGAGGACTAGTGTCGTGTTAGCCCAATAGTTCTTCTAATAGTAGGAATCATTCCCTTGAGGTTTCTCATCAGGGAAGTGGTAGCTAGAGTACCCGTATTGGTAGCTTTATGAAGTGTCACCAGTATAGATGATAAGGGAACCTGAAGCCTTAGTGTGATTTAGACCCTTTGGAGTGTCAGTCTTGTGGCTGTATGAGGCATCTTCATATATTATCTCAAACCTTTCCATAAGCTTCTAGTAGAAGAGGATATACACCATCTCCATATTTAGGGGAAAGTTATTTTACGCCGCGTCAGGCGAGGAGTTATAGTAGCATCATAAGGACTGACTAAGGAGGATCTTTTGGCCATGGTATCTAGACTCTTGATCATTAGAAGTACCAATAGAGTAGTTTTTATCATGGTAGTCTAGTTATTACATAGGGCTGTGGATTAGGGCAGTTGCATACATTACCGATGATACCTAAGGATCTAGATATAAGACCATTTATAGTACGAGGTACTATTCTAGTATCCTCCACTATAGTATCTTCTTTATTTGTTACAGTTGCTTCACACTCTTTTATATCCTTATTAATCATGGAAAGCCTTGGGTAGGAAATACAATATTAATGTGGTGTAATAACCCTGGATACATCATTGGGAGTATGGTTAGAGGTAATACAATAATGTAGGGACTATACCATTGAGGTAGGTAGTTGTCCTTTCTTATGGTACCTATTTTTTATAAATATGACAAGATTTTATGTCATTCTTGGGATGGATTGGTTGGTTCTATATCATGCCTTTTTAGAATGCTATTTCTACAGGATGTCATTTACATCACCAGAGGGAAGCGGTTATCTACACAAGAGTGAGTGGGATGTCTAGGATGGTAGAGATGGACTATAACATCATGGTATAAGTAGAGTGACTTCTCATATTTCCAGTATCTTTATAGAGGATTAGTGTTTACATTAGGATGAATTCCCTCCAGTAGTAGATCATTTCAGAGATGTTTTTCTTAATGACTTTTCTAGATTACCTCCCCATATAGAGGTAGAGTTTATGATTGATATTATTAAAAGAGTATCTCTAGTTCCCATTCCTCCATACATGAAGGTACCTACTGAGCTTCATGATCTCAAGTGGAAGTTAGAGGATTTAGATGCCAAAAGTTTTATATGGCATAGAACTTCCTCTTGGGTTTTTCCCGTGCTTTTCACCAAGAAGGCAGATGAGACCCTTCATTTATGCATAGATTACAGATGGTTGAACCAGTTTATGGTAAAGAACCAGTATCCACTACCTTGAATATATGATCTCTTTGACCAAATCCAATGAGATAGGGTGTTTTCTAAGATCGACCTAAGACCAGACTAACATTAGGTACGAGTCAGTCCATCAGACATACCTCGTATAACTTTACATAGAAGGTATGGTCTGTATGAGTATATTTTTATTCCATTAAGTATTATAAACATGCCCAAAATTCTCATGGATCTAATGAATAGGGTGTTACACCCATATCTGGATTCCCTAGTCATAATATTTTTGAATGACATCTTGATGTATTCTCACACTCATAGAGACCATTCTAAGTACCTTGAGATCATTCCGAGTACACTGAGAGAGCACCATATTTATGAAAATATTTATAAGTTCCACTTTTGGATAAAAAAATTTCACTTATTAAGTTATATAATCTCATAATTAGGAGTTTTTGTTGACCCAAAGAAGGCGAGTGCTGTGGTTTCCTAGGAGTAGCCCAAGAATGTGTTTGATATATATAGTTTCTTGGGGATGGATGGATATTACAGGAATTTCATACATGAATTATCATTCCTTTATTCACCTATTATTTGTATTATAAATAAGTGTGTTAAGTTTAGTGGTCAGAATCATGCGAGAAAGGCTTTCTAGTGCTAAAATGGAGGTCTGTCTCTACACCGATACTGACTCTTCTAGAGTCTGGAAAATGCTATATCGTCTTCTATGATGAATCAAGAATTAGAATAGGAGTAGTGATTATATAGGAGGAAATATTAGTTATATATCGATCTCATTATTTTAGGCCTCATGAGAGAAATTACCTAACACATGACCTTGAGCTTGCAGTAGTTGTCTATGCCTTGCGTTGCTGGAGACATTATCTATTGGGTGAGAACTTTGCTATGTATACAGACCACAAGAGCCTCAAATATATCTTTACATAGAATAAATTGAATCTTATACAATGAATATGGGTCATATATCTTCATTCCTTTGATTTTTAGCTTGCCTATATGCCTGAAAAAGGCAATGTAGTAATTGATGCACTGATTTGGAAAACTTAGGCACATGCCATATAGGAATCCAGTGATGAATAGAAATTTATGGACCTTTTTCTGAGTTTCATATTGAGTTTAACTGTATTCAAGAGTATTCCTACCTATTATTATTGAAAATCACATCTTCCCTTCTTGAGAAGGTGAAGATCAGGCAATTTTCAGATCCTAAGGGATTGGTTCCCCATGAGAGTTTTTTAGGAGCTGACCCACCTATGGATTGGTCTATGGACACAGAAAAAATCACACTTATACATGGATGTGTCTAGGTTCCTAAATATGTGAGATAGGAGCTAATTCAAGAGTCCCATGCTTCTCAGTGGGTAGTTTATCTAGGAATATCCAAGATGTATCAAGATATGTGATGCCAGTATTGGTGTCCTAGTATGAAACATCAAACAACAAACTTTATCACTAGGTGTTCCACCTATTAGTAGGTGAAGGTGGAGAACTAGAGACCTTCAAGATTTTTACAACCATTTTTAGTATCAAAAAGGAAATGGAAACATGTCTCCATGGACTTTGTAGTCAGTTTACCCAGGTCACCTAGAGGTGACAACACTATATGGGTAGTCATGGAACAACCAACGAAATTATCCCACTTCATTTCTATCTGGGAGACTTTCTTAGTTGATGAGTTGGGAATATTGTATGTCCATGAGATCATCTGAATACATGAGGTCCCTCGTACTTTCATTTTAGATAGGTTAACTCATTTCACTTCATGGTTTTGGAAGGTGTTACAGAAAGATATGGGTACACATGTGCTTATGGGCACAAAATTTCACCCTCAGACCAATGGACAGTCAGAACATATGATACAGGTTCTAGAGAACATGCTACAGGCATGAATCATTGACTTTGGTGGTTATTGGGAGAAATATATCCCTCTCACTGAGTTCTCATATAATAATATATTCCAGGCGATAATTTAGATGGATCCTTTTGAGGTCCAGTATGGTAGGCCATGTCGTTCACCCCTGTTCTATTTAGAGGTAGGATAGGATTCCCTACTATGTACTTGTCTCATTCAAGAGACTTCAGAGTAGGTTCAGTTGATCAAGAAGTGTATGTCTACTACTCAGTCTAGATAGAAATCATATGTCGATCACCATCGATGACCTATGGAGTTCGAGGTCGACAATCGTGTTTTCCTATGGGTATATCCCATTATAGGGAATAGACTAATACAAAGGCAAGGGAAGATGTCACCTCATTATGTAGGTCCATTTGAGATCTTGGAGAGAGTTGGGTTGGTAGCCTATCGATTGTTACTACCTTATAGGTATTTTTACATGTACGACATCTTCCACATTTCATAGCTTCGCTAGTATCATACCATCCTGTTTCATACATTTGATCCCAATTAAGTTGAGTTAGATACTGATGATTTGTTTGAGAATTATCCTATAAGCATCATTGAACTAAGAATGAAGGATCTCTAAGGTCAGTACTCCCCTATAGTGTGGGTGCTATAGCTGCACAATCATGTACATGATGAGACTTGGGAGCGGAAGGCCAACGTACATGCCCAGTGTCCAAAGTTGTTCTTAGACAGTGTTTTTCCACCCTTAGAAGGTGAACTTGGGGATGATTTCCTTTAATGGGGAAGACTGCAAGAACCCAATTTTTCACTCAGGTATAGATCCTTTAAATATTGGTATAATTATTTATTTTGGAACTAATGTGGATGCCTTACGATTTAGTGATGTTTTCATGGGTGTTCAAAGCTTGTTCGGAGCTTGGAGACCCGACTGGTGGGAGAAAATGACCTATCAAATGGTTAGAGTAAACTGTGTTAGGCAGGCTGCACAATTATATTTAACTGTGTGAGGTTGGATAGTGAGCAGCAGGAGGGTGCACAATTTGACCTAACTATACAAAATGGGTCACACATCTGCACAAGAATGTATGAAATTTTGACAGTGGATTGTCACACAGTTTGTGCATGGTTAGTCAAACCGTGCACACTAACCATGCAGTATGCCCCTTCCTATAGATGACCATATATAGTTGGCGTACAGTTTGACCAAATCATGTGAGGGATATTTTTGGGTGAAAATACCATTTCCATTAAAATTCTTATTAAATGGAAACCTTACTCCCTTTTTATTTTACATCAGGAAACAACCTTTCCTCCTCCCTTTTTGAAGCCAAAAATCTCTCTAAGCTAGGATTTGATCCCATGCATCCATCCAAAGTTCAATCAAAGTGTTTTCTATAATGTTGGATCTACACCGGTACATTCTCAATTAATTTTTAATCTTTTATCATTCTTCTTCCTGTAAATGATGCAATTTAGATGTAGGATCATATGCCCTAATTTTAGTTCATTGGTCCATTCTTCAGATATACTCCAATCTAGGAAAAATTAAGGGCTGATACTGGACATGGAGAGTCGTATGAGTATGAGGTAGGTGGTCTATAACTCACTCCTCAAGATTAATCATTTTATAAATTATCATGGGGACATGCTGATTTCATCAGGCATCATTTTTTTAAATTTATATGTCTTTATTATAGTCGTTAGAACCATGTTGTAAGACCCATTAAATATATATAATTCATCATTGGTGGTTACACCATAACTCAAACCACCCCATGAAGGGTGTTATTCATAATTGGGTTTCTAGTGTTTTGACATGTTTATCTGAGCCACCATTCGGGTGTGATTCTGCTTGACCCTGCTAATGGCAAGACTCCCTAATTAAATATCTATTGAATTATGAGTTGATGAATGTATTGGACCATGTTGTTTTCTACTTAACCCGCCTAAGGTAAGGGATATAATTTGATAAATAAATCTAAAATGTAAATGGAAAGTATATGGTATATATATGACTTGTACTAATTGAATATAATTTAATTCTTGGTTTTATGTCCATATCACCCCTTGAAACTTGTAATGGAAGGTATTGGAATGAACCTAATTATTTAAATATGACTTAAATGAATGGAATGATTTCATTCCCCTTAGCATTTTTACACTAATGAAACGCAGGGCCTGAACCTTTTAAACTTACTAAATAGTATGACCATCACATGGCCAAACTTAATAAACGAATTAAATGTAAGGTGACTAATTATATATGGTCCTTGAAATAATTACTATAGGAGTGTTCAAACTCGATTTAGTTTTTTGATTCCCAAGGGAATTCCTTGAGCGCTCATGGACCCCATTCCAATTCAAGGATGTCAATTTCCTTGGTTGAGACCCACCTTGGAACCCCATCCTATTATATCAGTGGATTCCCGGTATGACACCATAGGATACCTCATTTACTATTACAGGATGCCTCAAATACACTCCTTGGATCCAACATGGCTTCTACAGACATGAGTTTCCTTGGTTATATCCTTGTAACTAGCCATTGATATCTCATCTTACCTTGGATGTATTCCTTGGACTCAGTTCGATCATACTATTATGGAATGACTTGGACAATGCTCCTTGGATTACACTATTACCCCTTAGCTAGGATGCAGTTACTACTGAGTTGGTGACCCTTGAGGTCTTAGTTTCCTTGGTTATTACCTTGGAATCATTTCATTATTAATATCAATATATGTTGTCTTATTACATCTTGGAACCTTTACTATTACTATGATGAGGTGATGTCAGTGCTGGATATGCCTCATGTGACTTAAATATATAAACTGGAACTTAATTAATTAATGAACTAGTTATATGTTCATTCACCATTTGAGTGCTGAAGTAGGTACTTGGGTATTTAAATTACTTTACTACTTTACTTTTATATATGAATTCTTGTACACTGATTCTATTTATATTACATGAAAAGAATGTTATAGACACCTTTGGTGGTGGCCTACTAAGATTTATCTCACACCCTATCCAGGCCACCATTGGTACTCATGTAGATTACATGTATTTAGGTGTTGATAAAGGGAAGAATATTGATCAGACACTTGATTGATTAATTGATTAGGATGGAGTTGGTAACAGATTATCGAGCTGGAGCTCAGGATTTTGGGGATAGTTTTTGGGTTCTTTTTGCTACTTTTGTATATCATGATTGTCTGATGCTTCATATCCATGTTTTCTAGATTTATATATACATGATATACCATCATCAGATTTTTTTTATATCATTTGTATCCTATTGTTTATTATTATTGTTCAGTTAGCTTCTATTGTGCCATCTGTTTATACTGCTTCTGCTATTTACCTATGTTCCTTATTTATTTTCTATGCTACACTCTGGTAATGAGGGAATAGCCTCCCCATAGATGCACCCCAGGGCCTCACAGCTAGTCAACAACCTCTGGTATTTGGGGAGATGTGCTTGATGTCATGTGGACAACTAGGTTTGGGGAACCTCTAAGTGGCATCTAGGTCTGAGACGTCATAATTAGCATGATCAATCTCAAACAAACCACCTCAACTTGAACAAAAGAATCCAATTATATAAGAAAACAATTATTATGTGAGTAATAATAAAAAGAAATAAATTAAACATAAACACAAAATAATACATTAATTCTATGGATAGTGATTTTACTTTGTAAAAATTAATATTACCTATGTGATTAAGTAGGGGTAGCATAATTTCTCTTCCTACAAAGGTAGTGGATGAAACTTCAAGGAAAGTGAAAAGTTCCAACACCATAGGGGTGAAAAATGTTTTGAGGGAGAATAATTCTGTGAAAGTTTTAGTGTATAAATTCATGAAATATTGATAAAAATATTCTAAAATAAATGAACTATGAAAATATGACTTCCTAAAATATTTTTGAAAAAAAATAAATAAGTATTAGATAAAAATGATATGGAAATTAACTTGAAAATAGTAGATAAAATGATAACAAAATTAATTAAATAAGCAGTAGGAATTCACCTTTTCATGATGGTTGTATACATTATTGACCCATTTACTTGTTTTCATTATTTCAGTTGCAGCCACCAAGTCTAATATCTCACAAGCATAAGCAGCTTAGAACTAACCACCCCAACTCGAACAAAAGAATCCATATATATAATAAAAACATTATTATGTAAGTAATACTAAAAATAAATAAATTAAACATAAATATGAAATGATACATTAATTCTATGTATAATTATTTTATTGTGAAAACATAAATATTACCTATTTGATTAAGAAAAGGAAGCTTTATTGCTCTTCCTGTAAAGGTAGTGGAGGGAACTTGAAGGAAAGTGATAAATGCCAACACTGTAGGGGTGAAAAAGGTTTTAAGGGAGAATAAGTATGTAGAAGTTTTGGTGTAGAGATACATGAAAGATATATAAAAATATTATAAAATAAATAAACTCAATAAGGAATAATGAAAATTTAATCAACATTTCATTATATAATTTTTCAGTAAAATAGATAAAGTATATCATAACATTACCATTAAATATTCCCAAAGTGCTTCCTTCTTTATAGTTTGTTCTTCCATGGGATAAGTAACATCATAATGTTTAAAAGACATTATCTGTATTAGTATTCAAACATTTAATTTAGATTATGTTAATGTAGTAGATAACAGATAATATTATGAGGGAAACCATAGTATATTAAAAAAACTTTTACCTTCTCATAAAACTCTGTTTATTTTTTAAAGTTTTTAGGTATTTGGATACTCTATCAAGAATACAAATCCTATCTCTATGTTCTCATATAATGTACAATACATTGTCTATATTGGGACCATCATGAACTGATTGCGATCTCCTAATGAAGGGGTCATCCTTGATTGAATTTTCATCTGACCCGACATTTGTTTTAGTTTCTAGTAGGATAATCAACCAATTCTTGTTTACTGGATCTGAGACATAAAATACTTTCACTGCTTGTGCTGCCATTATGAACAGCTCATTTTCCCCTTCCACACTGAAATTTACCTTCATAAATCCCATTTCATTAACTTTCAATGCACTCCTATTTTCAACCCATTTGCAACAGAAAATTGGATCTTGAAATTTTGTATAATCCAAATCATATATCTCTTTTATAATGAAAAAATATGACATATTTTCATAAATTATATTTTTATCCTTGGAACCAGATATGTACATCGATTTTTCCATAAGTGTAACACCACTATTTTGAATCATACTATAGTCATCATGTTCTTTTTTATATAATGCATAACTATTGATTACAAAATCAGCATAATATATAACATTTTCATTCAGTCCCCTAGCTATCCATTGATTTTTTTGGTAATTGAATTCAGTTTTTTAGATAACTCCTTATAAATTTGATCTTGGAACCATCCTATAAACTATTGATTATGTGTATTTGATATCCATAATTTATCCCTTAGTGGATTTAAATTTATAAGATTTTTTATGGGATTCAAATTATGGATCAAAATATTCACTATTATGTAAAATTTAAAGGTGCACTTGACCCTACTCTATCAAGGTAATTGTAACAAAATCTCTTCTATAAATCCCTTTGACCATAAGGCGTCTTCTATGATGAGACTTTGGGAAACTGATGCTATAAAAATTTGATATGTAATTAGTATATAATTTAACAACTTCTTCAATAATATATCATTTTGCAATACAACCTTCTGGACAACTTTGATTCTTAACATACCCTTTCAAAATATTCATATACCATTCAATGGGGTACATCCATCTGTAATGGGCATGACCACATTGTTGAACCTCTATAACTAAGTGAACCATTAGGTGGACCATTATATCAAATAATAATGGTGGGAAGAACATATAAAATTCACATAATATGATTACAACCTCCTTATTCATTATTTACAACTTCATCAGGTCTATAACTTTACTATACATGACTTTGAAAAAGAAGTAGAGTCTGGTTAATGTATGTTGTAAATTTGTAGGCAGAATGAAAAACAAATCAATAAACATCAAATCCTACATCAAAACATGATAGTTGTGTGATTTTATTCCATATAACTTCAAATTATTCATTGAAACAACATTCTTGATATTTTATGAATACCCCTATGGAAATTTTACACTATTAAGGAAAATAAAAAATTGCAATTTTCCCTGTTTGGATATAGTGTAAGTTGATTGAGGATGAAAAGTCCACACTTTACCATTCACCAATGACAACTATTTTATTATCCCCATGTAAATCATGCCCAACTTATCCTTGATTCCATATTTTGTTTTCCCAAGAATATTTAGTAATGTTCCAATAACACCATCAAATACATTTTTTTTTCTACTTGCATGACATCAAGAAAACATCTAACATACAAACAATTCCAATATATAAATTCAAAGAAAATTGATATATTGTTATAACCTGATTTCATAAGGTTTTTTTGAAAAGGGTTTACCAAAAATAGTGTCAATATATTTTACTTTATCGAATAGTTGATCACCCATTAGTGGAGATGGTGTTGTACCTTGTTTGATATTCCCATCGAATGCTATCATACAAGATTAGTATTTATGTCATCAAGGTAAAAATTTATGATGCCCTAAAAGTACAGTATTTGAGGAATATTTCAACCAAACTAAGTGTGTGCATTCTTCATAAATGGGACACCCCAACATTACTTTAATGATATAGCCAGATAAATTTCTAGAAGCGGGAAAGTCATTTATCATCCCATATAATATGACCCTTAATGTAAATTCTTCACTTATATAAGCATCATACACTGTAAAAACTATATCCCACATCAATTTTAGATCATTAATCAATGTATAAAAATAGACATCGATATCATTATCAGGTTTCTTTAGTCCAAATATAAATAGAGACAACATAATGAATTTTCACTTTATGCATAACCCTGGTGACAAGTTATAATTTACCAACATGACAATCCATGTACTATGAGTACTACTCTATACACCAAAAGGATTTATTCCATCTTTAGATAATGTAAGATTAAATTTTTTCATCTCATTTACAAATTCAAGATAATCTTAATAAATTTTCTTTTACTGAGGATAATTTACTAGATGATATAGGTTCCTATATTTAATTATTTTATATGCATGCCATGTTAATTGTCTTATGGTTTCCTGACATGCATATATTCCTCTAGACCATGGAATGATAGGAAAGTACCATACAACTTTCAAAGTACCTAATTCATTTTTCTTGTATCGATCCATGCCACACTTAGGGAATTTTATGAGTGATTCATGGTCCTTGCAAAACAATATGAAATCATTTTGACAAGCATGTATTTTTTAGATATAATGCCCAATGAACGTAGAATTCATTTAGCATAATATGTTCGAAATGGTAGTTCATTTTATTCTGGTATCATATTATTTAGGATACAAAGTAGTTCTATAAATATGGTGTCACTCCATCCACTACCATCTTTCAAATTATATAACTTCAATATAGCTCAAAATGTTTTGTATTTACTATAACTAATATACAATGGTCTCTTAGCACAACTATTTAACTTCTCAAAAAACTATAGAAAATCACAAAGGTCATATTAAATTTCCATTTTCATTTCTTCCATGTGATCTCTATCGTCATTTACAGTGGTATTCATATCAAATGATCCATAAATCATAGTATCATCCCAATCGGTGTGCACATTCAGTTTTTCCCCATGTTTAGCCCAACATTTATATCACTGATCTATTTAATGACAAATCAAATGTTCTTTAAACTATTCTAGACTATTTTTTCTTGAATAACAACAATGTAAACATGGAAAAAGGATTTTAGAAAGGTTGTATTCATGCTATATTGAAAACTTGATGAACTATTTAACTCTATATTCATACTATTTTGTCAAAAAATTATCATGAATACATTTTTGATTCATATCTATCCCATTGGGTTTATAAAATATTCATTTTGTACAATAAATAAATAAATACACATAAGATATTCATTATAAAAGGTGAAAGTTGCAGATAATTCTAACATGGGAAACCCAACATTTTATTATTTCAAATAATTTCAATATTATTTGAATAAAATGGGTAATTAAATTTAAGAAAAGAATTAATCCAATATGGTAGGTGTTATCCTCGGAATTCATCCAAATATGAAAGTTATAAACAACTCTTATCCTTATTAGCTCATCTCTCAAATAGTTATAATTGCATTTTTTTGTTTGAAACTCATCCTCTATCTCATGTAAACATGAACCTATGCTGCTTGAAATACTCTAATCAGTAGTCATCCATGAGATAAAAATTGCTCAGAGTAATAAAAGAAACATAAAAGAGATGGGGGATGAGTCTCAAGAAACAAATTAAAATAATAACTGTCCATAAAATGAAGTTGATGAGGGTGATAACTGTACTCTATTGTGTTCTATAAAAGGGGAAATACCTCCCATTTGTTAGAATTACACCATTGGAACTAGTTATTAACTAATGGCCTATTGAATTTGATATTTGGGGGGTATAAAAGTTGTTGTTTATGATTTAAGGGGTCTTAGAGGGGACATGTTATGATATATAAATCTTTGGGGCCTCTATCCATCCAAAGTTACTTTTTTATTAAAAATAAGGAATCAAGAACCCCAAGCCAACAACCAACAACCAAAAACTGAAACAAAAGACCCAGGGAGGCCTGAAATGATGAAGAATGAGGGCATCCCCTCTGATCAAATTAACCCCCTTGGCCTTTAGAGAAGAGATATCATGAAGCCAAACTGGAGCATTTCCAGGAACCTCAATTGAAGCCAGATAGTCCACCACTTGATTCCCCTCATACCAGGAATGCAAGATATTGATGCCATCACTGATCATGCCCTTGAACTTTCTAATAGTGTAGTTAATCAACCAATGAGGGGGGAGATATTCATTCAAAACATCATGAAGGATCTTTGAGTCTGTTTCAAACACTAATAAAGAAAGACCCCTTTGATGTTAGAGGCCAATACCCATGAACATAGCCTTAGATTCGGCCTGCAAAGAGGAACCATATCCCATGTTGGAATAGAAGACCATGAGGACTGACCCCTAAGAGCCCCAGAACACCCATCCCCCGTGAAGATACCCCATCCTACAAGACTCATTAGTATTGAGCTTAAGGCCTCTAGATGGGGGATTCCACCTTACTCAGCAGCCACACTTGCTGCTGTCAACCTCCTAGCCACCATGACTATGGGGAAGCATCCACCAAAAGGAGGAAGCATTCCTATAGACACAAGTGAGATGAGCCAAGTCAAGGAGAAAGATCTTGGTCTTGATGATAATGGTCATAACAACTAAATTAATCCCCTCATGCCTCCACTTATTCCTAGCCTTCCAAATTTCCCAACACCCCACCAGAAGGATCATCAGGCGTGCCCTCTTTTCAGATCCTCTGTCTCCTGAGCCATTGAACCATCTGTTAAAGAATGGAAGATCCTCCAAGTTGTTGGAATGGAAGCCTGTGAACTCCTTGAAGAATCTCCACACTCCACACACCCATTCTCCCTTGAAGAAGAGGTGGTAAACACTTTCCTCATAGTAATCCTTACAACAGGGGCACCGGGAAGCAAATAAGATGCTACAGTGTTTGATGTTATCATCTCTGGGGATGGACCGGTGCCTGATCCCCCATAAAAAAAATTGAGTTTTTAAGGGGCCTATTTGGACCACATAAGATCTCTCAAAATATCCTGTTCCTCCACGATATCCCAGGAAAGGCGATAGTCCCGCGAGGTGAAGGAACCCAAGGAAGAAGGGGTGAAAACACAACGGTCTGGTTACTGCATCAAGACAATGAATTAGAAAAAATTCTATTGATTGTCATCCAGAACAGCCTTGATGAAGGTTGGGTGATAACACTCCTCCCTGAAAGAAATGTTGGGCACTGGGCACCCCGGGAAACCGAGAGAAGTCCCCACCCAGTTGAGATGCCAAAAAGACAGGTCACCCCTACCGATGATCCATTTAGATTACTACTAAATATCTGAGAACAGGGGGGAAAGTGTAGGTAATAAAGAGGAGGGCCACCCCTCATCCAAGGAGTTATTGTAGAATAGAGGATGCATTGTTTTCCCCCACAACATGCTTTGTTCCATCACTTCCCAAGCCAACCTTGAATTCATGCATCTGAGAGTGTTGTCCAAGCTTCACACATTAATTCCACCATCCCTAACTGGCCTCGCTACCATGTACCATGATGCCCAGTTCATTTTCCCCTCTATGAGGGGGTCCCATATGAAATCATCCAGTAACTTATCAATACTAGAGATGAAACCTTTCGGTACCTTGATGGCGGAGAGGGCATGGATGGGAGTTACCAACAATACACTATTGATAAGAGAAATGCGGCTCCCAAAGGAAATGAACTTTTTCTTCCAGTTATTGATGAAATCCTCAATTTTGGTGGAGTGAAAATCAAAATCATAGATCCTCAGCCTTCCAGGGGAGATGGGAGCCCCAAGGTAGAGTAAGGGAAAACACCCTATTTGAATATTAACGGTGGGCTGAACATCAGCAATTATTCTCAGGGAGTAGGAGTTGGGGATGAAGAATAGACTCTTTTATTTGTTTATAAGCTGTCCACTCCAGTGGAAGTAAATTTCCCAAATTTGTTTCAATACAAAAATGTATTTCCCCCCCATTGATAAAAATAACAGTGTCATCCACAAACATTAAGTGGGAAATGGACATGGCCCTCATTCCCCTTCGGTAAGCTAGAATATCACCATTATTAATGATAATTTGAATGAGTTGACTAAGGACCTCTTGGGTTAAGATGAAGATGCTGGGGGAAAATGGGTCACCCTTTCTAAGGCCACGAATGGATTTAAAGAAACCAAAGGACTTCCCTAGGAAAGATACCACCATACAAAGCGAACTAAAACATCTAAAAACAAGGTCAATATTCTAGGAAGAAAAACACAAACCTTCCATCACCTTGATGATAAATCCCCACTCCACCCGGTCATAGGATTTATTCATGTTGATTTTGATGGCCATGTTAGACCCTCAAGTTTTGAGGTTAATATCTCTAATCATTTCATGTGCCAGGGCAATAACACCTTGAATTGATCCACCCCTCACAAATCCATGCTATTCTAGGGAGATCCAATTTGGAAGATTCATGGAGAGACTGGCATTAATAACACCTACAAGGAATCTGTAAGGAAAGTTACACATGAACACTAGCCTGTAATGCATGATGGAAGAGGGGTTTCTGTTTTTGGGAATGAGAATCATAGTGGTGGCACAAGCAATCCACAACAAACTACCTCCCCTAAAGAAATCCTAAATGACCGATATAATATCCACCTTCACCACATCCCACAATGCTCTGTAGAAAAATCATAGGAAGCCATCCGGTCCTGAGGCACTGTCCGGGTGAAGGTTCAGCATAGCTTTGTAAATATCATTTTCATCTGTGAGAGAACTTAGAACCTCATTATCCTTGTTTGAGACACATTTGGAGATCACCTCAAAAATCCCAGTATCATATCCTACATAACCATTGGGCATATGACTATTGGGCCCAACCAGAAAATCTATGAAATAGGATAGGGCCATAACTCCCATGATATCCCTATCATCTGTGTAGGAACCATAATACAAAAGGATTTTTGGTTTGATAGGTCTCTTCCTCTATTTTATACAAGCATGAAAAAATACTGTATTTCTATCATCATCCCGAATCCATTTGATCCTCGAAGCCTCCTCAGCCGATCGCTCCTGAGAAAGGATCAAAGAAGACGGAGCTTCCTTTATGTTAGCAAGTTGTTCAAATATTCGACCGTCCCACCCCTCTTTTAGACATGCTTTAAGACACTCCACCTTATACATGGAATCATTAATCTCACTATAAACCATTGGGAGATCTTTCACCCATGTCTGGAGACTATATTTAAGGAGAAGAAGATTATCATGGATAGAGATCCACGAATCACCCTGTCCTATAGAATTCCAAATGCCACACACCAAGTCTTGGTAGCCCAGTTTTCTAACCCACTGGTGGAGGAAGTTAAATCTTCCTCGAAGCTCCTGCCCAGAGGAAACCGACACCAACAAGGGGAAATGATCTGAGATTCCATGAACTAGGTGACTCACATTTGTGTTAGAGAACTTGGCAACCACATCCATGTTGGCTATACATCAATCCAACTTGCTCCACGATCGATGATAGCCCCTCCAATTGTTGCACCATGTAAAGCAATCACCTGAGAAACCCAAACCAATGAGACCCCTCCCATCCATGAACTGAGAAAATTCTCTACTGGACGTCCTTTGAAAAGGTCCTTGGCCCTTATTTTCCTCTTTATTGGAAATGATATTAAAGTCCCCACTGACAAATCATGGGTGATTACTAAGAGAAAAACCATTGAGGTCACTCCAGAGCTTTTTCCGTTGAAGATAATCATAGCTCCCATACACAAAGGTCTTGAAGTAGAAGACATCACCTTTAATCACTTTTGTAGTGATGAATTGGTCACCCACTTAGACAAGATCCACAACAATATTCTTTTTCCAAAAGATCCAGATATGGTGATTGATTGGGTCAGCATGAAAATCTCCATGAATCTTAATCTTCTATATGAAATCCCGAATTCTGCCTGAGTTTTACTTGGGTTCGATGATAGACAACACATCAACCTTGTGTTTCCTAATAACCAAGGAAAATAAGTAAGACTTAACCTGGGCTCCAAGTCCACGAGCATTCTAGATAAGTGTAGGATTAATAGGAAGGACAAAGATCTAGCGTTGGTCCCAAATCTTGTAGCCAACTTGAAGTGAGATAATGACCCCTCCTTGCGTTTCCTTGCTTGGGAGTGAGTGAGAACTCCCTCTTGAGAGATCATCTCATTGCTGGGTGAATAACCAGGGTCTACACATCTGTTGATGGATGAATCCTTGGTGACCGTCAGAGTTGATACCTCTGTCTTTGTATGGAAGGAGGTCTGGATAACAAACTGCAACTCCTGGTAGGGTCCTGTGAGTGCTAGCACATGCTTCTCAATATATTTGGAACTATCTATTTCCAAGGGGGTGCCCAAGACATTAAGATCTGCCTCCGTTGCAACAAAAGACAAAGACGGTAGAGCCATAGTAACTAGAGAATGGGGCCTAAACCCAAATAAGCACGCCTGTCTAGCCCCATCCCTCAAAAGAAGATAAAGAAGAGGGGGAAAGGACATACCAATATAGATAGGTGAAACACCTCTAGGAACATAAGGAACAACTGGAAAATTTCCAAGCTTTCATTGTGAGACTTCCCAGAAGGTAGAGCTGAGCCTGAAGCCTGGGAGAGGAGATCCTACTTTTAAAACTCAACAACATCTAGGCCTTCCCATGCCCCAACCTCGGTATAGGGATGATTAGGATAGGACTACCATCTACCTATGAAGTAAACATCCTTGGGAGGATGAATCCCCTATCCTTTATTCTGTCTGTGACATACCTTGAGGGAGTACCCCTGCAAGAGTCAGTGAGAGAAGAACTGGGGAAAAAATTGGAAAAGAATCTCTTGGTTCCATATGAGATCGTCCTGAACGCAAAGAAGAATATTGGAATTAGGGGGAAGAGAGGTGACCAGTTACACATAGATACAAGCCACCACGATGCCCCTTGCTTGAATTCCTAAAATCTGAGTACAAAAATCCACCAAGAGCATCTATGATCACCTTAAGGAACCCTCTATTCTAGAAGGGGAGAAGAAGCCCCGAGAGGTGGATCCAAACCACCACAAGGGGATGCTGTTTTCCCCTGTGAACTTCCATATACCATAGAGAGAGGATGAAGCACCATCTCCCAAATTATCTAGGAGCCTTACACCAAAGTTGTAGGAAATCCTCTTCTGAGGATAAGATAAGGCATAAAGAACTCCTGTGAAAAGCCAAGATTTGAACTAGAGAAAGGAGACCCCAGGAGTGAACAAGATGCTGAAACGCCGCTAGGGAGGGTCTTGAAGCACCAAAACAAGCCACAAGATTCCATTTTAGGCATGCATTCTCCTCTGTAAAGACTGACATCAGAAAATCTAGGAAGAGACCGCTGTTTTCCTACGATACCTTTAAAGGTACCGCACACACCTCTGGGAAGCAAGGGTGATGATAGCATCCCCAAATGAACCTTTCCACGAATCCACTGGAGAGATGACACCAGCCTGAGCCACGGGATCAGGGGCCAGCCAGACGATGGGGGCATCTGGTGAGTGAGTTGACAGAGACCCAACAGTCTGAAAATTTGAAAAGGCCGACGTCACGTGAGGCACGTTCTCACGGGAAGAATCCATTTTTTCCAACCTGGTTGATAACAAACACCACCCAGGGGCCTCTATGAATTCCATATTTATATAAGAAATCCCAATTTTAATAATTTAAATCCTCTAACTAAGACTAGTTCTACCTATATTAAAATGATCCACCAACTCTTTCTTAAATCCCCTAAACAAATGAAAATATAATATAGGTGGTTATGGAGTAGTAAGAAACCCAAATTTGATAAACAAGAATAATAAATTTTCATTCCACCAAATAGAAGATATAAAAATGTATTGATAAATTTTTTTAATAAATAAATAGTTATTTCATGTACATGGATAGTAATTATAGATTCCTAGGGGTGGAACCAATACATGTAGACCTAAAATGGCGAATACCTAAAAATAATTTATAATAATTATTCCAACATATATATAATTTTATAACCTATATTCTATTTTTTGGAATAAGTGATATAACAACCTAAGGAATCATTACATTTAATATTAATGATATATCAAATATTTGAAAACATCTCAAAATTGTGATTTCAATTTTAATTAAAAATCGATAAGGAAAGGAAAAATAAGTTTAGGAAAATAATATTCCTAATAATGATAAATGTTTTAAAAATATAAAAATTATTATTTTATAAATTGATTAAAGAATTATGTCTAGAAAGTTTGAATAAAATAATTATTTCGAAGAAGACTGTTATGTCCCGACCCGAGTGACCACTAAAACGATAGTCGGATCAGTGGGTCACATGGCCTCAAGCACACCTCCCCGTATTCCAGAGGCTATTGACTAACAATGAGGGTGTAAAGATGGTATAATGTGAATACTATAACCTCATGTTAGAGTATAATATTGGTATAATAGAAATTAATAATAGACAATGACAGAAGAAATAATAAAGGAAGAATAGAGCAGTAGAAGAATAATCCAAACTAAAATAATAAAGGATGGAAAATGACAATATAAAATAGAAAGAATGTATTTAAAGATTTTGATACATAATAAAACAATACACATATATTAAGAAATAATATACAAGGAAGTATAAAAATAAAGAAAACATAGGGCCCCAAAGAGTAATCTCCACGAGCATCCCAAGTTTCAGCTCGGTCCTATGATTCTAACTTCTAGGTACAAGAAAAATCCATGGTCCTGCAAACATAAGGTCTACTTGGATACCCCAGTGTAATGGAAACCCGAGTAGGGTGTGAGATATAAATATAAATAGATTACCATCCACAATTTATATGACTAAAAACAGTCCATGAATATAAATTAAAGTAATGTAAAAGTAATAAGAATAATACACAGTACTGAAATATATAAACAATAGCCCACTCAGGTTCCTGAAAGACACATGGCAGCTCTACCTTCTTTAACTCATGGATAGAATAAGACATATGACCAGTAAATATATATATATATATATATATATATATTAATAATTATATATATAGTTTAGTTATATATTGCATCCACCTATATGAATCAAGAACGTGAAAATGTAAGTGGCCATTTACCTAGAATACTAAGTGCTAGTTAGACCGGGTGTCACCCATTCATCCATAACCTCTATAAACAAGCCTATAATCTCAAGAAATAAGGTACATGCCCTATATCCTATAGAGTTTGAGTTTCCATCCACAACACTCAATATGGTGAGTGAGCCATCATGTAAACACTCTAAATAGGGAGTGTGGCGCCTCGGCCTAACTTCCTATATAACCTTAAAGGTGCAAGACACCATGACTCAACAACCGATGTAAGGGAGCATGATTTTATTCAATGCTCAATATATCCCTTACCATTGTTCCACAATCCATTTAAGGCACAATAATATAAAAATAATAAATAATAATCAGATCTATGAGGCATTATCTCTCATGCTCTACATTTATTAAACCCAAATAAACAAGGGCATCATAATTATAACAACTATATAATCCATGATTATTTAATTATAACATGAGGTATGGTCATACCACCCAAATCAATTCCATTTAAATTAAAAAATTTAATTAATTTAATTAAGTAAATCCATCATGAACATGCCAATCAAATTAATACATTACATTTAACTGAAAAAAAATATGGAAATTCAATTATAAGGACCAAAGGATACTTAGAGGGTACCATGGTCAAATTGGGAAATTTCCTAGATGGGAAACCCCTTTCATTAACCAATCCAAGCCCTTAGGAGGAGCTTGGTCCATTATTTATTTAGATAGGAGTGTCTAATTCATGAACTTATAAGGTGCATTGGTTCAAACAAACATTTAAAAAAAAGGGAAACTCCATTTTATAAAACAAATAAGGGTCAAGACCCAAACATGCCACATAACTAACCATATCAAAAACATAAGAAACACCAATTCCATAAGTCCAACAAAGATTTAAATAACCAAAATATACTTTTCAATTTAGAAGAAATTGCACCACATCTGAGGGTTTTTATTATAAAAACATGACATTATTTCTTAAACAAATAATTTATCACAATTAAACATCACATTTAAGAATCATAACCCAATTCACATTAAAGAAGAATTTTAGGAAGGTACCACACATGGAAAATAAAGACATTAATCAACATGTCTTTTAGGAGGTTCCTTAATCAATTAGGCAGTTTCTAATAAGTGAAAATTGCATTAATAATCCAAGACGAATTCTTACAAGGTGTTCCAGGCATTAATTCATTCAATTACAAAGGGCCAATTTAAATTGGCACACCCATGGGGTATCTGTGATCAATTATAACTTCATCTCTATACCCAATAATGTACAACAAGTTCAAAGCATGGTGTGTATAACCATTTAGATTAAAGAATTTTTTTTAAGTAAAAGCGCAACAAAGTCCAAAATGCGGCACAACGACGCTATTTATAAAATGATGTAAAATTAATTAAAAATCCTTAAAGCACATAACTTATGATTAGGACATTCCAGTCATCCAATATCAAGCTATTATTCAGTCTATTTTGGAAGAAATATATGAAACAAACATCTACCTTGAAATTAGGGAAAATGAGATTGCACCATAATAACTCGATCAAGAGAAGATTAAACAAAAAAGGATTCAAAAGTAATTGAGAGATTACCAATGCATATTCATAGAGACCGACGAAATTTGATTCAAACTTGAGATAGAGGAGTTATCTCCATGCCTATATTAAGCTTGAGGAAGATGACATAGAGGAAGAGGAGAGGTTCATATAGTTTCAAGGAGATGAAGAAAGAAATAAATGAGTTTTAAAACTCATTAAGGAAAAAATGTTAAATTTACCCTAAAAATTGGGTTGCACAGTTTGGCCAAACTATGAAACAAATGTGCGATAAGTAGTGTAAGGATACTTCTTACGTGACACTAACCATGAAGGATAGATGCACAATATAGGTAAATTGTTCACTACACATCTTCTCACCACCATAAGCCACACAATTTGCTTCTGGGGGCTACACAGTTTTAGAAAAACCATGTGACCCTACCAGACCACCCAAACTTGGGATTTTCAGTTCCTGGTGCTCTTGAAACTCAATGAGGCACTCAAGGAACATCTCATACCTTTACAAAAGTCTAAAAACAATAATTTAAAGTGTTCCAACTCTCAGAATTATGTTTTGAATCTCAGTTTAAGAAATAAACCATACACCAAATAATGAAATTCAAATTCCTTTGGTTTTTTATATAGTTTTAAAACATGGATCATTACAACCTCCCCACATTAGAATATACTTGGGAAGCATTAGGTAACAATGAAAATATCACTCGACCTACAAGGGTTGTGAAATATTATTCTAATAGTCATGTTGCATTTCCAAATACCCAACGCACCACTGAGCATCACCTTAAGCATAAACTTAAGCCACAAAAACTAGATCTGAAACTCATTTTCCAAAAGAAATACCAAAAAGGAGATTACCCAGGCCTGTTTATCTAGAGACATGATAATGTCATCACCTTGTTAAATATCTAACCAAAGGTTTTCCCTACCTTAGGCTTTAACATCAGAATGGGCCAATTCCAAACCAAGAAACCTCCACCCTTAAAATTGCTTATGAAGAACTCCCTAAGAATTATAAAAATGCTCTCAACATGGTTTATTTAATATGGTGAACCTTATTACTTCTGAAGCCATAACAGAAACCTCATTGTAAAGAAATGGTTGAATCCCAATTGACCAAACTGAAACTGGTCATGCAAGCTTCCATTGAAAGGCACAACCAACCTTTACACCACACCCACCTTAACCCAACAATGTTCTTTAAAATTGTTCCCTTAAACCATAATCATCAAACAATAATGAAAACAAGTCGATAAACCTATGGCTGGACATTCTCAAGATGCTTGGCTTAGACGGTTGGCGTAACTCAAACTGAACCACAATACCTTCCTCTAAGACATTTTTCTTTTATAAAAAGCATGCTCACGGAATATTATACTTGAATTCAGGTGAATTTACATGATTAAAGAATCATGTAACTATTTAAACTACCATTCATAACACAAAAAAGGGGTGTGAACTAGATTCAGCCCACTAGAATCGTCACCCTTTAAACATCACCTCCAAGCTTGACAATAAGTATAGGATAACCTCAGATCAAACCATAAGAATCCATGGAACTAAACCAAGGTAGTACATAATCCATGTTTAAAAGGAGATGATTGTACAAGGCTAAGATGTCTTCATCAGATTAATGACTGAGCCCAGAGAAACATCCACCTTGTGGTCAAGTCAAAGGAAAACAATTTGTGTCCAAGAGTCCATCCAAGACATTCCTATATGGGAACCCCAATATCACTCAGGAATAACCAATCCTATTTAAACAACCACACATCCAGTGTGAAACTCTAATAGAGATCAACTATCAAGCCCGAAAACTTTTAAGACTTTAGTGTGGCGTATTACCAATACTCTCCTAGTGCATCAAGGACAATGTCAAGATAGGGGACATGCTTGTCTCTTTCAGAAGATCACACAATGAGGAAACCAATAAAAAAATAAAAATAGTCGAACCACCACTAGTTGACTTCTTGAAAGGATATCATCTTCACCTACCGACGCATATCCATTAGCCGATCACAATGACTTTACTACCTGATGCATTCCATGATAATTCAACAAAACCACTAGAGTTCATCCAAGAACAATAGTGTTTCTAAAAGGTTTCATGCATGGACAACCATTTCAATTCTATACTACTGAGTAAGCACTGACATGATTTAAACTCGAAATACTAAAGGGAATTCAAGAAAAAATCAACCATTTCCAAGTGGTAATCCTTGGTTGCGTTCCTTCTACTTAGAAGGTAACATATTCACTAGAACTGGCATAATACTCCCCACCTTAGGAGCATTCTAGTTGTCAAAGAGGAGAGACATAATAGCAGCTCACAAGCGCACTAGATAAAAACCACCTTAAACATGTGTGGGTCGCTCCTCTAATTCATGATCACCACATCATGACATCAAGGCATTCAACATGAGAGCCAAAACCAATCTGATTGACGTTTCAAAACACCAGATCCTCTTAGAAATCATCTCGATCATTGGAAAAAACTTGATTCCTTTAATTCCCATGCCACTCTACTTTGGAGATGACCCATATATGTACTCAATAGCTCAAGACTCAATAGTTTCACCAAAATCAATCCGTTTTTTATATCATTTAGAAACTCAATGGTATTGCGTATATCAACTCATACCACCTAGAGATATTAAAAGAAAGATGAAACATCCTTGATACTATCGATAGGCTATCCAACCTATGATATCAAGTATCAGATGGCCCACATGGAATATGGATCAAGTCACATTATCCCATGCAACTATAAAACATACCGATGACCTCTTGAGTCACCCAAGGAAAGAGAACAAGGTCGTGAGACCTATGAGGTAGCTGACCATGAACTTGTAATGTCCAACCTACTGAAATCGAGCATCACTTGATTCTCACTCCCATAACAAGGCCAAGGAAAACATTACCACCTATTTTAAAAAAGAGTGTCATTTAGATTCTATGAGTCCTACTAGGGACAACAACACCCGAGCGACACCACACAATAGAAAACTCATAGCATCTCACAACATTTGGCAAGGAATTTAAGCTCTAAGGTGATACCTACCTCAGGCTATCCCCTTATGAAAGCATAATCTTTAAACCTATCACTAGGTCACTCCAAAAAAAATTCACTAGGTCCAACACCTATCATTTAAGCCATTGATAAAAGGAAAAAGAGGCCTATGGAAAACACTCACATTTACATTCCAAGGAAACTTGAAGAGATATTAAAACTACCCTTAAACGTGGGTTTAAACAAAGTACACCACTTCATATTCCATTTCAAGTCATTATATTTATTTACATTCAACCATTAAACATTTAAAATATTTAAAAAAAAAACACCAAGGCATATAGGAAATTCTTATCAAAATTCCTTTTTAAACACTAACAATTTATTAACATCCCTTCATAATTAGGAAATTTATGAATTAAATTACTTTTTAAGTTATAATAGATAAGGTTACCTACAAGGGGCACATTTAACAAACTTAGGTTCATAAAAATACAACCCAATAACAGTTGTTTAAATTATTAAAGTTTCAAAACACACATAGTGGGTCAACTCACAAGAAACATGCCCCAACTGACTTACTTGGGTCCAGTTGTGCATTTAAGACGTTCATCAAATGATCACCATGCCTGTGTGATAGAGTCAGAAGCCTTTACAGAGGAAACCAATTTACTTAAAATAAAAAATAAATATATTTTACATTTTATAATGATTTTAAATCACACTATGGTCATATATAATAGTTAAGTTATATGGGTTTCCATCTACTAATCTGTAAAGAACCCATACACTTCACAGGTTGGTATTTATCTCCCATTAATTGAAATAAATTCACTTTAAAAGTTTAAATGTTATTATCTTTTACATTTAAAAAATAATCTAGATGTATATATATACAAATCTCAAAATTTGGTTTGAGTATATGGGTTAACTTTTCCCAATTATAAGGATACCATACACCTTATAACTAAAAAATGGTTCCCATTTAATTGTAACCACTATATTTATCCCGTGAAACCATTTATATATATCAAAATAGAACTAGAATGCCATCACAGGTAATAAACACAAAAAATAATTCTAGATAAATATGAAACATGGCATATAATTACCTAAGCATGTTATATAAGAAGGCATTCTAAAGAAAACCCAAAATAGGTAGAAACTAAGCATGTCATAACTCTCAAGGTACATAATCTAATCAGAAAATAAGTTATAAATGCAACTACATGGAATGTCATATGCATGGAATGTGAATTTTTATATGCCTATTATGATGCATGTAATGCTTCATCCTTTCCGTACCAGGCCAAGGAAAAAATAATATAAATATAATAAATTAATAAGAAGTGGAAAGTATTCTATTCACTTAAGGTGAAATCATATCAAATGTAATAATAAACAACATGAATAGAAATACTAGCCCTAACCACTTGGAATTTTTCTCGTAAATGGGTTGATGACTTGTAGAAACAACTATTTACCAAGTGAAGACACATTTCTAGTCTCCTGTCTACCAGCCCAAAATAGTAATACAAAGAAAAAACAACCTCTGATACCACTTTGTAATGTCCTAGCCTGACTAAACACTAAGACGGTAGTTTGACCGATGAGTCACATGGCCTAAAGCGTGCCTCCCTATTCGCTAGAGGTTGTTGACAACAATGAGGGTGTAAAGATGGTATAGTGGGGAGACTATACCCTCATGTTAGAGTAGCACATTGGTATAACCTAAATGAATAATAGAAAACATTGGGAACAATAATAAAGGAAAGATAGAGCAATACAAGAATAATGTAAATTTAAATAAAAAAGGATGGATAACACCAATATAAAATAGTAAGCATGTGTGCCCAGATGATGATACCTAATAAAATAGTACTCATACAGAAGGAAAAAATATACAAGGTAGTACAAAAATAAAGAAAAGATAGAAAGGCCCCCAAGGGAGATCTCCACAAGCATCCCAAGTTCCAGAATTTTCCTATGCTCCTAACTACTAGGTATAATAAAAATCCAGGGTTCTGTGAACATAAGGTCTACTCGGATACTCATAGTACAATGGAAGCATGAGAAAGGTGTCGGATATAAATCCCAGTAGGTTACCAAACACAATTTATATTACTAAAACCAATTTGTGAATATAAAGTAAAGTAGTTTTTAGGTAATAAGAATAATAAACAATACTGAAATAAATAAACAACATCCCGCTCAAGTTCCTGAAGGACACCTGAAGACTTTACCTACTTCATCTCATAGCCAGAATAATATGTATGACCAGTAACTATATATATATATATTAATAATTATATATATAGTTTAGTTATATATTTAATTCACCTATATGTACCAAGTACGTGCAGATGTAATTGACCGTATACCTAGAATACTAGGTGCTGGCTGGACCAAGCATAACTCAGTCATCCATAACCAGTCTAAATGATCCTATAAGAACAAGAAATAGGGTACATTACCTATATCCCAATAGAGCATGAGACGTCACACACAACACTCAGGATGGTGAGTGAGTTATCATGTCAAAACTCTAAATAAGGAGTGTGGAATCTCAGCCCAATAGCCTATATAGTATCAATGACGTGAGATGCCATGAATAAATACCCGATGTAAGGGAGAATGATTTTCCTCCATGCTCAACATATACCTTAACATCGTTCAACAACACATTTAAGGTGTAATCATATAAAAATAATAAATAATAACTGAATCCATGAGGCATTACCTCTCATGGTCTACATTTATTAATCCTAAATAAACAAGGGCATCACAATTATAACAATCTATATAAGTCGTGCTAATTTAATTATAACATGAGGTGTGGTTATACCACCAAACTCAATTACATTTCAATTAAATAGTTTAATTAATTTAAGGAAGGAAATTCATCATGAACATTCCTATCGATTTAATACATTTCATTTAACTAAACAAAACATGGAAATTCAATTACAAGGCCCAAAGGGTACTTAGAGGGTACCATGGTCAAATTGGGAAATTTACTACATGTGAAACCCCTTTCATTAAGCAAACCAATCCCATAGGAGGATATTTATCCATTAGTTATTTAGATAAGATTTTCCAAGTCATGAACTTATAAAGTGCATTGGTTCAAACAAACATTTAATTAAAAGAGGAAAAATCCATTTTATAACACCAATAAGGGTCAAGACCCAAATATTCCACATAAGTAACCATATAAAAACAAAAGGAAACATTAATTATATAAGGAAAATCAAGATATAAATAACCAAACTCTACTTTTTAGTTTATAATACAACACTCCTCATCTAATGGGTTTTAAATAAAATCATGACATTGTTTCTTAAACAAATCATTTATATTAATTAAACATAAAATTTAAGAATCATAACCCAATTCACATTAAAGGAGAATTTTAGGAATCCAAACTATATGGAAAACAAATGCATGAATAAACATGGAACTTAGGTGGTGCCTTAATCAACTGGGAAATTTCCAATAAGGGGAAATTTCATTAATAAGACAAGACAAACTCTTATAAGGCATTCTAGGCATTAATTAATTCAATTAAAAAGGGAATATTTAAACCGACACACCCATGGGGTTTCCATGATCAAGGATAGATTCCTTTATTTACATAATAATTCTCAAAGGGTGAAAATCATGGTGCATATAACAATTTAGATTAAAGAAAACATTTTTTAGGCAATGCATGACAAAGGTCGACATGTGGCGCAACAACGCTATTTATAAAACGATAGAAAATTAAGGAAAAAATTATAAACCAACTACTTTATGATTAGGGAATTATGCTCTTCCAATATCAAGATCTGATTTAGTCTAGTTTGGAAGAAATCTAAGAAATGGAAATCTACCCTAAAAATAGAGAAAATAAGCTTACACCATGATAACTTGATTGATAGAAGATTAAACGAAGAAAGATTCAAATGGAATTGAGAGATTACCAATGTAGATCCATAGAGATTGACGAAATTCAATTCATAGTTTATATAGAGGAGTTATCACCATGCCTAGATTAGGTTTAAGGAGGAACCCATGGAGGAAGAGGAGAGGCTCACGCGACTTCCAGGATAGGAAGAAAGAAAGAAATGAGTTTTAAAACTCATTAAGGAAAAAATGGTAAATTTACACTAAAAACTGGGTCACACAGTTTGGCCAAATCATGCTTCAATCGTGAGGTACCCAATGCTAAGGAAACCCACCTTGCATGGTTGTAGTGCATAGTTATCCTAATTGTGTGCCAACCATGTGATTCATAGTGTGAGGTTACTGCCTAAGTGAAACTAATAATGTAGGATAGGTACACAGTTTAGGTAAATAGTGTGAATCCCATGCACTTCACATATGATCAACTTCATAATATGCATAGTTTAATATTTAGGGGGAACACAATTTCAAACAAACCATTCAACCCTATCAGACCACCCAAAATTGGTATTTTCAAGGCCCGATGCTACTGAAACCCAAAAAGACACCTAGGGAACCTATCAGGGATTTAACTAAGTCTAAAAAAACACTTTAAAGTGTTCCAACTCTCGAAATTAAATTTTGAAGCTTGGTTTAAGAAACAAACCATCCACCAAACAACAAAATTCAAATTTCTTTGGGTTTTTGTCCAGTTCTAAAACATGGGTTGTTACACAAATAAAGAGTAGTATTTATAAGAAAATTTCATTTTCATGGCCATTATGGGTTCTATGGTGATTTTGGGAACACAATATAAAATTTTAGTCATAATAGTAATTATAGAAGATATAAAGGTTTGAAGTTAAAGGGGAGATGACCCACTCTTACACAAATAGTTTCAAAGTGAAATGAATCTTCATAAGTAAATTTGGATGATGAATTGAAACCATTTAATAAACTACATTGAACATGTGACAAATTAAAATGTTGTATGAAGGATTTTTAAGATTTTCTAAAAACATAGATGAATGTGAAAAAAGAATTAGAAGTGTATTATATGAAAAAGAATGGAATGTAAGAGGAATTTATTATTGATGTTACACTAAAGTATTTAAAAAAGAAATATACTTTCATATTAGATTTTGGTTTCTCATATCACATGATAGGAAAATTGATTCAATTAAAGATATTTTACAAGTTCAAAGGGTAATTATTATTTTATAAATGGTGTATCTCTTAAGATATATATTTTTTCATTTAAAATATGTTAGAAATACAAATCAATGTTAAAGAATGTTCTGTTTTTAGATGGATTAAAGTAAAATATACATAGTATTTATTAGATGTGTGATCAAGGAAATGAATTGATTTTTAAGAAGTATTAATGAGTGGTTTATCATTTCAAATATGACTATATTTTTACAAAGGTATAAAAAACTAGCTGAACCATATTCTAATTTGGGGTTAATAAAAATTTATGGTAATTGTGTTTGAAAGAGGAAATTGGTTTTTGGTAGTGAACAATTGATCATATTAGATAATGATATATTTAAATACTTATTAAAAATGGTGGGATGAGATGTTTTTATGATGAAAAGATAAAATTGATAGATATTTTCTACTAATTAGAATGGGGATATTATTAATAATTAAAATAATAAATTGGAGATTTAAATGAAAAAACCCTTGTACTTTATTCACTATGATATATATGGATCCTCAAAGTATAAATCAATACATTGTGATAATAATTTCATTTCAGACATTTATAATTATACTCAAATCATATGTATTATGGTTTAGTCACACACATATATAATGCTCTAAATGGGATTACTATTTTAAGAAAAAGTATTAAGAATGAGTTTCATTATGGGGTAAAGAAGACTGTATTAGATTATGGGGTTGAGTATATGACATACCTATTATGGGGTGGAAAAAAATAATATTTATATTCCTCATTAGTACAATATAGTTAATGGTCATGGTTATTCCCTTAAAGATTTTATTTTGGATCACTCACTATTTCTACCACATTATTATATTTATGGTATTATATATATATTTAATGAAAATAAAATAACAAAAATAATGAAAATATAAGATTATGAATACAATATTATCATAAATAATTATCAATCCTTGTTTAATTTCCCATATATGTGTTAAATTTTTTTCTTAATGTGTTGTACCAACTTAATCATCACTCAATAAAAATAATCAAAATCATTCACCTAAATACCTTTGACAATTTATCCAATGAAAGTAACTAGTGAATTACTATCACATGTGCATTAGGAATAGTATTTCCTAAGTACAATGGTAGGAGGCATCCCTCAATTGAGTAGAATAACCCTTGGCTTCCACATCCATTTGGATCAATGTATGAAGAGAACCCCATTGCACATGTCAAGTGGTCACTAAGTCATTCCCTATATTGTCACCAGTATCTATCATATTCAAGATAAATTAGGAAGTGGAAGCATTTATCAAACTATAGTGTGAGAAGAAATAGTTGCATAATGAATAAAAGAAAGAATGACGATAAAAAACTCAAATAGATATCACCAAAAAAGTAATCAACGAGTGAGGAGGAGCAGAAAATAACATACCTTTGATTGAATCTTTGAATCATCTGTGAGAAAGTAGATATATCACCAAACCTAGAATTTGTTCGAGCCTTGGATTTGTTCGACCCTTGAATCATTTAAGCCTTGGATTCAAGCCTTAGAATTGATTTAAACCTTGATTCGAGCTTGGATTCGATGAGGAGGAGCGCCATAAAGAGGTAGCTTCTACAAAAAGATTTGGATATTGTGACTGGTTCGTGACTGGTTAGGGTTCTTTAAATAGACCGAGATAATTTTATCAATGCTAAAGTTTTAGTGCTGATAAAAAATTTATAATTATAATTATAAATATTTTTTTTTGTAAATATATTTATATAATTATATATATATTTAATAAATATATATTAATATAAATATAGTAAATATATTCATTATTTAAATATATTTATTATAATTTTATAATTATTTAAATATATAATTATTTATTTATAATTATATAAATACTTTAAAAAAAATATTTATATATTTATATCATTATATATATTTATATAACTATATATATAATAAATATATGTAAATATAAATATAGTAAATATATTCATTATTTAATTAAATTTATTATAAATTTATAATTATTTAAATATATATAATTAATTATTTATAATTATATATATATTTTTAAAAATAATATTTATTTATTTATAATTATAAATATATAAATGTATAAATATAATAAATATAAATTTAAAAATATATTTATTTATAAATAAATTTTTAACATTATTAATTAATATTTAATCTTAAGTGCATGCATATTAAAAATGAGTGAAATTGAATAATTAAAAATGAGTACACATTGGAAATATTAAAAAAATGGATAAACTTTATTAATTAGATATAAATCATTTAAAAAATATGGAGATATATTAAAATAAAGATGAATATATATTGAAAATATTAAAACATAGTAAAAAATAAATAAAAAAATAATAGAAATCAATTAAATTCCCCAAAAAATAAAAAATATTAAAAATAAATTAATACCTAACTGTAATAAAATTAAAAATAAATAAATAAAATTTAATGATTAAATACATGATATATTAAATGTATCATATTATTATGATATTCTAAAATGAATAATAAAATTTGAATAAATTACATAAATATTAGGTGTATGTGTTTCTATATAAGATTTCATTAATTATGTAAATATTTGTGTGTATACATTATATATAAAAATGAATTAATTATGTGTATATGTATGTGAAATCAATATAAAAAATATTTGATATATGTTAAATTGAAAAATCAAACAACATTCAATTATGTCCATTACTTGCTGCAATTAGTCAGTATTTTTAATTCATATTAATTTTTAATTATAAACCATTCTTCACTAAATATATGATCAATGTAAAGCATAAATATTTTATATTATATAAATAATATTTATATACATTCATATATATCTATATATTTAATATATAATATTTATTAATATTATCAATGATTATTTAATTAATAAAATGTTTAATATTTTTCTCAATTTACTTAATTTTAATTTTAATTTGTTTAATTTTTATTTTATATATATCTATATATTTAATATATATTATTTTTAGTATTTATAATTTATATATAGTATAATCAATTTATTCATTTTTATCAATAATTATTTAATTAATAAAATTTTAATATTTTTTAATAAACTCTTTTTTTTAATTTAATTATTTAATTTATTTGGGAGCATTATTAGTGCTAAAAAATACTGATAAAGGATCTCTTTATTAGTGCTAAAAATAAAGTGTTGATAAAGGGTACACCTTATCAGTGCTAAAAATAAAGCACTGATGAAGGGTAACTTTTATCAGTGCTAAAGAAAAGAGATAATAAATGTTACCCTTTATTAGTGCTAAAAAAAGTGCTGATAAAAAGTTCCTTTTATTAGCGCCAAAAAAATCATTTATTAAAGGTGACCTTTATCTGTGTTTTTTTCTTGCACTGATAAATAACAACACGGTTAAAGGTCTATTTAATATCAGTGATCTCTTTCTCTAATCTGCATCAAATTAAAACCTTTGCATGCATCTATATATTATATTTAAAATTTTTATTCAGTTTTTCTCACCCCAGGCATCCCAATTTGTATTCATTGGCTAAGAAAGATTGGTCAATGATTACTGCACCTTTGTTCTTGTTCTTTTCTCCCAATCTTTATTCACATTATTCACTGATTGGACCATGAGGTCTTGGTTTGACATTACTGGGCGAGATCAAGCCCGATAGAACCCCAAGAATCACGAAGTATTCGCATGTGATGAGCGATTTGGTGAATGAAGGAAAAATAGGTATGAATCATAGAATAACAAGTGATAGTTTCATGGATCTGGGATTCAAGAAAATGAATGCATAAAGGGAGGTGCACATGCATGTGAAAAACCCCACAGATGGATCAGAATATGATTTTTGGCCAATGGATGGCTGAAAATGATGATCGAAGGCCCCCCTTTGATTTTGGGTAGCCTGGAGGTGAGATCTGATAAAGTGAGGTTGGATATTGAGCACCAACAAAAAAATCTAGAGATTTATGAAAATCCTTACTACAAACCCTGTAGTACTGAAGAACACACACCATGTAGTTCGGTTTCTACATTATCTAGGGATTTGATTGGAGTTAAATATGACACACCGTGTGGAGGGACCACACACCACATAACCCTAACTACCCGACTTAGCATGTAAAGAGGGTACACGCCTAGGGGCCCAGGTGTCCTTTCATGCCATGTGTGGCAAGAGGCATGCTGTTTACTTTGAAGACTACACAGGCTTGAGTAAGAGACACATGCTGAGTGTTGTCCTGGCCCTGACACGCCATGTACCAGAGTACATGGGCACGAGAAAATTTACATGGACACAACTAAGAGCACGGGTAGAACTCCGAGTGGCTGAGGCACACCGTGTAGTCCACCTACATGTTGTGTAGTGCTAAAAAGTCAGTGATCCATGTACCGACAGGGACACAGTCAGTAAGCGGTGTGGGACCACATGTCATGTATGCCTATCTTTCATTGAGGAAATTTATTCTACTTATATATCCTTTGTTTGGACTTAGATTTTGGACCACGAGTAGCCTATCCTGAGTGTTTTTTCATGTAGAACATGGTGGTGAACTTTGTAGTGGATTTTGAGATACAATATGAGATTTTCTGAGTGTGAAATTTTTTAGGCGATGCTCGATGATGGCAGTGATTGGGAAAGATCATCAGAGGGATCAGAGTGGCACCCTCCTGCAGGGAAAGGCATGGGTCTTCTACTGAATATTAGAGTGTAACCCTCCTACTGGGATAAATCACGAGTCCTTTATCTATCCACCAAGTGGAACCCTCTTGCAGAGTCATGGTATGGGTCCTCGACTACGAGAGTGGCACCCCCTGCAGGTCAGAGAATGGTTCCTCTATCTGCTATATGAGGGTCACCCTCCTACGGTATCATGGTAGGGTCTTCAAATATTAAATTGGAACCCTTCATCTAGGTTGGGAATGATTCTGATATTGTGCATTAGATTGGCACCCTCCAGCTATATTGGGTATGGGTTCTCTACCGATTACTTGAGTGGCACCCTCCTTATAGGATATGACATTATTCCTCTAGATATCTACTAAGTGGAACCCTTCTATTATACTAGGGCATGGGTGATCTACCTAGAGATTGTGTCCCTTGACTGTGCGGCATGATTGAGAGGTGTTGTTTGACTTGGATGTCTCTTCAGAGAAACACGTGAGATGTTGGGTATCATTGATGGACTCTTGGAACTATTAACACTCTTTTCCTAGGTTAGGCTATGATATGGAGATCTCATTTCTCTATAATTTGGGATTATTTAGTTTTAGAATATATATATATATATATATATATTTGTATCTATGTCATTAGAATTTATTACTCTCTTTGGGTAGAGTTTTCTACTGTCTATTCCTATCGTGTCTCTTACTGCTCACCCTTTAGCTTTTAGGGTGTCCTATTGGGTATGTATATACTCACTCTTGAATGTGATTTTCTCACAAATGTCATATAATATATAGAGAATGGATAGTTTGGTGGCAATTATAGAGGATCATAGGGATACCTAGTTCATTTAAGCACGTATGGTGGTCGGATCTTGGAGATTCGTAGTTAGGAACTCTCAGCATTTACTTTTCCAGTTTTTTTTTGGTTGGGACATCTTTCTGGTTGGGCATGTATTTTTCCCCTTTACTTTTCAGTTTACACTATCATACTCTTTGTATTACCTATAGTTTTTTATGTATAGTTATTATTCTAGATGTTTCATCCTTTTCTTTATTCCTATACACTTCTACATTGAGATATTCGGGTGTGTGTGTAAATGTACATTAAGCAAATACCTCCCATAATAGATACGTCTTTTGGCACTTATCGCCAAACTGTGGCATATGAAGATGGGATTGGGGTAGTTATGGCTCGATCCCTGTTGGGTCAGGTTAGGAAAATCCTATTCATACCCACCATTCCAACTACTATGAGATAACTATCATATTAAATAATTATATTTTAATAGTATGTCACATTTTAATGTTACATGTAACAGAAAATATACACTATGTTGCATGTAATTCAAGCTAAACTCAATATTGTGTGTAACATAGAATATCAAAAAGATTAAATTAATTTAAAAAAAATATTTCACAAAATCTTGGGGTGTTACATTCTACCCCCCCCAAATGAATTTATCCCTAAAAATTAATCTTAGTTATCAATGGTTTAAAATTTGAAAATTACATCATAGAAACCCACATTATAAAAAGAGTTAATAAAACATATTCTTGAAAAAGATAAATGGATGTGAAAAATTCATCTGGAATAACAAAAACTAGGTTTATAAATAGTAGAACATAGTTGGGAAGTGAAAACATAGTCATAGAAGAGAAAACTAACACCCAAATACTAATGGAGAGTGATAGAGAATATGTTCAGGATAAAGTTAACGACCACAAATCCATAAACCAAAGAGGTGTGAAAAAGGTCATTTATATTATTATAAATGATGCTAATAGTTTAAAATTTTATTTCAAGATCCTTTTCCTAAAGTTGAAGAATTTTCATGTGAATATATACTTACTTGATTTCATTTGATTTTATAATCTTAATCTTAACCTTTGGTTGTGACTTGATCAATTTCCACTCCATCTCTTACTAAAATAAATGAAGGGATTTTTTTATTCCTAAAGAACTAATAGATAATAAAATCCATAAATATAATGATAAGTAATTTCATCAATATTTAGTTATCATCACAACAAAATGGCTAACACATGTTATCTGATATGCATAAATATTCATATGGTGAAGTAATAAATTAATATATAAAGACTCATCCAAAGTTTAACTTAAACCATTCCATGAATGCTTAACCTTATAACCCTTCCAAAATTAAAAATTTATAAAGGTCACACAATTTCTCAAAATAAAATTATCATTAATCCCCCATATATCATAAAGTGGATCTTTATTGCCACATACTAAAAATGTGAATGCCTTCATCCTTTATTGTCGTGAAACATGGTAATAACCTAAATTACCATTAAATCTTATTGAAAACATAAATTATTACTAAATCCTTATATAAAACATAGATTATTGGATATATTCCTTAAACCATTTTTTTTAAACTCCATCCATGATAGGATAAACCATTTTTTCAACAAATAATTATTCTATTCCAAGGTAATCGATACTATCCAGTTTACTTTATCCATATATATAATCTCTTTATCCAAACTAAACATAATTTTCTCAACATTAAGAACATATTAAGGGTTATATTACCTTAATCAAAATACCATATTTAAATTAAATCAATCACTACTACAAAAACGGGCAAGGGAAGCACCACCTTTTATCAGCGATAAGAAAAAATAACTGATAAAGGAACCCTTTATAAGTGCTAAAAAAGCACTGATAAAGAATTCCTTTATCAGTAATAAAAAATTGTTGATAAATTCTTCCTTTATCAGTACTAAAAAATCACTGATAAAACCATAGTCCCATATTTTATAAAATCAGGTGCACAATATCCTTTGTTTATCGCACCCTTAAGACCTCACGGTACTGTAACCCTACGAAAAATCCCCCCAATATTCTCTTTACTAGACCTCCGCCGCTAGCCCTACTCTTTATCCTCCCCATCAAACCCCTTCCATAGATCCTCCTCCCTGCAAACCCTACTTCTCCTCCTCTCCACTAGACCCTACTCCCCGTAAACCCTACTCCTCCATTTCTCAACAGTTGGCGGCTCCTCCCGTGCACCTCCCCCTCTAGCGGTCACGCCTTCCCCTCCCGACGTAGCACATAAGGCTCCCTGACCAGTCGATGCTTCTTCTCTCCCTCCATCATGGGTGCGATATACTCTAGGTAAGTCTCCCACTTCTCCTTTTAGGTTTATTTTTGGTGGATAGGTTTTGTGAGAGTAGTTTTCATTAGGGCGATGTTTGGATTCTTCCCCATGATCACCACCCTTGGATTAGATGCTAACTAACATAGAGTTATAACAATACATTTCATGAAATAACACACGTAGTGGATTCTTATACTTAGTTAGCAGATGATTTAAACTAAATTATGGATTTTTTATGATTCCCCATGGGTCCTTATGATGTTTGGAACTAGAATTTATTTTTCACCAAGTGTCATATATATGAGGGTTTGATATTCTTGTGCAACCTCAAGGTAGACCTTGTTATACATAAATATTCTATTAATGTTGAGTGTTTTTTCCTCATCCTTATGGTGGAGTGGGTTTATCTATACTAAGGAAAGTGGTATTTTTGTAAACCCCTTCATGAAAATGAAGAGTTTTGATAGTACCCACCTCATTATTAATTGGTTACACTTTGTGGGTGTCATGATGTATTGGTGATTGTGTTTATGGGGAAGGTTCTATTTATAACAGCGATTAAGACCCCTCAAATATAGAAAGTGTATCCAACCCTGTGGATGTTAAGTTATATTTCCCTTAGTTGGTGAGAATGGTTTTATGTGATGTGTGCAAGAAGAATACTTTTCTTCCTATGAATTTCAAGGAATTATGGAATGCTTCATAAGGAAGACTTATGGTTAAATCTTGCTAAGGATATAGTGTATGTATCAACCCATATACCAGAGATGATGGGTGTCTTTGTGAAGTTATATTATTCTAAATTGAATCTCTCCTTGAGACGGTTCATAGTGGATCCTATAAGCCATTTAGGTTCATTTATTATTAAACCAAGATTCATGGAGTGGCCTCTAGTATTCATGCACTAGGGCCACAGAATATGAGGAGATCTGAGTAGCGCATCCATGGAAAGGTGAATGATATTCTTTGGAAAGGACTTTGGGTTTAGATAATGGCATGAACATGTGAGCAGTTGTATTTGGGTGGTTAATTCTTTTTAGGATTTTGGGATGTTTCTTGACTTATATCAATGGTAAATTCCAAACATATTTCTTTTATGTCAAGGATAATTTAAGGGTGGTGTAAACTTAGTGAACCTCTATGACCAGTTGTTCCTAGGTGCTAGTCTAGAAGGTTTTTTCTTGAAAATGGGGAGACACCATGCACTTCATTGGGTAGATAGTGATTCTTCCCTCATACCTATTATGGGTATCAAGATTGTTATTTTTAATGGATACTGCTCTAGTAAATAACTACCCTTGGTGTTTTAGGCCAAGTGATTTTGGTTAAGTACACCTACACTATGGAGAACCCTATTACGTGGTGGGGGATGAATTTATTCTCAGGAGATTGTAAATTTATTTCACTTGGTTGGATTTTATTTCAGCTCTTTTTATTAAATCTATTAATTTATGTTGATCAATTAATAGACCGACCTCTAGTGGTTTGGGGTAATTAAACATGTAATACTAAGATTTGGATGACTATATTAGTGTTCTAAGATTATGCCTATGGTTTGAGTTGATATCATAATCTTTTAAGGTAGTGATTTTCTGGGATGCAGAGTTAGCAGCACCCACCCACAGTAGGTGTGTGATGCAAGTCTCATCTCAGGAGGCACTGTAATTCATAGGTACCTCAATGATAGCCCATTAATCTAAGGAATTTAATATGATTGTTATGGGTATAGACATATGACATTGGATTTTATTAACATTCATGCTACAGCCAGAGAGGCAGTCGACAAATAGCCTATGTAGAGGAAAGAACTAGATAAAGGAGGTCTGTACAACACTAAAGTGATGGAGGAGATTAGAGATCAGCATGAGGTGGATGGAACTTTTGTTTTATTCTACTAATACTACCCATAAGTTGACCACTCCTATGTTGGGAAGTTAGTGGTTAGAATTTCAGATAGTTTTAGTCACTAGAGTCTTTTTACCAGGAGGCTCCAGGAGTGTTTGGATGTACGATCTATGTTCATTATAATTTTCTTGTATTAATATTATAAACAGGTATAAGAAACTATTTTTCCTAATTTTTTCAATTATTTTCTAGGTATATGGTAGGCTATGGTAGAGCCCCATGTTAGTGAGGGGGAGTTATTGCATATTCTTTAGATGTTCATGATAGAATCTATGTTCACTAACCTTAATTTTCTATTTCTTATGTTAATTTGGGTAACAAAACCTATGATATTCCATAGTAATTTTGGATAAACCTAGGTTATTTGTTTCCCCCATGAACCCCTTCGCATTTGGAAATGTATCCACTATATTAGTTTTCTCATCCAAATTGTATCCTCGTTTTCATTTTATTTGAGTTTGGTCACTAGTTTTGGGTTGTTTAATGTGATTATTTTATTATGAATGAGGTGTCTAGTAGGGGTGGTTAAAAGGATGTTTAATGTTTTATTGTAAGGGTGGTGGGTGCTAGAACTATTGGTACGGGCGTTGGAAAGTTCGTTTATTTTGATGGGGGGTATATCCTAGTTATGTTGATTTCCAAATATTTATTGGAAATGGTTAGGCTCTATTAATCTCTATTTTTATAAGGAAGTGGTTCTATTATACTATATTTGGAAGTCTTTTTTTGTGTATTTGAATCATAAATACTAATATTTGAGATTCAAATAGGATGGATATGAATAAAGATTGGATGGATGCTAATTGTTTGATGATATAGTATGAGAACAGAGTGAAAGAGTTCATCAAGTTTGAAAAGGATCACGTAAGGGATCCTTCTCAAATCCTTTGTCCGTGTTTATGTTGTTGTTATTCTAGAATAATTACTCTAGAGGAATTGGACGAACATTTGATATGTCACGGAATATATCAGAGTTATAAATATTGGGATAAACACGGAGAAAAAGTGAATGTAGCTACTGGCTGGGATAAAACTGCATTTTATGGATCATCAGATATGAATAAAAATATGGATAATGAAGAAGACCGTATGGAGGATGTGATTACAGATTTCAATGACGATGAAGATCGTATTGAGAAAATGACAAGGACAGTTGAAGTTGAACTCCGTGATTGCCCAAAATTGTTTGAGAAGTTAAAGAGTTGTGAAAAGACACCATTGAATGTTGGTTTCACTAAATATACAACATTGTCAGCTGTACTGAAGTTGTATAAATTAAAAGCAGGAAACAGATGGATTGGTGTCAGTTTTACAAAACTAATTGATCACTTGAATGACATGCTCTCGGAAGATAATGAGCTCCCAAGCCGGACATATGAAGTTAAACGATTGTTACGCTCGATGGGTATGATTTCCAAAAGAATACATGCCTGCCCGAAAGAATATATACTATTTCTCAAGGAGAACAAATCACTTTCAGAATTCCCAAAGTGTGGTGCTTCTCAATACAAGAAAGATGAATCTAGTCCTATAAAAGTTGTATGGTACTTTCCAATCATTCCAAGGTTTAGGCGTCTATATGGAAGTAAAGAAACTGAAATACAATTGTCGTGGCATGTAGATAAAATAAATAAAGATGGGAAATTATGTCACCTGAACGACTCTCCTCAATAGAAGATAATTGATCATGAGTATCCTAAATTTGGAAAAGATCTTAGAAACCTTCGTCTTGCGTTATCTACAGATGGAGTGAATCCTTTTGGTTTTCAAACCAGCACTCACAATACATGGCCTGTTATGTTGTTAAATTATAACTTTCCACCCAGGTTATGCATGAAGCATAAATTCATCATGTTATATATGCTTATATTAGGACCAAAACAACCATGTAATGATATTTATGTTTATTTGTCTCCTTTGATCAATGATTTGAAGTTATTGTGGGATTCAGGTGTTATGTTGTATAATGCTTATAAAAGTGAATACTTCACATTGAGAGAGATGTTGTATGGGACGATAAATGATTTCCCTGCTTATGGAAATTTGTCAGGCTATATCATTAAAGGAACTAAAGGGTGTCCTGTGTGAAAATAAGATAAAAAATCAATTAGGTTGAAACATTTATCAAAATCTGTGTTTCTAGGACATCGTATATTTCTACCTCGTCGGCATAAGTATCGATCTTGGACAACATCATTCAATGGAAGTTCAGAACAATTCACAACACAGTCTCCACTAATAGGTGATCATATTTTTGATAAAGTAAAATATGTGAAAACTATTTTTGGTAAACCATTTTTGAAAAACCTTACGAAAATCGGTTGGAAAAAGCGATCAGTTTTTTTGAATTACCATACTAGAATTATTTGTACGTCTGACATTTTATTGATGTGATTCATGTGGAAAAAATGTACGTGATAGTGTTATCAGAACGTTTCTAAATGACCCTAGAAAAAAAAGGATGTAATTAAGAAAAGGTTGGACATGGTTGAGATGGGAATATGAGAAGATTTGGCTCCTTTTAAGGGTGAAAATTGAATGTTTCTTTCTCCAGCTACTTACACTCTTTCCAGGGAGGAGAGATATCGGTTTTGAAACTTCTTCAATGATGTAAAGTTTTTAGAGGGGTATTCATAAAATATCAAGAACATTGTTTCAATGAATGATTTGAAATTAAAAGGTTTGAAATCACATGAATACCATGTTTTGATGCATGATTTAATTCTTATAGTTTTAAATTGCATTTTCCCCAAGAATGTTCATTATACGTTAACCAAACTTTTGTTTCTTTTTCAAAGATATATATAGCAAAGTTTTAGACCTGGAGAAATTTACATCTAGGGAAAGAGAAATTATCTTCATATTATGTGAATTAGAAATGTTATTCCCACCAAAATTCTTTGATATGATAGTTCATTTGATGCTTCACTTGGTGAGAGAGATTCCACTTTGCGGTCCTGTGCACTATAGATGGATGTACCCCATTGAATGGTATATGAAGATTTTGAAAGGATATGTCAAAAATTGAAGTCGTCCAGAGGGTTGTATAATTGAGTGATATATTGTTGAGGAAGCCATTGAATTCTATACTGAATACCTATCTGATGTTGAAATCATTGGTCTCCCAAAATCTCGTCACACTGGATGCATTGAGGGTGAGAAAATTTCTGGAAAAGATGTTGTGATAATCAATATTACAGATCAAGAGCAGACCCACCTTTATGTTTTTCATAACAGTTGGGAGGTTTCTCCATATATTGAAACCCACAAAGAAATTATTAGGCAGTTGAATCCATCAAGGGCTGAAAAATGGATATCAAATACACATAATCACCAGTATATAGGATGGTTTCAGGACCATATTTTTAAGGAGTTAGATGAAAATCCAAATTCAATTTTAGAATGAATTCGATGGCTAGCCTCCAGACTAAGTTTTTATGTATTATCTTACAATGGTTATGTAATTAATGGTTATACATTCTATAGAGATGAACATGATGAAGATAATACCATGCAAAATAGTGGAGTTACACTTGTGGCTGAAGTGATGCATGTTTCTAGTAGTAAGGACAGAAATCCAATTTATGCAAATATGTCATACTTTGGCATTATCAAACAAATATGGGAGTTGGATTATACAACATTTAAATTGCCTATTTTTCAATGAAAATGAGTTTATAATAATAATGGTGTTAAAATAGATGAATTGGGATTTGTGAAAGTTTATTTTAGTAAAGAAGGGTACAAAGATGAACAATTTATAATGGCATCACAAGCGGTACAAGTATTTTATGTTTTAGATCCTGTAAACTGAAAGTGGTCGATTATTCTATTATCGTCCAAAACTACTGAAGGGTATGATGAAAATTCAGTTGAGGAAGATCCTTTTAGTGGTACATTGCTATCATTTTTTAGTGGTCCCAATGTAGATGATGTTTTTTATGCTAGAGGAGACCACAATTAAGGGATTTATATAATTGATAGTGGTGTCAAATCCCTTCAGTATTTGAAAAAAATAAAGAGAGTTCAATAAACAGGTTATATTTTGATTTTAATATAGATCTTGTTATCTCATGTTATTATCTTATCATTACTGAATTTATATAATCTAGATTAATTGTTCAACCACTTTTGTAAACAATGACTTCTGTATGTTTTGGTGCTCCTAACCTCAAGGCTGAACAAGTCTCTCAAGCTGCTGCTGTGGCTGCTCACAGTACAGAGCAATAACAAGTTTTTGAACCTATTGTTGCTCCTAGTGTTAAGGTCTAACAACTATCAACACATGTCATTTCTATCATTTCAGATAAACATATAGATGATTTTGATATCGATAAAATGGTCGGGGATGAAGGACCGACGTCATAGAAAACACAGGAACATTGTACTTTGACGGTGTTAGCCAAAGTTCTTAAGGCGAAAAGCAAAGGAATCAAATTTTATATTGGATGGAATTCATGAGGCCAACATGTGAATCCCAATAAGGCTATGTTTAGTAGTTACATTGGAATTGTCACTCGAAATCGTGTGATGATTGACATAGATTCATGGAACCATGTTGTGTCCAGGCTGAAGGCTGTGATCTGGGAAGAAATTATGGAAACATTATGATATCATTTCTTTAATTTTATAGCAAATAAAATAATGAAATAGTGTATTACTCTTCTCAATATCTTGTAGAGTACATTTGTAGTAGATGATTCACACAAGAATTATGTACTAAGGCTTGTAGGAAGGATTCATTGAGGTTTTCGCACTACTTTAAAAAAATGTCACCTGAAAGATTCCAAAGGTAAAATAAACCCACACCCACCCCTTGTCTATGATCACCTGATATCCCAAGAAGAATGGGATGCATTTATTGGCCGCCGTGGGGATGAGAAGTTTCAGGTACATTGTGGCTAATAATACGTTGTTTTAGGATGCATGTATTCATCACTTTGATTATCAATATTTCATTTATGAAATAGCAACTTAGTACTAAAAATAAGGAACATGCATCAAAACCAACATACCCCTATCATAAAGCAAGTATGGGGTACGCTTGACTTGAAAAGAAAATGGTACGTATTTTAAATTTACAGTAATATTGTTAGGTGCCAAGAAACAAAATAATAATTATCTTTCTATATTTATATGTAGATTGATGTGTCTAAAACCAAAGACACTTCCATCCCATGTCATGTGATATAGAAGGAGGCACATGTGAATAAGGAAGGGAAGATAGTAGATAAAAACACACAAAAAGTGTGGGAAATAAGTGTAAGTATGAAACGATAAAAAGATTTGTTTTAAATTGCTATTACATAAAAATAATTAGTTATTTTACTATATCAAAAGTCACAGGAATCAGCTACTCCTATATTATATGTAGACCTATTATCGACGACTTTGAAGTGTCCAAAACAATACAGTTGTGTCATAGGTGCGGGTTTTGGGGTGACACCCTGAGTATATTTTGAGAAAAAAAAACAAACAGATAATAGAGATGAAAAATGAAACAAATGAGCAAAAGAATAGCAACTCTTAAAGAACGATTTCAATGGTAGGGAGAGTTTCTTGAAAATTTTATGGGTGGGAAGCAAGAAGAAGACACAACTCAGGAACAACCAGCGCGTGAAGATCCCACCCCACCCCCACCAGATTTGAGGCGATCCATTACCCTCAAAGAGCTATCTTAGCCATGGTAATAAATATTCTAATAATTGTTCCCATGAAATGTGAATCAGATAAAAACTGATACTTTTCCTGTACTGATCTTATAAAGGTTGATAATGAATGTGATTTATATCTATCAACACCCACCTATCACCTTGTAGCGGGGGCTACAGTGTTCAACATCCCAGAGGACAAGCTGCATAATAGACCACTTTCGAAAGATCATCTGAAAGTGACGATTACTGTATCTCATGAGCCAAATGTAGAACTACCCATTCCACTTGATGATGATGATATTCATACGGTCAAAAAGGCTATTGGGACATTCATTGCATGGCCATCATAACTTGTAAGAGTACATATGGACAATGAGGTATTTATTTCCATTTTTTTTCAAGCTAAACCTTTAACAATTAATGAAAAAAGGGTCTAAACCAATGAATGTTATTATAGATGGAGAAAGGGAAGGGGGTGACAAGAAATGTCAGCTTAAAAGCATCTAAAGGATCGACCAACCGATCCCAAAGAGCTACCTGAAAGCACAATAACACCACCTATTCTCTATCCAAATTTACTAGCATTGAATACTCATGTGGATATGAAGCTAAGAGGTGGTAGTAGTCATATAGTGGTTTTTGAAAAGAATATATATGGAGAGGAAATTAAGAATTTATTACTGCTGAAAATGTAAATGAGATCCTTGAATATGGTTGGCTAGGAGTCATAGTTGTAAATTTATATATGAGGTATGTTTTCATGAATTTATTTTCTAAAAGCTGATATAATGTGCAAATTATGACTAAATTCATTTTATATTATTGAAAGATGTATATATGAAAAATAGTTGAAGGAATTTTCCCCTGAGCCAAAATTCAGACTCGTTAGTCCTCATACCACATAAACACAACTAATGAAATTAGAGCCATAAAAAAGAATGAAATAGTGAATGACTTGCTAAAAACATTTAAAAGCAAGATTACAGATGACAGACTCTTCCTAATACCAACCATACAGGGGTATAACTCTATAATTAAAGCATATAAATTATATTTTCACTTATTTTATTACTTATTCCTTTTTGTGTTTTTAGGCAACATTGGAAGCTAATTGCGGTGAACTTAGATACTCCAAAGATTTATTTTCTAGATTCAATGCAAGGATATCCAACAAACCAACCACACATGATGGAGAATGTGAATCTGTAAGACACTACATCCTACGTTTTAGGTCTAAACATCAAGTAATATAATTTATATTTTCTTTTATTGAGGATTATGTTATGATATGGTGGTGTATCATTATTTTCTAAAAAATAATAATTAGGACAGGGGCTAAGCATAAGGAGGTAAGAAAGTACTATGTCTGGACAAATATCAAGGTATATATAATAAAATTTCACTATCCAAACACATATCAACACAAGTTACTTATTCTCCTAATGATAAAATTTTTTATAGTGTCCAAAACAAACAAACGATAATGATTGCAGTTATTATGTTTGTAAATTTATGAAAGAGATCATTTTTCATCAATAAACTAGCATCCCTAAAGTGGTATTTAAAAAAAAACTACTATTTAATTTAAATTATTTATTAATTCTTTATTTATACATTTTTTAGTACTACTATGACTGTAGAAAAGCCTCATACTCACAAGACGATATAGATTTGTTCAGAAATGAGTGGGATGCATAACCAATGGAAGATTGTACCCAAATATCATGAAGTTCTGACTTGGAGATGTGTACAATTGGCAGTCATTTTTGAGAGGGGTTAAGGGATCAAAAGATGAAAAATTGTTGTATGTAAATGTTCATAGGAAAATTGTAATTGATATTAAATAAAAAATCCATTATTGAATGAGTCATTTACCCATTTTAATAGATAAAATGCACCAGAAACATTCAAGAATGATGAACCACTTTTCTTTGGGCTTTGGATAAGAAAAACCAGTAAAATCTCTAAAATACCTTCATATCTAACCAAAAACATTCATATTGTGTTGATACTTTAGGATAAAGATCCATGGGTCATTTTTGAAGTGTAAGAGTCAACCCCACCTCAATCTGAGGCACAGTTTGGCCGGTATCACTCAAGTGTCTCTCTTTTGTTTTAAATGGACAAAATTTTAAGTGAAAACAACAACATACGTATGGAAATCCAACCAAACACATTCGTATTGTGTTGATAATTTAGGGGAATGATCCATGGGTCATTTTTGATGTGTAAGAGTCAACCCAACCTCAATTTGAGGCACAGTGTGGCCGGTATCAGTCAAAGTGTCTCTCTTTTGTTTAAAATGGACAAAATTTTAAGTGAAAACAACAACTGACGTACGAAAATCTGACCAAACGAATTCGAATTGGGTTGATACTTTATGGGAATGATATATGGATCATTGTTGATGTGTGAGAGTCAAATATTCCTCAATCCAATGCACGGTGTGACTGGTATCACTCAAAGTGTCTCTCTTTTGTTTAAAATGGAAAAAATTTTGAGTGAAAATAATAACTAACATATGGAAATCTGACCAAATGCATTCAGATTGTATTGATAATTTTGGGGAACTATCCATGGGTAATTTTTGACATGTAAAAGTCAACCCCTCCTCAATCCGAGGCATGGGGTGGTTAGTATCACTTAAAGTGTCTCTCTTTTGTTTAAAATGGACATAATTTTAAGTGAAAACAACAACTGACGTACAAAAATACAACCAAACGGATTTGGATTGTGTTTATACTTTAGGAGAATGATACATGGGGTAATTTTTGACGTGTAATAGTCAACCCTTCCTCAATTAGAGGCACATTGTGGATGATATCACTCAAAGTGTCTCTCTTTTGTTTAAAATGGACATAATTTTAAGTGAAAACAACAACTGACGTACGGAAATCCGACCAAATGCATTTAGATTATGTTGATACTTTAGGATAATAATACATGAGTCATTTTGGATGCTTAAAATTAAACCTTGACTCAATGTAGGGCACAATGTGGCCGGTATCACTCAAAGTGTCTCTCTGTTTAAAATGGACAGAATTTTAAGTGAAAACAACAACTGATATAAGGAAATCTGACCAAACGCATTCAGATTGTGTTTATACTTTAGGAGAATTATCCATGGGTCATTTTTGACATGTATGTGTCAACCTTGCCTCAATATGAGGCATGACGTGACTGGTATAACTCAAAGTATCTCTCTTTTGTTTAAAATGGACATACTTTTAAGTGAAAACAACAACTGACGTAAGAAAATCCAACCAAACACATTCAGATTGTGTTGATACTTTAGGAGAAAGATCCATGGGTCATTTGTGACGTGTATGAGTCAATCCTGCTGCAATCCGAGGCATGGTGTGTCTGGTATCACTCAAAGTTTCTCTCTTTTGTTTAAAATGGTCCGAATTTTAAGTGAAAACAACAACTGACGTACAGAAATCTGACCAAACACATTCATATTGTGTTGATACTTTAAGAGAACGATCCACGATTCATTTTTGATGTGTATGATTCAACCCTCCTAGACACAACCCCACCCCCTGGAAACCCCCATGGACAGGCCCCCCCACCACCCTGGACAACCCCCACCCCCCAGACACCCACCAACCCCCTGGATGGCACCCCCACCCCTCCTAGACACCACCCCACCACTTGGACACCCCCACCCCTTGGACACCCCCACCCCCATGGACAACCACCCCCACCCCCCTAGACACCACCCCACCCCCCCTTGGACAACCCCACCACCCCCCTGGACACCACCCCACCCCCCTTGGACAACCCCACCAACCCCGTGGACCGCTCCACCCCCCTGGACACCACCCCACCCCCTTGGACACCCCCACCCCTGAACACCCCCACCCCCTGGAAATCCCCACACCCCCTGGACACCCCCATGGACAGCCCCCCCACCACCCTGGACAACTCCCACCCCCTGGACAGCCCCAACCCCCTGGACTCCCCCCACCCCCTAGACGCCCCCACCCCTCCTAGACACCCCCACCACCTGGAAACCCCCACCCCCTGGACACCCCCACCCCCATGGACAACCACCCCACCCCCTGTACACCCACCCCAACCCCCTTGGACATCCCCACCAACCCCCTAGACCGCCCCCACCCCCTAGACACCACCCACCCCCTGGACACCCCCACCCCTCAGGACACCCCCTGGAAATCCCCCCAACCCCCTGGACACCACCCCACACCCTAGACACCCCCATGGACAACCCCCCCCCCTAGACAGACCCCACCCCCTGGACACCCCCACCCCCTGGACACCCACCAACCCTCTATATGGCACCCCCACCCCTCCTAGACACCACCCCCACCACCTAAACACCCCCACCCCCATGGACGGCCACCCCCACCCCCCTGGACAACACCCCACCCCCTGAACATCCCCACCCCTAGAAAGCCCCCCAACACCCTGGACACCCCCCACCCCCCCAGAAACCCCCATGGATAGCCCCCCACCACCCTAAACATTCCCCCCTCCCCACCCCCTGGACACCCCACCACCCCCCTAGATGCCTCCCACCCCTGGACGCCCCCACCCCTCCTCGACACCATCCCACCACCTAGACACCGCCACCCCTAGACAACCCCACCCCCATGGAAAACCCCCACCACCCCCTGAATACTACCCCACCCCCTTGTACATCCCCCAACCTCCTGGACCACCCACACCCCCTGGAAAACCCTATCCCCCCAGACACCCCCATCCCCCCAGACACCCCCACCCCTTGGACACCCCCTACCCCCCTTGGACAGCCACCCCAAACCCCTGAACAACCCCCAACCCCCTGAATTCTGAATTGAATTATTTATGTATTTAATTAACTTATGAATTATGTGTTAATGGTGTATGGGTATACTTGTTTTATGGGTATACTTACTGTAATTACCTTATGAATTATGTGTTAATTTTGTATGGGTATTCTTGTTGATATGCTGATTTTTTTGCAGGTCTTGTTTGGGTGTGCTACTGCAGAATTTTATCTTACAGCAGGTAGGGAATTTATCAGCACTTTTTTAGCACTGATAAAGGTATCATTTATTAGTACCTTTTTATCTCCAATAAAGGATCCCTTTATCATCACTCTTTTAGCACTGATAAAGGATACCTTTATCAGCGCCTTTTTATCACTGATAAAGTCTACCTTTATCAGTGCTTTTTAGCACTGATAAAGGGGACACCCCCTTTATCATCACTGAGCTTTACAATTCCATTTTAGCTTTGTTAAAGCCCGTTTTGAGCACTGATAAAGCCCATTTTTGTAGGAGTGAATTTTTAAGGTCTTCATCATCATTCAACATATTTTTAAAAATCCTTAAAAAAAACTTATAATGAACAATCCTCATATATTTCATGATTTATATAACATAATTATTTAATTCCAATACATACATACTTTAATAATCCCATTTCCTTCTTAAACCATTAACTAGGATTCATCATTTTATTCCTTAATACCTCTTTCCTTTTATATATCATTCATAGTCTCATCATCATCAACAAAAAAACCATTACTCATACAATCTTGTTGATTCTCTTCATGATATTTCCCCTTAGGAAATTGATTTTCATAATTACATTACTTTACACATTTAAAACATTTAATAGTTGATGATACCTTAGGGAGACCATTATTCTTATCTATCACATTAACTGATATTTTCATTTTTCATTTGTAGTTAATTTCTTGTGTCCTTGTTTTCCACACCCAAAACATCTTCTCATCCCTATGATACATTACCTTGAGTGATTATTCCCACATTCTTAACATATAGTAAACTGAATCTTCTTTCCTCCATGGTATCTATTACCCGAACTCTTAGTGAACTCTATCCTTCCATTCTTTTTTGAGTCTGAGATTTAGTTAAGGTGTACATTGTTAATCATATATCGTGAAAACTAATTGAGCATAATCATAACATTATTTAATCTATTCATCATCCAATTTGGATATTTATCAAAACATTTTACATCACATTCGATGTTAACCCAATTCTTTCTGGTTCCTACTATTGACTAAAACCAAAAAACATAGTGTGAGAAACACTAATCGTAGTGGAAAACCACATAATCATGAAAAATAACTTAAAGGATGAATAAATCTCAATAACTTATTTTAAATATATGACACCTTAGTCTTAACCTAGGTCATCCATGATCATCATATATTTAAATCCTTTATGATATTTAATAAAGAGTTTGTGTATTTCCAAATCATATCCCCTAGGAGTGTCAAACTAGGTGTGTATCAATGCCCATTGTCATGAAACTGGTGATGATCGAGTCTAGATCAATGCACCCTTTTTAGATTTATTACACTTTGGTACCTCTATTCTAGAGCCACATCCACTTGTAGTATCCAAAAAGGGAAGTAATTTCTTGGAAATCACTTTCTCTATCATTTAACAAAATCCCATGACATTTTCCTATACATTGATTCATACTTAGACTTATCCTTAGATATACCCCTATACATATCCTTAGAAATATCCCTGGGGATCTCACTAATGTTTTATCATCCTAGTTTCTAAAGGTTAACTAAACCTTTTCTCTGATACCAACTATAGAAACCTAGGCTTTTTATACATGGACATTATATATTTTTAGATGAATATTCATTACATTACACAGACACATTCTTAAGGACCATAATATTTTAGTGCCTTTGGATAACAGGTACACAATATTCTAATTTGGTGAAAGATATTAAATATCTTCCATAAAAATATTCACCTTTAGTACTCTTTATAATCATACCCTACTAAAAAACATTATTCATAACCTAGGGAAAGGAACCATAAGAAAGGGTGATCTCATATTCACAATAAGGGTAAACAAGGGATATAAATAAGCATAACATGAACATAAGGGTATAAGAACATGAGAATTACATTTTAATACCATACCCTATATATCAAAGATTATAATCTTGAGTCATGGAATAAATATTGGAAGTTAATAATACATGAATCATAAGGAAATCAAATAACATGATCCATGAGAGTATAACACTGACATAAGACATAGATTTGTGGAATAAAAATAAGAATATAAAATAATTTCCATAGTATTCAAGGATCATTTTCAAGGCTATCATAGTAGAATGGGTTCAATCATCAAAACATTATAGTAGTCAAGGTTCACTCCCAATACCATCATAATGGAAAAAGTTCCTTACTGAATGAGGTTCACTCCCCATTATAGTCCTGTCTATCTCATGAGATATAAATATTTACCCAATTAATTGGAGGGAGATATAGGTCCCACCCATCTCATAATGAAAACCATATTTATGTGTGCCATAAGATAATAAAAAATTCATCATATGATAACCCATGAAATGAAATGGGTTTCAGAAACATTTCATCATATCATAACCTATGTAAAAGTGATAGGTTTCATAATTATTTCATTATCTCATCAAAGTATAACCTGTGGAAAAAGAAATGTGTTTTATAATAATTTTGTCATGATATAACCCATGGAAGAGAAACATGTTTCATAAACATCTTTTTCATTATAAACCATTCATAAAAAATAATAATAACTATATCCTTGGTTTATATCTCTAGTAAATCATAAGTTGCATAAAATTATGTCATTTTAGATGGAAAATTATTTCAAAAGATAAATCACTTGGAACGTTTCTTGATAAAGATAAATTTTATTTGAAATTCACATTTTAAAACATAATTTTTTTAAATCATTTTCTTTGAAAATAAAATTAAAAAATTATAAAGGAATATTTAAAAATCCTTTAAATAATTTATTGAGTAAAATATTATTTCTTCTTTAAAAACACTTTTTAAAATATAAAACATTTTCAAAACCCTTTTCACTTTGAAATCATTTATTTAAAATATAAAAAAATCCCAAATATTAAGGAAAACATTTTATTTGAAAATATATTTGAAAAATTTTATGGGAATATTGAAATCATTGATCATTCATGCTAGTGGGAAATATTATTCATGTCATTCATGTTAAAAAAACAAAGTATATTTTCATATTTTTGGTAAAAGACAAACAAGCATTGTTTGGAAAATGACATAAAAATTCATTTCAAAACATTTTGTAAAAAATTAAAATATGGTTAAAAATTTATTTAATAAATCATTCGAATAATGTTAAAAACATTTTTGAAAATATTTCTTGAAAACAAGGTTTTGGAAGAAAAAGTGTTTTCGACTAAAAAGATAATTTTTATTAAAAACAATATTTTGAAATATTGAGTACATAAAGAGAGAAAAATGAAGGGAAAAAAATATTCTAATGAAATAATCATAGGATAATAAAATTAATGATTTTATTTATAGATGTATCATAATATTTTATCATTATAAACAAAATCATAAATAATCCCGATAAATAATGAGATTGTAATATAAAATATTTACCACTTTGGTAACATTGAATCATAAGAACCATAAGTAATAATATTAAATGAAACTTAAATATCATGATAATAAATAAATTTATTATATTAAATTTCAAAGTGAATATGTATACATCTCATAAAATATGATAGTTTCATAACATAACATATGTCTCAAGGAAGGAAAATTGAGACAAAAACCCCCTACTGATTTGGTAACTTTTGAATCGTAAACCCCATGAAAGAGAGATCCTAAAATGGATATTTAAATATAAATAATTTTTATTATAGTCATAATAAAATACATTAATTTTAAGTATACACATCACATAAAATAAATTAGCGGTGAATATGATATATGTCTCACAAAAGTAAAAGTGAGACAAGAAATCCCTTACCTTAAGTCTCGACTTTCTTCAGACACATTTGAATATCATGTACAATAAATATAAGTTTATTATACATATATTACAAAAAACACACACACACACAAATATATATCATACTATATATTATTTACTTATGACCTTTTATTACTTGTTTATTAACAATTCCGTGTTAAAGTCACGTTTTAGGTAAAAACTGCTTTGTTTTTCATGCATGTTTTGATTTGTTATTTTTTGTGATCTTAATTTGATCATGGTTATATTATATATATAATAATAATAATTACATAATTATCATATTTATACATTAATTATACTTTTAATACCAATTATAAAATATGGTTTTGAGAAATGAATTATGTTACGATCATGGAGATAGTGGGTTGTACGTATTCATGAGTAACATTTCCATTTTTCAACAATCATTACGGAAAAGTGGTAAGTGATATATTATCTTTAAATAATTATAATAATAATATAAATACCATATTATTTCTCTAAATATACTTATACATATCATTCATGTGGTGTGATGATGAAAATATAGCCACATCGCTTTGTGAAGGCGGTAATTCATATGTACATGAACGATGTTAGCATATTTCAGTGAGTGAAAAGGTAAGAAATAAAATGATATATTAAAATTTTATAATTATAAATATTTCATTAATATAATAATAATTTCATTTATATCACATATATTCATTGAATTTATCCTTATTATCTTCCATGTAAAACGTTAGTGAAAACGAATCACATTGCTTTGTGAGGTAGTAGTCTGCCGACACACGGGAAACATTGTCATATCCCCTATGAAATGAAAAAATTTATATATGATATAATTACTATATAAGAATAATTATGTTATAAATATCATATATATACTCTATATACATCATTATACCCAACTTTTAGAGGTGATGATGGAAAAACGAATGACATCAATTCGCGAAGCGGTAGTCCGCCGTGCACATGAATAATGATATCATAACCCATTTGATGGAATTGGAGATGTTTTTATGTAATTAAATTAACATAAAAATATATAATTATATTTAATACACTGATTTTATTATATAAACACGATTAAATTATAATTAAAGGTAGTGGAGGAAGAAATAAAATAAAAATGCTTATTGAGAAATGTTACCTCTTCTTCAGGTAACCTCTTTAGGTTTGTATAAAAATACTTATTAGGTTGGATATCTATAAAACATAACGATTCTAGGATTATAAGATGTAATTTTTAAATTTAGTTTTTTATTTATTGGCAAAAAATGGTTTTAAGGTGTGAAGAAGAGAGGAGAGGGGGTGTTCTTTTATAAGTGAGGTGAGTGACACACTTGTAATTTTCAAAAAATAAAAAGGTATACACACATTTTTATCATGAAAATAGGATCCCAAATGAATTATTATAGATACTTATAAATTATAGGATCTAAATATGTCCATAAAATATATTTTATACAATTTTTAGGTCATGTTAACCCTTATCTTTTTAGTTTAACCCCTAGTAAACCCATTTTTACCTTAACTATGAAAATTAATTTTTATTGTTTTCACTATTAATTTTGGTAAAAAAATTAGTTGAAATTATTATATAATATAAATTATTATGATTCTAAATATTTAATCCATTTTTATAAATTCTATTAATTTAATTGTAAAATTTTAATTTAAAATCAATCCCACAGATGTGATGAGAAAACGAGTTTTCAAAGAGAAAAAGTTCAAAAGTTCACAAAGTTTTTATATCAAAATTCAATATGAAAACAATTAAAATGTCCTAAATTGGATTAATAGATATATATTTGAACTAATTTTACTTTAAAACCAATTTAAAATATAATTTAACTTTATAAATAATTTAAAATAATAGATATTTTTTGATTAAAATTCAGTATTTTTCATTATTCATCAAGAAATTAATCTTTTCAAAAAATTACAAAAAATTCACCCTAAAATAATTTTGATATTCTGATTTAAAAAATAAATATTATTTTTTCAAATATTTTTTCTAAAATTTTCAAAAATTGGTTTTAAAATAAGTGTGCAAAAGGCAATAAAACTTCTTTTTAGAAAAATACAGGTTTCAAGCATAAAATTAGATTTATTATTTTCTCTTATCTAGAAAACACATATGATGATTTTTAAACATTTGATTAAATATATACTAAATAAATTTAATTAAAATAATTTCCTAATTTTTTTGTTTAATTTATTGAGGTAAAATGCATTTGTGCGCATAAAAATAGTTTTACAAAATGAAAGATTTCCTTTATTTTGAAATGGTTTTTATTTTTATTTTTAATTAATTGGTCACCAAATAATTATTTTTATATACATGTGTAAAACATATATTTTCATAATTTATTTAATATTATTCATACCTTCCATTATAACGGTTAGGGGATCACTATCATATTAAATAAATATATATTAATAATATAACACGTTTCATTCAAACTTTGTGTTGTGTGTAACGCAAGATACACTCAATGTTGCGTCTAATGAAAGCTAAAATCAGAGTTGTTTATAATGAAAAATATCAGAAAGATTAAATTAATTTAAAAAATAATATTTCAAAACATCTCAGGGTGTTACATATATATCGGTTTTGTGTGGAGAAGGGACGTATCAAAAAATATTGTAGAAATCAGATGGAGGCTTCCACTTCCAGAATAACCAAATCAATAAGTGTAATAGATAAAGGTTCCAGTTTTATACTAAGTATGATCATTCCAAAAGAGTCATGGGTTTTTAACTCGGGTGCTTCTTTTCATTCAACCAGTAAGCATGGGGGCATGGTTGATTATGTATTTGGAAGCTTGGGAAGAGTATATCTTTTTGATGATGGAGCTCTTAATATATCTGAGAAAGTTAATGTAACCATTACCTTGAATGAATGGATTAATGAAGCTGAAATGATTATAATCACTTTATTAGACAGTCAATATATGTGGCACTATAGGTTTGGTCACCTTAGTGAAAAAAATATAAAATTTCTAAAATTTAGGGGAATACTTAACTTGATCACACATACCTTGGAAGGTTTTAGAGTTATATATTAGAAAAATATAAAATTATTTCCTTCATATTAGATGGTAGATATCCATGGAATCAAAAGTTAAAACTTGTTCATTTTGATGTTTGGGGACCAACCCATGTTCACTCGAATTGAGGATCACTATACTTTGTGACCTTCACTAATGATTATGCTTGGAAGGTCTGAGTTTACCAACTAAAGAATAAATATGATGTGTTTTAGGCATTTATTCAGTGGAAATTTTTGATCAAAAAAGAGTGGGAATGAAAGTTGAAATGTATCCAGATAGATAATGGTGAGGTATAAACCAAACACAAATTTTGTAAATATTGTTGAAGGAAGGGCATCAGACATGAGATGACTATTCCATAAACTCCACAACAAAATGGAGTAGCTAAAAGGATGAATTAGGCTCTACAAGATAAGGGCTAAAGTATGAAGATTCACTTTAGAATTACTAAGGGAATTTTGGTAAGAGGAAATTAATACAACATTTTATTTAGTGAACATAAGTTTGACTTCAATTGTGGGGCAAGATCTACTAGAACAACTTTAGTCCAATAAGAGACTAGAGGTGAACCTTTTCAAAGTCTTTGGAAGTATCGTGTATGTTTATATTGATGTTAAAGATAGAGATAAGTTTTAGGTGAAAACCTAGGTGTGTTTTCTTATCAGATATAGTGATGAGATCTTTGTATATCATATGTGATATGATGAAAATAAACAAGTCATTTGGAGTCGAGATATTTTTTCAATAAAGGAATTCTGTGGAAAGTTCGAAACTTGTCTAATAAAGAAGTTGAGGATAGATAAACTATTGAATTTCAATATGACCATACATAATTTATCAAATGGGATATTCATCCAAATACTTTAGGGAAAACATCAGATTATGGTTCTTAAATAGTCAAACTATCAGATGGATAATGATTAGACATACCACTATTAGATGGAGAATGATTAGACAAACCATTGCCAGATAGAGAATAATCGAACAATCCTCTACTAGAAAAATAAATTTTGGATGGATGACTATTAGCCAGAGAGGTTCAAATAGACAAACTTGAGATTTTATTGAGGTGATATACTCATATTAGAAAACCAATTCAAAGTTTTATAGTTGATATGAACTTTCTAATTCTAATGGATATAGAGGAACTATAATGTCCAAAAGAGGTAGCTACTCTCAAAGAATCAAAATAGTATAAGTCATCCATGGAAGAGTAAATGAATTCCTTAAGTCTCAATAATACTTGGGAGTTTGATGAACTATAATAATGGAAAATATATCTAAAAAACAAATGATTTTTTCATTTTAAAGATGAAACTAAAGGACGTACAAGGTACAAAATAGGTTAACGATGAAGGGTTTTCAGAAAATTAAAGGGATATAATTTTCTAAAAATTGTTCACTAGTGGTGAAGTACACAACCATTTAGATAGTTATCAACAATGTTATGTATGGTAATTTACACTTGTAGTATATGAATGTAAAAAAGAATTCTTCATGGATATTTGGAGCAATAAATTTACATGGTTTAGCCTAAGGGTTATGAAGTTCATTAGAAGGAGGATTTGGTTTGTGAGTTGAAACAAAGCCTTTATAGATTAAATTAATCTCCAAGGTAGTGGAATTAAAAGTTTAGAACTTTCATAGTTGAGGAAAGTTTTAGTTGATGTGATTCCGATCAATGTTGTTACAAGAAGCAATGAGATGTTTCACCATATATCATACTGTTTATATATGTGGATGATATGTTGATTGTTAGTTCAGAGTTCCATCAGATTGAGGAACTAAAGAGGAAATTTTAAAAAAGATTTGAGATTAAAAACCATGGAAAATATAATAAAATCTTGAGGTTGAAAACTTAAAGGGATATGAAAGTTGATTATTTGATTATAACTTATAAGGAATTCGTAAGGAAGGTCATTGAAAGATTCAGAATGATAGGTTTTAAATATGTCTTAATCCTCCTCACTGGATACTTAAAAATTTCTAAATCACACCTAATATAAATGAACATAGATTTTTATGACACGGGGAATGTGTTTTTTTCATCAACCATGGGAAGTTTTATATATAAAATGGTTTTCACTTGATTATATATTTAGTTTTAGTGGGATTTATTATCCATTTCATATAAAATCTTAGAAGGAAGTATTGGGGAGTTGTGAAATGGATCGTTCAACACTTGAAGGGATTGAAGGATGAAAATTTATGTTTTTATGATGATTATAATTTTAAGGTTTTTATAAATGAAGATTTTTCTGGAGACATGAACTCACATAAAATTACTATAGACTTTATTTACTTTTGGTGGAACAACGATTAGATGAATGTCTTGGTTATGTCAAGTTTTTAATTTATCTATAATATAAAGAGAGTATGTTGATACTAATAAAGGATAGAAAGGCTTGATATGGTTAATACGCTTGATGAAGGAACATGTAAAGGGATTAGACCAAGTAATGTTATTATTTGATAGTTATAGTGTCATTCATCTTTCTCGATTTCTAGTATTTCATGAAAGAACAAAACATATTGACCCAAAATATCACTTTATTCAAAGTATGTTGGAATATAAAGAATTGAATCTATAGAATATTTCTAGAAATAAAAATTAAGTGGATATTTTTACAAATGTGATAGTCCAAGAAAGTACGGGACAACATTGTGCCTCAGTTTTACTTAGCATATCATACAGAGTATAGAACACTACATGTTTCAGATATAGGATGAGATTAAGTTGATGATAGAATAAGGCTAAAATCCTAAATCAATTCCCAAGTGGAAGATTGTTGGTTTTGTGGAAAATCATCAGTATCCCTAGATAGAGTTTTCCAGATGGAGGTCATCAAAAATAGATTCTCATACAAAGACATATTACAGAGAGAACTAGATAGGTTTTTCCTACTATTTAGTTTTAGAATAGTTAAGAAAAAGGTTTTATCGGATAGACTTCAATCAAATAAAGATCATCAGACATAGATGATAAGATATAGAAACCTTTTAATGATAATTTGATGTCATCATATAGAGATAATCAAGAAGATTTATCTCTGATGGTGTTTATTGGGGTGGTGACTCTCATCATGGGATGTGTGTTTGGTGATCAGTTGTTGGAAGTTTCATAAAATGGTACAATAGTGTATCAGAAGCTTCCTAGGTAAACAGGAGGTTGACCATGAATCTTGGAGGTCAGTGCAACCTTTTCACTAGATAAATACCTCTATAAATAGAGGTGGAGGTTCATCTTAGATGGATCTGATTGGTATAATAAATAATGGAAGTTTCTGACTTAATTTTCTAGTAATTTTGTAAGTAGAGAAGAAGTGAGCGAATAAGTGTTTTATCCACTTTTATCTCTAGCAATGAAAATGTTTTCAATGCTCTCCCATGGATGTAATACATTTTTATAGACCACATAAATCTTGTTTGTAAGTTTGTTTTTCTATTTTGTGTGAAGAGAAATCATGGAGTATTTTGTGGTGATTAGGTGGGTTCTTATCCTTGTTCCACTGCACAAACTCAAGGGAGGTGGTTATCATACAAACTTCTACTCGATATCATTATGGATATTTCTACTACATAAGAAAAATATGATTGGATAAACATCTATCTGATGAATTATTTGATTTCCAGGTACATCTGAAAAAACAGACATAGTGCTTATTTCTTCCCCATCAAGTGGTATTAAAGGGTTGGTTTTACTTTACTCACAATATTCAAGTTTTTCATCTCATATCATTATAAGTTATCTGATTTAATTTGTTTATACTATTATAAAAAAAAGAATTCAAAGGAAGGGAAGGTTTGAATCGATAAGTTCGATGGAATTTTTTTTGGAGAATACAATTGGAGGATATTTTTATACAAAAGATCTGGATACTCCTTTGTCCAATGAATATCTTGAAATAAAGGAAAATATGAAATGAGAGTAGTTGGACATGAATCCTTTAGCCTTGATTCATATTTCAATTTCTTGGAATGTTTCATTCATCATTAGAGAGAAGAAAACTACATTAAAGGTTACGAAAGCTTTGGATGACATGTATGAGAATCCAATAACTCTTAATAAAGTTTTCATTATGTAATGACCATTCAGATTGAGGTTATCAAATGGAATACCTGCATCTAATCATGTTCATGACTTAAACGTGATTCTAGTGAATCTCGAGTTAGTGAAGGTAAATTTCACAAACTAAGTTTGGGATTTTCTTATTCTTTCTTCACTTCTAGAGAGGAAGGATTCCATGGTGACAACAATGATCAACTCTAGTGAGAAGGAAGATGTCACAAACTGACCCAGCGGGGCCTGTTTCATGACTACACCAATCCTACCTGGTGACCAGCAATAAGTAGGCATACCACACACATGGGAGTCCTTTGACTAATGTACCTTCACACAAACACACACATCCAATCCTATACAATGTAAAATGTAAAACAATTGATAACCATGTATGTATACATCTAAAATACCACCATCAAAGTACAAAAAAAGCACTGTTAAGAAAAATAGTCAAATACAATCACACCCAATAGAAACTGAGATCAAGTTCAACCTAAAATAATGGAAGAGGACTAATATCATGGTAACTATAGAAAAACACCTTGTTCTATCTGGATCACTAAGATCTTCCTAGTCCTGGTCCCTCTAGAATTCCATCAAAAGGTCAATCATCTACTTAAGACATGACACATGCAGAAAAAGCCCATATAGGGGTGAGTATAACAATACCTAGTAGGACAACCTAAAATAACTAATCATATAACATCAAGAATAATAGTTAGATCATCATAAGGATATGTCAAAAACACATATGACAAGAATATCTAGATATACTCAAAGTAGACACACATTCTCAAATTAAGGTCACAACCATAATACTAGCCTAGGGTTCATACTTGAAGGTTCCATATAACACTATTCTGGGAGAACACACTCTACAATTTTGATAAAATTGATGACATCCACCCGAGAGGTCATTCTCATCGGGTTTCACCATAATAACTACACACTAGAAGTCAGAAGAGATTGATAAAATGATAGGGATCACTCCTAGATAAATGGGGTATACCAACAACTTAATTTGTATTGACCTTCTAAGTTGGGGATTGATGACCGCATAGTGTTGGCCACGACAATACTAAGAACCCCACCTAGAGTAATGATGATGATATAGGATCTCACTCTGGGACTCATAAAGTAATTCCACACCTATATCCAAAACTAAAGTGCCTTAGAGGAGGTCACAATCCTATGAACTAGATGTAATTCCATAACAAAACCTCAAGGAAAGGATCAAGGGAACACACCCTAATGAAACTTTTCCAAGATGAAGAGGAGAAATGATCCAAGACTTCTTTGAATAAGTACATGATGTTCGCTATGAGTGCACAATGTGTCCCTTCGACACCGGGTCCTATCCATGTAATATTCCCCATGCCTATGTATGTGTCTGAGTACATGAAATGTTCGAGCCCATTTATTCATGGACATGTTTGTATATAACTGGTTTTGACTTTGTCTAGATAGTCATGTTCGTGTCTGAGTACATAGTGTGTCTGTTCCCATGTTCCCCTGGTTATGTACATATACCTATGAGGTACATGATGAGCTTCCATGTAAGGATCATATATCACGAGACATTTTTCATATGCCATGTGATATTTTTGTATACACGAAAAACCTAGTACCACACAGGGAGGTCCCACACAACATGTAATCCTGGTTTACATTCCGTGCAACCCAATTTTTCATAGAACCCATAGGTTCTTCCTTCACATACACTCACACTACCATCACCTCTAATTCTATCATGATCTCAACTAGAGATTTTAAATTTGTCCCAACCAAGCTTCACCATCACTACTTTACAAAATCCTTCCACAAAATCACTTGGGGAAACCATTTTTCGCATCTCCTAAGCACCACATGAAAAATTATAAAAGATGAGCTCTGATCTGATCCCGATTATATGTCATAGCTTGATCCCATTGTTAATATAAACTTAGATTTGTGGTATTAATCCATTTCACTAAGAAATAGTTTCACAATGATTTATTTCTTAGGTATTCATCAAACTGTGGTCCCATGAATTTTCTCATGATGAATGAAGAATGAGGAGAGAAAAACACAAAACAAAAATGTGAGGAAAAAACCTCAACCATTGTTGGTGTTGGCATCAATTTGTTTCCATTAGGGAAATGAATGAAGTGATAATAATATAATCAATAAGGAAATACCCAATCCCAGATAACATCTATCCCATACCCGTAATATGTATGATCCTCAGATAAATTCATTAGTTGATTGATTCACATTCTTCATAGGAATAATAAAATGGGGATAAATCTAAATAAAAAAAAAATCATATCTTTAGATGGATCAATCAGTAATGAAGAATGAATCTATATCATTATTGTTGGAGAGATCCTCAAATTTTGTTGGTGTAAACGATCCTCGATCTTCTGTCGTTGTTCTCCAAGTATCCTTAAATGGTCTCTCTATAAATTATCAAGGTTATTTGGTCAACCCTGAGATATGATCATAATAATTTTTAAATTGAGGAAAAAATATAGATATTTGAAACACTTAAATAAATAAATAAATAAATAAATTTATTTTATTATTTATGCTCATGATTAATTTTAAGAAAATCCTGACACCAATAAATTTTATGCCGCACTGAAAGTAAATCCCACAAATTGAGATCAACAATAGCCTCATATTTCTAATATGAACCTCCATTTATGAGTTATTCCACCTTTTTAGGAAAACTATGCACATGTGATAATAAATATATTAAATATATTTTAAAAATAAATTCTAGCCTCACTGGGTATCATAATATCACACTGTCTTAGCACCTAGCTCCAAAAATAATCCATATCATATTCCAAAGTGATACATAGAAAAACCAAAGTCGTTATATTCTCCCTACCTTGAGGATTTATGTCCCGTAAAGCCAAAACATAAGGTTACACAAAGAGATGTGGGTACTGAGTATGCATCTAGATCTCCCTCTACCAAATACTCTTATGAAGATTCCCGTGCTTCCACTAGACACACACTAAATAAATATCTCACCCAAGGAGGATCCTCTCCTTCCAATCCTTGATCTCTATTGGGTACTCAATAAAGCTATCCCCACCCTTGATTTTCAGTTCACCCCAGTCGATAATGCACATTGGGTTGTGTACATACCTCCTCAGTTACGACACATGGAAGACGTCATGTACCTGGTCTAACTACGATGATATATCTAATAGGTAATCCACCTCAATAATCTAAATAGTATTTATAAAGGGACAATTAATATCAGAGATAACTTTCCACCCTAGATAAACCTCTACAATACACATCGAGGTGCGACCCTCCAGAACACATGGTCTCCCTCTTTAAACTCCAAATGCCTCTATTATTAGTCTGCATAAGACTTATGATGGATCTGTACAGTCCTCATCCACTCCTAGATGATCTAAAACTTCTCTATAGTGGCTTGGACCAACTCTGGTCCCATAAGTGATGAATCTTCTAGATTGATCCAACATAGTGGTGACCAATATGGTCATCTATACAAGGCCTCAAATGGTTCCATACCAATGGTGGAATGATAGCTGTTGTTGTATGCAAACTTCACCAATGGTAGAAAATCCTCCCAAATATAGCCAAAGTCCAACATGTAGGGCCACAACATGTCCTCTAAGACTTTAATGGTTCACTCAGTCTAATAGTTGGTCTGGGGGTGAAATTCCATGCTCAAATGCAACTGAGTACTAAAAGACTCATGCAAAACCTTCCATAAATGAGATGTGAAGTGAGAATCATAGAAATAAATGACTATCGAGAGAATTACATGGAGTCATACTATCTCTTTCATGTACAAGCAACCCAATATATTAACTAAACTCTACTCTTGAATAGATAGGAAGTGGTCTGACTTGATGAGTTAGTCTATAATCATCCAGATGGAATCATGTACTCTATACATACATGGTAACCCCATCAAAAAGTACATGGACATCACATCTCAATTCTACTCTGGCACCTCAAGGGGTTAATCTAAACCCATTGGAACCTAGTGTTCAACCTTCACTTGATTACAAGTAAGGCATTAGGTGAAAAAATCTATAAATACCTTCTTCATTATGGACACTAGAACTACCGCTGAAGGTCCTGATATATATTCACCACACATGTATATACCGCTAAGGGTGAATTATGGAACTTCTTTAGCACCTCCTATCTCAGTGAAACTGGTTCCATCTTACATCCTCTAAATACTCCCCACCTTCAGAAAATCCCCCAAGAGCATGTCTAGTGGATATCTAATTACATAGGTTCTGATAGTAGGTATCCCCAAGATATTCCTCCTTGACTTTCTATAAAAGTGGAGGGGTAATAAACATTTACTAGAGGTAATCTTATCTATCCCCATTCACAAAGGATAACTGAAAAGAGGCTAACTACTCTGATGCCTCACTCAGAAACTATGAACAAGATCCCCTACCGAGAGAATCTATTACTATGTTCCCCTTCTTAAGAGTATAGAAAATATCAAATTTATAATTATGGAATAACTCTACCAATAATATCTATCTCAAGTTAAGATACTTTTTATAGAATATATACTTGAGACTCTTATGGTTAGAATAGATGAAAAAATGCTCACCCATAAGGTTTTATTTCCACATATTTAGTGCGAAACTACTATTGGGTCGAATAGTTATTATCACGTGGTATCAATTGATGAGAACAATTGAAAATCACTATCTACCTCTACATCAAAACATAACCAATCTAGGTCCTTGATTCATCACATAACACTATATACTCGACACCCTCCTTAGGTAATCTCAAGATGGGAGTGCTCATCAAATTCTCCCTTAACTCTTAGAAATTCTACTGGAACCTCTCTGTCCATGTGAAATGTTGCCCCTTTCAGGTGAAAAATATCAAGGGAGATAATATTATGGAGAAATCAGGTATGAATCTCTAATAGTAGTATTCCAACCCAAGGAATATACGCACCTCTTTCACACTCTTGGGTGGCTCCTAAGCTAGCACTGGCTTGAACTTTTTTGGGTCCACTGCTACACCATCTTTTGAGATAACATGTCCCATAAAGTTGAACTCTTGAATATAGAACTAGAACTTCAAGAGATTCCTATAAATCTAGTGATATCAGAGTATATCTAGAACTATCCTTAAGTGTCTCACATACTCCTCCTATGATATTGAGTGCACTAGTATATAATTAATGAATACTACAACAAACCGGTCTAAGAAAGGATGAAAGATCCAATTTATGAGTCCCATCAACACTAATAGGGAGTTATTAATTCCAAAAGACATTATAAATTACTCATAGTGACCATAAAGACATCTTAATTTCATCTTTGGTATATCATCATCCCATACTCATGGTTGGTGATAGCTTAATCCTAGGTCAATCTTTGAGAACCATCGTGACATTATCAACTCATCAAAGATTTCATTGATCCTTGATAGTGGATAGTTATTCTTTATGGTCACCTAGTTTAGGTAACTATAATCCAAACATAGCCTCAAGCTACCATATTCCTTCTTAGTGAACAAAAATGGGGATTCCCAGGGTGAAACACTGGTCCTTACAAGGCCCTTACTCTATAAGTCCTCCAACTGCACCCTCAGCTCGTGAAGCTCTGTGGGAGTCATCCAATATGATGGTGAATATATCGAGTTCATCCCAAGGTATATATCAATGAATAAGTATATATATAAGTGGGGAGGTAATCCTGGAACATCCTTAGGAAATACATCCTCATACTCCACCATCACTGTAGAAAACTATAAGATCATAGTGTCCACTACACGAAGATTCATGATAGCCAACTGATAGTTAATCAAATTCACTCTCCTATAACTAAGCCTATACTGATTCACCAGGGTTTCCTTATCACCAAAAAAGGAAAACCTCATCCCATCACTATAGACACACCACATCCTCTACCTGAAATAGTATATCAGGACATGAAATATAGATAACTAGTATATACACAAGAAGACATCATAAGGTCTCATTACTACTATAAAGAGATACCAAAGGAAACTACCACCTCCAAGAGTTAGGTCACACCATCAAAAAAAGTGTGTGATCACTGAGTCTCCTCTAGTAGGAGTCTCCAAGAACAAGGGTTAATCCAAGAGATCAATTGGAATCTCTGAGTCTCTAACTGGAGTAGTGGAGAGAAAGGAGTGGCTCACACCTATATCTATCAATAATACATCCAAAGTATAGAAGACATATATTATACCTTGTATCATCCCTAAAGCTTATGGTTTATAAGCCTTGATCACCCGCAACAACCTTCTCCCCTGACCACCATTTACCTAAGCCTAGTGAGGACCACCTAAGGGTGGTGGTGGTAAAAATCAAAAATTCTACCACCTACAGCTTCTATCCCATATCCTATTCCATGTCTTCTACCATGTGGACCTTCCTTCTCATGACACTACCTCTAACTAGGTGTCTCATCCATTATCTCTCTATGAGACACATGTTAGGTTGGAAAATCTCGTGCGAGGTGTCTCTGACTGTTATTAGAGTAGCACCAACTCTCTTTGGGATGACTTGTCCCATCCTATTAGCCCTGAACCACAAAACCTATGTCTTGGGATCATATCCTAAAATTTATTCCACATCTAGGTCCCCATGTCTATCATTGGCTCCCTGATGCTGAAGTCTTATCTCCGGTATTCCCACTAACAACACTAATTGACTGTATCTACTTAGCAAAGAAACTCTTGACCAACATAACACAATCTAACACTCCAACATAGATAATAATTCATAGAGGTATCATGATAGATCATATCTCTCTTAATAGTCATCTCTTGAAGTTTCAATCCCAAAAGAACTGATCCCACACCATATCCATTGAGTATTGAGAAAGGTTGGTGAACCTTGATGAATAATCATCCATAGTCACACTTCCCTACTAAAGCTATAGAAGCTCTTGGATGAGCACAACCCTCAACATAGCTAGATAATACTTGTCTCTGAAAAGGCACTTTAAATATGACCATGCAATAGTTTCCTCATCATACGACTGGGTCACTAATCCCCACCATCATCTTGTAGAACCATGGAGAAGGCTCGCTGGAATAATCATCAAATGGTATACAAGTATCCTAACAAGATGAAAGAATCATGTCATGACATCAAGTCAATCCTCAACTGCCTGTGGTTCTGGATCACCTCAGAACTTGGGGGGTTGCTTTTTCTGAAACTCATGATGCACGATTATCCTATGCACCTCATATTTTGGTACTTCTGATACCATCTGCTCCTCGATAGGTGGTGGTAAGACTGGTGCACCACCTGGAGGTAACAACTTATAAATAGTTCCCTATATCAAAGCCTCATCACTAAAGATATCATCCTTACAATCTTGCTAATGAATCCTAGCTGGAAAACATCATGGAGGAATCCTAAAATAAAAAATATATAGCATGGTTAATGAGTACATTTGGAGAGTTGACTCAATAAAAACATGGAAACCAAAACTCATTCCTATATGATGCATGTACCAATATTTTCCATGAAACCAGTGTCTACATGTATCAATTCAACAAGAAGGTTATCAAAGTTTTAGTATATGGATATGTTGATCACCACTCCAACATTGGAGTCCTTGGACCAAGATCCAAACTTGAAAAACTTAACACTATTTCCCCAAATTAATCTCACATACTCTGGTCCTAAGTTAGAATTGACTCCTTTGATGCCACTCTGTTATGACCTAGCTAAGTGGTTCCCATTCCACAAATACACCATGCTCACCTTTAATAAGCCAGGGTCTAGCGACCAATGTCGAGTAGGCATATCACACACATGGGAGGACATAGTGTAAAATACTTTCACACACACACACACCTCCAAGACCATAAAATGATGAAATTTAAAACAACTGATAAACACACATGCATACATATAAAATCCCACCATCAAAGTATAACAACAAGTATGAGAAAACAAAAGGTTCGAATACAATCCCACCCAATAAAATTGAAAACATGTTCAATATTAATAGAAGAAGAATAATGTCAAGGTAACCTCAAAAACACACATCGGTCTATTTGAATCACTTACATCCACTTGGTCCTAGTCCCTCTAGGACTCCGTCAAAAGGTTGGTTGTCTACATAAGACATGACATGTATGGGAAAATCCCATGCAAGTGTGAGTATAACAATACCCAGTAATAAATACTAAAATCACTAAGAATATAACATCAAGAATAATATTTAGCTCATCAAAGAGATATTTCAACAATACATATAACAAGAATGTATAGATATACTCAAACTAGACACACAATCTCAAGGTAAGGTCATAACCATAACACCATCCTAGTATTTCTTCTTGAAGGTTCCATATAAAACTCATCTGGGAGAACACACTCCACAAGTCTATGAACACCGATGATGTCCATCCGATAGTTCATGATCATCGGGTCTCTCTATAAGAAGTACATGTTAGAATTATGAAGAGATCGATACATATATGGGGATCACTCCCATATCCATGGGGTATTCCAAAAACCCAATCTTTATTAACCCACTAATTAAGGGATCGATACCCGAGTAGTGTTGGTCATGATAATACTAAGAACCCCACCTATGGTAATGATGATGATAAAGGATCTCACTCCAAAACTCGAGAAGGGATTCCACAAATCTATACAAGACTAAAGTTCCTTAGAGTGGATCAAAATCCTATAAAATAGATGTGATTCCATAGAAAACCTTCAGGGAAAGGATCAAGGGAATGTACTCTAATAAAACTTGTCTAATTTGAAGAGGATAAGGGATCGAAGCCTTCTTTGAAGAAGTACATGGTGTGTACTATGAGTACACGGTGTGTCCCTTCGGTACCAGGTCCTACCCATGTAACATGGATCATGACCATGTTTGTGTGTGAGTACATGGTGTGTCTAATCCTATGTACTTATGGCCATGCCTGTGTATGTAATATTGTGTCTATGTCCATATTTTTGTTTCCTTGTTTGAGTACATCGCATGTTTGAGCCTGTGTAATCTTGGCTATGCCTGTGTACCCTCTGAGGTACATGATGAGCCTATGGTTAAGGGTCACACACCATGTGACATCTTTACATGACATGTGATATCTATCACATGTTTTTTGATATTTTTATCCACACAGAAACCCTAGTGATGCACAGGGGGGTCCCACACGACATATAATCATGGTTTACATGCTGTGTAATCCAGGTTTTCAAAGAACCTGTGGTTTCTTACTTTGAATATGCCCACACCACATTTACCTCCGATTCTTCCACTAATCTCTCCCAAATATTGCGAATCTGGTCTGACCGAGCCTCACTATCACCACTCATTGAAATCTGGCCACCAACTCACATGAAAAAACCATTTCTCGCCTCTCTCTATCACCAAATGCCAAAACTTTAATAATGAGCTCCAATTTGGTCCCAATCCATTATCATAGCTCAATCCCATCATCAAACTGAACTCATATTTTCAGTATCAATATATTTCACCAAGAAATAGGTGCATAAAGATTGATTTATCAGGTATTCATCGAATCGGGGGTCAAGAGATTTTCCTGTGATTTACAAAGAATTGAGAGATAAAAGAAAAAAAATAAAAACATGAAGAATGGACCTCAACCATTGTTTATGTTGTTGGAAGAAAGGTTGTTCTTTTCTAGAAAAGGAATTCAGTTTGTGTTTTTTGTCAATCTACTTTGGGTTGATCATGGTTTGGGTTTGTCAACCCTTTAATGGAAGATCATAGAGATTATGTGGAAAGGGGTCATACAATTTGATCCGAAAGTATTATTGAAGGTGGCACTATTCTCTAGTGTTTGCCAAATTTTTGGGGATGAAAATTGGAAAATGGAGAAACATGTTTTTGGAAAAGGAAGATGCATGAAATATTTGAAGTGTGTGCAAAATATTGGTTTTTGAGAGAAAGATTGAAGCTGTTTTTGGAACTTGCATGAAAGACATGGTTCCAGTTCAGAACATCAAAAAATGGTAAAATTATGGAGTGCGTAGAAGATGAGGTTGCACGAAAGGGTTTTCATGCCCAATGCGACGTCAAAATGGGTTTTGCACGAACATGGAGAATCTTGCGCACAATGATTAAAACACATTGGGATCTTGCATATAGGTTCATCAAGGGCCTATAAATATGTGGCTACCCCCATAGAAGACTTAAGAATTTTCCAATGAAAATTCTATTTCTCAGCTATGCAAAAGATTTGTGCATAAAAGATTGGAAGAGTGTAAATCTTGCACGCAAGGTGTTCCTTTAGTCTAAAAAGACCAAGTGAACCCTTCAGTGCAGTTGCGCGAAAGATAAGGACTACGTAGAAAGTAGGTGTTGTGTAAAAGTCATATTTCATGACAATTACAAAATTTTGCATGCAATTTGGGGTTTTTGTGCTCCAGTGTGGTGTTATGATTCTGATAGGTTTTTGAATATCTAGTGTGTGTGATCAGTGCTTACTCATGCATCAATTTAGGACTTCGATGCAATAAGTGTCTCATGCTGGACTGAGAAAATGATTTCAATGAAAATCTATTGAAGGGACTTTCACATCCATAAACTGAGTGTGACTTCACTGGAGGCAGTGAGCCAGGGGAGTCAACAGAAGTGATCCAAGGGAAGCAGTGAGCTGTCCCTAAACTTTTGTAAAGGCAGTGTTCCTAGCACATAGTGACTATGACCGAACTTTTGTACTCCACAAATAGTGAATATTAGTGGATTTTGGTATGACTGACACACTGTTGGAATATTCTCCTTAGACATAGCCCTTTGTGGTGAACCAAATAAAAGTGATGCGTGACCTCTTTGCATGTGTTTATTTATTTGTTGTTCATATCCATCATAGAGGTTTAACACATTCCTACCAATATGGGAACAAGATCCATCACTTTAAAAGAAAAATTTGACACCATGATTTACCCCTCCCCTCTCAGGGAATCTCGGGGTCCTAGATATGTTGGTCTCAATTCATTTCCATTAGGAATATTAATGAATAGATAATAATATAATCAATAAGGAAATACCCAATCTTGAATAATATCTATCCCATACCCACAATATTCACAATACATAGATTAATTCACCAGCTGATTAATTTCCATTCATTATAGGAATTGTAAAATGGGGATAAATCCAAATAAAAAATGTCATACCTAGAGTTGGATCAATCACTAATGAATAATGAATCCATGTCATTGTCATTGGATAGATCCTCAAATTTCTTTGGCATGAACAATACTCAATCCGCCATCGTTGTTCACCAAACTTCCTCTAACAATATCCCACTCAATTCTCAGGGTTATGCATCTAACTCTAATATTTTTTCACGTAAATGACTTATTTTAAAGTTAAATTAAATTTAATTTTCATTTATTCTTTTTTTTATTGGGTTTCTCATGCTTTTATGGTGGAATGGGTGAGTTTTCGTGAATTGGGCCAAACCGTGAGCACAATTCTAGATTTAAAAATAAATTTTGTTTCTTTTATAACTTTTTCATTTTTTAATATTTTTCACTCATTCTAATTCCTAAATGGTCTACCCTGACATATTAACACCACAATTGTAGTTTAGAGCCATTATAAATCCATAACCAAGGTTTATATGGGTTTTCAGTTAAGGTATTGGGCCTGCCCGAAAGCCCAATTCTAGTTTTAAAAATAAAATTTGATTAATTAATAACTTATTCATTTTTAAGGATTTTTTGGTGATTCCAAGCCTCAAACGTGCCCCTTGAACCCAGTCGTGCGAAAAAAATCTCTCTCCCCTATTTGGAGCTATTATTCATCGATTGAATGCTGAACTTATTAGGGTTTCAAAAATTTGGAAGATTTGAAGAGGTAAATTCATTCCTTCATATCTCCTTCAATATTTACCCTTTCCCCCCATTTCAGTCCCCAAATGACCTCCTCCTCATCAGTCGAGCCTATATATCAGGTTTTTCTGCTTTGAGTTTCAAAATTTGGTTAATTTGGGGTAATGTATTCAAGATTTTTCAAGGTGAGTGTTCCTCCCTTCCACTTCTTCCATTTCCTTAGGGTTTCATCCCTCTTTCTTGATGTTCCAAAGTGTCCAGAACCTAAAGTTCGTACCTAGGGTTTAACCATGGGTATTTTTGGTGAAAATTTATGGTCTAGGGCTGGATTTATAATCCTTGTGGTTCCGGGGTGGTGCGGTTGATGTTTCGCACCATGTTTTGAGGGATTCGACAATTTCGGTAGGTGATTCCGTGGGTAACCATTTAATGATGAGTTAGTTTGCTTGATTAAATAATTTTACATGTTCCTTATGTGCTGTGCATTATGATAAAACCATTTTTGGTATCAATAGTAAAGCATTTGTTTTTAAAGTTACATTTTTTCTTGAAGTGTGTATTTTTTAAATGTATTTCATGTGTTATCTCTTGTGGTAGTTTTGTAAAATGTGGAAGTGATTTATTAGTTGTTGAAAGGGGCTTCCAATTATGGTTGGGTAATGATATAGTTCCATGTGGTCCTAAAAAGGGGGTGTATTTGAATGTTTTTATGTGTATAAACTTGTTATACTCCTTGAAAGTGTTTTATGGATTTGTGTGTTCTCATGGGTATCTTTTGTGATATTATTCAATGTGATTATATAACATTTGAAAGTAGATTATTACATGTTGATTGGGCTTCCAATTATGTTTTGGTAGGGTCTTGGTGTGATTTTGGCTTAAAATAGGTTTTTGAAATGGGTTTTATGTGCAAAGTTTGGGTATACTCGTTATAATTATTTTATGAAAGTTTTGAATGGTTTATTGGGTTGTGTAATAGGTGAAACTATATCAGCAAACTGTTTTGGAAGGAGTATATTTTTAAAAGGTACATTTCCTTTGTTAAAAGGCTGTTAGGTGATATGTATCATCTTGGAAATATTTTATTAAATTGTTTGAAGGAGATATTGAGGAGTGAAAGTGATGTGAAAGTGATGTGGATTGTTTTTTATGAGTGTGATGTGAAAAATTGAATTTTTGATTATGAAAGAAGTGTTATTTTCCATGTATGTGGGCTGTTATATGAGTTTAAATATCTTATAATTGTTTTATAACATTGTTTAATGGTTTTGAGGAAGTGTTGAAGAAATGTGAAATGTGTTGTGGGTTATTTTGGTGTGATTCGGATTTCAAAATCATTTTGAATGAAAAAATGGATTTTTGTGACTTGTGTGGTATTCATATGGGATGTTTGGTGAATTTGTGATGTGGAAATTATATTTTCATGTTCAATGTATATTTATTTACTTGTTGAACTTGTTTGACCACAAGGGGAAAACCTGGGTATCTAGGTGGGTGGACATGTACTAGTATGCTAGTGAATCCGTGGGGTTTGGCCTCAGTTTCACTTAGCAATATTGATGCTTACAACTCTAACTAAACTATGATGATGATGATTGGGTACCACTAGGTTATGGGTATGTTCCCTAATAGTGGCTCGTGCACGAGAATGGATATTTGTGATGGTTACTCTCACCGAGATACGAGGTACCTGGGGCCCACAGCTAGCTAGTGCCTAGGGGTTATTTCCTATTGCTTGTGCTCATTAGTTACTTTATACTTACCGTCGGCATACGGTAAATTTGGATGGAAAATTTAGTAGATTTGGAGTTTATTTTAAAAGTGTTAACCCGTTAAAATACCCCACTTGAAAACTGTTTTTATTCAATGTCACATCTTTTAGAAATTGTAACTAGTTTTTCATGTTTTTGAAAACTTGCATGCTTTTCATATTTAAATGTTTATAACATGGAATATCTTAGTGGTCGTATCCTACTAGTAATTGGCTCACACCCTACTTACACCCTGGGTGTAAGTAGACTTGGTTATTTTTGTTGTCGCAGGTTGAGTACAGTTTTTAGTACCATTGGTTCGGGTTTCTAGCAGGTCCTTGGTGGTGATGTCTTGTGGGGATGGCTTGAGGGAGGTGCCTCTTGCCATGTGTAGGTTCTTGGGCTATCTTTGATTGGTTTTTTACCTTTGTAATGGTCTTCATACATTGTTTAAATTTGTGTAATTCAGTTCTGAATTTTAGTAAAAGATGTTTTTGTTGGAAAAATCCAGTTTTGGTTTCTTGGTTTCGTTTGTTGTTTTATGTTTACAAATTCAGGTAAATCGTTCCCAAACTTCATTTTATGATACCTGGGCACTTGTTCCAGCCCATGGGGATCGGGAACTCCCTTCGGGTCTTTCCATGGACCGGGTCGGGTGCTGATTTTGAAGGCGACCAGATTCGGTTCGTAACATAATTGGTCATAATAATGTTTAAATAGATAAAAAATAATAGGTTACTGTGTCAATTAATAAAATAAATAAATAAATTTATTTATTTTATTATTTATGCCCATGATTACTTTTAACCAAATGCTTGATGTTGATTTTTTTATCATGTCTAGGGTAAATCACAATCTATGAGATCAACGGTGGCCTTAGATTTATGATCTGAGCCTCCATTTTGGAGTTATTCAATTTTTATAGGAAAAATATACACACATGATATAAAATATATTTAATAAATTTCAAAAATTAATTCTAGCCCCACCATGCCTCATAATCTCACGTTTTCTCAGTTCCTAGCTTTGAAAATAATCCATATAATATTCCAAAGTGATACATAGAAAATTAAAGTTGTTACAAAAGATACTGTGTTTGATGACATTTAAAATATGATCTTGAATGAGGAGTTGAGGTGGAAGAAAGTCCAGACTCCATCCATAGCGACCCATAATTTTCATACATATATATTACATCTTAATAGATGAATATTCATTTATCTCAAAAAAACATGCCTGAGGACCGTAAAGGTTTAGTGCATTTAGAAACTTGGATACAAAAACATATAGTTCATAAGTGAACTACATCATCTCCCACTAAGTACTTTATAACTAGCACCCTTATTAGACTTATCATACATAAAACCTTTACTCATAACCTAGGGAAAGGAAACATAAGAAAGGGTGAGCTCATATGCCCAGTAAGGGAAAACAAGGGATATATTAATAATCACATAAGCATAACATGAGAATAAGGGCATGATAATATGATCCTAACATTTTAAAATGATACCCTACATATCAAAGATCATAATCTTGAGCCATGGAATAAATCTTGTAATTTATTAAGACATGAATCATAAAATAATCAAAGAATATGAGATATAAGAACATAACATTGGTATAAGACATAGATCTATTTAATACACATAAGAATAGAAAATCATGTTGGAGTTGGAGTCCTAGGACCAACTTTTTACACTTTGATTGCATGTATATTCAATATATTGAATATTAATAAAAATTATTATTACATATTGTTTATTGTTCTATATGACTCTAATATAATAATGGACTAGAGTATATGTCACATTTATAAGGTCATAGAAGTTCCCTGCTATGATGATATACTTGAAGTACTATGATGATATTCTTAAATAATGTTATTCAATTGGATAAAATACTATGATGGGGCACATAGTACATATATTGTTAGGTGTGAGTACTCGTAAGTAGATGAGGCTTATTATTATGAAGTTCACACTTGGAAATCTTCATGATGGGAGATTTCGAGAACATACCCACCAGTAGTAAATTCATATGTTTTGGTGTCATTGGATATTCCTATATGTGAGCATGTGTAATGGTCCTTAGACTTTAAGATTATCATCGACACATGTCATGACTTGTGTACTTAGATTTATTGACCAAAATTGTCATGAAATTTGTTGGTGGGAAGTAGGGTATATTGGATGTGTCATGATTAACATGTCGTCAATGGATAAGTTGAAAAATTATTTTTCCATTCCATATTTATAGAAGCTGATATCTCATCCCTTTGATTGGAATAAAATTGTCACCCTAAATTCTATGGTCATGGTGTGATGACGTGTTTATTTCAGATAGTCAATGAAAAATGCATCAAGTATATAGGTTGATGACACCATCATGAAACCTTCTTGATGAGATATTGTGATGAAGAGATTATATTACATAGTGAGAATTCATATATAGTTGTCAAAATTATAGAATTAAGTTCTTTCTCTTAGACTCCTTGACCCATTGCTAGACAGTAATCTTGGAATTTAGGAAAACCCACCTAATACTATCAAGAAATAATCCTATAGCATCACACACTAAGTGTTTCCACTGATATCTATTAAATTATATTTTAATTTAATTAATTGAATAAATATTGTTCTCAAGACCGAGGAATAATATTATTCAAGTTATATTGATCACATAAATTTAATAAATATTTATTCACCAAGACGTGAATAAAAATATATATATTTATTTTATTGAATATTCAATAAATATTTATTCATTGGTAAGTGAATGAAATATTTATTTAGGAACAAAATATTTATTCAGATATTTAATAAATACCAAGAAGTTCAAATGGATCAAGAACACATTCGGTGATAAATAATTATTTACAAGCCAGTAAATATTATTTATCAATTTGTGTAAGTTTGTGTGAACCAAAAAATAATAATAATAATATTATTATGTATAATGTGGTTTCATTAAAGTTTATAATATTATTTAATTCCCAAAATGTAATTAAATTATTATTTTAACCAGAACCCTAGATCAATAAATAGACAGTTATGTATATTATGTGGAGCATCAGTGTGAAATCAAAAGAGAGAATTATTTCTCATAATGAATTCTCTCTCGACTCCTCACACTCTATCCCTCTCAAGAATGAGAAACACAAGATAGATTTCTTCAATATTGAAGAACAAGCGATAAAAAATGAACAATGATTGACATTAAATTTTTCACTCTAGTACTAGGAGATTGAGTAGCATTGATCAAAGATCATAGGAGCACATGTGGATTACTGCTAGAGAGATTCTATCCTTAAATCCTCATAGTACAATGAAGGCAATCAAAAAGGGTATTTTTGGATGATCAACATTCATCAATGAAGAAAGTTCCTAATCCTAGGTATTCATTTCTTTAGATATTAAATAAATTAATTATAACTTTTATGCCCAAGATCATCCCTCATGGTTTCAATAAACAATAATTAAAATAAATTTTAATATATCACCAACCACCACATGCTTCTACTACACCTGAAACCAATAAGTGTTATAAGAGGGGTTATGTTTAAATTTATAATTATTTATTTTATTGTTGATATATGTGAAATTTTGGTTATATTTTCATTTAATGTTATTCATTCTATAATACGATTCAAATTAACATGCTTTGACATATTAATCATGATTTTTTCAATGTTTCATTTTCTTAAAGGTTTAAGAATAGATGAAGAATGATTAGAGATTACATCAGGAAACTGTCAATTTTTTGTTGGTAAGATAGGGTTACATGGTGTATACTCAAAAGTACAAGATGTGTACCCTAGTACACTGAATCTAGATACGTCGAGGGATACATGACGCACTACACAGTAATTACATGTGGTGTATGTCGCGTATTGACCAAAAAACCTAGCACACAATTGTTGGATTTCACAGTGTGTGTTTGTGTACATGTTGTGTAGTTTACACGGGTTAGAGACGTAAATCGTGAAATCCGTGTGGTCATTATACATGGTCAAAACTACATGAGACTGAAAACCTAGAGCATTTATGATATACATGATGTGTATGCAGTGTACATAGCATGTAGTTCATAAAATCTAACATCCAAAGAAAACATCTATCCAATTGGAGAGAAAATGGACACACGATAAGTGGAACACATAGTGTGTAGATGGTCTATACACATCGTGTAGTCTAGCCCAGATACATGCTATAGACCCAAGAATGTACCCTAGATACATGAAAATCAAGATACACAACATGTAGCTAGATGTACATGCCATGTAGTCTCCCATTAATGAATAGAATTAAAAATTACATTAAATTAAAAATTATAGCATTAAAACCTTATTTTATTGATTGGAACACCATTTTTTGTTTGACAATTTAATAATGGTTTTAAATAATTTTAAATGATCAATTAATTTATTGTAATAAATATATATCACTATCATTTTTTCCATTTATTTTTAATGAATTCCAAAAATTATGGGTATCTACAATAAAGTTTAGATGATCATTAATATATAACTGAATTAATTTATCAATTAAGGCAAACATGTTCATCTTAATAATAATGAATGAATAAATAAATGAATTATAGCTAGTTACTTTTGCATATTCGTTGCATGTATGACTATTTATGAGCTTGACTAAGATCTGTGTATGTGTTGGATGTTTTAATTTAATTTATTTCATGTCTATGCAATTATTTATTATTAAATTAAATATGATGGTTTGTGTTTCATCCCTCCCTCCATTATTATGTAGGACCTTCTTGTCAGAGGATAGTTATGCAATTCCATTTTAACCAATCCTTTGGTTATCATCACATACGTGTGAGTCATAAATACATGTAATTAATGGAGCATCATAAGGTGTTCGGAGGGAGTTCAAGATAAACCATTATGATGCCAACTAAGGTGATACACATGTGGACTTGTGGAATGCTTTAACTCATGATAAGACCATAAATATGAGTTATTTCCCCTAGGTCAAAGGTTAATTTATTGTTCACTCATTAAATCAATCATTATATAAATATCATGAACATATCATTTAAATAATTATTTATTTCTATCTATGAAATTATTTATTTTATGGATATATGGCCGTGATCACATAAATAAATGAATTAATGTGTAAATATGGAAATAAAATAACTGAATTATGAATTATTTTTCATACAACATGATTAATTAATTAATTAACATCCACTTAATATTAAAAATACATGTAAAAGATAAAACAATATAAAATTTATGAATAATAAATTAAAATCCTTTAATTAAATATTAAGTTAGAATTGGACCTCCATTACTTTATTAGAAATGAAACTCAATAGAACTATGTTTTTGACTAACCCTTGTTGGGACACTTACTTTTCTAAAGGGAATTCTTATGAAGGTTATGAGTTGACTTAACCATTTTACATCAATAGGAGTATCCCTTTATAGACTTGGTGTAATTTGAAGGTAAGTTTTGAGCAAATCCAAGTTAGGATTTCAGGATAGGGGAGTCCTCTCAACATATCACGGAGCTGTAATCCCATAGTTGGAAAATACCTACCTACCTAAATACCTTCAAATAGCTTAAACAACCCTTTTTGGGGTTATTTAAAGGGGGATATGGATCATTTCCAATATAATGTCCTAGAAACTAGACATTCCAAGTTAAATGGTGAGGGATATTAGGAATTAATAAAATAGTGGGAGATTTAATAATTAATAAAATCAATTAAATTATTATTTCTCACATAATTTTTAATTAAGAAAATTACTAATAACCTACTCTTTTAATTTTAGAATAAAATGGTATGTTCATCATCCACATTATCCCTATGATCAATATTTGATAAATACAACCTCCTAATTGGAAGTAACTTTCAGGAATGGTATAGATTTCAATGGGTTATTTTGGGCCATGAAAAGAAATCATACGTGCTATAATCCAAATTTCTCGATTCACCTAACAAGGAGGAAAGTGATGAAGAGTTTTTAGTCTATGAAAAACATATGAACAATTTGGTTGATGATCAATGTTTTATTCTTTCATCTATGTCTAGTGAACTCATGAAGTCTCATGAAAACATGGATGTGTATATCATACTTGAGAACCTACTTGGTCTTTACTAGGAGAGAAATAGACAGGAATAGTTTGAGATTTTCAAGGCACTCTTTCAAAGAAATCTTGGAGAGGGTTCCCCAATTAGGCCTCATTTAGTTAAGCTCATTGGGTATATTGAGTGGATAAAGGTTCTGGGGTTTAAACTCCCCAAAGAACAGATCACCGATCTCATTCCGACATCACCCCATCAGAGATATTCTAACTTTGTTGTTAATTTTAATATAAACAACATTGATAAGTATCTGCCAGATCTTCTTAATCTTCTTCTCTAATTATATAAGTATACTAAGCGTGAAAAAACTTTTGCACTTATGGTGAACAAACAAAAAGGGAAAGCGAAGAGTTTTAAGCCTAGAACTTCTTCATGTCCTTCCATGAAGAATAAGATCAAGGGAAAAATAGGGTAATAAGATGTTGTATGTTTTTCATGTGGTAAGAAGATCCAATGGAAGAAAAACTGCACCCATCCAAATAATCAAGGGGAATCTTTAGGTGCATTTTTAATTGAGTGAAATTTATCTATTTCTAAAAATTGGGTATTAGATAAAACTTATGGTGTTCACATATATATTCAAATAAAATAACCAAGTAGATTAAAAAATATTGACTGAGGGGAGGTAGATCTACGAGAATCCAACAAATTTAACCTTGTTATTATAACTATCGAGGGCTACCACCTCACATTGCTGATTGAAATTATCATGGTTTTGAAAGGTTGTTATTATGTGTCATCTATTACCAAAATCATTATTTCTATATCCCATCTATATGTGGATGAATTTAGTTTCAAATTTTGGAATAAATGTTTCTTATTTTATAAATATAGAATTTTCATGGTAAGGAACATTTAAATAATAGTCTTTATGTGTTAGATTTCACTAACTAAGTAATGACAATTGACAATGAAGTTACTTCACATGAATAATACCATACCCCACTTTGACATCATCGAATAGGTAATGTAAACAAATACCACTTAACTAAATTATATCAAGATGAATATTTAGATTATTTTAAACTAAAGCCACTTGGTGTATATCGCACATGTTTAAAAGAAAAAATATTCAAATACCCATTTAGTGGGAAAGGTGTAAGGGCTAAAGAGCTTCTTGAATTAGTTCATACTAATGTGTGTGGACCATTTCTTGTTGAATAAAGGGGTGGGTACTCAAACTTCACAACTTTTTCTAATTATTTTAGTAGATACAGATATGTATACTTAATGAGGAATAATTTGGATTCTTTTGATAAATTCAAAGAATAAAATATTAAAGTTAAGAACCATCTTGGTAAGAAGATTAAGAAACTCCACTAAGACTGTGGTGGAGAATATCTTAATCAAGACATTATTGATTATTTTGGGGAGTTTGGGATCCTATCCCAACACAATACTCCTTACACACCTCAATGTAATACTGTAAGTAAAAGGAGGAACTACACCTTGTTGGACACAGTGATATCAATGATGAGTCACACATGTATTCCATTATCTTTTTGGGGATATGCATTACAAATAGATGAAAAAATAAAAAAAATTACCAAATAAATCAATAAATGGTATTTAATATGAATTTTTGAGTGTAAGAACAACCATGTTATCTAATTTACATGTGTGGGGAAGCGAAGCATTTGTTGAGGCCTCTTCAGGTAACAAACTTGCACCTTGAGGCACAATGTGTACCATTATATGATACCCTAAGGAAACAAGGGGATATTACCTATATGAACCCTAAAAAGGTTATAGTGATAAGAAATTCCGTATTCCTTAAGAGGGATCACATCACTAAAAGTGATAGTGGGAGAGAGATAAGCTTCAATGAAGTCTAGGATCAGGGTACAGAAGAGTTGGTACAAGAATAGATTCCAAAAATAACTATGGAAGATGAAACTATTCCAAAGACACAAGTATTGTGTAGGAGTACAAGATAAGTTAAAGAATAATAAAATTATGGTTTTCTAGTCACCAATGATGGTGAATTATTATTAGTTGATAATAATGATCCTCTAACCTATAAAGAAGTAGTAAGTGACACAGATGTTTCCAAGTGGCAAGAAGCTATAAATTATGAAATGGATTTCATATACCAAAACCAAGTCTAATTTTTTTAGACCCTCTAATAGATGTAAAGACCATTAGTTCCAAATGGGTATTCAAGAACAAAATGGATATGTAAGGACAATTAAGTACCTATAAGACACAACTAGTTTAAAAAGGGTTTAAATAGTATCAAGGAATTGACTACGATAAAAACATTTCACCAATTTTAATACTGAAATACATCAAAATTATACTTGAAATTTTTGTGTTCCATGAATATAAGATTATGAAAATGGATTTCAAAATATACTTTCTTAATGGGAACCTTCAGGAAGATGTATATATGTCATAATCTAAAGGGTTTATGAATCCAAAGGATGCCAACAAGGTATTCAAGTTCTAAAGAATAGTTTATGGATTAAAGTAAGCATCCAGGTCATGGAAAATTCAATTTAATAAGGCCATAATGGAATTTGGTTTCATAAAGAATGTATGTGAGCCTTGTTTCTATAAACGTTTTAGTGGAAGTGTGTTCGTTTTCTTAATAATATATGTTGATAACATATTACTCATAAGAAATTAAATACCATTATTATAGTCTCTTAATACATGGTTGAATAAATTCTTCTTCACAAAGGACTTTGGTGTGTTATCATATATTTTTAGGATCAAGATCCATTATGATAAATCCAAGTGATTGCTTGGATTAAGTCAAGGTACATACATTGACAAGATACTAAAGAGATTCAGTATGGAAAAATATAAGAGGGGATTATTGTTATCATCACATGTCATTAATCTTTCCAAGAAAATGTGTCCTCAGAAACACCAGGAAAGAAATAGAATGGAAAGGATTCTATACAGATCAGTGATTGGGTCAGTCACATATGTTATGTTATGCACTACACTAGATGTTGCCTGCACATTTCACTACACTAGATTATCCTTAAGTATTTGAGGTATACTAAGGATGTGTTCTTGTTCAATGTAGGAGACGAGGAACTAGTCATCATAGGATGTGTGGATGCTAGTTTCCAAACTGATCAAGATGGAATGAAGTCACAAATGAGATACATATTTACTTTTAATAGAGGTGTTTTGAGTTGGAAGAGTTGAAAGTAGGTTGTGGTCATAGATTCTACAACAGAGTTTGAGTAAATCATGACTTCTAAAGTAGCTAAAGAAGTAGTATAGATGTTCAAATTCATCTAATAGATTGACATGACACCTAATATTAAAGATCCTATCACACTCTATTGTGATAATATTGTAGTGGTGGATCTTGCAAAAGATCCCAGGTCACATCAGTGGATGAAGAACATACTTTAGAAGTATCATCTCTTAAGGTATTTTTCTCAAAGAGTTGAGGTTGAGGTGAGAAATATATCCACAAAAGACAACCACTACAAAAAAAATTGGGTGATTAGAGGGGGTTTTTAGAGGGGGTTATGCACAATGCCCTCTAAATTCATTTTCTATATAATTAGAGAGGATTATGCACAACCACCTCTAATCATCGAATTTAACGGGGGTTATAAACCCCCTCTAAATTATTTTTCTATATAAATTACAGGGGATATGTGTGACCCTATCAAATTATCAAATTTATATGGGGTTAGGGGCCCCCTCTAAATTTTTTAACATTATTTTTCTTAATATCTAATGAGATTTTAGAGAAGGTTTTGAACCACCTATAATTTAAGAAAATAGATGGGGTCATAATTTCCACTAATCAATGAGATTAGCGGTAGTTCACAACCCCCTAAAATATCTTAAATTTATGGGGGTTCAAACCCCCCTCTAATGTCTTAAATTAGAGGGGGTTGAAAACTACCTATAATGTATTTAATTAGGGGGTTTGAAAACCCACTCTAATGTATTAATTTAGAGGGGTTTCAAAACCCCTCTAATTTAAGAGATTAGAGGGGGTTGTGAACCCACACTATTAAAAAAAAACAAATTCCATAATATATATATATATATATATATAAAATTAAAACAATGTATATAAATGTATTTAAATACATCATATGAATATATTATATAAAATATTTATATGATTGTATTTAATTGTATTTATATGTATACATAAATATAATTATATAATTTTATGTACATTAATATATATTTATTTTTATTACTTTTATTTCATATAATATTAATTATATATAACATAAAAACACAAACATATTATAAAAATATATACATAAATATAATTTAATTTAAAATATATATCATATAAAACCCCAAGCTTGTAGTTTTTATAATTTATATTATAATAATAATAAATATATTTTTAAATAATATATTTATGCTTTTATATTATATATAATTAATATTATATGATATACAATTTATAAAAATAAATATATATTAATGTAAACAATATTATACAATTATATTTATTGAAACACATATATATTAGTGTACATAATATTATAAAATTATATTTATTGAAATACATATATATTAATGTGCATAATAATAAAAATCTATATGGAAATATATGATATAAATATTTTTATAAACTGTATTTCAAATATCATTAATTAAATAATTGTATAAATTTTATTTCATATATAATATTTTTATAAATTGTATTTCATATATATGTATTTAATATAATATTAATTATATATAATATTATTCAATTTATAAAAATAAATAAATTTTAATGTACATAATAATAAATATATGTATTGAAATGCATTATATAAATATATTTTTAAAGACATTATATGAATATATTTTTAAAGTCATTATATAAATATATTAAATAAATACTTATATATATTATATAAATAAACATGTACATAATATATAAATATGTATTTAATAATATAAATAATTTATATAAATATATTTATAAATATATAAATATATGTGTATATACATAAAATAAATAGAATTATAAAATATATTTACTCAAATGTATGTAAATACACATATAAAATATATAGTTTATATAAATGTATTAATTGGATATAATATAAATGTATATATTGATTTATATAAATATATATAGGTTATATATTTATATGTATTTAAATATTTATTCAAATAATATTTATTTGAATTATATTCTTAATATATATATAAATATTGTAATATGTAAATATAATATTGAAATTCATTTGATATGGTGGTAGAGTTGCTGGCCATACTTTTTTAGAGATCCATGGTTCGAAACCCACCAGGGGAAAATTTTATAAGTCTGCCGAATTGGAGGGGTGGGGGCGCAGGTGATAGGGGAACGAGGTGGGTCTAGTATGGGAGGGGTGGCAGTGGGAATGGGACGAGGCTAGTATGGGAGGGGTGGGGGTGTGGGTGACATGGGGTATGAGAGGGAACATGAGGGGGAAGGTTTGGAGGCTTAAACATGAATAAGAGGGGGCAGGTGGGGGGGGGGGGTCACTGGTTGAATTTTTAAAAAACCAAATAAATAATTAGATTCAGTTCAAGAAAAACACCTCTAATATGGATCAATTAGAGGGGCTAAACCCCCTTTAATTTATCCTTAAATAGAGGTGGTTCATAGAACCACCTATATTATGTGACATATAACTCAATTAGCAATAATTTCCAACTACCACCAATTTGAAAAATAAGTTATAAGGGGTTAAAACCCCCTCTAAACTGATATTTTGTACTACAATTAGAGGGTGTTTTAACCCCCTCTAATACAACCACTACTAAATTAGACTATAATTTCCTAGTGGTTCCTTAAAACTGCCACTAATAATAGTAGACAGGCACATTAGCGACGATTCATCATAACCACCACTAATGTATTTAGAGGGGGATATAACCCCCTCTAATTAGGTCATTTTTTTTGCAATGAATGTGGAAGACCCCTTGACTAAAGCCTTGAATAAGCAGAAACATGATTATCATGTGAGGTCTTGTGGACTAAAAGTCATAGGCATTTGGATCTAGTCTAAGTGGGAGTTTGTTGGAGTTGGTGTCCTAGGACCTACTTTTTTTTACTTTTATTAAATGTATATTCGATATATTGAATATTTATAAAACCTCTTATTACATATTTTTCATTGTTATACATGAATATAATGTAATAATGTCATAGAGTATATATCTCATTGATAAGGTCATAAAAATTCCCCACTATGATGAGAACCTTGAAGTTCTATGATGATATTCTTAAATAAATTTTTATGGTTGGATAACATACTATGATGGGAAACATAGTACATAGACTTTTATGTGTGAGTACTTGTAAGCGGTTGGGGATTCTTCTCATGAAGTTCACACTTGGTAATCTCCAAGATGGGAGATTATGAGAACATACCCACCAGTAGGAATTCCACATGTTTTGGTGTCATTGAATATTGCTATCTATGAGAGTGTATAATGGTCATTATACTTTAATATTATCATTAATGCATGTCATGACTCATACACTTAGATTTACTAATCAAAACCATCACGCAATTTGTTGGTAGGAAGTAGGATATGTTGGGTTCGTCACGATTGACATGTCAATAATGGATAAGTCAAGGAAGAATTCACCCCTTCTATATTTATGTAAGTTGATATCTCGACCCTTTTATTGGAATAGAACCGTCACCCTAAATTTCATGGTCATGGTGTAACAATGTATTTATTTCAGATAGTCAAAGGAAGATGTATCGATCATATAGGTTGATGACACCATCATGTAACATGCTTGATGAGATATTGTGATCGAGGGATTATATTACACAGTGAGAATTTGTATATGGTTGCCAAAGTTGTGACATTAAGTTATTTCTTTTGGATTCCTTGACCCGTTGCTAAAAAATAATCTTGGACTTTAAGTCTGGATACCTAATTACAATGAGAAATAATCCTAGTGGGTCACACACTAAGTGTTTCTGTTGATCATGATTAAATTATATTTGAATTTAATTAATGGAATAAATATTATTATCAAGAACAAGGTATAATTTTAGTCAAGTAATATTGATCACATAAATTTAATAAATATTTAATCACCAACATGTGAATAAAAATTTAGTTATTTATTTTATCTAATATTTAATAAATATTTATTCATCAGTATTTGAATGAAATATTTATTTATGAGTAAATTTTTTATTCAGGTATTTAATAAATACCGAGGAGTTTGAATGGATGAAGACCGCATTCGGTGATAAATAATTATTTACAAGCTAATAAATATTATTTATTATTTTTGTAAGTTAGTGGGTGCCAAATAATAATAATAATAATATTATGTAGCATGGGGTTTCATTAAAGGTTATAATATTATTTAATGGCCAACATGTCATTTAATTATTATTTTAACATAAACCCTAGCTCTATAAATAGATGGTCATTTCTATTGTGTGGAGTATGAGTGTATAATCAAAGAGAGAATTATTGTGCATAATGAATTATATCTCGAATCCTCCCTCTCTACCCCTATTAAGAAAGAGAAACAAAAGAGATATTTCAATAAGACTGAATAATGAGTGATCAAGAATGAACAACGCAAGACATTTAATTCACCGCACTAGTACCTGGTGATCAAGTGGAATTTCTCTGAGATACTAGGAGCACATGTAGATCACCACTAGAGGGATTCTATCCTTGGATCCTCACAATTTAATGAAGACATTCTAAAAGGGTCTTTTTTGATGATCAACATTCCTCAATGAAGAAAGTTCATAAGCCTAGGTATTCATTTATTTAGATATTAAGTAAATTAATTATAAATTTGGAATTCAAGATATTCTCTCATGGTTTTGGGTAATGATAATTAAAATAAATTTTAATATATCATCCACCACCGCACACTTCCATTGCTCCTGGAACCAAAACATTCATATTTAAACACTATCCAACAAGAAATTCATATCATGTTAGGCTTGGGATAACCACCTGTGTACCTGATTTGGGTTTGGGATAAACTTCTATTTGCCCTCTTTTGGGCTTAGGATAACCTCCCATGTACCCTCTTTTGGGATTGGGATAACCTCTCATGTACCTTCTTTTGGGATTGGGGAAACCTCCCATGTACTATCTTCTAGGATGGGGATAACCTCCCATGTACCTAGTCTCACCCAAATTTACCCAATTTTTTAGGGTTGAATCGGTCGCTCATAGTGTAGCTAGGGTTATTGAATCCTCAGAGACCTAAGAAGAAACCTACTGACATGTGCATTTTATGGATTATTTTGGATATAAAGTGGAAAATTTTTATTTCATTTTAGATGGTTTAAATTAACACTAAGAGACCTAAGTGACATCAATTTGAGAGAATGATTTGATCCTATGTTATCGCTTAGGGTGGATTGGATTAATTCCTTTTTAGACTATTTCAATTTCGTAAATTTGAGATGAGTTTATTTATTGAAGTAAAACTACCATCATCACTTTTTATTTTAACACCCACACACCCTAATAATAATTACCTATACACTTGGAGGATCATTTTATGATCACTCTAAGGTAAAGGTTTTTATTATCTCTTGAAGTACGTGGCCTTAAAATTAAATAAGGATGAAGAAGTTTTAAGATCTTAAAAATGAAATTATCAATTAAAATAATTGATTATATATTAATTGAGTGAGAAATAACATCCAATCCAGACCCTTTCTACTCCATTAGATAAAACCATATGTGATTTATCCCTCCATTTATTCTATTCTCTCAATGGAAGCAAAAATTAGACTCATGAGGGAGAAATTGAAGAAAAAAATAGTGGAATAACAATCACTCCATATTTGTGTGAATAATTTCATAAAAATTTGTGAATAACATCAATACTTGAGGAAATGGTATAAATGTAATATATGAAGAACAAAATAATATAAAATTAATAAATTTTATTAGAAACTAATGTGATTTGAACAACTTATATGAGAAAGAAATGTGATTATAAAGACAAAGTAGCAACACAACATTACAATGAAACAAACACAAAGAATTCCATAATTCCTTCACCACCACCACATTAAATATAAATTTAAATCATATTGGGTTGATCCCCCCAACATTCTAAGTCTTCCCACATGGTTATGGTAGTCCTAGGGTGGTGGAATTTTTTTGTAATGTGGAATTTTTCACCCTTGACATGAAAAGGAAGCTAGCTTGCATGAATCCAAAAAATGTGTCCAAATGAGATTTTAGATGGAATAATTTTGTTGGTACATATAATAAGAAACTTAATCTATGTATTTCCCCTAAAAACTTGTAAAATTGTATACCAATTGTTTTTTTGAGATATAATCGAAATAGTGTGTTATTTTTCTGGTCCACAAAATATGGCCCAGAATTTCATCTTCAAATTGGGATGATTGAAACTCCATTAAAAAATAATAATTAGATCTATAAAATTTTGAATTAAATTTTCCCATTATTTTCTATATCTATAGTTCAAATTTAAGAATCACTGGGCTTGAATCTTGGCTGCTACAGTCATTTTATTGGGCTTGTTTCCAATTCAATTCACCCAGAATGTTTTGGTTCAAGGCCCACTTTGGTCATATTACCAATTTAATATTTAATAGTTCCTAAAGGATATAATTTCCTCATATCATGGTAGATCTAAAATTAAAATATGAAAATAAAATCAAGACCATTAGGCATTTTAGGAGGTGTTCAAAAATTTACCATGTAATAGTTTATTTTAAAAAGGAATTAAAAACATGTTAAGAAAAGAAGTTTAAATTGTTAAATTAAATAGTATAAATTTTTATTAACATTGAATCACATGAATATTATAAAATATAAAATTAATATTATCCTATTTTTGTGGCTAATCACACCCCAACTTAATTTTTTCTAGTCCCGAGAAAAATGTATCACAAAAATAATAAATTGGAATTCCCTTTTTAATTTTTTTTAATATAAAATGCTCACCAAAAGAAATCATACCAAAAAATTATGAATCCCATCAAAATATTTTAACATAAGATAGGTTTATAATCATATCCCAAGCCCAAGACTATTCCTTTATTCAAATTCTTCACCATATTTCATCCAATTTTAATTAATCATGATGATGTTTTTACACATAAAAATAGATATGGGGGTTCATTTTTATTCAAGGGGGAAAATATGGAGGTGCTAGGTGGAATCACATTTTAATGTTAATATGAGTATTCATTTTTTTGAACTTTTTCCATGGTAATTGAAATTAAACTTAATCAAGTCAACCCCTATAGTGAGAATTTGTTGATGGATACCAAGATCAAAGCCTTAGGGCACCAAGTGAATTCCACATACTTGGGCATAATCTCAACTTAAATCAATAAAAAAAATTCAAATTACCACAATAGAGATAAAATTCCCAACTATAGGCTAGAAAACTATGGAGTCATGATTCCCAAGTGCCGAAAGCCACACATTAGTTCATTATGTTGCTCTACGTGAAAATTTATTTATTTTTGTTTATTTATTTTTGTTTTTTAAATACTCATGTTAAAATTAAAATATTCACTAAACCTATGCTATTTATTATGGGACCCCAAGAACTTGAACTAATACCCCACAATCCAAAGGACATGCATTGTGAATTTTTTTTAAATGGATGAAAATATAAATGGTAAAAAATCACATCACATAGCCACAATTTACAATATTTATGCTCATGAACTTAAACATGGATTATAATTAGAATTAAGGGATGAAAAATTATTTAATATTCAGTTTCAATGTTTGAAATGTGTATTTTCATGTTCAAGGTTAAATAAAATTTTCCTTCCATTAAAATGCATTTTTTCATTTCCTTTTTAAATTTTTTGTTTTTTTATTCACACAAAATACATTTGTTATTTTTTCACTCCCCCAAATTAGAATAACATTATACTCAGTGTTTAATGAAAAGAAAATTTATAAGGGGGTAGAGGAAGATGAGGCTAGTTCCAAAATAAAATTTGAAAATGAGAATCATGGAATGAAGTCACCCAGAAGTATACTGATGAATTTCATGTCAGAACAAATTGAACATTTGATCTATATGTCACTCATGGACTCCCTATAGTTTATGGTAGAATGTTGTGGAATTTCTAGATACAGGTGATTTCCCTAAGAGAAAAAAACTTCAACCTCAATAGCCCTTGATTCTCACACAAAAAACAAATTAGAAACTGTGGAAACCCCCAAGTGGGTTTCTTAAATAAAAAACAACTAAAAACAAAGGAAATGATAAAAAATATACATGTTTATTTTGGAAATCCAAAAACCAAGTCAATGTACAGGTAAAATCCAAGATTCCTCCCAAAAAGTGATTTGTTTAATGTCTTTAGCTCAACATGGGCCCTAAATCTATCGACTTTTGTCCGATTTATAGGTTTGTTCAATTAAAACTTCCTCTATTTATTATTTATTAAATGATTAAATTAATGGTTTTTTAACATACCAGGTAAATAAAGAATAATACATATTTAATATTTATTAATATTTGTGAATTAAATATTAATTTTACTTTAAAGGGGTTGCTATGTTTGATAGCGTACCGGATATGCAACAACATGTTTCTTTGAAATCATACGTTGTACACTAATAATATAATATTATTATTTTAAATGGTAGTTAACTCCTAGCCGTTTTATTAGCGGGAATGAAAAAAATAACTACAATATGATTATACATGATTGTTAAATGTATTTACATTTATCCAAAAAAAATTTAGAGGCTTAAAATGTGAATGAATCTAATTTTAAGCATAATTTACATTAAAAGACCGATTTACTACCTTTTAATGGAAAACCCTATTTAAATATAGTTTTGGTCACTTTAATACAATATAAATGACCAAATAAAATCCTTATTTAGAATGGGGACATCAAAACTTACTTTGTGTAATTTTTTGGAATTTTTTCCGATAAAGTTCATTTTTTTAATGAATAGTGAAATTATTGTAATTTAATTCAAAACTGCGTTTTAATCTAATTTATTTATATGGATAGATTATATTTTTAATTGGTTTTAAAGTGTAATTAGAATATATTTTTACCATTTAATCTAATTTTGGTCATTGGAATTAATTTCACTTTGAAATTGGACATAAACAAGTATCAATCTTTTGATAGTTATTGTTTCCTAAAAACACGCCATTTATTTTCATAACGGGAATCAATTCTAAATTAATTAATGCAACTTATATGTTTAGAATTTTCTAAAATCGACATCATTTTTGAATTCAGAATATAAAATATAGCTTTGGTTGAATTTTTTATATTTTTCTAAAAAACATCAATTTTTGATGAATAGTGAAACAACTTAGTAGTAGTTAAAAAAATGACTTTTTCATTTAAATGAAATTTTACCATTTATGTGAATTGAATTTAGAAAATACTACATACATGGTTGTTATTAGTAAGTAAAATTTGGTTTAATAAGATGAAAATAATTTTTGGTGAATAGTAACTTTTGACTTTTATTTACCACGGTTAAAGGTAAATAGGGTAATTCAAGGTAAAAAGAATATTATAATAATTAAAAATTACCTTAAAAATTTTCCAAAACTTATCGGTTGAGTCATTTATGACCATGGTAATCTTTGAGTCGATTTTGGGACCCCATGTAGCCACTTATGAATGATAATGACACTTTAGATTAATTAATTTAATGTAAAGGCAAAAATGACATAAACAAAAATATTTTAGTAAATTAATTTTTATATAGTGTTATATAAAAAATATTTTTGACTATAAATATTCATTAGAAATATAAAAATATTTCCTATATAATGGTATTTTTTTTATAATTTTTAGACAACAAATAAATTAAATTATTTATGACACAATAATGATGCAGTGTTAACCTCATTAATAAATCATTTAAATAAATAAGACTATAAATATTAAAATAACATCCAAAAACTGTAAAATTATTATTGGATGATTTTATTTCGACCATGAGTCATCTTATATTATACTATAATTATTTTTGGACCTTTAGAAACCGAATATCATTATATAATAAAATAATATTTTCACACTTTCCTAAAGAGCCCCTCCTCTCCCTTATAAAAGGAGACCACTTCTAACTAATTACTCACACCTATAAATCCATTAGGATCATCAAAACTCTACCCCATTAATCTCCCTACATCCCTATATTTCACCTAGAATCCGTAACTTATGCATAATGCACTTCAAAAAGTCCTTTTGGTTAAAACCAAAGGGCGGTGCCCAAATTAAAGGTAACAGTTTCTCTTAACTTATTTTATTTTATTTTACTTCTCCAACCCCTAAACTCTTTTTATTATTTTATTTTATAAAAATAAAAGTATTATAAATATACTAGGATTTTTTTTATGATAAGTATGCTAAATATACTTACACACACCTCCATCTAATGGGTGAAGAACATAATGTTTCGGTGGATGGAAAACTAATGCCTCACGAAACAATGATTGTTCAGTTACTTCCTACCATCTCTCATGGTGTCCATTAAGATGGAAATATATTTATATATGATATATATTATGTTTATGTTTTCTTTAGGATTTTGTATTTTTCTTTTATAACATACCTTTATGGTTTCCATTACGGGTAAACACGATAATTTCATTTGAGGAAGTGCGGACTACCACCCCCTCAAAGTGATATGAATCATTAATTCCATATGTGGGATGTATAAGGGATGGATTTAATGATATTATATATGATTTTATACTAGAATTATAATATACCTATGCATCATTATGTTTTAATTCCATTAAAATAAGAAATAGAAATGAAAGCAGCGTTCATGCGTACGTACGACTTACCGTCTCCATGAACGGTGCATTTCATTTCTTACCTCCAAATGATCTGCACTGTTATAAATATATATATATATACTAAATATATATGATATATATTATATCTAAATAATAAATGTCATTCTGGATATAATGTACTATTGACCACATGGACAACTTGTAAATATAAGGTGTTCATTTTTGACTCAAGTACCAAATATCAACAAAATGAATGTTATTAACTTAAATGATTACATAATGTTTATAACATGGTAATAAGTGATATAAAAGGAATAATAAACTTGAAAAATGTTCTTAAGAAAGTATAAATAAACTTTAGTTTATTATTCAGGAGATTAAAGAATGATCGAGTCAAGTCGGACACGAGGTAAGGGAATTCATCTCAATCTTCTTTCATTGAATAATATCTAGTTTTATACGCAAATTTATTTTATACGATGTATAAAACCATTTGAATTTTCATTTCTTTCAAAGGGAATATTTTTATACGAAGCGTTTTACTAAATGAAAAAATGGAATGTCTTTTTAATATAAGCGGTGACAATGACCTTTCTGCCACTGTGAGTATTATTTGATCTTTGGCTTCCTTAACAAGACAGAATGTTTTTAAAAGGAAAAATAAATACCATATACTCTTTTGACGTATTTTGGTATTAAAAATGATTTTGAGAATGGTTTTATTATTTCAATATCTTGAAATGATATTTTTTTATTATAATGTGGAAATTTTATCTTTTCTTTATGCTTATTTTATGTGTTATGATCATGTTATGGTTCTTGGGAATTATTTATGTATACGGGTGGTTCCGTGATAAACCTAGGGTGAGGGAGCCCGAGATAGCTCTCCAATGCATTGGGTAATGTGACGGAGGTAAACATGAATGTTTATCCTAAGAGATTTAGGGAATATACTATGACGGGTATTGCAAAGTAACTCCCTATATAGCTGTGATAACTACAATGTAAGTATGATATAGATTCCACAAGTTACCTTTATGATTTATTATTTATATTTGTTATTCAGAAAATCTTATGATTTCATGAGGTAACTAAAGGAGTTTATATTTTGTATTTATTTATGAACAAATCTTTTCTCTCTTTGTTTTATAACCCTTACAGATCTTTTTATGATCATCCCAAGTTTTGAAATGTTTTCACAGGACTTAAAGATGAATAGGGTCAAGGATGTGATAAAGGAAAAGTCATGTTGTCTAAAACCTGGAATTATACATGACTCTTTTTTTAAGAGTTTTTATTTTATGGAAAAAATGGAAATTGTGTATAAGTGTCTACTTTGTAATCTTTTGAGATGTAATAGTTATGTCCTAATTCTCTAAAACTCTAAACCTGAAAAGATCCTCAATGTGAATTATTCATTTAATTCAATATTATGTATTATTTATGGCCGAGTCCTTATAGTTGGTATTAGAGGTCGGTTTAGATAACTTTAGAAGTGAGGGTATTGTTAAATAAATGTCCATAAATTAATTTATGGTAATATTGAAATGATATAGCATATACAGATTACTATTTTTCTTTTCCTAAGATATTTTTGTATTCAGAATGGTTTTCCGTAGAGGAAACATGGCAGCTATATTGGGACGACATCAGAAGGAAGACAACCTACCATATAAGCAACCTGAGATGGCTGGAATCATAACTGAACAGTTTGTTGCAGTGATTTCACAATTGACTTAGGCCATAAATGGTGGTGGTATCCATGCATGAGATCAGCCAGATCAACCACAGAGGAACATGTCAGTAGTGGATAATTTCATGAGGAAACATCCCCCATCATTCAGAGGATCATATGACCCTGTGCTAGTTGAAGGGTGGATTAAAGCACTAAAGAAGATTTTTAATGTCATGGGTTGTTCAGAACATTGAAAGGTTAGTCTTTATGTTTACCATTTTGAAGGTGAAGCTGATCAGTGGTGGTCGATGGTGAAAAATATCAGGGATAGTAAGGAGATTGATGCTCTAGATTGGGATGAATTAAAAGGTCTATTTCTTGAGAAATATTTTCCTAAGGTAGTTCATATTAGGATGGAAAGAAAATTATTGGAATTGAGGAAGGAGGATGACTTAGTGGCTTCTTATGAAGAAAAAAATTCACTAGACTGGCAAGGTATTCTCCAAATTTCATACGAGATCTTGATAGTAAAATCAACCGTTTTTACTTGGGATTAAAGCCAAAGTATCAAAAGACTTTAGCTTCTCGTGAGTTCAAAAGTTATGAAAAAACTTGTTCATTATGAAGAGAAGGTGGAAATGGAGTTTTCCGATGATCTGGTATTCTCTGACAAACAATAGAATAAGAGGTCGAGGTGGAAGGCGAAAGGGAAGAACTCTTCAAAAAAGTCTGATGGTAAGAAACTTAAGTTTTTAGTTTGTAAAAATTGTGGTAAAAAGCATGTTGGGGAATGTATTTTGAATTTTGGTAAGTGCTACCGATGTGGTAAAATGGGACATAAGGATCATAATTGCACTGAAAAAGATCTGGGTAATGGTAAGACAAAATCTGATTTATAGTTAGTAAAATGTTTTAAGTGAAATGAAATGGGTCATTATGAAAATGAGTGTCCAAAAAAGAACTCAACTGAAGGAAAGCAACTAGACTACAAGAAGAAAGGTGTGGTGAAATCCTTTACAACTACTTCAGCAGATGTTGGGCCATCAAATGAAGTTGTATCAGGTACACTGTTTGTTTTTTCAGATTATGCCGATGTGTTGTTTGATTCAGGGTCTATACAGTCTTTCATTTCAAAGAAGTTTTCTAGTAAATTGAGAATTCCATCTCAAGATATGAATACAGAACTTATAGTAAAAACACCCAGAGGAAATGTTGAGACAAAAAGAAAACATAAGAACATTCCTATCCTTATGTGTGGAAAAAATCTACCTGCAAACCTTATTGTTTTTCCTCTAGTAGAGTTTGATGTTATTTTGGGCATGGATTGGATATCTGTTTATCATGCTAATATTGAATGCAGAGCTAAATAGGTTTCTTTTCTTAAAGACTTACAGTTTGTGTACAAGAATGAACCCTTTATTTTGATAACATATCAGGAAGATGAGAAACTATTAAAAGATGGAAATGAATGTTACCTTGCACATATTGTTGAGAATAAAGGAATTGTTCAAATTAATGATGTGGCATTGGTAAATGAGTACCTTGATGTTTTTACTAATGAGTTTCCTGGTATTATACCTGATCGGAAAGTTGAATTTACTATTGTATTAGTTCCTGATGATAAGCCAATTTCAAAACCCCCTTATCGAATGGCTCAAATTAAATTTTTAGAGTTAAAGATGCAATTACAAGAGTTATTAGATAAAGGTTTCATTCAACCTAGCACATCACCATGGTGTGCTCCTATCTTGTTTGTTAAAAATAAAGATGGTTCAATGAGACTTTGTATTGATTATAGAGCATTGAATAACATCACTATTAAGAATAAGTATCCTTTGCCTCATATCAATGATTTGTTTGATCAGCTCCAGGGAGCTTAGTAATTTTCGAAGATTGATTTGAGGTCAGGGTACCATCAGTTGAAAGTAAAGGAATCAGACATTCTGAAGACTACATTTCATACTAGATATGGCCATTATGAATTTTTAGTTATGCCTTTTGGTTTAACCAATGCACCTGCTGTATTCATGGATCTTATGAATATAATTTTCCATGAGTTCTTGGATAAGTTTGTGGTTGTGTTCATTGATGATATTTTGGTTTATTCTAAAATTAAATAGGAGCATGAAAGTTATTTAAGGGCCATCTTGCAAACCTTAAAAGAAAATAAACTTTATGGGAAATTCAGAAAGTGTGAGTTTTGGTTACAACAAATTTCTTTCCTTGGTCACATTGTTTCAAAAAATGGAATAACTGTTGATCCTTCTAAAACAAAAGTTGTTGAAGAATGGCCAAGACACACAAATATAACTGAGATTTGTAGTTTTCTTGGTTTAGTAGGTTATTACCCTAGGTTTATTGAAAATTTTTCACGGTTATCTAGTCTAATGACTAAGTTAACTTGAAAAGGTGTTAAGTTCATCTGGATAAAAGAATGCGATGGTTGTTTTTAGGAATTGAAAAGAAGATTGGTGAATGCTCCAGTTTTGGCACTACCATCCAAAAAAGGTGAGTTTGTTATCTACAGTGATGCTTTGTTGAAAGGACTGGGTTGTTTCCTAATGCAGAATGATCAGGTAATTTCTTATGCTTCATGTTAGTTGAAACCACATGAGTTAAATTACCCTACACATGATTTAGAATTATCTTTTGTTGTTTTTGATTTAAAAATTTGGAGGCATCATTTGTATAGAGTAAAATGTAAAATATTTACGGATCACAAAATTTTAAAGTATATATTCACTCAGAAAGAATTGAACATGAGACAGAGGTGATGGATGAAATTAATCAAGGATTATGATTTCACGATCCATTACCATCTGGGAAAATCAAATAGAGTGGATGATGCATTGAGTCGAAAAAGTAATGATTTATTAACCATGTTACATTTGGAACAAGATCCTTTGGTTTTTGATTTGACAAAATTTGGCATAGAAATTGTTGGTGCAGAAAATTCTTCTGTTTTGTTTCAGGCATTAGTGAAATCATGTCTACCAGACAGAATGAAGAAATCATAGAAAGAAGACAATGAGTTGTATAAAAAGGTAGAGTTGGTTCAGAAGGGTAAGTTTCCTGATTTTAACATTGATAATGATTATGTTTTGAGATTTGGAAAGAGATTATTTTTGCCTTGTGATTCACAGTTGAAGAATGAGTTGTTATGTGAAGTTCATAGTTATCTATTTTCAGTTCATCCTGGTAGTAATAATATGTACAAAGATCTTCGAGAGTATTGCTGGTGGGATAGAATAAAAAGAGATATTGCTGATTTTACTGTGAAGTGTTTGACTTGTCAGCAGGTTAAAGTAGAGTGGCAGTTACTGAAAGGGATGCTTCATCCTTTACCGGTTCCAGAGTGGAAATGGGAAAATATATCCATGGACTTCATTTTAGGATTACCAAAGACATCTCGAGGTAATAATTCTATCTGAGTTATTGTTGATCGATTGAATAAATTTGATCATTTACTTCCTATTCGAGATACATTGTATCTAGATCAAATTTCTCGATTGTATGTTAAAGAGATAGTTAATTTTCTTGGAGTTCCCCTCTCTATTGTATCTGATCGTGATCCCAGGTTTACTTCTAACTTTTGGAAAGGCCTTCAGAAGTCGTTGGGTACTGAATTAAATTTTAGTACAGATTTTCATCCTCAATCAGATGGGAAATCAGAATGAACAATTTAGACATTAGAGGATATGTTATGTGCTTGCTCGATTAATTATCAGGGAAGTTGGGACCAAAATATTTATTTGGTTGAATTTTCATATAATAACAGTTTTCATTCCAGTATACAGATGACTCCATTTGAGGCATTATATGGAAAGCGTTGTCGAACTCCAAATTTTTGGGATGAAGCAGGTGAAAGGAAACTGATGTGACCAGAATTATTTGAAGAGATGGAAGAGAAAGTTCAGTTGATTCAGAATCACATGAGAACAACTCAGAGTAGACAGAGAAGTTATGTAGATAACTGGAGGAAGGATCTTTCTTTTGAGGTAGGTGATCATGTCTTTCTCAAAGTTTCTCCATGGAAAAGTGTGTCATATTTTGGTAAGAAGGTAAAGTTGAGTCTGAGGTTCACTGGACCTTATGAAATCCCAGAGAAAGTTGGATCAGTTGTGTACATAGTGGATTTAACTCCAAGTTTATCCTAGGTACACAATGTTTTTCATGTTTTGAAGTTGAGAAAATATATGCCAGATCCATCTCATGTTTTGATCCCAGAGGTAGTTCAGCTGGAAGAGAATCTCTCTTATAAAGAATAACCAGTCTATATTCTTGACCATAGAGAGAAAATGTTGCAGAATAAGTTAATTCACTAGGTAAAGGTTTTGTGGAAAACTATATGGTTGAAGAGGCAACGTGGGAATATGAAAATCCTATGAGGGATAAATACCCCCACTTATTTTGATAAGTAAAATTGCGAGGACGTAATTCCCAAAAGGGGGGAAGGATGTAAAATCCCAGGTAAATAAAGAATAATACATATTTCATATTTATTAATATTTGTGAATTAAATATTAATTTTACTTTAAAGGGGTTTCTATGTTCGATAGCGTACCCGATACACAACAATGAGTTTCTTTGAAATCTTACGTTGCACACTAATAATATAATATTATTATTTTAAATGGTAGTTAAATCCTAGCTGTTGTATTGGTGGGAATGAACAAAACTAACTACAATATGATTATACATTATTTTTAAATGTATTTACATTTATCCAATAAAAATTTAGAGGCTTAAAATGTGAATGAATATAATTTTAAGCATAATTTACATTAAAAGGCCAATTTACCACCTTTTAATGGAGAACCATCTTTAAATCTAGTTTTGGTCACTTTAATACATTCTAAATGACCAAATAAAATCCTTCTTTAGAATGGGGAAATCAAAACTTACTTTGTGTAAATTTTTGGAATTTTTCCGATAAAGTTCATTTTTTAATGAATAGTGAAAATATTGTATTTTAATTCAAAACTACGTTTTAATATAATTTATTTATATGGTTATATTATATTTTTAATTAGTTATAAAGTTTAATTAGAATATATTTTTACCATTTAATCCAATGTTGGTCATTGGAATTAATTTCACTTTGAAATTGGACATAAACAAGTATCAATCTTTTGATAGTTATTGTTTCTTAAAAACACGATATTTGTTTTGATAATGGGAAATGATTTTAAATTAATTAATGAAACTTATATGTTTATAATTTGGTAAAATCTACATCATTTTTGAATCCGGAATATCAAATATATCTTAGGATGAATTTTTGGTATTTTTCTAAAAAACATCAATTTTTGATGAATAGTGAAACCACTTAGTAGTAGTTAAAAAAACTGAATTTTTCATTTAAATAAAATTTTACCACTTCTGTGAATTAAATTTTGAAAATACGACATACATGGTTGTTATTAGTAATTAAAATTTGGTTCAATAAGATGAAAATAATTTTTGGTGAATAGTAACTTTTGACTTTTATTTACCATGGTTAAAGGTAAATAGGGTAATTCAAGGTAAAAATAATATTATAATAATTTAAAATTACCTTAACACTTGTACAAACATTATTGGTTGAGTCATTTACGACCATGGTCATATTTGTGTCGATTTTGGGACCCCATGAAGCCACTTATGAATGATAATGACACTTTAGATTAATTAATTTAATGTAACGGCAAAAATGACAAGTAAATTAATTTTTATATGGTGTTATATAAGAAATATTTTTTACTATAAATATTCATTGGAAATATAAAAATATTTCCTACATCATGGTATTTTTTTATAATTTTTAGACAACAAATAAATTAAATTATTTATGACACAATAATGATGCAATGTTAACCTCATTAATAAATCATTTAAATAAATAAGATTATAAATATTAAAATAACATACAAAACCTGTCCAATTCTTATTTGATGATTTTATTTTGACCATGAGTCATCTTATATTCTACTATAATGATTTTTGGACCTTAAAAACCGAATATCATTATATAATAAAATAATATTTTCACACTTTCCTAAAGAGCCCCTCCTCTCCCTTATAAAATGAGACCACTTATAACCAATTCCTCACACCTCTCATGCCCTTAGGATCATCCAAACTCTTCCCAATTAATCTCCCTACATCCCTCTCTTTTACCTATAAACCTTAACTAAGGCATAAGGCACTTCAAGAAGTCCTTTTGGTTCAAACCAAAGGGAGTTACTCAAATTAAAGGTAACAATTTCTCTTAACTTATTTTATTTTATTTTACTTCTCCAACCCCTAAACTCTTTTTATTATTTTATTTTATGACAAAAACAATATCCTCAATATACAAGGATGTTTTTATGATAATTATTCAAAATACACTTACACACACCTCCATCTAATGGGTGAAGAATATAATGTTTCTGTGGATGGAAAACTAACTCCTCACGAAACGATGATTGCTCAATTACTTCCTACCACCTCTCATGGTGGACATTAAGATGGAATTGTATTTATATATTATATATATTATGTTTATATTTTCTTTATGCTTTTGTATTTTTTCTTTATAGCATACCTTTATGGTTTCCATTATGTGTAAACATGATAATTTCATTTGAGGAAGTACGGACTACCGCCCCCTCAAAGTGATATGACTCATTAATGCCATATGTGTGACATATAAAGGATGGAGTTAATGATATTATATATGATGTTATACTAGAATTATAATATACCTATGTATCATTATGTTTTAATTTCATTAAAATAAGAAATAGAAATGAAAGTAGCGTTCATGCGTACGTACGGCTTACCGTCTCCATGAACGGTGCATTTAATTTCTTACCTTCAAATGATATATACTGTTATAAATATATATATATATATATATATATATATATATATATATATACGGGATATATCTGATATATATGATATCTAAATAATGAATGCCATTCTGGATATAATGGATTATTGACCACATGGACAACTTGTAAATATATGGTATTCATTTTTGACTCAAGTACCAAATATCGAAAAAATGAATGTTATTAACTTAAATGATTACATAATGTTTATAACATGGTAATAAGTGATATAAATGGAATAATAAACTTGAAAATGGTTCTTAATCAAGTAGAAATTAACTTTATTTTATTATTCAGGAGATTAAAGAACGATCGAGTCAAGTCAGACATGAGGTAAGGGACTTTGTCCCAATCTCCATTAATTGAGGCACATTTAGTTTTATATACGACTTTATTTTATATGGTATATAAAACCCTTTGAATTTTCATTTCTTTAAAAGGGAATATTTTTATATGAATCATTTTACTAAATGACAAAATGGAATGTTTTTTTTAATGTAAGCGGTGACAAAGACCTTTCTGCCGTCATGAGTATTATTTGATCTTTGGGTTCCTTAACAAGCGAGAATGTTTTTAAAAGGAAAAATAAATACCATATAATCTTTTTACATATTTTGGTATTGAAAATTATTTTGAGAATTGATTTATTATTTCAATATCTTGAAATGATATTTTTTTATTGCAATATGGAAATGTTATCTTTCCTTTATGCTTATGTTATGTGTTATGATCATGTTATGGTTCTTGGGAATTATTTACGTATACGGGTGGTTCTGTGATAAACCTAGGGTGGGTGAGCCCAAGATATCTCTCAATTTCATCAAATAATGTGATAGAGGTAAACGTGAATGTTTCTCCTAAGAGATTTAGGGAATATACTATGATGGGTATTGCAAAGTAACTCCCTATGTAGCTGTGATAGCTACAATGTAAGTATGATATGGATGCCACAAGTTACCTTTATGATTTATGATTTCTATGTGTTATTCATAAAATCTTATGATTTCATGAGGTAAGTAAAATAGTTTATATTTTGTATGTATTTATGAACAAATGTTTTCTTTCTTTGTTTTATAACCCTTACTGAGCTTTTTATGATCATCCCAAGTTTTGAAATGTTTTCACAGGACTTAAAGATGAATAGGGTCAAGGATGGGATAAAGGAAAAGTCATGTTGTCTAAAACCTGGAACTAGACATGACTCTTTTTTAAGAGTTTTTATTTTATTGAAAAAATGGAAATTGTGTAGAAGTGTCTACTTTGTAATCTTTTGAGATGTAATAGTTATGTCCTAATTCTCTAAAACTCTAAACCTGAAAAGATCCTCAATGTGAATTATTCATTTAATTAAATATTATGTAATGTTTATGGCCAAGTCCTTATAGTTTTAACCTATGGAAATTTAATTTTAAGACACAAACACTAGTGGGATCCTGAATCTCTACTGCCCCATGAAGGTACACATGATACACTGTGTAAGGACCTGACTATATAAACCTTAACTTTCCTGGGTGTAAATGAAGTTTTGAACTATAAAAGAGCATAAAGTTTCCCATTTTAAAGTTTTTGAATTTGATATTCCTATATTGGTAGGCTTGAACTAAAACTCTATTGATCCATTAATTTTTATAAACCTCCACCCTATGTTATTCATGTTCATTAAGATCTAATTTACTCTTCTTTTTGGCCAAAGAAATGTCAAAGTTCATTTTTTTGGTTTCCTAGAACGCCTTATGTTCATTTTCAATAGGTAAATGGAATGTTTTTTCATAAACCTACCTATATGGTGACCTGACTAGGATAGTTTTTAACTTAGTATGATATTCCCAAAGGGTATCCACAAGTTTCTCTGACCAATATTTCCTAGATGGATTGACATTTTTTTTCAAGAATTTGCTTAATTTCCATATTTTACAACTCATCTTGAACATTGGTTTGAGTATGGTAGGCAATGGAAACTTTGTTTGAAATACCATACATAGAAATAAGATCCAAGAAGGGATGATTTCCGAAATGGGTCCATGATCATTGATGATAGCTCTAGGAATTCCACATCTAGAAAATATGTAATCTTTTAGAAATAAAATCATAACTTTATTGTCATTAGACTTAGTGGGAATGAAATAAACCCATTTTTAGAGATAATAAATAGTTACTAGGATGTAGTGATAACCTCTGGAGTTTTGGAAGGATACCATTGATTCAATTCCCAAACAAAATTTTTTTTTGACAACTATAATGGGAGTAAGGGGTATTTGATTCCTTTTAGTTATAGATCCTAATTATTGACCTTGAGGATTAATTTTTCAGAATGTGTAGGAATCCTTACTGAGGGTAGGCTAGAAGAAACCAATTTTTAGGTCCTTTTTAGTGGTTTTCTTTGTGGAAAATTGGCCCTCACATGCCTCTATAGGATATAATTTTAGAATGGAATATTTTTAAGACTAGAGAAAAATCTCTTAATGATTTGATCAGGAAATAACTTGAAGAGGTATGGATCATCAAACACATAGTGTTTGACATCAAAAAGTAATTTCCTCTTAGCTTGGGTCCCAAAGAATTTTGTAATGACACATATAACCAAGTGGCTTTCTATATCACCATACCATGGGCAATCACTCACAAAATAGAGCTTCTCATTGGGAAATAAATGAGACACAGAAAGGTAATTTGAGTTGTTTTTTAATTCCATATGAGATAGGTGATCAACTAAAAAATTTTCAAAACCCTTTTTATCCTTAATGGTTATATCAAAATATTAAATAATAAGGACCCACCTAATTAATATATCCTTGGAATCTTGTTTTTGGAAAAGTTATTTCAAATATAAATGATCGATGAAGACAATGATGGGTGGTCCTAAGAGATAAGACCTTATTTTTTCCAATTCAAATACAATAGAAAGTAACTCTTTCTTAGGGTTGGTGTATTTGATTTGTGAATCATTTAATTAATTACTTGCATAAGTAATGACACATGGAGTTTTATCACAAAGTTTTCCTAAGATATATTCTGTAGTGAAGTCACTCAGATCACACAAGAGTTTAAATGGAAGTTTCCAATTGGGAGATTACATGATAAGTGGAGATATAATAGATGACTTGAGTTTCAAAAATGATTCCTCATAGCCTTTTATCCATAAAAATGGAGCATATTTCACTAGAATATTACAAATTGGTTGATAAATGGAGCTATAATTCCTAATTAACCTTCTATAGAAACCATAATGTCCTAATAAGGACCTCACTTACATGAAAATTTTTATAGAGGGAAGGTGAAAAATTATATCAACCTTAAATTTACCAACTTCAATCCCTCAACCAGAGACCAGATGGCCTAGAACTAGTCCTTCCTTTACCATGAAATAAAATTTTCCCTAGTTTAGCATGATATTATTATCCTCACATATAGAAAAAACCCTTTAAAAATTTAAGAGTAATACCTATAATGTATCCATGAATACCTCTAAATAATCCCCCACCATGTCAGTAGAGATTCCCATAATGAACCATTGGAAGGTTCCAGGGGTATTACACAACCCAAATGGCATGAGATTGAAGGAAAAAATGTTGAATGGAAAGGTGAAGGTTGTTTTTCCTTGATCTTGTAAGGATTTATCAATTAGATTACAACCTGAGTATCCATATAGGAAATATTATAATTCATTACCCACCAATCTATCAAGTACTTGATAAATGAAGGGAAAGGGTAAATTATATTTCTTAGTGCATGAGTTTAACTTATTATAGTAAATTCACACTCTGAATCCACTAATGACCCTTGTGGGGAAAATATCACCATCATTATTGGTAATCATATTGATTCCAACCTTCTTTAGAATAACTTGAATTGGGATTACCCACTCACTCTCAAAAATGGGGTAGATGATACCCACTTTTAAAAACATTAGAATTTATTTCCTTCACACATCCATAAGATTGTGATTGATTCCTCTATTAAATTTGATGACATAGTTTGTATTTAGATTCTAGAATAATCCTATGAGTTCCAATGAGTGGGATAATCCAAGGAATATCATATTGGGTCTATCCAATTTCTTTATTGTGCTTTACCAAGACATTAAAAATCATCCTCTCTTGATTGGATTCAAGATAAGAAGAAATGAAAACAAGGAAGGTTTGATTTTCCCCTAAGAATTCATACTTGTGTGATGAAGGTGGGACCTTAAATTCAAGATCAGTTTGGTTAACACTTTCAAAAGAAGGACGAGACTTTGAATCCAACTCTGTTTCTTTTTCAAAATTCATTTACAGAATTGGTTCCTTTTAAATGGAATTTTCATCCACCACATTGGCCAGATCAATATCAGGAATGGGTATAGACTCGACATTTTGGACTTCTCTAGTAGTATCATTGATTGGTGATCCTAAAAAAATCATCAAATGAGCTATCTGAAATAGATTCAATCCAAGGATATAAATTTCCCTCATGTGAAAAAAAGGAAATCAATCTCATCTTGATTTAAAAATACTTCAATAATTACTTGATGTTCCTTTGGTTCACTATCAACACTACCTATCCAATTGACCTCATGGATTTATTCATCATCCCCAATTTAAGAGTTTTCATTATAAATGTTCTGATTGTGGCTCATGTTTCTAAAGGTTGTTGTCATGTTCTCATTCCTAACTCAGATGACTGATTTTATTGTTGCTAAGAAGGGATGACCAAGGATAATGAGAGTTTGATCCATAATACCTAAGCTTGAGTGACTGTTAAGAACAATGAAGTTAATAGGTTAAATAAAATCTTCAACTTTCACCGAAACATCCTTTAATATCATCTTAAGAACCCCAACACTATATATGATCAGTAAGTTGAAGAGTTACAAATGTGGGTTGGATTTCCTTGACCCCTAAACAACGATACATAGAATATGGAATGAGGTTAACAGTAAATCCTAGATAACAAAGGGCTTTTAAAAATTCATTCTCTCATAATTAAACATTGATGTAAGGACATATTTGGTCTTTTAACTTAAGAGGAATGGTCCCTTGAATGGTGGTACTCACATTGGAATCCAAAAGGACTAGGTTTTTGCATGAGAACTACCTTTTTAATATACATAGGTCCTTAAATTAATTTGAGTATGTAGATATGGTTTGGATTACATCAATAATGGGAATGTTCAACTTAATTTGTGAGAAGATTTCCCTCAATGTTTCATTCAATTTAGGTTTTTATTTTCCTCTCATATGTGGAGGTAAGGGAGTAGGTTGTTTTATTTTTTGGTGAGTTTGTGGTTCTTTCACATTCTCATTGGGTTTTTTAGAATCATAGGATGGTTCTTTATAATTTTCATGTGATGTTAAATTTTTTAATGGGTATAGAATGTATTTTTTCAGGTTTTTAAATGGATTTCCAACTTTTTAAGATAGTCACTTATTTTAGTTGTTCATTATAGGTTTTTGTGTAATTGGATTATCCCCTTAAGGCTGAGTATGGTACCTCCTAAGTAAGCATGGGTGAATTTTTGGTTTTAATTGTTTATAGTTCATGTTTAAGTGATGAAACTTTAGAATTAATTCTGTCCATTTGTTTACACAACTGATCAAGTATTGGGAGAGGGATATATTGGTTAGGGTTTTGAGTTGGCTGGTTTATCCTAGGTGGATATTTTGGTCATTGGTTGGCCTGATGAATGGGTTTCTAGATGGGTTATTGGTATTATACATGACAATGTTCGTATTGGCATGGTTTTGGTTGAAACTAATTATGGGTTTGAAAATTTTGTGGAGGGTAGGGGTTTGGTACTTATGGTTGTTTGGGTTGTTGGATGGGTTATTGTTTATCTTTACAGTGGAATCCTGGATGGTCATTGTACCTTGGGTTGAAAGTGTTTTGGTACTATGGCTTCTGAAATTTCAGAGCATTGAACTCCACTGGTGGTCCTCCTAAAATAACATCCTTTATGGAAGTGATGGTCAGGAAATTTTTGTTCTTGTGGTCATGTTTTTCACAAATTGTAAAAACAGGGTCAACAATTTTGATTTCTTAGACCTTAGTAAGATTGAGCTCCTAGACCTTCCTAGTGATTGCATAAAGTTTTTACCTGAGAATTTATTCTTCACTAAGGGTATGAATTCCATCATATTTGGGTGTCTTATCATAGTAAGGTGATGTTACCCATGCTTGGTTTTGTTTGGACAGACCTTCTAGATACTTGTAAGCATCATTTGGGGATTTCTTTTTGAAGGTTCCATTACAAATCATGTCGATGAATTGTTTGTTTCCAAAACCCAACCCTTAATATAAGATTTTAACTTATTTTGAGATTGAAAATCCATGGTGAGGTACCATGTTGAGTGTTTCTTTAAACCCTTCCCATGTTCCATAAAATGACTCCCCTTATTTTTAATTTTTTTGTATACACTTTTTAAGCACAATTATTTTGTGACGGGGGAAGTATTTTTTATAAAATTCTATTTGAAATTAGTCTGATGAGTGGATTTATTTAGGTATCATATTTTTTAACCAATTATTTTCCTGATCCTTTAGTGAGAAATGAAAGAGCCTTATCTTATCTGACCCAATTTGATTTGGTGAGCACATGGTTTCAACAATGTCATTGACCTCTTTTCCATGATGGTATGTAATTTATGACTCCATCCCATGGAAGGTTGGAAGGTGGTTTAGGACATAAGTTTTAAATATATAGTGGTATTCTCCTAGGGAATCATGTATAATGAAATAGGGTTCATTTTTTCAAGAAGGTGTGAGGTAGTCATTCATGATTTGATCAACTACATTTCCCAAGTTTGGGGCTACCTCATATGGATTTTCATTTTGGTTATCTCTCAAGTTTATAAGTTTATTTATTTGAAGAACCTATCTTGGAATGGGATAAATTTTTTAATCTAAAGTAATAATAAGATTAGGATATAATGTAAATATTCCCATAGGTTTACTTGACTCCCCAAATCCAGAACTATCCACCCTAACTAGATTGTTTGATTGGTCACATGTATAGATGAACATGCACTAAGAAATGTAAAAAAAAATAAAGGGGAAAAGATAAGAGAATTTGAGGTGAGAAAAGAGAAATGGGTGAGAATATAATGAGTGTCAAGATAAATTACTTGGGTCCCCATAAACGGTGCCAAAATTTTGTCTCACAATAATTTACCCAATTTTTTAGGGTTTAATCAGTCACTTATAGTGTAGCTTGTGTTTCTAAATCCTCATAGACCTAAGAAGAAACCTACATACATGTGAATTATTTGGATTGTTTTTGATATGAAGTGTAAAGCTTTTTTTTTGATTTGATATGGTTTAAATTAACACTAATATACCTAATTTAATTAAATTTTAGAGAATTATTTTATCCCAGGTTATCACTTGGGGTGGATCAAATGAATTCCTTTTTAGACGATTTCAATTTCTTAAAATTGAGATGGATTCATTCAATTAAGTAAAACTACCATCATCACTTGATGGTTTAATACATAAAAACCCTAATAATAATCACCTATACACTTATAGGATCATTTTTATGATCATTCTAAGGTAAAGGTTAGTATTATCACTTGAAGTGTGTGTAATTAAAATTCAACAAAGATGAAGAAGTTTTAAGATTGTCAAATGAAATTATTAATTAAAAAAAGCGATTAGACATTAATATATTGAGAAATAACATTCGATATAAACCCTTTATACTCCCTTAGATCAACCCTTAAGAGGTTTATCCCTCCATTGATTACATTCTTTCAATCAAAGTGAAAGTAGACTCATAAGGGAAGAATTGAAAAAACAGTGGAATAACAATCACTCCATAATTGTGTGAATAATCTCACAAAAATTAAAAATAACATCAATAATTGAGCTAGTGGTATCAACGTGATATAGTAAAAACATAATAATAGAAAATTAATAACTTTTATTAAAAACTAAGGTGATTCGAATAACTTACATGAGAAAGAAATGTGATTACAAAGACAAAGTGGCATCATAACATTAGAATGAAACAAACACCAAGAATCCCCTAACTTCATCACCAAAACTAACTTAAATAGAAATTTAAAGAGTATTGAGTTGATCAACTAATAGTACAATTCTTCCCACGTGATTATGGTAGGCCTAAGGTGGTGGAAAGTTTGTGAAATTTGGACTTTTACACCCATGACCCAAAATGGAAGACAGCTTGAATGCCTCCAATAGATGTGTCCAAAAGATCATCTAGATGAACGAATTTGGCTAGAATATAGAAAAATAAATTTAAGGTCTGATGTCTCCTAATATCTTGTAAAATTTGAGGCCAATTGAATTTCTTTTCAAGATATGATCAAAATGGTGGGCTATTTTTCTAGGACATAGAATATGGACCATAATTTCATCTTCAACTTGGGCCACCTAGAACTAAATTCAAACATCATAATTATATTTGGAAACTATTTAATGAAATGTTCCCCATTATTTAATATATCTTCATTTCAAATTTTAGCATCATTGTTCTTGGATCTTGGCTACTACAATCATTTTATTGGGATACTGTCTAGTTCACTTCACCCAAGATATTATTTGTTCAAGGACCACTTTGGTAATCTTCCCAATTTAATATTTAATTGCTCCAAAAGTATAGAATGTTCCTCATAGAATGGGAGACCTGAAAATAAAATATGAAAATAAAATCGATACCATTGGGTGTTTTAGGAGGTGTTAAAAAATTTACCATGTTGTAGTTTATTTTAAGAATGAATTACAAAAATGTTAATAAAAGAAGTTCAAATTGTAAAATTAACTAGTAAATTTTTTTATTAACATCAAATCACATAAATATTATAATATAAAAAATGAATATTAGCCTATTTTAGTGTCCAATCAGTACCCTTTGATCTCATAGAGCATTAATCATTACCTAATAAATTATAGGGAGATATAGGTCCCACCTGTCATATAATCCATACATATGTATGCCACATTATCATAAAAAATTCACCATATCATAACATATGAAAAAGAAACAAGTTTCATCAATATTTCATCAAAGCATAACCTATTAGAAGGAAACATGAACTACTACAGATCTTCCCTTTAATAGCGCACAAAAATTGATTTAACCGAGCTAAAAAAGAATTGTTTTCCTTATCACTGTTAGGGGGATCCCCTTTATCAGTTCCAGTGCAGTGATGATAAAGGACCCCCTTTATTAGTGCTATAAATAGTGCTGATAAAGGCCCAACCTGCTACAGTGCACTATTTAAATAACAGTACACTGCATCAAATACACCTGTAACCTATATGAAAATATACTTATATGAAAATATATAATTTAATTGTAATAAATTTTACATCACGAATACAAAAAAAAAACAATACTATATACATTTTAAACAATGTTTTTATAATTAGATTTTTATTTACTATCCATAAAAATTTTAAAAAATTAATGTTTCATCGTCTTTAGCACCCATGACCCCCTCTCAAAAAAACTTGACCATGGTATCAATTGCTGAAAAAATCACTCTAACCCAAGAAATAAATCCACCTATATGATAAATCAAATCATATGTTAATAATACTATAAGGAAATAAATTAAACATAAATGTGAAATAATACACTAATAAAATATCAATTTTAAATAAAAAGACACACTTGGAGTTATATTGATCACACCATGCATAATATTGAGATAAGTTTGATTATTATATATCAAAAATGACTTATATATCATTGTAATAAAGTATCAAAACAATCTGAATACATTTTATCATTTTTTAGTATGTCACTTGTTATTTTTACTAAAATTAATGTCAAATTTAAATAAAAAGAAACACTTGGAGTTATACCAGTCACACTGTGTGTTGTATTGAGGTTTATCTATTTCCTATATGTCACAAATTACTTATGGATCATTTTACTAAAGTATAAAAACAATTTGAATGCATTTTCTTGGTTTTCAATATGTCACCTGTGTGTTTTACTAAAATTTCCTTTCAAACTAAAAACACACACTTTGAGTCATACTGATCATACAGTGTGTTTATTTGATGTGAGACTGCTTCCTAAGAATAAAAAATGACTTATTTATTGTTTTCTAAATTATCAAGACAATTAGAATGTGTTTTTTTGTTTTTAGTAAATGAAAAAAAAATTGAACTAAAATATTAATTTTAAATTGATAATGGATAATTTGATTCATACCAGTCACACTGTGCATCTAATTGAGGTGAGTTTAATTCCTATAAATCAAAAATGACTTATGAATCATTTTAATAAAGTATCAAAACAATGCAAATGTGTTTTATTTGTTTTTAGTATATCAATTGATCTTTTTACTAAAATTAATGTCAATTTTAAATAAAAAGACACATTTTGAGTCATATTGGTCTCAACATGTGTCAGATTGAGGTTTGATTGATTCATAAATGTCAAAAATGACATGTGGATCATTTTCCTAAAGTATCAAAACAATCTGAATATGTTTGATCATTTTTCAGTATTCTACTGGTTCTTTTTACTAAAATTAATGTCAATTTAAAAAAAAGACACACTTGGAGTCATATTGGTCACAACGTGCATCATATTGAGGTTTGTATGATTCTTACATGTCAAAAATTACTTTTAGATGATTTTATTAAAATATAAAAACAATATGAATGTGTGTTCTTGGTTTTGAGTATGTCACTTTTTTTTTTACTAAAATGTCATTTCAAACTGGAAACATACACTTTGAGTCATACCGGTCACATTATGTGTTGGTTTTATGTGAGACTACTCACTAAAAGTCAAAAATGACTTATGAATCATTTTTATAAATTATCAATACAATCATAGCATGTTTTATTGGTTTTCAGCGAGCGAAACATGTTTTGAACTAAGATGTAAATTTTAAACTAATAACATACACTTTGAGTCATAACAGTCACACCGTGCATCATATTATGGTGAGGTTTATTCCTACATGTCAAAAATTACTTATGGATCATTTTAATTAAGTATAAAAATAACCCAAATGCATTTTCTCATTTTTTAGTATGTCATGTTTTATTTTTTACTAAAATTAATGTCAATTTTAAATAAAAAGACAAACTTGGAATCATATCAGTAACATTGTGCATCAGATTTAGGTGTGGTTGATTCCTAGACATTAAAAATGAATTATGGATCATTTTTAAAAAGTATAAAATCAATCTAAATATGTTTTATTGGTTTTTAGAGTGTCACTTGTTATTTTTACTAATATTAATAACAATTTTCAATTAAAAGACACACTTGGAGTTATACCAGTCACATCGTACATTATATTGATAGGAGGATGATTCCTATATGTCAAAAATAAATTATGGATCATTTTAATAAAGTATAAAAACAATCCAAATGTTTTTTATTAGTTTTTATTATGTCACTTGTTCTTTTTATTAAAATTAATGTCAATTTTAAATAAAAAGACATAGTTGGAATCATATCGGTCACACCGTGCATTGAATTGAGGTGAGGTTAATTCATACATGTCAAAAATGACTTATGGATCATTTTACTAAAGTATCAAAACAATATAAATGTTTTTTATTGGTTTTTTATGAATCACTTATTTTTTTACTAAAATTAATGTCAATTTTAAATAAAATGGCACACTTGGAGTCATACTGGTCACACAATACATTAAATTGAGGTGGATCATTTTAATAAAGTATAAAAATAATCTGAATGTGTTTTCTTGGTTTTCATTACGTCTGTTATTCTTTTAAAAAAAATTAATTTAAAATTTAAATAAAAAGAAACACTTGGATCCATATCAGTCACACTGTGTATCAAATTGATGTGCAGCGGATTCTTACATGTAAAAAATGACTTATGGACCATTTTTCTAATGTATAAAAAAATGATTTTTTTCTTGGTTTTGAGTATGTAACTTATTCTTTTTACTAAAATTAATTTCAATTTATAATTAAAAGACACACTTGGAGTCATACTGACCACACCATGCGTTGGATTGGGATTTAGCATATTTATACAAGCCACAAATGACTTATAGTTTGATGTTATAAAGTATCAAAACAATATTAACGTGTTTTTGTAGTTTTGATTATGTTATGTGTGTTTTGAACAAAAATTTAAATTAAAAACTAAAAACTTATAGTTTGAGTTATACCAAGCATAATGTGTCTCAGATTGAGGTGCGACTGATTGAGTATGCGATATGTGCTTTTCTTTCAACTATATAAAAAAGTTAGAAAAGATAGAACATGTTCCATTCTGATAGATGGGAAACCCCATGATCCCTAAAATGCTTACATTTTAGACAGCATGGGGTTTCCTCTTCCACATAAAGGAATATGTTCTATCTTTTTTGGCTTGTTTCAAATAGTTTAAAGCAAAATAAAACTTCTTAAAATATCTATAAAAATATCTAAATAAGTATTAGATAAAAATGATATGTAAATTAACTTAAAAATAATAGATAAAATGGTGATAAAATAAATTAAATATGTATTTGGAATTCACCTTTTCATGATGGTTTTATACATTATTGACCCATTTCCTTGTTTTCATTATCTCAGTTGCAACCTCAAATCTCATTCTTGCACAAGCATGAGAAACTTCTAACAAAACACCCCAACCTGAGTAAAAGATTCCACCAATATAAGAAAACAATTATTATGTTAGTAATACTATAAAGAAATAAATTAAACATAAATATGAAGTGATACATTAATAAAATATCAATTTTAAACTAAAATAATATAATTTGAGTCATACTAGGTACACCATCTATCTAATTGAGTACATGACCATAGTAAAAGAGTGAATCATCCTTGATGATGAAGACATTTCTTTATAATCTCTCTGAAAATTAACAAAATAATTATCAGATAGAAATCTTGAGGAATTTAACTATATAAAATAGATAAAATGATGATAAAATCAACTAAATAAGAAGTAAGAAGTGACATATTCATGATACATGTGTACATTATGACATCAAATATTCTTCCCATTCATTTATAAAAAATATATTTTTTACTTGTGAATACAAGGATTTTAAATAGTCATAGTAGTATTGAAAATATATATATAAAAAAGTATTAATAAATATTTTAAATGAAATATTAATTATCTTTGAAAACATCTCTTCATTGATGCTAGTTTGTTAATGGTATAAAATATATCTTATAAATTTACAAACATAATAACCATAATATTTTTCATTAGTTTGTTTTGGACACTATAAAAACATTGATAAAAATAAGTAATTTTTTATATGCATTTTTATAGTGAAATAATATTATATATACACTGACACTTATCTACTTGTATAAGTCAATGGGCTCCTTGTGCGCATGGGCTGTCCTCATACCATGATTTTCATGATATTTAAACACCTCCCTATCATAACATAATTCTCATTAAAACATAATATAAAATATATAACTTGAATGTTAGTTCTAAAACATTAGATTTATTGTATTAAAAATTGAAAAACATCATCATGTGTGGTTGGTTTGTTGGGTATCCATACAGTGAATCTAGAAAATAAATCTTTGAAGCGAAAAATTGACCATAATGAGTACCCAATGTTGCATAAAAAAAGAAATAAGTAATGAAAGGAATGAAAATATATTTTATATTATTAAATTGTATATTTTTACCTCTACATCATTGGTATTAGGAAGAGTTTATCATCCGTATGTTTTATTTCAAATGATTTGATCAGTTTTTCCACTATTTCATTAATTTGAACTGAATCCATTTTGTATTGGTTTTTATAAATGACGTGATGACTAATGAGTCCATATTTATGTTCATGGGTTAATCCCTTCAATTGGTATTCATATACATTCCTTAAAAAAATATTAATTGTATTTATTCATAATTAACATAGTGGAACATCTATTGAAAAAACAAATCATTAAAACATAACTCATGTATACATTTACAACTAAGACTTCTAGCCATTCATAATTGAGGATTTCATTTAAATTCTCAAGAGAAATGAACTCTGTAATTTAATATCCATAGTTTTGTTATTAAAAATAAACTATGTGATTAGTACCACTTTTTAAATTTGTTTCTACATGAACCTTCAATGTCAGTAAATTCGGATATTGAACAGGAAGGGTAAAGGTTCATTCTGAAGATATTTTTGTTTTTTTGGTTGATCCTTTATATGGTTTTGATTTGAACTTTCATTTCAACCCCTTCCATTTGTTCGTCTATAGTAAAATTCATCGATTTGGACCTTTTTTCATTAATTATTAAATATTTAGCATGAAACATAAATTAGAAATGAATACCTCCTTATTGATATATTTTTTACAAGATCTGGTAGTCATGCTATGAATGTTATAATAGCTTTATCAACTATTTGAATATTTTCATCATCAAGTTGAATAGGTATATTGGCGCTCAAATCATGAGGTACAATAATCCCCACTCTCACATGAACTGTTGGAAGTGGTCTGTTGTGTAGATTGTCTTCTTGGATATTGAACATGGTAGCCCTCACAAGAAAGAAATGGGTGGGTGTTGATAGATATAAATCACAGTCATTTTTACCCTAAAGAATATCAATATAGGAAATTTATCAATGTCTATCTGATTCAAATTTTATAGAAAAAATTATGAGAATATTTATTACCTCATCCAAGACAACTCTTTGATGGTAATGGTTCACCTCAAAGTTGATGGGGGGGGGAGATCTTCATGCGGTGGTTATTCTTGAGTTGTTTCTTATCTTTCTTACTCACATAATATTTTCTAGAAAATTATAATTCTAATGAAATTTTTATTCAAGGGATACTAATCTTGCTTTAATATCTTCCATTTATTTAACTTTATCCCTATATTATTTTCTTTTATCAAAATATGTTCAGGGTGTCACCCTAAAACCCGAACCTCTGATGTTACCATACCATTTTAGCCGCTTAAAGGCCACTGATAGTAGGTGTTCATCTGATATAAGTTTTGATGATTCTTGTTTCTAAGACAGATAGAAAATATAGGAAAATATGTAATAATTGTTATGTAATAGAGATTAAGAAAAACACATTTTTATTATGTCATAATAACACAAACTACCCACACTTTTTGTGTGTTTTCATCTATTAGTATCCCATATTTATTTACAAGTTCCTCCTTCTATAGCACATGACATGGGATGGAAGTGTCTTTGGATATGGATTTAAAAATCTCTATATAAATAGTGGAACATATTTTTTTTGTTATTTCATATCAAATAAAGGTATTGTGGTATATTTAAAATACATACCAATTTCTTTCAAGTGAATCATACCCAATTATTGTTTTATGGTAGGGGCACGTTGGTTTTGATATCCGTTACTTATTTACAGTACTCAGTTGTTGTATTATAAATTAAAAATTATTAATCAAAGTGATCAATATTCATATTGTAAAATAATGTATTACCATCCATAATGTACCTAAAAAGATATCTCCCCTTGATGGCCAGTAAACCCATCCCACAATTCTTGGCTTATCGAGTGTTCATACATATGTTGTGGGTGTGGGTTTATTTTCCCTTTAGCATATTTCAGATGAAATTTTGATAGAATTATTTAAAAGCACATATGGACCTTTCCAAAAAGAATTAATAAAAACTTCTTATGGGATTCATCTAATATAAATGAACTCTACAAGGGGCAATGAAGAGAAATTCAATGTTTCGTTATTTTATTTTTTAGTAAAACAAAGAAAGGATATCATAATGTTTATAGCAACCCTACTTTTTCTTACAAGACTATTACATCATTTTAAAGATAGAAACATAATAATGTTACAAAACCAAGATTTAAAGGTTTAGTTTCTTGGTAATATTAATACCATACATAAATTTACATAATAAAACTTAAACATTATTTAATTCCTTTTTCTCTAGCTTTTTATTAGACCTTGAATTTTCTTTAGTACATGTTGTCACCTGCGAATATACATCAAAGGGGTGAACTAAAAGACCATTAAGAGGATAGAAAAGAACATGAATAAATATAACATGGGTGATAATAATAATCATCATCATAACATAATCATAGGATCATAATCATGATCAAGATAGGAAGCATTAGATAAAGGTTTAGAATGTGGAAATGCATAAAAATGAAACATCATGTCTTAGTGGTAAACTACCACACATAGTTGTGAAAAAATATAGCATCATGTTCATGTATATTTCACTTTTTATCATGATATAAATCACATTAACCAATGCATTATATCAGTATATAATTATGGGTGCACCCTTCACATCATAACATTTACATTATGCTATATAATTCTGGGCGTACCCGTCACATCATAACATTTACATTATCATGCATGCCACATAGAGAATATATCAATATTGAACATAAAATAAACCATGTAAAGGAATTGGTTCCATTTAATAAATAATAAATTAATGAATAAAATTTGGGAAAGAAAAAGGGAATAATATTCTTGGTATTGGAATCATCAATCTCGAGTGAAGAAGAATCAATCTCAAGAGAAGTAAAAGGTGTATTTTTTGAAAGAAGGGTTCTTTTGGAAAACACTGTGTTTGTCATAAAATTAAGTATAAAAAATTTATATCCCATAAAAATAAAGGTTATAATAATTAAATGACATTTAAGGATTTTAAAATGAATATACATTCTTAAATTGGTGTGAAAAAGGGAAAACCCAATGAAATGGAGTTGGGTTTGATAATCTTCTTACCTTATGCCTAAATGATTTATTCACTTTAATATACTATATAATAACATGAGATTAATTAATTAAAAAAATAAATAACCTTTTATAAATGAATATTATTCATTATGGTTTTATTAAGTTCATTTATGGGCTTATTTATGAGCTATAGGGTTTAATTTCATCATTCGGGAGTGTTGGTTTTCTTAGTTTTCATGATCGATTCACTTGTATACATGAATGGAAGTTCATGTAAAATGTGAATATACAGAATTTTTATTATATTTTATTGATGATATTACATAATTTTAAATTATATTATAAATAATTTGGTTATATGGTATGAGGATTAATCATTAGATAAAAGTTAATGATGATTGTTTTAGGTTAATTTTGGTGGTTTTTCAATCACAACAAACTCATTTTATTTTATCATTTAGTATTATTTATATATGTTAGTTCCAGAACATAAATAGGATTTTAACATACATTTTAAAATCAATTTTTAACCATTTAATGGTTTTATTAACATCCTTGAAGTCATTAAAGGAAAATGAAAGTGCATTACCCACAATATAAGTAAATTGACACATCACGAGCTATGATTTCATTTTTAAAAAATAAAATAGAGTGTGAGGAGTTTGATGATGTATATTTTATTAAAATTATATAATTAAAGTGTATAAAATATAATTTAGTTCTCATGAACATTTGGATAGAGGAGGTGAGGATAGAATAATAAATGAAAAAGAAATTAAAATAAAAATGAAGAGGATTTTACCTCTTAAATATCTCATCCTTGAGAACTTCCTTAGGGAAATGGTTTTGGTATTTTTATGAGACCAAGATATTCTAGAATTTGGGGAGGTGATTGGAAAAATAATTGAGCATGATTTTTATAAGGATTAAAGCTCAAGAGGTGTGAGGAAAAGAGGTGGCGATGGGTGGTATTTATTGTGGAGGAGAGAGGTGTTTTCTTATTATTATATTCATTAGTTTAGTATTTTCGATCAAGAATATGAATAGTTTGAGAATTATCACTAAATATATTAAAATAATAAAGTATTTTTTGATATTTTTGGCTTACATAATCCATACATCATCTATGAATCCATAATTCATGTATTTAGCTTTTATAGTAAATTATTATATTTTATAATTCACCAAAAATTCATGTATTTTAGAAAAATAAAAAAAATTCACCCTAACTTTTTTTTATGTTTAGAATTAAAAAATTAACTCCATTTTATTAAAATAATTTTTTAAAAATGATAAATTTAATTTTTAATTAAAACCATCATTTTCTCGAAAAATACAGATTTTAAAATTGTAACTGATTTTATAACAATTTGAAAAACTACTTAAGGTATTATAAAATTATTTTAAAATCATAATACATAAAAATATTAATTTATGAATACAATTTATAAAAATAAATTTTATTCTAAATTATTAAATTAATCATAAAATTGTAATTAGATATTTATGACTTGCAAAAATACCAACACTTAATTAATAATTTTTAAAACATTTATTTACTTAGAATATGATATAATTATACCATACTTTCATTCATAATATGACAAAATTTTATTTATACTTTCTTGGGTGATTTTACTATTCATTTGGCCAATTTACTATTCATAAGGGTCATATTACTATTCCTAAGGTCAAATTACTCTTTTATCGGTATGGGTTCCTTAACTTCTAGAAATAATTATTATTTCATTAATTATTCATTTATAAAGTTTTTGTTATGGTATATAAGTGATTTTATGTGATTTATACTTTGTGATATTACTATAATAAGGGAAAAATTCCATTAATAAAAGTTTGGGCCGTTACATTCTTCCCCACTTTTAAAATTTCACCCTCAAAATTTTGTTTTACATAAATAGGTGAGGGTACTTATCCTTCATCACATATTCTAGTTACCAAGTTGATTCTTAATAATTATGGTTCCTCCAAAACACTTTGACAAGGTGAGTTTTCTTATTGCGTAGAATCTTATCTCTTTGGTCTATAATCTTTAGTAGATGCTCCTCATAAGAGAGATCATCTTCCAGCTATACCACCTTTGAGTTCAGTACATGTGAGGGATATGGTATGTACTTCTTGAGGAGTGATACGTGGAATACATCATGAACTCCAACCATATTCGGTGGAAGTGAAAGTCGATAGGTCACCACTCCTATGCAATCAAGGATATCAAAGGGGACAATATACCTTGGGTTTATCTTCCCTTTATTTCAAAACTACATGAATCTATTCTATGGTGATATTCAAAGGAATAATTTATCTCCAATGTCGAACTCCAAATCTATTAGATGGTTTTCAACATATCTCTTTTGACGAATATAAGTAGATTTAATATGTTTCTAGATGGCTTGAACCTTTTCTGTTATCTCTTGCATAAGATCAGGTCCAAGTAGCTTTAATTCACTAACTTCATCCCAACAGGTTGGATTTCTACATCACTTTCTATACAGAGATTCATATGGATCCATTTTAATACTTGAGTAGAAGCTATTGTTGTATGAGAACTCAACCAATGGGAGATGATGATCTCATCCACATTTGAATTCTAATGAGTAGGCTCTTAGCATATCTTTAAGCATCTGAATAGTCCTTTTAGATTATCCATTAGTTTAGGGGTGATAGGCTATTCTGAAATTTAATTTAGTAATCAAATAATGTTGAAGACTCCTCCAAAATTTATATGTGAAACTGGGATCATGATCAGAGACAATTGAGAGTGGAACCCCATGCATTCCTACCACTTCCTTTATATATACCTTTTCAAGTTGTTCAACCGAGAGATCTTCCTAAATAATGATAAAGTGGTAAATCTTGGTGAGTCGGTACATCACAATCCATATCACATTATTTCCTTTGGATGTCTTTAGGAGACCCATAACAAAGTCCATAGTGACATTATCCCATTTCCACATGGGTATAGGAAATAGTTGCATAATCCCTTTTTTACTTCTGTCACTATGATTTAACTTACTAACATATCAAGCAACTTGATATATATTCTACAATATCCTTCTTCATGTTTTCCCACCAGAAGTTTTCTTAGAGACCGCAGTACATTTTGGTGCTACCAGGATGGATAGAGAAGGTTGAGGTATGTGCATTATATAATAGCTCCTTCTTTATCCCAGGTGATGAAGGAACACAAATCCTCATTTCAAAGTGAATCACACTATCATCATAGATATGGAAGTCTTGAAGCTTCCATTCCTTTACTGCATTCACCTTCTTTTGTAACTCTAGATCATCCCTTTATGCCTCATTAATATTCTCTTGGATAGATGGTTGGGAAATAATTTATCCAAGGTAGTATGTATTCCCTATCATTATGATTTCCAAATCCATCCTTTGTATATCCATGAATATAGGGTCTTTCTTAGTCTGCAACATGGATAGTGTAGTAGGTTATTTTCTGCTAAGAGCATCAACTACCTTGTTCACTTTGCTGGGATGATAGTGAATAGAGAAATCATAGTCCTTTATGGGATTTAACCATCTTCTTTAACACATTTGATCTCCTTTTGTGTGAATTTATAATTTAGGTTCTTTTGATTGGTATATATGTCACACTTCTCACCATATAGGCAGTGCCTCCAGATTCTCAAGGAAAAAATCACTTCTCCTATCTTTAGATCATGCATCGGGTTGTTCTTATCATGGATCTTCAACTTCCATGAGGTGTAGTCAATCAATTTATCATTTTTCATGAGTACACAACCCAACCTTTCTTTTAAGCATCACTATATATCACAAAAATTTCTCCATTTTCTGGTAATGTGAGTACAAGTGCAGTGATTAGTCTCTTCTTTAGCTCCTTGAAACTTTCCTCAAATTATTCCTTTAGGACATACTTTACCCATTTCCTTGTTAACTTAGTTAGCGGGATTGACAATAGTGAGAAATTTATAACAAAACATCAATATCACCCAAATAATCTGATAAAACTATAGATTTTTGTGACACTAGAGAGTATGATCCATTCCTCAATCACCTTTGTTTTTGAGGGGTCCACAAAAATTACCTTACTTCAGATCACGTGTCCCAAGAATGTGACTTGATGTATCCAAAAGTCACAATTTTTGAACTTGGAGTAAAATTTTTTCTTCCTCAATGTTGCCAGTACAATCCTTAAAAGTTCTTCATGTTCCCCCTTAATCATAGAGTAGATGATAAAATCATCAATAAACACTACAAAAATTTGTCTAGGTAATGTATAAAGACTCTATTCATCAAATCCATGAAGATTTTAGGGGAATTTGTAAATTCTAATGGAATTATGAGAAACTCATATTGCCCATACCTTGTATAGAAGGAATTTTTCTGAATATATTCCTTCGTCACCTTTATCTAATGATATACAGAATGGAGATCCACCTTTGATAAGTATTGAGATCCTCATAGATGATCGGAGAATTCATCAATCCTTGGAAGAGGATACTTTTTCTTTATGGCGATATTTTTGAGTTCCTAATAATTGATACACATCTGCACTGATCCATCCTTATTCTTAATAAAGAGCATTGTCACACCCCAAGGTGATGGACTAGGGCGTATGAACCCTTTGTCCAAATGCTCTTATAGCTACTTTTTTAACTCCTCTAATTTGATAGGATCCATCCTATAGGGACACTTTGAGATAGTAACAGCTTCTAGTATGAGTTTTATTAAGAAATCTACCTCATGATCTGGGGTAAGTCTGGGTAACTCTTTATGAAATACATCATTGTATTCCCTAAAAATGGCAATTTACCCTAGGTTGATACCTTCCTTTGACTCAACCATTTGGTCGAGGTATGCTTCTTCACAGGGAATCAATGCCCGCACTGTTGAAGGATTTTCCAAAGGAAATTCATGATATTAATTACATTTGTAGAGGAGTATGGGATGCTTCAAAATATGAAAATATATTCCCTTTTCCTGACATTTTATATGTGCTACATCTAATAAGATCCAATACATTCACTTTATAGCATCAAATTCTACCAAGGAAAGTATCATAAGATTCACTAAAAGAATCTTTCCATATATGCCAACAAGAGAAGAGTCCAAAACCTGGGTTGCAATGATTGCACCACTTAGTGTTTTTATAGATATATCTACTTCAATGTTTCAAGTCTTTGATTCAATAGTTCTAAAAAACTTTTAAGATATAAGAAAATGCGTAGAACCAGAATAAAATATTACTTTTTCCATTATTGAGTGAATGGGAATTGTAGCTTGTACGAATTCATTTTCTTCCTCCACTTCAGTAGTAGTGATGGAATAATCCTTGAATTTATCCTTTGGATTTTTTGGATTCTAATGTTGATTACACTTGAGGACTCGAGGTTTAGTGCACTGGCTTACATAGTTCCCTTTCTCCCTACAATTGTAGCATTGGACCATGGGTAGTTCTCTCCTTTCCTTCACCACATTGTCCTTCTTCCTCATGTATTTTCGACATTAATGATCTTGGTGGACTTCTATCCCACACTTAAATCATTTCCACATCCCTTTTAGGTAGTTCCCATGATGCTTCTTCCCACATTTTTTACATGTAGGTGGTAGAGTTTTCTTTCCACGTTTCTCATTAGATCCCCCATCTTGAAACTCCAAATTTTATTTCTTATCACTATAGCCATGGGACCATTCTCCAAACTATATATACACTTTGAGATCACATCAAAAAAATTCTCCATAACTCCTAAAGTCTTGAATCTCTAGATCCTTTCGATGGCGTGGTTTTAAACCACTAAATAATCTATAAATTTTGTTATCATTATTGATAACAAAACCCAAAGTGTACCTTGAAATCCTTGTGAAATTTTCATCATAGGTCATGATAGATTATCCTTCGTTTTGATTCATCTTTATGAATTTTCTCTCCATATTTGTATGAAGAGTTATAGGGAAATAATTTTTAAGAAACATTATCTTAAAGTATACCCACTTAATCTCTTCAACTTAATAGTTTATCTTGGTGTTCTTAATCAATGACCACCTTTCGTCGACCTCTCCATCTAAATGATAAATGGAAAGAGTCATATTCTCCATCTCAAAACAGTGAAGTTTAAAAAAGATATTCTCCGTTGAGTTGACCCACTATTCCATGACTAGTAGATCAAAAGATCCACTAAACGTTGGTGGTCATCACCAAATAAAGGACTAGATATCTAGTTTCTCCCTCTTAGGTGAAGGAAGACATTACATATTATTCAGGTTATTGTTCATAACCTGAGATAGATGGATAAGCATCACCATAAAATTTTAACTCCACCCCCAAGAAATTGGGGATGTCATTGAGTAAATCTATGCATTTTTCCTCACATGGGTTGTTTCCCTAGTTTCTCTTAGTTCCCACCATTTTCTAAAATAGAAAAGGTTAGAACAAAACATAATTCAACAATTCATGAATAAATAATTTATTGTTTTTTTAATTAAGTCTAAAGTCATATATTGTGGGATCCCTATGTTTAACATATTTATAAAACAAATCTTCTTGGGTTATTAAATTTTCTTAGTCGCATACTAAAGGTTCAAACTCAGGCTCTCTAAGACTAATTCCCAATTTCACTAAACCATGATTTGATACAAACTATAACAACCCTACTTTTGCTTACATGATTATTGCATAATTTTAAATATAAAAACATAACAATGATACAAAACTAGGATTCAAAGATTTAGTGTCTTGGGTATATTAGAACCATACATAAAATTTAAATAATAAAACTTAAACATTATTTAATTCCTTATTCTTCGGATTCTTATTGGCCCTTGAATTCTCCTTAGTACATGTAGTCACTTGAGGATATACATAAAAGAAAGGGTTGAGCTAAAAGAATAATAAGAAGATAGATATGAACATTATTCAATATAACATGAGTGATCATAATCATCATTATCACAACATAATCATAGGATCATCATCATAATCAAGATAAGAAGAATTAGATAAGTTATGTAATGTGGCAATGCATAAAAATGAAATATCATGTATTAGCGATCAACTAACACACATAGTTGTGAAAAAATATAGGATCATGTTCACACATATTTCACTTTTTCTCATGAGGTACATCAAATTACCCAATGCATTGGAGCACTATATAATTTTGGGTGCACCCATCACATCATAATATTTACATTATCATGCATTCCACGTAGAACGTATATCAATATTGAATATAAAATAAACCATGGAAATGAACGAGTTTCATTTCATAAAGCATAAATTCATGAATAAAAATTTATAAATAAAAATGGAATAATATTCTTGGTATAATAATCATCAATCTTGAGTGAAGAAGAAACCATCTCAAGAGAAATAAAAGTTGTTTTTTTGAAAGAAGAGTTTTTTGGTAAACATTTCGTTTATCATAAACTCAAGTAGAAAACATTTATATCATATAAAAATAAAGGGAATAATAATTAAATGAAATTTAAGGATCATTAAATGAATATACATACTGAAATTGGTGTGAAAGTGGAAAAAAACCAAGTAAATGGAGTTGGGTTCGAGAATCCCCTTACATTATGTCTGAATGATTTATTAAATTTAATATCCTATATAATAAAATTAGATTAATTAATTAAAAAATTAAGAACCTTTTATAGATTAATTTTATTCATTATGGTTTTATTAAGTTCATTTATGTAATTTTCAATGAGTTATAGAGTTTAATTTAATCATTCGGCAGCGTTCGTTTTCTTAGTTTTCGTGATCGATTCACTTGTATACATGAATGGAAGTTCATGTAAAATTTGGGTAAATATAAAAAAATATTATTATATGTTAATAATAATCTTAAAAATGTTTAAATTATCATATAAAGAATTTGTTTATATGGTATGAGGATGAATCATTAGATAAAAGTTAATGATGATCATTTTAGGTTAATTTTGTCAGTTTTCCAATCACAACAAACTTGTTTTGTTTTATCATTTAGTATTATGTATATATGTCAGTTATATAACATAAATAGTGTTTTAAAATAAGTTTTAAAATCTATTTCCAACCATTTAATTGTTTTATTAACATCCTTGAAGGCATTAAAGTAAAATGAAAGTGCATCACCAACAATGTCAATAAATTGACACATCACAAGCAATGATTTCATTTTTAAAAAATAAAAGAGAGTGGGAGGAGTTTTATGATGGATATTCCATAAAAATTATATAATTTAAGTATATAAAATATAATTGAGTTCTCATGGGCATTTTTATATAGGATGTGAGGAGAGAATAAAAAATGAAAAAGAAATTAAAAGAAAAAGGAAAAGGATTTTACCTCTTAAATATCTCCTTCTTGAGAACCTCCTTAAGGAAATGGTTTTGGTCTTTTTATGAGACCAAGGGCTCTTGAAAATGGGGTAGGGTATTGGGAAAATACTTAAGTATAATTTTTAAAAGTATCAAATATCAAGAGGTGTGATGAAAAGAGGTGGTGAGGGGTGGTATTTATAGTGGAGGAGAGATGTGTTTTCTCATTATTATATTCATTAGTTAATTATTTTGGATCAATACTAGGAATAGTTTGAGAATTATCACTAATTATATTAAAATAATGAAGGATAGTTTTATATTTTGGTATTACATCATCCATACATCATCTATAACTAAGAAATTCATGTATTTAGCTTTTATCGTAAATTATTGTATTTTACTATTCATAAAAAATTCAAGTATTTTAGAAAAATCCTAAAAATTAACCCTAACGATTTTTCAACATGTTGAATTCAAAAATTAAATCCATTTTATGAAAATAATTTTATAAATATGATAAATTTAATTTTTAATTAAAATCATAATTTACTCAAAAATATAGATTTTAAAATTGTAAATGATTTTATAAAACTTTAAAAAATTACTTAAGGTCTCATAAAATTATCTTAAAATCATAAGAAATCAAAATATTAATTTATTAATTCATTTTATGAAAATATATTTTATTTTCAAATATTAAATTGATCAAAAAATTGTAATTAAATATTTATGACTTATAAAAATACAAACACTTAATTAATAATTTTTAAAATTTTTATTTACTTATACTATGATATAATTATACCATATTTTCATTTATAAGATGCATAAATTTTATTTGTACTTTCATGGGTGAGGTTACTATCCATTTGGTTGGTTTACTATTCATAAGGGTCATATTACTATTCATAAGTTAAAGTTACTATTTCATCGGTATGAGTTCCTTAACTTCTAGAAATACATATTATTTCATTAATTATTCATTTAAAAAGTTTTTATTATGGTCTATAAGTGATGTTATGTGATTTATACTATATGAAATTACTATAAGAAGGGATAAATTCCATTGATAAAAGTTTGGGTCATTACAATGTTTCCCTAATTTCTTTTAATATAAGTGTTTTCAGCAAGGAAAAAAATAGTGCCACAAGTCTAAATAAATCAACATGTGCTGTCCAGTAACGATCCCAATGAAACTTCTGAACATAGCCTTGTTGTGGTTAACAATATGGTCGCACACATTCCATTCGACCTCAAATTTGATTCCATTGAGTTTCACCTTAATAATATTTTCTGACACCGTCACGTTATGATGCTTCTATTTTTCATTGACATCATTTATTAATCATTTACCATTTCCTTGGGTTCAAAATAATCAATATTTTGTTCCTATAAATTGGTAGCATCGACATGTGCAGAAGGTCTTTGTTCCTCTATATTGGGAGCAACGATAGGTTGAGAAACTTTTTGTTCCTCCGTATTGGGAGCATCAGCATGTGCAGAAGTCATTATCTGTATAAATAGTTAAAAATTTAATTTTGATTACATAAAAGTAGAAATGAACATATAATAACATGAGGTGATATAATGTATATTACAAAAAAATATAACCTAATTATTAAACTCTCTTTTAAAAGGTTAAAGGGACTTGAACCCTCTATCAAGTATCCCAATCCCTTAATTGTGATCTCCTATGACATACAAGACCCCATCTACATTGAGACCACTGTGAAATTATTGATACATCCTAATAAAAGGGTCATCTTCAATTGAATTTTCATCTAACCCTTTAGTGGTTTTGGTCAATAACATAACAATTGACCACTTTCAGTTTACAGGATCTAGAACATAAAATACTTGTACTGCTTGTGATTCCATTATAAATGGTTCATATTTTTACCCTTCCTTACTAAAATACACTTTCAAGAATCCTAATTAATATATTTTAACATCACTCATGTTATCAACCCACTTTCATTGAAAATTTGACACTTGAAATGTTATATAATTCAACTCCCATATTCACTTTTCCCCTGTTCTTAGTCTAATGTTTATAATTTCAATCTATTTCTAAACAGATCAAGTGGTATTTTAACTCCTATAGATTAATTAGTCTTGAATTAATAATAGTGTAATAATGGAAGGAGGATTTGAGAAAGGTCATATGCATGATCTTTTTTAAATTTGATGAACTCTTTCACCCCATCTTCATACTCTTTTTTCATACGATTGGCATCCATCCATTTTTTATTCATATTCATTCTATTTTATTCATTAATATTAATATATAACAAAATAAATAAATACAAAAAATGGATATTTCAAATAAGGGGAATATAAAATTTTAAAAGGAAAATAATTTTGGTTTTAGGACTGAATTTCAGTGACTAAAGTGAAAATCTAATTCAATTGGGTGATTCTGGAAATTCATTCAACTTACATCTTAATGTTGTAAGCTAATTATGGAATAAATATCTTGATATATGAGTGTGTTATAAGCAATGGTATTTGGTATTCCTAACACTAGTAAAATTTTCATTATTGTATCTTTACCACTATAAGTTTTTTTAAACATGTTTATCATTTTCGATGATAAGTATTTATCATTGATATATTATCTAATCATTCGAGTTGATGATATCAATGTTGTTTAACATTTCATAATTCAAATAAATAATATTTTTGTTGATTTATACCCTATAAGGTTCATTAGAGACCTATAAAAAATTATTTAGTAATGAATAAATTTGTTATTTTTTTAATAAAAAAATAATAATAAATTATTAAAAAGTTATAATTATTTTTAAATAATGTGATATTAATTAGTAATTGGTTTAAAAAAAAAGAAATTACTAATTAATCCTAATTATTATTAATTATAATGGTTATAATAATTTTTAAGTATCTTAATAATAATTAATTATGATTAATTATTACTAATTATCATTAATTGTTAGTTAATACTATTTTTGAATAAGAAATTATTACTAAATAGTAATTATTTATATTTTAATAAATTAGATAATAATAAATATTGATTATTGTTAGTTAATAAGTAATAATTACTATTAATTACAAATTATTATTCATTCTTATTAATTAAATAGTAATTAATTAATAAAGATTACAACTAAATAGTAATAATTGTTCTAAGGGGGGAAATAGATGAGTGGAAAGAGCTTCTCGCTCTGAAATATGGTGATTAGGGATTCTTTGATATGGTAGCTCCTCCTCTTGACCCTTCAGCTGAGCTATTTCTCACAAATGGGAGATTCAATTCCCACATGCCTTTTGGAGATAGAACAAGGTTTCATAAGATCAAGTGTGGGGAGTCTCTTACAGTAGATGAATGTGCAGACAAATGTTCTTTATCTCCCTTCAAGGGATTAGCTCCGAGTGTCTTCTGTTATAAAGGAAGCATATCTCATGTTAAGGTAGACCTGGTAGTGGTATCAAAGTGACTAGAAATCAGAGATCATTCTATTATTTCTAGGCTGATATTACCTAGGTGTTCTAATATACTGAATTTTAGGGATCTGGATGAGAGGTTTTTGATAATATGGGGTTTCATGAACTAGAAATGCGTGTCTCTAGGTCATGGGTTCAATCATCTTCTCTTCCCTTCTAAAGAACTAAAGATGACAACATGGGGATTTGGTTTGATCTCCTTTAAGACTAGATATCTCCACATCTGGGAATGGGACAAAAAATTAAACCCAATGGAAGAGATCAATTATCTGCAAAAATTTTTTTTTCTCATGGACATGACATGAATTCATGTCATAAAAGAGGTAAGATTTCAAATGCATAGGTGGTTTTTGTTATGTTTGATCTTTCGCAACAGGAATGTTGACTTTCTTGCAAGATGGGGATGATCTATAATGAGTCAAATAATGGAGTTGAGGCTGAACACATTAAGCCTCGATCCAAAGGGAAATTTTTAAATGGAACTAGGAAGGATGGAATGGATTTTTATGACATTTCTAAGGTAGTCCCTAATGTAATTTTTTTTTTTGATATTCCTGAAATTGGAGCCATGAAAGCTTCACAGAATCACTAGCAGGCTGATAAAACTTTTGACCAACAGTCTGGAATCCAGAAAATAAAATGTTCTAATATTGTTTCTGAGGAAGGTTTAGTACCATATTCCAGTCAAGTAAAGACCCCACTTCCTAGTGATTACAAGGGAAAAACTACATTGGAGGTTAGTATGGAGAAAAATCTCTTGGATGAGAAATATGTAATTGAAATTGAAACCTAGTATATGGATGATGAGCAGATTTTTCATGAACAAGAGATTAATTAAAGAAACCATAAAGGTAAACAAAAAATGGAATTTTATTCCCCTTTGAAGATGAAATATAAAGGGGAAACTACCTTCCTTAAACCTAATGTCAGGAAGGCTAGTACTTTGGTACCCAAGAAAGACTCAGGAGACAAGAAGATGACTAAAGGAGAAAACCCACTCAATGTTGAAGGATTTCAATTGGTTTCTTATAGAAAGATTAACGCTCTTTATAAGACAAATTTGGTTGATCTTGATCACACAAATGAGACGCATATGAAAACTTCAAAAAAAATCGAGTGATCAAATCATACAATGAGGATGAAAGGAAAACAAATGAATATTTCAGTAATGATTCTCCACCTCAAGTGGCTAATTTGGCTGACTGTTCATCGGTTAAAGTTTCTCTATACATGTCATCACTGGAATTCATGCCAGTGGATGTCCAGGAAACAAATAAGATGCAGGGCTTATGTACTCTAGATGAGATATCTGATGAGATTTATAACCATGTGATGATTCCTAAATTTGTTTCTCATGTAGGAAAATCGAACATTGATAGTGAATAATCTCTGGGTATTGAAGTTCTTTCTGATAAGGAATATACTCCCATGGAGAAGGACATATCTGAACTAGAGAGGGAAGATTTTGAAGGGATTTGGTAATAAGTTAAGTCTTGGAAATGGGGTCGTCATCCAAAATGATGTGTCTGAGGGAGTGGTCATGCTGATTGGGCTACTAAGAAGGAGGAAATGCAATCATAGGCTGACACTGACTTAGAGTAAACTAACATTCAAGACCTTCTACATCAAGTAGAAATATTGAGAGATCATTATTCTAGAGGTCACATCCATGGGTGTGGTTGCAGAATAATTTATTGGAATACTTTGTGGGATGAGGAGCACACGATAGGGATAAATATTAGAAAAAAACCTGTCTTTGATTATTTTGATGAAGGTAGTTATGCCTTGTCTGACCCCATCTCGTCTTTTCTATGTTCTCGACATTTATTTTAATGAAGGGGATTTTCCCTACTTTTAAAAAAAATACTAAGTGATATTCAATATTAATTAATCCAAAATAATTTTTAAATTACTAATTAAAACTACTTATTAATTAATTAAAAATTATTAATCATATTTATTAATTATTTAAAAATAAATTAACAAGAATTAATACTAACTTATAATTATCCACTACTAAATAATATTAAATATTAATTAATCCATAATAATGATTAAATTACTTAGACTAATTATGAGGTAGTTACAAATTATTGTCCACATTTACTCATTAATTATGACTTAATTAATAAAAATATATTAGGTGTTTGGGGGTACAATTATATTCAAACACAAACACCCCACACACAGGCCAAAAAAGCAGGTCATAACACCCTAAGGGGATAACCCACCCATCAAGCATTATTTATTTTAGTACATGGCCCATAGGCCCAGTGGGCATGAAGACCAAAAAATGGCCCTAAATCCTAGTGCAGCGTCATTCCTACATCATCATGTATGCACCACTAGGCCTGAGTAATTCCTGCGTCCCTATTTTCCTACATCATCGTTTGTGTCACCACATGTATAGTATTATAATAGTACCCGCGCTCACTCGAATTTGAACTCGGGTAAGATGTAAAATTACAGGGAACCTTTACCACTTAGGTAAGACAATGAATACAAATTAATAAATATGATAAACATAATAAATATATATAATATTTAAATATATTTATTATAATTTCATATTTATTTAAAAAAATAAATAAATATATATTTATAATTCTAATTATAAATCAACATTTTTACAAATATTTTTATATAATTATAAATATATTCATATAATTGTATATATTAATATAATTATAAATATTTATATAATTATATAGTAGTTGGGGGCTTACCTGAGTGGTAAAGGCTCCCCATAATCTTATATCAGATCTGGGTTCAAATCCGGGTGGGAGCAAATTTCCACATAGAGTCAATGATGCAAGGATGACGCAGGTAGGTGGTGACATAGGTAGTATGATGTAGGCCTGACGCTGCATTGGGACTTTGGACCATGTAATGGGATTCATGCCTACTGAGCCTTCGGGCCATGTACTGAATAAATAAGGCTTGATGGGTGGGCTATCCCTTGGGGGGTTATGACCTACCTTTCTGGTCTATGTGTGTGGTGTGTGTGTTTAATGTAATTTCACTCCTAAGCACCTAATATATATATAATTATATATATTTATATTTATATAGTTATATTATATATATATATTTATATAATCATATATATATATATATATATATTTATAATTATAGAAATAGTTGGGGTTTGTCTTAGTGGTAAGAATCCCATAATACTATATCATGATTGGGGGTTCCAAACCCATTAGGTACATGTTATTATAGCATAAATGTAGCGATATAGTAGTAGAACTGTGTCAGTAGTGGGACCATAGCACTGGGGATATTGTAGTGGTGGTGGGAACAATAGTAGGAATTGTAGCAGTGATTGCACTGTAGAAAGTACTATAGTAGAATGGGTATTGTAGCAACAATATTCACTAGTGGGACTTTGGGTAAAAAATATGGGCTTATGGGCCATGTAATGAGATTTCATTTCCACTGGGCCTATGAGACTTGTAATAAATAAATAAGTATTGATGAGTGGGCTATCCCCTTGGGGGTGCTATGGTTTGCCTTTCCAAGCTATGTGTGAGGTGCTTGTGTGTGTGTTTAAATGCAATTTTACCCCTAAGCACCTAATATATATATATATATATCAATATATGTGTATATTTTATTATAAATATAATAAATATATTTATTATAATTTTATAATTATTTACATAAATATTTATTTATAATTCTAATTATACTCAAAAGGTTCAGGAGACAGGCTAGCCCGCGCCTAAAGAAATTTATTAAAAAAGTAAAGATGACAGATGAAATAGAATTAATGGGGTCAAACAAAGACATGCCCACATCCAAAAAAGGAATAATAAAAATCAAGAGTAGGTCCATAATCATTACCATAGTCCTCATCATTGTTGGTAGTTTCCCACTCTAACTGTGAGTTCTTTTGATTAAAAATCACAAAATACATATCCCTAACCTTTTTCTACTCTAGAGTGATCTCTTTGGAGGAATACCTAGTATATACTCAGCCACATCCTCATCCACCAACCAAATCATCATGGCCATGCCCTCAACCACAATTTTTTGGATGTCGACCCCGATGACAAGTCTTAACATGTTTACAAGACCCTCTTGGATCTTCCCTCTCCAAAATATAAAAAACCATGAGGGTATTTACCTTAAAAGGTGAAGAATTGATCAACTAGGAAGGTGATCCATCTTTATCTATCACTTTCTTTGAAAATGAGAATGAATCATTCATTCTATTTTTCCCTTTGTTATCCCATACTACTAGCAAGGTCCTCTCTTTCATGAGTTGATCATCAACATGAGATTGAAAAAAGACCTCACAATTTGAATCATCACCTCTAGACACCCAATCAGGGGTTACACTGGTCATCACAACCTCTCCATATTCAATGTTCCCACTAGCCCTTGATCCATCGAAAGTCCTTCCTTAATAATCCCCGCATTAGTGATCAAAAAATCTCTTAAATATAGGGACTTATGAGTGTCACCTGATTCCAGAGTATCCTACTCATGTACCATCATTTCATCCTTTTTCTGCAAGGTCCGCCTAGTTAGATGGTCCACTACTTTCTCCACCCATCGATTGCTCATTTATCACCATTCCCTTACCTTGAAATATCAGAGAGTTGTCAATATCGAAGGCATGCGCCAAAGCCCCAATTTCCACAGGCCTCATATGAGTAGTTATGACATGTCCAGGGGGATTTTACAAGACATCACGCTTCAAATAAACCTTCTTGCAATAATCAACATCATGATGTCCCTTCAAACCACACTTCTCACAAGAGAGGTTCCTCTGACATGAATCTGAAAAGTGACCAACATCCATACAGATGTCACAAAAGATAGGTTTCTTATCATATTCCACATCAATACAAATTTCATCTGTGGGGGTAGAGAGATTTAACTTCTCAACAATGGTGGAAATCAAATCAATATTCACTAACATCCTAGTAAAGTGCCCAAACCGCACATGTTTGATTTCTTTATCAAGATGATTGGGAGACCCAATTGAACTGGAAATGTCATGTAGAATCCTAAGATTACATAAAACCTAATTAAGTCCATGAAGTAAAATCCACACTCAAGAAAACACATTCTTTACTCATGATACATTGATGTCCAATGGCCACTTGTGTCGGTGAAGCCATCCAGGTTTTAATGACAATGAGTCAGTGCTCCATGCCTGCAGCTTGTGATCGTCAGAAGAAAAAATACAATGAAAAAGACCTCTGCCACGTGAAACTAACCTCTAGTTGGAAAATCACCATAGGATGAATACCCTTTGATTAAAATCTTAACTCCCTAAGGCTTCTCACCTTTGGGAAACACCAACTATGAAATGAGAGAGGTTTTACCCATTGCAATCCTCTCAGAAAACGTAGATAAATTCGCTTCTACATGAGAAACTGAACCCTTCTGAACAATTCATCCCAAATATGAGTCTCTATAGGATTCAAGGGATCGGGACACCATATCCCTATAATTGAATTCAAAACCCTTGTCATGAATAGGATCCAAAGCACCGAAAGTTGGATCCCTGCTGTTCAACCTCAGATCCTTCAGATTTGGGACATCAAAGGTCGTTGCCACGACACCATTCAAACTTGCACCACCTGAACCAGTGACATCACCAGTTCTAGGTAGAAACCCACACGCGCGCAGTGCATCAGAATCCCGAGAAAACATGATATCTGTTCGAGTCACATGAAATCTCATCGCTCCACCCCTAGCAGCAATCACACTTCCATTCACAATCATAGAATCTAAGAAATGTGGAATCATATCAAAAAATCCTAAATCTCAACACCACCACCATTGGAGGAGAGCTCCCATCATGCCTCCCCCGAATGCAATCTTATAATTTTAATTATAAATAAATATATTTATAAATATTATATATAATTATAAATATATTAATATAATTATATATATACACATATTTATAAACTCAATATATATATATATATAAATAATTTTTTAAAAACATTATATATATATATGAATAATTTATATATAAAAAATTATCAAATTTAAATTATTAAATTAAAATTACCCATAGCCAAAAACCTCAAATTTCATGGACAAATCTCAAATTGTAATTGAAGGCACCAAAATAATGGTGAATAAGAAATTGAGATAATTTATGAAAATTAAAGAAAACAATTAATAAAAATAAAAAAAATAAAATGTTAAAAGATTAATTATCAAATAAAAAAACCCTAGCTATAATCTGGGTGGCGGATGGCGGCTGACAACAAGGGAGGGGTAGCAGGCGACAACAAGGGAGGGGCGGCTGGTGGCGGATGACGACAAGGGAGGGGCATCAGACAACAGATGATAGGGAAGGGAGGGTGGGGGCGGCAGATAACAACATGGGAGGGAGTGTGGGTGGTAGATTACGGATGCCTGCCAGACCAGCCGGACGTCACACCAATGTCGAACTACCAAAAATGCTTGACGTCGCGCCCCTGAGACCGAACCTCCAAACACCATACCAACTGAGGCTGAACCAATGAACCCATCAGAAGCCAGACTGAGGTCAAACCACCGAAAAGGGTGAAAATTGGACGATGAAGGAAAAAATCACAGTTTTATTATTTTCTTATTTTTATAATGGACATTGTATGTCTTGTTGGCTTACTTAGTTCTTGTCTTGTACGTTCTTTTTTATTAATAAATTTTTAGGGTCATTGATTTGGTTTTTTCAAATCTATGGTTGAGCTGTTTGAGTATAATAAACATATTTATTATAATTTTATAATTAATTAAAATTATATTTATTTATTTACATTATAATGATAAAAACATATATTTGAAAATATTTCCAAATAATTATAAATGTATTTATAGAATTTTATATGTTTATATAATTATACCAAATGATCCTCACCCATTTGGTATATTTATATAATTATATATATTTATATAAATATATAAATATATATATTATATTAAGTAATTGGGGGTATAAATACATTAAACACACACACACCGCACACACTCAGGTGTGAAAGGTAGGTTATATCCCCCAAGGGATAACCCACCCACCCAACCACTTTATTATTTAAATATATTTATTATAATTTTATAATTATTTAATTATATATGTATTTTTTATAATTATAATTATAAATAAATATATTTAAAAAGTATTTATAAATAATTATATATATCTATATATTTATATAATTACATATATATTTATAAAATTATAATAAACATATTTATTTTTTAAATACATTTATTATAATTTTATTATAATTATAACTATAAATAAATATATTTATAAATATTTTCATATAATTATATATAATTATATAATTATACTTCATGGTCTGAACCACTTAGATATATTTATATAATTATATATATTTATATCAATATATAAAAATATATAATTATAAATACAATAACTATATTTATTATATAAATATATTTATTATAGTTTTATAATCATTTAAATATATTTTTATTTATAATTATATTAATAAATAAATATATTTAAAATGTATTTATATATAATTATAAATATAAAAAATGGGCATGAGTTTGAGTGGAAATGATGCTAGCCCATGCTTCCTTGGTCAAGAGTTTGATTCTCCGTGATTACCTATTGAATAGGTTCTTGGTGTTACACTTTCCGGGCAATGTGGTTGGTCACAGTTGTGGCTTGGGGCTGACTAGAATGCATGATTAATGATGGGATTTATAGGGTGATGATGGGTGACATAGTCTGTAGATGATGTTGGGACTTTCGACGTCAGGCGACGATGGGCCGATGGTGGGTGATGTGGTCGGGTGGCCTTGACAGGGTTGCACAGACAATGGTGGAGTGCAGTGCTGGGTGACACAACAGTCAAACAAGTTGCAATAATTTGGAGTGGTGATGGTGGGATCTTGAGCAGCATCTGCGGTGGGGTGGGCAGTGCACATCATGGTAGGGGAGCGACGAGGCAGCTCCAGCGGCGGAGTAGGGTGTGGTGATGGGGCCGATTGTGCGTTGTCTTGATCGAAGGTGATAAGGATAATGACTGCATGCCCGCTGATTGATTGGGATTAGTGAACCCCAGCTCGACTATGGGGGTGGTGGTTCAACTGTCGTCGATGACACCACCATGACATCTGATGAGATGATGGTGGGAGGAGGCCCCCATCGTTGGCTTGCAGGGGGAGGCCCAATCAATGTTGATGACAATGCTACAAATGATGAAGGAAATATTTGGTATAACAAGTGCTTAGACAGGAAACATACAAACATGAATGGTGGTTACATGCCTTTTGGGGCATGGGTCTATGGGCCATTAATGGGTGGGTCAATCTTGGGGGGGGGGGGGGCTATAAACTACCCATTGGGATTGAAATGTGATTGGGTGTTTTGGTGTAGTTGTACCTCCAATACCTAGTATATATATATAAATATAATTATAAATATAATACATCTATTTATTATTTAAACATATTTATTATAATTTTATAATAATTTAAATATGTATTTATTTATTTATAATTATAATTATAAATAAATATATTTTAAAAGTATCTATATATAATTATAAATAAATATATTTTAAAAGTATTTATTTATAATTATAAATATATTTATATATTTAAATATATATTTATAAATATATTTATATAAATATATATATTTATAAATATATAATTATAAATATAATAAATATATTTATTATTTAAATAAACTATTAAACATTTTAAATAATATAAATTTGATATTTTTTATATATAAAATCATGAAAATAAGATTCATTTTTTATTAAAAGTTATATAATTAATATTTATATATTAATTTAATATATATATATATATACTTATTTTAATATAAATATTATTTAAAAATATATAAATAAATAAATATATATTTATAATTATAATTATAAATAAATATATTTATAATTTTTTATATAATTACAAATATATTCATATAATTATTTATAAAATTCTATGAATTTATATATTTATATATATTTATTAATATATATGTATAATTTTAAATATAATAAATATATATCATTTACATATATTTATTATAATTATGTAATTATATATATATATATATTTATAATTCTAATTATAAATAAATATATTTATAAATATTTGTAAATATATATATTTGGTTCTTGAGGATACAATTACATTAAACACTCACACACACACACCACACACATTGGCTGGAAAGGAAGGCCATATCACCCCCAAGGGATAGTCCGCCCATCAATCCTTAATTATTCAGAACTTGGCCCAAAGGCCCAATGGGCATGAAACCCATTACATAGTCCAAAGGCCCAGTGCAGCGTCGTGCTTGCATCATACTGCCTACATCACCAAGCCTGTGTCATACCTGCATCACCACCTGTCAACATCATGCCTGTGTCACTGCCTGCCTATGTCATGGTTGCATCACCATATTCCAGTGAAAATTCACTCCCACCCGGATTTGAACCTCGGTCTGATGTAGGATTACAGAGAGCCTTTATTACTTAGGTAAGCCGCCAACTGTAATATTTGTATATAAATATAAATATATTTATATAGTTATATAAATGTATATAATTATATATATCTATATAATTATATATATTTATATACTTATATATATTAGGTGTTTAGAGGTACAATTACATTAAACACACACACACGCACACACACACCACACACAGGTCGGAAAGGCGGGCCATAACCCCCCAAGAGATATCCCAACCTCAAGCCTTATTTATTCACTACATGTCCCAAAGGCCTAAAAACTGAGCTAAAGGCCTAGTGAAGCATCATGCCTATATCATAACTGCATCACCAACTACCCGCGTCATGCCTGCGTCACTCCCTAGCTATGTCATGTCTACGTCACTGCTTTCTAGAAAAAATTTGCTCTTGATAGTGATGAAAACATGGTTTTCCTATCTTCTCTACCATGGACATCCCTCATTTTCTTGGATTGAAGTTGATCAATTGAGAGGGGAAGGTCCTGACCCCTGTGAACAACTCCTCCAAGAAACTGACATATTATTCAGTGGATGTTCTTGCAGAAAATTGGGAATATAGGGCTCTTAATCCTTGAAACTGTAAGTCTTCTGACTCTCCAAATCTTTGATCCTTTGTTCCTTCTCAAGATTTGGAATCCAGATGATTCTTCAAAAAGGGGTATTCTGTATGAGTTTTACAAATCAGGAAATAATTACGGAATGAAAGGAGATGTGCAAGAATTCCATCTTAGCACTCATCCTACTTTTGAAAGGAGAGAAACCATGGGGATTATGTAAGAACCCGGTTCTTCCTTTGAGGTACTGTTCCTTATTTTCTTTTTTTCCTTTGAGTTATTTTTGAGAAAATAAGGGAAATTTGGGAAATGTATAGGAATAAGGGGTTACACACCATGTACTCCCAATCACACACCGTGTAGTATGTCTGTGTATGAAGGGAATACATGGTGTGGGGGCATGTTAGCAAGGGAAAGCGAAAAAACCATCTACACACCATGTACTTCATAGTACACACCGTGTAGCCATGTAGGTAGGCCCTGGAAAGTAATTTGGCAGATTTTAGCCACCAAATGAATTGTTCAATGATATACATGCAATATATATAAACTTACACATCGTGTATTTTGTGTTTTTCACTTAAAATGGGCAGTAGCCTCTCCATTCGGTAAATTGGATAGTGGGATCACTAGAGGAACTCAAGAGGAGTACCATAACTTCAACCCCTTTTCAGTTGATCATACAAACTCCGAATCAATCTTCATCAGTCTCATTTGAACCCAATCGATAAGCTCTCGATTACCCTTGAGACATTCTTGGTGATTTTTGTTCTCGACTAAGTTATTTATGGTTGAGTGAATACCCTTATTTTATAGATAAATATCATTCTATATTTGATTGGAAGTCAAGGTTGGACAAGGAGAGTCATACTACGATGAGGTAGGTGGTATCGTTCTAATTGATTAATGTTAAGTTGTTTATATGTGCTGTTGTGTCACGCACCCATGTTTGGGGTGTTTCTTTGTTGATACTTGACCCATGTTAATGCCTAAGTATGGTTAAGTGACAAATTATATGAATTGAAGCATGTCGATACTCCTTATTTTGATTAAGGGCCACCCCATAGGTGTGTTTCCCTTAGATAACAGTTTCTAGGACTTTTGGCTTAATATAACTATGGTTATGCCTATGTTTTCCCTGTTATGGGTTGTTTGAAATTAATTGGTTAACTAAATTCTTCCCAATGTGTATTTATTCCTAGTAAACCTTGTAATAGTGTAAATATTGCATGTGTTGCCTTATGCTGAATTGCGTATATGTCGGGCTTGGCCCTATTGAATTATTCTTTCTATAGTAAGAGATTTTTCATGCCTGTGGGCAAGGTTTTTTGTGCCCATGGGCTACATTTTGTTATGCCTGTAGGAAAATATTTTTCATGTCTGTGGAAAGCCTGAGGGAAAGATTTTGAACTGATATTTGACTATTTTAATGACTTATGATGCGTATTCCAAGATAAAACACAAGCTTTTATTCAATTTTAATTTACATGATAGATTTCCTGCTGAGGAATCCACTATGTTGGTTTGATTAGGGAATTTAATGGCCATGGTTGGATCCCAAGAACTTATGATTCAATGTAGTTGAATTTCTTAATGAAAATGAATGGTATAAATGTAACAAGACTTGTAGGATTGTTTACTTTTGATTAATTCCTAGTTTAAATGCTTTCATTATTATACACTACTGCTATATATACTCAATGAAAAATTGGAGCAAACATTTTGTGGTATCCTACTAGGATTTATTTCTCACACCCCATTTGGGATATGTTTTTTCCCAAATAGACTATATTGTTACAGGTGTTGATAGGAGAAAGGCTCCTTATACAGGTACTTGATTTCTGCTTAGGAGCAGGAGAGAATGGGACTAATCCAAGGATTGCGATGCTGCTGTGCTTCATTTTATGTTGTTTTACCTTAGTATAATATTTTACTTGATATTAGTGTGTCTTGTTTTCACTGTTTTATTAGAACATGTAACATGCTGCATTATTCTAATATTACATACCTTCGAGTTATATTTACCTTTCAATATTCCATTGTTTACTTCAGTTTCATTCTATTTACTGCTTCTGCTATTTTTATTATTTATTCTACTGTGTTACACTATACCAATGAGGGCATAGTTTTCCAACTATCACACCATATACCCTCATTGCTAGTCAGTATCCTCTATCATTTGGAGAAATGTGTTTGAGGCCATATGGCTAACCAGGTACGGGGCACCATTTGATTGGATTATGGATTTGGGACCTTACAAAGTGGGTGCCGTCGTTATAGTCATCTGAAAACTATTATTTTAGGAAAACTTGACTAGAGGAATATGCTTCTCCCAATAGACCCCAAAGTCTAGGACACATGCACGCAACATGTCCTCTAGCACCTATATCATATGCTCTAATTGGCCATCAGTCTGAGGGTGGTAGGACATGTCATTTTCCCCTGTGCTGGTTAGAGGCAGGTGGGGAAACCTTATTGGGACCACGTCTCGTGAAAGAGACTTCTAAGTAGGTCCACTTGATTCATAGATGGATGGATACTACATAGTCTCGTAAAAAATATTATGCCGATCACCGCATATGACCTTTGGAGTTTGAGGTTGGGGATTGAGTTTCCCTAAATGTCACACTGAGGTTGGGACATAATAGAATCAGAAGACAGAGTAGAATTTCACTGAGATATGTTGGACCATTGAGATTATGGATAAAGTTAGGTCGGTTACCTATCAGTTATAGTTACCTCAGAGGTACCAAGCCATGCAGTACATCTTCTACGTATCTTAGCTGTGTCACTATCACTCAGACCCGTAACACGTTTTTCATCTTGAGGTGATTGAGATTCATTTTGATTCATCCTTTGAGGAGAATTAGATTCTTATTGTTGATAGGAGCAAAAATGTTCTCTGAGGCCAGTTAGTTCCTCTCATACGTGTGCTACGGTATCATGTCCAAGTACAGGGTGAGACTTGGGAGCGGGAGGTTGACGTACGTGCTCAATGGCTGGAGTTATTCTCAATTATTCCTCCAAAAACCTTGGAAGGAAAATCCAGGGACGGATTTCTTTGGGGGTGGGTGGGGGGGAGTTGTAAGAACCTAGTTCTTCTTTTGAGGTACTATTCCTTCTTTTCTTTTTTCCTTTGAGTTGTTCTCAAGAAAAGAAGGGAAATTTGGGAAAATTAATGGAATCAGGGGTTACACATTATGTACTCCCAAGAACATGCTGTGTAGTATGTTCGTATATGAAGGGAATACATGGAGTGTGGGCATGTCAGCAAGGGAAAGTGGAAAAACCAACTACACACTGTGTAGTCATGTTATCAGGCCCTCTAAGTAAGCTGATAGATTTCAGCCACCAAATGAATAGTTAAATGATATACACTCCGTGTATATGGGCTTACATGCTGTGTATATGGACCTAAAAATTGTGTATTTTGTGTTTTTAACATAAAATGGGCATTATCCTTTCTATTCGGTAGATTAGATAGTGGTCTCTCCAGATGAACTCATGAGGAGCACCGAAACTTCAACCCCTTCCCAGTTGATCATCTGAACTCCGAATCAATCACCGTCGGTCTTGTTTGAACCCAATTGACAAGCTCTCAATTAATCATGAGAAATTCTTGGTGATTTTTGTTCTCAAATAATTTATTTATGTTTGAATGAGTATCCTTGTTTCATAGATCTATACCATTCTAGCTTGAATTGGAAGTCGAGGATAGACAAGGAGAGCCATACTACGATGAGGTAGGTGGTCTTGTGCTAGTTGCATAATGTGAAGTTGTTTATATGATCCATTGTGTCGTGTTCCCATGTTTGTGGTGTCTCTTTATTGAGACTTGATCCGTGGTAATTCCTAAGGATGGTTAGGTGATTAATTATATGAATTGAAGCATATTGAGACTGCTTGTTTTACTTAAAGGCCACCCCATGGGTGCGTTTCCCTTGGATATTTATTGTTGGGCCTTTTGGATTAGGATAACCTTGGTCATGCCTCTTTTTCCTTGTTATGGGTTGTTTGAAATGAATTGATTAATTAAATACTTAAAAATGTAGATTGCTTCCTACTTAACCATGTAATAGTGTTACAATTACATGTGTTTCCTTATGATGAATTGCGTATATGTAGGGCTTGGACCTGTTGAATTATTCTTCCTGTAGTAAGAGATTTTTCATGCCTGTGGGAAAGGTTTTGTGTGACTATGGGCTATGTTTTGTTATGCCTATGGGAAATTGCCTATGGGAAAGGATTTTTTATGTTTGTGGATATCCTGAAGGAAGGGTTTTGAACTGAGGTTTGACTATTGTAATGACTTATGATGCAACTACCAAGATAAAGATCAATTTTCATTTACTTGATAGATTTATTACTGAGGTATCTAATGTGTTGGTTTGATTAGGGGATTGACTGGACATGGACAGATCCTAAGAACTTATGATTCTATGTAATTGAATTTCTTAATGAACGTGAATTATATAAATGGAACAATACTTGTAGGATTGTTTACATTTGTGTACTTCCTAGTTTAAATGCTTTAATTATTATACAATACTGCTGTATATACTCACTGATAGATTGGTACAGACATTTGGTGGTTTCATACTGGGATTTATTTCTCACACCCTATTTGGGTCATGTTTTTGGGCCCAAATAGACTGTATTTCTACAGGTGTCGATATGGGAAAAACTCCTTATATAGGTACATGATTGCTTCTTAAGAGAAGGATAACATCAGACCAATCCAAGGCTTACGATGATGCTATGTTTCATTTTGTGTTGTAGTACCTTAGTATCATATTGTACTTGATAGTAGTGTGTCTTGTTTTCATTGTTTTATTATAACATGTAAAATACTGCATCATTTTGATATTATATTCCTTCTGGTTATATTTACCTTTTAGTATTACATTGTTTACTTTAGTTGCATGCTGTTTATTGCTTCCTATATTGATATTATCTATTCCACTATGTTACACTATGCTAATAAGGTAATAGTTTCTCCACTATCAAACCTTAGTCCCTCACTAATAGTTGACATCCTCTTGTATTTGGGGATATGCGCTTGAGGCCATGTGGCCAACCGGGTACGGGGAACCATTTGAGCAGCTTCTAGATTTAGGATGTTACAGATTATATGCTCTAGTTAAGAGGCTATCTTATATCATGGGTTTTCATGATTGGGAGTGTATCCCATTAGGTTGTGGTTTTTATCATTTTCTATTTCAAAATGTGGAACTCAAGTTGAGTTCTTGGGGATTCAGATCACTATCACTGAATACATTAACCTTTTGACTACATGAATGGTATCTTGGACTTAAATCAATTTGAAATTTGAAACACCTATGTTCAGGTCTGGTTTAGAATTTTTTTCTTGAGTTAGATCCTATAGCATCCTCGGATTCTCCATGACATTGCATCAGTGATCGGAGCACCAATCAAGATAGATAAATAAACTTAATAAGATTGGTTTGGTCATTTTGAAATATTTCTCATTAAAATTGATTTGAGTGATGTTCTGGTTAATAATTCTATTCTATCAACTGATGATGAGACTCTGGATTTAAAAATAGTTTATTTGAAGCTTACTGCTATATGACCTAAGTGTAAATCAGTTGGATACTCCAAAAATGTATTTAGAAGACTTTAAAAATGATCCATTTGCCTTCTTGAGGTTCATACTTTTAGAGAATATAGGAAATGAAAAGAAAATGTGGCTTTTGACACTACTAAAAAAGATTCTGGAAAGCCTCATAGTTATGGGAAGGTTGTTGCTAGTAAGAAAGAGGTTCATGCCTCAGATGATCTTACTTACGAGTCGGTTGATATTATGGGTGAAGGGAGTACTAGTTTTCATGGTCCACCATTAAACCCCTAATGGGATGATATTTTACTTAAAGGGGAAGAGTAAATATAGGAAACCCATGATGAAACTTCCTTTAATAATTCTCTTTGTAGGATCGTTGAAGTTGTTCCTCAAAACATGGTCTCTTTGGATGATCAATCTGATTGTGAGGCTACTGCCCTAGAGGTTTTGGATGGTGAATTGTGACATGAACACTCATTTATCATTGGGAAAGGAAAAGATATAATGGTGGAAGATTCCCCCAAATTTAATAATCCCATCTCTAAATATGATGAGGTGAAGGAAAGGTGTATTACTCCAAATCTGGTGCATAAGGGGACTCTTTATAAGAGTAAAAATATCTCTGTGGATGAAGAGGGATTCTAGATTTCTCTTGGAAATCTGGATCCACTTTACGTCCTTTAAAGCACGGGATGGACTCGACTTGGAGTGTTGAAGAAGGGAAATATATGAATATTAACATTTATTTCCACAAAAAAGTCCAGGCTGAGATTGTTGGGACTGATCCTCTGGTAGGTGTGACCCAATCTCACTCTTACCCTCCTCTCTAAGTTGGTAACAATAAGAGTGATGACAATATTCAGAATATGGAGTGGGATTACCCACCTCATTTTATTAAGTTAATAAAACATACCCACGTTTATTTTGGAAAGGCCTCACATCAGGAATGTATTAGTGAATTGGAAAAAAAATCTTGTGTTACAGCTCTAGTAGACCAAGAAGGTGAAAGACCCATTGTGGGTATCAGTAAGGAGGAAACAAAATGGTATTTTTTTGCAACTTGAAGTTACCTTTTCTATGATGGAACAAAGTTTCTTTGGTTTCAATGGCTATGAGGTAGTGTAGAATTTTTTATACATTAACTTTGAGGATGGAATCTGAGCCAGTATAGAAATGGACTTTCAAAATTTATCTTGGAAATTTAGAATCTTCTCCACTTTGGGGGTCTCATCTGAGTGATCATTAAGTGAGGATTTCAAAGAACCACAAAGGGTTAAGTCACAACATAGAGGTCTCAATCTAAAGGGTATAGATAGATAGCATAGGAATATAGGAGATAAAATGGAGTGAATGGAATATATATTTCATTAACTTCTTTCTTTTTTTATTTGTCCATCCATGTATTGTTTGAATTCCATCTTCTATCCCTTGTACGCTTCTTTTTTATTAATAAATTTTGGGGTCAGGGGTTTTTTACCCAGGGATGAACCATTTGAGTAAATAAATAAATAAATAAATAAATAAATAAATAAATAAATAAATAAATAAATATTTATAATTTTACAAATACTTTTTTTAAAACAATATATATATATATATATATATTAGGTGTTTGGGGGTACAATTACATTAAAAAAACACACACCACACACATAGGTCGGAACGACAGGCCATAACCCCCCATAAGGGATAGTCCAACCATCAATCTTTATTTATTCAGTATATTCCCTAAAGGCCCAGTGGTCATGAAGCTCATTAGATGAACCAAATACCCACTAACAAGCCCAAAGGCCTAGTGTAATGATCCTGCATCATACTGCCCACGTCGCTAGACCTGCATCATGCCTACATCATTTCCTGCCTACATCATACATCATGCCTACATCACTATATGCCTATGTTATTTTCTACTGTAGTACTGTAATAGTACCTATGGAAATTCACTCCCCCTCAAATTTGAACCCGGGTCTGATGTAGGATTATGGGGAGATTTTACTACTCGGGTAAGCCCCCAACTGTAATTTAAAGCATTATATATATATTTTAATTATTAAAAAATATAAATTAATATATCATATTTATATTAATTAATTTTTTTAATTAATTCATATAAATATTTTTTTTGAATATAAATATGATAATTTTATATATATTAACAATATTTTTTATTAAATTTTTTTATCAGATTTAAGAATAGTGTTGATAAAGATATCTTTTTTAGTGTTAAAAAAAGTGCTGGTAAAGGGTACACCTTTATCAGTGTCTTTTTAGTACTGATAAACCATACAATTATCAATGATTTTAGTTAGTTCTAATAAATGTATCACTTTTATCAGCTCTTTTTGTTTAGCACTCATAAAAACTATCCCCGAATAAGCACTGATCTATGATATTGGGGTTTCATAAACATTTATCATCATCATAATAAATCATCTAGAGAAAGAATAAGGAAGGAATCATTAGATTATACCCCTATTAAAGCTTAAGTAACATAAAAGGATTCCATCTTAGATGAAAAATGATTTTGAAAGATCACTTGTAACATTTAATGAGGAAAACATCCTTTCCATTTTGAAATCACTTATTTAAAATCTAAAAATTTCTCAAATATTAAAGAAATAATTTTCTTTGAATATAAAATTAAAAACTTGTAAAGGAATATTTAAATAATTGAGTGGTTATAATGGTTTAAAATACCATTTATACCATACATGATAAAACAAAGATTCCTTTCACATTTTTAGTAAAAGACAAAAGTACCTCATTCAGAAAGTGATACAAATATTCCTTTTAAAATATTTTGAAAAAAGTAAAATGTGGGTAAAAATTAATTTAAACCATCATACTAGAATATTAAAAACATTTATGATTTCAATTAGAAACCATAGATATGGAAGACAAGGTTTTTTCGACCGAAGAGAGAAATAAAGTCGGTTTTCCTTAAAAACACTCTTTTGGAATCTTAAGTACATAAAGAGAGTAAAATAAAAGAAAATATTGTATTTTCATGAAATAGAGTATAATATTTTTTTTTGTGTTTATTGAGATGTATATCATAATATATCATCATTATAAGCATCATCATAAACAATCCTGACAAACAATGAGTTTACAACATCAAACCCTTACCACTTTGGTAACTTTTGAATTATAATACCAATGAAAGATTTTTTTCTAGAAATTAAAATACCCATACATTTCATAAGAATATTTTTAAATTTTATTCATGGTAAGTATACACACCACACAAAAGAAACAAGTGGTGAATATGACATGTGTCTCATAGAAATAAAAGTTTGATGAAGAATCTTTTACCTCAAGCCTCAAATTTCTTCAGACATGTTTGAAAATTATATATAATTAATATGAGTTTATTATAAATATATTATAGAGAAATAATTATATATATAATTATATATATTATTTACTTATGACATTTTATTTCATATTTATTAACAATTATTTATTAAAATCCTGTTTCGGGTAATAACTGATTTGTTCTTCATGTATGTTTTGGATTGATATTGTTGGTTATTTTACTTTTATAATGGTTGAATAATATTAATAATGTTAAAAAGGATATAAATATAATATAAATTCATTATATATTTATTTATATCAATCCATAAAATTTATATATAGAAAATTAATTACACCGTTCATGGAGACGGTAGGTCATACGTATGCTTGAATTTTGTTTCCATTTTCTCGATGGATGGAACAAAAGAAAGGTAAATATTAATTAAAATTTACATAATATTTTTTATATAATATATATAATATATATTCATTTAATATATCCTTTTTACTATCCATGTCAAAATAAAATGAAAAATGTATCACATCGTTTTGTGGAGGCAGTAGTCAACACGTACACGCGAGCGATGTTATTATTTTCCAATGGATTGGGTGGTAAGAAGGTAGATGTGATATTATAATTACATAAGTATAATTATGTAATAAATATAATATAAATATATTAAATAAATCATTATATCCAGCTAGGAGAGGTGGTGATGGAAAAAAATTACATTGGTTCACGAGGCGGTCGTCCGTCGTACACACGATCGACAGTTTCGTTTCCCATTTGATGGAAAAGAAGATGAATTTAGGTCATTACACTAAAATAATAACATATAATTATATTTAGGTACTTATTTAATTATATAATCATATTTTAATAATATTTTAATAATATTTTATTGAGTTTTAATAATAAACAAAATAAAAACGCCTAGTTAAGCATGATATATCTTCTTCAGACAACCTCCTTAAGTTACCACCAAAATCATTATTAGGAGAATTTAATAACAAAAATAAGTCCTATTTGATGTGGTGATGGAAGTAAAGAATAATTTTTTTTAATTATTGGACAAAAAAATATTTTTATGTGTGAAGAGGGGAGGAGAGGGGGTACCCTTTTATAAGTGGGGGAGAGGACATACTTGAAATTTTTGAAAAGAAAAAGGTATACCCACGGTTTACACATGAATCAAGGATAAAAAATGGATCATTATCAAACCTTATATGAGATATGGTCTAAATGTTTCTATAAAATATGATTTGGAAAAGTTTTTAGTCCATTTAAACCCTTATCTTTTTAGTTTAACCCTCGGTAAACACGTTTTAACCATAACTGAGATAATTAATTTTTACTATTTTTACTATTCGTTATGAAAAAATTAAGTTTATATTATTATATAATATTAATTATACTGATTAAAAATATTTAATCCATTTTTATAAGTTCAATTCATATAATTAGTATAATTTAATTTAAAATTAAACCCATAGATGCAATGTAAAAGTTGTTTCCAAAGAAAAAGTTTTCATAAGTATAAGTAGTTTTATATCAAAATTGAATCTAAAATTGATTCCAGTGAAATAAATTGGATTAATAATAATATAATTCAACTAATATTACTTTTAAAACCATTTTAAAATATAACTCAACTTTGTAAATATTTTAATAAAAAGGAAGTTTTTAATAAAAATTGGTATTTTTCAGTATTCATCGAAAAATTAATCTTTTCAAAATATTATAAAAAATTGAATCTAATATAATTTTAACACGATGATTTAAAAAAGTAATTAAATTTTTTAAAATAAATTTTATAAAATTGGTATAAATTAATTATATTATTTTCTCACAAAAAATAGTAAAACCATTTTTGAAGAAAAAATGTATTTTTGAAACCTATAGACTTTACAAGAAAATATATTTGATTTATATAAAAAACTTTATAAATATTTATAAAATATGGTTATTTATATTCATACCTACAATTTAAATATCTAGGTTATAATGGTCATGTTTAAATAATAATATTAATAGTATATTGTGGTTCGTTAAAACTCGGTGTTGCGTGTAACGTAAGTTGTCGAAAAAATTAAATTTATTTGAAAAAAATATTTCATAAAATATGAGGGGATTAAATTCTAACCCCTTTAAAATAAATTTATGCTTTGACATAACATAAATCTAATAAAAATAATAATATACTTTCACCTCATCGTATCCTCAGGTTCTGACATAGCTTCTTCAAGTTGGTGGTTTCTCCATAAAACCTTGACCTAGTGAGTGGTCATGTTTTGTAAAACTTTCTCACTATGATATAAAATCTATATAGGTTGTTATTAATATGAAATATCATGATCAAGTGGTATGAACTTTGAGTTTAGTACATATGAAGGACCAAATATGTACTTCCTCATGTGAAATACAAGGAACACATCGTAAACTTGAGAAAGGTTCAGTGTAAGAATGAAGTGATAAGAAACCATCCATAATCGATCAAGAATCTATAAAGGTAAAATATAAATAGGGATCAAATTTAATTTCTTCCCAAATTCTATAACCTTATCCCATATATAAATTCATAGAAACACATTCTCACCAACTTCAAATTCCAGATCACATTAATGATTATCAATATAACTTTTCTATCAACTTTGCATTACTATTATGTGTTGTTGAATGGATCTAATATTTTATACCATTTTCTTTTCTAGATCATGTAATAATATATATTTTTATCTAACTTAATCGTAGAATGTTGGAGTTCTAAAGTTCTTTCTTTAGAGGTATTCATATGGAACCATCTAAATGCTTGATTTAAAGCTATTGTTGTAAGAAAACAAAACCAGATGAAAGTGTTGATCCTAACCACCTTTTAAATCCATTGAACAAGATATAAACATATCATATAGGGTTTTAAGGGTCCCTTCATACTGACCATATGTATGAGTATGATAAAGAGTATTGAAACTCAACTGTGTATCAAGATATTCCTAAATACTTTTCCAGAACTTTGAGGTAAACCTCAGATCCTGATTAGATATAATTGAATACAGAACTCCATGAAACATTACAACTTCCTTAATTTATATCTTGGAAAGAATATCCATAGAAAAATATTCTCTTATATAAATGAAGTGTGCTAAATTTTTAAGGTGATCGACTATAACCCATATAACATTATTCCCTTTAGATTTTTTGGAGAGTCTGATAATAAAATCCATGGTGATTTTTCCCATTTCTATTCTGGTATGGGTAATGGTTGTAACATCTCCTTATAATTTTTTATCTCAACCATAAATTATTGACATACTAAGTACCTAGATAAAAACTCTAAAATATCTCTCTTCATTCCATCCCACCAAAAATACTCTTTCAAATCTCTATACATCTTTTTACTTCCAATATGAATATAGAATGAAGAACTATGAGCTTACTTTAACTGCTCCCTCTTCAAATTGGGTATATATAGAACACTTACACAGTTCCTAAACTTTATCATCCCATCATAACCAAGGTTAAAATTAGGAATATTTCAAACCTTCTTCTATATCTCTACATTATCCTTCAGCACCACTATAATCTTAACTTGAATTGATGGATGGAAACTCATTTGAGAAAGATAAGATTTATCTTCTTACTTAAATATTTCCATATACATCCTTTGAAAATCCATAAATATTGGATATTTTTTGACTCTAATAATTGATAAAATATCATGATAATTTCTACTTAAATATTTAACCACCTTTTCACTTTCACAGGGTGGTAATGTATTGAGCAGTAATAATCTTTAATCTGCTCCAACCATCTTCTCCGGTGCATATTAAACTCTTTTTATGTGAAAATATACATTAAAATTTTATGATATATATATATATATCATACCTTTATCCATAAATACAATGCCTCTATATTTTTAATGAAACAATTACCATAACTAACTCTAAATCATGAGTTGGGTAATTTTTCTCATGAACCTTCAATTGTTATAAGGCATAAGATATCACTATATCACTCTGCATGAAAAAACATCCCAATACCTTATTTGATGAATCACTATATATTAAAAACCTTTCTCCACTATAGGGTAATGTAATCAAATGTGAACTAACTAACATTTTCTTTAGTTCCTTGAAATTTTTCCCACATTCATCTGTCCATAGGAACTTGGCTCCATTATAAGTTAACTTGGTGATTGTATTAGATAGTTATGAGAAATTATCCACAAACTATTGATAATAACCTGTAAAACCAAGAAAACTTTGGATCTTAGTTATATTTGTTAGTCTGTTCCAACATTCAATACATCTGTTATTTTATGGAACCACATATATACCCTCTATCAAGATTATGTGAACTAAAAATGAAACCTTTTATAGCCAAAATTCATAATTTATAAATTTTTCATACAATTTATCCTTCCTTAGGGTCTTTAACACAATTCTCAAGTGATATTTTTTCTCTTAATTTCCTTTTGAATATATAAGAATACCTTTTATTAAGAATACCAAAAATAATCATTGTAATATCTAAAGAATCTATTCATTAAATCCATGAAGATAACATGGAAAATAGTAAGACCAAATGACATCACTATATATTCATAGTGCCCATAACTTGTAAAAAATGTTGTATTGGGTATATCCTCTTTCTTGGGCCTCATTTAATGATATCTATAACTAAATTCAATATTTGAAAAGTATTTATCTCCATGAATTTGATCAAACAAATCATCAATATGGGGTATAGGATACCTGTTCTTGATTTTGATCTTTTTTAGTTCCTAGTAATCAATGCATAATCGTATGGATCCATATTTCTTCTTAAAAAAAGATCTGGTTCACCCCATTGTGATACATGTGGATGAATGAATCCCTGATTAATATTATCATGTAGTTTCATCATCAATTCCTACAACTTAATTGGGGCTATTCTATAGGGAGTTTTAGAAATTGGTACATCACCAAATATATTTCTACAGATAACTCAACTTCATGATTCAGTGAAAGACTAGGTAACTCTTCCATAAACAAAACAAAAAATTACCAAAAAATAGGAATGTGATTGATGTTGATTTTCTACCTAATCATTTGATATAGAAAATCATTTTGAAAAGGAATCAAGACCCATAAAATAGATGTGATTTTCTTTTGAAATTCATATTTATCATCACACTGATAGACGGTCATAGGTTAGTTTGGAATATCAAATGTGACTTTCCTTCCTTATAAATTGATGTGATATTTATGTAGAGAAATCAAATCTATGAATAAGATAATATCAAATTAAACTATAGGAAGAATAAAAATATTTTCCAGAAACACATTCCCACAAACTTAAACTAGAGAATAATCATGGATTTGAGATGTGATCATCGTAATATTAGGGGATTTCATTGCTAATTCAAAATCTAATTATGATGGTGGTATTTTGAAACTCTTATAAAATTCTTAAAATATAAAATAGTGGGTATATCTAGAATCAAATAAGAAATTAAAATTTCTAGAGTGGATGATAATTGAACCTTTCACCACATTTTTATCGTACCCCTCATTAGAAATAGTGATTACATGAGATTTACGTTTTTCTCTCGACTTAAGAGGTTTTTGATATTGATAATCATCATTAACCTTCATATTTGAGAATTGGTTATCATAATTACCATAATCCTTGCATTTGAAACACTATATCATGGGAGGTGCATTCTGTGGAATTTTCTCTCTATTCACATCATTAGATAAATTATTCCCATCACTTCAGCATTCATATACTTTATTACCATCATTTCTATAGTTAAAAATTTATTATCCCCCTTAATAAAATTTCCTTCATGTTTCCTTCCACACTTATATAATGAAGGGAATTCCATCTTCTTCTCCCCATGTTTTTAGAGATTTCTTAGAATTTTATCTTTATTTTATTATGAAAACTACTATATTGACGGGTAACCCCAATCTCAATTTCCACCTTAAAATCACATCAAACAATTTATTAATAGTTATTGAAGTCCCTTATGGATAATTCACTTTACATACTTGGTCTTAAACCACTTAAGAATCAATCAACCCTACTTTCAGGTTGGATGATAATACCAGAAGTGTACCCTACAAGTCTTGTAAATTTTGCCTCATAGGTAGCAACAAATTAATTATCCTTATACTTTAGATTAAGTAATTCCTTATACATTTTTATATTAATAATATTATTAAAATAATTATTGAAAAATAATATCTTAAACTTATCCCACTCTATAGAGTCAATTTCTTCTTATTGCCTCATATTCTTCATAAGAGTCCACCATTTATCCACTTCACCTTTCAAATGATAGGCATACAAAATGATTTTTTCATTCTTAAAACAATGTATAATGGAAAATATATTTTTAATGGTACTAATAAATTTCTCATAAACCAGTGGATTAGTGAAACCACTAAAATAAGGTCAAAATTTCTTCATGAATGACTCAACAAAATATTTTCCCTTATTTTCTAATTTGTAAGTCCAACATGATTCATATCTTGATAAAGTTGTGTGAGAAAAAAATGAGAATTTTCATTCTAGATACCATAAAATTTGGTGTATGAAGAGGAAAATCATTTAATTGTCTATTGAATTCAGCATTACCATGATTCCTTTAGGTTCCATCTATTTACTAAAACTAATAACCATTGTGTGATAAATAATAATCAAAGTGGGAAAACACATAATCATGAAAAATAACTTATAGTATGTATAAATCATGAAAAATTAATTTCAATATATGACTCCTTATATTTAACCTAGGTCATTCATGGTCATAATCTATTCAAATTCCTCATGGTGGTTCATAAAGAGTTTATGAATTTTCAAAACATATCCCCTAAGAGTGTCAAACTAGGTGTGCAATATGGCTCATTATTATGAACTAGGTGATGATCAATTTAAATCCTAATGTTCCTTTTTGAATTTATTACACCTAAGTACAACTATACCATATCCACATACAATTATATTTTCCATATAGGGATTTAATTTCTTGGAAACCACTCGCTCTATCCTTCACCCAAATTCTAAGACAATTTCCTTTACTTTGAGTTATACTTAGACTTATCCCTAGGATTATCACTGAATTTTTCTAATCCTAGTTTCTAAATGTTAAATAAACCTATTTTATAATACCAATTATAGAGACCTAAAATTTTCATACATAGATATTTTATCTTAATAGATTAATATTTATTTCATCTTACAAAACCATGCATAGGGACTGTAAATGTTTAGTGTCTTTGGAAACTTGTATACATAAATAACTAGTTCATAAGTGAATTACATCATCTCACACCAAGTTATTTATAACTAGAACCCTTCTTAGAATTATCATATATAAAACATTTCTTCATAACCTGGGGAAAGGAAACATAAGAAAGGGTGAGCTCAGATACTCATTAAGGGTAATCAAGGTATATATCAATGATCAAATAAGAATAACATGAGTATAAGGGTATGTGAATATGATATTAACATTTTAAAACCATACCCTACATATCAAAGATCATAATCTCGAGTCATGGAATAAATCTTGGTAGTTTATAAGATAAAAACCATAAATTAATAAAAAACATGATCCCTGAGAACATAACATTGGTATAAGACATAGATTTTGGGCATATACATTAACATAGAAAATCATATTTCAAGGATATCCACCAAGACATTCATAACATGTTAGGCTTAAGATAACCAATCATGTAACTACTTTGGTCTTGGGATAAACTCTTGTGTATCCTGTTTTGGGCTTGCTATAACCTCTCATGTACCCTCTTTTAGGCTTGGGATAACCTCCCATGTACCCTATTTTGGTCTTGGGATAACCTCCCATGTACCCTCTTTTGGGATTGGGATAAACTCCCATGCACCCTTTTAGATCATAGAACATTAATCATTAACCAATGTATTAGAGAGAGATATAGGTCATGTTAATCACATAATTAATACATTCATGTTCCATAAGAACATAAAACATTCATTATATCATAACCTATGAAAAATAAATGGGTTTCATAAACATTTTATCATAGAATAACCTGTGGTAAAGAAACAGGTTTCATAAACATTTTTTATCATAACTATAAATCTTACAGAGAAATAATAATTATGGTATCATTAGATCATGTCCCCATTAAATATTAAGTAACATCAAAAAATGTAATCTTAGATTAAAAATGATTCTAAAATATCACATGGAACATTTATTGAGGAAAATATACTTTCAATTTAGAAATCACTTATTTTAAATATAAAAATTTATAAAATATTAATGAAAATATTTTATTTTAAAATAAAATTTGAAACTTGAAAATTAATCTTCAAATCACTGAGTGTTAAAAACATCAGAAAATACTGTTCATACTTTACATGTTAAAATAAAGATTCCTTTCACATTTTCGATAAAAGTAAAAAGTAGCTCAATCAGAAATTGATAAGAAAATTACATTTAATTTTTTTTATAAAATTTAAAACATGGATAAAAATTACATTAAACCATTATAGTATAATATTAAAAACATTCTTGAAATCACTTTTATAAAACATGGATATGGAAGAAAAATGGTTTTCAACTAAAGAAAGAAATAAATTCAGTTTTCCTAAAAAAATTATATAAGAATATTGAGGAAATAAAGAAATGAAAATTAAAGGAAAACATATATTTTTATGAAATAACAAAATATGAATAAAATTAACGTGTTTATTGATAGGTATATAATAATATATTATCATTGGAAGAATAATCATAAAGAATCCCGATAAATAATGATATTGTAACATCAAACCCTTACTACATTGGTAACTTTTGAATCATAATACCCATGAAAGAAAGAAACATATATTGAAATTTAAATCCCCATAAATCTAATTATAATCATAATAAAATACATTCCTTGTTATTATATAAACCAGACAAAATAAACAAGCAGTGAATATGACATGTGTCTCAAAAATATAAAAGTGATATGAAGAATCCCTTCCCTCAAGTATCGAATTTATTCATACACATTTGAAACTCATGTATAATAAATATAAGTGTTTTATAAATATATTATAGAAAATTAATAATATATATGATAGAATTTATAATTTACTTATGTCCTTTTATTACTTGTTTATTAACAATTCCCTGTTGAAATTATGTTTCGGGTAATAACTGCTTCGTTATTCATGTATATTTTGGTTTGGTATTTTTAGTTTTTTTTACTTTGATAATGGTTACATAATATACATAAATTTAAACATGATATTAATATATTAAATATTTATTAAATATTTATTTATAATAATCCATAAAAATTATAGATAGAAAATTAATTACACTGTTCATGGAGACGGTAGGCCGTACATACTCATGAATGTTATTTCCATTTTCTTGACATATGGAATGAATGAAAGGTAAATATTAATTTAAATTTAAATAATAATATTTATATAATATATATAATATATATAAATTTAATATATCCTTATTACCATCTATTTCAAAATAAAATGAAAAATGTATCACATCACTTCCTGGAGGCAGTAGTCCACACATACGCACATGTGATGTTATTATTTTCCAATGGATTGGATGGTTAGAAGGTAAAAGTGATATAATAATTAAATAATTATAAATATATAATAAATAAAATATAAATATGTTAAATTTATCATTATATATAGCTATGAGAGGTGGTAATGGAAAATAAATAACATCAGTTCGCATTGCGGTAATCCACCGTGCACACAATCAATAAGTTCGTTCCGCATTTGATAGAAGAAGAGGTGGATGTAGGTTATGAATATAACATAATAGAATCTATGCATATTTTATATAATATGTTTTATTATATCATTATATTTGAATAATATTTGAAGGAGGTGGAAGAACAAATAAAATAAAAATGCTTAGTTAAGAATGATACCAATTCTTTGGACAAACTCCTTAGGTTAGTACCAAAATCATTCATAAAAGGGTTTTATAATAAAAAAATTAATATATAACATGGTTAAATAATTAAGGAAGGTATTTTTACAAGTAATTTCCTAAAAAAAGTCTTTGTAAGTGTGAATCGGAGAGGAGAGTGGCTTCTCTTTTATATTGAGAGGACACACTTGAAATTTTTGAAAAGAAAAAGTTATACCTACATTTTACAAATGAAAAAAAGATAAAAAATGGATAATTATAAAAAATTAGATGATATAATTTCAAATTATTTCTAGAAAATAGGATTTATAAAAAAATTAGGTCATTTATACCCTTATCTTTTTAGTTTGATCCCCTGGTAAATTCATTTTAACCTTAATCACATTAATTAATTTTTACTATTTATACTATTAATTATGAAAAATAATTAAGTGGAACTTATTATATAATATTAATTATTCTTATTAAAAATATATAATCAATTGTTAAAAATTAAATTCATATAATTGGAAGAATTTAATTTAAAATTATACCCACATATGAAATGAAAAAACAAGTTTCCAAAGAAAAAGTTTTCATAAGTATAAGAAGTTTTATATGAAAATTAAAACTATTCCAATGAACTAAATTGTATTAATAATAATATAATAGAAAAAATTTTACTTTTAAAACTATTTTAAAATATAATTTAACTTTTAACATACTTTAAACAAAAAAATCAATAAACATCAGTATTTCTCACTATTCATAAAAAATTTAATCTTTTCAAAAAATTATAAAAAATTCATTCTAAGATAATTATGAAATGACTATTTAAAAAATAAATTTCATTTTTTAAAATAAATTTTTATAAAGTTATTATAAATTAATTATATTATTTTCTGACAAAAAATTATAAAACCATTTTTGTTGGAAAAATATATTTTTGAATCATATAAAGACTTTACTAGAAAATATATTTTCTTTATCTAAAAAATTTATAAATATTTTGAAATATGGTTATTCCAATTAATACCATAAATTTAAACATATATGTTATAATGGTCATTTAAAAAAAAATAATATTATTTGTATATTATGGTTTGTTAAAACTCGATGATGCTTGTAACACACGTAATCAAAGAAATTAAATTTATTTGAAAAAAACATTTCATAAAATTCTAGGTGTTAAACCATATGGAAGTGCTCTAAATGATTCCATATGAGGATTATTACCTAAATTTAAGGACATCTAAAAGAATAAATCTTTAGAGGATAAGTTTAAGATAAGAAGTTGAGGAAAATTTACTGGTCTATGTTCAATATGTTGGATTTTTGGGAAGAAGGGACATAAGAAGAAAGATTATAGGAATCAGATAGAGGATTATACTTCTAGATAAAGGAACTCAATAATTGTAATGGATAAAGGTACCGATTTGATACTAAGTATTATCATTATTAAAGAGTCATGAGTTATTGAATCGGGTGCTTCTTTTCATTCAATTGGTGCGCATGGGTGAATGGTCAATTATGAATTAGGAAGATTGGTAAGAGTAAATATTACTAATGATGAAGCTCTAAATATAGTTGAGAAAGGTGGTATTAACATTAAAATTAAAAATTAAAGTGTATTGTGACTAAAAGATGTTATACATATTCCAGGTATCTAGAAGAACCTCATATCAGTGAGACAACTTGATAAATGGGTTTTAGAATGTCTTTTTTGAACAGAGTTTAGAAGATCAAAAAAGGTATATAGTAATTACTTAAGGAGTAAATAATGAAACCTTATACTTGACTGGATAGAGTGATAAAGTTTCAATGATTATAAGCACTTAATTTTATGGTCTAGAAATGTGGTTGTGTAGGTTTAGTCACCTCAATAAAAATAATTTGAAAGTTATAGTAGTGAAAAAAATTCTTAAACTTAATCTCACAGACCTTGGAAGGTGTGAGAGTTTTATATTAATAAAATAGAAAAGATCTTACTTCAACTTTTATAATAGAAATAATAAGTTATAACTTGTTCATTCTGATGTTTTGGGACCAACCCCTATTCACTCAAATGGAGGATCACTGTACTTTGTGACCTAAAATGATGATGCTACTCAAAAGTTCTATGTTTAATTACTAAAGAATAAATTTGATGCGTTTTAAAAATTTATTCCATGGTATTTTTTGACCAAAAAAGAGTGTGAATGAAAGTAAAAATGTATCCAGATAGACAATGGTGGGGAATAAACTGAACAAAACTTTCATAACTTTTATTGAAGGAAGGGAATTAGTCATTGAAAGAATGTTCTAGGAACTCTAAAAAAAATTAAGTAGATGAAAGGATTAATCAAAATCTATAAGATAAAAAATTTATTATGAGGATCCACTCTAGAATTTCTAAGATAATTTTGGGTAGAGACAATAAATACACTATCATATTTTGTGAATAAGAGTCTAACTTTAGCGGTGGGACAAGATCTATCAGAAAAAATTTGGTCTGATAAGAGAATATAAGTAAACCATCTTAAAGTATTTATAAGTTTATTTTATGTTCATATAAATTCTAAAACAAAGATAATTTTGAGTCAAAATACAATGTTTTTTTCTTATTAGATACGGTGATAATGGCTTTGGATATTTTCTACGAGATGATAAAAAGAAAAAATTCATCTAAAGCCACAATTTTGTTTTCAATAAAGTAATTATGTGGAAAGATCCAAACTTGATTAAGAAGGAAGTTGACAATGGATCAACTATTGAATTCCAAGATGATTGAACAAAGGTTATTGGATAGACTCTTCATCTAGAGATTTTAGAGGAAACTTTATATGATGGGGCTCTAATAGTCAAACTACTAGATAAAAAAAGACCAAAAAGACTATTTATGGATAGATACCGACCATTTTTGGGTAGAGAATGATCAAAAAATCTCCACCAGATAGAGTAATTTTGGATGTATTACTATTAAATAGATAGTTTCAAATAGAAAAACCTGAGGTTGTTATGAGAATATCCACTCATATCAAAAAACTATTTCAAATATTTATATCTAATATGAACTTTCTACTTCTAATTAATATAGGGGAACCATAATTTTTGGAAGATATAGATACTCTGAAAGACTCGAAATAGTGGGTCTCAACCATGAAAGATGAAATGAATTCCTTAATTCTCAATAATAACCAAGATTTGGATAAACTACCAAAAGGGAAAAGTGATCTATAGGAAAATGAGTTTTTTGTTTGAAATAGGAAGCTGATGGAACTAATAGGTACAAATCATGGTTAGTGGTGAAGGGTTTTGAAAAAAAGGGATAGAATTTTCTAAAAAAAATTCACTAGTAGTTAAGTACGTAACCATTTATATAGTGCTCAACATTATTGCTTCCAATGATTTAAACTTGGAGTAGATGGATACAAAAACATATTTTATTTATAGATATTTTAAGGAATAAATTATATGGTTTATCCCAAGGGTTATAAAGTTCATAAAAAGGAGTATTTGGTTTATAAATTGAAAAAAAGTCTTTATGGATTGAAGTAAGTTCCAAGATAACATAATCATAAGTTTAAAAATTTCATGCTCGAGGAAAGTTTTAGTCGATGTGATTCTGATCATTATTTTTATAAAAAGTAATGAGTCATGTATCATACTATTGTTGTATGTGGATGATATGTTGATTGTTAGTATAGAGTTCAATAATATTGAGGAATTAAAGAGGAAAATTTCAAGAAGTTTCAATATGAAAAACAGTGGACAAGTTAATAAGATCTTGATGATGAGAACTAAAAGGGATAGGAAATAAAAATATTTTTTTTATCCCATAAGGAATTCACAAGGAAGGTCATTAAAATATTCAGAATGAATGATTGTAAATCTGTATCAACCCCTATTACAAGACACTTCAAACTTTATAAATCATAGGTTCCATCAAATGGTAGAGAAGTTTGTGACATGGGGAAGGTAAATTTTTCCTCATAAATAGGAATTTTGATGTATGTAATGGTTTTCAATCAACAAGATATTAATTTTATAGCGGGAGTTATTATCTATTTCATTTTAAATCTTGGAAGGAAACATTAGAAAGCTGTCAAATATATCATTTGATACTTGAAAGGGTTTGGAGGATGAAACTTTATGTTTTAGTGATGATGATCAGTTGAAGATTTTTGTAGATATAGATTTTTTTAGAGATGTGGACTCATGGAAAAGTACTAAATGTTTTATATTTACTTTTGGTGGAACATCATTTAGCTAGATGTATCTATTTTAGAGTGTTTCTAGCTTATATACAACAAAAGTAGATTATGTTGTTACTACTAAAACATAAAAGGAGTTGATCTGGTTGATATATGTGATGAAGGAACTCATAAATGGATCAGACATAGGAATTTTATTCTCTGATAATCATAGTGTCATTCATCTTTCTCACAATCTAGTGTTTTATAAAAAAATGAAACACATTTACCTAAAGTATCACTTTATTTGAAGTATTATGTAAGATAAAGTGTTGGTGTTTTAAAATATTACTGGAAAGAAAAATTTTGTGGATATGTTTACAAAGGTGATAGTATATGAATGTTTGAGGTAATACTATGCCTTAGTTGGACTTAGATGATCATACAAAGTAGATAATACTACATGTTTCAGATAGAATATGATATTATATGGATGATTAAAGAATGATTAAATCCTAAATCAATATCTAAGTGGGATATTTTTGGGTTTGTGGAAAATCATTAGCATCCTGAGACAAAGTTTTCTAGATAGAGATCATCAAGAAGAGATGATATGATAAAGTCATATTACAGAGAAAACCAAATGAGTGTTTTTTACTTTTTAGTTTCATCATATCATGGTGGAAGGTTTAATCAAACAGACTTCAATCATACAAAGATCATCAGATAGAGATGACCAAATAGAGAAACCCTACATTGAGACTTTGGTTACATTAGATAGATATGATTGAAAAAATTACACAAAATGGAGTTCTCACAGATAGTGTTCACCTAGGAGGTGACTCCCTACATGGGATGTGTGATTGGTGACTAGTTATTGGTAGTTCCATCATATGGTAGAATAATGTATTAGAGGTTTCTTAGGTCAATGAGAGGTTGACCATGAATATCAGAGGTCTGTGTAACCTGTTCATTAGATGAAGACCTATATAAATAGAGGTGGTGTCCCAAAATTGATGGATGAAATTAATTTGTTGAATAATGTAAGTTTTTGACTAAATTTTCTAAGTATTTTTTAAGTAGATATAAAGTGCGTGAATGAGTGATGTATTTACTCATATCTTCAATAATGAAAATGTTTGCAGTGTTCTCCCATAGATGTAAGAAATTTTTTTGAACCACATAAATCTTTTTTTAAATTTGTCTTTTTTGTGTGAAGATCAATCATGGAGTATTGTGTGGTGATTAAGTGGGATATCATCCTAGTTACAGTGTACAAACTCAAGGGAGGAAGTTATCAGATAAAAATATATTTATTAGCATTATGGATCTTTCCACTATGTAATATGAAGGTGATCAAATGAATGTCTATCCAGTGTATGATGTTCTTTCTAGGTTCATCCCATGGAATGAACATAGTGATTATTTCTTCCCTATCAAGTGATATCCAAGGGTTGGTTTTACTTCACTCACAATATTTAGGTTTCTCCTCTCCTATCCTTGTAATTTATTCGATTTTAGTTGTTTATACCATTATAATAAGAATGAATTTAGAGGAAGGGAAGGTTTGTATTGATAAGTTTGATGGAAAAAAATCTTCCTTTTAGAGAATGAAACTATAGGATATTTTGATACCAAAATATATGGATTCAACTTTATTTGGTAAATATCCATAAATAAAGGACAAGATAAAATGTGAGTGTTTAGACAGGAAGGATTTAGCCTTGATCTAGATGTATCTTACTCAGAATATTGTGTTAAACATTAGAGAGAAGAAAAATACCATATAGGTTATGAAATATTTGTCTAACATGTATGAGAATCCGATGAATCTTAATTTTTTTTCATGATGTGAATATTTTTAGCTTGTGGTTAACTAATGAAAGACCTTTATCTAATCATGTTATTGACTTCAACATGATCTAACGAAAGCACATGTTAGTGAAGGTAAGTTTCATATAATATGTTTGGTATTTTCTTATCCTTTCTTCACTTCTAGATAAGTGGGATTTCATGGTGAAAATAGTGACCAAATCTAGTGGGGAGTAATATATTATGTTTTATGACATTCGAAAATTGATCTTGAATGAGGAGTTTAGGAAAAAGGAAGCTCAAACTCCATCTGGAAGTAATATCAATGCCAACATATGAGGGTGGTCACCTCAATGGAAGAACCATCAGAAGAATAAATATTCAGAGGATATGTCCTAGAAATGAATTCGAGGAAAATTAACTATTCTATAACCCAAATTTTGGATTTTTGGGAAGAATGGACATATCAAGAAAGATAACAGGAATTGGATGAAGGCTTACACTTCCAAACATACAATATCGATAAGTATAACATATGAAGGTTACAATTCAATACTAAGTATGATCATTCCAAGATCTATTGGTTATTGAATCAAGTTATTATTTTCATTAAACTGGTGATTATGGGTGAATAATTGATTATACATCATGAAGCTTGGATATAGTACATCATACCGATGATTAATATTTGGATATATGTGATGTTAACATTCAAATTAAAAATGAAAGTGTCTTAAGATTGAAAGATGTTAGACATATTCTAGGTATCCAGAAGAACCTTATATAAGAGGTAAAACTCAATAATGTACGTTTTAGAATGAATTTTTCAAATGGAGTTTGGAAGATTAGAATAGGGTCTATATTTATTTCTTGAGGAGTAAATAATGGATCCTTTTACTTGATCAGATGAAGTGATGTAGTTTCAATTACCTTAAGAACTTCATCGGATGGTTTGAAAATGTGGCACTATAGGTTTGGTCACCTCAGTAAAAATAATAAAAAAATTATACCAGTGAAGTGAATACTTAAACTTGATCTCACAGATCTTGGAAGGTGTGAGAATTGTATATTAAGAAAATAGAAAATATTTTCCTTCTGATTGGATGGTATAAATCCAAACAATCTAAAGTTATGACTTTTTCATTTTGATGTTTGTCCACCTTCCCCTATTTACTCAAATGGAGGATCATTGTAAATTGTGACCTTCATTAATTATTATACTCAAAATGTCTAGGTTTAATTCCTAAATAATAAATCTAATATTATTCATACAATTATTCATGGAAAAGTTTTGACTTAAAAATAGTGTGAATGAAATTTGAAATGTATTAGGATAGATACTGGTGGGGAATACACTAGACACAAATTTCATAACTTTTTTCATAGGAAGAGAATCAAGCATTAAAAGACTATTTTAGGAACTCCACAAAAAAATGAAGTAGTTAAAAGGATGAAACAAATTCTATAAGAGAATTCCTGAATTATGAGGCCTTACTCTATAATGCCTAAGGGAATTTTGGGAAGAGGAAATAAATACAATGACATGTTTGGTGTACATAAGCCCTACTTTAGTTATGGGATAATATCTACAGGAAAAAATTTGGTTTGGAAAGATACCAAAGGTGAACTATATTAAAATCCATGGAAGTATCATGTATGTTCATATTTATGATATATACAAAGATAAGTTGGATTCAAAATGTAAAGTGTTTTTTCTTGTTGGATACGATGATGAGAACTTTAGATATCATCCAGGGGATGATGAAAATAAACAAGCCATCTAGAGCTGAGATGTTGTTTTTAATAAAGTACTTATATGAAGAACAATGAGACAAACCAATTTTGTATAGAGAATGATTGGACAAGATATTATCAAATTAAGAATGATCATATGAAGAATTTTCAAGTGGATAATGTTCAGAAAAACCTATAGTAGAAAAATAAAGTTTTTATGGATGACTATTAGATAGAGAGTTTTAAATAAAAAAACTTAGTTTTTTTCGGAGAATATCAACTCATATTATTAAACTATTTTAAAGGTTTGGGGACTATATAGACTTTCAAATTCTATGGGAGTTGGGGAACCATAATTTCCAGGAGAGGTATCTACTCTTATAGACTTGAAATAGTGGGAGTCATCCATGGTAGAGGAAATGATTTCCTTAAGTCTCAATAAAACTTATGAGTTATCATAATTACCATAATGGAAAAGTTCTATGTAAAACAAATGAATTTTTAATTTGAAAGAGTAAGCTGATAGAAGTAAGTGGTATGAAGAAAGTTTGGTGGTAAAGGGTTTTAAGGAAAAAAAATAAGGGATATACTTTTCTTAAAAATTTTCACCAGTTGTGAAGAACACAACCATTTATATAGTTCTCTTCATTGTCGTGTCCAATGATCTATAATTTGAGTATATGAAAATAAAAATATCTTCTCTTCAAGGATATTTGGAGGAAGAAATTTATATGGTTTATTTAAAAGGTTATAAAGTTCACCGTAAGGAGGATTTTCTTTGTAAGTTGAAATGAATTCTTTATGGATTGAAGAAAGTTCCAAGATAGTGGAATAATAACTTTGAAACTTTCATTCGTGATAAAAGTTTCATTCAATGTTAATCCATTCATTATTATTATAGGAATCAATGGGACTATATGACGTATATCATATTTTTAATGTATCTAGATGATATGTTGATTGTTGGTTAAGAGTTCCATCATATTGAGGAACTAAAGGGGAAAATATCAATAAGGTTTGAGATAAAAACCTTATACAAGCTAAGAATATCTTGAGGATGATAATTGAAATGGATAGGAAAGTTGTCTCTTTGGTTTTATCCTAGATATAATTCAAAAGGAAGATCATCAAAAGATTCATAATGATATATTTTAAATATATCTAAACCCCCCTTGTGGGATACTTCAAACTTTCAAAATCATAGACACCATCAATGAGTAGAGAAGTTTGTGACATGTGGAAGGTTTAATTTTCCTTATATGTAAAAAGTTTCATGTATGAAATGGGTTTTTATGTCTCATTTTTTTACATGTAAGACTTTATAATATTTATAGGAATATTTTTAGATCTGGGCACTGAGACGATGTGATATTTTGAGTCCTAGTGAGTCTGGAATTGATATTTTAATGATATTAAATACATTAATATCAAACATATGTATTTTCCCTAAAAAGTGGAATAAATATCAAACATAGTCTTGGATTGGAAATAAAAGATTAACATTGAGTTCAAAATATAGGGTTTACCCTAGGCATGTCACAATCTTTGTCAGCGTTGTGAATTGGGTTAAAATCCACCACAGGTGAAAATAATGAAATAAATTAATTTAATAAATTAATTTATTATGATGATAAAATGATCTGGTTTTTCCAATATAAATATTCTATTATAAACAATTTTTAGGGTTCTCTTCATAACCTAAATAATTGACAAGAGAAAATGAAGAAATGTTAATGGGCATTAGGATCATGGATCGATTAACGGAGTACCGTAAGGAACACCAATGATGACACAACTTGTGGATCTCATCAACAAAAATGAAATGTGATAATTCTTCTTCAGTGATTGATCCAAATGAAGGTAGGGATTTTGTGTGTGTGGATTTATCCCATTTTGATTTACCTGTGACTAATATAAATTAATCACATAACAAATTAATTTATGGATCGATCATTTGATTCAAGTTTTTGATTTATCTTCCTATGGTATATGAATTGATATTGTTTTGATTTATTTATTTCTCTTCATTCATCAGCCTATGACAATGAATTGATGCCAATGTGAACATTGGCCATGTCTGTTACTAATGTTTGTGTTTTGTGCATTTTCTCTCCCTGCTCTACATGAATCCATCATTTGAATTTTATTTTAACCTATGATTTGACAAATACCTGATGAATGATCATTGAACATTCGGTCTTTGGAATAATAGATTTCTACCACAGGTTTGAGATGAAGATTTTACATTACAATGGTGGTATGTGATGATGACAGTAGATCCACAGATGGATTGTGAGTTTTTGTTCATGGGTTTTTCATGAAATTATGATGATAAACAATGGTGGTTATTTCCTAAGTAGGTCATATGATCAGAATCCATCCAAAAATGGTGAGAGGGTTTGGTCAACCACAAATCCACAACGTACGATGCACTTTTCAGTGAAATCAGTGGTTACAGATGGTGCAGGAGAAAAATGTGAATATCCCAGTATTTCTATTAAATTTATAACTACATGACATGTAATCCTATGAAAACATGTTGTGTAGTCCCCTCTATGTAGTGATAGGGGTTTTACGTAGTGATTAGAATCACATGTCGTGTAACCCTTAGTCGACCAGCTTGGCGTGTATAGGGGTTACATGCCTAGGAGGCCATGTATTGTTACACATCATGTGTTCCAAATTACACACCGTGTAATAGGTGGTTAATGGATCGACATGTACGAGGGGTACATGTACATGTTTCCATGTGGCCCGACATCTCATATACTTGAGAAGTACATGATTAGAACTATGTACTCAGAAATGGGAGAGGTCATGTACTTAGACACATCCAAGTACACGGGAATGACCCAATGTACATGGGCATGGTCAAAATGAAACGTTGAGTTCTAGGGTGAAATTTACACACCATATACCATTGTGACATGATATTTATTGTGGAAAATTACATGATGTGTGATTCCAAGACACATATAATTCCATACCTTGTGAGACATGCCGTGTACTCCTAGGGACACATTGTGATTTCCTTTGAGGATAGGTTGGAGTCCTCCTCCTTTCATTTTAGCTTTATTGTGAGATTGTGTGAGATTCCTTGGACTAGTATTAGTTGAGTGTGTTACCTTGGTCCATCCCTATGATATTTTTGTGCAACATCCCATTCTCATCATAGAGGGCGACCCCTATGCAGCTTCCTGTTGATCAGTATAGTGTGGGTGAGTTCCCTTATTCTGGATTGAGTCATCTCAGTTCTCTTCTATTGGGGATGATATGAAATATGTTCCTAAGCATTGTACCTTAGGCCCCTATATATCTTGGATCATGTATCCCTCTAAGAGGCCCGTAGTGATCCACATTTCCTTTGTGATTTACCTGGGTAGGGTTTGTGGAATTAGCATCACCCACACTTACATGGGTATTGATCCCCTATCTAGGAGGATAATTCTAGTAGGTTTTGGTGTCCCCCAGTGATCCCTAGGAATTGAACCCTATCTATGTATTGAGATATGATCTTTTCAATTGGGTATTAGTCCGATATAGTTTTTATCTTAGAAGAAACCTCTTAGTTTCCCCCATGATTCTCCTTGGATAGACCAGACATGCATGACATCTAGGATGAGTTTCATTAGTGGAAATGTATCTTGGGTAGAGGTTCCCCCCGAACGAGCATTACCTTAAAACCTCACAACAGATATATGACTAGTAATGGTTGAGACCCTTATGACTTAAACTCTTTTATAAGTATATCTGGTATATCCTTCATTATCATTATGACTCATATATTTTTTTAAATACCTATGTTTGATGAGATGCCTACTCTTGATGCTTTATGTTTTGTGTTATAGGGGCATCCTGCCGAGTATTATTATACTCACACTTACATGGGATATTCCCACACATGTTATGTCTTATGAATATGATGAATCTTTTTTAAGAGTCCTTGGAGGACTATTAGAAGGTGGAGTTTAGTTTGGGCTAGAAATACTAAGGTGTATATCAGTGTTTCATTTGACAACATACCCATCCTTCTGAGAAAGTCATAATTTACTTTTTAATTTTTGGGTGGGATTATATTTGGCATCTTTTTATGTTTTCCAGTACTATATTTCATACTATAATTATGGTATTATAAATTTATGCATGCATTTTTATCAGTTGGTTTAAATTTCAACATTGTATTGGCTTGGATATGTGTGCATGTGTACAAGTAAATTAGGAAAATTCCTCCCATGTGTGTGATATTCCTACTCGGTGTGGGTCTATAACTTTTGGCCTATTGAAGGCAGGATTGGGGTAGTTACGGCTCGAGACCTGTCAGGTCAGGTCATGATAGAGTGATATAAGAGGATTTCCATCTTAGAAATGGAGTTTAGAGTTTCTATACATGAGATTTGGTTTGGGAATTATATAAATAGTGTTAAATGGTTTGAGTTTTTATTTTAGGCTAGGGATTCTAGTTTTGGTGCGACGGTTGAGGTATCCATTCACCAGGACTCTGATAACCTACTTGTTGACTCGGTATATGTTGGCACTGATTGTATAGAAAAAATTTATACATGAATCATACATAAATGGGTTGTGGTTTTTAAGCATGGATGATTTTATCCTATTGACCATTTAAGGTTTTGGTGCTCTACTAATGGGTATAGCGACACTCAGGTTGAATCCTTAGTGATGGGACAAATTTTAGAGACAATTTTTTGATTGATAATATTTTGATTGGGGGGGGATTGTTTGTAGAGATTAAATGATATGATTGGAAGATGATTCTTGATTTAAAGATTTAATAAATATTGGGGTGAGTTCAACATTGGGGATGTAATATTATGATATCCTTGAGCTTTGCTTTATATTGCATTAAATTAACACCCACTTTATTAGATGATTTTGATCATAATTCTCTAGTGTTGAGGCTTTAATCCAAGCCTTAATTTAACTTATAGTTATAATATCAATAAAAAATTGTTTATGGTAGTTTATTTATGGTTCCAATAATCCATGGAAACCACTCATTAAAAAAACATGTCATTAATTGATGAAATTTTAAGTTCAACATACACAACATTAATTTAATGAATATTAATCGAACAAAATCTATAAATCCCTTATCATACCCAAATTATGAATCACAAAAATGGAAGATTTACTCAGCCATTGATCTAGTTATTACTCTGGTTTAATATGTTTCTGATTATTAATTATAAATAGAATAAAAATAATAGGATAAGAAACAAGTTGTGTGCTGAACACACACACGAGCGGTGAAGAAAGTTAAATACAAACTTGGGATTAATTTAGATTTTAAAAGACGAAAGGGTTTATTTTGATTGAATTAATATATTTTAATACCATTCATATTATTAAATAGAATATGGATAAAAATAATATATGATGAAGAAGAAACATTCATTAAAATTCTATTTAAATGAAAACACACATACATGATTACAAATAAAAACAAACAAAAACAAACAAGAAAAAGAAAGTGGAGGAGAAGTCTCTATTGTTAAAAAATGATCAATTAAAGTACTCATATGCCCTTGTAAATGTTTTATTAATTTCAAAACTCCTACTTAAGTGATGAAATTCTTACCCCTTTCAAGGAGAAGAGGGGAATGTATATATATCCCAAGGAGGTGGACTATTTTCATTCCAAAATTGCCCCTCCACTTGGCTCGATTATTTACCATTAAAAAAACATAATCCTGATATATCTTATTATTAAAATTTGTAGATATGGACAAGCTATGTCTACTTTGAAAATTTGGTAGCCTTTAGACTTTTCTATCCAAAGTTATGACTATTTTACTAAACAATGTGTAGATGTACATTTTTATCAACACTTTTTAGAAGACTGGAATTTGAATGGGGTTTTGAATAGGAAGATTACCTAAAATTAGAACCATTTATTATAAAAATTTGGCTTCCTATATCTTGTATTTTAAACTTCAAAATATAATCTCGAATTAATGTCTATATTAAGAGAAGAGTCAATAAATGTGTACAAATTTTAATTCAAAGACAGAATGGTGGGATAGAATTCAAATCATCCTTTTGGAATCTTTTTGTTGGATTTAGAACTTGAATTTTTTTTCCTTGGTTAATTTGGATATTCAAGAATATATTCAGGAGTTTCATAAAATTTGGGCTTCTGGATTGAGGCAAAAAATTGTATCAATATGGATGGTCCAATTTTATTACAAATTCTTTGGGGCTTCTTCTATGGACTATATGACCATTAAAATTTTCTAATTGGACAAAGAATCCTTATAATGGTATGTTTAAAATTGAATAAGTAACCCTAAAAAACATTAATTACACAATTTGGATTATTAGTATGAGAGTTATGATTAAAAAATTAAAGTGACTCGAATATGGATTATTTCAAATAATGCTCAAAAATTATACTTAATATTAAAACATGAATAATTCACACTAATTATGCACTTTTCATAGAAAATAAATAAAGGTAGTAAATAAAAAGTTATTAATAAATTAATAACATCAAATCTCCCACACTTAGTCCTGTGCATGTACTCATGTATCACAAATATAAAAACATAACTAAATCATTTTCACTCACCAAAAAATATTAATTTTTTTCCCAAATCAGGGGAGTTTTAGAACATTTCACTCATCCATATTAAATTCCACCACAAATTGTTACATAATTTGTTTTAAAAAACAATTAATTTTTCATGATCAAATTTAGAAATGGAAAATGTGGGAACTCACTCCTCTCAAGATGATAATAATTTATTTATGGAGGTTCACTCAATCACCAACCACAAGTGAAAATCTTAGAGTTTGAAAGAGCTATCAGCTTCAATTACATATCCTAAAGTGCACAATAATCAAGAGGTTTTTTAGGGTTTTATTTATAGATATGGTATGGTATGAATTTAATTTCCAAAAGAGTTGAAAAGAGGGGTAAAATACTAACATGGGTAAAACAATGGACAATTTATTTTGTAAAGAAACATGAACGCACAATTTATTTTAAAAAGAAACATCGAAGGAAATGGAAACAAATATTTACACGAGAATGATTATGTGAAGAAAGAAAAAAAAGATGAATTTTTTTTGAAGGGGATGAGAAGATGAAATATTTTTAAAACAAAAAACTTCTCCCAATGACATAAGTGTTCCTTTTCTTTTCTTTTACTTTTTTTTTCATTTTTTCGAAAGTTGAACTTGAAACAGATATCACACTCGTCTTCAAACCCATGTTTGATCTCATCATAACACTAATTTTAATAGTTGTAATAATATAAATGGTTGAGGAAGATTGATTTTTGACTTGCCCAATACACAACCCATTTTTTTTTTGTTTTTTTAATTTTTTTGAACACTTTTCAATTACATTTAAAAAATCACATAAATGAAAATACATTCCCCAAACTCACCAAATGAAAACCTATCCCCACACTAAAATAGATTCTTTTCCTTAAGCATATAATAACATGTTTAAAATCAATAAATTAATACCCAAAATGAAATCCATTCCCCCAAACTTAAATTTCAATAAATTATGAAATGTAATTCCATATAGATGTTGGGTGGGACAAGTTATTAGGCTTGTAATGTTTCTATCAAAGAAAAGGTTTTCACAGGCTTGAAGGGGATTTAAAAAAGAGGATTAATGTAAGGTTAATGGGAGCCTATTTTACTATTGTGATTCTCATGTGGTTTAGAAAAAACCTCTATCATATTAATAAACAATAAAGTAGGACATTCAGCTAGAAGGTCCAAAAAAATTAAGAATCACAATTAGGGGTGAAAAAAACACATTTTGAAAATATAGTAATAGGTGACCTTTGAATGAAATTTAATGTTGTTCCTCATGGTTGTGGAAGAAACATTTTCCAAATAAAAAATTGATCATTAAAAATTTGTTGGATTTGACAAAAGATTATTTATCCAAATTTAGGGTGACAATAAAAAATTATTGAGATAAAAAAATGTATCTTGACTCTATAAAATGATTGAAATAAATTTTAATAGTGGATGGTGAGTAATTATGACTTTTTTAGTTTTTTAGTTTGTTTTATAGTTTTTTATAAAGACCCACCCACACAAAATAGAAATAAAAAATAAAAATTTTAGGAGGAAAGTGGTAAAAAATAGAAAGATAAAGTAAGAAGAAGAAGAAGAGAGAGAGGGATAGAGAGATAAGAGGAGTTAAAGGTAAAGAGGTTCCCCTTAGTTTGGATTTGTGGGGTTTCCATCTCCATCCAGTGGTGTGTAAAATGTAGAATTTGTGGATCCGATGGAAGTCGATGCGGTTCCTGGGATATGTGTCATCCCATGGTGATACTTTAAACGATGTCTGTTAACTGTGAATATCCTTTTAGAAGAAGGGTCTTTGAATTTCACTGCACAAAATGGGTAAACATTAGAAAAAATAAAAGAACCTTCCCAATAAGAATTAAGTTTACCTGGGTAAAGCTGAAATCGAGAATTTAATAGAATTACCTTTTCACCTTCATGAAATACCTTTCACAAGATGTGTTTTTCATGGAGTGCCTTAGAATTTTGTTTGTAGAGTTTTGAATTCTTGTAAGAATCTCATTTAATCTCCTCCAATTCATTAAAATAAAACAATATTTCTTCACCATATTTTACACAATCAAAATTACATGTTTTCATAGCCCAAAATGAGTTGTGTTAGATTTCAACTGGTAAATGACATGATTTACTGAAAACTAGCTTAAATGGAGACATCCCCATGGGTGTTTTATAGGCAGTTCGATAAGCCCAAACCACTTCACTAAGTCTTTTAGGCCCATATTTTTAGTGGGATTTACAATTATCTCAAGCAGTATTTTCACTTCTCTACTAGGAAGTTCAGCCATGCCATTTGTTTGGGGGTGATATGCAGTTGAATTTTTATGTACTTCCCCATTTTTTTAGAAGAGATTCCATGGTATGATTATAGAAATGAGTTCCCAAGTCACTTATCAATACAAATGGTGTTCCAAATCGATGGAAAATGTGGGTTTTTTAGGAACTCACTAATAGTATGTGTATTATCCTTCCTAGTGGGTTTGACCTCAACCCACCTAGAAACATATTCAACAGCTAGAAGAATATATGAGAATCCATTGGAAGGTGGAAACGGTCCCATGAAATCGATTCCCCAAACATCAAAGATATCACAAAATATTAAGGGATTTTGAGTCATTTCATTTTTTTATAAATTGTTCCATACTTTTGGAAAGTTAGGAATGATTTTAAAAACTCATGTGAGTCCTTAAAGAGTGAGGGCTAGAAAAATCCAAAGTCTAGGACCTTTCTGTAGGTACTTTATGGTCCAAAGTTTCCACCTCTGGGAAGTGTGTGAAAGAATTCCAAGATGGAGGAATGTTCATATTCATAAACACATCTCCTAATTACCATATCAACCCTAGTTTTTCAATGTTTATCATCTTCCAAAAAATAGAATTTTGAACCACATTTCAGTTTCACTTTTTGTTCTTTTGGACAATTTTTTAGGAAAAACACCAATAACCAAGTAGTTTACAATTAGGGAATACCATGGTGACATTGGAGTGAGATATTAAAGGTGATCAGTGTGGAATTCAGGATCAATGATTTATGAATGAGAAGAATAATAAATTCTACTCAAGTGATCAACCATAGGGTTTTCTTTTTCCTGGTATATCTTTAATCACAATGTCAAACTCTTGGAGCATCAACATCCATCTTATTATCCTTAGTTTGGAATCACGTTTCTTGAGTAAGAAATTTATAGTAGAATGGTCTATAAAGTTGATGATTTTTACACCTAATAGATAGGGAAAAAATTTATCTAAGAAAAAAACCATAGCTAAAGGTTCCTTTTTAGTCATAGTGTAGTGATATTAAGTTTCATACAATGTTTTTGAGTCATAATAGATGGCATGAGGAATATTTTCTATTTTTTGACCAACAATGACTGAAATGGACCTATTAGAAGTATCACACATCAATTAAAAGGGTAATAACTAATCTGGGGGTTGGATTATTGGAGAATATGTAAGAATAGTTTTGAGTTCAATGAAGACTCTTTTTAAAGCCTTATCAAAATGGAATGTAACACAATTTCTGAGTAGCCGAGTGAGTGGGAGGGAAATCCTACTAAATTTATGGATGAATCGCTGATAGAAACCAGTATAACAAAGGAATTAATGGATGTGTCAAATTGTTGTGGGTTCAAGAAGTGATTGGATCACCTCAATTTTAGTAGGATTTACTTGACTAACATCTTGTGAAATTATGTGCCCTAGAATAATCTCATTAGTAAACATGGAGTGAAATTTTTCATAATTTAGCCCAAGGTTAAATTTGACACACATATGAAGGAATTGAGAGAGAGAATGCAAGAAGGATTCAAATAAATAACCATAAATGCTAAAGTAATCAATGAATACCTCTATTCAGTGCTCAATTAATTCTAAAAATATACTCATTATACACCTCTAGAATGTTGTAGGATCATTAAAAAGGACAAAAGGAATTCTACTATATGAATATGTTTCAAATGGGCAAGTGAAAGTAGTATTTTTTGATCTTGAGGTGTGATTGGGATTTTTATGTAACCAGTGTATCCATAAAGAGAGAAATAGTGTGACTTTATAGCTAATAATTCTAGAATTTGATCAGGTAATGGAAGATGGTAGTGATCTTTTTGTGTTTTACCATTCAATTTCTAATAATCGATGCACACACGCCATTTTTTCACTCAAGTTGCAGCCACCACTCTAGGTTCATCTGTGACAATAGTTATCCCACCCTTCTTAAGTACCACTTGAATTGTAATAACCCATTAACTATAAAAAATTGTGTAAATAATACCATCTTGGAGAATCTTGGAAATCTCTTCCCTAACCACCTAAAATATGAGTAGATTGAGTCTTCTTTATGGTTATCTGATTGGTTTGGATGATTCCTCAATATGGATTTAATGCATGAAAGGGTAGGGTTTATTCCTGGTATGTTATCTAGGTTCCAACCTAAGGAATTCTTTTCCTCTAACACCTGAACAAGTTTGGACTCCTCAGTTTTAGTAAGTGAAATAAAGACAATGATAGGATAAGAGTTATAATTGAAGAGGAATTCATATTTAAGGTGTGTGTATGAAGAGGTTTTATATTAGTCTCATCTTTCATTTTTGGGATATAAAAATTAGGAATGGAGGAAGTTCTTTTAGTTGGTTATGATTCATTTTCCTCAATAATGTCCAAGGTAGAACAATAGAAATTAGAGTTGATATGGGATTCCAGAGAGTTTTCAAGATCCTCTAGATTGATGGAGTCTATGAATAATAGGTCCACATAAACTTCCCCATTTATGACTTGGTTAATCATGGTGAAAATATCAAAATATTATCTTTAATTATTACATGATTAACATGATGAAATTAGGTTGAATCCAATATCAGAAGTGTCCTCACAGGAATGGATTGAGAAGGAAGAGTGATACTCATATGGGTATCTCATGGATTGAAAAATGTTAAACTTTTATAGCTATTCACCACATTCCATGGATAAGATGCCCACATGGACATCAATCTTAGTTCTAACTATTAGGAGGAATGATATTCCTATAATTTTAGGAGATTGAGAAGATATTTTCTCACCTTCCATGTTAAGGACATAGAAATCAGTTGGGAAAATAAGACCATTAATGCATACAAGGACATCCTCAATTATTCCCTCAGGACTAGAAGTGCTTCTATTGGATAACTGGATAACAACACCCATTGAGTGTAAGGGACCTAGACCAAGGTTGGATAAGATGGATTTGGGTATGACATTTATCAAGGCTCCTAATTCTATGAGTTCATCATCTAAGTTTGAACTTCTTATTAGGAATGAAACCATAAAGGTACCTAGATCTTTGCACTTTATGGGTATGAAATACTCAGTTGAAACATTCTCAAAGTTCCTAAGATACCTATTATGGGTGAATAACTCCTTAATATAATTGGAATACTTAGATATTTGTTTTATGGAATCTAATAGGGGAATACTGACTTCAACACATCTAAACATGTAGATTATTTTAGGATCAGGTTTAAAGGACTTCCTTGGATTAGATACGACTTTCTGAAATTAAATTGGGTTTCTTTATAGGAATGTAAGGAGGTGAGGGAGTGGGTTTAGGGTCCTTTTTTGGTTTAGTTTTCTTTTCATTTTATAGATTAACATTTAAAGTGGAGTTAGAGGACTCATAATGAGGCATATAATTTTTCTTTCCCGATCTAAGTGAAATTGCACTTACATTACCCTTGGGGTTGAGTGATTGCTGATTTTGGATTTAGTAAGAATTTGGTTGTTTCTATTGGATTAGGTGGGATGAAAGTTGACCAATTTGGGTTTGAATGTTTTTAAGGATAAAATGGGTGAAGGAGGAAAGATCTTCCACTACACTTTACCATGGTTTTTTGGATTAAGAGGCTTGTCTCGAATTGGGATTGACTTGGTTTTGGTTCTTGGGAAAGTTCTTTTATTGGGTTGGGAATTTGGAAGGCTCATTAGGATAGTGGAATACAGGAGGAGAAATAAGAGGATTTATCCTTCGAGTTTGAATAACAAAAGGGTAAGGTTGTTGGAAGTTACCAACACCTTGACCATATTGTAATTGGTTTGGGTTTTGAGGAGAGAATTGAGGGGGTTGAGAGATAGGATTACTATACCTCAAGCCCAGGTTATATTTATAAGATAAGGGCTCATAGTGGGGTTGGTTGAAGTTTTTAATGATCTAAACTAATTGTTGAGGGTTTGTGTTACTCTGATCATATGATGCATTGATCTTCATTGAAATAAATTAATTAGATGGATCCTCTTGAAGTTGTGGACATGTGTTAGTTGGATGAGTTGGTGATCCACATATTCTACAATTCTTGATATGTCTAGGGAATATATATTGTGGAGAAGATGAGGTTTGGGATTTGTAATCCACCGCTAGTTGTCTCTAAGGCTTGTAATTTCACTCATACACTCAGTCATCTTGTTCGTATCCTTGGATTAATTATATTGGACTTGTTTTACTTGAGAATGGGATTAAGTATAGAATTGTTGCATGTTTTCAGCCATGTTGCTTATGAGATCTCATGCATCTTCAGAGGTTTTATCAATAAGATAATTGCCACTTGTGTCATTAATGAGTGTTCTCTGCATATCCAATAACCCCTCATAGAAGTATTGGATCAAGAGTTGGCCAGAGATTTGGTGGTGTGGGAAGGTTTCCAAAAGCTTTTTGAACCTCTCACAGTAATCATGGAGTGATTCATTAGGGAATTGACAGATACCACTTATTTCCTTTTGGATAGAAGCAATATGAGAAGAAGGAAAAAATTTATCTAAGAAGAGTTGCTTCATGTCATTCCATGTGGTTATGAAACCAAGAGGGAGGTAGTGGATCCATGACTTGGAGATTTAGATAAGGTGAAAGGGAATGATAAAAGTTTGATTTGTTCTTTAGAAATCCCTTGATTCTTCATGGTAGAGCACACCACTTGGAACTCTTTGAGATGAAGATGTGGATCCTCACTGTATTTTCTATAGAAATGAGGTAGAAGATGAATCAAACCCAATTTGAGTTTGAAGTTATCTTTTATGTTTTGATATTGAATACCAAGGTTTTGGTAATTCATATTAGGATTAGTGAGTTTTTAAGGGTTTGTTCCCTAGGATTGGACATATCTAGTTCAATTGGTTGGACAATGACTGGCTCTAGATTGATTTGATTATCCCTAATATTCCTCTTAAGTCGGTGAATATTTCACTAAATTTCAGGGTCAAAAAGATCTGAGATATTATTTTGGGGGATATAGTGCATTCATACATGTTTTGAAGTACGAGGAAGGTATTATTTTATTTGTGTTTTTATATTTATGATTTTTATGATATGGCAGGTATTTATTTGTGTTTTTTTTAATATTTTTTTGTTTATTTTTTTTTTAATTTTTTTGTTTTTTTTACAAAAATAAAAAACTATCGAATAATTAACACACCATCCCCAGCAATGGTGCCTTTTAAAGTATGAAATATTATCACCTATCGACCATTCAAGGTTCTATTTCTCTATTAATGTGTATAACGACACATGGGTCAAATCCTCGACGATGGTACAAATTTTAGAGTCGATTTTTTAATTGACTGTATTTTGATTTGGGGGGGGGGGTTATTTGTAGAGATTAAATGAAATGATTGGTAGATAATTTTTGGTTTAAAGATTTGATAAATATTAGGGTGAGTTAAACATTTGGGATGTAATATTATGATATCCTTAAGCTTTTCTTTATATTACATTAAATTAACACCCACTTCACAGGATGATTTTGATCGGAATTCCCAAGTGTTGAGGCTTTGATCGAAGATTTAACTCAACTTAAGGTTCTAATATGAATCAAAGATTCTTTATAGTTCCAATAATACCTATAAACCACTCGTTAAAAAAAATTTCATTAATCCATGACATTTTAAGTTCAACTTACACAATATTAATTTAATGAATATTAATCGAACAAAATCTCTCAATTGCTTATCATCCCCAAATTATGTCTCACCCCAATGAGAGATTTACCAAGCCATTGATATTTTTATTAATTTGGTTTAGTATTTTTATGATGATTAATTATAAATATAACAAAAAAACAAGATAAGAAACGATTTGTGCACCGAACACACACATGATTTATGAAGAAAGTTAAATACATACTTTGGATTGAATTAGAAAACAAAAGAAGAAAGGGTTTATTTTTATTGAATTAAAATAGTTTAAGACCATTAATATTATGAAACAAAAGGTGGATGAAAATAAGATATAAATAAAAATAAACAGAAATTAAAATTCTATTGAAATGAAAATACACTCGCACAATTACAAATAAAAACAACTAAAAACAAAAAAGAAAAGGAAAGTGGAGGAGAGGTATCTCTTGTTTAAATAAGATCAAGTAAAGTCCTCCTGGACCCTTAAAAAGGATATAGTTATTCTGAAACTCCTCCTTAAGTTCTGAAATTCCAACCCCTTTCAAGGAGAATATGGGAATGTATATATAGCCCAAGGTGGTGGACTATTTTCATTCCAAAAATGTCCCTCCACTTGGCTTGTTGATTTGACCATTCTGAAAATAGAATTATGAGATATATTATTCTTACAAGTTTTAGATATGGATGAATTCTGTATGATATGAAAATTTGGTATCCATTGTACTTTTCTATCCAAAGTTATTCACGTTTTACTAAACAATGTGAAACTGTCTATTTTTATCAATACTTTTTCAAAGGCTAAAATGTGAACGAGTTTGTGAATAAAAATATGCCCTAAAATCCAAACCATTTATTCTAAAACATCGACCACCTATATCTTATATTTTACAATGAAAATTGTAAGATTGAATGGATATCTATATCAAGATAAAAGTTAATAAATGTGTGCAAATTTTAATTCCTAGACAGAATGGTGGGTTGGAATTCAAAGAAAACTTTGGTCCACTTTTTTTTGGAGTTGGGTCTTGAAACTTTTATCCATGATTTCGTTGGATATTCCAGAATATATTCAAGAGTTTCATAAAATTTGGGATTATGGATTGATACTAGAAATTGTATCAACATGGCTGGTCCAGTTTCTTCATAGATTCTTTGGGCCTTCTTGTATGGACCATATGACTATTCAAATGACCGAATTGGCCACATATTACTTCTAATTATATGTTGTAATTTTAATAAGGAACCATAGAAAACAATAATCACCTAATTTTGATCCTAAGGATGAGTGTTATGATTAAAAAATTAAACCGACTCTAATTTAGATTAATTCAAATAATGCTAAAAAATTATATTTAATATTAAAACACAAATATTTCACATCAATTATGAAATTTTCATAGAAAATAAATAAAGGGAATAAATAAAAAGTTATGAATAGATTAATAATATCAGGTTTACATGTCATTTTTAGTTATCTCACTAGATAAACTAATTGACCATGATACATCTTTTCCCTTTACATGATGTTTCTATAATGATATCAAGTGAGGTTTCTATAGAAGAGTCAAGATTTCTACTTGATGAGTGATAAGGCCTACATAAAGGGGGTTAGTCACAAGGAGGTATTTCTTTAGGATGGCCAGTATGTGGTACTTTCTCTTTTTGATTAGTTTTTATACCCACCTTCAATGGTTTTGGTGGATGCATCATGGAAGACTGAGTTGTGGAAGGATGTTTTAGTGATGGATGATGATGTGATGGGTTTGAGAACATATCACAAGATTCTGAGGTAGGGATATCATAGTATATAGGGTTAGAAGGGACCACCAATAGTAGGCATACAATGAAAGTCACAAAACAAGAGGTATCATTAGAGATCTCTGGGACATATCAGTTCTCTATGATTGAGATTTTACTATACTTATGAAGGAAGAGGAAATCTCATGTTGTATTGTCCAACCTATTGTGATATAGTTAGAGAGGTAGTTTAAGAACTAATTAGGAAGAGGTAGTGGCTGTATCAAGGAGTTACAAGGGGTGGGGGATGTGATGGAGGAGCTGGGGGAGAAGTAGGAGGTGGTGGAAACTTTGGTTTGATGCTACGACCACCACCCCCAGGCAGACCACTCTAGTCTTAGGAAGATGGTGGTTAGAATCTTTGATAGATACATGTTATGAAGAATTTTCACATAGAGTCTCAATGAGTGTTTTGAGGTATGATCTATATTCCTTATACTTTTGTTGTATTATTGTTAGAAACATGTACAATCCAATATTATTACTCCTTTGTCTGATTTTTTCCCCAAAGATGTAGGGAATCAGTATATCCATGTGTTAGTGGTATTTGGCATGAATTTTTTACATACAAGGAAGAGGAAAAATTCCCCTAGTGATACACATTCTCGAGACATGATCTAAAAACCTTGCAGGTAAGTCATAGCTTCCTAAAGAAGATAATGTAAAGGTGTGGTGGATGAGTTCCTTTGACCAACGTGTTTGAGGTTTTTGTTATGATAAGGTTTCAGAGAAAGCCTTGATTGTATTAAACTAGTTGTAAAGTGAAAGAATGAGTTAAAAGTAGTAGGATATTATAGGGTATTTTAGTACAGTTTGAGGTATGGTGTGTGTCTTCACTACCCCATTTGTAGTTTTCACATGGATCCTTGAGCCCCTTCCATAAGAACATCCCTTGTTTTTTTCTTAGTGATACTAGTAGAGTCTTTTTTATTAACCTTTTTCTTGGTAATATTTCAAAAAGGATCAGTGATTACATGCTTCTACTGATGGTGTAACCTAGATCTAGGAGGATAGTGAGCCTCACATAGAATTTATTATTAGTGATTGTGTTAAACTATGATGTTTTACTTAGTATGGAATTGTTTCCTACCATCCATACTCATTTTTTATCACCCAGTGATTAAAGAAATGATTTTTATTTGTTGGGATGAGGTTTTCTTCCTTTGATAAGGAGTGATCCCTTGAAGATTAGGATGAGCTCAGGTATAGTAGGATATGACCGAATTCTTATTAGTTGGATAGTAGTACCATCAGAGTAGTCGATACTATGAGATTTTTTTCCTAAAATGGTGGTAGTGTAACGAACCAATCTTGAAGTACATAGACATTACATTTTTTTGAGGAATACTTATTACATTACACAAATATACACCAAAAGACCATATTATATTAGTGTATTTGCAAACTTGTAACATAATATTCTAACATGGTGAAAGATCTTCAACATCTCCCATAAAGATATTCCCCTTTTGTTTTCCTACCGAAACCTTTTCTTTATATCTTAGGGAAAAGAAAACATAAAAAGGGTGTGATCAAATTCTCAATAAGGGTAAACATGGAGAACATAAAACTAACTATAAAAATAAGAATGTAAAAAAATAAGTATAAAGTTTAAATATCAAAATATTTAGTCATAAAATAAATCTTGGAAGTACGTAAGACATAGACCATAAAGGAAAATTAACCATGATAAAATAGCATTGGAATAAAACATGGGATTGTGGAAAATAAATAATCACATAATACGATTTCCAAAATATTTAAGTCATTTCTTACAAGACCATCATAGTGTAAAAAGTCATTTACTAAACTGGGTTTACTTTCCACTCCAGCCATGTATTACTAAACCAGATTTACTTGCTGTTCCAACCCTGTATTATTGAACTGAATTTACTTGTCATTCTAGTCATGTCAATCTCATAAGATATAAATCTTTATCCAATTCATTAGAGGGAGATACAGGTCCAAACCATCTCATAATGAAATCATTATCACATGTATCACAAAAAATAAACCATTCACCATAGCAAAACCTAAGGAACAAAAAATGGGTTTCTTAAACATCATCCCATCAAAAAATAATTCATATAATATAAATAGATTTCATAAAAATAATTCCATCATAAAAATATCAAATAAAATTAATAAAAATTATAGAAACATAAACCAATTTTATCTTAGATGGAAAATAATTTTGATAAAACACTTGATCTTAATTCCTAAGGAAAATATCCTTTCTTATACAAAAAAGTTTTCTATTCTCAAAATGCTTTGCAATTTTAAAAGAAAAGAATTTAGTTGAAAATAAACTTGAAATCATGTAGAGGAAGCTTTATGTAAATAAGTCATTATGAAGATGTAAAAATACATTCGTTCTATATATGTTAAAAAAACATTCTTATCATACTCTTGCTAGAAAATTCAAGAAATACCTCGTATGGAAAACAAAATAAAGATTCATTCCAGACTGTTTAATAAATATTAACTAATTGGTAAAGTTGACTTTGAACAATAGTAGAAGGAGAGAAATAATATTATATATTTAAGAAATATATACGTGGATGATAAATATACCCCATTAAATGCTTGTGTATAAACAATATCAGAAAATAATGAGATTTTTGAATTATCCTTTACCTTAGGTCTGATTTATTTCGAATGTGTCTAAAACTCCTCTTTTTCAAGTATCTTCTTTTGGTATTAACGAAAGGACTCATTAATATGGATTTATTCCCAAAGGGTGGCCTCTAGGATGAATTGAGGGAAGTTGGAAGGAGATTTGGGTAGGAGTTGACTGAGCCAAAGGTCTTTTGAGGTGTAATTAAAAGAGTATAGGTGCTCTTTTATAAGAGAGGGGAGGGGTACCTTTGGAATGTCATGAAATATTAATTTATTATAAATTTATTTTCCTTTTATAATGCTCCCAAAATCATATATTTTAAATATAAGATGAGTATGGGTTTAAATCTTCTCAATTAATAAAATTTAGATATATTTTTATTTTATTTTAAAAATTATCATTTTGATTTATCCTTATTTAATTATTTAATTTTATTTGGGTAATAATATTATAAATTTTAAATGGTTATAAATATTTAATTTTGTGTTTTCAATTATCCATAATTATATATTTTATGAAATTTTTTACCATACAAGTTTCACTATGTAACTTTTTAAATATTTTTGTGATTTTTAAATATTTTAATAATAGGTTATTTTTATAAAATATCAATAGTTTCAATTTTGACACTATTAATTTATTTTACTTTAAATAAAATCCACATAGAAGATAAATTCAAACCAAAATATTTAACACTCTTAACATGTCATAGTCACCTATAAATTCACGGATCACATTAATTAGTTCATATTATATTTATTTTAATATTTTTAAAACCATTTATTTGATATATTTATCAATAAAATATTTTCTACATCACTATTATGTCATCATTAATGGCAATTATTTAATCTATAAAAATTATAAATAAATTCACATGATGTATATAATTTCATTATCTTTCTAGAGACTATTTATGTTTGATGTTTTATCTTGTTTATCACGATATTAAAATTGTTATACTTATAAGATATATGAGAGTGACATGTTGTCACCTTCATTTGTTTTAATTATAATTACATCACTTTCATGTAAAAAGTACATTAAATGAATCAATTATGACAAATAGGTGAAATTGGTCAACTTTAATTCATCCAATAATATTTTATCAGGTTTTAGGGTAATTTTATTATCTTTATAATATTATTAGTTACCCTAATTTACCCGATTTACCTTTAACTATGGTAAATAGAAATTACCATAATTACTATTCATAATATCCAAAAAATTAACCTATTGACATAATTTGGACCCATTTATTACAAATATTGAATCCATTTTTCATATAAAAAAAATTGGTAGAAATTAATTTAAAATCAATTTCCATTGTCAAAAGCAAAAAGTGGGTTTTTAAGAAGTAAAAACTTATCAAAAGATTATCAAGTTTTTATGTCCAATTTAAATGTTCAATTAATTAAAATTACCAAAATTAGATTAAATGATAAAAACATAACCCAATTAAAATTTAAAATCAATTAAAAATATAATCTAACAATATAAATAAATTAGACGAAAAGACAGTTTTGAATTAAAATGCAGTATTTTCACTATTCATCAAAATATGAATTTCATTAGAAAAATATAAAAAATTAATCCAAGTTAAATTTTGATGTCCCAATTCCAAATAATATGTTTATTTTTCCAAATAAAATATATAAAAGTGATAAAAACTATATTTAAAATTGGTGCTCCATCAAAAGGTGGAAAAACTGCATTTTTTTGAAAAATACCTCTTTTATCTGAAAAATTAAATTTGTTCTTATATCATGTTATAGAAAATAAATAATATGAATGTAAATGTTATATAAAATTTAAAATATGGTTAATAATATTCATAATGGCTATTTTATATCCCATTAAAGAATAATATTTTAATAATATATCGTTGTTTAGTGAAACTCGGTATTGCATACAACACATGCTATCGAGGAAGGTAGCTCTTGAATGTAATGCAAGACCTGACAATATTGCGTTTATTCCAAGATTACTTTGTTGTTTTATATAACATAATACAAACATAGTTATTTTATACATTGAACAAAATATAAACTCTATGTTGTGTGTATCATACACCAACTCGGCGTTGCATGTAACATACGATAAGTCAGTTTAGTGTGTAAGGAATGTTTGAATTAGTGCATTGAAATATATAAATGAAAATTTTAATTTATTTGAAAAAAATAGTCCATAAAAACTCTTGGTGTAACATTATATCCCCATTAAAATGAATTTCAACCTCAAAATTATTCGGGGTTAGAAAAGGTTTACTGCTTGAAAGTTTCTTTCATAGAAACCGACTTCGTAAAAAGGAATTCTAAAACTTCCTTTTAAAAAAGAAATTTAGAAACATAATGGTTACCCTATGTTACTCATTACTGGTTTTCCACAAAGGATAACATAGGTGTGAAGTGAAAACATTGATATGGAAGAAAAAATATAACCATCAATTTCTGATGGAGATTGATAAAGAAAAATGTTTGGGGAAAGTTAACAACCAAAAATCCATAAATCTATGATGATTTAAGGGACTATCTGATTCATCAGATAAGAATGTATTAATATAACATTTTTGGTTTTCAATATCCTTTCCCTAATGTTTAATAATTTTTCATGAGAATAAATACTTACTTGATTTTAGTATTATCTCATCATTGTTCATGCCTTGAAGAATTTACAATTCGTCTCTCATTTAAAGAAATGAAGTTGAATCTGTCATTATTTAAGTATTAGCATATCATATGATAGAATGAAATATAATTCCATATATCTCAAAAAAATGTTATCATGGGTAATCAAATATGAATAAGTCCACCTATAGTAATATAATACATTAATCTAACAAACTTCAAACAGAATATAACTTATACTATCCATAAATGGATAACACTAAAATCCTTCTAAAAACTAAAAATATAAAACTTTAGAAAGAGGTGAACTAAATCAACATTACATTTATCACCCATATCTCATAAGGTACTCCTTGGTTATCACATTCCAAACAAGTGAATACCTTAATCATGTATTCTCATGAAACATGGTAATAACAAGAATTACCATAGAACCAAAATGAAAACATGCATTCTGTCAAAATTAACTCTTTCCACACCCCAAAAATTTTATATACTCAAACCATGATATCATTTTTTCCTTATATAATTCATGATCTCATTAATACTATCAAACATCTCATTATATCCTTATCCCTTCATTATGTGCATATCATGTGCTTTCCAAAAATATTTCAATCAATTTTCATGGTTACCGATACCATATACTTAAGGAAAACCACAATGGACTAATACAAAGATATTCCAATATTCCATAATACTATAAAAGAGATTCAACAACACTATTTTGGAATCCCATTACATAAACACTTAATCATTCCACCACTTCGTTATTATACTCAACATCACCAATAATGATCGCATGTGATTTTCCTTTGTCTTTGGCATTAAGAGGTTACTGTCATCAATCATCATCATTACCCCTTGTATTTTGTAATTGTTTATCATAATTCCCAATTTTCTTGAACTTGTAGCATTGAAGTGTGGGTTGTTCATTCTCTGTAGTCTTTTCTCCATTCAAATCATTAACAACCTTTTTCCCATTACTTCAACACTCAACTGATCAATGAACTTATTTTCCAAAATTAAAACATTTTATAGTCCCTTTAAGACCATATCCACCATGATTATTTCCACACATTGAGCACAAGGAAAAATTCATATTCTTTTCACCATTGTTTTGAGATTTTCCCTTGAACTCCATATTTCGTTTCTTTTCAAAACCATGAGATTGATATGTAACACCAACCTCCATTTCTTACTTGATAGAAAAATGAAAAATATATTTATAGCTACTAAAGTATCTTATATATAATTCCATTCAAATAATTGGTTTTAAGTCACTAAATAATCGATCAACTATACTTTTAGGTTTGATGATAAAACTAGAAGCATACCTTGAAAGTATTGTAAAATTTGCCTCGTATATACCAAAATATTCATCATCATTTTGATTAAGCTCAAAGAACTCCTTTTCCATATTTGTTATAAGAATATGAGGGAATTAATTATTGAAAAATAAGTTCTTGAACTCGTCCCATTTCATGGATTCAATTTCATCTTGCTTCCTTGTATTCTTGATTAGATTCCACCACTGGTCTGCTTCACCTTCTAAATGATAAACAACCAAAATGAATTTTTCATTTTTTGAACAAAGAAGCATGGAAAATATCATTTCAATGGTACTGATCCATTTTTTAGCAATAAGTGGATCAGAAGACCCACTGAAAGAATCTGGACGTTTCCTCTTAAAGGACTCAATAAAATGTTGTTCCCTTCTCTAATCATTTGGAATTATAGAATGATTAATATCTTGTGTAAGTATAGAAATAAGTTTTTTAATTAAATATGCCATAAAATTTGGTTGTTTAAGAGGAAAATAATTACATTTCGTAGTTCATTGATCATTAACAAAGTTCCTTCAGGTTCCAAACATTATCTAAAATCCAAAAAAATAGTGTGAGAGGAAAACATCATACCAGGAAAACAACATAATCAAGGGGGAGTAATTTCAATCTCTAACATATTAAGTCTAATCCTAGGTTATTCATGATCATTACCATAATTCTAGGATTGTAAAGTATAGTTATACTTAACCTTAGGGACATCCCTAGACATACCTTATAAATATATCTAGGGATCTCATTAAAGTTTTCACATCCTAGTTTCTAAAGGTTAACTAAACCTTCACTCTGATACCAACTATAACGACCCCAGATTGATGTACATGGACATTACATTTCTTTTTCAGAATACATAACACATTAAACAAATATACACACAAATACTATATTATTTTAGTGTCTTTGGAAACTTTGAACATAATCTTTTAACTTGGTGAAAGATCTTCAACATCTCCCATAAATATATTCCCCTTTTGTTTTATTACCTAAAACCTTTCTTTATATCCTAGGAAAAAAACATAAAAAGGGTGAGATCAAATGATCAGTAAGGGTAAAAATAGAGAACATAAAACAAACCATAAACATAAGAATATAAAAACATGTGCATAATGTATAAATATCAAAATCTTGAGTCATGAAATAAATCTTGGAAGTACATAAGGAATAGATCATAAAGGAATATTAACCATGATAAAATAGCATTGAAATAAAACATGAAATTGTGGAAAATAAATAAGCACATAATATGATTTATATATTAGTCAAGGGATTGATTCTAAGAGCATCATAGTGGACAAAGTCTTTTATTGAACTGGGTTTACTTTCCATTCTATCCATGTATTACTGAACTCAATTTACTTCTTATTCTAGCCCAATATTACTAAACCATATTTAATTTCCATTCTAGTCATGTATATCTCATGAGATATAAATATTTACTCAATGAATTAGAGAGAGAAATAGGTCCCACCCATCTCATAACAAAATCACTCTCACATGTGCCACAAAACATAGACCATTCACCATAGCATAACCTAAGGAACATAAAATGGGTTTCTTAGACATCATTCCATTATAACATAATCTATATAATTCAAATGGATTTCATAAAAATAATTCCATCATAAACACAATCAAATAAAATTAATAATAGGTATAAAAAAATAACCCTATGTCATCTTATATGGAAAATAATTTTGATAAAACACTTGAGCTTAATTCTTGAGGAAAATAACCTTTCTTCTACAAAAATGTTTTCTATTCTCAAAATTACATGAAATTTTGAAAGAAAATAATTTCATTTAAAATAAACTTGAAATCATGTATATGAAGCTTCATGGAAATAAGTAATTATGAAGACATAATTTTTTTTATTCCATATAAGTTAAAAAAAATTCTTCTCATACTCTTGCTGAAAAAGTACCTCATATGGAAATCAAAAGAAAGATTCCTTCTGTACCGTTTAATAAAAATTCACCAATGGGTAAAATTTTCTTTAAACAATAGTATAATTATTGAAATAATATTATATATTTAGGAAACATGGATGTGGATGATAAATATACCCCAATAAATTATTACATAAAAACAATATCAGAAAATAATGAGATAGAGGAATTATCCCTTATCTTAGGTCTGATTTATTCCGTATGTGTCTGAAACTCCTCTTTTTCGGGTATCTCTATTTTTTGTATGAAAAAAGAACCCCTTAATATGGGTTTATTCCTAAATGGTGGACTCTAGGATAAAGTGGGGGAAGTTGGGAGGATATTTAGCTAGGGTTTGGCTGAGCCAAAGAGATTTTGAGGTGTGATTAAAAAATAAGGACAGGTTCCCTTTTATAAGAGAGGGGAGGGAACCTTTGGAAAGTCTTGAAATATAAATTTATTATAAATTAATTTTGGGTTTATAATACTACAAAACTAATTTATTTAGAATATAATATGAGTATGGGTCTAAATCCTCTCAAACAATAAATTTTAGACATGTTTTGATTTAATTTTAAACCTTATTATTTTGATTTATCCTTATTTAATCTATTTAATTTTATTTTTGGTAATAATATTATAAATATTAAATGCCTATAAATATTTAATTATGTGTTTTATTGTACATAATTGGATAATTTATGAAATGTTAGACCATATAATTTTAATTTTTTAATTTTTTTAAATATTTTTGTGATTTTTAAATAATTTAATAATATGTTATTTTTATAAAATATCAATAGTGTCAATTTTGATACTATTGAATTATTTGAATTTAAATAAAATATAAACCAAATAAAAATGTAAAACAAAATATTTAATACACTATTTACATGTCATATTCACCTAAAAATACTGTATAGGACATTAATTAGTTCATATTATATTTATTTTAATATTTTTAAAACCATTTATTTGATATTTCTATCAATAAAATAATTTCTACATCACTATTGTGTCATCATTAATGGTAATTATTTAATCTATAAAAATTATAAATAAATTTAAATGATATATATAATTTGATTATATTTATGGAGACTATTTATTTTCTATGTTTTATCATATTTATCACTATATTAAAATTACAGTACTTATAAGATATATAAGAGTGACATGTTGTCACCTTCTTTTGTTTTAATTATAATTACATCACTTCCATTGAAAAAAATTCCATTAAATGAATAAATTAAGACCCATAGGTGATATTGGTCGACTTTAATTCATAAAATAGGATTTTTCAGGTGTTAGGGTAATTTTATTATCCTTATCATATTTTTAGTTACCCAAATTTACCCAATTTACCTTTAAATGTGGTAAATAAAAATTACCATAACTACTATTTATAATATAAAAAAGAAGTAACCTATTAACATAATTTGGACCCACTAGTTCCAAATATGGAATCCATTTTTCATAATTAAAAACACATAATTGATAGAAATTAATTTAAAATTAATTTCTACTATCAAAACCAAAAAGCGGGTTTTTAAAAAGTAAAAACTTCTCAAAAGATTACCAGGTGTTATTGTCCAATTTAATTGTAAAATTACTTACAATTACCAAAATTAGATTAAATGATAAATCAATAATCTAATTAAACTTTAAAATCAATTAAAATTATAATATTACTATATAAATAAATTAGGTAAAAAGGGTGTTTTGAATTGAAATGCAGTATTTTTCAATATTCATCAAAATATGAATTTCATCAGAAAAATACCAAAATTTAAACCAAGTTAAATTTTTTATGTTATTTTTCCAAATAAGATGTTTATTTGGTCAAATAAAATATATAAAAGTGTTAAAAAATATATTTAAAATTGGTGCACCATGAAAAGGTGACAAAATTGCATTTTTTGAAAAATACTCTTTTTATTTGAAAAATTGAATTTGTTCTTATATAATGTTAAATAAAATAAATAATATGAATGTTAATGTTATATAAAATTCAAAATGTGGTTAATACTATTCATAACAGATAGTTTATATCCCATTAAATAATAATATTTTAATAATATATCATTGTTTAGTGAAACTCGATATTACGTACAACGCAAGCTACTGAGGAAGGTCTCTATTGCATGTAATGTAAGCCAATTCAATTTTGCGTTTAGTGCAAGCTTAATTTGGTGTTACATATAACATAATCCAAACTTAGTTCTTTTATGCATTGAACAAAATCTATACTGAGTGTTGTGTGTATCGTACGCCAACTCGGTCTTGCATGTAACATACGATAAGTCAGTTTAGTGTGAAAGTAATGTTTGTATTAGTACACTATAAGATATAAATGAAAATTTTAATTTATTCAAAAAAATTTTCTATAAAAACTCAGGGTGTTACAGGTAGAGTATGAGGACGTTTTTCCTAGGAAAGTTTTAGGTTTATCTCCTCATTGAGAGTTTAACTTCTGCAAGGATTGGAACCTAGGGTTAACCTTTGTTTTTGTGAGAACATATCAGATTGAACCCATTATGCATCGTAAGATAAATTTCTAGTTGAGATTTTGTAGAGAAATGGATTTTTTAAGACCCACTGTGTTCACTTGGATAGCCCAAGGTTGTTTTCCTAAGAGGTGAATGAGAAATTGAGGTTGGGTGTGAATTAGTGTCACCAGAACCAGGTGATGCAAAGTAAAGTATCACATTCCATCATTGGGTTCTTAGACTAGTGGTTTGGGGTGAAGTGGTTATTAGAGTTTGACCTTAGGATAGGTTATCACTAACTCTGGTTTTGGACTAGGATATACTAGAAGTGGCTTTCCAAATCCACTAAGGCTGTTTTTGAGTTCATGGTGATACCCTTTGGTGAGTTCTATGCCACATCAGAATTGTGATACTTATAGACTAGATCCTTAACCCTTCCTGGATCAGTTCATGGTAGTCTTGTTTGATGACATCCATGTGTGCTCTATGTCTAAGTTAGAAAATGTGAGACACTTGAGGATAGTGCAGTATACATTTGATATTTTTTTCCAGCACTTCTTTATAGATATGGGGAGGTACAACTCATGGATATTGATTATGAGATTTTTCATGATCATATATCCATTTAATATGTGTTTTATGGATTTTACAATGGTGGGGATCTCATTATCCTTGTTCATAGATGGACGGTGACACCAGTCACGATATGAGAGGAGGTGTTGAGGAGGTTGTTTTCCCTTTTTAGTACATCTGGTGGACTCACTTGCAGTTGAGCATAGTGTTTTAACCCAGTAAGCTGGCTAGGTAATATAGACCATTTAGGATATGGTGAACATGATTCAGGTTCACATGTTAGTTTTGATATATAAATGGGAGGATCATCTATAATCAGTGGAGTTTTTATATCATAATGACTACCACTCCAACATCGGTGTAGCATCATTTTGAGTCCATGTATGAGGGAACTTACAGGTCATAATTATAATAGTCTGAGCTAATGGGTGACAATTATTGGGTGATAGTTTTGGTTATAGTGATAGTTTTAAAGGTGTGGTTCATCTAGAGGCAGATGAGGAATGATTAGAAATTTCAAGAGTTATTTATGGACCAATTATGAATTCCTTTGGAGTTTGAGAGTTAAAGAGTTTTATACAGGACAGTAGGCTATATTCGGTAGGCCCTTTATTTTTCCTACTATTGTTTTAGGTTAGTGAGGTGGTGTAGCACTTCACCCCATGACCAAAATAGTTTTAGTTGCTTGTTGTTCTCCAAATATTGTTTTTGAGAAGGTATATGTAAGACTCATTGCATGATATCAGCCTAGGTAAGATGGACTGTGCGTGTATAGTTAACTTTTTCAAGGATCTGGTGGCATTGAGGACCGGTATGAGAAATAACCTTTGTAGGAAAGTGTTTTCCTTATGTGCGTTTTTTTTATAGTATAGGAAACCATCAAGGGAGTTCATGAGAGTGGGAGACCCAGTTTCATGATTAGTATCCCCACCTTTTTGTTTATCTTGTGCTTTTTTGGGATAGAAATTCTTGAAGGGGGAATAATTTCATGTCTTAATTTTTACTAAGTAAGACTTTGGAATATTTCTTGAAATATTTTTGCAGCAGAGCGCTGAGATGGTGTGAGATTCCTAGGCCCAATGATCTCAGAATTGATATTTTAAGAATATTAAATATATTAATATCACGTATGCATAATTTCACTGAAAAAGTAGAATAAATTTAAAATAGATTCTTGGATTAGAAATCTGATACCACTATTGAGTTTAGAATGTGGGGTTTACCCTAGTAATGACATAATCTTTATCATCATTGGGTGTTTGGTTAAAAGTTTTGGTAAGAGAAAATAATGAAATAAATTTATTTAATTTATTTATTTATTACAATGATGTAGTGATTTGGTTTTTCCACTATACATACATTGTTATATCCAATTCATAGGGTTAGCCTCATAACCTTAATAATTGAGAGGAGAGAATGGAGGAACATTGAAGGAATCAAGATTATGGATTGAAAATCAAATTACTATAAGGAATGCCAACGACAACAAAACTTATAGATATGATAAAAAACAATGAAGTGTGATATTTATTCATCAAAGATTGATCCAAATTGAGGTAGTAATTTTGTTTTTTATAGATTTATCCTACATTTATTTACCCATGATGAACATGAATTAATCACCTTACAAGTTAATTTATAGATCGATCATTTGATTTTGGTATTTTATTTATCTTTATGTATTATATAAATTTATATTATTTTGAGTTATTTATTTCTCTTCATTCATCATACTATGAAAAAAAATCAAGGAAAACACAAACATTTTATGAGGTCTATTACTAATGTTTTTGTTTTGTTCATTTTCTCTACTCATTTTATGTGTGTCCATTATTGGAATTTTCTTTTTTTCATATGATTCGAAGAATACCTGGTGAACAACCATTTATCATTCGGTCTTCAGAAAAATGGATCAATACCATGAGTTTGGGATGGATATATGATATTAAGTTTGTGGTATACAATGATGGAAGTATATCCATAGATGGATTGAGAGTTTGTGTTTGGTATGCGATGGTGACGAGGAAGGATGGTGTTTATTTCTTGAGTAGTGTATATGGATAAAATCCAACCTAATATAGCGAGAGGGTTAAGTCAACCCTAGATACATGATGTACAAAATGATTTCTGGAGAAATTGGTAGCTGCAGATGGTTCAGGTGAAGACACATGAACAACCTAGGATTTCTATGAAATTATTGACCATAAATCATGTTGTCCTATGAAAATATGCCATGTAGTCCCATATTTATGGCCTTAGGATTTCTATGTGGTGATAATTATCACATGCCGTGTGACATGTGACACACACTATGTGACCCTTATCCAACCAAATCTTCATGTACCGAGGGTACAGGCCCATGATTCCATGTAGTGTTACACACCGTGTGTTTCAAGTCACACATCTTGTAACACATGGTATATGGCTCGACATGTATAGGGGGTACATGCCTAGGTGTCCATGTGGATCCACACTCCATGTACTTGGTATGTACATAAGAAGATTTGTGTACTCGGACATGGGCATGGCCGTTTACTCATAAAAAACCAAGTACATGGGCACAACTTGGTGTAAAAATGAATGGGAATAATTGAACATTGATTTACAGGGAGAAATATATATGTTGTGTACCCTTGGTTCACTCTATGTATTGTGGAAAATTGCATTCTGTGTGATCATAAGTCACACACAGTTCCAAGCCTTGTGAGACATGCTGTGTACCCCTAGGGACACACCTTATACTTGAATTCAGGTTAAAGTCCTCCTTCTTATTAATTTAGGTTCATTGTGATGTTGTTTGAGATTCCATAGACCATTATCTATTGAGTGAGTTTACTTGGTTCATCCCTATGAGCGTTTGATGTAGCATCCCATTATAATCATAGAGGGTGACCCCTCTATAGATTCCCATTGATCAATACAACCTGGGCAAGTTCTCTTATTCCAGAGTGATTCATATCAATCCTCTTCTATGGGAAATGGTACAACATATAGTTTCGAGAATCAGACCTCAGACCCCTCAATGACTTTTAGTATGTATCCCTTCAAGAGGCTCAGAGCGATCCTCATTTCCTTTACAATTCCCTTTAGTAGGGTTTGTGGAATTATCATGACCAATGATTACATGGGAATCAATACCCTATACAGGAGGATAATTCTAGTAGGGTATAGTGTCCACCTAGTGTTCCCTGAGCATTGACCACCTATCTGTGTATCAAGATATAATCTTTCCAATGAGGCATTATTCTGATGTATTGTGTATCTTGGATGAACCCCCTCAGTTTTCTTTATACTTATTCTTGGATATACATGAAGGGGGTGACCTCTAGGATGAGTCTCGTCAGTACCAGCGTATCTCAGGGTGTGGTTCCTCTATGAGAAGCACTACCTTGAAGCTTTATAAAATATTTATGACTGGTAGTGGCTGAGATCCTTTGACTTGGGAGTTTTTATGAGTGTATTTGTGATATCCTTGGTTATCATTATGTCTCATATTTTTTTTTGAAATACCTATGTTTCATGATCTAGATAATATTGATGTTTTATGTTTGGTGTTTTCATGGTATCCTACTGAATATTATTATACTCACCAATGTATAGGATCTTCCTACACATGTTGTGAATTATATAGAAAAGATCCCTTTTATAGAGTCCTTAGAGGACTAAGAGTAGGTGGATATTAGTTTGGGTTAGAAAGACCAAGGTGAATGTTGGTGTTGCATTTGAAAATAGTCCCCTCATTATGAGTAGGTCATATGGTATTTTTTCAGTTTTGAGTTGGCTTATATTTGGACCATTTTTATGATTTCTATTAATTTATGTCATACTAAGATTATGGTATTATATATTATATACATGATTTTTATCAGTTGTTTTACATTTGAACTCTGTATGGGCTTGAAGATGCGTGTGAGTGTACACGTACATTAGGTTAATGCCTCCCATGTGTGTGATATGTCTACTCAGTTCTGGTCACCATCCCTTGACCTATTGGACATAGTCTTGGGGTAGTTGCTACTCAAGCCCCATCGAGTTGGGTTGTGATAGTTTTCAATTGAATAAATATTGATTTTTTAGAGGGATTTGTTAGTTGTTTCATTTAAAATCTTGGAAGGAAACATTGGGAAGCTATGAAATAGATCATTCGATACTTGAAGGGGTCAAAGGGTGAAAATTTATGTTTTAGTGATAATGATCAGTTAAATGGTTTTGTAAATGATGATTTTTCTAGAGACATGGAATCATGGAAAAGTAATACATGATTTGTATTTATGTTGGTGGAACATTGGTTAACTAGATGTTTTGGTTGTATCCAGTTGTTACTTTATCTACAAAAAAAGAAAATTATGTTGTTACCACTAAAGTACAGAAAGGGTCGATATGGTTGACGTAATTTTTGAAGTAACTCAAAAAAGGATCATATATTGGAATTTTATTCTTTAATAGTTAGAGTTTCATTCATCTTACACTCAATCCAGTTTTTCATGAAATAATAAAACACATTGACCCAAAGTATCACTTTATTAAAAGTTTGATGAAAGATAATGTGTTGGAGCTATAGAATATTGATGGAAAGAAAACAAATGTGAATATTTTTATAAATTTTATAGTCTTATAAAGTATAAGGAAACAATGTACATCAGTTGGAATCAGCTAACTAGAAATTATGGAGAACACTACATGTTTTTGGCAGAGGATGATATCAGGTGGATGGTTAAATAAGGATAAAATCCTGAAGCAATTTCCAAGTGAGGGATTTTTATGTTTGTGGAAAATATTTAGTATCACCACAAAGAGTTTTCTAGAAAGATTTCATCCAATAGAGATGATTAGAAAAAGTAATATTGTAGAGATAACTAAATAGGTGTTTCATACAATTTATTTTTAGAGTAGTTAGGCATAAGGTTTCATAGGAAAAACTTAAATCATACAGATATCATTGGATAAAGAAATGATGTTGTGATTATTTGGTGTCATTAGATATAGATGATCAGATGGTTTCCATCGGGTAGAGTTTCCATGGATGGTGTTCAATAAGGTGGTGAATATCTACATGGGATGTGTTCTTGGTGACTAGATATTATCAATTTAATTTGATGATACAATAGTGTATCAGAGGATTCCCATGTCGATGATAGGTTGACCATGAATCTCAAAGGTTAGGGTAACATGATCATCAGATGAAGACCTCTATAAATAGTGGTGGTGTCCTGGCTTTGGTGCATGCGATTTTTATACTGAACATTAGAAATTTATGACTTAATTATTTGATACTTTTTTAAGTATAGAGGAAGTGAGTGAATGAGTATTGTATTCACTTGTATCTATAGTAATGAAAATGATTCCAGTGTTCTCCCATGGATGTAAGACATTTTTCCAATCCACATAATTATTGTTCATTAGTTTGTTTTTCTATTTCATGTGAAGAGTGATCATAAAGTTATTTGTGGTGATTAGGTGGTCTCTCATCCTAGTTCTACTGAACAAACTAGAGAGAGTTAGTTATTAGAAAAACATATTTCTATTAGTATTGTGGAGATTTCCACTACATCAGCTAAATATTATTGGAAGAAAGTCTATTTGGTGTATTTTGTACATTCCAAGTTCATCTAGTGGAACAATTATTGTGATTCTTTCTTCCTCATCAGTACATACCTTGATCGAGCTCCAAATATTCTTGTATTTACATGTGTTCAAAAATTAATAGTATTATTATTATTAATTACACTATTAATTGTTAATAATTGTGTCATTATTATCATCATGATCATCATTATCATGATCATTATTATTTTTAGTACTATTATTTACATTACACACTTGACCATGTGATCTAGTGGTTGTTGACACTACTTGAGGTTTTGAGTACTACAGTAGAATGAGATTTTTTGGCACTAAAAAATTATTTTGAAACTCTATTATTGAAAAATCTAATTAAAAATCACACCATTTATCAGCATTAAAAAAACAAATAACACATGAATTTTATTAGTACCAAGTTAACATTGATAAAAGATTACTTTTATCAATGTTTTTAGCACTCATAAAAGACTATTTTATTAGTGTTAAACTCTTTCACTGAGAAATATAATTTTTTTCTATATTTTATTGTAGCATAGAAGAAAATTTCTATAACCAAATCTGAAAAAGGTCAATATAAGTGCAAAATCAATGTATTTTCAAATAGTAATTATATTTCATTCAATTTCAGTAGTTTTTTAAAATTTATAGTATCAATTTTATTATTAAATTTTTTTAAAAAATTATTACCACAACTATAAAAAATTAATAAAGAATGCAGTGTGTGAATGAGAGTTTGTCCAAGGATCAACCATCAACTGACTTTATTCAAACCAAATAAGTGTGTGTCTATAATACAAACAATGTTTTTTTTATTAATTGTACTTGAAAATGAAAAATAATTATAAATGAACTGTTATATTATAACATGAAAAAATTTAAGTGATTCATGGTCTTTTCTCTTTATAGTACGTGATATATAACCCTGATAAAGAACATAACACAAAATTATCTACTCATTGAAGGAGACATGCCTTAAATCCCACACACATAAGATGTGTTATGTACTATATCATAAGGTGTGGTGTAGTTATGTTGTATGCTATGAGACACACACACAAATATATATATAAACCAAATGCATATTATGGTTTTGGAATATAAATGGCTATGATATTAAGATATTGTATCTAGTTTTGATGCATTCCCCTTATAGGTCATGGAAAAATCTATGTAATAAATACTCTAAATGTAGTGTTAGTGGAAACCTAACATTATCTATTTCAGAGAAGTGAGAAAACCTATTATCACTTATTGAATAGATAAATTATTTGTTTTGGTTTTATGATTTATGAAAACAATGTATGAAATTTAAATAAGGGTTTGAAAATTGTTGATGAGAAGGGTGATCAGGTTAGGGTTGGTTTTCCTCTTAAATTTCTATGATAGTCCTTAAAATAGATTTTATTTATCCTATTATTAATTTATAAATGAAATACTCCTCAATAAATTTATCAATCACCATTGGTTAGGTTATGATGGAGAATTCGCTCATAGTATTATTGATTGGTTAGACCCCCTAACCATGTGAGTTAAGAGTTATAAAACCACTCCCATTCTACCTAAGAAATAGCCAATTAGGTATAGGTGTTCCCAAGTAATTTAGAATTGATACATTACTACCATACATGTGCTGACTATTTCTTAACACTCACCACCCAAAATATTCTGTTCCTTCATGAAAAACTATATTAGGTGGAGGGAGATAAAATATTTACAACCTTGGTAGTAAATAATGAAACAATTAAAAACCTAATATATAATTTTATTTAATTTTTTAAAAAACCATTGAAACTAAAATAAATAAATCAGAAGAGAGTTTTATTAAACAATTCACAAAGATTCAAGCATTAAAGGGAAAACCTCCCCTTATTCAATCATTGAGAATGTTACCCCTCCATTAGAAGGGTAAAATAGAAGAAAGGGGAAGTAGAAATAACTATGAAACTAATAAAACAAAATATAAACAAAATATAAACAAAAGAAAAAACAACATGTTTTCCCACAAAAAATCACGATCCAAGTATCTTTATATATTTTTTGCAATGAACTCCTCTTTTTGTGTGAAAATATGTGGGTTCTTTTCCTTTGGCTTGGTCAAAACATGTGTGATATTCACTTTTTCAAAAATCCATATCTTTATCTTCCCCCAAGAAACTTTCTCGTAGTCATGATTTGGCCTTCCAAAAAAGCTTTATCCTTAAATATTTGATGTTGATCGAGTCATTTTTCATCTTTAGATCCATGTGGTGGCTTCATATTGATTTCATGAATATTGACATGGAATCCCAAGGTTTTGGCTTAAATTTGGGAAGAGATCCCCAAATACTACTTGTATCCTTCTAAAAACCAATATTTTTCAAAGACTTAAACTAAATATGAGGTGCAAGTCAATGGATCAGTCGTGAGGTTCAAGTAACCGTATGAAAAAAAGTGATATTGTGAAATATTCAACATACAGTATGATATGGTCATGCGGTAAATGGAAACATTATTCTTTTGGTTATCTTAATACTTTTACATTAATTTACATAAAATAAATACATGACAGGAATGGTCGATAGATTGATCGTATGATTGGTTCACATGTGGTCGTTTGGATTAATGTGTGGTAGTTTCAGGACTTTGAAAAAATTACATGAACAAATTATCATAATTATTATTATGGTTCATGAATCAACCACATAGAAGAAAAGATAATTAAATATAGTTTCACCATGTGTCCAATAAAGGGATTATATAATTTCTATCCATGGTCAATTGTGAGGCGCTTCTTGCGGTTGATGGATCGACCGTCTGACTCCCTCACAGTTAATTGTCTATAATTACTCCAAAACTCTCAGATAATTATAGAATCACAAAAATTCCTCTAGAATAGACTCCAACCACCTAAAATAGTCATAAAAACATCAAATATCAAATGAATACTTTATCCTAAAATTTTCAAATATCAAATAAGCAATTAAAACTAAAGATTTAATCCATTTTCCCATTAAAACCCAAAATAATCCTATAATTGAAACATGTGATAATAACCCAATTAATGATAAAATGGTGGGATTAAAAACATGAAAATACTAAATGAAATATATGAACACATTTTCTTTATTAGTCCCCCACACGCAAACCTTGAACTCTAGAAAAGTAAACTTTAAAAATATCACTAAAGAAAAATCCCAATTCCTAGCCAATGTGAGTACCTTTTCAATACCACAGTCCTTGAGTTTTCATTTATCCTCAATGTTATTGATTCCATTTTCTTAATTAAGTATATTTAATTAAATTTCACTTCATTCATCCCTTCACACACACTTATTATTACCTCCCCAAAATATTACACTCAACACTAAAGTTTGATTTTCAAGCAAGCTTGTTCTCAATCTAAGTTCATACAAGTATTACCGTAGGCTTGATGGATTTATTCATCTCCACCCAAAGAGTGAAGTAATTTATAATATTATTTGGGATTAATTAGGGATATTATATGGATAAAATATTTGTAGTATTTTAATGAAAAATCATTGTAGTTTAATGAAGAGGCTTGGATTTAAATGAATCTCACTATATGATTTTTAATTTCCTCCAAGAAAAAATTATCCCTAAAATCCATCTTCAAATAACTCATATTCAAATATTTTAATTATCCATAGATTAATTTTTATAAATTCATCATTATAAACCATTCCTCTCTATGTTTCCTTTAATAGGTTTTAAATATATTTTTTGTTCTGATCTTAAAGGCAGAGAGGGACATTGAAATGTCTATGGTAGGTGTGGGATTTGTATTTACCAAAAATTAGAAGAATTTTACATTTATTTTAGGTATTCCATGTCTCTTATTTAAATATAAACAATGAAACATTCTATCAAACAAATTCTCTATAATAGACTTCACAATATCTATCCCTTTTCAAGGAGGTTTTAATTCTAGATGGACTATAAAATTATCCTTAGATTTATAGTATTTATAATAACTTTATAACTTCAAAAACATGACCAATTTATTCCCTATTTCCCTATTTTTAGTTGAATAGTTTTATATTTTTTAGATCTATAATTTCTATTTAGAATCACATTTTTAAGGAGTGAGAGAGAGATACTTTTTCATTTCAAAACAATAGATGACTTTCATGACTAGTCTTGGACGATATCTATAACATTTTTACTTTCCTTCTATATTTTTTTATAAATTATAATCATAAAAGATGTATAAAATCCTTCTTAAAAATCAAGTATATTATTCCTATAAAATTGTTCTAACTCTTTTTCTCCATTCTACTACACTTGAATTCAAATTAGATCATGAAAAATATTTTAGATAAAGTTAGAAAGGGATATTTATCTTGTAATGTTGGTATATAAAAAATTAATTCATGGATTCTAAAGTCTATAAGTATTTAATGTAGTGGAAGTATTTAAAATAGGTTTTTTTGAAAAGGGGGATTAAAATCAAAATAATCCATCAGTAATTTATAACACGTAGTCCTTGAATGCTCTAAGATTTTGACTAGATTACTCAAAAAGTTATACTTATTCAATTATGTCCTAGTTATCTCATGAAATAGGAATTATAAAGAAGATATAAAAATTATTTCAGAATCTTTTTAGGAATGTGATTAAAAATATAGGATAATATATCAATATATGAGTTAAAAAAATAGTGGGATTCACATGAAATTCTATCACTTAGAGTTTGAAAACAATTTCATTTTAGAATTAACAAAGAGTGATTGAATGAGTAAAATAAATTTTTCAAAATTGGAATGGATTCAAAAATTTCAAGGTCATTATAGTTAAGCTCACAGGTCTAAAAAATACACTAAAACTGAAATATAAACACACAGTTTTTTTTAAAATGACTTAAAAATTTGAAAAGTTCTAAACTAAAAAGTGTCTCTACCCCACACTTAATTGAAGTAATAAACTAAATGTATTCAAATTTATATATCATGTTAGTAGATTTTAAATTAAATCACAACATACAATCAAATATTAAGGAGAGGTACTATCTGGAGGGTTTTCATTAATAGGCTGGGTGGAGGAGTGTAATATTTTCCACTAGTTCTTAGAGTAGATTCACATGGTAATTTTTCATCCTAGGTCCATTTATTGTTAATGTATTATAGTTTCTTTCTTTAATAACCTAAAAAACACCAAAATGGGATATATTATTAACTAAAAATTCACATTCTCATCTTGAATAAAGTTTTCCTTACATAAAATTTGGCCTTAAATTAAATAAAAATACTTTGTATCCATGATGGAAGTAATTTATTCGAATAAAATTTTCGTGATATTCTCTTTTACATTATTTATATATTTTATAATTATAAAAGTATTATCTATTGATTTATTCTAGCTCATATAATATCAATTTCCTCTCTTTTATAGTTTATTCAATCCTAGATTCAATTCGTTCATATCCCAATAGGCCTTGTGTTCTTGTTATATAGGGAGATGATAGATTTTAATATAAATAAATTGATGGGCTCTCATTACTATGGATTTATAATAGGTTTTCCTATAATTCTATAAGGATTATTATAGACTTTGGATATAGTTTTTTTTATTTGGATTGAAAAATTTCTCCAAAATTCCCTTGATTTATTAATTGGAAACTTTAGTTCATACATTCATATTTATATGGTAAGGGGTGGATATATTACGATGTAATCCATATTTCCTCATAAAATACTCAATAATTCTATTGAAAAAGTGAGTTACTTGGTTGCTGATGATGGTTTTTCCTTCTAAATCTATAAAATATATTATATTTGACAAAAAAACACACAAACTTGACATCACCGGTTTTGGTGGTCTTGGATTACAACCATTTAAAAACATAATCTACCACAAAAATAATATAAGAGTTAAAAAGACACACGATAAAGGGTCTCATAAAGTCTATTACCCAAACATTAAAAATTTCACAAATGATGATGGTTGATTTGTCTAATTTCTTATCTCTTAAAAAATTTATAGTAAATTAGAATCTTTCCCATTTTTTTATAAAACTCACATGAATCTTTAAATGAAATGGGATAATAAATTATTTATTATAATAATTTCCTTACAATTATTTAAGGTCCAAAGTGATATGCACATGCTAAAGTATGAAAAAAAAATTTAAAAATAGATTCTATTTCACTTTTAAAAAATAATCTTCTTGTTAATATATTATTGTAATTTTTCTAAAGAAATGGATCTTCCCAAATATAAAACTAGGATCTAGGTTTTAGTTATTCAATTTTATGGGGATTTAAATAGTTAGGGACTTGAGATGTTTCCAAATAGTTTATCATGTCAGCATACTATGTCACTTCACCTTCAACCAAGTGGAGCTACTCCCCTGGTACGTGGTCATTAAGTGGGTACTAATATGAAATTTATACTTCATATATGATAGGTAATCCTATCAAGTGATAAAATACATAGTCTTTATCTCCCAATTTATCCTTAATCTCTTGGTTTAACTCTTTAAGTAAGGACATCAATTTTTCCAACTTAGTCTTTGCATCTGCCTTCTTCACAAAGTATCCGAGCACTTCATATTCAAAAAACATAGTAACTGTAGTTCTCAGAAAATAATATATGAATTTATATAAGGAAAAAATTAATTAAAGGAAATAAATTTCAATATTTATATAGTTGAGATGAGAAAAATTAAGTGTTTTCATGGAATAAATAATAAATTTTGTCCCTCATTTAATTTATTAGGAAATAACTACTCCCACAACTTGGTTGAAATCATAAAAAAGCATCTCAAAAGGGTTCTATAAGCTTAGTGGCTGCATCAATAGTGGGGTAAATAGTTTTTTATTAAGTTTATCAAATGTTTAATTACATTTAATAGTAAAATCAAAATCATATTCTTTCGAAAGTATCATAGAGAGTGGAAGAGAAATAATATTAAAGTTCTTGATAAAACTCTTATAAAACCTTAGCCACCAATGAAATATACCTTTGGAATTACATAATTCAAATGACATACTTTTATAGGAAAATATTACAAAGGGACATAAGAAGGATGTATTCTCTTGGTTTTATAGGTCAATGGGTACCTATAACTATCCTGAAAAATCATATAAAAAGCAATAACGTGTCTTACCTACCATCCTTTATAGCATCCGACTAGTGAAGGGAATGGAGGGGTGATTATTTCTTGTGATTTGGTTCAGATTTCTATAATCTATAAACACTCTATAATAGTTTTGAATTCCCATAGGTATTAATTCATTTTGGTCAATATTTATAATAGTTGTACCATTTTTCTTGGAAACTCTATGGATCAGGCTAACCCATTATGAGTCATAGATTGGGTAAATGATATATGCTACCAAAAAATTCTCTATCTCTTTTTTCACTACTTCTATTATGGTGGGATTTAGTATTCTTTGGACTTATATAATAGGTATGGAGTCTCCTTTAATCATAATTTTGTGTGAGAATATTTTTGGACTAATGCTTGGAATATCACATAAACTACACCCTATTACTTGCACATGTTCCTTTAATATTTCAATAAATTTTCATTATTAATTAGGTGTTAAGTTATTATTAATTATTAATAGCATCTTATCCCCTTCCCTGAGGTATATCCATTTTCATTTAGTGGGTGATGATTTTAATTCAATATTCGGTAATTGTTCTAAGGATAAAATAAAATTTGGGGTTTATAATTAGACTTATTATATTTTTTTCACACAACATGACATGTAATATATCTAATAATTAAATAAAAACCAAATCCCTATAGGCATTAAATGGTTACCTTATCCCCAAATATGAAAAAAATATTTTTTGGAATGTTGTAGAACTTTATCCTCTATGGAATTTCCAATCATTAAGTGTTTCTATGAGGTTAAGATCTCATGAAACATACCTGGATATTTAATAAATTTAGATTCTTAAAAGTGGGATAGTGTAAGGAGTGAGTGGTCAGGTGAAGGGTTCTTCATTAAGTAAAATATGTTGAAATGGAATGAATTGTCTCTAAACTCCATGATGAGTTTTACTTCATGAACATTGATTATTGGTTTGGTTTTCTCCAAGAATGGTCTCTATCACAACCCGTCCCCCGAGGCCCATGCCATGACTACCCCAAGACCGCCTTCCATAGGCTAAGGGCTGGCGACTAGTACTGAAGGTGTATTCCCTAAAACATGGAAGGAATTACCTTTATAAACTATAAACACACACAACTAAGCACACAACAAGATACAAACTCAAGTAAACTAAATAGTAAACAAAATGATCATAGTAAGTAAAAGGGGCCAGAATACAAGCCCAACAAAAAAGTACAAGAATCTGGAAGTACAAGATGACTGATAGGTGAAAAGAAGCTTCTGGATCGTCCACCACAAATCCTACATGAAGGGTAGGTACAGCTAAAAAACGGTCGTCTCTGCGGTTCGCCTCGTCTAACGTCCACCTCCGAGATACCTCCAGTCCTAGTACTCTCATCCTCAGTCAGTGCTGTCAGTCATCTGCACCAAACAAAATAGGTTGCGGGTATAGCCCGTGCATGGGTGAGTATAATAATACTCAGTAGGTACCTCGAGACCCTCAAGGTCTCACAAAATCCACCAAGGATAAACCACACAACATGGAATCAACTAACAACCCTACTTATGTATATGCCCATACATATACCTAAGTTATCAAGTAAACCCATCTCAATCATGAGGAAAACACAGAGTCCAACTCAAAATCCCAAAGATCAACTGTTCCACAAAGTAAGGGATACCATGTAGGTAAGTACCACATAGGTATGCCGCACAGAAGAATACCACCAAGGTATTACCAAAAAGGAAAGTATTACACAGGTACGAACTCACCTAACACCAAATATTTCTTAGGCACAGTAGTAGATATGATTAGATGTAACTACTGAATCATCTTACTCTGTTAAGATTCAGACCCATGAAGGATCTCTAATAATCATTAGAACCATAGAGGATCATAGTACATCATTAGACCCACACAGGATCCTAGGTGATGACCCACACAGGATTTCTCGGTGTTGACCCACATAGGATCGCTCGGTGCTAACCCGCATAGGATCACTCGGTGTTGACCCACATAGGATCTCTATGTACTGACCCACATAGGATTTATCGGTACTAACCCACACATGATCATTCGGTGCTGACCCACACAGGATCACTATGTGCTGACCTACACAGGATCGCTCGGTGCTGACCCACACAGGATCACTATTCGTTTTTCACGTCATAGCCAGCTACTGGGTTCCCGCACTAGCTTTCTTGTATCCAGGAGGGTATGCTACTCAATCCACTGTTTGATACTACAACATACACTAGGTCCCACAAAAATTTATCCCAAAGGACTGCCACATCATAGGGGTCTCAACACAACAGACGGTACGCCAATCGGATGCCCGATCTGTAAGTTATCAACCTTTTAGTCCAGAGTTCCTGGTTGGATTCGTGCTCAATCCAACTTGACCATTCTCCAACATTAACTAAAACTTTAGTGGGAGTATACCAAAGGGATTATCTCACTCCATGGTTTATATCACCATTGACAGTTTGTCAAATAGACACCTGGTGCCAAAGTTATGGCCGATAGAGCGAATAACTCGTAGCTCATCGCGGTCCGGTCCGACCCAGTCGGACCGAACCGGTCAGAACGACCCAGCCCGACCTGTCCTGGGCCAACCCAGTTGGACCGACCCGGTTTGACCCAGCCTAGGCCGAGCCAACCAAGTTTAGGTCGACCCGGCCCGCTGGGTCTGACCTAGCCCGCACTGGGCGTCGCGGGGGCCGCGGAGCGGCGTGAAGCCGCGAGGGCGGCGTGGAGGCTACGTGGGTGGCACAAAGGCTATGGGGGCCACGAGACCATAGGAAGGAAAGGCTTCAGGAGCTTTAGAGGTCCATGGGGTGGCGAGGACATGAGGGCTGCGGAGGGTCACGGGGCGGTGAGGCCGTTGGGGCCATGGAGGGCTGCTGGGCGGTGAGGCCATGGGGAGGCGGAGGCCGCGAGCAGTGGAGGCTTCGGAGGCCACATGCGGTGTGAGGCTGTGGTAGGCGCGAGGAACTATGGGGCGTAAAGGGACGTGAGTCCATCACCTTCTTCGCGGCCGGTGGTGTGCTGGCTTCCGCATCCGTTCGTCGCCGTGGAAAAAAGTCGCCTTATCCCATTGCGAAGAACACACCATTCAAGAAGAAAAACGGAGGGGTCGAGCCATTTTTGTTTGGCCGACACCCTCTGCATTAGAGAGGTATCAAGAAGATCAACAAAATATTGAATGAAGAACATCAAACCCAACAACCTCCCGTAATGATTATTCCCAAACCCACAAAAGAAATCACCTACAGATCAACTAGTTAGAGAGTTGATCCACCTTCTTTGTTTTAGAAGGGAAGTACATGGGAATATATAATCATACAAAACTAAACCCATACCTCATAGATTTGTCGATGGAGGTCAAAAGGAAAGAGACGAAGTCATTGGGGATAGATGAACGTTGGTGGTTCTGGCATTTCCTTGATCTTCGATTCGTTCGTTGAAGATGTTCCTCATTGGTGAGAGCGTTCTTCATTGGGGAGCACATTATTCATTGGAGAATTTGTTCTTTGTTGGAGAAGAATAATTCCTCCAAGATCTCTCCTCTTCCAATCCTTTCTCCCAATTCCAACCAAAATTAAAAGTAACTAATATGATGTGTTCCATCAATTTAATTGTTGGCACAAAAATAAATTGGCATCATTAATTACAACGAGGTTGGAATAATTGATTTAGAGGAAACCTAGGGTCACCCCCCCTCATTAAAGAGGGATTTGAAAGGTTTACTCCCATTAAAGGGGGTTTGGGTGGTCCCCGCCTATAAATTCAAAATGGGGGTTTGTTTAGGTGGTCCCCACCTCTTAACTTTCATGTGGGAGGTTTGGGATTGGATGGTCCCCACCACCATAACCCATGTTGAAGGGGTTTCTAAAATAAAAATGTTAGACATTTTTATTTTATTTAATTCTTTCACAAAAAGAACAAAATTTTATCTTTCACTCTTGACCCACTGCGGTCGAGGTGAAGGTCTCCTTAAGTGAATACCAGCGCTGAAAGTTCAATGGTTCCCTCCAATTTCAATTCTGAGCACCGGTTCAAAAGTTAAAAAAACCCACTCATACGTTTACTAAACGTACCCAAAAAAAGTTCAAAAATTCATTCTGGGCACTCTAAGCCTCAGAATAACGTGCCATCAATTTTCGCAGACTCGTAAAATTCCTATATATTTAAAAAAAATTACATGTAAATTCTGGGTCTTTACAGTTTCCCTAATATGATTGGTGAGTGTGAAAGTATCCTATCTTATTCCTTGTTCAACACATAGAATTCTGATAGGAAGAGAATATCTTGGAATTTCATAAGGTAATATTTTAACACTCCTATAAATATTGTGGATCATTTTGAAAGTTTTACCACCAATATTGTGGGATTACAGTCTTCTATCTACAAATTTGTAAACACATAGTGAGGAATAAAATTTATATAAGCTCTTTAATCACATAAATCATTTGAAAAATTAATTAAAGTGACCATACGAGGGATATAAAATATCCCTAGATCCTGAAATTTTGTGGATAATTATGGTGTGATTAGGTCCAATACACTTCTTTAAAAATTAATTATTTTATTCCCTTAACATAATCTCTTTTTAGGGAAAAGTTCTTAAAATAATTTTGTACACTTGGTAATCTATATAAGGGTTTCAAGAAGGGGAATATTAACTCTATTTTTTTAATATTTTAATATTTTATTTTTGAAGTTATTCCTATTTAATTTTCTTACATTGAATCATTCTTGATAGGAAAGGATGTGGGAGACCCTTCTTCTCCCATTACTATGTTTTACAAGTTGTCTCTAGTCTCTTATTTCTATATCAAAATATTCCTCCATATTATTTATTACCTTATTACTATTTTTATTGATATTAAGGTTCTTTAGTAACTGATTCTTCTCAGTTTTGTTCAACTTCCACTATATCTTGGTCACCAAGGAAGGTCTTTTCTTATTTAGGTTAAGGGATCTCACCTCATTCTTCTTTACCATTCAGTTAGTTTTGTTCTAGATTTGGTGTAGTCCTGGGGTGAACATCCTTTCCACTTATTGTTGTTATAAAACTCACATTTTCCCTCATGTTCAGGATTGTTTGAGCTGGAATATTTCCCAAATTATGGGTCAATGCTTCAAGTATTTTTTTTATCTCTTTCATTTTAGTCCTAAGATCATCCAACTTTGAACTTTTTTTTACTTAAAAAGTGGTGGTGTACTAGTGGATGACTATTTATAAGGTCTATTTTACTAAAAATGAGGGGAATTTTATTGGTAATAAGGTTGGTTGGAAGGTTTTTTTAGGGTTGTTGGAAGGGTGGTAGGTTTTGGAATGGTAGAGATTACTAGAATGGGAGTTGCTATTGAATCTGGTTTTGGTATGGGATCTAAACATATTCTAATGATTTCCAAATATATAACAGAAATTTTTAAACTCTCTCCATTATTATTTTTGTTGGAATTACCTTGTATGAATATCTATTTTACAAGAATCTATTACCTATAATTCATCACACTAGTTAGAGAAATGATTAGGTAATGAACATAAAACAAATACCACAACTGATGCTTTTTTTTTCATTTACCATCTTCAAATACATATGTCTCACCAAACTAGATAGCTATTCCAGTTTAGTCTCTCATAAAAGTGATGAATTATAAGTTCTTACCTCCTGGACACCTACTGTGTTAGTATCCCTTGTGCCAGACTGTTGAGAGTTCTATGTAATATTATCAATTAGGATCGTAGATTAAACTGGTGACTTGTCAATCAATGATCCTCTAAATGATTCATCTAATTATTTCTATCATTATTGAGTATGTCTTAATTAAATACATAAGTAAGTGGATCTATTCTACTAATTGATGTGGGTAGTTGGCACAAGGTTTTTAAATCTCCCCCAGTACTTATAGAGAGTCTCTCCAGATAATTTATGATGGAATAAATCTCTTTCCTTCTTATTATACTACTAGAGACATGGAATAATATATGTATTAAGCATTTATAAAAGTAATCCTAGCCACACACTTCAAATAGTTTTAATATTTACAACCATTATTTCCAATCTTATTCAAGTGAGAAGGAAAATTCCATCAAATTCCCTTATTTCTCAGCCACTCATTAAGGTTTTAAAATAGAGTAGACATGTGTGAATGATTTTATGGTTTTTGTATCCTTCACCTATAAGACCATGAAAATTTATAAAAAATTGAATTAGAACAATTTTCAATTCAAAGTCATTTTTCAATTCAAGAATAGCCATATAATTATTTTTATTAATGAATTGTGGTGTACAAAGGTCCCTCAAAGTCTGATTTGGATTAGATGCTATGATCTTAGGCTCAAAGTGATCACTAGAAATTTCACTTGAGTCAATCAAGGAACATTTTTAAAATTAATATTGAATATTTATACTTTTAACTCTTGTTAGAAAGGTTATATTTATCTTAAAGTTAAAATTAAATAATTAGTTATTATAAGTTCTTGTCATACAATGTTAAAATTAGTTTTTTTGGGCTTCCTTCCCATAAATAATTCTATGTTTTGATGTATGTATATCTTAAGGTGTGTAAAAATCTAGTTAATACATAAGATAAATTAAATTTTAGAGTAAAAATAGGGTTGTTTCTTATAGAGGAGTGAAAATAAACTATCATAACTTATTGATTAGAGAAAAGGTTTGTTTTTAGTTTTTTGATTTGTAAAAACTAATAGAGAAATTTAAAAAAGAGTTTGAAAACAGTTGATGGGAAGGGTGATTAGTTAAAAGTTAGGTTTCATATTTTAAAGCTATCATAGTCCTTAAAATGAAATTTACTTCTCCACTTCTTATTTGATAAATTAAATAATACTTGATAGACTTATCGATCACCCTTAGTCGGAAGTTATGATGGAGACTACCCTTATAATATTACTAACTAGTTATTTCACCTTACTATGTGAGTGAAGAGTCAACAAATCATTCCCATTTTCCCTAGGAAATACTCAATCATATATTGGTGTTCCTGGGTAATTTAAAAGTGACCACTGCTACCACACATGCTCTAAGTATTTCTTAACACTTAAAAATTAACACATCCTATTCCTTAAATAAAAACTTCATTATGTGGAGGGAGATAAAATATTTCCAACCTTGGGAGTAAATAATTAACCAATTCAAAACCTCAAATACAATTTTATTTAAAGGGTTTAATCACCATTGAAACCAGAATAAATCAATTAGAAAATATTTTTATTCAAAAATGTGCAAGGACTCAATCAACACAAGGGAATGCCTTCCCTTCCCCAATCAATCATAAGATCACCCCTCCATTTTAAGTGTAATAGAGAAGAAATGGGATAGATAAAGAATTATTTACCTAAAAAAACAAAATTAAAATGAAATAAAAAATAGTTATACCTCGAACATAAACTCATGATCCAAGTCTATCTCCCCTTTTCTAGTAGTATCCTCCTCTATCTTCGGTAGATATATAGGTTCCTTCGCCTTTTTCATGGTAAAACCTCTCATAATATTCATTTTTTAAAAAATATCTATCTTTACTTTTTTCCATGGATCCTTCCTATAGTCATGATCTAGTCTTATATAAAATATACAACCATACATATTTGGTGTTGATGAAATAATTATGTGTGTTTAGATACATGTGGTAACATCCTATTGATTATATCAATACTAAAGTGTCACCCCTAAGGCTTTGGATTGAAGTTTGGAAGAGTTACCTGAAGTCTACTTGTAACCTTCCAAAAAAAAATATTTCACAAAGTTATAAACTAACCATGAGTTGTGATTTGATGGATTTTCCATGAGGTTCAAGTGACCTCAGGAAAGGCAATTGAATGCGAAAAATATTTGGAGTGCAGTCGATTAGATATTCATGCAATCAATAGAGAACTTATTCTTATGACCAGTTGACTGCCTTTCTATCAATTGAAACCTAATAACTCAAAAATAGGCATGGTATATGGATCAACCATATTAAAGACTCACCATGTGGTTACTTGGCTTAATGTGTGGTGGATTTGGGACTTTTTAGAATTTCCAGGAATAACTAATCAAATTTATTTATGTGTTTGATTCATTAACCACATGATAGATTAGTGACCACATGATAGGTTCACCATGAAATCAATAAAATAATTATAGAATTTTTATCCATGGTCGATTGTGAGGATCTTATTTTGATCAATAATATAGGGTATGTGAAATATATCAAAGGTTACTTGGCATACAACCAATATTCTGGCCGATATGGATTTCCACAAATTGGTCACTGGGTGTGTTGGTCCCACTACCCCTTAGTCTTAAACTTAATGTCGATGGTTTATAAACCCAAGTTTATATGAGGAGAAGATTTGTTGTGAGAGACTCAGCCAACTCATTGGTTTTGGATTTCAATTCCTTCTATGGGCGTGGTGACTCTCTCAAAGTTGACAGAAGGTCCATGCTTTAGGGTCTTGAGATGTGTCAAGAAAATATTATCTCTATATATTCAGTTTAAATAGATTCAAGGATCCTTTGTAACTCTATTAAAGACCCCCCTTCATCACCCTAGCACATCATTTATTTGATTCACAAATGCTTCTCTCTCCTGGCTGAGGACACTATGATCCTCTTTACTTGGCATGAAGGTAATCGGGTGGCTGACTTTTTTGGTATCATAGGACTCATATGAATTTCCCCTTATGGAATAATCTTATATTAGTTAATTTACCTCTAGTGGTGTGCAAATTGTTGCAGGAGATGCATTTTACCTCCACTTTTTAGGCCCCCATGTCTATCTTGTTGTGTTTCCTTTCCTTTCTTTAATAAAATTTTTTAGTTGTGGTTAATTTTCTCTAATAACTCTATAGATCCTATATAATCACAAAATCACTCTAATTAATTTATAATGGACTAAATACAACTAAAATAGTCATCAAAATATCAAAGATCAAATTTAGGATTTATCGTAAAATTTCCAAATGATAAAATAAGAAAATAAAAATAAATATTTAGGCTATCTTCTCACTAAATCCGAAGATACTCTTATAATTAAAACATGTGATGATAATCCAATAAATGATAAAATGGTGGGAATAAAACCATGAAAATACTCAATAAAATATATGAAAGCATTAGATTTTTTCACACTACCCTAACATGATAATGGAATGTTAAAGGCTACTATTCAAACTTTATCTTACTTTAGTTTTCATTAAAATATTTCATAAAATGAAACACATGATAGAATATCAATAATTGAGGGTTACAATCAGTTTGTAACTACATGAATGACTCACAACATATGAGTTAATGCATGGTGGAATGAGAGTTTTATTAGGGATTTTATATATAGGGTTTTAGCATGATATGGAGATCAATTGAGTATACTGGTGTTTTATGTTATTCTATCTAAAGATATTTATTATTCTTGTTTTACCTAGAGAGGCACCGAAATGTCATGAGAATATACGATGAATCTTACAATTATATGGTTGATTCAAGTTAGCTTGTGGATATATCCTTGAGGAGAGATTCCTTCAACTTCTTTAAGGGATATTCATCAAGAATATTTATTGAAGGTCACAAAAGAGGAATCTATGATGTAAGGAACACATTTTTTCTTCATTTATATTATGCATGGTCTTGGTTTCAATGTATTAAAAATCTTGGGTTTTATGGTTTATAATTATTTTTTATCTTTTGAATGAATGTTGTTTGATCCTTAGCAACTCTTTAGTGGTATTAGGGATTTTCTATGTTCTTTGATTTTTTAAACCATATTGAACAAATATAAATAAGTAATCATAATGCATGTTTTATTGTTTTTCATAGGTTGAGATATAGTTTTTCCATAATAAAAATAGATATCATAATCCTTACAATTAAATATGATTTTCATGGCTAACACTATGTTATGAAATAACATAATCTGCATTAGGGTCATGAGATATGATATATGATATTATAGGCCGCAACACAGTGAAATTATCAAATTTTTGGTGTATCATAGCGTACAATAAACTGATTTTCATATCCAATGATAACATCATTTCACAAATACAAAAATTGAGAATCATATTATAAAGATGATATAGATTCTTATCATAGAGTATGACATACCAAGCACCGAAGAGTTAACCTTACAAAAAATGTATATCTTAAGGAGAAATATCCAACACGTGTAAAGATCATCCCACAAAAACTATCATAGGTGAAGATAAGCATTGTTAGTCATAAAATAATACCAATATCACTTAAATGGTTTAGGCTTCATAACCTTATCAACTGTATCTTATGATTTAGATATATCATAACATATATTATAGAAGAGTAATTAATTTTTATTATTTTTAATAATGAATGGAATTATATAGTTTATAAAATTTTGATAAATTATCATAAAAGATATTTAAATATTTTTATTCAATTTATAAAGTTTTATAAAAATTAATTAATTTTAAATTGTTTATAATTAATTAATTAAATTTTTACGAAACATTTGTTAAATAAACATATATAATATTGATTTTTAATATTAAAATAACTTTTCAAGTTATATGGAATGAATTATAATTTAGATGTAAAAGGTTTATATGGAAATTAAAAGTTTAATTTATAAAGGGTATATAAATTGAAAAATAAGGAAAAATATAAAGGAGTTTATATTAAAATTACAAATTGTTCATAATTAATTAATTTAAATCGTTAAAATTAAGTGCCTTATTTTAGAAAGTATTTAGACCATATAAAAATTAGTTTTGATAAATGATATTATTATGGTTTAAATAATATTAAATATATGATTTTAATATTATGTAAGTTATTTAAATAATAGAATTGGAATATAAATTTCTTATATGTCACTTAATATCAGATATTTTAGTAAATGATATATAATTAATAATATAAAATATTTTATATTAGAAATAAATATAAAGTGTTTGTGTTTATTTTAATCACACAATTTTTATAATGCATGACTAAGTTATAAAATGTTTATAATTGCGTGATTTATGAATTATTGAATTTTTTTTATACCATGTTTAAATATATGAATTATTTATTTATTTATTTTTTATCATCTTTATTTTTATATATAATTATTACATTTTAAATATGTTCATGATTTAGTTTAAAATTTTTAAACTCATTATATAAATTTTTATACATGCATATAAGATGTTACATGTTAGGTGTAATAATTGATTTATTTTTTTCTACCTTGACTTTTTATTATATTGAGTTATGATCTTGAATTTAAAATATAATTACAATTTATACATATTAGGTTCTACAATTATTATTAAATTGAGATATTTCTCGAGTAAAGTATCCTTGGATAGAGGGACTTTAGGTTAGACTGTTCATTGTCTTGAAGGTTTATACATTGTCTAGAAAAGTGGGGATTTACTATCTATGAATCCAAGTTTAGTCATATAAATATTATTTATTTCACATGATTATAAGCCTTTAAATCTATAAAATAATAAAAAAGGGATTTTATTATATTTTTTTTTAATTTTTAACATCGTTTATAAAGGGATGTTTTTGTAAGAGACGTTGTGAGTATATTTTTATGCCAATTATTATTATAGATGACATGGAAAACCCTTATAAAAAAAGTTGAGAAAATTTCCATGTTGATTATATTATAACCAATTTGGAAGAAATTTTTTATCTTGGTCATATAAATAGATGATGTAAAAAATTAATATTTTGTAAAATAAATTTAACTAAAACCACTATTTCAATACGTGTAATACAAGAAAACTGAATTAAAATAAGAAAAAATTATAGCAGTTTTACTATAGAAAATTAAATCCACAATAATTTTAACAATTTATAGACAAAATACAAAATATATAATAAAAATATAAATAGATAAACTAAAACTGAATCAAATTTCTAAAATAATCAGTACATACTCCCCATAGATGATTTAGCTCATTCCCATTATACAGACAAAGATAAAATGAAACAAGTTAAAAATAAAATATTCATCATTTAATCTCAATATAATTATATGATAAATAAAATGAAAACTGATAATAAAACCCGACCTTGTTAAAAGTTGTTACTACCCTAGTTGTAATTATTTCATATATAAATCTTAAAACATTATACCCATATTTGACTCATCCTTATTGATGATGAAAATTACATTTCAATAGAAGTCATTAATTGAAAATAATATTTTTAGTATATAATAAACTATAATAGTTATAAAATAAGTCACCCTTATGCACACATAATAGATATTTTATGACCTTCTTACTAATCAGTATTAATTATTCCATGACATGTTTAAAAATAAAAATTATGAAATAAAATAAAAAGTTATGATAATATAAAATAATTTAAATAATCAAACTTACTTATATAATACCGCTTTAAAGTTTCCTCACACATCACCATGTATAGAGAATCACCAACAAGCAGTGTTTTCCAATGATAAAAAAGTACACAATATCCAACGAACACTAATATACAAAAAATAAAATATTAGTGGTTATGTAATTAATATAAATTTCACTATAATTAAATACATAACCTATACCCCTCATGACAATGAAGTATCCAACACTTAATTAATTTATTCTGAAATCTTTGAGAAACATATTCAATTATTTCTATATCAAAAATTGTTCTCATTACTAGAGAAATAAATTATGGGTCCATGAATCCATAAAATGACATCATATCATAGTGAATACAAAGTGTATGAAGATACTTAATAAAAAACAAACATAATAATTAAGTTGCATCAAATTTATATAATTAAAAGAAATATGATAATTGACTTACATAGAACAAACTTGAATCACTAAAAGGACTAACATATCTATAACTACAAGATCCAAGATATCTTTATTACAAATCATCAACATAAAATCACTCCCCCAAATATCAAAATTAATTGTTGTAACACCCTAATATTTCATAATAAGTTATTTTATTTAATGTAATTCAATAGCCGAGCCGATGCTCTCTGTCACCTGATAAATCCACGAGTCTGTGTAGAAGTGGATGCTTCAAGGGTTCCATTTGAGTATGTTTGGATCACTGTGGGTGAGGAATAACACTGCAAACAAAGGGTGGTCTACAAAAATTGGACTGATATCTGTTTTGGATGCAACCGATTTGGTCACTTTCTAGATGTCTTTCGTAGGGGGTCTCAGTGCACTCTGAGGAGGAGAAATCAACGCGGAAAGGAGCATGAGGGTAGGGAAATGGTGTGATGTTGAAATAGAAGTCGGCCGTGGGGGAAGGAAATTTAGGTGGGGGAGCTCCGTCTAGAAGTTTGAAAATGGAGGAGGTAGTTCTCAACAGTTAAGCTGGATGTGAGGGGTAATTGGTGGCAGGGTCTAGTCGGACTTCTCATTCTCAGTCTCCTATGAAGAAGACGTTGGTGCCAAAAATCAATCCTTTGGTTGCTGATGTGTTTAATAGGTTGAGTATGGACCTGGACCAGCCTTCAACTGCACTTGGTGTGGAGGAGTGTAGTCAGGTTTAACATGACTTGGTTAGTGTGGAAATCCAGGATTCTGGAAGTCAAGAGGATGTGTTGCGATCGACAGACATGGGGGAGAAGAAGCTGGCCAAGTCATCTTAGCTGATTTGTGGTGCTTTGCAGCAGGGGTTGTAGGGGAATTCTTTGGAGGAGGGTTGTTGATCTGGTGAGGGGAAGGCAGGGGGTCTTGCCTCTAGGTTGAAAATATCAATTCCCCTGAATAAAAAATATTAGAGGCTTGCCGAAGCAGAATCGAGTGCTTTCCTCTCATCAGAAGCAGTTCGAGAATGCGAGCAAGATTGCAAGGGAGATGAGCACAACCATTCAGCAGATGAAATACCAAGTCAGGATACAAGGAGGAGGAAGGGGAGGAAGGACTATTCTTCACTACCTCCTCCCCTGAAGACTCTATCAAAAAAGAGGATGAATGAAAAGAGGACGACTATGGAGTCTTTGAGCCAGCTAAAGACAGGGAAGCAAAATAGTCAGTCCTTGGTTCTACTTTTAAGCTCTGAAGAAGAAGTGATAGAACATGTACTTATGCTCAATGCTAATGATAATGAGGCTACTATAATTATGGGGATACCTCTTGAGGTGTCCCTTAATGGATAGAAATATTCTTGGATTGATAAACATGACTCAATTTTGGTATGGGGATTCAATCAGGGAAAGATCGACATTGAGGAGTACATTCAAACTTGGGACTAGCTTGTGTCTGTCTTTGAGAAAAAGATATTGAGAGAAACAGAATTTAAAATTTATTCATTAACATTGAATCTATTTAGGGAATAAAACTCAGGTAATATTAAATTTTCTATTAACAATTTAGTTTAAGCTGGTGTTTTTGGTTGGCTGGTGTGAGTGACTGGGTTGGGTGTGATGGGGTTGCTTCGGGTCACTTTCTCTTATCTTTGCAGTTTAGTTTATGCTTGTTTATATCATTCTACTTGGACTTTCTATTTAAGGGGATTAGAGCACTAGGTCTTCATTGATGCAGGTCTCTTGTAATTAGATGCTTGAGAGGGTATGGCTTCACCATCGGTTCCGTGCCCGTGAAACTGTACAGAACTGCTTGCTGAGGGATCCTGTATTGGTGAAGGCTTGTTTTTGGTATACTTGCTGGGATGTGGCGGTCCAATAGCTTTCTTTGGTTGTATTTTGTTTCTCACTTTTCCTTTAAAAAGTTCTTTATAATAAAAAAAGTAATTTTTAGTCAGTCAGTAATTCAATAGCTTATCCTACACGCAACACTGAGTTCGAGCGCACCACGACTTACCAAACTAGCTGTTCAAAAAATGGTTATGAATAGTTTTAAGTATATTTTTAATTTTATATACTCCATATAATTTTAACATATATATTATGTGTTTCTTATACATAATATAAGAACAAGTTCAATTTTTCAGATTAAATAAGTATTTTTCAAAAAATTCAATTTTACCGCCTTTTAATGGAGAACCCTTTTTAAATCCAATATTTGAAACTTTTATATATTAAATTTGAAAAAAGTAAACTTCTTATTTAGAAGCGATACATAAAAATTTAGTTTGGATAAATTTTCGGTGCTTTTCTCATAACTTTCATATTTTGATAAATAGTGAAAAATACTAAATTTTAATTGAAAACAAATTTTTTAATCAAAATAATTTAGAGTGTTAAATTATACATTTGAATTGGTTTGATGTATAATAAGATAATATTTTTATCATTTAATCCAATGTTGGTCATTGGAATTAATTTTACATTTCAATTGGACATAAACAAATATCAAACATTTGATAGTTTTTACTCCTAAAAAACCCGCTTTCTGGTTTTGACGACGAGAATATTTTTTAAAATTATTTAATAAAACTTCTATGTTTTTAATTTGGTAAAATAAACATCATTTTTTAATTTTTAATATCAAAATTAGCTTTGGGTTAATTTTTGGTATTTTTTTGAAAAGTTTCAATTTTTGATGAATAATGAAAAACACTGCGTTATTGCTTAAAACCTACTTTTTTATTTAAATTTATTTTATGTCAAAATAGATAAATAATACCAATATAAGTTTAATGTAATTAATTAGAGCCATTTTATAATAAAATTAGATGTATAAAATTTTATTGAACTTTTTAACGACTTTTACCCACGTTCTAGGCACATTTGCAAAATTATATAAAACGTAATTTTACCACTTTTGTGAATTGAATTTAAAAAATTCAAGAGACAAAGTTGACATCAGTAAGTAAAATGTGGTTCAATAGGATTCAAATAATTTTTTGTGAATAATAACTTTTTAATTTTATTTACCACAGTTAAAAGTAAGTAGAGTAATTAAAGGTAAAAATGATATTATAATTACCCTAAAACATGTCCTAATTATATTATATAAGTGTATTTAGACAAAAATAATCCTTAGGAATAAAATATGATCCTTTTGATCCACTTGGATTAGATTAGGACATTTATTATTATTTTATTTAAATAAGAGTTAAAAGTGTTAAATTCAAAGTTTAATAACTAAAATATTTTTAATATAGGTTTATACAAAAGATAAATTTGACTATAAATATTCATTAGAAATATAAAAATATTTCCTATATAATGGTATTTTATTTATAATTTTTAGACATTAAATAATTAAATTTATTTATGGCACAATGATGATGGAGTAATTAATTTATTAATGAAAGATTAAAATAATTGATATTATAAATATCCAAATAAATGTAAATTGAGACTTTTGATGTATTAAAATAATTTTATAGGTTCATATGACATTTTATTATTGGTTTAATTTATTTTTTTCGAATCAATCAAGTTTTTTTTACTTTTACAAAACCAAAATACTAAATAGTGTGAAATTGACATAAATGAGTTTAAAAAAAATACTACATTATTAAATGTTATAATATTCCTAAAAATCTAAGGTTCAGCTAAAGGACTCATATAATGATATATATGTCATTAATAAACCACTTAGGGTTATCTTGGATTTTTATAGTAAGTTTATTGACCATTTATTATAATAATACAAGAATACATGGTAAAAGTTAAACTATTTAACTAAGAGTTAAATCAAAACAATAAGGTTAATATGGTGAACTAAACCTATCTAAAACCTATTTGTTGAGAGGTTTTCGACCCATACCCACCTTATCCTTGAAATAAATTCTTTTGGTGCCATTATAAACCGAAAATGATTGTATAATAAAAATAATATTTCAAGCTTTTCCTAAAGTGACCCTCACCTCTCTTATAAAATGGTACTTCCCCTTCTCTCAAAATCACACCTCCAAGGCCATTTAGCTCCACCAAAACCTGATCAAATATCCTCCCAAATACCCTTAATTCAACTTAGACGCCTTAATTTGATCATAAATTAAACCTAAGGAGCTTTTTTGATCAAATCCAAAGGAAGCACCTGAAGAAGAGGGAATTATTTCATCACCTCTTTCAAAGTTCTTTTCTTCTTGAACTTCCTATTTCTTTGTTATTTCCATACCAAAATAATAACTCCAGTACCTTCTAAATTTTTTGATGTTATTATAAATATTGTACAACCATATTCATTATTCTATCCATCCCATGAATGACAAAGTCACCATATGTGCGTACGTATGACTTACCATCTCCACGTCGTGGTGTAGTTTGTTATCCAACACTTCAATATTTGGATGGGTATAATAATGAGTATAATTGATGTAAACAATAAATATAACATGTTAATTATTCTGTATATATGATATTACATCCTATTACATACTATTTCACCATCAATAGAATGATATTTTCGCTCGTGCGTACGTACGGATTATCGTCTCCACGAATGCGATGAGATTCATTCCCCATCGTAACCATTCAAGAATAATTTTAATTTTATGAAAAAAATAATTTTTAGGAACTTAATATCATTATGGATATGAATTAAATACATCCTATCCATAACAAACATGACTTATATAACAAAATATATAAAGGAAAAAAAATTAGTTAACACCCAAAACAATGATACTACTGAAATATCATTAACAAAGAAATATTAGAAGATCATATATGATATAATATTTATGTATGTAGTTATTTTATAATTTAATAACAATTATATCACCATTATAAAGTAGGTTAACCTACCATATACTAAGTAAAATTACAAGGTAAGGTGTTTTCATCTCCTTTCTTATTCCCATGAGATTCATGCTATATTGCCACTATTTCCTTTTGTGTTGTGTATGTACTACCCATGATTGTATTATTTTTGTAATATAATTTAATTTATGGGTATTTAAACCTTCTTATATGATTATTATTTCATGGTTTGTATGTTTCATAAGTTACCAAATCGGTAAGGGAATTACTAATTTCGATTTCCACTCATTGAGTTTCACGCAAACTTCATTGATTATTTTACTCCAAGATTATGTGTGAAATCACTATTTATTTATTTATGTAGTAATTTACACAACATTTTTGTGTGAATATACTTTTTATACACATAATCACTCCATTGATAAATTCTCATGTCATCAATATGTACTTGATAAGAGTAAACTTAACTCAATTTCCATTCATTGAGTTAAACATACAAGACATTGATGTTGTTTTTAAAAGAATATGTGTGAATGTCCTCTGATTTATTTACACTGAATATCCAATAATATTTAGTGTATTTATATTTTTCACACATAGTTATGTCATTTATTTATCCTTAACCTAAGGATATATTCTTTATAAGGGATTTCATCTTAATTTACATTCCATTGAGACTTCTTTATTGTTATGCTCCAATTCATTTTTATATGGTGTACATACTTTACTTTGACATAGTATATCATGAATCCATTTATTATCATGATATTATAAAGTTTTTATTACATCAATTATTTGTATTCAAGCATCTCTCATTTGATTAGGAACTCTAACTAAAATATTATTTTAAATTCTTTAAATATTTATTCATCTAAATATTTCCCATTAATGTCCTTGTTTTAAAAATGGTTTTCAGGATTTATTTATATGGACATGAATGTTTTAAAATTAAAATTTGTTTTAAAAGTTTCAAAGTTTTATGGGAAAATTTGATTAAAACATATCTTTTAAACTAATTCTTGATAAATAGTGAGACTTTTAAATGTTTTCAAGAAAAAAAGATATTTCTGTCATATAGTTTTACTTATTATTTTCATCTATGTCAACATCCTTCATTATTATTCATTTAGGTTTATTTGTTATAATAAAATATTTCATATTGTATTGAATGAGTTATGTTTGACTATGTATGTTCTATTTTTATATCATTCATGGTTTGTGGTAAAAATATTGACATTTTGTATGCTAGTTTTAATATGAATGTTTAGATTATGTTTCAACATTTTCATATGAGGAATGAATTGGACTTAGTAAGTGATGGGTGGAGCCCCTATAGCTCCTAGATGCATTAGTAAGACTCATGAGACAAACTAGTGTCTTGAAACAAGGCCTTGAAAAAATCGTATTTGTAGTCTTGGCACGAGGCCTTGACTATGTGGTTATGATATCCAACATTATTCATTCCACCATTATAAAATTAGCTATTGATATTACATGTGATTATTTGACTAGTAGAATATCCATGTGAATAATTAAATGGAATTATTTGATTTATCTATTCCATAATATGATGTAGTTTATGTTTAAAAGGCATGTGTTTTAATATTATACATTTCCTTAAATGTTTATGCTTATTTATGATAGTCTTCGCTATATTGTTATCCTTATTGAGCATCTAATCTCACCACTTTCTATGTTTTATTTTTCCCAGGATGCGAAGAATAATATTACAATTAACCTGTAGGAATAGGCTAAGGGATATGAGTGTGTTCAAAGGGGACGCAATGTTGTTGTTTTTTTATTTCATAAAATAATGTAAAACTTATGTATGTATCTAGTACTTCCAAGGATACTAAAATAATAGGTTTTTCGAGACATGAACTCTTGTGATCATGCCAATGTTATGTAATAATGCACTGACTCTGGGTAACTAGGGTTGAGGTGTTACAGTTGGTATCAGTGGAAGTTTAGTACAAACCTTGGAAGCTAGATTTAGAAAAACTCTGTTCAGAAAACACTACCCTAAGAAAGAATTTGATGATTAGTATAGAAGAAAATACAAAAATTTTGGTAATGTAAATTTTATGTGGGTTTTCCAAGTAATATATCATCGTCTAGATATGACAAAATAGAGGCGACTTTGGAACATATGTACCTAGGGGTAAAACCTGAAAACACCATTTTGAGCTAGACTCAAACAAGAATTGGTGCACGAAAATATGCCTTGCTGCACTCTTAGTTACGACACTCCTAGAGGATATTCTTAGGATAATTAAAAAATTATTTACAAACTGATTTGAAGGATTTTAATATAAGATGAGAATAAATAACCTTGGTTAATCCTAAGGTGTTTTAGATTGAAAATATGGTGTCATGATATTCTCTAAATGATTTTATTACTATTGTTACTAACACTATGATTTTTGGTTTTAGTCAATAGCTGGATTCCAAGGAATTCATAGTAACAATGAACATGATGTACAAGGTGGTAATGATGGTGTAGATGAGAAACTAAATGGAATGTTGATAGGCGTAAAAGATATCATGTTCATGTCGAAGAAGGTTTCCAAAAATATGATCAACAATATTTATATTAACCAAATCTAAAACTCAACAAAGAAGAGAAAGATGAAGAATGATATGAGCTCCAACAATGGAGACTGTAGAGAAAAGAAAGCTCAATTTTCATTATGCTAGAAATGTGGAAGGAGACACCCAGGAAAGTGTCTCAATGGAATAAATAAATTCTTTATGTGTGGGAAAGAAGTACATAAAGTAAATAATTACTGAGGGAAAATGAATAGTACCATGGAAGAAAATAAAAATGATCTTCATAATCTATTTATATTCATTTACAATAAATTTAGGGGACCTAGGCATTACCTGAGTCAATGCACTATTCTATAGGATAACCACTAGGTCAAGGAAGAACCTATGTGGAAATAAATGGATGGAGAAATGTTTAAAAGTATTATTGCTCTTTATTTATGGGATTACTTTCGAAGACTTTTATCTTGTATGTGTAACCCTGCAATTTTTTATGTCAAAATGCTATTTGAGGAAGAATTATCTTTTCTTTAGTGGATATAGTTATAAAGTACCATTTGGGTTTATATGATCCTTGAATTTGAGGCAATTACAGTTATTATTTTTTGGGATGAAAATGTTAGGCATGAGATAACATTTGTGGTTAAATTATGTTATGGTCATTTTGAGTAATTTATCTCTTTTTGGGAATGTTATAAAATATTGTTTTTGAAAAATGACAACACACAAACTGTGTGACAACCCGTCACATCAGAAAAAGTTGCAGGAATCAAACCGACAACCAAAGTGCGACTGGGATTTATCGCATACCACTAGACTATGTGAAGTCCTTGGTTAGTGTGACTAATTATTTTTAGTTAAATGATTTTATTTATCAATAATAAATTGATTTTGGATCTTATGTTTTATCAAATGAATATCCTTAGTATAAGAAAATGATTTGGTGATTAAGTGATAAATGTTGTTTTGGAAGACGTTTTCTCTATTGGGAACACTATATGACTAAGGAAAATAGAATACTATGAGATTTTATTTGAGGAGTAATGGTAGATTATTTTTATTTTGGAAGAATATATTTTTTTATAGAGATTCAGGTTATTAAAAAAAATGATTAACCTATCATAGAGAATATGTAATTTGGTTAATTACACTTCTATATGAGACTTTAAGAGTAGTTGATGTTATTTGGAGATAAATGTTAAGATTTACTATGAAAGACTATGTGATTAAATTCTTCTAAGTTTTGGATTTAAATATTAGTTTGGATTATATTGAAGGATTTTAAGTATAATTGTTTATTGAATGGTCTTTATTGAACTTTGTGTATTTTTTTGTTTAATTTTGGAAATTAAGAATATTATTTCTTTCTATAAAGGATTATCCATTTCTAGGATCATCTGATCTTGTACTAACCATTTGGTTTTAGTTAATATCTAAAGATAAGGGAAATAAATAGTTTATCCTTTGTGGATTATGTGATTCTCTAGATGTTGATTCTTGCACTTTAGGTGTGACCAAGTTATCTTGAATACTCATCGTTTGGGGAAAACATGAGTTAGTTGTAGAAATTTATTAAAGGATGAAACTCTATATACAAATTAATTATATCTCTTTATGTTATTATTCAATCTCATAAATAAATTCCTTAACTTTATGAAATGGAACTTAAAACAAAAAAAAGTTTTCTGTTTAATTTTCCTACTGGGAAACTAATGACTGTTTAACCCATCACAAGTTTGTGGTTTTCTTGTTGTTAAATTTCTCCTGATCATGTTTTCTATCACCCCCATATTAACATGACACTTATTTTATATTCTATATCCACGTTTTCCTACATGGAATCCTAGTTTGGGTTATCTTGGGTAACCTTTGTACTTCTCTTTATTTCTTTTAAAGTGATAGTTTTATTGACTCTTTTTCTGATATGGGAAATTAAATGATGTTTCCAAGAACAATTTTAAAGTTTCGAGGACACAATTTCCAAAAGGGGGAGGAATGTAACACACCATGATTTCATAGTAAGTTATTTTCTTTAATGCAATTAAATAGATTGCGCTACATGGAATACCGAGTTTGAGCGCACCACGCCTTACTAAACTAGCCATTAAAAAAAGGTTATGAATTGTATTAACTGCATTTTAAATTTTATATACCCCATATAATTTTAACATCTATATTATGTGTTTCTTAGAAATAATATAATAACAAATTCAATTTTTTTAGATAAATGAATTATTTTTTAAAAAATGTAATTTTACCACCTTTTAATGGAGAACCCTTTTTAAATACAATATTTGACACTTTTATATATTAAAATTGAAAAAATAAACTTCTTCTTTAGAAGTAGGACATAAAAATTTAGTTTGGATAAATTTTCAGAGCTTTTCTGATAACTTTCATATTTTGATGAATAATGAAAAATACTAAATTTTAATTGAAAAAAACTTTTTTAATTAGAATAATTTAGAGTGTTGAATTATAAATTTGAATGGTTTTTAAGTATAATTAGATTATATTATTATCATTTAATCAAATTTTGGTCATTGGAAGTAAATTTACATTTAAATTGGACATAAACACATATCAATATTTTGATAGTTTTTACTCATAAAAAACCCGCTTTCTTGTTTTGACAACGAGAATATTTTTTTAAATTAATTAATACAACTTTATGTTTTTAATTTGGTAAAATAGAAATTTTTTTGAATTTGGAATATCAAAATTAGATTTGGGTGATTTTTTGGTATTCTTTCTGAAAAAATTCAATTTTTGATGAATAATGAAAAACACTACGTTATTATTTAAAACCTACTTCTTATTTAAATAATTATTTACTTTATTTAAATTTATTTTAAGTAAAAATAGATACATAATACCAATATAAGTTAAATTTAATTAATTTTAGTCATTATATTATAAAATTAGACGTATAAAATTTTATTGAACTTTTTAACGTCTTTTACCCACCTTTTAGGCACATTTTCCAAATTGCATAAAATGTAATTTTAACACTTCTATGAATTTAATTTCAGAAATCTGAGAGACATGGTTGAAATCAGTAAGTAAAATGTGGTTCAATGGGATGAAAATAAGTTTTAGTGAATAGTAACTTTTCAATTTTATTTACCACGGTTAAAAGCAAATAGGGTAATTAAAGGTAAAAATGATATTATAATTACCCTAATATATGTCCTAATTCTATTGGATAATTTTATTTCAACCGAATTAAAACTTAGGAATAAAATATGATCTTTTTGATCCACTTGGATCAGATTAGGACATTTATTATTATTTTATTTAAATAAGAGTTAAAAGTGTTAAATTTTACGTTTAATAACTAAAACCTTTTTAATATAGAGTTATACATACGATAAATTTAACTATAAATATTAATTATAAATCTATAAATATTTCCTAAATACTGGTATTTTATTTATAATTTTTATACCTTAAATAATTAAATTTATTTATGACAGAATGATGATTCAAGAATTACCCTATTAATGAAAGATTAAAATAATTGATATTATAAATATCCAAATAAATGTAAATTGAGACTTTTAATGTATTACACCAATTTTATAAGGTAATATTACATGTTATGATTTATTTAATTTATTTGGTTCTAAGAAATCATGTTTTTTTGACTTTCACAAAAGCCAAATACTAAATAGTGTCATAATTGACATAAATGAGTTTTTATAAAAAATACTATATTATTAAATGTTATAATATTTATAAAAATTTAAGGTTCTATAAAAGGACTCATATAATGGTTTATATGTCATTAATAAAACCCTTGGGGTTCTCTTGGATTTTTATAGAAAGTATATTAACCATTTATTATATTAATACAATAATACATGGTAAAAGTTAAACTATTTAACTAAGAGTTAAATATAAACAATAAGGTTAATATGGTGACCTAAACCTATAAAAAACCTATTGGTTGAAAGGTTTTTGACCCAGACCCACCTTATATTATAAATAGATCCTTTTGGAGCCATTATAAATCGAATATGATTGCACAATAAAATAATATTTCAAGCTTTTCATAAAGTGACCCTCACCTCTCTTATAAAAGGGTATTTCCCCTTATCTCAAAATCACACCTCCAAAGCCATTTTTCTTAGCCAATACCTACTCAAATATCCTCCCAACCACCCTAACTTCAATCTAGAGTCATTACTTTGACCATAAAGTCAATCTAAGGAGCCCTTCTGATCAAATCAAAAAGAAGCACCCGAAGAAGAGGTAATTATTTCATCACCTCTTTCAAAGTTCTTTTCTTCTTCCACTTCCTATTTCTTTTTTATTTCCATACCAAAATAATAACTAAATTACCTTTTACATATAGTGATGTTATTATAAATATGTTATAACAATATTCATTATTATATCCATCCTATGAATGACAAAGTCACCATACGTGCGTACATATGACTTACCGTCTCCACATCATGGTGTAGTTTGTTATCCAACACTTCATTATTTTTATGGGTATAATAATGAGTATAAATGATATAAATAATAAATATAACATGTTAATTATTCTGTATATATAATATACCATCCAATTACATACGATTTCACCAACAATAGAATGATATTGTCGCTCATGCGTACGTACGAATTACCATCTCCATGAACGTGATGAGATTCATTCCCCATCACAACCATTAAAGAATAATTTTAATTTTATGAATAAAAATAATGTTTAATAACTTAATATCATTTTGGATATGAATTAATAAATCCTATCCATAATAAATATGACTTACGTAACAAAGCATATAAAGGAAAACAAATCAGTTAACATCCTAAACAATGATACTATTGAAATATCATTAACAAAGTAATATTAGAAGATCATATATGATATCATATTGATGTATTTGGTTATTTTATAATTTAATAACAATTATTTCGCCATTATACAGGAGGTTAACCTACCCTCTACTAAGGAAAATTACAAGGTAAGGGATTTTCATATCACCTCTTATTCCCGTGAGATTCATGCTATATCGCAACAATTTCCTTTTGTGTGGTGTATATACTGTCCATTATTATATTATTTGTGTAATATAATTTAATTTATGGGTATTTAAATTTTCATTATATGATCTTTCTTTCATGGGTTTTATGATTTGTAAGTTACCAAATCGGTAAGGGACTTTCTAATTTCAATTTCCACTCATTAGATTTTACGCAAACTTAATTAACTATTTTACTCCAAGATTATGTATGAAATCACTATTTATTTATTTAAGTATTAATTTAGACTCCCCTTTTGTGTGGATATTCTTTTGATACACATAATCACTCCATTGATAAATTCTCAAGTCATCAATATGAACTTGATAAGAGTAATATTAACTTAATTTCCATTCATTGAGTTAAACATCCAAGTCATTAGTGTTGTTTTTAAAAGAATATGTGTGAATGTACTATGATTAATTTAAATTTAATATCCAATCATATTGAGTGTATTTATATTTTTCACACATAATTATTTCATTTATTTATCCTTAACCTAAGGATACAGGGATTTCATCTAAATTTATTTTCCATTGGGACTTATTTATTGTTATGCACCAATTCACTTATATATGGTGTACATACTGTACTTTGAAATAATATATCATGAATAAGTTTATTCTCAAAATATTATAAAATTTTTATTACCTCAATTATTTGTATTCAAACGTCTCTAATTTGGTAAAGAACTCTAACTAAAATATCATTTTAAATGTTTTAAAGATTTATTATTCTAAATCCTTCTCATTAATGTCCATGTTTTTAAAATGGTTTTTTGGATTTATTTATATGGACATGAATGTTTTAAAATTAAAATTCCTTTTAAAAGTTTCAAAGTGGTATGGGACACTTTGATTCAAAAATCTCTTTTAAATATCTTCTTGATAAATAGTGAGACTTTTAAATGTTTTGAAGAAAAAAGTATATTTCTCTCAAATAGTTTTAATTATTATTTTCATATATGTGAATATCCTTCATTATTCTTGATTGAGGTTTATTTATTATAATACAATCTTATATATTTTATTTAATGAGAAATGTTTGAAAATGGATGTTCTATTTTTATACCATTCATGGTTTGTGGTTAAAATATTGACATTTCGTATGCTAGTTTTAATACTAATGTTTAGATTATGTTTCAACCTTTTCATATGAAGAATTAATTGGAATTAGTAAGTGATGGGTGGATCCTGCTATATCTCTTCTATGCATTGGTAGGTATCATGAGATAAATTAGTGTCTTGACATAAGGCCTTGACAAGATTTTATTTGTAGTCATGGCATGAGGACTTGACTATGTGGTTATGATGTCCAAAATTATGCATTCCATCCTTATGAAATTAGATATTGTTATTACATGTGATTATTCGACTAGTAGAATATCCATGTGAATAAGTAAATGACATTATTTGATTTATCTTTTCCATAATATGACGATGTTTATGTATAAAAGGATTGTGTTTTAGTCTTAAACATTGCCTTAAATGTTTATAATTATATATGATAGTCTCTGATATATTTTTATGTTTACTGAGTATCTGAGCTCACCCCTTTATATGTTTTATTTTTACTAGGATACGAATAAGTATATTATGATTAACCAGTAGGAATAGGCTAAGGGATATGAGTATGTTCAAAGGGGACACAATGTTTTTGTTTTTCCATTTCATGATGTAATGTAAAACTTATGTATGTATCTAGTACTTCCAAGGCTACTAAACTAATTTTTTATTTCAAGACTTGATCTCATGTGATCATTCCAATGTTATGTAATAATTCACCAACTCTGGGTAACTAGGGTCGGGGCATTATAATTGTCATCTCATGAACATTCAGAAAAATTAAATGTATATGATGATAATTTAGAAAGTGTAACGACCCAAAGTATTCAATGGGAATTTACCTCTTATAATTATGTCATATAATCACATGAAATCACAAAAAAATGAACTAATAAGAGCTATGTGACCTTTAAATAGAAGTTTGTCACTTATGTGATTTGAATTTCAAAAATCTGACATACACAGTTGCGATCAGTCATTATTTGGAGTCTAATATGACCAACTTAATTTTTAGTGAACAGTAACATACCCTTATGAATAGTAATGCTACCCTTATGAATAGTAAAATAACCTAATGAATAGTAACCCTACCTATGATAGTATATAAATAAGATTCATGTGGAAGTATGATATACCTATATTTGTGAATAAGAAAATAAATGTTTTAAAATTGTTGTTTTTCGGGTAAATTGTTTTTTTAATTAAAAATTAAATTTATCATATTTATAATTTTTTTTTGAAAAATGGATTTCATTTTTGGTTTCTTCAAGTCAAAAAATTCCGAGGGTAAATTTTTGGGATTTTTTTGAAATATTTGAATTTTTGGTGAATAGTAAAATACATTAATTTACCGTATGAATACAATATTATTTAAATCCACTATTCATGACATCATGAGTGATTTAAGCACCCAAATATCAAACTCACATTCCCTATTTACTCTTTTTGGTCATTTAATCATCAATATTTATTATTTTGGTGGAATTTAATAAACTAATGATTAAAATATTAAGAAAACTCCTCTCCCCTCCACTATAAATACCACCTCTCCTTACCTCTTCTCTTCACTCATCTCAAGCCTTGTTCCTTGCCTATATTATTCCCAAATCCCCTCTCAAGCCCCTAAAACACTTCTTACAGCCCTTGGTCTCCTAAAAATACCAAATCCTCTCCCCTTAAGAGGCTCTCAAGGGAGATTGAATCAAGAGGTAAATTGTTGTTTTCTTTTCTTTCTTTTTTTCTTCAAGTTCATTGGTTTTCTTTTCTATCCTCACATATACTCATCCAAATGTTATGAAAACTACATTACCATAAATTTAATATAATTTTTTTTATGATAATGTAATAATTTATAATCATTTCCCATTTACCCCTCTTTTATTTTAGTATTAAAGACACCATAAGAGATGTGTTAATTTACCACATTCAATGACAATGAGTTTTCAATTTCCATTACCATATTCAATTATGGTCATGAAAAAATTTTAATGGTTTAACCAAACCATAATATGTGTATTATGACTCATATATGGCTCTGTAATCCTTTTGTACATATAGTTTTGGTTTATAAACCAAAACGTGTTCTTTGTCGTAAAAAACCACTAATTAACCCAAAAGGTTGTCATTGATGTTTTATATAATGATTAGAATTCAATCCAAGAAAAAAATTAAATATACAACCATGTAATATCCTGGATATTCACTAATTTAAAATAACTTAAATTCTGGACAATCAATTTCGTCTTACATGATTATCTGTAAATCGATCATAAAAACCCAGAAATCAAACGGACCCGAACAATGAAATTGAACCACTTAACCCATAAAAAAAGGCCATGAATGAACTTAAAATGGTTATAATAAATATTTTAAATATATAAGTGGTTCTTTAATTATTAATTAATCAAAATAATATTATTATTTAGGGAATTAATATCAAGTGGAGAAAACCATCATACTTATGGTAAGGGATCCACTATATTTAACTTTTATTAAAGATTGTCCTCTATGTTATGCCCTTTTATGTGTAATTTCTAGTAATAGGGTATGATTATGAACTTACACAATATTTTACTCATGATTTTTAAATGATGATAAACCCTTTTATATCTCATTAATCCCTCTTAAGTACACACAATACCATGTCGATATTCCTTAAGGGATTCAACCCGAACCTCCTTTATTTCTTCAGGTTTCTTTATATTTCTTTTTACCTAAATGGGTTATCTATTATCCTTATGTTCATATTATAAATGATGTGTTAATGTTACAAAATCATGTAACAAGTTTCATTCATCATTATCTTTCGAGGATATACATGTATTTAAGTGATTCACTCCTCAATACTTAATGATAAGCAAACCTATTTTAAGAGAACTTATCAAATTCTTAACCAATTTCAAGTGCGCAATATATTCTATTTTAAAAAAAAATTATTTATAAAATAACTATTTTTATTTTGAAAACCTTCCTAGTTCACTTCTGGGTTTGTATAAATAATTATTCCCTTTTTTATTTTAAAGGTTCTATAGTATTTTCCTTAAAATCGCACAAAAATGTTTTAATGATAAAATTTATTAAATTCTTTTCTTAAATGTTGTCACATATACTTTACATAACTTAACATGAAGCATGACTATTTTAACTGGTGAATTTACATGTATATTTTTGTTCCTTTCTTTCATGGACACTTTTATGATACACCCATTTGTTATGATTTATTACATTATTGCGGTACCCAATTATTTCCATGGGTAACCCTCATGATTATGTAATATTGATTATATATAATTATTTATGTAGAAAAAATATTAAATAAATGTTAATATGGGTGCACCCAGATGTCTTTCTAATGCATTGGGTAAAATTAAGTCTCATGAGATGTTATGTGTGACGGTCTTAGTGGTTAGCCTTGGCTTGTGATACTATTTGAAAAAATCTTGGTGGTTAGCCTTGACTTATTCTAAAGTCATGTTTTATGTTGTTTCCACATTACTATGACTCCATGTTCGTATGAATCCAAGTTTATATGTTACGATTCTATATGTTACATGCATTTTTCTATATCATCATGTCATTCCTTCTATCCCATGTGCTAATTCTTTGTTCTTATGGTTATTCCCTTACTGTGTTATTTAGATCATCCCTTTGTTCATGTGTTATCTGGGGTACCCTATGTAGATGTTTGAGCACAACAGAAGTTAGGGGCTCAATTTGAATACTAAATAAGGAAGTGTTTTTTTGTTCTCATGTTTTTAGTTTTATGTAACCAGTCTTCAAATACACTAGACTTCATGATCCTTGGCTTGTACTCTGATGTATAATTATTCTTAAAATCATGAAATGTCTTATGTAAAAGGATAGGGTCTCTACATTTGGTATCATAGGTGGTACCAAACCTTATGTGTGGTGCACTACTTGGGTTGATATATAGGGCCCACAACGAGGATGTTGTTCTCTGGGGGGGGGGGGGGTGTAGGTAACACCCCATAATGATAAAGGGTTAAATGACTAAATGATAAGATCTATGTCAACAAGGTGCACCTTCATTTTTGGGAGCCTACATGATTAGAAGTCCGTAGTTAAGAGTACATGGCCTAGAGTAGTGATCAAGATGGGTGACCTTCTAATAAGTATCCTAGGGTGTGTGTGAGTGAGGAAAAAGCACACTGGAAAGGACATGTGTTGGGGAAACTAGAGGTACTTTGTGGGTAAGGACTCAATAGTCATGTTAAGGCGGGGTGTCTGTGCTGTCACCGGGACCCAGTTTTCACAGAAAGTCCTTCATAAAAAATAGAATATGAAGTCGAAGTGGCCTCAACATGTTGTTTCTTTATATACAACAATTCTTTACCATTAAGGCATTCCTAGAGATATGTATATTTAAATAAAATTTAAAAAAATATTAAATAAATTATATAATCTATGAATACCTTAGTGGTAAGACATCATAAAAGTCTAGATGACCAAAGTAAAAAATTTATGACACTCTATCAAACTATAGAAACCTTATCAGTAGGGAACAAAACCCTATCTGATGTATCTATAATATCTTATGATGTTACTCTAAGTTGATCCATCTCCATCTACTGGTGATGTAAGGTATCCCTTATATAATATATGATCACATATTCTACAATATGATACTATATATCCTTAATATATGACTCATAGTAGATAGGGAAATATAGAGTAGGAGGTGGAGGAGTAGCATATATAGGAAGAAGTGAAGGAGTGGGATATATAGGTTGAAATTGTCTAACATATATGTAAACAATGAATGTACTGATGTTCAAATCGTATCCTCCATCATCTCTTCCATTTCTAGAACTTTATATTCTAAAGATTCTATTTTTTCCTTATATACATCCTCTCTCTAAGAAGTACCAAGATTACTAAATAGTTTTTAATAGATACAATATCAAAAACCCGCTTGTGTCAACCTACTGTGTCACCTAGGTGGGCCTATGATACGTCCCAAAAAACATTCTCTATCATCATGGGTTGGTGAAAAGCATCAAGGGAATCATATTTAATAATGTGGGAATGATTTCACCTTCTAAATATACGTAAACAAGATGAAAAAGCTTATTAAGAATCTAGAATAATACATCCATACATTGGACTACCATGGATAATAAAATAAGTAGTTTCAAATATAAACATAAACCAAACAAGGAATAACAAATATAAATGAACAAACCCACATATGATAATAAATATAAAATAATATATATAGCAGTTTTAAGTACATAAGAGGATAAAAATAAAGAAAAAGGTAGGAGTGTCTGATACAACAGCCATCTAAGATGAACTATTAAACCCAAGCTATCATGTAATCATCTCCATGTGATCCAAGGTCACCTTCATATCCCAAAAATAAAAAATTGGTAAAAAAGTGAATGATATTCACATTATTACACAAATTCTATATCATTGAAAGATAAAACAACTACATACACACTGAGGTGTGCATATAGGGTGTGAGATACACATTCCTAGTAGGTTGTAACAAGTAAAAGATTCTATGCAATTCCATTTATAAGTTATTTTGTAAATGACAGATTATAATACATTTCATGAAACTAATCTTTTTAACATTTATAAAATACAAACAAACTCTACACACATCATTACCCCTATTATAAAACTAGGGCCATGATTTGAAATAAAGAGGATTTGTTCATGTAAATCCATTTGAAAATATTTTTCAAAATAATTAAATAAATATATTTATTTCATGGGAGAATAAATATTGAGCTTAAAAACATGGATTTACCCATTAATTTTTAAAAATCATCTCGTAATTTAGGTTTAAACTAATTTAAGAAAAAATTAACTAAAAACATTAATTAGGCATGCATATGGAATAACGTAAATACAAAAATGATAAAACCACACAACTACGGGATAAACTAATATGTGAACATGGATAAATAAAATGAAAATAATATATATAAGGTTATATAAATATAATAAACCACCTTAATGAATGAAAATAAATGTATAACATAAAGTTATTGAATAATAATAATTAAAGAAAAGTAGCGTTAAAACAAATAATACAATCAAGGATTATTTATATGGAAATCAAAACCAAGTAATACATATTTTCACCTCTTGGGTTAGGGTTTCTTATTTGGTAGCGATTTGAAGGGGGAGGTCTCTATATTTTCCTTGACATTGTCTTCCCCTTTCCTCCCTCTACCATCCTTGTTCCTCCCTTATGATGGCCTGGTTCCCTTTCTTTTCCTCACTTCAACAAAATCTTTACTTTGGGTTTCTTATACAGTTGTTTCTCTCTATTGATGTCCTCACTAGATCTTCATATACTCTTATTGCCTTATTACCACATTTCTATCCCCATATTGGTCAAGTGTTCTAGTTTATTCAGGGTGGTTTGGGTTGTGCTAGTTGAGTGAGATTTGGTTTTCTACGAGCATGACCCGTGAATATCTCCTTCCTCATTTGTTTTGCAGTTCTATCTGGTGGTATTTCTTATTCCTGGTTTAGGTTTTGGTTCAATTTTGGGGTCCTATCCCACATCGAACTCTACTATGGATTCGTTCTCCATTGATTATAATATGTTTAGTTTGGTGTAGTGGTCTTTTCAAAGGCTTTGGGAGGTGCTATTTGGGCAGTCGATGACATCCAGATGACACAACCTTCATATGGTTCTTTTTTAGGTTTCTGATGGGTCTTTATTACTAATGATCATATTGGTTTGCCATTTGAAGTTCGAGGTGCTTCATCCTCAATGATTATGGTGGTCCCAGTTTCCCTATTTAGTTTTCTCATTCAGAGTTTTTCATCAGTGTTTGCTAGTTTCCAATGGTGAGGTTAGTCTAAGATGCTCGTGTTTCTATTCCGGAGGTTTTGATGCCAGTTGACATTCACAACAGTGTTGTGCATGTTTTTTGCTGATGATGATGATTTATGATGAGCTGGTTTCCAGTGAGCTGGTTCTGATGAGATATGATTTGTGTTAAGGTATTAATCATGAGGTGGTAGGCTTGAGGAGGTTATGATGGTCTCTATTTTGATATTTGAAATAGATGAATGTGTCAGGGTATGCATCATGAGGTAGTGTTGATGGAGTATCATTTGATTTTGAACTGGGTACGTGATGATGAGATGTGGCTCAATGTTGATGGTTCATTTTTTTATTTTAAAATTTGAAATCTATAATGTGATTTTTTTTGTGAGGATACATGTAACTTTATATTGAATGTTTGTGTTGTTTCCCACTTAAACTTAATGAGTATTTTCAATAAAATAAAAAAATATATTTGAGAAAGTAATACATATCATACTTTATAATAATTTTAAACATGAAAGAATACAATGTAAATAAACTTTTGAAAGTAATAATCTTGGTAGAATCCCTAAGGTAACCAAGCTCAAGGCACCCTAAGATCATTATACTTTCTCATGTTTAAAACCAATCATATAAAACCATACATGGGATTATATGGATAGATATGTCAAATTCCTAGAGGCATGGTGACACACTAATCAGTATACCAAAACCATATTATCCAAGTATTATAAAATTTATATAGTTAGTTTTTGGTGTGAAACAAAGATTAGTAGAGTGTTTCAAATGAATATCAGTACTTTTATTAGGTTTCCCACCCAAGAACCTAGGGCGAGACATCCTGAAACCAGATTTCAGGTATGATCCTTGGTTTAATTTGGATCTTATTATTTTTCAAGTTGACTTATTATTGAACATATTGATTCTTCACTATCTCCTCTTATTCAAGCCTTTTTATGGGTCAGAGCAAGTAGATTTGATCTATGATTGAGAGGTCATGAGGTGTCTTGGAGTTTGGCATGAGAGTGGACATGGGATTGTATCCAAAATGGATATAATAGGTGAAGGGTTTTACGAGAGTATAATAAAATTTATTAGATGGATCATAAGTGATTTAAAAACATATTTACATGATTTCCCCTGTAAGATAGTAAGAAACCTACCCATAGAAAAATGAATAATGCAATAAAACTAAGTATATTTTTCATCAGAGAGCCACTGCAACATTTGATCTTCATCATCATACAAATTTGATAAAGATCAATAAGTTTCAAAAAATATTCCCACCTCTACAATTTATCCATAGGATAATTTGAATCACATGTCATACATGCAGAATTATCCTTTCTCCCATGATGTTCTAGCATCTCATCATGTAAAGGAAGAAGAATAAAGAGATCTTTGGGATCCAGGGAGGTTCAACCAAACATGATGCAAGCACACTACACCACCATCATATAATTGTAGGCATTATAAATACCTTAAAGAAGCTCCATTAAAGAACATTTATTTACTCATGTGTTTCCGCACATGATTTAATGATCCATATAGTATAAAAAAATTCATTATATGAATGTTTAAACTCACATATGTTTCATCTCATAAAATAGTATAATAAACAAAACTAATTTGGTAGAATAATAAATGATAACAAATTATCATTTTTTACATAGTCGTAAAATACTTGGGCATGAAAATAAATTTTTTAATTCAATACAATATTTCCTGTATATATATATATATCACACAAATATATATAAGTATTTAGGGCATCCCATCAATCTACCACTTTCACTAAATATAAAAACTACTTTGTACCATTTCACCTTATATTGTATCATATATAATAAATTGTGAAACCATATCCAAAATGGATTTAGGATATCTTCTAAAACAATTATATAAAGTTATCATTAACTCCAACTTGCATTACTTCACAAGTAATACCTTTTAAACACCTATCCAAAACACTTTTAGATTAACTCTAAAACACTTTTAGAGTATCTCTCTATGTCAAAATCAATCCCCATTCAATTATCCAGAAAGTGTGACCCCACATACCTTTATAGTATTGAAAATAAATACAAATACTTGGATATATATATATATATATATACAAGAAAATATCATCCTTTAACAAAGCATCACTGTATCTCAATCTATAAAGGGATCTGACATGATATCCATAAAACAAACATATCTCTATACTTGTATCCACCAGTCTGTATCATATGAAAATGTGGATTCTTATATTTTTCCTTTGTTCAAGACATCAACAGACCAAGGGACACAAAACATCATGTCATTCACACATATCCAAATCATTTGTTCTTGATTCTCAAAGTGTGGTCTAATCTGATTGATGAATACATCACATGTCATTCATCCTTATAGACATACACATCACATGTACCTTATCTAGATAGATATATAATATATAGGTGTGTCAGAGCACTTCTATGGTCTATATCAATCGAGGGACCTAATTTCATACTCCTGATACGAGAGTAAAAACACCATCTTGGTTAATCTCCGACTAATGACATGATCAATAGCATACCCAAAATCCCCATATTATCTAGTCAATATATAGAATTTTGTAAGTAGGGTATCAAAGTATGAAGGTTCTCAAGATAGGTATTTTCCAAAATTAGGTAGTGGGGACTCAAATATGATCCATGAACCCCTGATATAATGAATAAATATTTACACAACTCCATATAGTCTACTTGGTAGGACATCCAATGTATAAAAAGAATATTTTTCTTTTTTTGTGCCTCGTGATTATATTATATATCACTATATAATAATCTTACTCATGCTAACCATACCATTTACTCATAACCTATAATACTCCATGAAAAACATCAGTTAGGGATAAACTCAAAGGTATACTTTGAGAATTCAATTATCATTACACTCCATGAAATGTATATCTATATATACATTTATGTATCCAACATGAAATAATGATAATATAAAGGCCAATATTAATATGATACATTTTAATATTCTTAAAATCTTTAATAATATTTAACAAAACCAACATAATCACCAATTTATCATATCATATATAATAAACTATAAGTTTAAACTTATTTTTTCTATACTTTTTGGGTTTTTTAACACATTAAATCATATGTAATCCACATCACATCTCTATGTGACCATATGATAAAACCCTTCCACTAACTCTTTAATGAGAATCATTTATAAAGTAACCAAGTATAAATACTGGTAAGTATTAGGAATTATATTCCTATCTATTCAAATTGTTAAACATATTAAAACTTCTTAACTTCTCAATATAAAATGTTATGATGTCAACTTATGTTGTCTACATAGAACTCTTTATAAGTTTATAATCATCTTCCTCATAACACTATTCCTTCAAATTTTTCCTTAAAATAACATGTCTACTTATATTATTTTTTACCATACCTTGTAAATTCTTTTAGGATAAATTGACAACCACTTTAATATGGTAAGAAAATTTAAATCTTACATTTATCTTTACCACCACATCCTAAACTATTTTATGATTAAATGATATTACTTTGTTTTGGAAACTAATGAAACTATTTATATTTCTCATTATCATTATATCCTAAACTCTTTTAGTGTATCAAGTGCAATTCACTCTTCATTTTGGATGGTATAATCCTTAAAGAAATTGTTTCTTTCATTTTTCATGATAACTAAATATAACTATTTAATTTTTTGTTTATCATCACTTATATTAAAAATATTTTAGGATATTTAGTAAAATACTATTATAATGTTATAATGGTATAAAACTTTAGGAAATAGTGATATCTACTTCCAAAATGATGACTAAATGTAACACTTTACATTTATCTTCACTATCACATATCCTAAAAATTTTAGGATATCAAGTGGAAAAAAAATTTAAACTTAAGATTGGTTTTAATCTTTATCTGTTAGTTTTGAACTTAATTAAGTCCAAACATACTCCTACTAGCCTCTTAGACATTATATTATTTTCAGAATATATTTGTAAGATAAAAAAACACTTTTTTATTAGAAAATAACATTGATTTCCTTTTATTAAGAATATTTAAATAATAAATTATTTTTTCCATATCATATATGGTATTCTATGTGTTTGTAACATTTTTCATAAATAATAATTTATTAAAATATTCCACTGATGGGTGGTAGGGACTCATTCACAAATATTTTAGCAAATAATTATATAAACATTTAATCAAGGATAAAACAATTTTATCCATATCTTATTCTCAAAACATGTTATAGAAATTGATGAATCATAATCCATGAGAATATAACTAACCATATCGTACTTGTTAATAAAAACTCTTTATAATCAAACAACTTATCTTATCACATAAGATCAATGATATGGAGATACATGTATTTTACTAAGATTCATATGAGCTTGAAAATATCTTTTACATTCACACGTGGAAACTCTTTGTTTCAAGAATGTAAAATAAAGGCTCAACAAATTCAACCCTTTATTTTTAACTCCTATTTATTTACAACACTTTTCAAAATATATATTCAGTTTCACATACCCTTAAAAATAAAATAATTAATTTCTACAGAATCCATATTAGACATGGAAATTACATGGACACAAACTCTTTTAGTTATATCTTGGATAATCTAATCATATTGAATTTGTAATATTCCTATATAACAATCCTAGGTTTAAATGAAATTTACTAGCTTATTATAGAAACATTTTTGAACTTTTCAATCAAATTTTATTCTCCTAGTTCAAACTTTTACCTACTTGAACTATCTATATAGCACTATAAACCAAACATCATATTCCTAGTTCATACATTCTAAATACTTTGATTATATCAAGTAAAATATTCTTTAAATTCATTCACTTTGTTATATTATTTCCATAAATGACAATAGTTTGAATTCTCTAACTCGAAAAGGCATTTTAGTCTACCCTCAAAGAATGTTATAGAATTAAATAAATCATAAACCATATGTATTAAAACACCCATCACATTTTATTTAAACAACTACTATTTAGGTGATCTTCTCAAGATCTAAATGAGATAAAATAAACATCTTATAATAAGTTTATCCAAACTTGAATAATTCATGTTATCAATGAATCAACTACTTTTCTTCATTAATTGAAAGAAACCATCAAGCTCTAGCCTTAAAATATTTCTCATATTCCAGCCTTTCTATATTTTTAAATCTTTTTAAAAACATATAGTTGATATCATATATCTATCAGAATAAGAGAACTGAATTATATAACAAAAAATATTTAAGTAAATCTTTAGTCTCACATAGTCATCAATATATTCAATAATATTGAATATCATTTGACATACCCAATCATACAGAGTATGTAATGCCCTGACCCTAGTTACCCAGAGTTGGTTCATTATTTTAATACATTTTAATGAATACAAGGAATCAAATCCCGAAGGACCGATCAATTTAGCAGTCTTGGAAAATAGATTACATACATAAGTTCAACTTTACAACTTGAAAATAAATACAACTTGAATTTATTTCATTGGAAACATCCAAGTGTCATAAATAATTCCTGCAAGTCACTCATAACTAACTTCTTCATATCCTGGGAAAATGAAACATAAGAAAGGGGTGAGCTTAAATTCTCAGTAAGGGTAAGAAACACAGTGGAAGATAACATAAATATTAATAATGGTGAATAATTGAAACCACATGCCTTTACCAATAGTAAACATGAATACTTTTATAAAAGGAATATAATATGAGTAAATAATTCCATAATAAAAAATAATAATTGGTATTCTACTAGTTGAATGACCACATGAACCATCAATATTATTTTCATAATGAGAAAATGTATAATTCCAGACATTCTGAAACATTTTTTCAAGGCCTCGACCAGGACATCTAAAAATGATTAAGGCCTCGTCCAAAACCATAAATCAAATTGGGAAAGGGCCTTGGCCAATTACACATCTAGTTGTCTCATGAGACCTATTGATGCATCAAGGAGATATATCGGGCTCCACCCGTCACTTACTAAGTCCAATACATTCCTCATATGGAAAGGTTTAAACATATCATAAACATTCGAATTAAAACTAGCATAAAAAATGTCAACACTTTAACCATAAGTCATGAATGGTGTAAAAATAGAACATCCACAATCAAACATATCACAAAACCTTCAATAAAATATGGAATTTTTGTATCATAATAAATCAACTCCAAATAAAATTAAAATCCATCAAAGGATGTTGACATAGATGAAATCAAAACCCTTTTTAGATAAATATCTCTTTCTATTTTGAAATCATTTAAGAGTAACATAATTATAAAATAAAACATTTACTTTGAAAATATTATTATAATCTTGTAATGTAAGCTTCGACGAGTTTATAATGGTAGAAAATAGTTGCACCCTCCGTATAAGTTAAAAAAAACATTCTTACCTTAATTTTGTCAAAAAGGTTAAAAAGGACCTTGTTTTGAAAACGATGAAAATATTCCTTTATAAACATCTTATAAAAAGTCAAAAAGGATAAAAATTAATTTAAAACATAGTCTATAAAATAGTAAGAATGTATTGAAATACATTTTAAAGAAACATGGATGTGGATGATAAAGAGGTCCCAGTAGATAATTACGTATAAAAAACCTCAGGTAATGAAGAGATTGTGAAATAAACCCTTACCACACTGTAATCAATCGAGTCGTATGACTAAAAGATGATAAAAACCAAATGAATCAAATAATAAAATTAATATAAATATATTCATGATAATATATGTGGAATGTAATTACAATATACACCACATGAAATAAGTGGCGAACAATGGAAATCTCACAGAATTAAAAGTGAGATAAGAAATTCCTTACGAAAATTCGGCAGCCTAACGACGCCACTTAAAACTTCCAAAAATGGATTAATGATATAAAATAGGGTCTCTAATTATAAAAATTATAGTAATAGTAATATAAAAGAACATCCCAAACATAAGAAAGAGGAGTTTAAAAGAAATGGCATAAAAGAGAGTACTTAAAAAGAAGGAGAGAGGTAGGATCCCTTACCTAAAGTCTGACTTGACCCGTTCATTCTTTAACATCCTGAATAATAAAATAAAGTTAATTTATACTTGCTTCAGAACCTTTTTCAAGTTTATTATTCCTCTTATATCACTTATTACCATGTTATAAATATTACATAGTCATTTATGTAAATAACTGTTGTTTTGTCGATATTTGGTACTTGAGTCAAAAATGGACTTCTTATAATTACAAGTTGTTCAAGTGGTAAAATATACATTATAATCAGAATGATATTAATTATTTAGATATAATATATGTCATATATATCCAAAATATACATGTATTTATAATAGTACATAACATTTAGAGGTAATAAATGAAATGCACCGTTCATGGAGACGGTAAGCCGTACGTACGTATGAACGCTACTTTCTTTTATATTTCATATTTAATGAAATTATGACATAATGATACATATTTATATAATAATTACAGTATATTATCATATATAATATCATTAAATCCATCCTTTATATGTACCACATATGGTATTTATGAGTCACATCACTTTGAGGGGGCGGTAGTCCGCACTTCCTCTAATGAGATTACTGTGTTTACCCATAATGGAAACCATAAAGGTTTAATATAAAAGTAAAATAAAGAATCATAAAGAAAACATAAACATAATATATATCATATATAAAAATATTTTCATCATAATGGCCACCATGAGAGGTGTTAAAAGAAGATTGAACAATCATTGTTTCGTGAGGTAGTAATTCGCCACCCACAGAAACAGTATGTTCTTTAACCATTAGACAAAGGTGTGTGTAAGTGTAGATAAAATAATTCTCATAAAAACATCCTAGTATATTGATTATACTACTGTTGTTACAAAATAAAGTAATAAACGAGTTTAAGGGGTTGGAGAAGCAAAATAAAATAAAATAACATATGAGAAGACATTACCTTTAAATCGGGTAACTCCCCTTGGTTTGAACCAAAAAGGGTTTCTTGAAGTGCTTTATGCCTAAGGTAAGGCTTCTAGGATAAATAGAGGAAAGTTGAGAGGGTATTTGGGCAGAGTTTGGCCGAGTAAAATGGCTTTGAAGGTGTGAATAAGGTGGTAGAGGTGGGGGCCTTTTATAAGAGGAGAGGAGGAGCTCTTTTGGAAAGATTGAAAATATTATTTTATTATAAAATGGTTTTCAGATTATAAAGGTCCCAAAATGATATATTTCTAGGATAAGGTGACAAGGGTTTGAAATCAACCCATACAATAGGTTTTAGACAAGTTTATGTCTTATATTTTACCTTATATTTTCATTTTATTTAAATAGTTCATTAATGAGGTAATCACTGCATCATCATGGTGTCATAAATAATTTTATTTATTTGATGTATAAAAATTATAATAAAATTACCATGATGTAGGAAATATTTTTATATTTATAATGAATATTTATATTCAAAAAGATAAATTAGATAACCCCATGCAAAAATTGTTTTAGTAAAACAATACATGTTTGTGACATTTTTATTTTTGTTTTAAAAAAAGGTATTAATGTCATTATCTTACCCAAGTGGCTCCATGGGGTCCCAAAATTGACCCATGGTTTGTATTGGTCGGAACAAACTCATCCAATAAGGTTATGACATGTGTCAAGGTAATTTCATATAATTATAACATTATTTTTACCTTAAATTACCCTAATTACCTCTAATCACGGTTAATAATTCTCAAAAGTTACTATTCACCAAAAAATAATTTTCATCCCATTGAACCAAATTGTACTTACTTGTGACAACCATGTATGTTGGATGTTTGAAATTCAATTCACAGAAGCGGTAAAATTTCATTTAAACGGAAAATCGGTTTTTTAACTACCACTTAGTGGTTTCACTATTCATCAAAAATTGATGTTTTTCAGAAAAATACCAAAAATTCACCCTAAGATATATTCGATATTCCCAATTCAAAAATTATTTCTATTTTACCAAATTAAAAACATATAATTTGCATTAATTAATTTTATAATTAATTCCCGTTGTCAAAAAAATAGCGTGTTTTTAAGAAACAATATCAATCAAAAGATTGACAATTGGTTATGTCAAATTTCAGAGTGAAATTAATTCTAATAACCACCATTGGATAAAATCATAAAAATATATTCTAATTATAATTTAAAACCAATAAATATTATAATTTATCACTATAATTTTTTTTTATTAAAAATGTTGTTTTTAATTAAAGTTTAGTATTTTACACTACTCATAAAAAAATTGGAAGTTCTCAAAAAAAATACCAAAAATTAAACATAGGATAATTTCAATATTCAGAATCCAAAAATGAAGTCCAATTTGAATAATAAAATTTATAAAATTTCAAAAAGTGGGTATTACTATTCATAATGGCTACTTTGATTGGTCACGGTGTGTTAGAATTTCAAACTTGCATACAATGCAAGCTATTGCATTATTAAAAGAGAAGCGTACAATGGAATCTTGGGGTGTTACATAGTATATGAATTAAAAAAATTTATCGGCCCAATCATATTGATTACATGAGTGGAGACTAAGATTCATTTATTTATTATGCATCTAATACCTTTGAAACCTTAAATTAATCACTCTATGCTACCGTAAACATCTAGATTCACTTTTTAACAGCTTAAACACTTGGTTAGTATGGAAAGAAATATTTTGTTACATATATTTTTACTTAAATATCTTTTCATAAATTACCATTATTTCTTAATAACCTCTTATGTTTCTAGTCATAGTAGTAACTTACATTAATCTTCTTCTTACAATGATTAATGTCAAATTTTATTGATGATGATGCTATTAATATAAAATATAATATTTAATTAGATGAGTACCATGTTTTATTAACCATTTAATATCATGTATCATTAACCACTTAATAATGATTTTTTATTAAATGGGATCCCATTAAAATGATGTCCCCTTTATAAAATCCATCATAACCCTTAGTGGGTTAAGATGTATATTTCACTTAGCAATGAGACAGCTTTAGAATTTCTCTCACCACTTAGTTATTTAGGTAAGGAATCAATCTAATAATATCATATATTAATATCAGATAGTCGAGTGGAAAAAACATTTTCCAATCCATCATATGAATAAACTCAATTATATTCCTCTAGTAACCAGATCCTATTAGGGTCTCCTAACTAGTGCAACCCAAAACATATGCTAAGAACAAGAAGAAAAAGGACAGTCCAAGGGAAACCAACTTTGGAATGACCTACCCAAGGATGTTCCAGTGTCACCCATCCTTACTTTAATCATACAATATAATCCAAGGGAACCCATATTTGGAATTACCTACCCAGTTGGATGATCGAGGTCTTAAAAAGTTCCTCTTTGTAGGGAATATCACACTTAGTATTTGAAGGAGATTTTAATATCCCCATATTATATCATGTTATTACCTTTTATATATAGTCATATCTAATAATTTATTTTTAAATATTATTCCCTCCACCAAAATAAATATGTTCAAACCATATTTATGTGTAATCCTTTACAAATCCCACAAGTTTGTGTTACTTACCCAAAAATAGAAGTCAAACACATTTATACATATCCAAATACATCATATGCATCAAATACATGATAATTCATGTAATCATAGAGTTATACACATGAGTAATTCTAGAGAGATAGATATCCAACTCCATTTACTCTCCTAGGCAAGTCATAAGCATCCCTGCAGGTAGGTAGTCTAACCAAAAGTCTCTCTACCTGTGGATACTTTACTTAAGAGAGAATCAAATTCATCATAACTCTAAAACCTAATATAAAAAATATATATTCAAAAAATAAATAAAATATAATAAATTTGTTTAAAAATCAAGGTCAAGTTATATAAAAAAAATTCATTATGGATTCATTCCTATCATGAAAAAGAAAGGCTCTATTTATAAGCAATTTAACAAAAACATACAATATTCACATTTATTAAACAATTTACTAAACATGGATAAAACATGGAATAAGATTTTAAATAAAGTAGTAATTAAAATATTTAAATGTGAGATAAATATTTATAAAAAAATTCATGAATAAAAAATATAATTATAAACATTTTATAATTTTAGATTTATATTATGTACATTCCATAATTATGCATATAAAAATTTTATATTCATTTCCAAATTTTGTATATTAATTTCAAATTTTTTTTATAAACACTTTATATTCAAGTCAATAAAAAATATTTCATACTCATTATTATATAGAATTTAAATTTTAAATATATTATACTATATGAACTATAAACTATTTATAATCCAATTTCTATTATGTAATTTTTTTACATAATCTAAATATCATATACTTAATTATTATTTAAACCTTTATCATATCAATTATCAAAGAACTTTTTGATGTGGCTTAAATAGTTTTCTAAATAAGACCCATTAATTTGAACAATTTTAAATTAATTAATTATGAATAATTCATAATTTAAAAATAATAATTTCATATTTAGACTTATTTCATGATTTATAACCATTTATAATTTATTTATTTTGATTTATAATTAAATAATTTTATTAGTAAAACATAATAATTGATATATAATTTAAAATTAATTTTAAATATTAAAATTTAAAATTTAGAAAAAAATGTTTCATAAATATATATTTAATTATAATTTTTTTGTAGTTAATTAATTTATAAACCTTTTGTAAATTAAAGTATCCTGAAAATTTTTTTATAATGATTTATAAAAATTTTATGAACCATATAAATAATTTAATTTTTTTAATTTTTTTTAACATTTTATCTAATTAATCATACATAAGAACCCTTTTCTGCATATTGGTATCCATCATTTACCGTTACACAGACACTCTGTGTAAGGGTAAACCACATATAGAGCTACTGTGTAAAGGTATAACTTTATGACCCTTACGCATCACCATTGCATAAAGGTAATATTTATTCTACCCTTACATAGATGATCTACATATGGGTATATTCCCATGAACCTTATACCGTGTAAGAGTACAAAGTATATTTCCCTTACATGAATTCTTCACATAAGGATATGGTTAAATTTACCTTTACATGGCTTTGAGAAAATTTTTCTTAACATTATGCAACCCTGTTTCACGTAAAGGTAAGATCATGTGACCCTTATGCAGGCTGATCTATATAAGGATAAGGATGAAATACCCTTATAGAGACCACTCTACATAAGGTTAAATCCTTGGTTACCATTACACATCTCATACCCATAAGGGTAAGGACCTGGTTACCTTTATGTAGCCTTTCTATGTAAGGGTAAACCCTTTTATAAAACTGAAATTATAGAATACAATGCACCACTATGTTTTTTTGGTTTTATTTTTTATTTCATATCAAGTTTCATAAAACTAAATCCTGGATTGGTTTTTTGGTTTACTTCTTCATTTCATCACAAGTTTCATAAAACAAAATCATGGATCACTTTTATACCACATATGGGTTTTGTGAGAGTCTAATAACATTTATTAGATGAAGTATAAGCTATCTAAAACCCTATTTCTAGGATTATCCATATAATATATTATAAAACATGTAAATAAAAATAGAAATTAAGAACACTGTAAAACTAATCTTACCATTCACCTGAGAGACAATGAAACCTTTGATCTTCATCGTCACATGCGTTTGGTAAAGATCACTAAGTGGAAAAAATAATCCCACCTTCGTGGTGTATTCATGGGATTCATTGAATCACATGTCGTACATGAATAATTATTTTTTCTCCCATGATGTGCTAGATATTAGCATAAAACTTAAGAATAATAAAGATACCTTCATTGTCCAGGTAGGTTTGAACAAGCATGAAGCAAACACACTACTCCACCATCATATGGATGTAGGATTTATAAATCCTTCAAGGAAGATCCTTTAAAGTTCATGAATTAACTCATTCATTTCAATGAATGAGTTAATTATTATTCCAATATAAAACATTAATCATATTAATGTTTAATCTTCCATATGTTTCATCTCATGAAATGGTATAATAAATAATAACTAATTTGGGAGAATAATAAATGATAACAGTTTTTCATTTTTTCCACAATCATAAAATGCATGGGCATCAAAATAGAAATTTTCATGAAATATGATATATACCTCCAATGGCCTGAAGGCGTTCATTTTTTATTGATTTTTTATAATCCACCTTTCTAGGGGGTGAGGTGGAACCCTTACAAGGGCCATAGGTGTAAGAATTACATGGCCTGTAGGCCTTAGAAGAATTCATTTTATGTAGGATTCAAACATTACAAACAACCTAGACTAACTACTTGGAACTGCTCCTTCCTAGCATCTTCATCGTGAAATCATCTCTCCACCTTCACATGGTTGTTCTAAACGTGTGTTGCTAACACCGACTCCCAGAGGGGGCCCCCACCAGCCCAAGTTTGCACCACGTTCCCCAGTTAAGAAATGGTCCACTGTCTAGCCGACAGAACCCACCAACCATCCGATGGGATGGCCAGTGGTCCAGGAATTCTTCCTAGCACCATTTACTAGTTAGTGGGGTTCCCAGGCCTACCATAATTATATATAGTTCCACTGGTTAGCTAGTGGGAGGCATCATCTAGATGGTAATTCTAATATGGGAGATAATGGTATGGGAAATATCGTAGTTATTTCTATATTAGACTGTATTTTAATTATAAACACCTCTCTATGAACCTAATTCTCCCCCACAACTTTGGATATTCCTTTTTGGTGTCTTTGGATCTTCCAACCTTGAAACTTCATGGAAAAAAGTGACAGTTTTTGTGTTGATTTTTTTTTGGTAAGGGTAATATAGAATTTATTTTGAATTATTATTTCTTACTCTCTCTAATTCTTTTATAGTGTTGGATCATCATGTTGTTGATGGATCTAGATCTTGATTAAGTGATTTGTGTTCTAGGAATATTCCCTAATTTACTCTATCCATTTAGACTCTCCTATTGAGGATCATGTGTTAGTGATTGAGGATTACTTGGTTTAGGTAGGTAGTTTCATAAAGCAATTCATATCAACTGAAACCTTTTATGCTTAGATATTTTGAATTAGATTTATAAATGATTTCCAAATCATGATTTTAGTTTCTTGATTAATATTTTCTAAATGGCTTGGTCTGTGTTTGTGTTGAACCTCTTTGGTATGGATTTTTAAAATAATTGTGGATTTCTAGAAAATTAATTTGAATTTAAATGAATAATTTGAAGAGTGACTTTGATAATGATTTATTGACAAAATAAGGCATGAAATGATTTATGAATTTGAAATGAAATGAGTTGTTTAAAAGGCATGTACTTTGATAAAACCATTTGATGTTGTTTTTTAAAATTAATGGAATATTTTGAAACTTGAACTTGGGGGTGTTTAAAATGATTAATTGAAAATATGTGAGGCTTATTGAATTTATTTTTATCCCCTTGTATTATTTATCGACATAGAACACATGGAAGCCTAAGTAGTTAGGTGGTTAGTATAGGAAAAGAACAATAGTAATGTATTAGATATACCTAGAAATGTATTGATGATGAAAATGATACTAAACATGATGAGGGAAAAGATTTAATTCATTGGGTTGGAATTCTATTCCCCTTATGCCTGGGATCTAAGGATGTGTGCACACCTAGAGCCATATTTCACTAATACGTGCAAGGATCCTTGAGCCTTGATCTGAATAACCCTAGGCACTATAACCATGGTTCTATGATTGAGAAATATTTATATATTCTAATGTTTATGAAATTATTTATTCATACTTGTTTAATATAAATTATTATTCATGGTTTTTTTATAGAAATGAAATTTTTTACTTGTTTTATAACCTCCTTTGAAATTATTTGAAAATAATGGTTTGTGATGATCTATAAAAATATTTCCATGTGTAGTTTTATCTAAAATATAACATATTTGGTTTATTTTTTATGGATTTATCATAAAATACTTATTGATATTAATTTGGGATAATGTTTCTCACACCCTAATTTAATCTTTGGGTGTTTGTATACATTCTTATGCAAGGTCCAGAAAAAGGGAAAGTAATTCTTGGATACGATGGGTGTTCTTTCTTGGTGGGTCATTGGGTGTTGGTGGTGATATGAGGAGTATGTGTTCAACCTATTGTGAGGAGATCCTATGACGATGTGGTCATTTATTTGATATGGTTAGTTTCTTAACTTTTCTATCTTTTAGAGTTTTTATCTTGTTGACTATATTGGAATACTGACTATTTATGTATTATTTATATTACTTTAACTTATTGAGTTATTTTATGGAAAAACTAATCCCTATTGATTGTTTTTGATGCCTAAGTTCTAGTCTCTGACTTGTAGAGATTGGGGTCACCCTTCTAACCATGTTAGGATTGATTTCGAAACTAGTTTAGCAGGTTATGTGTATTTGTTCATGAAAAATTAGTATTTAAGGAGGTTGTGTCTATTCTATGATGTCAATGTATAAGTTAGGATGTCTTGGTAGATAGGAGAAAGGATTTTTAGGACCTAAGGGGTTAGTTATGAGTGAGTTTTTGGAGATCTCTTTTTGTAAAGAGACTTAAGTTACAATGGGTGATTGAGAAAAATGTATTTGAGAAAATTCAATGATCCAATTCTAAACTTTTCCCAAACTTTTATCTAATATTTTTTATTCCCAAGTTGAATTATTAATGATAGAATTGATTTTCCTGTGTATTTTAATTGATGTTTCCATATTATATGGAGATATTTTGTATTGTCTTACCCCCAATAATATGTCCAATCAAAATTATAGAAGGATATACTGATGAACCACAATAAAAAACCCTCCATTTTTTCAAAAACTCATAGAAGCAGTAGTTAATATAGTCTAAGTACTAGAATAAAAAGTTTTACCTATCCTCATTCATGATGTTGGGGTGGAACATCAAAGGTATGATAACAGAGATCATACTAGGAGTTTCTTCATCAGACACCACTATATTTATAGGGAAATAATGAGCCTCATCGGGAAGATTATTGGTTGGGAAATATTGAGTAACTCTTTTAGTTTTTAGAGATTCCAGATTTCATTAAGGTGAAATGTTCCATCTTTAAAATTTAAGGGCCTATAAGAAGATGGTGGGATGATATAGTTCTAGAAAATAAGAATAGGTTTCTATAGTGGAATGAATTAATAACCCTTTTCCAAGAGAAAATAGGTCCATATTCGATGGTATTGGATATTTCCAGGGGGTTTCTTGACTTTTATCAAGGTGATTAAACATCACCTCAGTATTCCAATCCTTTTTCAAAAATTTCTCAATTTTCACCTGTGGTGGAGTTGAATGATAATATGAAGGCCTAAAAGATTTATACGGCACTTCAATCAGATATTAAACCTTATGTATTTATGCTAAAGCTTAACTATTATATTGATGTTCCAGATAAGGATCTCATGGCTAAAATTGACCCAAATGGAAAGTCGGGGTTGACCAGAGTTCCCCCGAATATTAGTGATACTTTCCGTGATTCCTTTAAAGGGAAGATTAAGTAGAATGATTCTCGAGGTGGAAATAGTAGTGGTGGACCTCAATAATATAATTTCTCCAAATCATCTATAGTATCTGGTAAAGTACCACTAACTTGTTTACAATGTGGAAAATTTGGTCACTCAAAGCGTTCTTGCATGGAGGCACCAAAGATTTATAGCTCATAAAAAAAATGTTTAGGTCACTTTCAGAGGATTTTTAATATTTATACCATTTTATTTAGTGGTATGGGATTTTCAGTACCAAGAGGATATATGAAATAGTTTTATTCTTTATGATCAATAGGGTTCTAGCCATAGACATCATGCCTAAATATTATTTACATAGTGCATGAGTCTGCAATGGGAACTAATGTGAGTCATGTGATAGTGAGAGGTATCATTACTATTTTTTAATATTTATTAAATACTTTTTTTGAAAATGGTTCAACTCATTCTTTTTCATCTACTCACATTATGGACTTGTTGAAAATTCGTATGGATCTTATGTCTTATGTGATGGAAATTGCAATGCCTCTTGGAATAAAGATATAGTAGGGTCTCTAATGCCCCTATTATACTTTATCATTTTTAGAAATTGATCTCATCTGGGAATTTTTGGTTCTTGATATGAAACCTATGAATATCATTCTTGGGATGGACTAGTTGGTTTATCATAAATCCCAAATTGAATATTATCTTTAGTGGTTCTCCTTTACTTCCCCTGATGAGCAGTGCTATGTTTTTTAGGGAGAATGGGACCCAATGTCAAGATGATCCAGTCCAATTCTTCTATAGTTTCATATTATAATCTCAATGTATAATTTTAAACTAGATCAATAATATTTTTATTGTGATCTTCCTATGGTAGTTGTTGATTTTCTAGATGTTTTTCTATTAGATTTTTTTGGCATTCAACTAGATAGAGCAGTATAGTTTTCTTTTTATTTGGTTCCAGGTACTCATCTCTTATGTATTCTCACTTACTTAGTTGTATGAATTTATTTCTAATTGATTCATTCAACCCAATGTGTCACCTTGGGCAGTACTAATTATTTTCAGCTAGAATGATGATGAAGTCCTTCGCTTGTGTGTTGATTACCCAAAGCTAAATCATATTATGGTTAAGAACAAGTATCCATTTCCCTATATTAGTGATTTTTTTGATCATCTAAAAGGGGTAAAGTGTTTATCTAAAATTGAACTTTGGTATGGTTACCAACCACTTCAGATCAATGAATATGACTTCCAAAATACTACTTTTAGGAGTAGGTATGACCATTATGAGTATATTATTCTTCCATTTGATCTGAGAAATTATCCTTCCATGTTTATGATGCTGATAAATAATATTTTAGAGTATTATCTTAACTCTTTTTTATTGGTATTCATGGATGAAATCTTCTTTTACTCCAAAACTGAGGAGGATCATGTGCATTATTTGAGAGTAGTTCTAGACATCTTGAGGAATCACCGAATTTATGAAATACTGCCAAAGTTAAAATTATGGATTTGAGAGGTGAATTCCTTGGGGGAATGTGGTCTTAGAACATGATATCTCAGTTTATACTAAAAAGGTGAGAAATTTCATTTCTTGGGAAGTGCCATAGAATGCCTTGGGGATTTAAAACTTCTTAGGGTTGGGAGGGTATTGCCACAAATTTATAAAATATTTACCAAAGTTGGACTCTCTATTTAACCATCTAACTCAGAATGGGGTGAATTTCATTTGGAATTTAAAATTATATACTTATTTTAATGATTTAAAGCACCGTTTAACTTCATATCCATTGTTTAATATTCTAAAGGAAGGGAAGATCTATGTGGTCTTTTTTTATTCTTCAATTTTAGGTTTGGATGCACTCTTATACTAGGTGATAATGTGGTGGTTTATGGTTCTCATTAAGTTTGAACTCATGAGAAGAGATATCTCACAAATGATCTAGAACTCAAAACAATAATGAATGCACTTAAGTGTTGGTGACACTACCTTTTTAGAGAAAAGATTACTATTTATACTAATAAAAAAATCATGAGTTATATATTCTCATAAAAATATTTTAATCTCCATTAAAGTTGATGGATGGAGTAATTATAATAATTAAAATTTTATATTTAATAAATTACTTGAAAGGGGAACAATATTTACGATTCATTGAGTAGGAAAATCTCATCCTATACTGATAAAAAATTTTCAGTTGAATGAAATTTCATGGATATATTTTCTCACATACATTTGGGAGTCTAAGAGGATGGGAATTTATTTTTTTACTAGTGTTCAGTTGAAATCCTAAATTCTCGAGATGATTCTATATGATAAGTAGCTTGATGTTGAGTTATGAGGAATTAGGGATTATTTATATAGTAGGGGAACCATTGATTAATGGTCTCTATCTTCATATGGTATCCCTTAATTTAGGAATAATTTTTTAATTCAATCACCTATGAGGAAGTTTGTGTTGGGGGATTATCATCATTCTCATTGGGTGGTACACATAAGAATGGAAAATATGGTTATTATATAAGGCATTTATTTTAGTGAATTGGTATGAAATAAGACATTACTGATTTTTTTATTGTTATACATGTCAACAACTCAATACCAAGAATTATAAGCCTTGATGTTTACTTAATCTCTTTCTTGCACCGACTTATAAGTGAGATGAGATATTGATGCACTTTTTAGTCAAGATGTTGCATAATACTTGAGTAAAAAATGCTATTTGGGTAGAGATTGACCGATTAAGAAAATCATCCAACTTTATTCCCATTCATGAAACAACCAAAGTCGAGGATCTAGGAAATGTGTATGTGTAGGAGATCATCATATTTCATGGTGTTCTATATTCTATTATTTATGATAGGGATCCCAAGTTCACATCTTGTTTTTGGATATGACTCTTGGAGGTTATGGGATCCTATGTATAGTTGAGCATGATGTACTATCCTCAGATAGATGGTCGAATAGAATGAGCTATACCATTTCTCTAGGACATGATTTATGCTTGTGTTCTTTACTTTGAATGAGAGATATATTACCATTTTGGTTTGTTTGAGTCTTCTTATAACAAAAAATACCATAATACTATTAATATGGGACCCCTTAAGGAGTTGTATGGATGCCATTTTAAATCTCTACTCTATTGGTTATAGATTGGAGATAATTCCCTTATGGGACCTATTGTTCTCTAGAAGATGACAACAATGATCCAATTGGTTCAACTAAGGTTGGTGATGGTGAAGAGATAATATAAATCTTATGTGGATTGTTGTAAATTTTCTTTATAATGATTGGTTGTAGACTAAGTGTTTTTGAGGCCCTCTCCTCGGTTGGGTCACTGATGGCTTAGAAAAAATGGGAATTTGGCATTGAGATATTTGGGGCAATTTGAGATTGTTGAGTGGATTATGAAAGTAGAAAACCATTATGAATTGAAACCTCATATGAAATTGATCCATGACATTTTTTATGTGTCACAACTCAATAAGTATATTTTATACCCATATCATGTTATGAATTTAGAGGACCTTAATATAGAACCTGATATGAACATGACTAAGTAGCTGATTTAGATTATCTATTCTTAGGTTAAGGTTATTCATGGAAATTATATACATATTTTTTGAGTTATATGGAAAATGGATCTAATTCTCATGAGACATGGGAGTGTGGGGTGTTGATGAGAGTGTAGTGGACTCATCTCTTTATAGACCTATCTTCTTGACATGCTTTACAAGGGAAGAAAGTATTTATGGTGGGGGATAATTCTAACATTCCAACACCTAATTTTAGGCATGATCCTTGGTTTAATTTATCTCTTATTTTTTTTCATATTGATCTCTGGTTATACCTATTGATGCTTTTTTTATTACTCTTGTTTGATCCTTTTTAGGGGTTAAGGTAAGTATTTTTGATCCATTTTTAATAGCCTAAGGGACATCTAAGAGTTTGGAATGAGAGAGGAAAGTGGACTATAGACAAAATATATATAGTAGGTCCATTATCTATTTAGTGAGGGCCACCATCCAGCTGATGGAACACTTACAGTAGATTATTCCTGTAGGTATTCCACTGGCCAGCCAGTGGAAGACACTGGATAGTCGGTGGGATGTTCGATGGTGGATGCATTCTTCTTGGCACCACTAGCCAACTAGAGGGGTTCCCAGGCCCACATTCATTCCATCTAGAACCACCGACTAGCTGGTGATGGTGATATGGATGAGAATAGTATGGGAAGTATCCTAATTATTTCTATCTTAAATTTCATTTTAATTCTAAACACCTATCCCTAGAATCATATTTGACCCCACAACTTTGGAGACTCCCATGGGGTGACTTTTCCCCTTACAAACTCAAAAATTCATGGATCTAAGTGTCAGTTGATGCATTTAACCTATTAAAGTAAGTGAAAACTCGATTTGATTGTGAATTCTAATTTTATCTTCTCTCTCCCTTGAGAGAGGTTGATCTTTCTGTTGTTGATGTATTGAGATATTGATTTGGAAATTTATGTTCTTGGAATATTCCTTCATTGATTTTATCCCTTTCTAATATCCAATTGAGGATCCCATATTGGTGATTGATGATACCTTGATTAAGTTAGTCAGTTTCATTAGTCAATTCTATCAATTGAAACATTTGATTCTTGTTAATTTTGAATTGGATTTATAAATGATTTCTAAAGATTGATTTGAGTTTCTTGAATAATGATTTCTAAATGGTGTGGTGTGTTTATTGAACCTCTTGGATATAGATTTTCAAATAAAATATGGATTTCCAAAAAATGAATTTAAATTGAAATTATTGATTTGAAGAGTAACTTTAATAATGATTACTTGAGAAAATAAGTTATAGATTTATTTATGAATTAAAATAAAATGAGTTGTTTCAAAGGCATGAAATTTAATGAAAACCATGTGATCTTGGTTTTGAAAAGAAATGATATATTTTAAAACTTGAACTTGGGGATATTTAAAATTATTTTAGATTGATTGAATTAATTATTTTCCTCGTATATGATTGATTGACTTGAAGAACATGGGATACTGGTTAGTTAGGTGGGTAGCGCAAGAAAATCATGACAAGAATGTATCAGCTCTACCTGGAAATGGATTGATGATGAAAATGATACTAATATTGATGTGGGAAGGGATTTAATTCATTTGTTTGGAATCATATTCCCTATAGGTCAGACATCTAGGGACATGTGAACACCAGGAGTCATATTTCACTTAGATGCGTGAGGATCCTTGAGCATTGACCTAACTAACCTTCGGTGTTATAAACACGATGCTATGATTAAAAATTATTTATAAATTTTAGTGGTTATTAAATGATTTATTAATGAATGTTTGATTTAAATTATTATTCATGTTTGTTTTAATATAAATTCAATTTTGTACCCATTTCATACTCACCTTTAAAATGATTCTAAAATCATTATTTTTGATGAACTGTGAAAATATTTCCATTCCTTATTTTATCTAAAATAAATCATATTTGATATATTTGATATGGATTACTTATGGAATGAATAGTGAGATCCTAATGGTCTATTTTTTTTTCTCACACCCTACTTTTTTATTTTGGGTATTTATAGAATTTATTATACTGGGTCCAGAAAAAGGGAAAGCACCCCTCAGTGATAGTGGGTGGTCTTGATTAGCAGGACTTTGGGAGTTGGAAGTGATAAGCAGATTATGTGTTCCATCTTATGAGGATATCATATGATGATGTTTTCATTGATTTGATATGTTTGGTTTTTGACTTTTCTATATTATGGAGTTTTTCCCTTTTTTATTGTATTGCCATACCAGTTGTTTATGTGTTCTTTCCACTAACTTTCCTTCTTGAGAAATTATTGTGGTGAAATCATTATCTCTTGATTTTTATGCCTAGGAACTAGTCTCCAGCCTATGGGGATTAATAACTCCCATCATACCATGTCAAGATTGATTTAGGTACTAATTTAGTGGGTTATAAAAGTTGTTTCATGACAAGGGTTCTAAAGAATCAAGCTAAGGGAGGTAAGTAAACATTTTAACACTAATCAATCACATATCAATAAAAAATATAAAAAAATTTATCACAATATTAATCCCTCATATCACCTCCCTACACCCTTTAATAAGAATCAACTTTTATTCATGTAGGTATTAGATCATAACCAATTTCATCTCACAATATACATAAACTCATATAAAGACTAATGAAACAAGTATCAGACCAAGGGTGAATCTTGTTTTATGAAAACCATTATTATAAGGTTCCAAATGACCCTTTAGTTTTAGTCTATACTTTAAAAACTTGGAAACCATCTTTTAAAACCACTTTTAAACCAATAATTTATAAAAAAAGACCCATTAAACTAATATGAGACTCAAACATTTAATAAACACATTTGTATATATGCTTAAATATATTCTATAAGAACAAAAATCAATAAATAATATGACAAAGAGTATATACATAAGTTCACACACATTTAACAAAAGAATATATCAAAGAAATGTAAAAAATTTAATAAAAAATACACTTACATTCAAATATCCCTTTAAACCCTTTAATAATTGTTTAAATCCACAAAATATCACATGTGAAATCACTTGGAAAACATTTTTAAATACAAAACCTCACTTTAATTACCATTTTTTTTAAAAGAGACTCTTAGGAATTTTGATAATCATATAGAGTACAATAAATTTCATTCTAGGTTTAAATGATTTAGGATTTATTTATAAGACCATTTTATGTCAATATTGAAAACCACTAACACAAGAAAACCAATATAACTTTTTCAACATAAGAATTTATAAGTAGATTTTAATTAAAATATGATTTTAGAAAACTCAATCACCCATTGAAATCAAAATAAACATAATTTTATAGAAAAAAAATACTTTAATAAACTAGAAACCATGTCTCCTTCAATGAAAAATTCTAGATTAGGTATCAAGAGTATCTTCACATCTGCTAGACATCAAAATCCCTATGGTAAAACAACTTAGTCAGGAAATTGGCCACAATAGCCATTAAGCTTCATAAAAGGAGATTAATGAAGGAAAAAATGAATGAAAGAAGAAGATATAAGGGAGAATAGACTAAAAAAATGGCAATTAGTCATATTTTTTAGTCCTCTTTTCTACAAATGTTGCTAAATTTTGATTTAGTACGATTTTTAAAAAAATGGGTAATTTTTAAGTATCCATGTTTTTTTAAAATATGAATAAATTATATATATAAAAATTAATTATATATATATATATATTAATTTATATTAATATATATATGTAAATTAATATTTTAATATATAAATAAATATAAAAAATTATAAGTATTTATATACATGCACACAAATACATTAACATATAATATAAATAATAAATATATATCAATTTATAAATTTAATCATATTATTATTATATTCTATAAAAAAATTATATATATATATCTATATATTATTTTTAAGAATATTTATATTAATATATATATATATATAGATTAATTTATATATAAACATACACATACATATTAATCAATAATAACTAAATAAATGATCATTATTATATAAATCAATACATGAACACACACACACACACACACACACACATATATATATATTAATATATATAGGGAGGAAAATGGGTACCCAAAAATTGGGTACCTAGTCCAATTCGACCCAATTAAATTGGGGTTGGGTACCATTTAATCGGTTTCGAGTCCCATATACCCTACCTGATTATTAAGTGGCCAGGGTTCGGGTATCAATAATAGGATACCCAAAAACCCAAAACCAAATATTTTATATTATATTATATTTTTTTAATTAATAATAAATTTATTAAAATTTTCAAATACACATATAGGCACCTATCAAACTAGCAGATCTCAAAAAATGGGGACGAACAAGGGCAGTTTGTCATGAAAAAACTATTCATTGTGGATAAGGAATGTGCATTCATATAAAGCCTTATGTTGTGGATGGAATTTATGATATGGGATTATTGTACACAATGCTTAAAAAATCCCATATCAGAAAACCTATGTGGAGCACGAGGGTTTAAAAGACTCTACGTACCTAGAGAAACTTCCACAACACCATGTTATGTGGGAACCTCCTCCTCGACTATGGTTTCATTTAAATACGGTATGAATTTTTTAAACCAAAAATTAATAAATTCATTTGGGTTTATGTGGTTTTTAGTAATAAATGGGTTTTAATAAACAGGTTCAGGGCTGGGGTCAGGGCCGGGTTGGTATTAACTGGGTTTTAAGCGAGTTTAGATTAGTATTACCCTGAATGGATTCAGGGTCAAGTACCCCAAAATATATGGGTACTTGACTCGCTTTCATCCCTATATATATATATATATTTATAAGTATATTTATATTAATTCAAAAACACACACACACACATGTTTTCACGTGTGAATATATATATATATATATATTAATATAAATATACTTATAAATTTTTAAATATATATATTCATCTATATTAACGTATTAAATAGCATATAAATATATGTTTTTAAATATATTTATTAATATAAAATAATATAAAATATAATTAAATTATAAATAAATATAAGATAATATTTAAAAAAAAATCAATTTCCATACTAGTGCTCTAGGTGTTAAAGAATAACTTGCATTCCATGAGTTTGACCCCTCACGACTAATATTTTTTTAAGTGGGGGGATGGGCCAATGATAGAGGAGGGGAATGTTAGGGTGGGTTTGAAGATTTTTATAGGGATGGTAGGGGCATGTTAGATAGGTTTCAGTGGAAGGGAGTGTGGGAGTAGGGGTGGGTGGTGTCTAGATGGCTATGTTAGTGTTTAGTGGGAGTAGGACATTAGTGTCAGGCGGGAGGGGGAAATGCAGAGATGGGGGTTTAGTGGTTTCATGATGGAGGGGAGGGGGTGTGTCAGGTAGGAGTAAATGGGAGGGGGGGGGGGTTCAAGGTGGGTTTTGTGGCATCGAGTGAGAATTAGAGATGGGGCAGGGGAGAGGTGGGGTGTTATGGGGTACAGTGGTTTCAGGATGGAGGGGAGGGGGCGTGTCAAGTAGAGGAGGCTAGGGAATTGGTGTTCGAAGGTACAAAAAAATTATGAAATTCAAATTATTTTTTTAAAATATCATATTTAAATGAATTTATAAATATAGGAAAAATACTTGTGAATTATTGACACCTCATTTCTCATTGATTTATAAAAACACCATAACCCAATACATACAAATGGGAGGAATTACACATATATAACACAATAATATATAATTAAACCATCAATAAACACCATAATATAAGTGAAATAAGATCCATAATAACCCCATAATGCATGAATATGTTAGAAAAATTTAAATCCCAAGATAAAATAATAATAATGTTCTAGGAAACAACTCTATAACCAAACTGAGGCTCTAACCTAGTGATATCTTTCCAGTCACCAAACTCACCCCGACAAACTAGAAAATAGTTTATATATATAGGGGTGAGAATAAAAAATATACTCAATAGGATCATATACAATATCTATCATGAAAATATATAAGTATAATACCAACACATTAGTGGAAAAACAATAGAACCAAAAAGCACATAACAGGCCAACTACCACCCAACATCACCAAGGTTCACTCACCAAGAACCACATCCAAGGATAATAATTTAGTATCAAAGAATATAATAATAAGGTACCCCAAAAATAGTTCCCCACTGGTTTTTCACTCTTATTCCCCTAAATAAAGCTTCTAATGCACCCAATCCCTTCTGTAAGACTATCATAAAACACTATATCTCATGTCATAATCATACCACATACCACAACCACATCATCCTCATCATTCCAAATCCTTACACATATCACATCTCTTCTATCCATGTGACAACTTAGGGGTCATTGGTATTTATTGTTTTTTATATTTTATTTATATTTGAAGAGTTTTAGAGTTTATAGGGGGTTTAGGATTGAAAATGGAATGTTTTGGAGAAAACAGGTAGTGTGAATAGTTAGCACATGATTAGGGGTAACTATGTGGATGGGGCTATGTGGAGACAACACCATTACACATTGTCTACAAATAGGTTTTAAAATTATGTAGGGAACTCCAGGAACTATGTGACTTAACGCAGTGGACAAAGGTAACTTACACTCTTGGTGCATGGTTTGGAAAACCATGTGGTCAAACCATGCAACTTTCCCATAATTTCTAAAAATTTGGTTTTACAAAATTTCTTTTATGAGTTTTAACTCTCATCACTCCCTTTATTATTCCCCTTACATGAACAACAGCAACAACCCAAAATTTTATCAATTAAAATTTCCTTCTTATAATTATTCTATATTGTATAATTACATAAAATCACATTAATAACACAACATAAACTTTATAAATGAAGAGTGAATGAAATTAGAGGTATTTTTAGAAGTTAAGGAACCTATATTCATGAAATAGTAACTTGAACTTTCAAATAGAAATACGACCAGTAGAAATAGTAATTTGACCAATAGAATAGTAACTTCACCTATGAAAGTATAAATAAAATTTAGGTATCTAATGAATGAAAATATTATGTACTTATTTAATGGAATAAGTAAATAAATGTTTTTTAAAAAAAATTAAGTGTTGGTATTTCTGTAAGTCATAATTATTTAATTAAAATTTTGGATTAATTTAATAATTTAAAATAAAATTTATTTTCAAAAAATATATTCATAAATTAATATTTTTTGTGTCATATGATTATACGATAATTTTATGAGGCCTTAATTAAATTTCAAAACTTTCATAAAATCAGTTATAATTTTAAAATTGGTATTTTTTGAATAAATGATGATTTTAATGAAAAATTTAATTTCTCATATTTATAAAATTATTTTCATAAGTTGGATTTCATTTTTGAATTCTAAATATTGAAAAATGGTTAGGAATGTTTTTTTATTTTTCTAAAATGGTTGAATTTTTGGTTAATAGTGAAATACAATAATTTATAGTATATATACATTATAAGTTAAATACACTATTCCTTGAGTAATCATTGATTAAGAACAATAATATGAAACTTCCATCAATTATTTTAATATATTTTTTGATAATTCTAAAAATATTCATATTCTTGAGCAAACATAATAATCTAATCAATAAAATAATGAGAAAACCCCTCTCCTCCACTATAAATACCACCCCTCACTACCTCTTCTCCTCACACCTTTCAAAATTTTCAGACTTGTCCAATTTCTACCAAATACTCCTATAATGCCTCTCCACCACATCCATGAGCCCTTGGTATCATCAATAAACTAAAACCTTTTCCATAAAGAGGTTCTGAAGGAGGAGAAATTCAAGAGGTAATATCCTATTTCCTTTTCTTTTAATTTCTTTTCAAGTTATTTTATTTTCTTATTATCTCATCACCTAGCCTCATCCAAGTGGAATGATAAATATATTATCTTATATATAATATAATTTTATTATGTTAATGAAATATCCTTCATCAAATCCATTCTCATATCCCTTTTATTCTAAAAATGAAAACATCGTCCGTGAGGTGTTAATTTATCACCTTCATGGATGGAAAATTTTCATTTTCCTTTACTGACATCAAGGATGGTCTTAAAAAAATTATAATGGTTGAAACAGATTGTAAAATAATTTTCAAAACATTTTTAATCATTTGTAACTAACATATATAAATAATACTAAATAATGAAAGAAAATGAGTTCGTTGTGATCGAAAACCACCAAAATTAACCTAAATGATTATCATTAACTAATTATCTAATGATTCGTCCTCATAAAATATAACCAAATTATAAATAATATCATTTAATCTTATGGAATTTTATTAATAAAATATAATTTCAATTCTATATAATTATCCCTATTTTACACAATCTTCCATACATGTATACAAGTGAACCGATCATGAAAACCAAGGAAAAGAACGCTCCTGAACGATAAAATTGTATATTATAACTCATTAAAAAGAACATAAATTAACCAAATAAAATTATAATAAATAAAATAAATATATAAAAGGTTTTTAATTAATTAATTAATGGATTTAATTTTATTATCTAGGATATTAAATTCAAGTTCAGAACACTTTAAGACACAAGATTTGGGATTATTTCCAAACCTCCATTTTCCGTTCAGGTCACGATTTTTATTTCTTTAACCCAATGTAATTCTTATTTATTTTTATTTAATTATTATAAATCATGTTAATATGTTCCAAAATCATTTATACAGATCATATCATCCATATTTGAAGCTGAAATACATGTTTTAAAAAGGTTCCCTTTCTAATTCTTCATAATAAGCAAACCCGAATCAAGGGAACTTCCCGATTTCTTACCCATTTTCAAGTTATCTAAATAATCCTATTTAATCCACCATTATTTTTCTAAAATTACTAATTTTATCAAGAAAAAATATCCTGGTTTATTTTTTATTTTATACAAACAATTACTCCTTATCTGTTTTTATTAATATTTAACACTTTCCTTGAACCATACTAAAATGTTTTATTTATAAAGTTTATTAAACAATATTTTCACATGTATTAACTTCAGTTTGACATAAATTATCATGATATATGCCTATTGTACCTTATTACTTCCCATGTAATATTTAAATACTTTTTATGGACCCAATTATGGTATTTTCTTATGTTATTCCTTTCGACATAATTATGATACCCAATTCATTCCATGGGTAACCCTTATGTTTATGTTTGATTACTTATGTATGATTCCTCACCTGGAACACATATTAATGAACATTTTATAATGGGTATTCCAAAATAGTTCTCCAATGTGTTGGGAAATGTTTAGTCTCATGAGATGTCATGTTGGGACATGGAGTAAACCTGATTCCTTTACCAGAATTTGTCCATAATGTCTTGGAAGCTAGCCTTGACTCATATTTATGTCATGTTATATGTTTTTTCCAAATTACTATGATGTAATTTTTATATTTTCACATGTTATAAATTTTATTATTCCATATTTTATTCATGTTCCATTCCTTTTATGTTATCATGTAATGTCTTCTAACCATGTGCTATCTTTATTCCTATGCTTATTCCCTTACTAGTCTTTTTAGATCATCTCTTTTATTCATGTATTCCCCAGGTTATCCTATGTATATATAAGGGATAAAATGGAGGTATAATATCATTATTAAGATTAAATAAAATATGTTCTTATTTTTTTTCTGGATGTTTAATTTGTACCTAATATTATAAACGCACTAGACCTTATGATCCTTGGCTGTATTTGTTGGTTAATTATTCTTAAAATCATGTAATAATATATGTAGAAGTTTAGGGCCATTATAATTGGTATTAGGGGAAGGTCTAATTATTTTTGGAGATTAGGAATAGATTACTTTAGTAATAACCCTATGGATAATTCTATCACTATGGACAACCTATATTGAAACATAGGGTATCATAAGTAAGGGTATAATTTCATTTAAAAGTTTATCCTTCTATATTCAATGTTTTATGTTTATAAAATGTATTCAAGCCCCCTAATTGTGATTTATTTTTCTAAGTTAATGGTTGGAAATAGAATAAAATTTACCAATAATCAATGTGATATGAAATGTGATGTTTTCCCCAACGATATGCCAAATATGATGGTAATGGGTGATCAAAACTTCATGAAAATACTTTCTAAGATTTCTCAATTTATGAATAATATCTGGAACTATGTGGAACAACCACCTTATACTATGAAAGAGAAAGATTCGATCAAATCCTTCAGGTGAAAAAGGCTTCCCATGTTTAGTAGATCTTATGATCCCCTCCTCATAGAACAATGGATTAACTCAATTGAGAAGATATTCTCTATCATCCAGTGCTCATAAGAAGAGAACTTTATGATGAAAATTTATCATTTTTATAAGGAAGATGATTAGTGGTAGAAACTGATCAAGAAAACAAATTCCAAAGATGAAATTGATTCCATGGAATGGGAATATTTCCAGAAAATATTTTTCAAAAAATATTTTCTCCAAAATCTCTCTCTTAAGATAGAAAGGGAGTTCCTAAGACCGATGAAAAAGGAAGACAAGTCTATTAGGGAATATGAGGAAAACATTACAAGGCTTGCAAGATATGCCTCCAACTTTTTCATGAACACTGAAATCATGGTAGATAACTTATTTAGCAAACTAAAGAAGATTATATGAAGAGTATTGGAGATTTGAGACATTGATAGCTACGAGGAGATTTTTATTTTTCCCTTATGGTTGAAATAGAGATCAGATACTCTCAGTGGTCTTGTGGGCTTGAAAAAAAATTATAAAATGTAGTTTAATATGGGTGTATCAATAGATAAATCTCATGATGGAAAGAATACCCAACATCTCATGTGTTAAAATTATGGGAATATGTATCCTACAAACATCTTAAGGGGAAAAAAGAGATGATTCAAATGTGTAAGATATGGGAATATAGAAAATAACTGCCAAAGGAATACAAAGAATCCCACTAATTTAGAATAAGAAAGGAAGGTTCAGATCAAAAATTAGCTTATAGTTTTGTGTTTCAACTGTAAGGAACATGGGAATTATTTGATCCATTTCCCTAAGCCAAGGGCTGTTTGAGGCAATAAAAAACAACAACCTCCATGGCAATAAGGAAGGGAATATGATATCACAACTGCCAAGGTGTACCCCAAAAATGATGTGATTACAGGTGTGCTGGTTATTCATTCAAGAATAGAGAATGTAATATTTGATTCATGTTCTATGCATTTTTTCATATCTTTCATGTTTAGTAGAACTATTCAAATACCACTGCAAAATATGTAGGTTGAGTTATCTTTGAGAGCAGAAAATGGAGAAATTATTGCATCCAAAGTTTTTAACTCCTCCCTAGTTAATGTTTGTGTACTGAAACTCCTATAAAATATTATCATAGTTTATTTAGTGGAGTTTGATATTATATTGGGAATATATTTGATATATTTATTTAAATCTAACATTGACTATTGGGAAATGGAGATCACTCTTCACATATCGAGACATTCTCTAATTCTATACAAGTGTAAGGAGTAAGATGAATCTAATTTAGAATCATCATCTCAATTGTGGATGTTTTTGCCTTATCAGAAATCATATAAAGCTAAAATGATTGATACAAATGAGATAATCATGGTCAAATACATGCCCATCATGAGATATTACACTAATATATTACCTGAAGAATTACCTGGTCTTCCTCCTTATCAAGAGGTTTATTTTTCAATTTAAATTATTCCTAGATCTCTTAATATATAAAATAAATATTATAGAATGACCACCATTGATTTGGAAGAAATAAAGAAGCAGTTACAAGAGAATCTGGACAAGGGTTTTATATGCCTGAGTGCTTCATCATGGGGTGCACCAGTCCTCTTCATCAAGAAGAAGGATGAATCAATGTGAATATTAATTGATTATTGTGAGCTCAAAAAAATCATGATAAAGAACAAGTATACCCTTACATAGATATATTACTTGTTTGATAACCTACATGGGGTTAGATATTTCTCTAAGGAGGACCTTTGATTGGGATATCACCCGTTAAATGTGAGGAAGTAAAAAATTCCTTAGATTGTATTTTGAATGGGGTATGGACACTATGAGTTCATTATTCCATCCTGGTAAGGAAAATAAGGTAGTGGAACTCTAAGTAGATATAATCCTGCACCTTTTTTAATAATGGGAATTGATAAGGATCCAATATTCTTATAGCTACAAAATATTGAAATGGGAATATTTAAGGAATTGACATCACCAATCCTTTCTAAAATTATTTATCAACCATCTATTATGGAGAAACTAAAGGATGCTCAAGGAAATGAGGAGAAAATTTAAAAGAATTTAGAATCCATGTAAAAAGGGAAATCATTAGAATTAAAAATAGACGAGGAAGGAGTCACTAGATTTGGGTCATGACTATGTGTACCACCATATACAGAGATAAAGAAATAGGTTTTGAGTGATGCACATAGCTCAACCTTCTGTATTCACCCAAAGAGCACAAATATGTATTGAGATCTCCAAGAGAACCATTTTTAGGACAATATGAAAAAGGAGATAATTGAATATATATAAAATTACCTGTTATTTCCACTAACGAAGGTTGAAAGTAAAAACGTATATGGGGATTATTAAACCATTACCCATACCAAACTTGGAAATGGGAAAACATCACCATGGAATTTTTCACTGGACTTCTATAGACATCTAGAGGAAAAATTATATATTGTTTGTTGTGGATCATTTCACATAGAAAAATCACTTTATTGGAATTAGAGAGGACTTATCACTGGAGAAACTTGAATAGATATACATCATAGAATTGTTAAGGCTACATGGAGTTCTACTATTTACTATATCTAATCAAGATTCAAGATTCACCTCCAAGTTCTAGAAAAGTATCCAACATGATATAAACATTGAGATAAACTTAAATATGGATTATCATCCTAAAAGTGATGGAAAATATGAACATACTATTCAAACACTGGAAGACATGTTGAGATCATGTTATATAAACTTCAAAGGAGGATAGGGAAAACATCTACCTTTGGTCTAGTTCTCATATAACAACAGTCTCTTTTCAAGCATCGAAATGGATCTATATAAATCCTTTTATAGAAAAATATTCAAAACACCAGCTTGTTGGGTTGAGGTTAGTGAACATAAGCTGCTAGGACCTAAAATGGTTGTAGAAATGGTATAAATGGTGAAAACCATTTAGAAACAAATTCGGGAAGCCCAAAGTCGATAGAGAAGTTATGGAGGTAATCGTCAATGAGGCCTAGAGTTTATGTTTGGAGACATGGTATTCCTCCACATATCTCCACAGAAGAGGACCATGAGATTTTTGAAGAAAGGAAATCTAAGTACCAGGTACATCATCCCCTTAGAGATTCTTGATCTTGTAAGAGCTTTGGACTATCGACTAGAACTTCCACCTACTGTGTCTCAAGTACATGATGTATTCCATGTAACCCTCTTGAAGAATTACATACCATATCCTTCATATATACTAAATTCAGAGGTGGTACATTTGAAAAATTATCTCTCTTATAAAGGGAATCTAGTGAAGATATTGGATCATAGAGATAATGTTGTATGTAATAATTCTATCCACCTGGTCAAAGTACTATGGAAACACCATAAGTATGAAGAGGAAACATGGGAACTAGAGGAAGTGATGAAGGAGAAGTACCTTATTTTGTTTTCAACATAGAATGTAAAGATAAATTTTAAAGGATAAATTTTATAAGGTGGGAAGAAAGTAACAAACCAAAATTTTATGAATGAAAATTACCTTCTTATAATTATTTCATATAGTATAATCACATAAAATCACATTAACAACATAATAGAAATTTTATAAATGAATAATGAATGAAATTAGAGGTATTTCTAGAAGTTAAGGAACCTATACTGATGAAATAACATCTTGACCTTTCGAATAGTAATATGACCCTTGGGAAAAGTAATTCAACCAATAAAATAGTAACCTCACCTATGAAAGTATAAATAAAATTTAGGTATATTATGAAATAAAATATGATGTACTTATTTCATGTAATAAGTAAATAAATGTTTTAAAAATGAAAAATTAAGTGTTGGTATTTTTGTAAGTCATAATTATTTAAATAAATTTTTATGTTTAATTTAATAATTTGAAAGAAAATTTAATTTCAAAAAATATATTCATAAATTAATATTTTTTTCTTATGATTATAAGATAATTTTATGAGGCCATAATTAATTTTTAAATGTGTCATAAAATCATTTATAATTTTAAAATTAGTATTTTTTGAATAAATGAAGATTTTAATTAAAAATTTAAATTTGCATATTTAGAATTTTTTATAAATGGAGTTCATTTTTTAATCCTTCGGGTCAAAAAATGGAAGGGTGAATTTTTTGGATTTTTCTAAAATGGTTGAATTTTTAGTGAATATACAACAATTTACGGTATATATACATTATAAGTTAAATACACTATTAATTTAATCATAGATGATGTAAGAATCATAATCTTGAACTAAACTTAATTATTTTAATATACTTAGTGATAATTCTTAAACTATTCATCGTCTTGAACCAAAATATTAAACTAATTAATAAAATAATGAGAAAACACCCCTCTCCTCCACTATAAAAACCACCCTCACCACCTATTTTCCTTACACATTTAAAGCTTTGATCCTTGTAAAATTTATACCCAATACCCATAAAAATACTATCCACCATATATAGGACCCATTTCTCTCATTAAAATATCAAAAATTTTTCCCTAAGGATGTTCTCAAGGAGGATAAATACAAGATGTAAAATCCTCTTTCATTTTCTTTGAATTTGTTTCAGGTTATTTTCTTTTCTTATTCTCTCCTAACCTCACCTCATACAATTGGAATGATAACTACATTATCTTATATATACTAGGGTATTAATATGTTAATGGAATATACTTAATCAAATTCCTTTCTCCTCTCCCTTTTATTCTAAAAATGAAAATGTCGTGTGTGAGGTGTTAATTTATCACCTTCAAGGAATAAAAATTTTCATTTTCATTTACTGCCTTCAAGACTGGTCTTAAAACCATTATAATGATTGAATAAGATTTTAAAATTCATTTTATAACCATTTTTATGTTTTGGAACTAACACATACACAAAATACTAAATGATAAAACAAAACGAGTTCGTTGTGATTGAAATACACCAAAATTAACCTAAACGATTATCATTAACTAATTATTAATGATTCATCCTCACACCATATAAACAAATAATTTATATGATCATTTAATCTTATGTAATTTCTTTAATAAAATAAAATTTGAATTCTGGGTAATTATCCCCATTTATATAATCTTCAATACATGTATACAAGTGAACCGATCATGAAACCCAAGGAAACGAACGCTCCAGAATGATAAAATTATATCTTATAACTCATAAAAAAGTCTATAAATGAACTTAATAAAATCATAATAAATAAAATAAATTTATAAAATTTTCATAATTAATTAATTAATGGATTTAATTTGATTATCCAAGACATTAAGTTCAAGTGGATAACACTTTCGGGCATAGGGTAAGGGATTCATTCTAAACCATCATTTTCCCACCGGGTTACACTTTCTGTTCCTTTACTCCAATTTAATTATTATTTATTTTTATTTACTTCTTATAAATATTGTTTATATGTTTCCAAATCATGTATCTATATCATATCATTCTTCTTGGATGGGGAAATACATATTTTAAAAGACTTATTCTCAATTATTCCTGAAAAGAAAACCCAAATCAAGAGAACTTCCCAATTTCTTACCCACTTTAAAGTTATATAAATAATATTATTTTAGAAAACATTTTTTTTTATAAAATCACTAATTTTATCATAAAAAAATATCTTTTTTAATTTCTAGTTTTATACAAACAATTATTCCTTTTCTGTTTTAAAGAATCTTTAATACTTTCTTTAAACCATATTAAAATGTTTTATTTCTAAAGTTTCTTAAACAATATTTTTACATGTATTCAATTAAGTTTGACATCAATTATCATGATATATTCCTATATTCCCTTATTAATGTCCATTTTTTATTTAAATAAATTCTTTCATGGACCCTATTATGATATTCCCTTATGTTATTCCCTTTTGACATAATTATGATACCCAATTCTTTCCATGGTTAACCCTTACGTTTATATTTGGCCCGAATGACCCGAATGACTTATTTTTATTGATTTTTGATAACCAGCCTTTCATGGTATGAGGGGGAACCATTAAAAGGACCATATTCTTAGAGATTACATGACCTGTAATCTTAGACGAAATATCCATACTAGAACTACATGGAACTGCTCCTCCCAAGCATCTGCATCGTGATACTAGCTCTCCACTATCGAATGGCTGTTCAGCTAGGCTCCCCATACATGCATAGGCTGGTCCCGACGGAAATTCCATACCCTCTAATCCTTCCACATCTGTTTAGATTCTACTCTGGTGAATATGACTACTCTGAAAACCTCATCTGGAGTTTAGTCCTTGTAGAGTCTGCCTAGTCTATTAAGCACAATTTTAGGTGGCCCAGAAGCCTTAAGGTGGCAGAAAGGCCTTGAAGTGGCCCAAAGGACTTAAGGTGTCCCAAAACCCTTACTGTCCTGAAGACCTTGGGTGGCATGAAGGCATTAAAGGACCCGAAGACCACACTAGTGACCCAAAAGCCCAAACATATGAATAGTTCTAGCAGCTACAATACTGAATAGTACTACTACAATGTCTGCTATAGTACTACTACAATATTAGACATATGTCTGCACCCAGTTTTGAACTTGGGTCTCTTGGATGCACTTGCCGAGTCCTCACCAAATGGGATAAGGCTCTTTTCCCCTCATGTTTTTGTCTTATTCCTTACACATGATTCTTCATATGAAACTAATATTCATGAAAATATTATAATTGGTGAACCCAGACAACACTCCAATTCATTAGGTAATATTTAGTCTCATGATACATCATGTTGGGATAGGGAGTGAACATTATTCCTTTATGGGACCTTTTCCACCATGTGTTGAAATCAATCCTTGAATCATGGTTATACCATGTTATTATTACTTATTTTATTCATGTTCCATGCCTTTTATGTTATCATGTTATGTTTTCTAACCCATTTTCTATGTTTATTCCTATGCTTATTCCCTTATTGGGATTTTTCGCTCATCCCTTTTGTTAATGTATTCCCTAGGTTATCTTATGTAGATATAAGGTATCAAAGGGAGTTACGAGCTAATTTTGAAAATTAAATAAAATATGTTTTTATTTTGGTTTCATGATGTTTAATTATGTACCCAATCTTCAAAAACACTTGACCTTATGTTCCCTGGTTGTATTTGATGGTTAATTATGCTGAAAATCATGTAATAATATGTGTACAAGGTTAGGGATGTTATAACAACCCTCCTCCTTACCATGGAATATTACCCTCCTCATCCATTGGTGTTCTCCTTGATACTTGGTCAATTTCCTTAAGTTATGTCTTGTTTTCTTGTAGATTTATCGTTCCCCCATCTAACATTATTCTTATATTTACATGAGGTTCTAAAAACCCTAGAGATCAAGGGGGCCAAACCTAGGGCTATGAATGGGGTTTTTATGAAATTTCTTTATGGTTTATGATCTTGAGGACACTTTGAACTCTTTTAAAATGGTTTTATATGAAAGCTAAATTGTTCCATCACTTTTTAGATATGTGTCTCTACATACCATGAATTTTCATTTGGTTTACCATGGTTATTGGGTTTTCCTTTGGGTTTCATTTTTTTATCATGATAGGTTTGATAGTTTATGGATTATATTCCTTTTCTTTGGTTATGTTTGGTTCATGTATACAAAATAGTGATTTTCTTGGTTTTCCATTTGAAAATAAAATATGAATACAAGATGTTTGAAAAAATTATTTTATGAAAACTCTTGTTTTTAAATGGTATTTTCAAGAGATTTTGATAGATTAATTTAATAAAAACCATGTTTCTTGTCTACAGACATGTTGTATGATATAAATGTGTCTATGGGTGAACATGGGTGACTTAGGGTGTGTGGGTTTTAGGCTGGGTTATTATCTAGTCTTAATCATGAGCTATCTAGGGTCCATTGCGAGTGTCCTCAATAGGACCAAATTGTGATATTTTATTAGGGTTCATGTAGGCTGGCCTAGTGATCCATTAGTGAGCCCTAAACACCTAGAGCCTATAATTTGGAGCTCCAACATTCTATAAATATTACTAATCTTTGTTATGTATTAATTTTATGTGATGAACATGTATTTATTTATTATGAGAACATTATTTATTTCTTATTTACTAACATTATATTGTGATAATTTTTTTCAAAACCAAATGATTTATAAAATCATTTTCAAAGAATTGGATTTTATGGTTTTGTTTTAAAACTAGAGCTATATGGGTTTCATTATGAAATGTTGAGTGTATATTAATAGTGGTATCCTACTGGGATTTTCCTCACACCCTACAAATTCCATTTGGAATGTGCATACTTGGTTATGTCTGATGTAGGGAAAGGAAAAAGAGTTGCATCTCATAGTTGGGAATATTGATGGTCATGTTGTCTTCATGGATTTAGGATGGTGGTGGACTAGGACCACATAGAGTTAGATTGTATTGGAATTTTAGGATCCTTTTCATTTTATATTTTTTGTATTTTTTCTATGTATCAAACACTTGGACCTAGGATGACTTATGAGGACAATTTTTATGCATGTGATATATAAACTTCCTATTTTGGTTATATTTTGATTCTTATTATTATACTTCCTCTTCTTATAATCTTTTTAGTATAGTTTATATTGATTATAATTGTTTATTTTATAATGTGGATGTTAAGCCTCTATAAGGTTCATGCCATATATTTTTAGGGTGAAACTATTCCCACCTAGTCAACATTGGCACCTTGGCACTAGTCCCCAACCTAGGGAAATCAGGAATGTACCTTAGGTGTTATAGTGGGCTAACCTGGGTGATATGGCAGGATGACCTAGGTTGGTAAATTAAAATATTGGTATCAGAGTAGGTTGTTGTTATTTGGGAAAGTATCTTATTTTGGAGTTGGACTATAGTTGCTTGAGTGAGGGTGTGGGGGAGTTCTTGGACAACTCTTCTTTGCACGAGTCCTTGAGTTAATAGGGTAGTCGAGATTTTGTGTTGATTGTTTTTTGGGAGTAATTTGATTAGTTTTAAAATTTATTAAATTTATATCATATTTTTTAATGGTTTATTTTGATTCATTTAGTTAGTATTATTTTTAAATGAGTTATGTATTGACTATAATTTTTTTGTTTTGTGATTTTAGAACATTATTCCTAGAAGGAACCCTTGGAATTAGAAGGAGGAATCGCTTGTTAATGACCCACCATAAAATCCTCCTATAGATTAATAAATACTTGAATCTATAATAAGGACTCTTAATTCCCTTAGGTAGTGTATTAAACCAAGGAAGTTCCTCCCAATAGATCATGCTTAGGAGTTCACAAAGTATAATTCATCTATATTTCAGGGTGATCGATGGCCCTAAGAACTAGAAGAGTTGTTTCAAAAGATAAATAACATCTTATTATTCCTAAAAACCCCTAATATATCTAAAGTGGGTATTTACACCTATGTGTTAGAGGGTATAAGTTGAAAGTGGAATGAATTAGTTATTATTTCTATGTTTCATGAAAATCTTTCCTAGATCGAGTTCAAGTAGATGTTTAACTAGTAATTATACCTCGAGACCCAAAAAATTTCTAAGGCTAGAGTGTCCTTGAATTTTAAGTAGGGTGACCAGTTGTTCATGGAGTATTATACCAAGTTTACTGAATTGATCCACCTTTCAAGAAAGCTTCTCATATGGTACATCATTTTTTTGGGGAAATAAGGCAAGTTGGTGTCATGTTACATTGGACCTTTCAAGATTTTTAAGCATCTTGGGAAAGTGGCATACTTGTTAGCCTTTCCAGCTCCGATGAACTTGGTTCATAACATGTTTAATGTTTCAATTCTAAATAAAAACCATCAAGTCCCATATCACATCAGGGATTTAGAGGGTTTGTTTTTGGAAACCAACACCTCTGTTGTTGATCATCTCATGATCATTTTGGATCATTATAAAAAGGATTTATAGGGTAAATCAATCTTTTTAGTATATGTGTTATGGAATAATGGGTGAGAAAACAATAATACTTAGGAGTATGAGTCCTTTTTAAGGGAGAAAAGGTCTCACATTTTATAGAGACTAAACCTTAAGGACTTTATATGGAAAGAATGTGGAATGGTGCGTATAATTGTTACACTGTCCAGGTCACTAGTATATATTATTTTTATATTTTATTTATATTTAAAGTGTTTTAGAGTTCATGTGGGGAGGATTAGGATAAAAAATTGAAAGTATTGGAGAAAATAGGTAGTTCACACCATTAGGGGTAACCATGCATATAACCATGAAAATTCAAATGTGAGGAGATAATTCTATTTAGTATGGTCTCTTCTTGGTTTATCAAATGGTGCAGGGACCTCTAGGAATCTTTAAACATAAGGTATTAGATAGAGGTGAACCATATGGTTGGTGATCAATTTGTTAAACCGTGAGACCAAATTGAATGGATTTCCCAAAATTGTTAAAAATTGGGTTTTTTCACCAAATTTCCCTTATGGATTATGACTCTTAGATTCCCCTTTCTTCTCCCACTAGAATGAACAACCCTACTTTCTAAAATAGATTTCCCTCCACCTTTATTGGTGTTTTCCTTGATCTTTGGTCAATTTACTTATGGTTAGTCAAGATTTCATTTGGTTTTTTTCTCATTTCCACCTATCTAACCTTATTCATTCATTTCCATGAGGTTTTGGAAACTAGATAGATCAAGGGGCGTAAACCCAGGGTTATGAATTGGTTTTTTCTTGAAACTTTTTTTTTGTGTTTTATGATCTTAAGGAGACTCTCTTCTTATTTATAATTTTGTAGAGGAAGGAAATGTTGTTCTATCTCTTTTGAGGTATGTGTATCTACATCCCTTGAATTTTCCTCTAGATTACCCCGGTTCTTGTGTTTTCCTTTGGTTTTAATTTATTTGTCATGATATTTTTGATTTTTACGGATGTTATGATTGTGATATGGTTGTAATTGGATCATGTAAACAAAATAGAGAATTTTCTTTGTTTTCCCATTGGAAACAAATTATTCATGCAAGCTGTTTCACAAAATGATTGTATGAAAGTTCAAGCTTTTAAATAGTATTTCTGATATATTTTGAAATATTAATTTAGTAAAAACCTTATTACTTGTCTATGGGAATGTTTTATATTATAAATTTTATTTTAGGTGCACGTATGTGACTAAGGGTGTGTCGGTTTTATGATAGGTGTTTCCCTAGTCTTAGACTTCATCTAGATGGGGTCTATTATAGGTGACCCAGAGAGGTCTGAATTGTGATATTTGGTTTTGGTTTATGTAGGCCTACGTAGTGATCCATTAACAAGTCCTAAAAACCAAGATCTTATAGGTCATAGCTCTCCCATGGTGTACATATTCTTCAAATTGGTAATGTATTACTTTTATGTGATGTGTATATATTAATTTATTATTAACACTTTGTTAATTGATTATTTCCCACTATTATGTTGAGACTCTTTTCAGACCCAATGGATTTATGAAATAATTCTCAAAGAAATGGTTTTCAAGTTTTTTTTCCAAACTAGATCTATATGGTTTTCATTATGAAAGGTGCTGTGTAGATTCGTGGTGGCACCCTACTAATATTTTTCTCACACCCTACACATTCCATTGGGAATGTTCAAAATTTTTTATATCTGATATAAGGAAATTTAAAGGATTTGTATCTCACAATAGAGCATTGTGAAACTTATTTCATCTTCAGGGATTCAAGTTGGTGGTGACCCAGGGCCACATGGAGTTACTTGTGTTCGTATCTTGGGATCCTTTTCATTTTAGTATTTTCTAATTTTTTCTATGTATCATCCACTTATACCGATGATGTTTTATTATTACCATGTTTATATATGTGATATATGGACTTCATGTTTTTATATTATTATTATTGTTATTATTATTATGTTGTTACTTATTTTATATTTGTTATGTTTTATGTTGGTTTTAATTGTTTATTTTATGGCATGGACATATGACCTTTGGACAGGTCAAGAAGAATTTTAGAGGGTGAAATAATTACCACCCAGTCAGCATTTGTACCTCAGCACTAGTCTCTAGCCCAGGGTTATTGGGAATGTGAATATGACCTTATGGTGAGCAGACCCAGGTAACGTAGCAGGCTGACCACATATCTTGTAAAGTAGGCTATTATGATATAAAAAACATAAACCTCATACCCTAATACTACCATGAACGACCCCTCTCTGTAATATCATACCACTAATACCCTATAGGGTCTTCTAGTACACCATATACCTTACAATCCATACCTCGTAGGGTCTTATAGTACATCATGTACCTATAATCACCTCAATATCTTATAGGGTCTTTTAGTACACCACATACTAGAGTAGTATGATTACACTTACCGTTATCCATAAAAACCCATTCTATAAATAAAAGGGAGATTGGAGAAGAGGGAGTGTTCATTAATTCATTCCCTAGCCAACCTAGATGTTAATGGAAAACACCTAGTACGCAAATCATGTTGGGTATCGGTAAGGGTATCCAACTTGGGTGGGGTGTATATAAAAATGACATAGATAATATGAGTATAAATATATCCACAAAAAAATTCCATCCTAGAAGATTAACCCAAAAAATACCACCACAACCCATAAATACTAAAATACTACATTCGACACACATCACCACTACTTCCAACTATAAGACTGCAACCATCCCCACTTATTATATAAAAAATCCACCCAAAACATTCACAAAATCTCAGTTAATCATACTATTATTCCATTTCAAGATTTAATATTTACTAACTAATTTATGTTCATTAATCCATTAATAAAAGAATTTTTATATATAAAAATTGTTTTATCTAACCATTGGTATATGTTTTTGTACAATTCCCTATACCAATAATTTTAAAAAAGCCATTGGTATAAGATCTTGCATATACCACCTCACGTGACCTCATTTCCATTTATGAAATCTATTCCCCTTGCAAATAGGTTTTTTCCTCCTATGGATCCATTCAATTATACATAAATTAATCTTAAAATAATCATTCTTAAAATGTTTTTAATGTTAAATCACCAAGTTATGTTGATTCAGTTAACCATTTCTCTTATTTTATCCCCATATTTCTTGATTTTGTTTCCTTATATTGCAAATGTCCTAACCTAATAATAAAATTTTCACATTTATATGTGATTTTGTAAAATAAAGTGTGAATTACATAATTACCTGGTTTTTGTGGGATGTTTATGTGAATATTCTACCTTTTATTTTGGTGGAGATAGCTTAGACCATGTTGGCTAAACATGGAATGTCACTTTAATTTTTGAGGAAAATAATTGGACCAAAAATTCTCAATTGAAATAATTGTTTATTTCATTTAAATTCAGACATATATATTTATGAGATATATTAAAATATGAACACATATTTTATAAATTATCTCTTGATTCATTTAAGTAAGTTAAATTTTTTCCCTCCTAATTGAATATTCTAAATTTTATAAAGAAAAAATCTTATCATGATCCCTATTGGTTGACTTGAAATTTTGATTGATTTATTTAATTTATATCTTGGTTAAGTTCCTCATGTTCTCCCCAAGGAGTTTCAACATTTTTCTCCTACCATATTTTTGTTTGAAATTAGATTAGTTATAAGTGAAGTTTTAGAAATTATAGCCAACTAGAATTCATACTTATCCCTAAAAAACAAGTATAAGTTATTTATATAACATTGATTATTCGAGTTTAAGAAAATATATCTTCCCTATGGTCGATTTACAAGGTCATTCATGTGGTTTTATTCTAATTAGAAGGGTGTAGAGTTTTTTTATAATATCATAGTTTTTGAATTGACTTTTTCCTTGCACAAAAACTTTAATAAAGTTAGAGTCATCCTTATTATTCTCTTGGTATTTCAATATTAAGTCATCCTAGTGTTCTTGCAATTGAAAAACCAATAAATGAAGTTAATAGTAAGAAATTTTAATATAGGACTTAACATCCATTTCTTTGTTTTCATTTACATCCTAAAAAGTTTTAAATGAATCTTACACGTTTTAGAATAACCATTTACTTGCCTCAACCGTCAAGAAATAAGGGAAAAATCTCAAACAAGAATACTTATCCATAAAACATTTAAAAGTGAATGAATGGATTTATATCATGAAATACTTAAATAATTTTTAGTAATATTATTGTTTTTAGCACTGAAAGTTTATTAAATATCCACATTATTATTTTTGAGTGTAATTATCTTGATTTTAGTGATACCCATATGCTTTATTTCCTTTAAAACACTTAAGGTATCTCAAGATCCTTTAATACTGGTGAAATTGGATTCCATACCACACTAAATAAAACCTAAAAAATGAAAATAAACATAAAAAATAACCTAAAATATATTGATATTGAAAAAACAAAAAATTAACTAAAAATAGTTCTAAAAAACCCAACATGAAATGGAATGAAATAAATTAAACTGAATAGAATAAAAAATGAAACAAATGAAAAAAAATTACCTAAAAAAAAATAAATCTAATCAACCCAACCTAAATTTAATCGAATGAAACCAACCCAAATCAAACTGGACTAATCTAGCTTAAAATTACCAAACCCAACTCAACCAAAAACAATTTTAAATGAAATAAATTAATGAAACATGAATAAAAATTAATGAAATTGAACATATAGGATCTTAAATAATTTTAAACAATTCAAAATAAATCAAAACCCATTGATTTATATAAGTTTTAACATAACATAACTAAATCCAATATAAACATATGAGAGCGAGATCAAATTAAACTATATATAATTGAAATTATTTGATCCATGATAAAAACATATATATTTAGTTGTGGAATTATTTTTTCTCATAATATTTATTCAAAATATTCATGATAATCATTAATTATCTAATTATAGTCAACTATGTTGATATTAATAAGAACGTTTTTTAGGTAAAAAATGGATAAAAGTGATATGTATAATATTGATCATATCTTAATTGAGTTTTGAAATAGGTTAGATTGTTTTTTATACTTTTCATTTAAAAATGCTTTAGATATAGGTCTTATGAAATTCCCTTTTTTAATTGAGTTTGATGATCTTGGTTAAGAAATATAGAAGTTATCTACCATAAAAAAAGTTGTTTTGAAAACAAAAAATCATGTCTGATATCATAATTGAGACAAAATTCAATCTCAGACTGTTCATGATTGAAATGAAAAGACTAGAATGGAGAATTTGGTATTTGATTGGATTCTATATATTCATGGAAAAAAAAATAAATCATGTCAATTAAAGAATATAATAATACGAGTACATATTATGTAACTAACAAAAATAATAATGTTAAGAGGGTGAAACAATTTATAGATGATGTCAGAAATCCCATATATTAGAAACGTGGTAAAATGAAAAATCATGAATTTTTAATGTGGGTGTATCATGGGAAATCCATGTATAGAATTTATAACACTACCATAAATTATATTATTACCTTTTTGAAGGTATTACTTATTGATGATGCTGATATTCTCTCAAATCATTATGTATCATGGAAGTTAATTTACCTACTTGGATTTTTTACAAATAAAATTATTTCTTTCTGAAAATATTTTTTCTTATTGTGGGAGTAAATCATGAGAAAGAATGATTATAATGAATTTGGAACATCTCCATGAAATCCATGTACATATGAATCACCATAGCATGTGAAAAATAATAATATTGAACTTTATATTGATTCATAGGTTCTAAAATATTTTTAAGTCTGATGAAATATTAATAAATATGTGATAGCATGATACCAAGTGAATTAATTATAATGATGAGTTGGATCATCCTATATATGGATTATCATGATGAACATATTATTCAAAATATCTTGATTTTGTAACTAAGTTTCATAATTCTAGGTTAGTTCCATCATGTATGGATTTTAATCCCTTTAGACCGATGTTTACTTTGCAAAACATGTGGCCAATATTAATTAACATTTATAACCTTCCTCCATGGAACTGTTTGAAAAAACCATTAAATATCTTGATCATAATCATATATGGACCTTAAAATCCTATAAATTACATAGATGTGTACTTTAAACCATTAATAAAATAGTTGAAACAACTTTGGAATGTGTGTGTGCACATATATGATCTTCATTGAAAGATTTATTTTAGATACATGTTGTGGTTATGTGGAAGATAAATGATTTTCCTACCTATGAAATGATGCCAGGCTAGATAATTAAGGGAAAACTATCTTATCCTTTTTGTATGATGAACACATTATCTAAAAGGTTTATATAACTTTGTAGTTTCTATTTCATGGGAAATCCATTATTCTTTCTAATGAATCTTCTATACAAGAATAATCAGCAAAGGTGTAACAATACCATTAATACCGAGAATCCATGCCATCATATGTTTGGAACTAATGTACTTAATGAATTTTAGGATGTTAGTTTTTCATTTGGGAAAGTCCAAATAAAATCTATAAATAGGAATAATGTTTCTTCTAAATCCAATTTCAATTTGAAGAATAAAAGTATCTTCATTGTTTTTATTTATTGGTAAACCAGTTTGTTATGTCTTTATTTATACATAATGGATATGGATAAAAATATATGAAAAATATTATTATAAATTATTTTAAATATTAAGTAGAATATCAAAGATGATTTTTTATCTTGGTGTGACTTGAAATATTAGGGTATGAAACCATAACAACATCTTGTTTTTATTGGGGAAAATAACTAGAAAGTTCCACGTGTTTCTTTTGTGATGACACCTTTATAGAAAAATAAATTTTTAGAATTATTAGTGATTGTTAGGGTTACTAATAGTTATTAAAGTAATATACCAAAATGGTTCAATAGAATATAGTTGAAATTGAAATATCTAAAAACCCATGATCATCAGATACTTCTTTATGAATTTATTCTTGTTAGCCTAACTAGGTTAAATACCCTATGATGGGTGGGTGGATGAATTAGGGTCTGAAAGATTAAAACATATATCCCTTTGGATCTTGTTCTATAATTAAAAAAATTCTCTTCTCTCTCCTAATTTTATCAAAGAATAAAAAAATTAAAACATTCACAAGACACAAAAATTTTACTTGGTTTACCCTCATTGGGCTACATACCAAGAGAATACAAAGGTCATGAGATGGTGTACCAAATCCACTAAATCAAACTTTTGTTACAAGGTTTAGAGATAACTCACTATCCCTATTAGTTTATAACCATTTAAAAATTTGAAAGATCACTACTCTCTCTGCTAAAGTGAATTTATTTCTCCTTCAGTAGAAACTTCTAACAATCAGATCTGAGTTTGTTCACATTTGTGTGTGTCTTTATACTATTTTTTCATAAAATAGATGAAATAAATATTTTCATTAGAATTTTCCTCTTGGTGCATGTGACCCAAGTGAAATAACCCTATGAAAAACCCTATACTGATTATGTGAATCGGAACACTTTTTTCTATTTATGTTTATTTCATGACTCTGGTGCAAGAACTTATTCTATTCACACAGATCACATGAATCTGGTGGGTCTACCTATACACAAAGAAACCATGAGTATAATCCCTTTTCATCATGAAAAATAATTCTCTTTGGATCAAACTATTTAAGAAAACTTTTTATCCTATTAAGGATAGGTTAAGGGGTATTTATAGGTATAAATCCACCATCTTAACTCTAAAAATCATAGTTGTCCATACATTCCACCACTTAAACATCACTGTTACATGCTTTTCATTATTAGTTATGGATTTCCGGATCAACCTCCATGACATGTCACTTTTTTCAATCCCTTATACCTTAGTCAGCATCATTATCTTTAAGTGTTAAACATGACTCCATGAGATCCATTGGTAGTCATGCAGTGGTTAATGACATTGTCTTCAACCATGTTTCATGACTCCCTCATGAGATCCCTTGAAAATGAAGTAGTGGAAAATGACATTGTATTCAAGAACATCATGTGATCCCAATAAAAGATACTTTGACATTCATGTAGTGGTAAGTGCCATTTTCTTTAAGTGTATTGCATGATCCCATTTCAATATCCAATGAAAATCATGTTGTCATGTGATTTAGAGTGATTGTGTGAAGTATTCATCATTTTAGCTTATCTTTATTTATTTGATTCACATGAAACCTTTGCATGATCCTATTATACTCACATAGATTTCATGATCCTATTTACTTCATACGATCACATGATCACCTTCATCTCTCACAATCACAAGACTTCCAGTCATTTCTTGATTATAAATGACTTCTAGACATGTATTCCTTGGACAAACTAACAGACTCTGTTATATTTTAGTAATTACATGCTTCTGCATGATCCTTTTTTACTTATACTTTCTATATGATCCTATAGGACTTACTTACTCCACATGATCCATTTCCACTTTTTTACGCTACATGGTCCTTTAGAAAATTTTCACCAACTCTTCTTATTATACAATTTATCCAAAAATAAAGATAAATTCATTTATACTTTGAAAAAAAACTTCATCAATAACATCAAACCTTGTCAACAAACATAATCAACCCAAAAACACCATCAAGTGAGATATTTTCCAATAATTACAATAGCAATTCATCATTTACTGTATAATAATGTAAGGGTGATAGAGATTTAATCGTGCAACTTTTATAAAGATCTATTTACTAAAAAGTTGACCAATTCTTTTTTGAAAAAAATACAGGAAGTGGCACCATTGGTTTTTTGTGAGTTAGAGAAAATTTTCCTTATTATTTCACATGAATTCTACATCTAAAAATCCATCTTCCAACTAAAAAACTTTTTGGAGGACTTATTTAGTTTTATTAGATGAATCCTACTGAAATAAATCTATACACAATGAATTATTACATTTGGAAAAAAAATTATCTTAAAATTTTCATTTTTAAATGTTAATTGGATTAAGAATTACAGATATTTGTTCAATGTATTTGGATGACATTATCACTAGATATAACCAAACAATGAGAAATGAAGATGAAATGTATGATAAAATTAAACCTAGTTTTACATCACTTCCCTAAAAAAGTGGAATTATTAGATCATGTATGTTGGCTATATTGATCCTAGTAGATCATGAGATGGAACATCTCATAGTATTATTTTACTATGATTTGTTCGATGATTACATCAAGTAATTTGAACATGTATATGTTATCTCATACTATGTAGTTTCTAAAATATATTAAACTTTTATAATTATTTTATGTAGGGTACAAAAAAATTATAAATAGAATTTATTATTCACCACCTTTGAGAAGATGAGATACTTTTCATAGCAAAGAGTTTCCTGCTTAGTTAAAATTAAAGGTCTGAGTATTATTTTAATGAAATAAAATAATAAATATTAATTTAATTCTAATATTCATATATATTTATGGTATTTAGTTTACCTTTTTAAAATATCTCTCAAAAAATCAAATCTTTGGCTTCATTCCTAATTTTGTGGTTTGCGACTGTAAATCAGTGGTGATCAATGAGTATAAATTTGTTTTAATTTGTTGTGCGGTTAACGTGAGAACACAATATGATGGTGTAATGTTAACTAAAATGACATAATATTATTCCAATGCATTATATAGTAGGCCTCGATATAAAAATAAGTATTATTATAGATTTATTCATAAAATACTAATATTGGATTATTACTCCCATGGTTGAGTCGCTATAATGAAATGCAAGTGGGATGATTCAATAATGTGATATGAAATATTTATTAAAGATTTCGGATTTAGAGTTATTGACATGAATCACTTCCTGGATATCAATGATCCATATATTTTGGAATAAATGGTTGAACAAGTGTTTTATATGAAAGATCACATGAGATTTGATTTTAATGTAATTATTAAAGTAATCCAAAGATTTATTTTTGATGATGGTGGGAATAAAATTAAAACAACCACTTCCCCCATTAGTATCGATCAATTTACCACATATGATGAATAAAATATTCTAATTTTTAGAGTTTATTATTAACTTGAAGTAGTGGTGGGTAATATATAGAAGCAACCATATGTGTTCTCAATCCATCTAGTTTAGCTCAACTTGGGTCTTTTAGGTTTGTTTTATTCAAATTTATTTATTTTGGTTTCATTTTTTAAATTGAAAATTTTATTTCTAAAAATAGTTTATATGTAAATTGTAAAATTATCTTACATGTAAACTAATTTTACAATTTACATGTAAAATTTTAAATCATTATAAATGTAAATTAAATATAATTTACATGTAAAATATAAAAATAGTTTACATGTAAATTTATTTTAAAAACACTATATATGTAAATTTATTAAAATGGTGACCCATGGTTTTAGGTTTCAGGAATTTAATTGGGTTTTTATTTTTTTTATATTTTATAAATGTTAAAAAAGGACTTTTTATTATTTCTCTTAGTGTAATAACAATATGAATCATTATATACCTTTTTTCCATAACAATGAATGATTGAATTAATTTAACTTTGTTTTTTCATAGAGAATAAATACCCAAATGAATTTTATTATTATTTATGAATTATAATTTTATATAAGTATTTTAGAAAATATGATATTAAATTATATAATTTTAAAAAATATATGATTTTATGATAATTATATTATAAAATGTGTTAAATAAAGATGGGAAAATATGTCAATGGAGTAATTTAGAATTTTTATGAATAGTGATTTAATTAAGCCTCATTTTTTTCAAACATAGAATGTATGAAATGTTTTTGTTTCTTCATACCTACATTTGATTTCCATGTATATATTTTTTTCATATCATTTTTATGGTTTGCATTTTTTTCATGTTGGATTTAGTTTGGAAGGGTATGTTTGAAATTATTCCCATATAAGGCCACCACATGTACATCCCTTTGAATATAATTCTATATAATTCACACTTCAATATTTTTTCTAGATAAATTTTTATTTAATCATTCTGCACATTTTTTCTTTGTATGGTATATGATTTCATCCTTGATATGGTCCTATATGAACCTTATTTTATGACTGCTTGAAAGAATCTTATGTCCTTTATATCTTCCTTATTTTTGAACATTAATTTATCATTATTTAAATCAATTTTAGCTTATTTATATACCATAACTGTGAATCCAAGACCAAATGAAACTTTTTTATAATGTTTAAAGACTCTTCACATAAATTATCATTTTAGTATGACTGTCTTTGCTTATGGTAATTTAAGGTTTTTTCTAATGAAACTCCAGAACAAAAGGATAGAAATTCATATTTTATCTATAATTTATATCTTGAATGAAGTCCTCTTACTTCTTCCAAGATGTATTATAATAAATCCTCAAAATAGGCTATAAGTTCCCTTGAGATCTATAAATTCCATCTAGCTGGAGTTTAGTTTAACCTCTCATTGATATGTTAATATAATACCCCTAGCCTTGAAAACATGATTCGATGACTAAATCATTCCTCAAGGGATAAATTTGAGAACTTATAATTTTAAAAAAATGTCTTTGAACCAAATAAACTAACACAAAATGAACCAAATAACCTAAACCAAATGAAAAAATGACCAAATGACCTAAATCAAAATGAACCAAATAACCTAGCCCAAAATGACTGAATAACCTAGCCCAAACAAAACCAAATAACATAACTGAAAATGAACCAAATTAACTAACCAAAAAATAACAAAATTATCAAATTAACTAACCCAAAATAAATCAAATAACCTAGACCAAAATGACTGAATAACCTAGGCCGAACCAAACCAAATAACATAACTGAAAATGAACCAAATTAACTAACAAAAAATGAAAAAATTATCAAATTAACTAACCCAAAATAAACCAAAGAACCAAACCCAAAATGAATTAAATTTATTAACTTAAAATGAACAAATGACCTAACCCAAAATAAAGAAAATGAAATAACCCAAAAATGAACAAAATGACCTAACCCAAAATAAAAAAAACAACCAAACCCAAAATGAACCAAATAACCTAACCCAAAATGAACCAAATGACCTGTCAAAAATATAAACAAATGATCAAATTAACTAACCCAAAATGAACCAAATAACCTAACCCAAAATGAACCAAATTACCTAACCTAAAATTGACCAATGAGAAAAGAAAAACTAAGGAAAAAGACCTAACCAAAAAAACAAGACATGAAACCAAAATCAACCAAATGACCTAACCCAAATTGACCTAACATAAAATGAACCAAATAACCTAACCCAAAATAAACAAAATTACCTAAATAAAAAATTAATTAACCTAAAAATGAACCAAATGAACTAACCCAAATGAACCCAAATGAACTAATCCAAAATGATCCAAATGATCTAAATGATTGACCAAATGACCAAATAATACAACAAACCTAACCAAAAAATGAACCAAATGACATAAATTAAAAATAAATAAATGAATTGACACAAAATGAATCAAATGACCTAACCAAAAATGAACCAAATGATTTAACTAAATGACTAAATGAACAAATGAAAAAAATAAACCAACCAAAAAATAATCCAAATGATCAACTTTCTAATAACACAAATAGACTAGAAATCAAATAAACTAAACCAAACTATCTTAAACATAACCAAACTAAAACAAACCAAAATCAATGATAAATCAAATATAAATTATCCATCTTGAAATAATTTTAATTGAATCAACCTAACTAAAACTGAATTGGACCAAACTAAACATTAAAGAACAAAACCACAATATTCCAATGTTTAGCATGAAAATTAGCATGTGTTTATTATGTTATGATATTAGTAAAGAATTTATAATTAAATGTATATTTATATTCAAATTCATGAAATATAAAATATTTTAGAGATATGAAGAAAGTGAACGTCCAAAAGAAATTTCTACATGAGAGAGATGATCAATCCTCCTCTAATTCCTATTGAGAGTTTACCATTCAAAAAAATATATAAATTAAAAAACATATAATGTCTCACAATTATTATTTTTTAAATTTTTGTCATGTTTTACCTATTAAAATAAATTTTCTCTCCAATTAGACTAGTAACAATAGTGACCATCCTACCAGTTCAAGGGGGAAAGGTACTAAAGACACTCACAATAATAATCGAAGCCAATTACACCCATAACCTTCACCATATATATAAATATATATATCATTTACCATAGTTTCTTATAAAAAAGTTCAATTAGAGCCATAATTTTTGTTTTATCATCCTACTTATCTATCATTTCCTTATCCAATGATGGTTCCCACTCGCCATCCCTATAATCATTTTCTATAGACTTCTATGTCATTGCCTCCATTTCCTACTTCTCTATTCTCTCTAGAATTTTATGTTTGTTCTCCTATGAATTCTACTATAGTTCCATATCATTATATTGATAATACATTGGACCCACTAACATTATATAATTTATCGATCCTTTATGTACTAAGGATCCATGAGAGGCCACTGATAAGATTTTCTAAGGTATATGTATACAACACTAGTAAATTTTTCAACCAAAATTTACTTTCATTATAATATTTATTAATTTCATATTAATTTTTATTATTTAATAGTTTGATATACCAATATTAGGTTTCATGGGTGTACTAACATATATAAAGTGTGGAACCGAAAAACACTAGTGATGGTCGAGTATAATAGAAACAATGAAATGATTGATAAAACTAATAGAGAATATAAGAGTTTTGTGGTGATGTATACCAAATAATATGATATTATTCCCATGAAAATAGTTTCTTAGATATAACTTTAAAATAAAATAAAGGATAACATGTGGTATTATATATGTTTATGAAAATTAATTAGATTAAATTTTATATGATTATTGTATTTGTATGAATTAATGTTTTGGTAGAAGATTTTCTATAATTTTCTTAATTTTGAAGCTGTGAGGGCTGCAAAACTGATGGAATTAGGTGAGATATAGAGATAATACAAGAATAAACTATATATGGATTGGCTGGTATAGTTATTGTATATTTAGAGGCTATAATAACCCTCAATGAGTGTCTAGTAACATAGTACCAGGAAATGATTGCTTATTAGAAGAGTGAAATTCTTAAGGTATTATTCAAAATTAATTTTTTTGGATTAAATATGATTATGATTTTTATAATTATTTTTTAGTATTATTGGATTTTTTTAGGAATCATCCCAAATAAATAAAAAACAAGTATGCTATGAAGTATGTTCACATTTTGGGGAAAACTACTAAGCCAAAAAAAATATTTTTCATATAAAAATGATTTTACGTAGGTAATATCACTAAAAAAACTAACCAAATCAAACCCCCCACACATGACATGACTCGACATGTGTAATGCCCCAAGATTTTTGAATATATATTTTTTCTAAATTAATACTACTTGTGATAGTTTTCTCTACACGCAATACTGAAATGAAATGAGCTGTGACATATTAATTGAATATTATTAAAATAATAATAATAATAATAAAAAACCAATATTAAATAAAAACATATTACACAACTAAATTTCTTACATTTAGGGGACAAATAGATTATATGATTTATTTTAAAAAGGATTGTTCCTTCTCAAATAACTATTTTTTAAAAAATTTGGTTTATTTTATCCTATTAAATTAAATTATTTTTTTTAAAATATTATTATATATGAACTAATATTTTAAAATTATTAAAATTATAAATTTATATGACATAATATTAAGAATACTTAAAAACTTTATTTTTCAATAAAATATTTTTTTCTTTATATTTTATATTTTGATTTAAAAAATAAATTTATAAATTTTATCATTTTAATGTTATAAAATTAAATTAATTTTTAATTTAGAGTTTCAAAATTATCTTATGATTAATTTTTGTTCTTTTTTTGAAAAGTTTGAATTTATAGATTAATAGTAAAGAATGCAGTTTTTATTAATATCATAGTGTTTTTGAACATATTATCATATAAGCATGAATTAGAAATTTTTTAAAACATTTTTATTGAATATTAATTTTTTATGGAGTGAAATGATACATTTAAAAAAAATATTAATTTATAAAACAAATGTTTAACATTTTGAAACATAATTAATCATTTATTCTAATAAAAAATTATTTTCCATATTTTTCTTTTTATTATGTTTTCAAAAGGTATAACTATATTTTTGATTAATTTTAAATAAACAGAAATATTATTTAGTTAATATAATTTTTTTTAATTTTATATAAATTAACAATATTTATAATTTGATATCTATTATGATTTTAATTATAAAAATACACTTTTTCTAAAAAAGGTTTTTACATGTTATGTGTGCTAATATTAAAATTATTTTTATCAATATTAGAAATTTTATTTATAAAAATAGATTTTATGTTAGGAATAATTAATTAAAAATTATTTAGTAATTCTCATTTTATTTTTATTTAATAAAATAAAATTATATAGGTAAAAAATAATTATCTCAGTAAAAACCAAAAATGGTAAAAGTAAAAAATATAGGGGTAAAAGATTTAAAAACATGTTAAAAAGTGTTTTAAAATTTTTAGATGATTATTGATAAAACTATCACCCCTTAAATTATTATTCACTAATGGATTCATTTGACCTTTGAATAATGACTTTACCTTTTATATTATTACAAAAATTCAACTTGTTTTTCCTAAAAAAGGAGCCTCCATCACCCCACATCTCCACACACCCCAAGACTCTTATATTCATAAAAGATATACTAAAATGAATTTCCAATACTTATATATACAGTTTATATGGGTTTTTTATTTCTCAAAATACTACCTCTCAAAGGCTTAATCCAATTTTCAATGGAGCTCTTCCAAGGAGTAAGGTAAAATTCTTAATTACTCCTTTTTTTCTTTCCATTTCCCCTTTTTCTTCTTATAAATCCTTATAATATAATCTTAAAATGTTGAAATAATTACATAGTTATCATAATTATACTTAAATATAATTGTGTTTATGGGATAATAATTTTTTACCCTTCTCTCAACCATCAAAAAAATTAAAATGTCGCTTGTGTTACATGTAGACTACCGCTTCCATAAGCGATGTGACCAGTTTTCATTAATTATTTACATGGATAGTTTAAAGGATGATATCTAATGTATTAATATCATATTTATAAAATTATTAATTTTATTAAATTATAAACTATTCCCTATATTCCTCCCCTTTTATGCAAACGAATGTGTCACCCATGCATATATGCAGACTACCACCTCCACAAAAGTGATGTATTTCATTTTTTATATAGTATTTTATTATTTATAAAAATAAATTTAAAATAAAATAAATCAAATTAAAAAAAATATATAAAATCATTATGCTACTTTAATAATTATATTATTCTAAAAACCACTTTCTTAATCATACTCACCCATAAATTATTGCTTATTCTTATTTTGGTCAGTTTAATCACCTACTTGAAAAATTATATAAATTTATATCATGTATGAATATGGAAAATTAAATAATGGTTTTATTAAACATTAATAATCAAATAATGTTTTTTTATGTCTATGAAATGTCATATATTTATATTTAATTTATTATTATTGTACCACCCTTTTTTTCGTTATAAATTATCAAAATATGCTCATCACTAAATTCATCATCACAAATAATAAATAAAATAATTATGGCATTAAATTATAAAATTATAAATAATTATAACACATATTATATATTACCTATAATTATCCCATAATACTGAAATTTGAACCAATAAATAATAATCAACACTACCATTAAAAAAACTAGTACAAAATAAACAATCGAATCTAATAACATTTGATTATATTACTAAATAATATATTTGTAATAAATAATTATAAATGAAGTTTATAAAAGTGTATAGGTATGAATACGGTTCTAAAATTGGTAACTAAGATTTTTATTTTTTCTATACATGATTTTATATAACGTTCAACTCAACAACATTTAAGTTAAGGGTTTTTGTGTCTCAATTTTAGTTCATTGAGATATGATGTGTATTCCCCGCTTGTTTCATTTTTTTGGTGTATATATTGTCCATGGATTTATTTTATCATAATTTATTATTAAATATATTTTATTTAAAAATCCACCTCATGTTATACCATTCATGGGTTATTCATTCAAAAGATAAAGATGATGAAAACATTTTTGTTTACTCAAACACCCAATCTTTGAGTTATAATGTATCATCTTGAACTTCCTACTTGTATTCTTGCTTTATTACCCCATAAGATTTTATATTGTAATTTATATTTATCTCTATGTAAAATTAATATTTTTATTCAAATATTTATCCTCCATGAATTACTTCCCCTTAAAATAATAACATGATTAAAAAAGTTCCCATTCTATTTAACAATGATTCTTCTTCCATGTCCATATTTTCCATTCCCAAAAATGTTATCATTTATATTTGGAAACCTAATTATGTATTATCTCATGATACCTTCCGATTTACCTTCTTAACTTTTCAAAAATGGAGATTTATAATGTATTTTTACATTGTGGGATTTCAACAAATGCATTTTAAAATATTAATAAAAGGCTTTCCTTCCACGTTTGTTTGTTTTATCCTCAACATGAAATTTCTTTGAGATAGACATTATTTATTTTTAAAGGATCCATTATTAAAGGTTATTTTTTATTTTTTTTAATGTAAAAGTTTTAAAAAGGTATCACTTTACCTTTAAAAAAAATTGAAAGTGAATTTTAACTTTATCATTTTATGAAAATGTTAAAAATATTTTCTAAAATCCATTTTTATGGTTTTTCCATGTGAATACATTATTTTTTCATAACAAACATTATTTATAATGAATCTTCCTTTCCATGCTTAAATTTTATTTTTCTAAATATACATAATTTATAATGATTTAAAAATTGAAAAGGGTTATTTACTCTTATTTTTCAAAGTGATTTACTCAATGATATTGAAAATATATTTTTAATCTATGTCAAAATCCTTAATTCCACATATGTTACACTGAGGATATGTTCTTATAACACTATCCACTTTTTTTGTGGATGCCATATGGAAATTTATATTGAAGTTTCCACAAAACCCATCTTTTTTTCATGGATTAATTAATAAATGTTTAAAATATGAATTTTTTCATGTTTTATTAGCACATAAACATATGGAAGATTATTATTGATGGGTGTGGTCACATATAAACCACAATTAATTGATTATGATTTCATATAGCATAAGATAAATAATTTTTTTGTGAACATGATGTGTGTATATTTTTTCACATGTTTGGTTTATCAACATGATGTGGGTAGACTTGGTCACAAGTTTGTTCTTTGAACATGATGTGATTAGATTTGTTCAAAATTTTATTATGTAAACATGATACAGGTATCCTTGTTCACATTTTTGTGTGTGAACATGATACAAGTAGCTTTGATCAAAAGTTTTTTGTGTGAACATAATAAAGGTAGATTTGTTCAAGGGTTTTTTTGTGTGAACGTGATGTATGTAGATTTGTTCACAAATTTTGTGTGTGAAAATGAAATGGGAAGATTTTTTCACAAGTTTTTTCATAGGTTTATTGTATGAACATGATGCTGGTAGATTTGTTCACAAGTTTTTGATTGAACATGATGTGGGTATATTGTTTCATAATATTTTATATGATTATGTCTGTGACACAGTTAATTATTACGATATGTTTCAATTAAATGTTATATTTTTTTAGATCCATGATTATGTCCCTTAAATCATGTTTATTGTGTAACAATCTTTTACCATGGTATATGTTTATTCATTTAACATTACTTGTCCCTTTATCATGACTTATAGATAAATATTATCATTCCATGTTCTTTTTCATAAGATATTTATCCCCTGCTCATGTTTCCTTATATGATTATGATCTAAACATGATAAAATATTGATAAGTTTTCTCTTACTAATAATTTGAGCTCACCCCTCATTATGTTTCCATTCCCTAGGTTATTCAAACAGATACAACTTATGATAATTCTATAAGTGAGTCTAGTGTGGATTAATTATGGAGAAAAATCACAAGTATCATAAAATAAGTGATTTATATAGTCGATCCTCAATGAAACTAAAACTTCCATTCTTGGGATTATGTGTTTATTTGTGAGATGTGATTTTTAAGGAGAGGAATGGGATCCCAACTATTTTGCTTCTTTTCTCCTCTTGTAACTCCCTAATGGAAATTTAAGGGGACCGGTTTGGGATATATCTAACACTAAGAGGGGGGAAAATCAGTTTTTGGGGATTTTGAAACCAATTCCAACTTACTATCCCTATACCTATTGACCTCTCTTATTCTATTTTCCCTATCTCATGAACTAATAGAAAGCCTTAAAAATATTCACATGAAATTTTTACAAGGTTCAATACTCAATAAGAACAACTACGTGTTTTCCATGCATGGGAATAACCAGTGCATGGATTCTCTACTATAATATGATATGTTATTATAGTGGTTGACTAGGAAAACAATACTCTAGTTAGTGTGAGTCCCTTAACTTTAGAAGGGGTGAGAAACAATACTCTTCCCAGAATTAGTGAGAACCTAGTCTAACTTGCAGCTTTTTTCTGGTTGTTTATACTACCTCTCAAGGTAGTATTCTTCTTATTGAATAGGGTTTGCAACACCAATAGAGTATTCTACCTATTGATACATGTTGGATGTCACACTACTACTTGATATACTACTATTCACTAGTTACTTACTTAGAAGAATGCAAGTAAACAAACACTTCTTTCTCTATAAAAAACATGATAGCTGCACACTCTTCTTCTCCTACTTCTTCAGTGTAAAACCAACTGCACTGAAACTCGCTCTTCTTCACACATTATCCTTCAGTGCAAAACCAACTACACTGAGATCACTTCTCTTCTTCTTTTCCAGAACCACAAAATCCCTTTGTGATTATTAGATCAATGAATTCTATCTAATCTTTTCATCATCATAGTTATTCTGCCCTTAGTAATAATCAGTCTCTAAGTGGGAACACGTGATTCTTCCTGGACACAATGATATGTAATAGTGTAGTGGTGTATTCCCATGAAATGGTTCACCTAAAATAGGTATTCAAAAACTACTGTTTGCAAAGCTCCTTCATGAAAATAATTCACAAATCTTCTTCACTGAGATCCTTTTCATATCACACTGCTTCCCAGATCCCACTTTTTTGCAGATCCCACTGCTTTGCAGAGCACACTGCTATGCAGATATCACTGCTTCTCAGTGCTCACTGATTTGTAGAGACCATCCTCTTGTAGATTTCTGGCCTTATCAGAAAATGTCTTCCTTTGTGGAACCCACAACTACTGTAAGGAAAACTACATTCTCAAATCTCACTACATAGCAAAGATCACTGAGCATTTTCATAATAACCTGTCATCATGAAGCACATTGCCTTCATAGAACAACTTACTTCGGGAAGTTTCTTCTCAATTCTAGAGCTCTAAAATTATTATTTGGTATCTATAATTTTCTTGAGGGAAAGGGTCCTATTTATAGATGTTTCCCACTGACTATTGAACCTTCCAGCCACCTCAGTGCCATGTCAACATCAAATCACAGAGCTATGAAATTTCCTCTTAAATTCAATCTGTTTCAAAAAGCACCATTGCTATTTTCCGGATTTGTAAAGCTCGTCATAATCACGAAGCATTACATAAAATCTTTCATTATGTCGTGATACTCCTTGTTTCTCTGCATTGTGTTGCTCACCCAAAATGCTCTGTGTTCCTTTGTGCCGCAGGGCTCTCCACAATGTTTCTCCTCTTTGTAATTTACAGAGCTCGTCATAATTGCGAAGAACACTATAAACATTATTCTTGTCTTCGTGAAATATAATTCATGAATCCCATATTCATGAAATTCATTCCCTTTCAATATTTTTATGAGTTCTTCAAGGAAATAAACTTTTCTCAATGTTATCCCAACTCCAAATTTTGGACACAAAAAATTTGGTAAACACTAGGAAACTATGCCACCTTAGACACCAGCTTCTGTAATAAAAACTATGCTGATTAGATACATATTTTCTCCCCCTTTCCTTCATAATGATTTCATCATAAGTTCTCTAAACAACTTATGATCTTTCTGAAATAAAAACTAGTAAAGAATCATCATATTTACTAAAGAAATAATTCTAACTTCCCTATCTTCCATCAACTTCTTTCTTTCAAATCTTAACGGAATATTATTGGAATCACCTTAAACCCAATCTCATGCATGGAAAACTCTCTCTGCATCTTTTTTTTTCACTTGGTTTGAGTGTTATTAATTTATGAACATGAGTGCATGCATGATGTGTTCTCAACCAAACTGAATGCACACTCCTCTCTTCTTCTCTCTTCTCTTCTTCATGAAAATCACAAAATTCTTCTACTTTTTGAAAGATCACAATTTCACTATTCATCCATACTCAATAGTATGATACTTAAATGTTGTAAAACATGTATTACATTTTGATACAAGTTCATTGAAATTTAAGACCAGTTCACCGATTTTCAGATATGTAACAATATAGAGAATTTCCCAATCATGGCATCCAGTGCTATGAATCCATAACAATTCTCCATGCACCATTACTTAAACTGATCTCCATTCACTTTGGAGTTCCTTATTCATTTTTAAAACTATTTACAATTGTTGAAAACAAATACAAATTATACAAAAAGTGGTCCCAATAGTGTCCCCCTTTTTATTTTTTTCAATACCTTAAAACTTCTCCTGAAATGAATGTGTTAATGTCAAAATGAGAATCTTCTCTCTCCCCTTATTTATTTTTCTCCCCTAAAATTTCATTTCACTTATCTCTCCATTATAGAAAATAAATAAAATGTTCATGGTAGAGATATTATCATTCCATGCTTGAGAAATGTGCCATCAATCATTTCACTCTAAGTCTACATGAGAAATTCTCAATGTAGAAAACAAGTCAATTTGATTTAGACATCAAATCTATCCATTACCCACTGAATATGACACCTCATGAGATGAAAACTCATCCAATATTCTTATGTCACTGAGTAATTTAGTTACTCCCATTTTGTAGAAAGATATTTATTTTGAGTAACCAAGGATGAGAGATTAATAAATAACATACCTTTTCCAATGACATGATCTTCAGACAATCTTTAATGTAATTGAATTTTATACCAACTGATGCTGATACTGATTGAGATAATGACTCTAGATGCTTCTTCATGTGTCTCCCTATCAAGGGAACACTATTAATAACTGAATCTTAGGTTCTCCTCCTGAGAGCATGCTTCACCTTCAATTCCCTATATTATAAGAACAAATACAATACACAAAAGATTTAAGGGAATAAGGTGGAACCTATTTGATCCATCAATGTGAACAACAAGGATTGGATGTTTTTCTCAACCCATAAGCTCCATTCTTCACACTTTCACAACTGATCTTCAATGCTAACTATGATTGTTTGGACCTCACTATTTCTTCCATCTCTTTGTGTGTGAATCTTCTTTCTTTAAGGGATTTCAAAGAACTAGAATCTCCTAGTGCAACATTCATCTTATTGAGGAATTCTTATTGGGATGGTGTAAATTCAAAGAATATTCTAACAATGTGAACAGCCTTGTTGCACACCACACATAGAACTTATTTGTCTTCATGTAGAATATTATTTTTTTAGCAGTAGCCTTAGCCTGTGCATCTTCCATATTTCTAATTATTTCCAAATATCCTGTCCAAACCACCAATATATCATTAGAGGATATGGAATAAATATTGGATCTTCTACATGACATCTTCTAAGTGTCATCCTTCTTAGTAGTTATTTTGGATGTAAGACCCTTAAACTTATTAGATTTACAATCCAAGTTTTTCTCAACTTTCCTCCTTAGAGTCTTCTTAGGAGTGTTTTATTTTCCAACATTCTTCTAAATACTTTCCAAGGATGATTTTTCTTTCTTAGAAAACTCCTGTGATCTTATTTTCTTATCAACTTTGGGTACCTGTTGAAATGAACATGCACCATTCACGAGACCACTCCTATTACAAACATCACAAATGTGATCTAACATTCCAAATTTGTTTGTAGTATACATAAGCTTTTGGATCTATGGATATTTCTTCTTTTTATTTGTATTTCACCCCCATGAGATGGGATTTCATTGTGATTTTACATTTAAGGGATTGTACCAACAATCCGGTACACAATGCCCAAATCTATTACAACACCAGTATTGACCAAAAAACCTTGACATCTTCCCATCTTCTTTATAAGGTTGCAGAACCTTCTTCTTGGTATGTTGTTCTTTATTTGGGGAGATATGTTCCACACTCTTTCCCCTATCCACACTAGGCATGTTGGTAGGTTTATTCTCACTTTTTTTCATCCATATTTTTTTATAATTTTTCTTCCAATGTGCACATTTTGTAGAAGCAATTTTAGAAACATTTGTACGAGTTGGTATGGATGGTACCTTATTTTCATCTTCTTGTGATGGATCAATGAGGGAAGTCATGATATTCTTATCACATGTTGGATGTATTTTGACAATAGAATCCTCAAGTGAGCATTGAGTACTAGAAGAACCTGTTTCCTTCTTTTTTGGAGACTCAATATGTTTCTTCTCAAGATTGGTCAACTCACCTTCCAATTTTAGACATCTCATATTGAGGATGACTTCCTGGTCTTCAATGATTTCCATATTCTATTCACAAGTCTTATTTAATCTTCTAACTTTATCTTCATGAATATTTACTTTATTTCATAACAAAGAGTCATGTTCTTTGATCTTCTTGGAGTCTTCTTCCAAATATATCTTCTTCACTTCATTGCTCTTTTTCAGATCATCTTCCAGTTCATGGATCTTCTCTTCCAGAGTCTTGTTGACTGCCTCCTTTTCTTCATCATCATTGAACCACATTGAATAAATTACTTCCAATACCATCTTTATTGCTTCAAAGGATCCATCCTATCTAGATAGCTTTAAACATTCAACAATTTTTTCTTTCAAGTTTTTCTACAAAACCTAATTTTCTTCTTCCAACTGAGTGATATTTTCCTGCGTACATTGAAATACTCCACCAACCAGGGATTCACTTTCTTTAGGAATACCATGCAGAATTATTCCAAATCTATCAACTGATATTTCTTGAGATGTTTTAGATTGATCATCACCACTTGTGTTGGAATTTTCATCATGAGAATAATTTAAAAATGTACTAAAAGATACCTCTTGATCAGTTGAAGTAGGAAGGTTTTCCATCAACTTGGTAGTGGATTGAGCCACCTTCTCATTACTTTAGAAGTTTGGTGTTTATTTAATGTCATCTAGATATAGAGAACTAGATGCTTTCCCTTCTTTAGATAAGAGGGAATTATTATTCAACTTTATATTCTCATTCTTTTTCCTATTCATCATGGTCTTGGTAGGTGTGTAATTTTGTTCAGAGATAACCGAATCTTCACTGAAAGTGAACTTCATTGATAACTTAGGAAAGAAACTAAAATCCTAAAAAGAGAATAAATTCACTATAGAGAATCCAATAGAGGTGAACCTATCACTCTGATACCAATTGAGAGGACTAGTTTGGGATATATCTAACACTGATGGGGGGGTGAATTAGTGTTGGGGACTTTTGAAACTAATTCTAAGTTTCTATCCCGGTACCTCTTGACTGGTTAGGATCTTGATTCTATTATTCTCTTTTCCCTATCACATGCAATAATAGAAAGCAGTAAACATATTCACATGATATTTTTTCAAGGTTAACCACTCAATAAGAGAATCTACGTCCTATCCATTCATGGGAATGACCAGTGCATGAATTATCCACTATAATGAGATATGATATTATTGTGGTTGACTAGGAAAAAAATCCGCTAGTCAGTGTGGGTGCCTATACTTTAGAGGGGGGTGGGAAAAAATCATCTTCCCTGAACTTATGACAACCTAGTCAAACTTGCAGCTCCTTTCTGGTTCTTTATACTACATCTTAAGATAGTATTCTTCCTATTGAATAGGGTTTGCAACACCAATAGAGACTTCCACCAACTGAGACATGTTGGATGTCACACTACTACTTGATATTTTACTATTCGCTTGTTAAATTCTTAACAGCATACAAGTAAACAACCACTTCTTTCTTTGAAGAAAACCTGAAAGATGTACAGTCTTCTTCTCCTGCTTATTCAGTGAAAAAACAAATGCACTGAAACTCACTCTTCATCACATATTCTCCTTCAGTGAAAAAATAGTTACACTGAGATCACTTCTCTTCTTTTTTTCAAGAACCACAAACTCCCTTTGTGATTATCATATCAATGAAGTCCAACTCAGCTTAGAATCATCATATTTATTCTTTCCTTAGTAATAATCACTATCTAAGTTGGCACACTTGATTATTCTTGGACACATAGTGATATGTAATAGTGTAGTGGTGTCTTCCAAAGAACTGGTTATTCTAAACCAGGTATTCAAAACTGTTGTTTGAAAAGATCCTTCATGAACATCCTTCACAAATCTCCTTCATAGAGCTCCTTTGTAGAGAACACTGCTTCATAGAGCTCACTTCTTCATAGAGCTCACTGCTTTGTAGAGCACACAACTTCACAGATCACATTGCTTTGCAGATCTCACTGCTTGGCAGAGATCATCCTCTCACCAAGCTCTGGCCTTTGCAGAGTTTGGCTACCTTTACAGAACCCACAATTTCCATAAATTAAACTACCTTCGTAGAGCTCACAACATCAAAAATCTCACTAAGCCTTTGCGGAACAACCAGTCATCATGAAGCATGTTGCCTTCACCGAGCAACTTACATCGCAAATATTCTTCACAATTAGAGAGCTATAAAATCATCATTAAGTCTCTCTACTTTCCATGAGGGGGTAGGGGATTATTTATAGTAATTTACCAAAAAATATAGAACCTTCTAGCCACCTCATCACCACATCAGCATCAAATCATGGAGCTCTGAAATTTCCTCTGAAATTCACTCTGTTTAGCAAAGAACCATATTTATTTTCCAGATTCACAAAGCTCGTCGTAATCATGAAGCATTCCATAAAATCCTTTACACCACCACAATGCTAATTCTTTCTCTGTGCCATGTTGCTCACCCAAAATGATCTTTATTCCTTTGTGCCGTATAGCTCTCCACAATGCTTCTTCTCTTCAAAATTCACAGAGCTCGTCGTAATCGCGAAAAACACCATCAACATTATTCATATCTTCGCAAAATCTAATTCATGAATCCCATATTTGTGAAATTCATTCCTTTTCAATATTTTGATGAGATATCCAATGAAATAAAATTTTCGAAATGCTATCCCAAATCCAAAATTTGGACCCCAAAAATTTGGCAAAGACTGGGAAACTATGAAAACTTAGACACCTACTTCTGCAATACCAACCATCCTGATTGGCTACATCTTCTCTCCCCCTTTCCTTCATAATGCTTGAATCATAAGTTCTGTAACCAACTTAACTGAATATGATTGGCATAACCTTAACCCCAATCTCATGCATGGTCACCTCTCTCTGCTTTTTTTTCACTTGGTTTGGATGTTCTTAATTTATGAACATGAGTGCATGCATGATGTGTTCTCAACAAAACCTAATACACACTCTTCTCTTCTTCTCTCTTATCCTCTTCATGAAAATAACATAATTCTTCTAATTTTTTAATGATCATAATTTAAATATTCAACCATCCTCATTAGGATGCTATTAAAATGTTGTAAACCATGTATCACATTTTGATACTAGTTCATAGAAATTTAAGACCAGTGCATCAATCATCTGATATGTAACAACATAGAGAATTTACCAATCATGGAATCCAGTGCTATGAATACATAAAAATTATCCAAGAATCTTTACTTCAACCAATCTCCATTCACTTTGGAGTTCTTTATTCATTTTGACAACTATTGACACTTGTTGATAACAAATATAACTTATACACAAAGTGGTCCCAACAAAATTATCATTTATCTAGTACCTCCCCTCCTAGATTGGGATGGACCTCCATTTACTTTAGAGGGGGCTTGGAATCATCCTTTTCTCCACTTCTCAAACCCTGGAGATCTTCCCCCATTTCCTCTGATTTCACTTTTCCCTAAAGTCACGAACTTGTTTGATGTATTCCTGTAACTATTGCGTCTGGCATCAAAGTTAACTGATTCCTCATCGCTTCGAGATCTGACTTTGGTTTCCTACTTCAAACATCACCACCCATTTATGAATTATTTCAACAGATTTTTTAACCCATGGGGAATACAAGATCAGGAAATAACCAAGCATCTTGATAATTGGAATTTTATGGGCTGTTTTTATTTTGAGATTGATTTGATCAAGGCTTGGTATACCACACCCCAAGTCTCCAAAAAATCTAGATTATTTATTTTCCAATGGTTCTATGAATTAAACAAGAAGCATGAACCTCCAACAATGGTGATATGGATACATTTACCTGATCTTTCTCTCCCTTTTCAGAACCCTTTGATACTTCGAATGTAAGGAAATTTTATTGGATACTTCCTTTGTTTTGATATCCAAACTAGTGTTATTTGTCACCCTGTTCCTCCCATAATTTTCATGGAAGTTGATGTATCAAGGTTTCCTTTTAATTATGCTTGGATTTCAGTTAGAGAAGAGATATGGTATACACAATCAGTTGTTTTCAAATCTTGGTTGGATTTTTTTCCTTGTGAAAGTGTTTGGGACATCAGTCGGTAGTGTGTCATTAAAAGGATCAAGGTAGATCAAAAAACGAGAGATGTGGTTCCAGAGTCATTTCCTAGTGAGACTAGGTTTGATGGCCTGAAATATTAGGCTCAGATCGATGGTTCTCATGACTGAAGTCCACTCTTCTTTCAGTCATCTTCTATGGAGGCTGCTGGATATTTAGGGAGTGCTCTTCCCTTGAATAAGGTTTTCCCATAGATCCATAATCCTAGAGTCATGGATATTTTTGGAAGGTTGTGGAGAGAGATGGTTGAGTTTAATTCATATGTATAAGCCCCTTATGGAGTTTTGGAAGGGGTGTGTATATTAGGAAGACTTTATCAAAGCATTAATTCTCCCAAGAATACATCCTATGTGGATATTGTGCATTTTGGAAATAGGAATAGTGTAAAATATAGATCACTGGAGTCAGAGCCTTTGAAACATGGACATTCATTGGTTTCCCATACAAATAGAGAGGTATTTGAAACATGATACAAGGATTAGGATTTTCAGGGCATATAGGATGATATGAAAACCAAGCCAATCCCTCAAAGAGATTTACTAACTATAAATCTTGAAAATTGGTTCAAAGGTTTGGAGATTGAAGGGGAGGATCTGGGATATGTGGTTTATTAGAAAGGGGTTTCTAATGAATAGTAAGGAATTTCAAGAGAATAATATATTGAAGAGTCTTAATTTCAATTTTCAGAAGATAGTATAGAAGAAATTTAGGTTAGAGGGATACATAGTCCAAGAAGGAGGAAGGGGTAGAGTGGAAACCATGATTTGGGGAGTTGTATCCTGACTGAAAAATGGAATCCAAAAGGGTGAAAATATTACTCCTACTTTCCTTAAAAAATGGAGACACAATATTCCAAAAAGTTTAAGGATAAGGTGGTGGACTATGAGCACAATGTCATCGAAAGCAATTGAAATGTTTATAGTTATTCTAAAGTCTAGATATTGGAAGGAGATTTATTGGATAATTTGAAGTAGAAAGGACCATTGGTGGAGAACATATCTTACAATGAGGTCACTATGGATTGGGATGAGGTTGCGGTCAATGGGGAATTATGGGAAGTTATTATCAATTATGAGGAAGAAATGTTAGAGGAATCAATTATGATTAATTCCTCACAAGAAGATACTAATAAGATGACTGAGTGACTGTTACTTGTGGAAAATAATAAGAAGAAGGCAATGTGGATCAACAAGAAAGATCTTTTTTTTGGTTTTAGGATTAAATATCGGGATGTTAAAAATGAAGGAGTACATTAAAAAGTGGGACAATATGTCTTATTGTTTTGAAGATATTATCATATATGATCTAGCTACAGAGTTAAATGGATTTTATTAGAAATTATTTAGAAAGAACATGTATAATAGGATTAAATTTTATTTAAATGGTTCAACTATCTCTTATTGTATTGGAAATTTTTTATTTTGTACTTGTATGGGTTCTCATTTTTCCTTAAAGTGTTTTCAAAATAAAAAGGTAATTTTTAGTTAGTAATGTTTAAATTATAAAAATGATGTAAAATAAAAATATGTTTATCTTGGGTAGTCTCACTTTACTTTAAAGGCAATGTTTAAAGAAATTATTTTTTACCATGGGACCCAGATATACTAATATGGGGTGCATGAGTTGGTATCATAGCATGATTTAGTTATTTTTGAGTATCAATTTAGTTATTTTTGTTTATCAAGATTATAGAACTTTAGTAAAAACCTTGGGGATAAGTGAAGTATATGATAACATATTGAAATTTGGTAAATTATTTAGTATGTGGTTTTCCTAGAAATTACATCCATATCTAAACAATAAAAGGTTGATGCAGATGTGTAAAATATTCACCTTGAGGTAATCACCCTATAAAAGGCTGTTTGAGTATCAAATTGATCTTCACTCATTGTATGATGAGTGGGAATAAGACTATACACCTAGCTAGACACTCCTAAGGAACATTCTGTGGTTAATCATATTCTCTTTACAAACCATTATGAAGGATTTGGGCACATATTTATCATATGGATATATAACATAATTGGAGATAGAAAATGAATCACCAGTATTGAAACATATAAATTAATATGTTTGGGTAAATATTTTATTTACGATGTATTCCTTTTAAATTTAATAATTTTACTTTATATAAGGTTATTGAATTAATTATTCTTATATTTTTTGGACCCTCTATGATTTTGTAGTTTTCATAATCACAAATAATTTCAATATACACGTTCTACTATTTCATGACATTTTAATATCTTTAAGTAAATCAATTATGTCATACAGAAAAATATACTCAAATAAGTCAATAACTTATATTCATGAATAAATATGTTTATAAGTGTATTTACATGTATTTTTGGATAATAGCTAGTCTTGTAATGTTTTTTGTAAGAAAGAAACTTCACCCAACTTTTTAGATTAATTGACACCAATGTCTTGTTCGACCCACCGATGATTGACACACCGATGTTCGACACATTGATGTTTGACACACCAATGTTTGACACATCTATATTCGACACACTGATGTTCAACACACTGATGTTCGACACAAAAAATTCGAAACACTAAAAATGACATGCTGAAGTCGACACACCAAAGTCGACACACCAAATATGGCACACCGAATTCGACACACTGAATATGACAGAGCGATGTCACCAAACTGAAGACAACATAACAATGATGACTCACTAATAGTCATAAATAATTTTTTCGATTTTATTAATTCAAATTTATTTCTAACGGTCATATTTCGACAATTTAATGTTTCTGACATTATTTAATGTTGTCTATAAGACTATCCATAGATGGTACGATGTATATGAACATGAGAAGATCTTCATGTCTAGTGGATCTTAAAGTATAAAATGTCTTCAATCAGAGTTCAAAAATTAATAGATACATAGAGATATACAGATACACATAGAGCTTGGAGAACATGCTGAAATATAGACTGTGTGAACTTAGAATATTGAAAAGAGTGAAACTTGAAGCTTGGGCTCACCTAGAAACTACCTACTAGAGATTTCTTAACATCCTCACAAAGAAGAGATGAAATATTTCACAAGTAACTGTGACACTCTGTTCTAAAGTCAACTTTCAAAATAGGACTCAAATATCATTTCCACAACATTTTTTGAATCCAGAGCATTACTTCATAACACATAGAGAATTGTAAACCCTATTTTCTTTCATAACTTTGTTGTGTTATTATCATTACTATTTTGAGCAGTGTGTATATCTGTTTGAATCTCACACATTGTCTCCTGAGCTAAATGAGAGGATAAAAAAATATACACACTCTCAATCCCTTATTACAATTGTATCCCACATAGAACTATGGAAGAGATCCTGTGAGATCTATTTATTTTTTTCCCAATAATAACTGTGGTAGAGGTCAAGTATGACTTGGACAACCTATGTGCTATGATGAACCTTGATCCAGGGTGTAGATCAAAAGTTTATTAATATATACTACATGGTGGCGGGTGATCACCCAGTGGAGAGTACTAAGTCTCTTCTTGATACTGAACCTCTTGTTTTATCTGTTGTGATGTTTATCTTATATTTTTATCTATTTTTGTATTTCTGGCATTAAGATAAAATAAAATTTGATAGTTAGATTAGAAAGTGTTTACATCTATTTATAATAAATAGTTTTGTTTCAAAAGTTTTACTAATCGTTTGATTGGTAAAGCTGAGAACTAATCAATCTTCTAAGAACCAAGTTGAACCTTCAAGACTTTTATAAATTCACTAAAAACTAACTTTGTTAATTATTTTCATAGGGGGATATTATTTTGTAAAGAACCTTTTTAACAGAAATTTTTATAGATACTCAATTTACCCCCTCTTGAGTCATCTACTCCGACCAACATTTGGTGTCAGAGGTTTTCAATGTTACTGTTAGTTTTTCAAATCGTTTCAACAGTAATTATAGTTGTGTTTCAAAGATCTTAAAATTTCTATTATTTATAATTTTTTATCTATTTGAAATTATTTTACAACCTTTATCATGGAAAATATATTATAAGGGGCTGCTACTAATCGACCAGCTTTCTTTAATGAAACTAACTATGCTCAGTGGAAGCTTAAAATGAAAATACATCTAAAAAGTATGGGATTCAAAATCTGGACTGCTATTGAAAGTAAATATGCAATACTTGAAACTGTTAAAAACACTTGGTATGAAACTACCAAGACTTCCTATAACAATAATTGTAAATCAACGAATGATCTGTACTGTACACTAGGAGATGAAGAGTTTAACCGTATTTCTTCTTGTAAAACTGCACATGAAATTTGGGATACTCTCTTTGTTTCTCATGAAGGAACATATAATGTTAAAGAATTGTGATTGAATACTTATACTATCAAATACGATAACTTTAGAATGAATCCTGATGAATCAATTTCTGATATGTATCTCAGGTTCAATGAAATTTGGAATACCATGAGTTCTTTAAGAAGAGAAGTAACTACCAAAGAGAAGATCATGCGGATTCTGTAATGCTTACCATAAAGATGGCATGTAAAATCTGTGTCTATCCGAGAATCATGTGATATTAATAAAATTCCAGTGAAGGAATTGATTGGAAAATTAATGATGTACGAAGAATAATTGAAGGTAAATCAAGAGAAGGATGAACTAAAATGAAATTATGTAGATTTCAAGACAACTACATCCAAATATAAAGATAAAGAGATAATTCAAGTTACTGTAGAAAACTCAAGTAGTGATGAAGTTGCTTCCGATAGTGATGATGAAATGGCCTAGTTGGATAGATGATTCAAGAAATTCTGTAGGAAAAATAAGTTCTTCAAAAATACTAGTTATAAAGGAAAGTACGATAATAAAGGAAATTGGAAAAATGATTGGAAGGAAAATGATAAATCAGAAGAGTTAATACGTTTTGAATGTAAAAGGAAAGGACATGTCAAGGCTGACTTCCCAAATATGAAATACAAGAAAAAGTATGAAAATAAGGATATAAGGTATAAGAAAGTAATGAAGGCCACCTAGATTGCCTCTTAGGATAGATCAAGTGAATCTGACTCTTCTCAAAATGAAAAAGATATGGCTAATATGTGTTTCATGTCAAACAAAACTAAGGTAACCTTAGACTCTCCTGCACATAACTTTTATTATTCTGAAAGTGAGTATGAAAATATGATAAATGATGAACTATTCGAATATCTCAACATGTTAGAGGAAACCTATACTGAGTTGAAAGATAAATAAAAATCTTTGAAGAAACAACATGCTCTTATTGTAACTGCTAAATCTGAACTTACAATTGAAAAGGAGAAAAATGTTCAACTGCTCAAAGAGATCAATGAGTTAAAAATGTCTAATAAACAATTGAAGAAAGACTTAGAAAAGTTTACTAATGGAAAAAATACTCTTACTCAAATTCTTGGTAAAAAATATATCCTAAGTATACTTCTGGGATAGGATATCAACAAGGTCAAAATAATTTATACCAATCACATTTTGTACCCAAATATGGAAAATCTGCTACTTTTTAAAAAAAAACAATAATTGTACTGGAAGTTCCAGTTCCAAAAATTCTTTTAATGTATCCAATTCTTTAGGAACAAATAGATTTTACTTTTAAAATACTTTATATTCTGCATATAGGAAACCTATAAAATAGTTGTGGGTTCCTAAGGATTATATTACTAATGTATGTGGACCCAAACAAATATGGGTACCAAAGTCATTTCTTGTTTAAACTATTTTTTTGGGTAAACTGCCTAAAGAGCTCCTGTAAAAAGCTATGGTATACGGACATTGGGTGTTCAGGAGATATGATAGGGGATTTTTCAAGCTTTAAAATCCTTATCAAGATTTATAGAGTACATTTCATATTTGGTGACAATGGTAAAGGAAAAATCATCGGTCTAGGCCAGATTGGTAACCCTAAATCTATTTCAATTTCTAAAGTACTACATGTTGATGGATTAAAGTATAACCTGATCAGAATATATCGACTGTGTGATGATGGATTTAATGTTAAATTCAAATACGATTCATGCCATGTTTTTTATTCCAAGTAAAATTTAGTATTTACTGATTTTAGAAATGATAATGTTTATGCTATAAATCTAGACACACTAGCCTCACAGAATGTATCTTGTCTAAATTCCATTCACAAAGATTCTTGGATCTAGAATAGAAGACTAGGACATTGAAATATACACTCTCTTAGGAAGTTAAGTAGAAAAGGCTTACTTAGAGACTTACCCAAACTAGAGTTTCCAAATAATTAAGTATGCAATCCTTGTCAAAAAGAAAAGAAACATAAAATATCTTTCAAACCAAAGAAATAAGTAACTAATTATCAACCATTCAAGTTGGTTCACATGGAATTATTTGGACCATCTAGAGTTTCAAGTATCAATTGGAAGCACTATGTTTATGCTCTTGTAGATGATTTCTCTATGTATACCTAGAACTTTTTTCTGGCTCATAAAAGTGAAGCCTATTCACACTTTACCAAGTATGCTAGGACTATATAAAATATTAATGGACTTAAGGTTAAATACTTAAGAAGTGATCATGGTCATGAGTTTGAGAATCAATATTTTGAAGCTTTTTTCTCACAAAATGGCTATAATCATCAATTCTCTGAACCTAGAACACCTCAACAGAATGGCGTGGTAGAAAGAAGAAATAGAACCTTACAGAAAATTTCTCGGACTATGCTTAATGAATATGATCTACCCATTTATTTTTGGGATGAAGCTATTAATACAACTTGCTACATAATAAATAGATTCTTAATTAGAACTATTATTAAGAAAACTCTTTTCCAGTTGCAGAATAATAGGAAACCCAAAGTAAGTTATTTTAAAGTGTTTGGATGTAAAGTTTATATCCTAAATACTAAAGATAATTTAGATAAATTTGCCTCTAAAAGTGATGAAGGAATATTTCTGGGATATTCTACATCAAGTAAAGCCTATAGAGTCTTTAATAAGAAAACCAAATGTATGGAGTAATCTGTACACATCAAGTTTGATGAAGAAAATCCACATGAGCCCAAGACCTCACTAGAAAATATTGAAGAGGATATGTCCAATCTATACATTAATGATACAACCTCAAATCATCATGTGAAGGAATCTTTGAAAATTTCCAGTTCTGGTAATTCTCCACATCCTAACTGTAGTGAACCAGATCAACCTGAACAACCTGAAATATCAAGTCCTACATTCTCTAGACCAAATATAACCCATAAAAATCATCCCTTAGATGATGTTGTTGAATATTTAGATAGAGGAACACAAAATAGATCTTCCTTGGGAAACAAGGTTGAACATCAAGCCTTAGTGTCACAACATGAACCTAAAAATATCAATGATGCAATCAATGATGAATTTTGTGTAATGGCCATGCAAGAAAAACTTAATCAGTTTGAAATAAATAAATTTTGGAAACTTGTAGATAGACCTAAGTATAATTTTACCAATTGGACCAAATGGGTGTTTATAAATAAGGTTAATGAAGATGGAAATATAGTTAGAAATAAAGGTAGACTATTTTAAAAAGGAAATAATAAAAAAGATGGAATTGATTATGAAGAGACTTTTGCACCAGTAGCTAGACTTGAAGAAATTAGGATCTTACTTGCCTATGAAGCACACTTGAATTTTAAACTTTATCAAATGGATGTCAAAAGTGCATTACTAAATGGTTATATAATTGAGGATGTTTTTTGTTGAACAACCCCCAATTTTTACAAACCCACATTTTCCAAATCACGTGTTCAAATTATCGAAAGCTTTATATTGTTTGAAACAAGCTCCAAGAGATTGGTATGAAAGGTTAAGTAATTTTATTATTTCTAAAGGTTTTACAAAAGGACTTGAATATCCTAATTTATTTATAAAAATAGTTTCAAAAGAAGTTTTAATAGCCCAAATATATGTAGATGATTTTATCTTTGGATCTTCTAAAAATTCTTTATGTAATGATTTTTCAAACATAATGCAAAGTGAGTTTGAAATGAGTTTAATGGGTGAACTTAAATATTTTATTGGATTTCAAATATTTCAAAATAAAGAAGGTATTATCTTATATCAAATTAAGAAAACAAAAGATATTTTGAAAAGATATGGATTTGATAGCATTAAGAGTAGTGAAAACCCTATGAATTATAAATTTAAGTTAGATCTTGATGAAAATAGAAAATCAGTTAATAAAACTACTTATAGAGGAATGATTGGGAGTTTCATGTACTTAATTGCTAGTTGGCCAGATATTTTGTTTAGTGTGTGTATGTGTGCAAGATTTCAAGAAAACCCAAAGGAGTCACACCTAAATAGTGTTAAAAGAATTTTTAAATACCTCAAGTATACAACTAATTTAGGATTGTTCTATCCAAAAGTACAACCTTTTGATTTAATTAGCTATTCAGATGCGGAATTTGGCAGATGTAAGTTAGAAAGAGTACCTCTAGAACAAGTCACTTTATGGGAAATTCACTAATATCATGGTGTAGTAAAAAGAAAAATTCAGTTGCATTATCAACTGATGAAGCTGAATACATCGCTATAGGTATTTGTTGTGCACATATTTTGTGGATGAAACACACCTTATTATATATGGATTTCAATATAGACATATCCCCATAAAATGTGACAACACAAGTGCTATTAACATTTCTAAGAATCCAATTTCTCATTCTAGAAAAAATCATATTAATGTAATACAACACTTTTTAAGAGATCATTATCAAGATGGTGGTATAACTCTTGAGTTTATTGGGACTGAACATCAGCTTGCTGATATATTCACTAAACCCTTAAATTCTGAGAGAATAAATTACATCAGACATGAAATAGGAATGATAAATTAGTAGAAGATCCTTGAAACCGATCTTGTCAAACCAATCCTTAAAAACGATCTTGTCAAACCAATCCTTGAAACTCTTCTTGTCAAATTGATACTTGAAACCGATCTTTTCAAACTGATCCTTGGAACCAATCTTGTCAAACCGATCCTTAAAACCGATCTCATCAAACTGATCCTTAAAACTGATCTTGTCAAACCGATCTCCTTGAAATTGATCTTTTTCAAACCGATTCTTGAAACCGATCTTCTTGAAACTGATCTCTTGAAACCGATCTTCTTGAAACAGATATTCTTGAAATCGATCTTCTTGAAACTGATCTTCTTGAAAATGATCTCTTTAAACCAATATTTTGAAACCGATCCCTTGAAACTGATCTTATGAAACCAATCCCTGAAACTGATTGAGTGACACCAATATTGTAGCGACATGACTTTTCTTACATTACTATTATAACATTACAAAGATAAACAACATAATAGTATTACACATGGAGGATCCAGAGGTTTAGTGTCTTGGGAAAACTAGGACTACACATAGCAAGTATAACATCAAGCATAAACATTCATTTAATTTCTTCTTCTATAGCTTCTTAGTAGCACTTGTCCTCTCCTTAGTACATGTAGCCACCTGAGGAAATACATCAAAAGGGGTGAGCTAAAAGCCCAGTAAGAGGATAGGAAAGAATAATACATCATGGGGTGAGCATAATCATAACATATGCAAAATATCATGAACATGAGAGGAGCATAAATAAAAGACTTGAAATGAGGCAATGCATAAAAATGAAACATCATGTCTTAGTGGTTAACTGCCACACATACTTGTGAACAAAGCTAGAATCATGTTCAAACATCATTTCACATTTACTCATGAGATTCATCACTTTACCCAATGCATTGGAGCGCTATATAATTCCGGGCACACCCGTCACATTTAAACATTCATATTGCGCTATATAATTCTGGGCACACCCGTCACATCATAACATTATAATTATCATGATTTCCACATAGAACACATATAAAACATGTACATAAATAACCCATGGAAAGGAATGGGTTTAATCTCATAATAACACATTCATAAGCTTTTGGTTCCCAAAATAAAGAGGGAACAACATACTTGATACAAGAACCATCAACCTTGAATGAGAGGTAAAATGTGAGATCTTGAAAGAAGAGTTCTTTTGGAAAACATTTTGATGGACATAAAAACTAGTGACCAACATGTATATCCCAGAAAAGTAAATTAAATTATGAACAAATTATCTTTGAGGAGTAACCATATCAAAAATGTAGTGAAAGAGGGAGAACCTGAAGGAAGAAAATTGGGTTCGAGATTTCCCCTTACCTTGTACTCGAATGCCTCCTTCTCTTTAATGTACTGTATAATGACATTATATTCATTAATTAGAAATTACAGAACCTTTTATACATTAATAGGGTTCATTCTGGTTTCATTATTTCATATTATGTTCCTTTGGATGACTTATAGAGTTTAAAAACATTGATCGGGGATGTTTGTTTTCATGGTTTTCTTGAGCGGTCCACTTGTATTCTTAATTTGATGTTTGGGTAGATCATAGGTAAACATCCAGAACTGATATTACATGTTATTAATGATATTACAGAAGCTTGAATGATTTTATAATGAGTTATATTAGATCCATGTGGATGAATCATTAGATAAGAATTAAATGAAGATTATTTGGGTTAATTTGAGCGGTTTTTGGATCACAACGAACTCGTTTTAACTTTTCACTTAGTAATATGGCCATAGGTTATATCCAGAACTTAAAATAGAACATAATACATATTAAATATTCTGGTTCAACCATAAAAATGGTTTCATGACCAGATTGAAGGTAGAAATGGAAGAAGAGAGCATGTTGTTTTTGAAGGTGATAAATTATCACCACATGAACAACGTTCTCTTTAATAAAATAAAAGGAAGAGGGAAAGGGTGTGGGGTGATATAATATAACATTATAATCATAAGATTACAGTATATGTATAATACTGGAGTTACAAAAACAGTTTGGATGAAGATAGGTAGGGAGAGATCAAGAAAGGAACTTGAACTTGAAAGGAAATTAAAAGAGAAGAGGGAGAGAAATTACCTTTAGAATCCTCCTCTTAAGAACCTCCTTAAAGGCCTATGCTTGGTCTTTTGATGAGACCAGGAGCTCTTGGACGTGGGGGAGAGGCTAGGGAAGGTGTTTGGGCAGAGTTCAGAGAAGGCTTGGAGCTTGAGTTGTGTGAGGAAAAGAGGGAGTGAAGGGTGGCTTTTATAGTGGAGGGGAGAGGGGTTTCCTTAATATAAAATTGATTAGTTTATTAATTTCACCAATGACAAGGAATAGTGAGTCTTGGATGACCAATAATAGTAATTTTATAATGTAATCCCGAACCAAGTGGGCTTACATCAGCAGAACATCATCGATGACTCAATTAATACATTATTTAGCTTTTATTGTGAATTATTGGATTCCACTATTCATAAAAAATTCAAGTATCTCAGAAAATTCCCAAAAATTTACCCCAACCATTTTTTGACGTGTAGAATCCCGAAATGAATTCCATTTTTCAAAAATAATTTTTTAAATATTATTAATTTTATATTTAATTAAAATCATAATTTACTTTAAAAAAATTGTTTTTAAAATTAAAACTGATTTTGCAGTTCTTTCAAAAATTACGTATGGTGTTATAAAATTATCTAAAAACTATTAGACATTGATTCAATAATTTATGAATACATTACAGGGAAATAAATATTCTTCTAAATTAATTAATTAATTATTCATGACTTATAAAACACCAAAAACGTTTACTAAGGTCAAATTGTCACTTTCTAAGATGTCTAAATTTTATTTTATTATTCATAGGTAATGTTACTCTTATTTACTATTCATAAGGGTCATATTACTATTCATAAGGGTAGGTTACTATTCATAAGGGTAGGTTACTATTCAATAAAAATTATTTTTGTTTCATTAGACTCCAAAAACTATCTTGAACACAACCGTGTACATCATATTTTTAAAATTCCAAACATAGGGGTGAAAAAATTATGTTTAAAGGTAACTTATCACTTAGTAGTTCATTATTTTGTGTTTTTATGACATAGATATAAGAAGGGAATTTTCTATTGAAATACTTTCGGTCGTTACAAATATATTTAAGGATTATTTTGTAAATTCTATCTGTTTTAAATAAAATGACGCGGTTTTTTATTCTTCTATTTTCCACATTTAAATTTTTATGATTTACGATTTAAAATCCCTAAATGATATATTTAGTTCAACCCATTCCGACATTTCACCTTCTCCTCAGCCGTAAAGCCTTAGAAATTTTTCCACTCTTCCTCTCAACTCTCAACCTCTCTACTTTGTTGGAATCCGAAGCCTTGTCATGGTGAGGACCAAGTGTGCAATGGAAGAACCTAGAAAATCTCCTCCTTCTAAGCATCAGAAAGGTGAGTCTAGTGGGACTGTGAAAATGATCTTGAAAAGTCGAGTGGTTACGGATAAAAAAGAGGCGTCTTCTGAGTGGCTTCTGTCAAGAAAATCTTTTTTATTAAAAGTACTGAAATCTCAAGGATGGCTAGTTGGTTCACCAACAATTAAAGACCCTACTATCCCTAGTTAGTGCATGAGTTCTATCAACATTTAAGGATGTCCTTGGATGATGCTGAGGTAGCAAAAATGAAGTCTGTAGTAAAGGGAAAGGAGATAGATTTTTAATCTAAGGAATGTGTTGAATGCTTAGAAATTCCTCATGAAGGTATCTTTATGACTATTCAAGTAATATTAAAACTTCCTCTAATATGTTCTCTTATCAATATTCTATAAAGGAGATGAATAGAAATGGATAATATAGGATGACTTTTGCAAATGAATTCGAATGATAAGTGAGACTAATTTTTAAGTTCATACAACATCTAATCTGCCCAAAGAAGGGAGGTTTCTCTACTGTGAAGTATCAGGATGGGTTCTTGATATTTTTGTTGAAACATGAGATTAATGAAAACCTATGTAGGTATCTAATGGTACGTATCTGTGATTTTATTAATCCATCCAAGAGGGAAACCTTCTTGTACTATCTGAGGATGATTTCTGCCATGTTGAAAAGGGTAGGTTGTGTGGAAGATGGAGATGAAGTGATAATTTCCTGTAGTGGTTTTTTTCTTCAAAAAGACCTTTGTAAGAGAATGGAAATATACCAGAACCCATGGAAGAGATGTTGGGTAGGAGATGAGGAAAATCTATATGAGTATTTCAATCCAGTTGACCACCCTTCTAGACTAAAGGACTATATTAATCCAGGTCTCAGACCAGGAGAGGTTCCAATTTATTCTAATGAGGAAGTTGAGCCTAAAGTTCCAAGGGAATAAGGATATCCTTTTGATGACAGGAGTGATCCTGATATTGTTGAATGTCCCAAAGATATGTCTTATATACTTTCTAGTCCACCTTTAGACTTCCCCTCAAGATAATCTTTATTAGGTGATGAGGATGAGAAAGAAACTGAAGTTACTAGAGTTGAAGGCTATGTTAGTAAATATAATGAAGAATATGATGATGATGATGATGATGATGATGGTGATAATGGATTAAATGATGAGAATGTGAGTGACTCTATAAAAATGGGACAATAAGTGGTTGACAGATCCAGTGAGGAATCTGTACCTAGAGCTGGTGAGGGTGTTGAGCATGTTGAACAACAGGATGTTGGTCATAGAGATGATGAACATGAGGACATATCTCCCCTTACTAATGCTAAAAATCAAGATATCATTTAGGAATTGAATGATCTTATGGATGCTAGCCAAGAGAAAGAAGATGTGGTTCTAGTGCCTCAACTTGAGTAAGTACTTGATGAAGCAGATGTAGCTGGGGCACAAGCAGAACATGATGCTCGGTTTGTTTCGGTTCCCAGAAAAGTTGTTATGGCCTGAGACCAGAATGAAGAAGTTGATGTTGATGATGTTGTTCCTGAACCTCCGGGAAGAAGGATCAGAATTGATACTGTTGAGCCAAGAGATTGTACCTGTACTAGAGAATGGAATAATGATCCAGGGTACATTTTTTTGGTTTAGAGTATGACTCAGATGAGGAGAGGGTACCTCCTCCTTCTGGTCCACAAGTCCATGTTGAACTAGAATATATTGCACCTACTCCACCAGCTGAACCTCCACTAGTAGAACCTGTAGCTCAGTAAGTGCCTAGTGACTATGTCACTAAGGTTGATTTTGAGAAATTCAAAAATTATATATGTGAGTCTATGATAGCTTCAGTGGGATCCAAGAATTAAACCTCCACTTCATCAGGTATCTCGGATGATGATGCAGAAAATATTGCAAGAATAGTAATCTAGGAGATTCAAATGAATCTCATTACTATTTTAGAAACCATTATTAGACACAATACCTTACTGAGAGAAGAATTAAGAAAGATGAGAAATGAGTTAAATTCTTTAACCTCTGACTTCAAGACCTCATTTAGTGGTGTTCTGAAAGTTCTGAGAAACTTGGTAACTCATCTAATCAATGTGGACCTGAAGAAGTTGAAAGAAGATCTTGGAAAAATTTTGACTGGCCCATCTAGTTCCAGGAGTGGAAAAAGTGCTATTGCTAATTTGGAGTCTCTCAGGGTTGTGATGAGAGAGGAACTTCAAAAACATCAGAGTGTTTCAGACAAAGAAACCCTTGAAAAAGTACATCGAAATACAGACCCTGTCTACAATATGGTTAGGCAGTGCACAAATGAAGCCTCTACAGCTCAGAAAGAAATTTGGAAAAAGGTGGATAAGTATTTCACTAATATTTATACAAAGCATGATCTCATCAATAGTTTCAATATTCTCACAGAAAATATTAGAATTACTCTAGTCATAGAAGCATTCAAAAATCAAGTCCTTCAATTGAAGGAGTTTACCACTTTACGGATTAAATTTATGGAAAATAAGGATGACTTTGATAAAGCCGTGCAATATGGTGGTGAAATAATTAATGACTTCATCAACCTGCTCAAACCTTATCTTCAAGTTCAGGCTGAGGCTATTGTGGTCCCTCAAACTGCTTCAATCGGTATTGCCTTTCAGCCTCCTTCTCTAATGACTGTCTCTCATGATCTTTCCTAGATTCAACAAATCATCACAGAGAAACCTCCCAGTCACGTGTTGTTAGAAAGGCGGCCTACCCTTGTAGCCACTTTTTTTCAGGTGTTTCCCTGCCTGGTGTTATCTTCAGACCACCTCTTCCCTCAATAACTCCCAAACCTTCTCCTTCTCCCTCAGATCCTTCAGACAAAGGAAAACCTCCTCAGCATCCAAACACTTAGTTGTGGATTGTTTCTTTTTGATAGGGATTTGGTCTTTTTGTTTGTCTTATACTTTTATTCCTATTAATGGAAATCTTTATGGTGTCTTTATTTTATGTTATTTCTCCTTTATTCTTTTTTTTTGCTAATCCCAAAAGGGGGAGAAAATAAGGCATACATTATTTATCTAAGGGAGAGGTTTTCAGGTTTAGGACACATGGAATGTACTCACCTTAATCCATTTACTGAGGGGGAGATTTGTTTTAAAAGTTCAAGTAAGGAAAAACATTAGTTATATTTGACAATTACATTCAGTGCAGTATGTTATATCAAATTATATTTATTATATATATTTTCATATATTCCATAACTTGTGATTATCAAAAAGGGGGATATTTTTGGACCCTCTATGATTTTTTATTTTTCATAATCACAAATAATTTCAATATACATATTCTACTCTTTTATGCCATTTTAATATCTCTAATTAAATCAATTATGTCATATAGAAAACTATACTCAAATAAGTCAATAGATTATATTCATGAATAAATATGTTTATAAGTGTATTTACATGTATTTTTGGATAATAGTTAGTCTTGTAATATTTTGTGTAAGACAAAAACTTTACAACTTTTTAGATTCCCTGACACTAATGGTTTGTTCGACACACCAATGTTTGACACAACGATGCTTGATAGACCGATGTTTGACACACCGATATTCGACACATCGATGTTCGACACACCGATGTTCGACACACCAATATTTGACACACCGATGTTCAACACATTGATGTTCGACACCCCGAAGTCGACACACCGAAGTCAACACACCGAAGATCACACACCGAAGTCAACACACCAAAGTCGACACCCCAAAGTCAACACACTGAAGATGAAACACTGAAGTCGACACACTGAAGATGAAGGAACAAAGTCAACACACCAAATATGAAACACCAAAGTCGACACACCGAAGATGACAAACCAATGTTACCAAACCAAAGACAACATGCCGAAGATGACTCACCGATAGTCATAAATAACTGTTTCGATTTTATTAATTCAAATTTATTTCTAACGATCATATTTAGACAAATTAATGTTTCTGAAATTATTTATTTTTGTCTATTGGACAATCCATAGATAGTATGAGATACATTCACATACAGAGATCTTCATGCCTAGTGGATATTGAAGTATAAAAGGACTTCAATCAGAGCTCAACAATTGACAGATACACAGAGATATACAGATACACATAGATCTTGGAGAACACACTGAAATATAGACTATGCGAACTCAGAATATTGAAAAGAGAGAAACTTGAAGCTTGGGATCACCTAGAAACTACCCATTGGAGCTTTCTGAACATCCTCACATAGAAGAGATGAACTCTTTCACAAGAAACTACGACACTCTGTTCTGAAGCCAACTTTTAGAAGAGGACTCGAATATCATTTCCTCAACATCCATTGAATCCAGAACATTACGATAACATACAGAGAATTCTAAACACTATTCTCTTTCATAAATCTATTGTGTTCTTATCATTACTATTTTGAGCAGTGTGTATATCTATTTGAATCTCACTCACTGTCTCTTGGGCTAAACTGGAGGATAACAAAATATCCTCACTCTCAATCCCTTCTTACACTTGTATCCCACATAGAATAGTGGAAGAAATCCTGTGAGATCTGTTTATTTATTTTTCCCCACGAATAACTGTGGTAAAGATCAAGTGTGACCTAGACAGCCTGTGTGCTGTTGTGAACCCTGATCCAGGGTGTGGATCAAAAGTTTATTAATATAGATTGCTTGGTGGTGGGTGATCACCAAGTGGAGAGGACTAAGTCTCTTATTGAGACTGAATCTCTTGTTTTATCTGCTGTGTAGTTTATCTTATATTTTTTATCTATTTTGTATCTCGAGCATTAAGTTAAACTGAACTTCAATAGTTATTTTAGGAAGTGTTTACATATGTTTCGAATCAGTAGGTTTGTTTGAAAAGTTTTACTAATCTTTAGATTGGAAAAGCTGAGAAGTAATAAATCTTCTGAGAACCAAGTTGAACCTTCCAGAATTTTATAAATTCACTACAAACTAACTTTATTTATTATTTTTATAGGGGGATATTATTTTGTAAAGAACCTTTTTAATAGAAATTTTTATAAATACTCAATTCACCCCCTCTTGAGTCATCTACTTTAACCAAAATTTTTTTAACATAATTTAATCATGTAATTACTTGATCCAAGATAAATTAAGTTAACAATTGATAAGATGGAAAATGGAGTGATGTTCCTAATGAGAAACCATATGGGATAGAATTTGGAGTTAAAATACCATGCCCTTGTTTACAAAAATATTTAAAGGTATGATTAAAAATTGGAACCATAAAAATGTTTCAGACTCACTAAAGAAGATAAGGATTAAGTTTCATTAAAGATCTTGGGATGAATACTATATATGAATGAAGATTTAAATTCCTATGTTCCAAAAATGTGGTAAGAATCACCCAAATAAATGTCTCAAGGGAAAAATAAGATGTTTTAACTATTGAAAAGGAGGACATAGAGCAATAAACTTTTGAGAAAAAATTAATAGTTCAATTAACATGAGGGAGGGAAATAAATTTCATCTTGAGGTACCACTATTAGTTTAATGTGGGGAACTTGAGCATTATCCAAGTTAATGCCCTAATCCAAGGACTAACAAGAATGATGAGCATAAAAAAACCTCCTAGAGTAAGTGAACAAGGAAGATACCATACCATAAATTCTATTTATAGTGGACCAAAATAATGAAGTGGTGAAATTAAAAGTCTCCCTCAATATGGATAGTATGAATTCACAGACAATCCTTCTTTCCCTTCTAGAGGATATGATTGAAATAATCATTACTAAATCCAGCTCAAGTGATTTATAAAACATTTCCAACATTAAAATTAAATTCAACTATATTTACATGATATCTAAATACTCTTAAATACATTTATATCATAAAGGATAAAGGGAAAAATTAAATCATATTTTGAGAACCCAACCATACCATCTTACTCATTTTAGAGAATTCCATATGGGACTTTATCAAAATTTTAAAATGGAATGATTAGAAAAAGGCTTCACAGTCCTCTATTATCCAATAATAGAAGGTGAAAATTGAGAAAAAATATATATTCATCTTATTAGATTACTATTTTAAATATCCTCAATGAAAACCCTTATTCAAACAAATCACGTAAAATTACATCCTAAGGTTTTATAAAAAACAAGTTCAGAATGACATTTCAAAACTTTATGTTAAAATTACACAATAAAATATTACCATTTATTATAAATCACACATATTTCAACAAATATTTCACCTTTTTAATGCCTGAATCTTCCATGTTACGTTTCCCTTTGAGTAATACAATAGCATGCATTGTACGCAACTTCGAGATTTTAACACAACATGACCAATCAATATAGCCGTTATGAATAATAATACCCACTTTTTTGAAATTTTATAAATTTTATATTTTAAAATGGACATAATTTTTGGATTTGGAATATTGAAATTATCTTAGGGTGAATTTTGGCACTTTTCGGATAACTTTCATATTTTTATGAATAGTGAAAAATACTAAATTTTAATCAAAAACAACTTTTTTAATCAAAATAATTTATAGTGTTAAATTATAATTTTGAGTGGTTTTAAACTATAATTAGATTATATTTTTACCATTTAATATAATTTTGTTCATTGGATATAATTTAATATTTAAACTGTACATAAACAAGTGTCAATATTTTGATAGTAATTATTTCTTAAAAACACACTTTTTGTTTTGACAGCGGGAATTAATTTTAAATTAATTTCTTCCACTTTTGTGTTTTGAATTTGGAAAAATGAATTCAATATTTTGAATTATTAGGTAAAAAATGTGTAAATAGGTAACTTCTATTTTTAGACATTTTAAATATTTACTTCAGTAAATATTTTATTTACCATGAGTAAAGGGTAAATATAATACATAAGGGTAAAATATAGTTTTATAATAATATTAAATTACCCTAACATGTGCCATAATCCTATTTGATGATAAATATATGACCATGGTCATTCTTGGGTCTACTTTTGGACCCCATGGAGCCACATGGGTGTGATAATGACATTTTATATTAATTAATTTAAAGTAAAGACAAAAATGGCATAAACAAATATTCTTTTAGGAAATCAATTTTTACATGGGGTTATATAAGTTATATTTTATAATATAAATATTATTTGAAAAGATAAAAGTATTTCCTACATCATGGTATTTTTTTTTTATTTTTTTGGAGTTCTAATAAATTAAATTATTTATGACACAATAATGATGCAATATTTACCTCATTAATAAATGATTTAAATAAATAAGATTATAAATATTAAAATAATATCAAAAACCTTTCCTATTTTTATTGTATTATTTTATTTCAAGCATGAGTCATATTAACATTAATATTAACGAATAGTTGACCTTTTGAAACTGAATATGAGGTTATAATAAAATAATTGTTTCAAACCTTCCTAAAGAGCCCCTCCTCTCCCTTATAAAAAGCCCTCACTTCTTACCCATTTCTCACACTTCTAAATAATTTTTCTCATAAAATCCATGACAAAATGTCCTTCCAATATACCTTAAATAATTCTAGAGGTATTACTTTAGATATAAAGACAACTTAAGGAGCCATTTTGATCAAATCAAAAGAAAGAACCCGAAGAAGAGGTAATAATTTCACCACCCTCTTTTAAGTTATTTTCTTCTTCCACTTCCTCTTTCTTTATTGTTTCCATTCTAAAATAATAAATCCAGTGTATTCTATATACATTTATGTTATTATGAATATGGTCCAACCATATTCATTATTCTATCCATCCTATGAATGACATGTCACCATACGTGCATACGTACGACTTACCATCTCCACGTCGTGGTGTAGTTGTTATTCAAATACACTATTATTTGGATGGGTATAATAATGATGTATAATTGATGTAAATAATAAATATAAAATTTTAATGATTATGTATATATGATATAACATCTATTTACATATGATTTTAAATCAAAATAATGATATTGTCGCTCGTGCGTATGTACGGATTACCGTCTCCACGAACGTGATGAGATTCATTTCTCCATCGTAACTATTCAAGAATAATTTTCATTTGGTTATTAAAAATAATGATTAAATAACATAATATAATTATGGATATTAATCAAATACATCCTAAACATTAATGAATATGTCTTATGTATCAAAACATATAAAGGAAAATGAATCAGTTAACACCTGAAACGACGATACTACTGAAATATCATTATCAAAGCAACATTAGAAGATCATATATGATATAATATTAATGTATATGGTTCTTTTATAATTTAATAACAATTATTTCACCATTATACAAGAGGTTAACCTACCTCGGACCCAAGGAAACGAACAAGGTAAGGGCTAATTTCATGATCTCTTTATTATCTGAGGTTGTTTTATACATGAGTATCTACTGGGACCTCTTTATTATCCACATCTGCGTTTTCTTAAAAATGTATTTCAAATTTTTTTTACTATTTAATATACTATGTGTTAAAGTCATTTATACCATTATTTGATCTTATATGTTTTGAAAGGAATCTTTCTGTCGTTTTCCAAACAAGGTACTTTATGACCTTTTCGACAAAATTAAGGTAATAATGTTTTTTTAACTTATACGATGGGTACAGTTATTCTCCACTATTATAACATCGTCTAAGATTCCCTTACAAGATTATAAGAATATTTTAAAAATAAAAGTTTTCTTTTATAATTATGTGACATTAAATGATTTCAAAAATAAATAGATATTTCTGTCAAATAGTTTTGATTCCATCTATGTCAACATGCTTTGATGGATTTTATACTTATTTGAAGTCGATTCATTATGATACAAATATTCAATATTTTATTGAAGGTTCTGTGATATGTTTGACTGTGGGTGTGTTATTTTCATACCATTCATGGTTTATGATTAAAGTATTGACATTTCATATTCCAGTTTTAATATGAATGTTCATGTTATGTTTCAAACATTTCATATGAGGAATGTATTGGACTAATTATGTGATGGGTGGAGCCTGATATAGCTCCTCGGTGCATCGGTGGGTCTCATGAGACAACTATATGTGGAATTGGTTGAGGCCTTTCCCAATTTTATATATGGTTTTGGCAGAGACCTTAATCATTTTTAGACGTCTTGGCCGAGGCCTTGATAAGATGTTTCAAAATGTCTGGCATTATATATTCCCTCATTATGAAAATAATATTGATAGATCATGTGGTTATTCAACTAGTAGAATACCCATGACTATTTTTTATTATGGCATTATTTACTCAACTCATATTCCTTCCATAAAATTGTTCATGTTTATTATTTGTAAAGGCACGTGTTCTCAATTATTAACCATGCCTAATATTTATGTTATCTTCCACTGTATTGATTACCCTTACTAAGTGTTTAAGCTCACCCCTTTCTTATGTTTCATTTTCCCAGGATATGAAGAAGTTAGTTATGAGTGACTTGCAGGCATAATCTAGGAGTCTTGGATATTTCTAATGGAATAAATTATTGTTGTATTTGTTTTCAAGTTGTAAAGTTGAACTTATGTATAAATATTATTTCCAATAATACTAAATTGATCTGTCTTTCAGGACATGATTTCCTTGTGATCATGCCAATGTTATGTAATAATGCACTGGCTCTAGGTAACTGGGGTCGGGGCATTACAATTGGTATCAGAGGAAGCTTAGTACAAACCTTGGAAACTAGATTTAGATAAACTCTGATTAGAGCACATTACCCTAAGATAGACTTTGGGTATTAGTATATAATGACATCCTAGAGTTTTGGTAATGTAGAGATTTTGTCAGTTTTCGAAGTAATACATCCCTATCTAGATATGAGCAGGTAGAGGCGGCTCTGAAACAGATGTACCTAGGGGTAATAACCAAAAACAGCACTTTAATCTAGACTCAAACGTGAACTAGTGCACGACAATGGGCCTTGTTGCACTCTGGGTTACGACACTCCCAAGGGATATGCTTAGGATAATTCTCATTTTCTTTACAAACAATTATGAAGGGTTTATGAGTATATACTTCCTCAAAGAAAACATTTTTATGATTATGGATAATATCCATAAACTATTCAATTTATGTTAAGTATTTTACAAGTATGGAATTATGTATTTTGATTCATAAACAAATCTAGTTTATGACATTGTTTAGAAATAGCGCATAGTGGAAGTAATGAGAACCATATCAATGCACATAATCCATGTAGGGATTTCCCTCCTACTCAAGATAATTATTGCAGAGCTAATGATGCAACTGGTGATGCAACTGGTGCTGATCATCTTATCACTATACTGGGACAACTCACTCAGGTTATGAATAATAACCTTACCCGTATAGAGCTCCCTGATCCACAATGCAGATGATCAATGTTAGATCGATTCATGAGGCAACAACCACCAACATTCAATGGGAGTAAAAATCCATTAGTAGCTAAGCAATGGATAAATTCTTTAGAGAAAATATTTCATGCTTTGGGGAGTAGTGAAAGGGAAAAAGTTGTCATGGATGTTTATCGACTCACGGGAGATACAGATCAATGGTGGTCATTGATTCAAAACACAAAGGAGGATGAAGAAGTATCAAGTATGGAATGGAGAGAGTTTAAAGATATTTTATTAGAAAAATACTATCCTTGTGACCATAGTGCGGATATGGAATGACAATTTCTGAGTCTGAGGAAAAAGGATGATGAGAATGTTGCAATGTATGAAACCAAATTTACAAGGTTAGCAAGGCATGCTGTAGATTATATACGTAACCCAATAAGTAAGATTGATCATTTCTTTGATGGGTTAAAACCATTTCTCCATCGAGAATTAGTATCACAGTCCTTTTCAACATACAAAGATATTGTATCACGTGATATCAGGAAAGAAAAGTAATTCTCTAAGTCTTATGACTTTAATGAAAAGAAAGAGAAGAAGAGATCTGTTGAACAGTCTGGGAAATGAAATAAGGAAATGGGGTAAAAGGGAAGGGTTTAATTTCTACCCTGTGATAATTGTGGAAGGAAGCACCTTGGTTCCTATCTAAAAGGAAAAGGATTATACTATAAATGTGGATGGAAATGCCATCTTACTGGTGAATGTAAGGGGAAGAAATAAGATACCAATGTTCAATGCTACAATTGCAGGGAGATGAGACATTATGCAAATTAAATTCCAAAGTGTCCGAGAAACTTACCCCAGAAAAGGCCAAAGGATCAAGGCCAATCTTATGAAATCACTACTATAGAGGTTGAAGCTCCTAAAGATGTGGTGGCAGGTAATTTAATGGTTTCCTCAAGTTTATAAAATGCTTTATTTGATTATGGATCATCTCATTGTTTCATATCTTCCCAGTTTTCTAAGAAAATTAGATATTTCCAATTTGATTTAACAAGGGATTTGTTAGTCAAAAATCCTAAGGGAAGTATCATTGCAATAAAGTTTTGTGAATCAGTTCCCATTAGTTCATATAAATGTTCTTTATCTGTTGATTTCATCGTCATACCCATGATTGTTTTTTGATATACTCCTTGGTATGGATTAGATTTCAGACCATGATGCAAAAATTTATTCTAAGAAGTAGGAGTTTACAATTTTCGATGATGACAAGGAGTACCTTATCTTTAGAGCAGAAATGTCACCATCTGATTCTTATCTAGTTCCACCCCTAGTAGATCTACTAAATTCAATTATCGGGGAGGAAGAGAATGAAATAACAATGGGTGAGGAAAGTAATGTTCAAATAGAGGATGTACATATTGTTCAAGAATATGTTGATGTGTTTACAGAGGATTTACCTGGACATCCTCTAGAGTGAGAAGTTGAGTTTTCCATTGATTTAATTCCTGGTTCAAGAGCCATATCAATGACCCTTATATAATGGCCACTGTGGAATTAGTGTAACTAAAGAAACAATTGGAGGAATTGAGTAATAATAGATTTATACTCCCTAGTGTTTCTCCATGGGGATCCCCTGTCTTTTTTGTTAAGAATAAAGATGAATCTATGAGGTTGTGCATTGAATACAAGGAGATCAATTCTATAACAACAAAGAAAAGTATCCCTTACCTCAAATCGATTATTTATTCGAACAACTTCATGGAGCTCAATATTTTTCAAAGATTTACCTTTGATCTGGATATCATCTTTTGTGTGTGAAAAAGGAAGACATTCCAAAGACAGCATTTCAAACCAGGTATGGGCATTAAGAGTTTACAGTAATGCATTTTGGGCTGACTAATACACCCTATGTTTTCATGGATCTAATGAATATAGTTTTCAAGGAATATTTTGATGACTTTTTAATGGTATTTATTGATGATATCTTGGTATTCTCTAAAAGATATGAAGATCATGAAATTCACTTGCGCACCATTCTGAAAACCCTCAGAAGAAATGAATTATACGGGAAGTTTAGAAAGTGTGAATTCGGGTTTTAGGAGATTTCTTTTCTCGGCCATATTGTCTCTAAAGATGGAATCTCCATTGATCCTTCTAAGACAAGAGAAATCCAAGAATGTCCAGAACTGATGAGTATAACTGAGGTATGCAACTTTATTGGTTTATTAGGTTACTATAGTCGTTTTGACAAAAAATTTTCCCGATTGACTAACCCATTAACCAAGCTCACATGTAAAGGGGTTAAATTTGTTTGGACAAAAGAGTGTGAAGAATGTTTTGAAGAACTAACTAGAATATTAGTTAATGATCCTATCTTGAATCTACCGTCGGTGAATGATGAGTTTTTTATTTATAGTGATGCATCAAAGAAAGGACTTGGTTATGTCCTTATGCAGAATGATATAGTTATTACCTATGCATCAAGAAAATAAAAAATTCATGAGAAAAACTATTCAACTCATGATATTGAGTTAGCATCTGTAATCTTTGCTCTAAAAATATGGAGACATTATCTCTATGGTGAAAATTTGATATATATTCTGATCACAAGAGTTTGAAGTATATTTTATCACAGAAATAACTCAACATGAGGCAAAAGAGATGGCTTGAACTACTCAAGTATTATGATTGCACGATACACTACCACCTGGGGAAGGAAAATAAGGTGGAAGATTCTTTGAGGAGAAATGATCATGGAGTTTTGAACAATATGAGAGTTGAGATGGATCCTATATACTTGGATCTAGAAATGATAGATATGGGAATAACCATGGAAGGTGAAACATCAATACTTTTTCAAATGGATGCAAAACCATCTTTACTAGAAAGGATAAAAAGTTCTCAGACTAATGGTGAGGAATTTATAATAAAGATTAAATCTATGAACGATGGGAGATTGATTGAATTTGTATGTGAAGATATAATTTTCAAATTTGGGAAGAGACTTTGTGTTCCTAAAATACCTAATCTAAAAAGGGGATTTTTGGATGATTCTCATAGTTACAATTTCTCTATACACCCTAGGTGCACCAAGATGTATAGAGATGTTATGGAATATTTTTGGTGGGACAACATGACGAGATAAATTATTGATTATGTGACAAAATGTATGGTTTGTCAACAAGTGAAAGCTGGAAGGAAAAATCCCAAAGGAGTCATGAAACCTCTTCCCATACCTAAGTGGAAATGGGATAATATTATGATGGACTTTTTCATGGGACTACCAAATAATCCTAGAAGGAATGATGCAATATGGGTCATTGTTGATCGTCTTACCAAGTCAACACATTTTCTTGCTATAAGAGAAGATTTACCACTTGAATATTTAGCAAGACTGTATATTAATGATGTCTTAAGACTTCATGGAGTACCCATATCGATTGTTTCTGATTGTGATCCCCGATTTACATCAAGATTCTGGAAAAGTATTCAAAAAGCCCTGGATATCGAACTTCGTTTAAGCACTTCCTACCACCCTCAAAATTATGGATAATTAGAACGGACTATTCAAACCTTAGAAGGCATGTTGAGATCTTGCAGACTCAACTTTCCAGGAATGTGGGAACAATATTTACCTATGGTATAATTTTCCTATAAAAATAGCTTCTATTAAAGTATATGGATGTCACCATATGTAGCGTTATACAGAAAGAGATGTCGCACACCAACCTTTTGGGATGATGTTGGTGAAAGAAAACTCGTAGACCCAGAACTTGTTGAGGAAATGATGGAAAAGGTAAAGCTTATCCAAACCCACATCAAAGCAGCTCAAATTAGGAAGAAGAGCTATGCCGATAACTGAAGAAAGGATTTGGAACTTCAGGTTGGAGATCATGTTTCCTTGAAGGTATCTCCATGGAAGGGAGTTATATGATTCATTAAAAAGGGTAAATTGAGTCCCAGGTACATCAGACCTTTAGAAATTCTAGAAAGAATTGGGGATGTAGCTTACCATTTGTCAATGACACCAAATCTCTTCAAAGTTCACAATGTGTTCCATATATCACTCTTGAGAAAATACATGCTTGGCCCAACGCATATACTCACCTATGAGGAATTAGAACTGGAACCTGATCTATCTTATTGCGAAGAGCCTATCAAGATTCTTGATACTAGAGAAGAAGTGTTGAGAAACCAGATAACTCATCTGGTAAAAGTTCTATGGAGAAACTATAAGGCCCCAGCCTTAAACCTTACTTAATATTGAGTTATTACAAGATTACACATTGAGGATCTTTTCGGGTTTAGAGTTTTAGAGAATTAGATCATAAAACTTGCATTACATTCCACATATAAACAACGTGGTTACATAAAGATAGTATTCTTCTTTCCCATTAATGGAAACATATATAAATAAAACATGGATTTATTCTTGACACTCCCTGGACACTATCATCATATCATGTACCTTTCCCTTGACCTGTGAAAAACATTTCAAAAAAAAAGGGATGAGCATAAAAAGCTCAGTATGGGTTATAAAAATATGTAAAGGAATCATAAGTTCATATATACATAATAATGAAATCATACTTAACCCATAAAACATAGGAACTTTAACATACCACCTCAAATCATGAATAAATCATAGAAATCATAAGACATAAAGGTAACTTGAGGCATTCATAACATTCTTACGTAGGGAGTAACCCTTTTGGTTACGTTTGGAATAACCATCATAGCATATTCCCTAAATCTATTCGGAGAAACCTTAATGTTTCACTCCTTCACGTTACCCAATGCATTGGAGAGCTATATCGGGCTCACCCGCCCTTAGTTTATCACAGAACCACCCATCTTCATAATAATGCCCAAGAACCATAACATAATCATATCACATAAAACATACCTAAAGGAAGCATAACATTTCCACATTTCAATCACAGGATATCAAAAACAGTGATATAATAAAACATTATCAAAACCATTTTAGATACCAAAATAAAAGAAAAGTAAAACATGGTATTTATTTTTCATTTAAATAAAAGTATGTCTTGTAGAGGAAGTCGAAACTCAAATAATGGTCACGGCGGCGGAGAAGTCGTTGTCGCCGCATACGTACGACAAAAAAATTCCCTTTTTTTGTTTAGTAAATGCTTCGTATAAAAAATATTCCTTTTTAATAAACGTAAAAGTCAAAGGGGTTTATACACCATATAAAAGAAGGTTGTGTATAAAACAAAATATGCCTCAATGAAAGGATATTGAGACGAAGTCCCATACCTCGGGTCCGACTTGACTCGATCGTTCTTTAATCTCCTGAATAAAAAACTTGAGTTAATTTATAATTGTTTAAGAACCTTTTTAAAGTTCATTATTCCTTTTATATCACTTATTTCCATGTCATGAACACTATGTAATTATTTAAGTTAATAACGGTCGTTTTAACGATCATTGGTACTTGAGTAAAAAAATAAACCCTTTATAATTAAAAGTTGTTCATGTATCCATTATATCCAGAATGGTATTCATGATGTAGATATCATATATATCATATATATCTAGTACATGCATGCATTTATAATATTATATAACATTTAGAGGTAAGAAATGAAATGCACCGTTCATGGAGACGGTAAGCCGTACATACGCATGAACGCTGCTTCCATTTCTATTTCATATTTTATGAAATGGAATCATAATGATATAAAGGTATATTATAATTCCAGTGTAATATCATATATAATATCATAACTCCATCTTTTATATGTCCCACATATGGTATTACCGAATCAAATCACTTTGAGGGGGCGGTAGTCCGTACTTCCTTAAATGAAGATATCACGTTTACCCATAATGGAAACCATAAAATTATTCCCAAAATGAAAAATACAGAAGATTAAAGAAAACCTAAACATATTATATATCATATATAAATATAGTGTCATCTTAATGGACACCTTTGATGGTGTTAAAAGAATGTTGAACAATCATCGTTTCGGGAGGCATAAATTCACCATCCACGGAAACAGTATGTTCTTTAACCATTAGATGTACGTGTGTGTAAGTGTAGCTCTAATACTTATTATAACAACATCATAGTATATGGAAGATACTGGTGTTGTTACAAAAGAAATTAATAAAAAGAGTTTAGGGGGTTGGAGAAGCAAAATAAAACAAAATAACACAAGTGAAGACATTACCTTAAAATCGAGTAACTCCCTTTGGATTGAGCTCAAAGGCTTCCTTGGGAAGACTTCTGACCAAAGTGAGGCTTCAAAGGGTAAGAGAGGGAAGTGGAGAGAAAAAATGGGCAGGGGTTGTCCGAGCCAAAGGCTTTGGAAGTGTGGGTAAGGAGGTAGAGGTGGGGGCCTTTTATAAGAGGAGAGGAGGGGCACTCTTGGAAAGTAAAAGAATGTTACTTTATTTTAAAATGAGTTTAAGATTCAAAAGGTCCCACATTGATATAATTCGAGATTAAGGTGATAAGGCTTTGAAATATACCCATCCAATAGGTTTTCGACATTTGTAGGTAATAGATTTTACAATATCTTTTCATTTTATTTAAATCCTTTATTAATGAGGTAATCACTACATCATCATGATGTCATAAATAATTTAATATATTTAATGTCTAAAAATTATAAAAAAAATAATATGATGTATGAAATATTTTTAGATTTCAAATTACTATTTATAATAAAAATCTGACTTGTATAACCCCATGTAAATTGTTTTTAGTAAAACATCTCATGTTTGTGTCATTTTTACTTTTACATTAAATAAAAAGTTATTTATGTCATTTCCCAACCAAAGTGGCTCCATGGGGTCCCCAAGTTGACCCATGGATTTTATTGGTCTTCCATGACACATCCAATGAGGGTAGGACATGTGTAAAGCTCATCTCATATTATTAAAACATTATTTTTACCTTAAACTACACTAATTACCTCTAATCGCGATTAAAAACTTAATAAGTTACTATTCACCAAAAAATTATTTTAATCTCATTGAACCACATTTTACTTATTAATGAAAACCATGTATGTCGTATTTTTGAAAATCAAATCACAGAAGTGGAAAAGTTTCATTTAAATGAAAAATCAGTTTCCTTAACTACCACTTAGTGGTTTCACTATTCATCAAAAATTGATGTTTTTCAGAAAAATACCAAAACTTCACCCTAAGCTATATTTGATATTCTGAATTCAAAAATAATGTATATTTTAAAAAATTCAAATAATATATGTTACATTAATTAATTTAATAATTAATTCCCCCTGTCATGACAAATAGCGTGTTTTTATGAAACAACAAGTATCAAAAGATTGACACCATTTTAAGTCCAATTTCAAAGTGAAATTGATTCCAATGACCACAATTGGATTAAATGATAAAAATATATTCTAATTTCACTTCAAAAACAATTCAAAAGATAATCTAATCATATAAATAAATTATATTTAAAAGCAGTTTTGATGTAAAATGCTGTATTTTTCACTATTCATTAAAAAATGAACATTGTCAGAAAAATACCAAAAATTCACACAAAGTAAATTTTGATGTCCCAATCATAAATAATAAGTTTATTTTGACAAAAATAGCTTATAAAATTGTGAAGAGATAGATGTAAAAATGGTTTTCCATCAAAAGGCAGTAAAACAATCTTTTAAAAATATTAGTGTATTCCATGCTTAAGATTGGATTTATTTTCATTTTAAGCCTCTAAAACACTATCCAATTAATTAATAGACATAGATAAAAATATCTATTATTCATTACTTACTTGGGATGTTACATCCTTCACCCCTTTAGAAAATTGCGTCCCCGCAATTTATTTACTTATCGAATAAATGGGGGTACTTATCCCTCATTGCATTTTCAGATTCCCATGTTGCCTCTTCCATCATGTGGTTTTTATACAAAACCTTTACCTGATTAATCACCTTATTCCGTAACACTTTCTCCCTGTGGTCAAGAATTTGGACCGGTTGTTCCTCATAAGATAGGTTCTCTTCTAGCTGAACTACCTCTGGACTCAAAACATGAGATGGAACTGGAATATACTTTCTCAACATCAAAACGTGAAAAACATTGTGTACCTGAGATAAACTCGGAGGTAAAGCCACCCATTATGCAACTGATCCAACTCTCTCCATAATTTCATATGGTCCAATTAACCTTGGACTCAGCTTTCCTTTCTTACCAAATCACATCACACTTTTCCATGGTGATACTTTGAGAAAAACATGATCACCTACCTCAAAAGAGAGATCCTTCCTCATGTTGTCCTCATAACTCTTCTGCATACTCTGAGCTGTTCTTATGTGTTTCTGAATCAGCTGAACTTTTTCTGCCATCTCTTCTACCAATTCTGGTCCCATCAACTTCATTTCACCCACTTCATCCCAAAAATCTGGAGTTCGACACCGCTTCTCATATAACGCCTCAAATGGTGCCATCTGTATATAGGAATGAAAACTATTATTATATGAAAATTCAACCAAAGAAAGATGTTGGTCCCAACTTCCCTGATAATCCATCGAACAAGCTCGTAGCATATCCTACAAGGTCTGAATTGTTCATTCTAACTTCCCATCTGATTGAGGATGAAATGCTGTACTAAAATTTAATTCAGTACCCAACGACTTCTGAAGGCCTTTCCAAAAGTTAGAAGTGAACCTGAGATCACGATCAGATACAATGGAGAGGGGAACTCTATGTAACCTGACTATCTCTTTAAGATACAAAAGGGAAAGTTGATCTAGGGAAAAATTATCTCATATATCAAGGAAATGAGCAGATTTAGTCAAGAGATCAACAATAACCCAGATTGCATTATTACCTCGAGGGGTCTTTGGTAATCCCACAATGAAGTCCATAGATATATTCTCCCATTTCCACTCTGGCACTGGTAAAGGCTGAAGCATCCATTTCGGTAACTGCCGCTCTGCTTTAACCTGTTGACAAGTCAAACACTTCATAGTAAAATCAGCAATATCTCTTTTCATTCCATCCCACCAGTAATACTCCCGCAGATCTCTGTACATCTTAGTACTGCCAGGATGAACTGAAAATGGAGAACTTTGAGCTTCACATAACAACTCTCTCTTCAACTGTGAATCAAAAGGCACACACAATATCTTCCCAAATCTCAAAACACAATCATTATCAATGTTGAATTCAAGCAACTTACCTTTTTGAACCAGCTCTACCTTTTTCTGCAACTCACTGTCTTGCTTCTGTGCTTGCTTGATTCGATCTTATAGAGATGATCTCACTGATACCTGAAACAAAACAGAAGAACATCCTGCGCCAAAAACTTCTATGCCAAAGTTCATCAAATCCTTAACCAAAGGATCATGTTTCAAACACAACATTGTTAATGAAGCATTACTTTTTCGACTCAAAGCATCAACCACTTTATTTGCTTTTCCCGGATGGTAATGAATTGTAAAATCATAATCCTTGATTAATTCCAGCCATCTCCTCTGTCTCATGTTTAACTCTTTCTGAGTGAATATATACTTTAAACTTTTGTGATCAGTATATATTTCACACTTTACTCCATACAAATGATGTCTCCAAATTTTTAAAGCGAAAAAAAGCAGCTAATTCCAAATCATGTGTAGGGTAATTTACCTCATGATTTTTCAACTGTCGTGAAGCATAAGAAATTACCTGATCATTCTGAATTAGGACGCAACCAAGTCCTTTCAATGAAGCATCACTGTAGATAACAAACTCACCATTCCTGTAAGGTAGTGCCAAAACTGGAGCATTCACCAATCTTCTTTTCAACTCCTGAAAACAATCATCACATTCTTTTGTCCAGATAAACTTAACACCCTTCTGAGTTAGCTTAGTCATTGGACTAGATAACCGTGAAAAATTTCTAACAAACCTTCGGTAATAGCCTGCCAAACCAAGGAAGCTACGAATCTCAGTTACATTTGTGGGTCTTGGCCAGTTTTCCACTACTTTTGTTTTTGCAGGATCAACAGTTATCCCATCTTTAGAAACAATGTGATCAAGGAAAGAAATTTGTTTCAACCAAAACTCACACTTGCTGAATTTACCATACAATTTCTTTTCTTTTAAGGTTTTCAAGATAACCCTTAAATGTATTTCATGCTCCTCTTTACTTTTAGAAAACACCAAAATATCATCAATGAAAACCACCACAAACTTATCCAAGAACTCATGGAAAATTCTATTCATTAAGTCCATGAATATAGCAGGTGCATTGGTTAGCCCAAAAGGCATTACTACAAATTCATAATGGCCATATCTTGTATGAAACGCAGTCTTTGAAACGTCTGCTTCCTTTACCTTTAGCTGATGGCACCTCGATCTCAAGTCAATCTTTGCAAAATACTGAGCTCCCTGGAGCTGATCAAACATATCATCGATATGAGGAAAAGGATATTTGTTCTTAACCGTGATGTTATTCAAGGCTCTATAATCAATGCAAAGTCTCATTGAACCATCTTTATTTTTAACAAATAAAACAGGAGCACCCCATGGTGATGTGCTAGGTCGAATGAAACCTTTCTCTAATAAATCTTGCAATTGCTCCTTCAACTCTAAAAGTTCAATTTGAGCCATTAGATAAGGGGGTTTTGAAATTGGCTTAGCATTAGGAACTAAGTCAACGGTAAACTCAACTTCCCGATCTGGTATTATTCTAGGTAACTCATCAGGAAAAACATCAGGATACTCATTTACCACTAGCACATCATTAATCTGAACAGTTCCTTTATTTTCAACGATGTGTGCAAGGTAACATTCATTTCCATCTTTTACAAGTTTCTCAGCCTCTTGATATGTTATCAACAGTAAGGGTTCATTATTGTACACAAACTGAAAGTCTTTCTGAAAAGAAACTTCTTTAGCTCTAAAGTCAATATTAGCATGGTAAATAGAGAGCCAATCCATACCCAGGATAACATCAAACTCTACTAGAGGTAGAACAATAAGGTTTTCAAGTAGGTTCTTTCCACAGATAAGGATAAGAAGATTTTTATAAATTATTTTTACCTCAACATTTCCCCCAGGTGTTTTTACCAAAAGTTCAGGAGTCATTTCTTGAGATGGTATTCCCATTTTACTAGAAAAGTTTTCAGAGATGAAAGAATGTGTAGACCCCGAATCAAACAACACACTGGAATAATCTGAAAAAACAAAGTAACTGATACAACTTCATTTGATAGCCAGACATCTGCTGAAGTAGTTGAAAAGGATTTCACCACCCCTTTCTGCTTGTAGTCTAACTGATTCCCATCACTCAAGCTCTTTGTCGGACACTCGTTTACATAGTGACCCATCTCATTGAACTTAAAACATTCCACTAACTGTAAATCAAATTTGGACTTACCATCACCTTGATGTTTTTCAGTGCAATCACGAGCCTTATGTCCCATCTTAGCACATCAGTAGCACTTTCCAGAATTCAGAAGACATTCCCCAGCATGCCTTTTACCACATTTATCACAAACTGGAAACTTAGTTTTCTTACCATCAGACTTTTTTGAAGAATTCTTTCCTTTATCTTGCTACCTCGTTCTATTCTTCTGTTGGTTGTTATAGAACACTTGATCGTCGGTAAATTCCATTTAGACCTTCTCAGCACATAGAACAATCATTTCATAACTTTTAAACTCAAGAGAAGCTAAAGCCCTTCGATATTTTGGCTTTAATCCTAAGTAAAAATGATTGATTTTACTATCAAGGTCTCGGATAAAATTTGGAGCATACCTTGCCAATCAAATGAACCTTTCTTCATAGGCAGCCACTGAGTCTTCCTCTTGCCTCAATTCCAAGAATTACTTTTCCATCCTAAGTCGAATAGCCTTAGGAAAATACATCTCAAGAAACATACCTTTAAATTCATCCCAGTCGAGAGCATCAATCTCATCATCGTCCCTGATATTTTTAACCATCGACCACCACTGATCTCCTTCACCCTCCAAACGGTAAATATCAATACTAACCTTTTGATTGTATGAACACCCCATGACATCGAAAATATTCTCCAGTTCTTTAATCCACCCTTCTGCTAACACATGGTCAGATGATCCTCTGAATGATGGGGGATGTTGCCTCATTAAATGTTCCACCACTGACATGTTCCTCTGTGGTTGATCTGGCTGATCTCGTGCATGGATACCACCACCATTTATCGCTTGAGTCAACTGTGCCATTACTACAACAAACTGTTCAGTTCCAATTCTGACCATCTTAGGATGCTGATTCGGAAGGTTATTTCCTTCTGTATGCCTTCCTATCACTGCTTCCCTGTTTTCTCTGCGGAAAACCATTCTGAACAAACATGTCTTAGATGAAGAAACATGGTAATCTTCAAATGCTATATCATTTCAAAAAAAAAAATATATATTTTTGGATAATCATTTAATAGAATTCTAACTCCTAAAGTTATCTAAACCGACCTTTGATACCAACTATAAGGCCCCAGCCTTAAACCTTACTTAATCATGAGTTATTACAAGATTACACATTGAGGATCTTTTCGGGTTTAAAATTTTAGAGAATTAGATCATAAAACTTTCATTACATTCCACATATAAACAAAGTGGTTACATAAAGATAGTATTCTTCTTTCCCATCAATGGAATCAAATTTAATATAAAACATGGATTCATTCTTGACACTCCCTGGACACTATCATCATATCATGTACCTTTCCCTTGACCTATGAAAAACATTTCAAAAAAAAAAACATGGGATGAGCATAAAAAGATCAGTATGGGTTATAAAAATATGGAAAGGAAACATAAGTTCATATATACATAAGAATGAAATCATACTTTACCCATAAAACATAGGCACTTTAACATACCACATCAAATCATGAATAAATCATAGAAATCATAAGACATAAAGGTAACTTGAGGCATTCATAACATTCTTACGTAGGGAGTAACCCTCTTGGTTACGTTTGGAATACCCATCATAGTATATTCCATAAATCTCTTCGGAGAAACCTTAACGTTTCACTCCTTCATGTTACCAAATGCATTGGAGAGCTATATCGGGCTCACCTGCCATTAGTTTATCACAGAACCACCCGTCATCATAATAATGCCCAAGAACCATAACATAATCATATCACATAAAACATACATAAAGGAAGCATAACATTTCCACATTTCAATCACAAGATATCGAAAATAGTGATATAATGAAACATTATCAAAACCATTTTAAATACCAAAATAAAAGAAAAGTAAAACATGGTATTTATTTTTCATTTAAATAAAAGTATGACTTGTAGAAGAAGCCGAAACTCAAATAATGGTCACGGCGGCGGAGAAGTCGTTGTCGCCGCATACGTACGACAAAAATATTCCCTTTTTTCATTTAGTAAATGCTTCATATAAAAAATATTCCTTTTGAATAAACATAAAAGTCAAAGGGGTTTATACACCGTATAAAAGAAGGTTGTGTATAAAACAAAATATGCCTCAATGAAAGGAGATTGAGACAAAGTCCCATACCTCGGGTCCGACTTGACTCGATCGTTCTTTAATCTCCTGAATAATAAACATGAGTTAATTTATTATTGTTTAAGAACCTTTTTAAAGTTCATTATTCCTTTTATATCACTTATTTCCATGTCATTAACACTATGTAATTATTTAAGTTAATAACGGTCATTGTAACGATCATTGGTACTTGAGTAAAAAATAAACCCTTTATAATTACAAGTTTTTCATGTATCCATTATATCTAGAATGGTATTAATGATGTAGATATCATATATATCATATATATCCAGTACATGCATGCATTTATAATATTATATAACATTTAGAGGTAAGAAATGAAATGCACCGTTCATGGAGACGTTAAGCCGTACGTACGCATGAACGCTGCTTCCATTTCTATTTCGTATTTTATGAAATGGAATCATAATGATATAAAGGTATATTATAATTACAGTGTAATATCATATATAATATCATAACTCCATCTTTTATACATCCCACATATGGTATTAACGAATCAAATCACTTTGAGGGGGCGGTAGTCCGCACTTCCTTAAATGAAGATATCGCATTTACCAATAATGGAAACCATAAAGTTATGCCCAAAATGAAAAATACAGAATCTTAAGGAAAGAATAAACATATTATATATTATATATAAATATAGTGTCATCTTAATGTCCACCTTTGATGGTGTTAAAAGAATGTTGAACAATCATCGTTTCGGGAGGCATAAATTCACCATCCACCGAAACAGTATGTTCTTTAACCATTAGATGTAGGTGTGTATAAGTGTAGCTCTAATCCTTATTATAACAACATCCTAGTATATGGAAGATACTGGTGTTGTTACAAAATAAATGAATAAAAAGAGTTTAGGGGGTTGGAGAAGCAAAATAAAACAAAAGAACACAAGTGAAGACATTACCTTAAAATCGGGTAACTCCCTTTGGTTTGAGCTCAAAGGATTCCTTGGGAAGACTTCTGCCCAAAGTGAGGCTTCAAGGAGTAATATAGGGAATTTTAGAGACAAAATGGGCAGGGGTTGTCCTAGCCAAAGGATTTGGAAGTGTGGGTAAGGAGGTAGAGGTGGGGGCCTTTTATAAGAGGAGAGGAGGGGCACTCTTGGAAAGTAAAAGAATGTTACTTTATTTTAAAATGAGTTTCGGATTAAAAAGGTCCCACATTGATATAATTTAAGGATAAGGTGATAAGGGTTATAAATATACCCATCCAAAAGGTTTTTGACATGTGTAGGTCATAGATTTTACATTATCTTTTCATTTTATTTAAATCCTTTATTAATGAGGTAATCACTGCATCATCATGATGTCATAAATAATTTAATATATTTAATGTATAGAAATTATAAAAAAAATAATATGATGGAGGAAATATTTTTAGATTTCCAATTACTATTTATAATAAAAAATCTGACTTGTATAACCCCATGTAATTTTTTTTAGTAAAACATCTCATGTTTGTGTCATTTTTACTTTTACATTAAATAAAAAGTTATTTATGTAATTTCCCAACCAATGTGGCTACATGGGGTCCCCACGTTGACCCATGGATTGTCTTGGTCTACCATGACACATCCAATGAAGGTAGGACATGTTTCAAGCTCATCTCATATTATTAAAACATTATTTTTACCTTAAACTACACTAATTACCTCTAATCGCGATTAAAAACTTAATAAGTTACTATTCACCAAAAAATTATTTTAATCTCATTGAACCACATTTTACTTCTTAATGAAAACCATGTATGTAGGATTTTTTAAAATCAAATCACAGAAGTGGAAAATTTTCATTTAAATGAAAAATCAGTTTCTTTAACTACCACTTAGTGGTTTCACTATTCATCAAAAATTGAAGTTTTTCAGAAAAATACCAAAACTTCACCCTAAGCTATATTTGATATTCTGAATTCAAAAATGATGTATATTTTAAAAAATTCAAATCATATAAGTTACATTAATTAATTTAATAATTAATTCCCGCTATCATGACAAATAGCGTGTTTTTATGAAACAATAAGTATCAAAAGATTGACACCAGTTTAAGTCCAATTTCAAAGTGAAATTGATTCCAATGACCACCATTGGATTAAATTGAAAAAATATATTCTAATTTCACTTCAAAACTAATTCAAAAGATAATCTAATCATATAAATAAATTAGATTAAAAATCAGTTTTGATGTAAAATGCAGTCATTTTCACTATTCATTAAAAAATGAACATTGTTAGAAAAATACCAAAAATTCACACAAAGTAAATTTTGATGTCCCAATAATAAATAATAAGTTTATTTTGACAAACATAGCTTATAAAATTGTGAAAATATAGATTTAAAAATGGTTTTCCATCAAAAGGCAGTAAAACAATCTTTTAAAAATATTAGTGTATTCCATGCTTAAGATTGAATTTATTTTCATTTTAAGCCTCTAAAAAACTATCCAATTAATTAATAGACATATATAAAAATATCTATTATTCGTTACTTACTTGGGATGTTACAGAAACCATAAGATGGAAGAGGCAACATGGGAACCTGAGGAACTTATTATGAAGAACCACCCGAATATTTTTATGTGGTAGTATTATAAAAATTTTGAAGACATAATTATTTGAATTAGGGGATAATGTAACACCCCCCAGCTTCCATGGTATGTTTCCATTTGAATAATGCAATAGCTTGCATTGTACGCTACTTCAAGATTCTAACACACCGCGACCAATCAAAGTAGCCGTTTTGAATAGTAATACCCACTTTTTGAAATTTTAAAAATTTTATATTTAAAAATGGACTTATTTTTTTGGATTCAGAATTTTGATATTAGCTTAGGGTGAATTTTTGGCACTTTTCTGATAACTTTCATATTTTTATGAACAGTGAAAAATACTAAATTTTAATTAAAAACAACTTTTTTAATAAAAATAATTTATAGTTTAAAATTATAATTTTGAGTGTTTAAAAGTATAATTAGATTATATTTTTACCATTTATTCTAATTTTGGTCATTTTATGTAATTTCATATTTAAACTGTACATAAACAAGTGTCAATCTTTTGATAGTTATTATTTCTTAAGTACACGCTTTTTGTTTTGATAGCGAGATATAAGTTTAAATTAATTTTTTCCACTTATATGTTTTGAATTTGTAAAAATGGATTCCATATTTGGAATCTGAAGGTCCAAATTTTGTAAATATATAACTTTTATTTTTATACATTTTAAATATTTATTTCAGTAAATATTTTATTTACCGTGCGTAAAGGGTAAAAATAATAAATAAGGGTAAAATATAGTATTATAATACTATTAAATTACCCTAAAATGTGTCCTAATACTATTGGATGTTAAATATCCGACCATGGTTATCCTTGGGTCGAATTTTGGACCCCATGGATCCAGATGCGTGTGATAATGACATTTTATATTAATTAATTTAAAGTAAATAAAAAAAACGGCATAAAAAAATATTTTTTAGTAAATAAATTTTTACATGGGGTTATATAAGTTATGTTTTAAAATATAAATATTATTTTAAAATCTTAAAATATTTCCTACATCATGGTATTTTTTTATATTTTTTGGACATCATATAAATTAAATTATATATGACACAATAATGATGCATTATTTACGTCATTAACAAATGATTTAAGTAAATAAGATTATAAATATTAAAACAATATCCAAAACTTTTCCAATTCTTGTTGGATTATTTTATTTCAAACATGAGTCATCTTAAATTTGATATTAAAAAATAGTTGACTTTTTGAAACCGAAGATGTGGTTATAATAAAATAATTATTTCTAACTTTCCTAAAGTGCCCCTCCTTTCCCTTATAAAAATCACTCACTTCCTACCCATTTCTCACACTTCTCAAGCCTTTGGCTCATAAAAACCCTAACTAAATATCCTCCCAAAATCTCTCACTTCATTATAGAGGTTTTACTTTTTTCATAAATCCATCCTAAGGAGCCATTTTGATCAAATCAAAAGGAAGAACCCAAAGAAGAGGTAATAATTTCACCACCCTCTTTTATGTTATTTTCTTCTTCCACTTCCTATTTCTTTGTTGTTTACATTATAAAATAATAACTGCAGTATATTCTATATACTTTGATGTTATTATAAATATGGTACAACTATATTCATTATTCTATCCATCCTATGAATGACATGTCATCATACATACGTACGTACGACTTATTGTCTCCACGTCATGGTGCAGTCGTTATTCAATTAAACTATTATTTGGATGGGTTTAATAATGATGTATAATTGATGTAAATAATAAATATAGCATGTTAATGATTCTGTATATATGATATAACATGTATTTACATATGTTTTTATATCAAAATAATGACATTGTCGCTCGTGCGTATGTACGGATTACCGTCTCCACGAACGTGATGCGATTCATTTCCCCATCGTAACCATTCAAGAATAATTTTCATTTGGTTAATAAAAATAATTATTAAAAATAATAATATCATTCTGGATATGAAGCAAATACATCCTATCCATTGAAAAATATGACTTATGTATCAAAACATATAAAGGAAAACGAATCAGTTAACACCCGAAACGACGATACTACTGAAGTATCATTGTCAAATAAATATTATAAGATCATATATGATATCATATTAATGTATATAGTTCTTTTATAATTTAATAACAATTATTTCACCATTATACAGGAGGTGAAACTACCCCAGACGCAAGGAAAAGAACAAGGTAAGGGCTAATTTCACAATCTCTTTATTATCCAAGGTTATTTTATACTTGAGTATCTACTAGGACATCTTTATAATCCACATCCATGTTTTGTTAAAAATGTATTTCAATTTTTTTTACTATTTACCAGACTATGAGTTAAAGTAATTTATACCCTTATTTGATATTATATGTTTTCAAAAGGAATCTTTCCATCATTTTACAAATAAGGTACTTTATGACCTTTTTGACAAAATTAAGGTAAGAATGTTTCTTTAACTTATACAGAGGGTATGATTGTTCTCCGTCGTTATAACATCATTAAAGATTCTCTTAAAATATTCAAATAATATTTTCAAAATAAATATTTTCTTTTATAATTATGTGACTTTAAATTATTTCAAAAAGAAAGAGATATTTCTGTAAAATAGTTTTGATTTCATATATGTCTACATCCTTTGATGGATTTTATACTTGTTTGAAGTTGATTCATTATTATAAAAATATTCCATATTTTATTGAAGGGTTTTTTATATGTTTGACTATGGGTGTGTTATTTTTATACCATTCATGGTTTATGGTTAAAGTATTGACATTTCGTTTTCTAGTTTTAATATGAATGTTCATGTTATGTTTCGAACTTTTCATATGAGGAATGTATTGGACTTAGTATGTGATGGGTGGAGCCCACTTTATCTCCTTGGTACATCGGTAGGTCTCATTAGACAACTAGACGTGGAATTGGCCGAGGCCTTTCCCAATTTTATATATGGTTTTGGCCGAGGCCTTAATCATTTTTAGACGTCTTGGCTGAGGCCTTGACAAGATGTTTCAGAATGTCCGACGTTATACATTCCGTCATTATGAAAATAATATTGAGGGATCATGTGGTTATTAGACTAGTAGAATACCCATGACTATGTTTTATTATGTCACTATTTACAAAATCTCAAGCATGAAAAACATAAAAAATAAACTAATGTAAAAGCATGGTATAATAAATGAAATAAAACATATAGTCATACAAACTCTCAAGCATGAAAAACATACAAAAAACAGATCACCCACTAGAATGATCACATATACAAAATAAAAAATTGAAAATAAATACAATAGGATCCACTACCAACACTAAGCTAAACCATATACCCAATATACACGATGCTTAAGCTACCCCAACATGATATTAAGACTCTACAAAAGTGGTTTCTCTTGATCAAGGAAAACTTAGCCTCAACCCCATCCACTGCATAACCTATGATCAAATTTAAAAGAAGATATCAGGTCTACACACACATTGAGGTTCACATACAAACGGTGAGAAATAAATCTCAGTAGGCCACCCCCTAATAGTGGACCTATAATCAGCTATCATAACATGTGAATACACACGTGATATGCCCATCATAGTAAAAAACTAATAATAGATAGAATAAATAAAACAACTATGAAAAACAAGATAAAAATAAAAATAAAGTAACCAACTTTGGGTTCTAATATAACACCCATGGTAAATCTACCCTTGATATTTCCCACACTATAGGATTTATAAAATATGGATCCTCTACCTCACAACAACTAGAACATCAAACATATCTACATAGGAGTTCCAAGATGTCTAAATGAAATGACATGAATGATAGAACCTTGGGTGTAATTATATATATCCACATGACAAGGAGAATCTATTGGGCTTTAGGACTCTAATGGAATGATCAAACTGGTGAATGATCACCAATCCACACATCTAAGAATCTATCATGTCTCAAAAGTTCTGCAGAACAAATCCGGCTCTAAACGAGGGCCTAATAGCACCCACTATCTCATGGGTAATCCTAAAAATATGGGAATGGTAAATGAACTGTATTAGGGGATCCTTTATATCCATGGGCCTCATAGATAAACTGTCCTAGGGGACCCACTAAAGTAAATAGGATCCCACCACATTCATGCTATATAACCTCTAGATAGGGAATAACACTTAGCTATAGGGGTCCAATCATCCATATAATCCATTATCACCCTAAACCTTCCTAAAAAAAACCATCTAATAAAGGAGAGAACCAGATTAAAAATTTGGGCCTACAACCAATCCAAGATATCCCAAGGGTCTCCTCTCAAAACCATAATCATGAGTAGAAAATACCTCAAACCTCATGGCCAAAGGCCAACTGAACATGTGATGATCCATCCTTGAACCCACTATTTATATAAATAAACTAATAGTATAGATCAAATATCAAACAAAAATCATGAGACCTATTTCAGAACCCTAGATCTCAATATATAATAAACAACCACCATGGGCTATCCACAATTGTATTACCCCAATATTTTATAGTATGTTTCTTTTTTAATTTAATTTCTTTAAAAACATAGGTTTCACCCAACAACAATCTTAAATGAATAATAATATACAATTAAATATCATTATTTTAAAAATCCTGTTGTAACCTAGCCATAAAATTGGCGGTAGTGAATAATATTAATTTAACTTATATATTATTAATTTAACCAAATGTTTCCACATTCATCCTAATGATTTTATGGGCATAATATAATTTTGAATCCAATTTTATGCATTAAAAGGCTATATTTTTAAAAAAACCAATTTTACCAATTTTTAATGGTACACTTGTTTCAAAAATAAATTTTGACACTTTAATAAATTATATTTGAAAAAATAAAATTATTTTTGGAAGAATAATATCATAATTTACTTGGGTTAAAATTTTAGTATTTTTCTGATAACTTTCATATTTGATGAATAGTAATGTGACCGTTGGAATAATAATAGGACCATAGAGAATAATAATATGAAAAATAGAATAGTAACATCACATATTAAATTATAAATAAAATTTAGGCATCTTATGAATGGTAATATGATATAATTATACCACAATATAAATAAATAAGTTTTCTTAGAAATTATTAATTAAGTATTAGTATTTTTATAAAATATAAAAGATTATTTACAATTTTATAACTAATATATTGATTAAAAATAAAATTTATTTTCATAAAATATAATCATAAGGCAATATTTTAATTTCTTATGATCATAAGATAATTTTATGAGACCTTAGATAATTTTACAAAGTGTTATAAAATCAATTATAATTTTAAATTTGGTACTTTTAAAGTAAATGATGATTTAATTAAAAATTAAATTTATCATATTTAGAAAATTATTTTCATAAATTTTATTTCATTTTTTAATTCTAAACATCAAAAAATGTTTAGGGTGAATTTTATGATTTTTTTGAAACAGTTGAATTTTTGGTGAATAGTGAAATACGGTAATATATGGTATATATACATTATAAGTTAAATATACTATTTATTGAATCATAAGTGATGTAAGAACCATAATATATAACTACCATTAACTATTTTAATATATTTGGTGATAATTATCAAACTATTCAAACTTTTGAGCTAAAATAATAAACTAATGAATAAAATAATGGGAAAACACCACTCTCCTCCACTATAAATACCAACCCTCACCACCTCCTATCCTCAAAACTTACAAGATTTTTACCTTGTAAAATTTATATCCAATAATCCTCCTCATACCCTTACCAATTTTCAGGAGCCTTTTTTCTCAAAAAAATTCCAATCCCATATTTCTTAAGGAGGTTCATAGGGAGGAGAACTCAAGAGGTAAATTCCTCTTCCTTTTTCTTTTTTTCCCTTTCAATTTCATTTATTTTCTTATTATATCCTCATATACCCGTATACAAGTGGAATGATAACTATAGTATCACATATATACTAGATTTGTTTTATGTTTATATAATAATCTATCACTATTTCTCCCCCCATCTCTTTTTTTACTAAAAATGAAAATATCGTCCCTGAAGTGCCGATTCACTACCTTTATGGATGATGATTATTTAGTTTATAATTTAGATTTCAATTATGGTCATAAAAAAAAATTTATGGTTAAACAAGACTATTATATATGCATTAAAACTAATTTAAGATTATAGAACCAATATATATACAAAATATGAATTCATAACACAAAACTTGTTAATGAAGATCGAAAAAGGACAAAATAATCTAAACGATTATCACTAAAATATTATTAATTGATTCATCCTCATACCATATAAATGAAATAAATATATTAAAATTTAATACTATTTAATTTTATTAATAACATATAATTTAAATTATATATAACTATTCTCATTTTACATGATTTTCCATACAAATATTATTTCAAATCGATCATGAAGACCAAGGAAAAAAACACTCCCAAACAAAAAAATTGTACTTTATAACTCATAAAAAATAAAATAACTGAACATAATAAAATTATAATATATAAAATACATGTATAAAAGGTTATTATTTAATAAATTCATGGATTTAATCTAATTATTATGGACATTAAGATCAAGTGTAGAATATATTCAAACATAAGGTAAGGGACATCATCTTAATTTCCATTTCATTGAGACTTACTTGGTATTATGCACCTAATTATTCTTGTGTAGTGTATCTAGTATCCCTTTGAGATCATTTTTCATTTTAAATTATCATTATATTAAATATCCATATTCTTGTATCATGGATATGATTATTTTCTTATCCTTATTCCATTTGACACATGATATTTATTTTGAATGTTGTTTTAACTGGGGAAATATTGATAGATCTATATCCTATAATCAATAGGGATATTGAAAAGGAATAATTTTATTGAATTAAATCTATGTATAAAGAGTTATTTTTTCTTTTTGTGATGGTTGGGGCCCATTATATCCATTCTATGCATTGAAAGTTCTAATGAGACAAAACAGTTAGCAACAAACCCTTCATGTTTGTTTCCTAGCAGAACCAGAGAGGTTTCTACCCATAGATATAAAACATTTTTTTAGTATGATGGTTGATGTAATAGATACATGAAATCAAAATAATAATAATTTCCTTTATTTTTTATTCAGTTATTACTTTCCATGGGGTTTTCAGTTTGACAAAATCTATGGAAGCATTATCATTCTCAGTGTGTTGATAGAATGTGTTTTCCAGATTACTTAAATTTCTATAATGTCTATTCTTTATTGTCTTTACTTCATTTAATACTGTTTTATATAAGACTTAATAAGTCTTTGATCCCACCCTTTTATTTTTTCCCTTCCCTAGGTTGTAAATATAAAATCTTTGAATAAATGATATGAAAAAAATTTATTTTCTTTTATAATGTTCTATGTTTAATTACCAATATAATAAGGGAAGCATGTATGTATCTAGTTTCTTCAAGAATACTAAACCGATCAATCCTCAATGATGTGATATATTATATCTATGACTTTTTAATAAAATGACCACTGAGACTGAGCTACTGGGGTCAGGTTTGTACATAACCCACCATAGGGACAAATAAAACTCACGACTCCTAGTCCCTGTCTGTCAAATGATCCAAAAATGGAACAAATCCCACAATAAGAGTAGGACACCTAACAAGGGGTTAATATAGCTCATCCAAGAACCCTCATACATTAATAACCTAAGAAACATTCATAAGTGACCCTCAATGGCTGGAAATTGATCCTCAATCAACAATGCACCCAAAGGGGCATCCAAGAGTATAAGCCTGCGAATCGGGGAATTCACAACAGTATTTGTGACCAACTCAATATTTGGACCCTCTATGAGGGATATTTTACTTAAACTAAACCTTGTAAAAATACCCACATAATAAAACCTCATTCATCCTTCCCCCAAAATGACCCATCCACAGGTACCAACTCACCCATAAGTGAATCCTAAGAATTACCATTCCACAAGGGCATTCTCAAACAATGATTATGAAAACTACTAATAATTTGATTAGTAAATATCCCATAAAGGAATCCTCAATATTCCCTCATAATCCTCTCAATATATAAATGAAACTTGGCCATAACCATAATCCAATGACATCAACCCATCCCAAAGGGTTCAATAGATCTGATCGTCAAACATAAAATCTAAACCTCAACTACCCTAACCTTAGGCAACTAGTACTGACACACAAAGACAAACAAAGATCACATCATATATACTCTTTGATTACACCTTCCATGATTTTTCCAAACAAACCTCAGATAGATCACCATAGAACACTCAAGTCAGGGAAATCACTAAGTTCATGTAACACCCCAAACTTTCATGGTAAGCCTCCCTTTGAATAATATAATAGCATGCACTGTATGCAAATTCGAGTTCTAACACACCACAACTAATCAAACTAGCCGTTATGAATAGTAAAACACACTTTTTGAATTTTTATAAATTCTTTTTCAAAATTTAGTTCATTTTTTTATTTGGAATATCAAAATTATCTTAGGGTAAGTTTTTGGTATTTTTATGAAAACATTCAATTTTAGATGAATAGTGAAAACACCTCATTATTGTTTAAAACTGAATTTTTATTTAAATAATTAGTTATTTTATTTAAATTTAATTTTGGTAAAAATAGATAAATAATACCTATATATGTTCAATGTAATTAATTGGATTCATTTTATAATAATAATAGATATATAAATTTTTATTGAACTTTTTACTGTCTTTTACCCACATTCTAGGCGCATTTGCAAATTTGCATAAAATACAATTTTATCACTTCTGTGAATTGAATTTTAAAAATCATAGAGACATGGTTGATATCAGTAAGTAAAATTTTGTTCAATAATATGAAAATATTTTTTTGGCGAATAGTAGTTTTTGACTTTTATTTACCACAGTTAAAAGTAAATTAGGTAATTAAAGGTAAACAATGATATTATAATTACCCTAATACATGTATTAATTTTATTGGATAAGTGTATTTAGACCAAAATCAACCTTAGGAATAAAATATTATCCTTTTGGTCCACTTTAATTAGATTAGTACATTTATTATTATTTTATTTAAAGAAGAGTTAAAAGTGTTAAATTCAATGTTTAATAACTAAACCATTTTTAATATAGGGTTATACATAAGATAAATTCACCTATAAATATTAATTATAAATATAAAAATATTTCCTACATAATGGTATTTTATTTATAATTTTTATACATTAAATAATTAAATTCATTTATGACACAATAATGATGTAGTAATTACCTTATTAATGAATGATTAAAATAATTGATATTATAAATTTATAAATTAATGTAAATTGAGACTTATGATGAATTAAACTAATTTTATAGCTTAATATGACATGTTAGTATTGATTAAATATATTTTTTTTGATTAGGTAAAGTTGTTATGACTTTGAGAAAAACAAAATACCAATTTGTGTCAAAATTGACATAAATGATTTTTTAAAATAAATACTATATTATTAATTTATATAATATTACTAAAAATATAAGTTTTGGACAAAGGAAGTAGATAATGTTATATATATCAATAATGAACTATTTGGGGTTCTCTTGGATTTTTATAGTAAGTTTATTAATGATTTATTATAATAATACAAGAATACATTGTAAAAGTTAAACTATTTAACTAAGAGTTATATATAAAATATAAGGTTAATATGGTGACCTAAAACTATCTAAAAACTATTTGTTGAGATTTTTTCGACCCATCACCACCTTAGCCTTGAAATAAATCCTTTTGGAGCCACTATAATCTGAATATGACTGTACAATAAAATAATATTTCAAGCTTTTCCTAAAGTGACCCTCACCTCTATTATAAATGGGTACTTCCCCTTATCTCAAAATCAATCCACCAAATCCATTTGCATCAGCCTAACCCTACTCAAATATCCTCACAACTACCTTAAATTTTACCTACATGCCTTAATTTTATCATAAATACAACCTAAAGAGCAGTTTTGATCAGCTCAAAAGGAAACACTCGATGAAGAGGTAATAATTTCACCACCTCTTTCAAAGTTCTTTTCTTCTTCCACTTCCTCTTTCTTTGTTGTTTCTATAAAAAAATAATAAATCAAGTACCTTATATATACTATGATGTTATTATAAATACAGTATAACAATATTCATTATTCTACCCATCCTATGAATGACAAGTCACCATACGTGCGTGCATACATCTTACCGTTTCCACGCCATAGTGTAGTTTGTTATTCAAAAACTTTATTATTTGGATGGGTACAATAAAGATTATAACTGATGAAAATAATAAATATAGCATGTTTATTATTCTGTATATATGATATATCATCCAACTACATACGATTTCACCATCAATTGAATGATATTGTCGCTCATGCGTACGTATGGATTACCATCTCCACAAATGTGATGAATTTCATTCCCCATCATAACCATTCAAGAATAATAATTATTTTATGATTAAAAATAATGTTTAAGAACTTAATAAAATTCTGGATATAAATCAAATACATCATATCTATAAAAAACATGGCTTACATAACCAAGAATATAAAGGAAAATGAATCAATTAAGACCTGAAAGAATGATATTACTGAAATATTATTAACAAAGCAATATTAGAAGATCATATATGATATCGTATTTATGTATGTGGTTCTTGTATAATTTAATAACAATGATTTAACTATTATATATAAGGTTGAAATACCCTTGATGAAGAAAAAATACAAGTTAAGGGACAATTGTACAATCTATTCATAATCTGAGGTTGTTTATACTTTAGTATCTATTGGGACCTCTTTATCATCCACATCCATGATTCGTAAAAATGTTTTCCAATTTTTTTTAATATTTCCTTGAATATTGGTTAAATTAATTTATTCCCTTGTTTTAATTTTTATAAAATGTTTGGAAAGGAATCTTTCTATTGTTTTCCAAACAAGGTCCTTTATGACCATTTCAACAAAATTAAGGAAAGAATGTTTTTAACTTATACAGAGAGTGGGCTATTTTACCCCATTATAACACCTTAAAAGCTTCCCTTACAATCTTATAAAAATATTTTCAAAATAAATATTTTTTTATAATTACGTTACTTTTATATTATTTCAAACTAGAAAAATATATTTCTCTCAAATACTTTTGATTTCATCTATGTCAACATCCTTTGATGTATTTTACAGTTGTTTGAAGTTGATTTGTTATGATATAGTCTTCTATATTATATTGAAGGTTTTCAGATATGTTTTACTATTGATGTGTTATTTTTATACCATTCATGGTTTATGGTTAATGTATTAACATTTAGTTTTCCCATTTTAATACCAATGTTTATGTTATATTTCATCCTTTTCATATGAGGAATGCATTGGACTTAGTAAGTGATAAGTGGATCCCGCTATATCTCCTCGATGCATTGTTAGGTCTCATGATACAAACTAATGTCTTAGAAAAAGGCCTTGGAAAAATCTTATTTGTAGTCTTTTCATAAGGCCTTAACTATGTGGTTATGATGTCTGACATTATGCATTCCATCATTATGAAATTGGCTATTGATATTACATGTGATTATTTGACTAGTAGAATATCCTTGTGATTAAGTAAATGACATTATTTGATTAATCTTTTCTATATTATGCTGATGTTTAAGTTTAAAAGGCTTGTGTTTTATTCTTATACATTGCCTTAAATGTTTATGCTTATTTATGAAAGTTTCCGCTATATTGTTATCCTTACTGAGCACCTAATCTCACCCCTTTATATGTTTTATTTTCCCCAAGATGCGAATAAGTATATTATGAATGACCTGAAGGGATAGTATAAGTGATATGAATGTGTTAAAAGGATACATAATGCTTTTTTTTCATTTTATAACATAATGTAAAACATATGTGTGTATCTACTACTTCCATGGATACCAAACTGATCAGTATTTCAGGATTAGATTCGTTGTGATCATGAAAATGTTATGTAATAATGCAACGACACTAGGTAACTAGTCTCGGGGTGTTAATTTTGGTATCAGAGGAAGTTTATTTCAATCATTGGAAACTATATTTATAAAAACTCTGATTAGAGAACGTTTTCTTAAGATAAAAATTACTTATTAGTATAGAAGAACTTCATAGAATTTTTGCAATGTACATGTTTTGTGAGTTTTCCAAGAAACAAATAGTTTTTCGGATATGAGCAGGTAGAGGCGGCTCTGACACATATGTACCAAAGAGTAAAAACTCCAACAAAGAGTTTCGGGCTTGAACCAAGGTATCTTGGTACACGACAATGGGCCTTACTGCACTCTTTTTTTACGACACTCCGGAGAGTTATGATTAGGAAAATTCACATTTTCTTTAAAAACCATTATAAAGGATTATTAGTATATAACTCTTCAAAGAAATTTTTTTCTGATTATGGATTATATCCATAAAATGTTCAATTTATGTTAAGTGTTTTACAAGTTTGGAATCATGTATTGTGATCCATTAACTAATATAATGTATGCCATTGTTTAGAAATGGTTCCTAGTGGAAGGAATGGAAACCGTATCAATGCACATAATCCATGTAGAGATCTCCCTCCAACTAAAGATAATTATATTGGAGTTGGTGATGCAACTAGTGCTAATCAGTTTATCACCATACCGGGACCACTCACTCAGGTTACGAATAATAACCTTACCCATATGGAGCACCTTTATCCACAATGTAAAGGGTCAATGTTAGACCGCTTCATGAGAAAACCACCACCAATATTCAATTGGACTACAAATCCATTTGTGGATGAGCAATGGATAAGTTCCTTAGAGAAACTATTTCATGCTTTGAGGAGTAACAAAAGGGAAAAAGTTCTCATGTAACTTTATCACCTCACAGAAGATGCAGATTAATGGTGGTTATTAATTCCAAACACAATGGAAGATGAAAAAGTATCAAATATGTAATAGAGGGAGTTTAAAAAGATTTTCTTAGAAAAATAATTTCCTCATAACCATCAAGCGGATATGGAAAGACCATTTATTAGTTTGATGGAAAAGGAGGATGCGAATGTTACAAAGTATGAGGCTAAATTTATAAGGTTAACAAGTAATGCATCAGATTATATATGTAACCCAAGGAGTAATATTGACCGATTCTTTGATGGGTTAAAACAATTTCTCCATTCAGCATTAGTCTCACAATACTTCTCATCTTATAAAGATATTGTCTCACATGATATCAAGATAGAAAAGGAATTCTCTAAGTCCTACAACTTTAAAGAAAATCAAGAGAATAAGAGATCTGCTGAACACTCTAGAAATGGAAATAAGGGGAAGAAGGGAAAACATTAATTTCAATCCTGTAGTAGATGTGGAAAGAAACACTCCAATACTTGCCTGAAGGGAATGAGTCTGTTACAAGTGTGGTGAAAAAGGTCACCAAGCTCGTGATTGTAAGGTAAATAAAGATGCTGTCAATGTTGATTTCTATAATTGTAGATAAATGGGGCATTATGCAAATGAATTACCTAATCACTAAGGAAAATTATAGCAGAAAAATCCAAGGGAGAAAGTACAAGCTTATATGATCACTACTACTGAGGTTGAAGCTCTAAATGACGTGGTGGAGGGTAATTTAATGGTTTACTCATGTTTAGCCAATGCTTTATTTGATTCTGGGTCATCTCATTGTTTCATATATTCCTAGTTTACTAAGAAAATTTCATATTTCCAATTTTATTTTAAAGGGATTTGTCAGTCAAAACTCCTAAGGGAAGTATCATTGCAACAATGTTTTATGAATCAATCCCCATTAAGGAATATAAATGGTCTTTATTTGCTGATCTTATCATCATAACCATGATTTAATTTGATATAATCCTTGGTATGGATTGGATTTTGGACCATGATACAAAAATTTATTATAAGAAGAAGGAGGTTATAATTTTTGATGATGATAAAGAGTACCTTATCTTTAGAGAAAAAATGTCACCATCTAATTCTTATCTAGATCAGCTCTAATAAATTCAATTATTGGGGAGGAAGAGAGTGAAATAACTATGGGTTAGGAAATTAATGTTCAAATGTAGGATGTACCTATTGTGCTATAATATGTTGATGTGTTTCTAGAGGATTTACCTGGACATCTTCCAGAATGAGAAATTGAGTTTTCCATTGATTTAATTCATGGTTCAAGGCCCATATCGAAGACCCGTTATAGAATAGCCACTATGGAATTACTGGAACTAAATAAAAAACTAAAGGAATTGTGTAATAAAGGATTTATTCACCCTAGTTTTTCTCAATGGGGATCCCCTATTCTTTTTGTTAAGAAGAAAGATGGATCTATGAGGTTGTGAATTGACTACAGGGAGATCAATGATATAACAATAAAGAACAAGTATCCCCTACCTCACATTGATGATATATTCGATCAACTTCATGGAGATCAATTTTTTTCAAAGTTTTACCTTCGACCTGGATATTATCAGTCATGTGTGAAGAATGAAGACATTTCGAAGTCATCATTTCATACTAGGTATGGGCATTACGAATTTACAGTAATGCCTTTTGGACTTACTAATGCACCCACTATTTTTAAGGATCTAATGAATATAGTTTTCAAGGAATATCTTCATGACATTGTAGTGGTATATATTGGTGATATCTTGGTTTACCCCAAAATCTATGAAGATCATGAAAGTCACTTGCGCACTATTCTAAGGACTCTTAGGAGAAATGAATTATATGGGAAGTTTATAAATTGTGAATTCCGGCTTCAAGAGATTTCTTTTCTTATCCATATTGTCTCTAAGAATGGAATATCTGTTGATCCTTCTAAGGATAGAGAAATACAAGAATGGCCAACACCAGCAAGTATAACTGAGGTACAGAGTTTTATTGGTTTAGTCGGTTATTATCGGCGTTTCATCCAAGATTTTCCCCGATTGTCTAACCCATTAACCAAGATCACATGTAGTGTGGTTAATTTTTTTTGGAAAAAAAAGTGTGAAGAATTTTTTGAAAAAATGAAGAGGATATTAGTCAATGATCCTATTTTGACTCTACCATTGGGGAATGATGAGTTTGTTATTTATATTTATTCTTTAATGAAAGGACTTGGTTGTCTCCTTATATAAAATGATAGAGTTATTGCCTATTCATCAAGACAGCTAAGAATTCATGAACAGAACTATCTCACTCATGGTATTAAGTTATCAGCTGTAATATTTTCTCTAAAGTTATGGAGACACTATCTCTATGGTGAAAATTGTGAGATATATACCGATCAAAAGAGTTTGAAGTAAATTTTATCACAGGAAGAACTCAACATAAGGAAAAGACGATGGCCTAAACTACTCAAGGATTATTATTTCACTATACACTACCAACTGGGGAAGGAAAATAAGATGGCAGATGATTTGAGCATAAAGGATTACGGAGTTTTGAACAATATGAGAGATGGAATGGATCCTATGTTCATAGATCTAGTAAAGATGGATATGGGAATAATCATGGAAGGAGAAACATCAATAATTTTTCAAATGGTTACCAAACCGTCTTTACTAGAAAGGATAAAAAGTTCTCAGAATAATGATGAGGAGTTTTAAAAGAAAATTAAAGCTTTGAATGTTAGGAGATTGATTGAATTCATATATGAAGATGAAATTTTAATATTTGGGAAGAGAATTTGTTTTCGTAATATACCTGGTCTAAAAAGAGAATTGTTTGATGATGCTCATAGCTCCAATTTCTCTATACACCATGGTAGCACTAATATGTATAGATATTTGAAGGAACATTTTTGGTGGGACAACATGAAGAGGGAGATTTCTGATTATGTATTAAGATGTATGGTTTTGCAACAGGTTAAGGCTGGAAGACAACATCCTGGAGGAGTTATGTAACCTCTTCCCATACCTAAGTGGAAATGTGATGATATTACGATACACTTTTTCATGGGGCTACCAATGACTTCTAGAAGGAATGATGCAATATGGGTCATTGTTGATCATTTTACCAAGTTGACACATTTTATTTCTATAAGAGAAGATTTACAGCTTGAAAATTTAGTAGGAATATATATTAATGAAGTTGTAAGACTTCATGATGTACCCATATAAATTGTTTCAGATTGTGATTCCCATTTCACATCAAGATTATGGAAAAATATTTATAAGGACACAGATACTGAACTTCGTTTGGGCACTGCCTACCACCCTCAAACTTATGGAAAATCAAAACAGACTATTCAAACATTAGAAAACATGTTGAGATCTTTCTCAATTGACTTTAAAGGTATGTGGGATCTGTATTTACCTCTGGTATAATTTTCCTATAACAATAACTTCCATTCAAGAATTCAGATGGCACCATATAAAGCGTTATATGGAAAGAGATGTCACACACAAACTTGTTGGGATGATGTTGGTGAAAGAAAACTCATAGGTGCATAACTTGTTAAGGAAATAATGGAAAAGGTGAAGGTTATCCAAACTCACAACAAAGAATCTCAAAGTAGGAAAAAGAGCTATGCCGATAACTGAAGAAATGATTTGGAATTTCAAGTAGGAGATCATGGTTTTTTGAAGTTATCTCCATGGAAGGGTGTTATACTATTTGGTAAGAAGGGAAAATTAAGTCCCAGGTATATCATAAATTTCAAAATTCTAGAACGAACTGAAGTTGTAGCATTTTGTTTGGCAATACTGCCAACTCTCTCCAAAGTTCATGATGTATTCCACGTATCACCATTGAGAAAATACATGCCTAGTCCAACACATGTACTCACCTATGAAGAAATATAACTGGAACCCGAACTATCTTATTGCGAAGATCCCATCATAATTCTTGATACTAGAGAACAAGTGTTGAGAAACTAGGAAACTCGTCTGGAAAATGTTCTATGGAGAAACCATAAGATGGAAGATGCAATGTGGGAACCTGGGGAACTTATGATGAAGAACCACCCGAATATTTTTATGAAGTAATATTCTAGAAATTTTGAGAATGATATTATTTGAAGGAAGGAAGAATGTAACACCTCAAGCTTCCATGGTACACCTCCCTTTGAATAATATAATAGCTTGCGCTGTACGCAACTTCGAGTTCTAACACACCACGACCAATCAAACTAGCCGTTATGAATAGTAATACCCACTTTTTAAAATATTATAATTTTTTTTCAAAATGGACTTCATTTTTGTATTTGGAATATCAAAATTATCTTATGGTTATTTTTTGGTATTTTTCTGAAAGTATTTAATTTTTGATGAATAGTGAAAAACACCGTGTTATTGTTTAAAAATGACTTTTTATTTAAATAATTATTTATTTTATTTAAATTTATTTTAGGTAAAAATAGAGATATAATACCTATATATGATCAATGTAATTCATTGGAGTCATTTTATAATAATATTAGATATATAAAATTTTATTGAACTTTTTACCGTCTTTTACCCACCTTCTAGGGCCTTTGCAAATTTGCATAAAATGTAATTTTACCGCATCTATGAATTGAATTTCAGAAATCTAAGATACACAGTTGAAATTATTAAGTAAAATGTTATTCAATAAGATGAAAATAATTTTTGTTGAATAGTAACTTTTGACTTTTATTTACCACGGTTAAAAGTAAATAGGGTAATTAAAGGTAAAAAATGATATTATAATTACCCTAACACATTCCCTAATTCTATTGGATAACAATATTTCAACAAAAAATAAAACTTAGGAATAATATATGATTCATTTGGTCCACTTGTATCAGATTAGGATATTTATTATTATTTTATTTAAAGAAGAGTTAAAAGTGTTAAATTCAAAGTTTAATAACTATACCATTTTTAATATAGGGTTATACATAAGATAAATTCGACTATAAATATTCATTATAAAGATAAATATATTTCCTACATAATGGTAGTTTATTTATAAATTTTTGACAATAAATAATTAAATTTATTTATGACACTATAATGATGCAGTAATTACCTTGTTAATGAAGGATTAAAATAATTGATATTATAAATTTAAAAATAAATATAAATTGAAACTTCTGATGAATTACAATAATTTTATTTGTTAATATTACATGTTATGTATGATTAAATAATTTTTTAAGTGATAAAGTTGTTATGACTTTCAGAAAAAGAAAATACCAAATAGTGTCAAAATTGACAGAAATGAGTTTTTAAAAAAAATACTATATTATTAATTCATATAATATTCCAAAAATATATGGTTCAGAAAAAGGACTTAGATAAGGTTATATATATCAATAATTAACCAATTTGGGTTCTCTTTGATTTTTATAGTAATTTTATTAACCATTTATTATAATAATACAAGAATACATGGTAAAAGTAAAACTATTTAACTAAGAGTTAAATCTAAAAGATAAGGTTAATATGGAGACCTAACCTATCTAAAACCTTTTGGTTGAGAGGTGTTAGACCCATCCCCACCTTATCCTCAAAATAAATCTTTTTAGAGCCATTATAAACTAAATATGATTATATAATAAAATAATATTTCTAGGTTTTCCTTAAGTGACCCCACCTCTCTTATAAAAGGGTACTTACCCTTCTCTCAAAATCACACCTCCAATGCCATTTTTCTCAGACAAAACCTGCTTAAATATCCTCCCAACTACCCTCACTTAGAACTAGAGGCCTTAATTTGATCAGAAATCCAACCTAAGAATACCTTTTGATCAACTCAAAAGGAAACACCTGAAGAATAAGTAATAATTTCACCACCTATTTCAATGTTCTTTTCTTCTTCCACTTCCTCTTTCTTTTGTTGTTTCCATAATAAAATAATAAATCTAGTAACTTATACATACTGTGATGTTATTATAAATATTTTATGACTATATTCATTATTCTATCCATCCTATGAATGACATGTCACCATATGTGCGTAAGTACGACTTACCGTCTCCACGTTGCGGTGTAGTTTGTTATTCAAACACTTCATTATTTAGATGAGTATAATAATGAGTATAAATAAGGTAAATAATAAATAAAACATGTTTTTGATTCTTTATATATGATATAACATCCAATTACATACAATTTCTCTATAAATAGAATGATATTTTCGCTCGTGCGTACGTACGGATTATCGTCTCCACGAATGCGATGAAATTCATTCCCCATCATAACCATTCAAGAATAATTTTCATTTTATGATTAAAAATAATGTATAATAACTTAATATCATTCCATATATGAATAAAATACATCGTATCCATAAAATACATGGTTTATGTAACCAAGCATATAAAGGAAAACAAATCAGTTAATACCCAAAACAATGATACTACTAAAATATTATTAACAAAGAAATATTAGAAGATCATATATGATATCATATTTATGTATGTGGTTCTTGTATAATTTAATAAAAATTATTTAACTATTATATAAGATGTTAACATACCCTCAATCAAGTAAAAGTACAAGGTAAGGGTTAATTCTACAATCTATTCATTATCCAAGGTTGTTTATACATGAGTATCTACTGGGACCTCTTCATCATCCACATCCGTGTTTATTAAGAATGTATTTCAATTTTTTTTACTATTTCCTAGAATATGTGTTAAATTCATTTATACCCTTGTTTTAATTTTTATAATTTTTTTTGAAATGAATATTTTCGTCATTTTCTAGACAATGTCCTTTACGACCTTTTCATCAATATTATGAAAAGAATGTTTTTTAACTTATATGGAGGGTGCGGTTATTTTCTACCATTATAACACCTTCAAAGTATTCCTTTCAAGATTATAAAAATATTTTCCAAATAAATATTTTCTTTTATAATTATGTGACTTTTAAATGATTTCTAAATAGAAAGAGATATTTCTCTCAAATAGTTTTGATTTCATATATGACAACACCCTTTGATGGATTTTACACTTGTTCGAAGTTGATTTATTATGATACAATCTTCCATATTGTATTGAAGGTTTTTTGATATGTTTTACTGTGGATGTGTTATTTTTATACCATTCATGGTTTATGGCTAAGGTATTAACATTTCCTATCCCTGTTTCAATACAAATGTTAATGTTATGTTTCTACCTTTCCATATGAGGAATGCATCAGACTTAATAAGTGACGGGTGGAGCCTGCTATATCTCCTCGATGCATCGGTTGGTCTCACGAGACAAACTGGTGTCTTGGAACAAGGCATTGACTAAATATTATTTGTAGTATTGGCATGAGGCCTTGACTGTGTGGTTATGATGTCTCACATTATGTGTTCCATCATTATGAAATTGGATATTGATATTACATGTGATTATTCAACTAGTAGAATATCCATGTGAATAAGTAAATGGAATTATTTGATTTATCTTTACCGTATAATGCCGATGTTTATGTTTAGAATGATTTTGTTTTAGTCTTATAAATTGCCGTAAATGTTTATGCTTATTTATAAAAGTTTCCTCTATATTGTTATCCTTACTGAGTACCCGAGCTCACCCCTTTATATGTTTTATTTTTACCAAGATGAGAAGAATTATATTATGACTGACCAGTAGGGAGAGTCTAAGGGAGATGAACGTGTTAAAAGAAGACACAATGCAGTTGTTTTTTTATTTCATAATGTAATGTAAAAATTATGTTTGTATCTAGTACTTACAAGGCTACTAAAACTGATCGGTCTTTTTGGATTTGATTCATTGTGATCATTCTAATGTTATGTAATAATGCACCGAATCTGGGTAACTAGGGTCGGGGCGTTACAGTTCACAACCCCCACATGGGCCTCACATCTCACAACAAAACCCCATAATAGGATTTTTAATCCAAACCTTGATTAAATCCTTCCACTAAACTCTCCCATTACAAAAAACTATCCAAATCGACTAAAAATGATGAAAGGATTCTAACATCGTGATCTATTTGAAAAAACACTCATAATGGAATACTTATAAGTCCAATTCTATCTTTGAGGCGAACAATACCTAAAACCCCCCACATTGGAAAAAGTACACAGTGTGTACTTTCGAGTACATGGCATGCAATCTCAAATTACCACATGGACATACAATTATATATGTCTAGGGTGTACATGGTTTCTGCCCATGTACTTCTATATGACCATGTACCCCCCACAAGGGGTGTCTTCGTGTGTACATGGCTACATTGATATGTCTCACTATATGGTGTGTACATAGAGTAAATAATGTGTACTTCATAAAGCTTTTTCTATCTATGTACTCAACCACATGACCAAGTATATGGTTAAGTACTCGTACATGGTGTATACCTAAAGTATATAGTGTGTTCTTTTAAAAACCCATCTTACTTGAAAAGGAAGAACACATGAAATGTGCTCTCTAAGCCACATACTGTGTACATGGGTACTCTAAAATGAAAATCCTTCAAAATAGAATGAAAACCCTATTTCTCCCTGATTAAGCCTTGATTGAACCCCCACGGGGTCCCCAATAACCTAGAAAAGGATTTAAAAACTTAAAAAAATATTCTATGAGGGTATATAGTGAAAAATTAAAAAATTACTACATTTGGGTGGAAAATACTAATGCCTCACGCCAAATCTTCCACGAATTTCCCCCACACTCTGATTCGGGCCTTAGATGAAACTTTAGTGGTGCCTACTCTCTTTCCCTCTCCCTCTTCTCTCCATATCCCTCTCTCAGCTGAAGATCCTAAAGGGGGAGTCCTGATGGGTGTACATGGAAGTCCATAGTGGAAAAGGAAAAGGGAAAAGGAAAAATAAAAAAGGACAGAAAAAGGAAAAGGAAAATGAAAAGAAAAGGAAAGGGTCATAGACCTAGCCTTGGTGCTCGACATAAGTTTATTCCTCACCGAAGAAAACCCCCCATTATGGACTCAACTATGGATATAGGAACTCAATCCAATTTTCTACTTGAAATATACAATAGAATAAACACTCATAAATAAATTTATGTTTAATTAATTAAATATTAAATATTCCATGAAAATTACAATGATTTGGATTTCCACCAAACTCCCATCCTAGGGTGAAAACAATATTATGGGACAAACAGAGTGGTAAAAAAATCATTATAGATCATATTATAAGTGAAATTACCATTTTTAACCTGCAATAATTTTAGAAAAAAAAATTAAAATTTCCACTTATTTTTTGCAACCCGTGTCGACGTGGGTCATCACAAACTCCCAAAAAAATGCTTCTCACCCCTAAGAAGCCTTAATGGTCAACCCATAAACATGATATCCCCCAATAACTGGTACAATCAATGATATGTCGACCATCCAATGACCAGTATTACAATGTCCAAAACTCTCTCCCAACATGAGAGTCATTCAACTATGTCTGATATGATTTTCCCCACCATAGGAGTATCCTTATCCTCATCTCTCTATCCAATGAAAAACCACATGACCCATGATACATCCTTCTCTAAGAAAAATGGACAAAAATGGCCAAACCACTCACACCTACACACCAAAATAAAAAACCACAACAACCCACATTTCCAAAACCAATTAAACAAGTTTACAACCTAAAAAAACCTATGATTCCCCACCATAATTATTTTATTAAACCACTATAAAAAGATCTATAATAATCATGCTCACAAAAGCCAAGGCCTAATAAAAATTGACTAAAACACAAAAAATACATGAACATGCTCCTTACACAGGCCAATTCCAACAAACCAAAGCACTCTAAATACTCCTATTTAACATCAAGGCATCCCCCACATGACACAACCAACAAAAAAACCACCCCCTAATAAATTTATCTAAATAAACAAGAATCCAACCATGCTTCCACTACACCTCCCAAATCACAAAAAAATGTGCAGGTCTATGGGTCCAACAAAACATTCCCTCTCAAGTCAACCATGAGATATGAAGCAATACCAATGATCCATTTCCCAAACATAAGTAATCCTCATGAATAACCAAATCATGGTGATAGAATACCTCAATGAACCCACCAAGGAGTAACCTCCATGCCCACCCAAGTCATCAGTGATAGTAGGCACATGGGCCCCATCGTACAACCCGAAAGACAAAATGTGGCAATAAAATCTCCCCACCAAGAAAAATGAACCATATAATTTAGGGGAACCACCAACTCATGGTAACTCAATCCCAAAAAAAGGATCCCTTAGGTGTCCTTATCCTCATCAGGCTACTAACAAAGAATTCAGAGCCTATTACCAACCCACAAGGGTTTCCATGCATCCCTCAACAAAGGTACTACATATCCAACATCAAATAACCTCTTTACAAATGATCTAGGTGACCTATCAACATAAGAGAATATATATAAATTCAGTTTGGTTGAGTATATTTCCATAAAGTAATTCTTTGATAAAACACCTTATAAGTAGTTGTTGACACTTTAACAACTAAACCTCCATCATTAGTAAAAAAATGGATAGGAATATGTTATATAGATTCTATATGACTAGAATGATGTATTAACATAATCAAATTACCCATAGTCCAAGATCTAAAAACCATAAAAAACCTTAAATCTACCAACACAATTGAATCACACTAGGTGAATTCACATAACTATAAAAAAGAATCCAAGAATAAAATTATCATGCTCTAGAAATTTGGAATTCCTTTTGGAAAAGTATTCACAATGAACTAGTCCGATATCCATAATATTTTTAGAAACATTTCTAGAACAACTTTCTACCAACTCCCCAAATCATAAAAATTATCAGCTCTAATATCATTATATAATGAACCTTCTTGGGTTGACCAAACACATCACCTGATTTGTCTTGCCACAAGGCCTCAATCATACCTCCTTTAATACTAGAGGATTATGACTAGTGGTGAGGGTCTAAAAGATACAATGGGGATACTTTACCCTCTATTAAAAGTGAAATAAAAATAGAAAATAACCAAACACATTCATAGGGGAGAATATAATATGAAACATAAATTATAAAATGAAACAAAACTGTGCTATAATAAATGAAATCCACCATACAATTATATAGATTCCCATGTATGAAAAAAATACAAGAACCCGTCATTCACAGGGCCAACCACATATAAAAACTAAAAAAACTAAAAATAAATACAATAAGATCCACTACCAACACTGAGCCAAACCACATCCCAAGACTCCAAGATTATAAATATGGAAAATTCTGATCTTGAGACTCCACATGAGTGGCTCTACTCAATAAATAAAGAACATGCCTCAAACCTGTCCACTGCGCAACCTATGATCCAACCTAAAACCAGACATCAGGTCTTCATGCACACTAAGGTACACATATATGGGTGAGAAATAAATCTCAATAGGTCACCCCAATGGTGGAACTGTAATATTATATCATAAAAGGGCATGAACATGTGATATAACCAGACTGGTCAAAAACCAATAATATCTAGAATAAATAAAACAACAACACAAAAGAAGGGGGAAAACTAAAATAAATAAATCGTCCAACAATATGTTCTAGTATGACACCCAAGATAAATCTACTACCACTCTAGCCCATTCTAGAGGATTTATAACACATGGATCCCTTCTCATATGATAACCAGAGAATACACTAGATCTACAGAGAAGTTTTAATATTTCTAAAGGAAAATTCATAAATGTCAGATCCTGGGGTGTAACCATTGGCATCCTTATGACAAGGTTCATCTATCGGGGTCTTGGAATCTAACATAATAATTTAACTGGAGATGGATCTCCACTCCACACATCTAAGAAACCTTTATATCCAGAATTTCATGCAAAGAAAATTAGGCTCTAAATGAGGGCCTGAAAGTATATACCATCCTAATGGAAATCCTCCAAATATGATCCAGATAGATACACTATCCTAAGGTATCACATCTACCCATTTTTCTAACATATACACTTTACCAAGGAATCCACTCAAGAATTTGGGATCCCACCACATCCATGGAATATAACCTCTATCAAGGGTGTAACCTTCAACCATAGGGGTGCACTCATTAATTCCATCCTTTATCTCCCTAATTCCATTTAATAATAGTCAGCTAATAAAGGAGATAAGTTGATCAAAACTCATGGCTAAGGCATGATCCTAGATATCTCACTGGTCTCCTCCCAAAACAATATTACTAATCATAAACTAAGTGAAACACCATGTAAAAAGGCCAACTAAATGTGGAAAAATCCAACATTGAACCCACAATAAAAATGACTAAACTATCCATGCTGATCAACTCTCAAACAATAAGCCTAGGGCCTCCCTTAGTACCCTAGATCCCAATATCCAATAAAAATATACCAAGGGATCTCCATGATCCACCTCATGAGAAAACACAACTCAAGTATCCCACGGTCCCTAGGGTCACAATTGAATGATGATGCCACACTCGAGACTCCCCTACTACACCCAAGCTCCCAATCCATTCCTTCCAAATAATCCTCAAATATCCCAAAGGAAAAAAAGAGAAAGAAACCCATGAGGGGTTACTATAGCTCATCCAAGAACTCTTGTCCAAAATCGGTTTGAGAAACATGAAAAAAGTGTCCCTTGGTATCCTTCAACTGATCCTCAATCAATATTACACCCAAAGGGTTATCTAAGAGCACAAGCCCACTAATAGGGGAATTCATAACAGTGCTTATAACCAACTAAAAATTAGTACCCCCATAAGGCATCCTTTAAAAAAATAAAACCTTAGGTTAATTACTACAAAATAAAACCATAGTTGGCTTTCCTAGAAAATGATCCATCCATGGGTACCAACTCATCCACATGGGTGGAATAAGTATTGACATGCCACACAAGAATTTTCAACTACCGACTATGGTAACCACTGATCATTTGATCAGTAAACAGACCATACGGGAATCCTAAACATTCCCCCAGACCACACTCAATAGATCAATTAAACCTATAAAAATCAACCATTCCATGGCATCAACCCACCTAATATTCTCCAGTAGAACTGATTCTAAAACACATGAGCTAAACCTAAAATTCCATAACATCAAGAAACTAACAACAACATGTAGGTAAAAACAAATATATACTCATAGATAATCCTTAATACTGACATATGTGATTTTTTAAAAGAACCACAAATAGATCACGATGGAACACTTGATCCAGGCTGATCACTAAACTCACAACTCTCACTCTATCCTCATATCTCACAACCTAACCCCTATGAGGATTCTAAAACCAAAACATTAATAAATCCACCTATTAAAATCTATAATTACAAAACATCCATATAGACTCTAAACACAACAAGATTCCTCCATTGTGATCTATGTGAAAAAATGCTCAGAATGGATTACTCATAATTACAATTTTGACTCTGGGGAAAAACCCCCCAAAACATATATTCCTAAAAAGTACATAGTGTGTAATTTTGAGTACATAAAATTTACTTCGAGACCCCTACATATATATATACTTTAATATGGCTAGAGCAGACCTAGGGTATACTTATGTACTACTACACGACTAGGGAATACATGGGGTCTGCCTGCGTACTTATATAGGGATATGTAACCCTCACATGGGGTGTCTTCCTAGGTAAATGGCCATATGGATATGTACCACTACATGGTGTTTACCCAGAGTATATGATGTGTACTTTCCAAAAATCCATCTGCCCATGTTCTCAGCCACATGGATAAGTATATGGATAAGTACTACTATACAACATGAACTTAAAATACACAATATTTAATTCTAAAAACTTATCTTCCTCAAACATGAAGAACACACAGTGTGTGTTCCTTGAACCACACATCATATATATGGGTATTCCTGAATAGAAACCACTCAAAATGGCTTGAAACCTCTATTTCTCCATTATTATGACTAGATCGACCTCCATAAGATTACTGGAAAATCAAAAATGGATTTAAAAACTTTAAACAACTAAGATATTTAGATTTGTAATGAAAACTTAAAAACGGGCCTATCTCAGGGTGGAATCCACTAGCACTTCATGCCAAATCCACCACCCACAACTGCCACACTCTGATTCAGTATTTAGAAAAACCTCTAATAAAGCCTCCTCTACTTCCCTATCCCTCTCTCGATCGATGATCCTAAATGGGGATCCCCCAAGGGTGTACAAAGAAAGATAATGTTGATAAATAATGAAGAAAAAGAAAAAATAAAAAGGTATGATAAAAATAAAAATAAAAAAAAGAAAATGGGATCAGGCCTAACCTTGATGCCTGACACAAGGTTATACTTAACCTAGGAAAAAACCACAATTCCAGACTCCACTGTGGAGATTAAATCTCAATCTGAAGCTCTATTTGAAATATACGACTAAATGAACACATGTGAATAAATTAATATTTAATTAATTAAATCTTAAATTTTATATAAAAATTTGAATGGCTTGGATTTCCACTAAACTTATATCCTTGGGTAAACATTCTATTTCCAGACCATTGGAGTAGTCATAAAATTTACTTGAGAGCATCTTATAAGATAAATTATCATTTCCTTTAAAAAACATCTTGGAGAAAAATTAAAATTTCCCTTGATTTTCAAAACCGGTGACGATGTGGGCGGTCACATTTTTCTTCTGAAATGACCACCTCTAAAATACTTAATCTAATTAACAATGGATATCTCCAAAGGAGTAAGGTAAAATTCTTAATCAATTTTTTCTTTCCTCTTTTACTTTCTTTCATCTTCTATATCCTCTAAAAATAATCTATCATTTTTAAATAATTACATCATTATCATAAGAATTTTGAAATTTTATTATATTTATAAGATAACCATTTTTTCCATCCTACCAGCCATTAAAAAAATGAAAATTTCACTTGTATTATGTGTTTATTACTACCTCCATAAGTGGTGTGATCCATTTTTCATAACTTCCTTACATGGTTTGTTTTAGGGGGTATTTAGTGGATTAATATGATACTTATAACATTATTATTATTATAAAATTATAAACCATTCTCTATATTACTCTAATTTTATATAAATGAATGAATCAATTGTGAATACTTATGGACTAACACATCCATAAATGTGATTCATTTTTTTCATATATTCTGTAATAATGATATTATTCCAAAAAATCACTTTTTTAATCATACTCACCCATAGAATATAACTCATTCTTGTTTGGGTCACTTGAACCACTTACTTTTACAATTCTATAGATTTATATCATGCATGACTATAAAAACTCAACCAATGGTTCTATTATTAATTAATGTGAATATAATTTTTGGTTTATGGTTCAATAAATTTCATATTAATATTTAAATTATTATTATTGCACCATACTTTTTTTGTTAAAAATTACCAAAATAAGCTCGTCACCAACTTCATAACTGTGAATAAAAACTAAAATACTTTTTAAATGAAATCATAACATTATAAATCATTGTAAAAAATATTTTAAACTACCTATAATTATCTCATAATGAATAAATTTTAATCTCTAAACAAGAATATACACCATCATTATGAAACTAGTATAAAAAAAGATTGAATCTAATAACACCCGATGATATAACTAATTAATATATTTAAAATAATTAATTATAAATTAAGTTTATAAAAAAGTTACTAGTTTGAATAAGGTTATAAAATAGGTAATTAATATAATTAATTGTGTTTTACATGATGTTATATAATTTTCAGCTAAGCGCCACTTAAGGTAAGGGTTTTGCATCTCAATTTTTCTTCTTTAACATATGATGCACATTCAATACATATTTGTTTTTCCTGGTGGTGTATATATTATCCAATGATTTCTTATATCATAATTTTGTATGAAATATAATTTATTTAAAAATCCATCTAATTTTTTACCTTTCATGGGTTATCCATTTGAAAGTTAATGATGATATAAGGGTTTTTTTGGACTAAAACCGGTTTTTTGAGTTGTAATGTCTCTTGTTGATTTTCTTACTTATATTCTTGGTTTCTTCCACACAAATATTTTATATTTTACTTTATTTTTATCTCTAGTGAAAATAAAACTTTTGATTCAAATCTTCATTCTTGAATAATTCCTTCTACATAAAAGTATGATATTGTTAAAAATAACTCTCATTCAATTTAATTATGTTTTATCTTAAATGTACATATTTCCCCTTCCAACAAATGTTCTTATTTATATTCGGAAACCTAATTATGTTTTATATTATGTTACCTTTATATTTCCATTATTCTCTTTTCAAAAATAAGTTTTATTAACTATTTTTTATTATTTGGGATTTCAATAAATGTATTTTAAATTACTATAAAGGTTTTCCTTCCATATTTGTTTGTTTTATCTTCTACTCCAAATTTCCTTGACCTATTATTTATTTCCTTTTAAAGGATCCATTAGTGAATTTAATTTTTGTTATTTATAAAAGTATTTTTTAATAGTTTTCACTTCACATTTTGGAAAATAACTTTTGAAATTGACTCGTAAATTCCTCATTTTATGAAAATGTTAAAAATCTTTTTGAAAATATATTTTAAGGGGTTTTACATGTTATTACATTATTTTCCTGTAATGAAAATTATTTTCAATGAATCTTATGTTATATGTTTAAAAATTGAGTTTCTAAATAAACATAATTTATAATGATTTTGATACTAAAAGGGGTATTTCCATTTATTTTTCAATGTGATATAATCAATGATCTTGAAAAGGTATTTTTCATCTATATTAACATCCTTAATTATTTTTTTACACCAGGGAAATATTCTTATAACACCATCCTCTTTATTTTTCTATATGTCTTATGAAAAGTTATATGGAATACTTCATGAAACACATATCTTTTTCTCGGGTTAGTTATGAAATGTTTGAAATATGAATGTTTTCATGTTATATTAGAACAAAAATGTATAGTAAATTATTATTGATGGGTGGGTTCTTATATATCACTCTTATGAATTGGTTATGATTTCATATGACATGAGTTGATTAACTATTTTTTAGAAATAAAACATGTATCTTTGTTCAAAAGTTTGTTACATGTACATGATATGAGTATCATTGTTCCTATGTTTTTTTGTGAACATAATGTGGGTAGATTTGTTTACAAGTTTGTTGTGAGAACATGATATGGGTAGCTTTATTCATAAATTTTTATGTGAATGTGATATGGGAACCTTTTTTCACAATTTTTTTTGTGAGAAACTAATACATATATCTTTTTTCATAGGTTTCATGTGTGAACATGATACAAGTATCTTTGTTGACATGTTTTTTGTGTGAATGTGATGAAGTTATCTTTGTTCTCATGCGTTTTGTGTGAACGTGATACATATAGATTTGTTCACAAGTTTTTGTGTGAACATGATGCATGTATCTTGATTGAAAATATTTTTTATGATTATGTTTGTGTCAAAATTCCTTATATTATATGATTCAATGACATGATTTATTTAAATATAATGATGATAATGTCCCTTGACTCATGTTAATTTTCTCACACTCTTTTAGAATTGTATATATTTTTCATTTGAGATTAAATGTCCATATATCATGACTTACGGACAAATATTATTTTTATATATTATTTTTAATAATATATATATCCCTTACTCATGTTTCCTTATATTCTTATGATTTAACCTTGATGACATATTGATAATTTTTCCTTTTCTGAGTTTTGAGCTCACCCCTTATTTATGTTTCCATTTCGCAGGTTATGAAAATGAGTACAACTTATGAGAAGTATAGAAGGGAGTCTAGTGTGGATTAATTATGGAGAAATATTAAAAAGTATCATAAAATAGGTTTCTTATATAGATGAACCTCAATGACACTACACATTCTATTCTTGGGATTGTGTGTTTATTTGTGAGATGTAATGTTTAGCTTATGGAAATGATGTAAAATAAATATATTTTTAGCTTGGGTCATCTAATTTTTTATTAAATACAATGTTAAAAGAATTTTTTTACCATTGGAATTGAGAGTGTGAGTCTAGGTAACCTCAATATTAATTAAAAAAAGTGAATTGAAAAAACATTAAAATGAAAAGAAACTAACCGAACAAAATTAGCATGGACTAGATATATCAAGGAAGAACTTAAACATAAAAATATAATTGATATGCCTCTTCAAAATCAAAAATAAACTAACTTGACATGTTCCAAATAGGAATAAACTAACAAAAAATTACTTGAAATGGATTAAACAAAATTGAAATGAATTAAACTAAACTAACTTAATATAGCTTTAATCTAATAAAAATAAACTGAACCAATCTAAACTTATTTAAATGAAATACAATTTTACTAAAATGAATTAAATGAATATGAATTGGATTGAACTTACTCAAACTAAATAGAATAAAATAAATTAAAAATAAACTATAAAATATTTAATGTTTATGTGTAAACTATAAATAGATTGCAGTTCAGAAACTGTTTATAGTTTGTAATCACTTTTTAAACTGCTTGTAAACTATTTAAAAGCCGTTTAAAAATAGTTTTCAAAAATTATTGTAATATATTTGGAAAAACTTTTACTATTTATTCATTCAAGCTAATATTTACCATGCACCCTTCTCATGTATTCTCTAGATACCCTTGCATAATCCAAAAACACCTCATTTGTTCATAATTATCAAATTCAACCCCAAAAAGTCTAATTAGAGATTCCAACAGCAATATATATTATAAAACGATGAGTCTTAAAAATTAAAACTCAATATTATTGATATTTTAAAGATTTAACACCCACAACCTCAACATCTCTTATAGTTCCAATCAAACCCAAAAACCTCAATATCCAAAACCACAATTCTCATCCTAAGACTAATGAATAACATCCCAATCATTTATTCAAGATAAAATGAGCATGGTTTAATTATTAATTACCATAATACAATCTATATTACCATTAAATTATTTATCCATCAAATATGATACTTCCCCTTTCCACTTATACCCCAAATATCCTCCAAAGGGTTAAAATCTAAAATAACAACCCAAACGAAAATGATCTCACCCAATTAAAATTAAGTAAATTATATATAATGGTTTCATCCTAAATAATATAGTACCAAATCCATATCACACATATGACCCAAAATCAACACCATCCTTCCACTTAATATAAAACCCCCAAACTTGATCTTCAAACCAAACACAAAATAACAATTCAATCCCTAATCAAATCAAGGAAAATAAATAAAATTACAAATAAAATAAACCATAGAAACAAAAAATCAATTAATTCCATACCTTATAATAGGAAAACATAAAACCATAATTCCAACAACAAAAATATCAATATCTCACATAATACATATTAATTGAACCAACCATGTCATAATCAACAAGATGAAATAAGTTTTAAAATGAAAATAAAGTGAAAAACTTTATTTAAAATAAAAATCATGATTTTTAAGACACAAAGTCATATAAACTTAAAATTTTATAAATTCACCCCTTTTAATTTAAAATAAAAAAATTCCAATGTTTTGATAAAAATAACATTTGATTTATCCTAAATTGGTCCCAAAAAAATCATGAAACCAATTTTATAAAAAATCAGTGATATTATTACATTTTACATGGTTTTATACAAATCATACATCTAAATACACCCATGAATATAAATAATGATTTCAAAAAAAAAAAGATTTAGGAAACCCCATTCCATTAAATTTTCAAATTAAATGTAAAAAACTTATATCAACTAAACTGATTGAAAATAAAATAATAAACTCAAAATTTATAAAATGAATAAATGTGTATTAGCTTTAAAAATAAATCATCACTTTCAAATTTAATCCCATTCATATTATTAATTAAAACAATTACAAAACATTAAAATTATTGATTTAAATTATTTCAATTCATTCAAAAAATAATAACATTATTAATACACATCATTGTCCTTATACACCTTTAAAAAATAATTTAAACCACTAACCCATTTTTAAACACATGTAACTTAAAACCATCCCTTTTTCATTACCTAATACCCCAAATATTAAACTATTTACACGTAGATTTTCACAAGTAAATTAAATCATCAATATAATATTATTGAATAATGTTTTCTTTCATTCAATCTCATTTATAAGGGGTGGTATTAAACATAGAAGGGAATGTGCCTCGAGTGAAATTGTTTTTCTTGGGAAGAAAGAATAAAGACAATAGTGATATAAATTAAAAAATGAAAGAAAAGATTATATTTTTTATTATGTAGATTTCAAATTATAATAACTAATTTGTGACTCTATATCTAATTTATATTGTCAATAATGTGATTTGAGGTCCCTTTATGAGCAAGGGGGTGAAAATTTCAGGTCAGATGATTATTTACAATATATTTTATGTGATGATCACCACTAGAGAGTATTCCATCGACCCAAGAAGAGTATCATTCCCACTTGGTATTAGCCCACTTCATTCACCTCTAATAGCTCTAGTAGCCCCATGTTTCAAGAGGCCGATGAAGATGTAAGAGATACTAAAAATTTAGCCACATAGGATTGTGAAAGAAGTAAAAAAATCCAATGTGAATTTTTTAAGATCTATGAAAGATTTATATTCATAAATTTTAATAAATAACCCTATTAATTATGATACATGAATATTGATGATGCAATCCTTTTATGATGCACTTGATAACGATGATGAAGGTCCTAATAGTGAGCTGAGATATTTTTGGAGTTGGTTCCCTAGGACTAACTATTTGTACATTGATTACATGTATATTAAATGATTTGAATATAAATAAAATATCTTATTACATATTGGTCATTATTCAAAATGACATTAATGTAATAATATCCTAGAGTATTCATTACATTAATAAGGTCATAGAATCTCCCTATTATGATGAGAACCTTGAAGTGCTATGATAATATTCTTAAATATAGTTCTATGATTGGATAAAATTCTATGATAGTAGACATAAAATAGGACTTTTAGGTGTGAGTACTCATAAGTGGATACTGATTCTTCTCATAAATTTCACACGTGGTAATCTATAAGATGAGAGATTATGAGAAATCACATGCGTGCAATAATTCTATTGGTTTTGATGCCATCAAATATTCATATCTATGAGCATGTTTAATGGTCCTTAAACTGTATGATTATTATTAATTCATGTCACTACTCATATAATTTTATTTGTTTACAAAAACTTTGATGTTATATTTTTTTTGTGAGGTAGGGCATGTTGTGTGTATCATTATTGTCATGTTATTAATTGATAAGTAGAGGATGTATTTTTTCCGTTTTATCTTTACAGAAGTTGATATCATGGCTCTTTGATTGGAATAGAACCGTCACATTAAATTCCATGTCCACTGTGTATCAACGTGTTTATTTTAAATAATAAAATAAATACATATCGAGTTTGTAGGTTGGTGAAACATATATGAAACCCTCTTGATGAAATATTATGAAAAATAGAATATTTTATATAGAGAGACTTAATATGTGTTTGTCCATGTTTTGACATTAAGTTATTTATTTGGGGTGCCTTGAACCGCTTCTAGACAGTAATATTGGACTTTATGGAATCCCGTCTAATTCGAATGGAAAGAATCCCATAGTGTTAAACACTAAGTGTTTTTGTTGATCTCAATTAAATTATATTTTAATTTAATTAATATAATTAAAATTGTTCTCAATACTGATGAATAATTTTATTCATGTTTTATTGATCGCAAATATTTATTGATGAATAATGTTTTTAATATTTATTTGGGTGTTAAATAAATTCTAGGGGAGTTTGAACAGACCAAGAGCATGTCTGGTGAAAAATATTAATTAACATGATAGTTTAATAACATTTTTTATTATGAAAGTTAATATTCACCAGATAATAATAATAAAATATGTGAAATTTGTTTTATTAAATATTACAATATTGTTTAATGGTTGAAATTAAATTTAAATCATATTTTAACCTAATCCCTATATCTATAAATATATGGTTATGTCTATTGTGTGTGGTGGTACAAAAATAGTGATTCATCATGAAAAATGAAATAATCTCTCGACTCCTCATCTATATCTCCCTCAAGAATGAGAAACACAAGAGAGATTCCTTCAAGACTAAATGATGAGCGATCAACACGAATAAAACGTGAAAATTAATTCACCATGATAGCACCCTTAAATCGATTAGTGTTTCATGGAGATCAAAGGAGAACACATGGATCACTGTTAGAGGTATTATACTCTTGGATCCTCACATCTTAGTGAAGGAAATCTGAAAAGGGTCTGTCATAAGATCATTATTTTCAATGAAAAAAATATCCTAATACAAGGTATTTATTTTCTTCAGATCTAAATAAATTAACTATATATTCAATGTTAAATATCCTCAATCGGGGTTCTGGGACATTTTATTGAAAATAAATTTAAAATATATCACCCACCACTACTTTCTTATATAATTCCTGAAACCTTCAAGTGGTATTAGTGGGGCCATGTTTTAAATTTATTATTATTTATCAGATTTTTGATCTATACGAAATCATGGTTTAATGTTTCATTTCATATTATTCATTATTTAATCCAATTTTAATTAACTTGTTATCAACATATTAATCATGTTTATTAAGTGTTTCATTTTCTTAAAGGTCTAAGAATAGAGGATGAATGACTAGAGATGATATTGGGAAGTGAAATTTTTTTCTAGTAAAAAAGGGTTACATGGCATGTAGCCAGAGTACATACTATGTACCCATGTGCACTGCACCTGAATGTGTTGCAGGAAACATGACACATCAAGAAGTTAATTACATACAGTGAATTTATTGCACACTAAATTTAGACTAGGCCAACTTAGAACAAAAAATGTAAGATTATAAGGTGTGTAGATATCATACACACTATGTAGTATATACAGGCTAGCTGTGTAAATCATGAAATCTATGTGGTCAATATAAATGGTCCAACCACATGAGACTAATAACCTATAATATTTATGATATACATGATGTTTATGTGGTGTACACACTATGTAGTTCATAATTTACCACATCTAAAATATATGTTGATCTATTTTGTGAGAATAATGAACACACAACACAAGGGATAACCATCATATATCTAGATTGTACATGTCATGTAGTCCCACTAAGATAAACTCCTAAGACTGAGGGTTTATCATTAACACACAACAACAAGATACACGATGTGTAGCTAGAATGTACGCTCAGTGTAGTCTCGTTAAGTTAACACACCAAATCCTGAAGAATGTGACATAGATACATAATAACTTAGGTACAAGGTGTGTATCTAGATAGCACATGCTATGTAGTATCCCAATTAATGGAATAATTAAACTATATTAAATTGATGATTGAAACATTAAAAAATTTTAAATTTAATGAAAAATTTTTTGATTGAAAATTTCATAATGGTTTTAAAGAATTTTAAATGTTGAATTTATTTATTATTATAATCTACAATAATTGGTCATGTTGTTTATTTTCCATTATTTCCTTATCGATGGTTATCTCTAAGAGGATTCATATGGTCATTAGATGAAAGGGAATTAATTAATTAATTAATTAACTAATTAATTAATGTTTATATTAATAATAATGAACAAATATGAAATAAATTTTAACCATTTCACTTTTTCATATATGTTTCATGTATGACCTTTCATGATCTATAATAAGACCAATGTACGTGTTAGAACTAATTTAATTTCTATTTTTTACATGGATTTGAAATATTAATTATTAGATTAATATTATGGCCTATATGTCATGACTCCATCAATTATTATGTGGGAACTATGTGTCCAAGGATATTTATGTAATATCCTTTTATCCAATCCTTTAGTTTCCATCACATATCCATGAGTTATAAATACTTGTAATTAATTGATTTTCCCAAGGTTCTTGGTGGTGGTTCTAGATAAAACCATTATTATTTTAACCCAGGTGTTATGTATGTGGATAGGTGGAATGCTGTAACTCATGCCATGTAAAAAAATATGAGTTATTTATCCTAGTTTATAGACTTATTTAATGTACCTTCATTAAATCATCCATCATATATTCTCACAAACGGGTTATGTAATTAATTAATTATTTTTTCTGTGCATTATTTATTTTATGGATGCTAGAACATGATCATGTAAATGAATGAATTAATGTGAAAATAATGAATTTAAAGAAATTAATTATGCATACATGTTTTATCCAATATGGTTAATTAATTATGTAAAATATACTTAATATTAAAAAAATGTAAAGGTTGAAAAAAGATAAAATTTATGCATAATAAATTAAAATCCCTCAACTTAATATTAATTCAGACTACACCTTCCATTACTTGATTGAGAATGAAACCATATCACTAAGTGTTTTTATTGAAAAAATCTGGACACTTCCTTTTTCCAGGGTGTTCTCATGAGGGTTTGGGTTGAATGACCAAATTTTCACTAAATTTAATGGAAAAAGTATATTCAATACAAATTTGGAAGCAAGTGTTGAGGAAATCAAAGTCTGGATTTTGGGATTAGAGTGTCCACTCAGTGGATCAAGGAGCTGCAAGACCACAATTGGAAAGACCACCAACCTAAAACCTTATTATGGTTTTCATGGCCAAAGTATGGATCATTAAGAAGTGTAATATGGATCCTTTCCACTAAAATGTTTTGGAAACTATAAATTTTGAGTTCAATGGTGAGAGATATTGATACTTTATAAAATCATGGGACATTTAATAAAACTAGTTAATTTGTTATATATCATAAAATTTGTAATCTATAAAAGTACCAATAATATCTTTTTTAAAATTATAGAATAAAATAGAAGGTTCAAAACCCAAAATAACCCTTAGATATATATTAGAGAAATACAATCTACGCATTTTCTACAACTTCAGAAAACAGTTCATATTCCTTTAGGATGTGTTTCACCATGAATAGTAATCTTTCTTGCTAGAATCCTCAAATCATGATCCACCTTCTAAAGAGGCGAGTTATGAGGAGTTCCTTATCCACAAAAAACATTTGAGAGATGTGGTCAACATTTGAATGTTTGATGCTTTCATCTATACTGAGTGAACTCATAAAGTCTCATGAAAACACAGACATTTATATCATGATTGAGAACCTCTAAGGTTTATACTAGGAGATATCCAGACAAGAACGTTTTTGAGATTTCACAATAACTCTTTTAGAGTTAGCTTGTGGAGGGTGTGCCAGCTAGGCCTCATATAGTCAAGATTATTTTCTATATTGAGTGCCTAAAGTTTCTTTGATTTAAACTCCCTGATGAACTGCATACTGATCTCATTCTCATATCACTCCATCAGATCATCTCCATATTTTTTTAAATATAAATATGAAAAAAATTGAGAAGTCTCTACCATATGATCACAGTCTTCTTCACCAAGTAGATAAATAGAAAAATCATGAAAATCATTTGATCATTATGGTGAAATAATGAATGGGAAAGGGAATAGATATATGCCCAAATATTCTTCATTCCCTTCTAATAAGATGGATATCATGTGGAAATAAATGAAGAAAGATGCTATTTGTTTCAAAAATTGAAATAAGGTCCACTAAAAGAAAAACTGAACCTAGCCAAAAATACAAGGGGAAGCTTCATGTTCATTTATTATCAAGTGAAATAATATGTTTCTACAAATTGGGTTTTAGATATATATTTTGGTTCTCACATATGTATTCAAATATAGTAACCAAGTATATTTAGAAAGATTCACTAATGGGTGATAGATCTACCATCATCTAAGAGAGATAAACATACTACTATAGATATATGGGACTACCACCTCACGTTTCTGACTAGAGCGATCTTAGTTTTGAAGGGTTTTTCTTATGAAAATTTAGTTACCAAAAACATTATTTCTGAATCCAATCCTAGTATGGATGGTTTTATTTTCAAATTTGTAAATAAATGTTTCTTATTTTATATCAAAACCATATTTTATGGTTAGGAAAATTTAAATAACTATTTTATGTGTTTTATTACATGAACCAAGTAATGGTAATTGATAATGGAATTTTTTCACATAACTCATACCACACCAAACTATGGAATTACCAAATAGGTCATATAAATGAAAATAATTTGACTAAATTATGAAAAATATAGATATTTAGATTCTTTTTAATTAAAAACACTCGGTTTATGTTACACATGTTTACAATAAAAATTGACTAAATCCCCATTTAGTGGAAAGGATGAAAGATAAAAATAGCATCTTGAATTAGTTCATATCGATGTGTGTGGACCCTTTCCTTTCAAAACAAGGGGTGGGTAATAATAATTCATAACTTTTACTAATGATTTTAGTAGATATAGATATGTTTACTTGATGAGGTATAAGTATAATTCCTTTGATAAAATCAAGTAATACAAGAATGAGGTTGAGAAATATCTTGTTAAGAAGATTAAGAAACTCCACTTAGACCATGGTGGGCCTTAATCAAGACTTTATTTATTACTTAGAGTAGTTTGGGATGCTATACCAACTCACTCCTCATTATATGCCTTAGCAGAGCAATGTAAGAGAGAAAAGGAACCACAACTTGTTAGACAGGGTGAGATCAATGATGAGCCATGAAATCCTTCTAATATCCTTTGGGGGAAATGCATTAAAAATAGTAGAATATGTAATAAAATGAGAGACAAATAAATTGATAGATGATATACCATACAAATTATGTAATGGAATGAAAACTATGTTGTCTTACTTATATGTGTAGGGTTGTGAAGAGTTTGTTAAGGCCTATTTATTTAACAAGCTTATTCATAAAGGCACAAAGTGTATCTTTATAGGATATCCCAAAGAAAAAGGGATACAACCTATAAATGTTTTCAAACAATAATGTTGTGGTTGAAATACATCCCATATTCCTTGAGTAGGATCACATCTCTATAAGAGATAATGGGATCAAAATATTTTCCGATGAAGTTCAGGTCCAAGATAATAAAGAGTTGGCATAAGAAAAAATTCCACAATGATATATGGAAGAATAGTTTATTACAGAGGCACGACTATTGTTTCGGAGTAATAGATAGGTCATAGAACTAAAATGGTATGGTTTTCTAGTCAATGAGGATTATGACTCATTATTAGTTGATAATAATGATCCTTTAACCGAAAAGTAAGTATTAAGTGAAACAAATTTTGGTAAGTGGAAAGCATCCATGAATTTTGAAATGGATTAAATGCATTAAAACCAAGTTAGGATTTCATAGATACTCTAGTGTATGCAAATACCATTGGTTTCAAATGGTTATTCAAGAAGAAAATGGAAATGGAAGGACAAGTCAATACCTATAAATCATTATTGGTTGCAAAAGGGTATTCAAGAAGAAAATGGATATTTAAGGAAAAGTCAGTACCTATATTGCATGATTAGTCTAAAATGGGTTTAAATAGTTTTAAGGAATTGACTAAAATAAAACCTTTTCACCAGTTTCTATATTAAAATTCATTATAACTATAATTTCTGTTTTGGACTTCAATGATTTTGAGATTTGTAAAATGGATTTCAAAACAATCTTCCTTTACAAGAACCTTTCATAAGCTATCTATATGACATGAAATAATGATTTTTTTGGTTCCAAAGGATGCCAATAGGGTTTAAAAATTGAAAAAAAGTAATTTATTGATTAAAGAATGCATCCAGGTCATGGAATATTTAGTTTGATGAGGTCATAATAGAATTTGGTTTCATGAAGAGTGGGTGTGATCCTTGTGTACACAAATGGATTAGTGGGAGTGAAATAATTTTCTTAATAGTATATGTTGATAACATATTACTCACTGGAAATTACCATTCTTATAGTCTGTTAATGCATTGTTAGATAAATTATTTACCATGAAGGACTTAGGTAAGGAATCAAATATAATTGGGATCAGGATGGATTATGATAGATCCGAGAGACTGCTCGACCTAATTCAAGGTACATATATTGACAAGATAATAAAGAGGTTCAATATAGAAAAGTCCAATATGGGATTGTTTCCAGCAACACATGAAATCTATATTTCTAAGAAAAGTTTTCCTTAGACACATGAGTAAAAAAACAGAATGGTAAGGATTCCATATAAGTCAGTGATTGGGTCAGCCATGTATGCTATAATATGTACTATGATAGATGTCACCTATACATTAAGTGGAACAAGAAGATATCAAGATAAACTAGGTGACCACATTTTGATGGTAGTCAACACTATCCTTAAGTATCTGAGTCATACTAAGAATATGCTTTTATTTTAAGGAAGATATAAGGAACTAGTCATCAGAGGATATGTAGATTCTCATTTCCAAACAGATCAAGATGATATGAAATCATAAATGGGATACATCTTCATATTGAATGGAGGTGATGTGATTTAAAAGAGCTCAAAAAAGGTTGTGGTCGAATATTATATCAAATTATCTGAGTATATTGTTGATTTTGAGGTATATAAATAAGCACTATAGATTTGAAACAATGTCTAATATCATGAAGGGGTACCTAACAGTAAAGAAACAATCACACTCAATTGTGATAATACTGTAGCGGTGGTTCATGCAAAAGATCCAAGTTCACATCTATAGACAAAACACATGCTTTGGAAGCATCATCTCTTGAGGGATATTTCTCAGAGAGGTGAGGTTGTAATGAGAAGTATTTTTATGGAAGAAAATAAGTCATAAGACTTAACTAAAACCTTGACTTAGTAGAAACATGATTATCATGTAAGGTCCAATGAACTAAAAGTAGTAGGCAGTTGGATCTAGTCTAAGTGAGAGTTTATTGGAGTGGATTCCCTATGAATTTTTTTTACTTTGATTACATTTATATTAAATGAATTGAATATTAATAAAATAAATTATTATAAAATTTTCATTTTTATACAATACATTAATATAATAATATACTATAGTATTAATCACATTGACAAGGTCTTAATAGTTCCCCACTATGATGAGAAACTCAAAGTGTTATGATGATATTCTTAAATATAGTTCTATAGTAAGATAATGTTCTATGATGGGAAACATAAAATTTGACTGTTAGGTGTGAGTACTCATAAGTGGATGCGGTTTCTTATCATGAATTTTACACTTGGTAATCTCCAAGATGGGAGATTATGAGAACAAACCCACCAATAGGAATTCTGCATGTTTTAGTAACATTAGATATTCTTATATGTGAGTGAGTGTAATGGTCATTAGACTTTAAGATTATTATTAATTCATTTCAGGACTCATATACTAAGATTTTCTAATGAAAACTATGATTAAATATGTTTATGGTGTGGTAGGGTATGTTGGGTGCATCATTGTCACGAACTAGGTCAGGATGCCATCCAACACAACACCCAATCCGGTCTGTGGCATGGCCTGAATGGTGTTCCCAATCCCCATGGGAGAGAAAGAAGTGTCAGGCATAAAAGTAATCACTATGGGAATTATTTTTTACCAATAAAATAGGATCAAATAAAAAAACTAAACAAGTAGAAGAACCGACAAAACTGAGTCTCAATAAATATCTAAACTATTTAAAAAATAACTCCTAAAAAAAGAAAACATAAATAAAAAACTGATACTGAACCATGGTAACTCGATCTCCATGGGACCTATTGGTCACCTCCAACCACCAAACCAACCTACACTGATAGAAATCACTCAAACTAAAAACTTAGACCTGCAAAATAGCTCGGGTCTACCAACATCAATTGACACAAATGGGGTGTGATCATATACTAGCTCAGTTGGAAACCACCACAAAATCCATACATTTCCTTTCCCAAAATAATCCAAAAACACTAATTTGGAATAAATATATAAAAATAGTTTTTCTCATTTTAATAAACAATCATATATTTCCCTTTTTCAAAACAACTCACACCACATCACTATTTTCATTACGAATTACCACTTTAAGACTAAAACCCAAACCAAAATCCAAATAATGAGATACTAAGCAATGATTAAAATTAACAAGTAGAATAATAAATAAAATAGGTGAAACATGAAATAAACAAGAATATATATATATATATATTACCATGTGAATTTTCTAAACATCCTTAGAGTAATCCTTGGACGTACTCAGGTTAGACTCACCTACCTCATATGGTGTAACTTCATAGTCAATAATTCATTGGCTTTTCTAACTTCCAATCAAGTAGAATAGTCCCTCATGGCCTCTAAACATCCAAGGAGTTCAAACCATTTAATTAGGGTTAGCAAGAAACTATCACTCAAATCTTTAAAATATTCTAAGGAAACCCATGGTAATGATACATGGTGAAGGAAGGAGGCCCTCACACACATGACTCACCTTACCTACCACTACCAAACTTGCCTACCCTAAACATAGATACCACCAATGTGATTAACCAATTTTAGTAAATCCACCATAGGTGTTCACATTACATAATAAGACATACTCAAATTTAAACCGGGTCATTATATCACACAAACTTTCAAATAATTTCTGAAAACATGCTATGTTTCTAGTCAGTCATTTATATTTCCAAACTACCTTCATTTTCCAAACATTAAAAGGTTCCAACCAGGACTTTCATCATTTCCATTTCAAACACATTAACAAAGAATTTTATAAGAATTTCCAATTTCAATACCATTTAAAATAAAAACTGAAAATATACCATTCACTTCAAGTTTCCAAATAGGCCTTCAAACCATTTAGAGACAAATCATGTCCCAAAATACCAAGTATTCCAAGTCTTAAATGACACATTTGAAACCACCATAAAAACCACACTACATACCAACACACCATTTAGTAATCATCAAACCATTTTAGAGACCTTGGTTCAATGAAAACATTGTTTTAAAGTTCCATATTTATTTGAATTCCCATCCATGTGTGCACCTCGTGCACACATGGGTGTTCCAATATATATGGCACACTCTAAATATCCATGGAAAACCCCAAAACCATTTTAATTTAAAAATCACCACTTTCTTTCAAACCAAACCAAACCCAACAATTCCACATAATCACAAAAGTATAATCAATCACTAAAAAACTAGGATAATCATTTCCAAACATTTCCCCAGAAGTCATCAAATCATAAAGAGGCATCTAAATAACACATCATACCATACATAAGTTCCAAAATAAAAAGCCAAAAAAATACACACATAATTTCAAATCCATGACCCCAAAATGATATCATAACATAACTAAGGTTAAAAACTACTCAAAACAAACAATTTCATTTTAAATAATCAATTGAAATTTTAACAAATACCTTGTGTGGATAACTATATAACAAGTTTAAAGAAACCCATTTTAAAACCACTTCAACCATTTTTAAAAAAAATAACACCATACCAATCAATATAACCACACCAAATGAATGATAAACATATTTATATATTAAAAATACCCAAGCATAAAATGAAATGAATCAAAAATAAAACAAATATATACACCTACCTCAACAGTGTGGGAATGAAAAAAAACCTTGAGAGGAGGAAGAATACACCCCAAAAGATGATCCATAGAACCTAAAATCAATGAATTAAACTAAAATCAGCGAACCCTAACCCTAGCATTCACCAAAGATAGAAACCCACCAAGAAGAAACCAAGAACCAAGAGAGAATAGAGATGGGTAGAGGAAATCAACCAAAAAATAAAAGAATATTATCTTGTCATCTTAGAGAAGCATCAAAGGATTGATGAGAACCAAAATGAGAGGGGTTTTGGAACCCATTAATGAACCAAAAAATTAACCATAGGAGGGGGGTAGATTTGGGGTAAAAAGAGGGGTAGGTAGATCATGGATTTTAAGATTTTAAAAATTTGGATAGCTGACACAATTTTCCAAATCATGCGTAAATCGTGTGGTCACCACAATCCAAATGGAAAAAACCTCACACATGGTTTCTGTATGGTTTCCCAAACTATTAATAACCTATGAACCTTACCCCTATCCTGAAAACCATCTCATGGTTACATGGGAGACGGTGTACAATTTACCCAAACTATGCGTTAACCGTGTATAGGAAAAAAACTCACCTGAGACTTCCAAAATTCAAAAATTTAAAATAGTGCTCAACCCAAAACTCAACCAAAATTATACAAAGATGAGAAAAGAATAAAACAAAATAATTCAAAAGGTCGGGGTGTGACAATTCTCTACCCCACAAATACTTTATGTCACTACAATTTCACCCAGCTGAAATGTAACTAAAACTTGGTTCCATGCCCGATCAAAAATGAAAGAAACCATGAACCTCAAGGTGAACTTTAAATTCACAAGTCACACCAGACCGTAACTAGAGGAAACCAAATCATGATGATAAATGGTAGAAAATTATAGAGTTTAACTTAGCAAAAGAACTCAACTAACATCCCTAGGAAAACCAGGAAGTCCCATCCCAAACTAACCGAACTCTTCTGTATAAACTAAAAACACTAACACCAATTATAAAAATTTTATACAACATCCAAAACCCCCAAAACAATGGTATAAACAATTGAAATAAACCTAGAACAAATATTGAACTAAAAAAACTACAAACAACAATTTTTATAAGAAAGAATATCTCTAAATAAGCGCAACTGAAAAATATGGTAGATTCTCGAATGGTTAACCCTTTAGAGATCAACATCCAAGGAATAAAAATAGGATTAAAAGAGGAATAGAATCCAAAGTATATTACATAGATAAAAGATATGCACAATAATAAAGGGATTACAACATTAAACATAAAACATCTCTAATCAAACACTGGATATGAAAACTGGGCTAAGGTTTTCCACTCCCATGGAAATCCCTATCTGCATGAGAGCTTCACTTAGAGTCCTGTGGATGGATCCCTAATGCTTGAAGAATACACTAATTCGTATTTAGGCACTGATATCCTCTGATCAAGACTTCTTATTTAGGAAACCCTTCATAATAAACTTATCTAGATGAAGTAGACAACCACAAAGATGATAGGTCTTTAGAAGATTATAACACGACGACTTCGAATGCCCAAATCGACCAAACTAGAAGCATATGAGTGAATGGTCCAAAAATAGGGAATCCAAATCCAAGGAAAGATACTTTTCAAAAATAGGTTAAACTGTCACACACCTCCCGCTAGATGGGGAACCTTCATGAGTGGAAAGAGACACCAGATTGCCAACTGTCTGCACTCCAAAAACCCACTCAGATAAAACACTTCATCAAAAAACTTCTAAAAAAAATCCTTGGAGGAGAGGGATCTATTATTAACACCAAGATGAAGAACCATGATGAAAAGATAAGATTTCAACCAATCCTAAGATGATATCTCTAAATAGAAATAGACCATCTCCTTGAAATGTTCAACATAGGCCTTCACTATCCGCTAGCCTTACTGAATACTCTTAATCTCTTCCTACTTTCTCTACCATCAATTACTCTAGTATAAACCATAAAACAAAAAAAGATTATTTAAACACATTCTACATCATCCAAACCTATATCGATGGCAGAGAAATCAACTTCCACTAGTCCAAAGCTGGACCCTCAAACAAACCCAAGACAACACACACTCTCATAGATTCGGGAGATCCCAATGATATGAAGAAACAATATACTTCCTCAAGCCAACCCACTCCCTCTAACAGGCCTCAATCATCACAGAAGACATGAAACAATCAATAAGGACCCGAAATTGGGAATGATTCATTAGAAACATTGGTGATATTTCTAGGTGGTATATTCTTAACAAAAGAAGGATTACAAAACCAAAACCAAAATTAACCTAAAACACAATCATAGAGAATATCTCAAGACAAAACAAAATTCTCACAATCTAAACATTACAAACACAACGAAAAATCATCTTTTCAAGAACCACCCTTTTTATTTCAATTTCAAAACTGCTTTCTTATAAGGACACTTTTTACAAAAAAACCCACTTCTCAAAGAAAAACCAATTTCTAAAATAATTTTTTATTCACAAATCATTTTAAAAAAACAATCCAAATATTTGGTATCAAATAATCACCTAGGGAATCCTATGAACCATTACATATGTTTCTATCCACTTCTGCTCACATCATCCACACATAAGTTTCTACATGCACTTTCCAATCACCCCACACATGTGTGAACTTTCATAAGGAGTACCATGGGTGACACATTTCTTTTCCTCATAAAAACCTATGTATTTACAAATTTTTTTATTCACTTCCTCTATTTTTATAACCCATATCACTTTTCAATCGAAAACCACCTAAAAGAAATCATTTAAATTTCAAAAAAAAATTTCATTTTAAAAATTCATTTGCACCAACTGAGACAAAAAAACCCAACTCACATCAAATTACTAAGATGAGAAACTGGTGGCTAGGCATAACCTAGTGACATGGTTAGTGGGATATGCCCCAAGTAAGAATCCAAAAATAGGAGGAACTTGAACCATGTACTCAGAATCCACATGGGTTAATACTATATCTTGAGATCATGACATAACACTGGCTCACCTCCATTGTCATTCCTCACCCAAAAAATATCCAAAAACCAAAACTAAGGCTCAAAACCCAGACTACCCTTAGAAACTCGAGGATCATAATGAGCAAGAGTTGTTGACTCTCTTCCCACACCTACCTATTGAGTCCAAAAAGTCCTAATATCCAATCTACCTAACACCCTGGATAACAAAGAACCTACTCTAATACCATTTTTTAACAAACCATACCAAGATACCATCTAACCCGATACCCAACCTGGTTTGTGACATGGCCCAAATGGTGTTCCCAATCCCCACAGGTTGACAACAAGTTCTAGGTGTCAAATCAATAACCATGTGAATAATTTTTTCCAATAAATCAAGATAAAATAAAATAAACTGAATGAGAAGAATAAGAAATAGAACTGTGTCTCAATAAATATAAAAATGATTAAAAAGATACTAAAAAAAAGAAAAAATAAACACAAAAATGAGATCGAACCACGCAAACTCGATCTCCATGGAACTCTTGGTCACCACCAACCACTAAACCAACCTACTCCAATAGAAAGCACTTGAACCAGAAACCTAGACCTTCAAAATAGCTCGTGTATACTAACACTAATGACATAAGTAGGGTGTGAGCATATAACTTCTCATTAGAAACCACCATAGAATCCATACATTTCCTTTCCCAAAACAGTATACAAACACTAGTTTGGAATAAATATATGATAATATTTTTTTTCCATTTTAATAAACAAACACAACTTTCCCTTTTTTGAAATAACTCACACTAAATCATAATTTTTTAAACAAATTACCACTTTAAAACCAAAACCCAAACCAAAATACAAACAAATAGATACCAAGAAATGATGAAAATAAATATGCAGTATAAATAATAAACCAAGTGCAACTGGACATAAAACAATATAGATAGTAACCATGTGAATTTCCTAAACATATCTAGAGTGATCCCTAGATATACTCGGGTCAGACTCACCTATCGATATATGGTGCATCTCCATAGGTAATAACTCAATAGCCATTCTTGCTGTCAATCCACTAGCACAATCCCATATGGCCTTTAGAAATCCAAGGGGTGCCAACCCGACTAATCAGGGATGATAAGAAACCATAACTTGACCCTCTAAAATACATCGAGGAAACCCATAATAAAAATACTTAGCGGAAGGAGGATGTCCTCAACTATTTGAATCACCTTACCTGCTGCCACCACACTTGCCTACCCCAAACATCGACAACACCTATGCAATAAACGACTCTTGAGAAGTCCTCCATAGGTATTACCATTCCTCAATAATCCATAAAAAAGTGCGAACCTTCCCTTAATATTACAAAAACATTCAAAAAATTTCTCAAAACATGCTAAGTTTCCAACCAAACATTTATTTTTCCAAACCACCTTCATTTCCCAAGCACTAAAAGGTTCAAATCAGGCCATACATAATATCCATTTTGAACAAATTTAAAAAGGAATTTCCAACCATTTCCAATTTCAATACTATTTCAAATCCAAACTAGAAACATACCATTCACTTCACGTTTCCAAACATGCCTTTAACCCATTTAAAAATAAATCATGTCCCAAAATAATAAATAGGCCAAGTCTTAAAAGAAACATTCAAAAAAAATTTCAAACCCACATAACGTACTAACACACCATTTAGAAATAAAGAAACCATTAGAGAGACCAAGGTTCAAGGAAAAAATTGTTTTAAAGTGACATATTCATTTGAAGTCCCATCCATGTGTGCACCTCATGAACACATGTATATGTCAACATCTAATGACACATTCAAAATATATGTGGAAACACCCAAAACCATTTTTATTTTAAAATTACCAATTTTTTCAAACTAAACTAAACCCAAAAATTCCACATAATCACAAAAGTATAAACAAGAATTTAAAAACTAGGATAATTCTTCCAAAATATTTCACCATGAGTCATCAAATCATAAAGATGCATCTAAATCTCACATCATGCAATACATAATTTCCAAACCACAAAATCCATAAAACTGCACACATATGGTCAAATTCATGATCCCAAAAAGATATCATAATATAAACAAGGTTAAACACTACTCAAAACACACAATTTAATTTTAAAATAATAATTGACATGTTAAAAAATAACTTGTGTGCATAATTATATAACATTATTAGAGAAACCCCCTTTAAAACCATCTACAGTAATTTTTACCTACACAAAAGAACCATACCAAGCCAAGTAACCAAACCAAAATCATGTAAAACTCATTTCTATATTATTTAAAAATATCCATGCATCCAATATATTGAATCAGAAAGAAACTGAATGAAAAAACCTACCTCAATGGAATGTGAATGCAACCAAACTTTTAGATAAGGAAGAATATGCTCCAAAATATAACACACACACCCTAACATCAATGAAGTAGAAAAAAATCAACAAACCAAACACTAAGGTTCGTCCAATATAAAAACCCACCAAGAAAGAAATAGAAACCATGAGAGAAGATAGAGGAGAATATGAAATCAACCAAAAACTAAAATTATCATACCTTGGAAGCTTAGAGGAGAATAAAAGGAGGGAAGAGAACCAAATAGAGAGGGGTTTTGGGACCCCTTCTTGCTCAAAAAATGACCCAAGGGAATTAGGCCTCGATTTGGGGTAAATATATTTCAGGGTATATTAGGGATTTTAGGTTTTTAAAAATATGAGAAACTCATATAGTTTGGATGCATGATTTTCCAAACTGTTCGCAAACCATGTGGTCACCACTTTCTAAATGGATATAACCTCATGAATAGTTTTTTCACAATTTACCAAACTATGTAAAACCCATGTTCCATACACTTGGACCCCAAAACCAGTTGCATAGTTACCTGGGAGAGGGATAATTATTTACCAAATTTTTTCTCTAACCATGAATAGGTCATAAACTCACTCGAGACTTCCAGAATTCAAAAATTTAAACCATATCTCAACCCGAACCTCAACAAAAAAGATCCAAAGATGAGAAAAGAATAAAAAATAATAATTAAAAAGGTCAAAGTGTGACAATAATGGTTGGAATTTTATTAATAGATAATTTGAGGAAGTACTTATCGCTTCCATATTTATAGAAGTTGATATCTTAGCCTTTTGATTGGAATAAAACCATCACATTAAATAACATGTCCATCTTTTATTGATGTATTTATTTAAGACAATAAAAGAAATATATATCAATTATATAGGTTGGAAAGACATATTTGGAACCTTTTTAATGAGATATTATGACCAAGGAATTATATTACAAATTGATCATTCACACATGGTTGTCATTTTTGTGACATTAAGTTATTTCTCTGAGGTTACTTGACCCATTTATTAATAGTAATATTTTAATTTGGGCAAGACTTTCTAATGACAATGATAAATAATCTTAGAGGGACACCCGCTAAGAGTTTCTATTGATCTTGATTAAATTCTATTTAAATATAATTAATAAAATAAATATTTTTCTCAAGATTGAGGTATAATTTTATTCACAATTTATTGGTCACAAAATATTTATTGATAAATAAAATATTTAATATTTATTTGGGTGTTTAATAAATAATAGAGGAGTCTGAATAGACAAATACCATGTCTAGTAACAAATATTAATTAACAAGCCAATTAAATAATATATTTTATTTCCTAAGTTTGTGTGCATCACAAAATAAAAAAAAAATAAAAAAATAATAATAATATTATAGGGCATGGAGTTCATTAATGTTTATAATATTGTTTAAGGGTCAACATGAATTTTAAAAAATGTTTTAAACTAAAACATATCTCTATAAATAGATGGTTATGTCTATTATGTATGGTGGTATGAAAATAAGGAATCATTGTACACAATGAAATTCTCTCTCGAATCCTCCTTCACTCTCTCCCTCAAGAATGAGAAATACAAGAGATTTTACTTCAAGATTGAAGTATGAGAAATCAACATGAACATCATATTAAAATAAATATTCTACACTAGAACCTATAAATAGATTGTTGTTACTCAATGATAAATGGAGACTATGTGGATCACCACTAGTTGGATTCTACCCATGTATCCTCACATCGCAACAAAGTTAATCTGAAAAGGGTCTTTCAGAAGATCAACATTGTCAATGCATAAAGGATCCTTAGCTGATTTATTTACTTTCATTAGATCTAAATAAATTAATTATAAATTTTATACTAAAGATACACACTTGGGGTTCTAGGTTATTTTATTTAATTTTTTTTTAAATATATCACCCACCACCACTTGCTTCCACATCACCTAAAACCTCTAGTAATGTCTTTCCTAGTGGTGATGGAATTGAAGATTGAGGTTACAATGATAATATTGAGGATCATTATAATGATAGTTAAGATAGTGATGGCCACGATGGTATAACTATTCATGAGAGGGATATTGATCCCCAATATTTATGACTTTATATTTATGAAAAAAGTATGTAGATGATGTTTGATGAGAGAATATGATTGTATAAGAATTTTTTTTAAATTATAAAATGATTAAATGGTAATTATATAACATATTTACTATATTAAATGTGTATTGCGATAGGTTGAAAACATTAATTTGTTTTTAGTATGAAATATATTTTTTGAATGATGCTTTAGGTGTTAATAATGCTGGTTTGATGCTCGGTGTAATGGAAACCTATACCAATACTTTTTATAAACCATTGGTAATAACCAGATCTGAAATTCCTATACCAATATTTTCAATAAAATCATTGTAATAGGAATATCTTGATGGAAAAAATCCCAATGGTTCTCAAAATGGTTGGTATAACCTATGACAATAGTTCTCCAACCTATACCAATCATTTAAAACCATTGGTATATGTTCATTTTCCCTAAGTTTATTCAATTCAATATTTAATGAAAAACTAATTCTCCCCAATACCTATACTACTTCAAGTAATTACCTATTACAACTTCATCATTACCAATTACATTCCACTACCACTGGGAAACTACAAAAAAACCCACAATAAACATCCATGCTATCTTCCCTTGATAATATATTCATTCCTCTTACTAACAAAAAAAAAAGAAACAAAAACCCTGATATATAAACCACACTAATATCACATACAACATTAATTTAACATCCTGAAACTATCCCAACATTTATCCCATGCTAACCAACATAGCCCCACTGCCCCACACAATCCAACTAATGAAACCTCATAGCATAACATAATCTTACCAATAAAACATGGTTTATAACATCCTGATATTTTATGAGAAATATTTTTTTATGTCTTATGTTATATGAAACACCAAAGGAATCTTTCACTACACACAACACTTGCTAGGCTTTTGTTACACGCAAGAGAAACCTTCCTCGATAGCTTTCATTGTACGCAATACCGAGTTTCACTAAACAATGATATATTATTATAAAACTATGAACTAGCCTATATAAATAGTATTAACTGAATTTTTAATTTTACAACATTATAATTTATCTTACAAATTTTCTAGAATGAGGTATGAAAACAAAATCAATTTTTCGGATAAAAGAAGTATTTTTCAAAAAATGTAGTTTTACCACGTTTTGATGGTAAACCCATTTTAAATCTAATTTTTGACAAGTTTATAAGTTAAATTGTAAAAAATAAACTTATTACTTTGAATCAAGATATAAAAATTTACATTGGATAAATTTTTGATACTTTTCTGATAACTTGCATATTTTGATGAATAGTAAAAATACGCTAAAGTTTTCTGAAAAACAACTTTTTTCATCAAGATAATTTATATTGGTAAATGATAAAATTTAATGGTTTTACAGTATAAATATAATATATTTTTACCATTTAATATAGTGTATGCTATTACCATTAATTTTACATAGAATTCATAGGTAAAAATATTTCAATCTTTGACAATGTTTTAACTTTTAAAACCCATTTTCTTAACAATGGGATTAATTTTATATTAATTACTGCCACTTCTATGTTTTGAATTTTGAAAAATAGATTCAATGTTTGGATTTAGTGGGTTAAAATTATGTTAATAGGTTAATTTTTTTTTAATATTATGAATAGTAACTACAATAATTTTTTTATTTACTATAGTTAAAGGTAAATCGGGTAATTAAGGGTAAAAATAAGATTATAAAATTACCCTAACACCTGCCAAAATTAAATTGGATGAATAAAAGTCGACCCATATCACCTAAGGGTCTCAATTGAATCATTTTATGGACTTTTGACCATGAAAATGATATAATTATTATTAAAACCAAAGAAAGTGACAACATGTCACTCTCTTATATCTTATAAGTGTAATAATATTAATTTACTGATAAGCTTCCTAAAACACCAAATATAAATATTCTCAAGAAAAATAATAAAATTATATACATCATGAGAATTTATTAAGAATTTTTATGTATTAAATAATTATCATTAATGATGACACAATAGTGATGTATAAATTATTTTATTGATTGAAATATCAAATAAATGGTTTTAATAATATTAAAATAAATATTTTATGAACTAATTAATGTTCTCCAAAAATTTTCTAGAGGAATATGACATGTTATAAATATATTAAATATTTTTGTTCAATTATATTTTCTGTGTAGATTTTATTTAAATGAAAATAAATGAATAGTGTCAAAATTGACACTATTGTTATTTTATAAAAATAACATAGTATAAAATTGTTTAAAAACCACAAAAATATTTAAAAATTTTAAATTGAAATTTGTATGTTCTGAAATTTCATAAATTATCCAATTATGGACAATTAAAAACACATGAGTATTTATTTATAACAATTTAAAATTTAGAATATCATTACAACAAATAAAATTAAATATATTAAATAAGGATAAATTGAGTTGATAAGGTTTAAAATAAATTCACAACATGTCTAAATTTTATTTTTGTATGATACTAAAACCCTATCTCATCTAATATTTGAGTTTTAGTCATTTTGGAAGTATTGAAGTGGGGTTTGAGTTTTTTATAAATTAATCTTTTTGAGGTTTCCAAAGGTGCCCCTCTCTTCCATTATAAAAGGGTACCTCCTCCCTATCCTCTTCAAAACATTTTGAGCCTTCAAGATCGGCCAAAACCTGTCCATTTATATTATAAACTTCCCTAGAAACATACTAGAGGTCTTGGTCTTCTTCAAAGACCAAATTTAGTTCCCTAAGGTGAGGTTTAGAAGAGGCGCGTCGAAGAAGAGGTAATATCATTTACCGATTATTTCAAATTTATTTCTTCTTCTAGTTATCCTTATTTAATTTTTTAATTATAAATTAATAACATTTTTATCACTAATATACTGATATGTTATTATAAATATAAAAAAACCCCATTTCACCTCATATCCATCCTACGGAAAACGAAATCACCATGCCTGCGTACGTACGTAATACCATTTCCACACCGTGGTGTAATCTGTTTTTCACCACCACCTTAATTGGATGGGTATAATGGTGTAAATAATAACTAGATATGATTATTATAACATGATTCTAATTATGAGATATTCTATCATCCACTCCAATACCATTCAATAAATATGGGAATGATATCGTCGCTCGTGCGTACGTACGACTTACCATATCCACGATGCGATGTGATTTGTTCTACATGATCTTCATTAAAACATGATTATATAAAAGAATTTAATGAATAAATATGATATATATTATAATAATACCATTCTGTTAATGATTTAGCTATAACCTAAAAAGAGTAATAAAAATTTATTCGACAAAACAAACATAAGAACATAAAGCAATGAACACCCAAATAACAAGTAGCAATGAAATATTACTAATAAGAAGATAATAATATGACCATATATGATATCATAACACTGAATATGATTCTGTAATCATTAAATGACATTATTTAAATCATTATATAGGAGTTTGGGATACGTACAAAGCATATCAGACCTAAGGTAAGGGAAAATCTCGCAATCTCATTTTTATCCGAGATTGTTTATACTTCAGAATTTACTGGGGTATATTTATCATCCACATCCATGTTTCTTCAATATTTAATATTATTTATATCCTCCTAAATTTTTTAAAAAAAAATCAAATTTTACTTTTTGATTATTTTTTTGTAAGATATATGAAAGGAATCTTTTGTTGTTTTCAGTATGAGATACTTATTCATTTTTCCGGCAACAGTATGAGAAGAATGTTTATTTTTAACTTATATGGAATGAATAGTTTTTTTTATTTCATAGAACATTATTTCCATGAATTTTCTTTTATAATTTTTCATGTTCATTAATTTAGTTCTTTTAGTTTAAAATTTGATGACATGTTGAGAAAGGAAAAATGATTTTGAAGAAGAAAGGATATTTTCCTCAGGAATGGAGTTCAAGTGTTTTATCAAAATTATTTTCCATATAAGATAATATAGGGTTCTATTTCTATCCCTATTGTTACATTGATTTGATTATGTTATGATGGAATTATATTTATGAAGTCCTTTTATCTTATATGGATATGTTATGATGACATCATGTTTAAGAATCCCATTTTTATTACATGGGTTATGCTATAATGTTTGATTTATGATTTTGTGGAACACATTAAAATGGTTTCATTATGATATAGGTGGGACCTATATCTATCTCCAATGCATTGGGTAAATAGTTATATCTCATGAGAAAGACATGGCAGGAACAACAAGTTAATCCAGTTCAGTGACACATGACTAGAATGAGGAGTGAACTCGGTTCATTAATGGACTTTGTACGCTATGTTGGTCTTGGAAATGAGTATTGACTAATATGAAATTACTTTCTATGATTATGTGTGTATGAAACAAAGTTTCATGTTTTAAGTTATGATTATTGGGATTACATTTCACTACTATGATTTATCCCATGTCATGATATTATGATCTCTTTTATAGGTTAAGAGTTTGAAAATGCTATGTTCTTATGAATATGATATGATTGATATTTCGTTTCTTTACCCATAATAAGAATTTGAGCTAACCCTTTTGTATATTTTCTTTTCCCCAGGTCAGGAATAAGGGTATTAAGTAGGATATTCCAAAAGGGACTCTAAATATGATGAAATAAACGAGGGAAAATATAGATGGTTTATAAACTAGTTGTTTATGTTTCCCAATTTCTAAAGACTCTATACCTATATGGTCCTATCATGGTTTTGTTATATTTTGTAATATTTATGCTTCAATTCTTATGTAATAACAATTTATGTAAAGTACAGGTCGTTATAGTTGGTATTAGAGGAAAGTTATAGTCAACCTTTGGAAACTAGGATGTGAAAGCCTTAGTAAGAACCCTAAAGATATGTCTAAGCATAAAACACTATATTAGTGTTTTAGAAATTTCCATGAATAACCTATGATAAAACCTAAAGTGTGAAATTTTATTACTGATTATGTGGTTTTACTATTGTAATTAGTATTTCTCACACTATGCTTCTTGGTTTTAGTCAATGGATGGAACCCGAAGAAACCATGTTAATATAGAATGTGACGGGCAATGCAATGATTTTCCCCCTGAGAAACTAAATGTTATGGGAGTTGTAATGAAAAATCTTGTATCCATGCTCACACAACTTTATCATGCTATGAATCATGCAAGCCTTCCAAACGAGCAAAGGAAGGAGAAACATTCTGTTGAATTCTTCATGAGGCAGTGTCCACCTTCATTCAGCGGGTCTTCTGATCCATTAGTGGCTGAATAATGGATCAGTACCACTAAAAAATATTTTCAGTTCTGTAATGTTCTGAACATGATAAAGTCATCTTAGCAGTATATCATTTGGAAGGTGAAGCTGATCAATGGTGGAATCTTGTCAAGAATACAAGGCAAAGTGATGAAATTGAGTCCATGGAATAGGAAAAGTTCAAGAACTTATTTTTTAATTAGTACTTACCTCATATTCTTCGAACAAATATGGAGAAGGAGTTTCTTGAACAGAAGCAAAAGGATGATGAATCCATTGGTACCTACAAAGAAAATTTTACAAGGCTTGCAAGGTACACTTCTAGGATTATTATCCAAACTAAGAGCAAGATCAATCGATTCTTTAGTGGCTTAAAACCAAGTCTCTAATGGGAATTATCCATAAGAGACTTCAATAGCTATAAGGAGACTGTTCTATGTTCACTCAAGGTTGAGATGGATATTGGAGTAACCCATTAGTTATATGGGTTTGATAGGAAGAGGAAAATGTAATTCAAAGGAAAATCTAAAGACCACACTGCAAAGAAGATGTGTTTTCCCTTATGCTCAAAGTGTGGAAAGAAACATCGAGGGAATTGTATTAAAGGGACATGTAAATGTTTTAAGTGTGGAAAAGAAGGTCATCGGGAAATTGAATGTCGTAGTGATGGGAAAAAGATTTCTAGTGATGCGAACAAAGAAAATGCTACACATAATGCACATCCTACACTTAAATGTTACAAGTGCAAGGAAATGGGGAATTATTCCAATCAACTCCCTAATACAAGGGATTCTTATCATGATTGACATCAACAAACTCTTAAGGACAAAGAAAAAGGAAAGTCACATGCAATTTCTATCGGCAATGTGGAGTATGATAATGAAGTGGTGAAAGGTACACTTACCATACACTCTAAAGTAGAAAATATTTTATTTGATTATGGATCCACCCACTCTTTTATTTATGAATAATTTTCTAAGGTTATGAACATATTACCTCTCCAATTAGATATTGAGTTAGTTGTGACAACCCCTAATGGCACAATAATCACATCAAAAGTTTACCATTCTTCCCCGATTGAAGTTTGGGGGAAAGTGCTTCTTACAAATCTGGTGGTCCTTCATATAGTGGATTTTGATGTGATTCTAGGAATGGATTGACTTTCTTTATATATATCTCATATTAATTTCCAATGATGGGAAATCACATTTCATATTCCAAATAAATCTACGATCATCTATCGATGCAAGGATGAATATAACCGTCCAGTGTAAATTTCTTCCATCTTATTGGTCTTAATTCCAATAAATGAAGGTTATTTATCTCAAATGTTTGGAGAGAAACTCATGATTAAGAATATTCCCATTTTATGGGAGTTTGATGATGTATTTCCGGAGGAATTTCCAGGTATTCCACCAAATCGTGAAGTTGAGTTTTCAATAGAACTTATACCAGGTGCTATGCCTATTTCAAAGACACCATATAAAATGGACCCAATTGAGTTTCAAGATTTGAAGAAGAGACTCCAAGAGAATCTTGATAAAGGATTCATACACCCTAGTGCATCACCTTGGGGAGAACCTATTCTATTTGTTAAGAAGAAAGATGGATCAATGAGACTTTGCATTGATTATCGGGAACTTAACAAGATCACTATCAAGAACAAATATCATCTCCCACACATTGATGACTTATTTAACCAACTATGCGGAGCTCAATACATTTACAAGATTGATCTTTGTTCACGGTATCACCAATTAAGGGTAAAAAAGAAGGATATACCAAAGACGGATTTCTGTACAAGGTATGAATACTATGAATTTATAGTGATGCCATTTGGTCTTACTAATTATTCTGCTGTCTTCATGGATCTAATGAATAGAGTCTTTAGAGACTATCTTGATCAGTTTGTGGTAGTCTTTATAGATGATATTCTTGTCTATTTAAAGAGAAAATAAGAACATGAAGATCACTTAAGAATTGTATTCAAGACCCTGAGAAAGGAGAGGATTTATGCCAAATTTAACAAGTGTGAATTTTGGCTTCAAAAAGTTTCATTTTTGGGTCACATAATCTCAAGAGAGGGGATATCTATGGATCCCGCAAAAACCGAGGTTATCGAAAGATGGTCGAGACCAACAACGCTAACTAAGATCTGAAATTTTCTTGGTTTGGCTGGATATTATCGATATTTTGTGAAAGCTTTTTGATGATTATCTAATCCACTCACCAGGCTGACTTGAAAAGGGGTTGAGTTCATTTGGATGGAGGAGTTTGAAGAGAATTTCAAGGAGTTAAAAGTAGGTTATCCAGTGCACCTGTGCTCACACTACCTTGTAGTGGAGAAAGGTTTGTGATCTACAGTAATGCATCCAAGAAGGGATTGAGGTGTGTTCTCATGCAAAATGATATGGTGATAGCTTATGCCTCATGAAAATTGAAAATACATGAGAAAAATTACCCAACTCATGATTTGGAGTTAGCTGCGGTAGTCTTGGAATTAATGATTTGGAGGCATTATCTTTATGGTGAAAGGTGTGATATTTATACTAATCATAAAATCTTAAAGTATATTTTCACACAAAAGGATATGAATATGCGAGAAATAAGATAATTGGAGCTGATTAAGGATTATGACTTCTCAATTAATTACCAACCTGGGAAAGAAAACAAGGTGACAGATGCATTATGTCTTCAAGACCATGCTAGCTTATCTATGACAAGGATCACAAAAGATCAAATATTTATGGATTTACAAAGGATGGATCTTGGAATTATAATAGAAGGGAAAAAATCTCATCTTTATCAACTGAATGTTCAACCATCTATATATGTGAAGATTAAAGAAGCATAGAAAGAAGATGTTGAGTAACAAAAGAAGGTAAGAAATGTTCCTAAATTCCGCATTGATTGTGATTATATATAAGGTTCAGGAATTGGTTTTGTCTTCCTCCCATACTAGAATTAAAGAGGGAAATATTGGATGAGGCTCATAGTTCTTCATTCTCTGTTCACCTAGGAAGCACAAAGATGTATAAGGACCTAAAATATTACTTCTGGTGGGATGACATGAAAAGAGATGTTACTGAATATGTCTCTCGATGCTTGGTTTTTCATCAAATTAAAGCAGAGAGACAATAGTCTTATGGGATGTTAAAACCATTACCCATACCACAATTGAAATGGGAAAACATCACTATGGACTTTGTTATTGGACTTCCTAAAACATCCAAAAGCAATAATGTTATCTGGGTTATAGTTGATTGTCTTATGAAGTCAGAACACTTCGTTGCTATTAGAGAATATTTCTCTCTTGATCAGATTTCCATGATATATATAAAATAAGTGGTACGATTTCATGTAGTACCAATTTCCATTATATCTGATCGGGATCTGAGGTTTACCTCAAAGTTTTGGCGAAGTCTTCAGCATACTCTAGAAACAGAGTTGAGTTTCAGTACTGCTTATCATCCTTAGACAGATGATCAGTCTGAGAGGACAATTAAAACATTAGAAGACATGTTGAGATCTTGATCTATTTATTTAAAAGGTGGTTGGGATCAACACCTACCTTTGGTGGAATTTTCTTATAATAATATTTTTCAATCCAATATTCATATTGCTCCTTAAGAAGCTCTCTAATGAAAGAAATACAGAACTCCAACTTGCTGGGATGAAGTTGGGGGAACAAAATTATGGGAACCAGATCTTGTTGATGAGATGGAAGAAAATGTTACATATAATAAACTACACATAAGAGCAGCTCATATTCGACAAAAAAGTTATGCCGACAACCAAAGAAAAGACCTAGAGTTTGAACTGGGTGATAAAGTGTTCTTATGAATATATCCTTGTAAGAGAGTAATGGAATTTGGAAATAAGGTCAAGCTGAGCCCTATGTATATCAATCCTTTCGAAATACTGGATCATGTTGGGAAGTTATCATACCGATTGGTACTTCCACCAAATCTCTCTCAAGTTCATGATGTGTTCCATGTATCTCTCCTGAGAAAGTACATACCCGATCGTTCACATGTACTAAGCTAAAAAGTTATACCACTAGAGCAAGATGTTTCTTATAAAGAACATCCGATAGAGATTCTAGATCATAGAGAAAAAGTTATACAAAACAAGACCACTCACTTGGTTAATGTTTTATGGAGGAACCACCAATTAGAATAAGATACATGGTAACTTGAGGATATGACAAGAGAGAGATATCCTTATCTGTTTGTTACGAAGTAATGAATTTTGAGGGAGAGATTCATTTTAAGGGGGGTAGAATGTACCACCCTGGTATTTTATGAGAAATAATTTTTTATGTCTTATGTTATATGAAACACAAAAGGAATCTTTCACTACACAAAACACTAGATTTCCATGCATTACACGCAAGAGAAACATTCCTCGATAGCTTGCATTGTACACAATACTGAGTTTCACTAAACAATGATATATTATTATAATTTTATGAACTAGATTTTATGAATAGTATTAGAAGAATTTTTAATTTTATAACATTATAATTCATCTTACACATTTTCTATAATGAGGTATGAAAACAAAATCAAATTTTCGGATAAAAGAAGTATTTTTCAAAAAATGCAGTTTTACCACCTTTTGATGGCGCACCCATTTTAAATCTAATTTTTGAGAATTTTATAAGTTAAATTTTACGAAATAAACATCTTACTTTGAATCAAGATATAAAAATTTATATTGGATAAAAGTTTGATACTTTTTTGATAACTTTCATATTTTTATGAATACTAAAAATATGCAAAACTTTTCTTAAAAACAAATTTTTCATTAAGATAATTTATATGGTTAAATAAAAAAACTTAATTGTTTTAAAGTATAAATAGAATATATTTTTACCATTTAATATAATTTATGTCATTACCAATAATTTTACATTGAATTGATAGGTAAAAACATTTCAATCTTTGACAATGTTTTAACTTTTAAAACCCGTTTTCTTAACAGCGTGATTAATTTTAAATTAATTACTGAAACTTCTATGTTTTCAATTTTGAAAAATGGATTCCATATTTGGATTCAGTGGGTCCAAATATTTTTAATAGGTTACATTTATTTTTTTTATATTATGAATAGTAACTATAGTAATTTTTTATTTACTACTGTTAAAGGTAAATCGGGTAATTAAGGGTAAAAATAAGATTATAAAATTACCCTAACACCTTAAAAAATTCTATAAGATGAATAAAAGTCAAACCATATTACCTAAGGGTCTAAATTGATTCATTTCATGGACTTTTGACAATTAAAATGATATAATTGTTATTAAAACCAAAGAAAGTGACAACATGTCACTCTCTTATATCTTATAAGTGTAATAATTTTAATTTAGTGATAAAATCCATAAAACATAAAATATAAAAAATATCCAGAAATATAATAAAATTATCTAAATCATTATAATTTATTTATAAATTTTATGGATTAAATAATTATCATTAATGACGACACAATAGTGATGTAGAAATTATTTTATTGATTGAAATATAAAATAAATGGTTTTAAAAATATTAAAATAAATATTATATGAACAAATTAATGTTCTACAAAATTTTTATAGAGTAATATGACATGTTAGGAATCTATTAAATATTTTTTTTCGATTATATTCTATGTGTGGATTTTATTTAAATTAAAAAAATGAATAGTGTCAAAATTGGCAGTAATGTTATTTTACAAAAATAACATATTATAAAATTGTTTAAAAAACACAAAAATATATAAAATTATAAATTGAAATTTATATGTTTGAAAATTTCATAAAGTATCCAATTATGGAAAATTCACAAAACATAAGTAATTATTTATAACAATTGAAAATTTAGAATATTATTACCACAAATAAAATTAAATAGATTAAATAAGGATAAATCGAGTTGATAAGGTTTAAAATAAATTACCAATAGGTATAAAATTTATTGGTTGATTAGATTACAATCCTATCTCATATAATCTTCTATGTTGAGTCATTTTGAAAGTATTTAAGTGGAGGTTTAGTTTTTTTATAAATTAATATTTTTGATGTTTCCAAAGGTACCCATCTCCTCCCTTGTAAAAGGGAACCTCCTCCCTCTCCTCTTCAAAAAATTTTGAGCCTTCAATCTCAGAAAAAAACCTATCCATTTCTCTTCTATTATTACCTAGAAACATACTTGAGGTCCTGGTATTCTTCAAAGACCAACTTTAGTTCCCTAAGAGGAGGTTTAGAAGAGGCGCGTCGAAGAAGAGGTAATATCCTTTACTGATTCTTTCAAATTTATTTCTTCTTCTACATACTATTATTTAATTGTTTCGTTATAAATTAATAACATAAGTATCACTAATATAATTATATTTTATTATAAATATGAAACAACCCTATTTAACTTTCTATCCATCCTATGGAAAAGGAAATCACCGCGTGTGCGTACGTCCGGAATACCGTCTCCACGCCGTGGTGTAATCTATTTTTCACCACCACCTTACTTGGATGGGTATAATGGTGTAAATAATAACTAGATTTTATTATTATAACATGATACTAATTATGAGATATTCTATCATCCACTCTAATACCATTCAATAATTATGGGAATGATATCATCTCTCATGCATACGTACGACTTACTGTCTCCACGGTGCGATGTGATTCATTGTACATAATCTTCATTAATCAATGATTATATAAATGAATTTAATGAATAAATATGATATATATTATATTAATACCATAATGTAAAGTATTTGGCTATAACATAAAAAGAGGAATAAGAATTTATTCGACAAAACACACATAAGTACATAAAGCAATGAACACCCAAATAACAAGTAGTAATGAAATATTACTAATAAGATGATAAGAATATGACCATATATGATATAATAAAAATTAATATGATTCTTTAATAAATCAATGACATTATTTAAATCATTATACAGGAGGTTTGGATATGTACAAATCATATCAAACCTAATGTAATGGAAAATCTCACAATCTCAGTTTTATCCGAGATTGTTTATACTTCAGAATTTACTGGGGAATATTTATCATCCACATCCATGTTTCCTCAATATTTAATATTATTTATATCCTCATACATTTTTTTAAAATCAAATTTTACTTATTGAGGAATTTTTAGTAAAAGATATGAAAGGAATCTTTTATCGTTTTCAGTATGAGATACTATTTGACTTTTTTGGAAAAAGTACGAGAAAAATGTTTATTTTTAACTTATACTGCATGAATGAATTTTTATGATTTCATAGAAAATTATTTCCATGATGTTTCCTTTACAAATTTTCAAGTTTATTTTTAATTAAATTCTTTTAGTTTAAAATTTTATGACATGTTGAGAAAGGAAAAATGTTTTTGAAGAAGAAAGGATATTTTCCTCAGGAATGTAGTTCAAGTGTTTTATAAAAATTATTTTCCATATAAGATAATATAGGGTTCTTTTTCTATCCCTATTATTACATTTATTTGATTATGTTATTATGTAATTATTTTTATAAATTCCTCTTATCTTATATGGATTATGTTATGATGGCATGATGTTTAAGAATCCCATTTTTATTACATGGGTTATGCTATGATGTATGATTTATGATTTTGTGGCACACATAAGAATGGTTTAATTATGATATGGGTGGAACCTATATCTCCCTCCAATGCATTGGGTAAATATTTATATCTCATGAGATAAACATTTTTGGAACGACAAGTTAATCCGGTTCAGTGATATAGGATTGGAATAAGGAGTGAACTCGGTTTAGTAATGGATTTTGTTTGCTATGTTGGTCTTGAAAATGAGTCATGACTAATATGAAATTATTTTATATGATTATGTGAGTATGCCACAAAGTTTCATATTTTGAGTTATGATTATTGGGATTACATTTCACTACTATGATTTATCCCATGTCATGATATTATGATCTCTTTTGCAGGTTAAGATTTTCAAAATGCTATGTTCTTATGAATATGATATGATTGATATTTCCTTTGTTTACCCTTACAGAGAATTTGAGCTCACCTTTTTGTATGTTTTCTTTTCCCTTGGTTAGGAAGAAGGGTATTAAGTAGGATATTCCAAAAGGGACTATAGATATGATGAAATAAATAGGAGACAATGTAGATGATTTATGAACCCATTTTTTATGTTTCCCAGTTTCTAAAGACACTATACCTATACGGTCCTATCATGGTTTTGTTATATGTTGTAATAATTATTCTTCAATTCAGAAGTAATAATGATGTATGTAAATTACGGGTCGTTATATTGTTTCCCCACACAAGCTATACAATGTAGTCACACTACCCAACACAATTTAAATAGCATATCCCCACTGCCCCACACAAGCCATCCAATATAGCTTGTTGGATAACAAAATCCCACAAATGCATCCCCACTTCCCAACTCAAGCCAACCAATACAACCCCACTACCCCACACAATCCAACTAACACAACCCCACTACCCAAAATAGGCCAACCAATATAGCCCTACTTCCCACCACATGTTATTATAAACACCCCATGAAAACCTATACCTTAACAAAAAAATAAAAACCGTAAAAAATTACCGATGAATGATACAAGTGAAAAAAACATAAAAACTAATTCTATCGGAAATCCCTATTTCATCCCCTTTCTCTTGGAAGAGATACCCTTATGTTATTAGATTTCCATATAATTGATTCATTTTTCATCTTTAAGTGATTAGTCATTTTTGAAATATGATTCAAATAGATGAATTATAATATCAACTTGAAATAATCAATAAAAATAATTAATTTTATTAATATTATCAAAAATTAATAAATCTTATGATAAATATCATGAAATCAAGTAAAAACAAGTGATTCAACCTATTCCCATTCATTTTACTTTAGACATGGTTCATTATCTTTGTTAATCCAAACATTACTGTTTTTTCATGGGAAAACATCATGCAACCCCCATTATTTACATATAAATAGAGTTTTTGAATCCCCTACCTTAACTAGAGATTTCTAAATCACAATGTGAAGACTAGGCATGGAAGAGATAGCCCCTATTAAGTTTACACTAAGGGAAAATTCAGAAACCTAAAGCATGACATGCATAATCAATCACTCGTTTCAACCTCACACAATCCAACCATATCCCATGACTAAAAACTTTTATGAATGATGATTAGAGATAAATAAAATAATAAAAGGGAAAATACTCACCTTGAATCACCAATAGTTGATCCCTAAATATTGAGGATTAAATCCAAGGATGTGGGGCTAAAAAGAACCCTAAAATCACCATAGAGTTTCCCAGGATTAGAGGGGAAATGATATTAATGAAAGGAAATTGGGGGAGTCCCAAAATTTATAACTACACTATAAAAATATAAGATCATAGTGAAACCCGTAAACCTCACTAAAATTATGATGACCTTTACCAAAACCATAACACAACATAGATTTATATGCCATAATATCCCTAGGTAAAACCAACCTCTATAATTAATTTACTGTTCAAATACAAGATCTTATATATTTGGGAGAGGATCATTGTTAAAAGGTCATTACCATGGTGAAACCTCCATACTTCCAAATCATACCATGACACAACATAAACACTAATCTATAGTGGCTCCTCAACCAACAAAGGCAAGGAACCCTATCCTTAGGGATCCACGGTGCAATCCAAATCCCAAACTACAACAACCACTAAATCAATGGGTCCATATAAATCAAATATCAAAGATTCATAGTGTAGAACCATGTACTATTCTGTAATCATTATCCTCTCACTCATACCAATCAATCCCTAGACTAAATCCACAACACAACTTAATGGCCTTTCCAAAAGGGTTCCCAAAATGAAAGAGATACCAGATATGACCTCTTAGGATCCCATTCCACAACCACCAACACCACACTACATACATGAAATCCAATTGGGCACTCATGCTGCAACACATTCCTCCTCACCAAAAAACCATCTCCTAGTTGCAATTTTCACCTCAACACCACCATTCCATCTCTGAATATCCTCTTAGCACATCCAATAACAAGAAAACACAAATTAATTGGTTGTGAAGGTCCGATTAGTTTCATTAGATACTTATAAAATTATTCTTTTGATCAAGATTTAGAATTAAACCTACAAAGAAAACCACAGACAACACAATCCAATAATTCACTAGGAGATAAATATCAAATTAGAAAATACCACCGGCCAAACATAACAACAAGGGGAAATAAGACCAATTAAATTAGTACCAAATAATAATAAAATTTAATTAATTATATCAATAATCATCTCAACTATAAAAAAAAATCTTAAAAATCCTCATGATAATGCGCATTAATTTACAATTCTCTTTCCTATGTACTCTCCTCCATACCACCATGCCTCTATAAAACTCAAACTAATGGAATAACTCTCACATGAAGCACATTAAACTAATAATCCTCAATATTAACTAGAAATTATATGAACATCATATCATAAAAAATATCTAATCTCCCCAATTGATGGCATGTGAATCAACATTAATATATTTTTAGGGGTTGTGAAACATGAAAGACGACATGAATCCTAGTTAGTTATGAAGGGAATTCCAAGTGATATGACACCTCATCAACGCACTATAATATCTTAAAAGGATTGTTAAACTTGGAATATATATATTACTATCCCTACAAAACCTATACTATCCATGATGAGGTGAAACCCTTAATAAAACATGGTCACCAAACTCACACTCTATTGGTCTCTTCTACCAATTTTGATATGACTTCTAACGGTCCCAAAATACTTTTTATACACTCTCAATCTACCTGAATATTCAATGTCATAATCTGCACCACATTTATATTAAGTACCACCGAATCCCCTACCTCATCCTAACCCATTGGAGAATGAGAATGTGTACCATACTCAAATAGGCCTATACTAATGGAAGAGTGAAATTTGTTGTTATAAAAAAACTCAAACAAGGGAAAATCTCTCAACCAAGATCCACCAAAATCTTGAATAAATTATATCCTTTAGTGTATGGAGGACCTGGTCAATATTCCTCTCTCTATATATGTATGTAAAATAGTTATAAGGTGTAACTAGGTGACAAAATAATTTTGTAATCCTCTCAAAACCCCAGAGATAAAATGAGGATCCCAATCTGAAATAATGGTCCTTGACACCCCATGAATTTTCAAACCTCATCCAAATACCACCTTACCAAAACACTTATTTCACCTAACTCCCTAATCATTAGGAATTTGGTTGAATTAATTATCCAATTCATGATTACCCAAAGATCATCGCCTCCTCCCTAGGCTCATGGTAGATCATTGATGAAATCCACCAGGATGTCCTCCCATTTCTACATAGGGACATTCAAAATATGTAACGAACTTACTAAAACCTGATGTTCCACCTTTACCTACTAACAAACCAAGATCCATGATACAAACTATTCTTGATTTATATTGGTCGACCAAATATGGCCTCTCAAGGCATGATACATCCTGGAGACATTGGGGTGAACTACCATTATTGAGATATGGAACTCACGAAGAACCTACTCATGCATCTACAATGGAATAAACAACCTTCCTTGAAGAATATTATAATGTGGATCATAATATGAACTCCCCTTTGAAGAATAATTATGGATTACATGGTATTAAATCACATATACCTCCAAGTCTCTTCATTGATATTGCTCTATTTGACGCATCAAGGAGTATTTCACCGTTATACGGAACATATAACCTCTAACACTGACCACCAATACATTAATATGCATCTACAAATTCTCCTCCACCATACTATAAGCATATAAAATCTCCCAAACAATACCCCAAGACTTTTTACTAAGTGAATTAACATCTAAAACCCCCTTCCTAGGGTGTAGGAGATCTCAAAGTCATGGTTATGGAGAAACTTCATCCACACCTCTATTGTAGATTTATATCATTCTGAGAGAAATCATATCTCAAACAATTGTGATTTGAAAATACAAAAAGTATTAAGTAATGAGGTAATTTCTCCAAAACTTCAGAGTAAACACCACAAATAGAAGCTCGGTATCATGAGTGGATTAATTACAATAATTGGAATGTGACTTCCTTGACCCATATGATATCATAACTCTCTATTGCATCAAGATTAAACCCAATATGCGATAGGAGGAATATAAAAAAACACAAAACACCACTCTCTACTTAGATACCTGAAGAACATGAGTGTAGATAAAACTCTAATTTTGGTAGTTGAAAGTTTTCGGACACTGATAAGCCCATAAGAAGGATTAGTCATTCCTGGTCAAGGATTTTAGTGGGGCTATGACCCAAGATAAGTCATACATGAACCTTTGATAATATCCCATGAGATAAAGGAAGCTATTTAACTTTGTAACATTATTGGGTACTACCCAAGAATCAAATAGCTGAGTATTCAATGAATCCACCACCACTCCCCACTGAGGCACCAAATGTCCAAGGATGTGTACCTCCCATGTCCATAACTTTCACTTGGACATATTCCCATAAATATTATTGTGTAAAAGGACTTGTAAAATATCCACAAGATTCTAAGAATTCTCTTATTATGACCTTAAGTATATAAGGATTTTTTTTATGAATAAAACCATAAAATAATCCAAGAACTCAAAAAACATAAAGTTCATGAGTCCCATTAATTCACCTGGGGTGTTCCTGACACCAAATTAAATATCCACAAACTCGAAGTTCCCATATCAACACCTGAAAGGGGTCTTAAATATGTACCCCCTATAACTCTCATCTTGTTATATCCATACCATTTATTTATCTTTGAAAACTAGATAAATCCCTTCAATTGATCAAATAAATAATTATTTCCTAGGGGATGGTAACATTTTTTGAACTTCAATTGACTCAAACACAAATAGTCTATACATAACCATAGATCATCAACCACCTTCTTGGAGAATAACACTGGATCACCCCATGCCAACACACTGGTCTAGATGAATTCCTTATGCATGAGGTCAAGAACCCTAATCATCAAATACCATATCTTGAAAGGTTACATATGATAATAATCTATATAAATTTAAGAGGCACCAGGATACAACTAGATCCGGAACTCGATATCAGATTGAGGGTACAGAGCCACACAATCGTTAGGAAAAACATTAGGAAACACTTCCCTGACTCTAGGTAATTCCACCGAATATGAATCCACCAAACCCAGTAATAAAGATTCAAACTGAGAGAATAATGCCTTAAAACGTCTATGGCCCATCCGATTCTACCTCTTTACAATGAACACCACATACTATGACACCTTATCTCCAAAAAAAAATTATTTTGGAAGTAATGAATAACCATAAAGTAGAATACAACCAGTGGATAATGATAATGACATTGTATGGTTATATATAAATCTGGAAGAAATCCTCAGATAATAGATGCTACCCCATCATCAGCTTACATCCTTGACACACATCAAGAAGACTCATTTGAACTCTAACTCGCATAGTCAACACCGAGGGCACTGTAATCCCCTCGACATTGTGTCCCATGGATTGAAACGATGTGAGTTAAATAAACGAGTGAGATACTATAGAATCAAAAAAGTCATAATCCATGGTTAAAAATAATAAAATGGTACCATAGATGATCTCTAGTCCCTCTATCATCAACACATCCATAATATGAAGTTTTCAAAATCTAGATCCCCTAAATTGGTACTAACGTTAACCTCTATAGACGTACTGAACCCTATATAACTAAGGGTAAGAGACATAATAGGGTTTTACTCTACCTAAGACATATCCTCTTAGTGGAATAAAATTCTGTAGCACCTACTGCTAATATGACCATTGGGGAAACTATTTATATGACTGTAATGGAAACCTATCACTCACACATCACTAGACCCTGAGGATAGTTAGGAATTGAAATATTTGATGAACATATCTCTTATAAGTGAATCACATCATCCTAGATCCCTTGATGGGTGCATGGTAACTAATTTCCCCAGAGAAATGTGAAGGAAAAAGCTAATTAAAACACCCTTTTGGGAGAAAACTCAATGGTTCAAATGCCTATGATCCTCCACCATTATCTCTACTACTTAAGGAACCTTGACTACTTCTCTCTTGAGATGACTCTATATAAGCATGTATCCTCTAAATCACTTTAACCTTCTTCTATACCTCTAAGTACAAAGGAAACATAAACAGAGTGATTACATACTGAATAACTAGGAACAATGCCTACTCCAAGCATTGATCCCTAGACTCAATATCAAGAAGAACATTGGGAGTAAAGTGAGAAAATCTATTTAGACATGATCCCAAGCTAACACCCACTCAGGATCCCTTGATGAAGGGAGACAAACACCTACATCTTCTCCACCCTCATCATTGATTGAAAAACTCTATATGAATCTTCCAATGAAAATAATCTGATAAACATATTAATCATTATGTCCCCTAATATAAAAAATCCAACATTTCTATACTACTCCCCTTATCTGTATAATGACCAAAAAAAGTTGAAACTTTACCCTAGATTAGATAAAATAGAATGATATCTCAAGCTCTTTCCTTTATCCCTATGTCTTTAGTCTATATACACTCCCCTCATACTTATCCATACCCTGATATTGATATTAACAAAGTTTCTTCATCCATAACTCATTTTACTAGACTAAGCCAACCATATTATGGTCAAATAGGTCATCCTACTAAACCTCAGCTACCTAAACCATGCACATAATATGATCAACTAACATATCTATAAAAAACGAAAAAAATTCATAATCCCAGTAGAATTAAATGTATTTAATTAAATTAATTTAATTAGTTTCATTTAATTTCCCCAAAATCACCCCATTTCAAACACAAGAGCATTAAATCATGATACATGTTTATCTCCTAGGTCTCTAGCCTACAAGAGGTACCATTTAAATTGGTCATTTAGTAAACACAAGGTAATTGAATTGGATTCTGGGGGGAACTAAAATACAATGTCCTAATTAGTCTCTTTATCCGACATCATAAACCAATTTTAGCTATTACTATTTCCCTATAAACCAATATAATACTTTCTAGTTCCTAACTCATATCTCCATATTATATCTCAAAAAAAATCTCTAATATCACTCTTTCATGAGCCACCCCTATTTGAAACTCCTTCTAAGATTTCAGTGTAGATGAGAGTGACCCCCAAGGAGAACTTCCAATATGACTCAGGTTGACAACTAACACCAAAGTTATAAGGAATAAAAATGAAAGGAATTACCCCCATATAACCCAAAAATACATAATTAAACCACTAATCAACACTATAATATAAATATAAAAATATCCAAAATAATTCCATAATTCATGAATATGTTATAAAAATACAAATTCTACGATAAAATACCAATAATGTATTAGGAAAAACACTACAGACAAACCCAAGATCCAAGAAAGTACTGTCCATATCGGTTACCAAAATTTCCCTAGAAAATTAAAAATCACTTTATATATATAGGGGTGAGTATGACATGAAAAATTAATAGGATCATATTAAAAATTTATATTTTAAACAAGGAAGGATCATACTAATGCATGAGTGGATAAATGGTTGAACCAACAAGCTCCTAATAGGTCAAATAAAACCCAGTACCACCAAGGATCACTTCCCAAATGTCACATCAAATCATAATAAAGTAATATTGAATAAAATAATAAGAAGTTACTACTCAACCAATTCCCCATTGGTTTGTCACTCTCATGACCCAATTTCAAACATCCCAGGATCAAAATCACTTCTACATCCATGATGCATCACACTATCTATCAGGTCATAACCCTTCCACAACCCTATTATATATCATACTCATTATCCCATATCTACTATTACATATCATGTATCATCTATCCACTACATATCTGGTAAGTAGGGTATCCTGAACATCAATTATTTCAATCCCTAACCAACCTCCTACCATGAATAAACCCCTCCATGTAATATTATCTCATAAATACCCATCAGGGTCTATCAGTACACCATGTACCACCTCTTACATACCCTATAGGGTCTTCTAATACAACATATATCTATTGTAACATAAATAACCATAGGGTCTTTAAGTACACCACATAATATGCAAGTATGATCATACCTACCTTGAGGCATCATAGACCACAATATACCTCAAAGGGATATCAGGGAAGAGGGAGTAGTAATCCATCCATTCCCTCATTAACCTAGATGTTAGGGGAAAGCACTTGATACCCAAATAATGTTGGGTACCAGTCAGGGTATCCAACTTGGGTGGGGTTTTTATAGAAATCACAAGGAAAATATTAGTATACTTATTGGAACACATAAACCCAACATAGTAAGTTTACCTAAACATCACCACAAAATCTCATAAACCCCACCAAACCATGTTCACCACACACCATCACCACTTTAAATAATAGCACCACAACCATCTCCACTTCTTTTACAAAAACATCCACTATAATCCTTCAAAAAAACCAATTTAATCATACTTCTATGACATTTATAGATTTAAAATTTACCAACCAATTTATGATCATTAATAAATTAAATTATATATTAATAAATTATTGATAATAATTATATTAGTTGTAGACATTACTAATTACTACATCATCATTACCATTTACATTATTCTACTACTATAAAATTAAAAAGAAAACCCATAAAAACTAGCCATGGAATCATCCCACCACTATATCCACATTGATCTTTCCAACTAATGTGATGAAACCACAACCCCACCATATAACCCATACTAAAATACCATAAAAAATAAAATAATCATGGAAAAACCATCTCACAATGTTTACCATGTAAACCAATATATCCCCACTTCCCCACACAAGACAACTAACGTAGCCCCACTCCCCAACACAATCCAACCAATGAAACCTCAATACCCCACACAATCCAATGAATATAGCCCAAATTACTAATTAACTACAACCAATGTATTCCCATTTCCTAACACAAGCTATCCAATGTAGCCTCACTACACCATGCAACCTACTTCCCAACACAATAATACAAATGTAGACCCACTTTCCCACACCAGTCGAAAAATATAACCCTACTACCTAATAGAATCCAAATAACTTAGCTGTGCTACCCAACATAATACATAACAATCAACCCATGAAAATTAACACATTAACCACACAATCAAAACTATAAAAAGTTCTCAATGATGGCCACTCAAGAAAAGAAACACATAATAACTAATTCTGGAGATAACCCCTACCACAATCGCTTTATTTTACTAGTGAAACCCTTAGATTACCAAATTTACTAATAATAGGTTCATTTACCATATTTAAGTGATTGGAAATTTATGGAATGATATTCCAATATAAAAAATACAATATTTTCATAAAAGGATCAATAAAAATAATGTTTTTAAGTAGAAATAATAATCAAGAATATATCTCAAGAGAAATATTATGAAATCAAGTAAACACAAGTGATAAACCCCACCCTCTTCAATTTCTATTAGGTTCAGTTCATTATCTTGGTTAATACAATCCATAATATTTATCCTAGTAAAATAGAGGCATGAAATAGCAGTAATTAACACATAAAAAAAGATGATTCTTGAATCCATTACCACAAACATAACTTTCTAAACCACTACACAAAGATAAAGAAAAAAATTAATGAACCTAGATTGAAATCACACCAAGGGAAACTTTAACAATCTGAAGCACAACATCCATCATCAAACACTCACTTCATCCTCCCACATTCAACCAAAATATAACAAACAAAAAATTCTCTTGATGATAAATTAAGTGAAATTCAAGAAGAAAAGAGTAATAACTCACCTTGGATCACCAATAACTGATCTTCAAAAACAAAGGATCAAAGCTAAGGAAGAGGGTATGAATAGTCTCCAACAATATAAATAGAGTTACCAAAGAGTCAAGGGAAAATAAGGTGAATGAATGGAAATTAGGGGAATCACTAAATTTGTAGTTAGGTAAAAAAATAGAAGATTACAGTGAAATCCCTAGAAAACATAAAAATGTTAATGTATTCTACCATAACCACAAATAACCAAATATTCTATGTTGTGATGGACCTAGGTCAAATTTACCTCCAAAATTAATTCCATGGTCGAATATGAGATCCTATAAATTGAGATAAGATAAATATTAAATTATTATTCCCAAGATGAAGCCTATGAACTTTTGAATCTGATGATAAATTAGTATAAACACTACAACGCATTGGTACCCAAATTAATATAGGAAAGGAACCCAACCCATAGGGATCCATAACATAGCCTAAATCCCACCTAAACCATCCATTCAGGATTTGAGGAAAAGAATCAAGGACCTTACTACAATCCTAAACCCCCCCTTTATTCTAATCAATCCCTTGACCAAATATATGATACAACTCAAGGGCCACACTACACAGGTGTTATAAATTTTTTAGAAACAAAATAAAACCTATTGGGATCTTAGTCTATAACCACTAACACCACAATAGAAGCAGGCCTTCCAATTTCACTCTCATAGTGAAAAACATGCCTCCTAACCATAGAACATCTCCTAGATGAAATTATCAACTCAACATCACCATAACTTCTTCAAACCTCCTCCCAACATCCCCAACACCAAAATAAAACAAAGAAATGGTCCAAGAAGGTATGATTTATTACACACTAGACCAAACCCCCTTCTAGAAATATCATATTGTATAGTCTTATTCATAACTCAGGGAATGGTAATATAAGAAAAGGATGACCTCAAATTCATGATAAGGGTTATCATAATAGTTAAAAAATGAAGATCATAGGTGAGAATAAGATGATCACATGGTTATGATAACCTAATCAAGGAACATGAACATAACACAAGGAAATAATACCCAATAAAACATAGATCATAAAACATGATTCATGAAATAAGGTTTTTTCCATAACATAAGATATGATCAATAATAGTGTTGAAACATGAGTCGATAATCATGATGTAAGTAAAATTCATAACATAAAAATTTGGTATATGAATAAGTAAGGAAACCATAACACATGTCAATGTAAACTATCGAAACATTCATATAATAGAATAAGCTAACTACCTACCCATAACATACTGTAATTTGGATTACCACCCACATTCCAAAATCTTTTAGACTTAGAATATCTAACCATTCCCAAATAACTTTTGTAATTGGGATAACCACCCACAACCTATAACCTTTTTTATTTCCCTTTCACTTTCTTCCCATAACATTTCGGACTTGGGCTAATTTATGAACCCCATAACCCTTAAGACATGGGATAACCACCCATGTACCATCATAATCTCATGATATATAAAACTATATGCAATTAATTAAAGGAATATAATAGGCCCACCCATAACATAATGATAAATCGTACATATATGTACCCCTTCAACATGAAAACATTCATAATCCCATCATATTTTAAAAATTGGTGATAAATAAATGAGTTTCATAAATATTTACACCAGACAAGATCATAATTCATTCAGAGAAATAAAGAATAGGATATCATTAGAGAATAACCCTAGTGAAGCATAATAAATTTTAAAGGATGTTTACATAAATGGAAAAATATTTATAATAGAATTATAAAATTACATTGAAAAATAATAAGAAATAACCTTTATAATTTTAAAAACCTTGATTTCAAAAGAAATAATTTATACAACAATGAGAAAAAAATTAATTTGGAAAACCAAGAAAAATTATAAGTAAGTTTCATAAATAAAACTAAAGAAGATGGTGAGAAAATGTGTTCATGTAAAAATCATAAAAAATATTCCTTTCACATTTTGAAAAGAAATTCAATAGAAAATATCCTCTGTGAAAAATTTTAAAAATGTATTCAATTAATTATTTTTTAAAGAGAGTCCAGGAAAATAGAAAATTACCTTAAAAAATAATTTATGTATATATAATGACATTTATAAAACAAAATTAAATATATGAATATAAAAGTGAAATATTCACAACTTAAAATAAGAGATATGGTCAGATCCATTTACAAGAAACCTTTTAAGTTTAATTATGAAATAAATAAAGGTTAAATGGTATGAAGATATATAAACCCCATAAATAAATATAATATAAGAAAATATATGGGTTTTAAGGGAGAAATAAAATAAAATTTCTCCCAATGTAAGTTTAAACATAAAAAATATCTTTTTCAAATTGAGATTGGAAATAAACCCATATCACTTGGGTAATGATTGAATAAAAATAAATTTAAAGAGATAAAATGAGATATATTTGTAAAAAACATTTAAGTTAATAAAAATTACTATAAAAAATACTTTTATTAGTATATAAATCACATAAAATAACATAGGTATTGGACTTGGAATATATCTCAATGAAATGAATTTGAGGTGAAAAACCCTTACCATTACTCCCAACATTCATGAAAGAATTTTATCCCCATGTATAATAAAAATAAAAAATATTAATAACCTATTTAATAATCATATTTACTTATATTAACTTTTATACTCTTTAATCATAATCATTCATTACACATATATTAGTAAATTATTGTCTATTTTCATTATCAAATGCTATTAATTTTTATTATTTCATACAAGTTTTTTTATGGACATATCCATCCTAGTTTTTTGATACCAAGTCCATCATTCATAGATTAGTAAATTTAGTGGAATCATTGTTATTTAAATATTAAAAAATAACATGTTCATTTTATGGATGGTATTGGTATGGTTTGTGTGAATAGATTCAACAAGGAACATATTTTAGGTAAATTTTGGGTAAAAAGTTAATTTAAAACGACTCTCCATTTTTTTAATCCATATAGAAAAATTTTCATAACGTAAATTACACTTTAATATTATATATTATTATTAATAATTTATTTATAATTATTTGTGATGAAAATGATGACATTGTTATAACATCATTCAAGTAGGTGGTTGAACCGACCCAAAAAAAGAACATTCTATACTAATGAATGTTTAAGAGTTTAGAGTTATATAATACTAATATAATTTTCATGGAGGAATAATTATGTTAATATAATATAATTATCAAGGGGAATTATATTTAAAAATAATTTTTATGAGAAGGAAATTGAAAAAGTTAGTGAAGAACTATATACATTGATAAGTTCTGTCTTTATTAAAAAAGGTGCCTTGAAAATGATATATTTAAGGTTAATTATTTGGACCAAAGGATACCAAATGTATAATAATAATTTATCATAGGGAAAATTCTTAGTAATTAAATAGATTACCAAAGGGTAAGAGTGTTTTGGGAGGGGTCCTTTTATAAATGAGTTTTGAGTGGGATTTTCATAAATACCCTTTCTTTAATGTATAAGGTTGTCATTTTAAAAGGAAAGTGGATTAAAATAGGAAAATAAATAGATTAGTGATGAGGGGAGGTCAATAATTCCAACAAATAATCATTTAAAGATAACATTTCATGATATTTTAGGTATTTACCCCTTAGTTAAACGAAATTACTTAATTTTACCTTCACCGTGGTAACTAACTTTTTACCACAATAACTTATTTTTATGGCTAAATAATCTAGAAATTCTAATTGAAAATATGAAATACATTTTATTTGATTCAATTTATAAATGTGGTAAAAACCAATTTGTAATATAATGACACATAATGTAATATTTATTTTTTTAAATAATTAATTTTTATGCCGAAAATGAACTCATTTTTATAAATAGGTATTTAATAAACATTAGAAGAATGCTAAGTTACTTAATTTTTTATATAATCAACAAATTTAATTAAAATAATTATTTTTAATGATTAATTTCATTTAAGAAGATAAAAATACACTACAAATTTAAAAAAAATTCATTGAAAATAAAGTTTTTAACATTAAATGATTTTATCTTTATTTCTAAATAATTAATAATGAAGATAGATTATTTATTAATTTTTTATACATAAAAAATTAATTTAATTAAATTTCATACTCAAAATTAGAGAAATTTATCTTTTTAAATATATAATATATAATAAAAAATGTTTTTAAATAAAACATTTTTATTTATTCGTGAATTATTAAATTAGATTTCATTATAGTTTCATAATTACTTCTTGAATGTTATTAAGTTATTCTACTAATTATTTCTAGAATTTTATCAATAAATTTAACTTAAATTATTCTTTAAGAGTAAAAAATTAAATAAAAATATGTAATTCATAAAAAATGTTTCTTTAGATCCGAAGTAAAGTAAAGAAGGCCCTTGAACTAGGTCCTGAGCTCCCCCACACTCAGGATACCTTATCAAAGGAAGAGAAGATCCTACCTCTTTCCCACCCACATCGTCGATAGTAAAAAATATTCATGAAACTACTATTGAAAATCATCCCATAGAAAACATGCCTTAATTTTCTCCCTATGATACAAGATCTACCATTGTCACACTACTCCCTGCATTTGACTTATAACCAACGGAACCCGATACTCATCCCTAGATTAGATCAAACTGAAAGAAACCTAAAGATCATCAATCCATCCATCTATCACTTGTTCACAAACACTCACCTCATACTTAGCTATACATTGAAATTTAAACTCACAAAATTTATTCCTCTAGAGATCATCTACCTCGACCATATGAACCCTCCTATGGTAAACTAAGTCAGCCTGTTGAACCTCAAAAACAGAATCCACTCATGAAAAATGACCAACCAACATCTCCAAATACAAGGAACCAAACTAATAATCCTAGATTCATAAAATTTATTTAATTATATTCATTAAATTTCCCCAAATGACCCTATTTAAAACAAAAGTGAAAACAAGCATGATGAATGTACCTCTCCTAGGTGTCTACCCTACAAGGAACACCATTTCACTTGGTTATTCGGTAAACATAGAGCCCTTGAATTAGATCACATGGGGCCCTAAAATCCCATGTATTACTTAGTCAATCTATCCTACATCATATAACAAGTTCAACTGTTTCTATTTACCTACTAACCAATATAGTCCTTATTAGTCCCTAACTCTAATCTTCATCATATCTCAAAACCAAAAGCCTTGATATCACTTTTTCATGACCTCCCCCCACTAGATATATCTTCTGGGACTATAGTGAAAAATAGAGTGACCCCTGAGGCCTTCCTCCACTATGACCTGATTTGGTGAATATCACCATGAGTGTAATACATACAAGAGGGAGACAAACTATAAAAACTGGAATTTAGTGATGTTTTATTACCTATGTTTTTAAACATGAATTATTTTGAATATAACCATGTTTTAAAAAAAACATGGATAATTATAAATTTAGTTATTTTTTAAGAAAACATGGTCATTTTAGTGATATTTTTTACCATTTTTTTAAAACATGGATAATTATATATAAATATAATTCTATTAATATATATATATATATATATATATATATTAATTTATAGCTTTATAAAAATAAATTAACATATCTTTAAATATCATAATATTTATATATATAAACACAAACACATATATATATAAATAGAACTCAAGGTACAACTCAATAGTAGGTGCTCGTTCGGGTCTCGGTGAGGTCTCGAGTTCAAGCCTTGCTGAGTTCTTCTATACATTGGTGTGTAGCATTCTTTTATTGGAAATTTATCCCCTTTCCTCACATAGATGTAAATATATATTATATATAAACACAAATATATATAAATAAATATCACTCAAGGTATAACTTAGTGGTAGCTTCCTGTGTGGGTCTTTGTGAGGGCTTGAGTTCAAGCCTTCCTGAGTTCTTCTCTGCATTTGTGTGTTACGTTATTTTATTGGCAATGTAGCCCATTTATTCACATCAATGTAAATAATATATATATATATATATATACACAAAAATACATATATAATTATATATAAAATAACATAAATATAGATATATAAATATATATAGACACACACACATATTTGTATATAAAAACACAAACATATTTTATATTTAGGCACATTATTAAGAAAACCTGGCTATTTTAGTGATATTTTTACTAGTGTTTTAAAACATGGATAATTATATATATAATTATAATTCAATTAATTTATATATACATAAATTAAAAATTCTAATAATATATATATATATATATATATATAAATTTATACTGATATAAAAATACATTAATATATATTTAAATATCCTTATATATATATAAATAGACATAAACCTACATAAACACATGTAAACACACAAACAAACATAAACACACATATAAAGATATATAATAATATATATAATATAAACACACACACACACACACCCACACACAAACACATAAAAATATTAATAATTTATTAACATGGCTTGTAGATCGTCCTAGATCAGAATACCTGTGTGGGTGAGGTATCACCCACTCTTAATGAGTGCATCAGTTTTATAACTTTATATACTAATAATAAATAATATATATAGATATTTATATAGTATATATATAATATTTATTTAATACTAATATATATTAATATAAGTATAAATATAGTATAAGACATTTTTATAAAGAAAATTTGATTAGATGAGTTGGTTTAGTTGCAGACTATGAGTCCCGAGTTTCTATCTTCAAATATGGTGGGGGTATGGGATTCATGCCCAGGGAAAAGGGTGGGATGATGATGTCGGGATCGGGTACGGGTGGGGTGGGGTGAAATCACACAAGGGGGAAGGCTTCATGTCATGCAATTCCATTCTTAAATAATAAATTTTATTCTAAAAAATATCAAGGGGATCAACACTATAAAAAAATTATGATTAAAAAAGATTATTTTATATCACGAATATAAAAAAATAGTTACTTTTATTGAAAGGATAATTAATGAATCATTTAACTTCTAGAAAAAATTATTTTAGATGAGTTGGTCCATTTTTATGCTATGAGTATTCAAGTCCTATCTTGGAATCTGGAAGGGTGTGGGAATCTTTCCAAGGGAGAAGGGTGGGATGATAATGTTTGGAGGGGTTTAGGCGGGTTGGGGTGACACCGGCCAAGGGTTAATTCTTTGTATCATGTAGTTCCATTACAAAATAATAAATATTATTTAAAAAAAATCATTTTATATCATGAATTTCAAAACAAATTGGCCACATTTATAGAAAACATTGATAATTAATTACTCATTTACTACTGTTTATAAAAAAATATTGGTAAATAGTGTGTCTCAAATTTTTTAACATTTATAAACACATATATTTGGTGATTTTTATAAACATGGATAATTGGAAATGTTTATAATCATATCCAATTAGTACACCACATTTTCCATCATCTTTTAGAAACATAGATAAATTCATTAAATATGTTTTAAAATGAAGTGAATGGAAAAAACATCACTAAATTTTAAATTTATTATAGTGAAATTACCATTATATAATATAGGAATATATAAGTAAACCACCAATAAATACCATAATATAAAAAACAAGATCCATAATAATCTCTCAATGCATGATTTTTTTAGAAAAATAAATATCCTATGAAAAAATACCAATAATGTTCTATGATGTAACTTCACAACCAAGCCCAAGATCCATGCTATTAATATCCAAACGAGTCCCCAAATATTCCATGGAAACATGAAAAATATTTTATATTTAGGGTTGATCATAACATGTATAATTAGTAGGATCATACACAAGATCTCTATTACAAATGTGGAAGGAGTATACTAATGCATTAGTGAAAAAATAACAAAACAAAAAATCCCCAAATAGATCCAATAACACCCAACTTCACCAAGGATCACTCACCAAGTATCACATCCAAGAAAATGAATTATTATCATATAATTTAACAAGAAGGAACCCAATAACCAATTCCACACCAGTTTTCACTCCCATGACCCAACATCAAATGTCCTATACCCCAAATACCTTATATAACCATTCCACATCACACTATATCTCATGTCAGAACCATACCGCATTCCTCATCCATATCATCCTCATCATCCTATATGAACTACTACATATCATGTATCATCCATATAAAACATATTTGGTATATTAGGGTATCACAGACATGAAAGACATCAAGCCCATTCCCTCCTCCTTTCATTAATGACCCCCAACATATAATACTATCTCATCAATACCCCTTAGTGTCTACTAGTAAACCATGTACCACCAAATATATACGCCACAGGGTCTTACAAAACATTATATACCTATTTTAACACCAATACACAATTGTAAATTATAGTACACTTTATACTATGATAGTAAAATCATACCTACCTCTATCTATCACAAATTGTGTTACACCTCAAAGGGAGAGTGGGGAAGAGCGGGTACTCATCAATCCATTCCCCCTCCAACCTGGTTGTTAGTTGAAACCACATGACACACAAAGTATGTTGGGTGTTAGTAATGATATCTAACTCATCTGGGGGTGAATATCAAAATAAAAATAAAAATACAAGTATATTTGTTATCACACATAATCCCAACCATGTTAGTTTATCCAAAAAGCACTACCACAACACAGAAACACCACCAAAATACCTTCACCACACACTACCACCTCTCTTAACTGTAACACCACAACTAGACCCACTTATTATAAAAAACAACCACAAAAAATATTCACAAAATCCAAGTTAATCAAACATTTATTATATGTTTAGATTTACCATTTACCAAAAAAAATTTGTTTATTAAGATATTCAATTCCATATTTAATGAAAAACACTTCCATCAAATGCCCATATTAGTTCCATACATTAATCTTTACCACTTGATCATTACCAATTATATTTTAATACTAATAGGAAAATACAAATAAAACGCACAATAATTATCCATGTTATCACCACACTACAATCTCCACATTCTTCATTATAATCAAAGAAGGGAAACAATGACCCTATTGTATAACCCACACAAACCGACCATCCAACATCAAATGAACATTGAAAAACCATCCCATAACTCATCCCCTAATAAAAAATAAAACCTCGTTCCCCAACAAAATCCAACCAACATATCCCCACCTCCCAATGTATGCCAACCATCATAGCCCTATTTCCCCACAAAAACAAATGAATACAACCTTACTATCCAACACAAACAAAAAAATGTATCCCCACTACCTAAATCAAACTAAACATTATTGACCTAATTTAGCACACATGTAAACCAACACCACCCGACTTCCCAACACAAGGCAAAAAATATTTCCCCACTACCCCACACAAGCCAACCAATGAAGCCCCATTTCCCAATCTAAGGTAACCAACATATCTATGATGCCCAATAGAAACCACAAAAACTAACCCAAAATATCCCACACATTAACCACACAATAAAAAGAATAAAAAATCCCAATAAAGTCCACACAAGCACAAAAAACACATAATGATAAATTAAAATAACAATCTATATTACATCCCATTTATCTTATAAGGGACACCATTTAATTATCAAATTTCCCGAAAACAAGTTAATTTACACTTTTAAGTGATTATCATTTTATGAAAGGTGATTAAAACTAATTAATGACAACATAAAAACAAAGGTGTCAATAACAACTATTCTTTTATACCAACAACTGCAAACAAGCATAAATTTCATTAGAAATATCATGAAAGAAAGTAAACACAAGAGATTCATCAGACCCCCTTCAATTTATATTAGTATTGTTATATTTTATTTTATAATCCAATATATAATATTTATCCAAAGGAAAAAAATCATGACATCTTCAAAATTTTCACCTAAAGGAAGAGAGTTATCAAAACCCTTACCAGAATCATAACTTTCAAAATCACTATATAAAGACAAAGAAATGAAGTGATAACCCTAGATCGAGATAACACCAATGGAAACTTTAAAAACCTAAAGAAAAACTTCCATCATCAACTACTCACTTCATCCTCACAAAATCCAACCACATACCACACACAAAACCTTATCTAGATGATTAATAGAGAGAAAACCAAGAAGAAAATGTAAAGAAATCACCTTGGATAACCAATAATTGATCTCCAAAATCCAAGTATGAAATCCATGGAAGAGGAGCTGAAATGTCTCCCAAAATCTCCAAATATTTTCCTAAGAGTTGAGGAAACATAAGTCGAATAAATTTAATTTGGGTGATACCTAAATTTGTTTACTAGTATGAAAAATATAAGATTATGATGAAACCACTAAACCATGATGAAAATTTTATATCTTTTACCAAAATCACAAGGCAAATAAACCTTTTACACTGTAATAAAACTAGGTAAAAATGACATTTGGAATCCATGTGATGGTAAAATATGAGACCCTATAAAACTAAGAGATGACCATGGTTAAATGGTTATTCCCCCAGCATGGCCCCTAAACTCATAAATTTGACCACGATGTAAAATAAATTCTACAAAACAATGGTCCCCCAATAAATATAGCAAAGAAACTCAACCCTTGGATCCCCAAGACATAGAATAAATCCCATATAAACCAATAATTCAGGATTTAAGGTGCATCCTCAAATACCTCAATAAAATACTCAACCTCCCCTTCATCCTGATTGATCCCCTAACCAAATACATAATGAAACTAAAGGGATATACTATAGGGTATAAAAAATAGAAGGGACACCAAATCTAATCTTTTGGGATCTTAATATACAACCACTAACACCAAACCAAAATAGGACTTCCAATTATCCTCTCATAGTTTATCACACACCTCCTTACAATAGAACTATATCCAACTGAAATTTTTTGTTCAACACCACTATTCATTCTCTAAACACCCTATTGGAATCCCAACACCAAAAACACCCAAAGTAAATTGTCTGGAAGTTCCAAGATATTACACCCCAGACCTGACCTTGTTCTATAAATATCATATACTATAATCTTATTCATAAACTAGGGAATATAAATATAAGAAAATGGCTATCTCAAATGCTCAGTAAGGGTAAACATAAGGTACAACAAATGAAGATTATAATTGTGAATAATATGATCATGTGGGTATGATAACATAATCAATGTACATGACCAGAACATAATGAAATCACACATAATAAAAAATAGATAATAAAATATGACTCATGATATGCTAATTTTGGAATAGTATAACAAATGAGTAATTGGAATGTGGAAACATGATTTAATAACCATGGATTAATTATATTTCATAACATAATAATTTGGTAAAAAAATGATAACATATATCAAGGTAAATCACCCAAACATTAATATAATGAACCAGGCTAACCACCTACCCCTAACTTAGTGGACTCAACATAACCACATGTGTACCATAAACTTTTATAATTAGACTAACCACTCATTCCCCATAACATTTTAGACTCAGGATAACCACACACCCCCCAAAAACTTTTGGACTTGGACTAATAACCAACACCCCATAACCTTTAGGACTGGGGCTAACCACCTTCACCCCTTAATGTATAGGACTTGGGTTACCCACTCGTGTAGAATTCTAATATCAAAAGATATAAAACTTTACCAAATTCATGGAGGTATATAATATCCCCACCTATCACACAATGGTAATATATATATATATGAATACAATATGAATATGAAAACATTCATTACCCCATCATAATTTAATTAACCACTGAGAAATATATGGGTTTCATGAATATTTCCAAAAAACATGACCATAATCCATCCAAATAGAGAGTGAGGATGATATAATTGTAGTATATCCCTTTTGAAGCATAATAAATTCTAAATTATTTCTATATCGATAAAAAATAATCTATAAGAGATTTATAAAATTACTTTGGAAAATAAGAAGTAATATCCTTTATATTTTGAATAAATTTTATTTCAAAGGAAATAATTTATAAAATAATGATAATAAAAATTTATTTAGAAAAATATGAAATCAAATATATCAATCTTCATAAACAAAAAAAAATAATATACTGGAAAAATTCAATCATGTTGAACTAATAAAAAATATTCCTTTCACATTTTTTAAAGAAAGTTAATAGAAAATTTCTTTTGAGGAAAATGTTAAAAATAGATTCCTTTAATTATTTTTTAAATAAAGTAAAATATAATTTAAAACGACCATAAGAAATAAATTAAGTCTCTTTAAGGAAATTTATAAAGGAAAATAAAGAATATGAACACAGATGAGAAATATTTGCAACCTAAGAGAAGAGATAAGATTGACTCTACTTACTGGAAACCTTTAAGTTAAATTGTCAAAATAAAAAAAAGTGAAATGTTAAGACGACATATAAAACCCATAAATATCTATATTATATTGAAATATATAAATTTTTATATATAAATAACATTAAATTTATCACAATTGAAGGTTAAACATAAATAGTCTTGATTTTAAAGTGATATCAGAATATAAACCCCTACATATTAGGTAATGATTGAATCAAAAATAAATTGACAGAAATAATGTGAAATAGATTTCTAAATACCTTTAATTTTATTAAAAGTATTGTAAAATACATAAATGGGGTATAATATACACAACATAGAATAAAATAGGTATTGAATTTGAAACATATCTTACTGAATAGAAATTGAGATGAAAAACCCTTACCTTTACTCCCAACTTTCACCAAATCACATAAACACCTTGTATAAAAAATATAACAGTATTGATAAATTATTTAATAAAATTATTCATATATATTGAGTTTTACACTCTTTAATTATAATAATTCATTACACATATATTAATTAATTATTGTTTATTTTCATCATCAATTGTTAGTAATTATTATTATTTCATACAAGTTTTGTAATAATTATTTCAAACCTAATTATTTATACTAAGATAATAATTCCTACATTATTCAAGTTAGTTTAATAATTTAACTTTAAGTATTTATATATTCCCATATTAATTTTATGGAAGCTATTTTCATGATTCATGAGAATAGATTCTAAAATGATAATGTTTTGGATAATTTTCCGATAATAATATGTTACTTTATAATGATCATTGTTTTTTTAATTATTATAAAAATTTATTATTAACATAAATTACTATTTAATATTATATATTCAAATATTAATTTATTTATACTTATTTATGATGAAAATGATGATGTTGGTAGAGTATATTTCATGTAGGTGGTTGAACAGACCCAAATAAGAACTTATTATACTGATAAATGATTAGGAGTTTAGATTAATATAATAGAAATATAATTTTTATATATGAATTATTATTTTAATATTATATAATTATATAGTATAATTATATTTAAAAATATTTTATATGAGAAGGTAATTAAAAAATAAGGTGAAGAACTAGATACTAACTTTGATGAATTCTCTTCTTCTTAAAACAGGTTTCTTCAGAATATTGGATTTAGGATTTCTTATTGTGAAAAAATTCTAAAATTTTTCCATAAAATATTTATTAGTGGTAAAATGGTCATGGATTAAGGAGATAAAAAAAGATAATAGTGGTTCAAGAGGGGTATTATAGGGGTCCTTTTATAGGTGAGTTTTGAGTGGTATTTCCAAAAATACCATTCCATGATCTAAAAGGTTGTTATTTTAAATCTAAAGTGGATTAAATGAGGAAATTTAATGTATTAAAGATAATATGAGATTGATCATTCCGACATAAACTAATTTAAATAAAATTTTTCTTGATATTTTAGGTATTTACTCCATATTTAAACCCATTTACCTCATTTCACCTTCACTGTGGGAACTAATTTTTTTACTTCGATAACTTTTTTTATACCTAAAAATCATGGAAATGATAATTCCAAATATGAAATACATTTTAGATTCAATTTTTAAAGGTAATAAAAATTAATTTTAATATAAAGAAACATAACACAATTTGTTTTAGAAAAAATTTATTTTTAGGAATAAAATGAATTTATTCTTATAAGTTGACTTTTAATAATAAAAAAATCAATTTTAATTTATTAAATATTTTATATTATCCATAAATTTAAATAATATAATTCTTTATAAAATAATTTATTTTATCCCAAATCAATTATTTATAATTATTGTTTTTTATTTATATCATCTAAATAAACTTTATGCATGTTAACTACATATTAATAATTATAAATTAGCTAGATATTTACTCATATTATACCAAATGATCATATAACCTTTAATAAAAATAATTTAATGAATATATTTCACCATTAAAACTTATAAATTTATTCCATTTTAAATTTAGAAAGCATAGTTCTCTTACATATAGTTTTCATATCAGACCTTACAAAATGTTTTTTGCTTTCATGATGTTTTTTATTGAGGCCAAGTGTTTTAATTATTTTCAATGATGTTTCTATATGTATTTAGTGAGTTTATATGAAATTGTGAATCTTAGATAATTGTTATAGATTAATTTAATGGAATTGGATGTCATTCCTAAGAAATTCTCCTTTTATACGTGATGATTATTGTGTTGATCTTCAAAGAAGTACATGAAAAGTTTTAGTGGTTGAATGAACATTTTCCTCTTCATGTGATTGAAGTTGTAATGCCTTGTGAATTTAGAATAAGGTGTTTATAAAGGCTTGAGATATTTTTGAGTCAAATTTAATACCTATGTAATGGTAACATGAGAATTACATTACCTATGTAAAGGTTAATTTGGACTTAAACTTCCAATTAAATTGTAAGTGGCTAGATGCGTAAGGGTAAAGCTCACATTTTAAAGGATGCATAAAGATATATTAGTACCTACATAAATGTAATGTAAGGTTGATACTAAACTACGTAAGTGTCCAATGAGGCAATGTAAAGGTAGTTAGATTTGATACGACATTTCATAAGGTTAGATTAAGCTTACATAAGGGTATATTGAGGTTGTGTAAGGGACCATGAAAGCTTTCATAAAGGTACATTGGGTTGCCTAAGGGTATGTAAGCTTATGTAAAGGAATGTTGAGGTTATTTAAGGGTATATGTATGACTTGAATAAGGGTAGAACATATTTCCATTATCATCATAAGGGTAAATAGATTGTTATGTAAAGGTAGAGCCAATTTCCTATATCCCATGTAAGGGTAAATAATTACCTATGTAAAGGAGAGTGTGATATCATGCCCCAATGTCAAGGATTACACTATTGAAGATGATTGAATCCTATGTAAGGGTAACTTACATAACATTAAGAAAATACTTGTATAAAGTATGCAATTTTCACATGTCATAGATCCATGAATTGTAGTGTAAAAAATTTTTGAAATAAGATAATATTGATGGATACTCTATAAAGGAAAAATGAAATCTTAGGAGAAATAAGATTTCATTGTGGAAATGATACCCATGCCACAAAGGTATGCGCGGATTATATTTATATATTTTTCCATTTGAGAGGTGTCCTTGCTGTAGGGATAATTCTATGACATTGAAGTGGTATGGTTTTTTGTACTTAAGTGATATTGCACTATGGAGGTATAGTCTACAATGTTGTATCCACAAAAGAATTTAGAATCCAGATTTGAGTAATTTTAGAGATAATAGATATTCAAATACTATGTAGAATAATGAAGCCTATGTATTTATAGTATTTAAATAAAGAATTAAATGAATATTTTTATGGTATTTATAAAGTTTTTAAATGGAAGATAAATAAAAAATCACTTGAATTATTTGAACATAATGATCCTACTCCAAAAAAATACGAAATTCCCATAATTTTAATATATAGATATTAACTATGATATTTTGATAATATCATTCAAGATGTTTTTGTGAAAATTTATATATGGTATAGGTATATAAGATTATGAGTTGAATACTTTAGAAATATGAGAGATCATGATACATACCATATAAATAGAATTATTTGAGCCTAATCTAGGATTTTATATAAAAGACACACTTGAGTATTCAAGGTAGTTGAGGAGAATCTTGATCGCACCAGATCTTGAAGGATTTTTTAGACCAGTAGAGATACTATCCACCACTGGAGATCTTGAAGCGGTATACAAGAAAACATGGCCTTGTCAACTTATGGAGTAAGACAATCATATAGAAGTTTGACGATACTTCTTATTATGGATCAACCCCAAATAAGTGAAGAAATATTTCTTTCAGTATTGAAAATGGAGAGAAGTTTTTCTACCAGTGCTAGAAGTAGAGAAAAAGTATTTCAGGTGATGCCAGAAGTAGTGTAATCACTTATTTGATAATGAAGAATTTGTGTTGTGGGGTTCTAATGAACACAATAAGAAGTATGGTTTTATTATAAACTTTTTAAATACTATGTAATTATCTCTCCATTATTACAATAACACATGTGGTGATATTGAGAGACAATATTGAGTATATTGAGAACCTTAAAATGTTTGAGATGTTAAATTGTAAAAAAATTGAATTCATAAAAGGAAACAATTGATTCAACCCTCTTGGTGGTCAATCTAGACTAAGTCATAATAAGTGGTATTATATCATAGGTTCTATAAAAATATCCATGAATCATTATGATAGATAGAGAATCTTTATTTTATAAATATTTTTGGTGTTCCCACTCTCTAGGGGAAGAATTATCATAGTTGTAATAATAGGATGTTACCCTACCTTATATCACTATTATTAGAAGTGAGGTATTCCACAAAAATGGATTTTCCACCAACTATAGAGGATTCCACTACGAAAAAATTCAATAAGAGGAATTTGGAGTTATATAGAAAGGAAAAATATTCCATAGTGATGAATCTATAAAAAACGTTCTACACAAATGTCATGAGTCTCTAGAAAAATAAAGAGAAAAATAAACTAAATTACATACTAATAACTTATGAGATAAGAAATAAAACTACATTAAAAGATTATAAGAAATATTAAATGGATTTCGGATCCATGAAAAAAATAAAAATTTAGATAAGAAGAGTCTGAAGAATTTGACAACTCATATAATGAGGATGATGAATAATTAAATTGAATTTATTGTCTTATATAAAAAGGATTAAAAAAGGTAATGTGGAAGGGAAGGAGTAAAAAATCCCTAAATTACTTCAACTGTGGTGAGTCTAGTAAATTTGGAAAAAATTGTCCATTGGAAAAGGTTAATTAATCAGAAATAAATTCAAATTATGAGAGACCACACAAACACAAATGGGGTAAGTAGAAAAAGAAGAACTAAAACAACAATAAGGGATATATAATGAAAAAGTAAAATATAGATTCATCACCAAGTTTTTATTTAGATTATTAAGTTGGTTTATTTTCTCAGGTAATGAAAATAAATGATTCATTAAGTAGTAGTGTTTATAGAGAAGAAAATAAATAACTTGAGTGGAAGTTAAAAGAAAAAATTAAAATTTTTTATGTGATAAAAAAAATACCTCAATAAAGAAAATAAGAATACTGAGAAATAAAATATAATGTTTTCTATTGAGAAGAATGATGTAAATGGGAAGAAATAAACCTATGTTGATGAGATCAAGAAATATAAATTAAATTATACTTATATTGAAAATTTTGAATGTGATCTTTAAAAGAAGAAGATTGAAAAAGAATAAAAGTTTTTTGAAACACAATCCCTATGTGTCACGATTCTACATTAGTTGAACAAAGATAGATAAGGATTAAAAAAATTCATATAATCTAATTTATATTCTTCTCATGTTGTTTAGATAAAGGCTTTCAATAATAATGAAAATATCGATACCTTTAATTTTTAAGACAGATATGCCGTAACTAATAGTATAGGTTACAAACACAAAAATGCACAAGGTTGGACCAATAAAAGTGATAAAAGACATTTTAATTAAATATTTAATTTATTATAAGTGACATACATTCCTAAAATTGTGTTACATATGTTTATTTATGTAATATTGGTGATTAGATCATTCATTTTCAAATTTAATAAAAATTCCTATTTTGAACCTTTAATGTAAACTATTTTATTTTAGTAATAAATATTTTTGGTGGATAATTTGAAATTGAAACTTTGTGAAATATTTATTCAATTAATGGTAAAAAACATTCATTTAAAATATTTAAGATGGAACATGCATTTTATTAGAGTAAATGGGCCATGAGGTCCATGTTGGACTGGACTCACAATATTGGAAACCACTTCACTATTTGGGCCATAAAGTCTTCATCTAGGATTGGATTAGGATCCATTTTTTTGATAATAAATATAAAAAGATTCATAAAAAATCACCATTCTTTATGTATAAGTGGTTAATGTGTTTTGGTGGTCAAAAAGTTGGTTGAAGTTGGATAAAATATTTGGCTGAATTTCTCATTAAAAATTGTAAATTCATGGAATCCTAGCCTCATATAACCTCTATAAATGGGTGTTTTTCTCCCTTAAATGGTTTTTACGTGAATTATAACATTTATGGAAGTGTTTAAGTTTCTTAACTCAATTTATCCATTCATTTAAAGAGGTATATCTCTTAAATTAAGTTTCCCTTCATCGAAGACTTCTTATTATTCTTTATGTTGTAATGATTGTGTTTTTTTAATAAAAATATTAGTTTATCATCTATTTATCCTATTTTATACAATTTTATTAATCTATACTCAACCTATTTCCTTTGGAAATCCATATTAAAATTTTCATTAGGTTATACCCTTTCTAAAACTTTTCACATGAAAAACATTTCTTCGATGACTACACCACCCATGGAAGAATAGTTTTTCTTAGTAATGGATCTAATATTAACTTTATTCATATTTTTTGTATATGTGAGATACTATAATTTACATATAATGATTTTTAATTGTGTTTTTTACATTAAATAAACTAATCAAGTAGTTGAACAAATAACACAAAACATGCGAGGTTGAGTAATGTGTGAATTGCGAGAGTGCGATATTAATTAGTAAAATGAAACAACATAGGATCAATTTTTAAATTTCAAATATAATACCTAAACTCAATTTGTCTTCATTAATAGTATATATAGAATCCCTAATTTATCACTTACCATAAGATAACCTTGGAATGAAAATAAAATAATGGTGTTATGATTTAATGTTTCGAAGCTTGCCTAGGGTTTAATTAATTTCATCTTTGTGCTTGAGGTAAATTTTTGTAGAGTTTGGGGGATTAAAATTAAGGAATAATAATTAAGTGGATGTTATTTTAAATTATTACTATTAATAAGTAATTAAATATGTATATTTATATTGATTACATCTTCTAAAAATAATTTCTATGAAAAAAATCTTCTCATTCTGTTTTCTCAATCTCATTTAAAAAAAATAATCTTATTATAGAATAATTCTTCTTTATTTATTAAGATAAAAAAAACCCTGATCATTTTTAAGAGTTTTTTTCTTTTAATTTAATTTAAAAATACCTTTAATATTTTGTTTTAAATATTTCATCCTTAGAGAACGGCTTTGGTCATCCACTCTGTTACAACTAAGTACTTTAAATTTTCTCATTTCTTGAGAGTGATAATGACAATGACTTTAAAATTGGTTCCATTTAAAGGGAGGTAGTTATTTTTTACAAATAATTATAGGTATTTATTTACTTTTATTTCATTCAGTTATTCTATTTTTTTCATTATTTTTTTTTCTATTTCCTAATTTTCTTTTCCTTTTCATTTTTTGGACCATCAACTCAAAATTATTTTATTTTTATTATAGTATATTTTTAATCATTTCATTTTTATTTGATTTATGACATGAACTAGTCCTGAAGATATATTAGATATTAACCATGAGATTGAATGCAGTCTTAGAGATCAAATTAGAAAATCATAGTCTATGTTAAGTTTTAACATTCACCTATTAAGAGAATTCCTCCATTTTGGGAACATTAAAATTGTAAGCACTTGTAAATCATACTTAAAACCAGAACCAATAGATGAAAATAATAACAATGAAACTAAATAACCATTCAAGAATTGGATTCCTCATACATTAACCATTAATGAAATTATATTTCATACCCAAACCTTGAATTATGCTTTGAAATAAAATTTTGATTGATAAAAATTATTCCAAAATTTCATCACTTATTTGGAGAGGATCCCAACAAACATCTAAAAGAATTTAATGTGGTTTACTCAACCTCAAAAACAATAAATTTCTCTGAATATCAATTTAAACTAAGATTATTCCTATTATTACTTGATGGGGTAACAAAATATTGGATGTATTATTAAAACCCAATGATGTAACATGCTTGAACAATTTGATATATATTTTCTTGAAGATATTTTTCCAGCATCAAGGAAAACTTCTATTAGAAAAGAAACCTCAATAATCAATCATTCCCAAGGGGAGTCAATGTATGAGTATTGGGAGAGATTCAAGAAGTATTGTGTAAGCTAGCCATATCACAAAATCAATGAGTATCTCCTCATCCAATACTTCTATGAGGCCCCCATGCTTATGGAGATGAGTATAGTAGATGCCAAAGTTTGAGAGGAATTGGTTGAAAAAACACCAATAGTTTCACATGCATTGATTCATAGAATGGCACAAAACTCCTAACAATTTGGTTATTGAGGTACCCCATATGTTAGAGGAGTACATTAGGTAAGTCCTATTCAAAATCATTTAATTGATACAATGTTTAATGAATTGACCACTGTGGTGAGATATTTTTCTTTGGATCAAAATACATACCAACACACTTCCATGAGGCCTTGGTGAATTTGAACTAAAACAGACCACCCAACCAACTATTTCCCCCAATTACAAGAGACATAAGATTGTGACGCTGTATTCCCTAGGATACCATATTAGTAGAAACAAAAAAAATACAACCATAGAATAAGTATGATTCCTTTTCACCAATATACAAACATGGCTAGGAAGATTAATGATATCTGAGGTATATAGTTGGAAAACAATAAAGTACCCCTTTTCAAAAAAAATATAGTATCCTCTGCTATACCAATAAGGTTTTCAACAAACCCATTGGATATCTGAAGTCCAAGCATGAAAAATTCAAAAATAAGGTAATTATAAAAAAAGGTACATCTTAAAACTGATGAAATTTTGAAAATAATTACTCTTAATCAATAAAACGAGCTAAATAGTCATGGTTTTAAGTTGAGGGATTTGAAGACTCAAATGAGCCATATTTTCACTGCCCTCCATAAATTAGTATGTAAGAAATATGGAAATATTATTTCTGAACCTACTCCAAATACCAAGGGAAATATTATTTCCATTACATTGATATGTGATAAGAGAAAAACGATACATATACACCTATCATTGAATCGAGGTTCACCTCTACCCTAGAGAAACCCCATTCAAGACTAATTGATGAGATACCAAAGTGTATATACAATGGTAAGAAAAATATTAATGATATTCCTCCTAAACCACTTCTATTTATAAATAGAACTATAAAAAATAAGAATACATATAAAGAGTCAATGAAAAAATAGGATTTGTATACATTCATGCATGTTGAGATCAACATCCCATTGCTTGAAGTAATCATGTAAAATCTAAGGTATGACATGTTTTTTAAAAATTCTATAAAAATAGAAGAGTGATAAAATGAAATGGGTGGATCAACCTTGGGAGTAATGTATCTAAACTCATCCCACCAATATTATCAATTCATAAAAAGTTCATGGACCACAGGACATTCACCATTCCATGAACTATAGGGGTGATTCATATGTCTGATTCTTTATGTGATTTAGGTACCTCTATTAATGTCATTACTCACCCTATTTTATCATTCTCTTAGGTTAGTGACCTAGAGATAGAAAGGGTATTCATGTAATTCGTGAATAGGGCCACAACATACCCAATGGGTGTCATCAAGGTTTTCATTGTTTGGGTAAGGGACATGGAAGTTAGAGTAAATTTAAAAAACCAACACGGAAAATTCTTGTCTCTCTCTACCTATTGAGGAGTCGGTGATGGGTCAGAAACCCTAGACATGGCAGCGACCCTTTTGGGTGGCGGTAATGGCCAACCTATCCATATCCTCCTCCTCGTATTTGGCTTTCTCTCTATTCACAAATTCTGCCTCCCTCCCTGATTTTCCCCTTATCCACCTTTTCCCGAAAGTCCCCACACTTCACCGTGGGGCTCCTGCGCTTCCACTTTCTCTAAAAAAGCTCACAGAGGTAACATTTCTTCATGGGTTATGCCTAGTTTCTCACTTCAGTCATCGAAGAACTTCCCTCGACTGTTTCAACAGATTTGTTAATGGATTCTAGCCCCTACATGATCAAGTCGTAGTTGGAATTCTGGATTCACATCACTTTCTCCTTCACTTTTCCTGTTATAAAGATCTTGCTACATCTTGGTTTAAAGGGAATCTATCCTGCAATGGTTCCCATTTTTTTCTCCTTCAATGGAGCTATGTGTTTCACTTGAATTGTGATCTACCCCTTGAGGTGATTTGGGTAAGACTTCCAAGCCTTTACCTCCCATTCCAAAACCATACTATTCTATGGATGTTAGGTAATCTCATCGGGAGGTTCCTTGACATTGACGAGCAATCGAGATCCTTATACCATCCAATTGAAACCCATATATGTGTGGAAGTCGACATCTCTAAGCCTTTGGTTGAAGCTGTCTAGATAGAGGTAAGTGAAGAACTGCGATGCTTTCAATTTATGGTTTTTGAGTACCGGTACGATTTTTGTCTATCTTTCCATCCTCTCAGACATCTAAATATGGATTGTCTTGCATATCATTGCTCATTCCCAAAAGGGAGCTGTTATGGAGTTCTCCCAGTCCAAACAATCTGTACTGACCCTCCTCGATTGGAGGGTGGGTCGTATCTTCCTTCTTTGATGGTTGAGGTCCCTCCTTTCTACGGTTTTATTTTGGACAAGAAAGCAGTGCCAAGAGAAGGGGTGGATCATAATATCCCCTCATTCTCCCAAATTGTGGTGGCTAGGGGGAGTGGAAAGAAAGAGTTTACTGCTGTTAGTTCCCCCATTGAACTAATGGAGCAAGTGGTGGAACAGATCATTAGAAACTAGGAAGTGACAAGGACTGAGTGCTTGAATCTGGAGGTGCCTATAGAGAGAGGTTCTTCGAATGGTAGGGCCCATGGGTATAATGAGGGCTGGGTGAAGGTGTCAAGCAGGTTATCTCCTAAAATTTCTTCTCCATCCATTACCCTAACCAATCGCTTTGGAGACCTAGAGGCCGCATGCTTGGTTCTGGAACAACTTGATTAAATTGGCATGCAAACACCATTACAAGAGGATGATGATGAGATCTCCAGTCAACTCTATATTTATAGCAGTGAATGTGTTAGAGGACCCCAATGTACAAGGAAGAGGAAATGAAGAAAGGGTAACCATAATGCGGGGGATGCATTGTGGTTAAAGGGAAGAAGGCCAAAGGGCAGAAAGATTACTCCCAGCTTCCTAAGATGATGGACACAAGATCATCTAAAAGCGTCAAGAAGAAATAAAGTGTACCAATAGTTCAAGACCAAGATCTAAAGAAGGGATCAAATATTAATAGTGGGAAGATTAAGGACAAGACTGGATCTACTGAGGTCCAAGGGGTGGGTGATCTGGAAGAAAAAGGAGATGGGGGTACAGAGAAATACCTTGACTAAATTATTCATTCTAATATTTAAGTGCCCGGAGGGGGTTTTCAGATCAATGCTCCAGAGAAGGATTTGAACAAAATATTTGAAAGAGAGGTCCAAAATGATGTTAACGAGAACTAGAAGTCCTAGATAGACAAACAAGACCAAATTTTGGCACTAGGCTTCAATAAAGGGAAGATAGATACTGAAGAGTACATCCAGACTTGGGACAAGCTAATCAATCATTTTTAAGATTTAATCAAGGAGGATCCACATAAAAAGGTTAGGAAAATTTAGTGGGATCTATATCAGGTAAGTGACTCCAATAATTTTAGTATTGTTTTAATGATTTTTTAATTTCCTATTGAACTCATTAATCCTTGATGTTTTACTTTTGTGGTTTCCCACTTTTTCCTTAAAAGTGATTTTGAAATAAAAAAATTTAATTTTCAGGTCAGTTAAGGGACGTGATATTTAATGTCGATTTAAGCACCTTGAATATGGAGGATGATCAGATAATTTCTCATGTTCCCATCATTATTGACAGAACCTTACTCAAACCTTCCAAGAAAATAATTAATGGACACAAGGGTATGCTTTCTTTGGATTTTGGAGATGAGATCATATGATTTAATATTTTAGACTCCATGAAGTATCCCTTAGAGGACTATTATGGTTTCCTCATCTCCAATTATAACCCATCTTGTAATAAATCTCCACATTTTAACCTTTTATGAATTGGGATCATTCAATGATTAAAGAGATCTTGAGGATTGGTTATAGTTTTATGTGAAAAAATTCTATCACACACATTTCTCATGGTAAAAACACACTCATTTATGATTTTTATGTGGATTATTTTACTAATTATGTGTATATAATTTCTAATTATGTCATAACTATTGATTCTTTAGATGTATTGAAGCATTATTTAATAATTTTACTGATGTATGTTTATAAACTAACATTCATTGTGAAAATATATTAGTTCCCACATCATTTTTGTCAATACAGAACTTGCCCAAACTATAACTCAAACCATTTCCACAAAACTTAAAATATTCATACCTATTGAATGTTGAAATTTTATTATAACAATTAATAATAATATCCTACCTAAAAAAGATAAAAACATTTAAATATATTAAGAGATAATATTATGGAAATTGGGTTTAACTTAGTAGACATACTAGGTATTATACCCTCCATTTTCATACATTGTATTCACTTTAAAGAAGAGGATAAACTGGTTAGACAACCACAAATGAGGATTAACCCCACATTGATAGAAGTTGTTAAAAAAAGGTGAAAAAATTGCTTGAGGTGGGTATCATTTACACAATTATTTAATCTTAGTGGGTTATCCCTATCCTAGTTGTACCCAAGAAAACCACGTTCACTGTTATAAAGAATGAAAATGTTGATTAAATTCCCATGAGAGTATAAAATAGTTGGTAAGTGTGCATATATTATTGGAAACTTAATCAATCCACTTGTATGTATCACTTCTCACTTCTATTCATTGAACATTTTCATTAGAGTCTTGTAGGTAGGACACACTATTGCTTTCCAGATGGTTCCTATGGCTATTTTAAGCTCACATTATAGTAGAGGACTAGAAGATAATGAAATTAACCTTCCTATTTTGGTACATTTTGTCACCAAAGTATTCTATATGGACTTTATAACACCCTAGATGATATTCAGAAATGCATAATAATTATATTTTCTAATTTACTTATGTCCTTTATAGAGTTATTTATGTATGATTTTACTATGTATAGTTCATCATTTGGTGAGTGTGTCTTGAGTTTGGGCAATGTATTACATCACTGTATTGAAAAAAATTTAGTTTTGAACTTTTAGAAATGTCATTTCAGGCTATATAAGGTAATTGTACTAGGTCATGTAGTGTCGCAACCTTTAATAGAGGTTGATAAATCTAAGGTATATATTATTTCATCCTTTCTATATCCTATATGTGTGAGTTATTTTTGATCATTAGTCATGACGGTTTTTATCAATTCTTCATCAAAGATTCTAGTAAAATCACTATACTCTTATCTCGATTGGTTCAAAAATATATTGACTTATTTCTTGATGATTCACGCAAGAAATTATTTTATGAGCTCAATAAGAGTCTCACCATTCTACTAATAATACATTCCCTATGGTGGGACATCATATTTGAGCTTATGTGTTGTGCTTCAAACTTCATAGTTAGAGTAGTATTATCATAGAGGGTGGAAGGGAGGTCCCATGGGATTTACTATGAATTAAGTAATTTGGATTCAACCTAAGAAAATAAAACAAGAATGAAAAATGAGTTTCTTGTTATTATATTTTATATAGACAAATTATTCTCTTTTTATTAGGATCTAAAGTGGTTGTCTTCTCTTACTACGTAGCTTTGATGTACCTCCTAAAGAAAACGGATGTAAATTCATAAATTATTCACTGAATTCTCTTTCTCTAGGAGTTTAACATTGAGATAAGTTATAAGAAGGGGCCAGAGAATTTGGTGGATGAAAATAGTAGTAGGATCATTGAAATGTTTGAGTATAATACTAAAAACTACGTACCACTTTGGAACACATTCTCTAATGATCTTATCTATGTCATCATAGACACACATCCTTGGTATATAAGTTTGGTAAATTACTTGTATTCCTTTTAAATTCTTGAAAACATAAAAAACACCAAGTTCAATAATTGAATACTATATCTAGGTTATATGTGTGGGATGATACTTACCTTTGGCCCATTTTTAGCTACCAATTAATTAGGATATGTGTTCCTAATCCCAAGTTTGAGTTTATTTAGCATTTTTTCACACACTTTCTTTTGGTGGGAACATTGGACCACAAAGGATTGTTAAAAAGGACTTAGACTCTGTATTATATTTCCCTACCTTATTTCATGATACCCATGTGTTTTTAAGTCATTATCTCATTGAAAACAAACAGGAAACATTTCAAGGAGACACATGATTCTCTAATAACACATATTATTTTGTGATATTTTTTATATATGGTGAATTTATTTTATGAGTATGTTTCTATGTTCATTTTTTATAAAATATTAATGACCCTATCTATTAAGTTAGTAAATGGGTGGAGTCCAAGGATAATATTACTATTTATTATCATGTTTTAGTGGATTTTTTCAAGGATCATATTTTCTATAGGTTTAGAGTTCCAAATTCTATCATCAGTGACCAAGGGGAAAACTTTTGTAATCAAAATGTTTCTTAAATCCTTTGAAAGTATGGAGTGTAACAAAAAAATCGACAAAATACCACTCCTAATAAAATGGCCAAGCTAATGTTTCAAATCAGGTGTTGAAGAAGATATTATAGAAAATAGTTCAGTTGAATAACAAGGATTAGAGAAAGTGTTTGGATGATGCATTATGGGCTTATAGAAAACATTCAAAAGTTCCATTAGTATGTACCCATTACATATTGTTTTTGGGAAAACATTTCATCTTCCCATGGAGGATGATCATCGAGTTTATTGGGATATAAATAAATAAAACATAGATTTATTCCAAGATTGGGATAGTAGGAAACCAAAAATTCAAGTGCTTGATGAGATTTTATTGTCATCATATGAGAAATCAAGGCTCCATGAGGAAAGTTCAAAATCAACTCATGATTTAATGATCCAAAAAAGGGAGATTAATGTTGAAGAGAAAGCACTTATCTATAGTTCATGGATAAATCTGATTCTTGGTAAGTTTTATTCCTTATGGTTAGGTCCTTATTCTATATCTAATGTATTTCCTTATAGTGTAGTGGAGATCACATAAGAATAAATAATAAAGATCTTTAAAATTAATGGTAAATGTTTGAAACAATACATTAAGGGTATTCACAACCATGAAATTTATTTCATCACATTCTATGACCACATCATCCCTTGGGAATATTAGGTTTTCCATAACCCTTTCTCTTTTACATTATTTTTCCTATTTTAAATTCAATATTTCATGTTCATTTATCATCTCATAGGTTTACATTGAAAAAAATGTAATATTTTAAGTGTGGGGGAGGGGAAAATATTTTGGGGTAGATATTTTGGATTTTCATTTATGTGTTTTGTGTTTTTTATTAATTTAAAAAAAATAAACAATAAGAAAAAAATAGAGAAAAGAAACAATAAAAAACACATTATATAACATGATCATTAACATTTGGACTATATGGAAAATGCATTTTTTCAACATTCATTAGCAGCATGATAGTTAAGAGAAAGATTTCTTTGTTAAGGTTTGATTTTTATAAAAATAGGATTAGCTGAGGACATGATTGGTTGTGTCATTATAAAAAATTTTATATTCTGAATCCATTATTCATGATAATCTTTATAGAAAATTATGTAATTTATTTCTCTATAAAAATTTTCATGCAACCATGACTTATAAATTTTTCCCACTCAATCAAAGGTATATCCAAGTTAGGTAAAAAATAATTCATCTTATATCAATGGTTGATCCATATTCTCATTTTTATTTAGATTAGTTTCATTATTATACCATTTTTAGCAATGCATGTATACCTGATATTTGACAGTTTTACCCCATAAAATAATTCAAATTAAAAAAATATTATCTTAATAAATAGTGGAGTGATGAAATTTACGACACATGGGGATATCTAGGTCTTGAGTTTAAGCTTTGAATTTTAGGTATTCTTAAGTGTGTGGGTATTTATATTTTATTTAAAAGGAATATAGAACTTGTTCAGTTGGATTAAACCTTGTAAGAAGAAATGTTTTACATAATGTGAATATACTGAATAAAGGGTGGAGATATGAGCATGAAATGGTTGTCACACACACACATGGAGAATTAATGGTATGGTAGACCCAAAACATATTTATCCATGATTAGTGTCATTAATCTCACTAGTTTTTTTGATAAAACCTATGAGAAAATTAATTTAAATTTTATTGATATTGACACTTTATGATATTCTTACCATTCCTATATTTACACGATGGATTGGGAAATATGAAAATTCATATCTGGCCAAAATTTTATGGAATACTTGACATGTGAATTTGCCAAGGAGTAAAAAGGGTAACTGCAGGGGAGTTATTAAAATACATTTTTATTGAATATTTAATTGATAATAAATGACATAATTTCAACACATTGTGTTAAATATTTTTATTTATAGAATATTTGATATTAGATCATTTATTTTCAAATTTAATAAAAATTCTAGTTTTGACCCTTTAATGTGCACCGTAGTATTTTAGTCATAAATATTTGGTGTGTATGGATTATTTGAACTTAAACTTTATGAAATAATTCTTCATATAATGGTATAAAACATTAATTTATATCTTTTAAGATTTATTATGAATTTTATTAGAGTAAAAGGACCATGAAGTCAAAGATAGACTGGACTCACCATATTGAACACCACTTTACTATTTATTCCATATTTTTTATATAAGCTTGGATTGGGTTAAATTTTTTAAAGAATATAGACAACCAAATTATACAAAAAATAATAATTTTTCAAGTATAGATTTTTCAAGTTTTTTTGTGGTTAACAAGTCAGTGAAAATTGGATAAAAATATTTGGATGAATTTCTCATTCACACTAGTAAATTAATAAAACCCTATCCTCCCTCCACTCTCTAAATAAGTATTTTCTCCTTTGGAGGGGTTTTGATATTAATTATTATAATTGGGTCATATATAATGTGGTTTTACTCTATTTCTCCAAGAATTTCATGTGGAAGATCTCTTGAAGTAATGATCCCTCCATCGAAGTCCTCTTCTTCCTCCTCACATTGTAATGTTTGTGTTTTTATAATAAACATATTAGTTTCTCTTATATTTATTCTATTTTCTTCATTTTTATTCTTCTCTACTCATTCAATTTGGGCTAGAAATAAATAGTAGAACTTTTATTGGGTTATAACCTTTATAGACCATTGCACATGTAAAATGTTTCTACAATGACTACACTTCCCCTAGAAGATTATTTTTTCTTAGTAATTGATCTAATTCTAACATTATTCACTTATTTTTTTTAATATATGATATATTGTTATTTACTTAATATGATCTATTAATTTAGTTTTTTACTTAAAACAAACTACTCAAATAATTAATTAATTAACACAAAATATGTGAGGCTGAGTAATGTATGATTTGTGAGAGTGTGATTCTAATTAAAAAAATGAAACAACACAAGATCAATTTGTAAAGTTACAATATATTCCCTAAAATCAAATCATCCTCACTTCTAGTGTGGATATGAAACATAATTCCCCACTAACCATAATCTGTACTTGGAACTATTGTAAAGGTAGAGTGCTATGAATGTATATTTTGAATCATGACTAGGGTGTAATTCATTTCATCTTTGTGGTTGAGGTAAATTCTCATTGTGCACGAGGGTTAAAAAATTATGGCATAATAATTAATGGTATTTCAATTTAAATGAAATTATTAATAAGTAATTGAATAGGTAGAGTTGAATTTATTAATCCTTTAAAAAATATTTTCTAAAAAAACATATTCCCATTGTGCTTTATAAATCTCATTTCAAAAATAGAAACAAAAAAATACAACATTTTTCAACAAAAGTTATTATTTATTTATAAAAATCAAATAAACATGTAATTATTTTTTATAGTTTTTTTCTTTTAATTTTTTTAAAATACCTTTAATAAGTTGTTTGAAAAATTTCCTACTTAGAGAATTAAATTGGTCAACCAGTCTACTATACCTAATAACTTTAATTTTACACATTATATGAGAGATACCATTACAAAGCTTTTTAAAAAGTGTGAGGAAATATTTTACATCAAAGGTATGAAAAAATATTCCAAGGTGGCTACACCCCCCAAGAAAAGTGAGATTCTATCATCAATAGAAAAAATGAAAATATAAATATAGAATGATCTGGAACCAATCTGGGAGTATAAAATTTTAAGGGTTTTATTGGTAAGCGTAGACACGAAGTTTATTCCTTCTAGTTTAACATGTCATTAGTGGAAAATATGAAAGAACCATGGGAAAATTTCAGTGATATTATGGGGGAAAATAACAAGGAAAAAAACCATGGCCATATCTATAATACATTTATCTACACATTTTTTTTTTCATATTCTAGAAATTTTTTGTAGAATATTTAGTTTGGAAGGTTACAAGGCTTAGGTATTTATAATGGGGTTTGAAGGAGAAGTTACATAAACTATGAAAGGGAAAAGGTTTCAAAATAAAACTAGTGTAAATTCATTTGAATATTCTAAGAATACTTATATTGTTAGTAATGAGTGCCTATTTATTTAGACAAATAAATTAAAATTAATTATAAAATTAGAGGAAGTTGAAAAACTTTCTAAAGGTAAAGGAAATAATGTGGCCTTAGAAAATGAGGTGGAAGTTTATGAGAAGGTATCCAAAATTGGAAACATGAAGACAAAAAATAATGATATAGAAAAAGGTATTTCACTCAAATAATAAGTTCAAGGTAATAAATAAGACAATAAAATATATGATACTAAAAAATGGATGATCCCAAATAAATCTTACCTTACCAATATTTCAAAATATATTGAACTAGATTGGGAGGAATCTCTCAATATGAATGTTATTTCAAAGAAACCCATAGGTACCTTTTGATTCCATATTATTTATGTGCTTGGAACTAATATATAGGGAATTGAAGGAGAAATTTTAGGCTATAAATCTTAGATATCATGATGAGACTTTCATTTATGGAGTATGCCGACTTACATTAAATAGATGAATTAAGTGCATCCATTAAGGGGATAAAATTTGATAAGAATATGTCATTATACTTAATTCAGGTGCACTTGTAAATTCAATATTGATTTAAATATATAAGGTTGAGGTATTGGAATCACACTTATAACCCTTTTTTTATAATTGTATCAAATACACTTATTAAGGGGGAGTATTGGTTATCTCTAGATAAGACAAATGGGGAGTTATTCTTGTGAACATGAACTTTCTAATGTTTCTGTGAATGTGTGTGTAAGATCATGTATTTATTTTCTTAATCACCCCTATATTGAGAATGGATAATTTATAATCATGATTTCATATTCATGGTAATTTATAGACAACATAAAATATTCTTGGTTTTTTATCTCTTGTTTTATACACTGGGTTATCGAACACATACTTTGAGTAGACTAAAAATATCTCTCTACTAAAAGAACAATGTGGTATCACAATAATCTGTAAAAAAGGAGAAGAGATTACCAAAATTAATTTACATTAAGAAGAAGATATTTGATAGACAACACTTATCCTTTAAATTTAATATTTAATAAGGGGGAGAAAATATTTTAGCTCACATATTAATTTATTTATGTGAAGAGATATTGAAAAAAATATAGGGTATATTATTGAGCTTATGTATTTCATTTGTTTTCAATGATTTGTCACTATGTATTTAGTGATTTGAGATAAAGTGGTTAAACATGGATAATTGTTATGGATTCATTTAATTTCATTGGATGTCATGCTTGATAAATTATCCTTTTATATCTAATAATTGTAGTGATGATATTCAAATAAATTTAAGAAAAGTTTTAGTGGATAAAGGAACCTTTTCTTATTCATGTTATTGAAGTTGTAAGTCCTTGGTAATTAATCCTAAGGCATTCGGAATGACATGAGAAATTTTTGAGTTAAATTGTATACATACATAATGGTAAATTAGGAAATAAATTTCCTATATAAAGGTAAATTGGGATATACACAATCTACATAAAGGCCAGTGACTGTCTATGTAAGGATAAATCTCAAATTTTATAGGATGTGAAAAGGTATATCAGTACCTATGTAAGGGTAAACCAATGGAGATACTACGCAGCATAAGGGTCTAGTGAGGCTACAAAAAGGTAGTGAGACTTGATACTACACTGTGTAAGGTTATATTGTGGATTTTTAAGTGTATATTAAGGCCAAATAAGGGTCTATTAAATATTGTGTAATGGTAAATTGAGTTGACATAAAGGTACATTGAGGTTGATTATGCTTATGGAAGATTTCATAGAGGTACATTAAGGTTTGTTAAGGGTACTTGTAATACTCATGTAAGGGTAGAAAAACTTTCCACTACTTTCATAAGGGTAAATAGATACCTATATAAAGGTAGAGAAGATTTTACATATCCCATGTATGGGTAAACAATTAACTACTTAAAGGTGAGAGTTATCTCACATTACAAAGTCAGGTGTTTCACCATGGAAGATGAGAGAAGCTCATGTAAGGGTAAGATATGTAAAGGTAAAAATATACCTACATAAAGGTGGGAGTTTTCACACATTGTAGAGCTATGATCTATACAGTAAAAAATGTTTGAAATGATAAAATAGTGATGGTTTCAATGTAAAGAAACAAACATGTTATAGGAGAAATAATCTTACACTATGGAATTGATTCTTATGTTGTAAAGGTATACATGGATTATATTTTTACATTTTTCCATTTGATAGGTGTCTATGGTGCAAGGAGGAAGATATGACATAGAACTAGTTTTGTTTTTTTGGACTTTTAAGATATTATACCATGAAGGTATTGGATACACTATAATATCCAATCATGAATGAATAAGTGGGATTTGAGGATTTATTGAAACCAAAAATATTTAAATACCATATGGATGAATTAATATTTAGTCTTTAGAGGATTAAAATCAATGTTTGTATGGGATTTAAAACGAATTCAAATGGGAGATAAATAGGGGCTAAGTTGACCAATTTGAATGCGATGAACTTGCTACAAAAAATTATGGGATTTCTATAATTTCAAAATGGATATATTCATTGAGATATTTTTATAATATTATTCATGATTATTTTTTGAAAATATACATATAATGAATGAATTGAAGATGATGAGTTGAATACTTATGAAGTCTGAGAGAGAAAAAAATATCTAGTATCAAGAGAAGAAAGTGATTTAGATTCAGGAGAATATGAAGAAGACATACCTATGTATTCATGTTAGTATATTATAATCTAAATCCCACCATATATGGAAGGAGTTTTGAGACCAGTATAGATTCAAGCCACTACTAAATATCATGAAGAGGTAAATGAGAAAACCTGATCCTTTAGTCTTGTAGAGGAAGGCTACCATCATGAAGGTTGAGAATATTTATTGTCATGGATCAAACCTAAAGAAGTAAAGAAATATTTAATTTGGTTCTAAAAGTATAGAGATGTATTTATTTTGGTACTATAAGTATTAAAGAACCCTTTTAGTTGGAGCTATAATTAGTGTAAAGAATTTTTTGATAGTGGAGAATCTATATTAAGGGGTTTAACCAATACAAAAATGTGCATTATTTTATGAAAAACCTTATAAAAACCACGTGATTATCTCTTTATTATTACTATTACACATTAGGTAAGATTGAGAGATAAGATTTATTAGATATAGAACGTTAACAAGTTTGAGAGACTAGATTGTAAAGAAAAAAATTCGTAAAAAGAAACCACTAATTAACCCCTACCTCTTAGTGGTCAATTCGGTATGGGGCACTACATTTCTCATTATAGGTTTTGTCCTACTAATAATGATTCTAAAGGGTGAATATGATATAGGATATTTACTAGTTTTAAGTATATTATTATTTTATATTTACTATGCTATTTTAATTTATTCACTTTTAAGGTATGTGATTATCTATGGTATGTAATACATGGTTATATATAATTTTTTTATAATGTTTTATTATAAGTGAATAAAATATTAGTTTAACTAATATATTGTATTATTTTCTTCCTAATCATGTTAAAATATTTGAATAGAATAGAAAAACATATATATTATTGTCTTAAAAATAGTTTAAGGAAATAAAATTAACCCAAACAACTATTATGTTACACTAACCATGAATAAATCCTCCATAGAACCAAGATAAAGGATAATGGGTTGGCTAAGAAGCCTCATAGAGTGTACCATTTGAATGAGAAAGGTAAAGGGGTGAAATAATTAATAAAAACACCCAAAAAGGCAAAAATACCTTATTTTGAGAAGGTTTTATGGTTAGCCACATTTTTTACCAAACCATGTATAAACTACACATCAACCGCTAGATTTGAACCACTCCAAAGCAACACAATTTTCTTACACAGTTTAAAAAACCTTCTAGAAATAGTGAGGTCTCGAAAAAGTGCCAAATATTTATTTTTTTAATACCAAACACCTGAAAAATAGTGTGAACATATTATAGAAATGGCATATAAAAATTTGAATTTTGGGTGTGATAATTTTCCCCACCATTCCAATTTTGATACCAAGAAATTAATTAGATAATTTAGAATAGTGGAGTTAAGTTAAAACAAGATCATACATTAATTTGACACATGATAAGAGAATATCATGGAGGAATAATGAAATTAGATACCAAATTGAACATTATTATCATGATAAGGGTATATCATGGATATTCCGAAAACCATGATATCATTAAGAATTTATATATGAAAAAATTGAACATTATCCTAGTTCATGATCATGAAAACATGAAATCTATAGGGTAGATTCTTTTATGTACCAACATGGGACCAATTTATCCAATTCATCATTGAGAATTGAGAAAAGTATGAATTAACTAGTCAAGCACAAGAAACAAATTATTTACCAAGTGATCAAAAAATTATCAATGAAGTAACTACACTCATCCTAAGGGACTTATGGATTTTTTTTTGTTTTTAAATAGTAGTGGAATCATATAAATCAATATTATAGAGGGGATTACTATACATGGTAGTGATATACCAAAATATAAAAGACCTTTTAAAGGTTTCCCTACCAGAATGGTTTTACATTAATATGGTGAAACAAATGAAATTAAATAATCATGGGCATCCGACTTCACAAATGGAGAAGCCTTACCATGGATACACTCCTATAAATATGAAAAATGGATTTAAGGTCTCCAAAGGTAATGAAATAAGGAAAAACTTTAGGTGATGATGATATATTGATAGATATATGAACAATTTTTATACACATGATATGATAATATAACTTCTATAACTTCTAAATATAAGCTAAATGTTCACATCAAAGACTTGTATTCAGATCTTTCACAAAAAATGAATTAGAGTGAATGGGTTAATTCTTTTGAGACAATAAGAGAGGGAGATGATTACAATAATGGTATTATATTTGGGAAAACTACCCCACATCCTTACAGATTTGTTTCTTATCTCATCCTACAATATACTTTCACAAGATATAGTACCCATGATCATGTCAGATAGAAAAAAATCATCACCCATAATAAGATACCCTATTAGTAAATATTTCAGCACTATATATTTACTAGATACTTATACATATGATGTTATGTTGGTAAAAAGACACTTATGAATTATAATATATGGTTCAAATACCAAGACTGATTTTGCTTTACTACTCTTTTTTGTATTCTAGGTAGAGTTTTTGGCCAGAACGACCCAAATTATCTATAAGAGGAATTAATTCATGAACTTTCTAGGAGGAACACTTTAAATAAAAATTATGAAACTTAATCTATAAATACAACTAGATTTAGACCAAACTAACCAAATATAAACCCATAAAATAATATAAAATTAAGGGACACTCCTACACCACATATATATAGACACTAGACAATTAAGATCCCCTTTGGCATTGAAAAAATTTGAAAAAAAAATCACCAAATTCATTTTAGGAAAACATAAATACTTTGAGAATAATTTATAGTACTTAAAAGTCAAAGGAACTCAATTTTTTATTTGATCATAAGATAAAAAGCTTTTAAGACCATTTTTAGAATAAATATAAAAAAAATTCATAAAAGATTCCAATTCAAAACACTTATACCATTTTCAAATTTATAGTACTTTTGAGATCAATTATAGATCAAAACTCCACTTTAAAATACATGAAATTTAATAAAACTCTTTCTATAAGGAAATGATAGTTTTTATAGAGGAACAAAATAAATCAATATCAAATAATATCAACACAGCATAAAAATTCTCTTTAATTCACCTCAAATAAATGATAAACATCATTAAAATAAATTTAAGAATTTAACATAGTTGAACAAAAAATTTAGGAGGGATAAAAAAATATAAATGATTTGGTTTCATGGTTTGGTAGACCATGTTCCATGAAACACCCTAGGATTTTAAATTATATATTTTACTATAAAACCTAATGTGTTTAATAATTTTCATAACATGAAATAATGAAATAAAATGAATTGTTGAACGTCGTGTAATTTTTAAAATATAGCTATTCAATTGGGTGGTAAATATAGTGGTAACAAAATATGAAATATATATAGAAATAAAAATAATTTTTTAAATTCTAATTCATTAATAAAATTTAATTCGTATAACTAAGTAACCAATAATATCTTTCTTTTCATAAAAATACATTTTCTTAAAAATTTTCTATTCATGCACTATGGAGTTTATTATATTATGGTTAAAAAATTGTTTAAATGGAAAATATTTTTAATAAATATAATTTAATAAGTTAACATCCATCCAATAATTTTTACTAGGCCAATAATAATTTTTTATATAATATACATGTTTCTTAAAAAAAATTATGCATTATGCGCCTTTATATGAAAAATTATTTTTATCACTTTTAGAAATAAAATAAAATAAAATTATTTTTATATTTTTATATTTAATTTTCAAATTAATTAATGGTGTCAATTTAATTTTGAGGCTTCAAATTAAGTTACTGAGGTAAATATTAGTTATCTTCGTAAAACAATGATTTTAAAAAAATGACACTTTTCTAAATATTGTTAATTTTTTTAATCAAGTGGATATATTTTTAATTTATATTATAATATTATGAATATATATATAAAAATAAATTAACACCAATTTAATTTATAATTAATGTTAAAAAATATTAATAACACTTAATGATTAAGATGACATTTTTCTACAGAAACTTATTTTCAACAATTTATATATTTTAATTTAATAGTTAATTTTATAATACTAAGAAATTGAATTAGATTAAATAGAGTCTAAATTTATATTTATTACATTTAAATTGGGTAATAAGTTTAATCTTATATTTTTATTAATAAAATAATTACCAATGTTAAATTTTAATCATAATTAATAAGTCTTAAAATAGACTATCTAATGTGGCTCGAATTTTAAAAAATAACATTGAAAATTAGACTTTTTAGAATACCTATATTTAGTTTAATAGTAATACATAAATATCTCAAATATTTTTAACCACCTAACCCACTTAACTCTCTTACAATTATAATTTTACCCCTTACCTAACATTCTTTTCCTAAGATTTTCCTATTTTTTCACTTAACAAAGAAGCTCACTTACACCCATTTTGAGTCACAACTATAGATATAAATTCTCATGAAATAATAAAAAATTTAATTATTATATATCCCCTATAAAAATTTGTTAGACTATATCCTCAGAAAAGCACCTCAATTCCTTTATTTCTAAATGATACTTGAAGAGAAGACCCAAATTCTCAATGTATGTATTACTTACCCTTTAACTTCATTTTTTTATCATTCCGATCCAAACTTCTCCATAAGAATTATAACCCTATTTATATAATAAACTAATTATAAATAATATTTTTTTTTATATTTATGGTGTAACCATTATCTATTCCCCTCAAATTCAATAAAAAACGTTTCTCATGCGTGTGTACGAACTATAACCTCCATGAATGACACATTATGTTTTTCTTAAAAACCATTCAAGGATGGTTATATAAATGGGTTTAGTGAATTTATATGTTATTTATGTCATGATTTATATTCTATAAATATAAATTATTCAATATATAATTAATACTATCAATTAACGATCATTGTAAAACTAACTTCCTAAACAAACATACCTAGAGGATAATCAATTTATTTATAACAAATATTTTTTTTCATCTAAATTATTCTTGTTAGTATTAATAGTTATTATTCATAAATTTAATAAGATATAAATAATTTCATTACAATTTTTTGATAGATATATTATTAAAAAATAATTTCCGTCATAGCCATTCTCACACATAGATTATAACATATTCTAGTCGCATAAGTTTAACCACCTATATGAACAATTATAAATTTATATCAAGATATATTAGAAATGTTAATATTGGATTTAAATATTTAAATAATTAATTATTTTTTTTCTATATTGGTAATATAAACATTTAAATCATAAATTAAGACAACAATGTTCATTATTTATAAATTACCAAAACAATCCCATCACTGAATTCATCATCATAGATAATAAATAAAATAATTATAAAATAAATTATAAAAATATAAATAATTATTAAAAATAAATTTAAGTACCTTTTATTATATGGTAATGATGAAAATTTAGATAATAATGAATAAAAATTACATTATTATGAAACTATTTCAAAACAATCAAGATTACTCACAACCGATACTGAAAATAGATAATAACTTACTAATATACATGTATACAAAAATTATAAATTAATTTTATAAATGGATAAAGATATGAAAAAACTTCTTTAATATGTAATTAAAATATTTATTCATGATATAAAAGATATTCATACACTTTAGTGTATGTTGTGAATTAAGGTAAGGGGTTCTTTGTCCAAATTTAATTTGTCAAGACTTATTTTTTATTGTGCACTATGATATCTTTATTATGGTGTGATTGTTTCCTAATTAATTCCATGTAACATATTCATTTAATTCTTGGGGGTTTATGATATAAATAAAGTTCTATATTTATATAGTCTTAATTTATAATGATATTTAATTTGTAATTGTTTTAAATAACTGAACTCCTTTCATTTAGTTATAAGGATTATTCTTCAAATAAAATTTTTAATTATTGGTTTCTTCCACCCTAAGATTTTATTTCATGGTAAATTATATCACTATATGGTTAGAATTAATTTTTAATAAAAATATTTTACCTTGATCAGTTTATTCCTATAAATTATATCATTATTAAGAATAATTAGCATTCTATTTTTATGATGTGATTTCTCAAAAAAGTTATTTTGAAATATTAAAATGGTTTTCCATCCTTTCGAAATAAAATGATTTATCTTCCATACCATATTTATTTTGATAACATTTATGTATTTTCAGTATATTTTGTTGAAGTTTCTTTTTCAAAAGCAATTTAATCCAAAATTTTCACTTCACCCATTTGAAAATAAATTTTTAAAGTGAAAAATAACTTCATCTCTTTATTATATTGTTAAATATATTTTCAAAAATATATTTTTATATTTTAGTCTTTTTTGACACATATTTCTACCATTTTTTTGTATAAAAATCAATTTCTATACTTTCATGTTTTCTCAAATAAATTATTAATATCATACATGGAAAAATATTTATTTTTAAATGGTTAAGTATATTTATTATTCCCAAATAAAGTTTCTTAATACTCTTAAAAAAGTTGTTTTATATTTATTCCAAAACTCTATATTCAATTCTATGTTATTATATTATGATTAAATACACCTTATTTCTATGGATATCCTATTATTATGATTTTTATTATCATGTAATCCATTTCACTGTTTAGTTAATTATGATTTAATGTAATTGTGTATTATTTTATTATATAGAACACATAATGTTAGAAATATGAAGGATGTGCCCTGAAATCACTCCAATTCATTGAGTAAAGAATTAATCTCTTAAGATGATGTATTCGTGATACCTTATCAACATTACATGATATTGTTTTATGATACTTTGGTGAATAATCTAGTTTATATGAATTTATGACACCTTAGTGATGAACTTTAGTTATATTCTGATGAATGTATCATTTTTTTATTGTATCCATATTTCCAAGTTACGATTTATGTACTTATGATCATGTTATGAATATTTTACTTATCTTCAAATTCTTATGTTCTTCCCCGATTCTTAACCGTGATATATTCCAATTACATTATTTATCCCTTACCAAACATCCAACCATACCCATTTCTTATGTCTCAATTTCCTTAAGTTATTAATAAAATTAATACACATGATGTATCTATAAGATTATAATGTGTGATAAATTTTTAAGAGATATTGATGACTTGTTATGGATTAAGCAGTAAATTATGTAGTAGAAAACATTTCTGTTATTTGAAAAATACAGGGCTTTTTTAGTTATGTCTTATCTTAACTCTCTAAAACTATAAAACTAAAAGGTAATTGGAAGGAATATAATGTAATATTTTATTTAATTAATGTAATTGAGAGAGTAAATTTGTTGGTTGTTATAGTTGGTATTATAGTAGGGTTTAAATAACTTCAGAGGTTTGGATGTTATTTGAGGATTCTTTAAGCATCGAGAAGTTAATTTTGGTCATAATTTATAAGTTATAGATAAAAATTTGTCTTAGTTGAGGTAATATTTAATATTTTAGTATTATGATAAGAAAAATTTAGTAAGAAACCTATGCATAAGTTGAAGGGATAAGAATAAATATAGGATAAAATCCAAAAATCTTGGTAAAGTAAACAATTTATATATGTCTTAGAAGTTACATCCTTGTATGGATAGTGGAAAGTGGATGCAACTATGAAACAAATGAAACTATGGGTAATCACCTAGAAAAATATTGGTTGAGTGTCAAAATAATGTTCAATTTGGTGTGTGATGAGTGGGTCTATGAATACACACCTAGATAGAAACTCTTGAAAGATATTATTTTGTTAATAACATTCTATTTACAAGACATTATAAAGGATTATTAATGAAAATGACTTTGGTTAAGGAATATGTGAGAACCTAACTAAGAGTGATTTAGGTTGAACTAAAATCAAATATAGTAATTTATAAGTGTAAGATATTTTGATGTTGAATTTTTCATCTTATAAAAATTCTATTATAATATTAACTGGTCACCACTCATGTTAACTCATTTTGGTTTTAGTAATGGATAAAGCCTGAAGGAATCAAATTAATGATGGGTACCATAGACAATAGAAAGATTTTACTAATGAGAAACCTAATGAGATAAAATGATAAAGTGAAAAATATTGTGATTATTCCAAAACATATATTAAGAATTATGATTAACATTTTCAATATAGTTGAATTCGAAAAGAAACCCAATAATATAAAGATGAATACACTTATAATTTTATGTGACAAAGACTATGAAGGAAATAGTATTTGACTTCCTTTGTGTTAAGAATATTGAAATAGGATCTAATGGGAATTTCTAAAAGGAACTAGAATACGTATAATGTGTGGAAAATTAGGGCATATTGAAATACGTTATGTGGAAAAAATGAGGCAATATATTGACCTGATGAAGGGAAAACATGTGTTTCCTAGTAGTACCTAAGATATTAAGGTAGACACCTCATTTAAAAATATATATTGAGTTATTTATATATTTTAGATTCCCATAAATAATTCTATTAGTGAGTGAAAACTAAAATTGAGAGGAAAAAATTTATTTAATGGGGGAGAAATTAATTGTAACACCCTGAGATTTTATGAAATAATTTTTTCAAATAAATTTAATTTCATTGATATCTTATGTTACACATAATACAGATTTTTAACGAAACATAATACCGTATACTGTTATAACCTAGCTATTAAATTGGTAGGTGTAAATAAGAAAAGATAAATTTTTAAAATTATATGGTGTATAAATTTATAAAATAAATTCACTGGTTATCAATTTTCTATAAATAAAAACAAAAAACCATTTTAAAGTAAAATAAATGCTTTTTTGAAAAACTGTTTTTATGTACACAATGTGGGTTTTTACTAATAAATTAAATTGATCACTATTGGTGAATGATTTTAATGAAATTTTTATATTATATATTAAATAATTTTTTTTGTCATTAATCTAATATTTTTTTATAGGCATAGGATAATATTAAATCTAGTTTTATGCTTAAAAACTCTATTTTCTTAAAAAGTAGTTTCGTCATGTTTTTTCACACTTATTTTAAAACTAATTTTTTCAACTTTTAAAAATTTAAATTTAAAAAATTAAATTAATTTTTGAATTATTCATTTCAAAATTATATAATAATTAATTATATAGAATTTTTTGAAAAGATTGATTTTTCATTGAATAGTAAAAATAATGTTTTTTGTATTGAAAAATACCTTTTCATTTAAAGTATTTAAAAGTTATTTTTTTTAAAATGGTTTTAAAATTAAAATTAGTTTAATTATATTATTTTTAATCTAATTTAATTCATTCTAATAAATATTATCTTAAACTTTGATATAAAAACTTTTAATACTTAAGAAAACTCTTTCTTTGGAAAACTGCATTTTACTTGAACTTACGAGTTTGATTTTAAATTAAATTCTTCCAATTTTGTTAATTGAATTTGGGGAAATTGATTAAATATTTAGAATCATTATAATTAATATTATTTATGTAGTCCAACTTAATTTTTTTCATAATAAATAGTAAATATAATAAAAATCAATTACCGCAGTTAAGGTTAAAATAGTTCAACTTGGGGGATGGGGGTTAAACAAAATGATAAGGGTATGTTTAAACAATTAAAGTCATAAAAATCCTGATGTATGTAAATATTTAAACCTCATAATATCCCACCTTATTATATAAGGTCATTCAGAAGAATTTGTCTTGGTAATGACTTTATCAATTTGGATTCTTTTATGAAATTTCAAAGTGGTTTCCAGGTGGGTCCTCTCCCCCACTTATAATAGAGAACAAACTATTCTATCCTACTCAAAATTAAAGTGCCTTATTATTAAGAAAATACCGACCCAAAAAACTTCATTACATCCCTAACCATGACATTTATGTCATAGTTTTATTATAAAACCATCAATGGAGGGATTTAGGTATAAACCTAAAGAGGTTGTCTGAAGAAGAGGTATAATTATGAAACATGCATTTTTGTTTTATTTCTTATTAAATCTCATGAAAATATTATTAAAAAATGATGATAAAATAATAATAATATCCCATATACTTAAATGTTATCATGTTAATGGAATAACATTTGTATATCTCTTCTTCCATCAAATGGGAAATGAAACTATTGATCATGTGTACAAAAAACTATTTCCCTGCAAACTGATGTAATTTATTTTCAATCTACACCTGTCACAAACGAACATAATGAGAGATTTAATGTTTATATATGATATTTATTATATAATTATACTTTTATAATTATAATATCATAAATACCTTCTTACCTTCCAATCTTTTGGAAAATGATAACATCGCCTTGAGTATGTGTGGACTACCGCCTCCACGAAGTGATGTGATAAAATTTTGATTTTATTTTGACATAGATGACAATAAGGATACATTTAATTAATATATATGATATAAAAATTATTTTTTATGGTGAATTATTATCTTCCTTTCTTTCATCCCATCCTTCAGAAAAATGAAAACATCATTCAAGCGTATGTATTACCTACTGTATCCACAAATGATTTAATTCATTTATTTACCTCTATCTTCTATGAATGAATATATATATATATATAATGAATATATATGATATCTATATCACTATTTACAATATTTATATGATGTAATCATAATAAATGTACAAAGAAAAAAACTACCAAACCAAAACATTCTTGAAAAACAAAATAGTTAACACATGAAAACAAAAATTTTAATAGGGAATTTTTCATGAATTGATATTGAAATATTTTAAGTTGATACTTTTTGACATTATAATCAGTTAAATTATTATTTATATAATTATAATAAATTTAAATATATTATACATGAGGTTAGAGTGGTTTTAAAGTATGTGAAACTCAGGTAAAATATTTTCATCTCACTTTTATCATCATGGGACACATGCTATATTTAAAACTTGTTTTTGTGTGTGGTGTATATAATTACCGTGAATTTATTTTATTATAATAACCATGAATACTTTGTGATATACATATCCATATATGGTTATTTATTTCATGTTGCAGACAATTCAAAATAAAACAAAGTAGTAAGAATTTTATGTTACAATACCATTAATTATAGGGATTATTTATGGTTATTATTAAAATGATGAAATATTATGATCTATCTCTCAATAAAATAATGAATTTTAATATACTTGGTTTATTTATTGATATTACATTTTTTGCTTTCATTTTTATCTCTTTAAGGACATAGGATACTGAAATAATTTTTTTAAGAATAATCATCTTCATTTCTTTCTTATGTCAAAAATCATTTTTCTTCCATTTATATGTTTTCTAAAAATGTTTTCTATAATGATTTTAATATTATAATATGATTATTTAAATTATTTTTTACTCATGTTTTAATTTCTATAAAATTGTTTAAAATTATTTTTCATAATACTTTTCGAAAGAAGGTACTTTTAACTTTTTACTGAAATGTGAATGAAATATTGGTCTTAATGTGTACAACATGAGAAAAACACCCTATTATCATAATAGTTAAATTATTTATAGATTAATTTAATTTTTTTGACAAATATTTTAAAATAAAATTTCTTCTTTAGTATTTTGGTAAGTTTTTATGTTTTAAATAATTGATTTCAAAATAAATGGTTATTTTCTTTAAAAATGTTCCAAGTGATATTTAAAAATAATTTTTGAAGGTTTTGTGCATATTGGTAGTAACTTTGGTGGTGAAAAATAAATATTTATTTTAATTTATAGTTTCCTAAAACCCAAGAGAGTATCTTTGAAAATTAAATTTATAATTTATTTATATTATATCGTGAGAAATGATTAGATTAGCTTGTAAACCTTCTCTAATGATGATATTGATATATTGGAAAACCCTTTCAGATTAACTTCTTTTCACTATTATGATTTGTGTATAGAATACCTATAGTGGTGATCTACACATGATCATTTGATTTATGATAAAAATTATTTGTTTCCAAGTTATAGCATGATGAATTAATCATCTTACATTGCTCAACATGTTCACTTTCCCTCCAGCCATGAAGGATTCTCTCTAGATCTTCTCATTATTTAAAGGAAGATATGAATATGATTCGAGGGAGAATTCTATTGCGTACAATGATTCTCAGTTCTTTATTTCCATATACAATATATATAACCATCTATTTATTTATTTTGGGTTTAAGTTAAAATATTATTTAATTATGTACGGTCCCTTAAATAATATTATAATATTTAATAAACCTCATGCCATATAATAATAGAAATATTATTATTCTATGATGCACGCTAACTTTCATGATCAAAAATATTATTTTACCATCTTGAATATTAATATTCATCCTCAAATGTAATCCTGGTCCTCTTTAACACCTTGATAGTTTTTAAATACCCAAATACATATTTTATTCAATTAAATAAATATTTTATTCACAAACTAGAAAATAAAAATTTATTAAATATTAAATAAATAAAATAAATATTTTCATCCCAAAAAAGTGATTAAATATTAATTATATATCCATGTAATCAAATAAATTATTTTTTAGTAAGTAATAAATTATTTATTACCTTATGAATATTAGTGATCGATAAAACTTTAATAAAATTATTCCTCAATCATGAGAATAATATTTATTCTGTTAATTACATTCAAATATAATTTAATCTAGATCAATGGAAACACTTAGTGTGTAACCCTATAGGTTTGTTTCTCATAGACATTAAGAAGGATTTATTAAAGCCTATGATTAATTTCTAGAAATGGGCCAAGTAAACCAAGTGAAATAACCTAATTTATTAATGATGTAAACTAATTATGAATGATTACTGTGTAATATATTCCATTTTTGTCAATATTTCATCAAGTGGGTTTCAAATCCAGGTCATCACCCAATGTGTTGAGTATATCTTTCTATGACTGTCTAAAATAAACATATCGTCACACCATGACCATAAAATTTAATTCTACAGTTATTTTCTAATCAAATGTCCAAGATATAAGCTGCTATAAAGACAATAGGGAAAATCCTCCTTGACTTTTCCATTAATAACATGTCATTCATGTTTCACCCAACATATCATACATACCACCAATGTATAACGTGATAGTTTTTATTAGTAAATACAAGTGCGTGAGCCATAACATGCATCAATGATAATATTAAAGTCTAAGGACCACTATAAACTCTCATAGATAGAAATATATAATGACACCAAAACATGAATAATTTCTTTTAGCATGTCTATTATCATAGTCTCCCACCTTGGAGATAAAAAAGCGTGAACTTCATGATAACAAGCCTCATATTCTTATGGGTACTCTCATATGAAAGTCTATATACTATACTCCCTATCATAACATGTTATCCAGCCACAATAATATATTTAAGAATATCATCATAGAACTAAAAGGATATTGTCATAACGGGGAATTGTTATTACCTTATCAATGTGAAGGATACCTTAATTCATTATTACATCAATGTCATGCAGAACAATGAACAATATGTAACAATATGTTTAATTAATATTCTAATAAATAAATTTACATGAAATCAAATTATAATCAGCTGGTTCAAGAAAACCAAATCCAAAAATATTCTACTTGGACTCGATCCAACTTTTTATGACTTTTAATCTGATAGAACTCACATGATGATCATGTTTCTACTATGTTAAGGCTTTAGTCAGGGGTTTCCAACATTATCTTCAATAGATATTTTTCTCAAAAAAATTCACCTATATGATAAAAATAACATAGGGGATGATACTTCTAAAATATATGTTTTTACCACCGATGTTACCTTTTCACCTTTAGGAGAGCCAGCACTGCACTATTATCATAATAGAGTGTGATATGATATTTACTAGTAGGTACCATGTCAATAACATGGATGAAGTTTCATATCCATATGGCTTATTTAGCTTCTTTTGAAGATGTAATATACTCGTATTCTACTATAGAATCAATGAACTTATCCTTTTTGAGCTCTTCCAGCATACAACACCTCCATTCAATGTTAATATGTACCACTTTGACGAATTTAGATCATATTAAACTATTTTCAATCTAGAATCTACATATCCTCTAAGAACTATTTCCTTATCTTCTCTATAATATTTTAAAATATCCTTAGTAAACCTCAAATAATTAAGGATAGTCTTTAATACCATCAAAAAGTGGTCACCTGAGTCATCTTGATATATTCTTACCATACTAAAAGTATAAGAAACATCTAGACTAGTTTATAGAATACCAAACATGACTGACCGAATCAATGTTGTGCATTAAATCATTAACATCCTTTTTCTTTCCTCATGTGTCTGAGGGAACATTTTCCTTAAAAGATGAATTCCATGTGACATTATCAAAAATCCCTTTTGGTATTATTCCATACTAAACCTCTTCAACACTAATAAATATAGAATGACTTAGGCTGAGAAGTCTCTTTGATCTATCATGATAGATATTTTTTCCAATAATTTATTTTTCCTTTCCTAAACCTTTTATGGAGAATAATTTATTAAAATATTATTTTATACATAGTAATACTTGTATTTAATTTCCAATAATTAATATATAAATAACATATACGGTTCAGAAAATGACCACACTCCTACTAAACCCCTTGTAGAAATTGGGATCACATTCATTTTTTATGAAACTAAAATTTAATTATGGACTCATCAAACTGAATTCCCGATGACATGGATTCTTTATTTAATCCATAAATGTATTTTTGAAAATTTGAAACTTAATTGGAATCTTATGGAGTCATAAACCCTACAAGTTTAATCATATATACATCTTCATAAAGGTTCCTAATATGGAATTCTATTTTGAAATCCATTTTCTAAATATCATAATAATGGAAGGTCGTAATGGAAATAATAATTCTAATAGATTTTAGTATTACAACAAATGAAAAGGTTTTGTTATATTATATGACTTGATGCTATTTAAAACCTTTTGAAACCATCCATGCCTTATAGGTACTAACTTTCCTATCCATTTTGAATTTCTTCTTGAATATCCATTTACAAACATTGATATTTAAACCCACTGGAGGATATACCAAAATCTAGACTTAGTTTTGGTACATGGAATTATTTTGATAATTCATGGCTTATTTCCACATAGAAATATCTATGTCACTTACTACTTCCTTATTAGACAAGGGATCATTATTCTAAAAAAATGAGTTCTCATCCTTGATAACTAGAAAACCATAATGTTAGGGTTATATAACATTTTTAGTAATCCTATATAGTACATGTGTCTTTAGAATGTCTTCTTTCATGGGGATTTATAGAATTGTTTCATATTCCAACTCTTGTGTACCTTGAGCCTCTATTTCCTCAAAATCTATATTTCTCCCACTATCATTTTTACCTATGTTCTCCCACTCAAGGTATATGGCATGTCATTCAAATATAAACTTTTTGCCTAAGAGGTCATATAGGTAATAATCCATCATTTCCATAAGTTATCCTATTAATTTACACCTCTTCCCTTGGGGTGAAATTTTGTTTCCTGAAGAGGCCTTAGAAACTTCTTCACAACCCCACACATGTAATCATGACAACATAAATTTCTTTCCATACAAAAATTGTAAAGGTATATCACATTCCTATTTAGTTGGAACTTGGTTTATTAATTGGTCATTTTTTTGTAACGTATATCCCCAAAAAGATAATGGAAGACTCACATGAATCATCATTAATATCACCATGTCTTACAAGGTCTAGTTACTCCTTTTAGTTACCCCATTCCATTGATGTGTATAAAGAGGAGTGAGTTAAGATAAAATCCCTATCTCCCATATATAATAAATGAATTATTTATTTAGAAATTCTCAACCATGGTATTAGACAAGTTTCTTAGTATTCTTACCAAGATGGTTCTCAACATCATTATTGTATTCCATAAATCTACTAAAAGAATAAAACTTATACCTCCTAAAGTAGACATATCGATATATACTAAAATTATCATTAAAAGTTATTAAGTATGAGTACCTACCCCTTCGTTCAAAATTAAATGTTCCATAAACATCAGTATGAACAAATTCAAGAATCTCTTTGATCTAATCAATTTTCCACAACATGGGGATTTGGTCATTTTTTTGTGTAAACACGTGTGATATAAACCAAGTGGTATTAGTTCAAAATAATCTAAATATCCATCTCTATGTAATTGTTCAAACATTTTTCTTTTTATGAACAATATGGTGATTCAATAGTTGGGTATGGTATGAGTCATTTGAAGTAGTTTTTTTATCAGTTACCATTACATAATTTGTGAAATCCAACACATAAATACCATTATTGAAATGTACATTTCAATAAAACATGTTTTCATTATAAATGGTGAAAATTTTATTTTCAAAATTTAAAATAAATCTATCCATATCAAGTATGAATATAAAAATAATGTTTTTGGTAAGGTATGGTACATAATAAAAACCCTCCAAAATCAGGATGATTCCTATTAGAAAAGTGAGTTTGTAGTCATTTATAACTAAAACAACAGGTTTTTTGCATTGGATTCCTATAGATCAATATCTACTCAGTCATTTTCTTTAAATCTACTTGGTTCCTATATTTGAATACATATGCGAGAACCAAAAGTCTTATCTAATACCCAATTTCTAGAAATAGGTATGTTTCAATAGATAATAAATACACTATAATCTTCCCCTTACATCATTGGATGGGTGAAATTTTTCTTCTAATGGTCCATCTTACCACATGAAAAACAAAAAACATTATACTACCTTGATTTACCCTTGATATTTATATTTTCTTAGGGGGGTGATAAATCTTTGGACTTATATATATTCAATTTCCCATTCCATTTGTTCACTATAAGGACCAAAGTCTTTTCACCCTTAATTTCCTTATCAAATTGGTAAATAATAGTGAGAAGATATAGGAGATACTTATTAGTGTTTTTCATATTAAAATTTAAAACAAAACTGGAGAATCTCTAAGGGAGTGATGAAAAAATGAGATCAGTGTGTAGTTCATCAAAAAGTTTAATCCCTATATATAATAGGTGTTAAATATATCCAATGAGATTAAATATGTGAGGATCAACTGACACACCCTCTAAAATATTACTTTGAAAGAGTTCTTTGGAAATATCAAATAGTTCCTATCTTTCTCTCTCCTATTCATGAATAAGGATACTCTCAATCATTTTATAAGAATCCATGTTTTCGTGAGACTTAATGAGTTCACTAGACATATATGATATCATAAAACATTGATCATTGATTTCATTAATTAATTTTTTTCCTAAACAAGGAACTCTTAATAAATTTAATTCTTCATAGGTGGATTAGGTAATGAGGATTCTGGCATGTAGGATTTCTGTTCATAGTGAAATAAAACATGAAGGCATCTAATCTATCGATGGAAGTTATCAAAAGTGATAATATAGTCTTTCTCTAATATTGATTATAGGGATAGTGTGGAATGAAAAATTTCCATTTTATTCTACAATTTAAAAGAGAAGACTATTTTTACTTTACTTGATTATAAATTATGTGATAAATAATAATTAATTAATATTATTAAATATCCCACTATTTTATCATGTCCAAACATCCATCACCATTAGAATCATAATTTCTAGTTTCTCAGACATTCTAGTGGAAAGGAACCATATACCCCTTCTATAACCCCAATGAATGTTGGTTGATCTATTTAAAAATATTTAGGCAGGTACGTCTTTTCCAACTATGAGCTTGTAGCTCCTTGATCCATTGAGTAGACTACCCAATCCTGAAATCTTAACTTGTATTTCCTCAGAACCTTCCTTCAAGTTACACCAAGTATAGTGAAGGATTATTTTCATGATGTATGATGATTATGTTAACCAAAAATGTAATGATGTGACCAAGGTTCCACATAATGGTTCCCTAAGCTCATATGTTATGTGACCTTAGGAAAGCCTCTATTTATATCAGAGGTTACTGACAAGTAGTGAGGGTCTAATATGTAATATGAAGAGAATATGACCTCTTTATCATAGAATCACAATAGGGAAAATCAATATACAAATAACCAAGATAATAAAATGTATTATAACAATGCATAACCAATATAAGATCAATAATCGCACGAATAAATCCAAAACATGGAAAATGAACATAAACCAAAGATGTAGATATGTCATTCGATAATGGTGCCAAGTGTCAAATGAAAACCCAAAATAAAGACACAATGAAAACTCTAAAGTGTCTCCCAACATTATGTTTGTTTCCCTCATCTGTTATCCATCCTAAATCCCTAATCATAAATCTAACATAGGGGTCTTTAACTTATTCTTTCATCAAAAAATTATTCAAGTATCGATATGGAAGACCGAGTAGGGTGTGAGTATAACATAGTAGGTCACCACCAAAGGTGTTTAAAGTAATATCTAGTCTATAATAGTGTATGCAGTTGTATAAAGGATAAATAACAAATGACAAAATTAAACATGATACACATTTATTATTATTCATTCAACCGCATAGGCCCCCGAGTTCATGGTGACACTCAAACCAATCATACCTACTTTGGCCCATTACAGAGTTTGAACCATACATCATTGTAATTTAAAAATTTATTCATTCATTGGATTTAATTATTCAATTTAATTTCAAATTTCATTTCCAGTATCTTGGACCTTCAATCCATGTACCAATATATCTGGCACTTGGAAAAACAATTGAATGCTAATATTTAGGGTCCTAGAGAATCATTATAAATCCCCATGGGTATTTAGAGCATTAGTCCTTTTCCCCTACCTCATGGAAATTTGGATCATCAGTCCCTATCCCATAATTAATTTTTCACATGCATGCGTCACGGGTATGGAGCATCAGTACAACATCCTGTGGGTATTTGGATCATCAATCCATGACCCACAACTCATTTATCAATTAATTAAAAATATTACATATACCACATTCATATTAAGGCACAACATCAATATCCTTATATTAAATCATTATCATCATGGTGATCCATTTCAGTTACAAATAAAAAACATGGTTCTTTACTTTAATCACATTGAATAACATGAAAAATTCAGCATTAATCCAATTACTAACATTTAATAACACAAATTCATTAAATCATAAAAGTTATGAAAATAATCCCATTATATAACATTATCACCCATATAATATGGATTTATTTCAATTCCACTAATCCATTATTCTCATTTTTAAAATTTATAAATATTAATTTCAAGAATATTAGCACACCCCATGGGTTCTCATTAAGCCCAGTTTCAAAACTCCAACAGGTCCAATGGGATTTGTAAAGGGTCTCACAGTCACATGATAATAAATTTTTTAATTCAATTTATAATGAAATTGACCAATGTGGAAAAGAAAGGTTAAAAATAAAAACATAAAAAACAAAATCAAAACTATGAGAATTATCAATTAGAACACCGAACTAAAGATTGCTAACAAATGCTCGCCAACCAATAATGAAAAATTATATATAGAATGATTTAAATCACAATAACGAAGGAGATCTAGGATCAAAACCTAGGACCAAGATCCAAAGAAACAAGTTCCATAAAAACCTATATATAAACCATTAATAATAGAGTAAATCATCCCTCTAAAAGGGGGGAGAAATGTGGGAAATAGAGGAATCTAAAATCAGAAGACATCACATATTCAAAGAGAGGTTGATTCATTCCGTTGGATATTAGATTCACACTAAAAGAAGTTTTAGGATCCTTGGAATCATCTAAAGAGACTCCAAAATCAAGGGAAAAGATTGTTGGTTGAGTGAGGGTGAATAAAGATAATAACAAGGGGTTTAAGAATTTTTAGTCAAATCTTTAGGGGTTTAAAATCCTATGTGAATGGTTTTCTGGGCGAGGAACATGGTTTTCAAACCATGAAACATTACCATACACCCCTACTATATGGGGTGCATGATTTTCCCAAGTGGGATCACTATTTGAAAAAATGTGCACCAACCATGAAATCATCCTTTATCAAAGGGTGTACATTTTATTAGGGGTTGGGACATGGTTTGGGAAAACTATGCACCAATTGCGTAGTTTTAAAAAAACCTCAAGTGGCTTCCAAAACTCACCAGAACTCACTCGAGTTGATATCTAACCAAAATAAGACTAAAAAATTATAAAAACATTCTAGAAATTAAGAATAAAACATCTGTATAAATCTCAATATCTTAAAATCTCCCCACCTTACAATTTCTCATCCTCAATATTTTCTCCCAAGCATTACTATGTTTCTAAGGTAAAAATATTTTGCCACTGAGTTTGAATATCTACTTACCTCTATTATGTTTTCTCCTGAACATGTCCATGCCACTAAAACACACAAACTATCATCGTGATATTTCCCCATAACACTTTCTCACTATGATCCCCAATGCAAATCTGATGCTCCTGAAATAATGAATTATACTCAAGATTAAAATCATGAACATCAATCACATTAGAAGGATCAGGGTGATATTGGTGAAGTTTTGAGATATAGAAAACATCACTCATATCAATGTACCTATATGGAAGATCCAATCAATATTCCACCTGTTCGATATCTTCAATAACCTCAAATAGTCATAAAAACCTAGGTACCAACATAACCTACCGCTGAATCCTATGTTTACCCTATATCAGCAACACCCAAATGAATAAAAGATCACCCACTATAGACCCAAGGGGTTGTAAATTTTGGTTAGTATATGACTTCTTCCTATTATGAGCTATATCTATATGTTTCTGAATCTATCAGACCTACTACAATGTCTCTTGCATGAGACTTAGTCCCAAAAACTCCGAATCACCCACCTTCATCCAACATAGAGGTGATTTTCATGGCATACCAGAAATTAGCTCATATAGTTCCATATAAATTTTAACTTGATAGCTATTGTTATATGAAAACTAAACTATCACAAAGTGTTTTTTCCATGTTACACAAAAACTAAGGATGTATACTCTTAGAATGTCCTGTAGAACCATTATAGTATTATCTAATTACTCATCTGTCTGATTTTGAAAAGCAGTACATATAAGTATTTGGGTATGCAATGCCTTCTCAAATCCTTTACATAAACTCAAAGTAAAGAATGAATCCCAATCATAATCTATGCTCCAAGAAAACCCTTGAAAATAAACTATCTCTCAAACATACATTCCCCCCAACTGATCAACAATGAAAGTCTCCTGGATAGGTAAGAAATGATAAACTTTTTTCAACCAGTTCACACTCACCCAAATCATGTCATTCTTCATAGTTATCCTCAAAAGACCCACTAACAATTCAATGGTAACATTGTACCACTTACATTCTGAAAAGTGAAAAATCTATAATAAACCACTAGATCATTGATGATCTATCTACCTTCACCTATTTATAGGTGTAAAATCATGTCATGAAACCTGCCATCTCTCTTTTTATATCCAGACACCAATACTATTAATATAGGTTATGGTACATTTTGTTCAAACTAGGATTCAATACCCACACCGTAGCATGAAACTCGTTCATCATTTCCTCACACATACATGTATTCATAGAAAAATAATTCCATATATAGATTATCTCATACTCATCAATAGTCCAATCTAAAGGTGAATCCCAACCTTTAAGGATTCGCCTTAAGGGAAAACACTCTGAATCCTCATACTGCCTCTCTTTAGCCCAAATCCGAAGTGTGGAATAAAATAATAAAGATAATAGGGTCATATAATTCTAGACATCCTAAAATTAAATATGTATGTCATTCAATAGATTCATCATCTTCAACCCAGAAATGAACACCTAAAATATTTAAATCTATTTCTTTTCGATCAAAGAATTATAAACCCTATTTCCATTTCATGTTGTTTAGGAAATCTCTAATTTAAACAATTTAATATAATCAACCCGTATCCATTATAGAATATTAAAATATCAATGTTAGAAGATATAATTTAAGTTTATGTGGTTGGTATATATTGTAAACTTTTATCCAAATAGGTAATGCCACAAAAACCTTAAGGCATAAACCACCACAACCAATGTGAGATTGATCATAGGGTAATTCCATTCATATGGCCTCAACTATCATGACCCATATGCCACAACTAGATTTCCCTACATCAACACTACTCCACACATGATCCCAAATGCATCACAAGACACGGTAAACTCATCACCCATCATTGGTAGGATCAAAATTTATGTAGTAGTAAAATACTTATTCAACACATTGAAAGCATTATCACATGTTCTAGACCGTTAAAACATGATTCCCTTATTGGTTAATATTAAAATTTGTGCTTCCAAATAAGAAAAATCATGGATAAAACTCTGATAAAAAACTTCCAAACCTAGAAATATTCGAATACTAAAATATTACTAGTTTCTCCCTTGAAGAAATTAGTGAACTTTTTCTATGTCCACAAACACACCTTTCTTAGAGATGATGAGACCCAATAAATATACCATATAAATACTGAATTGAAACTTAGATAGATTGGCATATAGTCGATGGTCTATTAGTGTACTTAAGATAATGTCAAGATGTTGGGCATGATTGTTAAGAGTGTTTGAGTACACTAAGAAGTCATCCACAAAACAACCACAATCTGATATAGGTATTGGTGAAATATTCAGTTCATCAAGTCCATAAACACAGTTAGATCATTCTTTATCATGAATGAAATCATGATGAACTTTAATTGGACGTACCAACTTCTAAAAGTAGTCTGTGGTATATTAGAAGGTCTAACTATCAACTGATGATACCTTGATCTCAATTCAAAATTGAAGAAAACAAAATCTTCTATCAAATATTCAAAGCAATCCTCAATACATGTAATAGGATATTAGTTCTTCACTATCATCCAATTAAACTTTTAGTAATCAACACATAAATGTAACATCCTGTCAGCTTTCTTATAAAAAAAACTAGAGAACCCCAAGGAGACATACACATATTGATAAATCAGTTATCCATAAAATCTTATAGTGTAGTATTAAGTTCTTAAATCTATATTTTTTCCATTCTAAAAGGTGGAATAGAGACTGGTTCATCTCCATGCATTAGATCAATTGTAAACTAAATTTCTCTCTCAAGTGGAATCCCTAAGAAGTTATCAAAAAAAACTTCCTAAAACCGAACCACTATTGGTGGAAATACATTGTTCATTATAACCACATAATTCAGAAAAAGTCATGAAACCTGATCAGTGAGATCCCATAGTTTCTAATATATTGGCCCTGTATGGCCTTCCTGGACATCTCATTCTTCATAATGAACATAACTATCACCCTCATGAGATGTAAAGGTCACTCTCTTGTGCTAAAACTCTATGTGGTCTTGGTATGATACAAACTAGTCCATACCCAAAATCAAGTAAAAACTTACTTATCATGTATGCAAAGATCCTAAAGGAAATGGTACTCACAAAACATAAGATAAATCCCATTATATAAACAAATTTCCCTTTTCTCTAGGTTGCTGGTTGAGTCTTCTATGATAAAACACTATAATAAAATGGGTGGTCTTGCCCTGAAGTACAACATCCACCTCCTCAACCAACACAATGAGAAGTACTCCAACTACCAGACATGTACAATGTAGAAGACCCTCTTCCCACACTTTAGTTCAGTATAGCTCCTCTATCACTACCCATACATCTTGGGTTTCTACAGAACTACTGTAGATTCCCCATATTTCCACAGGCTCAACACACTACTAGTGGCTGGAGAAACTGGTTACAATTGTGACCCTTCCTACCACACTGATGGAAAAGAACTTGAGTATTTCCCTAAGTAAGTAATCCTTCATCCAAGACAATCTACTTTCTATTGCTCTAGATAACATTCCCATAGTGATGTTTTCTACCCTTAGAAGATGTATCTCTTGGTAATGTAGAAGAAAAAACCTATACTCCATTGCAATCATCCTTCTGGTTCCCCTCATAAATGAGATCTGGATTCACCAACTTAGTGAACTTCTTCAAGTGAAATATTTTAACTTAGGACTTAATGTCACATTTAAATCTACCCTGAAAAGGACTCACTATAGTTTCATTTTTCCATACCAATTTTGGAACAAATCACTACAAATCAGTGAAGAAAATAGAATAGTCTATCATAGACATAATCCCAAGAGTCAACTATATGAACTATGATTCTCTCTCTTGCCTGAGTGTCTCTAGATAAAATTGTTCCAGGAAATTCATCTAAAATTATTTTTACACCATGTTCTCCTGCTTCCCATCCCATGTTAGAATATTCCACCAGTGATTCACTGATCCTCGTAATATATAGGTATAAAAAATAACTCAATTTTCTACAAGAGTCTCTAAATGGTCAAGAATATTCTATATAGTCTCAATCCAAAACTCAGTTTCCGTAGGTCCACCCTCTCTGGTGATGTTTATAGGGTGCTATAATTGGAACTCTCATGTCAGGTCAGACATATTCTGCACAACCTGTCTTGGGAACCCTTCCATAAAATACATAAATCGAGAAAAGTTCTCATAAAACTCCTTTTCCATCACTTCACCCTAAACTATCAAGGCCTCTAGTCACACTTTTAGAGGATCATTTTTATCCATGTCCACATACTATCCTACCAAAAAGTATCCTTTTGGAGTCATGTCACTATAATTCCAAAAATAGGTATTTGGACCCATAACACATCACTAACTAATTTTAAAAAAAACATATAAATCCACATCAAGTCACCCCTCATATGTTTCCACATGGTCAAAACTGAGACACCATCACTACCCTCATCTATCCCTCACATGGGTGATGGATAGTAGAGGGAAAACGCTTTTATAATTCATGTTATTTATTAGAAAATGATTTTTATTCATTTAAAATTACCACATTTAGCTTAATTTTAACCATTTAAATTCATTATTAGGAAAAAGTTCATATAAAATTACTCAAATAAAGAATAGATTTTTCATTTTTTCATAACCCCCTAAAAACATCCTTTTTCAGGAGTGCCTAAATGACACATGTCACATGAAATACTGATTTCCTAGAATGATTCATGTATACTTAACTGCCGTGACATAATGATCCATGCGTAATATCTAAAAAACTAAGAAAATACCAACAAAAAGTGAATCACCCATGGACAAATAACATTCAACTATAACAGAAAACATCAAGAGCAACAATTCCACCATGGGTACTTGGGGTTTCCCCCACACATGTGTTAGCTACTCCAATGCATGAGATCATTACTAAGGCCTAAGAAATCCTAGTATCCTATCTACCTTTACCAAATAGTATGATAACTGAAAAGAAAATAAACCTCCTCTCATTACACTTTGCAACATCCTGACCTAGGTAACACATACCGATAACCTGATCGAGTCCATTATGCGACCTCATGTGCACCTCCGATACACCAAAGACTGCTAACTAGTAGCGAGGGTCTAATATGTGACATGTGATGACTCTAACCCATTTATAAAAGAATAAAAATATTATAAATAAATATACATATAACCAATATAATATACTGACCAATAATCATCCATAACAAATATAAGACCAAGCATCACATGTATAAATCTAAAATAGGGAAAATTACCTTAATCCAAAGTAGTAGATATGTCATTCCATAATAGTTTCTAGTGTCAAATGAAAAATAAAAATACATATTTACTAAAAACCCCAAGTGGGTCTTGACATAATGTTAGCTTCGCTCATCCATGATCCATCCCAAATCCCAACTTAGCTATCTATCATAAGGTTCCTTCCCTTATCCTATCCATCAAACAAGAATTCTATTTAAGTACCGATCAGACAACCTGAGTAGGGTGTGAGTACAACATAAAATGCCACCACCAATGAAATATAATGAAATATCTAGTTTATAAAATTTTATGCAATTGTATAAAGAATAAATAATAGATGGTAAAAGTAAAATGGTTTCAAATTTTTTATTCTTTAGTCAACCACATAGGCCCACTGGTTCACAGTGACACCTAAACCAATCATACCTACTTCAGCCCATTCTGGAGTTTGAACCAAAAATCATAGGAATATTATTTTCCACTATTTTATGGGATTTAATCCTTAAATTTAGTTTCTAATTTCATTTCAGGAAACTTGGAACATCAATCCAAGTACCAGTATATCAGGCACTTAGAACACCAATCCAATGCTAATATATGGGGGCATAGAGCATTTGTTTGGAACCTATTGGGTATTTAGATCATTAGTAGCTATCCCAAACCACATGGGTATTTATATCACTAGTCTATGTCCCACATTTCATTGTTTAAATGCATGCATCAGGGTCTTAGAGCATGAGTCTGATACCACATGGGTATTTGGAGCATCGGCCTCTAACCCACACCTCATTTATAAATAAATAAAAAATATCACATATACCACATCAAAATAAAAGTACAACATCATTAAAATTTTATTCAATAATTATAATAATGGTGAACCATTTAAATTATCAATTTATACCATTATTATTTACTTCAATCACATGGAATAACTAGAACAATTCACCATTAATCTAATTACCAAAATTTAATCAAAAAATTAATTAACTCATCTTAGTTAATCAAATCAACTAATTAAACACCATTATAAAACATGTAATAAGTACTTAGTTCAATTAAATTAACCCATTATTACACTTTTAATAATTCATAACTCAAAATTTCAAATATATTGGCACACCCCATGGTTTTCCATCAAGTCTGATTTCCAAACACCTATGGGTTCAATGAGTTCCATGAAGTGTCTCATAATCACATAGGAATAAGTTTTATAATTAAATTTAAAATAATATTTCCTAATTTGGAAAAGCAACAATATAATTAAACATGCAAAATAAAAATCAATACAACTGGAATAAGAAATTATACCACAAACCTCAATATTTTTCACGAACGCTCATCAACCGATAATACTAAATTTGACGTAGAATGATCAAATTCAAAATGGAGGAGGAGATCTATGATCCAAAAATTGGAAGGATATCCAAAAAAACAAGATCTATCAAAAACAATATCTAAACTATTAACATTATAAGAAATCATCCATATAAAAGAAAATAAAAAATAAATTGATGAATCTAAAACAAGAAGAGATCATATACTCATAGAGAGGTTGATTCATTCTACAAGATCGATGATTCACACCATAAGAGGTTTTAGAAGCCTTGGAATCCTCTTGGGAGCCTCCAAAAGAAAGGGAAAAAATTTTCAGGTTGAGCGGGGGTGAATAGGGATAAAAATAGGGGTTTAATAAATTTAATCAAAATTTCAATGGTTTAAAATCCCACATGTACACTTTTCGGGGTAGGGTGCATGGTTTTCCAAACCATGTGCCTTAACCATGTGCCCCTTCTTTTTAGGGTGATTTTTTTTCCTATGTGGCTGCATGGTTTTTCAAACCATGCACCAACCATGCAAACCCCCTATGTCCGAGGGTGAAATATTTTTTTGAGTAGGCACACGGTTTAGGAAAACCGTGCACCAACCATGAACTGGCCAAAAAACCTCCAAAGGCTTCCAAAACTCACCTGAGACAAGTGTTGAAAAAAATAAGAATAAAAAGGGTAAACTAATTCCTAAAATTGAGGATAAGAAATATCCAAAACGGACAATATCTTACAAAAACTTTCATAATAACTCCACATTAAAAGTATGTGTCCCAATGAGGGTTGATCAAACACTTAGTTACAAATATTTAACTTCTAATACATTAATGGAATTCCAAATATTAATTAATATATATTTTATGTATTTTAATTTATTTAGCAAAAATTTTATATTTTTGTATCTTTACATGTATTATTAATATTAAGTAAATTTTACTTAATTAACTAACCATGTTGGGTAAAAAAAGTTTGCATAAATAATTTATTTATATTCCATATTTTCACATTAATTCATTTATTATGTGATTGCGGTCTTTCATCAATGAATTAAATAATGCATAAGTTATAAATAAATAATTAAATAAATAATCCTATTATGAACTTATATAACGGGTGGTTTAATGAACAAACATTAAATCAACATTTAACATATAAAAATCACTCATTGTTCCAATACTGGAATGAGTTGAAACATTCCATATATCCACCTATGAATCACCAGGGATGGAATCATATAGGTACCATCTTTAATTGCCTCCACATGCTTTGGGATTCTCTATTTATTACAAGAATTTTAAACTCACAAATATGTGAGGGGTATCAATGGGTTTTTAATGGAGAATTACATAAATGACCTTGGATACACAAGTACTATATAATAATGGAGGGAGGGATGAATCACATGCCATAAAATTAATTTAATAATTAATAATTTAAAACCAAATCAATAAATTAAATTAAAATTTTAAAACACATAGATAGGTCTTTGTCAAGTTCATAAACAGTTATACACATATAATGAATATGAAAAAGTAAAAATGGTTAACATTCATTTCCAATCATTAATTATTATTAAGATGAATGTGATTTCCTTAATTAATTAATTAATTAATCAATCATTAATTCACCTTCAATTTAATCACCATCAAAACTCATTTATAGATACCCATCATTAAAAGAATTCATGGAAACTAAATGGAAGAACAAAAATTAAATATTATTAAAATAAATTAATTGAGAATTTGGAATTATTTAACACATTTATTAAATTAAAAAACACACGAGGTATTCTGATTAATAAAATAAGGTTTTGATGATGAAATTATATATTTAATTTAATTTAATAATTTAATTTATTTGGAGAGAAAACAACGTGTACTATTGAGCTACATACCATGTATATCATTTTCCGTGTACTTGGGTTACACGCCTAGGGCTTAATAATGTGCCTTAGTAGAACTACATGATGTTTAATAACCATATAAATGTCGTTTGTTCCTCTTTTCATGTTCCCAAGTCACATTATTTGGTATTCGGTGTGTATCTTAGTGGTTTACATAGAGAATACTATCATACATCATGTAGTGTGATCTGAATTTTTTGTGTCCACAAAACCCACCAAATAACTGTGAATGTTCATTGGATACATGAATAAATAAAGTTTACAAGTCATCATCACACCATTTCTCCCATATTCTAGGTTTCTGTATACATTTCCAAGAACTTAGTGTGTATTTTAGGCATTGGAGTTAATGAAATACACATCATGTACATAGGATACATGTCATGTACTTAATTAATATAACAAGCTTCCAATCCCATTAAATTTTACCATATATTTGACCACAATAATTAAAAAAATTATTCTAAATCTAGTATACTACATTGTGTTCATGCAATATACACACTCTGTAACCTGACATGTAGTGTTCTAGTTTGGATCATCCTCCACATGATGTGCAATAAATACACTGCGTTTTTTTCCTCGGTGCGTCATGTATCCCATGACATGACCAAGTGTAGTGCACTTGGGTACTAGGTGTTTAATTAGGCTACACATCACATAATCACATATTATCTAACCATAATCCCTGACACTTCCCCATGGAATCTTGGGTTGTTATTTATGTGTTCATAGACCTTTAATAAAATGAAACACTGAATGATGATTAATATGTCCATAATATGAGAATTTAATATCATATTAAGGAATGAAATCATTTAAATAAAATATATAACCACTAATGAATATATTAATTATAAATCAAATAAATAATTATAAATTTGAAATGTGGTTTTTGTAATACCACTTGAAGGTTTCAAGTGCAACAGAAGCACCTTTGGTGGGTGCTAAATTAAAACTCATTTTAATTTATAATTATATGAAACCTATAATAAGATCCTTGAATATTAAATTTATAATTAATTTATTTTATTTTAGAATAAATGATTACCTCATCTTGGGAACTTTCTTCAATGATTATGTCGTTATGCTGAAAAAACCATTTCATATTACCATCATTACGATGAAAGTATCCAAGTGTAGAATACCTATAGTAGTGATCCACACTTCTCCTTTGATCTAAAAGCAATATTGATTGATATTTTTGTTCTAAAGTGATGAATCAATCATCTTTCATTGTTTTAATTTATCACTCATCATTTGTTATTGGAATATTCTCTTTATATCTTCTCATTCTTGAAAGGAAGTAAGGAAGAGGAGTAGAGAGAGAATCACGTTGTGTCTAATGCTTCTTAGTTCTCAATTTACCTATATAACAGAAATAAACATCTATTTATTGATATAGGTCTTATGTACCAAAAAATGTTTTTATGAAATATTTTAAAAAAAAAAATTAGTTTCTTTAATACCTTGCGTTACACACAACACCGTGTTTTAACGAACCGTGATATACAATTAATATTATAATTTAAACACGACCCTTATAACCCAACTGTTAAAATTGGTAGTATAAATGGGAATAAAATAATTTTAAATTTTATTTATAATGTATTAATATATATATAACATATTGATAGAAAAATATTTAATTTTTAATAAAGTTTATATGTTTAAAAAAATTTATTTTTCTCAAAAAATGTTTTTAATATTTTTTTTTGTGAAAAAAAAATATTTTTTCCTAATTTTACAAAATGTATTTGAAAAAATAAAATTCATTTTTATAATCTACATTCAAAAATTATCTTTGAGTTAATTGTTTATAATTTTTTTAAAATATTATTCTTTTGAGGAAAAGTGAAAAATATTCTATTTTATAAAAAAAACATTTTTCAATTTAAGCATTTATAAGATCAATTTTACTTTAAGATGGTTTTAAAAGTAAAATTAGTTCAATTATATATTTATAAATCCAATTTATTTCATTTCAATCAATTTTATATAGAATTTTGGTATTAAATCTTACATACAAAATTTTCTTTTTGGAAAACCACTTTTTCATTGCATCTACGAGTTTAATAATAGATTATAAATTTTAAATTATGTGAATAGAATTGGAAGAAATATATTCAGTATTTATAATAATATTAATTAATATTATCTAAATTTTTCAACTTAATTTTTGGTCAAAATGAATAGTAAAAATAGTAAAAATTAAATACCACTATTAATATTAAAACAGGTTTGCCGGGGGTTGAAATAAATTTATAAGAGGTAAAATTACCTATAAACTTATAAAAATATAATTATATATCCATATTTTAAAAATATATCATCCAATAGTTTCTTGATGATCCATTTTGGAGCCTTTTGGTTTGTTTAAAATGTGGGTACACCTTTTTCATTTCAAAAATATCAAGTGTGTCCTCCCCCCATTTATAAAAGGCCACATTATCTATCCTATTAATAATTCCAAAAAAATTTCTTTCAACCAATACCTAACAAAATATATCAATTAATTCCCTAAACTCATCTTAGATGAATTATTTTTATTTAGAAACCCTCCTAAGAATAATTTAGGTTTAAACCTAAATGGGCTCTCTGAAGAAGAGGTATAGTTCTTAACCATGCATTTTGATTTTATTTATTCCTATAGCTCCGTAAAATATTCATAAAAATATTATGATATGTTAAAATTTATCTTTCAAATATAAATCTATTTTATTATGTTAATGTAATTACCTATATCTATCTCCTCTTTTATCAAGTTGGAAATGAAACCCTCAATCGTGTGTTTGGAGGACTACCGCCTTGCGAACTAGTGTAATACTTTTTCTATCACCACCTATCATAGGTGGATATAATGATGTATTTTAAAATTATATAAGATATTTATGAAATAATTATACTTTATTAATTATTACATTAAATATATCTTCTTACATTTCACATCATGGGAATACGATATCATCGCTCGTGTGTACGGTGAACTACCGCTTTGTGAAGCGACGTGATTTATTATGCACTTACTCTTTACAAGGAATGTAATAAGGAATGGTTTAATGAAAATATGTGATATATATGAAATAAATATGATTTTAAAAAGTTAATATATTATTTACCTTTCTTTTATTTCATCCATTGATTAAATGGAAACATCAATCACACATATGTATGAACCACAGTCTCCATGAATGGTGTAATTCATTTTCTTCCTATAAATTAAATGGATTACTATAAATATATATATAGTTATTATATATTATATTTATATCATATTTAAAATTATAGATATTATGGAACCATGATCAATGTAAAATGAATGAAAGTACTTAACCAAAACCTACATGAAAAATGAAGTAGCTGTTACTCGAGACATGATTTTAAAAAGGAATTATTCATAAATGGGTAATAATATGTCATAAGTAAATAATATACGGAATTATAGACATAATTATGATTCTATAAAATATTTATAATAAACTTATAATTCTTATAAAGTAGCTTATAATGTGTACAAAGGCATTTGAAATTTATGGTAAACGATTTGTAGTCTCTTTTTATATGGGATACATATATCATATTCACTGCTGGTTTCTTTTATGTGGCGTATATGGTAACCCTTTTACTTGTTATGTAATTAATCTCATAATTTACATGAAATTTAAAGTTTTATTTTATTCTATTCTTTAATTTGGTTTATGATACATATGTTTCCAAAGTGGTAATGGATTTTCCTCTCACTTTTATTTCTATGGGACACATGCCCCATACACCACTTGTTTCTATTATGTGGTGTATATACTAAAAATTAATGTATTTTATGATATTTACCATGATAAATATGGAATATAAGTATCCATATAATGTTATTTATTTCATGTAGCTTATGATTCAAAAGATACCGATGTGGTAAATATTTTATGTCACAATCTCTTTGTTTATCAGGATTGTTTATGATTATGTTTCCGATGATGAAATATTATGATCTAAATCTTAATAAAATCATTAATTTTGTTCTCCTATTATTATTTATTTAGAATGTATTATTAAACTTATTTTCCTCTCTTTATGTACTCAATATTTTAAAAGAATATTTTTAATGAAAAACCAATTTTTTTTCACTTCGGTCAAAAACCATTTTCCTTCCAAATTCGTGTTTTCTAAAAAAGTTTTAAAGAAATTTTTTTATTATATACAATTATTGTATAAAGAAATTTTTACCCATATTTTAATTTTTTTAAAATGGTTATAAATTAATCATCTTACTATTTTCCAAACATGTCTTTTTTGGATTTTACTGATAATGTGAAAGGAATACTTGTTTTGATGTGTACAACATGAATGATATTTATCATCATTAAGAAAAATAAATTTTGAAAAGATCTATTTATTATTTTCAAAGTATATTTTCAATCAAAAATAATTTTCACACTGTTATTGAATTTTAGTTTTTAGAATGTAATTTTTAAAGCAAAATAGTTATTTTCTTCAGGAAATGTTCCAAGTGATCTTTCAAAATCATTTCCTATATAAATAAAATCCATTGATGTCACTTATGATTTACATAGGATATGATCCAATTATATAATCCCTATTATTAATATGGGGTTTTATGATTATTATGAGGATATTTTTATAAAACCTATTACTTTTCCATAGGTTATTCTATGATGAGTAGATGGGATGATTATGAGACCCATTTCCATTTTACAGGTTATGCTATGATGAAATTTTTATAAAAAAATTATTTTAATGGGTTATGATATGATGAATGTTTTTTGATATTGTGGTAAACATATATATTATATTCATTGCATGATTTATGGGACCTATATCTCTTTCCAATGCATTGGATACTGATTGATATCTCCTTCGATAAATAAGACTAGAATGGGGAGTGAACCCAGTTCAATAATGGACTTTTTGCACTATTATAGTTTTGGGAGTGAACCTTAAATACTAGTATGATTAGGGGAGGAACCCCATTTAACTATAGTAGTTTTGGTAACGATCCTTAACTATTAATGAAATGATTTTCTATTCTTGTGTGTATGCCATAAATCTATTCCAATGTTACCCTCTTATAGATTATGTTCTTTAATTCCTTTTTTATTCATGCCCTTTTAATTACTGATATATATTACATGACACTATTTTATTATTAAATGATATGTTTTGTATGGTTTTAAAATGTTATTATCATGTTATCTGACCCTTCTACTCATGTTTTGTTGATATATCCCATTTTACCCTTAATGATCATATAAACTAAGCATTTATTTTGATCTATTTCCCCAGGTTATGAATAAAGGTTTAATTATGGTATGTCTATGAATATTACCAGGTAGAAATATCGTTATGGGAGATGTCTAAGATCTTTAAAGATATAATAATATTGTGTACCTAGTCTCCAAATAAATTAAACATTTACAATCCTATGGAATGTATTTATGAAATTTATTAAATATTAATATGAAAATATGTAATATTTATGTATGAAAATACTAGGTTACTATATTTTGTATCATAATAAATGTTTAATTAAACATTGGAAATTATGATGAGAAAACTTTAGTGAGATCCCAAGGGATATGACTAAGGATATATATAAGGATAATTCTAAGTATAATTTTAATTATTGAAAAAACATATAGATATTTTGGTAAAGGAAAGATGAATAATTTTCTAAGTAATTAAATCCATATCGGGATACTAAAAGTGGATGTATATATATCATAGTCGTACCTATGGTTAATAAAACTAAAAAGGGTGAATTGTGATGGAATCAATTGTAACCTAGTGCATGATAATGCGCCTCGTAGTTAACCTGATTTGATACTCTTGATTGAAATGCTTTTGAAATTCACAAAATATTTATGAACCATCATGAGCGATTTGAATGATGACTATGAATGACCTAGGTTAAACCTAAGGTGTCATAGATTGAAAATAAAGAATCGAGATTTAGACAAACTATAACTTATTTTTCCATATTATGTGGTTTCCCAATATGGTTAGTGTTTCATACATTATGGTTGCTGGTTTTAGTCAATGGATATAACCTGAAGGAACCATGTTAATGATGGACGAGTTGAACAATAAAATGGATATCCTCATAATAATCTAAATATAATGGGAGCTATAATAAAAAATCCCATTTTTATGATCACACAACTTTCTTATGATATGAATCGTGATAAAAATCAAAATGATCAATGAATAGAACAATAATATATTGAGACCTTTTGAGGAAATACCCAACTTCTTTTAATGGTTCCACTGATCCACTAGTTGTCCCATAATGGATCAGTACCAATGAAGAAATATTTTTAGTTCTCTAGTGATTGGAGCATGAAAATGTCATTTTGGATTTCTATCATTTGGAAAGTTAAATAGATAAATGGTAATATTTTATCAATAATATGTGTCAAGAATATGAAATTGGCTCTGTGGAATGGGATGAGTTTAATAACTTATTCATTAATATGTATTTTTCTAATATCTTTCATATGAAAATGGAGAAGTAATTTTTAGAGTTAATGAACAGAGATAGAAAATCTGTTGTTACCTATGAGGAAAATTTTAAATGACTTGTAAGATATGATTATGGTATTATCATTCAACCTAAAATTAAGTTTTATCGATATTTAGTGGATTAAAACCAATTCCCTGAATAGAATTAAGCATAAGGTACTTTAGTAGCTATGAAGAAATCAATCAATGTGCTATAAAGGTGGAAATAGAGATTGGAGTAACTCATAAATATCATCGTTTTTATAATAAAAGGAAAATTAAATTCAAATGAATCATTAAAAACCATGGTGAGAAGAAGATTAAATTTCCTTCATGGTCAAAATGTGGGATGAAACATGGAGGAAATTTTCTTAAGGGGGATATAAAATGTTTTAAGTGTGTAACAGAAGGTCGTGAAGAAATATAATGCCAATGTTATGGGAAGAATTTAGACAATGATTCAAATAAAGATAAATCTCCATAGAATGCATCACCCACACTTTAGTGTTTCAAATTCAAGGGGTATGAGAATTATAAATATCCATAACCCAATTGAAGGGAAACTAAAGATGAAAAGCCAAAACAACTTCTAAAGACAATGGAATATGGTAAAGCCTATGAAATCACAATATTTTAAGTGAATCATGATAATTATGGAACACTTATTCTCCACTCCTTAGTTAGAAATTTAATGTTAAAGATTTTATGAATGAGCCCAATGATTTTTTTTATACTTTAGTGAAATTTGATGTGATTATGAGCATTGATTTCCCCATCTACAAGAATTTTAGAATAATGAAATCACATATGATATTATATCAGTGAAAGGATTAACCTAGGATTTTAATAGAAATAGTTTTATCTATGAAAATATTCTATTTAAGGAATAAAGTATGAACTCTATTTTATAGGAATATATTTCTTTCATATAATATTAACTTAAGAGGTATAGATTTTAGAGTTTTTGTCCTTCGACCAACATTTTATACTTTTATTACATATATATTTGATTATTTGAATATTAGAAAAATAACTTATTTCATATTATTCATTGTTCTAAATGACTTTAATTCAATAATGACCATGTTTATCAGTTACATTGATAAGGCCATAACAGTACTTTACTATGATGAGAGCCTTCAAATTCTAGGACGATATTCCTAAATATAGTTATATGAGTAGATAAAATTCTATGATGGGACACATAGAACATAACAATTTGGTGTGATTACTCATAAGAGGATGGGGATTCTTCTTATAAAGTTCACACTTGGTAATGTACAAGACGAGAGATTATGGGAGCAGGCCCACCACTAGGAATTCTTCATGTTTTAGTGTCATAAAATATTTCTATCCATGAGTGTTTATGATGGTAATTAAACACTAATATTATCATTGATGCATTTCATGACTCATTCTCTTCTATTTAAGGAAAAACCTTCATGCCATATGTTAGCGGTAGGTAGGGTATGTTGGGTGTATCTTGAATGAGATGTTATTCATGGATAAGTTGAGGAAGGATTTGTACCTTCCATATTTAAGAAAGTTTATTTCTCATACATTTAATTTGAATGCAATAATGACTTTAAATTATATTACCATGGTGTAAAAATAGGTTTTTTTCATATATTCAATGAAATACATATCATCTATATAGGTTTGTGGCACTGATGTGTAACCTTCTTGATGATATATTGTGCTAAATAGATTATAATACATAGTGAGTGTTTATATGTGGTTTTCATCATTATGAAATCATGTTATTTCCCTTGGCTTCCACGACCCATTTCTAGATAGTAATCTTGGACTTTAGGGAATATTTCCTAATGTCAAGGAGAAATATTCCTAGTGGGTCACACACTAAGTGTTTCTGTTGATCTCAATTAAATCTTATTTTTAATTTAATTAATAGAATAAATATTAGTCTCAAGACCAAGGAATAATTTTATTTTCGTTTTATTGATAAAAAATATATATTTTTGTGTCAAATATTTAAATTAAATATTTATTTGGGTATTCAATAAATATCGAGGAGGATGAACAGACCAAGTTCATGTTTATTGATCAATATTTATTTACAAATCGATAAATATTATTTATCATTACACATGTTGGTGTATGCTATAAAATAATAATGAAAATATTATTATTATTTGGTATGGGGGTTATTAAATACAATAAAATTAATTATGGACTCATATGAAATTAAATAATTTTTTAACCTAATCCTTATCTCTATAAATAGATGTTTATTCCTATTGAGTAAATAATAAAAAATATAGAATTAAGAATCAATATGCACAATAGACTTCTCCCTCTCATATTTTCCTTCACTCTTCCTCTAAAAATTGATTAGAACATATTTAATATTTAAGTATATTTAAGCGACGAATAAAAATAACACAAGATAATTGATTTTACATACTAGCAATCTAAAATCAATTAGTATTTCTTATATATCAAAGGAGAAAATTTAGATCCCCTCTAGAGGGATTATGTACTTGAATCCTTATATTACAAAAAATGTAATCCAAAAGGGTGTTTTAGGAGATGACCATCATCGATGAAGAAAAGATCATATGCCAAGGTAATCATTTCTTCCAATATTAAATGAATTAATTATAAATTTAATGTAAAATAACCCCTATTAGGGTTTTAGGAAACTCTATATTAAAATAAATTTTAATATTACCACCACTACATGTGCTTCCATTGTGCCCCAAACCATCAAGTGGTGTCATAAGGGTCACATTTTAAATTTATAGTTATTTATTGGTTTTTTTATCTAAGTGGAACAATGGTTAGATTTTAATTTTTTATTTTTAATTCATTAATATAATTTGACATAACATGTTATAAATATATTAATAATGTTCATTTAGTGTTTCATTTTATTAAAGGTTTAATAATAAGCAGAGAATTACTAGAGATTCCATTGATAAGTGCCAAGGAACTTGGCCAGATAGTATGGGACTACGTGACATGTATTCAGAGTACATGATGTAGACAAAAGTGAACTACACCTAGACATTTCATGGGATAAACAAAATAATAAGAAACTAATTTCATGATATATATTAATTTCACACCATGTGCTGACTGGGACAACCTAGAACACAACATGTCAGATTACATGATGTGCAGCAAGTGTACACTTCGTGTAGTCTACACGGGTTTGTAGTGAAATTTTCATAATACATGTGGTCATTATACATGGTTAAACCACATGATATACACATCCTAAAGAATTAATGATATAAAAAACATGTTTTCAATGTACATGGTTTATAGTTCACCATTTCATGCATCTTAAATACACACATAGAAATTAAACGAGCAAAGAGGACACACGATGCAAGAGACACATAGAATATAGTTTTATTGTACAGGTCATATATTTTCTCATTTTAGAAAACACGGAGTCTTTTGGCGGGTTGATTTGGCACACAACATTCAGTCCATAGGTCTTGCAGCTTGTCTACACACACTGTGTAATACACCATGATGCACGTCGAACATCCAAACATGTATCCTTGGAACATGACAAGTAGAACACATAGTATGTTACTGGTTAGTACACATTGTGTAGTATGGATGAGGTACACATAAATTCCCTATGTGTGTACCTTGAATACATAGAAACTAAGGTGCATGGAATGTGGTTGGAAAGTACACACCATGTAGTCACCCAATAAATGGTAGAATTAAATTACAATAAATTGAAAATTGCAATATTAAAACATTATTTTATTAGTTTATACCTATTTTATTTAACAATTTAATAATAATTTTAATTAATTTTAAATGATAAAATACTTTATTTTAATAAATCTGTAATTATTGGTTCGACCATTTATTTTCCATGAATTCCATTAATTTTGGGTATAACTAAAAAGAATTCGGATAGTCATTAAGATAGAAGGGAATTAATTATTTAATTAATGAAATTGTGTTTATCTAAATAAAAAATAACAATTAAGAAATGAATGTTATCCACTTATATTTTCATATTCATTCCATGTATGACCAATCTTGAGCATTACTGAGACCTATGTATGGTTTGGAGTGTATTAATTTTAATTTATTATATTAGTTTTCAATAATTAATTATTAAATTAAATTTATGGACTATGAGTCATGCCTCCCTCCATTATTATGTAGGACCTATACAACCAAGGATATTTATATGATTCCCCTTAACCAATGGTTTGGTTCCCCTCACTTGGGTTTGAATTATAAATACTTGTAATTAATGGAGAATCCCAAGCCACATGGAAAGATTTCAATATGGAACAATAATAATGCCAACCTAGGTAATACATGGGGGGATATATAGAATGTAACTACTCATTCCAAGACTAGAAAACCGAGTTATTACCCTAGGTTATAGGTCAATTAATTATCTTCACAATAAATCAACTATTAGATAATATCATAATCATATCATTTACTTATTGATTTATTTATATCCGTGTGTTATTTATTTTATCAATGAAAGACTACAATCACATAAATAAATTAATTAATGTGAAAAGAAAAAATTTACATAAATTCATTATGCATAAAAGTTTTTCCCAACATGGTTAATTAATTAAGTAAAATAAATTTAATATTAAAAATTATTGTAAAATATAAAACAAGATAAAATGTATGCATAATAAATTTATAATACCTTGGATATTTATTAAGTCATAATAGACCTTCCATTACTTGGTTAAGAATGCCTGAATGGCCCGAAAGACTTTATTTTTATTGATTTTTGATAACCCCCCTTTTAATGGATGAGGGGGAACCCCTACAAGGACTGCAGGCTCTGAGATTACAAGGCCTGTAGGCTAAGGATATTACATGACCCGAAGGTCTTAGGGAATTCAACCAAACTATCTACAAGGAACTTCCCCTCCCTAGCATCTGTGTCATGATAGTAGCTCTCCCTATTAGAACTAAGTGTTTTCTAAACCCTTATTGGGACACTTACTTTTAACAAGGAGTGATTATGAAGGTAATGCGTTGATTTAACCATATTACATCAAGATTAATAACCCTTTTTAGACTTTATGTAAGTTGGATATATGTGTTGAGGAAAGATAAGTTAGGATTTTCATATTGGGAAGTCCACTCAATAGATCAAAGAGTTGTAATCCCTCAGTTTAAAAGTACCCACCTAACTAAATACATTTAAATAGATTCACCAACATTAATTGAGGAGATTTTAATGGGTATATAGGTTCTTTCCACTTGAATTTACTAGCAATAATACATTCCAAGTTCAATGATTAGGGATATTGGGACTTGATAAAATACTGGGAGATTTAATAAAATCAATTAATTTATTACTTCTAAAATAATTTATTATAAAAAAAGTATGAATAATATCCACTTTTATAATTATAGAAAATGGTAAGATCATATTATTCACTATCCCTATGATCTATATTTTAGAAATACATTCTCTTCACTATCAGTAACTTCTAAGAGTGGTTTAGACACATTCAGATCATACTCCACCATGAACACAAATCTTATGTGCTAGAATCCCCAATTACCGAGCAACCTACTAAAAAGGTAAGAGATGGAGAGTTATTTTCTATGATAGACATTTAATTAATGTATTTTATATTCAATGTTTTATGTTATCATCTATTTCTAGAAAACATAGAGTTCTCACAAAATATGGATCTTTATAGAATACTCAAGAATCTCAATGGTATATATTAAGAGAGATATATATAAGAGAGGTTTGAGATCACTAAGGACCTTTTTTAGAGAAATATTATAAAGGAATCCCCAGACGGGCCTCAGGTAGTCATGTTCATTGGATATAGTGAGTGTCTCGAGCCTCTAGGGTTTAAACTACCTAAAGAACCAAGAACCAATCCCATTCTTGCATCACTCCCTCATAGTTTATCTTGATTTTTGGTTAATTTTAATTTTAAAAATATTGATAATTCACTCCCATATCTTCTTACTCTTCCACCAAGTTGATAAGGAAAAAAGTGTAAAAATCCTTTCATCCTTATGTTGAACAAATAGAAATTATAAACAAAGATTTCTAAGCCCAAATATTCTTTATATGCCCTTTCCAAAAGAGGAAGGTCAAGAGGAATGCTATAGATAAGGATGTTGTTTATTTTTCATGTGGCAATAAGGTTCACTAGAAGAAAAACATCAGCCAACCAAAGAAGAAACGGTAAGCCTCGTGTTTATTTATTATAATGTGAAATATATCTATTTCTACAAATTGTGTATTAGATATAGTGGGTAGCACTCACATATGTTATAAAATAAGGGGAAAAAGTATATTCAGAAGAATTAACCAAGGGGAGGTAGTCTTATGAGGAACTAATGGAGATAAACTTACTACTATGGATATCAGGGACTACCACCTCACATTTACAACATGAATAATCTTGGTTATGAAATATTGTTATTTTATACCATATGTTACCAAAAACATTATTTATATACCCATAATTAATATGGATGGTTTTATTTTCATGTTCATAAATAAATTTTTTACTTTTATAAATATATATTTTTATGGTAAGAAACATTTAAATTATGATTTTTCTAGCTTTGATTACACAAAACAAGTAATGTAGATCAATAATAAAACTACTTTTCATGACTTATACCACACCTGAATTTAGAATCACCAACTTGGTCATGTAAATGAATTTTTTTACTAAATTACACAAAGATGATTATTTATATTCTTTTAAACTAAAATTACTTGGTGTATGTCATGCATGTTTACAAGGGAAAATGAAAACAATCACCATTTAGTGGAAAAGGTGAAAGGGCCAAATTGAATCTTGAATTAGTTTATATTGATGTGTATGGTTCATTTCATATTGAAGCAAGGGGAGGGTACTCATAATTCATAACATTAACTGATGAACTTAGTAGATATGGATATTTATACTTGATGAGGCATAAGTCATATTACTTTGAGAGATTCATGGAATACCAGAATGAATTTGTGAACAAGATTTGTAAGAATATTTAGAAACTCTTCTCAGACCATTATAGATTATATCGTAATCATGACTTCATTGAATATAACTAAGATTTTAGTATTCTATCTCAAATCACTCCTCCTTATACACCTTAGTGTAAGGGTTTAAGTGAAAGGAGGAATCACACCTTATTGGACATAGTGAGATCAATGATGATTTAAGAGAGTATTTCATTTTACTTTTGGGGATATGAATTATAAATAGTATCCCAAATAATAAATCAAGTATCAACTAAGGTTATAGATGGCATAACATACCAATTGTGTAACGACATTAAACCCATGTTGTCATACATACATTTTTGGGGATGTGAAGCATTTGTTAAGGCCTCATCAGGTAAAAATCTTGATCTTGCTGGCACAAAGTGTACCGTTATAGGATACCTAAAAGATATAAGTGGTTATTACCTATATGAACCATCAAAAAAATTAATATCTCAAGGAAACACTATATTCTTTAAGTGGGAGAACATCTCTAAAAGATCTAGTGGGGCCATGATATGCTTTGATGAAGTTAAGGTTCAAGGTACACTAGAGTTGGAACATGAATAGATTCCACAATGTCCCATGGAAGAAAAAGATATTCTAGAGCCACAAGTACCATATTAAAGTATAATAGTGGTTAGAGAACCAAAATATTATTAGTTTATAGTTACTGAGGATGGTTAATTATCTTTAGTTGATAATAATAATCTTATAACCTACAATGAATCAATAAGCGACACAAATTTTTCCAAGTAGTAAGAATCAATGAAATTTGAAATGGATTCAATATACCAAAATAGTCTAGGTTTTGAAAGATCCTATTGTAGATTTAAATATTATTGGTTGTAAGTGGTTAGTTAATAAGAAACTATATATGAGGGGAAAATTCAGTACCTATAAGAAATGAATGGTTGTAAAAGTGTTTAAACAGTGTTAATCCATTGACTATGATGAAACCTTTTCACCTTTTTTTATGTTGAAATTCATCATAATTATACATTCAATTATGACCTTCCATGGAAATGATATTTTGGAAAATAGATTCCAAAATAGCCTTCCATAATGATAACCTTCAGGAGGATTTCCATATAAAACAACTTAATGGGTTGTGACTCTAAAGGATGCCAATAAGATTTGAAAATTTCAAAAATTAATTTCTGGATTAAGGAAATAATATAGGTCATATAAAATTTAATTTGAGTAATCCATAATATAATTAGGGTTTATAAATAATGAAAGTCATAATTTTTTTAATTGGTTTAGTGGTACTGCTATTGTTTTATTAATTGTATATGTTGATATCATATTACTTTTTGTAAATGAGATTCTAGTCTTATATTATGTGAAGGCTATGATGGATAAATGATTCTTGATTAAGGACTTAGGTGAGGAACCATTTATTCTTGGGATCAATATCTATTGTGATATATCTAAGAGGATACTCAGTCTAAGTCAAATTACATATATTTAAAAGATACTACAGAGGTTCAGTATGGAATAATCAAAGAGATTATTGTTTCCAGTGTCATATGGAATTCATATTTCAAGGAAAACGTGTCCTCAAACACATGAGTAAAGATCAAAAATAGAAAGGATTCTGTACACATCATTAATTGGGTCAGTCATGTATGTTATGTTATGTATTGGGCTGGATGTCACTTACGTATTAATTATGGTTAGAAGATAATAAGAAGACCCAAACGATCTCCATTGGATGGAATTTAAAACTATCCTTAAGTACCTATGGTATACTAAGGATATGTTTCATTTCTATAGAGGAGATGGTGAACTGGTCATTAGAGGATATGCATATACTATTTTCTAAACAAATCATAATGGTATGAAATCACAAACATGATGCATATTTTCTTTGAATGAAGGTTTTTTGAGATGTAATAGCTCAAAGTAGATTGTTTTCACCAATTCAACAAAAGAGTCTGAGTATATTGTGTTTTCTAAGGAAACTGAAGAAGTAGAACAAAAAAAAAACAATTTTTTAAGAGAATGACATGGTTCCAAGTGATAAATATCATATCAAATCTATTGTGATAATACTACAGTGGTAGGAAAAAAATGTGGGGAACACTTTGACTAAATCAAAAACTTATTAGAAACATGATTATCATGTGAGGGATAACAAAATAAAATTTGTAGGCAGTTAGATCAAGTTCAATTGGGAGTTTGTTAGAGTAGTTATCCTAGGACCAACTATTTGTAAATTTATTAAATGTATATTTTATTATTTGAATATTAATAAAATAAAGTATTACGTACTATTCACTATTCTATACAACTTCAATGAAATAATGTTCTAGAGTATCTATCACATTGATAAGGTTATTGAAGTTCCCCTACATGATTAGAACCATAAAATTCTGTAAATCTATTATTAAATATAGTTATATGGTTGAATAACGTTTTATGATGGGATACATTGAATGTGAATTTTCGGTTTGATTACTGATAACTGTATTAGCCTTATTCTCTTGAATTTTTCACTTGCTAATCTCGAAGATGGGAGATTAGGGGAACAAAACCTCAAAAATTAATTCTATATGTTTTGGTGTCATAATTTATTCCTATCCGAAAGCAAGTGTAATGGTATTCACACTATAAAGTTATCATTGATGTATTTAATAACTCATTCACTTAGGTTTACTGACAAAAACCATCACCCCATATGTTTGTAGGAAGTAGTGTACAATGGGTGTGTCATAATAAAATTTTATTAATAGATAAGTCAAGGAAGGATTTTCCCCTTCCATATTTTTGGAAGGGGATATCTCGGCCATTTTATTAGAGTAAAACCATCACATTAAATTTCATGTTGATGGTGTAATGATGTGTCTATTTTAGATAATAAAATAAATAAGTATCATGTATATAGGTTGGTGAAACTGATGTGTAAAATACTTTATGAGATACCGTGATAAATAGATTATATTACACAATGAGTGTTCGTTTTTGGTTTTTATTTCATTGTGAAATTAATTTCTTTTCAGTGGGTTCTTTTACTCATTTCTAGACAATAATGTTATACTTTAGGAAATCTCTCCTAATTCCAATGAGAAATAATCCTTGAGGGTTACAGACTAAGTGTTTCCATTGATCTTGATTAAATTAAATTTTGAATTTATTTAATAGAATAAATATCATTCTCAAGATAAATAAAAAAATTTATTCACGTTTTATCGATCAAAAATATTTATTGATGAATGAAATATTTAAATTAAATATTTATTAAATTATTCAATAAATATGGAGTATGAACAGACTAAGATCATATCTTTTGATGAATGTTTATTAAAAAACAGGTTAATATTATTTATTATTTCATAGGTTGGTGCATGCAATTTATTAATAATAAGAATAATAATATTTTTTAGAATTGGTTTTATTAAAGATTATAATATTTTAAGGTTCAAAATTTAATTAAATAAATATTTTATCCCAAACCCTAGATCTATAAATAGATGAACAAGTATACTGAGTAAATAATAAAACAATTGATTAATGAGAATCTTTGTAAACAATGGAGTTCTCACTCATGAATTTTCTTTATATCTTCATCTCAAGAATGAGAAGAACACATTCAAGCCTAATAGATATTAGAGCGACTAAGAAAAATGATTCAAGAAAATTGATTAACAATGCTAGAAAAAAAATCAATTGGTGTTTCCATAAGATCAAAGAAACACTTGTGGATCACCACTAGAGGGATTATCAACATGAATCCTTATAACACAACAATGGTAATATCAAAGGGTTTTTTAGAAGATGAATTTCATCTATGAAGAAAGGATCCTAAGATAAGATAAAAATTTATTAAAATATAAACTGAATTTATTATAAATTTAACATAAAATATCATCTCCCTAGGTTTTAGTTATCTCTATATTAAAATAAATTTTAATATTATGCCCAAAAAGGTACATCCATCGTGCCTAAAACCATTAATGGATACTATGATAGGTTTATGATTTTAAGTTTGATCATAAGTCCAATGTCTTAGACAACCATTTTTTGTTTTTATATGAGGGAATTTTTTCAATATTAAGGATATTTTGGGAAACATTTATGGAAATATAACACTTTGGTTTTAGTGAACAATTTATTTGAGGAGGAAGGTATTTACATTTTTTAGACATAATGTTAAAGTTATCTAAAATATTTAAGGTTTATCGCATCTTTAACTTTGAGGTAATTATGGTTTATTTTAATTAGGGGGTGTTATATTAATTATATTAACATAGTTTCAGAAATGGATAACCAGAATTCTAGGCAGCAACCTATTGATTTTATCATTTTCATGGGGCTTAAACCCCCAGTTCAAAGACATCAAGGGTATATCACATACCACTAGCCTATATGAAAGTGAATTTATGGTGGGAAAATATGAAAATATTAATTTATAAATATTTCTATCATTCCTTAGAATTACAACATGTTAAGGTTGAGAGATTAATTTCTAAAGGGATGCTACAAACATTATCCATCCAGAATGAAGGTGGGAAAATATCACAAGGTATTTTTTCATCTGATTCACTAAAAAAACTGAAGATGATAATGATATATGGGTTTTAGTGAATCACCTCCTAAAGTTATCACACATCATTAATAACATATAATACTTACCTCTAGATAACACTGTAAATATATATATAAAAAACTGGTAATATTTCATGGATTACCACATTATATTGTATATGAACATGATCCATGGTTTACCTCGAAGTTATCGATAAGTATTTAGTAGGGTATAGATACAAAGTTGAGTTTCACCATGACATATCATCCTCAAACCAATGATCAGTCTGAGAGAACAATTAATACCATTGAGGAGATGTTGAGATCTTGTTTTATGGATTTCTAAGGTTTTGGGATCAATACCTTACTCTATTTAAGTTTTCATATAGCAATAGATTTTATTCAAGCATTAATTTTTATCCTTATAAGGACCACTATGGAAAGAATCATGGAACTAAAATTTAATTGGATAAAGGTAGAGAGAGAAATATATTGGGGCTTAAACGAGCCAAGGAGATTGAATATAAAGTTATATCGATTTAGCAACACATAAGGATAAAATAATGATAGTAAAAAAGTTATGTTAACAATCACTAACATGATCTAGAATTTGAAGTTAGTGATGAGGTGTTTGTAATAATTTCTCCATGGAAGAATTTAATGAGATTTGGAAAGTCAGGAAAAATATGTCTTAGGTATAGAATTCCATTTGAAACTCGTGATCAAATCGAGACAATATCTTATAGATTGACACATCCACCAAACCCCTCTAAATTCCATGATGTGTTCCATGTATCTCTCATAAAGAAGTACACACCTAACCCATTACATATACTAGACTATGAGTTCATACTGTAAGAGAATGATATTTATTTCGAGGAAAAACTAATGGAGATTTTAGATAATATAGATAAAGTTCTATGAAACGAGACCACCCACTCAGTCAAAGCTTTGTGGTGAAACCACCAATTTAAAGAAGCTAAGTGGGAACGTGAGGATATGATGAGGCAAAATTATCCTCATTTTTTATATCATATTAATGAATTTTAAGGTAAACTTTATTTTAAGTGAGGTATAATATAAAAACCTGAGTTTTTATGAAATATTGTTTTTTCAAATAGATATAATTTCTTTGATAGCTTGTGTTACAGATAACATAGAGTTTTAATAAACCACAATATGCTATTAATATTACTATTTAAAATGGATATTATAACCTATGCATTAAAACTTTTAGTATTAATAGGAATAAAGTCATTAAATTATTATGTATATTTTTCTATATAATGAAACGATATTGAAAAAAGTAATTAATTTTTATTAAAGACGTATATGTTTTTAAAATACTATTTTCTAAAAAAATGTTTTTATTTATTTCCATGAAAAATAATAAAAGTAATTTTCTAAAATTATATAAATTGTATTTGAAAAAATAAATTTCAGTTTTGAATTATATATTTCCAAATTATCTTTGACTGAATATTGGATTATTTTATAAAAATAATAGTTTTTAATAAATAGTAAAAAATAATATTTTTTATTAAAAACATCCATTTCATTTATAGAATTAACAAGATCCATTCTATTTTAAGATGGATTAAAATTTATAATTAGATAAATTATATATTTATTAACCCAATTTAGTTCATATTAACAAATTTCTTATTGTATTTTGATATTAATACTTTCTATAATTATGAAACTTTTCTCTTGAGAAAAATGATTTTTCATCACTTTTACAGGATTAATTTAAAATTAAAAATTTCCACTTATGTGAATGGAGTTTGGAAAAATGAATTATATATTTTTAATCATAAATATTAATTCTATATGATAAGTTCAATTTATTTTTTGTTCAAAATGACTAGTAAAAATACTAAAAATTATATACCACGATTAAGGTTAAAATAGGTTTACCATATGCTTAAACTAAAAAGATACGGTTTAAAATTACCTATAAACTGGTAAAAATATCATTTTTTGGAAATATTTTGACTTTATGTAATATATGATTTGATATTTATCCATATTTATCCTTATTTTATGTTTAAATTATGGGTACACCTTTTTCTTTTCAACAATACCAAGTGTATCCTCCCCCCCCCCCCTTATTAATGGACACCTCCCCTCCTACCCTCTTCACACATCCAAAACCATTTGTTTCATAAAATTCCTAACCAAATAAATTACATACTTACATCACCATTTCACAGAGACCTTTTTTATTAGAAAATCCTCATAATAAGGCTTTTGGTGTAAACCAAAAGCGGTTCTCTGAAGAAGTGGTATAGTCTTTAACCATGCATTTTCAGTTTACTTCTTATATAACTCTTTAAAATATTATTCAACCCTGATGATTTAATAATATAAGTATATCCCATATAATGAGATGTAATTATATTAATGTAATAAACTATATATATCTCATCATTCATCAAGTGGGAAATAAAATCATCGATATGTGTATGGTGGACTACTAGCTCGCGAACCGATGTATTTCATTTTCCATCTGCAACTCTCAAAAATAGATATAATGATGTATTTATATGTTTTGTATTATATATATGTAATAATTATAATTTTTTAATTATAATATCACATATAAATTATAACTTTCCATTCTATGGGGGCAAGATAACATCGCTCGTGTGTACGACAGACTACCGCCTTATGAAGTGACGTGATTCTTTATTTACATACACTTTACATGAAGGGTAACAAGAATAGATTTAAAGAAAATATGTGATATATATAAAAAATTATTCTTATAATTTAATATATTATTTTCCTTTCTTTAATTTCAGTTGTCAAGAAAATGGAAACAACATTCATACTTACGTACGACCTAGCATATCCATGAATGGTGTCATTCATTTTCTATATATAAATTTAATAGATTAATACAAATAAATATATAATGAATATATATGATATTTATATCATTTTTAACATTATGGATGTTATATAACATTGATCAAAGTAAAATTACTGAAAATAGAAAACCAAAACATACTTGGAAACAAAGTTATTGTTACCCAAAACATGATTTTAATAAAGAATTGTTAATAAAAAGGTAATAAAAGGCCATAAGTAAATAATATATTAAATTATAACTATGATTATGGATCTTTAATATAATTATAATAAACTTATATTTATAATATATGAATTTCAAATGGGTATGAAAGAATTCAATACTTGAAGTTACAGATTTCAAGTATATTTTTTTTTCATTTCTCGGAGATATATTCCATATTCACCACTCGTTTCTTTTGTTTGGGGCATATAATGACCATTTTAAATTTTATATCACTAATATACTACATTAAAAGATATTTTAAGTTTCATTTGATGTTATTTTTTTATGTTTCTTACAATTCTAAAGTTTCCAACGTGGTCTCGGATTTTCAACTCAATTTTATTTATATGGGAAACTTGCCTTATAATCCACTTGTTTCTTTTTTGTTGTATCTGTACTAACAATGAATGTATTTTATGATACTTATAATGATAATTTAGTAATCTAAATATCCATTTAATATTATTTATTTCACAGGGATTATAATTCAAAAGATACCGAAGTGGTAAGGATTTTATGTTACAATGTCATTGCTTATCATGATTTTTTTATGATTTTATTTACAATGATGAAATATTATGATCTATCCCTAAATAAACACATGAATTTTTCTCTCTATTTATATATTTATAATAAATGTTTTATTTTTATTTTCTTCTCTTTATGTACATAATATTAAAAAATAATGTTTTTAATGAAAAACCAAATTTACTTTTCTCTTTGGTCAAAAACCCTTTTTATTCCATGTCTATGTTTTCTAAAAATAATTTGAATAAATATTTTAGTATTATAAAATGATATTTTAAATAATTTTTTTAACAAAGTTTGAATCTTTTCAAAATATTTCTAGAAGGAATCTTTTTATCATTTTCCAAACAAGTCCCTTTAGGATTTTCCCAAAAATGGGAAAGGAATATTTATTTTAACATGTATGACATGAATGAAATTTATCTTCATCATGACCACTCAATGTTTTAAATATCACTTTATAAATTCCAAAGGTTATTTAGAAAAATAATTTTCTTAATGTTATATGAACTTTTAGTTTTGAAATGTTAATTTTCAACGTGAAAAGGTTATTTTCCCCAAGAAATGTTCCAAGTGAACTCTTAAAATCATTTTCCATCTCAGATGACATCCTTTTATATTACTAAATATTTAATAGGGATATTATCCAATGATAACATCATCATTATTTATATGAATGTTTTAGGATTATGATGAAGAGATATTTATGAAATCCATTCCTTTTTCATGTGTTATGCTATGATGAATTCATGGGAAGATTATGAGACCAATTTTCTTTATATGGGTTATGATATGATAAAATGTTTATGAAACCCTTTTATTCTCATGGGATATGATATGATAAATGTTTTATGGTCTTATGTCACAAAAATATATGATTTTAATTATGGGATGGGTGGTAACTATATCTCTATCCAATGCATTTCAAAAATATCATTATCTCATGAGATAAATCGGACTAGAATAGGGATTGAACCCAGTCCGATAATGGACTTTGTCTACTATGATAATTTTCATAATGAACCTTGACTACTATTATGATTTTGGAAGTGAAACCATCACACTATGATAGTTTTTTAAAATATCTTTTACTACTAATGAAATGATTTTATTTTCTTGTGTACATAGAAAACAATCTATTTTAATGTTATAATATCAAGGATAATATTATTTGATTCATTTATGATTCATGTATTATAAGCTAATATGATTTATTCTAGGAATATATTTTATTTTCTATAATAATCATGGTGTGGTATTCAAATGTTATTCTCATTTTCTCATACCATTATGATCATGTTATATTGATATCTCCAATGTTTACCTTTACTATGCATATGAGCTCTCATATTCTTATGTTTCCTTTCCCTAGGATAGGAAGCATGGTTTTGAGTATGGTATTTCAATGAAGTGTGCTAGATGGAAAAATCAATATGGGTGATGTTGAAGATATTTCATGAAATAGGAAGATTGTGTATCTAGTCTCTAAAGACACTAACCCTTTATGATCATTGAGAAAGTATATGTGAAATGTATTGAACATTTATCTAAAATATGTAATATTTATATATGCAAAATATAGGTCTCTATAGTTTAGGTTATAATATTATTTAATTGTGTACTAACCCTTAAAATTTTTTCAATATTTAATTAACCCCATGACATATAATCATATTATTATTTTATGTTGTGTGCTTAATTGTGAAAAATATTATTTTACAGTCTTGTGAATTAATATTCATCAACAGACATGATGTTGGTCTACTCAAACTCCTAAACATTTATTTAATACCTAAATATTTATTTTATTACATAAAATAAATATTTTATTCAAAAACCTGTCTATAAATATTTATTAAATAGTCAACAAAAAATAAATATTTTTTTTAAAAAAATGATTTAATATTTATTATATATTCATGTAATCAAATAAATTATTAATTAATAAATATATAATTATTTATTTCTTTTTGATTATTAGAAATCAATAAAACATAAATTAAATTATTTTTCATTATTAAGAATAATATTTATTCCATTAATTAACATCAAATAGAATTTAATCAATATCAACGGAAATAATTAGCTTGTGACCCTCTAGGATTCTTTCTCATTAAAATTTGGCATGCTTGCTGAAAGTCCTAGATCACTATCTGAAAATGGGTCATAGAACCCAAGAGAAAAAACTTAATGTTTTAATGATGATTATCACATACAAACTCTCACTGTGTAATATAATCCCATTATCTAAATATCTCACCAGTAGGTTGCACATCTATGTCATCACCATATTTTCAAGATACCCATTCCTTTGATTATATGAAATAATCCAATAATTACACCATAACCGTGGAATTTAATGTGATGGTTCTATCACAATCAAAAGGACATGATATAATCTTCCATAAAGATAGAAGGAAAAAATCATACCTAGACTTTCCAATTAATAACATGTAATTTATGATTCACTTAAAATACTGTACTTCCCATACAACATATGGAATGATAGTTTTTGTCAATATATATAAGTTAATGATTCATGACATATATCAATAATAATATTAAAGTCTAACTAACTTTAAAAATTCTCACAAGTAGGAATATATGATGACACCAAAACATGTAGAATTCTTACTAGTGGGTCTATTCTCATAATATCCCATCTTGGCGATTACCTAGTGTAAACTTTACGATTAAAATATTCATCAACTTATGTGTACTCATACCTGACAGTATTCATACTATGTTCCCTATCATAGTATATTATCCAACCATTGAACTATATTTATGAATATCATTATAGCACTTTTAGGTTCTCATCATAGTGGGGAACTGCTATGACTATATCATTTTGATAGATACTCTAGGAAATTATTACATCAAATTCATGTAGAAAAATGAGAAAGATGTAATAATATATTTAATTAATATTAAAATAAATTAATATACATGTAATCAAAGTACAATCAATTTGTTATAGAACCCCAACTACAACATTTCCATCTAAGATGAAACCCTTTGATGTTTCTTTATATTTACTGGGGATATAATCCAATTATACTTACTTAATCTTTCTCTCTAGGGTTTATTATTATGATAAAATGTTGTTTATGAAACCCATTCATATTCCATTATTTATTCTATGATGTAATGATTATGACACCCATTTTATTTCCATGGGTTATTCTATGATGGACTATTTAGAAATCATGTTTCCTTATCACGATTTAACATATGATGAATGTTTAATGATCTTATAGAACACATCTATATGATTTTAATTATATGATGAGTGGGCCTAAAATTATATATCCCTATAATGGATTGGGTTAATATTGATATCTCTTGAGATAAATAAGACTAGAATGGGGTGTGAACCTAGTTCAGTAAGGTACCTTGTCCACTATGATAATTTTGGGAGTGATCCTTGACTACAAAGATGGTTTTGGGAGAATCCCATTTCACTATTATAGTCAGGGAAATAATCCTTGACTACTAAGGAAATTTTTTTCTTTACTTTTGTGTACACAAAAAATAAATGAATTATACGAATGCTATGTTCTTTGTTGCTCATGTTATTTGATTCTATTATGATTCACTTCTTATGAATTTCTAAGATTTATTCCATGTCTCATGATTATGATCTTTGGTATATAGGGTATGTTTTTAAAATGTTAATCTCATGTTATTATACCCTTATTCTCATATTATGATTATGTGATCATTGAAATCTCCCTTTTTAGCCTTTACTGAGCATATGAGAACACCATTTCTTATGTTTTCCATCCCAAAGTTATGAAGAATGATATAAATTATGATATATCTAAGAAGGGTTATAGTTATGAAAAACATAATGAGAGAGGATGCATTGCACTTATGAACTAGTTTTTTATGTATCAATGTTTCCAAATACACTAATCCTTTATGGAAACCATAATTTTTTTTAAAATGAAATGAATATTCATATATGAAGATGTAATGTATCTGTATGAAAAGTCTAGGTCACTATAGTAACACCATAAGATTTTAAATTATATGATTTCCTTTAAAACCAACTGTGTTAAATATATTTCTTTATAAAAAAAAGTCAAAACAAAACGAATCAAAAAACATTATGTACTCTTTAAAATGTAGTCATCAAATTAGCAAGTAAATATAGAGGCCCCTAAATTATGAAATTATTGCCAAAATAAAAAATAAATTAATTTTTAATACTAATTCATTGATAAAATTCAATTAGCATTTATAAATAAAAAATAAAATCATTTTATTCTGTCAAATATTTTTTCTTAAAAATTTTCTTTCAATGCACTATAATGTATTTTTGATAAGTTCAAATAATGGTTTAAATATAAAACATTAATTATATATAAAATAAAATTAATGGTTATGAGTGTAGCTGAAGTTTTTATTGGGGCTGGTCCGGAGTCATAAAATGTCAGATTCAATGGCTAATTCACATATTATACAATAATTTAAATTCACGACCAATAGAGTTTTCATAAATAATATTGACAAATAAATTTATCAAAACCGAGTGGAAATATTTTCAAATTAAATTTATAATTAATTTAAATATATACGAATAATTAACTCCTTGATCATGTGATTATTTTTGATGATGTTGCTGATAATCCCCAAAATATTTTATATTTACTATGATTGTGCTTGTAGGATCCAATTGTAGAGTCTCTCTAGCGGTGATCCACACATACTTCTTTGATCTCTAAACAATGGTAATGGATTATTAGGTAATAATATTGCATATTGAGCATCTAGAAATATTCTTCTGGATTGCTATGAACATTCCTTCAGACTTGAAGAATCATCCTTGCACTCTCATTCTTGAAAGGATAAAGGAGAAAGATTAATCTATATGGAATTATTTTGTCTTTAGAGATAGTTCTAGATTTCATTATGCATAATGATTCTCTATTTTGATCTATATAAATCAAATTCTAAAAATATACATATTTATAAATTTGTAGATATAGGGTTAGAGTTAAAATATTATTTAGTTGCACACAAACCCTTGAATAATATATTAAACATTATTTAACCTCATTCCGTGTATTATTATTATTATTATTTTTTCATGGTGTGTAGAAACTGGTGAGACAATAAATATTATTTTATTGTCTTATAAATTAATATTTATAACTAGAAAAAATATTGGTCCCCTCATCCACCTCAAAATTTATTTTTTACTTAAATAAATATTAAATTGAATATTTATACATAAAATAAATATTTTATTTATAGTATACTGAATAAAGTTTTATTAAATATTCAATGAATAAAAAAAATATTTCATTTATAGTCTAAAAAATAAATATTTTTTAAATATTCGTATAATTAAATAAATTATTTTTAATGAATTATTAATTATTTTTTACTTTTTTGAATAAATATATGTGATCGATAAATCTAGAATAAAACTATTCCTTGGTATTGATAACAATATTTATAACAATAAATAAATTCAAATAGAATTTAATTGGGATTAATGTAAACACTTAGTATGTAACCTTATAGACTTATTTTTAATTATAATTAGGGAGGATTTCCTAAAGTCGAAGATTACTTTGTAGAAATGGGACAAAGCACCATAGAGAAATATGTTAATGTCACAATGTCTAAAACCACATATGAGCGCTTTCTGTATAATATAATCACTATATCACAATGTATCATCAAGCAAGTTGTATACTCATTTCATCAACCTATATGCCTGATACATCTTTCTATGAATATCTAAAATAAACATATCATTACGTCCTAGATATAGAATATAATGTAATGATTCTATTTCAATAAAAGGTCTGAGATATTAACATCAATAAATATGGAAGGGAAAAATAATATCTCAACTTATTAATTAAAAACATGTTTTTCATGATGCAACTTTCATACCCTACTTCCAATGAACATATGGAGTAACATTTTTAGTTAGTAAATCTAAGTAAAAAGATCATGAAATGCATTAATAATAATATCATAGTCAATAAAGCATTATAAGCACTCAAAAACGTGAATATATGATGACACGTAAACATAAGAAATCCCTACTGATAGTTTTATCCACATAATCTCTTATCCTTAAGATTAACAAGCGAAATAGTCATGAGAATAAGTATTATAAACATGTAAGTACTCACCCATGATAGTCAACATATTATGTTCCTCATCATATAATGTTATCTGACCACAAAACTAGGTCTAACAATATCATCATGGCATTCCAAGGTTCTCATCCTAGTGGGGAACTATTATAATCTTTTCAAGGTGATATATACTCTAGGAAATTATCAAATTAATTTTATGAAGAAAAAAATAAATATTTTATAATATATTTAAATTAATAATTAGTTTCTTGAACATACATCTATTATAAAGTAAAATTTAGTTTTTTATAGGGAATCAAATCGAACAGACTCTCACCTACACTGGATTCAACTGCTAACGACTGGTCAATTATCACATGCCAAACATGCTTCTGTTGAGTATGGATACATATATTGGGCCTAAAATGTTTCCACGACTAGGCTTCGAAAATCCACACATGTGTTTGGTGAAACAATTTATTCCATTATTACTATAATGAGAAAATCCCTCAAGTAGTGATATAACTAAGTTTCCACCTCTTATTCTCATGTTTGAATCCTCGCATCCTGACTAAGTATATAATCAAATATTAGCATAATAAATATAAAAATATTTATTTTAGTATGACCCAAAATCAAAATAGGATGTTTCTAAAACACTTCTTAAGCTCTAATAGAGGCCGCAACATACTCAGATATTGTAGATATGGAAACTACTAACTATAATATATTTTTTCCATATTAACTTATCATTTTCTATGATACTATATCAAATTGAACTAAGTTAAGAAATGTGTTCAATTACCTTTATCATGAGTATTACTACTTCTATGGACACCAGGAACTCATCCAATGTTACTTTTCCAATTACTTTCAGATAGTCCAATCTGTAAGTTGATGCGTTATGATGGATCTATTTGGTATTCACCTACTATGAATTATGAATCAGTAATATCAAATGTAAGTACATATCATGGAATATTCGATTAATTCCATGAACTTAATATTGTGAAATTCTTTTAATATCAATAATCCCTTCCTATTCCCATAAATATTATACTAGAAGGATTATATTCTAATAAAAAGTTGGTATTGAATTGTTTCAACTTTTATTTTTCAATACGTTGTTAATATATACACTATAAATATATTTATAAAACCCTTGTATCTATTTTATAGATTTTTTCCATAGAGCATAGTTTAAACATTAATTCGTACTTTGAAAATTCTCATTCCTTATTCGTAACAAAATAGAAATACATAATAATTATTTTAATATATGTTATCAATATATTTATCCTGAAAAATAACAGTGCTCCAAGTAACCTGTTAGTGATATATGTCACACATTAATTTATAAATGAATATCATATGATCATTATTAATGATTTAATAATTTATGTAATCTATATATCTCATTGTAATTTATTTATGTCACTGATCTTTTCTAGTTATGCGTTGTAGACATATACTATATGGTCTCTCTTTCTTGGTCATGTAATATGCACATATTACATAGGGATTCCTCTAAATGAGGTGGCCTTGACTATAAATAAACTAGTTTAAGGATCATAGAAGTATGTTTTGAATAATTTAATTCAAAATGATTTTATTCATGAAGATTAGTGTATATATATTTTTTTGTATAATAGATATTTTAAAAAACAATTATGCTTTACTGGTACTATCTTGGACCATCAATGTCTAGCTTCTCTTAAACACTCACAAGCAGTATCAGATATTAGAAGCATTAAAAATATGGAGTCCCGAATCTTGATAAATAAAGTCTATTACTTTAATTTATAAATAGTTTACAACCTTAGCATGTTTCCATTTATTTCTTCTTTGTCGGAATATTTATTGTAAAATAATAATCTATGAATCACCCACCAACATGAACATAAACCACCTTTTGTTTATAGATTACAACATAGTATGTGTCTGTAGGACTAGTCCACCCACTAAGATAAGTTGAGTCCAATATTTCTATAGAAACTAAGGTGCATTCCAAACCATTACCCATAGAAGTTAAGTCTGTTCCAACTATATTTAAATAGTCAAGATTACTTTATGTAAATATAGTCAATATTGACTAGACATCAATATACTTAGTGGATATTGGATTATTAACTCATATTAACCTTAGTTCTTGGTGTTAATTTATATTTAAAGACATATTTTAACAGACATTTAAAAAAATACTTTTGGTAGTTTCCTAATAGATTCTTATCATATTACATTTGATATGATATCTATTAGAAAATATAGTTTCCATGTGGTTAATTGTTTCACTTTTATTTTTCAAAACATGTCTTAGAATAAATAATGTAATATTTATAATATATATTAGACTCATCATTAATCTTTCTTTTATTACCATCATTAAATTAATGCAAGTAAGGATATGTGAGTTTGGGATTATCTTTAATCCAAATATATGATTAATGATTACATGGATAACATGTTATCCAACAAGATAGCTTGGATATTTCTAAATCATTACCAAGTGTACTTATTTACTTCAATGATTATTTATCAATTTTTGTAAAGGATCATCAGGAAGTATAAAAATTTACTATTAACATTATAATATTTCACATGGCCATTTTGAATAAACTCAAAAAAAATTGTGGAACGACTTTATTTATAAATGCTTATTTATCTTAACCATGATAATTAGTCTATTTTTATATCTAGAATCTTAGATCAATTGATATAAAAACACTTTTATGGTATATATAAGTCAAATAATTTTAGTTTTATTGGAAAAAAATTTATCTTTCCCCAATTTTCTAACATTTTATACTTTATATTCATCATTCATTATATTGGAAATATATGATTCAAGAGTTTCTAAAGATTTAGATTAGTATTAAAGTACTATAATAACATTTATTCCAAATGTTACATAATGTATCATTGTGTCTAGATGGACAATGATATAATTTTTTTTGTAAAGATTATTAAAAACATGAATCAAACCATTTTGGAAATGATAATTAGTGATCTATCATTGGATAACATATGAATATCTATTTCTCATATTCTTTTGAGTTTACTCTATAACAATTCCATTCATTCTCATTTACTGTATTTAACTAATTTTATATTATAATTTTATTTTATTTTAATTCATTATTGGTGAATAAGAACTTTATGAATATACCTAAAGTGGGTGCATCATCTAACTTGTTCAATTCCTCGAAATTTCTTTTCCAGTGTCCATTATTTCCATATAAAAATAAAATAACATGATATTCATTATCTTGACTTTAAATATTGTATCATTAAAGAAAACTATAAATGTTATTTTAGAATTACATTATCCAAGATATATTTAGATTTATCTTTCAAAATTTCCATTAATAGGGGTGGAAAAACCTTTTTCAACCAATCCTTATCTGCCCGGTGAATTATGGTAAAAGATTCCAAAGTGACTTATCAATTTCATTTATCAAGGATTAGATGAATAAGGATAAACGTGGAAGTTTGGATAATAAAATAATATTAGTAAAAAATTCTTATCAAATTGGAAGAACAATTTATCTAATTCATCAACATACCCCAAAATTTTGATAACATGGTCCATATCTAGATTCCTTTCTTCCAGTTTACATTCATATAGCGAATGGAAAATAATTTATTATTTTGACTATTTCCATCTCTTTCTAATGAAAATTAAGATGAGATATTATGTTGTAAGCATCCATATCCTAATGATGTATCATTAATTCATTATACATAGTTGATAATATAATATAACGAACACAGAAATAATCCTCCAGATATCTTTGGTAGGAATACATTCTAATTTTCTCATATATTGAGGTGACAATACATGAATTAGAAATTTTAATAAATAATAATTTTTTTTGACAATAATTAATCACATAAATGATTATACCATATCAAAATATATCCATTTTTAAGAATATTACATGATTTAAATAATGATCATAATGTTTTTGTAGCTTTTCAATCCATTTATTATAATAATTATAACTTATGATTAATACACGACTTGTTTAAAAATTATGTGAGACTATAATAATTTTAATTTTACTAATTATCCAACAATTTTATCAATTATAAACAGCCCTCTCCATTAGACTCAAAATTTTTAGTTTCTTAGACATTCTAATGGAAATGATCCATATGACCAATTTCATAACCCAAGAGAGGACCCAATCAAATACTTGAAGGTATATATGTTAGAATGTATTTTCCAACTATGGGGTTGTTTCTTCTTGATTTTTTTAGTATACTCCCTATTCCAAAAACCCTTACTCATATTTCCTTAACATTTGCATCCAAGTTACATCAAGACTAGTGAGGGATACTTACCTTGGTGTAAATTGGTTAATTCAACCCAAAAAAATCATAATAACTTTACGATAGAATTATGTGTCCCAAAGAGGGTTGGTCAAACCCTGATTTCTATAGTTTTAATTCCTAATAAAATAATGGGAGATATAGTCTAATTTAATGTTAAATTGATGGATTTTATTTATTATGCATTAATTGTTTCTTGTTTTCTCTTTTACTTATCTTGTTAATATAATATTAATTTTATTTTAGGTATTAACCATGTTTTTAATAAAACTTTCATGAATAAATCATTTATTTTATTTCATTATTTTAATATTATTTAATTTATTTATGTTATTGGGGACATTTACCAATAAAATAAATCAATCATAACAAAAATATAAAATAAATAAATAAATGACATTATCATGAGATTATATAATGGTTGAATTAATGATAATATAATAAATAAATCTATTGACCTTGGAGAAAAATACTAGTGTCAATATTATAATGAGTTTTAGTATTCCCCATGTGATCCTATGTGTCTCCTATGTTAGTTTCATCTCGGTTCTATATTGAACCAACCCCACCTCAAATCTTCTATGAATTGTATCTATGAACCTTTGGACACTCCTTTTATTACACATGTTTTATAAATCAAATTTGGTGTGAGAGACCAAAGTATTGGTAAAGGGGAATTACATAAAACAACCTTGGACATGTAGGTCCTACACAATAAAAGTGGGAGGGATTACTTATAGGCTATCCTATTTAATTTAATAATTATTATTTACAAATATATAAAATTAAATTAAATTAAATAACACCAAAACATACATAGGTTTGGTCAAGATCATTATTAGTCTTACACATGCAATAATTATGAAATTAAAATATCTTACTATCATTTATTTAAAATAATTCTTTGATTTGAGAAAATGTGCTCGAATTAATCTGATTAATTATCTTATTTTTCAACCAATTAATTTTATCTTATTTTATCTTATAATCCTAAAATTCCCATTTTTTGATAATAAACAAGGTAATTAATTTTCTTTAAAAAACTCAATAAAATAGTATACAACTTTTTACATGGAATAAAATCAGTTAGTACCTATCCAAACTATTCAGTATAGTTTTAATTGTAAACAATGCACTCATAAGACATACTGTGTACATGAAATATTCCATAATTTCATAGCATGTACTACCAATTTAATTTCACTTGGAGTCCATGAACATTACATGCCTTGTAAAATTTTATATGTAGAGTCTTTATTATATGATAACTATAAATGATTCATATTTTTGAATATTAATGGAAACTAATTAAGCATTTAATATAATATAAAATCTAATGATAGATGTGTAAAACCAACTTAATGACAAAAAAAACCCAGGTCGACGAGTCTTGAGGGATAAATTAGTTAAATTTAAAGTTTTCGTATAAATAGGTAATGTAAAAGGCGTTTTTAAGCTAGCCACACAATGTGTACTTATCTTCACTAGATCGCTACAATACATTCCTAGGGATATGATGTTTACTTATCACAGACACTTATTAAGTGCAAAAAGTTTATAAATAATACATGATGTATATTTAAAGTTACATGATTTCCATATTGTATGGATCGTGTATTAAATACATATGGTGTATTAATTAAATTATGTTGTTTGAACCAGTGTTTTCCACCAATAAAATAGATGGAATATATGAAGTTTAATCAATCTAGACAACGTGTACTCAAAAAAAATCCAAGTGCCACCCTGGTTGGTCAAAATGAGATGAATTTATTTCATGTGGCATGTACTAATTACACAATGACCTAGAATCCATGTGGGAATAATTCTAAAATGAATAATGATATATGATATGTACCAAATGAGTACACATCATGTAGTCTGGTATTATCCCATAAGAATTCATGGCACCTTCATATGAGTTCTTCAGATGTGATATTCATTAATTATTAATTGATCATAGTAATATGAGTGAGAAAAAATGAATTGGAAGAATATATTTTGATCAAGGATCAAGAATTAATTAAAAATGTATATAAATTCTAATTTTTAAATTTGCAATGATTAACAATAAAATAAACAATTTTAAATTTGTATATGACCCCTTCGATATTTCTTGATAGTTCTAAGAGTATAAGAAGAACTTATTGGGGCCAATCCCATCCCAAAAAAGTCAAATTTGATGGACCATTCACAAATTGTACATGATTTTAAAATCACGAACAATAATTTTTTCCAAAGAATAATGAAAATGAAATATACCAAAACTAATAAGAGATCCTTTTCATATAAAATATATAATAAATTAAAATAGATTGGTGGAAATAATACAAAAGAATAGGGATCTTTCTTTGATTTTTTATTGATCATACTAACCCCTTTTTATTTTATCATCATTTCTATTGTAGGATCCATCTGTAGAATCATTCTAGTGGTGATCCACATGTGCTCCTTTGATCTATGAATAGTGTTTCTTGATTTTTGGGTGTTATAATGGAATATACATAATCTTTTAGTTTTACTATATATTAATAGGAAATTTCCTTTGAGCTTGAAGAATCATACTTTCAATCTCATTCTTCAGATGATGGAGGAAATGGGACAATCTATATAGAGTTCTTAGATCTTAAGAGAGAGATTTTGATTTCATTGTGTTCAACTATTATCCATTTTTATCAATCTTAGTCAACCTATACCCAATAGATATCGTATTATGTTTATATAGATAAAGATATGGTTAAAATATTATTAATTTTTCAATGATCCTTAAATTTTATATTAAACCTCATCTGACCATATTCTGTGTAATAATTATAGTATTATTATTTTTTCATGGTGTGCACAAGCTGCCCCAATGATAAATATTATTTAACATCCTTGAAAACTAATATTTATCACCAAAAAAATAATGGTCCACTCATCCTCCTATAAATATATTATATTCTCAAATAAATATTAAATTAAATATTTATTTATTATAAAAATATTATATTAACAGTTTGGTGAATAAATATATATTAAATATTCAATGAATAAAATAAATATTTTATTCATAGTCTAGTGAATAAATATTTTTTAATTATTTGGGTAAATAAGTAAATTATTTATTAATGAATAAAAAATTATTAATTAATTTTCAAGTAATTATTTTTGATCGATAACTCCTGAACTAAATTATTCCACGAACATGAGAGTAAAATTTATTCAAATAACTAAATTCTAATAGAATTTAATTGAGATCAATTTAAAAACTTACCCAGTGATCTTATAGGAATTTTTTATGAAACACCCCTAAATTATAAAATAAGAACATTATATTTGATAACATATATGACACGAAACAACAAGCTTAAAAAAACAAAAAAATAGAATTCTATAAATTTAATCTTTTCAATAGCTTACAGAATATGAAAACCCAAGTCTAAATTAAATGTAATATAATATACAATTATAAAAGTGACATTAAATTTGTTTATATGTATATTTATAACAAAATTATTAAAATTATAGTTTTTTATTTATTATAAATAAAATAAAAATCATTAAAAAAAAGAAATGTTTCCAGAAAAATTGTATCTTTCTAAAAGACGATTTAATCGCACTTTGTCCACATAATTTAAAAATAATTTTACCAATTTTAAAAAATTTATTAAATAAAATGATATTTATTTTTGAAATCACAATATCAAAATTTTCTTAGGGTGAATTATTTTGTTTTTTTGAAAAGTTTCATTTTTCGATTAAAAGTAAAAAATATTGAATTTTAATTGAAAACTACTTTTCCATTTTAATTATTTATAATTTCATATTATGAATTTATTTTAAAGTAAATTTAGTTCAAATATATTTTAATTTATCCAATTTGGGTCATTTAAATCATTTTCATATTGAATTTTGATATAGAAGCATTGTAAACTTTTGGACATTTTCTCTTTAAAATGCATTCTATTCATGTCTACGTGGTTAATTTTTAATTAATATTTTCCAATACTATTAAATAAATTTGAAATAATTGATTAAATTTTTTGAATCGGAATAAATTTTATTTTTAATATGGTCAAATTAATTTTTGACCAAAATGAATAGTGAAAATAGTAAAAAATTAACTACCATGGTAAAGGTAAAAATGGATTTAATGGGGGTGAAACTAAAAATATAATGGTATAAAATGACTTAGATATTACAAACACCCATTTTATAAAACAATTCCTATATTATATCTTCTATATTCGATAATAGTTCATTTTGGAGGCTTAGGTCACGATCAAAATATGGGTATGAGTGAATATTTTCCAAAAATCACTGAACTCGCCTATAAAAGGCCACCCATCTAATATCTTATTCAAACCTTAATACCCTTCTAGTTTAGCCAATAAAAACACAAATAACCTCAAAAATTCCCTCCTCTCATCTTAGAAGAATTATTTTTCTAAAAAATCTATCATATAAAGGCTTCTGGTGCAAACCTGAGTATACCACAAGAAGAGGTAACATTCTCAATGAACATTTTTATTTTATTTCTTCCTCCACATCATTAAATTATTATTAAAACATGATGGAATAATAACCTTAGTATATTCCATATAATTATATTTTTTTATTTAATGCGCATGATCTACAACCATCCCCTCTTCCATCTATTAGGTTACAAAATCATTTTTAGTGTGTATGGTGGACTACCGCCTCACGAACCTATGTCATTAATTTTTATATTACCACCTTTCATGGTTAGGGATGATGATGAATGTAAAGTATATATATATATATATGATATTAATAATATAACTGTAAATTTGGATTTATTATATCATATATATATATATATTACTTTCCATTCCATAAGAGTTATGATAACATTGCTCATGTGTACGAGGGACTACAGCCTTCGGAAGCAATGCCATTAGTCTTTCACCAATGCTTTACATAGAAGGTGATAAATAAATATTTAATAATTATATGTGGTATAAATGACATAATTATGATATTAATTACATATTTACCATTATTTAATGATAATATATCATTTTCTTTCTTACCTTTTCACTTACTTAGAGATTATAACATCGTTCTTTTGGAATATCACCTTCATAAAATGATGTGACTCTCTTTTCATCACCAAAAAATGGTCAATATATATAACTATATAATATAATATTTATTATATTATTATAATTTTTTAAATATGAAATATTACTTAACTCATTATCATAATGATTGTTGAAAAAATGAAACTTTATTTATGCATATATACGACCTACTATCTCAATGATCAAAACATACTTTATTTCTCAAAACCATATTATATGATTGGTATTAAAAGTGTTATGGATTTAAAAATTTAAAAATTATTTCATTATTATTATTATGGAGGTGATTTAATTATATAATATGTGAAATAACAAGATCATTCATGAAAAAACACACATGAGAAAACAAGGTAATTAACCCCTAAATATTGATAATAATTAAATATTATTAACTAATGGGTGAAACGATGTTATAAAAAGATAACATATGATATTATAAATATTAATAGGGTTATTTTAAAATTTAATAACATGTTTAAAATCATTATTCATGAGGTTAAATCATGTTCAATTGAAAGGAAGCGTTTGGTAATGGACTTCATCTCAATTTCTCTTTTTTGAGGAATATTGTAATGTTACGCACCTAATTTTTTATATAATGAATATAATGATCCTTTGATATATAATATTACGATTTATTTATATTTTATGGAATTTTACATTTTTATATGAATTATTTCACCCAAGGGGATTTGAATAATGAGGTACTAAGTGGTAACAAATTTCATAAATCAATTTCATTTCATTGGGTTATATTACCTCTTCATCATCTTTGATATTATTAGATTATAGGTGTAATGACTTTTAATTATCTTATGTTGTATTTATAATTTTTTTAGATCTAAAGTTGAAAGACATAATGGTTTCATTGATTAATTCTCACTTTAAAGTTATGATATTTGTAAGGGTTTATTTTATAATATTATTCTGATTGATATTTTTTACACTTGAATTTACATTGAAGGAAATTATTTGATCACTATTTAATAAAACCTTTAATTTTATTCCCATATAACCATTTATGAAAATTTTCTAGTAATTGTACCATTTTCCCACTCTTTGGTACTTAAAATAATTCAGAAACTTCTTTTAATAAAATCTAACTTCATTTCTCTCTTTGTTCGAAAATCCATTTTATACTAAAACTCGGTTTTCTAAAAAAAAATTCAAAAATTATTTTAACCCTATTCCAAATTATTTACTAAATATTTTTTTACACATTTTTATTTTTTTTCAAAATTTTAAAGTAATATTGTTGTCATTTTCAAAAAAAATCATGATTGAATTATGTCGAAAAAGTGGAAGGAATATTTGTTTATGGTGTATGACAATAATGTAATTTATATCCATCATGACCACTAAAATGTTTAAATATTATTTTATAAGTATCTAATGTTATTTTCAATGAAATTTATCTACAAAATGTGTTTTGAAATTTTAGTTTTAAAAATTAATTTTCCAAATGAAAAGTTTATTTTCCTTAAGAATGTTTTTAAATATGTTTTTATCATATTTATATTAATAAAAAATAATAAAAACTCATTCTTACTCCAATGGGTATATGTTGTATTGATACCATAATTATTATTCCTTTGGATGTTTTATGATCACTTTGACCAAGGAAAGTATTAACATTCACTTTTACGATTTATTTTCTTATTCATTATAATTTTCTTGAAATATTCCATTTTATATGATAATTAGGCATTAAATTTCCCAATAAATGTCTATATTATTTACCTTGTATATGATTATTTCTTAAACCATATCTCATTTCTATAGATGGTGTTTTACTTTTATTATTATTTGATTGAATGGGGAAATATTGATAATCAATATTCTTTCTTCAAAATGGATATTTGATGATAAATCACACTGTTAATGAATTAAATAATTCATTCTATATATGAGTAAGTATTTAGACATATCGACATGGGTGGGGCCTAGTTATGGATAGCCTCTCAATGCATCAATTTTCTCATGAGATGAAATAGTTAGATAACCTTAGTAAAATGGGTTTCTATACATCAGTTTTAAACTTTCTTGAGGATAGATCTTAATGGTATAAGTATCATGTTCCTGAGATATAACATCTAATAATTAATAATTTCCTTCATTCAGATTTATATTATTATTATACAAGATATTTTTACAATGATATTATCTCTATATGCATTTCATTCTCAATTATTTATTCAATGGAAAGTATTTTCAACTATTTACCTTTCTATATTGATTATCATTTATATAGTTATGATAATCATGTTATTGATTAAATAGTATTTTATTTTTATTATTTAACTTTCCATATTAATTATTTTCAATGATTTTTTCTCATTTATATTATCTACAGATGCACTTCCTTCTCATTTTATTTATTACATAGCATGTGTGTTTAGTTATTTACCTTACCTTGTTTGTTATGATTATTGATTCATGGTAGTTTTTTTTGTATGTAACCCTTACCTAGAATTTGATATCATCCTTATTTTATATCATTGATCAGGAATCCATGAAGTGTAATATGTTTTATATATAAGGATATTCTAGAGGGAATAATGTTATTCCCCCAAAAAATTATATTGTAATTTATGTTTTTAAAAGTAACGAAAAACTCAATTATGTATCTAGTTTTCCTTAAATACTAAACTATTTGGTTCATTAGGATGTGATTCCATTTATCTTATACAAATTTAATAAAGAAGAGACCGAATTCAAGATACTAGGATTTGGGTCAATATAGTTTCTATCAGTGGAAGGTCAGTAGAAACCTTGGAAACTATATTAAGGAATTCATAGATTTGGGAATATAACCCTATGATAGCATTTGAGTAAAATTATAAAAGAACATAATATTATTTTTAAATAATACATAATTTTGTTTTTCCAATAAATACATCCATATTTGGATACTATAAGTTGATGTGCTTTTGGAATAAAGGTACCTAGGGGTAATAATTCCAAAAAAATAACATTGGGCTAGACTCAATTGTCACCTAGTATACAAATATGGGCCTCAATATGCACCTGGTTTGACACTCCCAAAGTATATTATTATGAAAATTTACATTTTCTTAACAAACCATTATAGATTATTTGAATATACGATGATAATGAATGAACTAGGTTAAACCTAAGTTGTCTTAGATTGAAAATAAGGTGCATTAAAGGGGATGTGGAAATGTTTTATGTATGAAAAATAAGGGAATAAAGTAATGAATTGATGAGAAAAAAATTATGTGTAAGATGGAATGAAATTACTACAAAAAATCACTTTTTAGTAGAGGTTTATTAGTGGCAGTTTTATTAATCATGTTGAAATTAATTTGGTTTAAAAAAAATTGAAGTGATTTTGTCAAACCGCTGTTATTGTTTTAATAAATTTTAGAGGTTTCCATTAAAATTCCACAAAATTTTCTTTAAAAACCTTATTTATTCCCCCTGCCCCACTACCTCTGTCCGACCTCGACCCCTGAACTCTATCCACCCCCACTACTCACATGAACCCAACCCCGTAACCCCCCCCCCCTCTGACCTCCCTCTCCCCAATAGTGATGTGAACCCCCCCTCTGACCTCCCTCCTCCATCCTTGGTGGAGACCCCGACCCCCATGACCCTCAACCACCATCTTTTCTACAAATATGCATACCTACCTCCTCTATCCTTTATAGAGAACCTGGCCCCTAAATCCCCCCACCTTCCTCTTTCCAATGGTGATGAAAACCCCCCTTATAACCTCCCTCTCCCAGGTGGTTCTCATCCCCAGTGGAGATGCAAACCCCCTCCAACATTCCTCTACCAAGCTCAGTTCATCTCCTATTAGACTATTAAGGATTCTTCAGGCTTTTTATGGTAATTTAGTGTGACACATTGTGTATGTGGAAGATCAGAGGTTGATTTTCTCTATTTAATATTTAATTAAATTAATAAAAACTGATTTATTACCTCTTAAATATAGGTTTTAGATTCCGTATGAAATTATTATATGTATATATAAATCTATTTTAAAATGAAACCATGTTTTTCCTTTTTCTCATTTAATTTTAAGGTTTTTTAAATGGAAACATGTATTTTAAATTTATTTTTTAACTACCATGCACTACTAAAATTTAATTAAATAGTAGAATGTATTTTATTATGTTATTTAAAGACATTATAAGATGTTATGGTTCTTAAAATAAATTTTAATGTAAATTAATGAATTCTATGGGTGGCATGTATTTTTAAGAACAAATGTTGGGTTACCTTGAATATAGTGACTTTATGATGATTGAGTGTTTTAGTTTTAAAAGGAAATTTTATAAAGAGGTTTATAAAAGTGTATTTGACTTTATTTCTGGAACATTTCATAAATTGTATCAAAATTTAACCATAGACCATGCCTTTTGATATATTTTGGAAATTTAAATTATATGGCCTGTTGATTTCCCATAGGGGGATTTCATATAGATTATTATTCATAAGGAAAGAGAATGGGATTCTTTTGAAAGGGATTTTAGAGGTGGGGGACAAATTTTATATCAAAAATTTAATTATATTATTTTTTGATAATTGATGTCAGACCAATATTTTATAATATGGGAAGTGATGGATAGTTTTTTTAGAAATTTAGGTGCACATATGAAATGACGTTAAATGGTATAATGAAGTATAATCACATATAACAACCTAAAACATGTATGTTTATTGGTTTTATCCCTACAATTGTGTGTGATAATCAAATAATGTATAATTTTCATTCATATTTTTGAAGGGGTGCTCCTGGTCTAAGTTAGACTTTGGGAAATTGTATGGACATTGATCAATGTAGCCATTTTTTCATTGTATTGAACCCTCATTAGTTACAAAACTAGGGTAGAATACACCATTATCCTTTATCACAAAAAATAATATCATCTACATATAAAATATCTAAAATTCATACATGTTTATCATATTTAAGTTAGAGGTTGTTTTACACACTTCAATAGTTAAGTATTAATTGTTTCAAGCATGTATTTATCTTTAAATACCTTGATCTTAAGTTTTATTCAAAATTGTACAGATTCTTCTTTAATTTTGGTTGTACCTGTTTCATTAAACATTTATATCATTATATTTGATTTTATAGGTAGAATAAAATACAATACCTATGGATAAAAGTTGGAAAAATTTACCTTTAAACACACCTTAGTGTGCCACAGGATTGGAAGAATTTTTAGATTATGAAATTTTAAATCGATCAGTGGATGGTAGAATAAATTTTTAGTGTACAAATTATAAATAAAAGGGATGGATGAATAAAAATGAAGTATATGAAAATTTTATATTGTAATAGTTTCTTACTTGATATGTATGTTGTATTTGTCATTGTGAATCAAATTGTAAGAAACCGAATCTTTGTTTTTTAGGTATGCTTTCCCTTTTCTGGAGTTTTTGAGAAAACTAAAGTTTCTGGAAATTTTTGAAGTACACGCCCTGTACTTTCTGAGTACATGTCGTGTACTCTTTTTCTGCTCGAAGCCATGTGCGGGCCATGTCCGGGCCACACACACAGTGTGTAGGGGTGAGGTGGAGGCTGATTTAAGCATAGTACGGACAAACCCACCACATACCGTGTACTCTAAAAGTACACGCCATGTGCTTTCTATTTTTTTCCTTAAACGGACCGAGGTCACGCCCGATCGCCATAAACGTCTTCTTCTAGGTCTGGTTTGACCGAGAGATGATGTACGGTCGTGAAACTTCTCCAAATTCCCAAGTCTCCATCTATTGGTCGATTCGACCATTGTCAATTGTGTTGGAACTGCAGTGGTGATTTCTTCTTTCTTCTTGTGTTTCATTCCTTGATTCTTCCTCTTTATCAAGTTATCATGGTTTCAGTGTTTTGGACGTTTTCTAAGATCTACGATGTGCAAGGGAGAATCAGTCGTCATGGTTTAAGTATATCGATATCCTAGGATTGAAGTAGGTTGTTTGTGTCTTACCTTTAAAGTCTTTGAGTTCTATGTGCAAATCCCACCAATACCAACGAACGAGGTATTGTGTGTTTACATTTTTTCCCCTGTTGTTATCCTGACTTGCTTGTATGCTTGTGTAGAGGTAAATTAATCATGTTAGAGGATATTTTGTTGTGCTTGAATGCTTTTCCATGCTTTTTTTGGTTACGACCTTCCGGTTTCATTTGCCTTTGGATGTTACACTTTTTTTCCATGCCTTGTGACCACAAGATGGAGTGAGATCCATAACATGCTTGTTGTCCTGTATAATGTTATACAAGTTGATCTATAGGTGTAATTTGGTTATCCAAGTAACTCTATTGGTGTACTTTGGCCTTATAGAATTATCATGCACTGACTGGCATGAGGCTGTGAGAACCTAGTGCTATAGACTATAAGGGATAGACGGAGTGAGCTTTCCAGAGAGTCCTTGACATTATAGACCATAGGAGGTTAGTCCGAGTGAGCTTTCTCAGTGAGTCTTAGACATTATAGGCCAAAGGGGATAGACCGAGTGAGCATCCCGGAGTGCCTTCAGATATTATAGACTACATGAGGGTAGACCGAGTGAGCTTCCTCAGAGAGTCTAACTTTGTTTGAATCTTTTTAAGAACCTTCCCAGGCTTGAGGAGGAATTGAGCGAGTGAGCTTCCTTAGAGAGTATGTGGTACATCTGAGGATATAGGAAGAATTGACTGAGATATCTTCCTCAGAGAGTCTCTAGACCTTGGGGATAAGAGTGTTAGACCATGTGATCTTCCTCAGAGAGTCCCTAACTACCCTGGACTATAAGGGGAATTGACCGAGTGTGCTTCCCCAGAGAGTCTCATAAATTCGTATGACCAAACCAGAGGGGTTAGGATGAGTGCACTGACCAGAGGGTTATGATACTTCTTGGATAAGTCCAGAGGGAATGGATAGAGTACTTTCCAATAGGTTTCCTACTTGTCAGCTTTTTGCTTCACTACTATTGTTGGTTGTTGATTGATTACTATTGTGTATCATCCTGCTTACTGCTTACTATTTACTGCCTACTACTTTGCTGTTGCTATTTACTGCTTATTGTACTTTTACCTGCCATATACTCACTGACTGTTAGGCATAGATCTTCGGGTGAATTTCTACTGGGATTTAGTATCACACATTGTTTGGGTCATGCTTTTGGGCCCAAACAGACTATGTTGTTGCAGGTATAGACAAGGTCAAGCGCCCTTCTACTTCTGGTATTTGATTGCTTGGAGCAGGAGAGCAAGAGACCAAGCTTTGGATTGCAATGCCGAGGAGCTATTTACCTTTCTTTTGTACATGTTTTTATACTGTGGTGTTTTTTTAGCATTGTGACTTGTTTAGATTCTTTCCTGGATATGTTTCTTGCATCATTCCATATGTGTACACATGTGCTTCATTTTGTTGATTTAGTCTTCCGCTGTTTATTATTGTTGTTTACTTACTACTTTCGCTATTTCATGTTTATTATCTTTCATTGTGTACTCTGCCAGTGAAGGCATAGTCTCCCCACTATCACACCCAAGGCCCTCGCTGCTAGTCGGTAGCCTCTGCCGTTTGGGGAAATGCGTTTGAGGCCGTGTGGCGAACCGGCTTGGATCACTAGTTAGTGGAATCCATGTCGGGACGTTATAAAATGGTATTTGAGGGATTATTTTATCTTGAATTACTGTTTGGAGCCTTTGTCCAAGGATATGACGGATTCGGTACTTGGTAATGAGTTGTGCCCGAGAGTAGCTAACCCGTGTAAAGGGAAAAGCCATACTTCCCCGTTACTGCAAGATTCTGGTGTTGAGATTTTACGGTTGATATGATTTCACCTAGAGTGATTCACATGACTGGAATTGTTATTATTGCTTTGCTATTGGTTTTCTATTTCTGTCGCAACCCGATGAGATGAGGGTATGCCATCTCATGCATCATATAGGAACTTGTTAGAAATTACATGCCATGCATTCTTTCCTTGTCATCTAGGGTGCATTAGCGATTGCAAGTTGTTGTGATAAACTTGGTGTAGATTATGCATGTTGTTGTGATAGATGCTTTGATAGAATCTCTACTGCAGATAGAGGACTGGTTGTATTGTACCTAGCTTATATGAATGCCATGTTTTGGTTCATGAGGTGTTATGGGCCCTCTTGAATCATAAATTGGTGGATCATTGACCTGTTTTTCCTTATATATGACTGTAGGATATGCCAAGATTTGATTCGTGGGGAGTATGGGCCCTCGCGGGTTGGAATTTGGGACCTCTATGCTTTGTTTTTTGTGTTTTCTGGGCTCCTGTTCAGTTTCTGAGCTACTGCCCAGAAAAACCCTGAATACATGGCTTGTACTTTTGGGTACACTCAAGGTAGTTCCAGGCCGTGTCACTAACTGTGTGGGCAGAAACACGGTGTCGTGAAAATAACGTCAAGAACACACAATATTGTTAAAGAACATGCCGTGTAGTTTAGAGCCGTGTACCCAGGCATGTCACTAACAACACGGGCTGTGGAAGCTCACGTAGAACACTTCGTGTTGGTAAATAACACGCCGTGTAGTTTTGTCCCAGGTACCCGACCGTGTCATGAACAACATGGGCCAGTGTTATCTTCTCCTATACACATTGTGTTTGTTCGGAACACGCAGTGTGAGGGCAGCCATGTAGACAGTCATGTAACTAACAACACGGGACACCGAGACATAGTCTTGTACACGCTGTGTCCCTAGGGAACACATCATGTTAGTTTGGACAATGTGGGTTAGCCGTGTAAGGAGACTCGTGTAGGGGTTTAGAGTTCAAGTACACGCCGTGTGTGGGAAATAAACGCCGTGTAGTTTGGGGTGTTACACGACCATTAGTGGTAGGAGTACACGCCCTCGTTATTGGATTTAACGGACACACCGTTTAGTTTTTAATACATGCCGTGTAGTCATGTTTTGTAAAACTTGATGTTTTTACCTTGTTCCCATTTTGTACTCCTGTGTTTTCAGTCATTGTTAATCCTGATCTATGGTGTGATTTTGATCTTTCAGAGTTATGCCTCCAAGACATCCTCTGGTTGTACTTCAGTTTCCGGATGGTCACCAGACTCTAGAAATATCCGATTAGGGACCTCCTGTTGATCCTCCTACTGTACCAGCCTTGGCACCAGCAGTTATACCCATTGCAGGCGCCAATATGCAGTTCAAGGAGGACTTCCTGAGGATGTTACAGACTTTTCAGGGAGCGTCGCTTCCAGCCCCGTCGATGTTGTAAAGACCCGTAAAATTCAAGGGAAATTTTTTTTCTTAATTTTCTTTAGAATTTTACAAGAGCGCGGTTTCAGACGGCACCTGATTCCGAGGCCCGGAGTGCCCGGAATTAATTTCCGAAGTTTGGCTCGGGTACGTTCAGTGAACGAACGAGCGGGAATTTCTAACTTTTGATCCGGTGCTCGGAATTGAAATCTGAGGGCACCGATGAACTCGCAGCGCCGATATTCGCTTAAAGAGACCTTTTTGGGAGTTGCGTTTGTTGCGGGTTGAAAGTTAATTTTTGAGGTTTTTAGTTGAGTTAAATAAAATTTGTGTAGAACAAATTTTATTATAACTTCTTAAAACCTATCAAAGGAGGTTGGAAGTGGGACCCACACCCACTTAACCTCCCTTGGGAGGATTAAGTGTGGTGGGGCCCACACGAACCCCCACCTTTTCAACTCCCCACTCTCCCTCTTAATGGCTTGACAAGTTAACTTATATTTAATTATACAATTCATGTATATTAAATAAGTGAGTTAATTTTGGAGTTATCCATTTTGAATTTCAAACCTTTGAAATTCTTGTGGTTAAGTTAGGAAATAATATAAGTTAAAGCTTATATTATTCTAGGAGTTTCTTTTACCCTTGGGAGGATTTCTTGAGAGCTTTGGAAGCTTTTCTTCTTCTTCTTCAACTCAACGAAGAACGCGAAGAACGTCGTTCTTCAACGAAGAACTTCTCCGCCGAAGAACACGATCCATCCGCGACGCCGTGTCCAGGACGCGACGTACTTCTTCCGCGTCATCTCTTCCGCGACGGTTTTCCGCGACAAACGCCTTCGATAACGACTCTTCCTCCGACGTCAAAGGAATCGACACCGATATTCCACGACTCCGTCACCGTGCGACTATCGAGGTAGAGATTCTTGAGTTCGTTGTTCTCTTTATAATTTGACTTTCCTCAAGACTTGACGAGGAACGCCCTTTTTCCGACGAAGAACGCCGCACCGCTCTTCTTCGTCTTCGGTGTCAACGAGAGAGAACACCGCACCTTCCTCGGACAACCTTCGTCGGCGTACAGGGATTCGCCAACGACGTGCCTCTTCGGACGCGTCTCTTCGTCAACGGAATTGACGAACGACTACCGCGACGCCCGATCTCCGCGACGTCGACTTCCGCGGACATAGTCAAATCCTCGAACTTATACCGAGGTAGGGGTTTGTTGTTTCATTCTTAAATTATTCCATTTCTTGAACATGGATCTGGCATGTCTAACATGAGGCTTAGAATGTTCATGTTGAGTTTTTATTTAACGTGAGGGGGGTCGGACCGCTTGAACACGGCCGAACCCCCCTCCAACGTTTATGTTGATTTATCTTGCGGGAGGAAGCAAGTGGCGTGGTGCCGTCGCACCACGCGGATGAACGTGCAAATATCTTCGCGATGCCGTCGCACGCACCATGGAAGAAACATGAAGAACGCGACGCCGTCGCGCCGCGTTGAAAGAAATTAAAGTGCGGCGGAGGGGCGCGGTGCCGTCGCACCGCGCCGGACGACGAACGCCGCGGCCGGTTCCGGGCCGCGGCGGGATGAGGAGACCGCGGCCGGTTCCGGGCCGCGGCGGAAGAGAAGGCCGGCGGCCGGGCCGCCGGCGTCGGAAGTCGAAGGCGGGACCGGAATTTCCGGTCCCGTTGGTAAAAACCGGCCGGCCAGCTGGCCGGCCGGATGACTGAAAACCGGGGGAATAAATCCCCCGGACCGTTCCGCAGAAACCCCCCTCTTAATGAGGGGGGGCGGCTCTTGAAGGAGGGGGGGGGGCAGCCGGCCCCCCTGGTTCCCTTAAATAAACCGGCCCCCACGTGGGGGCGGTTTTGCAAGAGAGGCGCGGCTATACTGCCGCGCCGCCAGATCTTCAAAGGGGGAAAAAAAATCCCCCGTGCGGCCTCCTTTAGCGGCGCCAGCGCACCGCCGCGCCGCCCAGCGCACCGCCGCGCCGTCCAGCGCGCCGCCGTGCCGCCCCAGCCCGCCGCCGCCGCCGCCCGCCGCCACCGCGGCCCACCGCGGCCTCCGCCGCGCCGCCCCCGCGCGCCGCCGCGCGCCGCCGCCGGTCGCCGCACCGCCGCCGCCCGCCCCCGCCGGCCACCGCGCCACCCGGGGGGGGGGTCGGGCCGGGTCGGCCCGGACCCGGACCCCCCGTTTCGAACCTGATTTGGTTTTTGGCTAATAACTTGACCCTCGGACCTCCGAATGATGAACCGTCTGCGGCAACGCGATCCTTGGATCGAGACGGTCGTTTCGATATATCGCACTCAAGGTTTCGGATTACTTTGAGTTCGGCCGGGTTGGTTCGTTCACGAAACCAACCGGGCCTTCGGAGCGGAAACGCTCATATCTTGAGCCACGAACGTCCGATTGACGCGCCGTCAGTCGCGTTGTGTTCCTCTTAGTGAATCGGATCTTTTGGCATACTCCGCCCGAGGTTTGGACGCAGGTGGAGTACGGTCGGGTTGGTTTTTCCTTAAAAACCAACCGGGCCCCGGAGACGAAAATGCCAATAACTCACAGACCGGGCGTCCGATTGACGCGCCGTCTGTTTCGTTGACTTCCTCTTGATGAGACGGAACTTTTGACATACTCCGCCCGAGTTTTGGATGTAGTCGGAGTATGGCCGGGTTGGATTGTACCCGAAATCCAACCGGGCCCCTGGAACGGGAAAGCTGATATCTTTCAGACAGGACGTCCGCTTGACGACCCGTCAGCGGCGTTGGTGGTTACGTTGAGTAACGGTCCCTTTGAGTTTACCCTATGGGAGTTCGGGGTACAGTTGTGATACGGCCGGGATTGGTTCGCACTCGAAACCAACCGGGCCCCTGGGACGAAAAGGCTAATAACTCACAGACCGGGCGTCCGATCGACGCGCCGTCTGTTGCGTTGAGACCCCTGTGACGAGACGGACCTTTGAGACACTTCTTTGCGGGACTTTGAGATACTTGGAGTATCGACCAGTAGCTCGTGGAGCGGACCCTCCCGGAGACGAGCGTGTAGAGTACGGAGACCGTGTAGCCGGCTGAGACCTGACGACTGCTTGACCGACTCGACTTGGAGTGAGTCGACTAGCCCAGTGGACGGAGCGCCCGGTACTTGGCGGCAGACCCATGGCGGACGGAGCGCCTGGTAGTTGGCAGCAGACCCGCGGTACTCGACAGGAGGAGTACCTCAGTAGGCTATCTGGGTAGCGCCCGGTATTTGGCGACAGACCCTCAGCGGACGGAGCGCCAGGTAGTTGGCCGCAAACCCGCAGTACTCGACAGGAGGAGTACCTCAGCAGTCCTAGGTTAGTGAGCGGCAGCCTCAGAGTCGTGACAGGACCACTGTACACTCTAGAGACGGAGCTCTTCAGCAGTTACGGTTTCGATAATGAAAATCCTGGTTTGAGCTGAGACTTTTGACCTTTGTGTTTCCTCATGATTGAGATGGGTTACTTGCTAACTTTGGTATATGTATGGGCATATACCCGGGTAGTGGTTATCCGTCGATTTCACAATTCTTGTGTTTCCTCATGATTGAGATGGGTTACTTGATAACTTAGGTATATGTATGGGCATATACCTAAGTAGAGTTTATCTGTTTAGATCTTCTTGTGTTTAGCCTTGTTGGTTTTAGTGAGACCTTGAGGGTCTCGGGGTCCCTACTGAGTATTGTTATACTCACCCCTGCACGGGCTATGCCCGCACCTCGTTGTGTTGGTTGCAGACGACGGACAGTGCTGACGGAAGCCGAAGGTTCGAGGACTGGACGGTACCTGGAGGTGGACTATACGACGAGGCGGTACCCGGAGGTGGACCACTGGGCGGGACATACTCGGAGCGGATGGCAGGACCCGAGGAGCAGAGGAGCTATCTGTACCCACCCTTCAGGTGGGATTTCCAGTGGACATCTCAGCGTAGCAGCTTTACTTTTCAGTCGCTGTTTTCCCTTTCGAGTTGTACTTTACAGTTGGGCTTGTATTTCCGGCCCCTTTTTACTTTTCAGCTCTCCTTTTTGTACTTAGTGTTTTACTTCCGCTTGTACTCTGTGGTGCTTGTTTTCTTTTATAAAGGCAATGCCTTCCCAGTTAACGGGATTTTATGCCTTTGGTGCTAGTCGCCAGCCCCTGGCCTATGGAAGGCGGGCTTGGGGTAGTCACGGCACGGGCCCCGAGGACGGGTCGTGACAAATTGGTATCAGAGGAGTTCGGTTCTACCGCAGAACTTATAACTCTGATGTTTCTTTCTGTGAAGCAATAGTGTTGAGAGTACCGAGTGTGGTTTTCAGTTCAGGGAGTCCAGTGTTGGTGCGGGCGGCCGACGTATCCATACACCAGGACCCTGACAACTGATTTCCGACTTTGTGCACGAAAACACTGATTGCGTGTGTGTTTTCAAAGGTTTTTTCCCCTTAAAACAGCTCAAACCAGGTCATCTCACCAGGTATAATCGTTTGATCGTGTTACGTTGTTTCTTTCAGGATGTCTTTTCTCAGACGACCAGCTAGAGCCCGGAGGGATGAGCGTGCTGACAGTCTGTCGAGCGACGAGGCTTCGGTACAGGGCCCTCTTGCAGTTGAGGCACCAGCGGAGGCACCAGCGGTACTACCATACGTTGGGCCACCGATGCCACCAGCCCCAGCAGTAGGCGATGCACGACGCTTGAGCGCGCTGCACGAGTTCCAGCGCCAGAGGCCACCCAGGTTCCGGGGAGAGACGGACCCGCAGGCGGCAGAGGTTTGGCTGGAGGCTGTGGTGAGAGTCTTCAGGCTAGTGGGGACGCCGGCAGACTTCATGGTGATCTTTGCTACCAGCCTCCTTCAGGCAGCAGCAGGTAGGTGGTGGAGCCACTTGTTTCAGTTTTGCGATGAGATGGACTTCGCATGGGAAGACTTCGAGACCTTCTTCAGGGTGGAGTTTGTGCCAGTATCTCTACACCCCGAGCGTGTACAGGAGATTCTGCCTTTGCCGCGTGTTTTACGATCAGAAGCCGAGTCATCTGTGGGCAGTAGACAGATGATGCAGAGGTCCAGGAGGACCAGACCAGCAGTTGGGCGATCTCGGGTTTTAGGACCAGTGGTGCAGGGCACCCGGAGTGGGAACAGAGCTAGCCGTGCAAGGAGCAGGTTGTGTTACTCATGCCGCGGAAAGGGTCACCTGGCACGTGACTGTCCGACTCCTCGATCCACAGGCTTGGAGGGAGCCACCGAGGTTGAGGCAGCGACAAATGCTTGAGCAACCCTAAAGCAGGTGGACAGGGAGGAACTAGTGGATACGTCTTTTGTACTTCTAGTTCCATGTTGATGTTGCTTTTGTGTAGCGTCTTGTAATATGAGCTGCAATAATAAAAGACGCATCTTTTGTGATGTTTTCTTTCCTGTCCTCTTTTGTGATGTTACTAAGAGGTTCCAGTTGACTGTTGACTTGACCCTCACTTGTGAGACATCTACTGGAGGAGACCAGTTACCACACACTGATGCCGACAGTGTGACTCAACCCTTGGAGGCGAGAGTAACGGTTGGATCTCTTAGTAGTAGCGTCGAGGCCTTACGACGTCATCCTTGGTATGGATTAGTATCATCCATGTTAGGATTGACTGTTTTAGGCAAAGAATGTGGTTCATCCAGGGGATGAGACCAGGTTTCTCTTATCGGCAAAGAAGAAATCTCGCAGCTCTTGTGGGACCAGAGATGGTCCGGGCCACGTCAGAAGAGGTCCATGTCATCCAGGAGCGGATGAGGAAAACACAGAGCCGGCAGAAGTCATACGCTGACAGGAGGCGGAGGCCACTGGAGTTCGAGGATGGCGACCACGTCTTCTTGCGGGTCTCACCTCGACGTGGTATTCGGAGATTTGGCCGAGGCGGCAAAATATCTCCGCGCTTCATCAGACCCTTCCAGGTCCTCAGCAAGGTTGGCGAGGTGGCTTATCGCCTGACTCTACCACCTCAGTTGCACCGGGTGCACGACGTCTTCCACGTATTCCAACTGAGGAGCTTGACGTTGACGATGGGGTGACTTTTACGGAGGTCCCGGTGGAGTTAGAGGATCGACAGGAGCGGGTCCTACATGGACGATCGATTCCTCTTGTGCGCAACAGATGGCGGCACGGGAATCTCCAGGAGAGCACATGGGAGCGGGAGGCTCAGATGCGTGCTCAGTACCCTCTTTTGTTACCCTAGTTTTTGTTGTATCTTTACGGGGACGTAAAGCCCTGAGGTGGGAGTAATGTAAAGACCCGTAAAATTCAAGGGAAATTTTTTTTCTTAATTTTCTTTAGAATTTTACAAGAGCGCGGTTTCAGACGGCACCTGATTCCGAGGCCCGGAGTGCCCGGAATTAATTTCCGAAGTTTGGCTCGGGTACGTTCAGTGAACGAACGAGCGGGAATTTCTAACTTTTGATCCGGTGCTCGGAATTGAAATCCGAGGGCACCGATGAACTCGCAGCGCCGATATTCGCTTAAAGAGACCTTTTTGGGAGTTGCGTTTGTTGCGGGTTGAAAGTTAATTTTTGAGGTTTTTAGTTGAGTTAAATAAAATTTGTGTAGAACAAATTTTATTATAACTTCTTAAAACCTATCAAAGGAGGTTGGAAGTGGGACCCACACCCACTTAACCTCCCTTGGGAGGATTAAGTGTGGTGGGTCCCACACGAACCCCCACCTTTTCAACTCCCCACTCTCCCTCTTAATGGCTTGACAAGTTAACTTATATTTAATTATACAATTCATGTATATTAAATAAGTGAGTTAATTTTGGAGTTATCCATTTTGAATTTCAAACCTTTGAAATTCTTGTGGTTAAGTTATGAAATAATATAAGTTAAAGCTTATATTATTCTAGGAGTTTCTTTTACCCTTGGGAGGATTTCTTGAGAGCTTTGGAAGCTTTTCTTCTTCTTCTTCAACTCAACGAAGAACGCGAAGAACGTCGTTCTTCAACGAAGAACTTCTCCGCCGAAGAACACGATCCATCCGCGACGCCGTGTCCGCGACGCGACGTACTTCTTCCGCGTCATCTCTTCCGCGACGGTTTTCCGCGACAAACGCCTTCGATAACGACTCTTCCTCCGACGTCAAAGGAATCGACACTGATATTCCACGACTCCTTCACCGTGCGACTATCGAGGTAGAGATTCTTGAGTTCGTTGTTCTCTTTATAATTTGACTTTCCTCAAGACTTGACGAGGAACGCCCTTTTTCCGACGAAGAACGCCGCACCGCTCTTCTTCGTCTTCGGTGTCAACGAGAGAGAACACCGCACCTTCCTCGGACAACCTTCGTCGGCGTACAGGGATTCGCCAACGACGTGCCTCTTCGGACGCGTCTCTTCGTCAACGGAATTGACGAACGACTACCGCGACGCCCGATCTCCGCGACGTCGACTTCCGCGGACATAGTCAAATCCTCGAACTTATACCGAGGTAGGGGTTTGTTGTTTCATTCTTAAATTATTCCATTTCTTGAACATGGATCTGGCATGTCTAACATGAGGCTTAGAATGTTCATGTTGAGTTTTTATTTAACGTGAGGGGGGTCGGACCACTTGAACACGGCCGAACCCCCCTCCAACGTTTATGTTGATTTATCTTGCGGGAGGAAGCAAGTGGCATGGTGCCGTCGCACCACGCGGATGAACGTGCAAATATCTTCGCGATGCCGTCGCACGCACCATGGAAGAAACATGAAGAACGCGACGCCGTCGCGCCGCGTTGAAAGAAATTAAAGTGCGGCGGAGGGGCGCGGTGCCGTCGCACCGCGCCGGACGACGAACGCCGCGGCCGGTTCCGGGCCGCGGCGGGATGAGGAGACCGCGGCCGGTTCCGGGCCGCGGCGGAAGAGAAGGCCGGCGGCCGGGCCGCCGGCGTCGGAAGTCGAAGGCGGGACCGGAATTTCCGGTCCCTTTCGTAAAAACCGGCCGGCCAGCTGGCCGGCCGGATGACTGAAAACCGGGGGAATAAATCCCCCGGACCGTTCCGCAGAAACCCCCCTCTTAATGAGGGGGGGCGGCTCTTGAAGGAGGGGGGGGGGGGGGGGGCAGCCGGCCCCCCTGGTTCCCTTAAATAAACCGGCCCCCACGTGGGGGCGGTTTTGCAAGAGAGGCGCGGCTATACTGCCGCGCCGCCAGATCTTCAAAGGGGGAAAAAAAATCCCCCGTGCGGCCTCCTTTAGCGGCGCCAGCGCACCGCCGCGCCGCCCAGCGCACCGCCGCGCCGTCCAGCGCGCCGCCGTGCCGCCCCAGCCCGCCGCCGCCGCGGCCCGCCGCCACCGCGGCCCACCGCGGCCTCCGCCGCGCCGCCACCGCGCGCCGCCGCCGGTCGCCGCACCGCCGCCGCCCGCCGCCGCCGGCCGCCGCCGCCGGCCGCCGCGCCACCCGGGGGGGGTCGGGCCGGGTCGGCCCGGACCCGGACCCCCCGTTTCGAACCTGATTTGGTTTTTGGCTCATAACTTGAGCCTCGGACCTCCGAATGACGAACCGTCTGCGGCAACGCGATCCTTGGATCGAGACGGTCGTTTCGATATATCGCACTCAAGGTTTCAGATTACTTTGAGTTCGGCCGGGTTGGTTCGTTCACGAAACCAACCGGGCCTTCGGAGCGGAAACGCTCATATCTTGAGCCACGAACGTCCGATTGACGCGCCGTCAGTCGCGTTGTGTTCCTCTTAGTGAATCGGATCTTTTGGCATACTCCGCCCGAGGTTTGGACGCAGGTGGAGTACGGTCGGGTTGGTTTTTCCTTAAAAACCAACCGGGCCCCGGAGACGAAAATGCCAATAACTCACAGACCGGGCGTCCGATTGACGCGCCGTCTGTTTCGTTGACTTCCTCTTGATGAGACGGAACTTTTGACATACTCCGCCCGAGTTTTGGATGCAGTCGGAGTATGGCCGGGTTGGATTGTACCCGAAATCCAACCGGGCCCCTGGAACGGGAAAGCTGATATCTTTCAGACAGGACGTCCGCTTCACGAGCCGTCAGCGGCGTTGGTGGTTACGTTGAGTAACGGTCCCTTTGAGTTTACCCTATGGGAGTTCGGGGTACAGTTGTGATACGGCCGGGATTGGTTCGCACTCGAAACCAACTGGGCCCCTGGGACGAAAAGGCTAATAACTCACAGACCGGGCGTCCGATCGACGCGCCGTCTGTTGCGTTGAGACCCCTGTGACGAGACGGACCTTTGAGACACTTCTTTGCGGGACTTTGAGATACTTGGAGTATCGACCAGTAGCTCGTGGAGCGGACCCTTCCGGAGACGAGCGTGCAGAGTACGGAGACCGTGTAGCCGGCTGAGACCTGACGACTGCTTGACCGACTCGACTTGGAGTGAGTCGACTAGCCCAGTGGACGGAGCGCCCGGTACTTGGCGGAAGACCCATGGCGGACGGAGCGCCTGGTAGTTGGCAGCAGACCCGCGGTACTCGACAGGAGGAGTACCTCAGTAGGCTATCTGGGTAGCGCCCGGTATTTGGCGACAGACCCTCAGCGGACGGAGCACCAGGTAGTTGGCCGCAAACCCGCAGTACTCGACAGGAGGAGTACCTCAGCAGTCCTAGGTTAGTGAGCGGCAGCCTCGGAGTCGTGACAGGACCACTGTACACTCTAGAGACGGAGCTCTTCAGCAGTTACGGTTTCGATAATGAAAATCCTGGTTTGAGCTGAGACTTTTGACCTTTGTGTTTCCTCATGATTGAGATGGGTTACTTGCTAACTTTGGTATATGTATGGGCATATACCCGGGTAGTGGTTATCCGTCGATTTCACAATTCTTGTGTTTCCTCATGATTGAGATGGGTTACTTGATAACTTAGGTATATGTATGGGCATATACCTAAGTAGAGTTTATCTGTTGAGATCTTCTTGTGTTTATCCTTGTTGGTTTTAGTGAGACATTGAGGGTCTCGGGGTCCCTACTGAGTATTGTTATACTCACCCCTGCACGGGCTATGCCCGCACCTCGTTGTATTGGTTGCAGACGACGGACAGTGCTGACGGAAGCCGAAGGTTCGAGGACTGGACGGTACCTGGAGGTGGACTATACGACGAGGCGGTACCCGGAGGTGGACCACTGGGCGGGACATACTCGGAGCGGATGGCAGGACCCGAGGAGCAGAGGAGCTATCTGTACCCACCCTTCAGGTGGGATTTCCAGTGGACATCTCAGCGTAGCAGCTTTACTTTTCAGTCGTTGTTTTCCCTTTCGAGTTGTACTTTACAGTTGGGCTTGTATTTCCGGCCCCTTTTTACTTTTCAGCTCTCCTTTTTGTACTTAGTGTTTTACTTCCTCTTGTACTCTGTGGTGCTTGTTTTCTTTTATAAAGGCAATGCCTTCCCAGTTAACGGGATTTTACGCCTTTGGTGCTAGTCGCCAGCCCCTGGCCTATGGAAGGCGGGCTTGGGGTAGTCACGGCACGGGCCCCGAGGACGGGTCGTGACAGATGTCTGAGTTGATGCGGGTTTTCCAGCAACCACATCCTCCCACTTTCTCAGGGGATGGAGGACCCCAGGCTACAGAGTCATGGTTTGAGGCCACCCTAACTATCTTCGATCATCTGAAGATACCCCTAGAGAAGAGGGTAAAGATGGCCACCTATATGCTCCGAGACACCGCCAAGAGGTGGTGGGAGGTGATCTCATAGTCAGGATGCCAGCTGGGTATGTCAGGGGATGAGTTTCGACACACCTTCTATGACTACTTCTATCCGGAGACCCTGAGGGCCGATCAAGCCTGGGTGTTTATGAGTCTGCAGCAGGGTACTCTTTCTGTTATAGAGTACTCATCTCGCTTCACTGAGATGAAGCATTTCACAAGGATCCTAGAAGGTGATGAGTTGTTCCTTTCTAGGAAGTTCGAGGATGGTCTCAAGCAGGAAATCTGTTCCTAGGTTAATATCTTCTAGTTGACTTTGATATTTTCTATCGTTAACCAGACGCTGATCACTGAGCGCAATCTGAGGGATTCTGGAGCAGTGATCCAGGGAAGTTCGACATCTATAGATAGTGTTCCTCCTACGGATAGTAGGAAGCGTCGCAGAGATTCTTCTCCAGGAGATCGGGGTTCACGAGATGTGTCTTCTGGCAGCCAGGTTGTATACTACCAGTGCGGTAGGATTGGGAATACTAGGCCTCAGTGCAAGAGGGATCCAATGGAATGCCGATATTGTGGCAAGATGGGCCATCTTCAGTATTTTTTTCTGATCTTCTCACCTTTAGCTGGTGGTAGGGGTTCCTCTATGACCCCGCGTTTTGGAGATGATTCTCTAGTTTCCCACCAGTATGAGAACTGGAGTTTTTCCGGCCGTTCGGGCCGAGGTGGAGGTCTTGGCCGGGGTGGTCAGTCACTATGTCATCAGCGACAATAGAGTGGATCATCTCAGAGCGGTCAGCCAGGGGCGCAGGGTCGCGGTGCAGGCCAATCTTTCACCGTAGAGCAGAACTATCAAGAGCAGGATCCCGAACCTTCTACAGTTCGAGGTACGATCTTAGTATTCTCTGTTTTATCTTTATCTCTTTTCAATACTGGTGATTCGCATAGCTTTATCTCTGTTGCTGTTGTGGAGAGGCTTGGGCTCTGTATCTTTTCATCTGCCGACTTGTTGACTCTGGACATGCTGTTGGGAACAAGGAAATCTAGCATACGTCAGTGCATAGAGTGCCCTCTCGAGGTTGCAGGGTGTCATTTCATATGGGACCTCTATGTCCTAGAGATGATAGGCTATGACGTCATTCTCAGTATGGACTGGTTGGTTCCCTTTCAAGAAGTTGTCAATTGCAATCACCACAGGGTGAGTTTCGTATCACCAGAGGGTGGATCTTTTCTTCAGAGAGGTGAGTGGGATGTCAAGGCGGGTAGAGCTAGAACCGAGTATCATGGGCTAGGAGGAGTTACAGACCAGATTTCTAGTCTTCATCTGGATGACCAGCAGACTTCACAGTTAAACTTTTCCCAGTGGTGGATCGTTTAAGGGATGTCTTTCTAGAGGACTTTTCAGGTATTCCTCTAGAGCGTGAGGAAGAATTATTGATTGAGCTCATGCCAGGAGTGGCACCGGTGTCCATTTATCCTTATAGGATGGCTACACCGGAATTGCAGGAGCTCATGAAATAGTTAGAGGAGTTGCAGGAAAAGTGTTTCATCCGACCCGGTACTTCTCCATGGGGTTCACCTGTCCTGTTTGTGAAAAAGGCAGACGACACCCTTCATATTTGTGTGGATTATTGGAAGCTGAACCAGTTGAAAGTCAAGAATCGATATCCCTTTCTGAGTATTGATGAACTCTTTGATCAGCTTCGAGGAGATCTGGTGTTCTCGAAGATCGACTTGAGGTCCGGTTATCATCAGTTACACGTTAGACCATCATATATACCTATGACAGCCTTCATAAGAAGGTATGGTCTATACAAGTATACAGTCATGTCGTTCGGTCTCACAAACATGCCAGCAGTTTTCATGGCACTGATGAACTGAGTGTTCCATTCTTATTTGGACTCCTTCTCCGTGGTATTTGTGGAAGATATCTTGGTGTACTCTCACACTCTACACGACCATGCTACCCATCTTGATATCATTGTGAGTACACTGAGAGAGAATCGGCTTTATGCTAAACTCTCAAAGTGCCACTTTTGGATGGATCAGATTCACTTCTTGGGTCATGTCATCTCGGAGACAGGAGTTTCAATGGACCTAGAGAAAGTGAGAGTTGTAGTCTCCTGGGAGCGGACGAAGAACGTCTTTGTGGTGTAGAGTTTTCTAGGGTTGGATGGATACTACAGGTGTTTCATGCAAGATTTCTCGCGCCTAGCAACACCATTGACAGGTCTAACCAAGAAGGGGTCAATTTTTTTATGGTCAAATTCTTGTGAGTCCGCCTTTCAGGAGCTGAAGGGGCGGTTGACGTCCGCACCGATACTAGTCTTTCCAGAGCCAGGCAAGAGCTACACTATTTATTGACAGGTCTGACCAAGAAGGGGTCAAAGTTTTTATGGTCAAATTCTTGTGAGTCCGCCTTTCAGGAGCTGAAGGGGCGATTGACGTCAGCATCGATACTAGTCTTTCCAGAGCCAGGCAAGAGCTACACTTTTTATTGTGATGCTTTAGGTATTGGGATAGGAGATGTGCTTATGCAGGGAGATGGAGTCATTGCGTACGGGTCTCAGCAGTTGAGGCCACATGAGAGGAATTACCCTGCACACGATCTGAAGTTGGCAGGTGTTGTTCATGCCTTACGCTGTTGGAGACACTACCTTCTGGGAGAGCACTTTGTGGTTTTCACCGACCACAAGATTCTCAAGTATATCTTTACTCAGCATGATCTGAATCTGAGACAGCACAGGTGGGTTGAGTATCTTCAGTATTTTTACTACGAGCTCGCCTATACACCAGGAATGGGAAACATGGTGGTAGACACGTTGAGTTGGAGAACCCAGATTCAGGCAGTTCAGGAGGCCAGCAGTGAGTGGGAGCTTATGGACCTGTTTTCTGAGATGCACTTGGAAGTGCACGACAGATAGGGAAAGACTGTCCTATATTCTATAGTTGTTAACTCTACACTTCCTAATCGGGTACGGATGAAGAATCTATTAGATTCGGAGGACTTATTCTTTCGGGAGAGTGTGTTATGAGGGGATCCTCTTCCTGGATGAATAATGGGTGAGGATGAGATATTTCATTTCTAGGGATGCGTATGGGTGCCAGCAGACATACGCGGGGAGCTCATGTGGGATTTTCATTCCTCAACTTGGGCAGTTCATCCTGGTATCACCAATATGTATCGTGATCTACACTGCCAGTACTGGTGGCCAGGTATTAAGAATGATGTTGCTGGTTTTTTCAAGAGATGTTCTACTTGTCAGCAGGTGAAAATAGAGCATCAACGACCAACAGAGCTTTTACAGCAGTTACCCATTCCCGAGTGGAAGTGGAACAATGTCGCATTGGACTTCGTGACCGGGCTACCGAGGTCACCTATGGGGAGTGATGCTGATTGGGTTGTCATCGATAGGCTTACGAAGGTTGCTCACTTCTTGCCGATCAATGAGACCTTCAGTGTTGATGATCTGGGACGGTTGTACGTCCGGAAGATCATACGTGTACATAGAGTTCCACACTCCATTGTTTCAGAAAGGGATGTACACTTTACTTCTCAGTTCTATCAGGGACTTCAAAAGGCTTTGGGTACACGAGTACTTTTGAGTCAACATACCATCCCCAGATAGATGGCTAGTCCGGGCGCACGATCTAGGTGCTTGAGGATATGCTCCGAGCTTGCATTCTAGATTTTGGCGGTTCCTAGGAGAATCATATACCTCTTGTAGAGTTCGCCTACAACAACAGTTTTCAGGAGACCATTCAGATGAAACCATATGAGGCTCTGTATGGTAGGTCATGCTGATCACCCTTATGCTGGCTGGAGGACGGAGAGGCAGCTTTGCTGGAACCTTGTCTTGTTCAGGAGACCTCTGAGAAGATAGAGTTGATTCGGAAGAGGATGGCGACAACATAGTCTCAACAGAAGTCTTATGATGATCAGCAGAGATGACCTCTGGAGTTAGAGGTCAGGGATCAGATTTTCCTGAATGTCACACCGAGGTTGGGACACAAGAGGATTTTGAGACAGGGTAAACATTCACCATGGTACGTCGGACCGTTTGAGGTTTTGGAAAGAGTTGGGCCGGTTTCATATCTGTTGCAGTTAACTCAGAGGTACTTGGCCATACACGATGTCTTCCACGTCTCTCAGCTCTGATGTTAATTTTCAAACCCGTCACATGTCTTTCATCTCATGGAGTTTGAGCTCGAAGTGGATGCATCATTTGAGGAGCATCCCATCCGAATTGTTGATCGCAGTATGAAGGTTCTCTGTGGGCGGTCTATTCTGTAACACCCCAGGTAAATAAGGAATATGAAATTTTCATATTTATCCATATTTATTTATTAAATATTAATATGACTTTAAAGGGGACTCTATGCTCGATGGCGTACCCAACACGCAACAACGAGTTTCTTGGGAATCTTACATTGCACTCTAATAATAAAATATTATTATTTTAAATGGTAGTTAACATGTAGTCGTTGTATTGGCGGGAATGGATAAAAATAACTAAAATATGATTATATATGTTTTTAAATGTTTTTCGATTTATCCAATAAAAGATAAAGGCTTAAAATACGGAAAGAATTCAATTTTAGGCGTATATGCCCTAGTTTTCACTAAAGATTCACTTATCGCCTTTTAATAGAGAACCATCATTAAATATAGTTTTGTTCACTCTTATACATTCTATTAGACCAAATAAAACTCTTCTTAAGAATTGGGACATTAAAATTTACTTTGTGTAAATTTTTGGTATCTTTCCGATAAAGTTCATTTTTTAATGAATAGTGTAAAATGTTGTATTTTAATTCAAAACCTCTTTTTAATATAATTTATTTATATGATTAGATTATCTTTTGAATTGATTTTAAAGTGAAATTAGAATATATTTTTACCATTTAATACAATAGTGGTCGATGGAATTAATTTCACTTTGAAATTGGACTTAAACTAGTGTCAATCTTTTGATACTTTTTGTTTCATAAAAACACGCTATTTGTTTTGACAGCGGAATTAATTATTAATTTAATTAATGCAAATGATATGTTTTTAATTTTGTAATATAGACATCATTTTTGAATTCAGAATATCAAATATATCTTAGGGTGAATTTTTGGTAATATTCGGAAAAACTTCAATTTTGATGAATAGTGAAACCACTAAGTGGTACTTATAAAAACTGATTTTCCATTTAAATGAAATTTTTCCACCTTTGTGTTTTGAATTTCAAAAATCCGAAATACATGGTTGTAATTAATAAGTAAAATGTGGTTCAATGGGATTAAAATAATTTTTTGGTGAATAGTAACTTATTATGTTTTTAATCGCGATTAGAGGTAATTGGTGTAGTTTAAGGTAAGAATAATGTTTTAATAAAATGAAATGACCTAGACACATGTCCTACCCTAATTGGATGTGTCATGGCCGACCAAGAAAATCCATGGGTCAACTTGGGGACCACATGGAGCCACTTTGGTTGGAAAATGACATAAATACCTTTTTATTTAATGATAAAGTAAAAATGACACAAACATGAAATGTTTTACTAAAACAATTTTTACATGGGGTTATACAAGTCATATTTTTGACTATAAATATTCATTGGAAATATAAAACGATTTCCTACATCATAGTATTTTTTTATAATTTTTAGACATTAAATAAATTAAATTATTTATGACATCATGATGATGCAGCGATGACCTCATTATTTAACAATTTAAATAAAATGGAAAGATAATGTAATATCTAAAACCTACACATGTCCAAAACCTATTTTATGAGTGTATTTAGAACCCTTATCACCTTATCCTCGAAATACATCAATGTGGGACCTTTAAAATCCGAAACTCTTTTGAAAATAAAGTAACATTTTGTAACTTTACAAGAGTGCCCCTCCTCTCCTCTTATAAAAGGCCCCCACCTCTACCTCCTTAACCACACTCCAAAAGCCTTTTTCATGGACAAACCTGCCCATTTTGTCTCTCCACTTCCATCTCTTACTCCTTGAAGCCTCACTTTGGACATAAGTCTTCCCAAGGAAGCCTTTGAGCTCAAAGCAAAGGGAGTTACCCGATTTTAAGGTAATGTCTTCACTTGTGTGTTTTTGTTTTATTTTGCTTATCCAACCCCCTAAACTATTTGTATTCATTTATTTTGTAACAAATCCAATGTCTTCTATATACTAGGATGTTTTTATAAGAAGGATTCGAGCTACACTTACACACACCTACATTTAATGGTTAAAGAACATACTGTTTCTGTGGATGGTGAATTTCTGCCTCCCGAAACGATGATTGTTGAACATTATTCTAACACCTTCAAAGGTGGCCATTAAGATGAAACTATATTTATATATGATATTTAATATGTTTATGGGTTACTTAAGATTCTTTTGTTTTTCATTTATGGCATACCTTTATGGTTTCCATTATGGGTAAACGTGATATCTTCATTTAAGGAAGCGCGGACTACCGCCCCCTCAAAGTGATTTGATTCGTTAATACCATATGTGGTATGTATAAATGATATATTTAATGATATTATATATGATACCATACTTTAATTAAAACACTATTATCTATCATTATTTTTTAATTCCATTAAATATGAAATAGAAATGGAAGTAGCGTTCATGCGTACGTACGGCTTACCGTCTCCATGAACGGTACATTTCTTTTCTTATCTCAAAATGTTATGTAATATTATAAGTACATATATATAATGGATATATATCTAATATATTACATCTAAATTATTAATATCATTATATAATTATAAAATATATATATATATCTCTCATTTTGTTTTGATTCCATTAATATGACAAAAAAAATGAAAGTAGCGTTCATGCGTACGTACGGCCTACCGTCTCCACGAAAGGTGCTTTTATTTTTTTCCAAATGATATGGAATAGTATAAAATGAATATTTACTGGATATATATGATATTTTAATAATTAATACTATTCTGGAAATTATTTACTTATAACTACATGGGAAATCGTTTTTCAAACAAGTTCAATTTTGACTCATGTACCAAACATCGGCAAAAAACGTCTCATATGAACTAACATTATTAAACAATTATTATAAAATTATAATATGTGATATGTACTGAATAATAATCTCTGAAGGAGGTACTTAGGAAATTATTAATTGACCAAAGTTTATTATTCAGGAATATAAAGAAACGAACAAGACAAGTTGGACTTGAGGTAAGGGATCCTAGTCCTCTCTTTCTTTTTAAGTACACTCTTTTATGTCATTCTTTTTAAAGCTCATCTTTCTTGTTATTGGGATGTTATTTTATATTAATATTACTATAATTTTTATTTTCATGTGATGAGAGAACCTATTCTCTCTCATCAATCCATTTTCCAAGTTTTGAGTGGCTCCGTTAGGCTGCAGAATTTTCGTAAGAGATCTAACCTCTCTATTTCTTTTTAAGTACACTCCTTTATGTCACTTATTTTAAGATCCTATTTGTTATGTTGGGGGATGTTCTTTTATATTCCTCTTTATATAAAATTTATGTTAATATGATGAAGTACCCTATTTTATCTCATCAATCCATTTTTTTATGTTTTATGTGGCGCCGTTAGGCTGTCGAGTTTTCATAAGGGATTTTTCATCTCACTTTTATTCCTGTTAGATTTATGCTACATTTGCCAAAATTTCCTTTGAGTCGTGTATGTACTGCCCATTATTCTAAACTTTGTGTAATATAATTTCGTTTATGAGTATTTACATCAATGATGTATTGTCCTTCTTTCATGGGGTGTATGTTTTTAAAGATACCCAAGTCGGTAAGGGAACCTTTCATGCTCCTCTTTTAAAAAGAATTATTTTGTTGGGTCTTTTAATTTACATATTGTTATGTTGGGATATGTTCTAATATATGCTTATTGATGTGCATTTTATGTCCAAGTGATGAGATACACTTTTTATCTCTCATCAACTCATTTTGATGTGACGCCGTTAGGCTGTCAAGGGAACTTCTTAACCCAATTTCGATTTCTTTGGGTTCAACACGTAGTTATTGAATATGTCATCCTTTGAATATGTGTGAATGAACTTTGATTATTTTACACTTAATATCCACTTATATTTTGTGTATTCATTTGTCACACATAATTATGTAATTGATTTATCCTTAAACCAAGGATACCGTCTTTAATGGGACTTCGTCTCAATCTCCTTTCATTGAGGCATATTCTGTTTTATACACAACCTTCTTTTATACAGTGTATAAACCCCTTTGACTTTTACGTTTATTCAAAAGGAATATTTTTTATACGAATTGTTTATTAAACGACAAAAGGGAATGATTTTGTCGTACGTATGCGTCGACAACGACTTCCCCGCCGTCGTGACCATTATTTGAGTTTCGGCTTCCTTTATGCATGTTTTATGTGATGCGATTATGTTGAGGTTCTTGGGAATTATTATGAAGACAGGTGGTTCCGTGATAAACTAAGGGCGGGTGAGCCCGATATAGCTCTCCAATGAATTGGGTAACGTGAAGGAGTGAAACGTTATGGTTTCTATGAAGAGATTTATGGAATATAATGTGATGGGTATTCCAAACGTAACCAAGAGGGTTACTCCCTATGTAAGAATGTTATGAATGCATCAAGTTACCTTTATGTCATATGATTTCAATGATTTATTCATGATTTTATGCGGTATGTTAAAGTGATTATGTTTTATGGGTAATGTATGATTTCATTATTATGTATACATGTACTCATGTTTCATTTCCATATTTTTATATCCCTTACTGAGCTTTTTATGCTCATCCCAAGTTTTTGAAATGTTTTTCACAGGTCAAGGGAAGGGTACATGATGTGATGATAATGTCAAGGATGTTTCAAGAAAGAATCCATGTTTTATTTTAAATATGTTTCCATTGATGGGAAGAATGAATACTATCTTTTATATAACCACTTTTTTTAAATGTGGAAAGTAATGCAAGTTTCATGATCTAATTCTCTAAAACTCTAAACCTGAAAAGATCCTCAATGTGTAATCTTGTAATAACTCAAGATTAAGTAAGGTTTAAGGCTGGGGACTTATAGTTGGTATCAAAGGTCAGTTTAGATAACTTTAGAGGTTAGAGTATTCTTTATGTATAAGTGATAGTACCATAATGGATAGGATTCCAGAAAGAGTCCTAGTTTTAGATAAATTGAATGAGTAAGTATATCTTAGTGTTTATATTCCTCATCAGTACATGATGGTTATGTTGATATACTCACACTTACCTTTTTGGTTTTATTAAATGGCTGTATCTAGCAGGCACCAAAGTGACAATGGGTTTGAAGGAAACTGTGGTGGTTCTCCGATTAAGAGACTGGATGAGATGGGGGATTCAATGAGGAATCTCATGGTTGTTCTAAACCAACTATCAAGGATTCATGATCAACCACTTCAACCTTTGTGAGTTCTCTAATGCATCATATACAAGATGGCCAACTCGATGTGGAAATTCAGGTAATAATTATTAAGGTAACCATTAGGGTTTATATGATCTTTACTTTTTAGGTAATTATTGGTTACTCTATGATATGATGAAAAATGAAAGGAAAGAGATAAACTTGAGGTTAAAATATGTTATGATCATTTTTGAAGATTTTATCTTGTTTTGGGGGATGTTTTAAGAATTATATAGTTTTGGAAAAAGGACAACACACAGACCGTGTGACAACCCGTCGCGTCGGACAAAGCTGCAGGAATCGAACCCACAACCAAAGTGCGACTGGTATTTATCGCCTACCACTAGACTACGTGAAGTCCCTGGTTAGTTTGACTTATTATTTTTAGTTATATGATTTTATGAATTAATAGTAAGTTGATTTTGGGATATTTATGAAAATGATTAACCTATCACGGAGGATATGTGATTAGGTTATTTACTTTTCAATACGAGACTTTAAGAGAATCTGATGTTGTTTGGAGATAAATGTTACGATTTAAAATGGAAGAATATGTGACTAAATCCCTCAAATATTTGGGTTTCAATATTATTTTGGTTTACTTTGAATAATTTTATGGAAAAATTGATTATAGAATGGTCCTTGTTGAACTTTGGGTTTTGTTGGACAAATTTTGGAGATTAAGAATAGATTTTCTTTTTATAAAGGGTTATCCTTTTTTGGATTATCTGATCTTGTACTAACATTTTTGGTTTTGGTTTTGGTTAAAGTCTAAAGACATGGGAAGTATATAGTTATCTTTGGTGGATTAGGTGATTCTCTAGAAGTTGATTATAGTACCCTTAATGCGAACAAGTCTTTCTAAATACTTGTCTTTTGAAAAAACATATGAGTTTGATTAAGGAATCTAGTAAAAGTTGAAAGTCAACAAGATAAGTGATTATGTTTCCTTATGAATAAATTCCTCAATAAAAAGTAACTTAAAACAAAAATGTTGTCTATTAACTTTTCCTACTGGGGAATCGAATACCGTTTAACCCATCACAAGTTTGTGATTTTCTTGTGGTTAACTTTCTCCTAAACTTGTTTTCTATCACTCTCCATCAGAACATGACCCTATGTTTTCTCCTCCATGTCCATGTTTTCATAATTGTAATCCTAGTATGGGTTAACTCAGGTGACCTTTGTACTTATCTTTCATTATTTTAAAGTGATTGTTTTACCGACTCTTGTTCTGATGTGGGACTTTCAAGGATGTTTCCAAGCTCAATTTTAAAAAATTGAGAGGACGCAATTCCCAAAAAGGGGGGAAGGATGTAACACCCCAAGTAAATAAAGAATATGACATTTTCATATTTATCCATATTTGTGAATAAAATATTAATATGACTTTAAAGGAGAGGCTATGCTCGATGGCGTACCCAACACGCAACAACGAGTTTCTTGGGAATCATACGTTGCACTCTAATAATAAAATAATATTATTTTAAATGGTAGTTAACATGTAGCCGTTGTATTGGCGGGAATGTATATAAATAACTAAAATATGATTATATATGTTTTTAAATGTTTTTACATTTATCCAATAAAATATAAAGGCTTAAAATATGGAAAGAATTCAATTTTAGGCGTATATACCATAGTTTTCACTAATGGTTCACTTATCGCCTTTTGATGGAGAACCGTCATTAAATATAGTTTTGTTCACTCTAATACATTCTATTGGACCAAATAAAACTCTTCTTAATAATTGGGACATCAAAATTTACTTTGTGTAAATTTTTGGTATCTTTCCGTTAAAGGTCATTTTTTAATGAATAGTGTAAAATGTTGTATTTTAATTCAAAACCTCTTTTTAATATAATTTATTTATATGATTAGATTATCTTTTGAATTGGTCTTAAAGTGAAATTAGAATATATTTTTACCATTTAATCCAATAGTGGTCGATGGAATTAATTTCACTTTGAAATCGGACTTAAACTAGTGTCAATCTTTTGATACTTTTTATTTCACAAAAACACGCTATTTGTGTTGACAACGGGAATTAATTATTAAATTAATTAATTCAACTTATATGTTTTGAATTTTGTAATATAGACATAATTTTTTAATTCGGAATATCAAATATAGCTTAGGGTGAATTTTTGGTAATTTTCTGAAAAACTTCAATTTTTGATGAATAGTGAAACCACTAAGTGGTACTTATAAAAACTGATTTTCCGTTTAAATGAAAATTTGCCACCTTTGTGTTTTGAATTTCAAAAATCCAACATACATGGTTGTCATTAAGAAGTAAAATGTGGTTCAATAGGATTAAAATAATTTTTTGGTGAATAGTAACTTATTAAGTTTTTAATCGCGATTAGAGGTAATTAGTGTAGTTTAAGGTAAGAATAATGTTTTAATAAAATGAAATGACCTAGACACATGTCCTACCCTCATTGGATGTGTCGTGGCCGACCAAGAAAATCCATGGGTAAACTTGGAGACCCCATGGAGCCACTTTGGTTGGAAAATGACATAAATACCTTTTTATTTAATGATAAAGTAAAAATGGCACAAACATGAAATGTTTTACTAAAACAATTTTTACATGGGGTAATACAAGTCAAATTTTTTACTATAAATAGTCATTGGAAAGATAAAAAGATTTCCTACATCATAGTATTTTTTTTATAATTTTTAGACATTAAATAAATTAAATTATTTATGACATCATTATGATGCAGCGATGACCTCATTATTTAACGATTTAAATAAAATGGAAAGATAATTTAATATCTAAGAACTACACATGTAAAAAACCTATTGTATGAGTGGATTTCTAACCCTTATCACCTTACCCTAGAAATAAATCAATGTGGGGCCTTTAAAATCTGAAACTCTTTTGAAAAATAAAGTAACATTTTGTAACTTTACAAGAGTGCCCCTCCGCTTCTCTTATAAAAGGCCCCCACCTCTACCTCCTTACCCACACTCCAAAAGCCTTTGTCTCGGCCAAACCCAGCCCATTTTGTCTCTCCACTTCCCTCTGTTACTCCTCGAAGCCTCACTTTGGTAAGAAGTCTTCCCAAAGAAGCCTTTGAGCTCAAACAAAAGGGAGTTACCTGATTTTAAGGTAATGTCTTCACTTGTGTCTTTTTGTTTTATTTTGTTTCTCCAACCCCCTAAAATATTTTTATTCATTTATTTTGTAAACAATCCCATATCTTAAATATACTAGGATGTTTTTATAAGAAGTATTCGAGCTACACTTACAAACACCTACATCTAATGGGTAAAGAACATACTGTTTATGTGGATGGCGAATTTTTGCCTCCCGAAACGATGATTGTTCAACATTCTTCTAACACCTTCAAAGGTGGAAATTAAGATGACACTATATTTATATATGATATTTAATATATTTATGTTTTAATTAAGCTTATGTATTTTTTATTTATGGTGTAACTTTATGGTTTCCATTATGGGTAAACGTGATATCTTCATTTAAGGAAGTGCGGACTACCGCCCCCTCAAAGTGATTTGATTCGTTAATACCATATGTGGAACGTATAAAGGATATATTTAATGATATTATATATGATATAATAATTTAATTAAAATACTATTATCTATCATTATGTTTTAATTCCATTAAATATGAAATAGAAATGGAAGTAGCATTCATGCGTACGTACGGCTTACCATCTCCATGAACAGTACATTTCTTTTCTTATCTCAAAATGTTATGTAATATTATAAGTAAATATATATAATGGATATATATGTAATATATTTCATCTAAATTATGGATATCATTATGGAATTATAACATATATATATCTCTTTCATTTTGTTTTAATTCCATTAATATGACAAAAAAATGAAAGTAGCGTTCATGCGTACGTACAGCATACCATCTCCATGAACGTTGCTTTTCTTTTTTTTCAAATATTATGGAATAGTATAAAATGAATATTTACTAGATATATATGATATTTTAATCATTAATAGTATTCTGGAAATTATTTACTTATAACTACATGGGCAATCTTTTTTCAAAGAAGTTCATTTTTGACTCATGTACCAAACATCGGAAAAAAAGTCTGATATGAACTAACATTATTAAACAATTATTATAACATTATAATATGTGATATTAACTGAATAATAATCTCTAAAGGAGTTAATTAGGAAATTATTAATTGACCAAAGTTTATTATTCCGGAATATAAAGAAACGAACAAGACAAGTTGGACTTGAGGTAAGGGATCCTAGTCCCCTCTTTCCTTTTAAGTACACTCTTTTATGTCATTACTTTTAAAGCTCATTTTTCTTGTTATTGGGATGTTATTTTATATTAATATTACTTTAATTTTTATGTTCATGTGATGAGAGACCCTATTCTCTCTCATCAATCCATTTTGGAAGTTTTGAGTGGCGCCGTTAGGCTGCCGAATTTTCGTAAGAGATCTAACCTCTCTCTTTCTTTTTAAGTACACTCCTCTATGTCACTTCTTTTAAGCTCCTCTTTGTTATGTTGGGGGATGTTATTTTATATTCCTCTTTCTAAAAACTTTATGTTAATATGATGAAGTACCCTATTTGATCTCATCAATCCATTTTTTGTATGTTTTATGTGGCGCTGTTAGGATGCCGAGTTTTCGTAAGGGATTTTTCATCTCACTTTTATTCCAGTGAGATTTATGATACATTTTCCACAATTTCCTTTGAGTGGTGTATGTACTGCACATTATTCTACTCTTTGTGTAATATAATTTCGTTTATGAGTATTTACATCAATGATGTATTGTCCTTCTTTCATGGGGTGTATGTTTTGAAAGATACCCAAGTCGGTAAGGGAACCTTTCACCCTCCTCTTTTTAAAAGACTCATTTTTTTGGGTCTTCTAATTTTCATATTTTTATGTAGGGATATGTTCTCATATATCATTATTGATGTAAATTTTATGTCCAAGTGATGAGATACACTTTTTATCTCTCATCAACTCATTTTTATGTGACGCCGTTAGGCTGTCAAGGGAACTTCTTAACCCAATTTCGATTTCTTTGGGTTCAACATGTAGTTATTGAATATTTCATCCTTTGAATATGTGTGAATGACCTTTGATTATTTTACACTTAATATCCACTTATATTTGGTGTATTCATTTTTCATACATAATTATGTAATTGATTTATCCTTAAACCAAGGATACCGTCTTTGTATGGGACTTCATCTCAATCTCCTTTCATTGAGGCATATTCTGTTTTATACACAACCTTCTTTTATACGGCGTATAAACCCCTTTGACTTTTAAATTTATTCAAAAGGAATATTTTTTATATGAAGTGTTTATTAAATGACAAAAGTTAATGTTTTTGTCGTACGTATGCGGCGACAACGAATTTTCTGCCGTCGTGACCATTATTTGAGTCCCGACTTCCTCTACAAGCCATAACTTCTTTTTAAAAGAAAAATAAATACCATGTTTTACTTTTCTTTTATTTTGGTATTGAAAATAGTTTTCATAATGTTTTTATATCAATGTGTTGTATTGATATCTTTTGATTGAAAGGTGGAAATGTTATGTTTCCTTTATGCATGTTTTATGTGATACGATTATGTTGAGGTTCTTGGGAATTATTATAAAGACGGGTGGTTCCGTGATAAACTAAGTGCGGGTGAGCCCGATATAGCTCTCCAATGCATTGGGTAATGCGAAGGAGTGAAACATTAAGGTTTCTCCGAAGAGATTTAGGGAATATACTGTGATGGATATTCCAAACGTAACCAAGAGGGTTACTCCCTAAGTAAGAATGTTATGAATGAATCAAATTACCTATATGTCATATGATTTCTATGATTTATTCATGATTTTATGAGGTATGTTAAAGTGCATATGTTTTATGAGTAAAGTATGATTTCATTCTTATGTATACATGTACTCATGTTTCCTTTCCATATTTTTATATCCCTTACTGAGCTTTTTATGCTCATCCCAAGTTTTCGAAATGTTTTTCACAGGTCAAGGGAAGGGTACATGATGTGATGATAGTGTCAAGGATGTTTCAATAAAGAATCCATATTTTATTTTAAATATGTTTCCGTTGATGGGAAGAATGAATACTCTCTTTTATGTAACCACTTTGTTTAAATGTGGAATGTAATGCACGTTTCATGATCTAATTCTCTATAACCCTAAACCTGAAAAGATTCTCAATGTGTAATCTTGTAATAACTCAAGATTAAGTAAGGTTTAAGGCTGGGGACTTATATATTCCTTTAGTACGGGTGCTTTGGCAGCGTGGGCGAGTACAGGATGAGACCTGGGAGAGGGAGGCTGATGTACTATCACAGTGGCCGGAGCTGTTCAGGGTTTCTTCTTCTACGCCTCACTAGGGAAATTCAGGGAAGAATTTCTTTAAGGGGGGACGTTTGTAAGAACCCGGATCTTTGTTTTTTAGGTATGATTTCCCTTTTCTGGAGTTTTTGAGAAAAATTAAATTTCTTGAAATTTTTGAAGTACACACCATGTAATCTTTTCCCGCTCGAAGCCGTGTGTTCACCGTGTCCAGGCCACACACACGGTGTGTAGGGGTGAGGTGGAGGCTGATTTAAGCGGAGTACGAACAAACCGACTACACACTGTGTACTTTTTTTTCATGAAATGGACTAGGGTCGTGCCCGATCGACATAATCATCTTCTTCTAGGTCTGGTTCGACTGAGAGACGCCATAAGACTGTGAAACTTCTCTGAATTCCTGAGCCTCCATCTTTTGGCCGATTCGACTGCTGTCAATTGCGTTCAAACCACATCGGTGATTTCTTCTTTCTTCATGAGTTTCATTCCTTGATTCTTACTCCTTCTCATGTTATCATGGTTTGAGTGTTTTGTAAATTTTCTCTTATATACGACGTGCAAGGGAGAATCAGTCATCGTCGTTCAAGTATATCGATATCCAAGGATCGAGGTAGGTAGTCTGTTCTTTACCGTTCAAAGTCTTTCAGTTCTATGTGAAAATCCCACCAATACCCATGAATGGGGTATTTTGTGTTTACCTTTTTTCCCATTTTCCCACCTTTCTTGTATGCTTGTGTAGAGCTAAATTAATCACGTTAGAGGATATTTTTTTGTGCTTGGATGTTTTTCCATGCTTTGTTCTGGTTATGACTTTTGGGTTTCGTTTGCCTTTGGTTGTTACAGTTTTTTCCATGCCTTGTGACCATAAGATAGAGTGAGATCCATAACATGCTTTTTGTCTTATAGAATGTCATCTAAGTAGATCTATAGGTGTACTTTGGTTAGCCAAGTAGCTCTATAGGTGTACTTTGACCTTATAGCATTATCATGAACTGACTGGCACCGGGCTCTGAGAACCTGGTGCTATAGACTATAAGGGATAGACCAAGTGAGCTTCCCAGAGAGTCCTTGACATTATAGACTACAAGAGGGTATACCGAGTGAGCTTCCTCAGTGAGTCTTAGACATTATAGGCCACATGGGATAGACCTAGTGAGCTTCCCAGAGTGCATTCAGATATTATATACTACAGGAGGGTAGACTGAGTGAGCTTCCTTAGAGAGTCTTACTTTGTTTGAATCTTTTTAAGAACCTTCCAAGGCTATAGGAGGAATTGACCAAGTGGGCTTCCTCAGAGAGTCTATGGTACACATGAGGCTATAGGAGGAATTGACCGAGATAGCTTCCTTATAGATTCTCTAGAACTTGGTGATAAGAGGGTTAGACCGCATGATCTTCCTCAGAGAGTCTGTGACTACCCTAGACTATAAGGGTAATTGACCGAGTGTGCTTCCCCAGAGAGTCTCATAAATTTGTATGACCAAACCAGAGGGGTTAGGCTGAGTGCACTACCCAGAGGGTTGTGGTACTTCTTGGATAAGACCATAGGGAATGGCTGCATGTACTTTCCAGAGGGTTTCTTGCTTGTTATCTATTTTCTTCACTGCTGTTGTTGGTTGTGGATTGATTACTGTTGTGTATCATCCTGCTTACTACCTACTGTTTACTGCCTGCTGCTTTGCTGTTGCTATTTACTTCTTATTGTACTTTTACCTGCCATATACTCACAACTGTTTGGCACAAATATTCAAGTTAATGCCTACTAGGATTTAGTCTCACACCCTGTTTGGGTCATGATTTTGGGCCCAAACAGACCATGTTGTTGCAGTTATAGACAAGGGCAAGCTCCCTTCAACTTCTGGTACATGATTGTTTGGAGCAGGAGAGCAAGGGACCAAGCTTTGGCTTGCGATGCTGAGGAGATGTTTACCTTTCTTTTTTACTTGTTTTGGTAATGTGGTGTTTTTCAGCATTATGTCTTGTTTGGATTATTTCCAAGATATATATCTTGCATCATTCCATATGTATACATATGTGCTCCAGTTTTTAAATTTAGTCTTCCACTATTTATTATTGTTGGTTACTTACTACTTCCGCTATTGAATGTTTATTACTTCTGTTGTGTACTGTTCCAATGAGGTCATAGTTTCCCCACTATCACACCCAAGGCCCTCGCTGCTAGTCGGCAGCCTCTGGCATTTGGGGAAATGCGCTTGAGGCCTTGTGGTGAACTGGCTCAGAGCCCCGGTTAGTGGCATCAGCTAAGGACGTTACAAAAATGTTCTGTAAATTTAAAACAATGAAAATACAATCAATGAAATAAAAAGTATATCAGAAGAGTATAATTCAGTTTAAAATTTGTTAAATGAATCATTTGGTTTTCCAAAATAACATTTCCAAGATTTTAATAGATCAATAATTTTATCCTGAGAAGGTAACCCTTTCTCATAACTTCAGTGACAAAAATGATTTTTATGATTTTATTGAATATGGAAAACAAGAACTGCATGAAGGGTGTTCCATGTATTTGAAGTTTTATTTTTTTTACTGAAGTTGTATCATATCAAGTATTTTAATGGATTTAATAAAAAACAAATTTCAATAATTTTAGATTTTATTCATGATGAATTTAGTGAATCTATTATCTCTTTATAATTATATGAGATGAATAAAGTCATCAAAAAACATGGACTTGATTGTATAAAGATACATGTATTCCCTAATGATGGAATGCTTTTATAGGTAGAGAGTCTGATAAATAAGAGTGTGTAAGATGTCATAAAAGAATATGGATGTTAATGAACAATAATGAGAGTTTAAATCAATGAAACCCTTATATGAATCAAAAGATAAAAACTCCTACTAAGGAATTTCGTAATTGTTCCCTGAAAAAATACATGCAAAGAATATTCATATCATCTAAGACTACATATAACATGAAGTGGAATGATCAATATAATAACGATGGACTGATGATACATCCAAAAGATTCAACATCAAGGAAAATTTTTGATTTAATATATTATGATTTTTCTTCAGATCCTTGGAATTTATGTTTGGGATTAGATTATGATTGGTTTAAACCTATTTGTACTTTAAGTACCAATTATATCATTTGGACAATTGTTTTGATACCAAATAATCTACCTCCATGGATGTGTATAAAGAAGACTTCTTTCTTTATTTCTATGATTATTATTGGAAATAAAATGCATGGAAATGACATGGATGTATTCCCTCAACCTCTAATAAAATAATTGTGATAATTATGGTATGATAGCATTGAAACATATAATGATTCATTGAGAAAACTACTCATAATTCATGATTCTTTAATGTGTAAAATTAGTTAATTTTCTGGACTAAGAATTATATCTATTTTGAACACTCATACTAATTTGGCTCGTCCAGTTTTTAATTTGGATTTTAAACCACAACAATTACATCATAGAACAAAATGGTGTTTTATGTGACATAATTGATTTCTTGATGCTTCTCATAAATTCTAGTTTAACAATATGTGATTCAATGGAGATATTTAAATGAGAAATTCATTAAAGGTGTTATCTAGTAGAGAAATATTAGGAAAATTAAGGAATGTCACCGAATAATTTAGGAAATATCATAAATTTAAATAAGGGTTAAAGGGTTCAAGGTACATTATCAAAAGAAGACATAACAAAATAATGGAATAAAAAGAGTATATTTATCAAAATTTCTTATTAATAGTATAATTTGATACATCATAATCTTATCATAATGTATAAAGATAAGAACTTATATGGAAATATAATTTTTACCATAATTAATGAGTAGGGTAAATCAAATGATCACATTAATGCTCATAAGGATTTTGAGTTAATGAATATAAAACATGGTTTGTGGGTAAATGAGAATAAAAAGTAACCTTTATATATTTTTACAATGGAAATTAATGAGAAATAAGTATTCCTTAGAGAATTAAATAATGTAAACATTCCATATGAATATTAATGTTACATATCAAGGTGCATTGACTTAAAACACCGAATGTTACATGGATTTAAAAGTCCTGACTTACATATTTTTATGGAGAAGTTTTCTTCATTATCATTTCATAATACAATACATGAAAAATTATCTACAGTTCTATTTGCATTTTTCACATTTTTTAGAGATCTTTGTAGAGAAAATATAAATCCAAACAAGATTCATAAAATTCAAGAAAGAATTATTTTGACACTATGTCATTTAGAGATATTAGTCACCCTTCATTATTCATACTCATGATTTATTTTTCAGTTTATTTGGTTGAAGATGTTTAAATTGGGGGACCAGAACACCATCGATGGATGTATCCAATAGAGAGGTACATTTATATATATTTTTATTTTCATTGGTGAATTTAATTTTATCAAATAATTGCATAATTTTTTAATATAATAATTATTTTTTTCCATTAGGTATTTAGGTCATTTGAAATCAAAGGTAAGGAAGAAATATTAACCAGAAGGATATATTGCTGAATGTTACATAACTGATGAGTGTTTGACCTTATATTTGAGGTATTCCGATGGGACTGAGACTAGATTCAATCATTCTAGATGCTTTGATGACATCTCGACTAATTTTCATTCTAAAAGTAAGTCATCAATATTTCCAACTACTGGACAACCAATTGGAATGGGGTCAAATTTTACATTGACTGAATTAGAGATTGTACAAGCACATACATACGTGATACTAAATAGTGTTATTTCAGATCCATTTATTGAGGAATTGCAACTGCAAACAAAGATATGACTAAGGGGTTGAGCTCCAAATGAGTTAGAATTAAAAAAAGATGTTAATAAGGAGCTTGTCAAATGGTTCACCCATTTTTTCGTTATATAATCATATTCATATTCTTGATGTGTAGTTCTTTTTATATGTTTAAAGTAATAGCTTATATCTTTTTTTTTCTAGATAAATAACTTTGATAATTGAGCTGAAATATTGAATGATTTGATGTTTTTGGATTGAGGTCCTATAAGGAAGGCTAAGAGACTTGATTCTCACAATATTCCCAGCTTCAGGTTTCATACAATATATCATGAAGAAAACTTGAAAACTTAGAATACTAGTGTATTTAAATTTAGAGAGGAGGGATACTATGAGAAGATAAAGGATATAATTGAATCAATGAATCATGGACAATTTTTAGTTGTCTTATTCAATTTAATATGGTTCAACACTGATAGGGGTATAAATAAATATTTGTTACATTTTACTTCTATCAACTTATATCATTTGAGGGATATTGGTGAGTGTGAAATATATGACCCATTTCTCTTGTATTCGCAAGATAAGATGGTTTATTATATGGAAGATGAAATAGATGAAGGTTGAATTATTGTTGTAAATTTAAAGAAGAGAGAATTATATGATATGGGAGAGGAAGGTCAATTTGTGATTCATAATAGTGAACCTAATCTACCACAAAGCGTTGAACTATTTTTTTTGAAAATATATAAACAATAAAACTTTCAAGAGATGGTGAAAATGAATGACTCATCATAAAAGATGTTGATAACAATTAAGATAATGAATATAAAGATAATTAAATGTATAAATTAGAAATAAAAATACATTATAATTTCTCATTAATAAGTGTTTCATACATATATACATTTTTCATGTTTTTAATTTTTTGTAGAACATTCAGTTTTACATTTAAAAAAAATTAATATACCTTAACCATTTGAAATGTAGGAATTCTAAGAACAAAAAAAATTCAGTATCCTAGCCAATTAGCATCTCATATTACACCACCACTACCATCATCTTTTATTGATCCTAGTCATTCTATTTTACCCTAGAATTATAGTGAGATGGTCATGCTACCAAAACCACTAAGAATTTTATTGGCTAGCTTGTTTGTGAGATAGTGGGCTTCCCCATTAACATCCCCATGGTATTTTTTATTAAAAAACTATCACTAGATGAATAATAACCCACCATTGAGTACCCAAAAAATAGTACATATAAAAACTATCGCTTGACAATAAAAATATCTACTAAATGATTTTTTTACCATAAAATACACAATGGTTTACATAAAAACCACTAAATAATGTATTAATAGTTTAAATCATCATCATTAGTAAAAAAACGATGCATAGACCAAATTTGTTTGTAGTGAACCTATTCTAAGAACATCTAGAACCTAGTTCTATTAAGAAGAGAACACAGTGTAGGTGTAAGGAAGACCCAACATGAGATGTGTTCTGACTAGAAAGGGAATGATGGGTAGTGTAACTAGATAGTGTGTGAAACACTACACCACTGGGCAGGGTGTGCTAAATCATTAATTTTAATAATAATATATTAATTATAAAATTATAATTTTTTAAAAATATTTACAGATTTAAAAATTTATCAGAGGAAAAACCTACATATTTATTTGTGAAATGTAGGAACCGACGCCAAGTCAATCCGATTTAGGATTTTACAATGAATCCCATTAATACTTTTAGTCTTTGAAATAACTAAAATTCATGTTTAACCATTAAAACAATAAAAATGATCTTGTATTGACATAAAATCATGGTAAAACCACTATATAATTATTTTTTACATATAAAAACAAACAAAACATTTATTTAACATGTGGTGTATTCAGAATTACACAATAAGAAAATTTATAAGATATTATAGTCTTAAAAACCTTAATTAGGGGGTCAAGACCAATAAAAAAACATTATATTACCCTAAAATCAAGGGAAAATGAATTTTTATTTAATTTTTAAATGTAGGAACCGAAATTTTTTTATTTTGAATGATGGTTTTCCTGTTATGGTTGTAAACACATTTCTAGTGTTTTAAAACAATAAAACGTTTGTGGAATAGTCAAATATAAATAAAAATGAATTTAGATTGATATTAAATAATTAGAAAACAATTATTGAGTGATTTTTTTATGTATAAACACAAAAAAAATGTCAATTTAAAATAGAGTGTGGCCAGAATGACTCAGTAACCACTTCTTAAAGGTACAAAAACCATTAAAAACAAGCAATGGAGGGTGGTCAAAACCAGGAAACCGATGTCATATTGATCTGAAATTAGGAGAAAATAACTATATATTTAATTTTGAAATGTAATATTTAACAACTATCATTATGAATGATGGTTTTCATATTATGGTTGTAAACACATTTTTAGTGTTTTAAAACAATAAAGCATTTGTGGAAGAGTCAAAACCATAGAAAAAACATTATCTAGATGTGAAATCATTAGAGAACCCCCACTAAGTTATTTTTTATGTTTATGTGTAGAAAAAACATCAATCTGATGTGTGGTGAGGTCAGAATTACTTAGTTACCACTTCTTAAATGTACAAAAATCATTAAAAACAATTCGGGGGTAAAAACTAGAAAATAGATGTTATATTTCCTTGAAATCAATAGGAAATAACCATATACATAATTGTAAAATATAAGGACTGAGATAATTTCATTCCAAATGATGGTTATCCCATTATATCTGTAAACATGTTTTTAGTGTTTTAAAACACGAAAACATGCACTGAACATTCAAAAACAAAATGAAAACATATTGATATGAAATCATTGGAAAACCATTGATTATTTATTTTTTATGCAAAGAATAGAACAAATGGAAATCCTACTTGTGGTGTGGTTGGAATAACTTAGTAACCACTTCATAAAGGTACAAAAACCATTAAAAAAAAGTTGGGGGTTAAAACTAGGAAAATATTGTCATGTTTCCCTAAAATTAGGAGAAAATAACATATATTTAATTTTGATATATAGGAATTGAGGAAATTTCATTCCAAATGATTTTTTCCCATTTTGGTTGTAAACATGTTTTTAGTGTTTTAAAACACTAAAACATGTGTGGAATAGTCAAAACCATAGAAAAAGACCAAATATTGATGGAAAATTATTAGACAAACACCACTCTGTTTTTTTGATGTGTACACATAAAAAAATGCCAATCTGATGTGTGGTGTGGTTGGAATGACTAAGTAACCACTTCTTAAAGGTACAAAAACCTTTAAAAACAAGTATTGGGGGAGTCCAAACTAGGAAAATTACATCGAATTTCCCTAAAATCATGCAACAACGACCATATATTTAATTTTGTAATGTAGGAATTTCCAAAATTTCATTCCAAATTATGGTTTTATAATTATGGCCATAATCATGTTTTTAGTGTCTTAAAACTCCAAAACATGTGTAGAATGATCAAAACCATAGAAAACATCAAAAAATAGAAGTCAAATCATTAGAAAAATATTGATGAGTTATTTTTGACATGTACACAGAAACACATCAATAAAACATGTGGTGTGGTCAAAATGACTCAGTTTCCACTACTTAAAGCCATAAAAACCTTTAAAAACATGTGTTTGGGGGCCAAAACTATGAAAATGAAATTGGATTTCCTAGAAATTTGGCGAAAATGAGTGTATATTTAATTTTTGAATGTATAATCTAAAAGCACATCATTAAGATTGATGGTTTTCCATTTATGGATATAAACGCGTTTTAATTATTTTAAAACACTAAAAAATTCATGGAATGCTAAAAACCATAGAAAATTACCCCAGATTGACGTCAAATTGTTGGAAAACAACCACTGAGTTATTTTTGACATGATCTTATAGAAAAAATTCCAATATGTTGTATGGTGTGGTTATAATGACTTAGTAATTACTTCGTAATGGTATAAAAAGATTTAAAAACAAGTGGGGGGGGGGGGGGTCAAAACTAGGCAAACAATGTCGTATTACCTTGAAATTAGGGGAAAATTAAAATATTTGTAATTTTGAAATGTATAACCCAAAATCATGTTATTCCTATTGAAAATTTCCTATCATGTTTGTAAATACATGTATAGTGTTTTAAAACACTAAAAGGTTCCTAGAACGGTCGAAACCGTAGAAAATGACCAAAGATTGACATGAAATCATTTGAAAATGAATGATAAGTTATTTTTGAAATATATGATATACAATGATATCAAATTTTTTAAAATTATTTTATCAATTAATGTTCAAGCACACCGCATGTCACTTTAAAAATTAATTAGAATATTTACTTATCCCATTTTTAGTTTCATGTATTGAAACTTATCTTAAACTGGTAAGTTTATTTTTTTGAAGTTTTTTAATATATATATTATTTTATTTATGTTTAAATATCTTCTGTTTGATTAAGTAAATAAAAAAATTTATGTTCATCATTCTGAATATATTCAGTGTATTTTTTTCATTTATTTTCTCAAATATTCTAGTTTTAATTATAGGTGGAAGGTGCCGGTAGTGGGCATGAGGTTGGCCATTATGATCCATGAAATTATTTAGAAGTCAGTCATGTTGGTTCTTAGTTTACTTGGTATGTTAAAATTGTATCAATTATTTTAATGTAATTATGATTTATTATGTTTAGATTTAATTACTTTTTCTTTTTGTCCTAGTTTATGAGATTATGTGGTCATTTTTAGTTGATGAGATGTAGTGGAGGTGGATAGATGCAGAGGAGGTCGTGACATGGATGTATATTGGATGTGGAGTGGATTAAGTGGAGGCAAATTAATGTATTGTTTGAACAATGTTTGGGTTGACTGAGATTGAGGTTATATTGATTGTGGATGATTCTATATTTTTTAAGGATTTATGACATATATATGATGGTTTATCATATATTCATGTTTTAGATTACTACATGTCAATTTTTTTATATTTAATGTTTTTTATTAAATATTTAAAAAAATGATTTTGTGGTGGTTTGTAGTATCTAAAGAAAAATATATTAAATAATATTTGTTTATTGGTTGTTAGGATTAACCGCTGCTAAAACAAAGCACCAATGAACATATCTGTCGTGGTTCTTTAAAATATTTAAATTTTTCTCTGAATTTTTTTTATAAAAAACTAATGCTAAATAAAATTGTAACCACCAATGAATAATCCAAAAGAAACACATAGTAAAACCACCATATAATTATTAAAAATTCCGCTAAATGATTAGAGACTATCCAATACACAATGGTTTTTGAAACCACCATGATACTGATGGGTAGCGGTTTAAACCACCACTAGCCCACAAAAAACGCACCTCTACTTCCCCCTTTTTTAGTGAATTTATTTAATCCTAGGTTCCATTTATAGTTTTTTGTCTTAAATGTGGAGAACTGAAGAATTATCTCAGTCCATTTCCTTATCCAAAGGCTAACACTTAGACCAAGAAAGACCTATTCATAAATAAAATTATTGATGTATTTATTGGGATTCTATAATTATATTATAAATGTATTTTTATTAATGGTATTTTGGTTATGAGAATCATGAAATATTTAAGAATTCTATTAAATTTTAAAAGAATATTTGTCTTTATTAACTCGAGAGTTATGTATACCATCATGGGTTAATGAGTTTAAGATTTTTCATAAGTTTAAAGTTTTAATCACATATTTTTGGGTTCTATATGATGGGAATCTACCATGATTATGAATAAGTTGGGAGAAAATTAAAAAAAAAACATGTGTTTCAGTAAAAAAATATTTGATAAATAATGCCTTTACATTTTATAGACATATGTTTAAAGGTATTGATATACTTTAGGGTTAATATAACTATTAATTAAATTTTAATAGTAGTCAAATAAGATTATTAGGATTTTTGAGAAAAAAATAAATAAATTTTATTGAAAACCATAGTAAAAATGTTATTTAATGATTAATTTTATTTCAAGGATTCCATCATATTTTTTGGTCACATTATAGGTATTATATTAGTATCTTTTTAGAGAACGGATAACCCACATGATGGGTGATGAATCGACATGTCCAAAAAGTTTGTGGGGATTGAACCCATGAATGATAGATTATAAGGGTTTAACACCTGCCACTAGAATACAAAATTTTCTGGTTAATATGTCATTATTTAATGTTAAATGACTTTTAAAAGATATTAATGATGAAACAATGGTGTTGTTTTTTTTAGTTTTAGAGATTAATTTATTATATTGGATAACTTTTACTAACTATATTGGTTTTGGAAAATACTTAGAGATAAGTGGAATGACTTGTCATATTTTTATGGATCTTACAATCAGTTAAATGTGATTTTTATTGATTTAGGAAAAAAATCATTTTTAGATACTCATTTCTTAGAGTATAAGATGAATTAGAAATTGATGGAAGCATAACCAAATAATTAAATTGTTATTATGAAATATAAATTTATCATGTAAGTATATTTCCTTATATTATTATTTAGTAAAAAAAATCCTCACCTCTAAGAAAATTTTGATGAAACAATTTTTTTTCTAATATCTTTATTTAGGTTGAACTAATGATTTTTTAATCATCATATATTTATGGTTTTGAGGTCCTCAAATTCAATTGATCATTCAATTTCTTATTATCAATGACCTCAACAAATCTATATAATTATTTCTCATTTCATTCTATGTCTATATCTTCACTTTTCACCAATGTTCTCTTACATAGAAACATATTTTTATGTTATTCCATATGAAATTTTTATTTCCCTTTCTCTCTTATTAAGATAATGTTTTACTAACTCTTTTTATGATATAGGTTTTCAACACAAATAATTTTCAAATACCAATTACTTTGTTACCAACATATAATCACATGGTTAACTAACTCACAAAGTTAATAAAACAATCCCATTAAATCCCATATCAACCATTATATAAAGATTTATTTCAATTCCATTAATAGATTATTAACATTTTTATAATTCCTAAATGACAATTTCCAATATATTGGCACACCCTTGGGTTTCCATCAGGTCTAGTTTCAAAACTCCAATGTGTCCAATGGGATCTCTGAAGGGTCTCACAATCCCATAGGAATCAATTTTGTAATTCAATTAAAAATGGAATTTCCCAACCTGGAAAAGATATGATACAACTAAAAATACAAAATCAAAATCACTATTGGAATTAGAAATTAGACCACCTACCTTAAGATCATTAATGATCACTTTCAAACCAATAATATTAAATTTGATGGTGAACAATAAAATTCTAAAAGGTGGAGAAGATATATGATAAAACATTAAGACCAAGATCCAATGAAACAAGATCCATAAAAACCTATATCCAAACCACCCACAATAGAGAAAATAATCCCTCTTAATGGGGAGATAAAAATAGGAAAGAGAGGAATGTAAAATAAAAATATATCACATACTAAAAGAGAAGTCTATTAATTTTATTGGATATTTAATTAGAATCAGAATAAGTTTTATAAGCATTGTAATATTCACAGAGGCCTCAAAAACAAGGGAACATGTTTTATATAGGTAAGGGGTGAATAGGGATAATAACCATGGGTTTTGTAAAATTTAATCAAATTTTGGGGGTTTCAAAATCCTACATGCATGGTTTCTTAGGTGGGGTGAAAGTTTTCAAAACCATATAGCTTTAACATGCACCCGTACTATCCTAGGTGCAGAATTTCTATTAAGAAGGTTTATGGTTTGAAAACCCATGAACCAAAAATTCAAATTCCCTCTGTTAGAGGGTGCACAATTTTCTGGGGTTGGCACACTATTTTGGAAAACTGTGCACTTACAATAAGCTCTCCAAAGGCTTCCAATACACACTGAAACTCACTAGAGACAATCTAACAAAAATATATACTAAAAAGGGTAAAATAATACCTAAAAATGATCATGAGACGTCTATATAAAAGTTTGGATCTTACAATCTCCCCATCTTATAATAGATCATCCTCAATCTGTATACCCATGTATTACTATGTTTTAATGTAAAAAAGGGTTATACCACTAATACAACATATCTTCTCCCCTCTCCCATTTTCCATCTTGAACATGACCATGGTTCCATAACAATTATTCAATTGACATGGCCTTTACCCGCAAAAATTTCTTACTGCAATCCACAACATGAATCAATTGGTCCTAAAAGGAAACATCAACCTCAATCTCAACATTATCTACATTGATCACATGATAAGAGTCAAGGTGATACTTCCAAAGTTTTGACACATGAAAAATATCATACATATCTCCATACCTATATGGAAGTTCCAATCAATATTCTACCAGTCTGTTCTCTAAAAAACCTCAAATGGTACAACAAACATACCTTCCAAAATTCCCTACCTCTGAATCCTATGATGACCCAATATTTGTGAAACCTAAAGGAATACACTATCACCCACTATAATCTCAAGGGGTCAAAGACATTGATCAGAATAAATTTTTTCAACTCTGTGAAGTATCTATACATTTTCGAATCAACTAAACTTGTTGTGATGTCTTCATCATGAGATTCGGCTGAAAAAACTATAACTCACCTACATCCATCCAGTATATAAGTGATATTCCTGACCTAACATAAAGTACCTTATATGGTTTTATATGAATATTTTCTTGATAACTATTGTTTTAGGTGAATTCTTCTAGGGATAAGTTCTTTTCCCAAGTTGCTCCACTCTCAGGGATGTATGCTCTTAGTATGTCCTCTAGCACCTAGACAGTACACTTTATTTGACCATCTATCTTTGGGTGGAAATAAGTACTCAGAAGTACCCTTAGTACCCAAAAACTTTGGTAAGCCTTGAAAGAAGCATGAAATAAAGTGATAATCATTGTCTGAAACAATGATCCATGAAACCCGTTACAAACACACTATCTCTCAAACATAAATATCACCCAATAGATCAAATTTGAAAGTCTCATGGGTAGGAAAGAAATGGGTTAATTTTTTAAATTGTTCCACGACCATCCAAATCAAATAATTCTTTAGAGGTATCCATGGAAGAATGGCCCAAAATCCATGGGAAATGCATCATAGTTACATTCTGGAATTAAAAGTATATATAGTAAACCACCAGGTTGTTGATTCTCAACCTTCACCTACTGACATATGTAACATCCTAACACAAAACCTGCAATCACCCTTTTCATTCCTACCCACCAATACTATTGATGTAGGTTATAGTAATTTTATTTCAAACATGTATGCACTACCCACCTCAAGGAATGAAACTCACACATCAACTCCTCAAACATAAACATAGGCATAACAACATAGTTCCATATATAGATGAACTCATAGTCCTCTATAATCTAATTGAAATGTGACTCTCCACCATCAAGGATTTACCTTATGGATAAACACTCTGAAACCTTATAATTCCTCTCCTAAACCCTGATCATAAATGTGGAATAAATTGATAAGGATATAAGGGTTATCTAATTTTGTCTCTCCTAATCCTCAATATACATCCCTACTAGTAGGGTAATCATGTTCCACTAAGAAATGGAATCCAAAACTACATATTTCTATGTATTCTGGATAAAAGAGTCAGTAACACAATTTACCTTTCCGAGTGTATAGAATAGATCATAGTTAAATGAATGCATATACTCAACCCATCTTTTATAATAAAGATTAAAATATCCCTATGAAAAGATATACTTTATGATTTTTTGGTCTATATACAAAATTTAATTTTCACCTATAAAGTATTTTCACCAACACTTTAAGGAATAAACCATCACTGCTAACTCAAGATCATGTGTAGGGAAATTTAATATATGAAGCCTAAAATATCATGACCCATACAAAAAAACTTAATATGATATCACCAATACTACTCCAAGTCCGATCCTTGATATATAAAAAAATATGGTATAATCCTCACATAGCTCAGGTTGGATCAAAATTAATGAATCAATCAAACATGTCTGTAACTCCGAGAAATAATTCTCACATGATCCAAACCATTGAAAATTGATCCACTTATTGTTTAATACTGATAATGGTGATTTTAAATTAAAATATTCTTGGATAAACATTCAATAATAACCCTGTAAACCTAAATGTTTTGGATATAATAAATATTAATGGGATACTCTGAATAAAAATGTCGGGACTTTCTCTGGATTCACTAACACTCCTTATTTAATGATGATGTGACCTATGAAATTTAACTAGGTTAATTCAAAATTGATACTTAAATAGTTTGGAATATAGCTGATTCTCTATTAGTATAATCAGGATGATGTTATAATTCTATGAATGATCTTCATGATTCTAATATTACACTAGTATTTAATCCAAAAAAAAACCACAAACAGATCTATGTATAGGGAAAGATTTAGTTCATCATGAACATAAACATATCTGTAGTATTCATCATCCTAAAAAGAATCATAATGAAACCATATAGTCCATACCTACTTGAGAAAGAATCCAATGGTATATTACAAGGTCAAACTCTCAACTGATGATACCCCTATCTCAAATCATTCTTGGAGAAAACACAATATCCTCTCAACTGATCAAAGAGATCATTGATATGTTTAATGGGATTTTAGTTCTTCATGGTCATCTCATTCAACTTTCAGTAATCCACATAGAAAATAAATTTCCCATCAGCCTTATTAGAAAAAAAATTAGAGAACCCTAAGGAGACATAACTAGATAGACATATACATTATCCATCAAATCTTCTCAAAGAGTCTTATGTTCTAGAAGCTCTGTTGGTTCCAGTCTATAATTTGTAATGGAAATTGTTTCAACTTTAAGAATTAGCTTAATCATAAAATCAACATCACTCTCAGGTGGTAGTCCTGATAAGTCCTTAGGAAGCACATCTCAAACCAGCCCACAATGTGTAGAAATTCATCATGATTTAAACACCCTTCATTCATAATAAATATTTAATCATGGGTGGTGAAATCCCCCTAGTTCTTGATGAATTGGTCCTGCATGGTCTTCCTAGATATCTCATTCCCCACGATAAACATAAATGTTACCCTCACAAGACATAAAGGTCACTCTAATGTGGTGAAAATCTCTATGGGATTAGTTTTATATCAACTAGTCTATACCCAAAAATCATGTCAAAACTTGATATATCAATTATGTAATGATCCCAAAGGAAACGATACTCACCAACCTCAAGATAACACCCCTTACATAAACATATGTCCCTGTGAATTGTTTTACATTAATGTATCCTATGTTTCTCTAATCTACTAAAATGGGAACCCTTTCTCTAAAGTACCACATCCACTACCCCGACCCACATGAACAATATTACTCCATCTACCAGACTGGTACAGTGTACAAGATCCCCTTCATATACTATAGTTTGGTCTAGCTCCTCCATCACTACTCATATATCATGAGTTCTTAGAGAATCTCTATAGATAAACCATATTTCCCTGATATTTTACCTCTACACGTGGTTTGGGAAATAGGTTACAAAAGTTACTTGGCCTACAATACTAATGGAAAAGAACTGGATTATTTCTCTATGTAAATGATCCTCCCCTATCCACTATTCTTTCCATTTCTCTAGTTAACACTTTTATAGAGACACTTCCTACCCTTAGATGACATACCTACGATTGTCTAGTAGAAACCTCCTATACTTCAATGGAATCCTCCTTTAGGTTCCCCTTAGATATGAGAGCCTGACTCACCACCTTAGAAAACTACTTCAATTGAAATATGATAACATGGGACTTAATCTCACATTTCAGTCTTTCTTAAAAACATCTCACTTCATTTTCCTCATCCCCTACCAGTGTTGTAAAAAATATCCACAAATTAGTGAAGTGAACTTCAAAGTCCATCACGAACAGACTCCCCTAGTTTACCACATAAACCCTTCTACTCTCTTCTACCTGAGAATCTCTTTGTAAAAGTTTTCTAGTAACCTATCCTGAAAGTCATTCCATACAATGTTTTCTAGCTGCTCATCCCGAGTTTGAATATCCCATCAATACTCAATTGATCCTTGCAACATATATGTGTAAATCTTGAATATATTCTCCAAACAAGTCTCTAAATGTTCCTGAATTCTATATATTGGATCAATCTAAAACTCATCTACCTCAGGTCCTTATTCTCTGGTGAAGGTTGATGGGTGCTGTAACTGGAACTCCTGTGTTTGGTCAGACATATTTCAAAAATCCCTCCATGGGTCTCTTTATATAAAATTTATAAATTGTGAAAATTTAACATGGAAATTCCCTTTTGGACATTCATCCAAAACCATCAGTGCCCCTAATTCCACTATTGGAGCATTATTTTCATCCATGCACTCATGTCATCATACTAATAAGATTCATCATAGAGGAATGTATCTACAATGAAAAAAAATGTCTTTGGACACATAACCCATCATTAACTCATTTTAACAAGAGTAAATTAGATGAATCGATAAAAATTTATTCCTCATACGTCAGCACATGGTCAAAATCGAGACACTATCACTACCCTTAACCATCCCTCACCCGGGTCACAAAAAACATAGGGAAAAACACTTTCATAATTCAATTTTATCATTAGAAACCCATTTTTATCCATTTTAAATTACATCATGTATCATTATGTTATCATTTTAAATTCATCATTAGTTAATATTTAATTAAAAAATAATCAAATAAAGAAAATCATTTTCACGTATTCATAATCCCCACAAAACTTGGTATCCCATGCGTGACTAAAATGATTCTCGTCTCAAGAAATCCTGAGTTCCTAGAATTATGCATGTACACTTAACTCCCATTCAATACCAGAAAATGTGTAAAATGTAAAAAAATAATAACAACACAAAACAAGTGCTTCACCCAAGGTGAAATAACATTCAACTATAATAAAAAAAATAACTAACAACAATACCACCCTTGGTACTTGGGATCCCCCCGCACGTATGATAACTACTCCCACACACGATATCATGACCAAGGCCCGACTCATCCTAGTCTCATATATACCTTTCTCAAACATCAATATAAATAATATAAAATAAATCTCCTCTAATTTCACTTTGTACCATATTGACCCTTGGGCCACATACCAGTACCCTGATCCAGTTCATTACGTAGCCCCAGGCATGCTTCCCCATATGCTAGAGGCTTCAAAATATCAATGAGAGTGTAATATGTAATGTGGAGAGACTATAACCACTTTATCAAATAAAAAATTGTGGAAATATATAAGAAAATAAACAAGATAAGAAAATGAACAATAATAATACATAAACATTATAAGACCAAGAATCACATTTATAAATCCAAAATAGGGAAAATGACCAAAAACAAAAATAATAGGTATGTAATTCCATAATAGTTTTAGTTTTAAAATGAAAATCCCAAATAATGATACACTAAAAACTACTAAGTGGGAACCAACATCATATACGGCTCCCTCATCCATGCTTCATCTTAGATCATAAGTCATACATCTATCATAGGGTCCTTTCCCTTATCTTTTCCTACTAACATGATGTCTATTTAGGTACCAATCAGGAAGCCTATGTAGGGTGTGGGTACAACTTATTAAGCCATAACTAACAATGTCTAAATAAATATATAGTCTAAAATAATGAATACAGTTGTATAAATAATATAGAAAAAATATAAAAAGTAAAAAGGTTTCACATTTATTATTCTTTAGTCAACCATATAGGACCTCAGGTTCACGGTGACAGTTGAACCTGTCATAACTACTTTGTTTTATGATAGAGTCTAAACCATACTTCATTAAAATATCACAATTCATTCTTTCATGGGATTTAATTATTCAATTTAATTCCCAATTTTATTTTTGGAATCTTGGAGTATCAATCCATGTAACAATATCTTAGGCACTCAGAACATCAATTAAATAACAATACCAGGGTCCTATAGAATCATTCTAGAACCCAAGGGTATTTAGAGCACCAGTTTCTATCCCACATCTCATAGGTACATGGATCATCAGTCCCAATACCATACTTCATTGTTAAAATTCATGCATCAGGGTCCTAGAGCATCTGTATGGAACTCCATGGGTATTTGGAGCATCAATTACCGACTCACACTTCATATATCAATAAATCACAAACATCACATATACCACATTCATATAAAGATTCAAGATCATTAACCCTCTATTAAATCATTCTCATCATGATGCACTATTTCAATTATGAATCATAACTATGGTTATTTACTTTAATCACATGGAAAAACATGAATGATTCACCATTAATTCAATTACCACCATTTAATCAAACAATTAAATAACTCATAAATTATATGAAAATCATCCGATTAAATCCAATTATCAACTACCCAATAAGTATTTAGTTTAATTCCATTAACCCATTATTCAATATTTTAAATCATTATATCAAATATACTTGTACACCACATGGGTTTACATCAAGCCATGTTTCAAAACTCCAATCGGTCCAAGGAGATCCATGGAGGGTATCATAGTAACATGGGAATAAATTTGTTAATTATATTTAATATAAAATTTCCAAATGTAGAAAAAATAGTATAACTACAAACACAAAATCAAAAAAATATATATGGTAATTAACAATTAGACAACCTAACTCATGATCATTGATGAACGCTCACTAACCCATAATCCTAAATTCAATGTAAAATGATTGAATACACAATGGGTAAGGACATATTAGATCAAATACTAGGACAAAGATCCAATGAAACAAGATCCATAAAATCTTATATCTAAACCATTAACAAAAGATAAAATCATCCCTCTCAAAGAAGAGATAAATATAGGCAAGGGAGGAATATAAAACAAGAAGAGATCACATATTAGAAGAGTGGCTGATTCCTTCCACTGCATATTATATTTGCATCAGAAGATGTTTAAGAAGCCTTAGAATCATCATAGGAGCCTCCAAAATAAAGTTCAAATTTTTAGGTCAATTGGGGATGAATAAGGATAATAACTGGGAGTTTGAGAATTTTTAATCCAATTTTTTGGGGTTTAAAATACCATGTATAATTTCATAATAAGGATGAACTGTTTTCTAATTCCCTATACTATAAGGGCTGTATGGTTTCTTCTAAGTGGGTGTATATTTTAAAAAACTATGCACCAATTGTGAAAACATTACCTATTTTAGGGTTCATGGTTCACTAGGGGTAGGTCCATGGTTTGGGAAAACCATGATCCAACTGTGCACTGCACAAAAACCCTTAGAAGGCTTCCAAAACTCACCTTACATCACCAAAGAAAATATCCAAACAAAATAAGTCTAAAGAAAGTGTAAAATAATACATGAAAAGGTGCACGAGACATCTCTAGAAAGGTAGTGATCTTAAAAAAACTTTCATAAGAACTCCTCATTAAAAGTAAGTATCACCATGAGGGTTGATCAAGCACTTATATCTATGGTTTAATTACTAATTATGTAATAGAAGTATAATTCTTAATTAATATATATCTGATGGATTTTAATTTATTATGCATAAATTTTATATTTCTTACCTTTTACATGTCTTTTTAATATTTAGTGGATTTTACTTAATTAATTAACCATGATCGATAAAACATTTAAGCATAAAAATTTATTTATATTCGATATTTTCAGATTAATTAATTTATTTATGTGATTTTGGTCTTGAATACATTAAATAAATAATGAATAATAAGTAAATAAATTAATAAATGACCCAATTCTGAGCTTATCTAATGGTTTATTTAATTAACATAAATTAAATCAACCTTTGATATAAGGAAAATAACTCATTGTGTATGTCTTGGTATGAGTTATAATATTCCACCAATCCACATGTGTATCACCTAGGTTTGAATCATCCAAGTTCCATTTTGAACAACCTCTATGTTCCTTAGGATACTCCATTTATTACAAGTATTTATAACTCACACACAGGTGATGGGAAAGAGAGGATTGGTTAATGGGGAATTACATAAATATCTATAAACACATAGGTCCTACATAATAATAGAGGGAGGGATGAATCATAGGCCATAAAATTAATTTAAAAATTAATAATTTCAAACCCATGCAATCAATTAAATTAAATAATGGAAACATATACATAAGTATTGGTCAAGCACCTGAACAATCATACACATGCAACAAATACACAAAAGTAAAACCAATTGAAATTCATTACTATTTTTTCTTTATTATTACGAAAAACATGATCACATTAATTAATTAATTAATTAATCAATAAATTATATTTCATCTTAATGATCATCCAAACTTATTTAGAGACACCCATCATTAAAGGAATTAATGAAAAATGAACGGTCGAATAATTAATTATAGATTACTACAATAAATTAATTTTGAATTTAAAATTCTTTAAAACCATCATTAAATTTTCAAACAAACCAGGTATTCCAATCAAAAAAATAATATTTTAATTAAATAATTAGAAATTTAATTTAATTTAATACCATCCATTATTGGGAGACTACACGGTGTATACTATCACAGTATACATTGTGTATCTCATTTTCCATGTACCCTAGTTACACACCTGGGGATTTAGAATATATCCCAACTGAAGTACATGGTGTATACTAACTTGCTACACATCATGTTTTCAACTTTCTTTGTTCCTCATACTCATGATTACGATTTGACATGTATCTCAGTTTCTTAAATGATTCATACTATTGAGATATATGTAGTGTGATCTGAATGCCATGTGTTTGTGAAAACCGATAAATAATTCAACATGTTCCTCAAATTAATAACCACATGACATATACAAGCCAGATACACATCATGTATCCCTCATTACATGTTTCCATATACCTTGACAGGGAACACTTTGGGTTTTTTAAACATGGGATTAATAAACTACACATCGTGTACACTAGATACATGTTGTGTACTTCATTAATACAAATGGTTTTTAATATCATGGGATTTGATAATATAATTAGCTATATAGATTAAATTTTTTTGCAAAACCATGTATACTACATGGTATATATTACACCTATTCATTCATTAATATGACATGTAGTGTTCCAGTTTGGTCGGGTCTACATGTAGTGTGCAATAAATACACCTGATGGAGTTGTTTCTAGGTGCATCATGTATCCCATGAAATGACTAGGTGTAATGAACTTGGGTACAAGGCATGTAATCTTGCTACACACTATATAATCACATTATATAAGACCAAAAACATTGACAATTTCCAATGGAATCTCTTGAGGTTCTTCATCTGTTTCCAGACTTTTAATAAAATAAAACACTAGATAATGACTAATGTGTCCATAAGAAGTTAATTAATGATCAGATTAAATAATTAATATTATTGAAATTAAATATCTAACCACTAATTCATATATTGATCAACAATCAAATAAATAATTGTAAAATTGAAACAAGACTGATCTGACACCATTGAAGGTTTTGGGTGTAGCGGAAGCACATTTGGAGGGTGATAAATTAAAATTAATTTTAATTTAGAGACTCATAAAACACAATATTAGATATTTACATGTTAAATTTGTAATTAATTTACATAAATTTATAATAAATAATTACCTTAGATTAGTATCTTTCCTTGATGATGATATTGTTCTGTAAAAAAAACTTTTACATATTACCTTCGATGTACTATAAGGATCTAAGTGAAGATTTACTCTAGTGGTGATTCACACCACTACGTTGATCATAGAGTGATATTGATTGATATTTAGGTGAAATCTTGAAATATCAATTATCTAACATTGGTCAAAATTATTTCTTGTTATGTAGTCTTAAATGATTCTCTCTAGTTCTTCTCATTCTCGAGTGGAAGAGAGGAAGAGGAGTCAAGAGAGAATTCCATTATGCTCAACAATTATTAGTTCTCAATAAACCTACATAATTGAAATAACCATTTATTTATAAATATTGGGTTTATTTAACACCATTATCTTTTATGAAATATTTTTTTGAATAAATTTAATTTCTTTGATATCTTACATTACACACAACATCGGGTTTTAAAGAATAATGATATACAATTAATATTATAATTTAAAGAAGATTGTTATAAACTATCCATTAAACACGGTCACATAAATAAGAATAAAAACATTTTAAATATTAATTATAATTGTTTTATATAAATAAAATATACTGAAAAAGTACTTCATTTTTAGTAAATCTATTATATTATTCAAAAAATACAATTTTATCAAAAAATCTTTTTATTGGTTTTAATGGAAAAATAATAAAAGTATTTTTTCCACTTTTAGAAAATTTATTTGAAAAAATAAACTTCATTTCTGAAATATGCAGGTCAAAATTTTCTTTAATTGATTTTTTTTAATTTTCTAAAAAGATTAATTTTTCGATTAATAGTAAGAAAATACTAATTTTTATTAAAAACCACCTTTTCCTATAAAGAATTTACAAGATCCATTTTATTTTAAGATGGTTTTAAATGTAATATTAGTTTCATTAGATATTTTTTTAAATAAAGTTTATTTCCTTAAAATCATTTTCATATTTATGTTTTTTATTAAAACATTCGATACGTATGAAAATTTTCTCTTTTAAAAACCATTTTTTCATTGCATTTGTGAGTTTAATTTTAAATCAAAATTTTCGATTACTATGAATAAAATTTGGAAAAATGTATTAAAATTTTGGAATAATAATAATTAATATTTTGTAATAAGTTAAACATATTTGTTTTTAAAATTAATAGTAAAAATATTAAAAATTAATTACCATAGTTAAGGTTAAAATGAGTTTATTGGGGGGTTAAAATAAAATGAAAAGGGGTAAAATGACATAAAAACATATCCAAATACCATATTATATGCGTATTTTGAACTTATCTAACATAATGTTTCTTAATGATTAATTATGAATTCATTTATCATGTTTAAAATGTGGGTACGTCTTTTTATTTTCAAAAATACCAAGAGTGTCCTCTCCCCCACTTATAAAACTCCACCCCTATCCTCTCATATTCACACTTACAAAACAATTTAGTTTATCCAATACCTACCCAAATAGATTCCTTAATACCATCTCATCATCCAATATTCATTATTTTCATTAAGAAACCCTACAAAGAATTCTTTAGGTTTAAACCTAAAGGGGTTATCTGAAGAAGCGCTATAGTCCTTAACCCTACATTTTCATTTTATATTCTAACTTAACTCATTAAAATATTATTCAAACATGATGATATAATAACATAAATATATATTATATAATGATATTTTATTATGTAAATGGCATGACCTATATCTATCTCCTCTTCCGTCATGTGGGAAATGAAACCCTTGATTGTGTGTACGGTGTACTACCACCTCGTGAACTGATGTAATTTGTTTTCTGTCACCACCTCTCACAACTAGATATAATGAGGTATTTAATTTTATAATATATTTTTGACATAATTATATTTCAATAATTACAATATATCATATAACTTCTTACTTTTCATTCCATGGTAATATGAAATTATCACTCTTGTGTATGGTGGACTACTGCTTCGTGAAGCGATGCGATTTTTTATTCATTTTCTCCTTACATAGATGATAATAAGGAAATTTTTGATAAAAATATATGATATATATGACATATAAATGATTTAGAAATGGTAATATATTATTTCTCTTTATTTTATTTCATCCATTTATAAAAAGAAAACATTATTCAGGCATAAGTACGACCTATCATCTCTATGAATAGTGTAATTAATTTAATATGTCTAACTATAACAGAATAATGTAATCCATATGATGGAGATTTTATCTATAAATAATGGAGTGTTTATCTTTCATTGTATCAATACAGATGGCTCGTAAATCCTAAGAAAGATTCATGGTATTTTCCATCATTTTAAGATGTTCTCAATCGGTGGATTTCACCATCATGATAAATATCGTGATATAAGTATTAGATAATCTAATCTCTCAAGAAGTGTTATAAATATTCAGTTCATGGTAAGTGAATTTGGTATATTATGGAGTTTAAGGATATCAATTCCCAAAATGGATTTGTAGAGAATGCATCTCATAAAGATGGTGGGGTTCATGTTGCGGACTCAAGTCTGGTTGGGTGGTTATGATAAATGAATCTTGGGGAAGATGGTGATCTGGGTAGATACTCAGATTTGTGGTTATCTAGGGTGTGTGTTCCTGGTCATGGATGTGACGACCTCAAAAGTAGGGAGTTATCTTAAAATTTGGGATCACGATGGGCTACAGAGGTTCTGGCTGTGGTGATGCTTCGTGACATGATCCTGGAAGCGTTTAATGTAGCATTGATGACGTCGAAAATGGGAGGCGATGTCCTTGAATTTTTTTGGATTTGGGATCTTGGTGGGTTATTTAGATTTCAGTTGTTGGATGAAGTGATGCTTTGAGAGTATATATCTCAAAGGTGTCCAATACAGTGTAGACGACTCAGGGTTGTGACGACCTCGAAAGCACTGGCGATGGAGGAAAATTTGAGGAGGGGTAACCTCAGGGAATGGGTGAAGACTTTGATGGGGATCTGTGAAGAATGCACATGCCATCAACCGATGGACATGTCAACGATGGGATCAGGAACAAGAAGTGATGGTATTGGTATTACATTGGATTATTTTTTGATGACAAGCTGTCAAGAATATAAACCGCCTCGGTGGGAGGCAATGACTTTGGGACACACATGGAAACTTTAAGATGGGGTGTTTCCAAGTTGGATTCGGTTTTCATTTTTTACAGGATTTACGGTGGTTTCCCTATAATCCATGATAGGGGACATTGAAGGGTTTATCTAGAGATCACTATAATGGTAATAGATTTACTATTTTCTATATGGGACTGAGTTTTTGGACTTTAAGCCTTTATGTTTTTGGATTTATATTCTTCATGATTGTGGGTCTACAGGCCACCGTCTGTGTATTTGTTTGACATTACCTTTTAAATAACATTTTGTGGGATCATGGATTTGGTAACCCAAATCCATGATACAACATAACATCATATAATGGAATAATGTAGTTACATATAAAACTAATATATATTTTATATATATTATGTGTAAAATTCTATAGATTATGTAACTAAGATAAAAGTAAAATGACTAAAAATACCAAACCAAAACATACATGAAAAATGAAGTTGTTTTTACAGAAAACATGATTTTAACAAATAATTGTAAATATATATGTAATAAAAGGTCATAAGTAAATCATATATTGAATTATAAACATTATTATAATTATGTAATAGATATATAATAAACTTTTATTTATGATATTGTAGGTTCTAATGTGTACAACAGAATTTGAGACTTAGTGTGAGGGATTTCTTGCCTATTTTTTATTTGTGGGAGACATATACCATATTCACCACTCATTTTTTATGGTGTATATACTTCCCCTTTTACATGTTATATAATTAATCTACTAATTTCCATCATATTTAAAGTTTCTTTTTATGCTATCCTTTAATGTGTTTTATTATTCAAAAGTTTGCAAAGTGGGATGGGGTTTTCCTCTCACATTTATTTCTATAGGACACATACCTCAAATAAAACATATTTTTTTGTGGTTTATATACTACCCATTAATGTATTTTATGATCCCTATCATGATAATTATGGTATAAAATTTTCTATATAATGTTATTTCTTTCATGTCTCTTACGATTCAAAATATATAAAAATGGTACTGTTTTTATGTAACAATTTAATTATTTATGAGTGTTGTTTATGATTAAGTTCATGATGATAAAATATTATGATACATTTATCAATAAAATCATAAATATTATTATCCTCTTGTTATTTCATTACAATACATTTTGTCCTTTCATTTTCCTCTCTTATTGTAATCAATATTCTAAAAAAATGTTTTCAAGGAAAAACTATATTTATTTCTCTCTTCGGCCGAAAACCCTTTCTCTTCCATATCCATGTTTTCTAATAGTGTTTTAAATAATGTTTTTAATATTATCTTTTTATTTTTTAATTTCATTTTATCCATGATTTAATTTTTTCAAAATCTTAAAAAAGTAATCTTCTTTTCATTTTTGAAACAAGACCCTTTTGGATTTTACCAAAAATATGAAAGGAATACTTGTTTTAACAAGTAAGAAATGAATTATATTTTTCATCATCATTACCAATCAAGGTTTTAATGATTCTTTTATAAGTTTGAGACTTAAATTAAAAAAGGTATTTTAAAAATTATTTATGAAATTTTAGTTTTTAAAAGTTAATTTTTTAATTGAAAAGTTTATTTTTTTGAAGAAATGTTCTTAGTGATCTTTCAAAGTAATTTCCCATCATAGATGACATCCTTTTACATTACTTAATATTTATTAAGGATATGATCAAATTATATAGTCCTTATTTTTTATCTATATTTTTTATGATTATTGTGAAGAGATGTTTATGATACACATTTCCTTTCCATGGGTTATGCTATGACGAAGTGATTTGATGATTATGAGACCGATTTCATTTTTTAGGGGTTATTATATGATGAAATGTTTATGAAACATATTTTTTCATGGGTTATGATATGATGGTTTTTTATGATCTTATGGCAGATTGATATATGATTTTTATTACGTGGTGGGTGGGACCTATATATCTTTCTAATGAAATTGGTAACAATTGATATATAATGAGATAAAAAAGACTAAAATGGGGATTGGACCTAGTACATTAAGGGAATTTCTTTATTATGATAGTATTGGATGTGATCCATGACAACTATAATGGTTTTTGGAGTGAAACCATTCTACAATGATAGTTTTGTAAAATATCCTTAACTACTAAGGAAATTATTTTTTGGGCTTTTTTGTATTCCAAAAACCTATTCCAATGTTATACTCTCATGACTTATGTTCTTTGATTCCTTTATGATTATTATCTTATGAATTGTCAAGATTTATACCATGAATCATGTTAATGATCTATGATATGTATGGTATGGTTTTGAACTTTTATTTTCTTGTTATCACAACCTTATGCTCATGTTATGTTTATATCTATCATGTTTAACCATAAAGAGAATATGAACTCACCATTTCTTATGTTTCTTTTACCCAGGTTATAAATAAATGTTTAACTATTGAATGTCTATGAAGGGTAAAAGCTGGAAAGATATTTATAGAAGATTCTAAATATCTTTCATAAAACAATAATATCATGTATCTAGTTTCCAAATACAAAAACCTTTACTATCTTCAGGCTTGTATTTATGAAATTTATTGAATAATTATACAAAAAGATGTAATATTTTATATATAAAAAGACTGGGTTTCTATATTTAGTATCAGGGGAAAGGATTTGTTAACCTTTAGAAATTAGGATTAGAAATATTTAGTGATATCATTAGTGATATGAGCAAGGATATGTCTAATGATAATTCTAAGGATAAGTCTATGTATTAGAAAACATCTATAAATTTTATTAATGGATAGATCCTATGGTTTCAAAGAAATTACAACCCTATATGGTTAATAAAAGTAAGTGTGTATCTGGTATAGTTATACCTAGGGGTAATAGATTTTAAAATTGTGAATTGAGATGAAATTTATTGTCACCTAGTGCATAAAAATTGGTCTTGTGGTACACCTGGTTTGAAACTAAAGGATGATATGATTTGGAAATTCAAAAAAACATTACAAAGCATCATAAAGGATTTTAATGATGATCATGAATAAGCAAGGTTAAACCTAAGGTTTCATTGATCCAAAACAAGGTTTCATGAATAATACAACTTATAATTGATTTACCAAGAATGTGTAGTTTCCCAATATTATTATTGTTTCTTAAATTATTCTTTTTGGTACTAGTCAATGGATAGAACCCAGTGGAACCATATTAACACTGAATGTGATGAAAAATGAAATAGCTATCCTCATGAGAAAAAAATTATTATGGGAGATAGAATAATAAATCATGTTGCAATGCTCACACAACATTATCAAGATATGAAACATTCAAAACATACAAATGATCAAAGAAGGGAAAAATGTTATTTTGTGTAGTTCATGAGAAAAATTCACCTTATTTTTTTGGTTCCATATATCCAAAAGTTTTCTAAAAATGTATTAGTATATATTATCCATTCTCCAAAGATTTTAGGATGAAAATGTTATTTTATATGTCTATCATCTATAAATCTAAGTGGATCAATAGTGGAATATTATATATAATATGAGTCAAAAAGATGAAATTGACTCCATGGAACGAGATGAGTATAAGAAAATAGTCTTCAATATGTACTTTACTCACATTATTTATACAAAAATGGAGAAGGAATTACATTAGTTAAAGAATATGGATAATAAATCCATTGGCACATATGAGGTGAATTTTACCTGACCTGTGAGATATTCTTATGGTATTATCGTTTAACCTAAAAGTAAGGTTGGTCAATTCTTCAGTGGCTTAAAACCATGTATCTTAAGGGTGTTATCCATAATGTACTTTGGTAGCTTTTAAGAAAAATTATATTTTCTATGAAGGTAGAAATAGATATTGGACTTACCCATCAATGTCATGGTTTTGATAAGAAAAGAAGTATGTAATTCAAAGAAAAATCCAAAAAACCAATAGATAGCAAGTTGAAATCTGTTTCATACTTTAGTTGTGGAAGGAAACATGGAGGAAATTTTCTTATGGGGGATGATAAATGTTTTTTGAGTGGGAAGGAAGGTCATTTGGATAAAGAATTACAAATAGATTAGATTAAGTTAGCTAATGATGAAAGCTAATAGAAATCTCCATAGAATGAACTACCCACACTCTAGTCTTTCAAATTTAAGCAGTATAATAATTTTTTGAATCAGTACCCAAATCCGAAGAAAATTAAGGATGATAAGCCACAATAACCTCTAATGGAAAATGAATAAGGTAAATTTTATTCAATCAAAATAGTTGAAGTGAATCATGGTAATTAGGGAATACATATCCTCTGCTCCTTAGTTGGGAATTTCATGTTGTATTTTATATGAAATATCCCTATGAAAATATTATTGTTCATCCTTTAGTGAAATTTTATTTGATTATGGGAATTTATGATCTCCCGTCATAAGGATTATAGAGTAATTTAATAACATATGATATTCTATCGTTGCAAGGACATACCCAATATTACCATGGAAATATTTTTTTTCTATAATTAAAAATTATTTAAACAGTAAAGGATGAACTATTTTTTTGAAAGCATACATGTATCCATGTAATATTAAATTAAGAGTTTTGGATGCTGGAGTTAGTGTCCTAGGATCTACTGTTTTTTAATTTTATTACATTCATATTCAATGATTTTAATATTAATTTAATAACTTATTACATATTGTTCATTTCTCTAATTGACATTAATGTAATAATATCCAAGAGTATAAGTCACATTGATAAGGTTATAATAGTTCTCCATTATAATAAGAAAATTGAAATTACATGTTGATTTTTTTAGATATAGTTCTACAGTCATATAACATTCTATGATAGAACACATAGAACGTGACTATTTGGTACGAGTACCCATAAATAGGTGATGTTTATTCTTCTAAATTTTTCACTTGGTAATCTCTAAGATGGGAGATTATGATAATAGACCTGTTAGTAGGAATTCCATATTTTTTTCATTGAATATTCCTATCTACGAGTGTGTGGAATGGTACTTAGACATTAATATTATTATTTATGCATGTCATTACTCATGTTCTTAAATTTACTAACTAAAAACATCATTCCATATATTAGTGGGAAGTAGGTTATGTTTGGTACATCATGAATATAATGAGGAAGTATTTTTCCCATCTATATTTATAGAAGTTGATATCTCAATCCTTTGATTGGAATAGAACCATCCCATTCAATTCCATGTCCATGGTAAAATAACATTTTTATTTCAGATATTCAATGAAAAATGTATTAATCATATAGGTTGGTGACATAGATGTGTAATCTTTTTGATGAGATATTGTGTTAAATAGATTATATTACATAGTGAGTATTCATATATTGTTTTCATTTTTATGACATTAAGTTATTTTTCTTGGGTGACTTGACCCTTTACTACATAGTAATCTTAGAATTTTGGAAAGATTACCTAATGCCAATGAGAAAGAATCCAATAGGGTCGCACAATAAGTGTTTATGTTGATCTCAATTAAATTATATTTTGAATTTAATTAATAGAATATATATTATTCTTGTGACTAAGGATTAATTTTATTCACATTTTATTGATCACATATATTTATTTTTGAATGAAATATTTAAATTAAATATGGGTAATCAATAAATACTGAGGTAGATGAACATAAAAAGATTGTGTCTATTTAAAAATATTTATATACAGGATCATAAATATTATTTAACATTTTATAGGTTTTTTCAAATAATAAAATAAAAATAAAAAAATAATATATGAAATTGGGTTTATTAAAGATCATAATATTATTTAAGGACTAGTGTGAAGTTAAATAATTATTTTAACATAAACCCCATATCTACGAATAGATGGATATGTATATTGAGTAAATAATGAAAAATTGAGAATTGAAAATAATTGTGCACAAAAGAACCCCCCCCCCCCTCTTGAATTTACCTCCCCTCTTTCTCTAAATAGTGATAAAAACAACTTCAAACCCAAAATATCTTTTATTGTTCTAGACGAATGATGGAAGATAATTGATTCACCATGCTATCAACATAGAATCAGTCGGAATTTCTTAGAGATCAAAGGAGAACATTTGGATCACCGTTAAAGGGATTATACACTTGAATCCTCATAATACAATAAAGATAATCATAAAGGGTTTTTTGGAAGATCAACATCATCAATGAAGAAAGGATCTAAAGTTGAGGCAATAATTTCTTCTATTGATTAATGAATTAATTATACATTTTTGTGAAATATCCTCTATTAGGGTTTCATGTAACTATGTATTAAAATAAATTTTAATATTTCACCCACAAATGGTGATTTTGTTGCTTCTAGAATGAACAATTAGTATTAATGGGGTCACATTTTAAATTTATAATTATTTATTTGTTTGTTGATTTATGTGAAATAATTGTTAAATTTCCATTTCATATTATTCATTATTTAATCTAATTTAAATTAAAAGTATATTGAAATATTAATAATTTATTGTGAGTCTTTAATTTTATTACAGGTCTAATTATAGATGAAGAATAACTAGAGATGTCATTAGAAAGTGCTGAGGATTTTGGATAGATAACATGGGACTACACGACGTGTAGTCGGAATACTCGTCGTGTACCGAAGTGAACTTCACCTAGATAATTCATGGGATACATGAAAAATTGTGTATATAATTACATATGTTGAATTAATTTCACACTATATATTGGTTAGGAAAATATGGAACAAGGCATGTCAGATTACAATGCATGTAGCTGGTGTATACACTGTGTAGTCTACATGGGTTAGGGGAAAAAAATTCAATCTGTGTGGTCATTATACATGGTTAAACTACCTGAGACTAATAGATTGGACAATTAATGATATACATGAAGTTTTTTAGTGTAAATGATGCATAGTTCATCATTTCATGCATCCATAATACTCACTGATCAATTTTGGAGGGAAAAGAGGATACACGACATACATGATAAACATAATGTAGATGGACTGTACACATCGTGTAGTATCTCATCTGGGAACATGCCAACTATTTTTGTGGGATTCATGGGAACATGAAAATGAAATCACAAGGGGTAGTTTAATTGTATATGGCATGTAATCTACCAAGATTCATGTCGAAGACCCATGCATGTATCCCCAGTACATGACAAGAAGAACACATGGCATGTGTCTTGTTAGTACATAATGTTAAGTTTGGATGTGGTATATACTGAAACCCTAATCATGTACCTTGGATACATAAAAACCAAGGTACATGGCATGTAGTTGGACTATACACGTCGTGTAGTCTCCCAATTAATAACCGAATTAAATTCCATTAAATTGATAATTGAAGTATTAAAACCTTATTTTATTGATTGAAACCTTTCTTGTTTGAAAATTTAATAATGGTTTTAAATAATTTTAAATTCACAATTAATTTATTATAAAAAATATGTTATTATTAGTTCTGCTGTATATTTTCCATGAATACCATTAATGTTGGGTATATCCAAAATTAAATTTGATGGTTTTTAATATGGAAGGTAATTAATTAATTTATGAAAGAATGTTTATATTAATAATAATGAAAGATTAAAAAAATTATAGAAAGTTTCTTTTTTGTATTTATTTCATGTATGACCAATCATGAGCTTGACCAAGACCTATGTATTTATTGGAATTCATTTAATTTAATTTATTGAATGAGCTTGTAATTATTAAATATTAAATTAAATTAATGGTCTGTGAGTTATCCCTCCCTCTATTATTATGTATGAGATAAAAGTCCAAGGATATTTATATAATTCCCTTGAACCTGTCATTTTGTTCCTCTCACTTTCATGTGAGTTATAAATACTTCTAATTAATAGAGAAAACCAAGGCATGTGAAGGCAGTTAAATATGGAACCACAATTATTCCAACCCAGGTGATACATATTTGGATATGTGGAAGGATGAAACTCATGTCAAGACAATAAATAGAGGTTATTACCTTAGGTTACAGGTTAATTTATTGTTTTCTCAATAAATAAACTATTAAATAAGCTCATGATCAGGTTATAATCATTTTTTTTGTTCATGAATTATTTATTTTATAGAGGAAAGACAACAATCACAAAATTAAATGAATTATTTTGAAAAGATGGATTTAAATTAAATGAATTATTCATAAATGTTTTATCCTACGAGATTAATTAATTAAGTAAAATCAAAATAATATTAACCATTCATGTAATGGATAAAACAAGATAAAATTTATGAATAATAAGTTAAAAATCCCTCAATTATATATAAAGTCATACGTAGACATCGATTACTTGATCAAGAATAAAACTCTTAGAACTAAGTGATTTCCCAACCCTCATCAAGAAATATGGTTTTAATATAGATTTATTATGAATTTTATGGGTTAATTTAACCATATTACGCCAAGAGAAGTATCCCTCGCTAGACTTGATGTATCTTGGAGGGAATTGTTGAGGAAATACAAGTAAGGATTTCAAGATTAGGAAGTCCGCTAAAAAGATCAAGGAGTTAAAAACCAATATTTGGAAATGATATTACTACTTAAATACCTCCAAATTTCATTGCAACCCTCATTGGGGTTATGCAAAGGGTATATAGATCGTTTACAATAGAATTAACTACAAACTAGACATTCTGATATCATTGGTGAGGGATATCGAGACTTAATAAAATAGAAGGAGATAAATAATATCAATTAATTTATTAATTATAACAGGTTTTTAATCAAGGAATGTAATAATGATATACTCTTTTATAATTATAGAAAATGGAACTGTCATTATCCACACAATCATTATGATATTTATTGGAGAAATAACATCTCCTCACTAACAGTAACTTCCAAGAGTGGTTTAGACACCTTTCGGCTGTGCTATGTTGTGAACATAAATCTTATAGGCTAGAACCCTTAATCCATGATCCACATTATATAGATTCAAGTGATGAAGAGTTATTTTTCTATGGAAAACATTTGATCAATGCATTCAACGTTAAATGTTTGATGTTGTCATCTATGTATAGTAAACTCATGGAGTCTCAAAAAAACATTGATTCCTATAGAATGATCAAGAATATATGTGATATATATTAGGAGACATCCATATATGAGTTTTTTGAGATCACCAAGGCTCTATTAAAGTGAAATATTATGAAGGGTTCCCACACCAGGCCTCACGTAACAAATATCATTAAATATAGTTAGTGTTTAGATGTAATAGGGTTGGAACTCCCTAAAGAACTGGGAACTGATCTCATTCTTTCATCACTCTATTAGAGATTATGTATATTTTTTTAAATTTTAATATGAAAAATATTTATAAGTTTCTCCCAAATTATCTTACTCTACTTCAAAATGTATATAAGGGGAAAAAGTTTAAAAATCCTTTCATCCTTATGTTGAACAAACAAAAATGCCATGTGAAGATTTGTAAGCCTAAATATTCCTTAAAATGCCCTACCAAGAAGAGGAAGATCAAGGGGAAAGAATGAAAGAATGATGTTATTTATTTTTCATGTGGAAATAAGGGGCATTTGAAGAAAAATTTCACCGATACAAATAAGAAAGGGGAAGCTTCAGGAGTATTTGATATCAAGTGAAATTTATCTATTTCTATAAATTGGGTATTATACTTAAATTTTGGAGCACACATATATACTCAAATATATGAATAAATTATATTCATAAGCATTAATCCAGGGGAGGTAGACTTATGAGAAACTAATGGATATGATCCTATTGTTGTTTCTATAATGTACTACCACCTCACATTAACACCATAAATGATATTGGTTGTAAAGTATTTTTATTTTGTGACATCTGTTATCAAAAACATTATATCTATATCCAGACATGATATAGATGGTTTAATTTTCATTTTAGGAATTTAATTTTTTTTACTTTTATAAATATATTATTTATTGTGGAAAGAAACATTTATATAATGGTCAATATGTGTTGTATTACACAAAACAAGCAATGGAAATTGATAATAAACCCACTACACATGACCTATACCACACCCAACTTTGGAATCACTGGATAAGTCATGTAAATGGAAATGTTTTGACTAAATAACACAAATATGGATATTTATATTCATTTGAACAAAAATAACTTGGTGTATTTCAATCATTTATATAATAAAAAATGACCAAATAACCATTTAGTGTAAAATGTGAAAGGGTCAAGGAGATTCGTGAATTAGTTTATACTGATGTGTGTGGACCATTTTCTATTAAATCAAGGGATGGGTAATCCTACATCATAACTTTAACTGGTGATTTTAGTATATATGGATATATATACATTATAATTCATAAGTAAGATTCATTTAAGATATTCAAGGAATTAAATATGGGAGTTGAGAAACAAAATGGTAAGAATATTAAGAAACTTTTCTCAGACTATATTAGAGAATATCTTAATCAAGAAATCATTGATTATTTATGGGAGTTCAAGATTCTATCAAAACTCACTCCTCCTTATACACCTCAATGGAATGGCGTAAGTGGAAGTAGGAACCACACCCTATTGGAAATGATGTGATAAATGACGAGTCACGTGATTCTTTAATTATCCTTTTGAGGATACACATTATAAATTGCGGTGCAAATAATAATACAAGTGCCAACATAGGTGGTAGAAGGTCTACCATACCAATTGTGGAATGGAAAGAGACCCTTGTTTTTATACTTATATGGTCGGAGTTGAAAAAAATTGTAAACACCTCTTCAATTAACAAACATACACTCCTAGACACAAAGTGTACCATTATAGGATACCTCAAAAAAATAAAGGGTTATTACTAATATTAACCCTAAGAAAAAATGATAATAGTGGGCATAAATTCCATATTCTTTAAGCGGTAGAAAATACCAAAAATATATTATTTGAGTAAGATACACATTGATGAAGTTGTGGCTCAATGTATACTAGAGTTTATACAAGAACAGATTCAAAAAATCCCCTAGGAAGAATTTGTTATTTCAAAGACACAAGTACAATGTAAGAGTACAAGTAAGGTCGTAAAACCAAAATAATATGGATTTCTAGTCATCTGGGATAGAGAATCATTATTAGTTGACTAAAATGACACTCTAACATATAAGAAATCAATTATTGGGATATATTTTTCCAAGTGATAATAAGCCATGAAATATAAAATATATTCCACGTACCAAAACCAAGTCTAGATTTTGGTATATTCTCTTTTGGATACAAATAATGCTGGTTTTAAATGGGTATACAAGAATAAATTGAAAATATAAATAAAAGTAAGGCATGACTGGTTTCAAAAGGGTTTAAATAGTGTCAGGGCATTCACTAAGATGAAACCTTTTCACCATTTTCAATGATGAAATCTATGATAATTATACTTTCATTATGACTTCCATGACTATGATATTAGTAGAATGGATGTCAAAATATCCTTCATTAATGTGAACCTTAAGTAATATGTCTATATGAAACAACCTGAATGGTTTCTGACTTAAAAGGATTCAAACAAGAAATCAAAATTGAAAAAAAAATTTATGGATAAAATCAAGAACCAAGGTCTGGAAACATTCAATTTTATAAATCCATACAAAAAATTGGTTTCATAAATTATGAATACATGACTTATTTCTATAAGTGGTTTAGTTTCAGTGACCTCATTTTCTTAATAGTCTTTGTAGAATTACTTATTAAAAATGAGATAGTGGTCTTTCATTCTATTAAGGATTGGTTTAATAAATGCTTCTTGATGAAGAACATTGCTGATGAAACATATATTAGTGGTATCAAGATCCATCATGGAATATTCAAAAGGATTCATTTCTTAATCTAATGTACAAATATAGATAAGAGACTAAATAGGTTCATTATAGAACAATCTATGAGGGGATTGTTTCTACCGTCATATGACATTAATCTTTCTAGGAAAATGTGTTCTAAGACACATGAGAAAAAATAAAATGTAAATGATATATATACATAAGTGATTTGGTCGGTCATGAATGTTATTCGATAAACCTAAAAAAATTTCACTTACACATTAAGTGTAGTAGGAATATATCAGGCTAACCCAATTGATCACTATTGTATGGTAATCAAGACCATCCTTAAGTACATGAGGTGTACTAAGGATATATTCTTAGTATATGGAGGAGATGAATAACTATTCATCAGAGGATATGTAGATGTCAGTTTCCCAAATAAGTCAAGATGATACAGAATCACAAACATGACACATCATCACATTGAATAGAGGTGTCATGTGATAGAAGAGAATAAAATAAGCTATGCTCATAGATTATATAGTATATTCCAAGCATATTGAGGATTCTAAGGAATTTAAAGAAGTAGTATGGATAAAAATCTTTGTCCAAGAGCTTTAAATGGTTCCTAGAAATAAAATTTCTATCACACTATGTTGTGATAATACTACATCAGTGGACCTTGCCAAGGATCAATGGTCACATTAGTAGATGAAGCATATACATTAAAATTATTATATCTAGATGATTTTTTCTCAAAGAGGTGAGGTTGAAATATGTAGTAATTCCATGGAAGAAAATGTGGTTCCCCCCTTGACTATATCTTTGACTTAGTAGAAACATAATTGTCACATGAGGTCTAGAAGACTGGAAGTTTTAGGTATCTGGCTTTAGTTTAAGTGGCAGGATATTGGATTAGGTGTCCTAGGATCAAAAAATTTTAATTTTATTAAAAATATATTCAATTATTTTAATATTAATAAAATAAAGTATCAAATATTATTCAGTTTTCTATATGAATTTTATGTAATAATGTCCAAGAGTATCTGTCACATTGATAAGGTCGTAGAAGTTCCCCGCTATGTTGACAACCTTGAAATTCCATAATGATATTTATAAATATAATTCTACGGTTGAATAATGTTCTATGATGAGACACATAGAATTTTAATTTTAGTTATGAGTAATTATATGAAGATGATAATTATTCTCGTGAAATTTTAACATTGTATTCTCAAAGATGGAGGATTATGAGAATATATTCACTAGTAGAAATTATACATGTTTTGGGGTCATTAGATATTCCTATATATGATGATGTGTAATGGTCTTAAGTCATCAAAATTATCACTGATTCGTGTCATAAATCATTAACATAGATTTATTTATAAAAATATTCATGCCATATGATAGAAGGAAGTAGGTTATGTTGGATGAATCAACAATGAAGTGTTATTAATTGACAAGTAGAGGAAGGATTTTCCTATTTAATCTTTATATACGTTGATATCTCAAACCATTTATTGGATTACAACCGCACATTAAATTAAATGTACATGGTGTAAGAATTTGATTATTTTAGATAGTGAAAGAAATAAGTATAAAAAAATAGTATGGTTACATAGATGTGTAACCTACCTTATGAGATATTTTGATAGGGAGACTATTTTATAAAGTGATTATTCCTATGTGATTTTTTCATTTTTAAATTAATTTCTTTATCTTTGGTTCCTTAACAAATTTCAAGACATTAATCTTATAATTTAGGTAAGCTCACATAATTCAAATGAGAAAAAATCCTAGAGGCTTACCTACTAAGTGTTTCTATTAATATTTGGTAAATAATAGTTTTCATTTAATTAGTAGAATAAATATTCCTCTAAAAAATGAATTATTTTATTCATGTTTTATCAATAATAAATATTTATCAATGAATGAAATATTCAAATTAAATATTTATTCTAGTATTCAATAAATGTCAAGGAGGATGAATAGACCAAGATGAAAACCATTGATGAATATTTATTTAAAATTTGGTAAATATTATTTATCATTCAATAGGTTGGCATGAACACCATAAAATAATATTAATAATAATATAATTATTATATGTCCTAAGGTTTACTAAATATTATAATATTATTTTATGTTTGAAATGAAATTTAATAATTATTTTAACCTAAACCATTTCTTTAAAAATAGATGGTTAAATATATTAGGTAAATAATAATAAAAATGATAACTGAGAATCATTGTGCACAACTTACTTATCCCTCTTTAAATTTTCTACTCTATTCCTCTCAAGAACTATAAGAACACCATTAAGCACAAAGGATCTTTGATAAATCAATTCAAACAATGCAAGATAATTGATTTTCCATTATATTACCCAAAAAGAAATTGGAAATACTTGTATACCAAAAGATAATATGTGGATCATAACTAGAGGGACACTACATATGAATCCTTATAGCACAACGATGGTAATATAAAAGGGATATTTGGATTATTAATATCAATGAACAAAGGATCCTAAAAGGGTAATCATTTCTTGTAATATTAAACAAATTTATTATTACTTTAACATGAAATATCCTCTCCTAGGGTGTCGGTCTACTATATATTAATTTAAATTTTAATATTACTCCCACCAAAGGTTCTTTTTATGTTCCTAAAACAATCAATTGATATTATCACAAGTTTATGATTTTATGGTTGATCATATGATTTAAGTCCTATACACACATTTTGAGGTTTTATTTGATGTTATTTTTTAAATATAAATTATATTTTTAGAAATATTTATGGCAACAAAACCCTTTGGTTTTAGTTAAATAGTTCTTTGAGGTGGAAGGACTTCACATTTTGTAGACATAAAATATAAGGTTTTTGAAAAATTTACTGTTTATCATATCATTAATATTTAGGTAATTATGTGTTATTTCAATTTTGGGATTTTATATTAATTATATCAATATATTTTTGAAAAATGATAACTTGATTTCTGATTGAAAACCTATCATATCCAGTAAAGAAGAGGGGATCTAACCCATAATCAAAGGGCTACAAGGGTATATCACCAACCACTAGCCTTTGTGAATGTGTATTTATGGCAATAAAACATGAAGAGAGATATTTATAAATATTTATATGAGTTTTTTTTATTCGATAAAGTTGAGCATGAGAGATAAAAGTCTAAGTGCATACGATAACCATTATCCATCCAAAATGGAAATGAGAAAAAATCACCATGGATTTTGTCATCGGACTCACCATAACATCTAAAGGTCACAATTCTATATGGGTTGTAGTAGATCACCTAACAAAGTCACTAATCTTTATTTCAATCAGAGAATTTTTATATTTCGATCATCTGATGATGATATAAATAAAAAAGTGGTATGGTTTTACAGAGAACAACATTCAATTGTATCTAATTAGGACCCAATGACTACCTTGAATTTCTATATATATCTTCATAAGGATTTGGATATATATTAGAATTTCAGAAATTCATATCATCTATAGATATATGGTCATTATAATAAAAAAATTCAAACTGTAAAAGATATGTGAATATCTTTTTCTATATATTTCAGCGGTTGTTTGGATCAAAACCTTCCTCGATTCAAGTGTTCATACAACAACAACTTTCATTTAAGAATTCATATGAATCCTTATGGAGACCTATATGGAAATAATTTTACGTCTACAAAATTTTGTGATGAAGTTAGAGAGATAAATCATTTGGCACCTAAAATATATAAAAATAAGGTAGTAAAAGTCAGATACATCCAGAAAAACATAAGGATAGGGAAAAGTCAGCAAAACGTTATACTGAAAATTGCCAATGTTATCTAGAATTTGATGTTTTTGATGAGGTGTTTGTAATAATTTCTCCCAAGAATAAGGTAAACAAATGCTTAATGAAGGTAAAACTAATACTTAGGTATATCATTCCATTTAAAATTCTTGATCATATTGAGAGCGTAGCTTATCGATTGATGCTTCCACCAAACCTCTCTCAAGTCAATGATATATTCTATTTATCCCTCTTGAGGAAGTATATACATGAACCATCACATGTACTAAACTGAGTGGACATACCACTTTTGAATTATATTTCTTATGAGGAAAAACCAATGGATATTATGGGTCGTAGAGATAATTTTTTATAAATAAATACCAATAACATGTTCAAAGAATTGTGGAGAAACCATCGATTACAAGAAGGTACATGGGGACATGAAAATATAATGAGGGAAACTTTTCCTCATTTTTTTGTGTCAAATTAATGAATTTAAATGGATAAATTCATTTTATGTTTTTTATAATGTAAAAAACAATTTTTTTTATGCAATATGTTTTGGATAAATTTAATTTTTTCGATATCTTGTATTACACATAACACCAAGTTTTAAGGAACCATGGTATAAAATTAATATTATTATTTAAAAATAACCATTATAAACTAGACCTTAAACATTTTGTCATGAATAGGAATAACCCCATTTATAAATATTTAGTATAATGGTTTTATATAAATAAAATATATTGATAAAAAATTTCATAATTTTTAGTGAAGTATTTATATGTTTGGAAAATAAAATATTCTAAAAAACTATTTTTGTTTATTTTTGTGAAAAAATAATAAAAGTAAAAATTTATACTTTTAAAAAATTCATTTTTAAAAACAAAATTCATTTTTTAAATCTACATTTTAAAATTATCTTTCATTGATTTTTTTAATTTTATGGAAAGATCAGTATTTTAATGAATAGTAAAAAATGCTAATTTTTATTAAAAATTTCCTTTTCTTTTAAATAATATACTTCCTACATTTTATTTTAATATGAATTTAAAAGTAAAATTAGTTCAATTATATATTAATTAATCCAATTTTTTTATTTTAATCAATTTATGATTGAATTTTTAAATCAAAACATTCTATACTTATGAAAATTCCCTCTTGAGAAAACCAATTTTCATCGCATTTGTGGGTTTAATTAAAAAATAAAAAATTCTACTTTTGTGAGTAGAGCTTGTAAAAATGGATTAAATATTTATAATCAAAATAATTATTAATATATGTTATGTTCAACTTAGTTTTTGGTTAAAATGAATAGTAAAAATAGTAAAAATTAATTACCACGACTAAGGTTCTGATGGGTTTACTAAGAGCATAAACTAAAACATAATAGGTAAAATAACCAATAAACTTGTGAAAAATATAATTTTTTGGATATATTTATACCATATAACATATAAGGTTCTATGATGATCCATTTTTTATCTTTATGTAATTTTTAAAACGTTGGTACACCTTTTTCTTTTCAAAAACACAAATTGTGTCCTCTCTCCCACTTATAAAAGGGAATACCTTACTCTCCTATTCACACTTAAAAACCATTTGGTTCATAAAATAATTAAAATAATTACTTTATTAATTCATTAAGCTTTTCATAGAGGCCTTTTTTTTGTTAATAATCTCTCCTTTGAAGGATTTATGTGTAAACCTAAAGGGGTTCCCCGACAAAGTGGTATAGTCCTTATCCATGTGTTTTCATTTAATTTATTACTCTAAAAATTTAAACTATTATTCAACCATGATGATATAATTAAATAATTATCTCACACATAATGGGATGTTATTATGTTAATGAAATGTCTTATATTTATCTTCTCTTTCAATTATTGGGAAACTAAACTATTGGTCATGTTTACGACAGACTATCGCCTCACAAACCGATGTATTTTGATTTCCATGACCACCTATCACAGATGGATATAATGATATATTTTAAATTATTATATGAAATGTATGGAATAAATATACATTTTAATTACAATATTACATAAAAATTCTTAATTTACCTTCCGTAGGAACATGATAACATCACTCATGTGTACGGCGGACTACCGTCTCACAAAGCGATGTGATTCATTCTTCCCTAACACTTTACATGGAAGGTAATAAGTATAGGGTAAATTAAAATAGTTTAAATATGTAAAATAAAAATTATTCTGAAAAATTTATATATTATTTACCTTTCTTTCACTTCATCTATCGATAAATTGGAATCAACTTTCAAGCGTACATATGACCTATCGTCTCTATGAGTAGTGTAATTAAATTTATATCACTAAATTTAATGGATTTATATAAATAAATATATAATAAATAAATATGATATTTATATCATGTTTAATATTTTAGAGATTATATAACTATGAACAAATTAAAAGGACTGAAAATAGAATGAAAAAAATACATGGAAAACAAATCTATTGTTACCCGAAACATGATTTTTACAAGCAATTTTTAATAAATGAGTAATAAAAGAATATTAATAAATAATATATGGAATGATATATATGATAAACATTTTTAGTATATTTTCAATAAACTTATATTTACTATAAATGAGGTTCTAATGTTTATGAAGGAAGTTGAGCTTTAAGGTAAGGGATTTCTAGTCTATTTTTTTATTTCTAGGAGACATATGCCATATTCACAACTTGTTTATTTTATGTAGTGCATATAATTCACCTTTAACATGTTATATCATGAATATCCTACTTTATATGTTATGTAAAGTTTCATTTTATATTATTATTTAATGGGTTTACAATTTAAATGTTTCCAAAGTGTGATGGTATTTTCATCCCACTTTTATTTATAAGGGACACTTACATTATACAACACTTGTTTCTTTTATGTGGTGTAAATAATTCCCATGAATTTATTTTATTATCCTTATCATGTTAATTTTTGGATATATATATCCAAATAAATTTATTCATTATAGGCTTCATACGATTCACGAGACACCAAAGTGGTAAATATTTTATGCTACAATCTAATTATTTTTCTTGATTATATATGATTAAGTTTCAGATGTTGAAATATTATAATCTAGCATGTAGGAAACTCATGAATTTTATTATATTATGGTTATTTATTGAGAATAATGTTTTACTATTATTTTCCTCTTTTTTTATTCAATATTCCAAAATAATATTTTTATGAAAAAACTGAATTTATTTCTCTCTTCATTCGAACACTCGTTTTCTTCCATGTCCATGATTTATTAAAAATTTTTAAGGAATATTTTTAATATTTTACAATGTTTTTTTTAAATTCATGTTTACCCATTTTTTATTTTTTAAAATAGTACTTTGAATGGAATATTTTTATCATTTTCCAAACAAATCCATTTAGGCTTCCACTGACAGTGCGAAGAAATATTAATTTATCAAGTACATCATGACAGATATTTGTCATCATCATGAACACTCCATTTTATAAAACAAGACATATATTTTTAAAAGATTATTTTTCAAATAAAATATTTTTTACAGTCTTTTGTGATCTTTTAGTTTTGAAGAGGTATTTTTCAATGTAAAAAGGTTATTTTCCTCAAGAAATGTTCCAAGTATTCATTTAGAATCATTTTCCATCTAAGATGACATCATTTGATGTTATATATAATTTACTAGGGATATAATCCAATGATACCATCCTTATTATCTCTATAAAGGTTTTATTATTAGGTTTAAGAGATGTTTATACAACCCATTCCTTTTCCTTGGGTTATACTATGATGAGTAAATGATATGATTTTGAGAACCATTTAACTTATATAGGTTATGCTATGATGAAATTGTTATGAAACACTTTTCTTTTCATGGGTTATGATATGAAGAGTGTTTTTTTGTATTGTGGTACACATATGCATGATTTTAATTTTGTGATAGGTTGGAACTATATAACCATTTAATACATTGGGTAAATACTAATATCTCATGTGAGAAATATGACTAGAATAGAGAGTGAACCCAATCCAAAAAGGAAATTTGGACACTATGATTATATTGGGAGTGAAACGTGACTACTATTAAGTTTTATAGAGTTAAACCATACCAAATTTATAGTTTAGTAAATTATACATGACTAAAAAAGGAAATTATTTTCTATAATTGTGCTCATGCCAAAAATTTATTCTAATGTTATGCTCTCATGGATTATGGTCTTTGATTACATTATGATTCATGTCTTATGAAATACCTAGATTTATTCTAGGAATATTGTTTACAATATATTATATGTAGGGTATATTTTCAAAATGTTATTATCATGGTATCATATCATTAGGCTGATGATATATTAATATCTCCCATGTTTACACTTACTAAGCATCACAGCTCACACTTTCTTATGTTTCCTTTCCCCAAGTTATGGACAAAGATTTTAAGTTTGGTATATTTAATAAGTATAATTTGTGAGAAAATATTTATTTGATATGTTTAAGATATTTAATGACATAATAATATTGTTAATATAGTATCCAAAGACACTAAAACTTAATGGTCCTCAGGCATGTATTTATGAACTGTATTGAATATTCATCTAAATTGATATAATATTTATGTAAGATAATTCTAGGTCCTTATAGGTTAGATTAAAATATTATTTAATATCATATGAGCCCTTAAATAATATTATAATCTTTAATAAACCCCATCCATATAATAATAATATTATTATTATATGATGTTCGCTAACTTGTGTGCTGGAAAATATTATTTTACCTGCTTTTAAATTAATATAAATCATCGGACATGATCTTGGTCTACTCAAACACCTCAATGTTTATTGAATAATTGAATAAATATTTTATTAACTTAAATAAATATTTTATTGACCAACCATCCAATAAATATATATTAAATATTCAATAAATAAAATAAATATTTTATTTACAAACCATAAAATTAATATTTATTATATTTTCTTGTAAACAAATAAATTCATAATTAATTAATTAATAATTATTTATTTCCTTGTGATTATTATCGATCAATAAAATTTGAAAAAATTATTCCTCAGTCTTGGTAATAGTATTTACTTCATTAACTAAATTGTAATATAATTTAATCAAGATCAATAGAAAAACCAATTGTGTGACCCTATAGGATTTTTTCTTATTGAAATTAGTTAGGCTTTCCTAAATTCCAAGATTGCAGTGTAGAAACATGTTATGGAACCCAATATAAAGAACTTAATGTCAAAATGATGAAAACCACATACAGAATATCACTATTTAATATAATTCCATTGTCTCAATATCTCATCAAATAGGTTTCACATCTACATTAGGAACCTATATACTCGACACATATTTCAATGAATATCTGAAACAAAAAATTCATTATCCAATAAACATGGAATTTTATTAAAATGTTAAATTACAATCAAAGGGCCAAGATAAAAGTTCCATTATGATAAAATGGGTAAATCCTTCCTCAACTTATCCATTAACAATATGTCATTTGTGACACACCCAACATGCCTTATTTTCCACCAACATATAGTGAGACAGTTTTGGTCAATAAATGTAAGTGTAAAAGTCATAGAATGCATTAATGATAACATTTTAAGTCTAATGACCATTACAAACCCTCATAGATTGTAATATCAGATGACAAAAAAATATATTGAATTCATACTGGCGGGTCTATTATCATAATATCCCATTTTAGAAATTACCAAGTGTAAACTTCATGAGTAGAAGGCTCATCCAATTATAGATACTAACACATGACTTTCTATGTACTATGTTCCCAATCATAGTATGTTATCTAACTATAGAACTATATTTAGGAATATCATTATTACATTTCATGGTTCTCATCATAGTGGGGAACTACTATGACCTTATCAATGTGGTAGACACCCTTGGACATTATTACTTAGAAGTCATATAGAAAAATGAACAATATGGTATTAGATGGTAAATTAATACTACAGAAAATAATATACATGTAATCAATGTACAATCATTGGTTTTTAGAACACCAACTACAACATTTCCATCTAAGATGAAATCCCATGATTTTTTTATCTTTTCTTGGGATATGATCCAATTGTACCATACTTATTCACTCTTTGGATGATTTGTGATTATGATGAAAAAAAATTTATATATCAAATTCTTTTCGATGGGTTATTATATGATTAATGATCATAAAACACATTTTTTCCAAGGGTTATGATATGATGTAATGTTTAAGAAACCCATTTCATTTTTATGAGTCATTATATGATGAATATTTTATGATCGTGTGGCACACATCTATATGATTGTTATTATGTAATGAGTGAGTCCAAAATTATATATCCCTATAATGAATTAGGTAAATATTAATATCACTTAATAAAAATAGGACTTGAATGGGGAGTGAACCCAGTTCAGTAATGGAATTTATCCACTATGATAATCTTAAGAGTCAAAATTGACTACTACGATGGTTTAGGAAGTGAAAACATTACACTATGATAGTCTTGGACATGATCTCTGACAACTAAGTAAAGGATTTTCTACACTTTTCTGTACACCAAAAATCAATGTCTTATTCCAATGTTATGTTCTTGTATATCATGTTATTTGATTCCATTATGATTCATGTTTTATAAACTACCATAACTTATTCCATGTCATAATATTATGATATTCAGTATGTTGGGTAAAGTTATATATTGTTAATCTCATGTTCCTATACCCTTATGACCATGTTATGCTTGTGTAGTCATTGATATCTCTCTTTCTTAACCTTACTGAGCATCTAAGATCACTATTTCTTAGGTTTCCTTTCACCATGTTATAAATAAAGGTATTCAGTTTGATATTTATAAAAAGGGTGATAGTTATAAATAACATAATGAGATATGATTTACTTCACTTATAAATTTTTTTATTTATCCAAGCTACTAAATACACTAAACAATTACGGTCTTCATATTTGTTTTTGTAAAATGGGATAAATATTCAGCTATTAAGATATAAAATATTTGTATGAAAATCTTGGTTTTCTATTGTAAAACCCAAATATTTTTAAATATATATTTTTCTTTAAAACAAAATGTGTTCAATATCATTCTTCACACACAAAATCAAAAAAGAAAGAATCTCAAAACATTATGTAACTGTTAAAATTTAGTCATTAAATTGGCCGATAAATATAGAGGTCTCCAATTTATGAATGATTTTTAGAAATAAAAATGAATTTATTTTTTAATACTATTTTTGATTAAATTCTATTAGAATATATTAATAAAAAATAAAATCATTTTATACATGAAAATATATTTTATTTAAAATTTTATTTTTATTTACTATGATGTTCTATATATAATGGTAAAATAATGGGTAAAATATAGTGTTGATAATATATAGAGAAAAATTAATGGTTCTAAGTGTAGAGAAATTTTTTATCAGGGTCGATCCCAACTCAAAAGATGTCATATTTGATGAATAATTCCTATATTGTACAAGATTTTAATGTCTTCACCAAGGATGTTTTTTCAGATAATTTTGACAAGAAATAAGATAAAACTGAGTGGATATATTTTCACATTAAAATTTAAAATTATTTTAAATAGATTAGAAGAATGAATACCTTGGTCATGGGATAATTATTCAATTATGTTTTTGATCATCTAACAATATTTTCATTTTACTGTCATTGCACCTGTAGTATCTAGTTGTAGAATCCCTCTAGCAGTGTTCCACACATGTTTATTTGATATCGAAACAAAGTCAATGGATTTTTGGGTGGTAGTGTGGAAGATTGATCATCTAGAACTATTCATCTGGATCACTGTGAAAATTCCTTCATACTTAAATAATTTTTATTACACTCTGGTTCTTGAGAGGATTAAGGAGGGTGGAAAGTATCTCGGGCATTCCTTAGTCTTGAGAAAGAGCTTGAGATTTAATTATGCACAAATATTCTTTATTTTGATCAATCACAATCAACCTCTACACAAAAGACATAACCATCAGTTTATAGATATAGGGTTAGAATTAAAATATTATTTAATTTTACACTAACCCTTGAATAATATATCAAAACTCATCAAACATCATACCATATTATAATAATAATATTATTATTTTATCATGGTGGGAACAAACTATTGCAAAAAAAATATTATTTTACCCGCTTGTAAATTAATATTTATCATCAGACATAATATATGTCCTCTCTTCCTCTTCAATATTTATTATTTACCCAAATAAATATTTAATTAATTTTTTTTCATGAAATAAATATTTCACATATAGTCTAGAAAGTAAATATATATTAAATATTTAATGAATACAACAAATATTTTATTCATAGTCTGATCAATGAATATTTATTAAATATTCATGTAAGTATATAAATTATTTATTAATGAATATGTAATTATTTATTACTTTTTGAATAAATATTTATGATCATGAAATCCTGAATAAAATTAATCCATGTTCTTAAGAGTAATAGTTCTTCCTAAAATTAAATTAAAAAAATTTAATTGGGCTCAATGAAAACACTTAGTGTGTGGCCCTCTATACTTCACTCTCATTGACAATAGCTAGTCTTACCTAATGTCAAATATTACTGTCTAGAAATGGGTAAAGGCACCAAAGAAAAATAAGTTAATGTCACAATGTTTTCAACCACATTTGAGAACTTTTTATATAATATAATCCCTTTGTAATAATATATCATCTAACAAGTTTCACACTCATGTCATCAACTTACATGCTTGATCCATATTTCTCTATTTGTCTAAAATAAACTTATCATTACACCATGACCATAAAATTTAATGTGATGATTCTATTTCAATCAAAGTGATAAGTTATCAACTTACATAAATATAAAAGGTAAAAATACTTCATGAACTTATTAATTAATGACATGTTATTTGTGACACACCCAACATACCCTACTTCTTAAAAACCTATAGAATTGCATTTTTTGTTTCAAAATATGACTACGTAACTCATGAAATTCATTAATAATAATCCTAACGTCTAGGAACCATTATACACAAACTAAAAGATAGGAATATCTAATAACATATAAACATAAACAATCCATATGGGTGGGTCTATCTTCATAATCACATATCATGGAAATTACTATGTGCAAACTTCATGAGAAGAAGTCTTAGATGCTTATAAGTACTCACACATGGTAGTCTAAATACTATTTTCCTTTCATAGAATGTTACCCAACCATAAAACTATCTTTATTAATATCATCATTTAATTTCAAGGCACTCGTCATAGTGGGGAATATTTATAACCTTTTTAATGTAATAGATAATCTAGGACATTATCTCATTAATTTTATAAATAAGAATAATCAACATGTGACAAGATATTTAATTTAATATTCAATTTTTTGAATATATATGTAATCTAAAGTATAATTTAGTTAGTTCTAGGAACCAAATCCAAAAGACTCCCACTATCACTAGATTTAATGGCTAATGAATGGTATGTTATCATATATTAAGCATACTTATGTTGAGTATGGCTACATCTATTGGGCTTACCTTGTTTCTGTGGCTATGGTAGGAAAATCCAAATGTATTTGGGGTGAATCTGCTAACTGAAATAATAATTTCATGAGAAAATCCCTCAAATAGTGATATATCTAAGTATCCTCCCTTTTTTCTCATGTTAGAATCCTGAAATCCTGATTAAGACCTTATTCAAATAATATCATAATAATCATAAAACTATTTATTTTAGTATAACCCAAAATTGGAATAGGATGTTTCCACATTACTTATTAAGTTATATCAGAATCCACAACATACTCAGATATTGTAGATATGAAAAAAAATAATTGAAATAAGTTTTTCTTGAATATTAATTTATCATTTTCTATGATACTAGATTAAATTTAACTTAGTGAATTAAAGTGTTAAATACCATTGATAACTAGTATTCTCACTTCTATAGACACCAGGAACTTATCCATTTTTACTTTTTGATTATTTTGGATATTTATAACAAAAAGTTGATGAAATTATGATGGATATATTTTATATTCACCTACTACAAATTTTGAATCAATAATATCAAACGTCATTACATATCATGGCACATGAGACAAATTCCTCGAACTTATGTTTGTCAAATTCTTTTAATCTCAGTAATATCTTCCTATTACCACATTTGTTATAATGTAAGGATTATATGGCAAAAAAAATCTGGTCTGTAATTTTTTAAAATTCTATTTATAAACACTTTTTTAATAAATATACTATTACAAGATTTAGAAAACCCATTGATCTATTTTATATATTTATTTTCCTAGATCATGGTTGCTAATTTTAGTACATACTTGGACAAATTTCATTCCTTAGTCATAACAAAATTGAAAGACACCAAAATTGTTTTATATATGTTATCAACATATTTATCTTGAAAAAGTGTAGTTCCACCACTAACCTATTATAGAGACATGTCACACATTCATTTCCTAAAGAATATTCTATGATAACTATTCATTATTTTCTAATTTATATAATTTATACATCTCAATGGAATTTATTGTGGTCACTAAACCTGTGTAGTTATGCCTTTTAGACATTTACCACAGGGTTTCATTTTTTTGGTCATGTCAAAAAGAAATATTTAATAAAAATTCCTCCAAATAAGGTTTCCTTGACTATCAATATACTAGTTTTACGATCAAATAATTATTCTTTGACAAGATTAATTCAAAATTATTTTAGTCATGGTGATTAGTGTGTAGATTTTATTGTATAACATAACCTTCAAAAAAATATTCATTATTGATACCATATTAGAAAATTAGTTTCCAGTTTCTATGGAATACTCACAAGTAATACCAAGTCTTAAAAACATTCAAAATAATGATTTCCTGAACCTTGATACATGGAGTCCATTACTTGAGCTTATACATACTTTTCAACCTTATCATGTTTCCATTAATTCGTTCTTTGTATGAATATTTATTATGAAATAATAATGTTTTTATCACCCACCACTAAGAACATAAACCGCCTCTTTATTATGAATTCCTATACAATATGTATCTCTAAAACTACTCCTCCCAATAGGATCAGTGGATTCCATCATTCCTATGACAACTCATGTGCATCCAAATCCTTAACCAATAGAAGTTATATTTTCTCTGAATACCATTAAATAGATAAGATTCATTTGTGAAAATATATTTGATCTTGGATATATTTAAATATCCTTATTAGAAATTGGATTATTAACTCAGATTCATATTAGTGTTTGATGTTAATTTGTAGCTAAAGGAAACTTTTACCAAATAGTTTTCAACAAACACTTGTGTTAGTTTACTAATATATTCTTATCATATTATAATTGATATGATAATTATTAGACAATATAGTTGTCATATTATTAGTTTTTTCATATTTATTTTCAAAACATTTATTGAAATAAATTACAGATGATTTACAATATATATAAGACTCGTAATTTAACTTCTTTTTATTAAAATTATGAAATTTATGTATGTAATAAAATATGAGTTTGATATTAACTTTAATCTATATGTATGATCATATATTTTTTGGATAAGATGTTCTCCATAAGCCATCCAAGAGTTACCTGAATCATTACCAAGTGAAATCATTTACTTCACTGATAATTTATAAATTTCTTGAAGTATCCTCATAAAGTATATGTATTTACCTATGAATTTAGAATAGTTCACATTTCCATGTTGAACTAAATCTAAAATATTTGTGGTGTATCTTTATTTATAAATTTTTCTTTATCTAAACCATTATAATTGGTTTCTTTGTATATCTATTATCTTATCCCAATTCATACAAAAACATTTTTATGGTATAAATAATTAAAATACTTTTAGTTTTATTTGAAAAATAATTATTTTTCCACAATTGGGTAAATGTTTTATACTTCATATTAGTCATACACTATGATTGAAAAATATGATTAAATAGTTAATAAACCATTAGTTTATTATTAAATTACCATAATAACATTTATTTAAAATGTGACATAATGTCTTAGTGTTTCTATCTAGACACCGATATAAATGTTTTGGTTACACTTATTAAAAACTTGAATCAATCCATTTTAAAAAATGGTAAGTATTGAGATCCCCTTGGCTGACATATGAATCTCTATTTCTTTAGCCTCTTTTTATTTTACACTATAAACATTCCATTCATTCTCATTAACTATAATTAAATATATGTATGTTATAAGAATATTTTATTTTAATAAATGAGTGGTGAATAAAAACTAGATGAATATACCTGAAGTTGTTGCATCTTCTTGCTTATTCATTCTTTGAAATTTCTTTTTTAGTGCCCATTATTTCCACATAATAAGAAAATAAAATCTTATTCATTATTATTTATTTGAATATTTTGTGTATTTAAAGGAAGATATTAATGATTTTTTAGATTTATATTCACCATGGGATATTTGGACTTCTCTTTCAAAATTTACACCATAAAGGTGTGAATGAATGTGTTTCAACCAATCCTTATCTTCTATGTGAAATATAGTCAAGATATTCTCTAGAAACTTATCAATTTTATATATCCAGGATTGGATACAAAAGGATAAAATTGGTTGTTAAGATAATAAAATAATATAAATAGATAATTTATTATCCAAGTGGAAGAACAGTTTCTCTAACTGATCAATATACCCCAACATTTTGAAACCATGATCTGTAACTATATTCCTTTATTTCATTTTAAATTCTTATAGTTTATTGAAAAAAAAAATTATTATAAGACTTTCCTTATTTTTATAAATAAATAGATGATGAGATATTATGGTGTAAGAATCCAGGTCCTTATGTTTCATCATTGACTCATTAAAAAAAGTTGATAATATAATACAATGAATATAGGAAGCATCCTTTTCATATATCTGAAGGCATCATTTTAACTATTTCTCACATGCCGAGGAATCAGGATATGAATAGGGAATTCCAATACATAATAATTTTTTTATAATAATACATCACATAAATTATTGTACCATATTCTAAATTTTTTATTTTTAATAAAAAACCATGAGTTAAATAATCATCATATTGTTCTGAGGGTTTGTATTAAATTTTATGACATTAATTAAAACATATTATTATTATTTACATGTTTAAAAATTATGTGAGAAAATAATAATTTTAATTTTAATAATTCAACCACTATTTTATCATTTCTCAATAGCGTTACCATTAGACTCAAAATGTCTAGTTTTCTGAAAATTCTAGTGGAAAATATCCATATGCCCCTTTCATAACCCAAGTGATGGATTAGTCAAATACATCAATGTATTTAGGTAGAAAGGTATTTCTACACTTTGGACTTGTTTCTATTTGATCTATTGAGTAGAATCATGAATCCAAAAACCCTTAATTTTTTTTTCTCAACACTTCAATATAAGTTAAATAAAGTCTAGTTAGGGATACTTCTCTTGATGTAAATTGGTTAATTCAACCCAAAAACTTCATAAAACATCACGAAAAAACAAAGAGTCTGAAAAAGGATAAGTTAAACACATAGTTTAATAATTTTCATTCCTAATCATGTAATGGAAGGTATAGGTGAATTGATATTAAGTTTAGGGATTTGATTTATTATGCATAATGTTTCCTTGTTTTATCCATTACATGTGTTGTTAATATAAACTAGATTTTATTTTTGGGATTATAAATTATTATAGTAAAATATTTATGGATAAATAATTTTTTTAATTCCATATTTTCATATTATTTCTTTTATTTATGTGATTTTATTCTTGTATTCATAAAATAAATCAATAATAAGACAAAAATAAAATTAGTAAATATATGACTTGATCATTGGATTATCAAATGGTTTACTTATTGAACAGATAATAAATCAAACATGACCCTAAGGAAAAATCATTATACCATTCATGGCATGGGATTCAGTATTCTATATGTGCACCTATGTGTATACTATGTTAATTTCATCTCAGTTTTATATTTAACCACATCCACTTTAACTTTGCCTTGAACTGACTCCATGAACCTATGGATACTCCATTTATTAAATTTTTTTTATAACTCACATGTAGGTGAGGGGAACCAAATGATTAATAGAGGGTAATTAAATAAAAAACCTTAGACATGCAAGCCCTACATAATAAAATAATGAGGGATTACTCAGAATCCATCATATTTAGTAAAATAATAATCAAAAACAAAAATATGTAATAAAATTAAATTAAATAAAACCAACACATACATATGTTTTTTAAATTTCATGATCAGTCATACACATGTAATGATTACACATTTAAAAAAACCAGCTAGCATTCATTTCATTTAATTCATTGATAAGATTAAAATTCCCCAAATTAATTTAATTAGTTATATTTTTAATAAAATAATTCATTTTATCATATTTCTTCCAATCATCATGAAATTCCAATCTATTATGATTTTAAATTTTTTTTTGAAAAATAAGTAAAATAGTATACAAAATTTTACTTAAAATATACTCGGGGAGTACCTCTTAGAACTATTCAATATGGTTTTAATTGTAAACAATGCACTTATATGACATATTGTGTACATGACATATACCGTAATTTCAGAGAGTGTACTACCAATTTCATGACATTGAGAACATATAAAAAGTATGTATCATATACACATCAATGTGTTGATACTTTAGTATACAATAACCATACATGATTCATATTTTCTAATATTTGGAGAAATTAATTAATAATTTAATATAATTTAAATACTAATGATTAATGGGTACTATCAACTTAATTTCACAAGGTCCTTAGGTCGATGAGGACTGATGAATTAATTAATTAAATTTAATATTTATTCATAAATAGGTGAAGTACAGGGAGTGTGTAATCCATTCACATGATGTGTACTTCTCTTCCTCAGATATCCACAATAATTTCCTAAGGACTCAACTATTATTTCTTATAGACACTTTTTAAGTACATGAAGTGTATAAATAATACACAATGTATAATAAAAGTTACCTAGATTCTATCCTCTGTATGTCATGTATTAAATAAATGCATTGTATTAATTATATGATGTCGTTTGACCCCATGTTTTACAACATGAAAATACATAGACATCATGATCTGTAGTTAATCTTAACAACATATACTCTAGAAAATCCATGTGCCACCCTGTGTATCCAACATGTGGTGAATTTAATACATGTGGAATGTACTAAGTACATGATGACCAAAAATTCTTGTGGGCGTCCTTGTGTAATGAACAAGGATATATGAAATGTAACAAAGGAGAACACATCATGTAGTTCTGTATTATCCAGGAAGAATTCCATGACCTCCAGATGGATTATTCATATGTGATATTAATTAATTATTAATCAATATTGGTATTATGAATTAAAACAATGATGTAGAATAATAGAATTTGATTAAAGATCAATAATTAATTTAAACATAAAGAAATTATGTTTATTTGTTTGATGATCAGTAATAAAATAAATAATTATACATTTGAATGTGGCCCCTTGGGTACCTCTTGATAGTTTCGAGTGCAGCAGAAATTATTATCGGGGTTGATCATAGCTCAAAAAATGTTATATTTGATGGACCATTAATATATTTTACAATACTTGATCATCCTTACCCATAACATTTTCCAAAGAATATTGAAAATGAAATACACCATAAACATAAAGAGATATTTCGATGTTAAATTTATAATTAATTTAAATACATCGAATGAATGAATACCTAGATATGGGGATCATTCATTGATGATGTTATTGAATTTCTAAAAGACATTTTAGTTTTCCATCATTCCACTTGTAGGATCCAAGTGTATAATCCCTCTATCAGTGAACCATATGTGCAGCTTTGATCTGTGAGAAACACCGATGGATTACTAGGTTCTTACATGGAAGATTAATCACTATGTAGTGTTCATCTAGATTACTATGAAAATCCTTTCGAGATTGAAGAATTGTACTGGAACTCTCATTCTTGAGAAGGGGGAGGATGTAAGATAATGTATATGTCATTATTATATTTTTAGAGAGAGTTGTATATTTTTTTGTCCCCAACTATTCTTCATTTTGATAAATCTCAATCAACCCCCACCCAAAAGAAATATTAGTCTATCTATAGAGATAATTTTAGGGTTAAAATATTATTTCATTTCATTAAAACCCAAAAATAATTTATTAAACCTCATCTAACCCCATACAATGTAATAAGAATAGTAATATTATTTTTTTCATGGTGTGATGAAACTAACACAGTGATAAATATTATTTTACTAGCTTGAAAATTTATATTCATAAATAGACACAATATTAGTCCACTCATCCTCCTCAGCATTTACTGAGTACTTAAATAAATTTTTAATAAAATATTTATTTATAAAATAAATTTTATGTTCATAGTTTTGTTAATGAACATTTATTAAATATTAAATGAATAAAACAAATATTTTATTTACACTCTTGGGAATATATAATTGTAAAATATTTGGGTAATTAAATTTATTATTTATTATTGAATAAATAAGTATTTATTACATTTCATATAAATATTTTCAATTTAGAAATCCTTAAATAAATATTCTTCGCACTTAAGAATAATATTTATTCCAATAATTAAATTTAAATATAATTAAATTCATACCAATGTAAACAGTTATTGTGTGAACCTTTAGGATTATTTATTATAAAATTATTAAACTCTAAAATAATAATTTAACACTCCAAGCTTCCACGGTGCACTTCTCTTTGAATAATATAGTAGTGTGTGTTGTACACAACTTTGAGTTCTAACTCACCACAACGAATCTAGCCGTTATGAATAGTAATACCCACTTTTTGAAATATTATAAATTTTATCTTTCAAAATGGACTTCATTTTTGGATTTGGAATATTGAAATTAGCTTAGGGTGAATTTTTGGTACTTTTTTGGTAACTTTCATATTTTGATGAATAGTGAAAATTGCTAAATTTTAATTAAAAACAGCTTTTTTAATCGAAATAATTAACATTGATAAATTATGAATTTGAGTGATTTTAGAGTATAATTAGATTATATTTTTACCATTTAATCCAATTTTGGTCATCAGATATAAATTTACATTTGAATTGGACATAAGCAAGTGCCAATCTTTTGATAGTTATTATCTCTTAAAAACACGCTTTTTGTTTTGACAATAGGAATTAATTTTAAATTAATTTCTTCCAAATCAGTGTTTTTAATTTAGATAAATGGATTAAATATTTATAATCATTAGGTCCAATTTGTTTAAATTGGTAACTTTAATTTTTAGACTTTTTCAATAATTATTTCGGTAAATATTTTATTTATCGTGGTTAAAGGGTAAATCTGGTAAATGATGGTAAACAAAGAATATTATAATAATAATAAATTACCCTAAAACATGTCCTAACCCTATTGGTTGATACATATCTGACCATGGGCGTCTTTGGGTCTATTTTGGGACCCCATGGATCCACTTTTAAGTGATAATGACACTTTATATTAATTAAGTTAAAGTAAATACAAAAATGACATAAGTATATATCTTTTAGCAAAACAATTTTTACACAGGGTTATATATGTTATATTTTTTACTATAAATATTAATTAGAAATATAAAAATATTTCCTACATAATGGTATTTTATTTATAATTTTTAGACATTGAATAATTAAATTTATTTATGACACAATAATGATGGAGTATTTTCCTTATTAAAGAAAGAATCAAATAATTGGTATTATAAATGTTAAAATAAATAAAATTTGAAAGTTTTGATGACATCAACAAATTTTATTGGATAATATGACATTATATTATTTCTTTAATTTATTTTTATCGAATTAATAAAGTTCTTAAGACTTTAAAAAAATCAATTATTAAATAGTGTCAAAATTGACATAAAAGAGTTTTTAAAACAAATATTATATTATTAATTCATATTCTATTCGTAAAAATTTAAGGATTGGAAAAAGGACTTATATAATTATTGGTTTATCATTAATTTACCACTTGGGAGGTCTTTTAGAAGTATATAGTATGTTTATTAACCATATAATATAAAAATACAAAGTGACATGGTAAATGTCAAACTATTTAACTAAGAGTTAAATATAAATGATAAAGTTAATATAGTGACAAAAACCTTTCTAAAATATATTAGATGAAAGTATTTAGACCCAATGCCACCTTATACTTTGAATAATCTACTTTTGAGCCATTAGAAACCGAATATGAGTTTATTATAAATTAATACTTTAACTTTTTCCTAAAAAGCCCCTCCTCCCCCTTATAAAAGGACACCACTTCTAACCAATTATTGAAACCTTAAAATAATTTTGGTTCGGACAAACCATGCCCAATTATCCTCTAAACTTCACTCATTACAACCTAGAGGCCTTCTTTTGGTCAGAAAGCCAACTTAAGGAGCCCTTTTGATCAAATCAAAAGAAAGAACACGAAGAAGAGGTAATGATTTCACCACCCTCTTTCAAGTTCCTTTCTTCTTCCACTTATTATTTCTTTGTTATTTCCACACTAAAATAATAAATCCATTTTCTTCTATATAATTTTATGTTATTATTAATATGGTACAACCATATTCTGTATTCTATCCATTTTTTGAATGACATGTCACTATACGTGCATACGTACGGATTATCGTCTCCACGTCATGGTGTAATTGTTATTCAATATATTATTATTTGGATGGATATAATAATGATGGGTAATTTATTTAAATAATAAATATAACATTATAATGATTATTTATATATGATATAACATCCAATTATATGTTATTTTACTATCAATAGAATGATATTGTCGCTCGTGCGTACGTATGGATTATCGTCTCCACGAACGCGATGAGATTCATTCCCCAACATATCCATTCAAGAATAAATTTCATATGTTGATTAAAAATAATTTTTAGAGACATGATATAATTCTGGATATGAATACGATACATCCCATCCATAACAAATATGGATCCCATAACAAAGAATATAAAGGAAAATAAATCTGTTAACACCCGAAACGACGATAATACTAAGATATTATCAACAAATCAATGTTAAAAGATCATATATGATATCATATTAATGTATATGATTCTTGTATAATTCAATAAAAATTATTTCACCATTATATAGGTAGTTAACCTACCCTCGAACAAGGAAAAAGTACAAAGTAAGGGGTTTTTTTATCTCATTTTTAATTCCGTGAGATTTCCATTGTTCACGACTTATTTATTGCGTGTGTTGTGTGTACTGCCCATGTTTGTATTCATTGTGTAATATAATTTAATTAATCGATATTTAAATAATCATTTTATGATCCTTCTTTCAATGGTGTATGTTTCATAAGTTACCAAATCAATTACGGAATTTGAAATTTCAATTTCCACTCATTTGGATTTACGTATACTTCATTGATTATTTTACTCCAAGATTATGTGTAGAATCACAATTAATTTTCTTATGTCATAATTTCCACTCCCATTTCTATGGATATAATTTTGATACACGTAATAAATCCATTTATAAATTCTCAAGTCATCATAATGAACTTGATAAGAGCAATTTTAACTCAATCTCCATTTGTTGAGTTAAATATCCAATTCATTGGTGTTGTTTTTACAATAATATACGTGAATGACCTTTGATTATTTTACGCTGAATATCCAATCATATTGAGGGTATTTATATTTTTCGCATATAATTATGTCCTTGATTTTCTTTAACCTAAGGATACGGTCTTTATGAGATATTTCATCTCAATTTACATTCCATTGAGACTCCTTTGTTGTTATACACCAAATCCCTTTTATATGTTGTATATAATGTACTTTGACATAGTATATCATGAATCCCTTTATTATCAGGATATTACAATGTTTTTATTACCTCAATTATTTTTATTCAAGTGTCTCTCTTTTTTTTAGGAACTCTAACTAAAATATCATTTTAAAATGTTTTAAAGATTTATTATTCTAAATCCTTCTCATCAATGTCCAGGTTTTAAAAATGGTTTTAAGGATTTATTCATATGGGGCTTAAGGTTTTAAAACTAAAATTATTTTTAAAAGTTTCAAAGTGGTATGGGACACTTTTATTCAAAAATATATTTTTAAAATGGCTTTTTGAGAAGTAGTGTGACTTTTAAATGTTTTCAAGAAATGGGGGTATTTCTCCCAAATAGTTTTGATGATTATTTTCATATGTGTCAATATCCTTCATTATTCTTAATTAAGGTTAATTTGTTACAATACAATCTTTCATATTGTATTGAACAAGTTATCTTTGATTGTGGATGTGCTATTTTTATACTATTCATGGTTTATGGAGAAAGTATTGACATTTTGTATGCTAGTTTTAATAAAAATGTTTATGTTATGTTTAAACCTATTCATATAGGGAATGCATTGGACTTAGTATGTGACAGGTGGAGCTTGTTATAGCTCCTCGATGCATCAGTAGGTCTCATGAGACAAACTAGTGTCTTGGCACAAGGCCATGACAAAATATTATTTGTAGTCTTGGAACGAGGCCTTGACTATGTGGTTATGATAGTCTGTAATTACGCATTCCATCATTATGAAAGTGGTTATTGATATTTCATGTGATTATTAATCTAGTAGAATATTCATGTGAAAAATTAAATGGCATTATTTCAATTTTTTGCCATTTTATATTGAATTTCAAGTTTAAAAGGCTTTTGTTTTGTTATGCATTACCTTAAATGTTTATGCTTATTTATGAAAGTTTCCACTATATTGTGATCCTTACTGAGAAATTGAGCTCACCCCTTTCTATGATTTATTTTTTCCTAGGTTGTGACGAAGTTAGTTATGAGTGACTTGCAGGCATAATCTAGGATGTTTGTAGGTTTCCTATGGAATAATTTAGCATTGTTTATCTTTTCAAGTTGTAATGTTGACCTTATGAATGTATATAGTATTTCCAAGGCTACTAAACTGATCGGTCTTTCGGGACATGATTTCCTTGTATCATGCCAATGTTATGTAATAATGCACCAACTCTGGGTAACTGGGGTCGGGTGTTACAGTTGGTATCAGAGGAAGTTTAGTACAAACCTTGCAAGCTAGATTTAGATAAACTACGATTAGAGAACAGAGACCTAAGATGGACTTTGAGGATTAGTATAGAAGAACTTCTTAGAATTTTGGTATTTTAGAGATTTTGTGAGTTTTCTGAGCAATAAATCCCTGTCTGGATACGAGCAGGTAGAGGCGGCTCTAGAACAGATGTACCTAGGGGTAAAACCCTAAAACACCGATTTGAGCTAGACTCAAATGGGAACTGGTGCACGAAAATGGGCCTTGCTGCACTCTTGGTTACGACACTTCCAGGGGATATGCTTAGGATAATTTAAATTTACTTTTCAAAATGATTTGAAGTATTTTAATATAATATGAGAATAAATGACCTTGGTTAATCCTTAGGTGTTTCAAATTAAGAATATGGTGTCATGATATTCTCTAAATGATTTTATGACTAAAATTTACCACACAATGATTTTTGGTTTTAGTCAATGGCTGGATTACAAAGAAGTCATAGTGACTTTGAGAATGATGTAAAAGGTGGGAATAGTAGTGGAAATGAGAAACAAAATGGAAAGTTGATAGGTGTAAAAGATATCTTGTTCATGACAAATCAATTTTCCAAAAATATGATCAACAACATATATATTATCCAACTCCTGGACTCAACAATGAAGAGAAAGGTGATGAATGATAAGAGCTCCAACAGTGGAGACCATGGAAAAAATAATCCTCAATTTCTATCATGAAGGAAACGTGGAAGGAGAAACCGAGGAAAGTGTCTCAATAGAAGAAAGAAATGCTTTACATGTGGGAAATAAGGGAATAAAGTGAATAATTGCCTAGGAAAAATGAAGAGTACTATAGAAGAAAATAAAAATGGTCCCAAGAATCCATTTACAATCATTTGTCATAAATTTAGGGGACCTGGCCATTACCCAAGTGAATTCCCTATTCTATAGGAAATTTTAGTGGTCAATGAAGAAGCTATCTAGAAATAAATGGATGGAGAAATTTTTAAAAGTTCTAGTACTCCTTGTTGATGGGATTACATTGGAATAATTTTCTCTTGTATTTGTAACCCTATAGTTTTCCATCTGAAAATGATATTTGAGGAAGACTTATCTTTTCTCTTGTGGATATAGTTATAAATAACCATTTCGTTTTATATGATCATTGGGTCTGAGGAAATTAAAAGTTATTATATTTTGGGATGAAAATGCAAGATATGAGATAACATTTGTGGTTAAATTATTTTATGGTTATTTTCAGGACTTTATCTCAATTTTGAAATGTTATAAAATATAGTTATTGAAAAAGGAAAACATGCAGACTATGTGACAACCTATCGCATCGGACTAAGCTATGGGAAACGAACCCACAACCAAAGTGTGATTGGGATTTATTGCCTACCACCGGACTACGTGAAGTCCCTAGTTAGTGTGACAAATTATTTTTAGTTAAATGATTTTTTTTATCAATAATAAGTTAATTTGGGATCTTATGTCTTATCAAATGAATACCCTTAGTATAGGAAAATGATTTGGCGATTAACTGTTAAATGTTATTTTGGAAGATGTTCTCTTTGTTGGGAACACTGTCTTCCCATGTAAAATTGAATAATATTGGATTTCGTTTGAGGAGTAATGGTGGATTTTTATCTATGTTTTTATTGTGGATTTATAGTGATTTGGTTTATTTATGGAAATGATTAACCTATAATAGAGAATATGTGATTAGGTTAATTTCTTTTAAGTATGTGACTTTAATAGTAGTTGATGTCATTTGGAAATACAATTTAACGTGGAATAATACATAACCAAATTTTTCTAAGTTTTGGGTTTCAATATTAGTTTGGATTATATTGAAGGATTTTAAGGACAATTGTTTATTGAATGGTATTTATTTAACTTTGGGGTATTGTTGGTTTAGTTTTAGAAATTAAGATTACTATTTATTTCTATAATGGAATATACTTTTGGAGGATCAGTAGATATTATACTAACCGTTTTGGTTTTTATTAATCTCTAAAGACAAGGTAAATATATAGTTTATCCTTCGTGGATCATGTTATTCTATAGAAGTTTATTCTAGCTCTTCCAGTGTGACCATGTCTTCTTGAATACTCATCATTTAAAATTGAGTTAGTAGTAGAAATTTATTAAAGAATGGAACTTTACATAAAAAGAAAGTATATCTCTTTATGTTCTAAGTCAATCTCAGAAATGAATTCCTCATATTTATGTAATGTAACTTAAAACAAAAAAAAAATGTTTTCCATTTACTTTTCCTACTTGGAAACTAATAACCATTTATCCCATCACATTTTTGTGGTTTTCCTGTTGTTAAATTTCTCCTAATCATGTTTTTTATCCCTCTCCATCATAACTTGACACTTATTTTATAATCCACATCCATGTTTTTCTACATGGAATCCTAGTATCGGTTATCTCAGGTGACCTTTGTACTTATCTTTATTTCTTTTAAAGTGATAGTTTTATTGACTCTTATTCCGATGTGGGACTTTCCATTATATTCCAAAGACCAATTTTAAAAATTGAGAGGACGCAATTTATACAGGGAGGGATAATGTAACAATCCAAGCTTCCACGATACACTTCTCTTTAAATAATATAGTAGTGTGTGTTGTACGTAACTTCGAGTTCTAACTCACTCCAACCAATCTAGCCGTTATGAATAGTAATACCCACTTTTTGAAATTTTATAAATTTTATATTTCCAAATAGACTTAATTTTTTTATTCAGAATACAAAAATTATCTTAGGGTAAATTTTTCGTACTTTTCTGATAACTTTCATTTTTTGATGAATATTGAAAATTACTAAATTTTAATTAAAAACAACTTTTTTCATCGAAATAATTAATACTGATAAATTATGAATTTGAGTTATTATAGAGTATAATTAGATTATATTTTTACCATTTAATCCAATTTTGGCCATTGGATATAAATTTACATTTAAATTGGACATAAGCAAGTGTCAATTTTTTGATAGTTATTATCTCTTAAAAACGCGCTTTTTGTTTTAACAACGGGAATTAATTTTAAATTAATTTCTACCACTTCTATGTTTTGAATTTAGAAAAATGTATTAAATATTTATAATCAGGAGGTATAAATTGAGAAAATAGTTAACTTTTATTTTTATACATTTTGAATAATTACTTCGGTAAATATTTTATTTACTGTGGTTAAAGGGTAAATACAGTAAATAAGGGTACAAAAATAATATTATAATAATAATAAATTACCCTAAAACATGTCCTAACCCTATTGTTTGATACATTTATGACCATGGAAATCTTTGGGTCGATTTTGGGACCCCATGGATCCACTTGTAAGTGATAATGACACTTTATATTAATTAAGTTAAAGTAAATAAAAAAATGACATAAGCATATATCTTTTAGCAAACCAATTTTTACATAGGGTTATATATGTTATATTTTCGAATATAAATATTAATTAGAAATATAAAAAAATTTATACATAATGGTATTTTATTTATAATTTTTATACATTGAATAACTAAATTTATTTATGACACAATAATGATGCAGTATTTTCCTTATTAATGCAAGAATTAAATAATTGGTATTATAAATGTTAAAATAAATAAAATTTGAAAGTTTTGATGCCATCCACGAATTTTATTGGCTAATATGACATGATATTATTGCATAAAAGAATTTTCATCGAATTAATAAAGTTTTTATGACTTTAACAAAAATCAATTATTAAATAGTATCAAATTGACAGAAAAGAGTTTTTAAAACAAATATTATATTATTAATTCATATTATATTCCTAAAAATATATGGTCCAAAAAAAGGCTTATATAATGATGGTTGTATCATTAATGGGCCACTTGGGGCTCTCTTGGAAGTATATAGTAAGTTTATTAACCATATAATATAAAAATACAAAGTTACATGGTAAATGTCAGACTATTTAACTAAGAGTTAAATATAAATGATAAGGTTAATATATTGACCCAAACCTGTCTAAAATCTATTGGATGAAATAATTTCGACCCATATTCACCTTATACTTTGAATAATCTACTTTTGAGGCATTCTAAACCAAATATGATTTTATTATAAATTAATACCTTAAGTTTTTCCTAAAGAGCCCCTCCTCCCCCTTATAAAAGGACACCACTTCTAACCAATTCTTTATACCTTCAAAGCGTTTTGGTTCGTCCAACCCCTGACCTATTATCCTCTCAACATCACCCACTTAAACATAGAGGCCTTTATTTTGTCATAAAGGCAACTTAAGGAGCCCTTTTGATCAAATCGAAAGGAAGAAGACGAAGAAGAGGTAATGATTTCACCAACCTCTTTCAAGTTCCTTTCTTCTTCCACTTCTTATTTCATTGTTATTTCAACACTAAAATAATAACTCCAATGTATTCTATATAATTTGATGTTATTATAAATATGGTACAACCATATTCATTATTTTATCCATCCTTTTAATGACATGTCACCATACGTGCGAACGTACGAATTACCGTCTCCACGTCATGGTGTAATTGTTATTCAATATATTATTATTTAAATGGGTATAATAATGATGTTTAGTTCATGTAAATAATAAATATAACATGATAATGATTCTATATATATGATATACCATCCAATTATATATTATTTTAATATCAAAAGAATGATATTGTCACGCGTGCGTACGTATGGATTACCGTCTCTACGAACATCATGAGATTCATTCCCCATCATATCCATTCAAGAATAAATTTAATTTTATAATTAAAAATAATGTTTAGAGACATGATATCATTCTGTATATTCCTATGATACATCCCATCCATAAACAATATGGCTCACGTAACAAATAATATAAAGGAAAATGAATCTGTTAACACCCGAAATGACGATAATACTAAGATATTATCAACAAATCAATGTTAAAAGATCATATATGATATCATATTAATGTATATTATTCTTGTATAATTAAATAAAAATTATTTCACCATTATACAGGTGGTTAACCTACCCTCGACCAAGGAAAAAGTACAAAGTAATGGTTTTTTATCTCACTTTTAATTCTGTGAGATTTCCATTGCTCACCACATATTTATTGCATGTTGTGTGTGTACTACCCATGTTTGTATTCATTGTGTAATATAATTTAATTAATGGATATTTAAATCATCATTTTATGATCCTTCATTCAATGTTGTATGTTTTTTAAGTTACCAAATCAATAAGGGAATTTGAAATTTCAATTTCCACTCATTCGGCTTTACGCATACTTCATTGATTATTTTACTCCAAGATTATGTGTGGAATCACTATTCATTTTCTTATATCATAATTTCCACTCCCATTTCTGTGGATATTATTTTGATACACATAATCACTCCATTGATAAATTCTCAAGTCATCAAAATGAACTTGATAAGAGTAATTTTAACTCAATCTCCATTTTTTGAGTTAAATATCCAATTCATTGGTGTTGTTTTTATAAGAATATCTGTGAATGTCCTTGGATTATTTTACAATTAATATCCAATAATTTTGAGTGTATTTATACTTTTCACACATAATTATGTTGTTGATTTATCCTTAACCTAAGGATATGGTCTTTATGAGAGACTTTATCTCAATTTACATTCCATTGAGACTCCTTTGTTGTTATACATCAAATCAATTTTATATGGTGTATATAATGTAATTTGAAATAGTATATCATGAATCCCTTTATTCTCATGATACTAAAAAGTTTTTGTTAAATCAATTATTTGTATTCAAGTGTCTCTTTTTTGGTTAGGAACACTAACTAAAACATCATTTTAAAATGTTTTATAGATTTATTATTCTAAATCCTTCTCATCAATTTCCATGTTTTAAAAATGGTTTTAAGGATTTATTCATATGGGAATTAATGTTTTAATATTAAAATTCTTTTTAAAAGTTTCAAAGTTTTATGGGACACTTTGATTCAAAAATCTATTTTTAAAACGGCTTCTTGACAAGTAGTGTGACTTTGAAATGTTTTGATGAAAATGTGGTATTTCACTCAAATAGTTTTGATGATTATTTTCATCTGTGTCAATATCCTTCATTATTCTCAATTAAGGTTAATCTATTACAATAAAATCTTCCATATTGTATTGAATGAGTTATGTTTGACTGTGGATGTGTTATTTTTATACCATTCATGGTTTATGGAGAAAGTATTGGCATTTTGTATGCTAGTTTTAAAACAAATGTTTATGTTATGTTTAAACCTATTCATATGGGGAATGCATTGAACTTACTAAGTCATGGGCGGATCCCACTATAGCTCCTCAATGCATCAGTAGGAATCATGAGACAAACTAGTGTCTTGGAACAAGGCCTTGAAAAAATATTATTTTTAGTCTTCGCACGAGGCCTTGACTATGTGGTTATGACAGTCTGGAATTATGCATTCCATCATTATGAAAGTGGTTATTGATATTGCATGTGATTATTCATCTAGTAGAATAATCATGTGAAAAATTAAATGTAATTATTTCATTTTTTTCATTTTATGTTTAAGTTCAAGTTTAAAAGTCTTTTGTTTTAGTTATGCATTGCCTTAAATGTTTATGCTTATTTATTAAAGTTTCCCCTATATTTTCATCCTTACTGAGCATTTGAGCTCACACCTTTCTATGTTTTATTTTTTCCCAGGATGTGAAGAAGATAGTTGTGAGTGACTTGCAGGAATAACCTTGGAAGTTTGTAGGTTTCCTATGGAATAATTTAGTGTTTTTTCTCTTTTGAAGTTGTAATGTTGACCTTATGAATGTATCTAGTATTTCCAAGGCTACTAAACTAATCAGTCTTTCGGGACATGATTACCTTGTATCATTCCAATTTTATGTAGTAATGCAACAACTCTGGGTAACTAGGGTCAGGGTGTTACAAATAACTTTGTATTCAATAGCATGTCGGTTATGAAACTCCAAGCCTAAAAAAATCACAAAATATATTTATTTAAATTTAATTTCATTGATAGCATCCAGAATACAGAAAACCAAGTCTAAATGAACAATAATATACTGTACCTTTATAACCCAACTATTAAATTTGGTGTTTATGAATAGTTCTAACAAAATTAATGAAATTGTGGTTATCTATTGATTATAATTAAAATAAGAATTATATAAAGAAAAAACAAACATTTTTCTTAAAATCTAATTTTTTTTAAAAGAGGTTATAACTTTTCTTTACCCACATAATTTAAAATTAAATTTACCTATTTTAGAAACATTATTATAAAAATGAAATTTATTTTTGAAATAGTAATATTAAAATTATCTTAGGCTGAATTTTTTTATTTTTATGTAAAGTATCATTTTTTGATAAAAAGTGAAAAATATTGAATTTAAATTGAAAAATTATTTTTTAATTTGAATTATTTATGCTATAATATTATATTTTTCATTAGTTTAAAATTAAAATTAGTGAAATTTTATATATTAATAAAATTTTGGTCATTTTATTTATTTTCATAATTAATTTTGATATAAAAAAATGTAACTTTTGAATATTTCTCTTTAAAACCCCACATTGTCATCACATTTAAAGGATTAATTTTAAATTAAAAATTTCCACTTATTGGAATAAATTTGGTTAAATTAATTTAATATTTGGAATCATAAAAACTTATAATTTCTAATAATTTATACTTATTTTTTGACCAAAAATGAGTAGTGAAAAATAGTAAGAAATTAATTACCATGGTTAAGGTAAAAATAGATTTTTCCTAGGGTTAAACAAGAAAGATAAATCTTAAATGAGATAAAAACTTGTAAAAAATACATTTTATAGTACTATTTTGACATTATATCTTCTATGTTAAACAACATCCAATTTTTGAGGCATTTGGAATGATAAAAACATGGGTATGATTGAATATTTTTAAAATATTACATGTGTACCACTCACCTCACTAATAAAAGGCCACCACTATCCTATCTTATTTTCACCTTCCAACCATATTTATTCAAACAATATTTAACCAAATAAACTTCCAAATTCCATCCCATAATCCTAGAAGCCTTATTTTTTGTATAAAGATAAACTATGAAGGATTTTGGTGCAATGTTATGGAGGATAACCAAAGAAGAATTATTGTTCTTCAATGATCTTTTTTATTTTCATTCTTCCTTCACCTAATTAAATTATTATTAAACCATGATGATATAATAAACTCAATATATTACATACTATTTATGTAATTATAATTACCTAAAACCACACCCTCTTTCATTAAGTTGGTAACTATATCATAGTTTGAGTGTATAGAGGATTATAGTCTCAAGAACTAATGTCTTTCATTTTTTCCATCACTACCATTAACGGTTGGGTATAGTGATGGAGATGAAGTATATATATGAAATTTATAACATAATTATACATATAGATTCATTATATAATATATAATTTTTTTACATTCCATTCTATAGGAGATATGATAACTTCACTGGTGTTTACAACGGACTACCGCCTCGTGAAGCGATGTGATTCATCATTCACTGACGCTTTACGAGGAAGGTAATAAGGATAAAGTTAATAAATATTTGTGATATAAAATAAATAATTATTATATTTATCACATATTTATTATTATTTAAATATAATATATCATTTTTTTTCTAACATTCTCACTCACATAAAGATGATAACATGAATAATGTTTGTTTGAACTATCTCCACCATGATGCGATGTGACTCTATTTTCATCACAAAAAACATGGATGATATATATATATATATATATGTATATAATATAGAATTTATGAAATTATTATCATTATATAAATATAAAATATTACTTAAATCCTTTCCATAACGATCATTGGAAAAATAGAAACACTACTCATGCATACGTACTACCTACGATCTCCATGAAGGTAACATAATTCATTTCTCAAAATCATCTTTCATGATTGGTATTAAAAGTATAATTTATGTAAAAATATGATAATTATATCATGATTATTATTTTGGATATGATTTAGTTATAAAATATTTGAAATTACCAAATCATTCATGATGAAACACGCATGAGAAAATAAGTCAATTAACACCTGAAATAATGGAAATATTGAAATAATATTAACAAACATGTGACAAGATGTAATAAAAGGATAAATTATGATATTATAATTATTAATATATTTCTTTAATAAGTTAATAACATAGTTCAAACCACTATATATTATTATAAATCATGTTCAATTGAAATGAATCATTAGTTAAGGGACATTGTCTCAATTTCTCTTTATTGAGGCACATTATAATTTTATGTAGATAATTTTTATATGGTATATATACTACTAAGTTGACATGTAATATAATTATTATTTAAAAATTAATTGTATTTTAAGTTTTAATTTTAATTATTTCATCTAAGGTGATTTTAATTATAGTTACAGAGTGGTAAATAATTTCACAACATAATTTGTTTTCATTGGGATATATTACATATTAATCATTATTGATATTATAAGATTTTGTGCATAAATAATTTTAGGTATATTATTTTAAATCTAATTTTTTTTATGTTCATATATAGTTGATACATCATATCATTTCATTGAATAATTCTCACATTAATATTATAATCTTTCTAGGGGTTTATTTCATAATCCCATTTCGATCGAGAACATTTATACATGAATTCCCATCGAATAATTTTTTTTATCATCATTTAAAAAAACATTTAATATTATTATCCTTTTTTTATTAATGAAAAATTTCAAGTAATATTGTTATTTTTCCACTATTTTTAACATAAAATAATTAAGAAAATGGTTTTATTAAAATCCAACATCATTTTTCTCTCCTGTTGGAAACCTATTTTCTATCAATTTTTTTTTCTAAATATGTTTTTGAGAATTTTAATAAAGATTTATTAAATAAATTTTTACCCATTTTTACTTTTTTAAAATTTTTAAGGAATATTAATTTCATTTCCAAAATAATTCCAATTTTTCTTTTACTAAAAAATTTAATGGAATATTTTTTAATGTGTAAGAAATGAATTCGATTTCTATCCATAATGACCACTATATTTTTTTATATATTGTTTTATATTTTTTAATTTTTTTACAATTTAAAATAAGTATCCAAATTATTTAGGAAATATTTTCTTTAAAAAGTTATTTTTAAAATGAAGAAGATATTTTTCTCAATAATTTTTTTAATGAAATTTTTATTATTTTGGTATTCATCGAAAATAACAACCATTAATTCTTACACCAATTAGTATATTTTGTATTGATACCATACTTATTCTTTCTATATATAGTTTTTGATCATTTTGACCAAATAATGTATTATCATTTAATTTAATGATTTATTTCTAGTCATTAACTTTTCCTTGAAATATTCACATTCTTTTGGTTATTAGACACTAAATTTATCCTAAATATCATTATTTTTTATCATTAATATTCCTATTGATTAAACTATATATCATTTATACATAAAATGTATCAATTTAAAGTTATTTGATTGAATTGGGAAATATTGATAATCCATATAATTTCTTAAATACAAATATTTAATGATAAGAAAAATTATTCATGAATTAAATCGACTATTCTATATATGTGGTATACTTTGGACATACAAATATAGGTGGGTATAGAATATAGATAACCTATCAATTCATTGCTTGTCTCGTGAGATGAAATAATTATCTATACATAGTAAAATGGGTTTCTACAAAACATGTTTTAACTATCTTGTGGATATATATTAATGGTAGAAGTATCATATGCCTGAGACATGACATCCAACAATTAAACATTTACCTCATTCATAATTTAAGCAATATTATACATGAGATTATCAAAATGATTTTATCGGTGGATGCATTTTATTATTAGTTAACGATTAAATTTCATGCCTTTTCAGTTATTTAACTTTACATGTTGATTACACCTTATCCTTTTATGATAGTCATGTTATTAATTAAATAAAATTCATTTTCATTTATTTACCTTTCCATATTAATTATTATACATGATATTTTATCAATGATATTATCTCTAATTTTTTTCCTTCTCATTTTATTTATTATATGGAATGGGTGTTCAAATATTTACTATTCAATGTGGATTATTCTTATTGATTCAAGATAGATTCTGTTATAAATAACCCTTACTAAGAATTTTACATCCAAATTATTTTTCTTCCTTTATCTAGAATCCATAAGGTTTGTTATGTTTGATATACAAGGATATGCTATAGATAATAATGTAATTCTTGAAAAAAATTATATTTTAATTTTTTTTCAAGTGTAGTGAAAAAATCAAGTATGTATCTAGTTTTCCATGACTAATAAACTACATTTTCCATCAGTATGAAATTCCTTGTATCTTATGCCAATATACAAAATATGAAATATACTACAGGATACAGGGGTCGAGGTCTCTACATTTTCTATCATAGGAAGTTTTTTTTGAAACATTGGGAACCATATTAAGGAAAACATATATGGGAGAATATAAACTAATTATTAACTTTCAAGATAAGTTAAAAATAATATTCCAAACATTGGTATGGAATTTATTATGTGGATTTTCATATAAATAAATCACATTATAGATACTACATATGGATATGATTTTGGAATAAAGGTACCTAGGGGTAATGACTCTAAAAAGGATTCATTGGGATAAACTATATCATCACCTGGTGCATGAAAATATTCCATACTATGCACTGAGTTTTACAGTATCAAGGGATATGCTTAGTAGAGTTCACATTTTCTTTAAAAAACATAATGAAGTATTTGAATATATAATGATAATAAATGACCAAGAATAAACCATAAGGTGACTTAAATTGAAAATAAGGTGTCTTAAAAGAGAATGGAGAATATTTTATGTAAGAAAAACAGTATAAAGTAATGAATTGTTAAGGGAAAATGAAGAGTATGATAGGAGAAAATTGATTTCATCTCCGGGATCCATTTATATATTTTTTATTAAATATAGAGAACCGGGGAATTATATAATTCAATGCCCTCATATAATGGTTAACTCCTTAACTAAGGAAGGGAATATATTGAAATAAAATGGGTAAAGTATTTAATGGGATTCCATAATTATAATATAATAGTATTTTTACCAATGGTATTTTGGTTATAATAATCATGATGCATTTGAGGATTCTGTTAAATATTAGGAGCATATATGTATTTATTAACATGATATTTATGGATACCATCATGGATTAATGAGTTTAATATTGATCAAATGTTCAATGTCTTAAACACCTATTTATGGTTTTTATATGATATGGGTATAACAATATTAAGGATATTTTTGCATAAAATTACAGAAGCATATGTTTTAGTGTAAAACTTATTTGATTAATAATTCCATTTCATTTTATAGAAATTAATTTAAAGGTATTGATAGACTTTTGGATATATATGATTATCAATTACAATATAATAATATTAAAATAATATTATTATGGTATGGAAATAATTAAATAAATTGTATTTAAAACCATTGTAAAAAGATAATTTGATTATTAGTTTTATTTAAGGATGTCCATCATATTTTCCTAGTATTTTTAGGGATTAAATTAATATGGTTTCACAAAAAGGATAATCCGCATATTGGGTGGAAACCCAAAATGTCTGGAAATGCTACATGGATTGAACCCATGATTGAATGATGATATGTGCCTAACTTCTACCACTAAAATATATGATTTCTTTGTTAATATGTCATTGAATTTAGTTATGTAAATTGAAAAATAAATATTAATGATGTACCAATGCCGGTACTATTGAGTTTTAGAGGATAATTTTTTATATTGGATAACCAATTTAAAATATATTAGATATATATAATAGTTAGAGATATATGGAAAGACTTGTAGCTCTTTTATGGATCTTATGATCTGTTAAAAGTAAATATTAGTTCTTCTAGGAAAAAAATTTCAATTTTGGATATTCATTTCTTTGGGAAAGTGATGAAATGGATATTGATCGAAGTAGAAACAAAGGATGAAATTATTCTTATGAAATATAAATGCATCAAGTAAGTATATTTCCTTATATTCTTAGACAATAAAAAATTAATCAACTCTAAGAAAATTATATTGAAAAAAATTATCCTAATACCGTCATTTATGTTGAAATGATAGTATTTTAAATCATGAAATATTTATGGTTTTGAAGCCATAAAATTTCCTTTGATCATTCCCTTTCTCATAATCAATTACCTCAATCAATATCCATAATTATCTATATTTTTATTCAATATTTATATATTAACTTTTCATCAATTTTCTTCTAATTAGAAATATAATTATGTTTTATTTAATATTACCTTAGTACTTACCTTTTTTTATTATCAAAATGAGGTTTTATTAACTCTTTTTATGATGTTGGTTTTCAACAAAAGAATTTTCAAATATAAAATCCTAGATTACCATGATCATGATTAAATTGAGAGGATGAAATTTATTTAATATGGGGAGAATGAAAGACCCAAAACATTTTAAATAATAAAATTTTATTTTATTGTGTATGAGAAACACAAAACCTGGCTCAAACCACCCACACAACATATTTCTTTATATTTAGTCTCTTCGATAACTTGTAGAATACAGAACCCCATGTCTAAATGAAATGTAATATACTACACCATTATAACCTAGATACAAAATTTGTGGGAATGAATTTTACTAACTAAACTAATATAATTATAGTTATCTATTTATAAGAAATAAAATAATAATCACTTAAAAGAAAAATAAATTTATTAAAAAACATTTTTTTATAAATGTTTATTTAATTTCTTTTTGCACACAAGATTTAGTGAAAGAAATAGATTGTAAATAGTGAAAAATATTGATTTTTAATTGAAAATTTCCATTTTATTTAATTTTTTTTATAATGTTAGTTTATATTTTTAATTGATTATAAAGTAAAATTAGTAAAATTAAAAATAAAATTAATTAAATTTAGTTCATTTTAATCATCTACATATATAATTTTGATATAAAAAACATTGTTAACTTTTGGACATTTTCTCTTTAAAAACCTACAGTCTCATCTCGTCTATTAGAATAATTTTAAATTAAAATTTTTTCACTTCTATAAATTGAATTTGAAAAAATAGATTCCATATATGTAATAATAATAATTTATTATTTATGATAAGATAAAATTAATTTTTCAAAAACATTAATAGTGAAAATAGTAAAAAATTAATTACTACAGTTAAGGTAAAATTGGATTTTTAGGGGGATAAAATTAGAAGATGAGGTTTAAAAATGACCTAACAATGTATAAAAACACCATTTATGGCTATATATCTGCATTAAATATTATATGTTAGATAATGGACAATTTTGGAGGCCTTTTTCATGATAAAAATGTAGTTATGATTGGATATTTTCAAAAAATTACAAATATTCCACTAACATCACTTATAAATGCCACCCATCTCCTCTCTCCTTCATACCTTCACAACCTTTTGGTTTAGAAAATACCTGGAAAATAACTTCAAAAACTATCTACACTCATTCTAGAATCCTTATTTTTGGATCATATCCAACATAAGATGGCTTTTGTTGCAAACCTAAGGAGGATACCTGAAGAAGAGGTAACATTCTTCATCTAGCATTTTTATTTTATTTTTCCCTGAAATACTTAACTTATTATTAAACCATTATTATACAATAAAAAAATATTTTAATTATACAAAGATTTTTTAGGTTATTTTCATTACATAGAAACATCCCCTCTTTCATTAAAGGGGTTATGAATTCATTATTCGTGTGTACAGTGGACTATCACCTTCTGAACAAATGCCATTCATTTTTCCATTTCCAATTTTCACGGTTGGGTATGATAATGAATATAATGTGTATATATATATATTATATTTATAACAAAATTATAACTATGTATTAATTATTTTATACATATATTTTTTTACTTTCCATTTAGTAGGAGATATTATAACGTCACTCATGTGTATGACAGACTACTACCTTGTGAAGTAATGTGATTCATCTTTCACCAATGATTTACATGGAAGCAAATAAGGATAAATTTAATAAATATATGTGATATAAATGAAATAATTATGATATTAATGACATATTTATCATTATTTTAAGATAATTTGTCATAATATTTCTTATATTTTTACTCACTTAAAGATGATGACATCATTCGTGTAAGTGTGGCCTACCACCTTCACGAAGTGATGTGACTCTATTGTCACCACCACAACACATGGATGATATATATTAGTATATAATATGGTATTTATGATATTATTATCATTATTTAAAGATAAAATATTTCTTACTTTATTTCCATAATGTTTTTTGAAAAATGGAAATGTTACTCATGCGTACGTATGACCTACTATCTTCATGGTCGTAACATACTGTATTTATCAAAACCATATTTCAAGATTGGTATTAAAATTATAATGGATTTATAAATATCATAACTATTTCAAGATTATTATTTTATAAATGATTTATCTATATAATATTTAGAAGAACTGAATCAATTATGACGAAACACGCATGAGAAAACAAGGCAATTAACAACCAAAACAATGAAAATAATTAAAGATTTTTAATGAACGAGTGATAATATGTTATAAAAGGGTCATATAAGATATTATAAATATTATAATGGTTCTCTTATAAGTTAATAATTTTTTAAAACCATTACATAGGAGGTTAAATTACAGTCAATTGAAAGGAAGTGTGAGGTAAGGGACTTCGTCTCAATTTCTCTTCATTAAGGAATATTGTAATATTATGCCCCTAATTTCATTAATATGATGTATATAATGACCCATTGAAATGTAATATCTTTATTAATTATTAATTAATTATATTTTATGTTTAAAGTGGAATTATGTCATCCAATTGGATTTGAATTATGAGTTTCCAAGTGGTAAATAATTTCATAACTCGATTTATTTTCAATGGGTTATATTAGTTGTTTTTAATTTTTGATACTCTAAGATTATGTTTGTGATATTTTTTAATTATATTGTATTTTATTTTAACTTGTCTTATTTTTATTAACTATTTATACACATAATCATATCATTGACTAATTATCACATCAACATTTTGATATTATCAAGGGTTTATTTCCAATCTCATTTTGATTCGGATTGTTTATACATGAATTTCAATTGAAGGAAATTATTTGATAATTGTTTAATAAAATATTTTATTCAATTATACTATAGTTATTCATGATATTTTCAAATAAATAGTACCATTTTTAACTCTTTTCCACTTTAAATAATTGATATTTTTTTAAGAAAATCCAACATCATTTCTCTATCTGGTCTGAAATCTATTTTTACCCAGACCCTATTTTCAAAAAAAATTCAAATTTTTTTTTAAAACATTTAAATATGATTTAATAATTAATTTTTTTACAAATATTTAATTTTTAAATTTTTTTAAAGGAATATTCACGTTTTTTTCAAACAATTCTCTTTTTCATTTTTCTTAAAAAAGCAATAGGGATTTTTTTTAATGTGTGTGACATCAATGGAATTTCCACCAATCATGAAAACTAAATTTTTTTGAATATTATTTTATAATTTTTAAATTTCATTTTTCAAAGAAAATTATTTTCAAAATGTTTTTTGAAAATTTAGTTCTCAAAATATATTTTTAAAATAAAAAGGATATTTTCCTCATGAATGTTCTTAAATATATTTTTATGCTATTTCTATTCATCAATAAAGGAATCCCTTTATTATTACTATAATGTGTATATTTTGTATTGATACCATCCTTATTCTTCCTATGGATTGATTATGATCATTTTAACTAAGAAATTTATTAAAATTCTCTTTATTAATTTATTTTTGATGTAATTAACTTTTCCTTAAATATTCACTTTCTGGTGATCATTAGACATTAAAATTCCGTCAAATATACATATAATTTATCATGGATGTTCTTATTGCATAATCCATTTCTAATTTCCACTTAAAATATTTTAATTTTAAATTTATTTGACTGACTAATGAAATATTGATAATGTGTATTCTTTTATCGAAATGGATATTTGATGATAAGAAAAGTTTTTCATGAATTAAATAAATTATTTGTTATGTGAGTAATTATTTGGAGTTGAAAGCATGGGTGGGGTCTGGTTATAGATATCCCCAAGATTCATTGGTACTCTCATGAGATGAAATAGTTGGCAAGCCTTAGTTATAAGGGTTTAAAACCATAAATTTTAAAATATCATGAGGATAGATATTAATGATATAAGTATTATGTGCCTAAGACATGAAATCTAATAATTAATAATTAACTTCATATAGAATTTAGTTATTTTAATCTATCATATTTTTGAAATGATATTAACTCTGTATTCATTTCATTCTGAGTTATTGATTAAATAAAATGTATTTTTAGTTATTTAAATTTCCATATTGAATATCACTTATCAAGTTATGATTGTCATGTTATTCATTGAATGGAATGTCCTTTCAGGTATTTACCTTTCCATATTGATTATTATCAATGATATTTTTTGCATTGATATTATCTCTAGATACACTTCCTCTCAATTGATATATTATATGGAATGTTTTTTAGTTATTTATATTTTCATGTTTATTATGTTTTGATTCATGATTACGTGCACTGTACATATACCTTATTGAGAATTTGAGATGACCCTTATTTTGTTTCCTTTCACATGAATATATGAAGTTTACTATGTTTGATATGAAAGGATATGCTAGAGGGAAAATTTTAATTCTTCAAATAATATACTGTAATTATTTTCTCAAATATAATGAAAAAATCAAGTATGTATCTAGTTTTACGATACTATAAAACTGTTCAATCCATTATAATACAATCCCTTGTTTCTATTGCTAATGCAATGAATCATACACCATCTATGGGATACTGGGGTTAGGGATGATATATTTATCATTTCAATTAGGAATACTTTCCTAAAGTCCGATATTACTAACTAGGAATAGGTTAGGTAATCCAAGAGAATGAAGTTATTGTCACAATGCTGACAACTCTATACAAGTAGTTTCTGTGTAATATAATCCATTTTGGCACAATATCTCAACATATTGGTTTGACACAAATTTCATAAATCTATATTATTAATACATATTTCTTGGAATATCTAAAATAAAATCATTGTTACACCAAGTAAATCAAATTTAATTTGAAATTTTAATTTCATTCAAAGGGATGAGATATAAAATTCCTTAAATATGGAAAATTAAAATCCTTCCATGAATTTTTAATTAATAACACATGATTTATGATGTACTAAATATACCCTAGTTCCCACAAACATATATAATCGTGGTTTTTGTAAGTAAATATGTCGAAATTAATGATTTTCATTAATAATAAAATTAAAGTCTATGTACCATTATTAACACTCACATAAAATAATATCTGATGACACATAAACATGCAGAATCCCCACTGGTGGAATTTTCTTGATAATCATCCATATTTAAGATTACAAATTGTTAAATTAACTATAAGAAGACTCATCTTCTTATGAGTACTCAAATATTATAGTCAAAATACTATGTTCCTCGTCATAGATTTTTTTTGTGACCATAGAACATGTTTTAAGATTATTATCATGACATTTCAAGGTTCTCATCATAGTCGTGAAATTTTATGAACTTTTTAATGGGAATAATACTCTTATAAATTATCACATTATTTCAATGTATAATAATAATTAACATGTGGTAAGGTATTTAAATTAATATCAATTTCTTTTAATATATATGTAATCTAAAGTATAATTTAGTTGGTTCTAGGGAAATAAATAGGAAAAATTATACATAAATCAATAGTTCTTAATAGGAATGTTGTAAAAAAACATAAATATATGTAAATATTAAAATTTTAATGGACTCATTTTAATTTTAGGCATAAAAATAAATCACCAACATAAATATTAGTTACTGTGGTGAAATTTGTTTTTGGAAATGTTGATACATTTTTAAATAATGCGTATTTTATTAATTAATTGGATATATTTCCAATTAAAACACTAAAATTTAGTTTATAATTATATAAAAATATATTAAAACTTATTTAATTGATAATTAATGTTAAAAAATATTAATAACACTTAATGATTAAAAATACACTTTTCAAAAAAATTATTTTTCAACTCATTCTATATTTTAATTTAAATGTTAATTTTATCCTATTTTTAAAATGAATTAGATTAAATAGTGTCAAAATTTAGATTCAACATGTTGAAATTTTTAAATATGGTCCATCTTATATTTTTATTAATAAAATAATTACAATGGTTAAATTTTAATAAATATTAATAATTATTAAAAATGGTAATATAATGTAAGTCAAATTTTACTAAATAAATATGAAACATAAATATTATATAACACATCTTATAGTTTTAAAATTCATACCTCTATATCTCAACTATAGTTACCCACCTAACTCACCTAAATTTTATGAATTTATATTCTTACCCTATACATAAGATTCTTTTCCAAATATTTTTCCCCCTTTTTCACCTATCAAAGGAGCTCACTTACACTCATTTCAAGTGAAGTCACTAATTTATATTCTCATGAAACTATAAAAAATTAATTATTATAAATCCCCTATAATCCTTTTTATAATATATCCTCAATAAAGTTCCTCAAGTGGTTTATTTCCAAAGGATACTTCAAAACAAGACATAGATTTCATTGTAAGCATTATTTACCCTTTAACTTCTTTTCCTTATCCTTCTCAACCACCATCCCAGAAACCCATTAAACCCATATGGATATAATTAAATAATTATAAATAATATACTAAAATTGTATTATATTTAAGCTATAATCATTAACTATTCCACTCCCAATCAATTGACAAAATGAAAACGTTGCTTTTGTGCAAGTGTGTACTACTGCCTCTATGAATGACACATTTCATTTTTCGTCCCCAATTTTCAAGGATGGTTATAGAAATGGGTTTAGTGATTTTATATGTTACTTATGTAATTATTTATATTCAATAAATATAACTTTTCTATTTTATAATTAATATTAGCGATTAAAAATCATTGTAAAAATAAATGCCTAAAACGAACGTACCAAGAGGAAAAAAGATTTATTTATAGGTGAAAAATTATTTTTAAATTACCTAAATATTATATATATTAATAATTATAATTAATCATGTTTATAAAATCTAAGTAATTTCATGATACTTTTATGATATTAATGTTGTAATAAAATAATATATTCCATAGCCATACTCACATATAGATTGTATTATGTTCTTGTTGGGTCGTTTTAACTACCCACATGAAAAAGGAGATAAATTTATATCAAGTATGTATAAGGAAAAATAATATTCAATATTAATAAGTAAATACTAATTTATTTGTTTCGGTATTTGTAATATAAAATATAACTCATTAATAAATATAACACAATTCGTTCATTATAAATTACCAAAACAATGACCATTATAGAATTTTTTATCAAATATAATAACTAATATACAATTAAAATGAAAATATAATATTAAAAATAATAATAAAAAATTAATTATAGTACATTTTATGATTTTGGATGATGACATTTTGGAGAAGTTGACAACCCCACTATTGTGAAACTAGTTTAAAATGATCTGGATTACTCACTCGTAATATAAAAAATAGATAATAAATTAATACTATATATAGATAATAATTATAAATGAAGTTTATAAAAGGTTATGTATATTGAAAATATTCTTAAATGTTTGATTAAGACAATTATTTTTTATTTAGGATATTCAAGCACTTCTATGGAAGATGGGAATTATGGGAATAATTTTATTTGTATCAAATTTTTATTTATTGAAAAATTTATTATTATGAACCATTATATCTTTTATATTTTATGATTGTTTACATAAAAATTTATTATACCATATTTATTTAATTAATGGGGTTTTATAGTCTATATCATGTTCTCTCTTTTGGTTTCCTTCATTTCGAAAGATACCAAAGTTATAAGGGTTTTTGTTAACTCAACTATCTTCATCGAGTTTCAATGATTTTTTCTTAAAACAACATTATATCATTCAAAGTTTTTTCCACCAAAATTTATTTATCATTGTTATTTGTCTTTATCTTTAGGGGAAGTGAATTTTTAATATAAATATTTTACCTTTATAAATCTTTTCCATTAAAAGTTTATCACTATTAAAAAAAATCACCATTCTTTTTAATGATTGTTTCTACTCTTTATCTATATTTTAGTATCCCAAAAATTCTCTCATTTGTAATTAGGAACCTAATTATATGATATATATTGTGAACTTTATATTATCCGAGATATACTAAGGATGTTTTGTTACTCTTTTTATGATTATCATTTTCCATAAGGGTATTTTGAAAAATTTAAAATGTTTTTCATGATTTAAATATAAACTATATTAACACCCACCCCATATTTCCTTTGATAACCTTTATGAATTTTTAGGGATCAATTATTGAAATTTCTATTTCAAAAGTAAATATTTTCCAAAATTTTCACTTCACCATTTGGTAAATAGCATTTGAAAGGGACCCGTAATTTATTCATTTTTATTATAATGTTAAAAATATTTTCTAAAATATATTTAATGTTTTTGATAAATGTGAACACATATTTATACCATTTCAGACTATCCCTATGAAAGTTCTTTTGTAAGACTTCATTATTTATCAACTAAAATCTTACTCTCCAAGATTTAAAAATATAATTTTTTTCAAATGGTTAAGGAAATATCCTATTTACAATTTTTTCTTAATGTTCCTTAAAAGGGTATTTTTAATCAATTTAATCACCCTATATTAATTCATGTGAAAACATATTAGGATTTTATCCACAATTTTTTTATATAAGTCCTATTTTTATATTGTGTGTTATCAATTTTGCAATTTATTTATTGGGTTAATTATTATTTCATCAAATAAAGTAAGATTTACTTATATGGTACACATACCATTAGAAATATGAAGGGTAAACCTTGACTAAACTCCAATGCATTTAATACATAATTAATATCTAGAGATTATATGTTCATGATACCTTAGTATAATTACTTGGAAATTTTTTATGATACATTCGTGAATAACTTGGGTAATATGCTTCCACAACAAATTTTTAATAATATTTGGTGATATATGGGTAGAATAATTTAAAAGTTATTATTTATATTTTTATGTTCATATTATATACCATTTAGTTATCTTTATGTTCTTATATTCATATTATCATGTTATTCCCTAAGTCATAACCATGATATGTTCCGATTTCATTATTTGTCACTTCCTGTGCATCTGATCCTAACCCGTTCTCATGATTATATTTCACTAGGTTACACATAAAATTAATACATATTATGTGCCTATAAGATTTTATTTTTTGGAAATGTTATGGTGATGTTGAATACATTTTTTAGTGGGAAAAAAGTTCGTTACATGAAAAATACATGGGTTTTGTTAGTCAGTGGTTTTTCAGAACTCTATAAAACTCTAAACCAAAAAGGCATTGGGAATAGATGTAATGTCACGTATTTTAATTCATGTAATTGATTTATTCATTATGTGAATCATTATATTCCTACCATCAAACAATCATTAGGAATTTTACAGTACCATGTGCATGGTTACTACAGAGTTTTCCAGACAGTGTAAGTTAATTATCTGCCTCTGGTTATTCTTTAATTTACACTTAAAAACATGAAAAAACTCTAAATAACTTAAATAATTTAATTATAATTTATAATAATAATAATTATAATCAATATATATATAGATAGATAATGAAACTCAATTTCATGATTTATACCCCAACTACCCATGGAAAATCAAGTCTCATCACGAAAGGTGGTGATCATGAACCTACTCATAACCGTCATATTGAGTTATAATAGTACAATATATTATCCAATAATGTCTCCCAAATTTAAATATTGATATGATTTCATTTTTTTATAAACCTAACCAGGTTACCTACCACTCCACCTGGGTCAGCTCAAGATAAGGCCTGAAGTGAATTCCAGATCAATGTGAACTAGAGATAAGCAATAAGGTTATTATATATAATCATAGGGGAAATGTTTTCACCCTCTAAATATTAAAATGTAATCAATAAAATATTATCGAGTATCTTACATGGGATGTACATACATTGGACTACTGTCCATAATAAATAAAAAATTTCAAATATAAATATTAACAAAAAATGTATAACTATTATAAATGAAAAATCCATAAGTAATAATAAAAATAAAATAATATGAACAATGGGTATAGGTATAGAAGAGACTAAAATTAATGTTTTTTTTTTGAATTGGACAATATAATAATCATCCAAGATAAACCTTTAAAGCCAATCTACCGTGGGATCATTTCCATATGACTCAAGGTTACTTCTGTATCTCAAGATATCCAACAAATGGTAAAATATTCCGTGCGATCCACATCTGAAAATAACATGTATGTTTATAGATGAAATAATAAAAACATATATAAATGGAGTGATTTATATGTTCTCTGTAGGTTGGCACCAATTAAAAATTCTATGAATTCAATTTTATGATAAATTTTAGAAATCCTAGTTTAGAATACATTTAACGAAAATAATATTTTTAATGTTCATGAAATATGAACAACATATATGAGCCTAATAACCCATTTTATAAAACCAAGACCACACTTTGAAATCAATAATTTTAGTTTATGGAAATTCATTTTAAAACCTTTTAAAAAATAATTAAATTACAACCGTTATTTCATGGTAGAATAATAATTTATTTTAAAAACCCATATATTACCCTCTAATTTTCCAAAATCATCTGATAATTTTGGCATAAAAAATGAAATAAATAAATATAAACTAAAAAAATTAATTGGAAATTCATATGGAATAAAATAAACAAGAAAATTTAAAACCACACAACGTGGGGGCAAACTAGTATATGAAAATGATTTAAAAAAGTAAACATCATTTATGTAAGGTAATATAAATAAAATAAAAAACCACAATGAAGGAAAATAAATGGATAAAATTAAATGATCATATAATAATAGTTAAATAAAATTGGATCTAAAATATAGAATATTGTCAAGGATTATTTATATGAAAGTAAAATTCAAGTAATACATATCATACATTATAAAAATTTATTAGATGAAAGAAGAACCATGTAAAAAACATTTAAAAAAATAATCAAGGGGGAAAAACTAATGTAGATAATGTCATGAAACCCTTAGGTCCTTTTAATTTCTCGGGTTCATAAAAAATAATATCCAACTTCAAATGAGTCACTAGAGAGATATATATCAAATTCTGTGTGATATGGAAATACCTTAGCCAGTGGAACTATAACCATATCAACCAAGTTTGAGTAATGATATAGTTAGTTTATTGTGTGGTAAAATTGTATGGAGAGAATATAAAATGCCTATTAGTACATATCCAAGGTTCCCCACCCAAACAAACATAGTCCCATGAAGCTATCAATGGGAGTTGGGGAAATATTTCAACATCTATCATCATATATAATTAACACAACACAAAATAATTTATTAGAATATCAATCACTCATCTCCCTACCCTACTCCCTTTAATAAGTATCCATTTTTACTCATTTTATTATTAGATCATAACCAATTTCATATCAAAATATACACATACTCATATAAATCAAAATTAAACTTGGTATAAACTACGGGTATATCCTATGTTTTGAAAACATTTTTTATAATCTTCCAAATAGACCTTTAGTTTTAATCCAGCATTGAAAACAATAGTAGCCTTATTCGTAACCACTTTCAAAAAATGTATTTATTAAAAAAGACTCATTAAAACAATTATTGGATCAAAAATTGAATCTACACATTTTTATAAATGTATATATAGATTATATATAAACAAAAATAATTAAATCACATTCTAAATGACATAAACATAGGTCCACATACATGTAACACACGAACATGTTAATGGAATGTAATAAACTTAATAAAAAATAAACTCCCATCCAAAAACACCTTAATCCCTTTAAAAATTCATTAAATTTTAAAAATATCATATATGAAATCACCTATAAAACATTTGAATGTTTGAAAAATTACATTAATACCAATTAATTTATAAAGATCCTCTTATGATTTTGTATAAACACATAGATTGCAATCATGTTCATTCTAGGTCTATATGACTTATGAGCCATTAAAAATCCATTTTAAATTTACAATAAAAAACAACAACATAATAAAACTAATATAACTTTATAAATGTAATTATTTATATGTGTCTTATAATTGAAATACAGTTTTAGGAAACTCAAGCACCTATGGAATTCCAAATAAGAAAAATTTCATATAGATACATACATTAATCAAATAGAAACCACGACTCCTTCGATGAAAAATTCTATAGGAGGTCTTAAGGGGAGATTTATATTCTCTATACATCAATAAATGAATGTAAAAACAACTCTAGTTAATAAATCATATACCATGGCCATTTGATTTTATAGGAGGATTTGAATGAAGGAACAAATGAAATAATGAAGAAGATAGAAGGGGTAATATGAGAAACAAGGATAATTTCCTTGATGAAACTTGAACAAAAACAATTTGGAACTAAGTAGGATGGGTTAACCTAGAATCCTCCAAGATTTTCCCATTCGAATAGGGAATGTAAAGGGGAGAAACCCCTAAAAAAATTACACAAAAACCCATAATACCCTTTTTAGTGTAAATTTCAAGGTTTTGCCACGAATTTTACCAAACATGGTTTGATTTGAAACATTCTAAACCCACACACATTACAAAAAGGTTTAAAAAACTATTAATATTATAAAAGGTACAAAAATTGAATTTTTTACTCAAAAACACCTCAGACTCAAGGGAACATATTATATAATATGTATATACAAAAAAAGTGATGTTTGGGTGTGATATACACCTTCCTTGTATCCACATATGTGACCTGAGTGTTCTTAGTTTCCTAATTTAGAATCTGAAATATCTTTTCCACCCTCATGTATGAATGTTCCAGGTGTTTTTTTCTCCTCATGGTATTCCAGTAAATAATATTTGAAAAAAAGTTAAATGTTATAAAATATAGAGTTTAGAAATAAATTAAATTTCTTATTACAATATTATTATTTATAGCCTCTGATTATTATATAAGATATATTCCCTCATTAATATTTTAATCCCTTTTACATTTTTCATGTCTTGTTGGGGGAGTAGGGGTAATATTTACAGAGCCTGATGACTCTGATATTAGTTTTTTAAACATCTCCACCATTATTTCCTCATTGAGTAATACATATCATCTATGAGATAAAGTATGATGTTATGTATTCTTTACCTATATATTATAATGATATATTCTCAGTTTCAATTAATTAAGGATAAGAAAATCATTACTAGGATCATATTTAGTGATTATAAAAAACCCCATCAAATAGTTTTCATTTCACATAACAAAAATGATTCACTATTTCTATTTTAAAATATATTTATTAATATATATTCATCCAAAAAACTGCATAGTTTACATGAATTTTCATTTCATATTTCTCAAAAAATGAAATAAGAAGTTGGAATTGAATTAAAATCCTTCCTTATCATGGTAAATAAATATAAAAATATACAAATGAATTATTTTGTATAAGGAAAATCACATTACATCCCAAAGTGAAAAGAAAAACAACCTATATTACTAAAAACACATCTTAATAAATAAAATAAAAATAAATGAGATTACAAAAACATATTATTTTAGTTAAGCATGTTTCATATGGTTGATACCTCTCCAATCAGATACTAAAATATTATTTTTTGTCTAAAAATTTCATAGCCACAAAATCCCTAAAATTATTTGAATTTTGACATGCAGGATTACCATTTTCATCAAACTCAACATGTTTCTAATACTCCTCACTATAAGAAAGTGATTACTTAGGTAAATGTATTCCATGATGTTTACCAACCCTATAATCCTTATCTTTCTCTATAGAAGTGGGTGGATTCCCTTCATAGGAATAAATAGGCTCTTTAGTAGAAGTATGTGGAGGTTTCTCATGGTAAGATAGATATGAATACTCTATTTTATCTGATAGGTTCATATGAAAAAGAATAAGAAAAAATTAGTAAAATATGATATAAATCCAACTATTTACATATAAAATTAAATTAAAACTGGGAAATTATACAAAAAAACAAAACATTATTTTTATCATATAAATTAAAGTACTTTACTAAAATTCCAAAAACATCATGAAATCATTTATGATACATAAAATTATATATATAAAAGAAAAAAAATAAGTAATATTTAAAATGACAAAAAATATAATAATTTTTTTAATATGTTATGGATTTTTGTGTACATAGTATAAAATGTATACGATTTTTTGATATATGATTTGAATAAACTATAGAATTAGAAATAATATAACATGAATTTTAAAAAAAATTAATATTTAAACAATAAATAAATATATAGTACCTATAATATTAAGTGATTACTAATGGATTACTTTTCTACATTCCTTCATCATGATCGTTCTATATGTCATAAAGCATGTCTATGATGTGGTCATCAATATCCTATAATAACATTTCCATAGAAGTAGGTATCTCACATAATTCATCATCATCATCAACTTTTTCATCACCAAAATTCTATTGTTTTCCTTTAAAATAAATAAATTAAACATTTGATTAATCAGGGAGATAAATATTTGGTTTATCATATGTTTCCATGATAAAATTTTCATAGGTGTATCCCAATCTATTCAGATCTACCAGTGTTATTTTAATTTATCATGTTTAACAATACCATTTTCAACATCGCATTTATTATTAAACATAGAAAATAAAACTTTATTATAATAAATCTACCATATGTCTTCAATATCTTTGTAAAATGTATTTAATGGGAAGAATTATTTTTTCCCTTTTCACTCAAAAATGCATTACTTTAGCGAACACCAGTATTCCAATATTATGGACTTTACTTCCACTATCATTTTCTTTTTTATAAATATTAAAAACTTTAATTTCATACTTTTAATATGTTATAACATTTAAAAATGGGCCTCCTACAAACTACCTCAATATTTAAAACTCATTAGATCTACTATGAATTGTCTCTTAAAAAAGAAAAAATGAATTCTTATATTCATTTAGCACCCACATATCTTTCTTCTTCAAATAACATTGTTTTAATACATTAATATAAAATGATACATATAACTAAACACCATTTTTTGTGATTCTATATGTGTAAATGTGTTTTTTTATTTTCTCACAAGTTATTGAATTAATTTTTAATCTATAGATCCTCTTTCAACCAATATTTAATCATTCATGGAAATATTTATGAAAAAAATGATCCACTATAAAAAAAATATTCAGCACACAATATCACCAACTCTTAAAAAAATATACTTCTCAATAATTGAGGCTTGTAGTTAATATGGATTCCTAAAATACCACTTAAATATCTTTATATAAGTTTCCAAAGGATACATCAAATATAAGTATACAAGGATACCTTCTTTGTTTTTTAAACCAAATGAACCATTAAATGTACCATGATATCAAAAAATATGGTGTAAATTAAATTTCTAATAAAAAATATATCAATTGTATCATTATATAAATTTTTAAATTAATTCATATGCATCCTTTTTTACAAATGGAATTTAAAATCAACATAACTTGAAGATAATTTTTATACCTAGGGTTACCCTGACAAGGTAATGAGGAATCCGGATGTGTGTTTTTTATTTTTTTTATATTGGATATTATTCCCGCATGGGTAGGTACTCATTAAAAATTACATAGTTAGTCAAAAATAAACCATAAAGATATAATTAGAACAAGGCATAAAAACTTTAATAGGTTATCTATTAAGGGATAATCCATGGAGAACACACTGGAGATAGTTTGGTCATAACACAATCCACCATTATTCCTTATTTTTGTGTATTATAATCATTCGACTATGGTCAATCCATGCCAGACTCACTACCCTTATAATTTATTTTATGGAATATCTCACATCTACCTCAAGTAACCTCCATCTAATCCTACTTAACTCAGTACTTTATATGGTAATATCCTCAGATAATCAAAATGAATGTAATTTTATTTTCCTTAAAAATAATTTCATTGATTTTAATCGTGATATCCTAGATATGATTCTACAATTAATTCCATAATCTCCAGAATAGTCTTTGTAAATTTTCATGAGAGTTCTGTGTAGTATAATATTCACCCCCTAATTTATTTACACCAAAATAGTTCTTTAAGAAACTTATATGTGAACCCCTAGTCACATAATTTCTTTACAAAATAATAATTGATGAACTAATTCACACAACTTTTCCTCAAAAACTACCTTCATTTAAATTCCTCCATGCACTACTTTATAGTACTACCCCTTCATAAACAATATTCTCAGTAAACCCTCTACACACATATTCAAGTATTACTTCATGATAATGCCACTTAATGAGATGATTCATATAATTCCCCTTTTGAATTTCTTCATGGAAATGTCATTAATGAATTAACTTCATAGAAATGAGCTATGAAAACAGATATGTGCAACTCCACCTGTTGAATTATTTCAAGCACTCCATTGCTTAATGATCTTGTTTTCTTCAAAAATGAATCTATCCAATGTGATTAATCTATATATATTATTTTAATTCTTCATTGGTTCTTAATGAGTAGATTAATATGTCATTTATTGGTAAAAAACATAAGAAAAATATGTAAAAATGTGATGAAAATTTCATCCTTATTGTTAATCACTTCGAAAAGTTATACATCACATAAGATCTACTACTCATCTAATTTCTAAATGAAACTATCCTTTTTGGACCTCATAAATTCACTATTAATATCTCACAAATGACCCCTACCCTAATTTTTATCATTCAATACCATGAAAATCTTACATGTACTATGTATCCATGTACTCTATATATGGTTATGTCCTACCTAGAGGGTCACATAATCCCTTTGTGGAAAAAATTATTTTTTTTCAAAAAAAATCACCAACAAAAAATTGGAAAATTCTTGGAAGCTTTTCAATTTTTTCTAAATTCTTAAAATCAATTTCTTTCATGGAATTATTGTAAATAATTTTACTTATAGTATAAATACCTTTATTATTCTAGAAATGGATTGAAAACAAACATAAAATATTATCACTAACTAATATGGATTCCCTGAGATCCAACATTTAGATTATCTTGGTTACAAAAATAGGTAATATGTCACAGATGGGTAGCAGTCCATGTAATGTGACCTATAAGAATTATTTCATCATAAAATGAAAATAATGATCTTTCATTCTTATAAACTTCAATTATTTTAGTGGTAATTTTTTTATATTTTAAGTATAACCCCAAGGAAAATTGATATAATGGAGGTTGTAAAAAACTGATTTTCTTCCTCTTGGATAATATATTAAAATCAATAGGCAATTATGTTTGTTTTCCTTTAGTAATGAGGGATTAATTCATATATATTCCCATTAACAGTAAGTCCAATTTCCTATTCAAAAAATTCTTATTATTTCCTTTAATATTCAATGCTATAGTAAAACCATCAAAAATATTATTCTCAACATATTTTTATTTTTAAAAGGTCAGGGACGAAGCCTCATTTATTATTAAATCAAAGAAAAGACCTATTTTAACTGGGTAGAGGGATACCCATTACATTGCCTGCAGGCCCAGTGGGAATTTATCCCATTACATGGCCCGTATGCCCGAAGCCCATTCTACGAATAATAACTCTATAGTACCACACAGTACACTGCAACCGCAATAGTACCCTGCCACTACTACAGTGACATTCTTCCACCACAGTGACCTTTCACCACTATTGTGATCATCGTTTCTATAGTGTTGCCACTGCTACAGTACGCTACATTACTACTGCAGTATCCTACACCCAATGGGGTTTCAACCCACATTTCTCTTTGAAATCATGATATTTCCAATATAGAATCTCAAAAAGTATTGATCATTTCATTAATATATTTATATCATTACCAAATATTTCTATCTTTCAAAATGAGACATCAAGGTTTTTCACTGTATTAAAATACTTATCAGTTCAATAATCATTTGAGGCAACATAATTTTTTTGAGCTGTTGAATTCCTTTTTTAATCTTTAATAATAGTGATCAACTGATAAAAACCATTGATGAAACATGTATAATATTTTTATCCCACGTAGTAGTTAATAACATGAAGTCCATTCTTATAAAATTAGATAAGATTTATTCCACTTAACGCCGTATCCAAACAAATTTCCATGTATTAGTATGTCATTTATATAGAATATAATCATTTAATTTCATTGAAAATATTCTTTTTTATAATATTCATAAACTCTGTTACTTTCCTACCATAATAGATTCAAATCATCAATTAAAGGTTATAAGTAAACATCAATATCATTTCCAAGCTATTTTAGTCAAGAAAGTTTCAAAATAAACATGATATATTTATGCTTCATACAAAAGTTAAGAGATAAATTATAAATTTCCAAAAAATATATTATAAACTATATTTTCTTCTAAGGTTATGATATGGATTCATTGTATATGTGCAAATTTTCAGTCTGAGATTTCTCACCTAATTTATGAAAATAGAAAATTATTTATCAATTTTGTTCTATTGTGTACAATTAGCCGAATGATGTAATTTTTCATTAGATAATCATTCATCAATGTACCATCTTAACCTTTTGGAATCATTTGAAATTCAAAATAAATTTTTCAAAAAAGGAATTATAGGATGACACCAAATTTCCCTAATTAAATTATTAGAATATGGTATAAAATATTAAACAACCTATGATTTTTCTTTTAACTCTTACTATGGTTTCCCACATTTAACACACTATTAAATACCTTCATATTCCATCATATATTACACATTGTTGTTGGTGGGAGCATATATCTTCTTATACCCCAATAAAATTTGGCACCATATTTTTTTGGATTATAATTTGAATCTGGAAGATTATTTTCTTCAATCATTATGTCTTTCAATCGCCATGAAAATTCATTAAAACTATGTTCACTCTATCTATTTCTATTTTTCAAGTTAACTAATATAAACAATATTGATAAAACTAAAAAATCTCATACAATATAGATACAAGGGACTTTAAGAAACCCCATATTGATGATCGATCATTGTCCTTTTTTTCAATTTCTTCCACTACAATATCATGAATCATTTATTCAATTTGATCATAATTATTATCTTAATAATCGCTATCATTATAATGTCTTAATTTATATAAAATTTCAACCTGCAAAATCTAAGTACTATAACACAATTTAAATCTATTTAAAATTAAATAATATTTTACTTATCTACTTTTAAAAAAAATTATACTGAAACACGTTATGAATAGATAGAAATTTTTTTCGTTATTAGGAACATTTAATTTAGAAAATTTTAAGAAATCATAAAACCCTTACTCATATTTATCACTTTTTCATTGTACAACAATCAAAATATGATTCATTATAACCTGAAACAAGTTTTAAGTATTTAATATATGTTACTGTATTTGGAGATTTTAAATTCTAATATATATAAATAAATAAAATATAACTCCCTGACCCCATAAGCCCAGAGTCGGTAAATTATTTTAATACTTTGGCAAGATTACAAGGAATCAAGTCCCAAAAGAACCAATCAGTTTAGCAGTCTTGGAAAATAGATTACATACATGAATTTTACATTACACATTAAAACATAAAACACAAAATAAATAATCCATTGAGAATGCCATTGTTCCCCTAGCTTAACCCTATATATAAAACAACATACACTTCTTGGAATCATGGGAAAACAAAACCTAAGAAAGGTGTGAGCTCAGATTCTCATTAAGTGTAAATAATTTAGCGGAAGCTATAAACTTTTAAGGAAATATTTTTAATAAAAACAACAACATTTTAAACATAAAATTGAACCTAATAAAGTGAAAATAAATAAATCATTACCATATAAACATGAACATGGATATTATGATAGTCAAATAATCACATGTAATAATTAATTTCATAATGATGGAATGTCTAATTCCATACATCATTACCGCATAGTCAAGGCCTCGTTCCAAGACAAAAATTAAATTTTGTATCATGTCCTTGTGCCAAGAAACTAGTTCATCTCATGATACCTATTGATGCATTGATGGGCTATAGCAGACCCCACCTATCGCTTACTTAGTCCACTATATTCATCATATGAAAATGTTGAAACATAACATAATCATTCGTATTAAAATTAGAATAAAAAATGTCAATACTTCAACCATAAACCATAAAGGGTATAAAAATAAAACATCCATAGTAAAACATATCATAACTCATTAAATATAATATGGAGGATTTTATTATAATAAACCAACCTTAATCACTAATAATATCTAGTAAAGGATGTTGACATCGTTGAAAATGTTGAGTAAAACTTTTTGAGAGAAATATCCCATGTTGTTAAATCATTTAAAAGTCATACATTTATAAAGGAAGTCATTTATGATATATTTTCTAATCAATGTTTCCCATACCACTTTGAAATTTTTTAAAGGAATTAACATTTTAAAACAATCATTTCCAAATAAATAAATCCTTAAAACCATTTTGAAAACATGGACATTAGTGAGAAACATTTAGGAGAATAAATATTTACAATATTTAAAATGATGGTTTAGTTAAAGAGTACCTTAAAAGAATCATTTTTAATTGTCTTTTATGAGACATGGACATGGATAATAATATGTTCCAGAAAATACTTACACATAAAAAATCTTGGATAAAAATGAGATTGAGGAATTAACCCTATACTTGCACTTTAATTTGGTCGAGGGTATGTTTATCCTCCTGTATAATGACTATAATATGTTATTAAATTATACCAGAACTGTATTCATATTTATTATATCATACATGATTCATTTATGACTTTATATTTGCCATTTAATAATAATTTCCATGATAAACTAACATTTTTGGTAATAATATCTTTCTTTATCATACATGTTTTAACTTTTTATTCATGATTGTATCATTTGGATCATGATTTAAATAATTATAGAAAATAAGACATGATTTATATATAATATATATTTAGAATATAAATATGTATAGTAGATAGATATATGAAATGGAAAACACTATTTATGGAGATGGTTGGCCATATGTACGCATAAACGCTGTATCTATTTTCATGTCATATTGAACATAAGTAAGTGAATAAGATATATATAAGTACATACATACATACATATATAAATACATACATACATACATAAATACATACATACATACATACATACATACACACATACATACATGCATACATATATACATATATATATATATATATATATATATCCTATAGAATTATTATTTCATATATTACATACTTATTAATAATATATATTTTCAATATCATCATTGAATGGTGAACTTGGAAATAAATCTCATCACGTCGTGGAGATGGTAAGTCGTACGTACACACAAGTGAAGATATAATTTCCTTAATGATTAAAAGGTGTGGAATTGTATGGTATATTAATTATATTGATAAATTATCATGTTATTTTAGTTATTTATATACATATTACTCAACATTATATAAATCCAAATAACATAGTTTTGAATAAAAAATTACACCACAATGTGGAGACATTAAGTTGTATGTATGCACTTATGGTGACATTATCATTCATTGGGTGGATAGAAAATGAGTATGGTTGTACCATATTAATAATATCATCACATTATGTAGAAGGAACTAGATTTATTATTTTGGAATGTAAATAACAAAGAAATTAAAAGTGGAAGAAGAAAAGAACTTTGAAAGAAGTGATAAAATAATTACCTCTTCTTTGGGTGATTCCTTTTGATTTGAACAAAAGCGCTTCTTAGGTTGAATTTATGCTCAAGATAAGGCCTCTAGATTGTAGTGAGGGGATTTGGGAGGAGATTTGGGAAAAATTTTTCCAAGACAAATGGTTTTGGAGGTGCTATTTTGGGTGAAGGGGAATGACCCTTTTATAAGGGAGGTGAGGGTTACTTTAGGAAAAGTTTAAAATATTATTTTATTTTAAAATATTTATCAGTTTATTATGGATGAAAATTGAATTATTTTGAAGCTAAGGTGGGGATGGGTCGAAATCCTATCAACCAATAGGTTTTAGACCTCTTTAGGTCACCATATTAACCCTATCCTTTAGATTTAACTCTTAGTTAAACAGTTTAACTATCACCATGTGGTCTTGTATTATTATAATAAATGGTTAATAAACATACTATAAAAATCTAAGAGAACCTCAAGTGGTAAATTAATGAAATATTTGTCATTATATAAGTCCTTTTTCCAATCCTTAGATTTTTATGAACATTATATCATTTAATAATATAGAATTTGTTTTAAAAACTCATTTATGTCCATTTTGACACTATTTAGTATTTGGTTTTTGTGAAAGCCATAAAAACATTATTACCTAGAAAAAACTCATTGAATCAACCCTAAAATGTTGAATTAATCTAGAAAATCCATGGATGGCATCAAAAGCCTCAATATACATTTCTTTTTATATTTATAATACCAATTATTTTAATCTTTTGGTGATAGAGTAATTACTGCATCATCATTGTGTCATAAATAAATTTAAATATTTAATATCTATAAATTATAAATAAAATACAATTACTTAGGAAATATTTTTAGATTTATAATTAATATTTATAGTTGAATTTATCTCATGTATAACCCTATTTTAAAAATGTTTTAGTTATTAGACTTTGTATTTAACACTTTTAACTCTTCTTTAATTAAAATAATAATAAATGTCCTCATCTAATCCAATTGGACCAAAAGGATCATATTTTACTCCTCAGTTCTTTTTTGGTCGAAATAAACTTATCCAATAGATTTAGGACATTTGTTAGGGTAATTATAATATCATTTTACGTTTAATTACCCTATTTACTTTTAACTGTGGTAAATAAAAGTCAAAATTTACTATTCCCCAAAAAAATTATTTTCATATTATTGAACCACATTTTACTTACTGATGTCAACAGTGTCTCTCAGATTTTTTAAATTCAATTCATAGATGCGGTAAAATTTTGTTTTATGAAAATTTGAAAATGTTCCTAGAAGGTGGGTCAAAGATGTTAAAAATTTTAATAAAATTTTATACATCCAAATTTATTATAAGACGAATCCAATGAATTAAATTGAACTTATATAGGTATTATAAATCTATTTTGACTTAAAATAAATACAAATAAATTAAATAATTATTTAAATAAAAAGTTTGTTTTAAACAATAACATCGTGTTTTCACTATTCATCAAAGATTGAATATTTTCAGAAAAATACAAAAAAGTCACCCTAAGAAAATATGGATATTCCGAATAACAAAAGAAATTTTATTTTACCAAATTAAAAACATATAAGTTTCATTAATTAATTTAATGTCAATTCTTGTTGTCAAAACAAAAAATTGGGTTTTTTAAAAGTAAAAACTATCAAAAGATTGCATTTTTTATGTCCAATTTAAATGTGAAATTACTTATAATGACCTATATTGTTTTAAATGATAAATATATAATCTAATTATACTTAAAAACCATTCAAATGTATAATTTAACACAACAAATTATTTTTATTAAAAAAGCTGTTTTCAATTAATATTTAGCATCTTTCACTATTGATCAAAATATGAAATTTATCAGAAAAACACCACATATTTATCAAAACTAAATTTTTATATTACTCTTCTGAAAAATAATTTAATTTCATTAAATTTAATATATTAAAGTGTCAAATATTGGTTTTTAAAAAGGTTCACCATTAAAAGACGGCAAAATTGCATTTTTTAAAAAAATCATCTTTTATTTGAAAAAATGAATTTGTTCTAATATTATGTCTAGGAAACACATAATATGGATTATAAACTTATATAAAGCATATTAAATTCAAAATTCGGTTAATACAATTCATAACCTCTTTTTGAATAGCTAGTTTGTTAAGTTGTGGTGCGCTCGAACTCAGTGTTGTTTGTAGTGTAAGTTATTGAACTTCTTTAAAGTGATAATTTACTATGAAATATTAGGGTTTTACATTATCCCCTACTTCAATAGATAGTGTCCTCACAATTTGAAATTTTTCATCAAAAATAAAATATCAAAAATGGAAAAATACCTTTGTGGAAAACCAATATCAGAAATTGGGTTAGTAAAATTTAGTCTTAATAAGATAGAAAGGGAAATGAAAAATTCACCACAAAATTATGATATCTATTAGAAGAATATAGGTGGAAATTATAGACACATAATTTTAAGAAGAACATAAATATTTATAAGGAGTTATTGAGATCATCAATCACAAACAAGTGTAAAATGGAGGGCCTCAAAGCCCTCAATCTATGATAATTTAGAATATCACCGGTTCAAAAAACATAAGGTATTAGGATAATGCATTTTTTTATTTAAGATCCCTTCCCTAATTTCTAAGAATTAATTAATTCATAGAAGAAGAGGGAAATATACTTGACAAGTAGAGTTTTATCTTTCAACTAATTCTTATCGAAAACACATCTTTCACTCCAAAGGAAAATAGAATTCAAAAATATTCTATTTATCCTAATCATACAGGGTACCAAAAATAATGAATTTCTAACTCATTTGTCAGAGTATTTAAAAAAACTACATTATAAAAACTAGAACATCATGTTGGCTATTGGTATGTGATGCAACCTTGTTGCCATTTGGTTGCGGGTTCAAGTCTCATGGCCTTACCGAACACGATGGGTTATCGCCCAACCTCAGTGTTGTCCTTTTTATAACAATCCAAAAAAAATCTTAACAAATTTTTTAACCACAAAAATAGTATCTAATGTCAAACTTAATCAATTACAACCTTTATACTTATCCAAAATAATTTTTTCCAAACCCACAGTCCATAATTTATAAGGTAAACCCAATGAAGATCTTTTTTCCACATAACAACATGTGAATATTGTCATCATGTATTCCTTTAAAACATGATAAACCCTTGAATTACTATAAAACCTTATTGATTAAATTCATTCCCCCTTATTCTTTATAAAATAATATATATACTCTTTATATCCAAATTTTTTTTAAACTCTAACAATAATCAAATTAAAAAACAATTAATTAGTTTAAAAGTAGTCAAGAATATCAAATATAATTTATCCAAAGCAATCATATCTTATTGCAAAATCACAACCTCAGTATCTGAAACATATTACAGTTTATATTTCCTTCAACCATGTATTTTCCAAAATGTTTAACTTGCTATTGAGTCACTTTTCATAGAACCATATGATATCAAATCCTTAATGAAATAGTACTATAGTACATTCATGATTTATTTACATAATTCATATAACTAGTACATCGTTGATACAACACTCAAATGAAATAATTCTTTAATAACAACATAATACCACTATTCATTCCTCTTCATCTTTGGTAGTATTATAACTCGATTATTATCCAAAAGAATCATTCAGGGCATACTCTGATGATTTGTACATTGATTCACATTGTGTCCCAACTCCTTGTAGATGAATCATTGTACATTTAAAACCTTTTTCTTACCCTTATAATAACGTACTTGGTGTCCTTTTTCTTCACACATATAATAAACTCACATTACCTTCATGAATTTACCAAGATGATTCTTTTACCAGTTATCACATATGGGAAAAATCCCTTTTTCCCATCTTCCCTTTATCCATCTTCCTTTCTACCATCCTTTTCTTCTCTTGATTCCCTTTAAATCCATAAGACACAGAGAATTCTTTACTTATCTTATTAACACATGATATTATTTCTTCATATGATGATAATATGTGGTAGACTATTTTCCTTCTAAATGTTGGCTTAATACTATGAAATATATGATCCTTATTACTCTTTGGATCATGTGTATTGTTGGAGTTCTCATTACATCTACTAGGAATTATTTCTAAACAATGGAATACACTATGTAAGTTTATGTATCGAAACACATAATTCCAAACATGTACAATACCTAACATAAATTGATAAGATTATTCATATAATAAATAATCATAAAAAAATGTTTACTTTGGGGAAGTATTTACACCTAAATCCTTCATAATGGCTTGTAAAGATAATGTAAATTATCCTAAGAATATCCCCAGGAGTGTCATAACCAAGAGTGCAGCATGGCCCATTGTTTTATACCAGGATACCCCAGGTCATTCCTGAAACTCTTTGTCAGAGTTTTCACTCCTAGGTACATCTGTCCCAGAGCAACCTCTCCCTGTTAGTATCCATACATGGATTTAATTCTTGGAAAATATACAAAATCTCTACAATACCAAAATTTTAGGAAGTTCTTCTATATTAATCCTCAAATTATATCATAGGGTAATGTTATCAAATCAGATTATTTCTAAATATTGTTTTCAACGTTTGTACTAAACTTCCTCTCATACCAAATATAATGCCCTTACCCCTAAAGCCCATAGTTGGGGCATTATATTAATACATTGGAATGATTAAATGGAATCATGTCCCGAAAGACTGATAAGTTTAGTAGTCTTGGAAAATAGATTACATACATAAATGTTACATTACACATTCAATCATAAAACACAACATAAATAATCCATTTAGAATGCAATTATTCTCCTAGAATAACCCAACATATCAAGCATAATACACTTCTTGGAATCCTGGGAAAAAACAAAAGAAAGGGGTGAGCTCATATGCTCAGTAAGTGTAAATTAGTTAACACAAGCTATAAACTTTTATGGAAAGATGTGTAATAAAAAACATCATTTTAAATATAAAATTGAACATAATATTTAGAAAATAAATCAAACATTACCATATAATCATGCACATGGATATTCTACTAGTCGAATAATCACATGTAATAATTAATATCATTATGAGAGAATACCTAATGCTGGACAATATTACCAAATAGTCAAGGCCACATTCCAAGAATACAAATAATTTTTTTTTCAAGGCCTTGTGCCAAGACACAATTTTGTCTCATGAGACTTACCAATTCATCGAGGGACTATAGCGGGCCCTACCCATCACTTACTAAGTCCACTGCATTCCTCATATGAAAATATTGAAACATAACATAAACATTCATATTAATACTAGAATACGAAATGTCAATACTTCAACCATAAACCAAGAAGGGTATAAAAATAACACATCTACAGTCAAACATATCATAACTCATTCAATAAAATATGTAGGATTGTATTATAAGAAATAAACCTTAATCAAGAATAATATCCAGTGAAGGAAGTTGAAATCATTAAAAATGATCAATATTTTTTTTGAGAGAAACATCCCTTTTGGTGAAATCATTTAAAAGACAAATATTTATAAAGTAAGTCATTTAAAATATATTTTTTTACTCAATATGTCCCATACCACATTAAATTTTTTGAAAGGAATTAACATTTTAAAATAATCATGTCCATATAAATAAATCCTCAAAACCTTTTTGAAAACATGGACATTAATGAGAAATATTTTGGTGAATAAATATCTAAAACATTTAAAATGATTTTTTACATAAATTGTTCATTAAAAGAATGATTTTTAAATTTCTTTTATGATACATATACAAGGATAATAATATTTCCTAGTAAATACATACACATAATCAATCTCGGATAACAACGAGATTAAGGAATTAAACATTACCTTGCACTTTCCTTTGGCCAAGGGTACATTTAACCTCATATATAATGACTATAGTATGTTGTAAAATTTTACCAGAATCATATTAATATTTATTATATCATAAATTTTTCATTTATGAATTTATAATTCACATTTAATAATGATTTCCATGTTAAATTAACATTTTGGGCAATAATCGCTTTCTTTATCGTACGTGTTTTAACTTGTTATTTTTGATCGTATCATTTAGATCATGATTTAAATACATCATGAATATAAAACATGATTTTTATATAATATATATTTATAATATAAATATGTATAATAGATATATATAAGAAATGGAAAACATCATTTATAGAGATGGTAGGTCATATATACGCATAAACGCTTTTTACGTTTTCATATCGTACTGAACGAAAGTAAGTGAATAAGATATATGTAAGTAAATAAATACATAGATACATACGTATATATATATATATATCTAGTAGAATTATTTTTTCATATATGACATACTTATTAATAATATATATATTTATAATTATCGTTAAATGGTGAACCTAGAAATGAATCGCATCACGTCGTGGAGACGGTAAGTCGTACTTACACACGAGCGACGATATCATTTCCTTAATGATTAAAAGAAGTGAAATTGGATGGTATATTAATTATAATGATAAAATATCATGTTATTTTAATTATTTATATATATATATATATATTAATCATCTTTATATTCATCCAAATAACATAATATTGAATAACAAATTACACCACAGCGTGGAGACGGTAAACCGTACGTACACACGCATTGTGACATTATCATTCATAGGGTGGATAGAATAACAAGTATGTTTGTACCATATTCATAATAACATCACAATATGTAGAATGTACTAGATTTATTATTTTTTATTGGAAATATCAAGGAAATAGAAAGTGGAAGAAGAAAAGAACTTTGAAAGTGGTGGTAAAATAATTACCTCTTCTTTGGGTGTTTTCTTTTGATTTGAACAAAAGGGCTCTTTAGATTGGCTTTATGCTTAAGGGAAGTCTTGTAGGATTAAGTGATGGATGTTGGGAGAAGATTTAGACAGGGTTTTTCTGATCCAAATGGCTTTGGAGGTGTGATTTTGAGGCAAAATGAAGTACCCTTTTATAAGAGAGGTGAGGGTCACTTTAGGAAAAGTTTGAAATATTATATTATTATAAAATCATTTTCAGTTTCTAATGGCTCAAAATTAATTTATTTTTATGCTAAGGTGGGTATGGGTCTAAATAATCTCAACCAATAGGTTTTAGATAAGTTTAGGTCACTATATTAACCCAATCTTTTAGATTTAACTCTTAGTTAAATCGTTTAACTTCTACCATGTCCTCTTGTATTATTACAATAAATGGTTTCTAATATTACTATAAAAAGAAAAAATAACACCAAGTGGTTCATTAATGACTTATGTATCATTATATAAGTCCTTTGGACGATCCTTATATTTTTATGAATAATATATCATTTAATAATATAGTATTTGTTTTAAGAACTCATTTATATCAATTTTGACACTACTGAGTATTTAGTTTTTGAGGAAGTCATAACAACATGATTACTACAAAAAATATTTATTGAATTAACCCTAACATGTAATATTATTCTATAATATTATTTTATGGCATCAAAAGCTTCAATTTACATTTATTTTTATATTTATAATATCAATTATTTTAATCTTTCATTGATAAAGTAATTAATGTACCATCATTGTGTCATAAATAAATTTAATTATATAATATTTAAAAATTATAAATAAAATACCATTATGTAGGAAATATTTTTATCTATATAATGAATATTTATAGTCCAATTTATCTTTTTCATAACCATATATTTAAAATTCTTTATTTATTAAACTTTGAATTTAACACTTTTAACTCTTCCTTAAATAAAATAATAATAAATGCCCCAATCTAATTCAAGTGGACCAAAAAGATCATAATTTATTTATAAGTTTAGTTTTTTTCAAAATACACATATCCAGTAGAATTAATACACGTTTTAGGGTAATTATAATATAATTTTTACCTTTAATTACCCTACTTACTTTTAACCATGGAAAATAGAAGTCAAATGTTACTATTCACCAAAAATTATTTTCATCTTATTGAACCAAATTTAACTTACTGATGTCAACTGTGTCTCTCGGAATTTCTAAATTTAATTCACAGAAGTGGTAAAATTATGTTTTATGCAAATTTGTAAATGTGCCTAGAAGGTTGGTAAAAGACGTTAAAAAGTTCAATAAAATTTTAAACATCTAATTTAATTATAAAAAGAATCAAATGAATTAAATTGAACTTATATAGGTATTATATATCTATTTTGACTTAAAATAATTGTAAATAAATTAAATAATCATTAAAATAAGAAGTATGTTTTAAACAACAACACATTATTTTTCACTATTCCTCAAAAATTGAATGTTTTCAAAAAAATGCCAAATATGTATCGTAAACTAATTTTGATATTCAGAATTCAAAAATGAATTATATTTTATGAAATTAAAAAAATATAATTTGCAATAATTAATTTTAAATTAATTTCTATTGTCAAAACCAAAAAACTGGTTTTTAAAAAGTAAAAACTATCAAAAGATTGACAGATGTTTATGTCCAATTTAAATGTGAAATTACATATACTGACATAAATTATATTAAATGATAAAAATATAATCTAATTGTATTTAAAAACCATAAAATTTTATAATTCAACACTATAAATTATTTTTATTATAGGTGTTGTTTTCAATTAAAATTTAGTATTTTCACTCTATCAAAATATAAAAGTTATCAGAAAAACACTAAAAATTTATCCAAACTAAATTTTTATGTCTCGCTTCTAAATAATAATTTAATTTAATCAAATTGAATATATAAAGGTGTGAAATATATATTTTAAAATATGTTCTCCATTAAAAGGTGATAAAATTGCATTTTTGGAAAAATATTTATTTTATCAGAAAAAAATGAATTTGTTCGTAAATTATTTCTAAGAAACTAAAAATATGGATTATAAAATTATATAAATTATATAAAATTCAAAATTCAATTAATATTATTCCTAACTGCTTTTTGAATGGCTAGTTTGGTAAGTCGTGGTGTGCTCGAACTCGGTGTTTCCTGTAGCACAAGTTATTGAACTACTTTGAAGAGATAACGTACTATGAAATCTTGGGGTGTTACATAAAAATATAAAATATTTTTTTAAAAATAATAATAACAATAAGGGAAAAAATAATAATAATAACTATTATGATTAATATATATATTTTTTATTTTAAAAAATACAAGAACATTTATATGTTATTTTCCTCACAATTATTTATCCATAACATATTTTATATGATATAAATTTTTTGTTATTTAAACATTATTCATTTAAAAAAATAAAAAACACATTTTATATTCATTTTATATTTTGAATAAACAATAATCATTTCAAAAAATAAAAAAAATTAATAATGACATTTATATTTATAAAAAACATCAGTAAAAAAATTATTTCACAAAAAATATATCTCAATTATTAAAAAAAATAATGTAAATATTTATCAAAATATTAGTAAAAAGATTCTCTCCTGTAAAAAAATAACATTAAATTATATTATAAAATTTAAAAATTCATATTATATTTTGAATAAAATTAATTTAAACAAATTTAATCTTTTATCATTAATTAAATATTTAAAAATAAAAATATATAATAAAACCCATATTATTAATCACAAAAAATTTTCAGAAAAATTAATCACTTTTTATTTATTAAAGAAACTATATAATTAAAAGACATAAAGCTATTAACTAAAGAATTCAATATATGTAGAAAAAAAATTTCATATCAAATAATCCAAACCCAAAAATAATAAGATAAATAAGTCTAATAATAGTTTGATTTTTTTTTAAAAAATTGAAATATTTAATTGATGCATACCTCATGCTTCAAAGTTAGAAGAAAAAATAGGTGGAGTTGTGGGGGAAAACTGTGGTGGAGAGAACATTAACTGTGGTCGATAGTAGAAGAGGGTGATTAAGGGAAGCTAAGTGAATTAATGACTGACTGATGGTGGTGGATGACAACTGATGAAGGAGATCAGCGATATAAAGAGTCAACAATTGAGGGATTATGGTTTGTTTTAGGAGATAGAGGGAGTTATCCTTGGCCAAGAAAATAAAATTAAATAAACCTTTTTAAAATATTTTTGTGAATAAACAATGTAAAATACTTCATCCAACTTCTTTTAACATTGATATGTTATTAAAGATATAAAAAAACCATTTATAACATTGGTAAAAAAATAACTGATCTTATAAAGGTATCACTTTTAATTGTTTTTTACTAGGGAAGTGTTTCATATAACTTATACTTCAGATAACTTTAGATGTGTATAAATATAGATGGATTTTAATTTAGGTTATTTCTGAATGCTATGATTATTATAAAGAGTTATAGATCAATACAGGTTGAATATATTTATTTGGTAAAAATAATAGGATTCCAAAACTAAATCCTTAGAATCATGAATACATCTAAATGGAACAACATGAAATAAGATAGTGTGATTAATTTCCCTTTTAAAAATAATATATTTTATATTTCTTTTAAATAAATCACATGTCATGAACTCAATAATTTAACAATATAAGATTTTCCAAAGAAAGGATTCCATGGATTATCTTATATAAGGCATGGTGGAAATGACTAACAACAGAGGTTAGGTAAACAAATCTTTCTATGAGATTTGGGTTACATTTCGCTAGGAAATTGTTAAGAAGGATATTAGAGGAATGATGTTGAGTTTCTATATATTATGGAATAGATAATTAGTTGTATTCTCAACCATCCAAGAGTCATATATGATATGATTGGGATAATTACATACCTAAACAAATTATTAGGGGGAGGAATTCAAAATTTTACTCATTTATTAGTAAATATGAATCTTTTACCACTAATTGATATTATGAGTACAAAAGGTGTCATCATTTTAGTGAGATCACATTTAATAAAATGTATTATTAAATATTGGTAAAAATTGATACCTACACGATAATGTGATTTGGTGTAGATGAATTACAACATCATAATCATTGAAAATAACATTTAGGTCAATCATACTAAAATAAAATAGTAATTTAAGAAACATGTTTTAATGGTATAAAACTAAAGAACTATTATTAATAAAGGAAAATTTTATGAGTTATATTTAACATATTATTGAATAATTTAATGTTGGTGTAGTTTGATAGTTGGATCAAATGAATACTTATGATAATCATAGAATTATTCACTCAAGGTTACCTTGAGAACTGTTATGGCTATGAAATTCATTATGTTTTCATCTGTGGAGATGTTCCTAAAATGTGAATTAATTAGATAAATGTTTCTAATATTTTTTCAATGTTTTGGAGAGTGGCGAACTATGCACGTGATGTCTAGGTTCTTATACTATAATGATAATATGAGTCGGTGAGAGTTAAGTTTAGAATAAGAAAAGATACGAGAGAGTCCAACACTATTTATTTAAATACTCAACTAAGATCATTGAACCTAAAGGTAAATTCTGGAAATAAGGACATCATTTCCATATGATTTAATAGTATAGGATACCTAATGAGTGTAGAAACTATATAAAAAGTACATACTTGGTATTAGTGTTATATAACTCACTTATTCAATTTTATATATTATATTTTACAATATATACTTTAAAAATATTTTAAATAAAAATATTTAAAAATATATAAATGGATTGATGAATCTGTTAGTTTGACCAAAAATGATGAAGTAAAGGGTTGATGAATCAGATAAATAAATATAGATGAATTTATCATACTTACATGGATCTAAATAAATGATGTTTATAGTTATCTCATTTATCTTATATGATAAATATTGGATGGATTTAAATAATGTATGTATATAGTTATTTTTTTTCTCTTAAATGATAATGAAAGTTATTTATTAATAAAGTATTATTATGAACAATATGAGATACTGGATTCAATATTTATGGTTTATAAATCATCATATTCTATAAAACAATTGAAAAGGAAATAAGGATAAATGTAGTTTTATCGAGGATAATTTTTTTATCTAAATGAATGTTAAAATATGATGAATTAAGATTCTACTATCCATAAGTGGAATATTTAAAAGAATAAATTCTTTTTATTAAAAAACTCTAAATACAAAAAATTATATATAAGATATGGATACAATATTTATTTGTTAAAGACTCTCATTAAATAAATAATATTTATTTCCTAAAAAAATGATTTTTTGTATCATACCCTGATATCCTGATAGTAATAAAGTATTTAAGAGACTAATAAGAGTATATAGTACTGTGAGAAGTTTAATGTAAAAAAATAAAGGATTATACCAATAAAATTTTAAATTGAATGACATTATATCCAAAAAGATTTTATGATTTTTTTGGAATTTAATAATGTAAATATTTTCATAACTTCCCGAAAGATTTTATAGAAATTATTTTATGGAATTGGTTCCAATGTATGATTGACACACCCATCATAAGTTGTAAAAGAAAAAATATTTATTTTCTTAGTATAACACAATGGATGACCAAGGTTATCTCTACTAGGGATGCTTCAGTTACAATTCAATCACTTATTAATCAAGACACTTATTATATTTTTAGAGTATTTAGATATTTGTAGAAACAAAACAATGAAATGGAGTTTTTATAATGGAAATTCAAAATATAAATGTAAACGTTCAATGAAAAATGAATACATAATAATGATAGTATGAAAAGAAATTCTAATAGAATAATTACCCAAATTAAAGAATTAGTATATCATTGTGTGTGTCATAAATTCTTAATGAAAACACTACAACATTTTTGTGGTCATACAATTATTCCCTAGTTGTGAATATACAATATACATAATATTTTATTAGTATACTTCTATTGAAACCATATACACCGTGAAAGGGGAGTGGTGAATCAGGGAGAATTTTTTTTCTTTTATTCCTTATGATATTTTACTCATGTTGGTATGAACATTTTAAACTTATTATATTCCAACACACATCAATTATACATATGTATGTAGTAATTAAAAGGAAGAGTTTGAAAAATTTTACATGGAACAATATAAAGGGATAGTCCAAGGAGTATAAACCAATGATATATTGGTCCCACTAGAATCCACTACACTTAAATAGTCTTAGTGGATTAAAAAATTTCATCTATAATCACTATTCACCTAGATCACTAACTTTATAATAAATTCAAAGACAATACACTATCTCTCTAAATCACTTCCATCGACTCCCCCTTTATCACTACGTTGGATGAAGTATTCCTCATTTTAATGTCTTGAAGGATTCCCCCATATCAGAATGATTATTTTTTTCAAATTTCATAATTAAAGTATAATTTGGGTGATATAATTAATCCCTAAAATTCTAATGAGGTAGTTCACCCAAGTCTTGGACTTTACTAGGATTAGCTTCATACAATTCACTGGGTTTTCCCATGTATATCTTTCCTAGGGACATTGACTTTCCTTAGAATGGATTCACCCAAGTCCCTTACTTCTCCCAAGGATAATTCATATAACTCATTGACTTTCCCCAATAAAGTTTCATCCAAGACATTTTCCCATGAATTATAGAAAAACAATGTTCTCCCTACACCTTCGTTCAAATAATTTTCCAGAATCCATCACTATACCTTTTGTGTGATAATAATGTTGCACTACACTTGCACCAAAGTGATTTTCTCAATTTTAGTTCACATGGGTGTGACATACATTTGGGAAATCCTCTAATCCTTATACCAAATTTTTTTAACTCTATATGAGGTTATTAACTAGGAATTTAGAGAACCAAACCCTACTAGTGAACATCTATCTAATATTCACCCATATTTCAGTTATATGCAACAGTAATATGTAGAACTAGTGTGAAATAGACTCTAAGATAGGAACATGACCTTACATGCATGTGGGAATTATGTGAAAAACTTTCACTTGGTTCCTAACCTTAACTATGGAGAATATTTACCTTTTCTATGCAATGAAATTTTTATCTTCATTTAATAAAACCCCAAATTTCCTATAAAAAAATAGACTAAAAAATTATCACACAATGAAGATCGTCACCACTTTAATTTGTCTCCCATGGTCATAGGGAAGCATCCAATACCTATACATTGATTAGAAATAAAAATAATATCTAGCTCCACCTTGAACATCTTTAGTTTCAATAATCTCCACCTTTGGGATTTTTGGTAATCTAATGGGAAATTCAATAGAGTACAAACCCCATGATTCTCCTAGATAACAATGAAATGACTCATCTATTTCTCTTTTTCTACACGAGAACACTTTCATATAGAAAACAAGAGTTCAATAGGGAATTCCATTCCTCATGGATTTCCTTATATCCGTCACTCTAAGGTTATGTGTGTAGGTATCGATGTAGAAAACACAAGTTCAATAGAGCATTCCATTCTTAAAAACATTCCTTATTCTAGAACTCCATCTATCATCCAATATCATCACAATCCACAACACCATTCCACATGGATCATATTTCCCCCTTCTTTAATATTCTAAACTCACCCTAAATTAGAGATTATTGCACTGATTCCATTTCTAAATTGTAAAGACCCGTAAAATTCAAGGAAATTTTTTTCTAAATTTTCTTTGGGATTTTACAAGAACAAAGTTTCTGACGGCGTCTGATTCTGAGGCCCGGTGTGCCTGAAATAAATTTCCATAGTTTATCTTGGGTACGTTCAGTGAAAAAACGAGCGGGTTTTTATAACTTTTAAACCGGTGCTCAGAATCGAATTCCGAGGGCACTGATAGAATCGCAGCGCCGGTATTTACTTAGAATCACCATTTCTGGAGTTGCGTTTACTCGGGTGTGGTTTTTAATTTTTGGGGTTAAGTTAAGAAATAAAATAAAAGTGGTGCGACACTTTATTTTATTTCACTTAAATCGGCTTAACCTAAGTTAAGGGGATATGGTGGGACCCACCATATCCTACCCACTTGGTAGGATATTTGTGAGGTGGATCCCACAGGAGCTCCACTGTTTCTTTCCTTCTATTTAACGCACCCGCACCCCCCCCCCCCTTTAATGAAAGTCAAACCTTACGTTTTTTTGTTAAGAAACGCCTCATTAAATTGGGCGGTTAAATCGTTACAATTAATTCATTGAATTAATTGTTCATTTCTTATATTTTGAATTTCAAATTCCTATGTTGATAATTAAATAAGGGATGGACTTATTTTATTATGGTTGGGTTTGTGTTGTGTTAAGCTTTTGGTAGAAAAAGAGAAGAGTCTTCGTTCTTCGACGAAGAACGCGAAGAATGCACCACCGCCAACGAAAGAACGCCAACCTCTGACGGCGGACGACGGAGAGAGATGCCTTCCTCAGAGATCACCTAACACCAATGATGTTCCTTCTGCGGAGAACCTTTTCTTCCACGACGATCCTCTTCTTCTGAGGCAGTCCTCTCCTTCCGCGACAGTTAATTCCACGACGAACGCTCGTTCGACGACAACGTTGACGTAGGGATTTATTTTATTTGTAAATTCGTGAAATATTCTGTCGCTTTCCCCTTTCCTTTGAACCACCTGTTATCGTGATAACGGGAGGAGGTCGGACCGCACGAACACATCCGACACTCCTCCCCTTTCTGGTGGTTGATTTTGTTGCGTCGAGCAAGGCAACGCGGTTTCGAAGCACCGCGCGGGATTTTGATAAGGAAAGGGGGAGAAGCGCGGCGTTATCGCACCGCGCCATTGAAGATCAACCGAAGACGCAGCGTCGTCGCGCCTCGTCGTTGAAAACAAACCGAAGATGCGGCGTCGTCGCGCTGCACCGGAGAACTACTAAAGCACTACGGCCGAAGCGGGGCCGTGGCGAAGGGGCGCGGTGCCGTCGCGCCGAGCTAGACGAAACAAGGTCGCGGTCAGTTCCGGGCTGCGGTGGAGTAGCGGAACCGGCGGCCGGTACCGGGTTGCCAGCGTCTGAGTAAGGGGACTGTCCTAGCCGGTCCCGTGGTGGTAGAAGCCAGCCGGCCGGAGCGGGCCGGCCGGACTGTGGAAGAATGAGGGGTTCGAAACCCCCTGCCGCACCGGACGTGAGCGGCCCCATTAAGGGGTCGCAGTTGCTACATGCGGGGACAGCGCCCCCAACTTCCGAAATGACTCAGCCGTTCGGCCGAGCCCCTGGACAGCGCGCCAGCGCGCCGCGCGCCGGGCGGCTTCCCTGGCCGGTCCGCCAGACCAGACCGCCAGGCCGGGCCGGGCCGCGCCAGCTGGGCTGGGCCGTGCCCAAGAGGGCCGAACCCGGACCTGGTTCGGGTCGACTCGTTCTGGTCCGACCTTGGGGGTATCGGGCCGGGTCGGACCGGGCCCGAACCCCTTAATACCGAACCTCTTCCGGTCGGTTTCCCATAAAATGATCTATGGGCATTCGATCGATGTACCGTTAGTTGAGATGCGATCCTTGGATCGAGACGGTCATTTCTGTATATCGCACTCAAAGTTTCGGAGAACATTGGGTTCGGTCGGGTTGGTTCGTACATGAAACCAACCGAGCCCTCGGAGCGGAAACGCTTATATCTTGAGCTCCGGACGTCCGATTGACGTGTCGTAGAATTTGTTGGATTCATCTTGAGGAGACAAAACTTTTGGAATACTTATCCTGAGGTTTGGACGCAGTTGGACTATGGCTGGGTTGGATTGTACCCGAAATCCAACCAGGCCCCTGGAACCGAAAAGCTGATATATTTCAAACCGGAAGTACGTTTGACGAACCATCATCTATGTTGGTGATCACGTTGAGAAATGGTCCCTATGAGTATACCCTATAAGAGTTCAGGGTACAATTGAGATACAGACGGGTTGGTTCGCACACGAAACCAAACGAGCCCCTGGGACGAAAAGGCTAATAACTCACAGACCGGGCGTCCATTTGATGCGTCGTCTGTTGCGTTGAGACCCCTATGACGAGGCGGTCCTTTGAGATAATTCTTTGTGGGACTTGTGATACTTGGAGTATCGTCCTGTAGCTCCTAGAGCGGACCCTCCCAGAGATAAGCATACAGAGAACGGAGACCGTGTAGCTGGCTGTGACCGGTGACTGCTTGTCCGATTCGATTCGGAGTGACTAGCATAGCCCAGTGGGGAGCACTACTTTGTGAGGTGGCAGACCCATGGAGGAAGAGAACTAATTTGGGAGGTGGCAGACCCACGGTACTCGACAGGAGGAGTACCTCTGTAGGCTATGAGGGGGAGCACTACTGTGTGAGGTGGCAGACCCATAGCGGTGGAGCACTACTGTGTGAGGTGGCAGACCCACGGTACTCGACAGGAGGAGTACCTCAGTAGTCTTAGGTTAGTGAACAGTACCTCGGAGTTGTGACAGGATCACTGTACACTCCAGAGACGGGCTCATCAGCAGTTACGATTTCGATAATGAAAATCCTGGTTTGAGCTGAGTTTATGACCTTTATGTTTACCTCATGATTGATATGGGTCACTTGATAACTTAGGTATATGTATGGGCATATACCTGGGTAGTGGTTATCCATTGATTTCTTAATCTTTTTTGTTTCCTCATGATTGAGATGGGTAACTTCATAACCTAGGTATATGTATGGACATATACCTATGTAGAAGTTATCTGTTGAGATCTTCTTTGTGGTTATCCTTGTTGGATTTAGTGAGGCCGTGAGGGTCTCGGGGTCCCTACTGAGTATCGTTATACTCACCCCTGCACGGGCTATTCCCGCACCTTGTTGTGATGGTTGCAGACGACGGGTAGTGCTGACGGAGGCCGAGTGTTTGAGGACTAGATGGTACCCAGAGGTGGAGCTCACGACAAGTCAGTATCTGGAGGTGGAATTCACGGTGAGATGATAATCGGAGGAGGTTGACGGGAAAGAGCATTGTGGAGGCTATCTGTACCTACCCTTCAGGTAGGATTCGTGGTGGACGATCCATGAGCTGCGCTATCTGTACCTACCCTTCATGTAGGATCTGAGGAGGATGACCCACGAGCTACTTCCTTTCTTCCATCTTTTGTCTTTTCTATTGTAATTTCGTTCAGTTGTAGTTTTACATTCAATTGGGTTTGTATTCTGGACCATTTACTTTTCAGCACTTTCTTTTGTACTTGCTGTTTTACTTCCGCTTGTACTCTGTGGTGTTTAGTTTACATTTATAAAGTCAATGCCTTCCCATTTATCGGGATTTACACCTTCGGTGCTAGTCGCCAGTCCCTGGACTATGGAAGGCGGGCTTGGGGTAGTCATGGCATGGGCCCCGAGGACGGGTCGTGAAAAATTGGTATCAGAGGAGTCGGTTCTACTGCAAAACTAATAACTCTGATATTATCTTTCTGTGAAGAGACAGTGTTAAGAGTACCGAGTGTGGTTTATAGTTCAGGGAGTCTAGTGTTGGTGCGGGCAGCTGACGTATCCATACACAAGGACCCTGAAAACTGATTTCTGACTTTGTGCATGAAAACACTAATTACGTGTGTGTTTCCAGATGTTTTTAAAAGTCAGCTCAAACCAGGTCAGCTCACCAGGTATAAATCGTTTGACTGTGTCATGTTTGTTTCTTTCAGGATGCCTCCCCGCGGATGACCAGCTAGAGCCCCGAGAGTTGTTCATACTGACAGCCTGTCGAGCGACGCGGCCTCAGTACAGTGCCCTATCCCAGCGGAGGCACCAGCGGTACTACTACCTGTTGGGCTACCGATGCCACCAGCCCCAGCAACAGAGGGTGCACGTCTCTTGAGCGCACTGCACGAGTTCCAGTGCCAGAGGCCACTGAGGTTCAGGGGAGAGACGGACCCGTAGGCGGCTGAGGATTGGAGGGAGGCTGTGGTGAGAGTCTTCAGGCTAGTGGGGATTCCAGCAAACTTCACGGTGATCCTTGCTGCCATCCTTCTTCAGGCAACAACAGGCAGATGGTGGATCCTGATGCTCCAGATGCATGACAAGGCGACACTTCTTTGGGCAGACTTCGAGAGCCTGTTCCGGGCAGAGTTTGTACCATCCACCCTTCGAGCGGTACGTATATAGGAGCTACTTCAGCTGCAGCAGGTCAGCATGAAAGTGGTGCAGTATTCAGCGAGGTTCACAGACCTCTCACGCTACTCCACAGATATGGTATGAGACCCGTTCTTCAGGGCCCAAACCTTCGAGCAGGGTCTCAGGCGAGAGATTAGAGCTTTTGTTGTTTCTCACAGCATTCCGACGCAAACAGGGGTGTTGGAGAGAGCCCTCTTAGTAGAGAGTTTCCTTGATGAGCAGTCTCCAGCAGCGGGACCCACCACTAGCCGGCATGCGGCAGATTCTTCTGTAGCAGGCAGTAGATAGATGAAACAGAGGTCCAAGAGGACCAGACATACAGATGGTCGACTGCATGACTCAGGTTCGGTAGTGCGAGGAACCAAGGGGAGTGACAGAGCCAGAACTTCCATGCAGTGTTACTCCTGCGGCGGGATTGGTCACATGGAACGTGACTGCCTGACCCGCCATGCATATGACCAGTAGTTAAATGAAGAACCTCCCAGGCAGAGGCATAGGTTCGATCAAGGCAGACATCTAGGAGCTGGCCATCTAGCTAGAGGTGGAAGATGCTTTGAGGTGTTGCCAACACCTCCACCAGGAGGTCCACCCCGACCGCAGGGAACAGGTGGACATGGGAGAGCTCAACTTCAGGCAGTAGAAGCTTACGACTACGGAGCTCCGGAGGCTAGTAGACAGGAGCGGAACTAGTGGTTTCCTTTTATTCTTTGTATATCTAGTTCCATGTTATTGTTGATGTTACATTTGTGTCTTTTTACCATGAGCTGAAATAATATAAAGACACTTACTTTTGTGACATTTTCTTCTTTCCTTTTTGAGTACTAATAGGTTCTAGTTTAAACTACTGACTTGACCCTCACTTTTGAGAATCCTATTGGAAGAGACCCAGTGACCTCACACTGATGCCGACAGTGTGACTCGACCCTTAGAGGTGAGAGTGACGGTTGGATCTCTTGGTAGTAACGTCGAGGCCTTACGACGTTGTCTATGGCATGAATACATCATTCATGTCCGGATTGACTGTATTAGGCAAAGAACGTGATTCATCCAGGGGGTGAGACCGGATTTATCTTATCAGAAAACAAGAAATCATAGCAGCTCTTGCGGGACCAGAGAAGGTCCAGGTCATCTAAGAGCGGATGAGGATAGCTCAGAGCTGACAGAAGCCTTATGCTGATAGGAGTCAGAAACCACTAGAGTTCGAGGATGGCGACCACGTTTTCTTACGGGTCTCACCTCGATGTAGAATTACGGAGATGTGGTCGAGGAGTCAAGTTATCTCTGAGGTTCAACGGACCTTTCTAGGTCCTTAGCAGGGTAGGTGAGGTGGTTTACCGCTTGACCCATCCACCTCAGTTGAATCGGGTGCCTGACGACTTCCATGTATCTCAACTGAGGAGATACGTGCTCGAACCTTCGCATATCATCAACCATGGGAAGCTGGACTTGGGCGATGGGGTGACTTTCTTGGAGGTTCTAGTGGGGACAAAGGATCGATAGGAGCAGATCCTACGAGGATGATCGATTCCTCAGGTGCACTTTCTTTGGCAGTACGGGAATCTCCAGGTAAGCACTTGGGAGCGGGAGGCTCAGATGCGTGTTCAGTACCCACTTTTGTTTCCCTAGTTTTTTATGTATCTTTACGGGGACGTAAAGCCCGGAGGTGGGAGTGATGTAAAGACTAATAAAATTCAATGAAAGTTTTTTCTAAATTTTCTTTGGGATTTTACAAGAACGCAGTTTCTGACGGTGCCTGATTCCGAGACCCAGAATCAATTTTTGAAGTTTAGCTCGGGTACGTTCAGTGAACGAATGAGCGAGTTTTTCTAACATTTAAATCGGTGCTCGGAATAGAATTCCGAGGGCACAGATGGAATCGCAGCACCGGTATTTTCTTAGAATCACTATTTCCGGAGTTTCATTTACTCGGGTGTGGTTTTTAATTTTTGGGGTTAAGTTAAGAAATAAAATAAAAGTGGTGCGACACTTTATTTTATTTCACTTAAAGTGGCTTAACCTAAATTAAGTGGGTAAGGTGGGACCCACCATATCCTACACTCTTGGTAGGATATTTGTGATGTGGGGCCTGCATGAGCCCCGCCATTTCTTTCCTTCTAAGTAACACACCCGCAACCCCCCCCCCCTTTTAATGAAAGTTAAATCTTACGTTTTTTGGTTAAGAAACGCCTCATTAAATTGGGTGGTTAAATTGTTTCAATTAATTCATTGAATTAATTGTTCATTTCTTATCTTTTGAATTTAAAATTCTTATGTTGATAATAAAATAAGGGATGGACTTACTTTATTATGGTTGGGTTTGTGTTGTGTTAAGATTTTGGGAGAAAAAAAGAAGATTCTTCGTTCTTCGATGAAGAACGTGAAGAACGCACCACCGCCAACGAAGAACCCCAACCTCCGACGGCGGACGACATCGAGAGACATCTTCCTTGAAGATCACCTAACGCCAACGACGTTCCTTCCGCGGTGAACCTTTTGTTCCACGGCGATCCTCTTTTTCCGCGGTGGTCCTCTCCTTCCGCGACGGTCAATTCCGCGATGAACGCTCGTTCGACGACAACATTGAGGTAGGGATTTATTTTATTTGTTAATTAGTGAAATCTTCTGTCGCTTTCTCCTTTTAGTTGAACCGCCTATTGTCGTGATAACGGGAGGAGGTCAGACCACACGAACATGGTCGACACTCCTCCCCTTTCTGCTTCTTGATTTTGTTGCGGGGAGCAAGGCAACGCGGTGCCGAAGCACCGCGTGGGATTTTGATAAGGAAGGGGGAGAAGCGCGGCGTTGTCGCGCCGTGCCGTTGAAGACGAATCGAAGATGTAGCGCCGTCGTGCCGCACCGTTGAAAACGAACCAAATATGTGGCGCCGTCGCGCCGCACTGGAGAACTACTAAATCACCGCGGCCAGAGCGGGGTCGCGGCGAAGGGGCGTGGCGCCGTCGCGCCATGCCGGATGAAACAAGGCCATGGCCGGTTCTGGGCTGCGGCGGAGCAGCAGAACCGGAGGCCGGTACCGGGCCGCCGACGTTGGAGTAAGGGGACCGGCCTAGCCGGTCCTGTGGCGGCAGAAACCGGCTGACCGGAGCAGGCCGACCGGACTGTGGAAGAACCGGGGATTCGAAACCCCCGGCCACTCCGAACTTGAGCGGCCCCATTAAGGGGCCGTGGTTGCTACACGTGGTGGCAGTGCCCCCCGCTTCCGAAACAGCTCGGCCGTTCGGCCGAGCCCCTGGCCAGCGCGCCGCGCACCGGGCGGCTGCCCTGGCCGGTCCTCCAGACCGGACCGCCAGGCCGGGCCGCGCCAGCCGGGCCGGGCAGTGCCCAAGCGGGCCGGACTCGGACCCGGTTCGGGATGACCCGCTCCCGCCCGACCTTGGGGGTATCGGGCTGGGTCGGACCGGGCCCGAACCCCTTAATACCGAACCTCTTTCGGTCGGTTGCCCATAACTTGAGCTATGAGAGTCCGATCGATTCACCGTCAGTTGCGATGCGATCCTTGTATCGAGATGGTCGTTTCGGAATATTGCACTCAAGGTTTCGGAGAACTATTGGTTCGGCCGGGTTGGTTCGTACATGAAACCAACCGGGCCCCCGGAGCGGAAACGCTTATATCATTAGCTCCGGACGTCCGATTGACGTGCTGTCGAATTTTTTGGATTCCTCTTGAGGAGAAGAAACTTTTGGAATACTTTGCCCGAGGTTTGGACGCAGTTGGAGTATGACCGGGTTGGATTGTACCCGAAATCCAACTGGGCCCCTGGAACGCAAAACCTGATATCTTTCAGACCAGGCGTCCGTTTGACGAATAGTTAGCGGCGTTGCTGATCACATTGAGAAAAGGTCCCTATGAGTATACCCTATGAGATTTCGGGGTACAATTGAGAAACGGCCGGGTTGGTTTGCACATGAAACCAACCGGGCCCCTGGGACGAAAAGGCTAATAACTCACAGACCGGTCGTCCGTTTGACGCGCCGTCTGTTGCATTGAGACCCCTATGACGAGGCGGTCCTTTGAGATACTTCTTAGTGGGACTTTTGATACTTGGAGTATCGAACTTTAGCTCGTGGAGAAGACCCTCCAAGAGACGAGCATACAGAGTACGGAGACCGTGTAGCTGGCTGTGACCGATGACTGCTTGTCCAATTTGATTCGGAGTGACTAGCATAACCCAGTGGGGAGCACTACTTTGTGAGGTGGCAGACCCATGGTGGAGGAGCACTACTTTGTGAGGTGGAAGACCCGCGGTACTCGACAGGAGGAGTACCTATGTAGGCTATAAGGGGGAGCACTACTGTGTGAGGTGGCAGACCCATAGCGGTGGAGGACTACTGTGTGAGGTGGCCGACCCACGGTACTCAACAGGAGGAGTACCTCAATAGTCTTAGGTTAGCGAGCAGTACCTCGGAGTGGTGAACGGATTGCTGTACACTCCAGAGACGGGCTCATCAGCATTTATGGTTTTGATAATGAAAATCATGGTTTTATCTGAGTCTATGACCTTTGTGTTTACCTCATGATTGAGATGGGACACTTGATAACTTAGGTATATGTATGGGCATATACCTGTGTAGTGGTTATCCATTCATTTCTTAATCTTTGTGTTTCCTCATGATTGAGATGGGTTACTTGATAACTTAGGTATATGTATGGTCATATACCTAAGTAGAGGTTATCTATTGGGATCTTTCTTGTGGTTATCCTTGTTGGATTTAGTAAGACCTTGAGGGTCTCGGGGTCCCTACTGAGTATCGTTATACTCACCCCTACACGGGCTATGCCCACACCCCGTTGTGTTGGTTGAATACGACGGGAAGTGCTGACGGAGGCCGAGTGTTCGAGGACTGGATGGTACCTAGAGGTAGACCTCACGACGAGTCAGTATCAGGAGGTGGACTTCACAGAAAGACGATACTCGGAGGAGGATGACGGGCAAGAGCGTTGTGGAAGCTATCTGTACCTACCCTTCAGGTAGGATCCGTGGTGGACGATCCAGGAGCTGTGCTATCTGTACCTACCCTTCAGGTAGGATCCAAGGAGGATAACCCAAGAGCTGCTTCCATTCTTCCAGCTTTTGTCTTTTCTGTTGTACATTCGTTCAGTTGTAGTAGTACTTTCAGTTGGGTTTGTTTTCTGGCCCATTTACTTTTCAACACTTTCTTTTGTACTTACTATTTTACTTCTGCTTGTAATCTGTGGTGTTTAGTTTACATTTATAAAGGAAATGCCTTCCCAGTTATCGGGATTTACGCCTTTGGTGCTAGTCGCCAGCCCCTGGCCTTTGGAAGGCGGGCATGGGGTAGTCACGGCACGGGCCCTGAGGACGGGTCGTGACATAAATTACGTAATCTATTGATCGTATCTATTAAATTTCACAGTAATTTTCATGTACTTTCCTCCTCCTTAGATAGTAAACCAAAAGTCACCTATCTAACCTAACAAAAAATTAAACATACTGGTTATTAAATTTTATACATAAATGGGATAAGGGAAAAAACTAAACCCCCTCATACTGAGGGAGGTGGATGAACACCCAATGTTCAACTGAGGTAGCCAAAAACTTAGACATGATATTTGTAACATGAATCTTAGTTGTAACATGTTCCATTTTGACCATTATTTTCTCTACATTTTCTTTAATAAATTTATATATGATTTTAATATAGTTGTCACAAGAGTTCCGTACTATATTTTTTGTGATCTTGATCACACTTTTCTTATCACATAATATCACCATTGTTTTTTTCACTTATTCTGCAATATATTAAATCTATTTATTCATAAATAGAATTTGAGTTCAATACATTGTTGATAAAATATTTTCTTCATCTATCATTCTTAGTAACATGATTTCATATTTCTTAATCATATAATTGAGACATTTGTTTTAATAAAAAAACCACCTATGTAACACCCTGGTCCTTCCAGGATGGAGTCAGTGCATTACTTGGGATATTGGAATAGTTATAAGGAATGAAAATCCAGAAAGAATGATCATTTTAGTAGTATTGAAGAAACTAGAAACATATATGTAACTCAAATTAAATTGTAAAAGGTTACAAAATACCATACATAACAAAAACTCAAAACTGCATCCGCAGGAACTCAAAATAAGACCTTCTCTTCGTCACCTGCCAAAGGTAGAAAATGAAAGGGGTGAGCTCAAATGATCAGTAAGGGTTACAAATAGTTGAAGAATGAGTACGATAATAAGTTGTTCATAAACAATATGACATAATCAAAATGGAATAGTGAATAAATGAACAATCAATGCCATTAATAAACTGAGAATGAAACTGCACCCATTGATTTTGTCACAGTGAAAACCTCATGGATAATAATAATAACTGTTAATGAATAAAGAGAATTCTTATTAATTGGACATCATTTATCTGGCACATGAAACCATAATACCATAAAAACCATTTAGTTCTGTGGGTAGAAACCCATCTGATTTTTGGAAACAAACTCGAAGGGTTTGTCGCCAAACTGTTTTGTCTCATGAGACCTACTGATACATCGAGGGGCTATAATGGGCCCCACCTGCCACTTCATTTCCAAATCATTATTTATACATTGATTCAATAAAAGAGCAATATTCCCTTTCAATATCCATATAGATTAGAGTATACGAATTCATCAATATTTCCATAATTAAAATAACATTCCAAATAAACACCATATGTAAAATGTTATACGGTTTATAAACAAAACATATCCATGACATGAGATTATGGATATTTAACAGAAATATAATTTCATATCAAAAGTGACCTCAAATGGGCAGTAGGTACACCACATAAGGATTATTAGGTTCACAATACAATGATAGTCCTAACCAAAACGTAGTTGAGACAAATTCCCTTACAACAATGTAATCAGTCGAATCATATGACCAGAACATAATAAATATCAAGTGAATCATTGAATAACATGAATATAAAGAGAATCACATTATTATATATCAAATGTAAGTACAAATATACCAAATATAAGGAATAATTGGTGAACAATGGAAATCTCACAGAAATGAAAGTGAGATGAGAAACCCCTTACCTTTTTCTCTAGTGTGTTCTTGATTATTCTTAATGACCTGAATAATCAAATTTATATACATTAATTAATAACTCCAGAACCTAATCAAAATTTAATTGATATTATATAACCTTATTATGTTCATTAATGGTCTCTTTGATGGTTTTAAGGGATTAAATCTTATTGTTTTGGAAGCATCTTCTTACTTGGTTTTCATGGTTCGTTTACTTCTTTTCATGAATGGAAGTTCATTTGAAACATGGTTAAACATCCAGAATTGTTAATACATATTATTAATGGATATAGAAATAATATTATAATGATTTTGAGTTTTATACCATGATTATGATTCATTAGTTAAAACATCAACGATGTTTGTTTAGATAATTTTATTGGTTCATTGATAATAACAACCTCATTTTGTCTTGTAAATTAGAACCATGAGTGAAAATGAATTCTAGAACCATGGGTGAGTCATAAAACATTTATTATAACCTAGTTCAACCATATAAATTGTTTCATGACCAGACTTGAAATAATTATTGCAAATTGAAATCACATCGTCCACGATGTTGGTAATTCGACACATTACAGACAATGTTTTTAATTCCTTTGAACAAGTGGGGAAAAGAAGAAGATTGATGATGAATTTTTCATGAACATTACAAAATATAGAATATAAAAGATTATGTTGATTTAATTCCCCTTGGGTAAGAATATATTAAGAAATAATAAATAAAGAACTCAAAATAAAAGAATAATTTTGAAATCGCTTACAAACATTCAGCAACCTAACGGCTATGTAACATGGTTTTAGAAAATATTAAAAATAGATAGGACAAGGGTCACCCATACCAGAAATGAATAATAATATATATTCCATAAATAATAAGAATATAAATAATAACATGGTATGGAAACTTGAAAGATATAACACATAAAAGAGAACTTGAAAGGAAAAAGAAAGAAATTGAGAATTTTCTTACCTTGTAGAATAACCATTAGAACTTGAAGTTTGGGATCATAGGGACTTGAGGAAACTGTGGGAGGACTAATAAGAAGTTAATAATGACAGAACGTCGTTGAGGGAGAATTGGGAATGAATTCAATAAAGGGAAGAGTTGGTGTTTGTAGGAAAAGTGAGGGATTATTTTAATAATTTTCAAGGGACACCTCATGAGTGGTTTTTGCAAAACCATGGGCTTTGACCATGGTATTTGCCCATGGTATAAGCCACTTGGGACACCTCACATCTTATTTAACTATACACAAGTCGACCAGTTTTATTACATCATCATTATATCATTAATCGTGTCATTAACACACCGAAACTAAAAACTGATTTTTTTTACTATTCACTGAAAAATCAATTGTTTCATAAAAATTTGCAAAATTCACCCTAACCATTTATCGACGTGTAGATTTAAAAAGTAAAATCAATTTTTCAAAAATAATTTTCTAAATATTATTAATTTAATTTTTAAATAAGGTCATAGTTAATTCGAAAAATAACAATCTTAAAGTGCAACTAGTTTTATTTCTCATGGAAAAACTAATTAAGATCTCATTATCTTATTGCCATAAGAAAATAAAATTACATTATTATTTACGATTCATAAGGGTATGTTACTATTCATATTACTATTCATATTACTATTCATATGGGTATGTTACTATTCACCAAAAATAATGTTTGTTCTATTAGGCTCTAAATAAATTACTGATCACAACTCCAGATGACCATTTTTTGAAATTCAAAACATAGAAGTGAGAAATTTATGTTTAATGGCTAGGTTTTAACTATCTCCTAAATAACCTAGTGTTGTTTCAAAGGAAAATAGGGATGAATAAAATGTAACTCAGTGATGAATAGAGAAACATAACATAAAATGTTTGGGGTACTACATTATTCCCTCCTTCGGAAAATTTCATCCACAAAATTTAAAAAATATTACCTAAAAAGATTCGGGTATGTCTTTAGCATAAGCTCCTCAGGATCCCATGTTTCTTTCTCCATCTTATGGTTCCTCCATAGAACCTTTACTAGACAAGTCATCCAATTTCTCAATACTTGTTCTCTAGTATTAATAATCTTGATAGGCTCTTCACAATAAGATAGATCTAGCTCAAGTTATACTTCTTCATAAGTGAGTACATGTATTGGGTATGGCATGTACTTTCTTAACATTGACACCTGGAACACATTGTGAACCTTGGAGAGACATGGTGGAATTTCCAAATGATAAGATACGACTCCAATTTGTTCCAGAATTTCAAAAGGTCCAATGTACCTGAGACTTAATTTTCCCTTCTTACCGAATTATATAATACCCTTACATGGAGATACCTTTAAGAAAATGTGATCTCCTTCTTGAAACTCCAAATCATTCCTTCGGTTATCTGCATTTCTCTTTTTCCTATTTTGAGCTATTTTGATATGGTTCTGGATAATCTTCCCCTCTTCTGTTGTTTCTTCAACAAGTTCTGGGTCCACGTGCTTTCTTTCACCAACCTCATCCCAGGATGTTGGTGTACAACATTTCCTCCCATATAATGCTTCATAGGGTTCCATTTGAATACTTGAATGGAATCTATTGTTGTAGGTGAATTCCATGAGAGGTAAATACTGATCCCACATGCCTTGAAAATCACGTGAATAAGATTTCAACATGTCTTCCAATGTTCAAATAGTCCATTCTGATTGTCCATAAGTTTGTGGGTGGTAGGTAGTGCTCAAACGAAGATCAGTATCTAGGGCCTTCTGAAGACTTTTCCAAAATAATGATTTAAAACATGGATCAAGATAAAAAAAAATCGATAGGGGTACTCTATGAAGTCTCAAAACTTCATTAATGTATAGTCTTGCTAGACGTTCAAGTGGTATATCTTCTCTTATAGCAAGATAATGTGCTAACATGGTAAGACGATCAACAATGACCCATATTTCATCTTTCCTTCTAGGAGTATTTGGTGGTCCCATGAAAAAGTCCATTGTGATATTATCCCATTTCCACTCAGGTATGGGAAGAGGTTGCAATACTCTTCCAGGTGGTTGCCTTCCAACTTTCACTTATTGACAAACCAAACATCTTGACACAAAATTAGCAATCTCCCTCTTCATGTTTTCCCACAAAAAATGTTCCTTCAAATCTCTATACATCTTAGTGCTACCAGGGTGTATAGAGAAATTGGAACTATGAGAATCATCCAATAATTCCATATTTAGATCAGGTATATTGGGAATACAATGTCTCTTCCCAAATCTCAAAATTCCATATTCATATACGAAGTCACTCAATCTCCCATCATTTATAGCTTTAATCTTCTTTTGAAACTCCTCATCATCAGCATGAGAACTTTTTATCCTTTCTAGTAAAGATGGTTCGGCAACCATTTGAAAAAGCATTGATGTTTCACCTTCCATGGTTATTCGCATATCCATCTTTACTAGATCCATGAAAATAGGATCCCTTTCAACTCTCATCTCATTCAAAACACCATGATCCTTTCTACTCAAGGCATCTTCCACCTTATTTTCCTTCCTTAGGTGGTAGTGTATCGTGAAACCATAATTGTTGAGTATTTCAAGCCATCTCCATTGCCTCATATTGAGTTCTTCTTGTGAGAGAATATACTTCAAACTCTTTTGATCAGAATAAATCTCACATTTTTCACCATATAGATAATGTCTCCATATCTTCAAAGTAAATATTACAGTAAATTACTCAAGATCATGAGTAGGATAATTTTTCTCATGAATTTTTAGCTTTCGTGATACATAAGAAATAACCCTATCATTTTTCATAAGGACACAATCAAATCCTTTCTTTGAAGCATCACTATTAATAACAAACTCATCATTCCACGATGTTAGAGTCAATATAGGAGCATTGACTAATCTTCTATTCAGTTCTTCAAAACAGTCTTCCCAATCTTTCTTCCAAACAAATTTAACCCCTTTACGTGTGAGCTTTTTTAGTAGGTTAGCCATTCGGGCAAAATTCTGCACGAAACGCCAATAATAACCTGCTAATCCAATAAAACTACGTACCTCAGTTATGTTTGTTGGAGTGGGACGATCTTGGATTTCCTTTGAATTCATATGATCAACTAAGATTCAATCCTTTAAGAAAATATAGCCAAGAAAAGAAACTGACTGAAGCCAGAATTCGCACTTTCTAAACATCCCATATAATTGATTTCTTTGAAGTGTTCCCAAAATAACTTGCAATTGACTCTCATGGTCTTCATAGATTTTTGAGTATACAAGGATATCATCAATGAATATCACAAAAAATTTATCAATATATTCCCTGAAATCCCTATTCATTAAATCCATGAAAACATATGGTGCATTCATCAGTCCAAAAGGCATCACTGTAAACTCGTAATGCTCATACCTGGTTTGAAATGATGTCTTCATAATATCTTCCTTCCTCACACTCAGTTGACGATATCTAGATCAAAGTTCAGTCATTGAAAAGTATTGAGCTCCATAAAGTTGGTCAAATAAATCATCAATCTGGGGAAGAAGATACTTATTCTTTATTTTAATAGCATTGATTTCTCTGTAATCAATGCATAGCCTCATGGACAAATCTTTCTTCTTTACAAACAAGACCGGGGATCCCCATGGAGAAACAATAGGTCAAATAAATACTTTGTCACTCAACTCTTTTAGATTTTTCTTAAGCTCCACTAGCTCGATAGTGTCCATTTTATATGGGGTCTTCGATATAGGTCTTGTACCAGGAATTAAGTCAATGGAGAACTCAATTTCTTGCTCTGGAGGATGTCCAGGTAAATCCTCTGGAAATACATCAATGAACTCTTTCACTATGTGCACATCTTCAATTTGAATATTTCCATCCTCTCCCATAGATATTGGTTTATCTTCCTCTCCAAGTATTAAATTCAATAGAGCTACTGGGGGTGGTTCTAGATAAGAATCGGGTGACGAATTTTCTTCCCTAAAGATAAGAGATTCTACACCATTTTCAAAAATTGTAACTTCCTTTTTCTTACAAGAAATCCTTGCATCATAATTTGATAGCCAATCAATAATGAGAATTATATCAAATTCCTTCATGGGTATGATGATAAGGCTAGAAACTAAATCACATTTTGGTGTTTGGAGGGGGACTAGTCGACATGCCTTTGTTGCAATGATACATCCCATGACAGTTTTGACTAACAAATCCTTTCTTAAATCAAATTGGACATATCTAATTTTCTTGCCAAACTGAGAGGATATAAATGAATGTGATGAACTAGAATCAAATAAAATGTTTGTTATTTTTAAGGAAATAATTAAAGTACCATCCACCACGTCATTAGAAACATCAACCTCTATAGTTGAAATCGCATAGGCTCTCCCATGATATCTTGGATTTTTTGAGGCATGTTTCCTTGGTTCTTAGGTCACTCATTTGCATAGTGTCCCATCTCTCTGCAGTTGTAGCATTGAACATAATTTAATTGTTTCTTCCCCTTGAATTCATCAGATCGATGACCCTTTTCTCCACGATTATAACCGACTCCCTTGCCTTTCAAGCATTTCCTGGGATGATTCTTTCCACATTTCTTGCATAATGGGAAACTATTCATTCCCTTTATCTTCATTGGTGCTTCTCCTTTTTTCCTTTGTTATCAGAATTCCGCATCTTATCTTGGTTTTTTTGAAAAAAAATTGATCTTGAAAATTTATTCTCTATTTTGATGGCTCTTGATAAAATTTTATCATATCATGAAAATGATTGAGAGGCCAGTGCCCTTAGAAGACTTGGATTGAGAACTTCAAAGAAATGATCAATCTTGTCTGCTGATTCACCAATGTAATCCATGGCATACCTGGCTAGCTTTGTGAAGGTAGCCTCATACTCTGCAACACTGTCTTCTTCCCTTTGTTTCAAGCCAAGTAATTTCCTCTTCATTTTAGTTTGTTGCTCACGAGGGAAATATTTTTTGTAGAATATTTCCTTAAAAGTCCTCCATTACATATCCTCTATCTCTTCTTCCTTGGTGGTATTTTGAATCAAGGACCACTATTGATCAACATCGCCCTTGAGGAAATATACTGCCAGTACTACCTTTTCATTTTCATTGCATCTTAACGCCATGAATATCTTTTCAAGGGACTTGATAAATTTCTCAGAAACCACTGGATTATTAGTCCCACTGAAAGATGGGGGATTTTTCCGCATGAAACGATCCAACACAGTTGTTGAATGGTTATTCGTTACAACTTGAGTAAGTTGTCCCAATATGGTCATGATCTGATCTGCTCCAACATTGAATGTGTTGACTTACTCAGTAGGGAGATACTTACCTTTCCCACGAGTATTGATTCCCCTTCTTCCACTAGCCACCATTTCTAAATAATGGGATACACTAGATTAGTTTATGAATCTCAAATATAAAATCACTCAACATAGATTGAAATTATATGCATAACTAATCTTATAAACATGGTTCTTTTAAGGAAAAATTTACATTAACTCCTTCATAATGGCTTGTAAAGAAAACAGAAATTATCCTAAGCATATCCCACAATAGCTTCGTAACCAAGAGTGCATCAAGGCCTATTATCGTGCACCAATTCCCATTCGAGTCCAGCTCAAAGCGGTGTTTTCGGGTTTTACCCCTAGATACAAATGTTCCAGAGCCGCCTCTACCTGCTCGTATCCAGACAGGGACGTATTGCTTAAAATATCCACATAATCTATTACTTACCAAAACACCAGGACGTTCTTGTATGTGAATCCTCAGATACTACCTTAGGGCTTTGTTCCCTACTATACATTTCCTACTCTAGTTTCCAAGTTTTCTACTAAACTTCCTCTGATACCAACTGTAACACCCCGACCACTCTAGGCAGGAGCCGGTGCATTACTTATGATATTGGCATGGTTTTAAGGAATGAAAATCCCAAAGGAATGATCAGTTTAGTAGTATTGAAGAAACTAGATACATAGATGTAACTCAAATTACATTGTAACAGGTTACAAAATACAATACATAAAAAAACTCAAAAATGCATCCACAGGAACTCAAAAGAAGACCTTCTCTTCGTCACCTGTTGAAGGTAGACAATGAAAGGGGTGAGCTCAAAAGCTTAGTAAGGGTTTAAAATAGTGTAAGCAATAGTATGATAATAAGTTATTCATAAACAATCTTACACAATCAAAATGGCAAAGTGAATAAATTAAATATCAATACCATTAATAAACTGAGAATGAAAATGCGTCCATAGATTTTTTCATATTAAAAACCTCAGGGAAAATAATAATAACTGATAATGAATAAAGAGAATGCTTATTAATTGTAATTTAGGTATCTGGCACATGAAACCATAATACTGTAAAAACGGTTTAGTTCTGTGGGTAGAAACCCATCTGATTTTTGAAAATAAACTCGAAGGGTTTTTCACCAAATTGTAATGTCTCATGAGACCTACCGATGCATCAAGGGGATATAGAGGGGACCACCAGCCACTGCATGTAAAAATCATTATTTATACATTGATTCAATACAAGAGCAATATGCTCTTTCAATATCCGTATAGAGTAGAGTATACGGATTCATCAATATTTCCATAATTAAAATAACTTTTCAAATAAACACCATCTGTAAAATGGTATACAGTTTAGACAACTAACATATCCATGACATGAAATTATGGATATTTAACATAAATATAATTTCATATCAAAAGTGATCTCAAATGGGTAATAGGTACACCACATAAGGATTATTGGGTGCAAAATACAAAGATAGTCATAACCAAAACATAGTTGAGACAAAGTCCCTTAGAACAATGTAATGGGTCGAATCGTATGACTAGAACTTAACAAATATCAATTGAATCATTGAATAAAATGAATATAAAGAGAATCATGTTATTACATATCAAATTTAAGTACACATATACCAAATATAATGAATAATTGGTGAACAATGGAAATCTCACAGAAATGAAAGTGAGATGAGAAACCCCTTACATTTTTCCCTAGTGTGTTCTTCATTGTTCTTAATGACCTGAATAATAAAATTTAGATTCATTAATTAATAACTACAGAACCTAATCAACATTTTATTGATATTATATAACCTTATTATGTTCATTAATGGTTTCTTTGATGGTTTTAAGAGATTAAATCTTATTATTTTGGAAGCATTTCCTTACATTGTTTTCATGGTTCGATTAATTGTTTTCATTAATGGAAGTTCATTTCAAACATGGTTAAACATCCAGAATTGTTAATACATATAATTAATGTAGATATAAATTATCTTAAATTTATTTTGAGTTATATACCATGATTATGATTCATTAGTTAAAACATTAATGATGTTTGTTTAGATTGTTTTATTGGTTCTTTGATAATAACAACCTCATTTTGTCTTATAAATTAGAACCATGAGTGAAAATGAATTCCAGAACCATGGGTGTTTCATAACACATATATTATAACCTGTCTCAACCATATAAATGGTTTCATGACTAGACTTGAAAGAATTATTGCAAATTGAAATCACATCGTCCACGATGTTGGTAATTCGATACATCACGGACAATGTTTTTAATTCAATTGAACAAGTGGGAAAAGAATAATATTGATGATGAATTTATCATGACCATTAAAAAATCCAGAATATACAAGATTCTGGAGATTTCATTCCCCTTGGGTAAGAAGAGATGAAGAAAGAATAAAAAAAATAACTCAAAATAAAAGAATAATTTTGAAATCGCTTACAAAGATTCGGCAGCCTAACGGCTACGTAACATGGTTTTAGAAAATAATAAAAAGAGAGGGGACAAGGGTCACCCATTCCAAAAATTAATCATAATGTAGATTATATCAGGAATAATAAGAAAAATAAAAACATGGTTTGGAAAATTGAATGATATACCACATAAAATAGAACTTGAAAGGAAAAAGAAAGAAATTGAGAATTTTCTTACCTTATAGATTAACCCATAAAACATAAAGGTTGGGACCTTGGGGGATTGAGGAAACCTTGGGAGGAATAATATGAAGGTAATTAGTCCATAAATTGAGGGATAATTGGGAATGAATTCAATGAAGGGAAGAGTTGGTATTAATTGGAAAAGTGAGGGATTATTTTAATAAATTTCATGGGACACCTCATGAGTGGTTTTTGCAAAACCATGGGCTTTCCAATAGTATTATCCCATGGTATAAGCCACTTGGGACACCTCACATCATATATTACTATACAAAAGTGGACTTGATTTATGACATCATTATTATATCATTAATGATGTCATTAACACATCGAAACTAAAAACTATATTTTGTAATATTCATTGAAAAATCAATTGTTTCAGAAAAATTCCAAAAATTCACCCTAACCATTTATCGACGTGTAGATTTCAAAAGTGAAATCCATTTTTCAAAAGTAATTTTCTAAATATTATTAATTTAATTTTTAAATAATTTCTTTGTTAATTCGAAAAATAACAATCTTAAAGTGCAACTAGTTTTATTTCTCATTGAAAAACTAATTAAGATCTCATTATATTATTACCTTAAGAAAATAAAATAATTTTATTATTTATTATTCATAAGGGTATGTTACTATTCATATTACTTTTCATATTACAATTCATATGGGTATGTTACTATTCACCAAAAATCAAGTTTGTTCTATCAGACTCCAAATGACTTATTGAACACAACTCCAGATGATCATTTTTTGAAATTCAAAACATATACGTGAGAAATTTATTTTTAATGGCTATGTTTTAACTATATCCTAAATAACCTAGTGTTGTTTCAATGGAACACAGTGATGAATAGAATTTAACTCAGTGATGAATAGAGGAACATAACATAAAATGTTTGGGGTACTACAAACTCTTCCTGTGGACTTATGATCAACTATATCTACAATCTAGTTTGCATCAGAAAAATATGATAACTCATGATATTTTATTATATCATATAACAATACAAAACTAAAAGTACCTTGGATGTACCTCATGATTCATTTAACCACTATGAGATGATTTTTATGGATTACTCTAGCAACAATAAGCTAAACATGTTTCATGAAAATATCTGACCGCGTTGCAGTCAAAAATAGAAATATTCTAATAATCCTCTTATACAAGGTGATATCCACAAATTTATTATATTTTTTATTCCAAAGAATTTTTTAAACCATAATTGGAGTCGACATTGGTTTGGAATCATGCATATATAACTTCTTCAAAATCATTCTAGAATACTAGGGCTTAAATATGAAATTGTATTTCTTCCTTTTTATCATCTATATCCCCAAAAAACATATGATAACACCAATTAGGGATATTCAAAATTCTCAGTTAATGAGGTTAGAAAACTCCTCCATACATGTATACTAGATTCTAGTAAAAATGGTATCACCCACTTATTAAATCATCATAGATTGGGGTTCCTTTGATGTCATCCCAAGGAGATTTTGGTCTAAACAAAACGTTTTTAATTTAGACTTAAAAAAATATTATTATAACTTAGCATAACATTCTAAGGGTGCATACTTCAGATCATATAGAGGATTCTCTAGTCTTTAGACCAATATTTTTTCATTTTTAATAAGAAATTTAACTAGTAATTCAATATGGACATCTTCAATGAGAATTTTATTCAAGTGTGACATTTTAAAATCCATATGATATAATTTATATCCTATTTGAATTTATATAGATAAAAATATCCCAGATGACTCCTATCAGGATATTGGTGAAAAAGATTCATCAATATCTGCACCTTGAATCTGTGTATAGCCTTTACAAACTAATCACATGCTATTTCTGATCATATTTAAATGGTCACTGAATTTATTCTTGAAGATTCAATTTTTTCTGATCCCATTATGATTTTTTATGGTCTTTCATTAAGATATAAAGTATATTTTCTATCAATATGAACAAGTTTCTCATTCATGTAATCAACCCATGATTCATATTCTACTACTTCTTCAAATGAGGTTGGTTTCACTATTGATAGAAGAGCTATATGATCTACATTTCCGTTATACTTATCAATATTGTAGTAGATATGTCTCTAATTATGTTATATTGATATACCTAGGTTATTTTGTTTCTCATCATAGTTGTGAATTTCTCTTATTCCATAATAAATTACAACCTCTGGCTCGACCTAAAAATATTCATTATTCACACCGTACTATACTGCTTCTAGAATTATACTGACATTAATTTCTTCCTCTTATTCTTTATAAAAACAAGAGTTTTTGTACCTCTAAAGTTCTTCAAAAAATTTTCTAAATATATTTTATATAATTTTTCTCAAATGTTTTCCTCAACCTATTTTTCATAGAATTTCTAAGCCTTACGATTTATTTAGTAGCCTAGAAAAAATACTTCATCTTTCACATCACCATATATTCCTAGATTCCCTTCTTTATTTCAAATATAATTCTTACTTATAAATACCTAAAAATGATTCAACGATGGATTCCTTCAATACCACATTTCATATGAGGTCATATATTCTCCAAGGCTAAGAAATGCCAGATTTGGAGTTCACACTATGACATGTACTACCTATTTCTAAAAGTGATGTGAAATTATACTTTTAATACTTAATTTTTTATACATATTGTTCGTTGCACGATTTATTTATTCTATAAATCCTTTTTTTGGAGTTCTCATAGATGGATGATCATCTTTTATTCCATGTTTCTTAATATATTTCTCAAAATGGTTAGTGTTATAATACATTTAATTTATAGACCACAATGAAATAATTGTGTGTCTAGTATAATTTTCAAATACTCTTAGATACCACTTCATGAAGCCCATGATTTATATCTTGATTTCATAAACAAGGAACATGAAATTATATTATAGAAATCAATTATAAAAATGAAATATATTTCTCTATATGTTTTGGATATATTCATCATACAAAATAATCATTGTGAACCAGATCAAGTAGATTATATGCCCTGTAATTTTTTAGTGGATATGGATTTTGGATTATTTACCTCCATCAAAGCATCTCATGTCTTTTCACAATCACTATATAGATATGTTATACCCACTTAATCCTTTATTTTGGATATTTTTTCCATGATCTTTTGGTGTATGTGATCTAATATCATATTCCACAATATACATTCATTATACATGTGAGAAGAAATAAAATTTAGGTAATATCTACATGGTATAGATTGTATTTAGTTCTCCATCTTCTCATTAGGGGGTTTCTAGGTATATTTTGGATTATACACCCTTTCTGGTTAAAAGTATCCTCAAGAACAAAGTCACAATGTTGACTCACACTAAGAAGTTTGTGTCATAATCCATCCAAAAGAAGCACTTTGATTTTCCACAGCATATTTCAAACCAAATGAGTTTTTCCACTACCCATGATCTTTAAATATGTTTCATTTCCAAAACAAATATTTACATCATATATACCTTTAATATTTTTCAAGGGATTTATATTTCCTTTCATGTGCGATGAAAACCCACTATTATAAATGTAGGTACTATTTTAATCTACTGGTTTGAGATATATTTCTACTAGATCCACCGTATCAATCTCTTTTTTTTCTTTCCCTGAGATTCACGGTAGAGTTGAGAAAAATGATGGAATATCATATTTCTCCTCAGAACAAGTAATATAGTCATTGTCATAATATATTTCTAATGAAGATAATATAAAACTAAATGCGATGTTGTATATTTTCTTATAATTATCTTATCACTTAATGTCATGATAGTAATGAATTCAACTTCTATTACTATAATCAACAACCTTATTTTAAAAGTTAGAACAATATAAATAAAATCCATAGAAATTATTTATTCTATATGATGAAGGATATGGTTTAATTATATTTTTTTAATTCCTAGATGGATCTATATTTAAATTGCTCGATATGATTTTATATAGGACATGGTGTGGCTTAGGAATCCATAGAATTGGAACTTCATTAGAGGAAAGTTCTTATGTCATTTATTCTTTCGCATGGCCCAAACCTCTGTAAAATATCATGACTCTCATTGGTTAACCCTCCAGGAATGAGGTTATTTTATTCCCTATGATTTTTTTTGATATGAGTTGACTTAATCTTAGCAATTGGTTCCTTATATTTGAAAATTAGAGAACCAATATTTTTCATTCCCTTTATTATGATATGTTTTATCACTACTTTTTATGTTTCATCACATCCAATTCCACTTTTACCCACAATCCTAGGACTTTTTTCATCTATAAAATTATTAACACCTTACAATATACTCTTGAATCATTCTTATAGTTCTCCATCTATAAATCTTTGGAATTGTATAGTCTTATATGTATCATGTGATTTTATTTTTTATTCCAATTTTTTTCTCTGATAAAAAACCCGATCTTCCAATGGTTCTACATTTGTTTATCACTCTTTTACATAGCCATTAATGTCATCAATCACATTAGTCTATAATTCAATATTCATCTTGAAATTAAAAAATTCTTTAGAATTTACTTGATTAGACAATAGATTATCTTACTCCTCTTATAGACGGTAAATATCTACTTTGGCTTGATCTAAAAATTCATAGGATTTTTTAAGGAGATTATTAACCTTCAAATTTTTCTATCATTAGAGATCTTGTTCTTCAATAGATCCCTAATTTCCCCCGTTGAGATCAACTACACCCTATGATTGACTGTCATCCTCTTTTATAGGTTCTTCTTTTTCAATTATATACATCAAGGCATCTTATGTGTTCAAATTGAATTTAGTATCAACTTATAGTAGATAGTCTTCATTATCATTTTAATATTTTCTCACAAATCACTTTTATATAAATTTATTACTAGATGAACTCCTTGTTTTAGAGTCACATCTTGTAAGTCATCTTCTTTAGGGACTGTGTGTAGCTTTCTTCACTTAATTCATCCTAAAATTTTCTTTAGAACCTTGATGAAATATTATTAACTATACTACACCAAAAATTCCAAACATATATTACCATCAATTATACACATTCTCTCTTGAATTTTATTGTAACAAGAGATAGGAGTTTATCATCAACATTATATTCACGATTTTTGTCTTTGTAGATATCAATATTATCCATGGATTCAGATTACATCTTTTTTCTTAAATTAATTGATGTCCATTCTAGATTAAATCACATTTCATTAGTCACAAAATTACATAAAAATAATATAAAGATATTCTGGATAAATAACTCTCTTCTAGAGCTGATAATTTGTTATTTTAAAAATGTGGAATCTATTATAAAACACTCTTAAAAATATCGATATCCTTTATTTCTTCCCCAATTCCTCATATGGATCTAAAAACCTTAGTGATTCAGTTAGAAAAGATGTCATAATTCTCATATGGAATCATTTTCATGTTATCAAATAAGTTATGGAGGACTGTTAGATTGGCCTCCTTCACATTTATATCACCTTTTATATATTGTGTTGGTTCTGGATGTAGCAAAATTTCCATTTAGTGGGTGTTATATTAAAATTTATTTTAATATTTTTTTGCCCGAAACTTCGAGTGAGGGTATTTCATGTTAAATTTTAATTAATTTATTTTGATATGAAGAAAATAAATACCATGTCTAAGGATCCTTTCCTTGATGACATTGTTGATACTCCAAAATTCCCTTTTCAGATTTCCTTCATTACAATGTGAGGATATAAGGTTATAATTCTTCAAGTAGTGATCCACAGATTCCCCTTTGATCTCTGAACAATGCCTATTGATTTATGGGTGCAAGGGAGGAGAATCAATTGTCTTACATCATTTGTTTTAATCACTCATTCAAATATATTGAAGGAATATATCTTTCAGTTCACATTCTTGAAAGGGAGAGAGAAATAAGAATTTGATAGATAATTGATTTTGCTAAAAAAATATCTATATATTAATTAAACAAAATAATAGACATTACCATCTATTTATAGAGTTAGGGATTAGGTTAATATATTATTTAATTTCATACCACTCCTTAAATAATGAAATAACCATTATGAAATGCCATACTATAAAATAATAATATTATTATAATAATTATTTTACAGTGTGTTCTAAACTTGTGTAGTGATGAATATTATTTACTACTTGAAAATAAATATTCATCACCAGATGTGGTCATGGTCTGTTTGAAAACCTTGTCATTTGTTGAATACCTGAATAAAATATTTTATTCTCTTAAACAAATATTATATTTTGAACAAAAACAAATAAATATTTTATATATATATTCATAAAATCAAATAAATTATTTATCTATATATAAATAATTATTTATTAAATTATTAATATTAGAAATCAATAAAAATTTGATAAAATTATTCCTTAATCTTTTGAATAATATTTATTCTATTAATTAAATTAAAATATAATATAATCAATATCAATAAGAACACTAATTATGAGACCCTCTAGGATTATTTCTCATTTTTATTAGGTAGGATAGCCTAAATTATGTGATTACAATCTAGAAACATGTTAAGGAAACAAATATAAAGAACATAATGTTACAATGAAAACAATCACATATGAAAACTCACTGTTTAATATAATCACATTGTCTCAACAGCTCATAAAGTAGGTTTCAAATCAGTTTCATAAACTTATTTTATCAATATGTCTTCCTTGGACAATCAGAGATAAATTCATTTACACCATGGACATGGAAAATATGTGATATTTACATTTCAATAAAAGGACCACGATATCAACTTATATAAATATGGAAGGGAAAAATACTTCCTCAACTTATATATTACTAACATTACATTAATGACTCACCCAATAGACCCTACATCAATGTGAACATATGTCATAATAATTTTCATCATAAAATAAAATTTCATGAGTCCTGACATGCACTAATGATAATCTTAGTTCTAAATACCATTACACTTGTTCATAGATTGGAATATTTGATGACACCAAATCATGGGAAATTCCTACTGGTGGGTTTGTTCTCATAACCTCCCGTATTAGATATTATCAAGTATGAAATTCATGAGATAAAGTTTCATGAAAGTATTATCGAATATCCTTAACTATAATTATATAAAATTAATATGGTTTTTTTATAATCACTTATTAATATTTATAAATCAATAATATAAAACAATAGTATATATCATGGAACATGTTATTAATTCATATCACATAAGCTTGTGAAAATCTATTAATCTCCATAATATCTTCCCAAGTCTATCCATGTTCTATTGGAAGGATTATATTCCAATAACAATTCTGTCTTGAACTATTCCAACTTTTTTTTTTCAATACTTAGTTAATATATATAATATGAATAAATTTAGTAAACACATGGATATATCTTATAGATATTTTTCCCTAGAACATTTTTTCTGCTTCAAGTCATATTTGGAAAAAAATTTCATTCCTTAGTCTCAATGAACATGTAAGACACAAAATTCATTTCCCATATATTATCAATTAGTCTAACTTTAAACCTTATAGTGTTACCACTAATATAATAGATACACATGTCACTCATTAATTTTCAAAAATATATTATATGAACACTAATGATTAATTTATAAGTGAATTTGTTTAATCTACATATCGTATTAGAATTTATTAATGTATACAACCCTTTTAGTTATTCCTTGTAGAAATATACTATTTTTTACCATTTTTGTTTCATCATATAGACATATTATATAAGTATCCTCAAAATGAGGCTTCCCTGATAATAAATAACCCAATATGATGATCAAAAAAGTATTATTTGACAAGTCGAATTCAAACATGGATTTATTCATGATGAGAGGTGAATAAGTTTTCTCATAGTCTAAAATTTTTATAAAAAATGATGCATTATTGTGACCATATTTTACCATCTATTTCTATTTTCTCTTGAATACTCGCCAATAATATCATGTATTAGAAAAATTCAAAATATAGAGTCCTAAATCATTATCCATGAAGTACATTACTTGAATTTATATATAATTTTTAACCTTTTAATATTAAAATTTTATTATTATTTATAGGTATAATTATTTTGAAATAATAAAACATTTATCAAACACTACTGTGAATATAAACTACCACTTTGGTTATAAATTCATACATAGTATGTGTCTCTAGAACTACTCCTCCCACTAAACTCAATGGGGTCCAGTATTCTTATGCTAACTCATGTGAATCTAGAGGCATAACCATAGAACTTATGTATGATCTTAATATCTTTAAATATATTGACCTCATTTATAGAAATATATTTGACCTTGACTATAATTTAAAATCCTTAGTAGATTTTGTGTCATTAATATAAATGAACCTTATTGTTTTGATGTTCGTTTGTAGCTAATTCCATTTTTTAAGAAATAATTTTCAAGAAAATTATTTGGTAAAATTATTAATTGATTATTATCATATCACATTGGTATGATATAAATTGGAAAATATATTAGGAATATGGTTAGTTATTTCACTTTTATTTAACAAAATGTATTGAAATGCGATATTGGAAGATTATTAGTATATATATGACTAATTGTTGATCTTCCATTCACTATACACATAACATTGATATATATATATATTGGTAAATGTAAGCTCGGGATAAAATTTTCTACAAATATATGATCAATGATTACTTATATAAAATATAATCTATCATGTCAACTTGGATATTCCTTTTATCAGGTTCACTCATTTATTTCATGAAGAATTTCTAAAATTTTCATGAAGTATATGATGTTACCTTTAGCTTTAGAATATATCACATGGATATGTTAAAATAAATATAAATTTTTTATGACATATATTTATTTAAAATGTTTCTTTATCTAAAACATGATAAGTATTTTGTCTGTATATCAAGTATTTTACCTCAATAGATACAAAAATAATTTAATTGAAATAAAAAGTATGTTAATTCTTATTTTATTTGAGAAAATATTGCTTTCCATAATCAGCTAAGAGTCTTATATTTTATATTAATAATTAATTTCAATAGACATGTCATGAAACAACCCAAAAACCCTGGTAAGCTGATAATCGAGCCAGTCCTGACATAGCCGAAAGGGCATTCTTGATCCCCACTGGTTGGAGACTTGCACCAAACTTCATAAAATATGAAAGTGGGAAATAATTTTCCACAAACACAATAAAAGTGATATAAATAAGTGAGTATGAATACAAGAAATCATTGAGAGGTATAATTATACTCGAAGTCAAATAGGTACAAACAACCCAAATTGAAACCACAAAGTACAAGAAAACAAGATAAAAACCCAAGTCCCGAAGGACATAACTCTAAAAGCCCAATGATTAATAGCTACTAACACCTACAAGTGGAGCCTAACCCTTTCTCTATCCTAGTAGAAGATAATATACAAACACCCAAAGGAAGAGGTATGGTGTGAGTGGAAATCCCAGTAGGGTCTCATCAAGAATTCCATAGTAAGATTCCATATTTAATTAACACAAAAAATATTTCAATTTTAAATAAATATGCTTGGAGGTTCAAAAGTATATTTTCAAAAATAATTATTTAATATTAAAATGATGGAAGCTCTTTAAAGAAATGGGTTAATAAAAATTTTATATAAAACAATTTATATAAATTCACTAGGAATTTTTAAAATAGTTTACAAAAAATGGAATATATTTTAAATATAAAAAAATGAGCAACATGGTAATATGCCAAGAATGTACAATAGTTTGAGGCTCAGAGATCCTCACATAATTTAAGGTGAATCATGCCAATATGTGTATACACACATCCCATATACACTGCTTAAAGATGAAACATCACCATCCCATCAGGGATGTGACCTATTGCACTAGGATTTATTTTAGTTTTGAATATTCAAAAGAGTGTTATCCTAATAACTAAAAACTACATAGGATTACATGTGTTCTAAAAACAATAAATTATAGGAAATTTAATTCAATAATGTAAAAAATACAATTCAACCCATTCAACCATTTCAAAAATGCCAATTTACTTTTTAAAAGCCTCATTATGGGGTTTTAATCAAACAATGTTTTTTACAAGATAAAACCAATAGGTTTCTATCAAGACCAGTTTCAGCCATTCTTATCAAATATAACTTTATAATAAATTTCATAAAATCAATTTCACAATTTAAATTTAAAAATTTAAATATCATAATTAAATTCCATAGTTTAATCTAAACAATTTCCAACCAATTTCACAACACACCCCAATTCTATAGTGTTGGGAGTTTTCCCCAATTTCATTCCAAATCCAATTTCTCATAAAAAGTTAAATGGAATTGGTTTTTTAATAAACCAATTGAAATAAATTACATTTAAATAAACAATTTTATTTAAATCATGCAATCAAGGATTAATCAAATTGGCCATCGTAAATGGAACAACCTATATTTGGATCATAGGATCAAAAATTACAATTCCCACAGTAGTAAAATCCAATGAAGAAAATAAGAAAAATAGATCCAATAGCCATAACTATATTCAAGATATAAGACAAAAAGGATTAGATCCTACAAAAATATGAATATCCATTAAACTATATGGAGGAAAGATGAGAGAGTGTGAGAAAGTGAATGTGATATAAAAATATAAAATGAAGAGATATAAATTCATTCACCAATATTTGGTTTGCTTATTATAGGTTTTATAGGGGCCAAATCGCTTCATGGTATCCTCCAAAGAATAAAAAATCATATTAGGGTCATACCAGACCATTAGGCACTTAAAACGAGGGTTTCATGATTTCAAAAATAATTTTCGGATTAATTATTTCATTTATACACAGATAGATGGGTAGGGTATGACTGTTAAAAAAATGTTCTCCCTAACCACGTGCCCCCTAATATAGGGTTTTATGGTTTCTCCAATGTGGTCAAATGGTTTGAAATATCCATTCAAACTCTCACTATCCTGGTTTTCACTAGCAGGACCCACGGTTTGGGAAAACTATACACCAACCATGTACAACCCAAGAACGTCCAAATCATTCTAATATTTCACCACAAACAACCCTAAATGAAACCCAACCAAAGATTGATCAAAAGATGGGTTAGAGAATACATGAAAATAGTAACTGGATGTTACAACCTCCCCACTATATAAACTTTCTACCCCTGAAATCTTACTAATTAGTTTCCACGTAAAAAAATATGAGGCCACTTCTCTCTCATTAGTTCCTCCATCTCCCATGTCTCATTGGAATCAAAACCATGCTTCCATAGCACTCGAACCGAAGGTATCATCCTACCACAAAGTCATTTGGTTTAAGAATCAACTACCTTAACTGGATGTTTAGTCATGAATAAATCATGATCAATATCGATATCACTCCAGCTCAGAACATTAGATAGATCATATAAATACTTACACAACAAAGATACATTAAACAAGTTATGAATCTATATTATTTGTGGTGGAAGATATAAAACATACGAAACCTTTACCACCTTCTGAACAACTTCAAAAGGTCCCTCAAAACGATGATAAAATTTCCCTTGCCTCCCAAGACATCAAGGACCCAAATAGGGTGAAACTTTCAAGAACACATGGCAAAAAACTAATTATTCCAATGGTCTAAAATGAAGATCAATATAAGACTTATAACAGTTATGTGACACCAAAATTCACTGACAAATAAACTAAACATTTACTACTTTCTCTTGAACCAAGCTCGGTGCAACCAAGTAACTTTTCCCAATCTTTAACCAACACAATGGAGATTTATAAGGAAGTTCATACAAGGAATCAAAGGGATCAATTGTAATCAAGGATTAGTAAATATTGTTATAAGAAAACTAAAACATCCTTATGTTGTTATCCCAAGCCCCAAGAAACTCAAGAACACAGGAACAAAAGATATCCCTAAGAATTTTTATATCTCTATATGTCTGTCTATCCAATGATTGATAGTATGTTGTGCTCAAATATACACAAGATCCTAGTTCCTCTAGAAGACCTCTCTTAAAAATGAAAAGTGAACCAAGTATCCCTATCAGAGAATATAGTAGATGTAACGTCATGAAAATAAATAATCTCTTTCACCAAGTGATTTACCAACTCCTCAACATTGGTAATATCTTGATTGTATATAAAATGAGATGATTTATTCATCATATCAATCACAAACCCTGTTGATTTCTTTTTTTTATGGGCACATAGTAACCCAACCAAAAATTCCATAGAGATCTTATCCCATGTCTAACTTTGAAGTGGAAGTGGATGAAGCAAACCTGAAGGTCTTTTGTAACACCCGATACTTTTAAGTGAAATATTTTGTTTTTATGTTATATAAATCATCAAAGGAATCTTTTAATACACACAACACTATCTTGGCTTTCTTTACACGCAATCGCGACCTTCCTCGATAGCTTGCATCGTACGCAATACCGATTTTCACTAAACAACGATATACTATTAAAATATTATTAAAACTAGCCGTTATGAATAGTAATAACAACCTTTTGAAATTGTTTAAATTTTATTTTTCAAAATGGACTTCATTTTTGGATTCTTAATATCGAAATTAGTCTAGGGTGAAATTTTGGTATTTTTCTGAAAACTTTCAATTTTTGATGAATAGTGAAACCACTAAGTGGTAGTTAAAAAAACTGAATTTTTCATAAAACTTAATTTTACCGCTTCTGTGAGTGGAATTTCGAAAATTCGAGAGACACGGTTAATATCAGGACTAAAATGTGGTTTAATGAGATGAAAATAATTTTTGGTGAATAGTAACTTTTTACTTTTATTTACCACGGTTAAAAGTAAATAGGTTAATTAAGGGTAAAAATGATATTATTATTACCCTAAAACATGTCCTAATTATATTGTACAAGTGTAATTCGACCAAAAACAACCTTAGAAATAACATATGACCATTTATGCCCACTTGTATTAGATTAGGACATTTATTATTAATTTATTTAAAGAAGGGTTAAATAGTTAAAATCAAAGTTTAATAAGTAAGAATTTTTAATATGGGGTTATACATAAGATAAATTCGACTATAAATATTCATTAGAAAGATAAATAGATTTCCTACATAATGGTATTTTAGTTGTAATTTTTATACATTAAATAATTTAATTTATTTATGACACAAAGATGATGCAGTAATTATCTTATTAATGAAATATTGACATAATTGATGTTATAAACACCAAAATAAATGTAATTTGAGGCTTTTAATGAATTAAACTAATTTTATAGATTAATATGACATGTTGTTATTGATTTAATTAACTTTTTTTGAACTAATCATTCTTTTATTATTTTCACAAAAATTAATTACTAAATAGTGTCAAAATTGACATAAAATAGTTTTTAAAACAAATATTATATTAGTAATTGTTATTTTACTCCTAAAAATCTAATGTTCGGTCAAATGACTTAGATACGGTTATATATATTAGTAATAAACAACTTGGGGTTCGTCTGGATGCTTATAGTAAATTTATTAACCTTATAGTATAAGAACACAAGAAGACACGGTAAAAGTAAAATTATTTAACTTAATGTTAAATCTAAAAGATAAGGTTAAAATAGGAACATAAACTTGTCTAAATTATATTGGATGAGAGGATTTCGACCCATACCCACCTTATCTTAGAAATATATCAAATTGGAGCAATTTAAAACTGAACTTGACTTTATAATAAAATAATATTTTTAGTTTTCCCAAAGGTGCCCCTCTCCTCCCTTATAAAAGGGCACCTCCTCCCCCTCTTCCTCACACCACATTGAGCCTTAGAGCTCGTCCAAACCCTGCCAATTACTCCTCTACACTTCCCTAGATACATCCTAGAGGTCCTGGTCTTCTTCAAAGACCAATTTTACTGCCCTAAAAGAAGGTCTTAAAGAAGCAATTCAAAGAAGAGGTAATGTCCGTTACCGATTCTTTCATCTTTATTTATTCTTCCACTTCTTCTTCTTTAGTTGTTTAATTATGAAGTAATAACATAAGTATCACTCATATACTTATATGTTATTATAAGTATGAAACAACCCTATTTCACCATCTATCCATCCTATGGAAAAAGAAATCACCGCGCGTGCGTACGTACGGAATACCGTCTCCACGCCGTGGTGTATTCTATTTTCCACCACCACCTTACTTGGATGGGTATAATGATGTAAATAATGACTATATATGACTATTATTAAGTGATACCGATTCTGAAATAGTATACATACACTCCAATACAATTCCACGATCATAGGAACGATATCATCACTCATGCGTACGTACGGAATACCGTCTCCACGATGTGATGCGACTCGTTCTACATGATATTCATTACATAATGATTATATAAATGAATTGAATGAATTAATATGATATATATTACACTAATACCATTATGGAAATGAGGTATCTATAACCTAAAGAGAAGAATAAGAATTTATTCGACAAGACACGCATAAGAACAAAAAGTTATAAACACCCGAATAACAAGTAGCAATGAAATATTACTACTAAGAAGCTAAGAATATGACCATATATGATATCATAAAAAAAGTATGATTCTCGAATAAGTAAATAACATTATTTAAATCATTATACCAGAGGTTCAGTCACTTACGAAGCAAAACGGACCTAAGGTAAGGGAAGTATCACAATCTCATTTTTTATCCGAGATTGTTTATACTTTGGTATTTAATGGGGTGTATTTTATCATCCACATCCATGTTTCCCCAATATGTAATATTTATATCCTTCTACAATAGTTTATATCCAATTTTACCCCTCAGTGAGTTTTTAGTAAAAGATATGAAATGAATCTTTTGTCGTTTTTTGTACGAGGTACTTTTTGACTTTTCCGACAAAAGTACGAGAAGAATGTTTTCTATTAACTTATACGACATGAATGGATTTTTTTAAAACATTATTTCCAAGAAGCTTCCCTTATAAGTTTTCAAGTTTATTTTTAATCAACTTCTTTTAGTTTATAATTGTACGACATGTTAAGAAAGGAAAAGTGTTTTTGAAGCAGAAAGGATATATTCCTCAAGAATGGAGTTCAAGTTTTTTATCAAAATTATTTTCCATCTAAGATAATAATGGTTTCTGTTTTTATCCTAATTATTACATTGATTTGATTATGTTGTGATGGAATTATATATTTATGAATTCCTTTATCTTATATGAATTGTTTTATGATGTCACGATGTTTAATATTCCCATTTTTATTACATGGGTTATGAAATGATGTATGATTTATGGTTTTGTGGAACACATAAGAATGGTATCATTATGAGATGGGTGGGACCTATATATCCCTCCAATGAATTGGGTAAAGATTTTATATCTAATGAGATAGACATGGCTGGAATGGTAGGTTATACCGGTTCAGTGAAACAGGATGGAAACGAGGAGTGAACTCGGTTCACAAAGGGACTTTGTCCACTAAGATAGTCTTGGCAATGAGTCTTGACTAATAAGAAATGATTCTATATGATTATGTATGTATGCCACAAAGTTTCTTGTTTTGAGTTATGATTTCCATTTCACTACCATGATTTATCCCGTGTTAGGAAATTATGCTCTCTTTTGCAGGTTAAGATTTCCAAAAGTTATGTTCTTATGAATATGATGTGATTGATATTTCTTTTGTTTACCCTTACTGAGCATTTGAGCTCACCCTTTTGTATGTTTTCTTTCCCCAGGTCAGGAAGAAGGTTATTAAGTAAGATATGCCAAAAGGGACTATAGATATGATGAAATAAATGGGAGACAATGTAGACGCTTTATGAACCAGTTTTTTATGTTTCCCAGTTTCTAAAGACACTATACCTATATGGTCCTTTCATGGTTTTGTTATATGTTGTAATAAGTATTCTTCAATTTTGAAGTATTAACAATGTATGTAAAGTATGGGTCGTTATAGTTGGTATCAGAGGAAAGGTATAGTCAACCTTTGGAAACTAGGATGTGAAAGCCTTAGTAAGAACCCTAAGGATAAGTCTAAGCATAGAACACAATATTAGTGTTTTAGAAATGGCCATGAATAACCTAGGATAAGACCTTAAGTGTGAAATCTTATTCTTGATTATGTGGTTTTCCTATTATAATTAGTGTTGATCACACTATTCTTCTTGGTTTTAGTCAATGGCTGGAACCCGAAGGAATCGTGTTAATGCGGAATGCGGCGGGAAATGCATTGATTATCCCCCTGAGCAACCAAACATTATGGGAGATGGAATGCAAAATCTTGTAGCCATGCTCACACAACTTTCTCAAGCTATGAATCATGCAGGACTTCCAAACGAGCAAAGGAAGGAGCAACATTTTGTTGAATCCTTCATGAGATAGCGTCCACCATCTTTCAGCAGGTCTACTGATCCATTAGTTGCTGAACAATAGATTAGTACTACTGAAAAGATATTTTCAGTTCTTCAATGTTCTGAGCATGACAAAGTCATCTTAGCAGTGTATCGTTTGGAAGGTGATGCTGATCAATGGTGGAATCTTATTAAGAATACGAGGCAAAGAGATGAAATTGACTCCATGGAATGGGACAAGTTCAAGAACTTATTTTTCAATAAGTACTTCCCTCGTATTCTCCGAACAAATATGGAGAAAGAGTTTCTTGAACTGAAGCAAAAGGATGATGAATCTGTTGGTACCTATGAAGCAAATTTTACAAGACTTGCAAGGTACGATTCTGGTATTATTATCCAACCTGAGAGTATGATCGATCGATTCTTTAGTGTCTTAATACCAAGTCTTCGAAGGGCCTTAGCCATAAGGGACTTCAATAGCTACGAGGAAATCGTTCGATGTGCTCTCAAAGTTGAGATGGAGATTGCAGTAACCCATCAGTCATATTGGTTTTATAAGAAGAGGAAAATGGAATTCAAAGCAAAATCTAAAGAGCACACTAAAAAGAAGATGAGCTTTCCCTTATTCTCAAAGTGTGGAAGGAAACATGGAGGGAGTTGTCTTAAAGGGACAAGTAAATGTTTCAAATGTGTAAAGGAAGGTCATCGGGCATTTGAATGCCGCGATGATGGGAAGAAGATATCTAATGATGCAAACAAAGGAAGGGATACACAGAATGAACCTACTACACTTCAATGTTTCAATTGCAAGGAGATGGGACATTATGTCAATAAATGCCCTAATCCAAGGGTTGATGATGATGGTCGACGTGAACAAACTCTTAAGGCTAAAGACAAAGTAAAGTCACATGCAATTTCTATCAGCGATGTGGAGTATGATAACGATGTGGTTAAAGCTACACTTACCATCCACTCTAAAGTAGCAAATGTTTTATTTGATTCTGGATCCACCCACTCTTTTATTTCTGAAGAATTTTCTAAGGGTATCACCGTATTACCTCAACAATTAGATGTTGAGTTAGCTGTGACAACACCTAATGGCACAACAGTCGCATCAAAAGTTTATAATTCTTCTCCGATCGAAGTTTGTGGGAAAGTGCTTCCTGCAAATCTTGTGATCCTTCCTATAGTGGAATTTGATGTGATTCTTGGAATGGATTGGCTTTCTCTATATGGAGCTTATATCAATTTCCAAAGAAGGTAAGTCATATTTCATATTGCAGATCAATCTATGATCGTCTATCGATGCAAGGATGAACATAACCTTCTAGTGGAAATTTCCTCCATCTTATGGGTCTTGATTCCACTAAATGAAGGTTATTTATCTCAAATGGTTGGTGAGAAACTCACGATTAATAATATGACCATTTTACGGGAGTTTGATGATGTCTTTCCGGAGGAATTACTGGGTCTTCCACCGAATCGTGAAGTTGAATTCTCAATAGAACTCGTACCGGGTGCTTTGCCTATTTCAAAGACACCTTATAAAATGGGCCCAATTGAGTTGAAAGAATTGAAGAAGCATCTCTAGGAGAATCGTGATAAGGGATTCATACTCCCTAGTGTGTCACCTTGGGGAGCACCTGTTCTATTTGTTATGAAGAAATATGGATCAATGAGACTCTGCATTGATTATCGAGAACTTAACAAGATCACTATCAAGAACAAATATCCTCTCCCATGAATTGATGACTTATTTGACCAACTATGCAGAGCTCAATACTTTTCCAAGATTGATCTTCGTTCAGGGTATCATCAATTAAGGGTCAAAAGGGAGGATATACCAAAGACAGCTTTCCGTACAAGGTATGGACACTATGAATTTATAGTGATGCCATTTGGTCTTACTAATTCCCCTGCTATCTTCATAGATCTGATGAACAGAGTGTTTAGAGACTATCTTGATCAATTTGTTGTAGTCTTTATAGACGATATTCTTGTCTATTCAAAGAGAAAGGAAGAACATGAAGATCACTTGAGAATTATATTGAAGACCCTGAGAAAGGAGAATCTTTATGCCAAATTTACCAAGTGTGAATTTTGGATTAAACAAGTTTCATTTTTGGGTCACATAATCTCAAAAGAGGGGATATCTGTGGATCCAGCAAAAACAGAGGTAATCGAAAGATGGTCGAGACCAACAACAGTAACTGAGATCCGAAGTTTTCTTGGTTTGGCTGGATATTATCAACGTTTTGTGAAAGATTTTTTACGATTATCTAATCCACTCACCAAGTTGACTCGGAAAGGAGTTAGGTTTGTTTGGATGGAGGAATGTGAAGAGAATTTCAAGGAGTTGAAAAGAAGGTTATCCAGCGCACCTGTGCTCACACTGCCTTGTAGTGGAGAAAGGTTTGTGATCTATATTGATGCATCCAAGAAGGTATTGGGGTGTGTTCTTATGAAAAATAATATTGTGATAGCTTATGCCTCACGACAATTGAAAATCCATGAGCAAAATTACCCAACACATGATTTGGAGTTAGCTGCGGTAATCTTTGCATTAAAGATTTGGAGGAATTATCTTTATGGAGAAAGGTGTGACATTTATACTGATCATAAAAGTTTAAAGTATATTTTCACACAAAAGGAGCTGAATATGAATCAAAGAAGATGGTTGGAGCTGATTAAGGATTATGACTGCTCAATCCATTACCACCCTGGGAAAGCAAACAAGGTGGCAGATGCATTAAGTCGACAAGACCATGCCAGTTTATCTATGATGAGGATCACAAAAGATCCAATATTTATGGATTTACAAAGGATTGATCTTGGATTTATAATGAAAGAGAAAAAACCTTATCTTTCTCAAATGAATGTTCAACCATCTATACATGTGAAGATTAAAGAGGCACAGAAAGAAGATGTCGAGTTACAAAAGATGGTGAGAAATGTTCCTGAATTCAACCTTGATTGTGATGGGATAATAAAGTTCAGGAATGGGGTTTGTGTTCCTCCCATCCCGGAATTAAAGAAGGAGCTTCTGGATGAGGCTCATAGTTCTTAATTCTCTATTCATCCTGGAAGCACGAAGATGTATAGGGACCTGAAAGAGTACTTCTGGTGGGATGGCATGAAAAGAGATGTTTCTGAATATGTCTCTCGATGCTTGGTTTGTCAGCAAGTTAAAGCTGAGAGACAGAAGTGTAAGGGGATGTTACAACCATTACCCATACCCGAATGGAAATGGGAAAACATCACTATGGAATTTGTCACAGGACTTCCTCAAATATCCAAAGGCAATAATGCTATCTGGGTCATAGTTGATCGTCTTACCAAGTCTGCACACTTCATTGCTATTAGAGAGGATATCTCTCTGGATCAGCTTTCCAGGATATATGTAAAGGAAGTGGTAAGATTGCATGGAGTACCACTTTCTATTATATCTGATCGGGATCCAAGATTTACCTCGAAGTTCTGGCGAAGTCATCAGCATACTCTGGATACAGAGTTGAGTTTCATCACTGCTTATCATCCTCAGACAGACGGTCAGTCTGAGAGAACAATTCAAACCCTAGAAGATATGTTGAGAGCTTACTCTATGGATTTCAAAGGTGGTTGGGATCAACACCTACCTTTGGTGGAATTTTCTTATAATAATATCTTTCACTCCAGTATTCAGATGGCTCCTTATAAAGCTCTCTATGGAAAGAAATGCAGGACTCCAACTTGCTGGGATGAAGTTGGGGAAAGAAAGCTATTAGGACCTGATCTCGTTGATGAAATGGCAGAAAAGGTCAGATCTATTCAACAACACATAAGAGCAGCTCAGAGTCGACAGAAAAGTTATGCCGACAATCGAAGAAAGGACCTAGAATTTGAAGTGGGTGATAAAGTGTTCTTACGAATATCTCCCTGGAAGAGGGTTATGAGATTTGGAAAGAAGGGGAAGTTGAGCCCTAGATATATTGGTCCTTTTGAAATATTGGATCATGTTGGGAAGGTAGCTTACCGTTTGGCGCTTCCACTGAATCTCTCTCAAGTTCACGATGTGTTCCATGTATCTCTCCTGAGAAAGTACATACCTGATCCTTCACATGTACTCAGCTCAGAAGTTGTAGCGTTGGAGCAAGATCTTTCTTATGAAGAACAACCAATTGAGATTCTGGATCGTAGAGAAAAAGTCCTACGAAACAAGACCACTCGATTGGTGAATGTTTTATGGAGGAACCACCAATTTGAAGAAGCTACATGGGAGCTTGAGGATATGATGAGGGAGAGGTATCCTCATCTGTTTGTTACAAAGTGACGAATTTCGAGGGGGAAATTCATTTTAAGGGGGGTAGAATGTAACACCCGAGACTTTTATGTGAAATATTTTGTTTTTATGTTATATAAATCATCAAATGAATTTTTTACTACACACAACACTATCTTGGCTTTCTTTACACGCAATCACGACCTTCCTCGATAGTTTTCATTGTACGCAATACCGAGTTTCACTAAACAACGATATACTATTAAAATATTATTAAAACTAGCTGTTATGAATAGTAATAACCACTTTTTGAAATTTTCTAAATTTTATTTTTCAAAATGGACTTCATTTTTGGAATCATAATATCGAAATTAGCCTAGGGTGAAATTTTGGTATTTTTCTGAAAACTTTCAATTTTTGATGAATAGTGAAACCACTAAGTGGTAGTTAAAAAAACTGAATTTTTCATAAAACCTAATTTTAACGCTTCTGTGAGTGGAATTTCGAAAATCTGAGAGACACGGCTAATATCAAGGACTAAAATTTGGTTCAATGAGATGAAAATAATTTTTGGTGAATAGTAACTTTTTACTTTTATTTACCACGGTTAAAAGTAAATAGGTTAATTAAGGGTAAAAATGATATTATTATTACCCTAACACATGTCCTAATTATATTGGAAAAGTGTAATTCGACCAAAAACAACCTTAGTAATAAAATATGACCATTTAGGCCCACTTGGATTAGATTAGGACATTTATTATTAATTTATTTAAAGAAGGGTTAAATAGTTAAAATCAAAGTTTAATAAGTAAATCATATTTAATATGGGGTTATAAATAAGATAAATTCGACAATAAATATTCATTAGAAAGCTAAAAAGATTTCCTACGTAATGGTATTTTATTTTTAATTTTTAGACATTAAATAATTTAATGTATTTATGACACAAAGATGATGAAGTAATTATCTTATTAATTAAATATTGACATAATTGATGTTATAAACACCAAAATAAATGTAATTTGAGACTTTTTATGAATTAAACTAATTTTATAGATTAATATGACATGTTATTATTGATTAAATTAACTTTTTAGAACTAATAATTCTGTTATTAGTTTCCAAAAAAATAATTACAAAATAGTGTCAAAGTTGACATAAAATAGTTTTTAAAACAAATATTATATTAGTAATTGTTATTTTATTCCTAAAAATCTAAGGTTCTTCCAAATGACTTAGATAAGGTTATATATATTAATAATAAACAACTTGGGGTTCTTTTGGCTGCTTATAGTAAGTTTATTAACCTTATATTATAAGAACACAAGAAGACACGGTAAAAGTAAAATTATTTAACTTAATGTTAAATCTAAATAATAAGGTTAAAATAGGAACATAAACTTGTCTAAATTCTATTTTATGGGAGGATTTCTACCCATACCCAACTTATCTTAGAAATATATCAATTTGGAGTTATTTAAAACTGAACTTGACTTTATAATAAAATAATATTTTTAGTTTTCCCAAAGGTGCCCCTCTCCTCCCTTATAAAAGGGCACCTCCTCCCCCTCTTCCTCACACCACATTGAGCCTTCAAGCTCGGCCAACCCCTGCCAATTACTCCTATCCACTTCCCTAGAGACATCCTAGAGGTCCTGGTATTCTTCAAAGACCAATTTTAGTGCCCTAAAAGAAGGTCTCAAAGAAGCACTTCAAAGAAGAGGTAATGTCCGTTACCGATTCATTCATCTTTATTTCTTCTTCCACTTCTTCTTCTTTAGTTGTTTCATTATTAAGTAATAACATCAGTATCACTAATATACTCATATGTTATTATAAGTATGAAACAACCCTATTTCACCATCTATTCATCCTACGGAAAAAGAAATCACCGCGCATGCGTACGTACGTAATACTGTCTCCACGCCGTGGTGTAATATATTTTCCACCACCACCTTACTTGGATGGGTATAATGATGTAAATAATGACTATATATGACTATTATAAAGTGATAAGGATTCTAAAATAGTATACATACACTCCTATACAATTCCACAATCATAGGAACGATATCATCACTCGTGCGTACGTATGGAATACGGTCTCCATGATGTGATGCGACTCGTTCTACATGATCTTCATTTCATAATGATTATATAAATGAATTGAATTAACTAATATGATATATATTACACTAATAAAATTCTGGAAATGAGGTATCTATAACCTAAATAGAAGAATAAGAATTTATTCGACAAGACACGCATAAGAACAAAAAGTTATAAACACCCGAATAACAAGTAGCAATGAAATATTACTACTAAGAAGCTAAGAATATGACCATATATGATATCATAAAAATATTTATGATTCTGGAATAAGTCAATAACATTACTTAAATCATTATACAGTAGGTTCGGATACTTACGAAGCAAAACGGACCTAAGGTAAGGGAAATATCACAATCTCATTTGTTATCCGAGATTGTTTATACTTTGGTATTTACTGGGGTGTATTTTATCATCCACATCCATGTTTCCCCAATATGTAATATTTATATCCTTCTACAATAGTTTATATCCAATTTTACCCTTCAGTGAGTTTTTAGTAAAAGATATGAAAGGAATCTTTTGTCTTTTTTTGTACGAGGTACTTTTTGACTTTTCCGACAAAAGTACGAGAAGAATGTTTTCTTTTAACTTATACGCAATGAATGGATTTTTTAAAAAAATTATTTCCAAGAAGATTCCCTTATAAGTTTTCAAGTTTATTTTTAATCAACTTCTTTTAGTTTATAATTGTACGACATGTTAAGAAAGGAAAATTGTTTTTAAAGCAGAAAAGATATTTTCCTCAAGAATGGAGTTCAAGTGTTTTATCAAAATTATTTTCCATCTAAGATAATAAAGGGTTCTGTTTTTATCCCTATTATTACATTGATTTGATTCTGTTGTGATGGAATTATATTTTTATGAATTCCTTTATCTTATATGAATTGTTTTATGATGTCATGATGTTTAAGATTCCCATTTTTATTACATGGGTTATGAAATGATGTATGATTTATGATTTTGTGGTACACATAAGAATGGTATCATTATGAGATGGGTGGGACCTATATCTCTCTCAAATGCATTGGGTAAAGATTTTATATCTCATGAGATAGACATGGCTGGAACGGTAGGTTATACCGGTTCAGTGAAACAGGACTGAAACGAGGAGTGAACTCGGTTCAGAAAGGGACTTTGTCCACTAAGATAGTCTTGGAAATGAGTCTTGACTAATAAGAAATGATTCTATATGATTATGTGTGTATTCCACAAAGTTTAGTGTTTTGAGTTACGATTTCCATTTCACTACCATGATTTATCCCGTGTAATGAAATTATGCTCTCCTTTGCAGGTTAATATTTCCAAAAGTTATGTTCTTATGAATATGATATGATTGATATTTCTTTTTTTTACCATTACTGAGAATTTGAGCTCACCCTTTTGTATGTTTTCTTTCCCTAGGTCAGGAAGAAGGTTATTAAGTAAGATATTCCAAAAGGGACTATAGATATGACGAAATAAATGGGAGATAGTGTAGACACTTTATGAACCAGTTGTTTATGTTTCCCAGTTTCTAAAGACACTATACCTATACGGTCATTTTGTGGTTTTGTTATATGTTTTAATAAGTATTCTTCAATTTTGAAGTATTAACAATTTATGTAAAGTATGGGTTGTTATATCTTTGGTGCTCATACTTCACCTTTTGGCATGTATAACAGTTAGAGGTAAATTCATCAATGCCTTGTCTCATACCTGGACACCAAAATCATCACTGCATATCATAGAACATGTTCATGGTTCCTGGGTGCACTTCCCACTAGGAGTTATGGAAATCCCCCCTCAAATATTTCCTTACCACTAACATCACAACAAAGAGATTTTGATATCATAGAATTCCCTCAGTAGAGGATGAACAATTATTAACAGTATCTCTACATAAAGAGATTCTATAATGCTACACAACTCTTCATCAAGCATATACTCTTTAAGAATAATCTCAATAAGAAAAATTTCTACATAAAATTATCAAACTAAACCACGAACACTAATTCCCATACCTGAATATGAAATTATGAAAAAATATCTGTCAAGATACATTCTTTTGACGATTCTTTCACAGTCAGAGTCATAAATTTCATTCTCAAAGCATCTTTGAATGAATTCCCTTTCCCTGGGTTATAACTGATGTTAAAATCAAAATATTTCAATTATTCCACTCAAAACCACTAGTAGAGATTCAAATATTTTTGAGAGAATATATAACTCAATCTATTGTGGTTAGAAAACATGGTAATTACTTATTTGAAAATTTAATGCCTCTAACTCTTATGGGAATGCATCATAGTTGTGATTTCAAGTTCATGGGTTGGGTAATTCTTCTCATGTAACCTAATATGGAGTGATCTATAAGCAATGATATAATCAATTTGAATAAGAACATATCTAAAACCTGAATATGATGCATCACAAAAGAACACATTTCCCTATCGGGCCCCTGTAAGAGTAAAAAATAATACCTAAGTTAGAATATGTTTCATCTCAAAAAAATAATTCTGAAATTTATCATCCCATGAAAAATTTACTTCCTTCTCAATTAGATATTTCATCATAGAATCCAAATTTGAGAAGTCCTTTAGAAACTAGTGGAAATATCCATCTAATCCCCAGAATCTACAAATATCATAAACATTTCACATTTGTTTCAATGTCATAACAGTTTTCAACTTATCAGGATCAAATAAAATACCATGTTCTAACACCACATGTCCCAAAAAATTCAATTCTCAAATATAGAAATCACATTTCAATATATTGTCATAGATTTGGTGGTTTCTCAACAATTCCAAAACTACTCTCATATGACATAAATTGTCCTCCTTAGACTTAGCGTAAACAAGGATGTCATCTACTAAGATTACTATAAAAGTATCAAGATACTCATGGAAAATACTATTAATTAAATACATAAAAACTATAAGATCATTGGTTAAACCCAATGGCATGAAAAGGTACCCATATTTTCTATACCCTCATTGAAAGGTAGTTTTTAATGTCAGATTCTTTTATCCTTAACTGATGATAACCAGATCAAAGACTAATCTTTAAGAATAACTTTACCCCTTTCATATATTCAAATAGGTCATCAATCCATGGAAAAAGATAATTATTCTTTATCATAACTTTACTATGTTTTTAGTAATCAACACACCGGTGAAGGGACCCCTCAACATTCTTATCAAAGAGAATCGATGCCACCCTTGTGGACACACTCAAGAGTATAAAGCCTTTCTCAAGAGGATTATGAAAATGAGACATAAAATATTTAATTTGATCTAGTAACATTTGGTAATAATGAATAGACATTGGTTTAGTGAAAATTACTAAATTAATATAAAACAATACCTCCCTTAATGGTGGAAAATTAGATAATTTAGAATGGGACACATCTAGAAACTCGACGACAATAGGAGGGAGATCACTGCCCAAATATTTCCTCTCCAAATCAAAAGAAAAAATTGATATTACATTCCCCAATACTAGATAAGAAGGTTCAGATAAACTCAACCTTGTGTCCCATTGTCCTTGAATGATACGTAAAACCCCATCAGGTGTGGTAAAGGCTACCTATCAAAGATAACAATCAATCCAGAATTTTATTAGTAATGAGTTAATCTATACTAAAAATGAGGTAAAGTAGTTTCATGTTAGGAACCAAAAAATCTAGGGTGACCTCAACATATGATAAAGTGAAAACACAAGTGAGACTATAGAGACCATATACTATCTTTTTTCCAAGGGGTGTAGTAATTTCCATCACATAAGATAAAATATATATATATAGAAAAATTAATCATATTCACAATACGGGTTGAAATAGATGAATGAGATGCACCAGAATCAAATAAAGTAGCCACGAATGTTGAAATTATAGTGATGGTACCTCTCAATTTCACTGGACTTGTATCTTCTTCCTTTGAAGAATATTCCACTATGTGAAGAAGATTCATTCTAGATTTGTATGGATATAATCCCCTTGTTCCTATAGAATAATATTTCAACATAATTTTAGTAGGTTATGATGTTCTTGTGCCACTATGTGGAGTAGAAATGACCTGTAAGATATTCTGGAAGTGACATAATCATCCAAAAGAGCCACATATATTGGGTTCCTCAATAAAAACCCCCTTTGAATTCCTAGGATTTGTACACTAGTATCTAATCAAATGGATTCTTCAAGGAACTGAAGGAGGTTTAAAATAACCATGCTGTTGAGAACCATAATGGGAGTCGTCACCCTTACAATTTACTTTAGAGGAATTCACACTGAAACTATGTTAAAAAGGGACTCCCATCAACCGTTACCTAAAAATATATATCCATTTTTTCCATCAACACTCTATACATCACAAGTACATAAGAGGTCAACTTTTGTAAGAAAACTAAGGAACAAATATCAGATTGAATTCCCATATCAAACTATTGATTCCTCATATATTCTTTAGATATTATATATGGTGAAAATTACACTAGATTAGAAAAATAATTTTTATATTATGTCATGTCCTTTTGAGTCTGATCAAGTTTAAAAAAATAAATATTCTTGAAAAACACCATCAAATCAAGATATAACTAATCAGTGAAATTATCCTTGCATTCCTTCCACTCTAATACTCATGATTCATCAATATCACCATCATTTACCACTCTATCCTTCTCAGTCCCTCCAGTACAATGGGGGAACACATCACTTTGATTTCATTAGGTTTATCAAATAACTCAAACAAATGGACAATCTTTCTTAACCATTCCTTTGCCTCTTCATGATCATTTGATCCTTTTAACACTGGTGGATTTTGGTATAGGAAATCCTAGTCATGATTCTCGAAAAAATCTCTATAAGGTTTTATATTTATTTCTTGATTGAGAGTTGGTGGTGGTTATTATCCTAGATCTTAAAATAACTCACAATCATCTCTACAAGAATTGGGTCTAAAAGAGAATTTTCTCATTATGGTTTATCAGTAGATTACTCCGGGATCCAATTCAAACGTCTTCTTGGAGTCATGATACTACATAAAATTAGAAGAAAACATCGAAGACATAAAATTAACACTCAAAAAAAGAAACGAGGGAAAATAATGGTAATAAATAGAAAAAAAATATTTATATTTCATCCTATCCAAACTAAAATTATGGAAAAGGATAAAAATAATCATCATGAAGTCTTTAACAAAACCACCCTTGGTGACTTAAGTCTTGTTGCAGTAAAAGATGTGCAGAAACTCAATAAAAAAACCTCCTATGTCCTCACAAGATTACAAAACTGTAAAGTGACATCAAGGAAAGATTATTAATCATTCATTGATTTCACTTTTTCATTGAACCAACCCAGATACCCTAGAAACCTGATCACTGGTTTTTTCCTAACATACCTCGTAGTGTGTTTTTAATCCCCATGGGTTGGTGGCTTTCACCTAGCATCATATAATACAAATGTGGGAAAAAATTCCACAAAAATAATGGAATAAAGATAAAAAATTTATTATGCATACACGAAAACATCCAATGAGAGAACTATATCGATAGTCAAACAGACACAGACAACCCAAAGTGAAACCACAAAGTACCATAAAATAAGTTAAAAACCCCAAGTCTAAATGGACACAATACTCTGAGCCCAATGATCAATTGCTACTACAACCTCCAAGTGGCTCCATACCCTTTCTTGAGCCTTGAAGAAGATAATCTACTAAAATTTAAAGGCACTGATAGTGTGTGAGATAAAATACTAGTAGGGTATCACCATGGATTCCATAATAAGATGCCAAATTTAATTATCCAACTAAAGCCTCCAATTTTAAATAAACATGCATGGAAGTTCAAAATTAAATTTAAGAAAAGTCATGATGTACATTTAAAATTGTGGAAAAAATTAAATTAAATGGATTAATAAACATTTTATATAAAACTGTTTATATAAATTCACTAGACATTTATAAAACTATTTACAAACAATGACATATATTTCAAATATAAATAGAAGGAAACATGGTCATCTGCCAATAGGTATGATAGTTCTAGGATACAAAATCCTCACACACTCGAAGGTGAATCATGATAATATGTGTATATAGACGCCCCTCATACACTGGTCAAAGAGGAATAATCACTATTCCATCAGGGATGTGACAAAATACACCAGGATTTTTTTTTGTTGTAAGGCATCAAAAGAGTGTTATCATAATAACTCACTGACTACATAGTTTTTCGTGTGCTCCAACAAAAATCAATGATGGTGAATTTATTTCAAAAATATCCAAAATACAATTCAACAACATCTTACATTTAAAATATTCTAATTTCCATTTTAAATTCCACTACATAGGTCATTAATTAAATAATTTATTTTCTCAAGATAAAACCACTAGGTTTCTATCAAAACCATTTTAAGACATTTTTTCTAAAATAAAACATTGAATCAATTTAATTAAGTCAATTTTAGAATTTAAATTAAGCAATTTAATTCTCATAATTAAATTATAAAATATATTTTAAATAATTACAATCCAATTTCACAACACATCCCAAGAAACATGAATTGGGTTTTTCTTTCTGATTACATGCCAAATCCAATTTCAAATCCCCAATCCAATTGAATTGGGTTTTTAATAAACCAAGTGAAAGAAATTAGATTTAAATCAAAAAAAAATTATTTAAATCATGAAATATGGGCTTAATAAAATTGGCCCTCATAATTAGAACTACCTACCTTGGGATTACAGGATGACGAATCATAATGCCTTCAATGAGAAAATCCCATAAAGAATTTTGTATAGGGAGATCCATGAATAAAACCTAGATTCAAGATATAAAATAATGTGTATTGGGTCCTTCAAAAACATGGAGATTTATTAAACCCTGGGGTGTAAATAAGAGAGAGAGGGGGAAAGAGAACATGAAGATGAAACTCCCCGAGAAGAGATCAATCACTATTATTCTAGATTTGATTCACCAATGATAAAGTGTAGAGGGTCCAAAATCACCTCTTAGGAGCCTCCAAGGAAAAAATCAAATTAGGGTCATAAATTCCCATCAAGAAAAGAAACCATGGATTTTAGTATTTTAAAAATAATTTTCAGAATAACTATTTCCCATATGCATGGTTAGCTGGGTAGGGTCACATGGTTAGAAAAACCATGACCCTAACCATGCACCCCTTGCTATAAGGTTTCAAAATTTCTCTTTGGTTGGTGTATAGTTTTACCAACTATTCACCGACTATTAAAACCCTCACTATTCCGGTTTACATGGTTTGAACTATTAGGGAACGCTATTTGAGAATGTCACGCACCAACTGTGAACAACCAAAGAACTTCTAAAATTTTCCAAATTTTCACTTGAAAAAAACTCTAAATGAAACCCAACCAAATCATGATCAAAATATGGGTTCATAAATACATGAAAATAGTAATAGGATTTTACAAGATATTTTTTATTTAATAGTTACTAAACTTTTATTTTTGTACTAATGTACCATAAAAACATTTATTCCAAAAGGAAATAATGTCTAAATTTATCTAGAAAGAAATTGATATAACCTTTATGGTAACACTTATTGAAAACATTAATCAATCCATTTAACATTGGTAAATAATGATCTCCCCTTAGATGATATAGGAATAACCCCTTCAATAATACTTTTGATTTCAATCTGTAACCTATCTATTCTGGTTTTCTTCCTTAATCTATTTCATGTGTTTTTAAATAATATTTATCAATAAAAAAGTAGTGAATAGAAACTAGATGAATATAACTGAAGTGTATGCAATAGTGAAATTCTTCAATTCATTGTAATTTATTTTCTAGATTCTATTATTTATACGAAATAAGAAAATATCCTCAAGTTCAATCATCCATATTTGAATCTTTTTTCCCTTTGAAGGGTGATAGAAAGGATATTTTGGATTTATATAACCAATGGAATAGTCAACCATTTCGTTCAAAATTTTCACCATAAGGGGTGGAGAAATAGGTTTCAACTGGTCCTTATCTTCTTAGTGAAGTATTAAAAAAAGTAACTTGGGTGACTTATCCATTTTTTATCAAAGATTAGACAATTAAGCATAATCTTGGTGGTAAGCATAATAATATAATATTACTGGATTATTTATTATCAATATAGAAGTCTAATTTTGATAACTTATCAATATAACCCATCATTTTGAATGCATGATGAGTACATAGATTTCTAACATTCAATTTATGAAGATATAGTGTATTGAAAATATTATTTATATCAATCCTTTCTTTATCTTTATCAAGTGAAAGAATATGATATATTATGGTGTAAGAATATATTTATTTATGTTACGTCATCAAATATATATAAATAGTTGATAATATGATACAACATACATAGGAAGAATCCTCTACATATCACTTGTAGGTATCCTTTTCACCTTCACTCACTTGTTGGGGTAGTAAAACAAAAATATTAAATTGTAATAAATAATTCATTTTTTCTTATAATAATGAATCACAAAAATTATTATACCATATCTAGAAATTTTTATTTATAAGGACATACCCAGAATTGAGGAATGATTTCACTAATTTTGTGGGTTTTATTTCAATTTTTATATGATAATTTAGACAGATGATTAGTACTTTACTTGATTACTAATTATTTGAGACCTAATAACAATATTTAATTTATTAGGTGTCCCACTATTTTATCAATACACAATAACCCTCACCATTGCACATGTAATTTTTAGTTTCTATAAAATTCCTGGTGTATGTATCTCTATTACCTTTCTTAATGATCCAATCTTTGGTCATGAAAACAATAATAAGGTTTTAAGTATGCAGTGTTGCCAATTGTGGGTGTGCGGCTCCTTGATCCATTGAGTAGACTCCCAATTCTTCAAATCTTGAATTGTATTTCCATAGAACATACCTCTAATTTTTTATTGAATAGAATTTGGTAGTTAAATTCAACACAATTTTGGTTATGTCAACCAAAAACCCTCATGATAACTCCCTGATAAAATTAAATGTACATACTTTGGCCATACAAACTATTAGTTTTATAGTTTCATCCCGAATTAAGTAATCGAAATAGTAGTATGAAATAATATAAATTTGAGAGATTTTAAATTTTTATGCATAAATTTTATCTTTTTTTATCTTTTACATGAATTATTAATATTCAGTGTATTTCAATTAATTAATTAACCTCGTTTGATAAAACATTTACACATAATCTAATTATATAAATTTTAAGAGGTAAAAGATGAGAGATAATTTTTATCCAGTAAATCTTGTAGTTTCTTCAATTAAATTATATAAATCCTTAATAATTAACAAAATTATTTATCATAATGATTTATTCAAGAAAAATTTAACATCTGAGACATTCCCTCTGATACAAGTAGTTGTAAACCATGAAAACCCAAGTGAGGAGTGTTTAATCGGGGTGAATTTTTTTCTTTTAATTATTAATGATATTTTTTTACACATTGGTAGGTACTCATTAAAAGTATTACATTCATAAATTCATCCACAAAAAAAACACATATATGATAATTAAAACAAAGATCTTGGAAAATTATACTTGGTTTTCCAAAAAGGGATAGTTCACGGAGAAAATAATAAATATGTGTCTATCATACCAAAATACAATATTCTTTAATAGTTTTTATGGATTATGAATGTTCATACATGATCACATCATTCCAATATCACTAAATTAAGAAATAATTTATATATACTTAACTACCTCCCTTAGATCACTTTTATCAACCCCCTTTCTCACTATATCAGATAGAGCATTCCTCAATTTAACAATTTGAAGGTCGCTCCCAAATCTAAATGATTATTGATGTATATTTTCATAATCAAATTCCATTTTTAATGATCTAACAAATTAAAAAATCTAGATCATGTTGTTCTCAAAATTCATAGGCTTTTCCCAGGTCCAATTTACCTATGTCATTTGGTTCTCCCAAGTATATATCACCCAATTCCATTACTTTACCCAGGTATGGATTATACTAGGTCTCTTTATTTTATAAATTCTACTATTATAAAGTTCTAGGATCCCCCAAAAACATTTTCACCCATTTCTACTCCTGAATCTTTGTCTTCCATACTTCTTCACTCATCTACTTCACCTTGCTCATTCGCTATACCATATACATGAAACTAAAATTATACTACTTCTTAACTAAGGTGATTTTATTAAGTATAATTCACATAGGTGTTTATTACATGATGGTAGATCATATAATCCTCCTCTTAATTTTTTAACACCAAATAAGTGGTTTAAATGTGTATTTATAGGAAAAAAATCTAGTAGAACACATTCCTCTGATGTTTTCCAAACTTATACTTATACAAGAAACTAATTTTTAAAACTAGAATGTAAAAGAATCTTAGATATCTGGATGATCTTACATAAATGTGGGACATATATACAACCCGTATGTGTAGATCCTAACTTATACTAGGGCAAGAATGACCACATTTCCCCAAAATGAAATTTTGATCTTCCGCGAACAGACCCCCTAATTTTCTCGAAAAAATTTGATTTTTTTATAAAAAAAACCTAGATAAATTTTACATATTAAATTATCCCCATTGGTCATAGGTAACCGTCAAAAACCAAGATAAATATTAAAAAAACATCCAAATCCACCTTAAATCACCTTGGTTCCAATAACCACACATCCTCTTCCTCATTAGTTGGAATGTTAAAGGGATTCTCAAAAAAGAGAAACCTCTATATCATATTCATGGTATAAAATCACTCTTATTCAGCACTATATCTTCAAGGATCCATTGTATACCAAGATAAAAGAAGGGAGGGAAAATAGTAAAACAAATTGATGTTAAACCGAAGAAACCCATAGTAAGGACACAACATAACATTTCCCCAATACTAATTATCCTTACAATAATACTATACAGATAATAAAATTTTAAATAAGAATGTGTATGGACACTAAAACTCTAGATTCCTCCCAAAGTATATCCTTAGGTTTTGATAAAATTTATTATGAGTACTAGATATCAAAATGATGATATAATAAAGAGATAAAATGCTAGAGAAGTGAGAGAAACAGTGAAAAATTAATTAAAATATGTAAAATAAAATTAAAGAATGAAAATTAAGAAGAACACCTAATCTATAATTATATAGCACTAAATATACCTCACTTTCATATTTACAGTAGGGGGATATATTGTTTAAATTAGCAGCATGCTACAAGTATACTTTTATGGCATAGAAGAGTTCATGAGGAAATATTCATTTGCATTCCTCATGGTTCCTTATGAGATTTTTAGGTGGTAAAAAAATGGTGGTTTCCTTCCCACTTTTATGATATAAAAGGATTTTTTTCCACATAAATTCTTTAGTTAACAATAATATTTAATTTCTCTTTTAATTCTCCAATGATCCTAATTTATCTATCTTCTCATTAATGAAAGAATATTATTCTCTAAAGATATAGAAATATTATTATAGTGAAGACCATGGGCTTCATTTTATGATAGAAATAGCCATCTCCATTGAATAGAGATTTATAATGATTACTGAACAAGTAAATATTTTAGGGAATTTGACCATAGATTCAGCTACATTATATACACAATATCCATTTCCCATAGGTAGATATCTTAAGTGAAACACTCTATGAAATATAGGTGAATTGTGTAGCATTCAACTTTGGATCTGGGTTCTTCATATTTCTTAGAGCATAAAATATTAGGCTTCAATTTCGAAAAAAATCCACCAAGTGTAAAAAATTACATATACTCTAAAAATATTATGAATCACAATGGATCTCAAGAATGTTTTTCATATAATTTTAAATATATTTTGTATGTCCATACTTTTTTTTATTTTTTCTATTACTTTTAAAAAAATATATTACATATTTCTCAAATATCAAATTAATAATACATTTATATTTAATAAGAATAGAAAATATGTTACATATCATTATTGGTGATTAAAATATATGTTATAAAATTTCATAATTTGTCCAAAAATTGTTTTTCATGTTCAAACATTTCCAAATTTCTCATCTATTTCCTAGAATATATTATATATAAGTGCAATTTCGTACACAAATAAAGACTTTGTTATATATCTTTGTAGCTTCTTCACAATGAATTTTTTTGCTGAAAAAAAAAATTAATTTATTGATTTTCTAAATTATTTTAGTTACGAATAAAACCAATTAATTATTAACAATTAATCCATTTTCAAAATAAACACAAAATACCCCTATAAACTATGTTTATGATAATTAAACATAAAATATAATATTTACGAGGATATAATCAATGAACTACATAATAAAAAATGTAAATACATGAGTTATTCCAAATCCACCCTACTTAAGCATTGTAATAAAAGGAAATCATCTCATACTAAGGTCAAATAGAAATTTTCAAGGTAGATTCCACAGTATTTTTCAATTCAAATATCCATAGAAATATCAGGATACCTAAATGGATTTAAATTTTTTATTTCTTCCCCAAACATAAAAAATTCATTCAATATTTTATTAATCCCAATTTGAATGTTATATTTACCACTCAAAAAATACATCTCTCTTCACTAAGCATTTTTAATTCTTAAAAGAATGCATAATATCTGTAGGTTTTCAACCTTCCACGAATTCAGAATTAATAAATTTATATAAATTTATCAATTATAATGGATTTTATTGAGTTTATCTATGATTAAGAGTTGGAATATTTGAAGTGTGAAAAAATTATAGGTATAATGATAAGGTTTAGGATCTAAAGTATAAAAAAATTCATGATAATAGTTTTCTCTAGAATATCTCATCACTCACTATCCATTGAAATTGTTGACCTCCAAAAACCTTTTTATTTTTTAGGGGAAGTGAACACATCAGCATATTAGCAGTAAAAATTTCTTTTTTTGTTTTCTATTTTTTCTCCCTCATTTATATCAATAATGTTTTCTATATTTATAAGTGTGAAATATCTTCCCAAATTATATTTTTGAGGAAGAGATGTATATTTTAATAATTAAAATGAAGTGAAAACTCTTAGTCTGTATTTGAATAATATTTTGACAATAATCCTATCATTACAAACATTATTATTCTTAACCCACCACTACTTTAAATGAAGAAAAACATTTGAAAATAACTTCATTTAGGATTAAACTATCCCTATATAACACTTGAGTTTAACCATAATCATGAATATACTAATAAAGAATGTTGGGATGGGATTTGGGACTGTAATGTGGTTATCTAACAAGTGTTTTTGTATATACTACGGTCCTAATAAAAGGACTATATAAGGGAGGTCTCCAAATAAATGTTTAATGTAAAAAGGTATTTAAAAATTGTTCTTTGATCATATTTGAAACAATTCATGAACACTAAAATCATTGAAAAGGAGAAAAACAAACAATCTATAGATCTCAAAAAATCTCTCAAGTCTCTCAATAAAAAGATAAATGTAAAGAATATGTCAAATAAGTTTTGAAAATTTTTAGGTTTGAAAAGATATACATTAGAGACCACTAGTGTACTATAGTTTGACATTTGATCAAACTTTATTAAATAACTATATTAAAAAGAAAAAAAAATATGTTTTACCAATCATTTAAATCCTTAGAAATCCAAATCAACTAGTTTTTCCAAAAATATCATGGTGATATTAATTTTTAGTGAAGCTCATGGTTCTTAAAAACTCTATAAAAAGTAAAAAAAATAAAAAAACATGAAAACATAAACATAATGAAACTAAATTCACTAACCCCAAGATTACACTACCTACTATTTGGTACATAAAATCGTAACATGGGATATTCACATAAAATTTTAATTGGAAATAAGAAAAATAAGGAAGAAAGAGTGATACAACCTGACTTATTGACAATAGCATTTTTTTAGTTAATCTCTTAGCTACGATCCAATTTAATCCTATATGAAAGTCAAAAAAATTGATAAATTTATTGAAAGAAAAATAAATTTAAAAAGGGGGAAAAGGGAGAAAAAGTGATAAATCTATATTTAACACACATGTCGGTATAGAGGTTTGACTACCCCCATTAAATTTATACTAGTGGCCACCTAAAATATTATGGTGGGTGGGGTTTCATTAACATAAAAAACAACATGTTGTTTCTTAAAATGTGAAGGAACATACAATGGTTATAAGAGAATCCATATATATAATACATTATGTATATCCATTTAGTTAGTAGGTACAATTTTCATAGTGGGGGTAGGAAAAATAATGGGTCTACATCTACTTTGGACACTACTTATGAACCATATTCTTCAAATTAGTTGGCCTTCTCATTATTTTCTACATTAAATGATTTGTCTAAGGGAAATATAGTGAAAATACAATTTGAATAAAATTAAAATAGTAATAATCAATAATAAAATATTCACCTTTTATGTGGGCATCTTATGACTTATTTTCCACCATAAAAGCCACTAGAAACTCCTCGTATACTACCTCAAGTGACTTTTAGACGGGTTTAGTGATTATTATTTATTCCCCATAATGTGAATATTATTCATTTGTATCCTCTATATAAAACCATGTGTTTTTTTAATTTTAATAGTCTAAAAATGATATGTAATATTCAATTCAAATTCAATGAAATCAGATAAAAATGAATTTAATTAAAAATTATCTCCCAATATTGGTTTGGCTATCGGGTCCACTTAATTTCTTAATACCTTTTGGAGTTGGGTTTTCATTTATAGAGTAAGTTTGTCAATACAATTCATATTTTTATCTAATTAAAACTCATAGATAGTTTTTCCTTACTATTATAGAGATTTATAGAGTTGTATCGATTTTTCTTCATCAAAGATAATAGAGTCACATGGTATTTTAATAAATACAAATTTGTTAAAAACGTTATCCAAATCATTTTGATCTCCCGTATGTGTATCAGATGACATGTTTTCATTAGGAATATCCTCTAGAAATGGTTGATAATTCTATAATAGTAAATCTTATACCTTTTCCCTCTCCACCTCCTTAGGTTATTCAATAGAATATATGAGTGGGTAAAGATCTTCCTGGACTATTTCCAGATTTTGTGAACTAGTTTCTGTACATTAGATGAATGAAGATATTCAGTTACAAATTTCACTTGGATCCTTATCTCCCACATGTCTTCACTAATATTTTTTAATCGAGCTTATCGTTCATCATTTGATTTTTCATCTTCTTTCACCTAAGAGTAATTAATACATGAATTATAATTGGGATTAAAATTAATCAAGGATATATTTGTTAGAGGATTCTTATAAAAATAAAGGTAAAATATCAATAATTTTTAAAGGAATAAAAAAGTGATTGGCGAGATTAGATCCTCAGAAATAAAATGATATTACTAACATACACACCATATGGTTGGAAAAAATATTATATATTTTCCTAGTACAACAGAGTGGGTGACTATATATATATATATATATATATCTTAAGAATCATTATATATCAACTCAATCAATAACTAATATCAACACTTATATTTTTATGTGTTCATATATTATTAAAAAATAGAATGGAGGATTTATAATTTAAATTAAAAATAGAAAAGTAAAAATGTAGTTAAAATGAACATAGTAAGAAAGTAAATACTCTCAGAGGATTTACCAAGAGAAAAACATCATTATTTCATTATTTTTATGGTACATATTAACTCATTCCATGGTATGTGTGGCCATACCCTTTTTACATAGTTTTGAACATATATATTATCACAAAATTACCAAGTACATGTCATGACCCAACCCTGGTCAACCCTGGACTAGTCACCTGAGTCGGTCTGTGGCATGGCCTGTGAGGCATTCTTGATTGTAACACCCCAAGATTATATGAAAAATATTATTTTTAATATTATTGATGTCTTGTGTTGTACGCTACACCAAACTTATATTGCGCTATACGCAACACCGTATTAACTTTTATTATATGAAAACACTATTCTTATATTATATTGCATGCAAGAGCAACCTTCCTCAATAGCGTGTGTTTTACACAATACCGAGTTTCACTAAACAACGATATATTGTTATAAAATTATTATTAACCTGCCGTTATGAATAGTATTAACCAAAATTTTAATTTTATAAAAATATCATTCATCTTCCACATATTCTAGAACATGGTATGAGAACAAAATAAAATTTTCGGGTAAAATAAGTATTTTTCAAAAAATGCAGTTTTGTCGCCTTTTGATGGCACACCCACATTAAATCTAGTTTTAAACACATTTAAAAGTATAATTTGATGAAATAAATTTATTCATCTGAATAAAGATATAAAAATTAGCTTTTTATAATTTATTAATATTTTTCTGTTAATTTTCATATTTTGTTGAATAATAAAAATATGATAAATTTTAATTAAAAAACAACTTTCTTCATGAAGATAATTTATATATTTAAATTATAATATTTAATGGTTTTGAAGTATAAATATAATAAATTTTTACCATTTAATATTATGTATGTCATTATCATTAACATTACATTGAATTCATAGGTAAAAACATTTCAATCTTTTGCAGTGTTTTAACTTTTAGAACACGTTTTCTCAACAGCGGGATTAATTTTAAATTAAATACTACAACTTCTTTGTATTGAATTTGGAAAAATTTATTCCATATTTGACATAAGTAGTTCCAAATTATGTTAATAGGATAATTTTTATTTTTAGGAATTATGAATAGTAATTACGGTAAATTTTATTTTCTACATTTAAAGGTAAATTAGGTAATTAAGGGTAAAAACAATATTATAAAATTACCCTATCCCTTTTATTAATATAACTTGATGATTATATTTCATAATAAAATATAATTGGGTCTAAATGGTATCTTTTTTAACCCAATTGGATGTCATTAAGACATTTATTTTATTTTATTTATAGAAAAGTTGAAATATGTCTCACTCAAACATTAATAATTAAATTATTTTTAATATAAAATTATAATGAATATAAAATATATTATAAATAATCATTTAAAATCTAATATATTTGTATTTATCATGGTAATTTATTTTTAATTCTTAAGAAATATATAATTACCATAATCGCTTATACATTAATGATGCAGAAATTATTAATTTAGTGAAAAATCAATAATATAGTTTTTATTTAAATAATAATACCCATAAAAAGGACCGGAAACATCATAAAACTTTATTGGTAGAGTATATATACACCATAATCATCCGAATTGCTACTTTTGAACCATTTTGAGCCTTACAAAACAGATCAGGACACTTATATTATTTTATTTTAAATTATGTCAATGTTGTCACCTTAATAATTTAATAAATATAACAATTTAAATGTTGTGATTTTAAGATGAAAAATTCGAGTAAAAGTATTATTATGGAAAATATTATATATATCTTCATCATAGTATTTAAGATTTAGTTTTTATGAAACAAATAAGTATTTTAAATAATTATACAAAAATGTTTTACTAATTATTTTATTAATAGAAATATCAAATAAATGGTTTTAAAAATATTAAAATAAATTTTATATGAACAAATTAACGTTCTCCATGAATTTTTTATATTAATTTTAAAAGTTATGAATATATTAAATATTTTTTTTCTAATATTCCTTATGTTTGGATTTAATTTAAATTCAAATAATTGAATAGTGTCAAAATTTTACACAATTGATATTTTATAAAAATAACATATTATTAAATTGTTTAAAAATCACAAAAATATTTAAAAATTATAAATTGAACATTTTATGTTCAAAAATGTAATTATATATCTAATTAGATAAAATTAAAATAACATAAGTTATTATTTTTAACAATTTAAAATTTAGAATATTATTACCGAAAATAAAATTAAAGAGATTAAATAAGGATAAATAAAAATGATTAGGTTTAAAATAAATTTAAAACATTTCAAAATATTATTACTTTATGATATTACAACCCTATATCATCTCATATTCTTATTTGAGTAATTTTGGAGGTTTTCAAGTGAGGTTTGAGTTTATTATAAATTGATATTTTAGAGGTTTCCAAAAGTGCTCCTCTCCTCTCCAATATTAGTGCACCTCCTTCCCTCTCCTCTTCACTCAATTTTGAGCCTTCAAGATTGAACAAACCCTAAAAATTACACTTCTAAACCTCTCTATTTACATTATAGAGGTGATGGTCTTCTCAAAAGACAAACTCTATTTCCCTGATAGGAAGTTTAAAGGAGGAACTTCGAGGAAGAGGCAATATCTTCCACCGATCCTTTCAAATTTATTTCTTCTTGTACTTCCTATTAATTAGTTGTTTTATTATAATGTAATAAAACTAGTATAAATAATATAATGATATGTAATTATAAATATGAAACAACCCTATTTCAACTTCTATCCATCCTACGAAAAACAGAATCACCGTGTGTGCGTACGTACAAAATACCGTCTCCACGTTGTGGTGTAATCTGTTTTCCCCCAACCACCTTACATGGATGGGTATAATGGTCGGAATAATGACTATATATGATTATTATAAAATCATATTTATTCTGAGATATTATATCATCCACTCCAATTCCATTCAATAATGATGGGAATGATATCATTGCTCGTGCGTATGTACAGATTACCATCTCCACGACACGATGAGATTCATTTCCATGTTAACCATTCCAGAATGATTATAAATTATATATAAAAAATAATAATGAAATATAGGACATAATAATTATACAATGTCTATTTATATGTTATTTACTTACTTCCATTCAATTTAATAAGGAAACAAAAACAGCGTTCATGCGTACGTATGGTCTACCGTCTCCATAAACAGTGTATTTAATTCCATTTATTGATCTATTATATATATGTATATTATATATATACATATTATATATAAATAATTTTTTAAATTACGGAAATAAGTAATCATGATATAATTAATCATATGATTAATTACATGTCAAAACACGTACGATGAATGAAACAATTTTACCCAAAACACTGCTTTAACATGGAATTGACAAATGAACGGGTAATATAACTCGTAAGTGAATTATATATGATATAATAAATATTATTATAGTTCTTATACAGGTTAATAATAAGTTGAAACCCACTATAAATGATTCTCAGACACATATGGAAGAAATTGGACATAAGGTATGGGATTTTTTCGTCTCACATTTACTTCTGTGAGACATATACCTTAATCACCATCTATTTCTTTTGTATGGTGTTTATGCTTCACATGAATGTTTTATGATTTTTATTATGAATGATATGATATTTACATATGAATTTAATTTTCTCTATTTTATGACTCATATTATTCCACTGTTCATAAATGGTAACAGATAATTATTTCAATCTCGTTCTTATCAGAAATTATTTATTCGTAAGTAATTACAGGGGTTATGTTTATCATCCATGTCCATGTTTTCTAAAAATGTTTTCAAAAAATGTTTAATATTATTCTATGTATGTTTAATGTCATTTTTACCTATTTTTTAATTTTACCACATGGTATGGAAGGAACTTTTTTTACCATGTGAGGTACTTTTTGACTTTTCCAACAAAAGTACGAGAAGAATGTTTTTTTAATTTATACGGAATGAACGGATTTTTTTTATTTTATAATGCCTTATTTTCATGAATAATCCTCTATAATATTTCAATATTATTGTCAACAAAAGTCATTTTCTTTTAAAATTAGGTGTAATTTTGTGAAAATAAAACGATTTTGAAGAAGAAAGGATATTTTCCTCAAGAATTCATTTCAAGTGTTTTATCAAAACTGTTTTCCATCTAAGATGACATTATTTACTAAGATTATGTTTCACGTATAATTTCTAATATTTACATGGTTTTATTTTCCTTATGATGAAATGATATCCATTTTTTTATATGTAATATGTTATGATGGGTCGATGTTTATGAAACAGATTTTATTATTTGGGTTATGATAAATGATTTTTGTTTATTTTGTGGAACATGTTAGAATTATTTCATTATGAGATGGGTGGGACCAATATCTACCTCCAATTAATTGGGTAATGATTTATATCTCATGAGATAGACATTGTTGGAATCACATGTAAATATGGTTTAGTTATACAGGGCTAGAACGACAAGTAAACCCAGTTCAGTAATGTACTTTGTCCACTATAATGGTCTTGGAAGCAATGCATTGGATACTATGGAAATAATATCAAGTGGTTAATGGTTATACACAATTTCATGTTTTATTCCCATGCTATTTTATCATGATTAATGTTCCTTTATGATCTATGCCTTATGTACTTCCATGATTTATGTCATCACTCAGGATTTTTATGTTTTATGTTAATGTTTTTACGTTCAAATGTTTATGGATTGTTTTATGTTCTCCATGTTTACCCTTACTGAGCATTTGAGCTCACCCTTTTTATTTTTTCTTTTCCCCAGGATATAAGGAATGATTTTATGTAAGAAAACAAAATGGGAAGATCTTTATGGGAGATGATGATGAACTTTCACCATGATTATAAGATTATGTTTCGAGTTTCCAAAGACACTAAACTACTACGGTCCATGGGTGTCTGTTTTTGTTATGTATTAAGTGTTATGAAAAAGTAATGTAATGTCTATGTACATCAAGCTTGGGTCTCTACAGTTGGTATTAGAAGAAAGTTTTAGTAAACCTTTGGAAACTAGGATGTGAAAACTTTAGTGAGATCCCTAGAGATATTTCTAAGGTGTTTCTAGGGATGTCCCTATGGTTAAGTATAAGTATAGGCTACCGTCCTAGAATTATGTTAGCGATCATGAATAACCTAGGTTGAACCTAAGATGCCATGGATTAAAGAATGTGTTATAAGTTATACATCCTATAAGTGACTTTTTAGGATTATGTGGTTCCTCATTATTTTAAAATTTCTTACAAAATGGTTTCTGGTTTTAGTTAATGGAGGGAACCAAAATTAATTTGGTTAACATTGAATCTGATGGAAAAATTAGTAACTATGAGTAGTGAAATTTCGTAATTCCTAGAGAGAATGATATTGTGATTATGCCAAATCAGTTATTACAATATATGATTAACAAGGTGAAATTTAGTGGTATTCCTAAGTTATCAAATATGAGAAAGATTGAATTTTACGCATGTTCTCAAGGAAAGGAACATAGAGGATGGATGACGAATATTTCTACATATCAAAAATAAGGAAATAAGAACCTTGAGGAATACCTCAAATAGATGGGAAGATGTTATTTGTGTGGGGAAAAGGGTCATAGATTGATGGACTTTCATGGAGTTCAATGTCTTATATGTGGAGAACACGGGCATTACCCAACTTAGTGCCCCTACCTAAGAGGTTACTTCTAAATTGAGGAAGGAGCTATTCCATTCCAATCATTAAAGAGGATGAATCGAAGTGTTTAGGTATTGGTATTCAAGAATAATTTTGCAGAGGTACTTTTATGGTATTATGGAATATTGGAATATCTATTGTCCTTTGTGGTTTTCAACAATCATATGGTACCAGTAACCATAAAAAGTGATTGAAATATTTTTTTAAAGAAGATTATATGCACATAATGAAGGGATAAGGATAAAATAATATGTTTGATAGTATTAATGAGCTCATGACTAATATAAGGACAAAGTGACATCATGGTTTGAGTATATAGAAAATTTGGGATTTTGGTATGTGGAAATAATTAACTTTTGACAGCATTCTTGTTTTCACTAAGGTTCTATGGTAATTTATGTTTCATGAATACATGATTAAGGTATTCACATGTTTGGAATGTGACCAACAAGATATATCTTATGATATATGGGGGATAAATGATGGTATTCACATGCTTGGTAGAAGACCTCTCAAGTAATATTTATCTTTATACTATGAGATTGGACAAAAGTATTTTTGATAAGCCTAAAGGTTGGAATGGATTAAGTTGGACATCAGATAGTATTGTTTGCGGATAAAACTTTTTTTATAATAGTATATTTTTAGAAAAAGGACAACCTGCAGGATGAGCGATAACCCATCACTTCGGACAAGGATGTGGGAATCGAACCCACAGCCAAAGTACGATAGGCCTTTATTTCCTACCACTGGCCTACAGGATGTCCCTGGTTAGTAGAAATTAGTTTTATTTTATTATTTGGTATGATATATGAAGTATAAGTCCACTTTTGGAACCATATCCGATTAATATCACCATATATGGACTTATTTATTTTAGATAACTTTTGAAAACCTTCTGTTTCAGATAGATGGAATGACCCATCATTCTATCACATGATCTGCTAACTCTTCACGAATGAAAAATTCAACTTCTTTTCTTTAAGATATGAAGTGGAAATTGTTCAAGGAATGAACAATAATGAGATTGTATGAAAATCAAGTAAGTGTTTCTTCTAATTCAAAATTTTCAACTTCAGGGAAATGATATTGAAAACCAAAAATGTTTTCTTAGTAACCTCATATCAGATGAATCAGATGGTACCTTATATCTTCAAAAATTTATGGCTTTGTGATTTTGGGATTTTTTATAGCCATTTTCTCTTCCAATCTTCATCAAAACCATATGGTTAGATTTCCCTTCTATATCCATATTTTCACCTATGTTCTCTTATGTGGAAACTAAGTGATGAGTTAATTTGGGTAACCATTACATTTTATACTTTAGTTTTTAAGATTATGTTTTAGTATTGCTTTTTACGATGTGGGTTTCTATGAAAGAAACAGTCATGTAGTAAACCATTTATAACCCTGACGAATTTCAAGGGTGAAATTCAATTTAAGGGGGGTAAAATTTAACACCTCGAGATTTTATGAGAAATATTCCTTTTAATTTCATTGATGTATTCTCTTGTACGCTACACCAAAATTATCTTTCACTATATGCAACACCATATTATCTTTTATTATACACAAACACTATTCTTGGCTTGTGTCGCACGCAAGAGCGATCTTCCTCAATAGTGGGTGTTGTACGCAATACCGAGAATCACTAAACAATGATATATTGTAATAAAATTACTATGAACTATATGTTAAGAATAGTATTCACAAAATTTTTAATTTTATAAAAATATCATTCATCTTACACATATTTTATAACATGTTATGAGAACAAAATAAATTTTTCTGTTAAAATAAGTATTTTTCAAAAAATGCAGTTTTGCTACCTTTTGATGGAGCACCCACTTTAAATCTAGTTTTTGACACGTTTATAATTTCAATTTGGCGAAATAAACTTTTTCATTTCAATAAGGATATAAAAATTAACTTTGGATAAATTTTTAATATTTTTTTGTTAACTTTCATATTTTAATGAATTGTAAAAATATGCAAAATTTTAATTAAAAACAACTTGTTTCAGCAAGATAGTTTATATGGTTAAATTATATTATTTAATGGTTTCAAAGTATAAATATAATATATTTTTACCATTTAATATTATTTATGTCATTCTCATTTTTCCCTTGGAATCCGGGGATGACCTCCTTGATTGAAGGTTCAAACATTCTGATCAGTTTCTAACAGGTTTGTTTGTAGAACTGGAACCATCCAATGATTCCACATCCATTTGGAACTACTTTCCAAAGGTAGGCACTCATTAGTTTGTGGACAGATGAGGCTTAGTAATTTGCATTGGTCGAGAGGATGGGAGGTTGGACTCATCACACCTTTTTTAGGGGAATTATTGTCTACTCCGGTACTCTCTTTATAGATTTAAGTCATGTTCGTGATTCTTTATTACATTACCAAGTATAAAATGAGCTTTCCTTCAGATCTAACAATCAATGATTAAATATGTAGGAAATTTATAGAATATTTTATATGTATTAGAGGTTCTTCATTGATAGAGAATCATCTGTATTTATTAGAGATTCTTTGTCAATGGTATCCTTCGACACATTTATATAAAATTATCTTGGTCATTATGATGACCATGCTGGTTTTTAATCCACTCAGTGGGGCACTTGGAGTTTATTTTCATTCAGAAGGACATGGATTATTTTAGAGTTGCGATCGAACCCACAAATGGGCTACCTTTGTATCTTTTGTTTAGAAAAGGAATCAGAACCCACGTAGTTCGAGTAAAGGAGTATGATGTTTATGATTGATGGCTCAAAGAAGGATGTCATAGTTACTTTTACGCTCTAAGATCACGTGATTCATGCTCTGAGTGAGAAACAAGAGGTATTGGTAAAAATCAGACAATTTTTCCATGAAATATGTAATCATAAGAATTAATGTGGGACTTATGAATGTATGACTTCCTGGATAAATAAATATTAGGATTTACTTTAGGGAAGAAATCCAGGAACAAGATCCATAAAGGTATATGTGCTTCATGGAGATTTGAATACTCTAACTTGGGGATTACTCATGAAAAGGAGGCCCAAATTAGGAGAGGACTTATTATTGGGTTTTACTCCTGAGAAGGAATCCCAGATCAAAGGTAAATTAGGACTGGTTAAGAGAAATTAAGACTGGGGCTTACTCCTAAGGAGGATGCCCAGATTGGGGGACTTGGGACTTACTCCTAAAGAAGATTCCCAAATTAATGAGGACTTGGACATGGGCTTACTCTTGAAAAAGAGTCATAGGTTAAAGGAATTAAGTTTTGGGGATTACTCCTAAGGAGGATGCCCATAATTTGGGGAATTATGACTCGGGATAACTCCTGAAAAGGTGGCCCATGTTAGGGGATCTGGGGCTTACTCCAGAGGAGGATTCCCATATTAGAGGACTTGGGGCTTACTCATAAAGAGGATGCCCAAATTTGAGAATTATGACTGGGGATTATTCCTGAAAAGGAGACCCAGGTTAGGGGATCTGTGGCTTACTCCTAAGGAGGATGCCCAGATTAGAGGACTTGAGGATTACTCCTAAAGAGGATGCCCAAATTTGAGAATTATGACTGGGGATTATTCCTGAAAAGGAGACCCAGGTTAGGGATTCTCTCATCTTAAAATATGGGGTTGAATGAATGCAATCTCAATCTTTAGTGACATAAATATGTGTAAATCAATAGGTTTTGAGAGTATTCCACATAATTCCTTTCAGATAAGGAAGTAAAATCAAGAAATCATGCCATAAATGGATTTGAAGAGTGTCTTGAATACTAAATATTGAATAAGAGAGGTGGAATGGCTTAAGAGGGGTGAAAGGGGCTAGAAGGGCACCCAAAAAGGCCGGGGTGTGCAAGTCCTGGCTGGCGCGCAGGTACTGCGTGGGCGCGCAAGTCCTTGTCGCGCCGGTATACCTGCGTGACCTATGGGTACTTGCACGTTTATAAACCAATATGGTAATACTTGAGCGATCCTTGACCAATGCCTTTATAATTATCCTGAGGTACTTCCTGAAGAGAGGCGCACAAGTTTTTGTGAGGAAGTAGGGCGGCACGCAAGAATTTTCATTCCCCTTAAGGGTAAAACACCTTAGGCGCACAAGTGTTAGTGAATTATAACACTTAGACCTTACTCCTCTTGTTTAGACCTTCCATTCTAGGTAAAGAATTACCTTAGAATTGTTAAGAAGACCTGGAGAAGATACTTGGGAATTCATAGCTCTAAATCTGAATTATGGAAAAATTCCACTTCAAATGGGGGGCCCATAGGGTCTATTTATAGGCTGGAGAAGACCCCGGGCAGTTATCCTTTAGGGCGCGCAAGTCACCTGCGTGATCATTAGGTGTCGCGCAAGTCCACTTGCGCGACAGTGATGGAACTTGCGTGGCCAATGTGCTTTGAAGCCTTGTTCATGCCATTGTCAATTTTTGATGATTTCTTCAAAGTATGAATCAATTTGAGCTCAGATATTCCCCTTTTCCAATATTTAGATTCTGTGACGAAAGGAGCGTCAACAAAAGTCCCCCCTCAGAGTTGGATCCGGAAAGAAAAGAGGATTTGACTGTGAGCTAAAGAAGAAAAAGAAGCATAGTTTGATTTTTACTAGGATTATTATAAATAACCCTAAAAAATTTGAATCTTTTAGTAGCTCAATATTACCTAAATCATACAAAATGTATGTTTAGTGAGCTGGAACTTGACTTTTATTCAGGGTTCCTTTGTATTTTGTGGGCAGTTTATAGTCATGCACATCGGACATAAAGAGGCTAATGTTTATGGTCGAAATATATTTTACTGAATGAATTATAATTAACACAATTCCTTGAAAATTTATCTTAAAACACATTACTACACTCAAGTATGAGGGAAAATATGTAAACTATTGCTTAAGAGTATTTGAATCTGAGGAATGATATGAAAAAGAGCTAAAATCCATTAGAAGAAGTAGTTTCCAAGAATGAAGATACCATCATTTAACAAACCCGTTAGGGGGTTTAATTGTGCAGGGACACCTAAGGGAATTGGATGCATAGTCAAATAAATAGAATCTTTTGGCTAACATGTCTGTTATGTAGACTGTTTATGCAAGGCCTCCTAAGGACATGTGCTGCATAGTCAGGCAAAAGAACTCTCAGAAATTTACATTCCTATTGCTAAAAAGCCAGTGAATGTTTATGGAGATTCAAATTTTCCAAAGTATAGAGTTTGTTTTATGGAAATTGTTACTTGAATATGCAGAAGATATTTACAAACAAGATTATCGAAGAACTGGATGGATATCACTTCTATGAAGGTCTGACCCAAATGTAGGGAAGGAGAATATAAACCATAGACTTGAATACTTTCAGATCATGAAAAAGGATATGGGAAAAATATTTTAAGGATGGCTATTTTTGAGGATCCCTACATACTGTCATTTAAGACCAATAAGAACAAAATAGGATTTATTCCCAAGAATGAAGTTACTATTATTTAACAAACCCGTTAGGGGGTTGAATTATGCAGGGCCACCTAAGGGCATTGGCTACATAGTCAAATAATAGTATCTTTTGGCTGACAAGTCTGTTATATAGACTGTTTATGGAAGGCCGCCTAAGGGCACGTACTGCATAGTCAGGTAAAAGAACTCTTATAAATTTGACATTTTTGTGACTAAAAGTCAAGAAAAGGGCTATGAAGATCTGAAAATATTTAAGGTTAGGATTATGACACATAAAGATGGGTATTGTCCAATGTATACAAAGATACACAGATCAATGCTAACCATAATCATGTTGTGGCTGGGACCTGAATTAAAATTTTGTACTTCACTACGTAGCCTATAAGGATGGGAATCAATCCATACGTAGTTCTTAAATTATAGTTTAACGTCATGTGGGACAGAAGGATTAGAGATCTTATTTTACGGTCATAGATCTTGGACCATTGTAAGAAATACACAGTGTGTATTTTCATGGGGACTTTTCAGCCAAGGGACTCGAAGTTGAATTTGGGGTTAGGCCCAAAAGACTTGGTGATGGATTCGAGGGACACTCGAATGTTCCTATGTATCCCATAAGGATGGGAATCAAGCCCACGTAGTTATAGAAATACCCTCTGTACAAATTTGGTTCGTACATGTGAAGGGTGAAAGGGGACTTTAGTACAATGATGGTTTGACCCAAGATAAAAGGTTTAGGCATTTCCATGATTGCACGTAGTCTTTGAAATGAAACATGATTGAAAAATCAATTTAAATAAAAGTTCCCTCTCAGGTGAGGGTATCAAAGAATATTGTATTTTATTGTCATACTGGACAAAAGTGTTGTATAGTTTAACGTCGTATAACAGGGACGAAATTGAACCAATGTAAAGATATTGATTCTAGGGGCGGTTTCACGAATCAACACCATATGAGATGGAGGTGAATCGATGTGAGGAGATTGATTTTGGGCTTGAACCTTGGGAGGTTTCCTACGTACCAAGCCTGGAAGGCAAGGATCAATGTCCACGTAGTTCAATTAAAGAATGAATTAATGATCAAGTTGTTCTTGGGGACAACGACCTAAAAAAATGATGTTGTGGGGACTTACACATGGTTAGTATCCCAGAGAGGGTGTTATGGTTGATTTTTTCTCTAAGCTCACGTGAGTCATACTCGGTGTGAGAAAAAAGAGGTAGAAACAACCTTAACAATACACAATTTAACATCTTGTAGGACGTATGAAGGGACTATGCAGTTTAAAGTCTTGCAGTTAGGACTATCGGTGCTGCACAGTTTAATGTCATGTAGTAGGGACAAAGTACAGTTTAATGTCATGTAGGACGTATCAAGGACTTTCTGTACAGTTTAGTGTCATGTAGTTAGGACTATGGGGACAATATAGTTTAACATCATGTTGGACGAAAGGGGGACTGTGCAGTTTAATGTCATGCAGTGAGGAAAAAAGAGTATACCATTTAACGTCATGTTGGATGTAAGCGCGAATAGTTTAAGGTCATATGCATGGACCATGGATATTGTATTTTAACATCATGCTGGATGGAAGGGGGACTGTGCAGTTTATTGTCATGCAGTGAGGTAAATTTAGGGACTTTTTCACAGTTTAACGTCTTGATGGATGTAAGGGACTTACAAATAGTTTAGGGTCATATGCATGGACCGTTGATGATGAAGTTTAACGTCTTTCTGGATGGTGGTGCAGTTTAAGGTGATACCGGACCATGGATGGAATTTTTCACAGTTTAACGTCGTGTGGGATGAAAATAAAAATAGTTTAAGGTCATATGTATGGACCATTGATGATAAAGGTTAATGTCTTACTGGAAGGTGGTGCAGTTTAAGGTCATACCGGACCATGGATGATGAAGTTTAACATCTTTCTGGACGGTGGTGCAGTTTAAGGTCATACGAGACCATTGATGGAATTTTTTCACAGTTTAACATCATGTGGGATGAAAGTAAAAATAGTTTAAGGTCATATGTCTGGACCATTGATGATAAATTTTGACGTCTTGCTGGACGGTGGTGCAGTTTAAGGTCATACCAGACCATTGAGGGAATTTTTTCACAGTTTAACGTCATGTGGGACGAAAGTGAAAATAGTTTAAGGTCATATGTATGGACCATTGATGATAAAGTTTAACGTCTTGCTGGACGGTGGTGCAGTTTAAGGTCACACCGAACCATGGATGATGAAGTTTATCATCTTGTTGGACGGTGGTGCGGTTTAAGGTCATACCGGACCATGGATGATGAAGTTTATCATCATGATGGACGGTGGTGCATTTTATGGTCATACCGGACCATGGATGATGTATTTTCTGTTTATACAAAATACTTCTTCAAAAATATGGCATTGGTTGGAGTAATGATGAGTTCTCCATCCATTGAGATTTATGAAAAAGCTCCATTGGAGTAGACCCTATGTATTAAGTAAGGTCCTTCCCATTTTGGCTCAATCTTGGGAGGTTTCTTTCCTGGTATCATTGGAGTTCTGAGAACTAATACCAATTCTCCCTGAGTGAATGAATGAAGATGAAATTTTTTGTTAAAAGCTTGTGCTATTCGATTCTGATAGACTTCTAAGTGGTGCAAAGTGCATAATATTTTCTCATCTAACCATTCCAATTCATTCAATCACTTTTGAGATTGTTCATCTATAGATTAATGATCACAAATGGCTACTCTGAGCGAAGGAAATTGAACTTCAATGGGCAAGACGGCTTCCATTCCATATACCAGTGAATATGGAGTTGACTGAGTTGCAATGGGGGTGGTAGTCTGATAAGCCCATAAAGCATGAAATAATTTATCATACCATGACTTCTTACCTTTATCCACTATCTTTTGCAGTATATTTGAAAGAGTCTTGTTGAAGGCATCTATCTGGCCATTTTCCACTACAAGATACAGAGATGAATGGTTGGATTTGATGTTGTATTCTTGATACAACATCTTCACCTCAGATGAACAGAAGTTGGTTCCATTGTTCATGAATATGGTATGAGGGACACCAAATCTGGTAATGATGTTAGACTTGATGAAGCCAACAATGCATTTATAACTGACTTCCTTGAGAGGTATTTCCTCTACCCATTTGGAAAAGAAGTCAGTAGCAGTAAGAATGTATTTAAACTGCTTGGACGTAGCTGAAGGGTAAGGCCGCACCACATCTATTCCCCATGTGGGAAATGGCCATGAGTATTTAGCTGTATGAAGCAACTCTGGAGGTTGATGAATGAAGTTGGAATGTACTTGGCATGAATGAAATTTCTTGGTGAAATCAACACAATCTTGTATCATTGAAGGCCAAAAGTATTCAAGCCTTTGAATCTGATCAGACAGTCTATGTCCAGACTGGTGGGCACTACAGACTCCTGCATGCACTTCTTTCATGACATCCATTGTCTCTTCTCCATCAATGCATCTAAAGAGAACTCCATCAAAACCACGTTTGTAAATAATTTTCTCTAGGTGACATGGGCTATCATAAAGAGTAAAATTGACTGCACGTCACCGGATTTGTTCTTTCTCGGTTCTATCAGGTGGAAGTGTTCCATTTTGAAGGTATTCCCTGATAGGTGACATCCATCCTATAGTATGACCATACGGTTTAGGAATGGGACTAATTTCATTAATTTCCTCTGTTCTGATTCGAACATAAGGTGAAATTGCATGACGGTGGGTAATACTGATGGTTGTTTAATCCCGATTTGGATTTTCCAGAGCTGTGGCTCTATTATCCAGTGCATCATCTTGAGCATATTGTGATCTTGGGACGTAAGAAAATGTCAATTCCGAAGGGAATTCCTCCATTAACTCTCTAACGTAATCATAAAAAGGGATTAGTTCTTCTTTTCTGATGGAATAATCCCCATTGACTTGTTTGATTACTAGGTCTGAATCACCTTTCACCTTTAAGTAATTCACTTGTGCTTGAAGCGCTAATTCCATGCCTGTGATGAGAGCTTGGTATTCTGCTTCATTATTGGTACCACCTTCCCACAATAAGAAGGAATAAGGTAACACTGCCTTTTCTAGAGAAATGAGCACAATTCCTAATCCAACTTTGTTGAATTTAGGATTTTCCATTTTCCTCCCTGTTGGACTTCTGGAAGCACCATCAAAATACATTTCCCATGCTTGAGGACTTTCTTGAATAGAGAAGACTTCCTCATCAGGGAGTTCAATATCTGAAGATGTGTCTCCCACTGAAAAGTGTTCAGCTAGGAAATCAGCCAGATCTTGGCCCTTTATCACCTTTTGAGACACATTCTGAATCTCGAATTGCTGCAAAATAACTGCCCACCTTGCCAGATGTCCTGTAAGCATCGGATGACTAAGGATGAATTTTAGCGGGTTATTGCGAGATACCAATTGGACCTCGTGATGTTTCAGGTAGTGTCTCAACAACTGAACTGCAAAGATTAATTCCAGGCAGCATTTCTCAATACTTGATTACCGGGTTTCTGCTTCAAGCATAGTTCAACTGAGATAGTAGAGGCTGTTTTCATTCCCAGTATCATTCTTTTGAGCAAGGAAGGCACCCAATGATCTCTCTAGAGCTATCACATAGAGGATAAGTGGTCTTCCTTCAATAGGTTGCATGAGTACCGGTGGACTGAAGAGGTATTTCTTGAGAATATCAAATGCTTCCTGACATTCTTCAGTCCACTGGTAAGTGACTCCCTTCTTCATCAATTTGGTGAAGGGTAAACTTTTTCCTGCCAAATTGGCGATGAAACGCCGAATATAGGATAAGTGTCCTTGAAGTCCTCTTAATTCTTTCAAATTTCGAGGAGGTGACATACCAAGGATTGACTTGGTCTTCTCAGGATCGACTTCAATACCACGATGGCGTACAACAAAGCCGAGAAATTTTCCTGAGGTTACCCCAAAAGAATATTTTAAGGGTTTCATCTTCAAATTATGTTGTTGAATCTTGCGGAATATGACTGCCAAATCAGCCAAGTAATTAGAATGTTGCTTGGATTTAACCACCAAATCATCTACATAGCATTCAACAAACTTCCCTTATAAGGGTTTGAAGATACGATGCATGGCACACTGATATGTTGCACCTTCATTCTTTAAGCCAAAGGGAATTACCTGGTAGAAAAACACACCCTGAGGGGCTCTGAAGGCTATGGATTCCTCGTCTTCTTGGGCCATTCGGATCTGATTATATTAATAATATTCATCCATGAAGGAAAGTGCTTTATATCCACCTGTTGCATCAATTAAAATTTCTGTAATCGGAACTGGGAAATCATATTTAGGAGAATGCCGATTAAGATCTCTGAAATCGACGCAAACTCTAATTTTTCCATTCTTCTTCTTTAAAGGGACAATATTAGCCAACCACTTGGGATACTGAACATCTCTGAATAAGTTAGATTTGATAAGCTTATCCACTTCAGCTTCAATTTTGGAAGCATAAGTTGGGTGTGTTCTTCTCGCAGCTTGCTTAAATCCTTGATGTTCTTCTGGTAAACTCAAATGATGAGTAGCAACATCAGGATCAAGCCCAGGAATTTTTATATAGTTCCAAGAAAATATATCTCTATTTTGCTATAGAAAAGGAATATACATATCTTTCTCTTTAAGAGTCATGGCCGCACTGATTAAAGTGGGGCGTGGATCTTCTTTTGTACCCAGATTTATTTCTCTGAGTTCATCCACAGTGGTAGAGATACCCTCTTCGAATGCTGGAGGAGCATCTCTGAGATCTTCCTCTTCTTCTTCATTATGTGTTATTTCTTCCGTTTCTACTTGTATATTAGATGATAAATCAGAATTTTCATGATCAGAAGAGATGTCAAAATTTTCACATCTTGGAGAAGAAGCTTCCATTTCTGACCTGATTAATGGTGAAGGGTCTTCTTTGGGTAATAAGGAGGAGATGATGGATTGAGAATCGACATCATTATGCACCTTCGATGTTGCTATAACTTCTTCTGGCCTAATTGGTGAAGTATAGACTTTTTGGATTTCAGCAGATGAAATGAAGACGTCACCATATCTGATTTCATCACTGCTTGGTGGGTTACCAATTTCTCCCATGTTTTCTGGATCGATTGTCGTAATTTAAATTATGGATCTTTCCATAAGAGTATTTTGATCTGGGTCTATCTTGTCAATTTGGCTGGTAGGAAACACATAATCTATACTCACATGTGTAAATGGATTTAATGGAATCTTCTCCAAACCATATGAAGCATTAGCTTTGGTAATCTCCTTTGTTGTGGATTTCTCCCTTCCCTTCATGTGATATAATTCCGCCTCAATGTATTGAGACTCACATGTCTTGAATGGGGCCTTATCACCATACAATGTCCCAACTTTACGATCGAAACAATATTTGAGACATTGATGGTATGATGATGGGATAGCCGCATGTTGATGTAGCCAGGGTCTTCCAAGAAAGATGTTGAAGGTTGAGTCTTGATCAACAACCATGAAATCTGAATTAGATACAAGACCTCCAAATTGAGTTCTGAGTGTAACTTCGCACAGTGATTCTTGTTCATTTTTATCATATCCTTATAACATCATGGTATAAAGAGATAAATCATATTCCATGATGCCCAATAGACGAAGTGTACGAAGGGGCATGAGGTTGACTCCCGAACCATTGACAATGAAAGCTCTTCGAACATCTACGCCATTGACTTTGCCAGATAAGTACAAAGATCTAATATGCCCATGCACAAAATCATCTTCATCTTTACCAGTAAAAGATATTACTACATGGCATTCTGCATGATTTTTCTCTATGTGATAGACTTCAGCTGCAGCAATTTTAGTTTCAAACTCTTGAGGACTTGACAAAGCCTCGATGAGTGCTTCCCGAAGATCTTTTGACAGATTAAAAGCATCAAGAATTGATAACTTGGCTGGTACTTGGGAAAAGTGTTTCAATACATCATACTTTTGATCCAGAGGTCTGCGTTTCCCAACAGAAATATGTGGTTTAGCAGGTACCTCGAAAGAAGATGCTTTGGAAGTTGATGAAACTCGTAATGGGATAGGAGTTGGCAATATTCTTAGTTTTGGAAGATTAGACCGATTAGATCCATTTACTTGGTTAGAGGAAGAAGATGGAACCTTCAACCGGTCTTCCAAAATAATAGTGCCAGGACTGAATTTTCTATTGGTAGAAGAACTTGCTTGTTCTTGGTGAGCTCGCTGAAGGGCTCTACCACGTGTTTCTGCTGCGTACACAGTTCTAGCAGGGGTAGAATTGGAATAGTGACTTCTGAAATATCCACATCTTCCCCTGTATCCAGAGCCACTAGAACTTCCTCTGATTCCCCTGTTTGATACAGGGAATTCAGGCTCATCGAATTAAAAACTCCAACTGGCATATGGATCTGTTAATTGAATCATATTAACAGAACCGAAGATTAATTCTTCGTCTAATGAAGACTCTTCCTGATTAGCCTATTTATGAGGTTCCGTTTGGTGGGTTGGTGCCCGTGGCTTTGAAGTTGATGACATTAAGTCTTCCAGAGTCAAAGACAACTTAGGATTTGACACATACTCACCTTCTTCTGATTCTTTTTCTTTCTTTTAATCATGCTGTTTCTTTGAGGACTTTCCCTCTGATGAAGCGGGTTTTTCCTCAAAATTCATGGCAGAAGACACAATCGGTTTCTTTAATTGTGTTCGCAAAATAGCATGAGTTCGGTTGATTGTTTTTATGACCATCCAATAATCATACTTCTGTGCATTTTTTCTTTTTTACTTCTTTCCATTCACCTTCCTCCTCTGGAACTGTAGTAGTGACACATGCTACCTGGGCTGAAGATCCTTTCAGTTTGACTTGTCCCAAGTCGACCATATTTTGCAGGATGTCTTTGAAGACAAAACACTCCTGGATGAGATGCCCCAACATTTTATGAAAGGGGAAATAATTGGGATGGTCTTCAACTCCTTCCTTATTTGGCCTCTTAGGATTTGGGAGTTGAACTAGATTATTTTCCAGAGCCGAAATGAAGTAACCAAGAGCTTGTTCATTTCGGAAGGAGTATGTTTTTCTCTTTAAATCCTCAAATTGTTTTTGTCTTTGATCTCTTTGATCATCTGGATGAAACGACCTTTGTTGTTGGCACTCGGGAGGTGGAGCCCTTCGAGAAGATGATGGTTTTGAAGTAGAAATAGCTAAAGGTTCTTATTTAAGCATAACTGTAGTAGTTTCTGCTTTACCCATTCTCCTTCCTGGAGCTGATGGAATTACACGAGATTTAGCCTTACCCTGTATAAGGGAATCTTCAATCTGCTGAGCGATTGAAGTAAGGTCTCGAAACCCTCTTGTATATTTCACAGGGATCAACGGTGTGCATAATTTGTCACGCAGATTTTCCACACAGATTGGAAACAATTCCTTTTGAGGGAGTACTAAGATTAGGAAATATGTTAATCCCTTCCAGCGAGCAATGGAATCTGAGACCCTTTCATTCTATCTTTTCTTACAGTTTGTAAGATCAAAAAATGTTTTCATTGGCAAAGTTGAGCTAAACTGAAAATGAATTTTTGACAGAGATCCCCCCATCCAGTAATTGACCAGGATTGCAAGCTTGTATACTGGACAAAGCTGGTCCCTACAAGTTCCGTATGAAGCATATGAGTTTTACTGCTTCTTGCTGCTCCAGAGTTCCCATCATAGGATCAAAAGAAGACATGTAATGCGTCAAATGTTGTTCAGGGTCTCATGATCCATTGAAAATAGGGAATACAAGGTTTCCAAAACAAGATGGAGGAGAGATTGAATCTACCCATTCAGGGTACACTTTCTTTTCTGGTTGAACCTTTGCACGTTTCCCTTCTATAGTTTCTATCCGAGCTGTTAATGACTCAATGGTAGTTATTAACTTTTGAGAAACATCCGGTTGAACTTGGACCTAGGTAGGTGCAATGACTGGAGCTTGGAAAGATGTGGTGGATGATGCTGCAACTGATGGTAACACCACCAATTGTTGTTTCACTTGACCCGTAGGATTAGACCTGTGAGGGTGTACTGATAGAGGAGGATATTCTTGATCCATACCCGTAGCTGCAACAAATTCCATTGGCTGACTGACTCCAGCACGCTCATGAAGAAGACTACTCGGAAGTAGTTCTGCATTCAACCTCCTTAACTCCTTCATTTATTCCTCTTGTTGTGCAAAAATTTTCTCTAGTGAGAGCAATTGGAATTCTCTTGAGGAAGGATATGTAACCTGATTCTTTCCCCTCCCTTTGTTGGATCCTTTTCGGAGAGGGGGAAGTGGGTTACTCGAATGATTACCTAGGTTTTGAGTGATCCGTTGATTTCGTGTACGCACACCTTATTCATTTGTGTTGGTGCATACAGATTCTTGAGCAGAAACCTCTTCATCTGAGTCACCTGAGTGAGCCTCATCTGGTGGATCGGGCACAATGGCATTGATGACATTGATTGATGCATAACGCATCGCATCTCTTCTATCAGCATTTTTGTGATATTGTCTTCTTCCATGTCTTTGATGAGACATATCCTTTTGTTGATTTGATCCCTCAGGAACTTCTTGACGAACCGTAATTTGGAGGGAATCTCCTGATAATTTGGCTCTTCGTTCCACTTGATACTTTTTTCCCAATCGAGAAAAGACCGACTTTCTCTGAAGAGGGGATTGATGATTTGAAAAAGTCCCCAGTCTGGTGGACTGGGTCTGTTCCTGCTGTTCCCACTCAATTCCTCAAATCCTATTTGTTGATTTCGAGGGTTGGTTTAAAAGAGTCCCCAGTCTGGAAATTTGGGATGGCTCTTGACATGCTATATTTGAGACTTTCTTAAAAGATCTTCTGATATTGCGAACCTTAGTCCAGAAATTAGCTGGATGCATTAATCTGTATCCACTTTTATCACCTGGTTCAAAAGACCATTTGATAATTTCTGACACTTCTGTCACTTGATTATGTGCTCGCTCCATACGAGTGCCATGTTCAATATTTTCTTTTGCTTGATGCAGGAGTAATTCAATAAATTTTTCTCTGTATACTTGATTTTGAGAGGAACTAGTTGAAGCCTGTTCTTGGGCAAGATTTTGATCATAAACAAAGCCCATTGAATGTGGCCATCCATGGGCAATAACATTGCATGAGACCATTTTCGATGGGCTTTGCTGACTGGAGAGCACCGTGAAATGTAGTGCTCCATGAACACCCCATCCTCTGACATGAATACCAGATGAGGCATTGGAAATTAGCTGATGTAATCTTCTTAGTGCGCCAAGGCATGAACGTTGAAGGGCTCTCTACTAATTTTCAGCCTTTGGATATCAAGAGACTGATAGAGATGCCAAATCAATCTGACGGTGTAACCCTTCTATTATCTTAAGATGATTTTCATATTCATCATAAGATAATACTTTCTTCTTCAACTGACAAAGAGTTTTCCATATGTTGAGATGAATATCATGAATTCCATCTTCCGTCAACATCTTTGGAATGTCATACTGAGAGTCAGCCAGAGGCCAAAACATGACTGGTACTTCACCTTTTTCCAGTTGTTTTCTCATGTTCAACATTTCCTCTTTATCATTCAATGAAGATTATTCTACCTGACATGACCAGAGTTGGTGTTTCCTTGTTTCTTCATCCGATTCAACAAGATTGGTAGAGAAATAATTGATCAAACTAGAAGATACATGACTTAGGGGTGGTTCAGAAAATGACCTACACCCTGGGCTATCTTCTGATTGAGAATTTATTGCACCTGCTAGGAATGAAGCATCAGACATGAATGGTTTCGCATTTGCAAGTGCCTCAAAATAAGAGGACTTTCTCGGCACTACGTCGTTCACTTGAGCATTTTTCGGGCAATGTGCATCACTACTGTGGAGAGGACTTTCGCAGCTAAATTCATCATCATGGGGAGGACCACCATAATGGGTTACAACAAAAGATGATATCTCTTTCTCCTTGGTCTTCTGACCACACAGAGGGTTCCTATGGCTCTCATCTGAAGATTAAACTTTGAGATCGACCAAATTGTCATGAAGCAAGCCTTCATGAGGAAGTGTCTGTTGAAGACCGTCAGAATTAATGTTCCCACTTTTGGGAAATGAGGGAGTAGAATCTTGAATTCCAACAGATAACTGTATGAGGGCTTCAAGAACTCCAGCATCGATCAAGGACTTGTTACAGATTGGCTCTTGATCTCCAGACTGTGTTGGGCGGGTCTTTTTCTTATATGCCTTCTTACTTTCTTTGGAAACCACTTGTTGATGAAAGTGGCTACTCTGCAAAAATGTATGTGCCTGATCAGGAAAGATGGACAGGTTAGGATGATGATCTCTACTCAAATTAGGTCTACATGCCTGACTTGGTTGTCCGTATGATATGCGGGATTATGCCCCAAAACCCTCTTGGACTGGAACAGATGAGTGTGTCTGTTTCAAAGTGAACTGTTGATGTGTCACTCCATTGGTAGGGATAGATTTATGTGTCTTTCCCTGAGATGTTGCTGAAGCTGTTATAATATCCTGGCAAGCGTCTAGAATATGAGCAGGGATTTGCTTCTGCTCTTTCACCATTGATAAAATATGCTTGGTGACTTCAGCTGCCAGAACGGGGATATACGTCCATTCTGTGCTTGGAGTAGGTGTATGTGCATGCTCCTGTCCTCCTTTTCCTGTCAGTGAATCCTAACATTACTCAAGTGTGGGGGAAGAGAGTTGAGTCTGCCTCGTGTTTGTTACCGGGGATTTCTGACTAAATTCTTTGAATTCAACCAAGTGAGACTGTTGGTAGGCTTGATTAATACTATCAGGTGTATGTGCCTACTGATTACACTTCGCCGAACGTGGTTGAAGAGCTTCATCAAATGTAGTCAGACGAGCCTGCTGACTAGCTGATGATGTATAAACAGGTGTATGTTCCTGCCTATAGTACTCCACCGAAATTGTCTGGCGGGATTAGTGTGATGCTGCCAGATGAGTCTGCTGGACAGCGGAATTAAAATGGGCAAGTGTATGTACCTACTCATTGCATTCCACCAAGTTAGGTTGGTGGACTTCTCTGGAGATGGAAGAGATGAGAACCTACTCACTGTTGACCGGATTCTTCCTCTGGCTGTTCGTCTTGTCTGCTCGGGTTCGAGGAACCTCAGCCGAATGCCTGGAGTCGGTACCCTCATCATGTTGAGGGTGTACTTCCGCACAAGTCTGGTGGTGATTTTTGATAGGAGCTCTCAGGAAAGACTCCTGCTTCTTTGAATTAAGACCCTGAGGGACCTACTCATTCACCTCCCCAGAATATTGGAGTTAATGGAGATTGAGTTCCAGGGATAACGACCCGAAACGGTTGGAGATGGTGGTTATCCCTGCCTGCTTCTTGATCACTGGTCATCGTTGTTTGGACAACCGGTGTGAGTTTTTCACTTATAGGGCTTGTCAGGAAGCCTCCAGAGTTGGGATGGTACCGTGTTGATGGTACTCCTTAACCAGCACATTTGATACCCAGCGTTGAAGACGTTGAGTAGGTGATGTCATCCTCAGAGAAGACAAAGATCCAGCAGGAGTAGAAGGAGTGGCATTTGTAGCAGTGGTATTCACAGGTGTGAACTTGAGAGCAGCCATTCTGTAAATGCAGAAGATCTTGGAAAATAGTTCCTCTTTTATATGACAGACGTAATCAAGATAAATTCAGCCACTACATCTTTTGAATGAGAACATATGTCAATGATTGTTTTTGTTGGCCCTCTCATTGCGTTTTAAATAGGTGCTTAACAAATAGGTAAAACATTATTTTAACTTGGTTAAGGATTCATGTCTGGTTCACCATTTTTTTTCCCTCAGAATCTGGGGATGACCTCCTTGATTGAAGGTTCAAACATTCCAATCGTTTTCTGATGGGTTTGTTCGTAGAACTGGAAACATCCAATGATTCCACATCCATTTGGACCTACTTTCCAAAGGTAGGAACTCATCAGTTTGTGGGCAGATGAGGCTTAGGAATTTGCATTGGTCGAAACACTACTGGAAAAACTACCTAGACCCACGGTTCAAAACTGTGGGTATAGCCCCCAAAACTGTGGGTATAGGCCATAACCACAGTTTTGGGAACCATGGGGATGAGTGGCGTCGGTATAGGGGTCTTACCATATCCCCACGGTTTGACACACCGTGGGGATATCTTTCATTTCCACCGTGTCAATCCATCCTCCACACTTTCAAACCATTCTTCCCACGGTTTAAAAACCGTGGGTAAAAATTATTGAAAATATACGGCCACCAGGTCTTGAACCCGTGCCAACCCGCAACCTGAGGGATTAATCCAACGAACATCGCCACTTCAGCAAACGTATTTATATGAATATGTATCTATATTTCTAAATATATATTAATCTTTGACCATATAATGAAAAAATGAAGCCGGTGGGTTTCGAACCTGCGTCTGACGCATTATACTTCCAGCGATCCAGCACTTAACTAACTAAGCAGAGTAAAATTTTCATTAATCAATCTGTATTTTTATAAATATACTAATCCCCGTGTCTGTATTAAAAAAACGAAGCAAGTGGGATTCGATACCACAACCGCTGCAACTAATACGCAACACATAACCAACCAAGCCGCAGATTTTATTTGTTTATAAATTTATATCAACTTATATATATTAGTTCAAATCATGGGTATAAATTTTCCCTCTAAATCGTTTTGGTTTTCCCACGCCTTTTTTTTTGCCGCCATAATTTGGGTAACCTATCCCCACGGTTATAAAAAACCGTGGGTATAGGGCCTTCGAATTTTTTTTTATCCCCACGTTTTTTCAAAAACCGTGGGGATAGGCCTTCAAATAAATACCTATACCGATGGTTTTGCAAAACCGTGGGTATAGGCCTTCGAAAAAAACTCAATCCCCACGGTTTTTCTAAAACCATGGGTATATGGGACAAATACCCACATTTTTCCAGAACTGTGGATATAGGTTCCCCCACTATACATATCACTAGTGCAGAAAACGTTTTTTACGTCACCATTTTTTACGTCGGTTATATAAAACCGACGTCATAATATGTAAAACGAGGTTTTTTACGTCGGTTATTTCTTAACCGACGTAAAAACCTGTGTTCGGTACACCTTTAACGTCGGTTATTTTTATAACCGACATTATTAATCGCGCGCCTTCGTTTTTTACGTCGGTTATAAAAATAACCGACGTAAAAAACGCGGTTTTCGAAGGCCTTTTTACGTCGGTTATTGAATAACCGACGTAACAAACGCGGTTATTGAATAACCGACGTAACAAACACGGTTTTTGAAGGCTTTTTTACGTCGGTTATAAAATAACCGACGTAAAACAAGAATCCGCAGATGTTTTTGACGTCGGCTATTCCATAACCGACGTAAAAAAACTCGGATTTTGAGCCCTTTATAACGTCGGTTATTTTATGACTGACGTAAAAAATGAATCGGAGGAAGGGTTTTACGTCGGTTATTGAAATAACCGACGTTATAAATGTTTTTAAAACAATTATCACGTCGGTTATTGAATAACCGACGTGATAACTCATTTAAAAATTTACCCAGACCCGTGGATTGTCATTCGCGAGTTTACCTTCGACAGTCGCGACTCGTCTCTCTCGCGCGTAAACCCGAATCGGCTCGTCCATTTCGTTGGTTTAGATTCGTTTTGAGATCATCGTTTCTCATATTTAATCTCCTCGGATCAATCATCTAAACTCGCAGCACTCAGGTAATCCTCCCACTCGTTCGTTTTTTTTCGCGGATAGTATATATATATATGTGTTGTGATTTTTTTGTTGAAACTAGCTAAGATTCTTCGATTGCGAACCCTTTTAACTCGTTTTGGCACCATAATCTTATTTATCATCCCTAGATCTATTTGTTCGACTTGCAATATTGAGTAATTTTATGATTTCACTAATTTTTCATCGTTTTCTATAAATCCCCGAGAGGGTTGGGGCGTGTCCATTTGGATGGGTTGCCCTTTTACAGTTGTTACTACCTTATTCACACACAACCATGGCATAGGTGCATGGATTTGGGGTCGGGGGGTGTCCAGGGGGGTTTACAAGGGGGTGGGTGGGTGTGTGGGGCTGTCCAAGGGTGTGGGTGGGTGTTGGGGGTGTCCAGGGGGGTGTCCAAGGGGGTAGGGGGTGGGGGGTGGTGTTTAGGAGGGGTGGGGGGGCTGTCCAGAGGGTTGGGGGTGTCCAGGGGGGTGTCCAAGCAGGTCGGGGGTGGGGGTTGTGTCCAGGAGGGGTGGGGGTGCTTTCTAGAGGGGTCGGGGGCTGTCCAGAGGGGTCGGGGGGTGTCCAGGGTGGTGTCCAAGGGGATGGGTGGGTGTGGGGGGCTGTCCAAGGGGGTGGCGGCCTGTCCAGAGGGGTCGGTGGGGTGTCCAGGGGGTGTCCAAGGGGGTGGATGGGTGTGGGGGGCTGTCCAAGTGGGTGGCGGCCTCTCCAGAGGGTATTTGGGGTTGTCCGGGTGGGTGGGGGGGCTGTCTAGAGGGTTGGGGGATGTCCAGGGGGGTGTCCAAGGGGGTAGGGGGTGGGGGGTGGTGTCCAGGAGGGGCGGGGGGCTGTCCAGAGGGGTCGGGGGGTGTCCAGGGGGGTTTACAAGGGGGTGGGTGGGTGTGGGGGGCTGTCCAAGGGTGTGGGTGGGTGTTGGGGGGTGTCCAGGGGGGTGTCCAAGGGGGTAGGGGGTGGGTGGTGGTGTTTAGGAGGGGTGGGGGGGCTGTCTAGAGGGTTGGGGGGGTGTCCAGGGGGGTGTCCAAGCAGGTCGGGGGTGGGGGGTTTTGTCCAGGAGGGGTGGGGGTGCTTTCTAGAGGGGTCGGGGGCTGTCCAGAGGGGTCGGGGGGTGTCCAGGGTGGTGTCCAAGGGGATGGGTGGGTGTGGGGGGCTGTCCAAGGGGGGTGGCGGCCTGTCCAGTGGGGTCGGTGGGGTGTCCAGGGGGTGTCCAAGGGGGTGGATGGGTGTGGGGGGCTGTCCAAGGGGGTGGATGGGTGTGGGGGGCTGTCCAAGGGGGTGGATGGGTGTGGGGGGCTTTCCAAGTGGGTGGCGGCCTCTCCAGAGGGTATTTGGGGTTGTCCGGGTGGGTGGGGGGGCTGCCCAGAGGGTTGGGGGATGTCCAGGGGTGTCCAAGGGGGTAGGGGGTGGGGGTGGTGTCCAGGAGGGGTGGGTGGCTGTCCAGAGTGGTCGGGGGTTGTCCAGAGGGTTGGGGGGTGTCCAGGGGGGTGTCCAAGCAGGTCAGGGGTGGGGGGTTGTGTCCAGGAGGGGTGGGGGTGCTTTCTAGAGGGGTCGGGGGCTGTCCAGAGGGGTCGGGGGGTGTCCAGGGTGGTGTCCAAGGGGATGGGTGGGTGTGGGGGGCTGTCCAAGGGGGTGGCGGCCTGTCCAGAGGGGTCGGTGGGGTGTCCAGGGGGGTGTCCAAGGGGGTGGATGGGTGTGGGGGGCTGTCCAAGGGGGTGGATGGGTGTGGGGGCTGTCCAAGTGGGTGGCGGCCTCTCCAGAGGGTATTTGGGGTTGTCCGGGTGGGTGGGGGGGCTGCCCAGAGGGTTGGGGGATGTCCAGGGGGTGTCCAAGGGGGTAGGGGGTGGGGGTGGTGTCCAGGATGGGTGGGGGGCTGTCCAGAGGGGTCGGGGGGTGTCCAGGGGGGTTTACAAGGGGGTGGGTGGGTGTGGGGGGCTGTCCAAGGGTGTGGGTGGGCGTTGGGGGTGTCCAGGGGGGTGTCCAAGGGGGTAGGGGGTGGGGGTGGTGTTTAGGAGGGGTGGGGGGCTGTCCAGAGGGTTGGGGGGTGTCCAGGGGGGTGTCCAAGCAGGTCGGGGGTGGGGGTTGTGTCCAGGAGGGGTGGGGGGCTGTCCAGAGGGGTCGGGGGTGTCCAGGGGGGTTTACACATCGATTTGTTTTATATTTCAAAATTGTTTACATTCAAATTGTGATTTTTTTCATATAAACATATATTTGTCTTATCTAAAAAATATATATATTTTTGCTATTTGTTATAGGTAATAATGAGTCGAAGTTGGATTACGGCACATCGAATGAGCAATGAATATGAGGAAGGTGTTGATGCCTTTTTGTAATTTGCTAAACGAAATGTTCCAAGTAGTGACATTTTTTTCTGTCCATGCCTGAAATGTCTGAATATGAAGAAGTTGAAAAGTAGAGAGATAAAAGATCATTTGATTTGTCATGGTTTCAATCCGAGTTACAACCCTTGGATTTGGCATGGCGAAACTGGACAGAATGTCACTGATGATAATGAATCGCAAGATGGTAACTCCGATGGAATTGAAGAAATGATTCGCGATATTGTAGCAGAACAAATTGAGATAGAACCGACAGTTGCACGTCTATATGGTGATGCCGAAAAACCATTATATCCTAGTTGTACAGATTTTACGATTTTGTCGGCGGTGTTAAGATTGATTAACCTGAAGGCGAAACATGGATGGAGTGACAGAAGTTTTACAGAGCTGCTACAATTGATGAAAGACATTCTTCCAAAAGATAACGATCTTCCAGATTCACATTATAAGGCCAAAAAAATATTATGCCCGATGGGATTGGGATACAGGAAAATACATGCCTGTCCGAATGACTGCATTATATATAGGAAGGAATATGAATTTCTGAAAGAGTGTCCTAAATGTGGGACATCACGGTATAAGGTGAAAGAAAAATCACAAGCTGATGTAGAGATTACAAAGCTCCCTTCAAAGGTATTTTGGTATCTTTCTATAATTCCTCGTTTCAAATGTTTATTTGCTAATTCACATGATGCAAAAAGGTTAAGATGGCATGCTGATGAGCGGGTATGTGATGGAAAAATACGTCATCCAGCTGATTGTCCACAATGGAAGAAAATTGATGCCCAGTACCCTACATTTGGAAATGAAATTAGAAATCTGAGACTAGGCTTGTGCACAGATGGAATGAATCCATACCGAACCCTCAGTAGCACACATAGTTCATGGCCTGTTTTATTGGTAATTTACAACCTCTCTCCTGAAGTTTGTATGAAGCGCAAATATGTCATGTTGAGTATCATGATCTCTGGTCCAAAGCAACCGGGCAATGATATTGATGTATACTTGTCACCGTTGATTGATGATTTGAAACTGTTATGGGCTGATGGTATTAGGGTGTATGATTCTTATAAAATGGAATATTTTCAACTGCATGCAATGCTTCTATTCACTATAAATGACTTCCCAGCATATGGAAATTTGTCTGGATACAGTGTTAAAGGGCATAAATCATGTCCAATTTGCGAACAAAATACGTCATATTGTCAATTGCATCATGGGAGGAAAACAGTGTACATGGGTCATCGAAAGTTTTTGCCTATGGATCACCCTTATAGAAGACTAAAAAAGGTATTCAATGGCTCACAAGAATTTGATACTGCTCCTCAACCTTTATCCCCAGAATTGTATTTTGAGAGGGTGAAAAACCTTGATGTGACATTGGGAAAGACACAGAAATCTGGTAATGATAGACATATTTGGAAGAAAAGGTCAATATTTTTTGAGCTACCATATTGGAGGTATCATGAAGTCAAACATAATATTGATGTCATGCACGTGGAGAAGAATATCTGTGATTCTTTGATCGGAACATTGCTAGATATTAAAGGAAAGACAAAAGATGGGTTGAATGCAAGGTTAGACCTACTGTCAATGGGAATACGTTTGGAGTTAGCTCCCACTCCTAAAGGAAGACGAACATTTCTTCCCCCGGCTTGTCATACATTATCGAAGAGGGAGAAAAGTAGCTTCTGTCAGTGTCTTCATGATATCAAAGTGCCTCAAGGTTATTCTTCAAATGTAAAAAATTTTGTCTCATTGAAAGACTTGAAGTTGATAGGTATGAAATCACATGATTGTCACGTCATGATGCAACAAATTCTACCAGTTGCACTACGTGGAATATTGCCCATCCGTGTCAGAAAGACTATAATGAGGTTGTGTTATTTTTTCAATTCAGTTTGCAACAAGGCGATTGATGTGAATGCTTTGAACATTTTGGAAAAGGATGCAATTTTTATACTTTGTCATTTGGAAATGTATTTTCCTCCAACTTTTTTTGATATGATGGTGCATTTAATGATTCATCTGGTTCGAGAAATAAGGCTTTGTGGACCTTTATATCTTCGTTGGATGTATCCTTTTGAAAGGTATATGAAAATATTAAAGGGATATGTTAAAAATCCATATCGACCTGAAGCCTCCATTATTGAAAAGTATATTTCTGAGGAGGTAGCAGAGTTTTGTACGAGCTACTTGGCTACGGCGCAACACATAGGTTTGCCTCCATCTCGCCATGAACGGGTTAATAATGAGGGAAAGGGGATTCGTGGCTTTAAAGTCAAATCACTTTCAGCTGAACATATGAAGAAGTTAGAATCATACATCTTGAATAACATAGCTGATGTTCAACCGTATATCACATTGCATATTAATGAGTTGAAACAATGTCATCCAAAGAAGAAAGAAATGTGGATTTTGAATGAGCACAACAAAACTTTTTTGCCATGGTTTAAAAAGACCTTGCTTGGTAGATCAGATGTATCAGAGACATTAAAATGGATAGTGGGTGGTCCATCTTTAAATGTGATAACATGGTCCGCTTATGACATTAATGGCTATACATTTCATACGAAAGCTCAGGACAATAGAAGTGCAGTTCAGAATAGTGGTGTATTGGTGTTTGCAGAAGCAATGCATTTTTCGAGTGCTAAGGACAGAAACCCAATTTCGGCATCAAGTGCATATTATGGAGTGATTGAAGACATATGGGAGGCTGATTACTTTAAAATTAAAGTTCCCATTTTTAACTGTAAATGGTTTATCGGTAACAACAGTGTCAGACACGATGAATTTGGAATGACACTTGTTAATATGAATAGATTGGAAGACACAGCTGATTCTTTTATAATGGAAACACATGCCAAACAAATTTTCTATGTAGTAGATCAATCAGATATGCAGTGGGCTGTTGTTTTACAAGGGAAAAACCAATATGTTGGTGAGGATGAATTTGATGAAGATGCTGATTTATGTGAGATCCCTACTTCCATGGAAAGATTAACAGAACATAATGATGAGTATGTTGAAGACATGGTTTGTGCCATAAGGAACGATCACGACGAAGGAATTTGGGAAAACAATCCAACTGTACATTCCTAAAATCACAGGTAACACAAGTTTATTTCTTGTTTACATTTAGTTGTTTCATATAATGTTAGATACTGTAAATTTTTTACTTATTAAAACATGTATCAAACCAAAATGATAAAACAATAAAAACCGTAAAGAGGAGAAGTCCTGGGCGCACCGGCTGGCCAGTCGTGGATCACCGGTTGGCCGGTGGTCCAGAACAAAGCTCTGTCTGGTCCACCGGCCGGCCTGTGCTGAGCCAGTGGCCGGCCGGTGGACCAGACAGAGAGCCTTCCTCTCTGTCTGGATCACCAGCAGCCGGCCGGTGTTGAGCCAGCGGCCGGCCGGTGGTTCAGACAGAGAGGAAGGCTCTCTGTCTGGTCCACCGCCCGGCCGCTGGATCACCACCGGCCGGCCGGTGGACCAGACAGAGAGCCTTCCTCTCTGTCTGGATCACCAGCGGCCGGCCGGTGGTCCAGACAGAGAGGAAGGCTCTCTGTCTGGTCCACCGGCCGGCCGGTGGTGATCCAGCGGCCGGCCGGTGGCACCAGGCAGTGGGAAAGTCTACTGCCTGGGTCCTCCGGCTGGCCGGTGAGCTCACACCGGTGGACTCAGTGAGTCCACTTTTCAGCTTTCTTGGGCCAACTCCTTGGCAACCTTTTGCCTGTGTTTACCATGTTTATCATTGTTTAACATTCTTACCATATTACCAATGTTTACTATTATGTAATTTAGTACACTTTTCTATTTGTGAACTAATGTTTGTTTTTTTGATTTGAAGGAAAATGACAGATCAATCAGTTGATCAGCCACATGATTCTGGAGATGAGCATATTGGTCATACATATGGGGAGGAACATTCACATGCTCCTATTACGAAAAAGAGTTCAAAGGTTGGTAAGCGTGGGTGCACACGTTTACCAAAATTATCACTTGCCCGTACGAAGGAGGAGAGGATAGTCGTGGAGTTTGATGATGATGATCTTCCTAGAGGTCCAAATGCTAAAGATTTTAATGGTTTTGTAGCAACTCAGGCTAAGAGAAAAGTAAGCATTCTCTATGATGATTGGAGAAGTGTGGATAAGGCGATAATTTCTCAGCTGTGGGAGACCATTTTGGTAAGATCTTTTGCTATTGTTTGACTGTTCTTTAAATGTTTCTAGTATATATAATATTTTTAACCTCTTTTTTATCAGATGACATTTGATATTCCTGACACTGGAGGAGTCAGGAAGAAATGCTTATCATTGGCTGCTAGGAGATGGAGGGATTTCAAATCAACCCTCTCATCTGATTTCATTTATGGTCATAGGAGTCGTGAGAATCCATGTCGTATATATCCTTTTATAGATGAAGACACATGGAGACAATTTTTTGAAAGTAGAAGAAAAGAATCATTTTTGGTAAGGGCAATGTAAACTTTTATAAGCTTTCTTATATAAATGATCTTATTATTGTTTTGTTAATGATTACTTATTCTTAATTTACAGCAAACAAGGAAAGCTCATCAAGAGATCCAATCTAAAAATGTATACCCTCATAGTTTATCTCGGGGAGGGTATGCATTATTGGAAGAACAAATGATGGCAGAAAAATTTCAACAACTAAGAGCTGAGTCTTCAAGCTCTGGAGAGGTGGCCCCTCCATCCCCTCCATCTAGACATGAGAAATGGAAAAGAGCTCGGAAGGGAAAAAAAGGACAATATCTTTCGGAAGAATCAAGACTCGTAGTTGAGAGGATTGTAAGATATCTATTTTATTTATTTAAGTTTACTATTTTCGTCATATATTTCCAATCATTATAGAAATGTTCAATTAATTATTACAGGACTCTCTTGAGGAGCAGAGTTCACAGGGGACATTTACACCATCTGGGAGGGAAGATATTTTATCTATGGCATTGGGAAAGCCCGAACATCCTGGCCGTGTAAGAGGATATCCGGCAGGTCTATCGGTAAGAAAAGTGTTGCAACGTTCCTCAACTTCTAACGTTGAGGGAGTTTATAAAAAAAAAATAGAATCCTTGGAGGCTGAAGTCCATAATATTAATGCGACAATGGAGGACAAGATTAGAGCATCGGTGCAGTTAATGTTTGCAGACTTGCAAAGACAATTTCAGGGTGCAGCTCCCACTCCACCTCTCCCAGTAGCTCCCACTCCCCCACCTCAGCCTGTGGACCCCATTTTTGATCCTCCTCCTCCGCCGCAGCTACCTACTTATTGTGAGTTGTATGTTGATGATCCTCAACATCATATAGTTGCATATGGGATGGTATATTGTATAGGAGATACAGTTCATCATCAACAGTTAGAGGTAGAGAATCAGAGGGTCACTGTACAGGATATTATAGATAGATCAGCTCGGATACCATTACCTACAGATGAGGTGACGACAGTTGGACATAGTATCGGCCATTTTTTACTTTGGCCATCCAGACTTCTTCGACTCATTACCATAGAGGTACGGATGTTATATCTTTTATTTTATATTTTTATTAATGTTTTATCATTTGAAAACTAATATATTTTTCAATTTATTTTTACAGGAATACTTCAAAGGTAAAGAAATACTGTATAGAAAACAACAAAGACAGATAGCTATGACATCAGATGCAGATACTAGCAGTCTTGACAAATTGTCAAGATATTCAAATTTGTTGGCGGATCATTATGACTTTACAATGGAAGCTCATGTCTGTGGACGTGAACTATGTGTGGGGATTATGAAAACTGATATCATGGAGTTTGTCACTGGAGATAAGTTGGGCATCAACGTGGTGAAAATTTTTATCATGTAAGTCTTAACACCTTTTCCTTGTATTATATTTATTAAAAATGTATACTTATGTCTGCTTTGTATTAGGTATCTGTATAAAATTTGTGAGAGGAATGAGCTGACAGATGTATATGGATTCGTGGACCCACAATTGATTTCCCCTGAAGCATGTGCATTGGATGAGGAACAAAGAATGCTTTATATTGCTGATAGATTTGAAAAGAATGTAATCACACAGTGTTGGATGATGCCTTTTTGTGAGAGGTATGAAACACATCCCTCTCAAAGAGTTAATTATCTTTTAACATAAAAAACCACTAACGTTAAATTTCCTTTTATCAGGGATCATTGGATGTTAGGGGTTTTTTGCCCTAGGGAGAAAACACTTTATTGGATATGCTCTCTCCATGATGATGTGCGAGAAAGTTTTAAGAATATATTGGAAACGTAAGTTTCAATTTCACAATAGTTTTATATATTATAATGAATTTTAAATTTACCCCATTCGTATTATTTTCTAACAGGGCATGGGTCCACTTTCGAAAAAGTGCAAAGAAAAGGAATTTCAAGATCAAATATGTACATGCGAAGGTAAATATCCATTTATAATTTGTACATTTTGATTTATTACATAAAAATAATATATTTAATTTACACTCATTCAAATAGAAATGTCATGAGCAACAAGGCATCATCGAATGCGGATATTACATGTTAAGATTTATGTATGAAATAATAACAACTGGGACAGTTCTGAGTTTTGACCTGGTAAGATTTACTCTTTCTCATAATATTTCAATTTGATTTATTCATTATACACGTTGACTAATATCCTTTTCCTTTGTAGCTTTTTGATGACCCTCAACCCTTTACTGCTGAAGATATCAAACGCTTACAAGTGGAGTGGTCAAATTATTTTACAGGTTTGATTGACTTTTAGTTGTTTGTAATGTAAAATGTAATTTTGAATATTGTCAATGTAATTGTGTATTTCATAGTCGTTTAGGTTGGATTTAGTTTTTTTTTAAGTTGACAGTGTAAGTTTTGAATGTTATATAAGTGAATGTTTAATTTTTCTCTACTTCTTGTTTTGGTCTACTGTTGATGGTTTTTCTGGTCTGGATTTTGGTATGGGGGGAGAGGTTCCAAGGGGGTGGGTGGGTGTTTGGGGGGTTTCCAAGGGATATGGGAGGGGTGTCCAAGGTGTGTTTGGGGCTGTCCTAGGGGTCGGGGGGGTGTAAATGAGGTGGGAGTTCTGTCCAAGGGGCCGGTTGGGTGTAAATGAGGGTGGGGGGGCTGTCCAAGGGGTGGGGGGGTGTCCAAGGGGTGGGGGGTGTCCAAGGGATATGGGAGTGGTGTCCAAGGTGTCTGGGAGTTCTGTCCAAGGGGCCGGTTGGGTGTAAATGAGGGTGGGGGGGCTGTCCAAGGGGTGGGGGGTGTCCAAGGGGTGGGGGTGTCCAAGGGATATGGGAGGGGTGTCCAAGGGGTGTTTGGGGCTGTCCAAGGGCTCGGGGGGGTGTCCAGGGGTCGGGGGGTGTCCAAGGGGTCTGGGAGGGCTGTCAAGGTGTGGGGGGGGGGGTGTCCAATGGGTGTTTGAGGCTGTACTAGGGGTCTTGGGGGTGTAAATGAGGGTGGGGGGCTGTCCAAGGGGTGGGGGGTGTCCAAGGGGTGGAGGGTGTCCAAGGGATATGGGAGGGGTGTCCAATGGGTGTTTGAGGCTGTACTAGGGGTCGTGGGGGTGTAAATGAGGGTGGGGGGGCTGTCCAAGGGGTGGGGGTGTCCAAGGGTTGTGGTGGGGCTCCAATGTGGTGGGGGAGGGCTGGCCAGGTTGTTAGGTGGGTATAGATGAGGGTGGGGTTCAGTTGGGGCTTGGGGGAGGGCTGGCATGGTTATTTTTGTTTGGTTTCTGGTTGCTTTTTGGTGAGAGCAGTGCAATTATTTAAAAAAAATTGTTTCACGTCGGTTATTTTATAACCGACGTGGTAAATAAATCGGTAGGGGTTTATCACGTCGGGTTTTTCTAGAACCGACGTGCTAAAAGGCCTGGGAATCGATTTACCACGTCGGTTATTGGATAACCGACGTGCTAAAACATTTCCTAGGCCTTTTTATCACGTCGGTTATTTAAGAAACCGACGTGATAATAGGCCAGGGGAAGGGTTTATCACGTCGGTTATGACATAACCGACGTGATAAATGATATCCCAGGCGTTTTATCATGTCGGTTTAGGGAATAACCGACGTGATAAAGCCCCCCCGCGCATATTTATCACGTCGGTTATTATATGAACCGACGTGATAACCACCGTGATGTTAGGGATATTACGTCGGGTTTTAAATAACCGACGTAAAAAACGTTATTTATAACGTCGTCCGTATTAACGTCGCCTAAAACCCGACGTAAATAATAAAAAATAACCGACGTAAAAAATGTTTTCTGCACTAGTGTATACCCATGGTTTTCTTAAACCATGGGTATAGGTCTATTTTCCAGTAGTGAAAGGATGGGAGGTCAGACTCATCACACCTTTTTTAGGGGAATTATTGTCTACTCAGGGACTCTCTTTATAGATTTAAGTTATGTTCGTGAATCCTTTTTACATTACCAAGTATAAAATGAGATTTCCTTCAGATCTGACAATCAATGATTAAATATGTAGGAAATTTAGAGAATCTTTTATATGTATTCTAGGTTCTTCATTGATAGAGAATCATCTGTATTTATTAGAGATTCTTGGTCAATGGTATCCTTCGACACATTTATATACAAGTCTCTTGGTCATTATGATGACCATGATGGTTTTAAAGCCACTCAGTGGGGCACTTGAAGTTTATTGTCATTCCGAAGGACAAGGATTATTTCAGAGTTGGGGTCGAACCCGAAAATCGGCTACCTACGTATCCTTTGTTTATAAAAGGAATCATAACCCATGTAGTTCGAGTAAGGAAGTATTCTAACGACCCGAAATTTTGATTAAATCATGTTTCCTAATTTTATGTGTTATTTTATTTTATTTTTATACTCAACAAAAATGTTTCATTTGATAACATGAGTATAATTAAAATGAGACCATTGGGTTTTGACTATTATATGACCATTGGTCAATATGACCGCTAGAAACTAAATGTTTTGATTATTGTCTCTAAATACAAGTAATCTTGTATAATTATTATAGAAAGAAGATTCAATGGCCTCACCCAGTAGTCTTGGACCAATCGAAGCCTATCTAACAGAACTTGGGAAGGAGGTAGCACCATTGGGCTTTGCTCTAGACCAAACCCAAGCCGAACTTCATCGTGTGAAGCTAGAACAGAATCACCTTCGCGAGAAGTTCAAAATGATAGAAATTACTACTCGTGTGATGTTGGTCGAGCCTCCCTCAGATTCTCTCACCTTAGCACACCTTACACTTAGGTCCTATGCTGGTGTGCTAAGGGTAAATGTAAGGAGACCGTAATTGCCTTGTGTAATTCTTTGTTTTAAATAAAAATTGGGATTTCTTCTTATGATGAAGTTTATGAATTCTCAAGTGTCCGGATAAATATAGTATGCATATTTTTGATGATTTTAGAAAAAGGATATTTTAAAAATGCTTAGGTAAACCTCAAATAATTGAAAATTCATAATGATTTTCAAAAAATGGTCTTCTACAATTATGTTCCGAACGAAATTTAGAGTCTAATAAGATCAACTTGATTTTTGATGAATAGTAAATTATGAATAGTGATTTTAATATTAGGATTAGTAATGTGTCCAAATGGATTAGTAATCTCACTTAAATAAAGTATTAATATAATCTAGGAACCTTGATTAAGTAATGTGATTCAATAAAATGGTTAAACAACGGTTTCATAAATTATTATTCATGTATTAGTTTTTTCGGTGAATAGTGTTTTTTAATTAAAAAATAAATTAAAAATATTTAGAAAATTATTTTTATAAAATGGATTTCATTTTTGAACTCAGAGCATCGATATTATGTTAAGGTAATTTTTGGGGATTTTTCTGAAAAAAATGAATTTTCGGTGAATAGTGTATTTATTTAAAAAATAAATTTAAAATATTTAGAAAATTATTTTTATAAAATGGAGTTCATTTTTTAAATCATAGCACTGATATTTGGTTAAGGTGAAAGTTTGAGATTTTTCTGAGAAAGTTGAATTTTCAGTGAATAGTAAAAATACAGTTTTAGGGTTTCGGTATGTTTAATGACATCATAACTGTGTCATGATGATTTCATTAGATATTTTATGGGTTGGCTGACAGAAGTTGATGAATTATTGTATGGGGGCCCCATGTGGCCTAACTCCATTGGAAATATCTTTGGAGAGAAAATGGTTTTGAGAAAACCACTTGCGAGGTGTCCCTTGGCCATTAATGCCTTGTCCCCTCACTTTTCCTATAAATACCAAGCCATTCTCTCATCCTTTGGACTCCAAAATCATTCTCAACGAAGTTCTGGTCTCTTTGCCTACCAAGGAGTCCTCCCAAGGTGCCCTCAAGCCTCTCAAGGTCCCAACCATTGAGTTTTAAGAGTTACGTTTATGGTAAGGGATCCGACCTCTCTCTTTCTTTTCAAGTAATCTCTTTTATGTCATTTCGTTTATGCTCCATGTTCTTATGTTATAGGATGTTCTTTTATATTCCTCTTACTGCCCTTTTAATGTTTATATAATGAGATATCCTCTCTTACTCTCATTATTTCGTTTTATGATTGTTTAAGTGGCGTCGTTAGGCTGCCGAAATTTTTGTAACAGATTCTTTCTCCCTTCTCATTTTTCATGATCTACTTTCATGTCAAGTCTTTCAAGCTCCCTTTTTATTATGTTGGGTTATTATCTCTATATCTATAATAAAGATCTTTTATGATCATATGATGAGAGACCCTATTTGATCTCTTCAATTCAGTATTTTGATGTTTTAAGTGGCGCCGTTAGGCTGCCGATTTGTTTAGTGGTTCTTTCACCCTTCTCATTTTCAAGTTATACTTTCATGTCAATACTTTCAAGTTAACTTTTTATTATGTTGGGGTATTATCTATATATCTATAATACTGATATTTTATTATCATATGATTAGAAACCCCATTTGATCACTTCAATTAAACATTTTGAAGTTTTAAGTGGCGTCGTTATGCTGCCGAATTTTTAAGGGATTCTTTCACCTTTCTCATTTTTCAAAATTCTACTTTAATGTCAAGTCTTGAACGTACCTTTTTCTAATGTTGGGGTATGATATCTATATCTATCATACTGATCTTTTATGTTCATATTATGAGAGACCCTTTTTTATATCATCAATTCATTTTTGGTTGAGGTTTTTGTGACGCCGTTAGGCTGCCCGATTTTCATAAGAGAAATCTTATTTTTGTCTTCCTTTCATGCTCTTCATTTCATATGGTATATTTTCAAATTTCATTACCATGTTCATAAATCCCTTATATTCTGTCCCTCTACTATTTTATGGGTCATTTATGAATGTTTGACCCATGTCCCCTCTCTTTTCAACGTTTTCTAAAACCCTGTAACGTAACCGTTGTGCTGCAGAATTTTCGTCTCAAAATGCCTCTCTCTTTTTCTCCAAATTAATTCATGTTATTAAGTGAATACTCAAAGATATTATTTCTATAGGGGTATTCACATATATATCAAAATGTTCTATTTTTAAATTCTGGGATTTACATACATGAAACCCGCTTTCCCTTTCCGTGGGTTTAAAGTGACATAAAGATCATGTCTTTAAAGCTGTTTTTAAAACGGTATGATTATGAAATGAAACCCATTTATTTTATGCTATATGGGTTGTTTATGAAATGATTGATGATGATATATTTTTCTCACATGATAATAAATACATGTCAAGGGTGCGCCCAGATAGCGCTCCAATGCATTGGGTAAAGACTTAATCTCTAGAGATGACCTTTTAGACAGATACCTTGGTGAATAACCTTGGTAATTTTTAATGAAACCTTGGGGATGGACCTTGGTGAAAAGAAATTATTTTCAATATTAAATGTTGTATCCACATATTAAAGTTATGAAAATTTTTATTTTTATTATGATATGCCTCACGATTTCTTTCTCATGCCTTAAAGTTTTTTTTCATGACATTGTTGAAGTATCTCAAGTTCACATGTAAAATGTTTCTCTTGTTTCCCTTACAGGGCCTTCTGATCACCCTTTCTATTGATGTATGTCCCCATGTTATGAGATGAAGTAATAAACCTAGGATTAACATGAGTATAAGCCTCTTAAGTGTTTAAGAAGAATGTTTTATTTTTTCATGTTTTAGGTTCCTGGTTTCCAAGACACTAAACCTTAAAGATCCTCAGTTTTGTGTAATGTAATGAAAGTTTATGTTATAAAAAATCAGGATGCTATAGTTGGTATCAAAGGATGGTTTAGTTATTTGTGGAAATTAGGATATGAAAACTTTAGGAATAAGCCTATAGAAAATTTTATATATAGGAAATCTTCCTGGTATTGGGGTGAGTATTGAGTAATGGGTTGCCAAGAAAATACATCCCTGTCTGGATACAAGCAGGTAGAGGTGGCTCTGACATAGATGTACATAGGGGTAAAACCTGAAAACACCGCTTTGAGCTAGACTCAAATGGGAAATGGTAAATGACAATGGGCCTTGCTGCACTCTTGGTTACGACACTCTTGGGGGATATGCTTTGGTAAATTCCTAAGCTTAGTATGAACCATTGTTAAAAGAACAATGATAAAATAAAATAAAGATTCACATAAGAATATATGATCATGGATAACCTATATGGGAACCAAGAGGATCACAAGTTAGGGTATAATTTTCTTCTACATGTTATCCTTATATGCTTTAAGTTCCTTTTCATGATTATTGGATAAGTATTTAAGCCCCTAATTATAGTTTCTCTTCTTAGTTAATGGTGGGAAATGGAAGAACATGTCCCAACAACCAATGTGATAGGAAATGTGACGATTGCCATATTAATATGACAGAGATGATTAGGGGATTAAAATATGATTATTATTTTGGAAGACGTTCACTATTTTGGGGACCCTATATGATTGAGCTAAATAGATTACTATGGTATTTTCATTAAGGAGTGAGGATGGCTTATATTTTGAAGAATCGATGAATTTAAGGTGGACTTATAGTAATTTAGGTTACTTATGGGAATGATTAACCTATCTTGGGTAAAATATGTTTAGGTTAGCTAATTTTGTTATAAGATGTTAGGAGTGGTTGATGTTGTTTGGAGATGAACAATGAAGGTTATTTTGTAAGACTATGTTATCAAATCCTTCTTGTATTTGGGTTTCAATCTTAGATTGGTTTATTTGTAGGAATTTTAAGGACCGTTATTTATGGAATGTTATATGATGAACTTTGGGTAGTACCATGGAACTTTGAAGATTTAAAATTAGTTTCCATTCCTATGGGATTCATTATTTTTGAATATTTGTTTTACCTTACTCTTTCTATTTTTGGGATAATGTTTAAAGATAGAAGAAATAGATAGTTAATATTTTGTGGATTATGTGATTCCTTAGAAGATGATTCTTGTGTTTGGATGAGACAAAGTAGTTTTGAATGCTCATCATTTGGAGAAAAGATTATTTTCGGTAGAAACTTATTAAAGGATGAAACTCTACATGAAGGTAGGTATATTTTCCTACATTTTTGTCCTATGTAGTAAATGAATTCCTCAAAATTATGAAATGGAATGTAAAACAAAAACGTTGTTGGTTTACGTTTCCTACTAGGTAATCAAAGACCGTTTTGAAACATCATAAGTTTGGGACTTTCTTATGGTTAAATTTATCATAATCATGTTTTCTATCACTCTCCCTCAGAACTTGACCCTTTGTTTTCTCCTCCATGTCCATGTTTTCCTACATGGAATCCTAGTGTGGGTTAACTCGGGTGACCTTTGTACTTCCCTTTAATTCTTTTAAAGTATTAGTTTTACTGAATCCTTTTCCGCTGTGGGACTTTCAATGAAATTTAAAAACCTAATTTTAAAAATGGCGAGGACGCAATTTATTAATGGGGGAAGATTGTAACGACCCTAAATTTTGAGTAAATCATGTTTCCTAATTTTATGTGTTATTTTATTTTGTTTTTATACTCAACAAAAATGTTTCATTTGATAACATGAGTATAATTAAAACGAGACCATTGGGTTTTGACTTTTATATGACCATTGGTCAATATGACCGCTGGAAACTAAACGTTTTGATTATTGTCTCTAAATTCAAGTAATCTTTCTTAATTATTATAGAAAGAAGATTCAATGGCCTCACCCAGTAGTCTTGGACAAATCGAAGCCCATCTAACAGAACTTGGGAAGGAGGTAGCACCACTGGGCTTTGCTCTGGACCAAACCCAAGCCGAACTTCATCGTGTGAAGCTATAACGGAATCTTCTTCGCGAGAAGTTCAAACTGATAGAAATTACTACTCGTGTGATGTTGGCTGAGCCTCCCTCAGATTCTCTCACCTTAGCACACCTTACACTTAGGTCCTATAGTGGTGTGATAAGGGGCTATGTAAGGAGACCGTAACTGCCTTGTGTAATTCTTTGTTTTAAATAAAAATTGGGATTTCTTCTTATGATGAAGTTTATGAATTGTCAAGTGCCCGGATAAATATAGTATGCATATTTTTGATGATATTACAAAAATTATATTTTAAAAATGTTAAGGTAAACCTCAAATAATTAAAAATGTTTAATGATTTTCAAAAAATGGTCTTCTACAATTATGTTCCGTATGAAATTTAGAGTCTAATAATATCAATTTGATTTTTGATGAATAGTGATTTTATGATTAGGATTAGTAATGTGTCCAAATGGATTAGTAATCTCACTTAAAGAAAGTATTAATATAATCCAGGAACCTTGATTAAGTAATGTGATTCAATAAAATGGTTAAATAACAGTTTCATAAATTATTATTCAAGTATTAGTTTTTTTGGGTGAATAGTTTTCTTTAATTAAAAATTAAATTAAAAATATTTAGAAAATTATTTTTATAAAATTGATTTCATTTTTGAACTCAGAGAATCGATATTATGTTAATGTAATTTTGGGGGATTTTTATGAAAAAAATGATTTTTTGGTGAATTTTGTATTTATTTTAAAAATAAATTGAAAATATTTAGAAAATTATTTTTATAAAATGGAGTTCATTTTTGAAATAAGAGCATCGATATTTGGTTAAGGTGAAATTTTGAGATTTTTCTGAGAAAGTTGAATTTTCAGTGAATAGTAAAAATACAGTTTTAGGGTTTCGGTATGTTTAATGACATCATAACTGTGTCATGATGATGTCATGAGATATTTTATGGGTTGGATGACCAAAGGTGATGAATTATATTTTGGGGGACCATGTGGACTAACTACATGGGAAATATCTTGGGAGAGCACTTGGTTTTGAGAAAACCACTTGTGAGGTGTCCCTTGGCCATTAATCCCTTGTCCTCTCACTTTCCCTATAAATACCAACCCATTCTCTCATCCTTTGGACTCCAAAATAATTCTCAACGAAGTTATGGTCTCCTTAACTCCCAAGGAGACCTCCCAAGGTTCCTTCAAGCCTCTCAAGGTCCCAACCTTTGAGTTTTAAGAGTTACGTTTAAGGAAAGGGATCCGACCTCTCTCTTTATTTTCATGTAATCTCTTTTATGTCATTTCATTTATTCTCAATGCTATTATGTTAAAGGATGTTTTTTTATATTAATATTACTGCCCTTTTAATGTTAATATAATGAGATATCCCCTCTTACTCTCATTATTTCGTTTTATGAATGTTTAAGTGGCGTCGTTAGGCTGCCGAAATGTTTGTAACGAATTCTTTCTCCCTTCTCATTTTTCATGATCTACTTTCATGTCACGTCTTTCAAGATCCCTTTTTATTATGTTGGGGTATGATATATATATCTATCATACTGATATTTTATGATCATATGATGAGATACCCTATTTGATCTCTTCAATTCAGTATTTTGATGTTTTAAGTGGCGCCGTTAGGCTGCCAAATTTTTAAGTGGTTATTTCACCCTTCTCGTTTTCAAGTTCTACTTTCATATAAAGACTTTCAAATCAATTTTTATTATGTTGGGGTATGATATCTATATCTATCATACTGATCTTTTATGATCATATGATGAGAGACCCCATTTGATCTCTTCAATTCAGTATTTTGAAGTTTTAAGTGGCATCGTTAGGCTGCCGAATTTTTAAGGGATTATTTCACCTTTCTCATTTCTCAAAGTTCTAACTTCATTTCAATTCTTGAAAGTCCCATTTTCTTATGTTGGGGTATGATCTCTATATCTATCATACTGATATTTTATTTTCATATTATGAGAGACCCTATTTGATCTCATCAACTCATTTTTGTTTGAAGTTTATGTGACGTCGTTACACTGCGTATTTTCATAAGAGAAATCTTATTTTTTTCATCCTTTCATGTTCTTCATTTCATATGGTATATTTTCATATTTAATTACCATGTACTTAAATCCCTTATATTCTGTCCCTATACTGTTTTATGGGTCATTTATGAATGTTTTACCCATGTCCCCTCTCTTTTCAACGTTTTCTAAAACCTTGTAACGTAGTCGTTGTGCTACAGAATTTTCCTCTAAAAATGCCTCTCTCTTTTTTTCAATATTACTTCATGTTATTAAGTGAATACTCAAAGAGATTATTTCTACAGGTTTATTCACATATATATCAAAATATTATATTTTTAAATTCAGGTATTTACATACATGAAACCCGCTTTCCTTTTCCATGGGTTTAAAGTGACATAAAGATCATGTCTTTAAAGCAGTTTATAAAAAGTTATGATTATGAAATAAAACCCATTTATTTTATGCTATATGGGTTGTTTATGAAATTATTGATGATGATATATGTGGCTCACATTATAATAAAGACATGTCAAGGGTGCGCCCAGATAGCGCTCCAATGCATTGGGTAAAGACTTAATCTCTAGAGATGACCTTTTAGACTGATACCTTGGTGAATAACCTTGGTAATTTTTAATGACAACTTGGGGATGGACCTTGGTGAAACGAAATTCTTATCAATATTGAATGTTGTATCCACATATTCAAGTTATGAAAAATGTTATTTTTATTATGATATGCCACACGATTTCTTTCTCATGCCTTAATGTTATTTTTCTTGACATTGTTGAAGTATCTCAAGTTCACATGTAAAATATTTCTCTTGTTTCCCTTACTGGGCCTTATGCTCACCCTTTCTATTGATGTATGTCCCCAGGTTATGAGATTCAGTAATGAACCTAGGATGAACATGAGGAGAAGCCTTTCAAGTTTTTAGGATGAATTTGTTATGTTTTCATGTTTTATGTTCCTGGTTTCCAAGACACTAAACCTTAAAGATCCTCAGTTTTGTGTAATGTAATGAATGTTTATGTTATAAAATGTTGGGATGCTATAGTTGGTATCAAAGTATGGTTTAGTTATTTGTGGAAATTAGGCTATGAAAATTTTAGGAAGAAGCCTACAGAAACTTTTATATACTGGAAATTTTTCTGGTATTGGGGTGAGTATTGAGTAATGGGTTGCCTAGAAAATACATCCCTCTCTGGATACGAACAGGTAAAGGTGGCTCTGGCACAGATGTACATAGGGGTAAAACCCGAAAACTCCGCTTTGAGCTATAATCCAACGGTAATTGGTACAAGACAATGGGACATGCAGCACTTTTGGTTACGACACTCCTGGGGGATATGATTTGGTAAATTCATAAGCATAGTATGAACCATTGTTAAAGGAAAAAAGATTAAATAAAATAAATATTGACATAAGAATATATGATAATGGATAACCTAGATGGGAACCTAGGGGATCACAAGTTAGGGTATACTTTTCTTCTACAAGTTATCCTTATGTTCTTTAAGTTACTTTTCATGATTATTGGCTAAGTATTTAAGCCCCTAATTATACATTCTCTTCTTAGTTAATGGTGGGAAATGGAAGAAATGTCCCAACAACCAATGTGATAGGAAATGCGACGATTGCCGTATTAATATGACAGAGATGATTAGGGGATTAAAAGATGATTATTATTTTGGAAGATGTTCACTATTTTGGGGACCCTATATGATCGAGGTAAATAGATTACTACGGTATTTTCATTGGGGAGTATGGTTGGATTATATTTTGAAGAATCGATGAATTTAAGGTGGACTTATGGTAATTTAGGTTACGTATCGGAATGATTAACCTATCTTGGGTAAAATATGTTTAGGTTAGATACTTTTGTTATAAGATGTTAGGAGTGGTTGATGTTTTTTGGAGATGAACAATGAAGTTTATTTTGGAAGACTATGTTATCTAATCCTTCTTTTATTTGGGTTTCAATCTTCGTTTGGTTTATTTTGAGGAATTTTAAGGATCGTTATTTATGGAATGGTCTATGATGAACTTTGGGTAGTACCACAGAACATTGGAGATTTAAAAGTAGTTTCCATTCCTATGGGATTCATTATTTTTGAGGAGTTGTTTTACCTTACCCTTTCTGTTATTGGGATAATTTTTAAAGACAGAAGAAATAGATAGTTAATCTTTTGTGGATTATGTGATTCTCTAGAAGATTATTCTCATGTTTTGATGAGACCAAGTAGTTTTGAATGCTCATCGTTTGGAGAAAAGATTAGTTTTGGTATAAACTTATTAAAGGATGAAACTCTACATGAAGGTAGGTATATTTTCTTATGTTTTTGTCCTATGTAGTAAATGAATTCTTCAAAATTATGAAAAGGAACATAAAAAAAACATTGTTGGTTTACATTTCCTACTAGGTAATCAAAGACTGTTTACACACATCATAAGTTTGGTATTTTCTTATGGTTAACTTTCTCCAAATATTTATTTCTATCACTCTCCCTCAGAACTTGACCCTTTGTCTTCTCCTCCATGTCCATGTTTTCCTACATGGAATCCTAGTGTGGGTTAACTCGGGTGACCTTTGTACTTCCCTTTCTTTCTTTTAAAGTAATAGTTTTACTGACTCCTTTTCCGATGTGGGACTTTCAATGAAATTTCAAAACCCAATTTTAAAAATTGCGAGAATGCAATTTCTTAAGGGGGGAAGATTCTAATGACCCAAAATTTTGAATAAATCATGTTTCCTAATTTTATGTGTTATTTTATTTTATTTTTATACTCAATAAAAATGTTCCATTTGATAACATGAGTATAATTAAAATGAGACCATTGGGTTTTGACTTTTATATGACCATTGGTCAATATGACCGCTGTAAACTAAACGTTTTGATTATTGTCTCTAAATACAAGTAATCTTGGTTAATTATTATAGAAAGAAGATTCAATGGCCTCACCCAGTCGTCTTGGACCAATCTAAGCCCATCTAACAGAACTTGGGAAGGAGGTAGCACCACTGGGCTTTGCTGTGGACCAAACCCAAGCTGAACTTCATCGTGTGAAGCTAGAACAGAATTGCCTTCGCGAGAAGTTCAAACTGATAGAAATTACTACTCGTGCGATTTTGGCCGAGCCTCCCTCAGATTCTCTCACCTTAGCACACCGTACACTTAGGTCCTATGCTGGTGTGATAAGGGGCTATGTAAGGAGACCGTAACTACCTTGTGTAATTCTTTGTTTTAAATAAAAATTGGGATTTCTTCTTATGATGAAGTTTATGAATTCTCAAGTGTCCGGATAAATATAGTATATCTATTTTTGATTATTTTAGAAAAAGGGTAATTTGAAAATGTTTAGGTAAACCTTAAATAATTAAAAATGTGTAATGATTTTCAAAAAATGGTCTTCTACAATTATGTTCCCTATGAAATTTATAGTCTAATAAGATCAACTTGATTTTTGATGAATATTAAATTATGAATTGTGATTTTTTGATTAGGATTAGTAATGTGTCAAATGGATTAGTAATCTCACTTAACTAAAGTATTAATATAATCTAGGAACCTTGATTAAGTAATGTGATTCAATAAAATGGTTAAAAAACGGTTTCATAAATTATTATTCAAGTATTAGTTTTTTTGGTTGAATAGTTTTTTTTAATTAAAAATTAAATTAAAAATATTTAGAAAATTATTTTTATAAAATGGATTTCATTTTTTAACTCAGAGCATCGATATTATGTAAATGTAATTTTTGGGGATTTTTCTGAAAAAAATGAATTTTCGTTGAATCGTGTATTTATTTAAAAAATAAATTAAAAATATTTAGAAAATTATTTTTATAAAATGGAGTTCATTTTTGAAATCAGAGCATTGATATTTGGTTAAGGTGAAATTTTGGGATTTTTCTGAGAAAGTTGAATTTTCAGTGAATAGTAAAAATACAGTTTTAGGGTTTCGGTATGTTTAATGACATCATAACTGTGTCATGATGATGTCATGAGATATTTTATGGGTTTGAAGACCAATGTTGATGAATTATAGTATTGGGCGACCCATGTGGCCTAACTCCATGGGAAATATCTTGGGAGAGCACAAGGTTTTGAGAAAACCACTTGTGAGGTGTCCCTTGGCCATTAATGCCTTGTCCCCTCACCTTCCCAATAAATACCAAGCCATTCTCTCATCCTTTGAACTAAAAAATCATTATCAACGAATTTTTTGTCTCCTTACCAACCAAGGAGTCCTCCCAAGGTTCCCTCAAGCCTCTCAAGGTCCCAACCTTTGAGTTTTAAGAGTTACATTTAAGGTAAGGAATCCGACCTCTCTCTTTCTTTTCAAGTAATCTCTTTTATGTCATTTCGTTTATGCTCCATGTTATTATGTTAAAGGATGTTCTTTTATATTCCTCTTACTGACTTTTTAATTTTCATATAATGATAGATCCCCTCTTACTCTCATTATTTCTTTTTATGAATTTTTAAGTGGCGCCGTTAGGCTGCCGAAAGTTTTGTAACAGATTCTTTCTACCTTCTCATTTTTCATGATCTACTTTCATGTCAAGTCTTTCAAGCTCCCTTTTTATTATGTTGGGTTATGATCTCTATATCTATCATAATGATCTTTTATGATCATATGATGAGAGACCCCATTTGATCTCTTCAATTCAGTATTTTGAAGTTTTAAGTGGCGATGTTAGGCTGTCGAATTTTTTAGTGGTTCTTTCACCCTTCTCGTTTTCAAGTTCTACTTTCATGTCAAGAATTTCAAGTTACCTTTTTATTATTTTGGGGTATGATATCTATATCTATCATACTGATCTTTTATGATCATATGATTAGAGACCCCATTTTATCTCTTCAATTCAGTATTTTGATGTTTTAAGTGGCGTCGTTAGGCTGCCGAATTTTTAAGGGATTCTTTCACCTTTCTCATTTTACAAAGTTCTACTTTCATGTCAAGTCTTGAAAGTCCATTTTTCTTATGTTGGGTTATGATCTCTATATCTATAATACTGATATTTTAGGTTCATATGATGAGAGACCCTCTTTGATCTCATCAATTCATTTTTGGTTGACGTTTATGTGACGCCGTTAGGCTGCCGAATTTTCATAAGAGAAATCTTATTTTTGTCTTCAATTCCTGCTCTTAATTTCATATGGTATATTTTCAAATTTAATTACCATGTTCTTAAATCCATTATATTCTGTTCTTCTACTGTTTTATGGGTCATTTATGAATGTTTGACCCATGTCCCCTCTCTTTTCAACGTTTTCTAAAACCCTGTAACGTAGCTGTTGTGCTTCAGAATTTGGGTCTCGAAATGCCTCTCTCTTTTTCTCAAAATTACTTCATGTTATTAAGTTAATACTCAAAGCTCTTATTTCTACAGGGGTATTCACATATATATCATAGTGTTCTATTTTTAAATTCTGGGATTTACATACATGAAACCCGCTTTCCCTTTCCGTGGGTTTAAAGTGACATAAAGATCATGTCTTTAAAGCAGTTTTTAAAACGTTATGATTATGAAATGAAACCCATTTATTTTATGCTATATGGGTTGTTTATGAAATGATTGATGATGATATATGTGGCTCACATGATAATAAATACATTTCAAGGGTGCGCCCAGATAGCGCTCCAATACATTGGGTAAAGACTTAATCTCTAGTGATGACCTTTTAGACTGATACCTTGGTGAATAACCTTGGTAATTTTTAATGAAACCTTGGGGATGGACTTTGGTGAAACACAATTACTTTCAAAATTAAATGTTGTAGCCACATCTTCATGTTATGAAAAAAAAATTATTATGATATTCCTCACGATTTCATTCTCATGCCTTAAAGTTCTTTTTCATGGCATTGTTGAAGTATCTCAAGTTCACATGTAAAATGTTTCTCTTGTTTCCCTTACTGGGCCTTCTGATCACCCATTCTATTGATGTATGTCCCCAGGTTATGAAATGCAGTAATTAACCTAGGATTAACATGAAGATAAGCCTTTCAATTGTTTAAGAATAATGTTTTATGTTTTCATGTTTTAAGTTCCTGGTTTCCAAGACATTAAACCTTAAATATCCTCAGTTTTGTGTAATGTAATGAAAGTTTATGTTATAAAAAGGCGACATGCTATAAGTATGATGTTTATGATTGATGGCTTAAATAAGTATGTCAAAATTACTTTTACACTCTAATCTCACGTGAGTCATGCTCGGTGTGAGAAACAAGAGGTATTGGTAAAAATCAGACAATTGTGCCATCAAAGATGCAATCATAAGAAATAATGTGGGACTTATGTATGTATGACTGCCCAGATGAATAAAGATTATGATTTACTTCAGGGAAGAAATCCAGAAACATGGTCCATAAAGGTATATCTTCTTCATGGAAATTTGAATACTCTAACTTGGGGCTTACTCCTAATAAGGAGGCCCAAATTAGGAGAGGACATATGATTGGGTTTTACTCCCGAGAAGGAATCCTAGATCAAAGGTAAATTAGGACTGGTTAAAAGAAATTAAGACTGGGGCTTACTCTTAAGGAGGATTCCTAGATTAGGGGACTTGGGACTTACTCCCAAAGAAGATGCCCAAATTAATGAGGACATAGACTGGGGCTTACTCTTGAAAAATAGGCCCAGGTTAAAGGAATTAAGGTTTAGGTCTTACTCTTGAGGAGGATGCCCATAATTTGGGGAATTATGACTGGGGATTACTCCGGAAAAGGAGGCCCAGGTTAGGGGATCTAGGGATTACTCCTAAGGAGGTTGCCTATATTAGACAACTTGGGGATTACTCCTAAAGAGGATTCCCAAATTTGAGAATTATGACTGGGGATTGTTCTTGAAAAAGAGAGCCAGGTTAGGGGATCTGGGGCTTACTCCTAAGGAGGATGCCCAGATTAGAGGACTTGGGGCTTACTCCTAAAGAGGATGCCCAAATTTGAGACTTATGACTGGGGATTATTCCTGAAAAGGAAACCCAAGTTAGGGATTTTCTCATCTTAAAGGATGAGGTTGAATGAATGAAATCTCAATCTTTAGTGACATAAAGATGTGTAAATCACTAGGTTTTGAGAGATATTCCACATAATTCCTTTCAGATAAGGAATTCAAATCAAGAAATCATGCCATAAATGGCTTTGAAGAGTGTCTTGAAGACGGAATCTTGAATTGGAGAGGTGGAATGGCTTAAGAGGGGTGAAATGGACAAGAAGGGCACCCAAAAAGGATGGGGCGTGCAATTCCTGGCAGGCGCGCAGGTACTGCGTGGGCGCGCAAGTCCTGGTCGCGCAGGTATACCTGCGCGACCTATGGGTACTTGCACGTTTTTAAACCAATATGGTAATACTTGAGCGATCCTTGACCAATGCCTTTATAATTATCCTGAGGTACTTCCAGAAGAGAGGTGCGCAAGTTTTGGTGAGGAAGTAGGGAGGTGCACAAGTATGTTCATTCCCCTTAAGGGTAAAACAACTTAGGCGCGCAAGTGTTAGTGAATTCTAACACGTAGACCTTACTCCTCTTGTTTAGACCCTCCATTCTAGGTAAAGAATCACCTTAGAAGTGATCGGAAGACCTGGAGGAAAGGCTTGGGCATTCAGAGCTCTAAATCTGAATTCTGGAAAAATTACTCTTCAAATGGGGGGCCCAGAGGGTCTATTTATAGGATGGAGAAGACCTCGGGCGGTTATCCTTTAGGGCGCGCAAGTCACTTGCGCGACCATTAGGCGTCGCGCAAGTCCACTTGCGCGACATTGATGGAACTTGCGCGGCACATGTGCTTTGAAGCCTTGTTCATGCCTTTGTCGATTTTTGATGATTTCTTCAAAGGATGAATCAATTTGAGCTCAGATATTCCCCTTTTCCAATCTTTAGATTCTGTGATGAAAGGAGCATCAACAATCATTAATTTTACATTGAATTCATAGATAAAAACATTTCAATCTTTTGCAATGTTTTAACTTTTAGAACACATTTTCTCAACCGAGTGATTAATTTTAAAGTAAATACTAAAACTTATGTGTATTGAATTTGGAAAAATGAATTCCATAGTTGGAATCATTACGTATAAATTATGTTAATATGATATTTTTTATTTTTAGGCATTACGAATAGTAACTATAGTAAATTTTATTTACTACAGTTAAAGGTAAATCAAGTATTTGAGAGTAAAAATAATATTATAAAATTAACTTAACCCTTGTATTAGTATAATTTGATGACTATATTTCGTCATAAAATATACTTGGGTCGAAATTGTATCTTTTGGAACCCACTTGGACATGATTAAGACCTTTAATTTATTTTATTTAAAGAAAAGTTAAATATGCCTCACTCAAACTATAATAATTAAATTATTCTTAATATAAGGTTATAATGAATATAAATTATATTATAAATACTCATTAGAAATCTATTATATTTTTATTTATCATGGTAAATTATTTGTAATTTTTAAGAAATATATAATTACTATAATATCTTATACATTAATGATGCATAAATTATTAATTTAGTGAAAAATCAATAATATAGTTTTTATTAAAACAATAATACCCTTCAAAAGAACGATAAACTTGACAAAAATTTATTGGACGGGTACATATACACGATAATAATCCAATGTTTACTTTTGGAACATTTTTATCCTTATAATACAGATTAGGACATTTATTTTATTTTATTTTAAATGATATCAAAGTTGTCACATTCATAATTTAATAAATAAAACAATTTAAATGTTGTTATTTTAAGATGATAAATTTGAGTAAAAGTATTATTATGGAAGATATTATATTTATATTCATCATAGTATTTTATTTTTAATTTTTATTCAACAAATAAATATATTATATAATTATACAAAAATGTTGTAGTAACTATTTTATTAAGAGAAATATGAAATAAATGGTTTTAAAAATATTAAAATAAATTTTATAGGAACAAATTAATGTGACCCATGAATTTTTTAGACGGATATGACATGTTAGGAATATATTAAATATTTTTGTTCAAATATAACTTCTGTGTGGAATTAATTTAACTTCAAATAATTGAATTGTGTCAAAATTGACACTATTGATATTTTATAAAAATAACATATTATTAAATTTTTTAAAAATAAAAAAAGTATTTAAAATTTGAAAATTGAAAATTATATGGTCTAAAATGTAATAATGTATCTAATTATAGAAAATTAACATAATATTATTAAGTATTTAAAACAGTTTAAAAAATAGAATATTATTACAGCAAATAAAATTAAATATATTAAATAAAGATAAATCAAAATTATAAGGTTAAAAATAAACTTAAAACATGTAAAAATATTATTGGTTGATGATATTACAACCCTATCTCTTCTCATATTCTAATTTGAGTAATATTTTAGGTTTTTAGGTGGGGTTTAATTTTATTATAAATTAATATTTTGCAGGTTTCCAAAACGTGCCCCTCTCCTCTTCTATATAAGGGCACCTCCTTCCCTCTCCTCTTCACTCAATTTTGAGCCTTCAAGCTCGAAAAAATCCTAAAAATTCATCTTCTCAGCCTCTCTAGTTACAATATAGAGGTTATTTTATTTTCAAAATACCAACTCTAGTGCCCTAATAGGAAGTTTAAAGGAGTCACTTCGAGGAAGAGTAATATCTTCTACCGATCCTTTCAGATTTATTTCTTCTTCTACTTCCTATTCATTAGTTGTCTCATTATAAATTAATAACATTAGTATCACTCATACGATGATATATTATTATAAATATGAAACAATCCTATTTCACCTTCTATCCATCCAATGAAAAACGAAATCACCGCACGTGTGTACGTACAGAATACCGTCTCCACGTTGTTGTGTAATCTTTTTTTTCCACCACCACCTTAATTGGATGGGTATAATGGTCGAAATAATGACTTTATAAGATTATTATAGCATCATACTGATTCTGATATATTATTTCATCCACTAAAATTCCATTCAATAATTATGGGAATGATGTCATCACTCATGCGTACAATCGGATTACTGTCTCCACGATGCGATGAGATTCATTCCCCATGTTAACCATTATAGAATGATTAAACAATATATATAATAAATAATCAGGAAATATATGACATTATAATTATACTTTATTTATTTATATGTTATTTACTTACTTCTATTCAATTTAATAAGGAAATGAAAATAGTGTTCATGTGTACGTACGGTCTACCGTCACCCTGAATGGTGTCTTTCATTCCATTTATTGATCTATTATATATATGTATATTCTGAATATATATTTTATATAAATATTTTTTTACATTCTGGAATTAATTAATAATGATCTTTTTAATCATATAAATAATTACAAGTCAAAACACGTACGATGAATGAAACAATTTTACCCAAAACACTTCTTTAACATGGAATTGACAAATGAACGGGTAATACAAACTCGTAAGTGAATCATATATGATATCATAAATATTATTATGGTTTGGATACAAGTTAATAATATGTTTAAACCCACTATACAGGATTCTCGGACACAAACAAGAAGAAATTGGACATAAGGTAAGGGATTTTTTTTCTCACTTTTATTTCTGGGAGACATATGCCTTAATCACCATTTATTTATTTTTTATGGTGTTTTTGCTTCCCATGAATGTTATAAGATTTTTATTATTAAGGATATGATATTTACATATGCATGTAATTTTCTTTATTTTATGACACGTATGATTCCACTGATCATAAATGGTAAGGGATAATTATTACAATCTTGTTCTTATCTGAGATTGTTTATTCGTAAGTATTTACTAGGGTTATGTTTATCATCCATGTTCATGTTTTCTAAAAATGTTTTCATAAAATGTTTAATATTCATTAAAGTATGTTTAAATTCATTTTTACCAATTTTCAATTTTACCACATAGTATGGAAGGAATCTTTTTTTACCATACGAGGTACTTTTTGACTTTTCTAACAAAAGTATAATAGGAATGTTTTTATAACTTAAACGACATGAACAGATTTTTACAGTTTCATAACGCCTTATTTTCATGAAGCATCCTCTACAAGATTTCTTGATTATTTTCAACAAAAATAATTTTCTTTTAAAATTACATTGAATTTTATGAAAGGAAAAATATTTTAAAGAAGAAAGGATATTTTCTTCAAGAAGTCATTTAAATTGTTTTATCAAAACTGTTTTCCATCTAAGATAAAATTATTTAGTATGATTATGTTTCAAGTATAATGTCTCTAATATTTACATGTATTTATTTTTCTTAAGAGGAAATGATATCCATTTGTTTTATATGGATTATGTTATGATGGGATGATTTTATGAAACCCATTTTATTCATTGGGTTATGATGAATGATTTATCGTTATTTTGTGGCACACGTAAGAATGATTTAATTATGAGATGTGTGGGAACTATATTTCCCTCTAATTCATTGGGTAAAGATTTATATCTCATGAGATAGACATGGTTAGGATGGCATGTAAATCAGTTTTTGTAATACAAGGTTGGAATGACAAGTAAACCCAGTTTAGTAATGGACTTTGTCCACTATGATGGTCTTGGAAGCAAAGCCGTGGCTACTATGGAAATCATATCAAGTGCTTAATGGTTTTCTACAATTACATGTTTTATTCCAATTCTATTTTATCATGATTTATGTTCCTTTGTGATCTATTTCTTATGTGTTACTAAGATTTATTTCATTACTCAGGATTTGAATGTTTTATGATCATGTTTTTACGTTCAAATGTTTATGTATTGTTTTATGTTCTATATGTTTACCATTACTAAGCATTTGAGCTCACCCTATTTAAATATTATTTTCCCTAGGATATAAGGAACGGTTTTAGGTAAGAAAACAAAAGAGGAAGATCTTTATGGGAGATGTTGATGATCCCTCACCATGACTATAATATTATGATCTGAGTTTCCAAAGACACTAAACTACTACGGTCCTTGGGTGTATTTTTTTGTTATGTAATAAGTATTTTGAAAAAGTAATGTAATGTCCATGTATGTCAATCTTGGGTCTCTAAATTGATCCCCACGGGCTGGAAACTAGTTCCTGGCATCAAAATTTAATTTCTCGGAATGAATTGGGCCATAAAAGATATATAAACAAACAAGAATAAACAAAACAATAAAACAAATCTTTTTTAGTGGAAAAGGAAATAAATAGAATAGCTCAACACAACTCCATATGACTTTCCAGGTCACGTCCCAAACAAAGGCCACCCTTTCTCTAATAATGAGTAACTCATCCAAGAAAACCCAAGAAAATGAAACATGCAACTGAAATGATAAAAAAGGCGTGAGCATTAAAAATTCTCAACAGGGATTCCAAAAGTGAACCAAAGATTCTATAAATTTTCTAATTCTAAAACAGACCAATAACACAAGTTTGAACTATAGTTATAAGAAAATTATGTTTTCCCATATAAAATGAATTTTAAAAACTAATAATCACAATTCCATTGATATTATAAATCAAAAACAGGGAAAAGAAATAAATAGCAGCTCAGAAAAAAATTCCAAAACAGCTACATTGAAATCATTTTTAAAACCAACCTTACTTACAAAGTTTTTCCTAGAAAACACCAAAACCAAGTTCAAGGCTATTATTCCACACACAAATCAAGGGTAATGGTACTAACAAATATTTTATTAAAGGAACATGGAAAACCTATGAACTTGGATGAAGACCATAACATACTAATACCTGCAACTCCTTACTTGGTAGCGTGTCACACATGATAGAATCAAACACCCTAATGTCGGACCACCCATTCTTAGGTCAGACCAAGGGGCCAAATCCCATAGAAATAATCCAGAATATCAACCTACTATGGGCCACCAGATAGTATGTGAACTTCCAGTGTAGAAATCATTCTCACTAAACCCCTTGCTATGCTAGGTTTTTGTGCTATGTTCACAAAGAGGTTTTCCATACATTAAACCAACAAGACACACACACACACACACACACACACACACACACACACATATATATATATATATATATTTAACCATGCTCTATACACAATCAAGCAACACCCCAACCACCTCAGGGTTAGTCCCATGCCTCAAGATAATTATTCTCAGAAGGAGGCCCATACTGAGGACCCTCTTTTCTCATGATCAAACAACAAGGAAAGAGACCTAATTTGAGATGGGTTTTCCAAAAAAACCCTTTTAAATATGCCAAAGGAGCCCTTTGAAATTTTTACAAAACCAAACATTTCTAAATAACCGAACACACAAATCAGTTAAATTCCAAACATTTTTACAGTGGCCAAAAAGGCATCGCATCAAGCTCTTAGCGTGAAAAACCATTTGAAAACATTAATAATCATTTTTCCTGCATGGAAATTACACTCATAAAAATTAAAATATAGTTATAAAGATCATAAACCATATTAAAGATCCAACCAGGAAACTCAACCAACATTTGGTGTGAAAAAACCCAACAAAAAACGCATGAAACATTAAAACCCAATTCTAAAAAAATATAAACACCTTAAAACATCCTCCAAATATTTTTTTCACCCCTTTTATAATTTATCAAACCATTAACGAACTTCATAAACCCATTTTAAGTAACACCCCATAGCATTTATATCGATACCCACCCAAATTCCTCTTGAAAGGCCAAAAACGTGCCAAAATCATTTCCAAAACAAAAAATACCACTTTTACATAAATATAGACAAACGAGCCATTACACCAATAATTTACCAAAAAATTCCCAAGTACATTTTTAAGCCAAGCTAAAACAAACAAAACATATAAAAGTGCCAAACTTTCCCTTGAGTTTCGAACTCACACACCCAAACATTTCACAATAACCAAAAGGCCCCTAACCTTTTCAAACACACACTAAATCATTTCCATAAATATCCATCAACGATTTAAAAATATGACACCTTTAAAAAACAATACAAAAAATTTATCAAAAATTATATAAACACCCCATCAAATTTAAAAATAGTTTTACAATAGGATAACTAGTTTATGAAAAATTATTTATATGCATGCCAAACAAAGTATAAATAATTTTTAAGCAACAAAAATTGTTTACTAAAAATTATATAAATATATCAAACAATTCACTAAATATTTTATAAACAGATCAAAAAAATTACGCAAACTAGAAAACACTATACAAACTACTTTTAAAAAAACCAACTAACTTGAAAACACTATAGCAGATTGACCGATTATTTTATTAAGATGAAAATAAAGTAAAAGAATTAATTAAAACATGCAAGAATTTAATGGACTTATTCGTAAATTAAAATGTATATTCTCCTACCTCAAGTAGGCCAAGACAACTCTTGGCATCTGACGCTTTCTAACTCATGTTGTCATCCGCTCACGCACACATACCTCTATATATATCTATGTATACCCTTTACCCAATTCCCATATTATTCGCTCCATGAGAAAATACACACATAAAAAATATTCACAACTATATATATATATACCTTCATATATGCCTACATATTTTCCAATAGTAATGGAAGCACACAAATTTGTGCTACTGTGATGCCACTTCAATAGAAGGAAAACAACCTCTGGCACACCAATCACACTCCAAAAATTAATAGAAAAGTATGTCAATATAACACCTGAGATTTCCACTTAAATAAAATACTAAAAATGATATAAAACTACCACAGGTGAGGCCATCGGGCCAAAAAACTCACAGATGGCCAGAGCGGAAGTGGGAGGTTGCCATCGGGTCGTGTGATGAAGGTCGCCCAAAATGAGGGGTTGTCGTTGGGGGATGTTAGCGTCACTAGGTGGAGGGGTGTGGGTGGAGGTAGCCTGGTCGGGAGCAAGGGAGAAGGAAATAGCATAAGGGATCTAGGGGTGAAGTTGAGCATGCATAAGGGGTGATAGGTGAGTTCTTAGATACACGGGAGGCTGGAGCAGGGATGTAAGGGTGGTAGAGGGCCATAGCGTGGGGTAATCCAGAGGGAGCTGGGGGAATGTGTGATGGTGTCGGAGATGGATGGGGGCAAGTGTGAAGGGGATTGAGGGAAGGTGAGTGGTGTGGGCTTGGGCGCAATGACCTTTTTGAGTGGGAGAGGGTGAAGTCGGACGGAATGTGCACCGAATAAGAGAATTCAAGTGGAGGGGTGAAGCTGGTGGGTTGATGTAGGGTGGCTACTCAGGAAGGGGATTGGTAGGGAAGGGGAGTGTAGCACGCCGTGGGGAGAAGGATAGGGGAAGGTTGGAGTTTTTTTTACATTTTTTCAAAAAAATAATTTTAAAAATACGACTAAGTTAAAAATATTTTTTTTTACATCTCAAAGGTGGCACACCATGTGCCGGCTTTGGGACATTTTAGCACTGAAGAAAGGCGGCACCTGGTGTGCCACCTTTTCCCTTAATTAATGAACAAAGACGGCACACCTGGTGCCGCCTTTGGACAAAAAAATTAGTAAAAATTTTAATTTTAACTTAGTCCTTCTAACTTTTTCATAGCATTCAGATGCATTCCAGCAATGAAAACCACAACCAGGTTATGTTCTTTACACACAATAGAAACTTCTATGCAATTTTGTCATGCCCCTGAGTATAAATCAACCTCAAAAGATCTAGATAATTTTTCTTGGTATGGTGAGATGAGAAGGGTCCTATTATACCATCAGGAAGAGAGATTCTTGAAATGTGCAATGCTATGACAAACCTTTAGATGAAATGTGTCAGTTCCCCACTAGATGTGCATGTTCCTCCAAAATTTTCAGACTGGAGGTAACCCACCTTAAGTTCCACATATCCTTATGCCTTCCATGGATTAATGTCAAACACTTCATCCCATTTTTTACTTTATGGGGAAGTAAAACCTCATTCCTTTGAATATGCACATTACCATGGAAATATACAATTAACATTTTTCAAGAAAAACTACTAATATCATGTTCACTGAAATACCCCTTAACGTAAGAATGATACAAATAGTTTATATACCTAATAGCAATCTTCCAATCCATTTTGACTCAGCTATGTGGAATCACTGGTGTTTTCATCTGATTAATAATTTAAAAGGTATCAAAACCACCTTCCTGAAACTCAAAAATGTTTCAAGTAAGTGACTTTGAAAGACTATAAAATATAAACTATAACATATATTCAAATGAAACTTAAAACAAGGATTAAACATATAATAATTAATTGAAAATAAAAACCATTTCTTAAAAATTGTTGATGAAATATAATTATATGTTTTCAAAAACATTTCTTGAAACTCAAAAATATTTTAGATATGAGACTTTGAAAGCCTATAAAATATAAACTTAAAGACTCATGTAAATGAAACTTAGAACTTAGATTAAACATATAAAAAGTAGTAGAAAAGTAATTAGTTAATTCTGGTGAGGGGGAAAACGTTTAGACCCTGGAATTGAAGGATAATTAGGATAACAAGGAAACATCAACCCCCACGCCAACCCCTTCCACCCATTCAACCAACATCGGTAACTCATATAGATGTATCTTTTAAAAAAAATGTCAAACCACCACAGCTTCCTACATCCATATTAACCCCCCAATTTAGTTTCATTAAATTTGGACAGCTCCCATTTTTACCAAAGTCAAAGATGCACTATTAAACTATCACTTTTCAACCCCCTCCTCAATAATTAAAAATGCTTTGAGGGATGGGAAATGATTCGGTGCATGTTAAAACATTGAAAATTTTTCAATAAGGAGCTCCTCAATGAAACTGAATTGGGGGTTGAAAGGAACCCAATGTTATGAGGAGCTCGTTTTTGAAAGGCACCCAATGATTTAAAATTACCCGAATCATTTCTCATCCCTTATAGGATTTTTTATTTTTGAGGTGGGGGTTGAAAGTGGTGGTTTAATAGTGCATCTTTGACTTTGGTAAAAATTGAGGTTGTCCAAATTTAATGAAACTAAATTGGGGGGTTAATATGGATGTAGGAAGCTGTGGTGGTGTAACATTTCATTTTTTTGAAAAGCTAATTCTATATGAGTTACCGATGTTGGTTGAATGGGTGGAAGGGGTGAGCGTGGGGGTTGATGTTTCCTTGTCATCCTCATTATCCTTCAATTCCAGGGTCTAACAGTTTTCCCCCCCAACAGAATTAACTAATTAGTTTTCTACTACTTCTTATATGTTTAATCTATGTTCTAAGTTTCATTTATATGAGTCTTTATGTTTATATTTTGTAGGCTTTCAAAATCTCATATCTGAAATATTTTTGAGTTGCAAGAAGTGTTTTTGAAAGATTATAATTTTATTTAATCAACAACTTTTAAGAAATGGTTTTTATTTTCAATTACTTATTATATGTTTAATCTATTTTTTAAGTTTCATTTCAATAGATGTTATAGTTTATATTTTATAGGCTTTCAAAGTAACTTACTTGAAACATTTTTGAGTTTCAGGAAGGTGGTTTTGAAACCTTTTAAATTATTAATCATATGAAAACACCAACGATTCCACATAGCCCAGTCAAAATTGATTGGAAGCTTGTTATTGGGTACTTACACTATTTGTATCTTTCTTACATTAAAGGGTATTTCAGTGAACATGAGATTAGTAGTTTTTCATGCAAAATGTTGATTGTATATATCCATGGTAATGTGCATATTCAATGGAATGAGGTTTTACTTCCCCATAAAGTTAACAAATGGGATGAAGTGTTTGACATTAATCCATGGATGGAATAAGGCTGTGTGGAACTTAAGGTGGATTATCTCCATCTTGAAAATTTTGGAGGAACATGCACATGTAGTGGGGAACTGACACATTTCATCTAAAGGTTTGTCATAAAATTACACATTCAAAGTCACTTACTTGAAACATTTTTTAGTTTCATGAAGGTGGTTTTGAAAACTTTTAAATTATTTATCATCGACATTTCTTAAAAAATTCATTTTGTTTTCAACAATCCCCTATATGTTTAATTAATATTTTAATTTTCATTCATATCGGTCTTATAGTTTATATTTTATAATCATTAAAAGTAACATACTTGAACCATTATGAAGTTTCACATAGGATTTTTTGAAAGATTGTAAATTATGTGTCATTGATAATTTTTCGAAATTATTTTAGAGAAAAGTAATGCACTCTTTTTAATAAATAGAAAAAATTTACATGAAGAAGTAATGTCAATGTCTATGGTGAGGCTCTGTCCCACGAGGTGGTGTGCGAATGGTACGTCCATATCGAGAGCGACGTGTTCCATGCTAGGATGCAGTATGATCACCTGGAGAGGGATGATCTTCGGGCACTGGAACATCAATCACAGGATCCTCTGTCATAGTCTGCATGGAAGGAGGTTTCAGAGGGATGCCATCATGTGCACGAGATCCTTCTCCCACTACATAAGTAGAAGCGGCTATCATCATACCCTCGGGAAACCATATAGGATGTGAAGGATCTGGTATGAAAGATGGCGGCATGGGAGATGACACCTGATAAATCCATGGAAAATAAATATCTGGAAAATACTGTGGATATCTGGTCAGAAAAGATGGATCCCATGCTTCATCTTGCTACCCAAACCTAGACGGGTCAGGCTGGACTGATAGAGCACTGACCTGTGCCTCTGGAACAAGTGAGGGCTCACGTGTAGCAGGATGCGGTCTCCGTCGTCGTTGTCGTCGCTGGGGAACAGCAGGAGCTACTGCTGCAAGTTCCTGAGTAGGACCCTCATCTCCTGGGATAGGAGCATCATGTTCTTGAGAAGGAACATCATGTCTCTAGGGTCTAGGATGGATGATACAATCATGAATAGATCGACAAATCGGCATAGTCTCCTCCAAATCATCATGGATCACAGATAAACTAGCAACCTCCTCCTCCTCTGGATCAGTCATGCGACATAGTCGTCGTAGTCTGGTATGCTGTACATAAATTCAAAATGAATTATAAAATAGCGTGATAAATATATTATTTGAAATTTATTGACTTACTAGATCCTGAATCCCTCTCCCATGCTGAGTCAGATACAATATAGACTCCATTCTATACCATGGCTCATACTCTACCTGATCTGAAAGGTAGAATCGCATTGTACGTACACCTGTGATACGATGCTCTGCTCGATTTTCCCAGATGGAGACATACTGGGCATGTCGTCGTCTCCAATCGACATGATTTCTCCCCGTGATCTTCAAGCCATGAAGTGCTGGTAACTGGCATGGTGCAGGTGGAATCAGATAAACATAGAAAAACTGACACATAACTCTATCGTGCTGGTGCCACTCAATAATATTATAGTCAATGAGTGGCACTACAGCCATAACCTCATGAAGTCCAGCAGAACAGTATGTAGGTATGTCCTGAACCAGACTCCAGTATGGCATCCAATGATTCTATAATGACACGTGACATTTCATCAGAGAAATTTGTTAACAAAAAAGGAAAATGATGATATATACTTACGTTTTCAGGTAGTAAATTGTCCAACATGATACGATATGCAGCCAAATTGTGGGCCGGAGCATCGATGAAGCGATGTGCCAGACTCCACCAATCAACTACAACATTGAAAGTGATAAATAATCAGAAATTAAATATAATAACTCATAATACAATCAGAAACAAATAAATATGACGGATCATACCATTATCCACGTGGAGCCTCCTACAACACATCTATAGGAAGCCTCTGACCAATAGTAATAGGGGTGAGGACAGGGATGCGCTCCCATGCCCACAACTGTATAAGGATGATGCATCCTCCGAGATCTGTGTGATCTGAGCGGCATGTCGTACATAATGCTCTATAAGTGTAGGCCAAACATGCAGATCCCCAACTGTATCTCCCGATCTGATCAAAGTCCTCCAGTAAACTAAGATACATCATGTGAACATGCACACTTGAGTGATCTGAACACAATGGACCTCCAATAAGTCATAAGATATATGCCTGAGCATAACACAGGATGGTCTGCTCGTCAGCATTAACAAGTAAATGTGAAAACTTCAAAGCAAGACAGGGCATAGATATAGACCCACCATATGTAGCAGTATGATCAGCCAAAATATCGACACCTAATAATCTTTGTGCTAGCTGAGCCCAATCCCCACTGGTGGGTCCAATAACTGCATCTCCATGAATAGGAAGACTGAGTAGCACTGCCACATCCTCTAAGGTGATAGTCATCTCTCCCTCTGGAAAGTGAAATATGTGAGTCTCTGGTCTCCATCTCTCGACCAAGGCAGCAAGAAGGGGATGATCAGTGTAAGTGAAATCAGAAACAGCAATGTCGTAGAAGCCAACACAATGTAAGTATGGTATAATAGCAACTGGAGGCGCCATGTGTCAAAAATGGTGTGCTCACCGCACCCTAATCCGTCGAACATCCTGACCCACTATCACATCACAAGAAACATGCCTATGCTGCTCAGTGTGGAGTGGAATATCATCCATATGGAATCCAGAAAAGGAAATTAGTCCTCACTATTATATGTAAATATAATGTTAAATTTAATAGAATGTTATGATTGGTATAATGAACGATATGTGATCTTTTTTTAGAAAAAGTTAAGGTAATGACGACATATTTTGGAGAACATTTATCTATCGTTTCTTTAGATATGTTTTTACCATGAAAATTATGTTTTTTAAGATATAGTGTCATACATTTATATATATAAACATTTTATCCCGGTTATTTATGAATTCTGAAGATCCTTTATGATAACTGTTTTAATAATTTTTTGTCTTCAGTGACAACTAACCTTTTTTTAATAATGTTTATATTTTTTAAGATTACATTAAGATTAGTGGATTTAAAAGTATTGAATACAGAGGTTCATTATTGGAAGGAGAGAAGTTTCTTATTGGAAATGTGAAACAATTCTTAAAAATTTCATCTCTGATATTAACAACATATAACTGACCACATGAAAAGATCATGTTGGATACAACACATCATTATGATTGTGTGTGTGAACTCGATCCAACAATGTTAGGACATCGTTTCTGGTTATGCCCTTATTGATGACATAGATAGAATCTCAACCTTTTCCATTGTTCTTGAGGCCAATCCATCTCATTTAGTATCCTGTTAGTCTTTGGTCTTCCCCGTGGTCGTAATCTACTGATGTCAGGAATCAGTATGGGCTGGTCTTCAGGCATTGGGAAATATCAAAATTCCCCAACAGGAGTCCATGGTGTAGCATAATAGTTAGCAATGGCCTCCAATAGGTATACTGGATCATCATAATCTTCCCATGATACGTTCACAGATGCACATGTTGTGATGGAATGTGCGCATGGAAACCTTAATTCCTGAAACTTTCCACACTGACATTGTTTTTCTTCTAGAAGTACCACTACCTTTTCTCCACTGTTACCTGTGATGGGGTTACAATACTCTTGAACTTCAAATCGCGTGTCTTCCTGATGGAATAGACACACTCGATAACCAGAAGCTTCTTTAATGTTCTTTTCAATATATCGTTGAATGTTTTTTCTAAATCTTAGCCCCTGTTGAATCCCATCTGAGGATAGTTTTTGTCTATCAATGAAGTACATGACACAATGATAAAATGTATCCTGAACTAGGGTAGTAATTGGTAACTTGCGAAGCCCCTTGAAGACTCCATTTATACACTCCACAATGTTTGTGGTCATGTGTCCGTACCTCTTCCCCCCGTCATAGGTGAGTGTCCATTTCACTTTTGGAATCTTCATCATATAATCATACACTTCTTGGTTATCCTTGCGGATTTCTTTGTAACACGCCTCAAACCTTCGTTGATCTGGCTCATATGCTACATAAATATGATCAGAGGTCATAGAAATTATATTTTTATTTACATTAAAATAGTAAACATCAATGATGACATTTCTTACCAAGCCTCGTGATTGCATTCTTCGTAGCCTCATTATGGAAGGTTTTGCGCACGTTACTAGCAATGTGTCTGATGCAGTATCGATGATGTGCATTTGGGGGCCTCCATGAATCAGGATCCGCATTGAATGCCTCATTGATTTCCCTATGTCGATCAGATATCAAACAGACTCCTCGAATGCGTGTGAAATGGTTTCTGATGCAAGGCAAAAACCAGCTCCAAGATTCATAGTTTTCCTTCTCCACTATTGAAAATGCAAGCGAAAGTGGTGAACGGTTCCCATCTTGGGTTTCCGCAATCAACAATACGCCCTTATACTTTCTAGATAGAAATGTTCCATCAATTTTTCTGAACTATTTACTGAAACGAAATGCGGAAATACATGGGAAGAATTCCCAGAATAACCAATGAAATTGAACACGAGATTGATCCAATCGATTATCTTCAAAAACGTGTTCCTTCTAATTTATATGGTAGAAAACATGGTTGTTGTGGCTCAATATGGATAATAATTGCGGAAACACCCAATACGAATCATCCCAATCACCATAGACCTTCACAATTGCCTTCTGTTTCGCCATTCATGCCTTGTTATAATAAATCATATAACTGAAAGTTTGAAGTATCCTCTCTTGCACAAGGGATATAAGAACATATTGATTGGTCTTAATTATCTCGACGATAAGAGTTGACACAAATTCGGCATCCAAAGAAGTGTGATCTTGTGTCAAGTTTTGCTGAACACAAGAATGAGCTGCGTCAATCTTGAAATTCTCCACCCACCAAATGCAATGTCTAGAATCGCCCTCAACTAGAATCTACAGTCATCATCAAATTAATCACACCGTATGACGTATTTTTTTCAACATGATTCCTCAACTATATATCTACAATGCCTCTCAATAGGAAATATTTTTAAGAAGCTCTTCAACACATCCTTACTTGGGAAATCCCTTCAATAATATAATGTTTAGTCCAACTCACTAAACCTGTCCACTATAACTCCATGAAACTCTGTTGCAGGTGTCAGAACATTTTTTTCGAATTCAGGTACATGTTCCATTGCTTCGGACCATGATTCAAAGGGTGGTGGATGATTTATTGTTGGTCGAGAATGTTCTTGAACTACTCTATTTCTAGAAACTACTACCGTATCTTCTTCAGCTCCCTCCTCATCTCCAGTTCGCTCCCCATCATCATTGTCTTCTCCGTCTATTCCATCATTATTAAATTTTTCATCTGAAGAATGATTTATATGTAAATCAGTCAGATCATCTAAGTTGTCCTCCTCCGCAACAAGGAGAACATCCCCAATTTCTTGGGATGAAGCTTCTTCAACAACTATTTGAGCATGTCTACAACTTCAAACATTTTGATGTTGTTTTACATTAGAAACTTCAACATATAACTCCATCATTTCACCATCAGACCATTGGTAAAATAAAGTTCCCACTTGGACCCAGTGCTCATCAGCAGCCAATGGACAAGCAAGATTCCATAACGTGGCAGGGAATTGAAAATGTCTATAACTAATAGACTATATCTCTTGATGAGGACTAATATTTAAGCATCCACGAATTCTATCTTGAAGATCAGTTATGGTTACACAATCAGATGTGTTAACCATAGATGTTGGTTGTATACTATAAGAAGCCCCTTGCTCAGTTTGAATAACCCTTCCATAGTAGTAAACTCAAGAAAACATGTCTCTCTACATGAAAAATGTTTACTGATCACTGAATATGTCAATAATGTTTTCTTATGTGTTAAATAACATTTTTTATCATCTTAAAGGTATTTTAGTACTTCATGAAGTAAATATCAATCATCTAAATCATATCCCCCAAGAGTGTCAAACCAGGAGTGCAACAAGGCCCGTTTGTTGTGTACCAGGATAACCCGGGTCTGGCCCGAAACTCCTTTTCGGGGCTTTCACCCCTAGGTACAGCTGTTCGAGAGTCACATCTACTTGTAGTATCCAGATAGGGATTTAATTTCTTATATAACGACATAAAATTTCATGAATACAAAATTTTAAAACCTTCCTAAATTAATCCACTGATGTTTTTTAGAACAGTTTTTAACTTTCCTAAAGATATGTTCAATGATCTCTAAAAAATAAGATTCATTACAGAGATGGTTAATCACTACTTAAGTGTCGGTCGCTACTTAGGTGCTGGTTAATCACTACTTAAGTGTTGTTTAATCACTACTTATGTGCCGGTTAATTAGTTAGGAGTTGGTCATTCACCACTTAATCATCCCTTAATCTTTACTTAATGACCCCTTAATCATCCCTTAATCATTAGATAATGACCCCTTAATCATTAGTTAATGAACCCATAGTCACCCCTTAATCATCCCCTAATCATCCCTAGTTAATCACCCATTAATCACCCATTAATAGTTAGTTAATCACCCATTAATCGTTAGTTAATCACCCATTAATCGTTAGTTAATCACCCATTAAACATTCCTTAATTACCCCTTAATCATCCCCTAATTATTCCTTAATTGTTAGTTAATCACCCCTTAAACATTCCTTAATTTCCCCTTAATCATCACTTAAAAATTCCTTTACACATTAACCATCCCCTAATAATTACTTAATCATTAGTTAATGACCCCATAATCACCCCTTAATCATTATTTAATCACCCCATAATCATTCGTTAATCACCCCTTAAACATTCCTTAATTTCCCCGTAATCATCACTTATTCATTCCTTAATTGCCCCTTAATCATCACCTTAACCCCTTAATCACTTCTTAATTACCCCTTCATTCCTTAACTACCCCTTAATTAGTTAATGACCCCTTAATCACCCCCTTAATCGTTAGCTAATCACCCCTTAAACATTCCTTAATTACCACATAATCACCCTTTAAACATTCCTTAATTACCCCTTAATCATCACTTAATCATTCCTTAATTACCCCTTAATCATACCCTTAACCCCTTAATCACTCCTTAATTACCCCTTTATTCCTTAATTACCCCTTAATTAGTTAATAAGCCCTTAATCACCCCCTTAATCGTTAGTCAATCACCCCTTAAACATCCCTTAATTACCCCTTAATCACCCATTAAACATTCATTAATTACCCCTTAACCATCCCCTAATCATTCCTTAATCATTAGTTAATTACCCCTTAATCACCCCATAATCGTTAGTTAATCACCCCTTAATCGTTAGTTAATCACCCCTTAAACATTCCTTAATTACCCCTTAATCACCCCTTAATCACTCCTTAATTATCCCTTAATCATCACTTAATCATTCCTTAATTACCGCTTAATCATCCCCTTAATCGTTAGTTAATGTAACAGCCCGAGATTTTATGAAAAATATTCTTTTTTATTTTAATAATGTCTTGTGTTATACGCTACACCAAAAGGAGCTTGCACAACACGCATCCTTGACTTGCCTTGCATTACACGCAATCGCAACCTTCCTCGATAGCGTGTGTGGTACGTAATCCTGAGTTTCACGAAACAATGATATGCTATTAAAATATTATTAAAACTAGCTGTTATGAATAGTAATAACCACTTTTTAAAATTCTGTAAATCTTATATTTCAAAATGAACTTCATTTTTAGATTCGGAGTATCGAATTTAGCCTATGGTGAAATTTTGGTACATTTCGGATAACTTTCATATTCTGATGAATAGTGAAAATTACTAAATTATAATTAAAAAACAACTTTTTTAATCGAAATAATTAATAGTGATAAATTATTAATTTGAGTAGTTTTAAAGTATATTTAAAATATATTTTTACAATTTAATACAATGTTGGTCATTGGATGTAATTTCACATTTAAACTAGACATAAACAAGTGTCAATCTTTTGATAGATATTGTTTCTTAAAAACACGCTATTTGTTTTAACAGCGGGATTTAATTATAAAATTAATTAATGCAACTTTTATGTTATGAATTTGGTAAAATAGACTTCATTTTTGAATTCGGAATATGAAATATAGCTTGGGATGAAATTTTGGCATTGTTCTGAAAAACATCAATTTTTGATGAATAGTGAAACTACTAAGTGGTAGGTTAAAAACTGAATTTTGCATAAAACTTAATTTTACCGCTTCTGTGAATGGAATTTCAAAAATCCGAGAGACACGGTTAATATCAAGGACTAAAATGTGATTCAATGAGATGAAAATAATTTTTTGGTGAATAGTAACTTTTTACTTTTTTTTACCACGGTAAATAGTAAATAGGGTAACTAAGGGTAAATATGATATTAATATTACCCTAACACATGTCCTAATTCTATTGGACAAGTGTAATTCGACCACAAACAAACTTAGGAATAAAATATGACCATTTAGGCCCACTTGGATTAGATTAGGACATTTATTATTAATTTATTTAAAGAAGGGTTAAAATAGTTAAAATCAAAGTTTAATAAGTAAATCATTTTTAATATGGGGTTATACATAAGATAAATTCGACTATAAATATTCATTAGAAAGCTAAAAAGATTTCCTACATGATGGTATTTTATTTGTAATTTTTAGACATCAAATAATATAATTTATTTATGACACAAAGATGATGCAGTAATTATCTTATTAATGAAATATTGACATAATTGATAATATAAATACCAAAATAAATGTAATTTAAGACTTTTTATGAATTCCACTAATTTTCTAGGTTACTATGATATATTATTGTTGATTTAATCAACTTGGTTCGAACATTTAATTCTGTTATGACTTTCACAAAAATCATATATCAAATAGTGTCAAAATTGACACAAAATAGTTTTTAAATCAAATATTATATTATTAATTGTTATTGTATTCCTAAAAATCTAAGGTTCGGCCAAATGACTTAGATAAGGATATATATATATTAATAATAAACAATTTGGGGTTCGTTTGGCATGTTATAGTAAGTTTATTAACCATATAGTGAAAGAAAACAAAAAGACACGGTAAAAGTTAAATTATTTAACTTAAAGTTAAATCTAATTGATAAGGTTAAAATAATACCCTAAACTTGTCTAAATCCTATTGGTTGACAGGATTTCGACCCATCCCCACTTTAGCTTCGAAATAAGACCCTTTGGAACCATTATAAACCGATTTTGACTTTAATATAAAATAATATTTTGAGATATTCCTAAGGTGCCCCTCTCCTCCCTTATAAAAGGACACCTCCTCCCCCTTCCTCCTCACATCAATTTGAGCACTCAAGCTCGGCCAACCCCTGCCAAAATCTCTTATCCACTTCCCTAGAAACATCCTAGAGGTTCTGGTCTTCCTCAAAGATCAATTTTAGTTCCCTAAGAGGAGGTCTCCAAAAGGCGCTTCAAAGAAGAGGTAATTACCGTTACCAATTCTTTCATCTTTATTTCTTCTTCCACTTCTTCTTCTTAGGTTGTTTCATTATGAAGTAATAACATCAGTATCACTCATATACTGATATGTTATTATAAGTATGAAACAACCCTATTTCACCATCTATCCATCCTACGGAAAAAGAAATCACCGCGCGTGCGTACGTACGGAATATCGTCTCCACGCCGTGGTGTAATCTATTTTCCACCACCACCTTACATGGATGGGTATAATGGTGTAAAGAATAACTATACATAGTTATTACAACATCATATTGATTCTGATATATTGTATAATACACTCCAATTCAATTCAATATTTATAGAAATGATATCATCGCTCGTGCGTACGTACGGAATACCGTCTCCACGACGCGATGAGATTCATTCTCCATGTTAACCATTTAAGAATGATTATAATGTATATATAAGAAATAATAATGAAATATATGACATTATAAAGCTACTGGATTTATGTATATATATACATATGTATGTCATCTACTTACTTCCATTTCAAGACAATAAGGAAAGGAAAACAGCGTTCATGCGTACGTACGGACTACCGTCTCCATGAACGGTGTTTTTCATTTTATTTATATACCTATTATATATATATATATACTGAATATATATGATATATAAATCATATTTTATATTCTGGAAGTAAGTAAATCATTATATAAGTAATAATGATGTCATGAACAACAAGTCAAAACACCTACGATAAATGAAACGATTTTACCCAAAACGCTTCTTTAACATGGAATTTACAAAAGAACGGGTAATATAATGTCCTAAGTGAACCATATATGATATCATAACAATGAATATGATTCTGTAATAAGTCAATAACATGATTTAAATCATTATACAGGAGGTTCGGACACTTACAAAGCAAGTCGGACCTAAGGTAAGGGAAATATCACAATCTCATTTTTATCCGAGATTGTTTATTCGTAAGTATTTACTGGGGTGTATTTTATCATCCACATCCATGTTCCCTCAATATGTAATATTGTTTCCATCCACTTAAAATAGTTTAAATCCAATTTTACCCTTCGGTGAGTTTTTAGTAAAGAATATGAAAGGAATCTTTTGTCGTTTTTTTTATACGAGGTACTTTTTGACTTTTCCGACAAAAGTACGAAGAATGTTTTTTTTAACTTATACGGCACGAACGGATTTTTACGGTTTTATAAAGCCTTATTTTCATGAACCTTCCTCCAAAAGATTTCATGACTATTTTCAATAAAATCTCTTTCTTTTAAAAATTTCATGATGTTTTGTGAAAAGAAATTGATTTTGAAGAAGAAAGGATATTTTCCTCAAGAATTCAATTCAAGTGTTTTATCAAAATTATTTTCCATCTAAGATAATAAAGGGTTCTGTTTCTATCCATATTTTTACATTGATTTGACTATGTTGTGATGGAATTATGTTTATGAATTCCTTTATCTTATATGAATGGTTTTATGATGTCATGTTGTTTAAGAATCCCATTTTATTACATGGGTTATGAAATGATGTATGATTTATGATTTTGTGGCACACATAAGAATGGTATCATTAAGAGATGGGTGGGACCTAAATCTCCCTCCAATGCATTGGGTAAAGATTTTATATCTCATGAGATAGACATGGCTGGAATGGTAGGTTATACCGGTTCAGTGAAACAGGACTGAAACGAGGATTACTCGATTCAGAAAGGGACTTTGTCCACTAAGATAGTCTTGGCAATGAGTCTTGACTAACAAGAAATGATTCTCTATGATTATGTGTGTATGCCACAATGAGTAATGTTTTAAGTTACGATCTCATTTTCACTTCTATGATTTATCCCATGTTATGATATTATGAGCTCTTTTGCAGGTTAAGATTTCCAAAAAAGCTATGTTCTTTTGTATATGATGTGATTGATATTTCTTTTGTTTACCCTTACTGAGCATTTGAGCTCACCCTTTTATGTTTTCTTTTCCCCAGGATATAAAGAAAGGTTTATAGGTATAAAAAAAAGGGAAGATCTTTATGGGAGATATTGAAGATCTTTCACCACGATTAGAAGATTACATTCCGAGTTTCCAAAGACACTAAACTATTACGATCCTTGTGTGTGTGTTTTTGTTATGTATTAAGTATTCCGCAAAAGTAATGTAATGTCCATGTACGTCAGGCTTCGGGTCTCTACAGTTGGTATCAGAGGAAAGGTTTAGTCAACCTTTGGAAACTAGGATGCGAAAACGTTAGTGAGATCCCTAGAGATATTTCTAAGGTATGTCTAGGGATGTCCCTAGGGATAAGTATACGTATAGGTTATAGTAATAGAATTACGCTAACGATCATAGAATTAAACTTAAGATGTTGGATATTGAAGGTACTCCCCCTTTATTATGTTGTTTTCCCTATCATGATTTTTTCCTCTCACACTATTCTTTTTGGGTTTTAGACGATGGCTGGAACCCGAAGGAACCGTGTTGATCAATGCAATGGAAAATGCAATGATTGCCCTCCTGAACAAACAAATGTTATGGGAGATGGAGTGCAAAATCTTATTGCTATACTTACACAAGCTATGAATCATTCTGGACTTCCAAATGAGCAGAGAAGGGAACAATATTCTATTGAGTCCTTCATGAGGCAACGTCCACCTTCTTTCAGTGGGTCTTCTGATCCACTTGTGGCTGAACAATGGATCAGTACTACTGAAAAGATATTTTCAGTTCTTCAATGTTCTGATCATGATAAAGTCATCTTAGCAGTATATCGTTTGGAAGGTGAAGCTGATCAATGGTGGAATCTTATCAAGAATACGAGGCCAAGAGATGAAATTGAGTCCATGGAATGGGACGAGTTCAAGAACTTGTTTTTCAGTAAGTACTTCCCTCGTATTCTTCGAACAAAGATGGAGAAAGAGTTTCTTGAACTGAAGCAAAGGGACGATGAATCTGTTGGTACCTATGAAGCAAATTTTACAAGACTTGCAAGGTATGCTTCTGGAATTATCATCCAACCTGAAAGTAAAGTTGATCGATTTTTCAGTGGCTTAAAACCAAGTCTTCGAAGGGCATTAGCTATAAGAGACTTCAGTAGATATGAAGAAATTGTGCGTTGTGCTATCAAGGTAGAAATGGAAGTCGGTGTTACATATCCATCTCATGGTTTTGACAAGAAACGAAAGATGGAGTTCAAGGAGAAATCTCAGAATAATGGTGAAAAGAAGATGAATGTTTCCTTATGCACAAAGTGTGGAAAGAAGCATGGTGGAGATTGTCTTAAAGGGACTAGAAAATGTTTTAAGTGTGGAAAAGAAGGTCATCGAGCAGCTGAGTGTCGAAGTAATGGAAAAAGGGTTTCTAATGATGTGAATAAAGCAAACACTGCAGAGAACGCACCGCCAACACTTCAATGCTTCAAGTGCAAGGAAATGGGGCATTATGCTAATAATTGCCCTAATCCAAGGGTTAGTGATGATCAACATGAGCAACCACTGAAGGCAAAGGACAAAGGGAAATCACATGCGATCACTATTGGCAATGTTGAATATGACAACGATGTGGTGGAATGATTAAGTGTTTATGTAATGGGATAATGTTGTATCATTGAGTATTGCAATATTTATTGATGTGGTATTCAAAGTGGTTGAGATATTTTTTGGAAATAAGATGATATGCGCATAATGAAGACGAGAAAATGAAATGTTTAATAGTATTCATGAGCTCATGATTGATATAAGGACTAAGTGATATCATGGTTTGAGTATATAGAATTTTGAGGATTTTGGTATGTGGAAAGTGTTAACTTTTAACTGCACTCATGTTTTCACTAAGGTATTCAAGAGAATACACGATTAAGGACTTTGAATGTTTGGAATGTGACCAACAAGACATATCTTATGATATGTGGGGATCAACGACAGTATTAAATCTCTGGTAATCGATGTCACTATATTATGAGAGTGGACGACAGTATTATGTATAAGCCTAAAGATTAGACTGGATTATGTTGGACATAAGTTAGTATTGTTTAAGGATAGAAGATTTTCGATATTATTGATGAGATGTTATAGTAACGTAGTTTTAGAAAAAGGACAACCTGCAGGACGGGCGACAGCCCATCGCTTCGGACAAGGCTGTAGGAATCGAACCCACAACCGAAGTGCGACTGGCCTTTATCACCTACCACTGGCCTACAGGAAGTCCCTGTTTAGTAGAAACTAGTTTTATTATATTAAGCAGTATGATATATGAAGTATAAGTCCATTTTAGAAACCATATGTGATTAATCTCACTATAGATCGACTTATGTATATAATTTTTACTAACCTTTTGTTTGAGACAGATGGAATGACTCGTCATTCTATCACATGATCTGCTAACACTTCACGAATAACAAATTCAACTTCATTTATTTAAGAGATGAAGTAGAAATTGTTCAAGGCACGAACAAAAGTGAGATTGTACCAAAATAAAGTAAGTATTTATTCTAAGCAAATTTTCAACTTTAGGGAAATGATCTTGAAAACCAAAAAAATGTTGTCCTAGTGATCTTATACCTGATGAATCAGATGGTACCTTATATCATCACAAATCTATGGATTTGTGATTACTGGCTTTTCCATAGCCATGTTCTCTACCACTCTCCATCAGAACATGATGGTTAGATTTCTCTTCCATATCCATATTTTCACCTATGTGGAAACCCAGTGATTAGTTAATTTGGGTAATCGTTACATTTCATACTTTAGTTTTTAAAGCCAAGTTTTGGTATTCCCTTTTACGATGTGGGTTTATATTAAAGAAACTTTCGAATAGTAAACCATTTATAACCCCGACGAATTTCGAGGGCGAAATTCATTTTAAGGGGGGTAGAATGTAACAGCCCGAGATTTTATGAAAAATATTCTTTTTTATTTTAATAATGTCTTGTGTTATACGCTACACCAAAAGGAGCTTGCACAACACGCATCCTTGACTTGCCTTGCATTACACGCAATCGCAACCTTCCTCGATAGCGTGTGTGGTACGTAATCCTGAGTTTCACGAAACAATGATATGCTATTAAAATATTATTAAAACTAGCTGTTATGAATAGTAATAACAACTTTTTAAAATTCTGTAAATCTTATATTTCAAAATGAACTTCATTTTTAGATTCGGAGTATCGAATTTAGCCTATGGTGAAATTTTGGTACATTTCGGATAACTTTCATATTCTGATGAATAGTGAAAATTACTAAATTATAATTAAAAAACAACTTTTTTAATCGAAATAATTAATAGTGATAAATTATTAATTTTAGTAGTTTTAAAGTATATTTAAAATATATTTTTACAATTTAATACAATGTTGGTCATTGGATGTAATTTCACATTTAAACTAGACATAAACAAGTGTCAATCTTTTGATAGATATTGTTTCTTAAAAACACGCTATTTGTTTTAACAGCGGGATTTAATTATAAAATTAATTAATGCAACTTTTATGTTATGAATTTGGTAAAATAGACTTCATTTTTGAATTCGGAATATGAAATATAGCTTGGGATGAAATTTTGGCATTGTTCTGAAAAACATCAATTTTTGATGAATAGTGAAACTACTAAGTGGTAGGTTAAAAACTGAATTTTGCATAAAACTTAATTTTACCGCTTCTGTGAATGGAATTTCAAAAATCCGAGAGACACGGTTAATATCAAGGACTAAAATGTGATTCAATGAGATGAAAATAATTTTTTGGTGAATAGTAACTTTTTACTTTTTTTTACCACGGTAAATAGTAAATAGGGTAACTAAGGGTAAATATGATATTAATATTACCCTAACACATGTCCTAATTCTATTGGACAAGTGTAATTCGACCAAAAACAAACTTAGGAATAACATATGACCATTTAGGCCCACTTGGATTAGATTAGGACATTTATTATTAATTTATTTAAAGAAGGGTTAAAATAGTTAAAATCAAAGTTTAATAAGTAAATCATTTTTAATATGGGGTTATACATAAGATAAATTAGACTATAAATATTCATTAGAAAGCTAAAAAGATTTCCTACATGATGGTATTTTATTTGTAATTTTTAGACATCAAATAATATAATTTATTTATGACACAAAGATGATGCAGTAATTATCTTATTAATGAAATATTGACATAATTGATAATATAAATACCAAAATAAATGTAATTTAAGACTTTTTATGAATTCCAATAATTTTCTAGGTTACTATGATATATTATTGTTGATTTAATCAACTTGGTTCGAACATTTAATTCTGTTATGACTTTCACAAAAATCATATATCAAATAGTGTCAAAATTGACACAAAATAGTTTTTAAATCAAATATTATATTATTAATTGTTATTGTATTCCTAAAAATCTAAGGTTCGGCCAAATGACTTAGATAAGGATATATATATTAATAATAAACAATTTGGGGTTCTTTTGGCATGTTATAGTAAGTTTATTAACCATATAGTGAAAGAAAACAAAAAGACACGGTAAAAGTTAAATTATTTAACTTAAAGTTAAATCTAATTGATAAGGTTAAAATAATACCCTAAACTTGTCTAAATCCTATTGGTTGACAGGATTTCGACCCATCCCCACTTTAGCTTCGAAATAATACCCTTTGGAACCATTATAAACCGATTTTGACTTTAATATAAAATAATATTTTGAGATATTCCTAAGGTGCCCCTCTCCTCCCTTATAAAAGGACACCTCCTCCCCCTTCCTCCTCACACCAATTTGAGCACTCAAGCTCGGCCAACCCCTGCCAAAATCTCTTATCCACTTCCCTAGAAACATCCTAGAGGTTCTGGTCTTCCTCAAAGATCAATTTTAGTTCCCTAAGAGGAGGTCTCCAAAAGGCGCTTCAAAGAAGAGGTAATTACCGTTACCAATTCTTTCATCTTTATTTCTTCTTCCACTTCTTCTTCTTAGGTTGTTTCATTATGAAGTAATAACATCAGTATCACTCATATACTGATATGTTATTATAAGTATGAAACAACCCTATTTCACCATCTATCCATCCTACGGAAAAAGAAATCACCGCGCGTGCGTACGTACGGAATACCGTCTCCACGCCGTGGTGTAATCTATTTTCCACCACCACCTTACATGGATGGGTATAATGGTGTAAAGAATAACTATACATAGTTATTACAACATCATATTGATTCTGATATATTGTATAATACACTCCAATTCAATTCAATATTTATAGAAATGATATCATCGCTCGTGCGTACGTACGGAATACCGTCTCCACGACGCGATGAGATTCATTCTCCATGTTAACCATTTAAGAATGATTATAATGTATATATAAGAAATAATAATGAAATATATGACATTATAAAGCTACTGGATTTATGTATATATATACATATGTATGTCATCTACTTACTTCCATTTCAAGACAATAAGGAAAGGAAAACAGCGTTCATGCGTACGTACGGACTACCGTCTCCATGAACGGTGTTTTTCATTTTATTTATCTACCTATTATATATATATATATACTGAATATATATGATATATAAATCATATTTTATATTCTGGAAGTAAGTAAATCATTATATAAGTAATAATGATGTCAAGAACAACAAGTCAAAACACCTACGATAAATGAAACGATTTTACCCAAAACGCTTCTTTAACATGGAATTTACAAAAGAACGGGTAATATAATGTCCTAAGTGAACCATATATGATATCATAACAATGAATATGATTCTGTAATAAGTCAATAACATGATTTAAATCATTATACAGGAGGTTCGGACACTTACAAAGCAAGTCGGACCTAAGGTAAGGGAAATATCACAATCTCATTTTTATCCGAGATTGTTTATTCGTAAGTATTTACTGGGGTGTATTTTATCATCCACATCCATGTTCCCTCAATATGTAATATTGTTTCCATCCACTTAAAATAGTTTAAATCCAATTTTACCCTTCGGTGAGTTTTTAGTAAAGAATATGAAAGGAATCTTTTGTCGTTTTTTTTATACGAGGTACTTTTTGACTTTTCCGACAAAAGTACGAAGAATGTTTTTTTTAACTTATACGGCACGAACGGATTTTTACGGTTTTATAAAGCCTTATTTTCATGAACCTTCCTCCAAAAGATTTCATGACTATTTTCAATAAAATCTCTTTCTTTTAAAAATTTCATGATGTTTTGTGAAAAGAAATTGATTTTGAAGAAGAAAGGATATTTTCCTCAAGAATTCAATTCAAGTGTTTTATCAAAATTATTTTCCATCTAAGATAATAAAGGGTTCTGTTTCTATCCATATTTTTACATTGATTTGACTATGTTGTGATGGAATTATGTTTATGAATTCCTTTATCTTATATTAATGGTTTTATGATGTCATGTTGTTTAAGAATCCCATTTTATTACATGGGTTATGAAATGATGTATGATTTATGATTTTGTGGCACACATAAGAATGGTATCATTAAGAGATGGGTGGGACCTATATCTCCCTCCAATGCATTGGGTAAAGATTTTATATCTCATGAGATAGACATGGCTGGAATGGTAGGTTATACCGGTTCAGTGAAACAGGACTGAAACGAGGATTACTCGATTCAGAAAGGGACTTTGTCCACTAAGATAGTCTTGGCAATGAGTCTTGACTAACAAGAAATGATTCTCTATGATTATGTGTGTATGACACAATGAGTAATGTTTTAAGTTATGATCTCATTTTCACTTCTATGATTTATCCCATGTTATGATATTATGAGCTCTTTTGCAGGTTAAGATTTCCAAAAAAGCTATGTTCTTTTGTATATGATGTGATTGATATTTCTTTTGTTTACCCTTACTGAGCATTTGAGCTCACCCTTTTATGTTTTCTTTTCCCCAGGATATAAAGAAAGGTTTATAGGTATAAAAAAAATGGAAGATCTTTATGGGAGATATTGAAGATCTTTCACCACGATTAGAAGATTACGTTCCGAGTTTCCAAAGACACTAAACTATTACGATCCTTGTGTGTGTGTTTTTGTTATGTATTAAGTATTCCGCAAAAGTAATGTAATGTCCATGTACGTCAGGCTTCGGGTCTCTACAGTTAATCACCCATTAATCACTCCTTAATTACCCCTTAATCATCACTTATTAATTCCTTAATTACCTTAATAACCCCTTAATCATCCATTAATCATCACTTAATCACCCCTTAAAAATTCCTTAATTTCCCCTTAATGACCCATTAATCATCCATAGTTAATTACCCCTTTAATCATGACATAATTATTCCTTAATCATCATTTAATTATTCTATAATTATCTCGAAAATATTAATAAATTATTATTATCCCTAATTATCATTCATTAATAATATTATATTCTACATACTTTAATCTAACATTAAATAAATTATCCATGATCATCATTCTTTAATAATATTAAATTACATATACCTTAATCTGACATTAAATATTAACTAATTAAAACATTAATAATATAACTATTTATTTTTTTTCTTTAAATAACTACTACTACATACTTAAATATTTAAAAATAACTAATTACAATTAGATAAATAAATAACTTTAAAATAAAAAAATACCTCTAAATTAAGTTTTACACAAAAATCTTGTACTCCTTGCATCTCCGGAAGCACCATGAAGGAAAACTCAACATAGAGAGAGGAGAACTCAAAATTTTAGAGAGAAGAGGGATTTGTGAGTGAGGGAAGATGGGTGGGGAAGCTCCCTTTTGTAGGGATTCTTTTGCGAAGGCGGCATCTGGGAAGCCGCCTCCGGCCATTTGAAACATGAAAGGCGGCTCTTCCAAAGCCACCTTTCGCAGAAAAAAATTCTAAAGGCGGGCACTGGTGTGCCACCTTTCGTTTCCCCAAAGGCACAAGGCGGTTTCTTGGAGAACTGCCTTTGGCCCGATGGAAACTGAACCGAAGGTGGCACACCATGTGTCACCTTTAAGATGTAAAAAAAATATTTTTAACCTGTTCATATTTTTAAAATTATTTTTTTGAAAAAATGTTAAAAAAAACTCGGGAAGGGTGGGTTGTGCAGGATTTGTCTAGGGTTGCTCTTATTTTTCATTCTTATAATAATATTATTTTTACAATAATAATAATAATATTAATAATAACAATAACAATAATAATAATAATACAATAATAATAATAATACCATTAATATAATAATAATAATTATTATTATTATTTTTAATTATTTTTCTTAAAAACAATGATAAAAATAATAATAATATCATTTATAATATTAATATTCATAATAATAATCATAATAATAATAAAAATAACAAAAACATATTATTATTATTATCGAACATTTTTTTAAATTTTAATCCATTTATTTATCTTATTCTTAAAATTGGGTAACTCCGCGCTCACTTCATGACCTAATAAACCACGTGCGAGTCGCACACCTCAACCCAGACCACTTAGGTAACCTTACAAGCACTTGGGGAGACCGCACGGTTATCGGTAACCATGTGGTGCACGTGCACTGTTCTGAAACCCACCAAAAATGTTAAATATAAAAAAATTTAAACTGAGACCCAACCCATACCTTAGTTTGATAACCTTAATCTATGAAATAATAAAATAAAAAATAATTTAAAATGTCAAGGTGTGACAATTCTCCTCACCACAGACCCTTTTTTCCCCAGAAAGTCACCCAATCGAACTATAGATAAAACAAGAGTTCATGCCCGACTGAAACTGAAAGAACCCAAAACACAAGAGAATGGGAGAAAATGAGAGGGTTCTCCCCACCACAAGAACTTAGCTAGTGCGGAAATTTAACACCCAAACATACCACCCTGGGAAGGGGGTGGGGAATGCGGGAATTCCCAACCGATCCATACTAACTTCTATAGCATGAGTGAACAACACCTCTGCTGAAACTTCGAATTGTCGATCCAAACCATAAACCCCCAACATTAGAGAAAAACCTCCAAGCAGAACATTCCCCGGGTAGTGAACCCACGAATTACCACAAACATCGACTAATCCATAGGAACTTACATCTCCAAATGACCACAACGAAACCGAGATCGGCCTAGACATGGGCCAAACACACTTTAAAGAAAAATGCATGATTAAATAAACACAATCAGACAAACAAAACTATTTGGATTACAATAGAACATGTCAATTATAACTTCACAAAAAATCAAATAACGTACCAAAACATCAAAACATTAACAGTAGAAACTGGAATGAAAAGACTTTAAATGTTCCACCACCAACACAGAACACAAAAATTGAACCGAGAATTCACACCCTTTGCAACTCCTAACTGCGCTTGAGCTTCACGAAAGACATGTGGCTGAGGCTCAGGTGGCTGAAGCATCTCCTGCCTCAAAGTCAGGAACTGAAATTCTTCTGGTCACAACGTCTTCTTCAGGTGACACTTCCTACAAAATTTCTCCAAGTGACCCATACATCCAAAATGATGACACGTCTTTGGACGGATGCGACATGATAACTTCACGTGCCCAAACTAGACATACAAGTGCCACACCATTGAATGGTTTGACAAACTGGAAGCCAAAACTACCATGGAAAACTCTTTAGAAACAGGTCCCTCTAGCACACCATGCTCTCTTGATGGGGTACCTTCATGACAAACTGGATACACTGGATTTCCAACCATCTGTGCTTCGAAGACCAAATTATCTAGGAACACCTCATTAACCAGCTTATCGAAAGGATGTTCCTTATAAGGGAGGACATGTTCCTTGATCTATAGATGAAGAACCTCAATAAATAGAGAAGTCTTTATCAAATTCGTCAATGCTACCTCCATAGAAAAGGACACAATCTCCTTGAAATGGTCAATATAAGTCTTCACTGTCTGTTGGCCTTATTGAATATTCACAAGCTCTTCCCTTTTCTTCATCTACACCTCTTTAGGTATAATCTATCAGATGAAGACAGATGTAAAGATATCCCACATCATCCTAACTTGCAGTGATGGAGGGGAGAACAACTCCCATTCATCCAGAGATAGACATTCAAACAAACCCAAAATGGCATGCACTCTAACAGCTTCAAGAGTTCCCAATATCCTAAAGATGCACTAGACCTCTTAAGACACTTCATTGCCTCTAACAGACCCTGATCACCATAAAGTATAGGAAATGTCTGAGAAGGACCAAAAACTATGCAAGACTTATCAGAAACCTTGGAGACCTTTCTAGGTATCATTTTCTAAACAATATATAAAACATAAATCCAAAACCAACATCATTTCAACACAACATCAATGAAAGAACCTTTATCCAAAAAAACCATCTCAAAAACCATACAAATACAATTTCAACCCAAAATTACCTTTTTAAAATCCCATTTTCATTTTATATTTCGAAACCACCTTCTTTCAAGGCCACCTTCCAAATACCAAACCCACTTTTCAAACCAAATTTAATTTCCCAAATCATTTTCGATTTCTAAAATCACATTATAAAAACAAAGTCAAGCCTTTAATTCCAATTAAACACCCAAGTAATCCAATGAAATATTTCACATGTCTTCGTCCACTTTCATCCATATGCATAGACCCGCACCACCCATGCATTCCCTCACATGTGAAAACGTTCATAAAAATTATTTGAGGTTTCACCCATCCCATTTCTCTACCAATTCTAAGAAAACACCAGATTTTTAGACCAAGAGTTTTCAGTTTTAAAAACCCATTTCATGAATTTAACTTCATTTAAAAGAAATCATTCTCGTTTCAAAAACAATTTTTTCATTTTCAAAAGCGCGCTTATGCCGACCAGGACCAAGATGACACTCAACTTGCATCAAAATACTAGAGTGAGGGACTGGTAGTTATGCTTAACATGGATACATGGTAGTGGGACATGCCCCATGTAATCATCATAACTAAGAGAAACTTAAACCCTATACTCAAACTCCACATGGGTCACTACTCCAGGTGAAATCATGATGTAACCTCAGATTGAATTCGTTTTCATCCCTGAATCTAAAACAAACTAGAATGAGACAAGGACTCAGTTACCAGACTACCCTTATTGACTCGATATTTGGATCGAGTGAGGGTTTATGAAGTCCTTCACATAGCTACCTCTTGAGTCCCGATAGTCCTAGTCTCTATCAATTAGACACTAAAAATTACAAGGGACTCCTCTGATACAATTTTTTCATGAACCAACCCAGGTAAACCCTAAACCGATCATGAGATATGGTCTGCGGTATGGACCGAGGGGCGTTCTCGATCCCCACAGACTAGAAACCGGTGTCGGTCATCAAAATTTAATAACTAGGAATGATTTGTCCCATAAAAGATAAAAAAACAAGAATATATAAAATAATAAAACAAAACTCTAGCGGTGGAAAAAGAAATAAACAAAACAATTAAACATACATCCACATGACTTTCCAGGTCACTACCCATCTAAAGGATGTCCTTTCTCCAATAATGGGCAACTGCTCCAAGAAAACTTCAGAAAAAGAAACTTAGAACTGAAATGAGAAAAAAGGCATGAACACTAAAAATTCTCAATAGGGACGCCAAAAGTGAACCACAGAATTCCAGCATTTTCTAATTCCAGAACAAACCAATAACACTAGTTTGAACTAAAATTATAAATAAAATAAGGTTTTCACCTATACAATGCATTTTGAAAACAAACAATAACAATTCAATTTCCCTTCTTAAATCAAAAATAAGGAAAATAAATAAATAGGGGTTCACACAAACTTTTCCAAAACAGCTAATTTGAAATAATTTTTAAAACGAACCATACATGCAATGTTTTTTCAGGAAAACACCAAAACCAAGTTCAAGGGTATGATTCCACACACAGAGAAAGTGCAATGGTATTAACAATGCTCGTATCAAAGGATCACAGAAAACCTAAGAACATGGAGGAAAAGAAGAACATATTAATACCTGCAACTCCATCCCCAATAGCATACCACACATGATAGAATCCAATGCCCTAACTCCAAACCACCCTTTCTCAGTTCAGACTAAAGGGCCCAATTTGATAGAAATAATCACAAATATCCACCTAATATGGGCCACTGGGCAGGACGTGAACTTCTAGTTCAAAAATAGTTCTCAGTAAACCGTCTTTCTAAGCTAGGATTTCATGATATTTCACAAAGAGGTGTGCCACACATTAAAATAGCAATCCATATATATATAACCAAGATCGCTACATAATCAGACACCACCCCGACAACCTAAATGTTGGTCTCATGCCTTAAAATAAATATTCTCAAAATGAGTCACATACCGAGGACGCTCCTGTTTCATGACCAAACTATGAGGCAATAGACCTAATTATAGAGGGGTTTTTCAAACATCCCTTTTAAAGATTCCAACCGGGCCTTTTGAAATTTTTACAAAACAAAACTTTTTTAAATAACTATGCACACAAACCACATTAATTCCAAACATTTTTACAATGTCCAAAAAGGAATCGTATTGAGAACTTAGCATGAAAAGCCATTTGAAAAACACATATCATCATTTTTATTTCATGTCAATTACAGTCATAAAAATCAAAAAATATTTCTTAAGATCATAAAAAATATGCAGGAGCCAACTGGGCAACTCAAAAAACATTTGGTGTGAAAAACCCCACAAAGACGCATGACATGTTAAAAACCTCTTTTAAGAAAAACATACACACCCCAAAACATCCTCAAAATATGTTTCTCACCCCTTTAATGATTTATTAAACCATCAAATCACTTCATAAAACCATTTTATGTAACAGTACACAATATATATATCGATACACACCCAAATCCCTCTTGAAATACTAAACACATGCCAAAACCATTTCCAAAACAACAAATACCACTTTTACATAAACATGTCCAAATGGTCCATTACACCAAGAATTTACTAAAAAGTTCCCAAGTACCTTTTTAAGCCAAGAAAAAACACAAAATGCATATAAAAGATCCAAATGGGCCCTTTAGTTTCGAACACACACACCCAAACATTAAAAAATTTCCCAAAGGCCCTTAACATTTTCAAACACACACAAAATCGTTTCTATAAAAATCCATCAATGATTTAAAATGAAAATGACTTTATAAAAAAATCCAAAAAATTATCAAAAATTATATAAGAAACCCAACCAGTTTATAAATATCATTATAACAAGATAACTAGTTTAAGAATAATTTTTTTCAAGTAGGACAAAAAAAGTGTAAATAATTTTATAATAAACCCAAATAGTTTACTATAAATTCTATAAACAAATAAAACAGTTCATTAAAAATTTTATAAAAATATTAAAAAAATTCACAAACCAGAAAACACTATTACAAACTACTCTTAACAAAACAAACTAACTTGGAAACATATAGAAGATTGACCAATTATATTGCAAAGATGAAAATAAATTAAAAGAATTAATTAAAACGTGCATGCATTAAATAGAATTATTCAGAAAGTAAAATGTAGATTCACCTACATCGAACAGGCTAAGACAACGCTTGGCATCTGGTGCTTTCTAACTCAAGATGTCATCCTCCTGTGCACACATACCTCCATATATATCTATGTATACCCTTTACCCAATTCCCATGTTCCCCACACCATGAGGAAATACACACATAAAGAACACACACACAGATATATATATATATATATATATACCTTCGTATACGTGCATAGGTCTTCCATTAGAATTAGACACACTAAAAGTTGTGCGACTGCAATTCCACTTCAACGGAAGTGAAACAACATCATGTGCTCTAATCACACACCTAAAATTACTAGAAAAGTGCGCTAATATAACACCCAATATTACCACTTAAATAAAAACACCGAAAAAAGGAAGAAAAACATTCACTGGTGAAGTCGTTGAGCTGGAGAACTCACGGTTGACTGAAGAAAAAGTTGGAAGTCGTCATCAAGTAGCATGACAGACCCCGTCAGAAAATAGGAGAGATTTTTGGGTTTCAGTTGTGTTATTGGTCGGAGGGGAAAGGGTGTAGGTGTCTTGGCCAGGATCCAGGGAGAAGGTAGGAGTGGAAGGGAGCTAGGGGAAAAGACGAGCACATGGAAGGGGTGAGAGACGAGGGCTTGGATACATGAGAGTCCAGAGCAGGAAAGTGAGGGCCGTAGAGGGCAGTAGTGTGTGAGAAGCCAGAGGCAGTTGGGGAAAGCATGAAGGAGCAAAAGGTAGTGGGGATGAGCGTGAAGGCAAGGCAGGGCAGGCCAGGGGCGAGGGCTAGGGCGCGATGGCCTGCTGGAGTGGAAGAGGGAGAAGGCGAAGGGTCTGTGGGCCGAAAAAGAAAACACTGGGGGAGGGGTGAAGCCGGTTGGGTGATGTAGGGTGGTGGCTCGCATAGGGGAAGCCTAGATAAGGGGAGTGTCGCACGCTATGGGGAGAAGGACAGGGGGACGAGGGGGGGGGGAGGCTGGCTGTGTGGGATTAGGATAAGGTTACTATTTTTTTCATTCTTATAATAATAATAATAGTAAAAATAAAAAATATAATAATAAAAATAACAAATACTGGAAATAATAAAAATAATACAATAATAATAATAATACCATTAATATAATAATAAAAATCATAATAAAAAAAATTATGTTTTTTTCTTAAAAAAAATTAAAATATTATTAATAATAATATCATTGATAATATTAATATTCTTAATAATAATAATAAAATAAAATTATTATTGTTATAGAACATTCTTTTTAAGTTTTAATCCCTATATTTATCTTATTCTAAAAAATGGGTAACTGCGTGCTCACCGCACGACTTAATAAACTGCGCGCAAGTTGCACGCCTCAACCCAAACCACTTGGGCTCCCACACAAGCCCCTGCTGTGACTACACAGTTACCACTAACTATACGGTGCCTGTTCACCAGTCAAAAACCCACCAAAAATGTTAAATGTCAAAAATTATAAATTGGGACCCAACCCAAATGTTGACGTAATAACTCAAAGCCAAGAAATAATAAAATAAAGATTAATTTAAAAAGTCATGGTGTAACATTGCACATCCACCTCCTCCTTTGGTAGCAAGTTAAACAGACCCTCATTCAAGAGCACCCCTAACTCACCTTCGTTTTATTAAATGATACACATTAAAACTAAACTATAAAAGATTCATTATAATCCTCAATGAGTATGGAAGGGAGGGAAAATGGTGTGGAAGAATAAATTAAACCTAGTAAAATCATAGTGAAGACACACTTCCACTTATACCCACTATTTATTATCTTTGAAATAACTATTAGATGATAAGAAATTTTTTTATTATGAATGAAAAAGGACTTGGGTTAACACTTGATTCATCCCATGCGATATCTCTTGGGTTAGATACTAGTTATCATGAGTTTTTTATATCATAATATAGAAATAATAATGATATAAAATGATAAATAATAGAGGGAAATAGGGAACACATTAATTAAAAAAAGTAAAATGAAAATTATAGAATTAAAATACAATAGAAAACCTAATATATCATCCATTAGAACCAAATTTATCCTAATTTACTATTTATAGTTGATGAAAAATTAATTTAAATAAGATATATGAATATAGAATACATTGATGGTTTAGATGAGTTCATGGGTAAATATTCCTTTGCATGAAACAAAGTTATTGGTGTTTCTTCTATGTGTAAATAACAATGGTGAATTTATTCTCCCAAGAATTATATATAATTACTATTTCCATAAAGATTTTTTAGATAGAAAAAATCATTATTCATTCATGTAATCCTCCAAGGATCCTTGACCCTTTATATTATCATTAATAAAATCATTTGATCTACTAAAGATATAAAAATATAACTATTCTAGAGATTACATGATTCTTTTCATGAAGAAATATTTTTCTCTTTGGCATAGATCCTTTAGATTATAAGTTTATTAGAAAATAATTTTATGTGTTTTCCCATGACTTAAACATGGCATGCATACTCTTAATTATTTCCCATATGTAGATATCTTAATTGAAATTCCTTCTAAAATTTCCTTGGTGTGAATAATATATCATTTTGGAGCTCGGTTCTTCATATTTTACAAATTAAAAAAAATGAATCAAAATGGATGAAATTTAAACATATTATTAAACTTACAAAACCTATAAAAACATTACATATCACTAGGGAACTCAACAAATCTTATGCATCATTCTAAATATGTTTCACAAGGATATCCTTTTCAATTTTTTTATTAATAATAAAAATATATATTACATATTTCCCAAATATCATATGCATGATCCATTTATCCTTATCCCCAAATAAAAATATGTTGTGTATCACTATTTTCACTTCTAATATATATTACACTACTCTTTCTTTGCATAAATTATTTTATGCAGGCCTAGAATTCAAAATTTTAATATGATACCTAGAATATATTATATATCAACAAAAAATTTATTAAAACATAGAAGATAAATATATTTATTCATAGATACTTCAAAATGAATTTTTATATGAAAAAATTATTGTATGTATTTTTCAAATAATTACATTAATGAATAAAATAACAAATGATCAACAATTAATCCATTTTTATAATAAACTCTAAAATACCCTTAGAAACTAAATGTCTGACAATTACCATTAAATTATATAATTATTGGTGATGTAATCAATGAAATAAATAATAAAATATTTAAATATACAAGGCTTATTAATGATAATGATGAAATTATAATGTGTTCTAAGAAGAAAATATATGTTTTCAATATCATAACATTGAATATTTTGATTTAAGGACTCTAAATTTTTTCAAGCAGTTGAAAAATTGGAATATGATTCCTATGTCTCATCATTATTCAAATAATATTACTTCACATATGTTATGCACTAAAAGATTTTAGTGGGAGGATTTTATCAGGTGGCCATATAGTGATATGTTAATAATAAAATTAATATGGATTGAGTTTCACAAAACCCATGAAAGTGCATAAAAGATAAGGCTAGTCTGGAATTATATCATATGTGATATGTTAGAAAATTTTTTATGTATGGTCTGTTAAAAATTATTAAAAGAGTTTAATAATATAAAATATATCTTGTTATAAAAAATGAAATATACACTTTATTATTCTTTCACACTGGGTGTATAAATATATATCAGGGAATGAAATGATAATTGATATCTCAAAGTATGAATTTGAGTAATCCAAAACTGATGTTCATCATGAAGTATTATAGTTTTTGAGGAAATTTTAAGATTACTGTTAGTTGGATTCTTCTAATGAAATATATAATATGATCATGCGGAATAAAATGAGATTTTTTTGTTGGATGGATCACTATGTATATACCACATATAGTTTTATAAACAATCTCATTGGTATACTAGGGGAGTATTGTTCATATTTTAATTTAGCCATATCTGAGGACAGAGGGATACCTAAAATGAGAACCTTGATACTTTGATACCTTTCTTATATAATTCTAGTCAATTTTCTAATTGGAGGGTTTTTGGGAATGTTTTTTATGATGTCATTAGTAATAACTTAACCTAGATTAGATTTATCCTCTCATATGATGAGTATGATGTATGGGCCCTCAATTGAGATAGAATAAATATGTGTATGACTGTATCCAAGTAGTTAATATTATGTGATTATCTATCATGTGAGGGATATGACATGTGCTCATTTCTAAAGGTGAATAGAATATTTTATATTCACCAACATGTTCAGTATATACTTTGAGAATCAATAAAGTGTGAGGTGGTTACATGAAAATATAATAATCTATATCCCATGGTCACTCAACGTATTAGAAACAAATATCAGATGAAAATGCATTCTTTTATAGGATGTAGTTGGTGGACATAAGTATAATGATACATGTGTTTGATTGAGATCATACATGATCCCTTTTTAGCTTTAGTTGAACTAATGATTTACAAGATGATACTGTTTTCATACATTTATATATATAGGAATTAATTTTTCTCATCAGTGCTACAATGGATCATGGGGTCACAATTTTTGGTTAATTGAGTGAGGATTTAGTTTTACTTACAAAAATACTCTAAAAATGTTTTAGAATTTATCCAAAAGGAGTTTTAGAGGGATATTCAAAAGATATTAAATATAATGTGATACCTAGTGAAGTTAATGATAAATTTTCAAAAGTGTTCTAGAAGATATCCAAAATGATTTTTTATATGGTTTCATAAGTTATTATATATGATACACAATAAGGTTAAATAACACAAGGTCTTTGAAACTTTAGTGAAAATGTAATATTAAAGAAGATATACCCGAAATTTCATACACATATGAAATGTTATAACCCATATCATAAGGCATGATATAGTTATATCATATGGTATGAAATATATAATAATAGAAATGAATATCATTGTTTTGGGATATCATTCTCTATGATATAAATATATCATAGCTACTAACATGACATGGAAGAGGAATGTTAAAAGATAATTTTCATACTTTCTTTGGATTTAGCCTTCATTAAAAAATTTCTTAAAATGAGATTCATGGTAGAATAACAATAATCGAGGGTTACAAACATTTTTTGAATACATGAAAAACACGTAACAGACGAGTTAATGCATGTTTACATTAGAGTTCCGTGATGGAATTTATAACGAGGCTTTCAGTATGTGATGGTGATTGATTGAACCTATTTTCACCTATAATTATTCTCTCGGATGCTCTACCTTCTTCTCTCATTACCTTGAAAGCCACTAGCTTTCTATGATAATAAAGGTGGATCCTATTTATTTGATGGTTGATTCAATTTTTTCCATGGATAGACTATAGAGGATTGATTACTTTGATTAAATATAAGGGATATTAATAAATCATATTTATTGAAAGCTATAGAAGAGGCATATATGGTGTAAGGTACACATTATTTATTCATTTAAATTATTCATGGGTTTTTATTTCAATTCAAGCTATCTCTTTTCTAATAATGTTTAAATTTTCATTAGATGTGTTAAATGAATGTTCTCTGATCCTTACAAACCCTTAATGTATTTTAATATTTATAATAATACAACACTCACATAAAATTTAATATTTCCATTATAGTGTTGTCTTATAAGTTTAGTAGATTCACAACTGTTAACAAAAAAGCTTCTTGAAGATAGTGAATGAACTCTAATACTTCCTCATCTTTTTCTTGCTGATCTTTGGAACTATATCAATGAAAAATAAATTTCCTTTTATATGAATCAATAATCTTCATTATATGAAAAATAAAACAATTTTTTTTATGAGAAGAGTCATTAGGAATAAGTATCCCTTATTTCTAGAAAGGCATAAACATATATAATATATTTTTCAATAAAACTAAAATTTTCATGTTTTTATTTGAAAAAGAGGATTTAAATCATATGTAGTAGAAATAATTTTTTCAATGAGAGTGTAGTAATATTATTTAATAAATAGTTAGTATTGAAACATAAATAATCTATTAAATAACACAGATGATCCTAAAATAATGAAGAAATAATATAGTTAAAAAGGATAACAAGCCAGATTACAAAATATTAAAACATAATATATAAAAATTATTATAAATATTTACTATAACTATAAAAATTAAATTTGAATCATTCTTGGATGATCACATGTCAAATTAATCTATTTTTTTCTTACTAGCCAAAGAGTAATTTACAACCATTTTCATAATTTTTTTTGAAAATTCAAATTTTTTTCCATGATTTAGATTGTATGATTTTTTTATAACATAAAAAGGGTTATAATACTGAAATTTATGTTTGGATCATTTTAGGAAAATCACACATCAGATTGTTGTATGATTCTCTCACATAGATTACAAATAAATCAATGAGTGTTACACAGATTTTTTTATAACAATATGATGTTTTTCATTATGATCATTTAGTACTCATTTATAGAATATAAGAAAATATAATCTTAAAATCCAAATTTGATCATTTTAGGAAAATAACATGTTGGATTAATGCACAGTTTGTTTCTATAATTCACAAATGAATAAAGGATTGTTTTCCTAAATTTCAATGACAATCCAATCCTTTTTTGTTATTTTTTTTATTATCACACACACATGTGAATAACTTATAATAATTATAAATTATAAAAAATATTTTTAATCAAACTATGATTTTCACATAAAATTCATGCATACATTTTTATTATAGATCATAAATTAATTTTCAATTAATGTAGTAAATTTTAATGAAAATTTAAGCTTATTTTCTTAATTTTAATTATTTGACACATGTTTATCAAATATAAACAATTTTTTATTCTAAAAATTCATATTAGATCATTTATGTCGATCCACACATTTTATTGATGTGTGATTGTTTTATAAATGTAAAAAAATATCTATGATCATTATTAAATTTTTTTAAAAAATACTTGATTGTTTAGTAGGATTTTATAATTAGAAACACATTTATATCACTAAAAATATTTTTAAATATAAACAAACACTTTAAAACATTATTGGAAAATTGTATGTCAAATTTTAGTGTGGTATATTCTAAAAAATTAGTAATAAATTAATAAATAGTGTGTTAATTATTTATATAATACAAGTTCATTTTCTGAGTTTTTGGACATTCAACATGAATTTTTAGAAGTTAAATGACATTTAATTATAAAATTTCACTTTTAACAACCCCAAATATCCACATATTAGATTGATGTGTAGATTATTATTACATGTTATAAATAAATTAGTAATCCTTGTCCTAATTTTTTGCAAAAAGTTTAACTCATTTTATATATTTTCATCATTTAACGGATTTTTCATAAAATATAAAACATTCAATCAAGAGAAAAACTCTGGATCATTAATTTAACCTCACATGTCAGATATATGTGTAGGTTTTTACTAAAGGTAAAAAAAATTTAGAGATAATTGTCTTAATTTTTTATAATAATCCAATCTAATTTAAAATTTATAATCATTTTACACATGTTTGTTGAAATATAGAATCTTTTAACAGTTAAAAGAAATTTTCTCATACCAGGCATCTCCCACATCAGATTGGAATATGGATTTTTATTATGAGTCAAAATTAATTCAAATATTATTGTCCTATTGTTTTATAATACAATAAATGTTTTTGGTTTTGATTATTTTAAGGACATTGTTAAACTTCACTTTTAAATGTTCTATTTACATCACATGCTATATTGATGTGTGGGGGTTTTCCTAAACTTGTAACATAAATCAATGATCATTTCCATAAATATTTACAACAATTTGTCCTTTTTTAATCAATTTTTATTATTATCGATACGTTTAAAGAGTAAAAAGGCAATTTAATATTAATAAACAAACATCATATCATTTTAGAAAAATAAGACATTATATTAATTTATATTTTCTCTTATAAATCACAATTGAATCAACAATCATTATTTTAAATTTTCATGGAAATATATTCTCATTTTCATGGATTTAATAATTTAACACATGTTTGTAGAACTAAGAAAACATTTAAATATAATCAGATAGTTTAGATAGTTCAAGTTAGAGTGCACATTCAATTGACATGTGATTTGTTATTTCATACCATAGATGAATCAATTCACATATTCTTAAATTTTTATGAAAATGAAGGATTTTTTTAATAGATTTAATCATTTAAATTATGTTTGTTAAACATATAATATAGTCATATTTATAAAAATGAAAATTTAGATTAAAAAACAGAACATATATTATTGAAAATAAATAATTACTTTTAAATTTTTGTCAAAAAAATAAGAATAAATACATAATTGATAGAAAAGCATTTCTTCATGAATTTTGGAAGCATTATGTCACCATATAAGCTACCCACACATTTCTAAATGAATTTATCTAATCATTTATATATATATTATTACAATCAACATTTTAATATAATATATTTATGTTTATGTATATATGTGGTTAATAAAAATTTTAAAACAAATTTTATTTATTAGAAAATTGGAAAATAATGTTGATAACTTTTCATGGATGTCAGTTTTCATATGGGTTACAAACTGTTTCATAAATTTATAAATGTAGTAGCCAAAATCACATCCATCAATTTAATTTAGAGAATGAAAACATATTTATAAATGTAGTAAAGTTTTGATGTTATATATTCTAGTGGTAGAATGTTATTAAATCTTTCTTAATATTTATTTGTTGATAAAATTTTTTTTGTTTCCTATGTTAACTGAGTGTTCTCAAACCATGTACCTGTTAACATATAAAACACACACTACTAAAAATATCTTGTTAAACATTTTATAAAACATATAATTAAAATATTATATATAAAATATTAAAAATAGTGTATTAAAAATTAAAATGGGACATCATGTGTAACCAATTTTTTGGATATATATGCATTAAAAACATAAAATATATCATTAGAATAATTTTATTGATTATATATAGCATCTAGTGATATTAAAAAATTAAAAATTAATGATCAATTAATGTAATATAAAAAATTATATTAAATTCAATCAAATTATATTATATTTATTTTTCATAATATGTATTAAATATAGTCATTTATATGTTACTTTTAGTTCAAATTCACTAAAAACTATCAAGGTCAGGTTAAAATTTCCTTCAATCCCACTATTTTAGCCTATGTAGAAGTAACATGAGGTATTATAGATGAAAATTTATTATCAACATGTGATGAAATTACACAATCATGATATATATTTATAAAAAAACATGAATACTATTAAATTGTAATAAAAAACTACATAGGTTATTATGCATAAGAATTATGAAAACATCACTCATATAAAAATTTATAATGGAGGCTCTTAGTCATTCATTTTTTGGAATTTCGTTTACACTATAAATACTAATAATATCATGAGACTATGTTTCATGTATATTTTTCATAAAATATAATGTTATAAGAATCATTATTTTACAAAATTGTATCCATAAAAAGTTGTATCATCATTAATTGAGGAATATTTATTAGTAGAAGAACATATTTTTAGCCATCATTTATAATATAAAAATCAATCATTTAAATTGTCCTAAAATTGTTTTGTTGTTTTCCATTTTGTTGTTACATACATTAGTTCAATCCTTTTTTCTTTATCATAAATATATTTAATTCGATATAAATTGGAAGTAGCACACTCATATATTTTCAATTTAATTTATATGATTAAATGGTCATGTTATCAATGTTACCCCAACATTTTCCATTGTTTGAATATGAAAATCATCTCTTGGCTTGTGAGACACCAAAATCAAAACCATCACATGATATATTGGATTTTATTTATTATTTTGGGATATCGATGTGAATATTTTACAATATACCTCTTGAAATGTGGGGTTTATTGGGTGTTGATAGGTATAAATCATAATACATTTTCCCTTGTAATATTTTAAAATAATAAAATTATGAATAATGGTTTGTTTCAAAAATATTATAATATTTTGTGAAAATATTGATTACTTTGATCATGGTAGAAATTTTAGGGGAATGAATTCCCTCAAAATTGGGGGAGTGAGTCTCTGTATAATGTGGTTATTATAGCATTGATCGTTGTTATTGATCCCATCAATTAAAGATTTGTAATATTTCGTTTTTTCCAATTTTATTTTTCCTCCAATGTATCAACCTTTGTATTTAAATCTATAATTTTATTATTAGAATTATTTTTTTCTGATTCTTTACCAAATTAATATCATGCTGAGATTCCAAAACACACACCTTTTACATGACCATAATTTTATAGATTCTTTAAAGACCTTACAAGTAGTTCATCATTACCTATGGAAGTTGATGAAGCTTCATTGGATTTAAAGGTTCATTTTCTTAATAATTACATATCATATCATGTTATATCCATTAGATTTGTTCCCTATGAATAAAATGGTATCATAGTTAGTGTTTTAGAGGACAGAGGTTGTGTAGTCTTCGTGGATAATAAAACAAGACCACCCACTAGCCGGTGGGGTACACTGGCCAGTAGATAGTTGTTGAAAAGGGATCTAAAATTATATAGACCCCATTAACAGTTTGATGTACAAGGAAGGATTATTAAATTTTTCTCAAGCACACCGGTTCTACAGGGGTTATAAATTGGTCAATTTGTGGTTCTAGCATCAAACCAGTGAGGGCCACTGACTAGCTGATGGTGTCCATAAAAAAATTTCATTAATGGTATTTTATCCCTTTTCCTATAAATTTTATTTTTAACATAATTTCACTATAATATGTATTATTTTTTACTAGGTCCTTATGGATAGATCTCTATTAGTGTTTCAGGATTCATCTTCCTCTCCTCTTGGGTATATAAGGTCTTGAACGATCCAGTGATGTCCTTCAAGATAATATCTAACCATTATAAGCCAGATTCTTCTTATTTGACTAGAATTAATCATTTACCCATTTCATGATGGATATATCTATGAATAACCTCTAATATATAATTATAATCCATTTCTAATTGATAGATCATTTTTCGATCATAAGAATTGGTGACATCTCCTTAATCGATCCTAGATATATTATTGGAGAAAAATCTCTTTTGGTATTTTTTTTTAGATTCCAACTCTTTACATGATATATTCCATGAATAAAAATTCTAGAGAGACTATTATAACATATTTGGTCACATTATATTGAATTTTGGTGTGTGGACATGATCCGGGTTTTATCCCTCAATGAATTTTTGAAATTGGAATCAATGAGATAAATATAGGAATTCCTTACGATCTGAGGCCTTTACATGGATTTAATTGACATGATTGGATTGTTTTAATATTATTAGTGTATCTACCTATGTATGGTATAGTATTATTTGAATTCATGGGTATCCCACATGACATTTTTTGGTATGTATTATGTGTAACATTCTATGACACACCTTATATGTATTTATTTCATAGTCATGGAATATTTGATATGACATTATTGCTCTATGAAATATTGTATCATTATTATTGAAGATTTAAAAATATTTTCAATGTGTATTAAGATATATTGTTCCCTATTATTTTATTACTTGCATGTGGCGTTGTTTAAATCTGGCAGAACCTCTGTCTCAATGCTCAAGTTGAAAGGTGGCTCTAGCAGATTTAGCCAATCCCCTAGAGAAGAAGCATGGACAGCATGACTTATAGATTATTACTCTAGGAATAGGATAAATAGATCTAGATATTTCTTATGATCATACCATTACTGGAGAAAACTATACACCATTTTAATGGGGTTTATAGAAAAAATTATTCAATGGTGGAGAAAGCCCTTGAGTATGTGTAGAGTTCCATAATTCAGGTGTTCCAAGCATGTGTTACATCAGAGGATAGCATTTATCCATGACTCTTGAGTGTGAATTTCCCATAAACAAGGGCTCTAAATTTTTGAAACATGTATTATTATTAAAATAAGATGGATTCACATAGAATTAATTTTTTCATGCGATGAAAACTATAGGAATTTTTTCGATATGGTGAAAAAGAATGTATGGATTGGGTTTTTTGACACATGATTAGCACATGATGTCTTCATATAAGATTGGTTTTAGAATTTATTGAGAATTTACCTTTAATAATGACATAAACATCTATATACATGTTCACTAGTGTTAAAGGCTCATTAGTGGTGTACTATAGAAATTACACTCACACCCTATATGGTTATCCTGGTGTACATGTAGAATTCGAGATTAAGGTCCCATAGAAGGGAAATGGCCTAGAAGTAGGTTTCTAAGGATCATGGGGTTATGAGATGGATGATATACCAAGATTTACTCTTGATAGTTTCCATAATATCTTTTATTTATATTTTTTCTATTTGTACTAGTTATAATTTTTGACAAACAACATTGGGGGTTTGTTAGTTTAATATTGTATAAACTAACATGAAATCTATTATATCATCTTGTTTACTTTATTTTGCACCGTAATGTTTAGTGAAATTATGTAAATTATAGTTTTTTTCTATGATTACTGAGGGTAGAGCCACCCCCTCACATCTCTAGAACATCCTCGTTAGTTGGAAGCCTATTGCGTATGGGGAGTCACACATGAGGTCATGTGGAAATTCAGTACGGATCTAGTGAATTGGATCAGGATGTTACAAAAATGTTATTTGAGCCCATGTTTCCTTTATTTTCTTCTTGTATATTTTGGGACATGTTATAAAAGAGATAATCTATATGGATCTTGGTTAGGGGATTTTCCATGTTTCTGGACATCTCATGTGTAACGAAACTTCAAGTTACAATGATGGGATTACTATTAAAATATTGGATATAAAATATGATATTTATCCTCAGTATTTTTTGCAGTTACAGTTTATGGGATTTGGGTGAGTCCATGCATCATGATTAGCATATAATATCACAAGTTATGAATATACCTATTTATTACTATATAATAGTTCTATAATTACATTCCTTAATATTTTCTAATTATCTTGTGATATATCTGTATTATACACATTTATGATATTTATTTGTTGTAATTAGTTGCTAATGTTCTATGTCCTGATGATATGTTGCATTATTGATTTGGTTGTTGAAGGTGTTCTAAAGGAGGCTAGAGGTCGTTTCATAGTGATTAGAGGTTCAACAAATCTACTGTATGATATTTTCATCATGAATGGTTTACATGACATGAATAAGTGATTCTAGGATTGTAAAGAGAGTGAATTCATGGATTGTGCCCAGATGAGGTGTGTAGCATGGAATATATTAATGATGTGAAAGGTGAATTCACGATGTGTAATTAATTAAAGGCTGAGGCAACTTTAATTTCTGTGGAAGTTTTAATTTTAAAAAACATATGAATTACACATACTTAAAGGGTTATATGATGTGAAAGGTCTAGGTCATATGTTTTATAATAGGTTTTCTTTTCTATATTTCATTCATTCAGCCACACCTATATCTCTTTATCGCTCTAAACAAACCATAGTCACCTATAAGAGATAATTTATCCCTCTTGTATATTGATTCAATCCTTGGGTTCTGGTGGGTTCTTATTGGGGATCCATAGTTTTTTCTCATCTATTCCCTATGGTTTATTTCTATCCATTCTTCTTTAAAGATCTGTTGTGGTAGTGCAATTTTTTTGGGTGTGTATGGGTTGCATTTTTGACATCCCTAGGATGTGGTGTTGGTATATCCATGAGTTCCTTATGTAACAATGGTTTCAAGGTAGTTTCTTTTTTCCCTTGCCCTATATAGTGTGATTAGAAAGCTTCCTTGAGATAGGGTATCCTCATTCTCTCCTTATTATGTTCTGTGTGTGTGATCTATATTCTTTTTCTTACATTTTAAGGAATATTAGGGGTTAGTGTAATGACATGATTAATTATAATGTCTTGAATTTATGCGCATGTGGAGTTATCACATGATTTTATAAATTGATATATGTAGATGTTATTATGTATTTCTGTGGTCAATTATGAAAATAAAGGTTGTTAGGAGACTTTTATGCACTGTAATTATTATACTTTAATGGCCCATAATGCATTGGTGTGTATTTACACCATTAATAAAATGTTAAAGAACTTATATTTGGTTAATAATTGGTTTCCCCTTGTTATATGGTCTCTATGATAATACCCATGCTAAATAAAGAATATTTGTGATAATTTCCCTAAATAATTATGGAATCTACTTGGTGTTATTTTTGTGTGTCTATTCTTATTGTGTTTTCCCTAAGTGGTGTGGGTAGTTGTACAATGTGGTGTCTTTAAGTTGTGGTGTTGAGGAATTCATGTAGTGGTTGGAGAATAGAGGTCATGGAATATTTGTTATAACATAAAATTTGTGTTTTAGAAATCTATAGAATATAGTTTGGGTTGCAGTGGTTGTGGCATAATGGTTTTGGCATAGTTGATTGTTGTGATTTGTGGTGATAGAATTTTATGATGGTTGTGATGAGTGGTTATATACAGTGAGATGGTTTGGGAAACATGATGTGATGATGATGGTGGATGTGTGGTGTTGTGGAATTGGTGGTGTGAGTTGGGCCAGTTGTGGCATGGAATATTTTAGATAGTTGCACTGTTACCCATGGTTTGAACTATGATGATAAAAAATTAAAATAGGCTGGTAGATAAATGATATGAACTTAAAGTGATTTGTGTTATTTTTTTAATTTAACTAAATAAATGAATGGGTAGTTTAATATGAAATGAAATGGATAATGAATAAATATGGGAAAACCTATAAATGAAAATGGTAAATGTTTTTTTGATTGTGTGGTGTTGCATATATTGGGTGTAGTGGTTGAGACAGATGATGTGTGGTATGTGGTGGTGATGTGGTGTGTTCTGGTGTTTTTTATGTAGACCCATAGAATGGTTATTGTGTTCTATATATATATATACCATGTATGTTTAGATTTTTCTCATATGTTCCCCAACCGAGTTGGACAATGTACCAATGCTTAATGGTGATGAGTTCTTGGAGTTTCCACCAACATCCAGGATGGTAGTGATACAAATGGATGGCTACCCCTCCCCCTCTCTCTTACTTTAGTAGTAGTGATACAAATTGGTGTTGGGGATTACCTATCAATGATGTAATAGGCTTGGTGTCTTTGTGCGGGTTATGATGTGTTGGACTAGGTTTCTGGGTGAGAGGTGATGTGATGTGATGCGATGTGATGTGTGGACTAGGTATCTATGGGAGGGATATGATGTGGTGTGTTCCCATGTGTTTGTGGGTAGGATGTGATGTGATGTGATATGATGTGTGGACCATGTGTCTGTAAGTGGGATGTGATGTGATGTGATGTGGTATGTGTGAAAGGTATGAGAGTATATGACATTTGATGTTGGGGTGTGATAGTGGAAAATTTGTGGAGATTTGGAAGAAATGATCCTTTATTTTTTATATATTCAATTCTATATGTTTATATTGGATGTTTTATTCAGTGACAAATCTATGGTGAGGCTGGGTTTGGTTAGATTACATGCTTAGGTTTTTATTGGATCTACTATTTTTTCCCTAGCGCATTCGAATTATGTTTTCACAAGGGAACTTGAGGTCTAGGTTATGAATCTATTGAGTATACCTATTATGATCACCTTATATATATATATAAACTAATATTTAAAAATCTAGGAGGCCATTGGGGAGTTATCTGAACATTATTCGCTAGATTAAAGATGTTGTTGTGTCGCTTCCATAGAACTGTCCATTGGTATTTACTTTGGAGACTTTTATGTGTATCATTTTTACATTATTCATAAATTGTGGGATTGAAATTGATTTACCGTTATATTTTTTATAAGATTTTTTCATTTTTTATCCTATCTCTAGATCCTATTACATTTTATTTAGTAATGTCTCTTATACTGTGATTTTATACACCCCCAGTGCTTGTAACAATCCTAGGCCTACAAGAGGTATGACTCAGGGGTTCATCATCTATCTCTCCTCATTAGGGTGTTTTTGGTGGGAGGGGGTCATGATAGAGTTGTATCATATCTTCATGGTTGAGACATACGATGGAGTTTGGAGCTTGAAATAGTGAGGATTGCATTGGTTGGTATGGAAATGGTTTCAATTGACCTTGGTAAATTACATAGTCCATGAAGATCAGCTAGGAAATGATATTTTGCATCCTCTATTGTACATTTCATGGGATCTGAGTTTTTTAAATGAAAAATAAGAAGAAATACTTATAGGGTAGAGACCTAGGAGAGGTACAAGCACTATGATTATTTGTGTTTATGTATGAAATGGGTTATTGTGGGAAAATAAAATGAATAAAATAAATAATATTTGATAAAATTATATGATACCAGCTTAGAATGTTCTCCTTATTTTCATAAATGGGTCATGTTATTCATTTTCAAGTTGCTCTATAAGTTAAGGTTCAGTAGTTTGATTAGACTGATTGTCAGATGGTTGACTCGACTTAGTAGGATGACGCATGGAAGTGAGTTTTGTATGACTTTTAGTGGTAGTGTTTGGGTAAGAATGGGGGGAGTGTCTCATATTTGGAGATAGAGAACTGGATGGAAGATCTTGATATAACTTTTTGTCTGAACCAATAATGTGTTGAGTTTTGGGTACTGTTGGAATTTAGTAAGATGTAGGGAGCTATGAGTCAGTGGTGGGTTCTATTTCTTGGTGATCATAAAGAGGAAAATGTGTTGTGGCCATACTTTCAGAAGAAGTTCCAAGTAGATTTTATGTCATTTATGATGATATCGTCTGAGAGACAAGATCTTCTCTCCTTTCACAAGGGGATTCCGAGTGTGCGGGATCTTGGGATAATCTTCATGGAAATCCTATACTTTTCTTCATATGTTTTCCTAGTTGAGGAATCTGGATAATATCATCAATTTGAGGCTTTATTTCTAGTGTTCAGGTATACGATCACAACATTTATGCTCATGATGTATCTATAGGTGTTGAAAAAGGATGAGGTTATCATTAAGATTATATCCTTTGAATTTGACCCTCATAAGTGTGTACAACAAGGTGTTTCAAGGAGAAGAGATATAGGTTTTGGGTTATAAGTGTTCAGGATACTAGGGTTCTATTTAGGAGGGAACAAATCATGATAATTTCTTTCCCCATAATCATGGACTGGTGGTTTCTGACCATCTTACATGGGTTTTCCACTAATATTCCATATCTTTAGGAGATTTGGGAATATCTATGATCTGTGTCCAACTTATCTCAGAGGTTATTTTCTAATGGGTGTTTAATAATTTTTTTGATTGCATCAGTTGTCTCTAAGGTAGTTTAATTGGAAAGGACCGCTTGTTATCATTCAACAACCGAGAATAAGTAGAGATGGAATAGGCCATACTCATGATGGTTCATGTCAATATGGGCCTAGTACATAGCACAACCATGGAGTTCAGTAGCATAGAGGAAAAATCGATGGGCATGGTCAGATGCGCGCATTAGAGACAACAATTATTGTAAACCTGGGAGTTGTTCGAGGTACACTCAGTTTATCATCTACCCTTGTGTGATCTTAGTTTGATTTTGGAGAATTAGACCCCTTTTTCTACTTTTTTATGTATGTTTGAACTAAATGTGGAGAGTATTTAAGTCCTCTTGGGGTTATCAAAACTATTTGGAGGCCATCCTTATTTCTTTGATGGGTGTATGTGTTGTAGACTGGTGACGGGGAAACAACAGTTATTAGGGTACCTCTCTTTATTATAGATATAGACATACAATTTTTTCATTGGTATGAATTTTCTATATTCTATGTATGTACTTGTCAAATTATTTTAGTGAAGAGTCTAGGTTTTATTTTTGCGGATGGTTAATGAGTGGCATTAAGTGTCGGGTAGGGTTATTGGTTGGGTGGTTGGAAAATGGACACTCTTTTTTAATAGTTGGTAGAAATTTTAGTAGAAGATCAGGTTGGAGATGCTCCTAGGGTTTTTGAGGAGTTCATGGTTTTTTTGCATAGGAGGTTATGAAACTACTTGCTCGACATGATATTGAGTTTGGAATATAGTAACATCCTGATTTGACTCTAATTTTGATGGATCCCTATCAAGTGTAATCCATGAATTTACATGAGTTAAGGATGCAGGTGAAAGATTTGATTAATATGGGTTCCATCAGACCCAATGTTTCACCATTTATTGCTCTAATATTATTCTATGATAAATTTCATGGTTGTATGAGGTTGTTTATAGACTACCATAGGATTAATTGGGTGATGATCAAGAATCGTTACCCTATTTTAAGGGTCAATGATTTTTTTTGACAAATTGAGAGGAGTTGGATGGTTCTCTAATATTTATTTTTATTCTGGATATCACTAGTTGAGGGTTAATGTTGAGGATGTTCAGAATAATTCCTTGAGATGCAGCTATGTGAACTTCATGTTTTTAGTCATTTGGTTCAATGTTATGAACGCACCAGCCATGTCCATGGGGATTATGAATTTCGCATTCCATGAGTTCTTGGACCGTTTTGTTATTATATTCATCGATTATATCTTCTTCAAATTGATGTCAGGGGAGTATCTTACCAAGAATCTAAGAGTTATTTTATAATACCTTCTATATCCTTTTATTTATCATAAGTTGTCCAAATATGAGTTTTGGATGTTATATGAGTGTTTAATTGGACATGTGGTGTCTTATAAGGGTGTGGTTGTGGGCCCTTCAAAAGTTGAAGCATTTTTTTCTTGTGAAGAACCCAGGAACATAGTAGATGTTCATATTTTTCTTAGTCTGATTGGATATTATAGGAGGTTTTTACCTGATTTCACTTGAATTACAACCTGACTATTAATGTTGACCAGAAAGGACCATGATTTTTTATAGATAGATCAATGATAGATAATGTACAGTTATGTAAAAGACAAGATGTTTAGTTATCTAATGTTTAAATTACCCATGTACTGAGTGTTTTTTGAGGTTTTCTATTTTATATTATGTCTAGGCTTGGGATACGTGATGATACAGTAGTGAGTAATGATATCTTATCATTCTAGGATGTTATATCTTCACAAAATAACTATTCAACCCATGATATGGATTTGGAATCTACTATGTTCTATCAAAATTTTTAGAAATATTACATCATCAGTGAGTGTCATTGGGTTATTACGGACCATAGGATCCTGTGATATGATTTATATAAACAAGATCTAAATCTATTTTAGTGGTAGTGGATGGTGTTTCTTTTGGATTATGAATTTTGAGATCTCATAAAACCAAGGGTAGGTTAATGTAGTTGATGATGCATTGTTTCATAAGTGTGAATAAGATGTGTCTTGGGAGTATATGGATGTTTAAAAAGTAATGGAGGAGCATGTAGTAATGTATCTTGACATTAGGGACATAACTGTTTAAGAATTCCATCATTAGATGAACATGGGGTCTTCCTCACTATAAAAGGTGGAGGATTATCAGTGATAAGACTTAGAGGAAGAGGTGATTCAAGATTATGTTGTTCATGGTGGCTCTCCTATGGGATGGTCATATGAGGATTGAAATCATTTGTTTCTCAAGAGGTGATTTTTTGTCCCATATGTGACACATGAGGTATTTTTCTATGAGTTTCATATATCACATTTATAAATACATCATGGTGTGAAAAATATTTATTTTGACTTGAGGAGACAAATTTCATGGTTAGGGATGAAATGATCATTTGTAGAGTTTGTGGGAAAATGTTAGGTTTTTTAGCGGGTGAATGTGGAGAATCAGGTTTTGGTATTTTTTTATAGTCCATGGATTTTACCAGGTGAAAATGGACGGAAATATCAACATATTTAATCATAGGGATACCCCTATCCTATGTATGTTATTATGCAGTTTGGGAGGAAGTGGACCAAAATATGAAATCTGCTAACTTTATAGCAATATGTGAGTTGAGTGATATGGATGTTTTAGCAAGGTGGTATGTGGATTAAGTGGTTAGGATTCAAAGGGTATCAAAGAACATCATATTTTATTAGGATATGTGGGTTACCACATTAGTCTATAAGGGATTTAAGTATGATTGTACATCCCTCTTACACCATAACACTACTTTCTACCATCTATAAAATGGGAAGATGGAGCAGATTAACCAAATGTTGTGCGATATGTTATTGGAATGCTTCTTGGAATTTGGTTTATATTGGGTATGAAATTTAGATTTGGATGAGTTTTCATACAATAAACAGTATCAATTGTCTATTGGTATTGCTTTGTTTGAGGTGTTTTATAAGCGATCATGTGATTCTCCATTGTATTGGATGATGGTTGAAGATTTAGCAATTCTTGGTCACGATGTGGTATAGATAATAATCAAGAAGATATAGTTGGATTATGAGAGGATGAAGTGAAACATGACTATCATAAGTCCAGTTCTATTCCTGGTAATATGCCCCTGAAGATTTAGGTTAGAGATTATTTGTTCTGGAGAGTCTCCGCTCAGTGTGGGTAGAAGAGGTTTAGCAGGGGAGTAAGATTTCTCTTTTTTTTGGGCCCTTTGTGTAGTTAGAGAATGTCGGATAGGTGGTGTATTAGTTTTCATTGCCACTATGGCTGGATAGGATGCACCACATCTTCCATGTGGATCATCATAATTAGAATAATCATGATGACTCCAATGTTATTGACTAGGGAGATTTAGATATCAAGTATGACATGACAATCGTGGAGTTTCCATTAGAGACTCAAGATCATCAAGAGAAGGTGTTGTGTCATTAGAACATTCCCTTGATTCATTTATGATGGAGGTATGGTGACTTATAGAACAGTACTTATAAGTTAGAGATGTAGATGTATTCCCAATACCTTGATTTATTTTGGGTTTTTGTTTTCTATGTGTTACTTTTGTTGTGATGTTCAGATCTTTCTATGTCATGAGTTTTTCTTTTTCCTTAAAGTGTGATGTGTAATGAAACCCATGACATAGGAAAATGGGAGGGCCTGAATCCTAATCGAGACACATTATATTATGATGTGATTAAATCCATGCATGAAGTTTAGTACTTCCTATTGTAGATAATATCTTGACATGAAGTATTGAATTCCCTGATTTATATTCTCGATGAAACATTGTGCATTGGTTGTGGAAGTGGTTGGTTTAGGCTATGTGGAGGTTAGTGCAGTTATGTGGAAATAGGTGTTCGTAACTGGTACCAGATGATGTAGTGTTGTGACCAGTGAGAGGTAGTGATGTGGCTATGTAGTGGGTTTCATGGTTGTTTCATTTGGAATGTTTGGTAAGTGGAAGTATTGAGAAGTAATGAGATACTTGAGAGTTATCTCGTGGGGTGGTTGTTTAGACGCATTTTTTATGAGCTTGGTTTTGGATTATAGAGGTTGAGAATCATTTGAGAGGTACCTAATGTAATGGTCTATGACTTCTAGATCAATTAATTTTTTGGTTTGAGTTTTGAAGGAATTTTAGAGGAGGTAAGAGGAGGCCTCATGGTGGATGTAGGTGTTGTAACGTCCTGGACCCGGGTGCCACGCAATGGGTGCCCCGAACCTGATTCGCCACATGACCTTAAGAAAATTTCCCCAAACGCGAGAGGCTTCCGACTAGCGTTGAGGGCCCAGGTCTGATAGTGGGGAAACTATGCCCTCATTTGTCAAAGTGTAGCGCAACAGAATACAGAATAAATCATACATAAAATAGCAGAAGCAGTAAACCATACACAACTGAAATAAACAATAGCATTGGATATAACCAATAGTATATAAATGATGATGCTACATGTCTCAAGTTATAAGAAAATAGCCAGAACATGTTATACATCAATACAGTACAACCAAAAGCAGAGTACATCAAAACAAAGCAAAACAGCTGGAAGCGGCATTGCGAGCCTAGGCTCGGTCCCATGTCCTTCTACTCCTCAGCAACAGTCAAGTACCTATATAGGAACTCTTTCCCCTATCCACACCTGTAGAAACGTAATCTGTTTTGGCTGAAAAGCATGACCCAAGCAGGGTGTGAGAAATAAATTCCCAGTAGGCACCCACCAAAGGCCCGTGCCCAACTGTGTGTAAGCATGAAACAATAATGTGCAATAGTAAAATGCAATAAAGTAAGCAGTACTGAAAAGTAACTAACTCAACCAGTTATATTTCCATTTTAATATTATTTTAGTCGTTTAATTGAAATTACCACCAAAGTGAATATTCTAAGTCAACAACCAAATGTCCACAGACACGTAAACTCCCACCCTCAGGTAAAGAGGAACCAACATAGGAAGCTTCCCACAGGAACACAGATATTGCCCACAGGCGTAATTAGTGTCTCCCACAGGCATATAATCATCTTCCCACAGGCACGGAAGAAATTGACCACAAGCTAGGTAGAATAACACCCACAGGCTAATCACAACACTGCCCTCAGGTAACAGGTAATCAGGCTATGCCCAACATGTAAATATGTAGTAAACAAGAAATTCTTCTCAAGGGAATTCTAAAATTACTACTTTTAAGGCATACCCTCGGGTATCCTGGCCAAATGGCTAAACAGTAGAACACACCCACAAGGTGGTTCCGGATCCAAGAAACGATCCCAACCAGTATTTTAATATCATAATTAAATACCTAATCAATTATAGGTGTTTAATATAGTAATGTCCTCAGCCACACAACACCCTAACATGGGATCGTGGCACAAAAATGCACAAAACACACAACAGTTGGAAAAAAACACCAAGCCACCTACCTTATACGCCAACGAGTGGTATACCTGAATTTTGAGTCCAGAAATGCCCAAGAACGATGTAGATCTGACAAAGAACAAAACCCACTTAACCTCAAATAACTCTCTATAGGAGAATAATTGGTAAGAAACATTCTAGGAGAAGAGAGGGATTACCCGCGCGGTTCCAACGAGATCGTCTGAGGCGGAATCAGATTCCAGACGCTCGATCATTGGATCTCCAAAGGTCTGACCATCCACTCTCGCTCCTTCCTCCGATTCTAAGCCTTCCATGTGAACAGGGGAGGCTATTGCCTGATTTAAGAAAAAAAACAAAGTACACGACATGTACTCTTGAGTACACGGCGTGTACTGTCGCCCTGCTAGTGGTTGTTCCACCGCCATACTGTTCTGGCCAGCCGAATGACTACACGACTTGTAAAGGACCACTACATGGCATGTAGTCAGTTCCTACACCCTTCGTCGCCGACATGGCTACACGCCCCGTGTACTCATCCCTACACATCCAGAAGTACACGACGTGTACTTCCAAAATTAAGGATTTTCCCCATTTTCCATATTTTATTAAAAACACTTAAGGAAAAGAGAAAAGAAGAAGCTCGTACCACAAAGATAAGAACCGAGTTCTTACAAACTTCCCCCCTTATAGCAATTTGTCCCCGAATTTCCCTTCCAAGGGTGGAGAAGATATAGCCGTGAACAACTCCGACCACTGAGAACGTACGTCGGCCTCCTACTCCCAAGTCGTGTCCTGCACTCGGCCATGCTGTCATAGAACCCGTATGAGAGGAACTGACTGGCCTCAGAGAACCTTTGTGCTCCTGTCAATGATACAAATCAGATGCTCCTCAAAGGACGCATTTGCCTCCAGCTCAACCTCCTCGTGCTGAAAGACGTGAGACAGGTCTGAATGATAGAGATGCAACTGAGATATGTGGAAGATGTCGTGCATGGCTTGGTACCACTGCGGTAACTGCAACCGATAAGCAACCAACCCGACTCTCTCCATAATCTCCAATGGTCCCACATACCGAGATGAAATTTGACCCTATCTCCTGATCCGATTGTGTCCCAGCCTCAGCGAAACACAAAGAGAAACCTGATCCCTGACCACGAACTCCAAATGTCGTCTACGACGATCAACATAAGACTTATGATGAGATTGTGTGGTAGCCATCCGCTTTTGAATCAACTGGACCTGCACAGAAGTCTCCCACACGACCTGTGGCCCTAGTAAAGCTGCCTCACCTTCCTCTATCCAGCACAAGGGTGAACGACAAGGCCTACTGTATAATGCCTCGTATGGTGCCTTCTCAATAGTCTCCTGGAAGCTATTGTTATAGGAAAACTTGACTAAGGGTATATGCATCTCCCAAGAGCCCCCAAAGTCTATGATGCACGTACGCAGCATGTCCTCTAGCACCTGTATCGTACGCTCTGACTGACCATTAGTCTGAGGGTTGTATGTTGTGCTCAGAAGCACCTGTGTACCCAGCGCCCTATGAAAACACTACCAGAAAAGAGACGTAAAATGGGCGTCCCTATCAGAAATGATAGAACGAGGGACCCCATGAAGACGTATGATCTCTCGGATATACAGCCTTCTGAGATCGTCAACACTGAAGGTCTCCATGATCAGAAAGAAGTGAGCTACCTTCATGAGTCTGTCCACAACAACCCACACGACATCATTCCCACGAGGTGACCTCAGCAATCCAGTCACGAAATCCATCATGACATCGTCCCACTTCCACTTCGGAATGGGAAACTGCTGTAACAACCCACCTAGTCTCTGATGCTCCGCCTTCACCTGCTGACAGGTGGAACACCTCGTAATAAAACCATCTACTTCTCTCTTCATACCCGGCCACCAGTACTAACGTCTCAAGTCACGGTACATCTTGGTAACCCCGGGATGAACTGCCCAAGATGAAGCATGGAACTCTCGCATCACCTCCTCACGTATATCCCCTCGAACCCATACTTGTCCATGGAAACGTAATACCTCATCATCACCTAACGTCCAACCAGAAGAAGGGTCCTCACCTGCCACAAACTCCCACAAAACTAGGCCTTCTAGATCAAATAGATATCTCTTCCTTACCCTATCCAGGAGGGCAGAAGTCACAGTTAAAGATGAAAGATAAGACTTCCCCTGACTGTCATGAACCTCCAGATGCATCTTAAAGAACAAGGCCATGAGTTTTCACTCACTACTGGCCTCCTGTACTGCCTGTATCTGAGTCTTCATGCTTAGTGAATCAGCTACTGCATTACCTTTACCAGGTTTATAGGAAAGCTCAAAATCGAAGGACTGTAGGTATTCTACCCACCTTCTCTACCTTAGATTTAGGTCACGCTGAGTAAAGATATACTTGAGTCTTTTGTGGTCGGTGAAAACCACAAAATTCTCTCCCAGTAGATAATGTCTCCAACAGCACAACGCATGTACAACTGCAGCTAACTCGAGATCATGCGTCGGGTAATTCCTCTCATGTGGCCTTAACTTCCTTGACCCATATTCAACAACTCGGTCGCTCTGCATCAAAACTAATGCAATCCCAATACCTGATGCATCATAGTTAAATGTATAGATCTTCCCCGGCTCTGGGAGTATCAGGATCGGTGTTGATATCAATCTTCCCTTCAGGTCATGAAAAGATGTCTCGCAAGCTTCTAACCAGAAGAACTTCACACCCTTCTTAGTCAGACCTTTCAATAGTGCTGCTAAGTGGGAGAAGTCTTGTATGAAACATCTGAAGTAACCAGCCAGCCCTAAAAAACTTCGTATCTCGAACACGTTCTTAGGCTGCTCCCAGGAAGCCACTGATCTCACCTTCTCTAGGTCCACTGAAACTCCAGCCTCAGAGATGATATGACCCAGGAAGAGAATATGGTCCAGCCAAAAGTGGCACTTTGAGAGTTTAGCATATAGCTGATGCTCCCTCAGTGTACTCAATACGATCTCAAGATGGGTGGCATGGTCATGTCGAGTGTGAGAGTACACCAAGATGTCATCCACGGATACTACCACAAAATAATCAATATACAGATGGAACACACGATTCATCAGATCCATGAAAACTTCTGGCGTGTTCGTGAGTCCGAACAACATAACCGTATACTCATATAGACTATACCTACTCTTGAAAGCCGTGAGAGGTATATCATATGGTCTCACACACAGCTGATGATATCCTGATCTCAGGTCAATCTTCAATAACACTTGTTCTCCATGAAGCTGATCAAAAAGATCATCAATCCTCGGTAAGGGATATCGGTTCATAACATTCAACTGGTTCAGATTCTAATAGTTCACGCAAAGTCTGAGGGTACCGTCCGCCTTCTTCAAAAAAGGACCGGAGAACCCCAAGGAGAAGTACTGGGTCGGATAAAGCCATTTTCCTACAACTCCTCCAACTGCCTCTTGATCTCCTGCAACTCAGGTGTAGCCATCCTATATGGAGGAATGGACACCAGTGTTGCTCTTGGCACAAGATCAATGGATAAATCCACCTCTCGCTCTGGAGGTAGACCCGAAAAGTCGTCCGGGTAGACATCCCTGAAACGATCAAGAACTGGGGGGAAACCCATCTGGAAAGTCCCCTGATCATCCAAATATAAGCTTGTAATCTAGGCTATGACTCCACCTTGCCCATGATGCACGGGTCCAGCTCAAATCGCCTGATCATTCCATTCCCCCTTGTATAGAAACTCTCCCTCCTCTGGTGATATGAAAATCACCCTGCGACGATAACAGTCTATAAAGGCTTGAAAGGGAACCAACCAGTCCATCCTAAGAATGACGTCATAGCTCGTCATCTCTAGGACATAGAGGTCCCAAAGGAAGTGACACCCACCAACCTCAAGGGGGAACTCCTTGCACTGACGCACACTATCCGTTCTAGTCCCCAACGGAGTGTCTTGCATCATAATATCAAAAGATGAAGAAACACAGAGCCCAAGGCTCTCCACAATGGGTACATATATAAAACTATGCATAGCACCCATATCAAAAAGTACTGAAGATATGACAGAAGCGTTAAAATAGTACCTCTGACTGTAGAATGTCCAGGATATTGCTCCTACTGGGTCTGTTGCACTGCATATGTCTGCCCAGTGTCGCGACCCTGTGACACAGCCTGACAACCTTGAGCTGTCCCACCCTACTGCCTCTGGGATCCTAGTGTCTGGCTACCTCGGCCATGACCACCATCTCTGCCTGGACGCCCTGACGTCTTCCAGTTTCTAGACTGGTAAGAATCCATTGGTCCCGCTCTCGTTCGCGGAGTCTGCATAGAACCCCTCTCACTAGCCATTAGTTGAAACGCCTTGCAAAAGCACTGCAGATGACCCATCCTGCCGCAAGCTCAACACTCCACTGGGTCTCACAGACACTATAGGCTCTTGTTCCCCTCTCAACCACACTGGTAGCACATAACCTAGCCACCTAAAGCATTATTCTGACTAATACTTCCACCCTGAGAGAATTCTACCTTTCTCTTCCTCTTTCCAACAGAAAAAGTACCAGTAACTGGTGCTGAACCGCTCTGGACCACACCACTAGACTCTCGATGGTTCCTCTCTATGACCAATGTCTGTTTCATGATAGCATGTAAAGTAGGAAACCTGAAGACATTCACTAGCACTCAGATGTCATACCGAAGAACATCATCAAAACATCTGGCTCTCAATGTCTCATCACCCACCAGCACGGGTGCAAAGCGCTGAAGCTCCATAAAACGAGCAGAATAGTCCATCATAGACACAACGCCCTACTGCAGATTCATGAAATCCCAAGCTCTATCTTCTCTCAGCATCTCTGGGAAGAAAAATTCATAGAAGACTGCCTGAAAGTCTTCCCACGCCATGTCCCTGTGATGCTCTGACTGGGTGGTAACATACCACCACCTCTTGGCAGAATCACGTAGCATGTAAGTCGTCAGCTTGACCCTCCGCCTTGGAGGTGTCTCAAGATGATCAAAATTAGTCTACATAGACCCCTGCCAAGACTCTCCAGCCTGTGGTCCACCATCCCCTAAAAACGTAGACGGATGCTGCTGTTGGAAGATACGTGTAAGCTCAGCCATAGATATGGCAGCCGGCGATGCTCCCTGAAAGGTCTGCATGAACCGTATAAAGCCTTCACGGAACTGCACCTCCGTTCCTGGGTCCGGTATAACAGCTGGTGCCCATCTGGCTCTACTCGAGGATCCACTGGTATCCCATGGACCACCATCTCCAAAGTATAGTTTTCACCGCTATCCTAGTGAACAATGTGCGGTCGTCTCGGTGGCATGACTCTTCAAGGTCAATAGCATGCCTTAGATCCAAGATTATTTAGGCTGAAACGAATGAACCACAATGGAAACAAGAGGAATAAGGCATTTCAAAATTTACAAAACAAGACTACATGGCGTGTACAATGACTACACGGTGTGTACTTGACTTCCCTTCCCCTTCTCAGGTCCTTCAACACGGCCAAGCCATGAGGCTCCCGTTGAACAAAAACTACACGGCGTGTATATAATCTACACGGTGTGTATGGTGTTATTTTCCAACTACCCATGTTGTTTGTGACTTGGCTGACTACTCAGCTTGAAACTACACATCATGTTACACCCGTACACAGTGTGTACATCACCCCATTTCCCAGCCACACGGCTAAGTCCACACGGTCTGTCCTCGGATAAGATTACACAACGTGTACCAAAGGTACATGGCGTGTTCAAGGAATGGTGACATAAACCCGTGTTGTTAGTTACACGGCTGAGTCCCCAGGTCACACTACACGGCGTGTACATTATTGACATAGTTTGTTCTATGAAGGAGTTCACTAACCCATGTTGTTAGTTACACGGCCAGACTCCGGTTCAATACTATATGGCGTGTATATCTGGTACATGGCGTGTTTTACCCATGCTCTTCCCTACCCCGTGTCACCGCCCACACGGTTTGTGACACAGGAGGAGACTACACGGCGTGTACTCAGAGTACATGGAGTGTACTTAAAAAGTTCATTTCTATTCCTGAATAGAAGTCCATACACGACATGTTAAAAAATACTACACGTCGTGTATACTGGGTTTCTGGACAGTATGGCCCAGAAACATCCCCAGAACCCAGAAAATATCGAAAACCAACACCTAAGTGTCAAATTCCAACCCATGAGGGCCCATATTCCCCACGAATCAATGTTTGACATCTTATCTGTGTTATAACTAATAAACAGTCAATGATCCACCAAATTCCAGTCAATGGGGCCCATACTCCCCAAAAACCAAAGTTTGGAATCCATTCTATGAACAGCTCACACAAAAATTACCCTATCACAAGGTAGGTATTTTATCAGAGCAGCTATTACAAAATCATGCTTTTCTAGCACAACAACTATCACAATAACATGCAATTTCTAATGCACCTACATTGCATGGAAACTATGCATGGAATGTGATATCTAGAATGTTCCTATGTGATTCATGAGATGGAAGACCCTCATCTCATCGGGTTGCAACTAAATATATCCCACATATGAAATATCACAGCACAATCACAAGTGCATCACCCAACGGTGAAATCAAGTCAACTGTAAAATTTACAAAATCAGAAGAATTTCAAAATACGAGGTAGAGTGGATTTTCCCTCTACACGGGTTAGATACTCCTGGGCACAGCTTATTACCAACTACCATTCGTCCTATACCTGACTACGGCTCCAAATATTAAGTCAAAGAAAAGAAACCCTCTGATACCACTTTGTAATGTCCCGGACCCGGGTGCCACGCAATGGGTGCCCCGAACCCGGTTCGCCACGTGACCTCAAGCACATTTCCCCAAACTCCAGAGACTGCCGACTAGCAGCGAGGGCCCAAGTCTGATAGTGGGGAAACTATTCCCTCATTTGTCAAAGTGTAGCACAGTGGAATATAGAATAAATCATACATCAAACAGTGGAAGCAGTAAACCATACAAAACTGAAATAAACAACACCATTGGATATAACCAACAGTATATAAATGATGATTCTACATGTCTCAAGTTCTAGGAAAATAGCCAGAACATGTTATACATCAATACAGTACAACCAAAAGCAGAGTATAGCAAAACAAAGAAAAACAGCTGGCAGCGGAATCGCGAGCCGAGGCTCAGTCCCATGCCCTCCTACTCCTCAGCAACAGTCAAGTACCTATATAGGGACTCTTTCCCCTATCCACACCTGTAGAAACATAATCTTTATGGGCCGAAAAGCTTGACCCAAACAGGGTGTGAGAAATAAATTCCCACTAGGCACCCACCAAAAGCCTGTTCCCAACTGCGTGTAACTATGCAATGACAGAGTGCAATAGTAAAATGCAATAAAGTAAGAAGTACTGAAAAGTAACTAACTCAACCAGTTATATTTCCATTTTAATATTCTTTTTAATAATTTAATTTGAAATACCACCATAGTGAATATTCTAAGTCAACAGCCAAATGTCCACAGACACGTAAACTCCAACCCTCGGGTAAAGAGGAACCAACACAGGAAGTTTCCCACAGTCACACGAATATTGCCCACATGCATAATTAGTGTCGCCCACAGGCACAGAATCATCTGCTGATTCTCGCTCAAATTTGCCCAAGAGATGAAGGTATAACGGTCCTTGTAGTCTAGCTTGGGTTATCGAATCCACAAAGACCTAAGAAGTAACCTATAGACACGCACATTCTAAGGACTGTTTTTTGCTATGAAGTGGCCAACATAGGGTGGATTTTAGATGTGTTTAAGTGAACTCTAAGATACTTAAGTGAATTCAAATTTACAGAATGAGTTGATCCTAGGTTATCACTCGGGGTGGATTGGATGAATTACTTTTTTAATGATTTCAATTTCTTAAATTTGAGATGGGTTCATTTAAGGAGATAAAAAAACATCATCACTTACTGGTTTAATGCCTACACACTTTAATACTAATCACCTATACACTTGAAGGATCAATGTTTTTAGCACTTCAAGGTAAAGTTTCGTATTAGCACTTGAAGTGTGTGCCCTTAAATTCAACAAGGACGATGGAGTTTAAAAATCATCAAATAAAAATCTCAATTAAAGAAGTGATTATACATTAATGAGGTGATAAATAACATCCAATCCAGCCCCTTGCTACTCCCTTGGATCAACCCATATGTGGGTTAGCCCTCCATTGATCCCATGGTTTCAATGGATGCGGAAGGTAGACTCATGAGGGAGGAAATGGAGAGGTAAAGAAAACAACAAAAATAAAATGATCACTCCACCGTTGTGTGAATAATTTCACAAGGTTTGGTGTGAATAAATTCACACCGTGATCTAACAGTATCAAAGTGATATGAATAACAACAGAATAAGAGTATAAGAAGAGCTTTTATTAAGAAACTAAAGTAAATTGAACAACTTACATGTGAAAGACAAATTCAAGACAACAAAATTGCAGCATAACATTACAATTTAACAAAGCACCAATGATTTCCAACTCCTTCACCACCACTGCCTTAAATAGGCATTTTGGGAGCCTTGGGTCGAGCCTCCAACAGTACAAAGCATCTCAATTAATTTTGGTAGGCCATAGGTGGTGGAAAGCTTGTGAAATTTGAACTTTTCCACATTTGACCCGAGGTGGCAGCCATCTTTCCTTCACCGAACAGATGCGTCTGGAAGACCTTTTGGACGGCCGAATCAGGGTGGTCCATAGAAGAAGAAAATGGAGCTCTGGATGTCTTCTAACCTCCTGTAACCTTTGGGCCCATTTGGAGTTGTGTAGTCCGAGATATGATCATATTAGTGGGATGTTTTTCTGGGCCATAGAATCTGGACCAGAATTTTATCTCTAACTTGGGCCGCCTAAATGACCAACATGAAGGCCGAATTATCATTAACTCCTACAGAGTGATATGTTCCTAGACATGTCTTCTAGCATCCCACGAATGTTGGGATTAATTGGGCCTGTATGTTGGGCACCAAATTCTCATCAGTGGGATGATTTCCAATCTGCCTTCTCCAGAATTGCTTCCTTTCATTTCCAAATATCTCCATCATCCTCCAGGAATTCTCCATTGATCCCTGAATCAAACATGTTCATATTTAAGTTTAGATCAATTTACAAAAATATCAAATTAAAATATGTATAATTAAATTCCTTAAAATCAGCTAAATCATTGGGTACTTTAAATGATGTTCAAAAATGTACCACATAATAGTGCATTTTAAGAAGGTATTGCAATCATAATGTGAAATGATGTTCAAAGTGTAAAATGCACTAAAATGGTATTTATGAATAACAAATAACATGAATATTATGTATATTAACAATGAATATTAGCCTCATTTAGTGGCTAATCATCTACCCACATGCACGGAAGAAGTGGCCCATAGGCTAGGTAGAATAATGCCCACTGGCTAATCACAACACTGCCCTTAGGCACTAGGTAACCGGGCCATGCCCAACATGTAAATATGCAGTAAACAAGCAATTACTCTCAAGGAAATTCTACAATTACTACTTTTAAGGCATACCCTTGGGAATCTAGGCTAAATGGATAAACAGTGGAACACATCCACGGGGTGGTTCCAGATCCAAGAAATGATACCAACCAGCACTTTAATATCATAATTAAATACCTAATCGATTATATGTGTTTAATATAGCAACTACCTCAGCCACACGACACCCCAACATGGGTTTGTGGCACAAAAACGCACAAAACACACGACAGTTGGAAAAACAAACACCGAGTTACCTACCTTATACGCCAACGAGCGGTATACCTGAATGTCAACTCCAGAAACACCCAAGAACGACGTAGATATGATGAAGAAAAAACTCCACTTAACCTCAAATAACTCCCATTATGAGAAGAATTGGTAAGCAACATGGTAGGAAAAGAGAGGGCTTACTCGCACGGTTCCAATGAGATCGTCTGAGGTGGAATCAGAGTCCAGACGCTCGATCGGTGGATCTCCAAAGGTCCGACCATCCACTCCAGCTCATTCCTCTGGTTCTAATCCTTCCCTGTGAATAGGGGAGGCTACTATCCAAGTTAAGAAAAAAAAATGTACACGTCACGTACTCCGGAGTACACGGCGCGTACTGTCGTCCTGCTGGTGGCTGTTCCACCGCCTTACTGTTCTGGCCTGCCGACTGACTACACGGCGTGTAAAGGACCATTACACGGCATGTAGTCGGTTCCTACACCCTTCGTCGCCGACATGGCTGCACGCTCCGTGTACTCATCCCTACATGGCCAGAAGTACACGGCATGTGGAAAAAGTAATCAGGAAATATATGACATTATAATTATACTTTATTTATTTATATGTTATTTACTTACTTCTATTCAATTTAATAAGGAAATGAAAACAGTGTTCATGTGTACGTACGGCCTACCGTCACCCTGAACGGTGTCTTTCATTCCATTTATTGATCTATTATATATATGTATATTCTGAATATATATTGTATATAAATATTTTTTTACATTCTAGAATTAATTAATCATGAACTTTGTAATCTTATAAATAATTACAAGTTAAAACACGTACGATGAATGAAACAATTTTACACAAAACACTTCTTTAACATGGAATTGACAAATGAACGGGTAATACAAACTCGTAAGTGAATCATATATGATATCACAAATATTATTATGGTTTGGATACAAGTTAATAATATGTTTACACCCACTATACAGGATTCTCGGACACAAACAAGAAGAAATTGGACATAAGGTAAGGGATTTTTTTTCTCACTTTTATTTCTGGGAGACATATGCCTTAATCACCATTTATTTCTTTTTTATGGTGTTTTTGCTTCCCATGAATGTTATAAGATTTTTATTATTAAGGATATGATATTTACATATGCATGTAATTTTATTTATTTTATGACACATATGATTCCACTGATCATAAATGGTAAGGGATAATTATTACAATCTCGTTCTTATCCGAGATTGTTTATTCGTAAGTATTTACTAGGGTTATGTTTATCATCCATGTTCATGTTTTCTAAAAATGTTTTCATAAAATGTTTAATATTCATTAAAGTATGTTTAAATTCATTTTTACCAATTTTTTAATTTTACCACATAGTATGGAAGGAATCTTTTTTTTACCATACGAGGTACTTTTTGACTTTTCTAACAAAAGTATAATAGGAATGTTTTTATAACTTAAACGACATGAACAGATTTTTACAGTTTCATAACGCCTTATTTTCATGAAGCATCCTCTACAAGATTTCTTGATTATTTTCAACAAAAATAATTTTCTTTTAAAATTACATTGAATTTTATGAAAGGAAAAATATTTTAAAGAAGAAAGGATATTTTCTTCAAGAAGTCATTTAAATTGTTTTATCAAAACTGTTTTCCATCTAAGATAAAATTATTTAGTATGATTATGTTTCAAGTATAATGTCTCTAATATTTACATGTATTTATTTTTCTTATGAGGAAATGATATCCATTTGTTTTATATGGATTATGTTATGATGGGATGATTTTATGAAACCCATTTTATTCATTGGGTTATGATGATTGATTTATGGTTATTTTGTGGCACACGTAAGAATGATTTAATTATGAGATGTGTGGGAACTATATTTCCCTCTAATTCATTGGGTAAAGATTTATATCTCATGAGATAGACATGGTTAGGATGGCATGTAAATCAGTTTTTGTAATACAGGGTTGGAATGACAAGTAAACCTAGTTTAGTAATGGACTTTGTCCACTATGATGGTCTTGGCAGCAAAGCCGTGGCTACTATGGAAATCATATCAAGTGCTTAATGGTTTTCTACAATTACATGTTTTATTCCAATTCTATTTTATCATGATTTATGTTCCTTTGTGATCTATTTCTTATGTGTTACTAAGATTTATTTCATTACTCAGGATTTGAATGTTTTATGATCATGTTTTTACGTTCAAATGTTTATGTATTGTTTTATGTTCTATATGTTTACCATTACTAAGCATTTGATCTCACCCTATTTAAATATTATTTTCCCTAGGATATAAGGAACGGTTTTAGGTAAGAAAACAAAAGAGGAAGATCTTTATGGGAGATGTTGATGATCCCTCACCATGACTATAATATTATGATCTGAGTTTCCAAAGACACTAAACTACTACGGTCCTTGGGTGTCTGTTTTTGTTATGTAATAAGTATTTTGAAAAAGTAATCTAATGTCCATGTATGTCAATCTTGGGTCTCTAAATTGATCCCCACGGGCTGGAAACTAGTTCCTGGCATCAAAATTTAATTTCTCGGAATGAATTGGGCCATAAAAGATATATAAACAAACAAGAATAAACAAAACAATAAAACAAATCTTTTTTAGTGGAAAAGGAAATAAATAGAATAGCTCAACACAACTCCATATGAATTTCCAGGTCACGTCCCAAAAAAAGGCCACCCTTTCTATAATAATGAGTAACTCATCCAAGAAAACCCAAGAAAATGAAACATGCAACTGAAATGATAAAAAAGGCGTGAGCATTAAAAATTCTCAATAGGGATGCCAAAAGTGAACCAAAGATTCTATAAATTTTCTAATTCTAAAACAGACCAATAACGCGAGTTTGAACTATAGTTATAAGAAAATTATGTTTTCCCATATACAATGAATTTTAAAAACTAATAATCACAATTCCATTGATATTCTAAATCAAAAACAGGGAAAAGAAATAAATAGCAGCTCAGAAAAAAATTCCAAAACAGCTACATTGAAATCATTTTTAAAACCAACCTTACTTACAAAGTTTTTCCTAGAAAACACCAAAACCAAGTTCAAGGCTATTATTCCACACACAAATCAAGGGTAATGGTACTAACAAATATTTTATTAAAGGATCATGGAAAACCTATGAACTTGGATGAAGACCATAACATACTAATACCTGCAACTCCTTACTTGGTAGAGTGTCACACATGATAGAATCAAACACCCTAATGTCAGACCACCCATTCTTAGGTCAGACCAAGGGGCCCAATCCCATAGCAATAATCCAGAATATCAACCTACTATGGGCCACCAGATAGTATGTGAAATTCTAGTGTAGAAATCATTATCACTAAACCCCTTGCTATGCTAGGTTTTTGTGCTATGTTCACAAAGAGGTTTTCCATACATTAAACCAACAAGACACACACACACACACACACACACATATATATATATATATATATATTTATTTAACCATGCTCTATACACAATCAAGCAACACCCCAACCACCTCAGGGTTAGTCCCATGCCTCAAGATAATTATTCTCAGAAGGAGGCCCATACTGAGGACCCTCTTTTCTCATGATCAAACAACAAGGAAAGAGACCTAATTTGAGATGGGTTTTCCAAAAAACCCTTTTAAATATTCCAAAGGATCCCTTTGACATTTTTACAAAACCAAACATTTCTAAATAACTGAACACACAAATCAGTTAAATTCCAAACATTTTTACAGTGGCCAAAAAGGCATCGCATCAAGCTCTTAGCGTGCCAAACCATTTGAAAACATTAATAATCATTTTTCCTACATGGAAATTACACTCATAAAAATTAAAATATAGTTATAAAGATCATAAACTATATTAAAGATCCAACCAGGAAACTCAACCAACATTTGGTGTGAAAAAACCCAACAAAAAACGCATGAAACATTAAAACCCAATTCTAAAAAAATATAAACACCTTAAAACATCCTCCAAATATTTTTTTCACCCCTTTTATAATTTATCAAACCATTAACGAACTTCATAAACCCATTTTAAGTAACACCCCGTAGCATTTATATCGATACCCACCCAAATTCCTCTTGAAAGGCCAAAAACGTGCCAAAATCATTTCCAAAACAAAAAATACCACTTTTACATAAATATAGACAAACGAGCCATTACACCAATAATTTACCAAAAAATTCCCAAGTACATTTTTAAGCCAAGCTAAAACAAACAAAACATATGAAAGTGCCAAACTTTCCCTTGAGTTTCGAACTCACACACCCAAACATTTCACAATAACCAAAAGGCCCCTAACCATTTCAAACACACACTAAATCATTTCCATAAATATCCATCAATGATTTAAAAATATGACACCTTTAAAAAACAATACAAAAAATTTATCAAAAATTATATAAACACCCCAAAATATTTAAAAATAGTTTTACAATAGGATAACTAGTTTATGAAAAATTATTTATATGCATGCCAAACAAAGTATAAATAATTTTTTAAGCAAAAAAAAAGTGTTTACTAGAAATTCTATAAATATATCAAACAATTCACTAAATATTTTATAAACAGATCAAAAAAATTACGCAAACTAGAAAACACTATACAAACTACTTTTAAAAAACCCAACTAACTTGAAAACACTATAGCAGATTGACCGATTATTTTATGAAGATGAAAATAAAGTAAAAGAATTAATTAAAACATGCAAGAATTTAATGGGCTTATTCGTAAATTAAAATTTATATTCTCCTACCTCAAGTAGGCCAAGACAACTCTTGGCATCTGACGCTTTCTAACTCATGTTGTCATCCCCTCACGCACACATACCTCTATATATATCTATGTATACCCTTTACCCAATTCCCATATTATTCGCTCCATGAGAAAATACACACATAAAAAATATTCACAACTATATATATATATACCTTAATATATGCCTACAGATTTTCCAATAGTAATGGAAGCACACAAATTTGTGCGACTGTGATGCCACTTCAGTACAAGGAAAACAACCTCCGGCACACCAATCACACTCCAAAAATTAATAGAAAAGTATGTCAATCTAACACCTGAGATGTCCACTTAAATAAAATACTAAAAATGATATAAAACTACCACAGGTGAGGCCATCGGGCCAGAAAACTCACAGATGGCCAGAGCGGAAGTGGGGGGTTGCCATCGGGTCGTGTGATGAAGGTCGCCCAAAATGAGGGGTTGTCGTTGGGGGATGTTAGCGTCAATGGGTGGAGGGGAGTGGGTGGAGGTAGCCTGGTCGGGAGCAAGGGAGAAGGAAATAGCATAAGGGATCTAGGGGCGAAGTTGAGCATGCATAAGGGGTGATAGGTGAGTTCTTAGATACACGGGAGGCTGGAGCAGGGATGTAAGGGTGGTAGAGGGCCATAGCGTGGGGTAATCCAGAGGGAGCTGGGGGAATGTGTGATGGTGTCGGAGATGGCTGGGGGAAAGTGTGAAGGGGATTGGGGGAAGGTGAGTGGTGTGGGCTTGGTCGCAATGACCTTTTTGAGTGGGAGAGGGTGAAGTTGGACGGAATGTGCACCAAATAAGAGAATTCAAGTGGAGGGGTGAAGCTGGTGGGTTGATGTAGGGTGGCTACTCAGGAAGGGGATTGGTTGGGAAGGGGGGTGTAGCACGCCGTGGGGAGAAGGATAGGGGAAGGTTGGAGTTTTTTTTTACATTTTTTCAAAAAAATAATTTTAAAAATACGACTAAGTTAAAAATATTTTTTTTTACATCTCAAAGGTGGCACACCATGTGCCGGCTTTGGGCCATTTTAGCACTGAAGAAAGGCGGCACCTTGTGTGCCACCTTTTCCCTTAATTAAAGAATAAAGACGGCACACCTGGTGCTGCCTTTGGACAAAAAAATTAGTAAAAATTTTAATTTTAACTTAGTCCTTCTAACTTTTTCATAGCATTCAGATGCATTCCAGCAATGAAAACCACAACCAGGTTATGTTCTTTACACACAATAGAAACTTCTTTGCAATTTTGTCATGCCCCTGAGTATAAATCAACCTCAAAAGCTCTAGATAATTTTTCTTGGTATGGTCAGATGAGAAGGGTCCTATTATACCATCAGGAAGAGAGATTCTTGAAATGTGCAATGCTATGACAAACCTTTAGATGAAATGTGTTAGTTCCCCACTAGATGTGCATGTTCCTCCAAAATTTTCAGACTGGAGGTAACCCACCTTAAGTTCCACATATCCTTATGCCTTCCATGGATTAATGTCAAACACTTCATCCCATTTTTTACTTTATGGGGAAGTAAAACCTCATTCCTTTGAATATGCACATTACCATGGAAATATACAATTAACATTTTTCAAGAAAAACTACTAATATCATGTTCACTAAAATACCCCTTAACGTAAGAATGATACAAATAGTTTATGTACCTAATAGCAATCTTCCAATCCATTTTGACTCAGCTATGTGGAATCACTGGTGTTTTCATCTGATTAATAATTTAAAAGGTATCAAAACCACCTTCCTGAAACTCAAAAATGTTTCAAGTAAGTGAATTTGAAAGACTATAAAATATAAACTATAACAACTATTCAAATGAAACTTAAAACAAGGATTAAACATATAATAATTAATTGAAAATAAAAACCATTTCTTAAAAATTGATGATGAAATATAATTATATGTTTTCAAAAACATTTCTTGAAACTCAAAAATATTTTAGATATGAGACTTTGAAAGCCTATAAAATATAAACTTAAAGACTCATGTAAATGAAACTTAGAACTTAGATTAAACATATAAGAAGTAGTAGAAAAGTAATTAGTTAATTCTGGTGAGGGGGGAAATGTTTAGACCCTGGAATTGAAGGATAATTAGGATAACAAGGAAACATCAACCCCCACGCCAACCCCTTCCACCCATTCAACCAACATCGGTAACTCATATAGATGTATCTTTTAAAAAAAATGTCAAACCACCACAGCTTCCTACATCCATATTAACCCCCCAATTTAGTTTCATTAAATTTTGACAGCTCCCATTTTTACCAAAGTCAAAGATGCACTATTAAACTATCACTTTTCAACCCCCTCCTCAATAATTCAAAATACTTTGAGGGATGGGAAATGATTTGGTGCATGTTAAAACATTGAAAATCTTTCAATAAGGAGATCCTCAATGAAACTGAATTGGGGGTTGAAAGGAACCCAATATTATGAGGAGATCGTTTTTGAAAGGCACCCAATGATTTAAAATTACCCGAATCATTTCTCATCCCTTATAGGATTTTTTATTTTTGAGGTGGGGGTTGAAAGTGGTGGTTTAATAGTGCATCTTTGACTTTGGTAAAAATTGAGGTTGTCCAAATTTAATGAAACTAAATTGGGTGGTTAATATGGATGTAGGAAGCTGTGGTGGTGTGACATTTCATTTTTTTTAAAAGCTAATTCTATATGAGTTACCGATGTTGGTTGAATGGGTGGAAGGGGTGAGCGTGGGGGTTGATGTTTCCTTGTCATCCTCATTATCCTTCAATTCCAGGGTCTAACAGTTTTCCCCCTCACCAGAATTAACTAATTAGTTTTCTACTACTTCTTATATGTTTAATCTATGTTCTAAGTTTCATTTATATGAGTCTTTATGTTTATATTTTATAGGCTTTCAAAATCTCATATCTGAAATACTTTTGAGTTGCAAGATGTGTTTTTGAAAGATTATAATTGTATTTAATCAACAACTTTTAAGAAATGCTTTTTATTTTCAATTACTTATTATATGTTTAATCTATTTTTTAAGTTTCATTTCAATAGATGTTATAGTTTATATTTTATAGGCTTTCAAAGTAACTTACTTGAAACATTTTTGAGTTTCAGGAAGGTGGTTTTGAAACCTTTTAAATTATTAATCATATGAAAACACCAACGATTCCACATAGCCCAGTCAAAATTGATTGGAAGCTTGCTATTGGGTACTTACACTATTTGTATCTTTCTTACATTAAGGGGTATTTCAGTGAACATGAGATTAGTAGTTTTCCATGCAAAATGTTGATTGTATATATCCATGGTAATGTGCATATTCAAAGGAATGAGATTTTACTTCCCCATAAAGTTAACAAATGGGATGAAGTGTTTGACATTAATCCATGGACGGAATAAGGCTGTGTGGAACTTAAGGTGGATTATCTCCATCTTGAAAATTTTGGAGGAACATGCACATGTAGTGGGGAACTGACACATTTCATCTAAAGGTTTGTCATAAAATTACACATTCAAAGTCACTTACTTGAAACATTTTTTAGTTTCATGAAGGTGGTTTTGAAAACTTTTAAATTATTTATCATCGACATTTCTTAAGAAATTCATTTTGTTTTCAACTATCTCCTATATGTTTAATTAATATTTTAATTTTCATTCATATCAGTCTTATAGTTTATATTTTATAAGCATTAAAAGTCACATACTTGAACCATTATGAAGTTTCACATAAGAGTTTTTGAAAGATTGTAAATTATGTGTCATTGATAATTTTTAAGAAATTATTTTAGAGAAAAGTAATGCACTCTTTTTAATAAATAGAAAACATTTACATGAAGAAGTAATGTCAATGTCTATGGTGAGGCTCTGTCCCACGAGGTGGTGTGCGAATGGTACGTCCATATCGAGAGCGACGTGTTCCATGCTAGAATGCAGTATGATCACCTGGAGAGGGATGATCTTCGGGCACTGGAACATCAATCACAGGATCCTCTGTCATAGTCTGCATGGAAGGAGGTTTCATAGGGATGCCATCATGTGCACGAGATCCTTCTCCCACTACATAAGTAGAAGCAGCTATCATCATACCCTCGGGAAACCATATAGGCATTGAAGGATCCGGTATGAAAGATGGCGGCATGGGAGATGACCCCTGATAAATCCCTGGAAAATAAATATCTGGAAAATACTGTGGATATCTGGTCAGAAAAGATGGATCCCATGCTGCATCTTGCTACCCAAACCTAGACGGGTCAGGCTGGACTGATAGAGCACTGACCTGTGCCTCTGGAACAAGTGAGGGCTCACGTGCAGCAGGACGCGGTCTCCGTCGCCGTTGTCGTCGCTGGGGAACAACAAGAGCTACTGCTGAAAGTTCCTGAGTAGGACCCTCATCTCCTGGGATAGGAGCATCATGTTCTTGAGAAGGAACATCATGTCTCTAGGGTCTAGGATGGATGATACAATCATGAATAGATCGACAAATCGGCATAGTCTGCTCCAAATCATCATGGATCACAGATAAACTAGCAACCTCCTCCTCCTCTGGATCAGTCATGCGACATAGTCATCGTAGTCTGGTATGCTGTACATAAATTCAAAATGAATTATAAAATAGCGTAATAAATATGTTATGTGAAATTTATTGACTTACCAGATCCTGAATCCCTCTCCCATGCTGAGTCAGATACAATATAGACTCCATTCTATACCATGGCTCATACTCTACCTGATCTGAAAGGTAGAATCGCATTGTACGTACACCTGTGATGCGATGCTCTGCTCGATTTTCCCAGATGGAGACATACTGGGCATGTCGTCGTCTCCAATCGACATGATTTCTCCCCGTGAGCTTCAAGCCATGAAGTGCTGGAAACTGGCATGGTGCAGGTGGAATCAGATAAACATAGAAAAACTGACACATAACTCTATCGTGCTGGTGCCACTCAATAATATTATAGTCAATGAGTGGCACTACAGCCATAACCTCATGAAGTCCAGCAGAACAGTATGTAGGTAAGTCCTGAACCAGACTCCAGTATGGCATCCAATGATTCTATAATGACACGTGACATTTCATCAGAGAAATTTGTTAACAAAAAAGGAAAATGATGATATATACTTACGTTTTCAGGTAGTAAATTGTCCAACATGATATGATATGCAGCCAAATTGTGGGCCGGAGCATCGATGAAGTGATGTGCCTGACTCCACCTATCAACTACAACATTGAAAGTGATAAATAATCAGAAATTAAATATAATAACTCATAATACAATCAGAAACAAATAAATATGACGGATCATACCATTATCCACGTGGAGCGTCCTATAGCACATCTATAGGAAGCCTCTGACCAATAGTAATAGGGGCGAGGACAGGGATGCGCTCCCATGCCCACAACTGTATAAGGATGATGCATCCTCCGAGATCTGTGTGATCTGAGCGGCATGTCGTACATAATGCTCTATAAGTGTAGGCCAAACATGCAGATCCCCAACTGTATCTCCCGATCTGATCAAAGTCCTCCAGTAAACTAAGATACATCATGTGAACATGCACACCTGAGTGATGAGAACACAATGGACCTCCAATAAGTCATAAGATATATTCCTGAGCATAACACAGGATGGTCTGCTCGTCAGCATTAACAAGTAAATGTGAAAACTTCAAAGCAAGACAAGGCATATATATGGACCCACCATATGTAGCAGTATGATCAGCCAAAATATCGACACCTAATAATCTTTGTGCTAGCTGAGCCCAATCCCCACTGGTGGGTCCAATAACTGCATCTCCATGAATAGGAAGACTGAGTAGCACTGCCACATCCTCTAAGGTGATAGTCATCTCTCCCTCTGGAAAGTGAAATATGTGAGTCTCTGGTCTCCATCTCTCGACCAAGGTAGCAAGAAGGGGATGATCAGTGTAAGTGAAATCAGAAACAGCAATGTCGTAGAAGCCAACACAATGTAAGTATGGTATAATAGCAACTGGAGGCGCCATGTGTCAAAAATGGTGTGCTCACCGCACCCTAATCTGTCGAACATCCTGACCCACTATCACATCACGAGAAACATGCCTATGCTTCTCAGTGTGGAGTGGAATATCATTCCTAAGGAATCCAGAAAAGGAAATTAGTCCTCACTATTATATGTAAATATAATGTTAAATTTAATAGAATGTTATGATTGGTATAATGAACGATATGTGATCTTTTTTTAGAAAAAGTTAAGGTAATGACGACATATTTCGGAGAACATTTATCTATCGTTTCTTTAGATATGTTTTTACCATGAAATTTTTTTTAAGATATAGTGTCATACATTTATATATATAAACATTTTATCCCGGTTATGTATGAATTCTGAAGATCCTTTATGATAACTGTTTTAATAATTTTTTGTCTTCAGTGACAACTAACCTTTTTTTAATAATGTTTATATTTTTAAGATTACATTAAGATTAGTGGATTTAAAAGTATTGAATACAGAGGTTCATTATTAGAAGGAGAGAAGTTTCTTATTGGAAATGTGAAACAATTCTTAAAAAGTTCATCTCTGATATTAACAACATATAACTGACCACATGAAAAGATCATGTTGGATACAACACATCATTATGATTGTGTGTGTGAACTCGATCCAACAATGTTAGGACATCGTTTCTGGTTATGCCCTTATTGATGACATAGATAGAATCTCAACATTTTCCATTGTTCTTGAGGACAATCCATCTCATTTAGTATCCTGTTAGTCTTTGGTCTTCCCCGTGGTCGTAATCTACTGATGTGAGGAATCAGTATGGGTTGGTCTTAAGGCATTGGGAAATATCAAAATTCCCCAACAGGCGTCCATGGTGCATCATAATAGTTAGCAATGGCCTCCAATAGGTATACTGGATCAACATAATCTTCCCATGATACGTTCACAGATGCACATGTTGTGATGGCATGTGCGCATGGAAACCTTAATGCCTGAAACTTTCCACACTGACATTGTTTTTCTTCTAGAAGTACCACTAACTTTTCTCCACTGTTACCTGTGATGGTGTTACAATACTCTTGAACTTCAAATCGCGTGTCTTCCCGATGGAATAGAAACACTCGATAACCAGAAGCTTCTTTAATGTTCTTTTCAATATCTCGTTGAATGTTTTTTCTAAATCTTAGCCCCGGTTGAATCCCATCTGAGGATAGTTTTTGTCTATCAATGAAGTACATGACACAATGATAAAATGTATCCTGAACTAGGGTAGTAATTGGTAACTTGCAAAGCCCCTTGAAGACTCCATTTATAAACACCACAATGTTTGTGGTCATGTGTCCGTACCTCTTCCCCCCGTCATAGGTGAGTGTCCATTTCACTTTTGGAATCTTCATCATATAATCATACACTTCTTGGTTATCCTTGCGGATTTCTTTGTAACACGCCTCAAACCTTCGTTGATCTGGCTCATATGCTACATAAATATGATCAGAGGTCATAGAAATTATATTTTTTTTACATTAAAATAGTAAACATCAATGATGACATTTCTTACCAAGCCTCGTGATTGCATTCTTCGTAGCCTCATTATGGAAGGTTTTGCGCACGTTACTAGCAATGTGTCTGATGCAGTATCGATGATGTGCATTTGGGGGCCTCCATGAATCAGGATCCGCATTGAATGCCTCATTGATTTCCCTATGTCGATCAGATATCAAACAGACTCCTCGAATGCGTGTGAAATGGTTTCTGATGCATGCCAAAAACCAGCTCCAAGATTCATAGTTTTCCTTCTCCACTATTGAAAATGCAAGCGAAATTGGTGAACGGTTCCCATCTTGGGTTTCCGCAATCAACAATACGCCCTTATACTTTCCAGATAGAAATGTTCCATCAATTTTTATGAACTATTTACTGAAACGAAATGCGGAAATACATGGGAAGAATTCCCAGAATAACCAATGAAATTGAACACGAGATTGATCCAATCGATTATCTTAAAAAACTTGTTCCTTCTAATTTATATGGTAGAAAACATGGTTGTTGTGGCTCAATATGGCTAATAATTGCGGCAACACCCGATACGAATCATCCCAATCACCATAGACCTTCACAATTGCCTTCTGTTTCGCCATCCATGCCTTATTATAATAAATCTTATAACTGAAAGTTTGAAGTATCCTCTCTTGCACAGGGGATATAAGAACATATTGATTGGTCTTAATTATCTCGACGATAAGAGTTGACACAAATTCGGCATCCAAAGAAGTGTGATCTTGTGTCAAGTTTTGCTGAACACAAGAATGAGCTGCGTCAATCTTGAAATTCTTCATCCACCAAATGCAATGTCTAGAATCGCCCTCAACTGGAATCTACAGTCTTCATCAAATTAATCACACCGTATGACTTATTTTTTTCAACATGATTCCTCAACTATATATCTACAATGCCTCTCAATAGGAAATCTTTTTAAGAATCTCTTCAACACATCCTTACTTTGGAAATCCCTTCAGTAATATAATGTTTAGTCCAACTCACTAAACCTGTCCACTATAACTCCATGAAACTCTGTTGCAGGTGTCAGAACATTATTGTCGAATTTAGGTACATGTTCCATTGCTTCGGACCATGATTCAAAGGGTGGTGGATGATTTATTGTTGGTCGAGAATGTTCTTGAACTAATCTATTTCTAGAAACTACTACCGTATCTTCTTCAGCTCCCTCCTCGTCTCCAGTTCGCTCCCCATCATCATTGTCTTCTCCGTCTATTCCATCATTATTAAATTTTTCTTCTGAAGAATGATTTATATGTAAATCAGTCAGATCATCTAAGTTGTCCTCCTCCGCAACAAGGAGAACATCCCCAATTTCTTGGGATGAAGCTTCTTCAAAAACTATTTGAGCATGTCTACAACTTCAAACATTTTGATGTTGTTGTACATTAGAAACTTCAACATATAACTCCATCATTTGACCATCAGACCATTGGTAAAATAAAGTTCCCTCTTGGACACAGTGCTCATCAGCAGCCAATGGACAAGCAAGATGCCATAACGTGGCAGGGAATTGCAAATGTCTATAACTAATAGACTATATCTCTTGATGAGGACTAATATTTAAGCATCCACGAATTCTATCTTGAAGATCAATTATGGTTACACAATCAGATGTGTTAACCATAGATGTTGGTTGTATACTATAAGAAGCTCCTTGCTCAGTTTGAATAACCCTTCCATAGTAGTAAACACAAGAAAACATGTCTCTCTACATGAAAAATGTTTACTGATCACTGAATATGTCAATAATGTTTTCTTATGTGTTAAATAACATTTTTTATCATCTTAAAGGTATTTTAGTACTTCATGAAGTAAATATCAATCATCTAAATCATATCCCCCTAGAGTGTCAAACCAGGAGTGCAACAAGGCCCGTTTGTTGTGTACCAGGATAACCCGGGTCTGGCCCGAAACTCCTTTTCGGGGCTTTCACCCCTAGGTACAGCTGTTCGAGATCCACATCCACTTGTAGTATCCAGACAGGGATTTAATTTCTTAGATAACGACATAAAATTTCATGAATACAAAATTTTAAAACCTTCCTAAATTAATCCACTGATGTTTTTTAGAACAGTTTTTAACTTTCCTAAAGATATGTTCAATGATCTCTAAAAAATGAGATTCATTACAGAGATGGTTAATCACTAGTTAAGTGTCGGTCGCTACTTAGGTGCCGGTTAATCACTACTTAAGTGTTGTTTAATCACTACTTATGTGCTGGTTAATTAGTTAGGAGTTGGTCATTCACCACTTAATCATCCCTTAATCTTTACTTAATGACCCCTTAATCATCCCTTAATCATTAGATAATGATCCCTTAATCATTAGTTAATGAACCCATAGTCACCCCTTAATCATCCCCTAATCATCCCTAGTTAATCACCCATTAATCACCCATTAATCGTTAGTTAATCACCCATTAATCGTTAGTTAATCACCCATTAATTGTTAGTTAATCACCCCTTAAACATTCCTTAATTACCCCTTAATCATCCCCTAAGTATTCCTTAATTGTTAGTTAATCACCCCTTAAACATTCCTTAATTTCCCCTTAATCATCACTTAAAAATTCCTTTACCCATTAACCATCCCCTAATAATTACTTAATCATTAGTTAATGACCCCCTAATCACCCCTTAATAATTATTTAATCACCCCTTAATCATTTGTTAATCACCCCTTAAACATTCCTTAATTTCCCCGTAATCATCACTTATTCATTCCTTAATTACCCCTTAATCATCCCCTTAACCCCTTAATCACTTCTTAATTACCCCTTCATTCCTTAATTACCCCTTAATTAGTTAATGACCCCTTAATCACCCCCTTAATCGTTAGTTAATCACCCCTTAAACATTCCTTAATTACCACTTAATCACCCTTTAAACATTCCTTAATTACCCCTTAATCATCACTTAATCATTCCTTAATTACCCCTTAATCATACCCTTAACCCCTTAATCACTCCTTAATTACCCCTTTATTCCTTAATTACCCCTTAATTAGTTAATAAGCCCTTAATCACCCCCTTAATCGTTAGTCAATCACCCCTTAAACATCCCTTAATTACCCCTTAATCACCCATTAAACATTCATTAATTACCCCTTAACCATCCCCTAATCATTCCTTAATCATTAGTTAATTACCCCTTAATCACCCCATAACCGTTAGTTAATCACCCCTTAATCGTTAGTTAATCACCCCTTAAACATTCCTTAATTACCCCTTAATCACCCCTTAATTACTCCTTAATTATCCCTTAATCATCACTTAATCATTCCTTAATTACCGCTTAATCATCCCCTTAATCGTTAGTTAATCACCCCTTAATCACTCCTTAATTACCCCTTAATCATCACTTAATAATTCCTTAATTACCTTAATAACCCCTTAATCATCCATTAATCATCACTTAATCACCCCTTAAAAATTCCTTAATTACCCCTTAATGACCCATTAATCATCCATAGTTAATTACCCCTTTAATCATGACTTAATTATTCCTTAATCATCATTTAATTATTCTATAATTATCTCGAAAATATTAAAAAATTATCATCATCCCTAATTATCATTCATTAATAATATTATATTCTACATACTTTAATCTAACATTAAATAAATTATCCATGATCATCATTCTTTAATAATATTAAATTACATATACCTTAATCTGACATTAAATATTAACTAATTAAAACCTTAATAATATAACTATTTATTTCTTTTCTTTAAATAATTACTACTACATACTTAAATATTTAAAAATAACTAATTACAATAAGATAAATAAATAACTTTAAAATAAAAAAAATACCTCTAAATTAAGTTTTACACAAAAATCTTGTACTCCTTGCATCTCCGGAAGCACCATGAAGGAAAACTCAACATAGAGAGAGGATATCTCAAAGTTTTAGAGAGAAGAGGGATTTGTGAGTGAGGGAAGATGGGTGGGGAATCTCCCTTTTGTAGGGATTCTTTTGCGAAGGCGGCATCTGGGAAGCCGCCTCCGGCCATTTGAAACATGAAAGGCGGCTCTTCCAAAGCCACCTTTCGCAGAAAACAGTTCTAAAGGCGGGCACTGGTGTGCCACCTTTCGTTTCCCCAAAGGCACAGGGCGGTTTCTTGGAGAACTGCCTTTGGCCCGGTGGAAACTGAACCGAAGGTGGCGCACCATGTGTCGCCTTTAAGATGTAAAAAAAATATTTTTAACCTGTTCATATTTTTAAAATTATTTTTTTGAAAAAATGTTAAAAAAAATTCGGGAAGGGTGGGTTGTGCAGGATTTGTCTAGGGTTGCTCTTATTTTTCATTCTTATAATAATTTTATTTTTACAATAATAATAATAATATTAAAAATAAAAATAACAATAATAATAATAATACAATAATAATAATAATACCATTAATATAATAATAATAATTATTATTATTATTTTTAATTATTTTTCTTAAAAACAATGATAAAAATAAAAATAATATCATTTATAATATTAATATTCATAATAATTATCATAATAATAATAAAAATAACAAAAACATATTATTATTATTATCGAACATTTTTTTAAATTCTAATCCATTTATTTATCTTATTCTTAAAATTGGGTAATTCCGCGCTCACTTCATGACCTAATAAACCACGTGCGAGTCGCACACCTCAACCCAGACCACTTAGGTAACCTTACAAGCACTTGGGGAGACCTCACGGTTATCGGTAACCATGTGGTGCACGTGCACTGTTCTGAAACCCGCCAAAAATGTTAAATATAAAAAAAATTAAACTGAGACCAAACCCATACCTTAGTTTGATAACCTTAATCTATAAAATAATAAAATAAAAAATAATTTAAAATGTCAAGGTGTGACAATTCTCCTCACCACAGACACTTTTTTCCCCAGAAAGTCACCCAATCGAACTATAGATAAAACAAGAGTTCATGCCCGACTGAAACTGAAAGAACCCAAAACACAAGAGAATGGGAGAAAATGAGAGGGTTCTCCCCACCACAAGAACATAACTAGTGCGGAAATTTAACACCCAAACATACCACCCTGTGAAGGGGGTGGGGAATGCGGGAATTCCCAACCGATCCAAACTAACTTCTATAGTATGAGTGAACAACACCTCTGCTGAAACTTCGAATTTTCGATCCAAACCATAAACCCCCAACATTAGAGAAAAACCTCCAAGCAGAACATTCCCCGGGTAGTGAACCCACGAATTACCACAAACATCGACTAATCCATAGGCACTTACATCTCCAAATGACCACAACGAAACTGAGATCGACCTAGACATGGGCCAAACACACTTTAAAGAAAAATGCATGATTAAAAAAACACAATCAGACAAAAAAACTATTTGGATTACAACAGAACATGTCAATTATAACTTCACAAAAAATCAAATAACGTACCAAAACATCAAAACATTAACAGTAGAAACTGAAATGAAAAGACTTTAAATGTTCCACCACCAACACAGAACACAAAAATTGAACCAAGAATTCACACCCTTGGCAACTCCTAACTGCGCTTGAGCTTCACGAAAGACATGTGGCTGAGGCTCAGGTGGCTGAAGAATCTCCTGCCTCAAAGTCAGGAACTGAAATTCTTCTGGTCACAACATCTTCTTCAGGTGACACTTCCTACAAAATTTCTCCAAGTGACCCATACATCCAAAATGATGACACGTCTTTGGACGGATGCGACATGATAACTTCACGTGCCAAAACCAGACATACAAGTGCCACACCATTGAATGGTTTGACAAACTGGAAGCCAAAACTACCATGGAAAACTCTTTAGAAACGGGTCCCTCTAGCACACCATGCTCTCTTGATGGGGAACCTTCATGACAAACTGGATACACTAGATTTCCAACCATCTCTGCTTCGAAGACCAAATCATCTAGGAACACCTCATTAACCAGCTTATCGAAAGGATGTTCCTTATAAGGGAGGACATGTTCCTTGATCTATAGATGAAGAACCTCAATAAATAGAGAAGTCTTTATCAAATTCATCAATGCTACCTCCATAGAAAAGGACACAATCTCCTTGAAATGGTCAATATAAGTCTTCACTGTCTGTTGGCCTTATTGAATATTCACAAGCTCTTCCCTTTTCTTCATCTACACCTCTTTATTTATAATCTATCAGATGAAGACAGATGTAAAGATATCCCACATCATCCTAACTTGCAGTGATGGAGGGGAGAACAACTCCCATTCATCCAGAGATAGACATTCAAACAAACCCAAAACGGCATGCACTCTAACAGCTTCAAGAGTTCCCAATATCCTAAAGATGCACTAGACCTCTTAAGCCACATCGTTGCCTCTAACAGACCCTGATCACCATAAAGTATAGGAAATGTCTGAGAAGGACCAAAAACTAGGCAAGACTTATCAGAAACCTTGGAGACCTTTCTAGGTATCATTTTCTAAAAAATATATAAAACATAAATCCAAAACCAACATCATTTCAACACAACATCAATGAAAGAACCTTTATCTAAAAAAACCATCTCAAAAACCATACAAATACAATTTCAACCCAAAATTCCCTTTTTAAAATCCCATTTTCATTTTATATTTCGAAACCACTTTCTTTCAAGGCCACCTTCCAAATACCAAACCCACTTTTCAAACCAAATTTAATTTCCCAAATCATTTTCGATTTCTAAAATCACATTATAAAAACAAAGTCAAGCCTTTAATTCCAATTAAACACCCAAGTAATCCAATGAATCATTTCACATGTCTTCGTCCACTTTCATCCATATGCATAGACCCGCACCACCCATGCATTCCCTCACATGTGAAAACGTTCATAAAAATTATTTGAGGTTTCACCCATCCCATTTCTCTACCAATTCTAAGAAAACACCAGATTTTTAGACCAAGAGTTTTCAGTTTTAAAAACCCATTTCATGAATTTAAATTCATTTAAAAGAAATCATTCTCGTTTCAAAAACAATTTTTTCATTTTCAAAAGTGCGCTTATGCCGACCAGGACCAAGATGACACTCAACTTGCATCAAAATACTAGAGTGAGGGACTGGTAGTTATGCTTAACATGGATACATGGTAGTGGGACATGCCCCATGTAATCATCATAACTAAGAGAAACTTAAACCCTATACTCAAACTCCACATGGGTCACTAATCCAGGTGAAATCATGATGTAACCTCAGATTGAATTCGTTTTCATCCCTGAATCTAAAACAAACTAGAATGAGACAAGGACTCAGTTACCAGACTACCCTTAGTGACTAGATATTTGGATCGAGTGAGGGTTTATGAAGTCCTTCACATAGCTACCTCTTGAGTCCCGATAGTCCTAGTCTCTATCAATTAGACACTAAAAATTACAAGGGACTCCTCTAATATAATTTTTTCATGAACCAACCCGGGTCAACCCTAAACCGATCATGAGATATGGTCTGCGGTATGGACCGAGGGGCGTTCTCGATCCCCACAGGCTAGAAACAGGTGTCGGTCATCAAAATTTAATAACTAGGAATGATTTGTCCCATAAAAGATAAAAAAACAAGAATAAATAAAATAATAAAACAAAACTCTAGGGGTGGAAAAAGAAATAAACAAAACAATTAAACATACATCCACATGACTTTCCAGGTCACTACCCATCTAAAGGATGTCCTTTCTCTAATAATGGGAAACTGCTCCAAGAAAACTTGAGAAAAAGAAACTTAGAACTGAAATGAGAAAAAAGGCATGAACACTAAAAATTCTCAATAGGGACGCCAAAAGTGAACCACAAAATTCCAGCATTTTCTAATTCTAGAACAAACCAATAACACTAGTTTGAACTAAAATTATAAATAAAATAAGGTTTTCACCTATTCATTTCATTTTTAAAACAAACAATAACAATTCAATTTCCCTTCTTAAATGAAAAATAAGGAAAATAAATAAATAGGGGTTCACACAAACATTTCCAAAACTGCTAATTTGAAATAATTTTTAAAACGAACCATACATGCAATGTTTTTGCAGGAAAACACCAAAACCAAGTTCAAGGGTATGATTCCACACACAGAGAAAGCGCAATGGTATTAACAATGCTCGTATCAAAGGATCACAGAAAACCTAAGAACATGGAGGAAAAGAATAACATATTAATACCTGCAACTCCATCCCCAATAGCATACCACACATGATAGAATCCAATGCCCTAACTCCAAACCACCCTTTCTCAGTTCAGACTAAAGGGCCCAATTTGATAGAAATAATCACAAATATCCACCTAATATGGGCCACTAGGCAGGACGTGAACTTCTAGTTCAAAAATAGTTCTCAGTAAACCCTATTTTTAAGCTAGGATTTCATGATATTTCACAAAGAGGTGTGCCACACATTAAACTAGAAATCCATATATATATAACCAAGATCGCTACATAATCAGACACCACCCCGACAACCTAAATGTTGGTCTTATGCCTTAAAATAAATATTCTCAAAATGAGTCACATACCGAGGACGCTCCTGTTTCATGACCAAAATATGAGGCAATAGACCTAATTATAGAGGGGTTTTTCAAACATCCCTTTTAAAGATTCCAACCGGGCCTTTTGAAATTTTTACAAAACAAAACATTTTTAAATAACTATGCACACAAACCACATTAATTCCAAACATTTTTACAATGTCCAAAAAGGAATCGTATTGAGAACTTAGCATGAAAAGACATTTGAAAAACACATATCATCATTTTTATTTCATGTCAATTACAGTCATAAAAATCAAAAAATATTTCTTAAGATCATAAAAAATATGCAGGAGCCAACTGGGCAACTCAAAAAACATTTGGTGTGAAAAACCCCACAAAGACGCATGACATGTTAAAAACCTCTTTTAAGAAAAACATACACACCCCAAAACATCCTCAAAATATGTTTCTCACCCATTTAATGATTTATTAAACCATTAAATCACTTCATAAAACCATTTTATGTAACAGTACACAATATATATATCGATACACACCCAAATCCCTCTTGAAATACTAAACACATGCCAAAACCATTTCCAAAACAACAAATACCACTTTTACATAAACATGTCCAAATGGTCCATTACACCAAGAATTTACTAAAAAGTTCCCAAGTACCTTTTTAAGCCAAGAAAAAACACACAATGCATATAAAAGATCCAAATGGGACCTTTTGTTTCGAACACACACACCCAAACATTAAAAATTTTCCCAAAGGCCCTTAACATTTTCAAACACACACAAAATCATTTCTATAAAAATCCATCAATGATTTAAAATGAAAATGACTTTATAAAACAAGCCAAAAAATTATCAAAAATTATATAAGAAACCCAACCAGTTTATAAATAGCATTATAATAAGATAACTAGTTTATGAATAATTTTTTTCAAGTAGGACAAACAAAGTGTAAATAATTTTATAATAAACCCAAATAGTTTACTATAAATTCTATAAACAAATATAACAATTCATTAAAAAATTTATAAAAATATTAAAAAAATTCACAAACCAAAAAACACTATTACAAACTACTCTTAACAAAACAAACTAACTTGGAAACATATAGAAGATTGACCAATTATATTACAAAGATGAAAATCAATTAAAAGAATTAATTAAAACGTTCATGCATTAAATGGAATTATTCAGAAAGTAAAATGTAGATTCACCTACATCGAACAGGGTAAGACAACGCTTGGCATCTGGTGCTTTCTAACTCAAGATGTCATCCTCACGTGCACACATACCTCCATATATATCTATGTATACCCTTTACCCAATTCCCATGTTCCCCACACCATGAGGAAATACACACATAAAGAACACACTCACAGATATATATATATATATATATATATATATATATATATATATATACCTTCGTATACGTGCATAGGTCTTCCATTAGAATTAGACACACTAAAAGTTGTGCGACTGCAATGCCACTTCAACGGAAGTGAAACAACATCATGTGCTCTAATCACACACCTAAAATTACTAGAAAAGTGCGCTAATATAACACCCAATATTACCAATTAAATAAAAACACCGAAAAAAGGAAGAAAAACATTCACTGGTGAAGTCGTCGAGCTGGATAACTCACGGTTGACTGAAGAAAAAGTTGGAAGTCGTCATCAAGTAGCATGACAGACCCCATCAGAAAAGAGGAGAGGTTTTTGGGTTTTAGTTGTGTTATTGGTCGGAGGGGAAAGGGTGTAGGTGGCTTGGCCAGGATCCAGGGAGAAGGTAGGAGTGGAAGGGAGCTAGGGGCAAAGACGAGCACATGGAAGGGGTGAGAGACGAGGGCTTGGATACATGAGAGTCCAGAGCAGGAAAGTGAGGGCCGTAGAGGGCAGTAGTGTGTGAGAAGCCAGAGGCAGTTCGGGAAAGCATGAAGGAGCAAAAGGTAGTGGGGATGAGCATGAAGGCAAGGCAGGGCAGGCCAGGGGCGAGGGCTAGGGCGCGATGGCCTACTGGAGTGGAAGAGGGCGAAGGCGAAGGGTCTGTGGGCCGAAAAAGAAAACACTGGGGGAGGGGTGAAGCCGGTTGGGTGATGTAGGGTGGTGGCTCGCATAGGGGAAGGCTAGAGAAGGGGAGTGCCGCACGCCGTGGGGAGAAGGACAGGGGGACGAGGGGGGGGGGGGGGCTGGCTGTGTGGGATTAGGATAAGGTAACTATTTTTTCATTCTTATAATAATAATAATAGTAAAAATAAAAAATATAATAATAAAAATAACAAATACTGGAAATAATAAAAATAATACAATAATAATAATAATACCATTAATATAATAATAAAAATCATAATAAAAAAAATTAAAATATTATTAATAATAATATCATTGATAATATTAATATTCTTAATAATAATAATAAAATAAAATTATTATTGTTATAGAAAATTCTTTTTAAGTTTTAATCCCTATATTTATCTTATTCTAAAAAACGGGTAACTGCGTGCTCACCGCACGACTTAATAAACTACGCGCAAGTTGCACGCCTCAACCCAAACCACTTGGGCCCCCACACAAGCCCCTGCTGCGACTACACAGTTACCACTAACTATACGGTGCCTGTTCACCAGTCAAAAACCCACCAAAAATGTTAAATGTCAAAAATTATAAATTGGGACCCAACCCAAACGTTGACGTAATAACTCAAAGCCAAGAAATAATAAAATAAAAATTAATTTAAAAAGGCATGGTGTAACATTGCACATCCACCTCCTCCTTTGGTAGCAAGTTAAACAGACCCTCATTCAAGAGCACCCCTAACTCATCGTCGTTTTATTAAATGATAAACATTAAAACTAAACTATAAAAGATTCATTATAATCCTCAATGAGTATGGAAGGGAGGGAAAATGGTGTGGAAGAATAAATTAAACCTAGTAAAATCATAGTGAAGACACACTTCCACTTATACCCACTATTTATTATCTTTGAAATAACTATTAGATGATAAGAAATTTTTTATTATGAATGAAAAAGGACTTGGGTTAACACTTGATTCATCCCATGCGATATCTCTTGGGTTAGATACTAGTTATCATGAGTTTTTTATATCATAATATAGAAATAATAATGATATAAAATTATAAATAATAGAGGGAAATAGGGAACACATTAATTAAAAAAAGTAAAATGAAAATTATAGAATTAAAATACAATAGAAAACCTAATATATCATCCATTAGAACCAAATTTATCCTAATTTACTATTTATAGTTAATGAAAAATTAATTTAAATAAGAAATATGAATATAGAATACATTGATGGTTTAGATGAGTTCATGGGTAAATATTCCTTTGCATGAAACAAAGCTATTGGTGTTTCTTCTATGTGTAAATAACAATGGTGAATTTATTATCCCAAGAATTATATATAATTACTATTTCAATAAAGATTTTTTAGATAGAAAAAATCATTATTCATTCATGTAATCCTCCTAGGATCCTTGACCCTTTATATTATCATTAATAAAATCATGTGATCTACTAAAGATATAAAAATATAACTATTCTAGAGATTACATGATTCTTTTCATGAAGAAATATTTTTCTCTTTGGCATAGATCCTTTAGATTATAAGTTTATTAGAAAATAATTTTATGTGTTTTCCCATGACTTAAACATGGCATGCATACTCTTAATTATTTCCCATATGTAGATATCTTAATTGAAATTCCTTCTAAAATTTCCTTGGTGTAAATAATATATCATTTTGGAGCTCAGTTCTTCATATTTTACAAATTAAAAAAATTGAATCAAAATGGATGAAATTTAAACATATTTTTAAACTTACAAAACCTATAAAAACATTACACATCACTAGGGAACTCAAAAAATCTTATGCATCATTCTAAATATGTTTCACAAGGATATCCTTTTCAATTTTTTTATTACTAATAAAAATATATATTACATATTTCCCAAATATCATATGCATGATCCATTTATCCTTATCCCCAAATAAAAATATGTTGTGTATCACTATTTTCACTTCTAATATATATTACACTACTCTTTATTTGCATAAATTATTTTATGCAGGCCTAGAATTCAGAATTTTAATATGATACCTAGAATATATTATATATCAACAAAAAATTTATTAAAACATAGAAGATAAATATATTTATTCATAGATACTTCAAAATGAATTTTTATATGAAAAAATTATTGTATGTATTTTTCAAATAATTACATTAATGAATAAAATAACAAATGATCAACAATTAATCCATTTTTATAATAAACTCTAAAATACCCTTAGAAACTAAATGTCTGACAATTACCATTAAATTATATAATTATTGGTGATGTAATAAATGAAATAAATAATAAAATATTTAAATATACAAGGCTTATTAATGATAATGATGAAATTATAATGTGTTCTAAGAAGAAAATATAAGTTGTCAATATCATAACATTGAATATTTTGATTTAAGGACTCTAAATTTTTTCAAGCAGTTGAAAAATTGGAATATGATTCCTATGTCTCATCATTATTCAAATAATATTACTTCACATATGTTATGCACTAAAAGATTTTAGTGGGAGGATTTTATCAGGTGGCCATATAGTGATATGTTAATAATAAAATTAATATGGATTGAGTTTCACAAAACCCATGAAAGTACATAAAAGATAAGGCTAGTCGGGCATTATATCATATGTGATATGTTAGAAACATTCTTATGTATGGTCTGTTAAAAATTATTAAAAGAGTTTAATAATATAAAATATATCTTGTTATAAAAAATGAAATATACACTTTATTATTCTTTCACATTGGGTGTATAAATATATATCAGGGAATGAAATGATAATTGATATCTCAAAGTATGAATTTGAGTAATCCAAAACTGATGTTCATCATGAAGTATTATAGTTTTTGAGGAAATTTTAATCTTACTGTTAGTTGGATTCTTCTAATGAAATATATAATATGATCATGCGGAATAAAATGATATTTTTTTGTTGGATGGATCACTATGTATATACCACATATAGTTTTATAAACAATCTCATTGGTATACTAGGGGAGTATTGTTCATATTTTAATTTAGCCATATCTGAGGACAGAGGGATACCTAAAATGAGAACCTTGATACTTTGATACCTTTCTTATATAATTCTAGTCAATTTTCTAATTGGAGGGTTTTTGGGAATGTTTTTTATGATGTCATTAGTAATAACTTAACCTAGATGAGATTTATCCTCTCATATGATGAGTATGATGTATGGGCCCTCAATTGAGATAGAATAAATATGTGTATGACTGTATCCAAGCAGTTAATATTATGTGATTATCTATCATGTGAGGGATATGACATGTGCTCATTCCTAAAGGTGAATAGAATGTTTTATATTCACCAACATGTTCAGTATATGCTTTGAGAATCAATAAAGTGTGAGGTGGTTACATGAAAATATAATAATCTATATCCCATGGCAACTCAATGTATTAGAAACAAATATCAGATGAAAATGTATTCTTTTATAGGATGTAGTTGGTGGACATAAGTATAATGATAAATGTGTTTGATTGAGATCATACATGATCCCTTTTTAGCTTTAGTTGAAATAATGATTTACAAGATGATACTGTTTTCATACATTTATATATATAGGAATTCATTTTTCTCATCAATGCTACAATGGATCATGGGGTCACAATTTTTGGTTAATTTAATGATGATTTAGTTTTACTTACAAAAATACTCTAAAAATGTTTTAGAATTTATCCAAAAGGAGTTTTAGAGGGATATTCAAAAGATATTAAATATAATGTGATACCTAGTGAAGTTAATGATAAATTTTCAAAAGTGTTCTAGAAGATATCCAAAATGATTTTTTATATGGTTTCATAAGTTATTATATATGATACACAATAAGGTTAAATAACACAAGGTCTTTGAAACATTAGTGAAAATGTAAAATTAAAGAAGATATACCAGAAATTTCATACACATATGAAATGTTATAACCCATATCATAAGGCATGATATAGTTATATCATATGGTATGAAATATATAATAATAGAAATGAATATCATTGTTTTGGGATATCATTCTCTATGATATAAATATATCATAGCTACTAACATGACATGGAAGAGGAATGTTAAAAGATAATTTTCATACTTTCTTTTGATTTAGCCTTCATTAAAAAATTTCTTAAAATGAGATTCATGGTAGAATAACAATAATCGAGGGTTACAACCATTTTTTGAATACATGAAAAACACGTAACAGACGAGTTAATGCATGTTTACATTAGAGTTCCAAGATGGAATTTATAATGAGGCTTTCAGTATGTGATGGTGATTGATTGAACCTATTTTCACCTATAATTATTCTCTCGGATTCTCTACCTTCTTCTCTCATTACCTTGAAAGGCACTAGCTTTCTATGAGAATAAAGGTGGATCCTATTTATTTGATGGTTGATTCAATTTTTTCCATGGATAGACTATAGAGGATTGATTACTTTGATTAAATCTAAGGGATATTAATAAATCATATTTTTTGAAAGCTATAGAAGAGGCATATATGGTGTAAGGTACACATTATTTATTCATTTAAATTATTCATGGGTTTTTATTTCAATTCAAGCTATCTCTTTTATAATAATGTTTAAATTTTCATTAGATATGTTAAATGAATGTTCTCTGATCCTTACAAACCCTTAATGTATTTTAATATTTATAATAATACAACACTCACATAAAATTTAATATTTCCATTATAGTGTTGTCTTATAAGTTTAGTAGATTCACAACTGTTAACAAAAAAACTTCTTGAAGATAGTGAATGAACTCTAATACTTCCTCATCTTTTTCTTGCTGATCTTTGGAACTATATCATTGAAAAATAAATTTCCTTTTATATGAATCAATAATCTTCATTATATGAAAAATAAAACAATTTTTTTATGAGAAGAGTCATTAGGAATAAGTATCCCTTATTTCTAGAAAGTCATAAACATATATAATATATTTTTCAATAAAACTAAAATTTTGATGTTTTTATTTGAAAAAGAGGATTTAAATCATATGTAGTAGAAATAATTTTTTCAATGAGAGTGTAGTAATATTATTTAATAAATAGTTAGTATTGAAACATAAATAATCTATTAAATAACACAGATGATCATAAAATAATGAAGAAATAATATAGTTAAAAAGGATAACAAGCTAGATTACAAAATATTAAAACATAATATATAAAAATTATTATAAATATTTACTATAACTATAAAAATTAAATTTGAATCATTCTTGGCTGATCACATGTCAAATTAATCTATTTTTTTCTTACTAGCCAAAGAGTAATTTACAACCATTTTCATAATTTTTTTTGAAAATTCAAATTTTTTTCCATGATTTAGATTGTATGATTTTTTTATAACATAAAAAGGGTTATAATACTGAAATTTAAGTTTGGATCATTTTAGGAAAATCACACATCAGATTGTTGTATGATTCTCTCACATAGATTACAAATAAATCAATGAGTGTTACACAGATTTTTTTATAACAATATGATGTTTTTTATTATCATCATTTAGTACTCATTTATAGAATATAAGAAAATATAATTTTAAAATCCACATTGGATCATTTTAGGAAAATCACATGTTGGATTAATGCACAGTTTGTTTCTATAATTCACAAATGAATAAAGGATTGTTTTCTTAAATTTCAATGACAATCCAATCCTTTTTTGTTATTTTTTTTATTATCACACACACATGTGAATAACTTATAATAATTATAAATTATAAAAAATATTTTTAATCAAACTATGATTTTCACATAAAATTCATGCATACGTTTTTATTATAGATCATAAATTAATTTTCAATTAATGTAGTAAATTTTAATGAAAATTTAAGCTTATTTTCTTAATTTTAATTATTTGACACATGTTTATCAAATATAAACAATTTTTTATTCTAAAAATTCATTTTAGATCATTAACGTCGATCCACACATTTTATTGATGTGTGATTGTTTTATAAATGTAAAAAAATATCTATGATCATTATTAAAATTTTAAAAAAAATACTTGATTGTTTAGTAGGATTTTATAATTAGAAATACATTTATATTACTAAAAATATTTTTAAATATAAACAAACACTTTAAAACATTATTGGAAAATTGTATGTCAAATTTTAGTGTGGTATATTCTAATAAATTAGTAATAAATTAATAAATAGTGTGTTAATTATTTATATAATACAAGTTCATTTTCTGAGTTTTTGGACATTCAACGTGAATTTTTAGAAGTTAAATGACATTTAATTATAAAATTTCACTTTTAACAACCCCAAATATCCACATATTAGATTGATGTGTAGATTATTATTACATGTTATAAATAAATTAGTAATCCTTGTCCTAATTGTTTGAAAAAAATTTAACTCATTTTATATATTTTCATCATTTAACGGATTTTTCATAAAATATAAAACATTCAATCAATAAAAAAAACTCTGGATCATTAATTTAACCTCACATGTCAGATATATGTGTAGGTTTTTACTAAAGGTAAAAAAAATTTAGAGATAATTGTCTTAATTTTTTATAATAATCCAATCTAATTTAAAATTTATAATCATTTTACAGATGTTTGTTGAAATATAGAATCTTTTAACAGTTAAAAGAAATTTTCTCATACCAGGCATCTCCCACATCAGATTGGAATATGGATTTTTATTATGAGTCAAAATTAATTCAAATATTATTGTCCTATTGTTTTATAATACAATAAATGTTTTTGGTTTTGATTATTTTAAGGACATTGTTAAACTTCACTTTTAAATGTTCTATTTACATCACATGCTATATTGATGTGTGGGGGTTTTCCTAAACTTGTAACATAAATCAATGATCATTTCCATAAATATTTACAACAATTTGTCCTTTTTTAATCAATTTTTATTATTATCGATACGTTTAAAGAGTAAAAAGGAAATTTAATATTAATAAACAAACATCATATCATTTTAGAAAAATAAGAAATTATATTAATTTATATTTTCTCTTATAAATCACAAATGAATCAATAATCATTATTTTAAATTTTCATGGAAATATATTCTCATTTTCATGGATTTAATAATTTAACACATGTTTGTAGAACTAAGAAAACATTTAAATATAATCAGATAGTTTAGATAGTTCAAGTTAGAGTGCACATTCAATTGACATGTGATTTGTTATTTCATACCATAAATGAATCAATTCACATATTCTTAAATTTTTATGAAAATGAAGGATTTTTTTAATAGATTTAATCATTTAAATTATGTTTTTCAAACATATAATATAGTCATATTTATAAAAATGAAAATTTAGATTAAAAAACAGAACATATATTATTGAAAATAAATAATTACTTTTAAATTTTTGTCAAAAAAATAAGAATAAATATATAATTGATAGAAAAGCATTTCTTCATGAATTTTGGAAGCATTATGTCACCATATAAGCTACCCACACATTTCTAAATGAATTTATCTAATCATTTATATATATATTATTACAATCAACATTGTACTATAATATATTTATGTTTATGTATATATGTGGTTAATAAAAATTTTAAAACAAATTTTATTTATTAGAAAATTGGAAAATAATGTTGATAACTTTTCATGGATGTCAGTTTTCATATGGGTTACAAACTGTTTCATAAATTTATAAATGTAGTAGCCAAAATCACATCCATCAATTTAATTTATAGAATGAAAACATATTTATAAATGTAATAAAGTTTTTATGTTATATATTCTAGTGGTAGAATGTTATTAAATCTTTCTTAATATTTATTTGTTGATAAAAATTTTTATGTTTCCTATGTTAACTGAGTGTTCTCAAACCATGTACCTGTTAATATATAAAACACACACTACTAAAAATATCTTGTTAAACATTTTATAAAACATATAATTACAATATTATATATAAAATATTAAAAATAGTGTATTAAAAATTAAAATGGGACATCATGTGTAACCAATTTTTTGGATATATATGCATTAAAAACATAAAATATATCATTAGAATAATTTTATTGATTATATATAGCATCTAGTGATATTAAAAAATTAAAAATTAATGATTAATTAATTTAATATAAAAAATTATATTAAATTCAATAAAATTATATTATATTTATTTTTCATAATATGTATTAAATATAGTCATTTATATGTTACTTTTAGTTCAAATTCACTAAAAACTATCAAGGTCAGGTTAATATTTCCTTCAATCCCACTATTTTAGCCTATGTAGAAGTAACATGAGGTATTATAGATGAAAATTTATTATCAACATGTGATGAAATTACACAATCATGATATATATTTATAAAAAAACATGAATACTATTAAATTGTAATAAAAAACTACATAGGTTATTATGCATAAGAATTATGAAAACATAACTCATATAAAAATTTATAATGGAGGCTCTTAGTCATTCATTTTTTGGAATTTCGTTTACACTATCAATACTAATAATATCATGAGACTATGTTTCATGTATATTTTTCATAAAATATAATGTTATAAGAATCATTATTTTACAAAATTGTATCCATAAAAAGTTCTATCATCATTAATTGAGGAATATTTATTAGTAGGAGAACATATTTTTAGCCATCATTTATAATATAAAAATCAATCATTTAAATTGTCCTAAAATTGTTTTGTTGTTTTCCATTTTGTTGTTACATACATTAGTTCAATCCTTTTTTCTTTATCATAAATATATTTAATTCGATATAAGTTGGAAGTAGCACACTCATATATTTTCATTTTAATTTATATGATTAAATGGTCATGTTATCAATGTTACCCCAACATTTTCCATTGTTTGAATATGAAAATCATCTCTTGGATTGTGAGACACCAAAATCAAAACCATCACATGATCTATTGGATTTTATTTATTATTTTGGGATATCGATGTGAATATTTTACAATATACCTCTTGAAATGTGGGGTTGATTGTGTGTTGAGAGGTATAAATCATAATACATTTTCCCTTGTAATATTTTAAAATAATAAAATTATGAATAATGGTTTGTTTCAAAAATATTATAATCTTTTGTGAAAATATTGATTACTTTGATCATGGTAGAAATTTTAGGGGAATGAATTCCCTCAAAATTGGGGGAGTGAGTCTCTGTATAATGTGGTTATTATAGCATTGATCGTTGTTATTGATCCCATCAATTAAAGATTTGTAATATTTCGTTTTTTCCAATTTTATTTTTCCTCCAATGTATCAACCTTTGTATTTAAATCTATAATTTTATTATTAGAATTATTTTTTTCTGATTATTTACCAAATTAGTATCATGCTGAGATTCCAAAACACACACCTTTTACATGACCATAATTTTATAGATTCTTTAAAGACCTTACAAGTAGTTCATCATTACCTATGGAAGTTGATGAAGCATCATTGCCTTTAAAGGTTCATTTTCTTAATAATTACATATCATATCATGTTATATCCATTATATTTGTTCCCTATGAATAAAATGGTATCATAGTTAGTGTTTTAGAGGACAGAGGTTGTGTAGACTTCGTGGATAATAAAACAAGACCACCCACTAGCCGGTGGGGTACACTGGCCAGTAGATAGTTGTTGAAAAGGGATCTAAAATTATATAGACCCCATTAACAGTTTGATGTCCAAGGAAGGATTATTAAATTTTTCTCAAGCACACCGGCTCTACAGGGGTTATACATTGGTCAATTTGTAGTTCTAGCATCAAACCAGTGAGGGCCACTGACTAGCTGATGGTGTCCATAAAAAAATTTCATTAATGGTATTTTATCCCTTTTCCTATAAATTTTATTTTTAACTTAATTTCACTATAATATGTATTATTTTTTACTAGGTCCTTATGGATAGATCTCTATTAGTGTTTTAGGATTCATCTTCCTCTCCTCTTGGGTATATAAGGTCTTAAACGATCCAGTGATGTCCTTCAAGATAATATCTAACCATTATAAGCCAGATTCTTCTTATTTGACTAGAATTAATCATTTACCCATTTCATGATGGATATATCTATGAATAACCTCTAATATATAATTATAATCCATTTCTAATTGATAGATCATTTTTCGATCATAAGAATTGGTGACATCTCCTTAATCGATCCTAGATATATTATTGGAGAAAAATCTCTTTTGGTATGTTTTTTTAGATTCCAACTCTTTACATGATATCTTCCATGAATAAAAATTCTAAAGAGACTATTATAACATATTGGGTCACATTATAGTGAATTTTGGTGTGTGGACATGATCCGGGTTTTATCCCTTAATGAATTTTTGAAATTGGAATCAATGAGATAAATATAGGAATTCCTTACGATCTGAGGCCTTTACATGGATTTAATTGACATGATTGGATTGTTTTAATATTCTTAGTGTATCTACCTATGTATGGTATAGTATTATTGGAATTCATGGGTATCCCACATTCCATTTTTTGGTATGTATTATGTGTAACTTTCTATGACTCACCTTATATGTATTTATTTCATAGTCATAGAATATTTGATATGACATTATTGCTCTATGAAATATTGTATCATTATTATTGAAGATTTAAAAATCTTTTCAATGTGTATTAAGATATATTGTTCCCTAATATTTTATTACTTGCATGTGGCGTTGTTTAAATCTAGCAGAACCTCTGTTTCAATGCTCAAGTTGAAAGGTGGCTCTAGCAGATTTAGCCAATCCCCTAGAGAAGAAGCATGGACAGCATGACTTATAGATTATTACTCTAGGAATAGGATAAATAGATCTATATATTTCTTATGATCATACCATTAATGGAGAAAACTATACACCATTTTAATGGGGTTTATAGAAAAAATTATTCAATGGTGGAGAAAGCCCTTGAGTATGTGTAGAGTTCCATAATTCAGGTATTCCAAGCATGTGTTACATCAGAGGATAGCATTTATCCATGACTCTTGAGTGTGAATTTCCCATAAACAAGGGCTCTAAATTTTTGAAACATGTATTATTATTAAAAGAAGATGGATTCACATAGAATTAATTTTTTCATGCGATGAAAACTATAGGAATTTTTTCAATATGGTGAAAAAGAAGGTATGGATTGGGTTTTTTGACACATTATTAGCACATGATGTCTTCATATAAGATTGGTTTTAGGATTTATTGAGAATTTACCTTTAATAATGACATAAACATCTATATACATGTTCACTAGTGTTAAAGGCTCATTAGTGGTGTACTATAGAAATTACACTCACACCCTATATGGTTATCCTGGTGTACATGTAGAATTCTAGATTAAGGACCCATAGAAGGGAAATGGCCTAGAAGTAGGTTTCTAAGGATCATGGGGTTATGAGATGGATGATATACCAAGATTTACTCTTGATAGTTTCCATAATATCTTTTATTTATATTTTTTCTATTTGTACTAGTTATAATTTTTTACAAACAACATTGGGGGTTTGTTATTTTAATATTGTATAACCTAACATGAAATCTATTATATCATCTTGTTTACTTTATTTTCCACCGTAATGTTTAGTGAAATTATGTAAATTATAGTGTTTGTCTATGATTACTGAGGGTAGAGCCTCCCCCTCACATCTCTAGAACATCCTCGTTAGTTGGAAGCCTATTGCGTATGGGGAGTCACACATGGGGTCATGTGGAAATTCAGTACGGACCTAGTGAATTGGATCAGGATGTTACAAAAATGTTATTTGAGCCCATGTTTCCTTTATTTTCTTCTTGTATATTTTGGGACATGTTATAAAAGAGATAATCTATATGGATCTTGGGTAGGGGATTTTCCATGTTTTTGGACATCTCATGTGTAACGAAACTTCAAGTTACAATGATGGGATTACTATTAAAATATTGGATATAAAATATGATATTTATCCTCAGTATGTTTTTCAGTTACAGTTTATGGGATTTGGGTGAGTTCATGCATCATGATTAGCATATAATATCACAAGTTATGAATAAACCTATTTATTACTATATAATAGTTCTATAATTACATTCCTTAATATTTTCTAATTATCTTGTGATATATCTGTATTCTACACATTTATGATATTTCTTTGTTGGAATTAGTTGGTAATGTTCTATGTCCGGATGATATGTTGCATTATTGATTTGGGTGTTGAAGGTGTTCTAAAGGAGACTAGAGGTCGTTTCATAGTGATTAGAGGTTCAAAAAATCTACTGTATGATATTTTCATCATGAATGGTTTACATGACATGAATAAGTGATTCTAGGATTGTAAAGAGAGTGAATTCATGGATTGTGCCCAGATGAGGTGTGTAGCATGGAATATATTAATGATGTGAAAGGTGAATTCACGATGTGTAATTAATTAAAGGCTGAGGCAACTTTAATTTCTGTGGAATTTTTAATTTTAAAAAACATATGAATTACACATACTGAAAGGGTTATATGATGTGAAAGGTCTAGGTCCTATGTTTTAGAATAGGTTTTCTTTTCTATATTTCATTCATTCAGCCATACCAATCTCTCTTTCTCACTCTAAACAAACCATAGTCACCTATAAGAGATAATTTATCCCTCTTGTATATTGATTCAATCCTTGGGTTCTAGTGGGTTCTTATTGGGGATCCATAGTTTTTTCTCATCTATTCCCTATGGTTTATTTCTATCCATTCTTCTTTAAAGATCCGTTGTGGTAGTGCAATTTTTTTGGGTGTGTATGGGTTGCATTTTTGACAACCCTAGGATGTGGTGTTGGTATATCCATGAGTTCCTTATGTAACAATGGTTTCAGGGTAGTTTCTTTTTTTCCTTGTCCTGTATAGTGTGATTAGAAATCTTCCTTGAGATAGGGTATCCTCATTCTCTCCTTATTATGTTCTGTGTGTGTGATCTATATTCTTTTTCTAACATTTTAAGGAATATTAGGGGTTAGTGTAATGACATAATTAATTATAATGTCTTGAATTTATGCGCATGTGGAGTTATCACATGATTTTATAAATTGATATATGTAGATGTTATTATGTATTTCTGTGGTCAATTATGAAAATAAAGGTTGTTAGGAGACTTTTATGCACTGTAATTATTATACTTTAATGGTCCATAATGCATTGGTGTGTCTTTACACCATTAATAAAAGGTTAAAGAACTTATATTTGGTTAATAATTGGTTTCCCCTTGTTATATGGTCTCTATGATAATAACCATGCTAAATAAAGAATATTTGTGATAATTTCCCTAAATAATTATGGAATCTACTTGGTGTTATTTTTGTGTGTCTATTCTTATTGTGTTTTCCCTACATGGTGTGGGTAGTTGTACAATGTGGTGTCATTAAGTTTTGGTGTTGAGGAATTCATGTAGTGTTTAGAGAATAGAGGTCATGGAATATTTGTTATAACATAAAATTTGTGTTTTAGAAAGCTATAGAATATAGTTTGGGTTGCAGTGGTTGTGGCATAATGGTTGTGGCATAGTTGATTGTTGTGATTTGTGGTGATAGAATTTTATGATGGTTGTGATGAGTGGTTATATACAGTGAGATGGTTTGGGAAACATGATGTGATGATGATGGTGGATGTGTGGTGTTGTGGAAGTGGTGGTGTGAGTTGGGCCAGTTGTGGCATGGCATATTTGAGATAGTTGCACTGTTACCCATGGTTTGAACTATGATGATAAAAAATTAAAATAGGCTGGTAGATAAATGATATAAACTTAAAGTGATTTGTGTTATTTTTTTAATTTAACTGAATAAATGAATGGGTAGTGTAATATGAAATGAAATGGATAATGAATAAATATGGGAAAACCTATAAATGAAAATGGTAAATGTTTTTTTGATTGTGTGGTCTTGCATATATTGGTTGTAGTGGTTGAGACAGATGATGTGTGGTATGTGGTGGTGATGTGGTGTGTTCTGGTGTTTTTTATGTAGACCCATAGACTGGTTATTGTGTTCTATATATATATATACCATGTATGTTTATATTTTTCTCATATGTTCCCCAACCGAGTTGGACAACGTACCAATGCTTAATGGTGATGAGTTCTTGGAGTTTCCCCCAACATCCAGGATGGTAGTGATACAAATGGATGGCTACCCCTCCCCCTCTCTCTTACTTTAGTAGTAGTGATACAAATTGGTGTTGGGGATTACCTATCAATGATGTGATAGGCTTGGTGTCTTTGTGTGGGTTATGATGTGTTGGACTAGGTTTCTGGGTGAGAGGTGATGTGATGTGATGTGATGTGATGTGTGGACTAGGTATCTATGGGAGGGATATGATGTGGTGTGTTCCCATGTGTTTGTGGGTAGGATGTGATGTGATGTGATATGATGTGTGGACCATGTGTCTGTAAGTGGGATGTGATGTGATGTGATGTGGTATGTGTGAAAGGTATGAGAGTATATGACATTTGATGTTGGGGTGTGATAGTGGAAAATTTGTGGAGATTTGGAATAAATGATCCTTTATTTTTTATATATTCAATTCTATATGTTTATATTGGATGTTTTATTCAGTGACAAATCTATGGTGAGGCTGGGATTGGTTAGATTACATGCTTAGGTTTTTATTGGATCTACTATTTTTCCCTAGCGCATTCGAATTATGTTTTCACAAGGGAACTTGAGGTCTAGGTTATGAATCTATTGAGTATACCTATTATGATCACCTTATATATATATAGACTAATATTTAAAAATCTAGGAGGCCATTGGGGAGTTATCTGAACATTATTCGCTAGATTAAAGATGTTGTTGTGTCGCTTCCATAGAACTATCCATTGGTATTTACTTTGGAGACTTTTATGTGTATCATTTTTACATTATGCATAAATTGTGGGATTGCAATTGATTTACCTTTATATTTTTTATAAGATTTTTTCATTTTTTATCCTATCTCTAGATCCTATTACATTTTATTTAGTAATGTCTCTTATACTGTGATTTTTTACACCCCCATTGCTTGTAACAATCCTAGGCCTACAAGAGGTATGACTCAGGGGTTCATCATCTATCTCTCCTCATTAGGGTGTTTTTGGTGGGAGGGGGTCATGATAGAGTTGTATCATATCTTCATGGTTGAGACATACGATGGAGTTTGGAGCTTGAAATAGTGAGGATTGCATTGGTTGGTATGGAAACGGTTTCAATTGACCTTGGTAAATTACATAGTCCATGAAGATCAGCTAGGAAATGATATTTTGCATCCTCTATTGTACATTGCATGGGATCTGAGTTTTTTAAATGAAAAATAAGAAGAAATACTTATAGGGTAAAGACCTAGGAGAGGTACATGCACCATGATTATTTGTGTTTATGTATGAAATGGATTATTGTGGGAAAATAAAATGAATAAAATAAATAAGATTTGATAAAATTATATGATTCCAGCTTATAATGTTCTCCTTATTTTCATAAATGGGTCATGTTCTTCATTTTCAAGTTGCTCTATAAGTTAAGGTTCAGTAGTTTGATTAGACTGATTGTCAGATGGTTGACTCGACTTAGTAGGATGACGCATGGAAGTGAGTTTTGTATGACTTTTAGTGGTAGTGTTTGGGTAAGAATGGGGGGAGTGTCTCATATTTGGAGATAGAGAACTGGATGGCAGATCTTGATTTAACTTTTTGTCTGAACCAATAATGTGTTGAGTTTTGGGTACTGTTGGAATTTTGTAAGATGTAGGGAGCTATGAGTCAGTGGTGGGTTCTATTTCTTGGTGATCATAAGGAGGAAAATGTGTTGTGGCCATACTTTCAGAAGAAGTTCCAAGTAGATTTTATGTCATTTATGATGATATCGTCTGAGAGACAAGATCTTCTCTCCTTTCACAAGGGGATTCCGAGTGTGCGGGATCTTGGGATAATCTTTATGGAAATCCTATACTTTTCTTCATATGTTTTCCTAGTTGAGGAATCTGGATAATATCATCAATTTGAGGCTTTATTTCTAGTGTTCAGGTATACGATCACAACATTTATGCTCATGATGTATCTATAGGTGTTGAAAAAGGATGAGGTTATCATTAAGATTATATCCTTTGAATTTGAGCCTCATAAGTGTGTACAACAAGGTGTTTCAAGGAGAAGAGATATAGGTTGTGGGTTATAAGTGTTTAGGACACTAGGGTTCTATTTAGGAGGGAACAAATCATGATAATTTCTTTCCCCATAATCATGGACTGGTGGTTTCTGACCATCTTACATGGGTTTTCCACTTATATTCCATATCTTTAGGAGATTTGGGAATAGCTATGATTTGTGTCCAACTTATCTCAGAGGTTATTTTCTAATGGGTGTTTAAGAATTTTTTTGATTGCATCAGTTGTCTCCAAGGTAGTTTAATTGGAAAGGACCGCTTGTTATCATTCAACAACCGAGAATAAGTAGAGATGGAATAGGCCATCCTCATGATGGTTCATGTCAATATGGGCCTAGTACATATCACAACCATGGAGTTCAGTAGCATAGAGGAAAAATCGATGGGCATTGTCAGATGCGCGCATTAGAGACACCAATTATTGTAAACCTGGGAGTTGTTCGAGGTACACTCAGTTTATCATCTACCCTTGTGTGATCTTAGTTTGATTTTGGAGAATTAGACCCCTTTTTCTACTTTGTTATGTATGTTTGAACTAAATGTGGAGAGTATTTAAGTCCACTTGGGGTTATCAAAACTATTTGGAGGCCATCCTTATTTCTTTGATGGGTGTATGTGTTGTAGACTGGTGACGGGGAAACAACAGTTATTAGGGTACCTCTCTTTATTATAGATATAGACATACAATTTTTTCATTGGTATGAATTTTCTATATTCTATGTATGTACTTGTCAAATTATTTTAGTGAAGAGTCTAGGTTTTATTTTTGCGGATGGTTAATGAGTGGCATTAAGTGTCGGGTAGGGTTATTGGTTGGGTGGTTGGAAAATGGAGACTCTTTTTTAATAGTTGGTAGAAATTTTAGTAGAAGATCAGGTTGGAGATGATCCTAGGGTTTTTGAGGAGTTCATGGTTTTTTTGCATAGGAGGTTATGAAACTACTTGCTCGACATGATATTGAGTTTGGAATATAGTTACATCCTGATTTGACTCTAATTTTGATGGATCCCTATCAAGTGTAATCCATGAATTTACATGAGTTAAGGATGAAGGTGAAAGATTTGATTAATATGGGTTCCATCAGACCCAATGTTTCACCATTTATTGCTCTAATATTATTCTATGATAAATTTCATGGTTGTATGAGGTTGTTTATAGACTACCATAGGATTAATTGGGCGATGATCAAGAATCGTTACCCTATTTTAAGGGTCAATGATTTTTTTTTGACAAATTGAGAGGAGTTAGATGGTTATATAATATTTATTTTTATTCTGGATATCACTAGTTGAGGGTTAATGTTGAGGATGTTTAGAATACTTCCTTGAGATGCAGCTATGTGAACTTCAAGTTTTTAGTCATTTGGTTCAATGTTATGAACGCACCAGCCATGTCCATGGGGATTATGAATTTCGCATTCCATGAGTTCTTGGACCGTTTTGTTAATATATTCATTGATTATATCTTCTTCAAATTGATGTCAGGGGAGTATCTTACCAATCATCTAAGAGTTATTTTATAATACCTTCGATATCCTTTTATTTATCATAAGTTGTCCAAATATGAGTTTTGTATGTTATATGAGTGTTTAATTGGACATTTGGTGTCTTATAAGGGTGTGGTTGTGGGCCCTTCAAAAGTTGAAGCATTTTTTTCTTGTGAAGAACCCAGGAACATAGTATATGTTCATATTTTTCTTAGTCTGATTGGATATTATAGGAGGTTTTTACCTGATTTCACTTGAATTACAACCCGACTATTAATGTTGACCAGAAAGGACCATGATTTTTTATAGATAGATCAATGATAGATAATGTACAGTTATGTAAAAGACAAGTTGTTTAGTTATCTAATGTTTCAATTACCCATGTAGGGAGTGTTTTTTGAGGTTTTCTATTTTACATTATGTCTAGGCTTGGGATACGTGATGATGCAGTAGTGAGTAATGATATCTTATCATTCTAGGATGTTATATCTTCACAAAATAACTATTCAACCCATGATATGGATTTGGAATCTACTATGTTCTATCAAAATTTTTAGAAATATTACATCATCAGTGAGTGTCATTGGGTTATTACGGACCACAGGATCCTGTGATATGATTTCTATAAACAAGATCTAAATCTATTTTAGTGGTAGTGGAAGGTGTTTCTTTTGGATTATGAATTTTGATATCTCATAAAACCAAGGGAAGGTTAATGTAGTTGATGATGCATTGTTTCATAAGTGTGAATAAGATGTGTCTTGGGAGTATATGGATGTTTAAAAAGTAATGGAGGAGCATGTAGTAATGTATCTTGACATTAGGGACATAACTGTTCAATAATTCCATCATTAGATGAACATGGGGTCTTCCTCACTATAAAAGGTGGAGGATTCTCAGTGATAAGACTTAGAGGAAGAGGTGATTCAAGATCATGTTGTTCATGGTGGATCTCATATGGGATGGTCATATGAGGATTGAAATCATGTGTTTCTCAAGAGGTGGTTTTTTGTCCCATATGTGACACATGAGGTATTTTTCTATGAGTTTCATATATCACATTTATAAATACATCATGGTGTGAAAAATATTTATTTTGACTTGAGGAGACAAATTTCATGGTTAGGGATGAAATGATCATTTGTAGAGTTTGTGGGAAAATGTTAGGTTTTTTAGCGGGTGAATGTGGAGAATCAGGTTTTGGTATTTTTTTTATAGTCCATGGATTTTACCAGGTGAAAATGGATGGAAATATCAACATATTTAATCATAGGGATACCCCTATCCTATGTATGTTATTATGAAGTTTGGGAGGAAGTGGACCAAAAGATGAAATCTGCTAACTTTATAGCAATATGTGAGTTGAGTGATATGGATGTTTTGGCGAGGTGGTATGTGGATTATGTGGTTAGGATTCAAAGGGTATCAAAGAACATCATATTTTATTAGGATATGTGGGTTACCACATTAGTCTATAAGGGATTTAAGGATGATTGTACATCCCTCTTACACCATAACACTACTTTCTACCATCTATAAAATGGGAAGATGGAGCAGATTACCCAAATGCTGTGCGATATGTTATTGGAATGCTTCTTGGAATTTGGTGTATATTGGGTATGAAATTTAGACTTGGATGAGTTTTCATACAATAAACAGTATCAATTTTCTATTGGTATTTCTTTGTTTGAGGTGTTTTATAAGCGATCATGTGATTCTCCATTGTATTGGATGATGGTTGAAGATTCAGCAATTCTTGGTCACGATGTGGTATAGATAATAATCAAGAAGATATAGTTGGATTATGAGAGGATGAAGTGAAACATGACTATCATAAGTCCAATTCTATTCCTGGTAATATGCCCCTGATGTTTTAGGTTAGAGATTATTTGTTTTGGAGAGTCTCCGTTCAGTGTGGGTAGAAGAGGTTTAGCAGGGGAGTAAGATTTCTCTTTGTTTTTTGGGCCCTTTGTGTAGTTAGAGAATGTCGGATAGGTGGTGTATTAGTTTTCATTGCCACTATGGCTGGATAGGATGCACCACATCTTCCATGTGGATCATCATAATTAGAATAATCATGATGACTCCAATGTTATTGACTAGGGAGATTTAGATATCAAGTATGACATGACAATCGTGGAGTTTCCATTAGAGACTCAAGATCATCAAGAGAAGGTGTTGTGTCATTAGAACATTCCCTTGATTCATTTATGATGGAGGTATGGTGACTTATAGAACAGTACTTATAAGTTAGAGATGTAGATGTATTCCCAATACCTTGATTTATTTTGGGTTTTTTTTTCTATGTGTTACTTGTGATGTGATGTTCAGATCTTTCTATGTCATGAGTTTTTCTTTTTCCTTAAAGTGTGATGTGTAATGAAACCCATGACATAGGAAAATGGGAGGGCCTGAATCCTAATCGAGACACATTATATTATGATGTGATTAAATCCATGCATGAAGTTTAGTACTTCCTATTGTAGATAATATCTTGACATGAAGTATTGAATTACCTGATTTATATTCTCGATGCAACATTGTGCATTGGTTGTGGAAGTGGTTGGTTTAGGCTATGTGGAGGTTAGTGCCGTTATGTGGAAATAGGTGTTCATAACTAGTACCAGATGATGTAGTGTTGTGACCAGTGAGAGGTAGTGATGTGGCTATGTAGTGGGTTTCATGGTTGTTTCATTTGGAATGTTTGGTAAGTGGAAGTATTGAGAAGTAATGAGATACTTGAGAGTTATCTCGTGGGGTGGTTGTTTAGACACATTTTTTATGAGCTTGGTTTTGGATTATAGAGGTTGAGAATCATTTGAGAGGTACCTAATGTAATGGTCTATGACTTCTAGATCAATTACTTTTTTGGTTTGAGTTTTGACGGAGTTTTAGAGGAGGTAAGAGGAGGCCTCATGGTGGATGTAGGTGTTGTAACGTCCTGGACCCAGGTGCCACGCAATGGGTGCCCCGAACCTGATTCGCCACATGACCTTAAGAAAATTTCCCCAAACGCGAGAGGCTTCCGACTAGCAGTGAGGGCCCAGGTCTGATAGTGGGGAAACTATGCCCTCATTTTTCAAAGTGTAGCGCAACAGAATACAGAATAAATCATACATAAAACAGCAGAAGCAGTAAACCATACACAACTGAAATAAACAATAGCATTGGATATAACCAATAGTATATAAATGATGATGCTACATGTCTCAAGTTATAAGAAAATAGCCAGAACATGTTATACATCAATACAGTACAACCAAAAGCAGAGTACATCAAAACAAAGAAAAACATCTGGAAGCGGCATTGCGAGCCTAGGCTCGGTCCCATGTCCTTCTACTCCTCAGCAACAGTCAAGTACCTATATAGGAACTCTTTCCCCTATCCACACCTGTAGAAACGTAATCTGTTTTGGCTGAAAAGCATGACCCAAGCAGGGTGTGAGAAATAAATTCCCAGTAGGCCCCACCAAAGGCCCGTGCCCAACTGTGTGTAAGCATGAAACAATAATGTGCAATAATAAAATGCAATAAAGTAAGCAAAACTGAAAAGTAACTAACTCAACCAGTTATATTTCCATTTTAATATTATTTTAGTCGTTTAATTTAAATTACCACCAAAGTGAATATTCTAAGTCAACAGCCAAATGTCCACAGACATGTAAACTCCCACCCTCAGGTAAAGAGGAACCAACATAGGAAGCTTCCCACAGGAACACAGATATTTCCCATAGGCATAATCAGTGTCTCCCACAGGCACATAATCATCTTCCCACAGGCACGGAAGAAATTGACCACAAGCTAGGTAGAATAACACCCACAGGCTAATCACAACACTGCCCTCAGGCAACAGGTAATCAGGCTATGCCCAACATGTAAATATGTAGTAAACAAGAAATTCTTCTCAAGGGAATTCTAAAATTACTACTTTTAAGGCATACCCTCGGGTATCCTGGCCAAATGGCTAAACAGTAGAACACACCCACAAGGTGGTTCCGGATCCAAGAAACGATCCCAACCAGTATTTTAATATCATAATTAAATACCTAATCAATTATAGGTGTTTAATATAGGAACTTCCTCAGCCACACAACACCCTAACATGGGATCGTGGCACAAAAATGCACAAAACACACAACAGTTGGAAAAAAACACCAAGCCACCTACCTTATACGCCAACGAGTGGTATACCTGAATGTCGAGTCCAGAAATGCCCAAGAACGATGTAGATCTGACAAAGAACAAAACCCGCTTAACCTCAAATAACTCTCGTTAGGAGAAGAATTGGTAAGAAACATTCTAGGAGAAGAGAGGGCTTACCCTCGCGGTTCCAACGAGATCGTCTGAGGCGGAATCAGATTCCAGACGCTCGATCATTGGATCTCCAAAGGTCTGACCATCCACTCTCGCTCCTTCCTCTGATTCTAATCCTTCCATGTGAACAGGGGAGGCTATTGCCTGATTTATGAAAAAAAACAAAGTACACGACATGTACTCTTGAGTACACGGCGTGTACTGTTGCCCTGCTAGTGGTTGTTCCACCGCCATAATGTTCTGGCCAGCCGACTGACTACACGGCTTGTAAAGGACCACTACATGGCATGTAGTCAGTTCCTACACCCTTCGTCGCCGACATGGCTACACGCCCCGTGTACTCATCCCTACACAGCCAGAAGTACACGGCGTGTACTTCCAAAATTTAGGATTTTCCCCATTTTCCATATTTTATTAAAAACAATTAAGGAAAAGAGAAAAGAAGAAGCTCGTACCTCAAATATAAGAACTGAGTTCTTACAAACTTCCCCCCTTATAGCAATTTGTCCCCGAATTTCCCTTCCAAGGGTGGAGAAGATATAGCTGTGAACAACTCCGACCACTGAGCACGTACGTCGAACTCCTACTCCCATGTCTTGTCCTGCACTCGGTCATGCTGTCATAGCACCCGTATGAGAGGAACTGACTGGCCTCAGAGAACCTTTGTGCTCCTATCAATGATACAAATCAGATGCTCCTCAAAGGACGCATTTTCCTCCAGCTCAACCTCCTCGGGCTGAAAGACGTGAGACAGGTCTGAATGATAGAGATGCAACTGAGATATGTGGAAGATGTCGTTCATGGCTTGGTACCACTGCGGTAACTGCAACCGATAAGCAACCAACCCGACTCTCTCCATAATCTCCAATGGTCCCACATACCGAGATGAAATTTGACCCTATCTCCTGATCTGCTTGTGTCCCAGCCTCAGCGAAACACAAAGAGAAACCTGATCCCTGGCCACGAACTCCAAATGTCGTCTACGACGATCAACATAAGACTTCTGATGAGATTGTGCGGTAGCCATCCGCTTTTGAATCAACTGGACCTGCACAAAAGTCTCCTGCACGACCTGTGGCCCTAGTAAAGCTGTCTCACCTTCCTCTATCCAGCACAAGGGTGAACAGCATGGCCTACTGTATAATGCCTCGTATGGTGCGTTCTCAATAGTCTCATGGAAGCTATTGTTATAGGAAAACTTGACTAAGGGTATATGCATCTCCCAAGAGCCCCCAAAGTCTAGGATGCACGCACGCAGCATGTCCTCTAGCACCTGTATCGTACGCTCTGACTGACCATTAGTCTGAGGGTTGTATGTTGTGCTCAGAAGCACCTTTGTACCCAACGCCCTATGAAAACACTACCATAAACGAGACGTAAAACGGGCGTCCCTATCAGAAATGATAGAACGAGAGACCCCATGAAGATGTATGATCTCTCGGATATACAGCCTTCTGAGATCGTCAACACTGAAGGTCTCTATGATCAGAAAGAAGTGAGCTACCTTCATGAGTCTGTCCACAACAACCCACACGACATCATTCCCACGAGGTGACCTCGGCAATCCAGTCACGAAATCCATCGTGACATCGTCCCACTTCCACATCGGAATGGGAAACTGCTGTAACAGCCCACCTAGTCTCTGATGCTCCGCCTTCACCTGCTGACAGGTGGAACACCTCGTAATAAAACCATCTACTTCTCTCTTTATACCCGGCCACCAGTACTGACGTCTCAAGTCACGGTACATCTTGGTAACCCCGGGATGAACTGCCCAAGATGAAGCATGGAACTCTCGCATCACCTCCTCACGTATATCCCCTAGAACCCATACTTCTCCATGGAAACGTAATACCTCATCATCACCTAACGTCCAACCAGAAGAAGGGTCCTCACCTGCCACCAACTCCCACAGAACTAGGCCTTCTGGATCAAATAGCTATCTCTTCCTTACTCTATCCAGGAGGGTAGAAGTCACAGTTAAAGATGAAAGATAAGACTTCCCCTGACTATCATGAACCTCCAGATGCATCTTAAAGAACAAGGCCATGAGTTGTCACTCACTACTGGCCTCCTGGACTGCCTGTATCTGAGTCTTCATGCTTAGTGCATTAGCTACTGCATTACCTTTACCAGGTTTATAGGAAATCTCAAAATCGAAGGACTGTAGGTATTCTACCCACCTTCTCTACCTTAGATTTAGGTCACGCTGAGTAAAGATATACTTGAGTCTTTTGTGGTCGGTGAAAACCACAAAATGCTCTCCCAGTAGATAATGTCTCCAACAGCGCAACGCATGTACAACTGCAGCTAACTCGAGATCATGTGTCGGGTAATTCCTCTCATGTGGCCTTAACTTCCTTGACCCATATTCAACAACTCGGTCTCTCTGCATCAAAACTAATGCAAGCCCAATACCTGATGCATCATAGTAAAATGTATAGATCTTCCCCGGCTCTGGGAGTATCAGGATCGGTGTTGATATCAACCTTCCCTTCAGGTCCGGAAAAGATGTCTCGCAAGCTTCTAACCAGAAGAACTTCACACCCTTCTTAGTCAGACCTGTCAACGGTGCTGCTAAGTGGGAGAAGTCCTGTATGAAACATCTGAAGTAACCAGCCAGCCCTAAAAAACTTCGTATCTCGAACACGTTCTTAGGCTGCTCCCAGGAAGCCACTAATCTCACCTTCTCTAGGACCACTGAAACTCCTGCCTCAGAGATGATATGACCCAGGAAGAGAATATGGTCCATCCAAAAGTGGCACTTTGAGAGTTTATCATATAGCTGATTCTCCCTCAGTGTACTCAATACGATCTCAAGATGGGTGGCATGGTCATGTCGAGTGTGAGAGTACACCAAGATGTCATCCACGGATACTACCACAAAATAATCAATATACGGATGGAACACACGATTCATCAGAGCCATGAAAACTTCTGGCGTGTTCGTGAGTCCGAACAGCATAACTGTATACTCATATAGATTATACCTACTCTTGAAAGCCGTGAGAGGTATATCAGATGGTCTCACACACAGCTGATGATATCCTGATCTCAGGTCAATCTTCAATAACACTTGTTCTCCATGAAGCTGATCAAAAAGATCATCAATCCTCGGTAAGGGATATCGGTTCATAACATTCAACTAGTTCAGATTCTAATAGTCCACGCGAAGTCTGAGGGTACCGTCCTCCTTCTTCAAAAAAGGACCAGAGAACCCCAAGGAGAAGTACTGGGTCGGATAAAGCCCTTTTCCTACAACTCCTCCAACTGCCTCTTGATCTCCTGCAACTCAGGTGTAGCCATCCTATATGGAGGAATGGACACCGGTGTTGCTCTTGGCACAAGATCAATGGATAAATCCACCTCTCGCTCTGGAGGTACACCTGAAAAGTCGTCCGGGTAGACATCCCTGAAACGATCAACAACTGGGGGAAACCCATCTGGAAAGTCCCCTGATCATCCAAATATAAGCTTGTAATCTGGGCTGTGACTCCACCTTGCCCATGATGCACGGGTCCAGCTCAAATCGCCTGATCATTCCATTCCCCCTTGTATAGAAACTCTCCCTACTCTGGTGATGTGAAAATCACCCTACGACGATAACAGTCTATAAAGGCTTGAAAGGGAACCAACCAGTCCATCCTAAGAATGATGTCATAGCTCGTCATCTCTAGGACATAGAGGTCCCAAAGGAAGTGACACCCACCAACCTCAAGGGGGAACTCCTTGCACTGACGCACACTAGCCGTTCTAGTCCCCAACGGAGTGTCTTGCATCATAATATCAAAAGATGAAGAAACACAGAGCCCAAGGCTCTCCACAATGGGTACATATATAAAACTATTCATAGCACCCATATCAAAAAGTACTGAAGATATGACAGAAGCGTTAAAATAGTACCTCTGACTGTAGAATGTCCAGGATATTGCTCCTACTGGGTCTGTTGCACTGCATATGCCTGCCCAGAGTCGCGACCCTATGACACAGCCTGACAACCTTGAGCTGTCCCACCCTACTGCCTCTGGGATCCTAGTGTCTGGCTACCTCGGCCATGACCACCATCTCTGCCTGGACGCCCTGACATCTTCCAGTTTCTAGACTGGTAAGAAGCCATTGGTCCCGCTCTCGTTCGCGGAGTCTGCACAGAACCCCTCTCACTAGCCATTAGTTGAAACGCCCTGCAAAAGCACTGCAGATGACCCATCCTGCCGCAAGCTCAACACTCCACTGGGTCTCACAGACACTATGGCCTCTTTTTCCCCTCTCTACCACACTGGTAGAACATAACCTAGCCACCTGAAGCATTATTCTGACTGGTACTTCCACCCTGAGAGAATTCTACCTTTCTCTTCCTCTTTCCAACAGAAAAAGTACCAGTAACTGGTGCTGAACCGCTCTGGACCACACCACTAGACTCTCGATGGTTCCTCTCTGTGAACAATGTCTGGTTCATGATAGCATGTAAAGTAGGAAACCTGAAGACATTCACTAGCACTCAGATGTCATACCGAAGAACATCCTCAAAACGTCTGGCTCTCAATGTCTCATCACCCACCAGCACGGGTGCAAAGCGCTGAAGCTCCATAAAACGAGCAGAATAGTCCATCACAGACACAACGCCCTACTGCAGATTCATGAAATCCCAAGCTCTATCTTCTCTCAGCATCTCTGGGAAGAAAAATTCATAGAAGACTGCCTGAAAGTCTTCCCACGCCATGTCCCTGTGATGCTCTGACTGGGTGGTAACATACCACCACCTCTTGGCAGAATCACGTAGCATGTAAGTCGTCAGCTTGACCCTCCGCCTTAGAGGCATCTCAAGATGATCAAAATTAGTCTACATCGACCCCTGCCAAGACTCTCCAGCCTGTGGTCCACCGTCCCCTAAAAACGTAGGCGGATGCTACTGTTGGAAGATACGTGTAAGCTCAGCCATAGATGTGGCAGCCGGCGATGCTCCCTGAAAGGTCTTCATGAACCGCATAAAGCCTTCACGGAACTGCACCTCCGTTCCTGGGTCCGGTATAACAGCTGGCGCCCATCTGGCTCTACTCGAGGATCCACTGGTATCCCATGGACCACCATCTCCAAAGTATAGTTTTCACCGCTCTCCTAGTGAACAATGTGCGGTCGTCTCGGTGGCATGACTCTTCAAGGTCAATAGCACGCCTTAGATCCAAGATTATTTAGGCTGAAACGAATGAACCACAATGGAAACAAGAGGAATAAGGCATTTCAAAATATACAAAACAAGACTACATGGCGTGTACAATGACTACACGGTGTGTACTTGACTTCCCTTCCCCTTCTCGGGTCCTTCAACACGGCCAAGCCATGAGGCTCCCGTTGAACAAAAACTACACGGCGTGTATATAATCTACACGGTGTGTATGGTGTTATTTTCCAACTACCCATGTTGTTTGTGACTTGGCTGACTACTCAGCTTGAAACTACACATCATGTTACACCCGTACACAGTGTGTACATCACCCCATTTCCCAGCCACACGGCTAAGTCCACACGGTCTGTCCTTGGATAAGATTACACAATGTGTACCAAAGGTACATGGCGTGTTCAAGGAATGGTGACATAAACCCGTGTTGTTAGTTACACGGCTGAGTCCCCAGGTCACACTACACGGCGTGTACATTATTGACATGGTTTGTTCTATGAAGGAGTTCACTAACCTGTGTTGTTAGTTACACAGCCAGACTCCGGTTCAATACTACATGGCGTGTATATCTGGTACATGGCGTGTTTTACCCATGCTCTTCCCTACCCCGTGTCACTGCCCACACGGTTTGTGACACAGGAGGAGACTACACGGCGTGTACTCAGAGTACATGGAGTGTACTTAAAAAGTTCATTTCTATTCCTGAATAGAAGTCCATACACGACATGTTAAAAAATACTACACGTCGTGTATACTGGGTTTCTGGATAGTATGGCCCAAAAACATCCCCAGAACCCAGAAAATATCGAAAACCAACACCTAAGTGTCAAATTCCAACCCATGAGGGCCCATATTCCCCATGAATCAATGTTTGACATCTTATCTATGTTATAACTAATAAACAATCAATGATCCATCAAATTCCAGTCAATGGGGCCCATACTCCCCAAAAACCAAAGTTTGGCATCCATTCTATGAACAGCTCACACAAAAATTACCCTATCACAAGGCAGGTATTTTATCAGAGCAGCTATTACAAAATCATGCTTTTCTAGCACAACAACTATCACAACAACATGCAATTTCTAATGCACCTACATTGCATGGAAACTATGCATGGAATGTGATATCTAGAATGTTCCTATGTGATTCATGAGATGGAAGACCCTCATCTCATCGGGTTGCAACTAAATATATCCCACAGATGAAATATCACAGCACAATCACAAGTGCATCACCCAACGGTGAAATCAAGTCAACTGTAAAATTTACAAAATCAGAAGAATTTCAAAATATGAGGTAGAGTGGATTTTCCCTCTACACGGGTTAGATACTCCTGGGCACAGCTTATTACCAACTACCATTCATCCTATCCCTGACTATGGCTCCAAATATTAAGTCAAAGAAAAGAACCCCTCTGATACCACTTTGTAATGTCCCAGACCCGGGTGCCACGCAATGGGTGCCCCGAACCCGGTTCGCCACGTGACCTCAAGCACATTTCCCCAAACTCCAGAGACTGCCGACTAGCAGCGAGGGCCCAAGTCTGATAGTGGGGAAACTATTCCCTCATTTGTCAAAGTGTAGCACAGTGGAATATAGAATAAATCATACATCAAACAGAGGAAGCAGTAAACCATAAAAACTGAAATAAACAACACCATTGGATATAACCAACAGTATATAAATGATGATTCTACATGTCTCAAGTTCTAGGAAAATAGCCATAACATGTTATACATCAATACAGTACTACCAAAAGAAGAGTATAGCAAAACAAAGCAAAACAGCTGGCAGCGGAATCGCGAGCCGAGGCTCAGTCCCATGCCCTCCTACTCCTCAGCAACAGTCAAGTACCTATATAGGGACTCTTGCCCCTATCCACACCTGTAGAAACATAATCTTTATGGGCCGAAAAGCTTGACCCAAACAGGGTGTGAGAAATAAATTCCCACTAGGCACCCACCAAAAGCCCGTTCCCAACTGCATGTAAGTATGCAATGACAGAGTGCAATAGTAAAATGAAATAAAGTAAGAAGTACTGAAAAGTAACTAACTCAACCAGTTATATTTCCATTTTAATATTCTTTTTAATAATTTAATTTGAAATACCACCATAGTGAATATTCTAAGTCAACAGCCAAATGTCCACAGACACGTAAACTCCAACCCTCGGGTAAAGAGGAACCAACACAGGAAGTTTCCCACAGGCACACAAATATTTCCCACAGGCATAATTAGTGTCGCCCACAGGCACAGAATCATCTGCTGATTCTCGCTCAAATTTACCCAAGAGATGAAGGTATAACGGTCCTTGTAGTCTAGCTTGGGTTATCGAATCCACAAAGACCTAATAAGTAACCTATAGACATGCACATTCTAAGGACTGTTTTTGGCTATGAAGTGGCCAACTTAGGGTTGATTTTATATGGGTTTAAGTGAACTCTAAGATACATATGTGAATTCAAATTTACAGAATGAGTTGATCCTAGGTTATCACTCGGGGTGGATTGGATGAATTACTTTTTTAATGATTTTAATTTCTTAAATTTGAGATGGGTTCATTTAAGGAGATAAAACAACATCATCACTTACTGGTTTAATGCCTACACACTTTAATACTAATCACCTACACACATGAAGGATCAATGTTTTGAGCACTTCAAGGTAAAGTTTCGTATTAGCACTTGAAGTGTGTGGCCTTAAATTCAACAAGGACGATGGAGTTTAAAAATCATCAAATAAAAATCTCAATTAAAGAAGTGATTATACATTAATGAGGTGATAAATAACATCCAATCCAGCCCCTTGCTACTCCCTTGGATCAAACCATATGTGGGTTAGCCCTCCATTGATCCCATGGTTTCAATGGATGCGGAAGGTAGACTCATGAGGGAGGAAATGGAGAGGTAAAGAAAACAACAAAAATAAAATGATCACTCCACCGTTGTGTGAATAATTTCACAAGGTTTGGTGTGAATAAATTCACACCTTGATCTAACGGTATCAAAGTGATATGAATAACAACAGAATAAGAGTAGAAGAAGATCTTTTATTAAGAAACTAAAGTAAATTGAACAACTTACATGTGAAAGACAAATTCAAGACAACAAAATTGCAGCATAACATTACAATTGAACAAAGCGCCAATGATTTCCAACTCCTTCACCACCACTGCCTTAAATAGGCATTTTGGGAGCCTTGGGTCGAGCCTCCAACAGTACAAAGCATCTCAATTAATTTTGGTAGGCCATAGGTGGTGGAAATCTTGTGGAATTTGAACTTTTCCACATTTGACCCGAGGTGGCAGCCATCTTTCCTTCACCGAACAGATGTGTCTGGAAGACATTTTGGACGGACGAATCAACGTGGTCCATAGAAGAAGAAAATGGAGATCTGGATGTCTTCTAACCTCCTGAAACCTTTGGGCCCATTTGGAGTTGTGGAGTCCTAGATATGATTATATTAGTGGGATGTTTTTCTGGGCCACAGAATCTGGACCAGAATTTTATCTCTAACTTGGGCCGCCTAAATGACCAACATGAAGGCCGAATTAGCATTAACTCCTGCAGGGTGATATGTTCCTAGACATGTCTTCTAGCATCCCACGAATGTTGGGATTAATTGGGCCTGTATGTTGGGCACAAAATCCTCATCAGTGGGATGATTTCCAATCTGCCTTCTCCAGAATTGCTTCCTTTCATTTCCAAATATCTCCATCATCCTCCAGGAATTCTCCACTGATCCCTGAATCAAACATGTTCATATTTAAGTTTAGATCAATTTACAAAAATATCAAATTAAAATATGTATAATTAAATTCCTTAAAATCATCTGAATCATTGGGTACTTTAAATGATGTTCAAAAATGTACCACATAATAGTGCATTTTAAGAAGGTACTGCAATCATAATGTGAAATGATGTTCAAAGTGTAAAATGCACTAAAATGGTATTTATGAATAACAAAGAACATGAATATTATGTATATTAACAATGAATATTAGCCTCATTTAGTGGCTAATCATCTGCCCACATGCACGGAAGAAGTGGCCCATAGGCTAGGTAGAATAATGCCCACTGGCTAATCACAGCACTGCCCTTAGGCACTAGGTAACCGGGCCATGCCCAACATGTAAATATGCAGTAAACAAGCAATTCCTCTCAAGTAAATTCTAAAATTACTACTTTTAAGGAATACCCTTGGGAATCTTGGCTAAATGGCTAAACAGTGGAACACACCCACGGGGTGGTTCCAGATCCAAGAAACGATACCAACCAGCACTTTAATATCATAATTAAATACCTAATCGATTATATGTGTTTAATATAGCAACGAACTCAGCCACACGACACCCCAACATGGGTTTGTGTCACAAAAACGCACAAAACACACGACAGTTGGAAAAACAAACACCGAGCTACCTACCTTATATGCCAACGAGCGGTATACCTGAATGTCAACTCCAGAAACACCCAAGAACGACGTAGATATGATGAAGAAAAAACTCCACTTAACCTCAAATAACTCCCATTATGAGAAGAATTGGAAAGCAACATGGTAGGAAAAGAGAGGGCTTACTCGCACGGTTCCAATGAGATCGTCTGAGGTGGAATCAGAGTCCAGACGCTCGATCGGTGGATCTCCAAAGGTCCGACCATCCACTCCAGCTCCTTCCTCTGGTTCTAATCCTTCCCTGTGAATAGGGGAGGCTACTATCCAAGTTAAGCAAAAAAAATGTACACGTCACGTACTCCGGAGTACACGGCGCGTACTGTCGTCCGGCTGGTGGCTGTTCCACCGCCTTACTGTTCTGGCCTGCCGACTGACTACACGGCGTGTAAAGGACCATTACACGGCATGTAGTCGGTTCCTACACCCTTCGTCGCCGACATGGCTACACGCTCCATGTACTCATCCCTACATGGCAAGAAGTACACGGCATGTGGAAAAAGTACATGGCGTGTACTTCCAAAATTTAGGATTTTTCCCCATTTTCCATATTTTATTAAAAACACTTAAGGAAAAGAGAAAAGAAGAAGCTCGTACCTCAAAGATAAAAACAGGGTTCTTAAAGGTGTATAAGAGCTACTAAGGATTTTCATGTCACGAATGGTTTACATGAAATGAATTGTTTATTAATAGCATGTGAATCCTATTAATTCATGGCTTGTGTTTGGTTCAGGTGTGCATCATGAAATGGATTCATGAATTTAAAGTTGAATTCATGACATGTAATTAATTAAAGGCAGATATGACATGAATTTTAGTGAAGGTTGGAATTTTGGAGAACCTATGAATTACACATCATGAAAGGGTTACATGATGTGAAAGGTGCATGTTTCAGGTTTTAAAATAGCCTTTCACAGCCATTTTCTTTCATTCATCCATACCTATCTCCCTCTCATTCCAAATGAAACCTAGGCACACTGAGGATATATTAAATCCATCTTCTCCCTCTCCTCTATCCTTGGGTTTTTTTGGAAACCCATTAGAGATCAATGGTGATTTATCCTCTCTCCCACATGGTTATTTTCCTACTGTTCTTCTAATAATATATATTGTGGCAGTTAGGTTTTGTTTTGGTGTGTGTATGATTTTTATTTTTGAAAAACTTTTGATGTGGTGTAGGTTGATCCATGAGTTCCTTTTTCGATGGTGGTTTATGGAGATTTTTTTCTTTTCACTAATATGAAAAGTGAGATCAAAAAGATTCCTTGAGGTAGGGATCCTTTTTCTCACCAACTTATGTACCTTTTGTGAGATATTCATACTTTTTATTATCTTTTTGTGAATAGTAAGTGTTGATGTAATGATATATTTAATTTTAATGTCTAAAACTGATGGTACTAGGGATTTATCACATGCTTTACTACTTTTATACATGTTGATGTTATTATCCATGTCTGTTTCTAATTCTGTAAATAATAGTTGTTGGTATATTTGTTTTCACTGTAATTTCTATACTCTAATGACCCCTGTTATGTTGTTCTATGATTGAAACTTGAATAAAAGATTATTGAATGTATATTTTTCAAACAATTGGTTCCCCCTAGATATTTGATTTGTGTTTTAATACCCATGATAAATAAAAAATATTCATGATAATTCGTCTAAATAAATTTCGAAGATAGGTTTTGTTTCTATATGTGTTTGTGATTTTTTAATTTTCCCTACAAGATGTGGAATTTTTTTTGATGTGTTGTGATAATTTTTTAGAATAATGGCTAGAGAAAATTGGTTGTGCCATAGTGGTTATTAAACATAGGTTGTGGAATAGTGTTATGGCACAAATGTTGTGGTGTGGTGGATGTGGCATAGTGATTGTCATGTAGGGGTTTTGGTGTAGTGGTTGTGGAATAGTGTATTTGTTTTGGTGTGTGGTGATAAAGTTTCATGATTGTTGTGATGAGTGGTTATGGATAATGAGATGTCTTGTGAAATGTGAAACGATGATGATGGTGGATGTGTGGGGTTGTGGCAGTGTTTGTGTGAGTTGGGAAAGTTGTGGCATTGAATGGTTGAGATAGTTTTCTAATTAGACATGGGATGAACTATGATAATAAATGAAGAAAAATATTCCCATAGATAAGGGATATAGAATATAGTTAATGTGTTGAAATTAACTATTTTAACTGAGTAAATAAATGAGTACTGTAATGTGAAATGAAATGGATAATGAATAAATGTGGAAAAAACTATATCTGAAAGTGGGAAATGTTTTTTGTCTTGAATGGTGTTGCATATAGTCATGGAAGTAGTTGAGATAGTTGACATGTGGTACATGATAGTGCTGAGGTTAGGGTAGTTTTTTTATGTGAAACAATAGTTTGGGTGTTGAGGGCTATGCATATACCATTTATGTTTAGGTTATTTTTACATGTTCCCCACCCGAGTTGAATCACCTTACCAATTCTCAGGGGTACTGAGTTTCATTATATTTATACAACATCTAGAATGGGGGTGATATATATGGATGACTACCCCCTCTCCCCCACTCTTCCATCAGTAGTGGGGATACAGTTTAGTGTTGGAGATTACCCTGAAATGATATGGTGGCCAAGGTGTCTTTGGATATGATATGATATGTCAGTCTAGGTGTCTATGGTAGAGACATTATGTGATGTGATGTATGGCCCAAGTGTATATGAGAGGGATGTCATGTAGTGTGTGGCCCAAGTGTATACCTAAGGGATTTGATGTGATGTGTAGTCTAGTTTTGTTTGGGTGGGATGTGATGTGATGTTGTGTGGTCTGTTTTTAAGGGGTAAGGGCATATGACTTTCGATGTTAGAGTGTGAGAGTTGAAAATAATTTGGAAAGTGTCTATGAGGTTCCCTTCTTTGTTATGAACATGATTGTATATTATTATATTGGATCTGTGATTTGGTGAGATATCCATGGTGAGGCCGGGTTTGGTTAGATGGAATTTATAGGTTCTTGTTGGTTCTACTTTTTATTCAATGCCATATTAGCATTATATTTTCACATGTTCACATGAGTCCTTGGTTATGAACTTACTAAGTATACATATTATTCTGACCATACATCTATAAAATTACTTTCAGGTTTCTAGGAGGACTTTGGGGATGGAGATGAACATTATTAGCTGGGATGGAGTTATTGTTGAGTCGCTGATGTAAACAAGTCTTCTGGTATTTACTTTGGTGAATTTTATATGAATCAATTTTACCTTATTCATGAATTGTGGAATGGATTTTGGTTTACAATTATATTTAATACTAGAGTTTTTTATGGTTATTAATCCAATCTCCCAATCATGTTTCATTTATAGAGGGTGATACCTCTCATAATGTGAGATTTTCATACCTTCAATGTTAGTCAAAAACTCAGGGCCTACTGGAGGCAGGAATCATGGGTCATCATCTCTATCTCCTCATTGATATATCTTTGGTGGGAGGGGGTCATTACATATTTTTTTTAACTTTTTCATGCTATGATGATGTATATATATGTTATTAGTAATGTGTAGGTATAAAGGTATGGTCTGGATCTTTGGGTAGAACTAGGAGGGTCATACCATGCATGTGGGTATCTCCTAGGATATGTTTTCTGATTGAAATATTAATATTGACCCTTATAACTATGTAATTTCTACTTGTAATCATATTTTCATAGTCATTTTAAACTTTTAATTATAATTTAATAAAAATTACACCTCATAGATTCTTGATAGAGTAACCTCAAAAAGCAATACATAATTCTTCCACTAGGGAGGATTCACTAGTTCAACCACAATATATGTTGGATGATGCACCAGATCATGCTCTCATAATTTATTTAGTGGTTTAGATGATGAACCTACCCAATCCTAGAGTCTTCAAGTCTATTACTGCTTAGGGAAAATGGGTGAAAAGGACGATGGTTGAATATTACACTGATTTCTAACTCCAGAATCTTCCAACCATCCAATGAACTTGTGATTCTTAGGATTATAAGGATAGTATTGATATTTTCATGGGAATCATTGATCTGGTAGAGACTCCCAAGCTAAATAGGGTGATATTTTCTTCATGTATGGGTCATAGACCCTCCTGAAGATGGTTAGGTATTATGGGTTTGGAAGGTAATCATGAGCATTATACTTGGGTGGCCTTCATAGAGATTTTATTTGAGGATTTCTTTACCAACACACCAAATTTAGACTGATCACCAGAGTTTATAAAGCTTGATCAAGGGAATATGTTAGTTTCATCTTATTATGATTATTTTAAGGATTTGTTATACTTTTATCATCTTTTGTAAGGGAATAAGCCATATAAGGCTAGGAAGATTTCTATTATCATTTTTATAGAGCCTAAAAATCATGTGTTGGCATTTGACCTAATGATATATGTGGATGGACTTGGCAATTCCCTAAATTTTGAGAAGTGAGTAGAGGAAAACAGGCTTGAATGTTTTATTCTACATTTCACTAATTTTTTTAATACTTCTCAATGTTGTAGTGTATAACTCTTCCAATAGTAGGAAGAGTAATGTCGAGGAGGTACCACATGGTGGAATATAGAATAATAAGGGTAGGGATTCTTCTACTCCCTATATGGGAGGATGTTTTACCATGTTCAGAAACCACAGAATAAAATTAAATTTTAGTATATAATGTATGAATCTACCAAGGTAATTTCATTGATGTAGAAAATTTGGTCATATTCAATTCTTTTTTGATAAATTTTCTTGTCTAGATTCGAGGATTTCAGTTTAGGGTATAGGAAGAGGCCCCCAATATCAGACCCATGCATCTTATACCGTGGTGATTCGTGAATGTTATACACAATAGAGGAAAGGTTATTATTTTGAGAACAATAAGATGTCTGAAATGAAGGAGGTTCCATCCATCAATGGAGAGAGACCCTCTATATTTATAAGTATGATTTTTATTACATATCTAGTATCTACTAAATTGTTTGATACATGATCATCCTAATATTTTATATATTCTCAAGTTGTTACTAGCCTAAATTTATTGGTTATGTTATTTTATGATTCTATTTCTATTGAAACACCCTTGGGAGGAAAATTATATCATCCTTAGTGATTTCATGTTTCTCATATAGTTTATTTAGTACATAGACATATGTGGGACAAAATTATCATAGAGATGGATAGTTTTGATGTGATATTTAGAATGGAGTGGTTGACCGGTTATTGAGGTTATATTGAATTCTATAAGATATGTGTATCTTTTTGTGTTTCTAGAAGAGATATGTTACCATTAAATTTTTAGTAGGATGTGTGAGTAGTCAGGATGGGGCTAGACCTAAGATATATTAGAGATATAATGGCATGAGTAGCTTCCTTGGATCTTATAGTCGAATCTGTAATAACTTGCTCCATATTACCTTCAATAGTGGATTTTTATATAGGTATTACCTGATGAATTCTCTTGTATTTCTCTAAATAGAGGAATTGGGTTTGATATTGAGCTTATACCTAGGAAAAAATAGATTTTTAATCCTCATTATCATATAAAACCAGTTTAATTTAGATAACTAAAGGAATAATTAATGTATTTTGAGGCAAAGGGATTTATTAAAAATAAAAAATCTACTTAGAGTTCTCTAGTTTGGTTTTACAATAAGGTAAATGATATTCTATAGATCTGTGTATACTATAAGAAGTCGAACCAGTTAATAAAGAATAAATGGTACCCTTTACCATGGATTGATGGTTAGTTTGATCAGTTATAGGGATCCTGGGGGAGTAAATACCCAAGCTTTATGTACCTAGAAATTACACTTCTTTTGTAGAATACTTAATACATTACACATATATATACCCAAATACCTTATTAGTTTAGTGTCTTTGCAAACATAGAAAATAATCTATTAACTTGGTGTAAGATCTTCAACATATCCCATAAATATCTTCCCTTTTTTCCTACCTAAACCATTTCTTTATATCTGGGGGAAAATAAAACATAAAGAGGCTAAGATCAAATTCTCAGTAAGGGTAAATATGTATAACAGCAAACAAAACATAAACATAAGAATGTGAAAACATGAACCTAAATTTTTAATATCAATGTCGTGGTTCAGGAAATAAATCTTGGAACTACGTAAAGAATATATCACAAAGAAACATTGACAATGATAAAATAGAATTGGCATAAAACATGAGATTATAGAAAACTAATAAGAACATAATATGATTTAAATAACATCCAAGTAATTGCTGCCAAGACAATCATAGTAGACAAGGTCTATTACTGAACAAGGTTTGCTTTTCATTCCATCCATGCATTACTGAACCAGATAAACTTGTCGTTCCAGCCATGTTTTATTGAAATATATTTACTTTTCAATCTAGTAAAGTCTATATCATGATATTTAAATATTTACCCAATGAATTAGAGGGAGATATAGGTCCCACCCAAATCATAGTGAAATCATTCTTACATATTCCACAAAAACATAAATCATTAATCATAGCAAAACCCATTAAATAAAATGGGTTTCTAATACATCATTTCATCAAAGCATAACCCATATAAAATATAATTACAATATTAAAATAATAAAATAATAGTAATAATGTGGATGGAAACATAACCCTATTTAAGAGTGTCATCTTAGATGGAATTTTTTTTATAAAACACATGAATTTAATTCTTGGGGAAAATATCCTTTCATCTTCAAAAATGTTTTCATTTCTCAAAATGTCATGAAATTTTAAGAGGAAAGAATCGGATTAAAAATAATCATGAAATAGTATAGGGGAATAATAATGGAAATAAGGAATCATGAAACTCTAAAGAAATCCATTCATGCTGTATAAGATAAAAAAACATTCTCCTTGTACTTCTGTCGGAAAGTCAAAAAGTACCTCATATGGTAGACTAAAAAAATATTATTTCCATACAATGTGGTAAAAGTAAAAATTGGGTAAAAATAACTTTAAAAATAAATTTAATAATAGTAAAAAATTTATGAAAACATTTTTAGATAATATGGACATGGATGATAAATATACCCCCTATAAATACTTATATATAAACAATCTCTGATAAAAATGAGATTACAAAATTATCCATTACCAATTTATAATCATTAAAATAATATGCCTCATGAAATAAAGAAAGTTAAATGAATATTTAACTATTACGAACTTTCTAATATAATAAGAAAAACATTCATGGGTAACATAATCACCACACAAAAGAATTAGATGGTGTGTAAGGCAGATGTCCCACAGAAATAAAATTGAGAAAAAATAATGCCTTACCTTATGTATAATATGATTTGTATGTATCCAAACCTTCCTAATAATGATTTAAATAATGTTATTTACATATTCCAGAATCATATTAATTTTTATGATATCATATATGATCATATTATCATTGTTTGTTAGTAACTTTTCATCGATACTTGTTATTTGGGTGTTAACTACTTTATGTTCTTATGCATGTTTTGTCGAATAAGTTGTAGTTAACCTTATTAAGTAATATTTATATCATTATAAAATGATATTAACATAATATATACCATATTTATTCGTTATGTACATTTATATAATCATGATTTAATGAAGACCATATAGAATGATTCACATTTCATCATGAAGACGGTAGGTCGTACGTACACTCAAGCGATGACATCATTCAAATAGTTAATGAATGGTTTTGAAGTGGAAATTGTATAAAATTTCAGAATGAATATAATTTTATAAAAATCATATAAAGTTATTAATTCCATAATTATACCCATCTAAGTAATTTGGCGGTGAAAAACAGAGTGCACCACGAAGTGGAGATGGTAAGTCATACGTACACACGTGCGGTGATTTCATTTTTCATAGGATGGGTAGAAGGTGAAATATGGTTGTTTCATATTATAATAACATATCAGTATACTAGTGATACCAATGTTATTAATTTATAATGATAAAACTAATTAAGAGGATGTAGAAGAAGAAAGAAGTTTGAAAGAATATGTAGAAGAGATTACCTCTTCCTCAACTTGTTTACTATAAATCTCTTCTTAGAGCACTAGAGTTGGCCTTTGAAGATGGCCAGAACCTATAGAATGAGAATAGGGAATTTGAGAAGGAAAAAGGTCAGGGTATTTATGATCTTGAAGGCTCAAAATGAAGTTAATATGTGATTGAGCATGTTCATTTTATAATGGAGGTGAGGGGCACTTTTGGAAACTCCATAAATAATAATATATAATAAAATAAAAACCTATCCAAAATCCTCCAAAATGTACTAGTTTTGAAGATGACATGATTGAGGGTTTTAATCTCATCAACCAGTGAATTTGGGACAAGTTATTTTTTCTATTTAAAATGTATCTTTTTAATTGACACTAAGTTATTCTGTTTAATTTTAATTGTGTAAATAACATTATAAATATTTAATGGTTATAAATATTTACTTATATGGGATTAATTGACAATAAATGTATATTTTATGAACTTTTATACCCTATAATTATCACTTTATAATTTTTAAATAAAATTACGAGTTTTAAATAATTTAATAAAATGTTATTTTCATAAAATATCAATAGTGTCAATTTTGACACTATTCCTTTATTTGACTTTAAATAAAATCCTCATAGAAGATAAATTAGAACCAAAATATTTAATGCACTAATAAATTTTCATATTCACCTAGAAAAATCGTGGATAACATTAATTATTTCATATGATATTTCTTCTAATATTTTTAAAACCATTTTTTTGATATTTCTTTTAAAACAATAATTACTACATCACTGTTGTGTCATCATTATTGGTAATTATATAATCTCTAAAAATTATAAATAATTTTCTATGATGTATTTAATTAATTTATATTTATAGATACTATCTATATTCGATATTATCTCCAAGTTATCCATATGTTAAAATTAATATACTTATATAAAATTAGATAGTGAAATTTTGTCACATTCATTAGTTTTTGTTATATTCATGTCATATTCAGAGAAAAGTGGCCACTAAGTTATTTAATTTAGAAAAATAGATGATAAGTTTCAAGTTTATGCATAAAATAGTACTTTTACAGGTGTTAAGGTGATTTTATAATATTATTTTTACCTTTACATACCCTATTTACCTTTAACCATGGTAATAAAAATAATTACCAAAGTTACAATTAATAATGCCCTAAAATAAAAGTAGAATATTAACATATTCTGGAAGCAATCATTCCAAATATGGAATCCATTTTTCAGAATTCAAAACATATATGTTGCCGTAATTAATTTAAAATTATTTCACATTTTCAAGACCAAAAAACATGTCTTAAAGAAGTAAAAACTATCAAAAGTATAACATGTGTTAATGTAAAATTTAAATGTGAAATTACTTATAATAACCAATATTGGATTAAATAAAAAATAATAATTCGATTACACTTTAAAACCAATTAAAAATATAATCTAACCATATAAATAAATTAGATGAAAAGTCAATTTTGAATTAAAATGTGGTATTTTTCACAATTCATTAAAATATAAATTTTATCAGAAAAATACAAAAAAAATCAACATAAGTAAATTTTTATGTACTACTTATAAAGAAGAAGTTTATTTTTTCAAATATAATATATAAAAGGGTTAAATGCTATATTTAAAACTGTGGTTCCATCAAAATTGGCAAATTTTTATTTTTTGAAAAATACTTCTTATATACGAAATATTGATTTTTTTTCTTATATCATGTCTAGAAAATACATAATATGAATGTTATAAAAAAAAATGTGGTTAATACTATTCATAACAACTATTTTATATCCAATTAAATAAAAATATTTTATTAAAATATTTTAGTTTATTAAAACCCAATATTGAGTACAATGCAAGCTATCATAGAAGGTTGCTCTTTCATATCAAGCAAACCAAGAATAGTGTTTCATATACTACAAGAAAATATGGTGCTTCATATAGAGAAAGATAATATTAGTGTAGCATACAACACAATACATCAATGAAAATGAAAATAATCTATCTCATAAAATATCAGGGTGTTACATTATTCCCCCTGAAAATGAATTTCTACCTTGAAATTCGTCATGGTTATAAAATTTTTACTACTTGGAAGTTTCTTTTAGGGAATCACACATCGTAAAAAGAAATACTAATACTTCAATTTAAAAATAAAATATAGAAATATAATATTTACCTAAAGTAACCCATCTCTCAGTTTTCACGTAGGAAAACATAGGTGGGAAGTGAAAAGACGGATATAGAAGAGAATTATAACCCTCATGTTTTGATAGATAGTAATAGAGAATATGGTTTAGAGAAAGCTTACTACCAAAAATCTATAAATATGCGGTGATTTAAAAGACCATCTATTTCATGGGCTAAGAAGGTACTAGGATAACATTTTTTTAATTTCATGATCCTTTTCCTAAAGATGAAGAATTTTGAATGAGAATAAATACATACTTTATTTTGTTATAATCTTCCCATTTTTTGTGCCTGGAACAATTTACACATCATATCTTATTTCTAGAAATGATGTTGAATTTTTCATTCTTGAAGTGTTAATAGACCATGCGATTGAATGATAGGTCATTCCATCTATCTCAACAAAATGGTTAGCATAAATAATCAAATATGAATAAGTCCACCTATAGTGAGAAAATACATTAATCTAACAAACTTAAATAAGAATATAACTTAATCTATCCATAAATGGATAACATTATAATAATTCCAAAAAAATTAAAATATAAAACATTATAAAAAGTTTAACTAAATTGACTTCACAATTACCTCACATATCTCATAAGTTATTTCTTGGTTGTCACATTCCAAACATGTGAATACCTTAATCATGTATTCTCTTCAAACATTGTAATAATAGGAATTACCATAGAACCTTAGTGAAAACATGAATTTTGTCAAAATTAACTCTTTACACAAACTAAAAATAACAAAAATATATATATATACTAAAACCATTATATTACATTGTCCTTGTATGAGTCATGAGGTCATTAATACTATCAAACATCTCATTATCTCCTTATCCCTTCGTTATGTGCATATCATGTGCTCTCCCAAAATTATATGAATAATGTTTCATGGTTACTAGTACCATTCAATATATACTTTCAAATACTTAAGTAAAAACAATAGTGTAACAATCCTTATATACTTCTTTATTCCATAATATAATATAATTACTTATACAACATTATTCATGATAAACAATAAATAATTCCCTTATCTTCTTAAACCATTGGCCCAACTTCATCATTTTATTCCATAACACAGCTTTCATCTCATATATCATTTGTAGTCTCTTCATCATCAGTAGCATAAATACTATCTATATGACCATCCTGATTCTATTCATCATATTTTTCCTTAGGGAATTGATTTTCATACTACCCATACATTCTACATTTAAAAAAATTAACCATCATCGATGTATTATTAATACCATTATCCGTTTCCATTGTGTTAAACTAAATATTTTCCTTAAATTACTGGATTTGTGGCCTTCCTTTCTATACCCAAAGCATCCGTTGAAAGATTCTCCTTGATTCATATTCCCACATGATTTAAAAGAGGAAAATTAAACTTTTCATTCTCTTGGATCACCATGAAACTCTATCTATCTCTTATTAGATGGGTTCAGAAACTAACCATTTTTGAGATTATTGATGATATTATGAGATTGTTTTTTAGGCATAATAATGAAATCTCACCTTCCATCTCCCATTTCATTTGGTTTCTCAGGATGAATAGCATTCCATTGTCCATCAGATTCTTTATCAACATGAATTCTCCGGTTTCTAAAAATTTTCTAAAACCAAAATAGAATAGTGTGAGAGGATAAAATCATACTAGGAAAACAATATAATCTAGGGGGAGTACTTTCAATCTTTAACATATTAGTTTTAAACCTAGGTTATTCATGATCATTACCATAATTCTTGGATTGTAACCTATATTTATACATAACCTTAAGGAAATATTGATACATAACTCAAGAAATATCTCTAAGGGTCTCACTAAAGTGTTTACATCCTAGTTTCAAAACGTTAAATAAAACTTCACTCCGATACCAATTGTAAAGAACCATTCTTGACGTATATGGACAATAAACTTCTTTTGATGAATACTTAATACATTACACAAATAGACACCCAAATACCGTATTATTTTAATATCTTTGGAAACTAGGAACATAATCTTCTAACTTGGTGAAAGATCTTCAATATCTACCATAAATATATTCCCCATTTTTTCTCCTACATAGAACCTTTCTTTACATCCCAGGTAAAATAAAACATAAAAAGGGTGAGCTAAAATTCTTAGTAAGATTAAATATAAATAACATCAAACCAAACATAAATATAAGAATGGGAAAACATGAACATAAATTGTGAATATCAAATTTTGGATTAATGGAATAAATCTTGGCAGTACATAAGGCATAGATCAAAAAGGAATATTAACCATGATTAAATAGCATTGGCATAAAACATGGGATTGTGGAAAAATAATAAGTAAATAATATGATTTCTATAGTAGCCAAAACATTGTTTCCAAGACCATCATAGTGGACATAGTCCATCACTGAACCCCGTTTACTTTCCCTTCCATACATGCATTACTGAACTTGATATACTTTTCATTATAGCCCTATATTACAAAACCATATGTAACACCCCAAGATTCTACGATACGTTACCCTTTGAATAATGTAATAGTGTTTGTTGTACGCAACATTGAGTTCTAACACACACCACAACCAATCAAACTAGCTATTATGATTAGTAATACCTACTTTTTGAAATTATATATATTCTATATTTCAAAATGGACTTCATTTTTTGATTCAGAATATCGAAATTATCCTAAGTTGAATTTTTGGTATTTTTCTGAGAACGTCCAATTTTTATGAATAGTGAAAAACACTTAAAAACAACTTCTTTAATTAAAATAATTTATAGTGATAAATTATATTATTCAGTGGTTTTAAATTATAATTAGAGTATATTTTTACCATTTTATCCAATGGTGTTCATTATAATTAACTTCACTTTGAAATTGGACATAAACAATTGTCAATCTTTTGATATATATTGTTTTTTAAAAACACGTTATTTGTTGTGACAGCGGGAATTATTTACAAAATTAATTAATGCAACTCTTATGTATGGAATTTTGTAAAAAAGACATCATTTTTGAATTCAGAATATCAATTATATCTTAGGGTGAAATTTTGGCATTGATCTGAAAAACTTCAATTTTTGATGAATTGTGAAACTACTAAGTGGTAGTTAAAAAACTGAATTTTTCATAAAACATAATTTTACCGCTTCTGTGATTGAAATTTTGAAAATCCGAGAGACACGGTTAATATCATAGAGTAAAATGTGGTTCAATGAGATGAAAATAATTTTTGGTGAATAGTAACTTTTTACTTTTATTTACCACGGTTAAAAGTAAATAGGGTAATTAAGGGTAAAAAAGATATTAATATTATCCTAACACATGTACTAATTCTATTGGACAAGTGTATCTCGACCAAAAACAACCTTAGGAATAAAATATTATCATTTAGGTCCACTTGGATTAGATTAGGACATTTATTATTATTTAATTCAAAGAAGAGTTAAAAGAGTTAAAATCAAAGTTTATTTACTAAAACATTTTTAATATAGGGTTATACATAAGATAAATTCGATTTTAAATATTAATTAGAGATATAAAAATATTTCCTACATAATGATATTTTATTTATAATTTTTAGATATTAAATAATTTAATTTATTTATGACACAATGATGATGCAGGAATTACCATAATAGTAAAAAATTAAAATAATTGATATTATAAATACCCAAATAAATATAATTTGAGACTTTTAACGAATTACACTAATTTTCTAGGATAATATGACATATTAGGATTGATTTAATTTACTTTTTTCGAACTAATCATTCTGTTATGATTTTCACAAAAATCAATTTTCAAAATAGTGTCAAAATTGACATAAAAGAGTTTTTAAAAAAAATATTATATTATTCATTGATATTAAATTCCGAAAAATCTAAGGATAGGCTAAGAGACTTATATCATGATAGTTTTATCATTAATGGACCACTTGGGGGTCTCTTGGATGTATATAGTATGTTTATTAACCATATAATATAAAAATACAAAGAGACATTGTAAAAGTGAAACTAATTAACTAAGAGTTAATACTCAATGATAAGGTTAATATAGTAACCCAAACCTGTCTAAATTCTATTGGTTGAGTGGTTTTCGACCTATCCCCACCTTAAAATTTAAATAATCCACTCTGGAGACATTAGAAACCAAATATTAATTTATTAAAAAATAATATTTCTAGCTTTTCCAAAGGTGCCCCTCACCCCTCTTATAAAAGGGCACTCTCCCTTATCTTTAACTCACACCTTAAAAGCCTTTTGTCTCGGCCAAAATCTGACCAAATACTCTCTCAACATCCCTAAATTCATCCTAGATGCATTCCTTTAGTCATAAAGCCAACCTAAGAGCCCTTTTGATCAAATCAAAAGGAAGAACCCGAAGAAGAGGTAATGTTTTCACCACCCTTTTTCAAATTCATTTCTTCTTCCACTTCTTCCTTCTTTGTTATTACCATTCTAAAATAATAACTCTAGTATCTTTTATATACAGTTATTTTATTAAAAATATGGTACAACCATATTCCGTATTCTATCCATCCTTTTAATAACATGTCACTATACATGCGTACGTACGGTTTACCGTCTCCACATCGTGGTGTGATTGTTATTCAATAAATTATTATTTTGATGGGTATAATAATGATGTGTAACTCATGTAAATAATAAATATAACATGATAATGATTCTTTATATATGTTATACCATCCAATTATATATTATTTTAATATCAAAAGACTGATATTGTCGCTCGTGCATACGTACGGACTACCGTCTCCACGAACGCGATGAGATTCATTCTCCATCATATCCATTCAAGTATAATTATCATTTGATGATTTAAAAATAAGTTTTAAGAACTTGATATCATTCTGGATATGAATAAGATACAAACTATCCATAACAAACACGGCTTATGTAACAAAACATATAAAAGAAAATGAGTAAGTTAACACCCGAAACGACGATAATTCAAAGATATTATTAACAAAGCAATGTTAAAAGATCATATATGATATCATATTAATGTATATGATTCTTGAATAATTTAATAACAATTATTTAACCATTATACAGGAGGTTAACCTACCCCCATCCAAGGAAAAGTACAAGGTAAGGGTTTATTTCGCAATCACTTCATTATCTAAGGTTGTTTATATGTAATATTCTACTGGGATCTCTTTATCATCCACATACATGTTTCTTAAAAATGTATTTCAAAACATTTTTACTATTTAATAGAATATGGGTTAAAGTAATTTATACCCTTGTTTGACTTTTTATAAGAGGTTTATAAAGGAATCTTTCTGTCATTTTCCAAACAAGGTGTTTTTTAACCTTTTCGACAAAATTAAGGTAAGAATGTTTTTTTAACTTATATGGCGGGTGCGGCTATTTTACGCCATTATAAAATCGTCAAAGCTTCCCATACAAGCTTATAAGAATATTTTCAAAGAAAATGTTTTATTTTATAAATATATTAATTTTAAATGATTTCAAAATAGATAGATAAATTTCTATAAAAAGAGTTTTGATTTCATCTATGTCAACATCCTTTGATGGATTTTACGCTTATCTGAAGTTGATTTATTATGAAACAAAACTTCTATATTGTATTGAAGGTTTTGTGATATGTTTGACTATGGATGTGTTATTTTTATACCATTCATGGTTTATAGATGAAGTATTTACATTTCGTATGCTAGTTTTAATACGAATGTTTATATTATGTTTAAACCTTTTCATATGGGAATCCATTGGACTTAATATGTGACGGGTGGAGCCCACTATAGCTCCTTGATGCATCGGTAGGTCTCATGAGACAAACTAGTGTCTTGGCACAAGGCCTTGATAATATATTATTTGTAGTTTTAGCACGAGACCTTGGCTATGTGGTTATGATAGTCTGACATTATGCATTCCATCATTATAAAAGTGGTTATTGATATTTCATGTGATTATTTAATTAGTAGAATATCCATGTGAATAAGTAAATTGCATTATTTCATTTTATTTTTTCCATACTATGTTGAAGTTCAAGTTTAAAAGGCTTTTGTTTTAGTTATACATTTCCTTAAATGTTTATTCTTATTTATGAAAGTTTCCGCTATATTGTTATCCTTACTGGGCATTTGAGCTCACCTCTTTTCTATGTTTTATTTTCCCCAAGATTTGAAGATGTAAATTATGAATGACCTGTAGGGATATTATGAGGGGATAGTAGTGTGGATTATGGAGACAATATTATGTTGTTGTAGTTTTTATTTTTATGATGTAATTTAAGACTTATGAATATATCTAGTGTTTCCAAAGCTACTAAACCCATCGGTCTTTCGAGATTTGATCTTTCTTGTGATCATGCCAATGTTATGTAATAATGCACCGACTCTGGGTAACTAGGGTCGGGGGGTTACACCATATGTATTGGTTGTTCTAGTCATGTTTATTTTATGAGATGTAAATATTTACCGAATTCATAGGAGGAAGACATATATCCCACCCATCCCATAGTGAAATCATTCTTAGATATGCCACAAAAATCCAAATCATTCATCATATCATAACCCATGAAATAAAATGGGTTTCTTAAACATCATTCCATCATAATAAAATCCATATAAAATATAATTTCATCATTAACACAATAAAATTATATTAATAATATGCATAGAATCATAACCCTATTTAGGATAATTATCTTAGATGGAAAATATTTTTCATAAAATACTTGTACATAATTCTTGAAAAAATATCCTTTCTTCTTTAAAAATGTTTTCTTTTCTAAAAATTACATGCAATTTTAAAATAAAATAATTTAATTAATAATAAACTTTAAATAGTATAGATTAAGCTTCATGGAAATAAGGCATCATGAAACCATAAAAAATTCCATTCATGTCGTATAAGTTAAAAAAACATTATCCTCGTACTTTTGCTGAAAGGTCAAAAAGTACCTTGTATGGTAAAAAAGTAAGATTTATTCCATACCATGTATTAAAATTAAAAAAATGAGTAAAAATGAATTTAAATATAAATAGAATTATAACAAACATTTTATGAAAATATTTTTATAAAACCTAGACATTGATTATAAATATACCCCTAGTAAATACTTACGTATAAACAATCTCGGATAAAAATAAGATTACAAAATTATCCCTTACCAATTTATAATCACTAAAATAGTATTACTCATAAAATAAATAAATTTATATTCATATGTAAATATATTTACCATCATAATAATAACAATAAAAAAATTCATGGGTAACATAAACACCACACAAAATAATTATATGGTGTATCAGGTATAAGTCCCACAAAAATAAAAGTGAGAAAAAAATCTCATAGCGTTTGTATGATATTATTTGTATGTATAAAAACATCCTTTATAATTATTTAAATAGTTTTATTTACATATTCCAAAAAATAACATTTTTATGATATCATATATGAACATATTATCATCATTTGTTAGTAACATTTCATTGTTACTTGTTATTCAGGTGTTAACTACTTTATGTTCTTATGCATATTTTTTAAAATAAGTTATGTTTCCCCTTATTAGGTCATATTTATATCATTATAAAATAATATTAACCAAATAGATGCCATATTTATTCATTTTTTCATTATTATAATATTTCCTTAATGAATATCTTGTAGAATGAATCACATCGCTTCGTGGAGACGGTAGGCCATACGTATGCACAAGTGACAATATCATTCGAATAGTTTTTGAATGGTTTTAAGTGGATGGTGTATAAAATTTTAGAATCAATATCATGTTATAATAATTAATATAGTTATTACATCCATCATTATACCCATCCAAGTAAGGTGGTGGGGAAAAACAGGGTACACCACGACCTGGAGACGATAAGTCATACGTACATACGCATGGTGATTTCATTTATCATAAGATGGATAGGACTTGAAATCTGGTTGTTTAATTTTTATAATTAAAGATAAGAATATGAGTTATAGTGACATTATTACTTTATAATGAAACAACTAATGAAGCGGATGTAGAATAAGGAAGAAGTTTGAATGAATTGGTAGAAGAGATTACCTCTTCCTTGATATGCTTCCTTTAAATCTCCACATAGAGCACTAGAAAATAACTTTGAAGATGAAAAAAACCTATAGAATGAATATAATGAAGTTTTTAAAGAACTATTTCAAGGTAAGGTCGAGATGTAATTCTCAAAATGAAGTGAAGAGGTAATGGAGGAGGTTCCCTTTTATAATTGTGGTGAGGGCACTTTGGGAAACTCCATAAATAATAATTTATAATAAAATCAAACCCTACCCAAAAACATCAAAAATGTCCCAATTTTAAAGATGAGATGATATTGTCTTGTAATATCCTCAAAATGTAAATTTTTCACCATTTATATTGTCAATTTAAAACATGTCTTATTAATTGATACATAGTTATTCTATTTAATTTTAATTGTGTCAATAAAATTCAAATTATTTAATGGTAATAAATCTTTACTTATATGGTGTTAATTAATATTAAATGGATATTTTATGACATTTAATACTTCATAATTATGACTTTGTAATTTCTAAATATTTTTATGATTTTAAAAAAAATTATAATTTTTTATATTTATAAAATATCAACAGTGTCAATTTTGACACATTTCATTTATTTAACTTTAAATTAAATCCACACAAAAGATAATGTTACTCCCCAACCCCAGTTAACCATAGTCAATGCATTATTACATAACATTGGCATGATCACAAAAGTTCAAGTCTCAAAAGACTGATTAGTTTAGTAGCTTTGGAATCACTAGATACTTTCATAAGTCTTACATTACATGATAATGTGAAAAACTACAACAACATAGTATCCATAGTCCACAATCATATCCCATTAGACTATCCCTACATGTTTGTCATAAAATACTTCTTCACATCCTGGGAAAAATAAAACATAGATAGCGGTGAGCTCAGATGCTCAGTAAGGATAACAATAGAGAAGAAACTTTCATAAATAAGCATAAATATTTAAGCCAATGTATAACTAAAACAAAATCCTTTTAAACTTGAACATCAGCAAAATATAGAAAAACTAAAATTAAATAATTCCATTTACTTATTCACATGGATATTATACTAGTCGAATAATCACATGCAATATCAATAACCACTTTCATAATGATGGGATGCATAATTCCAGACTATCATAACCACATATTCAAGGCCTTGTGCCAAGACTACATATAAGATTTTTTCAAGACCTTGTGCCAAGACACTTTTTTGAATTATGAGACCTACTGATGCATCCAGGAGCTATAGCAGGATCCACCCATAACTTATTAAGTCCAATGCATTTTTCATATGAACAGATTTAAACAAAACATAAACATTCGTATTAAAACAAGCATATGAAATGTCAATACTTTCTCTATCAACCATGAATGGTATAAAAATAACACATCCATAGTAAAACATATCACAAAACCTTTAATACAATATGGAAGTTTTGTATCATAATAAATCAACTTCAAATAAACTTAAAATCCATCAAAGGATGTTGACATAAATGAAATCAAAACTATTTGAGAGAAATAACTCTTTTTTGAAATTATTTAAAAGACACATAATTATAAAATGAAACACTTACTTTTAAAATATTCTTATAAGATTTTAAGGGAAGCTTAAATGATTTTATAATGGCAGAAAATAGTGGCACACATTGTATAAGTTAAAAAAGTCATTCTTACCTTAATTCTGTCAAAAAGGTTAAAAAGGACCCTATTTGGAAAATGACAGAAAGATTCCTTTATAAACATATTATAAAAGGTAAAAAATGGTATAAATTACTTTAAAACATAGTCTAGAAAATATTAATAATGTTTTTAAATTCATTTTTAAGAAACACGGATGTGTATGATAAAGAGGTCCCAGTAGATAATTATGTATAAACAACCTCAGATAATAAAGAGATTGTGAAATTAACCCTTACCTTGTAATTTTCCTTGGTCGAGAGTAGGTTAACCTCCTGTATAATGGTGAAATAATTTTTATTAAATTATACAAGAATCATATACATTAATATGATAACATATATTATCTTTTAACATTGTTTTGTTAATAATATCTTAGTATTATCGTCATTCCAGGTGTTAACGGATTCGTTTTAATTTATATTATTTATTATGTGAGTCATATTTTTTATGGATGGGATGTATATTATTCATATCCAAAATTATATCGAGTCTTTAAACATTATTTTTAATCATCAAATGAAAATTAGTCTTCAATGGATACAATAGGGAATGAATCCCATCGCTCTCTGGAGACGGTAATCCATACATACGCACGAGCGACAATATCATTATATTGATATTAAAATAATATATAATTGGATTTCATATCATATAAACATAATCATTATCATGTTATATTTATTATTTACATGAATTACACATCATTATTATGCCCATCCAAATAATAATGTATTGAATAACAATTACAACACTACATGGAGACGGTAATCCATACGTACGCATGTATTGTGACAAGTCATTCAAAGGATGGATAGAATAAGGAATATGGTTGTAGCATATTTATAATAACATCACAGTATATATAAAATACTAGAATTATTATTTTATAATGGAAATAACAAAGAAAGAATAAGTGGAAGAAGAAAAGAACTTGAAAGTGGGTAGTGAAATTATTACCTCTTCTTCGGGTTCTTCCATTGGATTTGATCAAACGGGATACTTAAGTTGGCTTTCTAACTAAAGTAAGGCCTATAGGATGAATTTAAGGAAGTAGATAGGATATTTGGGCAGGTCAAAAGGCGTTAAAGGTGTGAATTCGAGAGAAGGGGGACTTCCCTTTTATAAGAGGGGTGAGGGGCACCTTAGGAAAATCTAGAAATATTATTTTATAATAAAATAATTTTCTGTTTATAATGGTTCCAAAATGGATTATTTAAATAATAAGGATGGTATGGGTCAAAAACCCCTCAAACTATAGGTTTTATACAGGTTTGGGTCACTATATTAACTTTTTTGTTAAAATTTAACTCTTAGTTAAATAGTTTGACATTTACCATGTCTCTTTGTATTTTTATATTATATGGTTAATAAACATAATAAATACTTTCAAGAGAACCCCAAGGGGTTCATTAATGATACACCAATCATTATATAAGTCATTTGGACAAGCCTTATATTTTTAGGAATATAATATCAATTAATAATATAATATATGTTTTAAAAACTCTTTTATGTCAATGTTGACACTATTTGGTATTCTGTATTTGCTAAATTCATTACAGCATTATTACTTCAAAAACAATTCATATAACCAACCATAATATGTAATATTACCCTATAAAATTAGTTTAATTCATAAAAAGTCTCAAATTACATTTATTTGGATATTTTTATTATCAATTATTTTAAACTTTCATTAATTAGGTAATTACTGCATCACCATTGTGTCATAAATAAATTTAATTATTTAATGCCTAAAAATTATAAATAAAATAAAATTATGTAGGAAATATTCTTATCTTTCTAATAAATATTTATAATCGAATTTATCTTATGTATAATCCTATATTAAATTTTTTTTAGTTATTAAACATTGATTTTTACTCTTTTAACTCTTCTTTGAATTAAATAATAATAAATGTACTAATCTAATCCCAATGGACAAAATAGGTTCATATTTTATTCCTAAGATTGTTTTAGGTCAAATTATAATTATCCAATATAATTAGGTCATGTGTTAGGGTAATTATAATATCATTTTTACCATTAATTACCCTATTTACTTTTAACCGTGGTAAATAAAAGTAAAAAAGTTTCTATTCACAAAAAATTATTTTTATGTTATTGAACCACATTTTACTCCTTGATATTAACAATTTCTCTCGGATATTTGGAATTCCTCTCACAGAAGTGGTAAAATTATGTTTTATGTGAATTTGCAAATTCTCCTAGGAGATGGGTAAAAGACGGTGAAAAGTTCAATAAAATTTTTATATATCTAAAATTATTATAAACTGACTCTAATGAATTACATTAAACTTATATAGGTATTATGTATCTATTTTGACCTAAAATAATATTAAATAAATAAATAATTATTTAAATAAAAATGTGGTTTTAAACTATAACTCAGTGTTTTCACTATTCATCAAAAATTAAAAGTTTTCAAAAAATACCAAAAATTCATCCTAAGCTAATTTCGATATTCCAAATCTAAAAATGAAGTCCATTTTGATATATAAAATTTATAAAATATTAAAAAGTGGGTATTACTATTCATAATGGCTAGTTTGATTGGTTATGGTGTGCGTTAGAACTCGAAGTTGCGTACAACACACACTCATGTATTATTCAAAGAGAAGCGTACCATGGAAGCTTAGGGTGTTACATTCTCCCCTCCTTAAAATAATTTCTTCCTCAAAATTTCTAGAATAATAACTATATAAAAAGACTCGGGTGGTTCTTCATCATAAATTCCTCGGGTTCCCACGTTGCTTCTTCCATCTTAGGGTTTCTCTATAGAACTTTTACCAGAAGAGTTGTCCAGTTTCTCAATACTTGTTCTCTCGTATCAAGAATCCTGATGGGATCTTCGCAATAAGACAGATCAGGTTCTAGTTCTAACTCCTCATAGGTGAGTACATGCGTTGGGTCAGGAATGTATTTTCTTAATAGTGATACATGGAATACATCATGAACTTTCGAGAGATTTTGTGGTATTACCAAAAGGTAAGCTACAACCCCAATTCGTTCTAGAATTTCAAAAGGTCCAATGTACCTGGGACTCAATTTTCTCTTCTTACCAAAATGTATAACACCCTTCCATAGAGATACCTTCAAGAAAACATGATCTCCTACTTGAAATTCCAAATCCTTCCTTCGGTTATTTCCATAGCTCTTCTACATACATTGATCTGCTTTGATGTGGGTTTAAATTACCTTCACCTTTTCCATTGTTTCCTCCACCATTTCTGGGCCTATGAGTTTTCTTCCACGAACATCATCCCAACAGGTTGGTGTACGAAATCTCATTCTATATAACGCTTCATATGGTTCCATCTTAATACTTGAATGAAAGCTATTATTATAGGAAAATTCTTCCAAAGGTAAATATTGATCCCACATACCCTTAAAGTCAAGTGAGAAGGATCTCAACATGTCTTCTAAGGTTTGAATAGTTCGTTCTGATTGTCCATCAGTTTGGGGGTGGAAGGCAGTCCTCAAACGAAGTTCAATATCAAGGGCTCTCTGAAGACTTTTCCATAATCTTGATTTAAAATGTGGATCATGATCAGAAACAATTGATAGGGGTACTCCATGAAGTCTCACAACTTCATTAATATATAGTCTTTCTAGATGTTCAAGTGGTAAATCTTCCCTTATAGTAAGAAAATGTGTTGACTTGGTAAGACGATCAACAATGACCCATATTGCAACGTTCCTTCTATAATTATTTGGTAGTCCAATGAGAAAGTCCATCGTAATATTATCCCATTTCCACTCAGGCATGGGAAGAGTTTTTATGACTCCTCCAGGTTGTTTCCTTCTAGCTTTAACTTGAAGACAAACCACACATCTTAACACAAAATCAGCAATCTCCCTCTTCATGTTGTCCCACCAAAAATGGTCCTTCAAATCTCTATAGATCTTGGTGCTCCCATGGAGTATACAGAAATTGGAACTATGAGCATCGTCCAACAATTCCCTTTTTAGATCAGGTATATCGGGAACACAAAGTCTCTTCCCAAATTTCAAAATTCCATCGTCATACACAAATTCACTCAATCTCCCATCATTCACAGCTTTAATCTTCTTTTGAAAATCTTCATCATCAGCCTGAGAACTTTTTATCCTTTCTAGTAAAGATGGTCTGGCAACCATTTGAAAAATAATTGATGTTTCACCTTCCATGATTATCACCATATCTGTCTTTACTTGATCCATGATAATAGGATCCTTTTCAACTTTTATCTTGTTCAAAAATCCATGATACTTTCTACTCAAGGAATCTTCCACATTATTTACCTTCCCTGGGTGGTAGTATATCGTGAAATCATAATCCTTGAGTAGTTCAAGCCATCGCCTTTGCCTCATGCTGAGTTCTTTTTGAGAGAAAATATACTTCAAACTCTAGTGATCAGTATAAATCTCAAATTTTCACCATAGAGATAATGTCTCCATATCTTAAAATAAAATATTATGGCTGATAACTCAAGATAATGAGAAGGATAGTTTTTTCTCATGAATTTTTAGTTGTCGTGATGCATAGGCAATGACCCTATTGTTCTGTATAAAAACACAACCAAGTACTTTCTTTGAACCATCACTATAAATAACAAACCCATCATTCCCCGATGGTAGAGTCAAGATAGGATCACTGACTAATCTTCTCTTTAGTTCTTAAAAACATTCTTCACACTCTTTTTTCCAAACACATTTAATCCCTTTATATGTGATCTTCGTTAATGGGTTAGCCAATCGGGAAAAATTGTGTACAAAACATCGATAATAACCTTCTAAACTAATAAAACTGCATACCTCGGTTATAATTATTGGTGCTGGAAATTATTTTATTGATCTTATCTTAGAAGCTTCAAAAGAGATTCCATCCTTAGAGACAATATGGCCAAGAAAAGAAATCTTCAGAAGCCATAATTTACACTTGCTAAACTTCTCATATAATTAATGTCTTCTCAAAGTCTTTAGGATAATTCCCAAGTGATTTTCATGATCTTCATAGCTTTTGGAGTATACCAAGATATCATCAATAAATAACACTAAAAAGTCATCAAGATATTCCTTGAAAACATTTTTCATTAGATCCATGAAAACATATGGTTCATTAGTCAGCCCAAAAGTCATTACTGTAAACTCATAATGCCTGTACCTGGTTCGATATGCTTTTTTTAGAATTTCTTCCCTCTACACACACAACTGATGATATCTAGATCGAAGGTCAATATTTAGAAAATATTGACCTCCATGAAGCTGGTCGAATAAATCATCAATGTGAGGTAGGGGATACCTGTCCTTTATTGTCATATCATTGATCTCCCTATAGTCAATGCAAAACGTCATAGTTCCATCTTTCTTATTAACAAAAACAACAGGGGCTCCCCATGGAGAAACACTAGGGAAAATAAATCCCTTATTACTCAATTCCTATAGTTTTTTCTTTAGTTCCACTAATTCCATAGTGGCCATTCAATAAGGGATCTTCGATATGGGCCTTGAACCAGAAAGTAAATCAATGGAAAACTCAATTTCTCATTTTGGAGGATGTCCAGGTAAATCTTCTAGAAACACATCAACATATTCTATCACAATAGGTACATCCTCTATTTGAACATTACTTTCCTCACCCACAGTAATTTCATTATCTTCCTCCCCAATCATTGAATTAAGTTGAGCTACTGGGGGTAGATCTAGATAAGAATTAAGTGGTGAGGATTATACTCTAAATATAAGGTGTTCTTTATCATTAGTATAAAAAATAGTTCCCTCCTTCTTCATACAATAAATTTTTTCATCATGGTCCAAAATCCAATCTATACTGAGGATTTTATCAAATTCAATCATGGGTATGATGATGAGATCAGCAGATAAAGAACATTTATATGACCTAATGGGAACTGATTCACAGAACGTTATAGCAACGATACTTCCCTGATGAGTTTTGACTAAAAACTCCATTGTTAAATAAAATTGGAAATATCTAATTTTCATAGAGAACTGGGAAGATATCAAACAATTCGATGATCCAGAATCAAATAATGCATTGGATAAACATGAGGAAACCATTAAATTACCTGCCACCACATATTTTGGAGTTTCAACCTTAGTAGTAGTGATCGCATATGCATGTCTTTGATCCCTTTAACTTTTCTGAGGTAATTTTCTCTGAAGATTAGGATATTCATTTTCATAATGTCCCATCTCCCTACAATTGTAGCATTGAACATTGATAGCTTCCTTCTTCCCCTTGCAATCACGATCTTGGTGGCCTTTTTCACCATACTTGTAACAGACTCTCATTCCCTTCAAAGAAGTATCAGAGTGTTTCTTCCCACATTTTCTGCAGGAAGGATATTCAACTTTTCCCTTATTCCAATTATTTCTATTTCCACAATTATCAGAAGATCTATTCTTCTCTTGCTTTGCTTTAAAGTAGTAAGACTTAGAGAATTCCTTTTCAGTCTTGATAGCACATGAGATAATATCTTTATACGACGAGAAGGATTTTGAGACTAATGATCAACAGGTAAATGGTTTTAACCCATAAAAGAAAAGACCAATCTTACTTCTTGGGTTATATATATAATTTGTAGCATGCCTTTCTAACCTTGTAAAGTTAGACTCATAGTTTGAAACATTCTCACCCTCCTTTTTCCTCAGACTCGAAAATTGTCTTTTCATATCTGCTCAATAGTCATGAGGAAAGTATTTTTCTAAGAAAATATATTTAAACTTCCCCCATTACATATTTGATACTTAATTATCTTCGTTCATGTTTTTAATCAATGACCACCATTGATCAGCATCTCTATGAGGCTGTAAACTTCCTTGACCACTTTTTCCCTTTTGCTACTCCCCAAGGTGTGGAATATTTTCTATAAGGAATTTATCCATTTATCATCTACTAATGGATTTGTACCCACATTGAATGTTGGTGTTCGTTTCCTCATGAAGCAATCTAACATTAATCCTCTACGTTGGGGATCAGGGTGCTCTATATGGGTAAGGTTATTATTCATAACCTGAGTGAGTTGTCCCAGTATGATGATTAGTTGATCAGCATTAGTTGCATCACCAGCTCCAATATAATTATCTTGAGTAGGAGGGAAATCTATACATGTAATGCATGCATTTATATGTTTTCCATTCCTTCCACTAGGTACCATTTATAAACAATGGCATAAACTAGATTAGTTTATGAATCTCAATACATAAATTAAAACATGTAAAACACTTAACATAAATTGAACAGTTTATGGATATAATCCATAATCATAAAAATGTTTTCCATGAGGATGTATATACTCATAAACACTTCATAATGGTTTGTAATGAAAATGAGAATTATCCTAAACATATCTGGCACGAGTGTCATAACCAAGAGTGCAGCAAGGCCCGTTGTCGTGCACCAGTTCTTGTTCCCATCTAACTCAAAGTGGTGTGTTCTGGTTTTACCCCTAGGTACATCTGTGCTAGAGTTGCATCTACCTTCTCATATCCCAACAGGGATTTATTTCTTGGAAAAATCACAAAAACTCTAAAATACCAAAATTCTAGGAAGTTGTTATATACTAATACTCAATGTCAATCTTAGGTCAATATGCTCTAATCAGAGTTTATCTAAATCTAGCTTCCAAGGTTTTTACTAAACTTCCTCTGATAGCAACTGTAACACCCCAACCCCAGTTACCCAGCGTCTTGAATTATTACACAATAATGGAATGATCACAAAAGACCAAGTCTCGAAAGACCGATTAGTTTAGTATCCCTAGAAACACTAGATACATTCATAAGTCTTAGATTACATCATAAAGTAAAATACTAGAAAAACATAGTCTTCATAGTCCACACTCATATTACCTCAGACTATCCCTGCAGGTCAATCATAAAATACTTCTTCACATCCTAGGAAAAATAAAACATAGAAAGGGTTGAGCTCAGATGCTTAGTAAGGATAATAATATAGCAGAAACTTTCATAAATAAGCATAAACATTTAAGGCAATGTATATCTAAAAAAATCCTTTTAAACTTAAACTTCAGCATAATATGGAAAAAATGAAATGAAAAAATGTCATTTACTTATTCAAATAGATATTGTACTAGTTGAATAATCACATACAATATCAATAACTGCTTTCATAATGATGGAATGCATAATCCCAGACTATCATAACATCATAGTCAAGGCCTTGTGCCAAGACAATAGTTTGTCTAATGAGACCTACCGATGCATCGAGGAGCTATAGCGGGCTCCACTCGTCACTTACAAAGTCCAATGCATTCCTCATATAAACAAGTTTAAACATAACATAAATATTCATATTAAAACCAGCATATGAAATGTTAATGCTTTCTCCATAAACCATGAATGGTATAAAAATAACACAACCACAGTCAAACATATCCCAAAACCTTAAATACAATTTGGATGTTTTGTATCATAATAAATCAACTTCAAATAATCTTAAAATTCATCAAAGGATGTTGACATAAATGAAATCAAAACTATTTGAGAGAAATATATCTTTTTTGAAATCATTTAAAAGTCACATAATTATAAAAAGAAACATTTAATTTAAAAATATTCTTATAATCTTGTATGGGAAGCATTGATGATTTTATAATGGTGGAAAATATCTGCACCTGCCGTATATGTTAAAAAAGACATTCTTACCTTAATTCTGTCAAAAAGGTTAAAAAGGACCTTGTTTAGAAAATGACAGAAAGATTCATTTATAAACATCTTATAAAAAGAAAAAAATGGTATAAAAGACTTTAACTCATAGTCTATAAAATAATAATAATGTTTTGAAATACGTTTTTATGAAATATGGATGTGGATGATAAATAGGTCCCTGTAGATAATTATAAATAAACAACCTTGGATAATAAAGAGATTGTGAAATTAACCCTTACCTTGTACTTTTCCTTGGTTGAGGGTAGGTTAAACTCATTTATAATGGTGAAATAATTGTTATTAAATTATACAATAATTATATACATTAAAATGATATCATATATGATCTTTTAACATTGTTTTGTTAATAATATCTTAGTATTATCGTCGTTTCGGGAGTTAACGTATTCATTTTACTTTATATTATTTGTTATGTGAGTAATAATTGTTATGGATGGGATGTATATTATTCATATCCAGAGTTATATCAAGTCTTTAAACATTATTTTTATTCATAAAATGAAAATTAGTCTTGAATGGATACGATGGGGAATGAATCTCACCGCTATGTGGAGACGGTAATCCGTACATACGCACGAGCGACAATATCATTCTATTGATATTAAAATAATATATAATTGGATGTTATATCATATATACAGAATTATTATCATGTTTTATTTATTATTTTCATGAATTAAACATCATTATTATACCCATGCAAATAATAATGTATTGAATAACAATTGCACCACGACGTGGAGACGGTAATCTGTACGTACGCACGTATGGTGAAATGTCATTCAAAGGATGGATAGAATAATGAATATGGTTGTACCGTATTTATAATAACATCATATTATATAGAAGATACTAAATTTATTATTTTAGAATGGAAATAACAAATAAAGAAGAAGTGGAAGAAGAAAAGAACATGAAAGAGGGTGGTGAAATTATTATCTCTTCTTCAGGTTCTGCCTTTTGATTTGATCAAAAGGCATACTTAATATAGACTTATGACTAAAGGAATGACTCTAGGATTAATTTGGGGAAGTTTAGAGTATATTTGTTCAGGGGTTGTCTGATCAAAAACACTTTTAAGGTGTGAATTAGAGAGAAGGGGGAGTGCCCTTTTATAAGTGGGGTGAGGGGCACCTTAGGAAAAGCTAGAAATATTATTTTATTATAAAATCATTTTCGGTTTCTAATGGATCCAAAATAGATTATTTAAAGTCTAAGGTGGTTATGGTTCTATAAACACTCAACCAATAGGTTTTATACATGTTTGGGTCACTATATTAATTCTATTTTTTAGATTTAACTCTTAGTTAAATAGTTTGACAATTACTATGTCTCTTTGTATTTTTATATTATATGGTTAATAAACAAACTATATACTTCCAAGAGAACCCCAAGTGGTTTATTAATGATAAACCTGTAATTATATAAGTCCTTTGGCCTAACCTTATAATTTTTGGAGTAGAATATCAATTAATAATATAATAATTATTTTAAAAACTCTTTTATGTCAATTTTGACTCTATTTGGTATTTTGTTTTTTATAAATTCATAACAGCATTATTACTTCTAAAAAAAATTATAACCAACCCTAATATTTCATATTAACCTTTAATATTAGTGGAATTCCTAAAAAGTATCAAATTACATTTATTTGGATATTTATAATATCAATTATTTGAATATTTCATTAATTAGGTAATTACTGCATCACCATTGTGTCATAAATATATTAAATTATTTAATGTCTAAAAATTATAAATAAAATACCATTATATATGAAATCTTTTTATATTTCTAATGAATATTTATAATCGAATTTATCTTATGTATAACCCTGTATTAAACATGTTTTAGTTATTAAACATTGATTTTGACCCTATAAATATCTTAATCTAATCCAAGTGGACCAAAGCGCTTCATATTTTATTCCTAAGGTTGTTTTTGGTTGAATTATAATTTTCCAAAATAATTAGGACATGTGTTAGGGTAATAATAATTTCATTTTTACCCTTAATTACCCTATTTACTTTTAATTGTGGTTAATAAAAGTAAAAAGTTACTATTCACCAAAATTTATTTTAATCTTATTTAACCACATTTTACTCCTTGATATTAATCGTGTCTCTCGGATTTTCCCAATTCCACTCACAGAAGTGATAAAATTATTTTTTATGTGAATTTCAAAATTCTCCTAGGAGATGGGTAAAAGTTGGTGAAATGTTCAATAAAATTATTATATATATATAATTTATATATATATAATTATTATAAACTGACTCCATTGAATTACATTGAAATTATATAGGGATTATGTATCTATTTTAACCTAAAATAATTTTAAATATAATAAATAATTATTTAAATAAAAATTTGGGTTTAAACTATAACTATGTGTTTTCACTATTCATCAAAAATTGAATGTTTTTAAAAAAATACCAAAACTTCACCCTAAGATAATTTTGATATTCCGAATCTAAAAATGAAGTCCATTTTGAAAAGATAAAATTTATAAAATTTTAAAAAGTGGGTATTACTATTCATAACTGCTATTTTGATTGGTTGCGGTGTGTGTTAGAACTCGAAGTGGCGTACAACACACGCTACTATATTATTCAAAGAGAAGCGTACTATGGAAGCTTGGGGTACTACTGTTAAATTAGAAAAAAAAATTAATACACTCCTAAAATGTCACAGCAACCTATAAAATTCATGTATAACATCAATTAGTTCATATTATAATATTTTTAAAATCATTTTTTGATATTTCTATTAATAAAATAATTACTACATCACTATTGTATCATCATTAATGGTAATTATTTAATATCTAAAAATTATAAATAAATTTATATGATATAGGTAATCCTTTTATATTTTTATATAATATCTGTGGTGGATATTATTTCCTATTTATCTATATATTAAAATCAATATACTTATATAAAATGAGATTGTGACATTTTGTCACATTCATTAGTTTTTATTATATTCATGTTATATTCATAGTTAAGTGGCCATAAAGTTATAAACTTTCTAAAAATAGATTATAAGGTTCTAATTTAGTCATTAAATAAGATTTTTATATTATTATTGTTACCTTTACATACCTAATTTACTTTTAACCATGGTAATAAAAATAATTTCAAAAGTTACAATTCATAATGCCCAAAAATAAAAGTATCATATTAACATAATTTGGAACTACTGATTAAAAATATGGAATCCATTTTTAAAAACTAAAAACACAAATTTTTTTTAATCAATTTAAAATTAATTCCTGTTGTCGAAACTAAAAAACAGGTTTTTAAGAAGTAAAAATTATCAAACGATTGACATGTGATTATGTCTAATTTAAATGTGAATTACATCTAATGAACAAAATTAATTTAAGTCATAAGAAATAATAATCAAATTACACTTTAAAATCAATTAAAAATATTATATAACTATATAATTAAATTTGATAAAATTTCATTTTTGAATTAAAATGATGTATTTTTTCACTATTCATTAAAATATGAATTTTATCAGAAAAATAGAAAAAAATAAATAAAGTAAATTTTTATGTCATTATTCCAAATAATAAGTTTATTTTTTCAAATATAATACAATAAATTGATAAAAACTATATTTAAAATGATTTTTCTATTAAAAGGTGACAAAACTTTATTCTTTGAAAAATGCTTCATTTATCCGAAAAATTGAATTTGTTCTTATATCATTCCTAGAAAATACATAAGTAGAATATTACAAAATTCAAAATTATTTTCAATAAAATTTATAATAGCTAGTTTATATCCCATTAAATAATCATATTTTAATAATATATTATTGTTTAGTGAAACTCGGTATTGTGTACAATGCAAGCTATCGAGGAAGGTCGATCTTGTGTGCAACACACACCAATAACAATGTAGTGTATACTAAAATATAATACACTGTTGTGTATAGAACATGCAAATATTGGTGTAGCGTAAAACACAAAACATCAAAAAAATTAAAAATAATCTATCTAATTAAATCCTGGGGTGTTACTGGTGGGATCTATGATTGATCATCATTCAAGATACCCCTAGTTGTGGGTCAGGGTGGAGGATACTCCCTATTAGAAATTTAAGAGTAGATATAGACTGTATGAACATCCTTTCATGCATTTTGGGATAAAAAATGATCTATTGATGTTCATGGATCTCAGGAACATGATTTTCCATCCATACCTTTACCCCTCCATCATTGAATTCTTGGATGATATCCGGATATATTATAGTACCTTAGATATGAATTCTAGAAACCTTGAGACTGTATTGAGTAAACTTCAAGAACATCAAATTTATGATAACTATCAAATATTTCCCGATATGTTCATGAGATTTGGTTCCTTAGAAATGCAATTTGAGGTGGTAATTTCATTGGAACTAGAAATGGTAGAGGTTATAATGTATTGGTAACATTCTATGAACACATTTGATATTAGTAGTTTCTTTGGACTTGAGGGGTATTGTCGATATTTCATTGAAAACATCTCAACATTGGTAGTACCAATGACAGAACTAGACAAAAGGCATTTGGTAGTGATGATGATAGATCTGACAATAAAAGGGGGTGAAGTTTGAGTGGGTTGATCAGTGTGAAGAGCCTTTACTAGAGTATAAGATGAGATTTATGGAAGCTATAGTTTTGATACTTCCTATGTTTGTGATTGGAAATGCAATGTATTATGCTGCCTCATAGATTTTGTTTAGATATATGGTGATTAAAATGTATTAGTTAGTTTATTATGGGTCATGTCAACTATTACCCCAAGAATGGAACTACCCAACACATGAATTGGAGTTGGCGATTTTGGTCCATAATCTAAAGTGTCTTCACTATTTTCTATTTGGTGAGAAGTTTATTGTATACACAGACCACAATATCTGATGATACAAATTCTTTTAATGGGATATGAATCTATGATAGATGAATTGGGTGTAGTATCTATTGATATTCAACTTCAAGATATCTTATGCTCTAGGAAAATGTAATTTCATTTCTAATACACCCATTAGGGAATTGTTGGAGATGTAGAAGATTAAATATTAAATTTCACATGAGGAATGTTATATAATTAGTTTGATGACTATGTGGATAGTGGATGAATTTAGGGACCATAATGTTATGAAATTTGTGCCTTTGGTTATCAAATATTCTTCAGTGTAATGGGTAATGGCCATCAAGGATTCAGACTCCATGTTCATAGTGATGTAGAAGCACTTTTTGGGGGTTGATTCAGTCCCAAGGTTGTCATTAGATTAGAAAAATGTGATCTACCATCTTGTGATATTAGTAGTGTCATATTAAATGGGGTTTGAGTTGATAATTGACTCCCATGTTTCAAAATTGGCTATGAATCCCGGATTAATGAAAATATACCATGATATCTGACGTAAGAATTGGTGGTCAGAAATGAAGAGGGACATCACCTGTTTTTTTTCATTCTATACCTACCATTGGGTAAAGTCTGAGCATCAACATCCACGTGGTTTTTCATAGATACTTATAGTGACTATGTGAATGTTTTATGAAATAATGAAGAAAATTTTTATAGAGTTACCTTGTACCTCGGGGATTCATGATGCTATTTGGATGATAGTTGATCGACTGATGAAAGTGGCATATCCCTTGATGATTAAGGAGAAAATTTTACTATATAAGTGGGTAAATTTGTATTAATAATAGATTTTATAACTTAATGGAATTATTTTGAGCATCATTTTAGAAAAGGACCTATATTTCATGTCACATTTTTTGAAGAGATTATAAAAGGCATTAGGTAACCAGCTAAAACTAGGTATAAAATATTATCTTATCTCTAATGGACATTCAAAGAGGATGCTTTGGATATTAGAGGATATGATACAATAATTCATTTTTTACCTCATTAAATCATGGGATGATCACTTATACATAGATGAGTTAAAGTAAAACAACAAATTCCATGAATTAATTCAGATGGAGCCATTTTAGGATCTTTATGGCCATCCCTATCTCTCACTACTATATTGTAATAAAGCTAGTTAATCTATAGTTATGGGAAATAGATTGGTGTCTGAGACTGTTGAGAGAGTTAAGTTTTTCTAAAAGTAGTTAATCATCACTCATAGAAATAATGGTTGTAACTTGAATAGAGGATATATAATTTTCAATTCACTATGGGAGATTAATTTTTCTTATAAGTAACCCATAGATTAGAACATAATTGGTTATAGAAGCAATGATAACTACCATTGATGTTTTTTGGATCGTTCAAGATTAAAGTGTGTATCTAGGAAATGGCCTATCATTTGGATCCTCTCCCATTGTACAAAGGTATGTATGATGCATTACATGTGTCTCATAATTAAGGGAACATTCTTGATTCTACCCATGTGATCAATTATGAGGGTGTTAAGATGGATCTTGATACAACATTCATAGAGAACCCAGAGTGGATCATTGATAAGAAAAATAAAGTGTTGTGAGGGAAGAAACTAAAACTTATCAGATTTATATGGATGTATTATAGAATCTGAGGATTCTTATTAATAGATATTACATATTTTTATATTAATATTAAGTATATTTAAAAAAACATTACTAAGGATGAAAAGTTTTTAGGGACTTTGGAAACATGACAAATAATACTCTAATCTATTGAAATAACTACAATATTTTCAAAAAATATATTACCATTTAGTACACATCATAGACATACCCTAAAAAAAACCTATATTCATGACCTAGGTAAAGAAAAAAATAAAGGAAAATATTATATTCTTAGTAAGTATAACCACAAGAGATATCAATATATGATAATATTAAAGAACAAGACATTCATAAAAGTACATGATAATTAACATAACTTATAATGTTCATACCCATCATGTCATATGTCATAAACATGAGTAATGGCATAAATATTGGTAGTTAATCATACATGAATCATAAAGTGATTAAATAACATGTTTCATGAGAGTATAAAAATTCCATAAGACATATATTTGTGGAATACACATAATCCTTGAAAAAACATGTCTCAAGGATACCCACCAATACATTCAAAACTTGTCATTATTGGGATAACCACCCATGTACCTACTTGTAGATTCGTATGACCTCCCATATACCTTCTTTCGGTCTCGATCTATCCACCCATGCACTCCCTTTTTTTTTTCTTGAGCCACTGATGTACCCTCTTAGATCATAAAACATGTATCTTTACCCAATGCATTGGGGGAGATATAGGCCCCACCTATCACATAATGAAAATTATTCATGTGGATGTCATAAGATCATAAAATATTTATCATATCATAACCCATGAAATGAAAAGGGGTTTTAATCATCTCATCATATCATATCCTATGTAATATAGATATTTCTCATAATCATTGCATCATTTCATTATAACATAACCCTTGAAAAGAATATGTCTTCATAAAAGTTTCGTCATCACATAAACCATGGAAGAGAATTGGGTTTCATAAATATATTTTAATTATAAACATAAACCACTAAAATAAATAATAATAATTCTATCCTTGGATTATATTCAGAATAATTCAAAATTATAACAAAGGATGTCATCTAAGATAAAGAAGTATTTGGAAAGATCAATCGAAACATTTCTTGAGGAAACAAACATTATTTTCAAACACAAAAAAAATTAAAATATATTTCATTAAAAATAATACTTAAATCATATAAATGAATATTAAAAAAGCATTTAAATCATTTCTTGAGTAAAATAACCTTTCTTCATTGAAAAAAAACATTTTAAAACATCAAACATTTGGAAATTAATTTTCTTTTTAAATAACCTTGGAAATATAGAAAAAATGTTTTAAAAATAATCCAAAAAAATAATTATTAAAATATTATTTCAACTTTTAAAATGCTTTTAAAAATTTAAAACATTTTGAATTTTTTTAGAAAACATAGTTTTGGAATAAAAAGGGTTTTCAACTGAAGAGGTGATTCTTCAAAAAAATAGTTTTGAACTAAAAAGTTCATAATGAGAGGAAAATGAAGTAACAATATTTCTTCAGGTTACATAAGCATAAGAGAATAAAATTCATGAGTTTATTGAGAGGTATATCATATGATTTTATCCATGGAATAATAATCATAAACAATCATGATAAATGATGAGATTGTAACATTAAACTCTTATCACTTTAGTAACATTTAAAAATAATCCCCATAAAGGAATAAAATTAAATGAAAATTAAAATATAATTAGAATAAATAAATTCATTATATTACATGGGAAATCTTTTTATATACACTTTATAATATAATATAGGTGCATAAGATAACATATGACGCAAAGAAGCCAAACTGGGATAAAAAACACTTATCAATTTGTTAAATTTTGAACCATAAACCCCATGATAGAGATATACACAAATGGATATATAAACACTAATTTTTTTTAGTATAGTAATAATAATATAAATTCATATTCATTATCAAAACCACATAAAAGAAATTGGAGGTGAACATGGCACGTGTCTCATAGATGAAAAAAGTGAGACAAAAATCCATTACTGCTTGAGTAATTTTGGTATCATAATATCCGTAAAATAATGACATTAGTAGAAACATTAATTATCATGAAATGAGGTCTTTTAATGATATATTATGTCATATTTCAGAATATATACAACATACTAAGGAAACAATTGGTGAATGTGGCATAAGTCTCTCAGAAACAAAAGTGAGATTAGAAAAGCCCTTACCTTTAGTCTTGACATTTGTCATACTTATTGAAAATTCATATATAATAAATATAAGTTTTTATAAATATATTAAAGAAGTATTTTTATATATATCATACCATATATTATTTTATTATGAACCTTTATTACCCATTTATTAACAATTCTTTGTTAATGTTACGTTTTGGGTAATAACCATTTTGTTTTTCAAATATGTTTCAACTTGTTTTTTTACACCTATTACTTCGAATATTATTTAATAATATGAAGAATAAAATTAATTAGATAAATATAATATATATTCATTATATATATATTTAGATTAATAAATAATATTTAGTTATAGGAAATGAAATACACTGTTCATGGGGAGGGTAGGCCATATGTATGCGTGAATGATATTTTCATTTTCTTATCATATTGAATGAAATAATAGTAAGTGATATATATTTATACATGTGTGTGTGTTATCATTATAATTAAATCTTTATTATATATATAATATATTTTTTTAAACACATCCTTAATAAATTCCATGAAAATTGTGAACGAATCGCATCACTTCACAAGGTGGTAGTCCACTGTACACAAGTTTGACATTATTGAATTCCAAAAAAAATAGAAAGGATAATGGTATGTGTGATATAATTTTTAAAAAAGAATAATAAATTCATAAAAATAATATATATCACATATAAACTATAAATCCATCCTTATTCCTAACCTTTAAAGGTGTTAATGGAAAAATGAAAAACATCGATTCGTGAGGCAGTAGTCGGTCGTACACGTGAATTATGATTTTGTAAACCATTTGATTGAAGTGTGTAATGTTTTAGGTAATAACCTTAACATAAAAACAACTCATTGTATGTAATATAATGATATTGTTCTATAATTAGGTAATAATAATAATTGAAGCGAGTGTATGGATAAATAAAACCAAAATGCTCATTGATGAACGTTACCTCTTCTTTGGGTATCATCCTTAAGTTTTCACTAAACCATTTATTGGTTGTATTTATATAAACAATAATTATTATAAGATGAGGTGAGGAAATTTTAGAAGTTATTTGGGATGATATTTTTCAATGAAAATTTCTTTATAGGTTTTAATAAGTGGAGAGAGTGAGTGTCCTTTAATAGTTGAGGAGTACCCTTCTTAAAATTACTCAAAAGTCTACACTATTGAGAGGTCAAAATTACCTCAAGTGGATCCAAATATGATAATTAAATATATGTGTGGAATATATTTTCGATATAAACCATCACCAAAAAATTAAACACATGTTTTAAACATTTTTTTCCTTAAATTCTAAATATCCATATTTTTTATATTTTGGGTTTTCACTATGTTAACTAGTTTTCTATCAATGGTTATTTATCAATTAAGACTAAATTAGGGTCAGAATTAATAAATAAATTTCACCCGCTATTTATAAATATTATATATAATTTGTAAAATTTAAATTGTATGTTTTTTAGAAATTAATTTTAATTAATGTGCATATATCGTGCAGAAACACTACTTTAACCTTACCAGGCTAACATTGTTTTTTCTATTTAACAGTCAACATAGTCATTATAATAGAATAAATGGTACATTAATGGAAAATAAATGATATTTATTAATATTTAAGAATCACTAGGTATAATATATTATTTTTATTAATTTTAAATCATTTATTAAAATATTATTTATGATAATATACATTAATGTCAATTTTCATATTATTTATTTAATTTGAAATTAAAAACAACAAAATAATGATGGAATTAGAATATATTATGTTCACGACTATTTAACAAGATTTATTCATCAATAAAATTAATGTACCATAATATTTCTCTAAATTTACTTTACTTTTAAAATATTGAACACTCTTTATTTTAGTTAATTATTAACTAAATATTTACAATGTTGGAGTTTCTTAAATATTTAAATTAATTATTTCATCTCCAAAACATTAAAATAAATTATAATGATAAAAAAACTCCTCTATACCTAAAAATAAACCTTATAAAAAAACATATGTCTAATTTTTCAAAATCCCAACAATTTATAGATATTAAAAGTAAGAAAAATATCTTTTTTGTCGTTTTCATTACATAACATATTATATGGGTTATATTCAAAAGAAATTTGTAATGAATTTTTATATTTCATATAATATTATGTAGAGGATATAAATAAATTAATTATAAAAAAATATGATAATATTTGAAATCATTTTTACCCTTATCATTCGGCATTAACCCCCGGTAAACCCATTTATTACATAAACAGTGGTAATTTAATTTTTATTCCCTTCACTATTATTTTTGGTAAAAAATTATTTTGAACTTATTATAAATAATAAATTAGGATTATTAAGAATATTTAATTAATTTTACAAATTTAAATTCGCAGAATTTGAAAAAACTAATATAAAATTAATCATGTATATGTGTCGAGAAAGAGAGTTTTTAATGAAAAAATCAAATAATTGAAATTTTTTTATTTTTAAATTCAACATAAAATTGATTCAAATAACCTAAATTGAATTAATTGATATAATATTAAAGTATTTTTGATTTAAAATACTTACAAAATGTAGTTCAACTTTGTAAACAAATTAAATGAAATTAAAGTTTCAATTAAAATTTAGTATTCTTCATTATTCATCAAAAGTGAAACTTTTCAAAAAAATCTAAAAAATTACCCCTAATATAATTTTGATATTATTAATTAAAACGAAATATTATTTTCTAAAATATATTTTATAAAAGTTTCAAAAGTGAATTTTTTTATTGTTCACAAAAGATATAAAAACATCTTTTTGAGAAAAATATTATTTTTGAAAAATATAGACTTTATCAAAAATTATTTATTTAATTTTAAATATGATTTATTTATTTAAAACTAATATACTTAATATTAGAAAATAATTTTCAAATATACATGTCACCATTTTTAATAACTAGGTTATAAGGGTCATTTTAATAATATATCATAGTTTTCTTAAAAAATAGTGTTACGTGTAAGACAAGAAAAGATAATATAGCATGTAGAGTATGCTTAAACATGTGTTGCATGTAACATAAGTAATAAATAAAATTTAATTTACTAAAAAAATTAATAAAAACTCATGGTGTTTCCTTATACCCACCTTAAAATTAATTTCTCCTGCAAAATTAATCTTAATCATTAGAGGATTAATATTTGAAAAATTCCTTCACAAAAACCCACATCATACAAATAAATAATAAAACTTCCTTTAAAAAGGGAAATTTGTAAATTTAATGGACACCTAAAGTGATTTTGTACTGGGTCTACACATAGGAGAAAATATGTGTGAAGTTAAAACATAGAAATAGAAGAGAAAAATGACACCCAAATACTAATGGAGAGTAATAGAGAACATTTCCTGCAGAAAGTTAATGATCACAAAGACATAAACAAATCAATCTTGAAAAAGGTCTCTTATATCATCAAAAATTATGATAACATAATTTTTTTATTCATAAATACATTTTTTAATGTTGGGGAATTTATTTTCCCTTTGTTCTAAGAATATATGAAAATTTACATACTTAATATGTTTCTATTTCATAAGAAAAATCTCACCCTTTGGTTGTCCACTGATAAATTTACACTTCATCTCCTACTCTAAAAATGGGGGTATATTTGTAATGCATGAAGTACTAATGGATCATAATATCAATAAATTAAATGATATTTCATTCCTTATATCATTAATTATCATCACAATAATAAAAAATGGGTTATCATAGGTTATACAATGTGAAAAACATTTCAAATAGAGAAATAATAAATTAATATATAGAACATAATTCAAAGTTAAACGAAAATCATTTCATAAATGGTTATCCTTTTTTATGTTTTTAAAGATGAAAATACAAAACATTATAAATATGGCCACAAAATTTCTAAAAATTAGATTAACATTGATCCCCATATATCATAAAGTAGCCATTGATTTCCACATACCAAACATGTGAATACCTTCATCATGTATTCTCTTGAAACAAGGTAAAAACCTGAATTTTCTTAAAATAATATGGAAAAATATATGCTTTTTTAATTCCTTTCATTGAAAATAGATTATTGGATATATTAATTACATCCAAAAGTAATTTAAACGTCATCCATATAGAATTAACCAATTTTTTAAAAAATACATTATAGTTTCGATGGTCATCAATACTATCCAATTTACTTTATCTATATTAATAATCTCTCTATCTAAACTAAAAATGATTTTATCCTCCTCTAGAAGATTTTGTGTGTTATCTTCTCTTAAACCTAAAATATAACCCTTCCAATAAATTAGTTTTCTAGGTTATCAGTACCATTCAACACATTCTTAAAATTATTAAGGAAAAAATTATAATAAACAATCCTTATATAATTTATAATTCAAATGACACAATCTTTGGATTCTAATACACAAATACTTAAATCATCTCACTTAGGTCCCACTAAATTAACTAATCTTCTTTATCTAATTCCTTAATACTTCTTTCATCTCATGTGTCATTTGTAGTCTCTTCGTCATCAACAATATAGTTGTTACTCACACCAACATTCTCATTCTCTTAATTATATTTCCCCGTAGGACATCAATTTTCATAATGACCGTACATTTCACATTAAAAATTCATCAATTGATAATAATATAGGTAGACCAATTTTCCCACCCTTTTCTTTAACCTAAATATCTATTTTTTATTTATTGTTACTTTTGATGTGTCCTTATTTTCCACAGTCAAAAAGAACTTCTTGTTCCTCTAAGCCATTTACTTGGTGGATTCATTCCAAATTCTCAACATAGAGGAAACTGAATCTGTTTTCCTCCATGGTCTCCACAACCTAAATTCTTAGTGAACTCTTTACTTACATTATTTGGAGAGTATAAGAGTTGGTTAAGGTTCACATTATTAATCATGTTCTATAAAAATTGATTATGAATAATCAAAATTTCCATTACTCTAGTTATCATACCATTGGGGTTCTTATTAAAAAATTATCCCTTACATTCAATATTAACCAAGTTCCTTCTAGTTCCCTCGATTGACAAAAATTAGAGAGTATAGTTTGATCAAAACTAACAATAGAATAAAACCACATAATCCTAACAAAATAACTTATAGGATGATTAAATAATAACACCTTAAGTTTATCATATTCCATCAATAGTCATATTCTATTTAAATCCTTCGTGATGGTTTTTAGGGAGTTTTTGAATTTCAAAATAATCTCCCCACAGAGTGCCAAACATGGTGTAAAGTATGGCCCATTTTTATGTAACAATTCACAATCGAGTCTAGATTAACACAATTTTTTAAGTTTGATACCCCTTTGTACATTTGTTCTAGTTCCATGTTCAATTATAGTATCCAGATAATGATATAATTTCATGGAAACCACTCACTCTATCATTACCAAAATTCCATGAAATTTTCCAATACATTATCTAATTATCATACTCATCCTTACAAACATACCTAGGAATGTCCTAAGAAATATCACTATGTATCTCACTAAATTTTTATCATCCTAGTTTCCTAATTTTAACTAAACATTTCTTATAAAAATAATAGATAACCAGGATCATCATACATGTATATTAAATATTTTTAGAGGAATATTCATTACGTTATAAAAATAAATCTCAATGACAATAAAAGTTTTTTTCCTATTGAAACATAGAGAACAGTCCTCTAATCTGGTAAAATATCTTCAATGTATCAAAAAAAATTCTATTTTGTAATCTTTATAGACATACAATATAAAAAGTTGTTCTTCATAACCTAGGGAAAGGAAACATAATAATGGATGAGATCAGATACTTAATAGAGTTAAAAATAAGAGATATGAATCTATGATCACAAGAAATCATAAGATAAGAATAATGGTATATGATAATTAATATAAATTATAAAGTTCATAAGCAGCCTACCATAGATTATAAACATACGTTATTGGGTAAATATTTTCTTCCCATAAGTCCTGAATCATAAGTTAATAAAAAAAGATCCAAGAGAGATTGACAGTGGCATGAGATATATTTTTTGGAATTAACTTAAACATAGAAAATATTATGTTAAGGATAACCATCAATACATTCATAACATATTAGGATTTTGATAACCACCCTTATACATGCTTTGGGGTTGAGATGACCCCCTGTGTACCCTCTTTCAGGATTTGGATAACTAAGCATGTACCCTCATTTTTGGGCCTGTGCGATCCACCCTTGTACCATATGAGCTCATAGAACAATTATCATTACCCAGTGCATTTTGGGGAGATAGGTTGGCCACCAGTGACATAATATAAATAAAACATATGTGTTCCAAAATCTCATAAAACATTCAACCTATCATAAATATGAAAAAAAATGGTTCCATAAACATTTCATCATATCAAAACCTATAGAAAAGAGACAAGTTTCATAATAATTTCATCTTTTCATCATAGCATAACCCATAAAAAGAATAAGATTTATTAAGAGTTATATCATGGTATAACCCATAGAAGATAAGTGGATATCATAAAAATATTGTCATTATAAAAATAAACCATTTAGATAAAGAATAATAATGGTATCCTTATACCATATCCCAATAACATATAAATTATATCAAAGGATGTCATCTTAGATGGAGAATTATTTTGAATGATCACATATAACATTTCATAAGAAAAATAAAATTTCATGGAAAATAATAAAATATTTTCAAAATAATTTTTTTTGAAAATAAGATAAAAAAACATATACTGGAATCTTTAAAAATTATTTAAAACATTTTTTGAAAAAAATATCCCTTCCAATTTATTTTTTAAAAAAATATAAAACAATTTTGAAAACAATTTTCCTTAAAAATAACCTTCAAAACATATAAAGGAATATTTAAATATCATTTAAAAAATTTATAAATAAAAATATGCGTTCTAAATTTATTTTTTAAAAATCAAAAACATTTTTAAAAACATTCATAGAAAACATAGTTTTCAAAGAAAAATGGTTTTCAACTGAAAAGATGATTTTTCAAAAAAATGTTCTTTTAAAACTCTTGAGTACATAAAGAGAGGAAAATTATGATAACATGTGTATTTTAATGACATAACCAAAGTATAATAATATTCATGATTTTATATGGTGACATCTCATATGATTTTATCATTGAAATAATAATCCTAATGTGTCCTGATAAAAAAATAGATTGTAAGAAAAAACACTTATCACTTAGGTAACATTGAAATGTATGGACCATTTTGAATAAATTAAATAAAAAATAAATTATCATTGGAATAAATTAATTCATGATATTAAATATCATAGGGTCTATATATTCACCTCATAAAAGAATATAGATGCATAACATAACATTTGTCTCAAAGAAGTAAAATTGAGACAAAAATCCCATACCCATTTATTAAATTTTGAACCATAAAATAAATGAAAGATAGATCGTAAAATTGATATGTAAAAAATAATAGTTTTAATTATAATCATTATAATATACATTCATGTTCAGTATAAACAACACATAAAAGAAACATGTGGTTAACATGTCATGTGTCTCACAGAAGTAAAAAGTGCGATAAACATCCCATAAAACTTGTGTATCTTTTGAATTATAATACCCATGAAATAATAACATCAATATAAAAAAATAATTTTTATTAAATTATTAATATTAATGATATATAAGGTAATGTGGAATTATATATGCACCACACAAAAGAAACAAGTGGTGATCCTGGAATAAGCCTCTCTGAAATAAAAGTGAGACTAGAAATCCCCTTATCTTAAGTATTGACTTCGGTCGTACTCATTAAAACATCCTATTTAATAAATATAAATTTATTATACATATATTATATAACCATATTTTATATATCATACAATAAATTATTTTCTTATGACCTTTTAATACATGTTTATTAATAGTTCCTTGTAAAAGTTACATTTTTTGTAATAACGGCTTTATTTTGCATTTATGTTTTGACCTGTTATTTTTTCATATCAAATTGAAAATGGTTTAATAATATCAAAAATTTAAAACTTTATATAAATATAATATATATTTGTTATATATTTAATTATATTAATCTATAACATTTTTTGATTGTAAATGAAATACACCGTTCAGAGAGATGGTAGGAAGTATGTATATATAAATGATGTTTCTATTTTATTATTATATTGAACAAAATAAAATTAAATGATATATTTAGATATATTATAATTATAGTATAATTTTTAGGTCTTATATATCACATATATTTTTCAAACCCATCCTTAATATATTCTATGTAATGTGTGAACAAATTACATCACTTCGCGAGGCGGTAGTCCGTTGTACACATGAAGAACATTATCATATTCTCAAAAGTGTAAATCCAGAATTTATGTGTGATATAATAATTACATAAGAATAATAAAATCATAAATATCATAAATATGACATATTAACTATAAATACATCATTATTCCCAAAATATAAAGGTGGTAATGGAAAAATGAACGACATCTGTTGGTGGGGCGCTAGTCTATCATACACAAGAATGATGATTTCATAACCCATTTGATGGACACGGGTAAAGTTTGAGATCTTAACATTAATATAACAAAATATCACAATATGGAATATAATAGGTTTGTTATATAACAATGTAATAATAATAATTTTATGGGTGAGTAGGAAGAAATAAAAAAAATGCTTGTTGATGAACATTACCACTTCTTTGGGTATCGTCCTTAGAATTGCACTAGAGCCTTTATTGGTTGTGTTTTTTTCAAAATAAAACTTCTAGGATTAAGGGAGGGAATTTGGTAATTGATTTAGCCAGATTGGGGCTGTTCCAAATGGCTTGATATATGTAAATAAGTAGTGATAGTGAGTACCCTTTTATAGTAGAGTAAGAGTGGCTTTATTGTAAATACTCAAATTTATTCACTATTGGTCAGTCAATCAGACCTCAAGTTGATGAAAATATGATAATTAAAGTTTTTTTGTCATTTATATGGTATATCCATACCACCAAGACACAATGAGACACATGTTTTAAAATTTTAATTAATTTACTTTACTTATCCCAATTTTTACCATTTTGGTTTTTAGCTTTAGTAAGTAGTTTTATAACCTTGGTAATTTATCCTTTAAGATTAAATTAGAGTGATCCATATTATATAATTTATAACTAAAAATTATAAATTTTATATCTAATTTATAATATAAGAATAATATGTGTGTTTGGAATTAATTTTAATATAAACTAATGAAATTTGAAAAACGCCACTTTAACTTTAACCTTGCAAACATTATTTTTACTATTTAATGGTAAATATAGTCATTATAATAAAATAATTGGTACATGAATGGTACATGAATGGTACATTTATTTTAGTTAATTATTAACTAAATAAATAGTATTTTTCCATTTCTTAAACATTTAAATGAATTATTTCATCTCATAGAAATTAAATAAAATTATCGTGGTAAAAAACTCATTTATTTTTCAGAATAATACTTATAACATTACATATTTTTTTTCCCATATCACAATGCTTTATAGATATTAAAAGTAATAAAAGTATATTTTTGTATTTTTCTCTATTTAACTTAATATATAGGTCATATTTAAAGGAAAGTGGTATGGAACTTTCAAATTTCCGAGAAATTGGTGGCCATGGTATAAATAAATTCATTCAATAAAATTAATATTATATTTTAGGTATTTTTTATTCTTATCATTCTAGTTTCACCCATGATAAACTGATTTTTACATTAACTACGATAATTAATTTTTTTTGTATTCACAATCCATTTTGATCAAAAATTAGTTTACTAGAAATTACTTTTTTTATTATGCAAACTCTTTTAAGGAAAAAATTGAGAAACCAAGACAACTACACCACATCACCACTTAACCTGTCATGAACCAACCCAGGTCGACCCCAAATCGGTCACCCGAGTCGGTCCGTGGCATGGCCCGAGAGGCGTTCCCGATCCTCCCGGGCTGGCGACAAGCGCCAGGGCATCACAGAGTACACGAGGGAACGATTTCGCCCAATAAAAATTTAATAAGAGACAGAAATAAACAAACGACAATAAAATAAAACAGCCAAAAACATAACTAACCTGACCATGAACCCAAACCCCTCGTGATCCCAAGAGTCGCCCCACAAGCCACAAACAACTCTCGCCCACGGCGAGCAAGCTCAAGTCAACCTGCAACAGAAACTAAAAACAAGAAAACATTATAGGCGTGAGTATAAAAACTCAGTAGGCTAGCCAGATAAATCTATTCCCAAAGCACTACCATTAAAAGGAGAATTTACCAACTTCTAGTTTGAACTTCATTATAGAAAATATAGGTTTTCATAAACACACACACTTTCCATTTTGAAAACAAGTAACAGCCCATTGCCCTTTTTAATTTAGAAGAATTTTAATGTTGGAAGGAACAGGTGAATTGCATTTTAAAACATTTTGCGAACAATTAGAAAACCAAACTTTAGTCGTTAGTCAAAAATAAAATCATACACAACACACACTAAGGGCAACGAGAAAAAGTGGCACACCAGGGTCGGCATCCAAACTCGACCTCTCAATCGTCTGCCGTATACAAATAAACACTAAATGAGACATGGGTCGAACCTAGGAGATCGTGAACAAACCAGAACGTACTATACATGTGACTCATCCTGAAGGCATGCCCTAACTCGATAACGTCATAACGCCCTAACGCCCGGCATAGCCCTAAATGGCCTAACCGAGGGGCCCAATCCCCATAGCAGCAATAACTCAGTATTCCCCTGCTATGGGGCCACTAGCCAGTGCGTGATCTAAACTAGTGCAGCAATCGTTCTCAGATAATTCACTCAATATGCCAGGTTCCCATGTCAACACATATAATAAAAGAGGAGTGCATCCCTAATGTAAAACTAGTCAAGATGCACAAGCATCACATACTCCGCTCACCAAATCAACAAAAACAAAAGATCACTCCAAAGAGACTTTTCAAAACATTATTTTCATTAAAAGTACCAAACGGGCCTCATGTACTTGATCAATACCAAATCAATTCCAAAAGAAGGATCAGACGTCGTCACATTTAAAACCAGAAAACACATTTAAAATCTCATTTAGGTAGACCAAATCACCATTTTAATTCTGAAGTGCAAACATAAGGGCCAAAGGGGCATTTTCAATATTGTGCAACAGCTAATCATGAAAAGAAAAGCTTTCGGTACGATGCAGAGAAAGAAGCAGTTCCAATTCCAGCAGTATAACTACTCTAGAAATAATAATATTTAAATACTACTTCCAATTTGATGAAAATTTATTAAATAACAAGAAATAAGTAAATTCTAAATTCAAAGGAAAGTGCAGTGGGAACCTACCTCAAATCGCAGCTCGAACACGGTGATGCGAAACGCCTCGCACAGATGTACAAGTACGCGCAAGCCGATGGTCGTGGTGTTGCGGAGTCACCTCGCCAACACGCTGCAATAAACGCATAGCAACTAAAAACACAAAACCACTTGACTTAAAACAATTCAAATGAACAAACGAAGCAAAGACCATTTTGACATGCTTTCAAAACACAATGCGCACCATCTGCACTATTTAATAACCCACTTTAAAATTTATTAAACCATTCCAAAGACACCCATGACCTTACACACCCAAATCCCCTTCAACACTTTTGTTATGATCATCCGCACATCCTCAACAAGCCAGAATAATAATAATGATAATAATAGTAATTATAATAATAATAATAATAATAATAATAGTGATAAAATAATAATAATAATAACAAGATTAATAATGAAAATAGCATAAAAATAATAATATAATAATAATAATATTAATATGATAATACTTATAATAATAATAAATATAATAATATGATAATAATAATAATAATACTATTAACATAGTAATAATAACAACAATCTAATAGTAATAATAACAAAAATAATATGACATAATTATAATATTATCATAATCATAATAGCAATACTAATATAATATAATAATAATAATATTGATAATATATTATTAATATTAATAATAACAATATAATAACATAATAACATAATGTAACAATGATAATAGTATTAGTAATGGAAAAAAAATATTAATATTATAATATTAATAATAATATTATTATTAATATGATAACAAAAAAAACAAAACGTAATAAAAATAAAATGAAAAGAAAGAAGAAGAAAAAAGACTCACAGCGGAGGGGGTCGAGCGGGGTGCAGGTCGCGCTGGAGGCGCGCGGGCGGAGGCCGGAGGGGAGCCCGGGTGTGCGGGACGGCGGAGGAGTCGGGGGAGGGAGGCTGGACGGGAGGCGGGTCAGGAGGCCGGAGAAGGGAGGCGCGGCCGGAGGGAGTGCCGCCGGAGGAGGGTGCTGCTGGGGCGGCTCGGCCGAACGAGCAGGGCGGGTGAAGGGAGGTCGGCGGGTGGAGGCTGGGACACCGGAGGAGGCCGGAAGAGGGAGGCGGGATGGGAGGCGGGGACGCCGACTGGGCCAGGGAGGCAGCCGTGCGGGGGAGGCCAGGGGGAACACCGTCGGAGGAGGTGCGACAGCCAGCGGCTGGGAAAGGAGGGGGTCGGGTCGTGCACAGCGAGGGAAGGAGGAGGCGCGGCCGGAAAGTGAAGGAGGACCGAGAGGGAGCGGTTCGCGCGGAGGGAGAAGAAAGAAAGAGGGAAGAGGGAAAGAGAGAGGAGGGGAAGAGAAGAAGAAAAGAAAAAAAAAGAAGGAAAACAAAAAGAGTGGCGGCGCCTAGGGTTACGGGGAAAAGTGGGAGAGAAAAAAAAGTATGAAAGGGATAAGAAAAAAAAATAAAATAAAAAGAAATAAAATAAAGTAAAATGAAATAAATAAATCAAATAAAATAAAGTAGAATAAGATATTAAATAAAAGGAGTTTAATAATAATAAGAATAATAGTAATATTAATAATAATTATTATTATTATAATTACAAACATATATGCATATATATATATATAAACATATATATCGACGAACCTACATAAAAAAAGAAATTACAAACATACATATATGAACATACATAACATATTATAAATGTATAGACATATATAATCATATGTATAAACACATTTACGCATAAACATATAATGTTAATAAATATATATGCATCAGCATACGTTTATATATATACACATATACACATACGTATATGCATATTACGTTAAAAATAATAATAATAACGTATGAACATATATACCCATATACATACACATATATAATCATATATATATGTATATATATACATATATTAATCCACTCAACGAGCGAATTTAATTATGTTAAAACTAAAAGACCGCGGGGTACGCGCGCACTGCACGGTACCCAAGAGGATTGCAAACGGGCTGCGCATCACAACCTTATGGTGTTCGCGCACTATTCCAAACCATAAACTCATCCAAACATTAAAATTTCCAACTAGGACTCGCCCGCACACATGCAAAAACAACCGACGCCATGATAAATAAACTAAATAAAGTAAAATAAAAACAGGTGTGACAATTCTCCCCACCATAAAGCTTTCCGCCCCCGGAAAGCCATAACAAGATCAAAACCCCAAACGAAAACCGACGTTACTTTACAATTTAAAGAAATATCTAGAGAGCGACAGTAAGAGATTCTAAAACACTCCCTAAAATGGAAGCGATAATCCAAAAGAACTCATATAATATGAACGAATTACCCGCTAAGTGTCACTCGCCCCCAAAAGTGTGACCACCCCCAGTTGATCGCTTCAAAGGACAAAGAACTTTAACAATAGTAGATCCAGGCCCAACATACACCCACCTTAACACCACTCAACAGAACTCAACCAATTCTCCATCTTCAATTCAACCTTAAAACAAAACATCTGGAACAACGCCAATAAAACACGACGACTCTTTTGAAACCAACAAACGGGTCAAAACCACATCCAACACGTATCACTTAAAACCTTACTCCAATCTGACACTGGAACTCTCAAACCACAACTCCTTACCAAAAGATGAATATAAATTTTTTTTTTGTGGTTCCATATAAGACCAACCACAACCCAACCAAAACCTAGAACAAAAATGGGAGATTGACATGGGAAGTCCGAACGGACTCCCCACCATAAGAAACAAGATAAACTGAATTTAGCGAGACCCGTGATGGGTATCCACACCATAAGAATTATGTCAGTTCCTGGAATAGGACCAGAACGCCATCACCTGAGTCAAAAAAACATGATCACCAGAATTTTCAACATGGGGAGGTCGAATGGACTCCCCACCATAAAGCTTCCGAGAAGAGAAGAATAGGAGGACCTCCCGGCATTATCACCAGCCATCACTGCCCACGGGTGGGAGGGGGGGCCCTGTCCAACACACCACCCTCACCCGAAAAGCATAAAGCGAGCAACTCTTAATAAATGAGAGCAACGACATGATCAGACAGTTATTACACATAAACTATGAATAATGAGGAAAAATGATTCTGACTGCGCGCACTTACTGAGAACAACACCCTACCGCAAAACTTCACCTTTCGTTGGAGCTCCCCCGACTACGCGCTAGCTTCACTCCGAGGCCTGTGGCTGGAGCTCTGATGAATGAAGCATCTTCCGGCTTCACAGTCAGGTTTATGAAACCCCAGAAGCATGACACAGAACCATATTTTTTTAACAATCACACATCCATAAGACCAATGTCTTAAAAGAGTTCAGCCACAACCATTCTTTCGACTGAAAGAAAAGAACACCCCAAAAATGTACAGGTAACGACTACTACATCCAAGAAACATTACAAGAAGAAAACATCAAGCTCATCCACCAATATCTCCCTACTCCTGCTGATGGGCTGAAGTGACCTTCGACGATCCAGGTCTGGCTTTAGCGCGCTTCTTGGAAACACCTCGGCAAAATCGCTTCAAGTGACCCATACGTCCACAGGTGTGGCAGGGTCTTGGAGCACTTGGACATGTCGGCCTTTTGTGACCCTGCCTACCACACTGGTGACAGATCACAACATTGCACTGTGAAGAAGATGACTGAAGGTCTGAAGGCCTCTTGATTCCTCTACCAGCACCACCAGCAACAGGTCGTTTCTTACTCTTCTTACTAGCATCATCTGAAATGCTTCCCAAATCTGGAGGATTCGCCACCTCATGTCCTCCTACTAGCTCAGCTTCAGCAAGAAAGGCTTGCTCGACAACATCCGAGAAGGTGGTTAGGTTGAGCTCTTCCACTCTCGAACGCAGCTCAGGTCGGAGCCCAGACTCAAATTGTCGAGCCTTCCCATGATCATTCGCAACAAACCACTGATCATACGGAACTAGGTCTAAAAAATGTCGATAGAACTCCAGTACCGATTCAACGCCCTGCTGGAGACAACACAACTCCATCCTCTTCCTCAGCTTCGTCAACTCAGAGAAGTGTTGTTGGATGAATGATGACTTGAAAAACTACCATGTCAAATCTTCCCCAGGCTTGTTTCGAGACATGGACTTCCACCATTTCCAGGTTGGACCTTCAAGCATGAAGGTATCCAACTTCACCTTTAATGACTCAGGTAGACCAATGGAACTGAACTTCCTTTCAATCTTCTGCAACCACTCCTCTGCCTCAAGAGGTCCTGCTTGTCCATAAAAGAGGGGAGGGTTCAACTTCCGGAACTCCAAAACATAATCGATGGGCTAACCAACTGGAGGATTAACTAAGGATGCACCACCTGAAGATGCACATTTAGCATCCATCGATCCTTCGTGGGGGCGAACACTACGGAACAAAGAAACGAGGAACTTGATCAAAACATAACCAATACCATTTGAAATTCAACATTACTCAATGAGTTTCAAAATGAAGGAAAAACCCATTCACTAAAGGGGAAACTAGTAATGATGGTTGACTCGACCATATGGTTGGCGGCCATACGTCAGCCATACCATCGTCACTGAGAGCATTGTAGGGTGAAGTCTCCGGCTCCACAAGGCTTGCCAGGCCCTGTCAGCTCACGAAACTACTTTCCCAACTCCCTTTTCATTTCCCAACATAAAACAATCCAGAAGACCCAAAAGACAGTAACAACCCAAACATCTCATGGTAACTCGAGGTTTAGAACGAGCAAGGGTTCATGACGTCCTTCCCGTTCCAACACCTCGAGTCCGAGCAACTTTACTCCCTTTACCATGACAACTCCAAATAGCAATGGGAACTCTGAAAAACAAGGTCTGCTCAGGAGCCGACCTGCTCTAATACCATTTTGTCACGAACCAACCCAGGTCGACCCCGAATCGGTCACCCGAGTCGGTCCGTGGCATTGCCCGAGAGGCGTTCCCGATCCTCCCGGGCTGGCGACAAGCGCCGGGGCATCACAGAGTACACGGGGGAACGATTTCGCCCAATAAAAATTTACTAAGAGACAGAAATAAACAAACAAAAATAAAATAAAACAGCCAAAAACATAACTAACCTGACCACGAACCCGAACCCCTCGTGATCCCAAGAGTCGCCCCACAAGCCACAACCAACTCTCACCCACGGCGAGCAAGCTCAAGTCAACCTGCAACAGAAACTAAAAACAAGAAAACACTATAGACGTGAGTATAAAAACTCAGTAGGCTAGCCCGATAAATCTATTCCCAAAGCACTACCATTAAAAGGAGAATTTTCCAACTTCTAGTTTGAACTACATTATAGAAAATATAGGTTTTCATACACACACACACTTTCCATTTTGAAAACAAGTAACATCCCATTGCCCTTTTTAATTTAGAAGAATTTTAATGTTGGAAGGAACAGGTGAATTTCATTTTAAAACATTTTGCGAACAATTAGAAAACCAAACTTTAGTCGTTAGTCAAAAATAAAATCACACACAACGCACACTAAGGGCAACGAGAAAAAGTGGCACACCAGGGTCGGCATCCAAACTCGACCTCTCAATCGTCTGCCGTATACAAATAAACACTAAATGAGACATGGGTCGAACCTAGGAGATCGTGAACAAACCAGAATGTACTATACATGTGACTCATCCTGAAGGCATGCCCTAACTCGATGACGTCATAACGCCCTAACGCCCGGCATAGCCCTAAATGGCCTAACCGAGGGGCCCAATCCCCATAGCAGCAATAACTCAGTATTCCCCTGCTATGGGGCCACTAGCCAGTGCGTGATCTAAACTAGTGCAGCAATCGTTCTCAGATAATTCACTCAATATGCCAGGTTCCCATGTCAACACATATAATAAAAGAGGAGTGCATCCCTAATGTAAAACTAGTCAAGATGCACAAGAATCACATACTCCGCTCACCAAATCAACAAACACAAAAGATCACTCAAAAGAGACTTTTCAAAACATTATTTTCATTAAAAGTACCAAACGGGCCTCATGTACTTGATCAATACCAAATCAATTCCAAAAGAAGGATCAGACGTCGTCACATTTAAAACCAGAAAACACATTTAAAATCACATTTAGGTAGACCAAATCACCATTTTAATTCTGTAGCGCAAACATAAGGGCCAAAGGGGCATTTTCAATATTGCGCAACAGCTAATCATGAAAAGAAAAGCTTTCGGTACGATGCAGAGAAAGAAGCAGTTCCAATTCCAGCAGTATAACTACTCTAGAAATAATAATATTTAAATACTACTTCCAATTTGATGAAAATTAATTAAATAACAAGAAATAAGTAAATTCTAAATTCAAAAGCAAGTGCAGTGGGAACCTACCTCAACTCGCAGCTCGAACACGGTGATGCGAAACGCCTCGCACAGACGTACAAGTACGCGCAAGCTGATGGTCATGGTGTTGCGGGGTCACCTCTCCAACACGCTGCAATAAACGCACAGCAACTAAAAACACAAAACCACTTGACTTAAAACAATTCAAATGAACAAACGAAGCAAAGTCCATTTTGACATGCTTTCAAAACACAATGCGCACCATCTGCACTATTTAATAACCCACTTTAAAATTTATTAAACCATTCCAAAGACACCCATGACCTTACACACCCAAATCCCCTTCAACACTTTTGTTATGATCAGCCGCACATCCTCAACAAGCCAGAATAATAATAATGATAATAATAGTAATAATTATAATAATAATAATAATAATAATAATAATAGTGATAAAATAATAATAATAATAACAAGATTAATAATGAAAATAGCATAAAAATAATAATAATATAATAATAATATTAATATGATAATACTTATAATAATAATAAATATAATAATATGATAATAATAATAATAATACTATTAACATAGTAATAATAACAACAATCTAATAGTAATAATAACAAAAATAATATGACATAATTATAATATTATCATAATCATAATAGCAATACTAATATAATATAATAATAATAATATTGATAATATATTATTAATATTAATAATAATAATATAATAACATAATAACATAATGTAACAATGATAATAGTATTAGTAATGGAAAAAAAAATATTAATATTATAATATTAATAATAATATTATTATTAATATGATAACAAAAAAATACAAAATGTAATAAAAATAAAATGAAAAGAAAGAAGAAGAAAAAAGACTCACAGCGGAGGGGGTCGAGCGGGGTGCAGGTCGCGCTGGAGGCGCGCGGGCGGAGGCCGGAGGGGAGCCCGGGTGTGCGGGATGGCGGAGGAGTCGGGGGAGGGAGGCTGGACGGGAGGCGGGTCAGGAGGCCGGAGAAGGGAGGCGCAGTCGGAGGGAGTGCCGCCGGAGGAGGGTGCTGCTGGGGCGGCTCGGCCGAACGAGCAGGGCGGGTGAAGGGAGGTCGGCGGGTGGAGGCCGGGACACCGGAGGAGGCCGGAAGAGGGAGGCGGGACGGGAGGCGGGGACGCCGACTGGGCCAGGGAGGCAGCCGTGCGAGGGAGGCCAGGGGGAACACCGTCAGAGGAGGTGCGATGGCCAGCGGCTAGGAAAGGAGGGGGTCGGGTCGTGCACAGCGAGGGAAGGAGGAGGCGCGGCCGGAAAGTGAAGGAGGGTCGAGAGGGAGCGGTTCGCGCGGAGGGAGAAGAAAGAAAGAGGGAAGAGGGAAAGAGAGAGGAGGGGGAGAGAAGAAGAAAAGAAAAAAAAAGAAGGAAAACAAAAAGAGTGGCGGCGCCTAGGGTTACGGGGAAAAGTGGGAGAGAAAAAAAAGTATGAAAGGGATAAGAAAAATAAAATAAAATAAAAAGAAATAAAATAAAGTAAAATGAAATAAATAAATAAAATAAAATAAAGTAGAATAAGATATTAAATAAAAGGAGTTTAATAATAATAATAATAATAGTAATATTAATAATAATTATTATTATTATAATTACAAACATATATGCATATATATATATATAAACATATATATCGACGAACCTACATAAAAAAAGAAATTACAAACATACATATATGAACATACATAACATATTATAAATGTATAGACATATATAATCATATGTATAAACACATTTACGCATAAACATATAATGTTAATAAATATATGTGCATCAGCATACGTTTATATATATACACATATACACATACGTATATTCATATTATGTTAAAAATAATAATAATAACATATGAACATATATACCCATATACATACACATATATAATCATATATATATGTATATATACATATATTAATCCACTCAACGAGCGAATTTAATTATGTTAAAACTAAAAGACCGCGGGGTACGCGCGCACTGCACGGTACCCAAGAGGATTGCAAACGGGCTGCGCGTCACAACCGTATGGTGTTCGCGCACTATTCCAAACCATAAACTCATCCAAACATTAAAATTTCCAACTAGGACTCGCCCGCACACATGCAAAAACAACCGACGCCATGATAAATAAACTAAATAAAGTAAAATAAAAACAGGTGTGACATAACCACTGCACCTCTTCACCAATTCACCATTTCAAGACATCACCACTTAACCACTGCACCTCTTCACCAATTCACAATTTCAAGACATCACCACTAAAATTCACACAACTTCACGGCTTCAACCGCCAAAAACATGGCATCAAACAACTCAAAAAAATTCAAACATTAAAACAAACAAACCATCATAAAATGTGTCAAAAAAACCAAAAAGAAAGTTTAGAAACCACGAACCAGGGAACACAAAAAAAGAAAATATGTGCAACCCTCAGACCAACTTCTTCGATGGCCCGCCAGTGCGACCATCGACACCAGCCCAAATCCACAAACCTGTTAGCGAACTCCGAATGGAGTTCTCCCAGACCCTCCTTGAAACATGAAATGGACAAGCCATCCACAATGGATGATGAAGAAACCAGAACAAGAAAGGCAAATCCATCCTCAGCTGCACCCTGATCCATAAAAACCACAGCACCATCTCCAACACAATCAACTCCGCAAAACCAGAACCAAAACCGAGCACCTTCACCTACGTGCCTTCCCAAAATATCCCAACGCTACACTAGATTCATCCCCATAACCTGCAAAGAAAAGAACATGAACCTCCCCCCTCCAACCCGCACTGAATCCGAAGTCAAGCCTCCCCAGAAATAATGCCAAATCCTTCCCCGGTCTGCAGCAACACTGACTAAAGACCCCAAATCCAAAACCAAAGTCGACCCCCAAAGAACTCCAGATCTGTTGCCAACAAGCAGATCTAGTCCGTCGCCGAGACACCGGAACTAACTCCAGCCGAGGGAAACACTATCATCGCCATGCCAAGGATTCACTGGATCTATTGCAAACCCAAATCTATCGCCAACAAATGAAGCCATCCCAATGATGATCAAATCACCAGATCTATGTCCAGCCGAGGGTGAAACCACCATCGCCACACCGAGGACGCACCGAATGAAGCCGAGGTCGCACCTGGTTTGGCACCGAGCCAAGGGCGAAGCTGAAAAACCAAGTCCAGATCTGTGATGGATGAAAACATTGACACTGAACAACCGAGACGAGCCAGGGGAGGGAAGAAGATAACCCGCTGTAGAAACCCTATCTCGAGGAAGGGGGAAAACGCTGTTGCCGCTCAGAGGTGTTTTATCGATCAAAAATTAATTTGACCTTAGAAGAAATTATAAATTATTCTGATTCCAATTATAAAATCCATTTTCTAAAAGTATATTCAAAGAATTAGAAAAAATAATTTAAATTTAATCTCGAAGATGCGATGAGAATGCGGGTTTTTAAGAGAAAAAGTTCAAAAGTTTGAAATGTGTTTTTATCCAAATTTAAAATGAAATTATTTACATTGAAATAAATTGGTTTTATAGCTATTGAAATAAAATAATGTTATTTTAAAACTATTTCAAAATATAATTTAATTTTATAAATAATATGAAAAAAGTTTACATTCAATTAAAATTTTGTATTTTTCACTTTTCATGAAAAAATGAAACTTTTTAGAAAAATACCAAAAATTAAACCTAAGTTATTTTTGAAATTTAGAATTTAAATATGAATATTATTTTAAAAAATTAATTTTCTAGAAGTTTCAAAAATTAATTTCATTATTTTTTAAAATTCAAATAAAATCATTTTGTTGAAAAACAAGTATTTCTGAAACATATAATGACTTTATATAAAATTTTGTATTTTATTATAGATATTTTTATTTATATAAACAACAATTCTTAATATTTAAAAATTAATTTTTACTTTTCATATTAAAAATTATAATAACTATGTTATAACGGTTGTGTTAAAAATATATGATGGTTTGTTAAAACATAGTGTTTCGTCTAGTGAAGAAAAAATTAAGTGTCTTGTATATTCTAAGATTAACATGGTGTTTCAAGTAACACAGGTCAACAATGATATTTAGATTAATCTCAAAAAAGGAAATCCTAAAAAATCATGGTGTTACTATCATGGTCAATTTCTAGAGGAGACATGGGATTGTGAGTCTGATGTTCTAGCGTACTGCCTTGAGTTGTTCGTTCAAAACCACAAGAGACCTTTATTATGAATTTTGAGTCTTTAGAGGGTGATAATTTTAATTTCATTTACTTTTAAGGTATGTTAATTTTTAAATTATTACACATGTTGTCTTTTTTTCTTACACGAAGGTGCATCTTATGGGTAAAAGTGTCTTAGAGTTGGTTTTCTAAATGATTAATACTATTTGAGATGCTTAGTGGTTGAAATAAAGAAACCAACTAGCCAGTGGTGTTAACCTTCCAAAAGAAGGTGCATATATGGGGATCTATAACTTTTCAGATGCCACCAGCCTATTGATGGATAAACACCATCCAATTGGTGGGGCCAACAATGTGTCGGTGGTTCCCAAACATAAATTCCATTAATGGAATTTTGGTTTCCTTACAATAAATTTGAATATTAACTTAAAACATGCCTTATTCAATCCCATTTGTGACCAAAATCTCCTGAGGTTCTCTCCCTTGGTGTTCTACAGTCCCTCTTCCTCTCCTCTTGGGAACATGAAGATTAGATCAATTTAGTGGAATCCTTCAAAGTAAGATCTATTTTTTCTAATCCTAATTCTCATTCTTTATCTAGAATTGATCAAGGAACCATTCTATGTTGTCTATATATATTAATATCAACCCAGATATATTATATAATTCATTCCTGATTGATATATTTGTATTGGATTTTGACAATCGAGGACCAATCCATAATCAATCTTATATCCATCATTTACGACAAATCTCTTTGGATAATTTGAGATGGATTCCAACTCTTGGAATAATATATTACTTGAATCCAAATTATATAAACTCTATTATGATTTTTTGGTTCTTATTTTAATGATATTTTTCCAATGGGGAAGATCTACGTGTCATCCCATGATAAATCATGGAAATGGGAATCAATATGCTAAAGGTAGGAAGTCCTTACAATCATGGGTCATTGTATTAAATTATTTTACATGGTTGGTTTGTGTTCATGTGCCTAGTGTAGAAAACCTTTCATGATATGATATTTTTGGAAAACAAGGTTAGCCCTGGAGACCTTTGTTTGGTATTACTTGTGTGTTCCTTGCTTTGTCACACCTTATATGTGGTCATTTCGTAACTGCAGAATATTTGATATTACATGATTATTCCTTTATATGTTGTAAATTAATTACATAATTTTTCATAGTTTTGGAATATATTTTGTTAAATATTTTTCACCAATATTCTATTTAATACATGTGCATTTGTGCATAGCCAGAGGAACCTATGTTTTAGTTTTCAGGTAGATTTGTCGACATGATGGACTTAGTATGTCCTTTTGGTGGGGGAGCATGTATGGAATGACTCATAGATTGTGGATCTATGTAGATGATGGATAATTATATAGATTTTAATGTGATTAGTGAAGGGTTTTACTTAATTATAATAACAATAATCAGAATATGTAAAAGTAATTTAAACTAATTTATAGGGATCTCCCATGTAAGTTAAATAAAACTAAATAGAAAATAAAAATAATGAAACTATTTTAAAATATGTGTACCCTACACCAAAGAGGCACATCCTTGACTGCACATTATTCAATTAAATTATAATGTGCTAGATAAAGATCAAAAAAATTATAGAGGAATAATTTCTCACTTCCAAAGTATTCCATGGGATAATTAGAATCACAAGTCATACATGCGGGATTATCAATACTCCATAATGTACTATCATATCATGATTTAATGGAGTTAGGATAAACATAGCATCTAGTCCCTTAATGTTTTACCAAGCATCATGAAAGAAGGCACATGCAGACCATTATATGGAAGTATGTTTTTTAAATACCTTAAGAAAAATCCTCAATAGTTCATCCATTAAACCACTTATTTAAAATGTATGAGTTAATTTAATAACCATTCAAACATCAAATAAATGAATTTACAAAACTACCTTCACATTACCACTCTTGTAACATATTAATCAATAAAATATTTAAAGTGAGTTAAACTATTCAAATATTCACACTCTTAAATATTCGGATTTTTAAATGATCAAAGATTGTAACATGATTTAATTCTCATTTCATGAATACATATCTATATACCATGAAGTCAATATAGAAATTAATCGTATACATATTATAGCTTTATAGAATAACCCCTTGAATCCCCACTTGCACTAAATCCTAGTAGACTTGGTGTCATTTCACATTATATTATATCATATACAATAACTTCTGAAACTATATCCAAAAATCCTTTTGTATATCTTCCCAAAAACTTTTAGAAATATATCATAGTCTTCTTGTTGTATCACATCATAAGAAAAACCTTGGGAATTTCCATCTAAAACACTTTTGGATTAACTCTAAAATAATTTTAGAGTCTCTCTCTATCTGAAAATAAATCTCCATTTACTCAACCATAAAGAATGTCCCATAGGACTTTAAAACATTAATAACAATTTATAATCTCTTAACACATACATGTAAGAAAATATATTCCTCTACAAAAGAATAAATTCAACTCAATATATAAATAAATTTAGGGTTACCTTCATCAAACACATGTATCTCTATACTTGTGTTCACCAGTTTATATCATATAAAAATGTACCTTATTTTATTTTCTATTTGTCCCATAAATTGAGTCAACATGGGACATAGAACATGCCAATCCTATATAGGCAACTCATCCATTCTCTATTCTTAAAGACTAGACTGATTTGATCGATGAATTCATTACATGTCGTTCATCCTTATCAATAAGCTTTTAATATGTCCCTTTTCTATATAGATAAATAATATCCAGTTGTGGCCTCACACTCCCACATTCTATCACAATTGAGGCCCATATGTTATAATCCTCGTATTATAGGGAAAATACTATCTTCATTAATCTCAGACTAGAATAATGATCAGAAATATGCCAAAAACACCTATATTAGCTAAGTCAATATGTTGACATATGTATGTAGGGTATTAATGTGTAACGATTATTAAGATAGGTATCCCACCAAAATTAGTTAATGGGGATACAAATATGATTCATACACCCCTAATATACCAAATACATATGTATGACACTCAATGTGGAATAATTGTTTTTCATCTAGTGCACACAAAGATTCATTTTCTTTGTTTTTTCCCTAATGGTCGTATTCTGTATCACTAAAAAATAATCCTACTCCCATTGAACTAATCATTTTATATAACCAATAATACTTGACGATGATCCCCAATTATTAATAAACATAAAGGCTTACTCTGATAGGTCAATTATCATTTCACTTTATGAAATTTATATCTATATATTAATTTATATTTCTAATGTGAAATAATGATAAAATAAAGGTTGATTTAATATGATAATTATAATATTAAAAAAATATTTAAGAATATTTTACAAAACCAATATAAAAATAGTTTTTAATATCATATATGATAAATAACTAAATCTGATTAATTTTTTATACACTTTTTTTGGTATTTTTAACAAATTATGTCATATTTAACTCATGTCACATAACTATGTGACCATCTAATAAGACCCTCCCACTAAAATATTTAGTGATAAATATCAACGAAGTATGATAGTTTAATTAGTGGTCAGACTTAGGAATCATATTCCGAATTTTTCAAATTCATGAACATATTGAAACTTCTTAACTTCACAACTTCAAATTTTATGGTTCCAACTTCTGTTATCTACTTAGAACAATTTCTATGTTTATTTTCATCATCCTTAAACCCCTATTACATAAAACAATTTCCTTGAAATAATGAAAATACATGAATAATTTTTTACTAATAAAAACTAAAATATAATATTAAAATCATATTGGAAATATCCTTTTTTACATTTACCATACTAAATCTAAATATACATAGTCTAGCCTCTTAAAACTACATTCTTCTGAGAATATTTTACTCAGATTAAAAAAACTACATTTTTTGTAAATTGAACTTATTTAATTTTAGTAATAAATTTTAGAAAATAATATATTATTTATATATAATATATGTTTTTTTATATATTTAGAACATTTTCATTTTAAAAGAATGCTTTATTAAAATATACCACCAGTGGGTGGCCAAAAAAAATTCATTCAAAATTTAATAAATATTTGGATAAACATTTTAACCAGGAAAAATCATTTTTACCAATATCTTATTATCAAAATATTTTATAGAAATTGATGAATCATAAACCATGTGTATACATTAAATCATCTCATTCTTGTTCATAATAAATCCTTATTATCAAAAATCTTCTCTCATCACATAAGGAATATGTGAAGAAAATACAATTTTTTATTTTTATTTTTTTACTTTGAGTCATCTATGCTTTTTAAAATCCATTATATTAAAATCCTTGATGTAATAACTATTTGATTTATATAATTAATATAAACTATAAGTTTCATAAATTAGTAATTTTATTTAACTCCTTTATATTTACAACAATTTTTAAAATTTAAATTTTCTATCAAATACATTTACAAATAAAAGAATTAATTTCTATAACATCCATACCTAAAATGGAAATTCCTTGGAGTTTCAAAAATCCCATTAGTTATATCTTGGATTATCAAATCATATTGAATTTTCACTCTTCCTTCCAAAATACCCTAGGATTCAATAAATTAGATTGGCTTCTTGAAGAATAACTATTTAACTGTTTAGTCAAATTTTTTACTTCTAGTTCTAAATTTTACTTACTTTTACTATATATAAATTTCCTTAGAACCCAACAATTATATTTCTAGTTCATATATATCACCCAAATTTTTTTAATATTAGTTAATTTTTCTTATAATTCAATAATATTTTAAAAACATTTACTTAGAAGACAATATGATAAATTATTTAACCTTAAAAACATATTTTTAGTCTCCCATAAAGCGTGTAATAGAATTAAAAGAACAAAAAATAGTTTTTACTAAAAATAAGAATCTTATTTCATTTAACAAATTATGGTTTCTATTCTCTTATTAGGAGATAAATGAGATAAAAATACACATATTATGATAAGTTAATTCAAGATAAATGTATCAAAGTTATGAATGTAGTAAATTCTTTGATCCATTATATGAAAGAAAACTTCTTGTTTTTGTTCTTTTCATATTTCCACCTTTTATATATTAAGATAAAATTGTTAAAAATATATTTGATATCTTATATATATATATATATATATATATATCAGAAAAAAATAATTGTTTTTAATAACTAAAAATATTTTAATGAAATATTTAATCTCAATAACATATTCAGTCATATTTATTACATGAGTAGATACTAATATTCCATTGGTCATTTTTCATTGAATGTAATCAAAACCCTAAATGAATCACTCTACTTCCAAAAACATATAGATTCAGTTTTTTTTTAAATATTGTTACGTTTCTCAGGAAAGAACTTTTCAAATATATAGAATTTTCTATAAGAACATTTCTTATACCACCAATATTGGTAAAATATTTTTTATAAGTAACCATTTTTAGTAGTAACTAATATTAAAATTCTCCTTTTTAAGAATTATTCACAATATTTTTCTTGATGATGATGATGATATTACATACAATAGAATATTTTCTCATATGAGTATCATGTAATATAATAATTCAATAAAAACTATTATCAAATGGCCTCCCAATAAAATAATTAACCCTTTTAAAAATAGTTCATATCCATTAGCTAACCAATATCAATGTTTCACCATGACTCACACTAGGTATCTTGTAAATTATCCATGTATACATATGGTTGAAAAAAATCAATCATATCGTATATGAATCTGGGATAGTTTTCTAGAAAAATATTTTTTAATCCATTATATCAATAAACCCAAATATGTTACTCTGTTATCCTTACAATCAATGCTTTATAGCTAGTGTAACCAAAATAATATTTCATGAAAATAAAAATAAAGGAAGATCAATGGATACTTCTCAAAAACATGAAAATACCATCAAGATAATTCCAATACACTTATAAATTACTTTCCATACACAATATCATATAAGGGTACTTGTGTTGTTCTCAAATATAACTGATTAAATAAATGTGGTCATGAAAAGTCTCTTTAGAAGGAATATCACATTTAGTATTTAAAGTGGGATTTTAATCTCACCAACTTTTATCATGTTCTTCCCTTTATGTATGCACGATTTTAGTCATTTAGTTTTTAATCCTGTTCCCTCCACCAAAACAATATATTTGAACCATATTGACGTGTAACACATTATACGAACCATGAGTTTCTATTACTCAACCAAAAATATTATTTAACTATATTTATATGTATTTTATTTCATTTTATGTATAATTTATATGAACAATTAATGTAATGGTTTAAAATTATATGATATTGAAAATGTGAACATGAGTAATCCCAGATCGATAAATAGCCAATGTCATTCACTTTTCTAGACAAGGCTTGAGCCTTTAGGTAAGTAGGTAGTCTGTCCCAATGTCCCCCTACCTAAGGATACTTTAATTAAGTGATAATACATATAAACATAATTCAACCACCTAATATGGAAAAAATATATTCAATAACTAAATTAATGTGAAAAACTTCAATTAGAAACTAAGTTAAAGGTAGATGAAAAACTAAAAAAATTAACATTACCTCACATGTAATATATGGATATATCCTAAAAGTAGGTTAAAATTTTAAAGTAAATCATAAAAAATATTCTCATTTCATAAAAAATTACTAAACATGAATATAATAGGGTTTCATAAACATTTATAAAAAATTCATAAATTAAATATACCCATAAACCATTTTATAATTTCATCTTTAACATTATAGACATTATATAATTTTTAATGTAATAATTTTATACTCATTCCAATATGAACTATTTCATTTTAAAAATTATATGACATTTCCTTTTTAAATATATGATATTATATGAATGATACACTATTTTTAATGAAATTTATATTATATAAACTTATTACATAAAATATGATGTACTTAATCATTATTTAAACCTTAATAATATCAACCATCAAACCACCTTTTTATGTGGTTTAAATAATATCCTTATAAATCCTTTTTAATTTGAAATATTCAATTTAATTAATTAAGAAAAATAAATAATTTAAATATACGTATTATTATATTTCGGCATTATTTAGTTATTTAAAACCCTTATAAATTATTTCATATAATTTCTAAACAAAAACTTTTATTTCTAGATCATTATTCATTCCATATAATTTTTTTAAAAAAATTAAATATTAAAATATTGATTTTTTGGAATATTTAATAACAAATGTTTGATAATAATTTAATAATTGATTATAAAACATTTATAATTAATTAATTAACATTTTATTAATTAATAAATATCCCCAAAATACCTTTTAATTTTAATGTATAAATATTTTATAAATTATAAACAAAATATAAAAATATAAAAAAATTACGCTTTTCTATTAACCTATATGTAATAGGGAACCCCTACATAAAGGTAAACTCTATAACCTTCATGTAGGCCTTATGGAACGGTGGCGTAAAGGTAAAAAAAGGGTTAAATTTATGTGGTACAGAGAAATCCCACTTTATATGGGGAAAACCATTTTACATGGACATGGATTTTAGAAAATCTCAACTACCTTTACATAGAAAACATTTAAAACAGAGCATTACCTATATGTGAACTCCTTAACATCAAGGTAATACCTATGTTACCTTTTATAGATACATTTCATGTAAGGATAAGTGTAACATCCCATTACCATGATTAAGTTATTTACCATCTCTTTACTTGTTTTCCACTTTTATTGGGTGTATCTTGGGACTCCGGACTCATGATGGATAGCATTTCCTGGAGAAAATGACATAAATTTTAGGTATGTATAATTGGTTGAATTAATGTAGTTTGGGTATAAATATCTTAAAATATTTATAAGATTCACCTTGAGTTCAGAAAATACTGAAGTTGGTTTTGGCGTTTTCTAATGGAAATTGGTCTTCTTGTAGTCTACAGAAGAAATACACACCGTGTAATGGGATTACACACCGAGTAATGAATTTTGTAAATATTTCATGATATTGGTACACAAAAATAAAGGATTAAATTCCATGTAATGGTTTTACAATATGTAATGATGAAAATAACGTTTTTAATAAAAAAAGTAGATGGGTTTTTAGTATACTTGAGTGTCGTGGATTACACAATGTGAAAATGGATTACACACCATTTAATTTTCATGTGTTTGGATTTTAGGATGTTAAAGAAATTATTTCTCATTTTATTCATTCAAAAACTCCTTTATCATGTCCTTGAAGCTCTCCCCACATGATTTTGGACACCTCTGGCCCTTTTGGACCATTTTGTTTGGTGTTTGGTCATCAAGGTTGTGCACATTCTCTCTCAAGGTAAGATAATTTTTTATATTTTTTCATTTACTTTTATCATGGTAATACCATTTCATTTCATTATTAGATAGGATGATCTGATATGATGTTTCTTTTAATTATTTTTAAGATTCATCATGTGATATTATTCTTTGCATTGATCCTTAAATGGTTACATTGCAGCGGATGTGTGTTCTTTTAGATATGTTGTTAATTTTATTCCCTTCCAACATTTTTAATCATTGGATTAATTTTGAGATGTATGAATTGATTCTAGGGCCTCTATTATTGTTGTTATGTTCTTCCTTGTTTGGGGATACCATTGTGGGCTTGTGAAACACAAGTTTTTAGGTAGGTGGTTTCGTATTTTTCATGTCTTGGTGAACTTTATTCATATAATTTTCATAAATTATTCTATAAATTAAATGGAATGATATATTGATTGATTTTTGTGAGTATAAATGATTTTTGTGAGTATAAATGATTTTTTGAAAAAATATGGTTATTCCCTTGTTTTTTGTAAATGAAAAGGTTTTTTTCTAATAATTGTGAAAACTTTTACCAAATGGTTTTAAAATCATGGTTTGATAAAATGGTTTGACGAAATGAATTGGGAAATATAGAACATGGGAAGCATTGGGTACATTATTAGAATTTGTAGTAGTATTTCTAATCTGTTGATACTATTGGGGGGTGTTCACTCATGGGGTGCTCTCCTTCTATTTATTATTGTTGTTCTAGGGATATGGAAGACTCTATTCGCAGGTTTCACTTTCCACGGTGTTACTTTGCAACCTAGATTTGATGTATATATCGAGGGGCCTACTATGGATGAGGTTATCTATGATTGAGGTTTTTGGTGTCCTAGTTATCCTAACCTATTGTGATCCATTGCATGATATTACCTGTTTGTTGGATTAATTGTTCTTCTTTGGATTATATGGTTTTGTTGTACTGCTAAGGATTTGACATGATATATGATACATTATTTGGTTAGTTTTGATATATTTTCATTGATATACATATATGAAAATATTTGAAATGTATTAACTTCTTGATTTGAAAATGTAGAAAATAATGGAAATTAAATAGTTTTATGAAATTTTGAAATAAAACTGTTAAATTTTACATCATGACTTGATTTATTTAATGTTTTTCATGCCTATATTACTATATAGAGACCTCTTATTTAACACCTAGGTGGGATCCTACTAATCCTATTAGCTTACACCCAATTCACCCATTCTACGGTGTGTAGACCGTGTTATTTCATTCAATACAAGGAAATTAATGGTGTTGTAGTGAGGGGGTGTGGATTTCTGTCTGCTAGGTTTGGGTAGATGGTAGAGAGATTGTTGGAGTTTTCCCACACCATCAGATGCATACTATTGGATTAGTTGTTTTGTATTTTTCATCCTTTTCAGTTGGACTTTTCTCTTAGATATTATTTTTATAACCTTTTTTGTTGTATCAGTTCCATTATTCTACTTCTTCTATAATATATGTATTCATGTTTTATTCCACTCATTTTTTGTATTTATTTCATGTTTTCTACTTTAGGTTGTTTGAAATTGTTCCCTCTCTTTGTTTTTTATGCTTGGGTAAAAGACGCCAACCTGTGAGGATGAGAAACGCCCATCAGGTATGGAAACATTTGGTTTGGGTACCAATGTTGAGTGGATATGAAGGTCTTTTTTATCATAGATTGGTATAAAAGGTGGAATATCCTTAATATTCCCTATATTATGAAATTTTTTAGACTAGAGAAAACATGTTTTGGGACATAATATGTAGGTTGTGGAGGGTTCTTGGTCTAATATTATTATAAAAAGGCTCAAGTTACCATGGAATGTTGGGTTATGTGTCTCTTATTTTGAGTTCATAATATTAATATCAGTTTTTTGTAAGGTTTTCTAGTTTAAACTGAGATTATTCTTGAGTATAATCATTTCTTCAATTTTGGTGTGTAGAAGTATGCCTTCGAGATGTGTTCGGTAGGTTCCACCAGAGGGTTAAACTGATGCTCCTCAAGGGAATACTTTTATAGATCATAAGTTTATCAATAATATCAAGTGGGTAGTTCATGTTGAAGTCCAGAATATATAGAAAGTTCAAAACATAGTTCTTGAGGAACACCCAAGTGTTTTAAAAGAAATGTATTGATCGTGGGAGTTCTTGCATGAGAAGATAGCATCTTTTAAAGGTACAGATGAATCTCAAGAGGTGGAGGAATATCTTGATAAGATCGTATATATATTTTAATTCCAAGATACAGCTGATAGTATCAAGGTGAAGTGTATGGAATTCAGACTTCAGGGTCCTAGTAACCAATGGTGGGATTCCTTGATACCAAAATATTGGTGTGTGGGCTTGGACTGTAAGGGTTTCAAGAATCTATTCTTTCATTAGTTTTTTCTGGAGTCATTGATGATGGTGAAGTCCCTATATTTTTTCTCATTGTAACATGGAGAGTTTTTGGTGTCACCATACACTAATCAGATTTTTGAATGGGTAATTTTGCACAGTATGTGGTAAACAATGACTATCAGAATGATCAAAAGTACCTGCAAGGGTTTTGACTAGATATCAGATCACCTGTATTTATGTTTAATCATTCAACTTATGTGGAGATATTAGAAATGGATAATATGGTAGAGAATAATATGGAATTCAAGCATGGATATTATTCATCTTCTCTTCCACCTAGTGGAGGCTCTAGTGGTGACCATGGAAAAAGACTTAGTGGTAAGATCACCACAGGAGTTGTTGAGGTGGTTCTTAGAAGAAATCGTCCTTGGAACCTTCAGTTATAGATACAAATGTCCCAAAATTTCTATTAGTTTGGTAAGGTTGGGAACAAAATGTATTATTTTACGCATTTTTAAAATATATGTAACATTTCTAGATTTTATGGTCATCTACAACATTTATGTTAGGATTTTTCTACACCTAAATATAGTCAAGGATCATCTGGTATAAAGGATACTGAAACAAAATCATATGCTTGAAAGACTACAGGGATCCATCCATAGGAATTAGGAGTGAATCACATTCATAATTAGATGAGTTTTCGATGGAGGTGGATGTGGGTCCAACCATAGTGATAGGTACCATGTTTATTCCATATTTAGTATCCACTACTTTATTTGATACTAGTGCTTCATACTCATTTATATCAATACATTTTGTTTTTATGATAAAAATTCCAATGGGTCTCATGTCCTTTATAGTGGAGATAGCTATAAATATTGGGAAGAGGAACGAATAGGGGTTTTGTGTCCTTTTTCACCCTTAATAGCAGATGTAGAGCTAGTATGAGATATTCTCATTCTTGATCTATATTTGTTTGACATCATCATAGGTATGAACTTTATTATCTCTCATCATGATGATGTTGACCATTATCATCAGCATGTCTTGTTTATTTCAAGTGATGGGAGATCATGGATGTATCATGGTGATTGTGATCTATGGTCTAGTTGTGGAAGAGCCTTCTTCCTAGAGCCTAAGATTTTTTTATCTACTATAATAATTAAGATCAACTAATTTTCTTCTACATTTTATCTTCCCACTCTTTTTTCAAGCCTTTCTTGATGTTTTCACAAATGATTTCTCTTGTCTTCCTCCAGAGAGGGAGGTAGAGTTTACGATTTATAAGGTTTGAATTCTGAAACTGATTTTGATACCTTCTTATCGTATAGTACTAGTGGAGCTAAAAGAGTTCAATTTTTAGTTGGATCATCAGATTGTGAAGTTTTTTTGCACCCTAGTGTTTCAAATAGGGTATACCTTATTCTATTTTAGAAAGAAGGAATAAAATTAAATCCTATTATGTGTAGATTATCAGAAGTTGAACTGGGTAATGGTTAAGAATATGAATCATTTTCCTCGAATGAATGATTTATTTAATCAGTTAATGGGGAATAAGTAGTTTTCAAAGATTGATATTAGGTCGAGTTATGATCAGCTCCTATTTTTTGAATGAGATACACCAAATATAGCTTTTAGGAGATGGTATGCACATTAAAAATATCTTATGATATCTCTTAGTCTGACTAACGCTCCAATAGTTTTTATGGATTCAATGAATTATATATCTCATTGGTATCTCTACACTTTTGTAAAAATGTTGATGGATGATATATTGGTTTTTTTAGTATTTGACTGAGATAATAAGAACAATTTGAGTTTGGTTCTCACAATTGTGAGGTGTTACTATAGGTATGGTAAGATTTCAAAATAATATTTTTAGATCCAAGAAGTGAAATTTTTGGGGAATGTGATTTCTGAAAATGTCTTATCAATTTATCCTAATAAGGAAAAGACTATCTTTAAATAGAAAGTACCACGGAATGTATTTTAGATTTTGAGATTCTTTGGTTTTTCACAATATTATCAATGGTTAATCAATGATTTTTGAATGTTGGTTTAACCTTTGACTTCTTTTACCAGGAAAGAGGTGAAATTCACATGGTATGAAAAGTGTCAGACTTATATCAATGATTTGAAATGAGTTTTGACATCAGATCCTATTTTTATTACATGATCCTTTTAAAAATTATGTGGCTTTATGTGAATCTTTGGTTTCTTGTTTCATTTAAGTGATCATGTGGTGGCATATGTCTCTCGTTGGATTTAATTTCATGAGAATAATTTCCCCACTAATGGTTTAGGTATTTCCATAGTTATCCATGAACTTAAGTGTTCGCAATGCTATATATTTGAGAGAGTTTCATAGAATTTTATGAACATATGTGTTTGAGTTATATCATTTCACAGAAATATTTTAATCTCAGATAGAAAAAATTGTTGAATACTAAAGACATTTAACTTCGGCTTCACCTACTCCCTAGGGATGGGGAATGTTGTTAGAGATGCTATAAGAAAGAAAGCATCAATGCATGATATTTTGGAATTGAAGGAGGAGTGAAACCATAAGGGTATTTTTTATCAGTTTCATATGGATACTCAAGAGGATTTTTTAGGTAAGGTTCTTACTAGTAATAATTTATCATTATATATCCCTAAATCAATTCTACAGAGTCAATAATAGGATGAAAAGTTCATCAGAATTTGAGAAACCCTATATTATGGGTAGACCATTTCTTGTTAGTCTATCTTTTCAGATGGTATACTCCATTTTGGGGACATATTTGGTGTAACATCTCGCTCATACCCATTGTCTTGAGAAGTTGGAAGATAGATACTTGTCCTTAAGAAAGATCCCCAAGACATTGAAGGTAGTAAATAAATTTCAAGGGCTTCAGGAACAAGTGGGGCATGGTTTTCCCTTTTGAAAATAAAACAACCAACCAAACATACCATACCAAAAAAAACACTACATGATGCATGATATCAATTATAAAACCACTCAATGTAATACCATTATATCAAAATCAAACTACACAAATGTACCACAACAGAAGACTACAAAACCACAAAGTACATAGTTGAATAATAAAAAACCAATAAAACTCAATGACAACCACAACTCAAAATCTCCAACCTGCTCCATGCTCCAACTCCAAAAAAATAGTCCAAGTTTTACAAAGTGACACTAGGGAAGTGTGATACGTTACCATTTCTCGTGTCTTGATAAACCATATCTGCAAAAGCACCAAAGTGAAAAACAAGGGGTGAGTAATGAAATATAGTAGGCTTTACCCAAATGACTTAACTACTCATTACACTAGGAAATAAAACATTAACAGATTTATATAAAATAATTTATATAAAACAATTCCCAAAATAGTTTATATCAAAACATAAACAAGTTCCATAGTGAAAATGTTTTATCAAAACAACATCATGATCCAAAGTAAGAAACCAAACAATTACCTAAACCATTTCACACATTCCATTTTTCATAATCCATTATTTTCCACATATCCACACATCTAACCATGAATAAAACTTAGAGCATTCTATAATCACAATTGGTGAGTCAAACTTTTACTTATACATCACTTAGTGAACCTTTTTTATGAGGGGAAACTTAAAACCTTATCCATCTAAATAATTATTGGGGCAATTCTTAACCTTATCCATATCGAATTCTCCATAAACACATAGAACCATTATGCAAAAAACCAATGAAAAAACTTCTCAATCATTTCAATAAAACCAAAATTTTATTGAAAACCCTTTTAAACAAAATATTTCAATCAAACCAATATTTTATTGATAACACTTCCCCAAGATACAAAACTAAACAATAATTTTAAAATCAAGTTATCATATCCACTTCTCACAAATACTCCCAATTTTAACAATTATAAAATACATAAATTTCAAAACCAATATAAATAAAAATAATCAATTTGAAATCAAGCCTTCATATTCTAAATAGAGGAGTTGAGATTGAAGCCACGTACCTCGAATATTTGGAGAAAATGATAAACAACATGAAAAATATCCACAAAACTAGGTCGAATCTCTAAGAAACAGCCTTAGATATCTTCCCATACCATCAAAATGGAAAATCTCATTATCATTGGAATAAAATACATTTTATCTATCCACAACAGAATTATTTCTAAGAAACCAAGGGAGTAAGGGAAGTATATCTAAGGAAAACCACAAAAAACACTATTAAATATAACATACTATGATAACTGGGGTTCAAAGCACCATGAAACTCATTTGGTTCTACTATAGATTGATGGGAAAGGCTTCCTTGTCCCTTGGGATGAAAAAATCCCTATTTTGGGTTGAAATAGAGAAGAAAAGGGGTCTTAAAATACAAATCCAACCAACATCCATTTTTGTGGATCTTATTTTTAAATCGTACATGGTTCGTCGCATGGTTAGGAAAACTGTGTGCTAATCATGTTACATATTCTATCTCAAGGATAAGCCTCAAATTATTGGTTTGAATAATTTGAAAATGGTTCACCAACTATGGAAAATACCATTGTCCTATATTTCATGGTTTATCCTAGGTTGCCGCACAGTTTTGGACAAACTGTGTTCCTACTAATGTGCCTTTTCCGTATCCTTTTTACTCATTATGCACTGTTTATTGTATGTGTTACACAGTTTTCACATATCCTGAGCAACCATTAACCCTTGTAAAAGCCCATAAAACAGTCCAAACTTCTTCCAAACCCTCCCAATGGTCACTCAAACACTTTATATTCTTAAAAAGCATAAGTAAATGGTTACTTACATTTAAATGGGGTGATATATTCTCCCCTCCATTGGCCTTTCCTTTATAAAAAGTTGAAAACCATCATTTCTCTTAAAGAGTGTCATATATTCCTCTTTTATTTCCTTTTCTTATTCCCAAGAATCCTCCATAACATGACCATGTTTCCACAAAACTCACACTGGACCAATACTTTTTCCATGAAAAACTTTTTCTTACCTATCCACAATATGCATTAGAATGTGAACCATTGAATCATCTATATCTAGGTCAACATGATTACATCTGATCACATGTCCAAGATAAAGCTGATAATTTTTCAACTTAGATACATAGAACACATTATTTACAATAGTGAAATGTGGTGGCAATGCAAACTGATATGCCACGTCACTATCCTGATAAAATTTCTCAAAAGGGCCTATATATCAAGGAGAAAACATTCTATTTTTTCCAAAATGATGATATAAGATCCAGGTAGAGATCCTTAAAAACACATGATCACTCAACTAGAAGTACAATAACTATTGATGATGATATGCATACAATTTCAAATTACATTGAGCTGTATTCATCCATTTTTTAATCAACTGAATCTTACCCATTTCTCATGAACATGCCGTGAACCCAACTACTAAAGACTCTTATTTTTTAAGAATACAAAGTGGATAATGAAAATGATTCCCATGTGATTCTTCAAATGTATCCAAATGTATCAAGTCTTGATAGTTTTTTTTAGATGAGAACTCCTCAAATGGAACATTCCCTTTCCATGACCCACCAAAATCAAGTACACAAGCCCAAAACATATCCTCTAACAATTGTATCATCCATTCTGATTGGATATATATCTGAGTATGATACACCATACTCAAACTCAACTAAATACCAAGTTATTTTGATAACTATTTCTAGAATAAACATATAAACCTCTAATCTCATCCTGAGACAATTAAAATTGGTATTTCATTCCTCTTTACCACTTCTCATATATATATTATAGAAAAGTCCTCCACCATATGAGATTCAAGAAAAGGGATGAAATGATCCATATTTGTGAGTCAATCTAATATCACCTATATGAAAGCAGTTTTGGAACTATAATTCATAGACGTGTTACAAAATCCATGGATATATGCTTTTATTTCGAAATAAGAATAGGTAAAGACTACAACATACATGCTGGTTGTTGATGCAACACCTTAACTTGCAGAAAATTTTAGTATATTGAAACAAACTCATCCACTATCCTTTTCATAATAACCCATCAAAACTATGATTTCAATGAATTATAAATATTTAATATTCTAGGATGAAATCCCATATTTAATGGTGGTAAGTATATAGAATTTATTCCCAACAAAACATATGTACGACCATCAAATTTCTAAACCACAACACTGAACACTCATTCATCTTCCATCCCTGAATGTTCTCCCCACTATTTACTTTTTAACTTAGTGATTCACATGGTTAATCATAATATTGTGCCCCTTTAACCACGTCCACCAAATGAAAAATGAAAAAAAATTGGAGGAAAGGATGCAACTTAACCTCAGTCTTCCCATTCCAAGTGCATGTCAGCTAGGATGGACAAAAACTGCCACTCATCTGAAGCTTCTTTTTATAATTGAGAATATGACTTTGAACTTAATGAATTGACCATAGAATTGAGTTTTCCCAGTGTATAAATAACATCAAAGTAAAAAATTTAGATAAACTCCGTCCATATTCTTTGTCTTAGATTCAAATCTCATTGTGAGAAAATATGTTTCAAGCTCTTATGATCTGTAATCATAATAAATTTCTCACCAAAGAGGTGGTGAATCCATGTATTCAAGGAATGGAATATGGAAGCTAACTCTAAATCATGAGTTGGGTAGTTATTCTCATGAAACCTTAACTTTCTTGATCCATACACAACAAAATTATCTTCTTTCTTGAGAACACATCCTAACCCTTATCCTGAAGTATCACAATACATGATGTACCGCTATCCTAATTCTGAGGAAATAAAGAATAGTGTTGATGTAAGGATAACTTTATACTCTAAAACGAATTTTTGCATTCTTCATTTCATTGGAATTGAAAATTCTTATTTTTTAGAGTTTTCATAGGTGAATCTAATCATGAAAAATCAGGAATAAAGTTTTGGTAATAACAAGTTAGACTAAGGAAACTCAATATCTCGAAGAAATTATTTGGTGGTTTCCAAGAGATAATTTCTTCTATATTTAATAGAACCATAAAAACACCTCTTTCATAAATTTCATGGTTAAAAAAATGTACATACTATAACCAAATAACACACTTTGATAATTTGGAATACAAACAATGATCCTTCAAGATTCCCAACACTATCGCCTAGTTTTACCGATTCTCAACCCTAGTCCTTGAATACACCAATATGTCATCCCTAATCACCACCACAAAATAATATAGATATCACTAAAATATCATATCCATCAGTTCCATAAATAATGTTTTTGAATTTATGACACCTAAAGACATTACCACATACTCATAACATCCATATACACTTATTAAAGTTTTCTTTGAAATATCCTCCTTCAAAACCCACAATTAGTGATATCCTGGTCGCAATTAAATCATATAGAACCACTAACATCCCCTTAATTGATCAAATATATCATAAATACAAGGAAGTTGATACCAATTATTTAACATAACTTGGTTAATCTTATGATAATCCACACACAACCAAATGTTTTTATCTGCATATTTGACAAACAAAACTGGTGCTGCCCATGGAGACGTGCTCAGAATAATGAACCCTTTTATTTCCAGATCATCCAATTGTACTTTACATTCCCTTAATTATTTTGGTTTGATACCATAAGATGGAAGGTAAATATTAATGTTCCCTAGAAATAGATCAATTATATACTCTACTTCACTCATATGTGTAAAACATGATAAATATTTAGGAAAAATATCTAGAAACGGATTGGCCACTACAGGAAAATTTTTATTCTAAATATTGTCCATGGATTCCAATGTAAATGATGCCAACTGGAATGAGATCATTCCAACTACTATTTCCAAAAACCCTGCTGCACATACCTTCACATTCTTATCTCCTCAAAAGAGATGATTAATGGCATATTTACATGTAAAACTAATCTTTTGGTGTGATAGTCGATGTGATCGATGAACATAGTCAAACAATCTATAAAAAGGTTTATATCATAGACATACATCTAATGAATATATAAATATCATATCAACTCTTCTCCATCAACAATTATATCACTTTCTCTACACATAATGGCTCAACATTCTCATTAAACAATAGCGCTTTCAACTATTAACACAAAAGCAATCATCTCAACTTTTAATCTCAGTAAATCAAAAAAACAAGAATAAATAAAGTAATGGGATGCAACCATATAAAAGATATCTCAAAAAGGTAGAAATAAAAATAATCGTACCTCTCATCAAATATGGTATAGAATAATCATCCATGATAAACTTCTCAGATCCATACAATTGGTTACTCACTGCACATTATAACTTATTGACATGTGGATATTTCCCTTACTGAGGAGTCATGGTATTTTTAGAATCACCCTAGAATGATCTATTCTAATAATGATATTGATTCTTATACCCTCATCCTGTCAAGGTAAAGGACACCTAGTACACATGAGAAGTTTCCCAAGAACCCGATCTTAGAGAACAATGAAAATATCATTGAATATGAGCCATATTATTGAAATTGAGGCATGCTCTAGGTGGTTTCTTACACTCTCACTTCATGTGGTTAAATGAACCCCACTGGAAACATCTATATTTTCTCTTGGGTCTTATAGGAAAGTTCATCGATATAGCTGTCGAATTCTGATCCATACTCTCACCTTTCAAATAGGTGTCCATCTTTCACTTTCTTCCAGCATTAGATTTCCTACCATTTCCTATACGTTTCAACATAATTCCTCCACCTGTAGCTCATGATATTTCTACCATCACCATATTGACCATCTTAGTATAATCTGTAATACATAGCACATAAGTCTTTGAGTGAATCTCCAACCTCTACACTGACTCAAAGATTTGGGCCTTAAAGAATGCACTAGTAGCAACTTTATTTGAAAAGTTAACTAAATTTATGAATTTATAAATATAATCTATGATAGAATTATTTTACTTCTTTAACCTAGAGAATTCCATCATTCTTTTAATTCTAAACATGCGAGGATATAATTTTTTTTTCAAAAATTATTCAAAATCATCTTATGCAAGGCATTGGCCTAATTTAGTTTAAATAGATAAATCCCACCATTGGAAAGCATGATCTTCTAGAACATAAATTTCTATCTTAACATTCAGCTATGCTAGTGAGCCAAGGAAATCAAAGATTTAATTCATCCTATTCATCCACACCTATGACTTTTTTGGTTCTTAATAGCCCAAAAGGATAGGTTGATTCTACTTATAAACTTGGACAGAATAATCCACTTTCATTGGATCATACATCATATTCTCTATATTAATATCCTGAACCACTAGGATAAACTCTAAACTAACTATTGGTTAACTTATGGCTTAGGGGAAACCACATATTTAAAAGATTATTCCATTTGGTTCCTACAATGCCTATTGGGATCAATTTTCTATTCAATCAATAAACTCCTTAAATCAAACTCTTTATTAATTGAAGGATTAACATTTCAAATTCTACCAAATCAATATTATCACTACAATTCTTTAAAAAATCATCCTTTTCCATGTTCAACCATTTTTTAGAAAAATCACTATGATTTTGAAAGTAAAACCATTTTCAAAATACTAAAGCCATTCCCTTTTTAAAATCTGATATTTTAAAAAAAATTAATCTTTTTAAAAATCAACATCTATGCACCCAAAAATCATAAAACATTACTCAGAATGAAGTATTCACTCTTAGTGGGAATTCATTTCTATAATGCATTCCATTCTCGTCTCATTGGATAAACCCATTAAAATGTGATTATAAACCTTAAAAGTGTCTCCAAAACACCTATGTACCCTACTCTTTGGTAACATAAAGTTAAATATAAAAATATTATATATGTATTTTTATGCTCTACATCTCAATTTCCAATGATCCTACTCATTTATACTAACGTAAAACAAGGAATATACCATAATGATTTTCTACTCCATGACCCAAAAAAATAAAGAACACTTGTTAGTAAAGGAACAAACAAGATGATACAACTTGTAACATCCCACACCTCCTTATTATCTTGAGAAGTTGGTGGAATGCTGAATGGACTTAAGAAACATCCATAAGATGCCAAAGGTTGATAATAAAAGAAAGGGTCTTCATGAACAAGTAAGGAATGATTTCCCATTTTGAAAATTAAAAAAAATCGAACATACCATACTAAATAAACCAATGTATGATTTCTGATATCAAATGTAAAACAACTCAAAGTATTACCATTTTATCAAAATCAAATTTCACATGAGTACCATAGTGGAAGACTACAAAACCAAAAAAGTACATCGTTGAAGAATACAAAAGCAAAAAAGTCAATGATAAAAACAACTCCAAAGCTCCAACCTTCTCCATGATCCAAATCCACAAATGTTGTCCAAGTATCACTAAGTGACACCAGAATAGTTTGATAATTTACATTTTCATATTTCCTAACAAATAATATATATAAAATCACCAAAGTTCTGAAGTATGGGTGAGTAATGAAACTGAGTAGTCTTTCCGAAAATAACTTCTCTACTCACATCAATATGATAAAAAAAAGTTACCACATTTATATAAAACAGTTTATATAAAAAAATTCCCTAAATAGTTTATTTAAAAATATAAAAAAGTGTCGCAACAAAATATTTTTCTAAAAACAACATCAAATTCCAATGTTAAAACCAAAAATTTCTCTAAACCAGTTCAAAAATATCATTTTAGCATAAGAAATTCCTTTACACATATCCACACATCCTACATGAAACATGGACCTCCCTATACTCATGAGTGCTGAGTCATCCTTTCACAAATCCATCACTTAGTGAAAAATTTTTACAAGGTAAATCCATGACCCTTATCCATCCCAATAATGTTGGGGGGACTTATTACCCTTACCCATACCAAATTCAAATGAACACACACAACCATTAGGACAAAAACCGATGCCAAGATAACCTTTTCCACCATTTAAATAAAACAATACATTTATAGAATAACATTTCAAAAAAACCATTTCAATAAGAAAATATTATTATTGAAAACACTTTTACATACAATAACACCAAACAATAATTTGAAAATCATCATTTTAAAATCAAGTTACCAATTCCACTACTAATAATAATGCTCAATTTCCAAAATTCTATAAACTGTCACCAAAGTGGGTTTCCCAAAAAATCACATAAATTTCACAACTAATTTCAATCAAAATAATAAATTTCAAAAAATAATTCATATTCTAAATAGAGGAGTCAAGAGTAAGTCCACCTACATCAAAAGGTTTTGTGAATATGATAAACAATATGAAAAAATCCTATGAAACCTGAATGAATATCCAAAAACCCACCTTAGTTCTATAACCCTAGAATCAACAAAGACAAATATCATCATATTTAGAATCAAATACCACATATCTATACAAACAGAAATTATATCTATGAAACTAAAAGATATGGAGAACTATATCTAAGTAAAACACCACAAAATTATAAACGATAACATACCAAGATAGTCAGGCTTCAACACACTAAAACATTACTTTGGATCGGCTCTATATTTATGGGGAAAGAATGAATGGCCTTTGAGAGGTAGAAATCCAGAGTTTGGGTAAAATGGAGGAGAAAATGGGTGTTAAAGCACAAATCTGAATTAGATACACTTTTTGTGGATCTTGTTGTCAAACTATGAATGGTTAGTCGTATGGTTAGGTAAATTGTGTGCTAACAGTACACTAGATTTTTCCTCAAGGTGGAGCCATGTGTAGTTGTCTTTCATAGTTAAAAAACCATGTTCCAACCATTAAAATTCCCATTTTATCATATTTTACAGTTTCAACTAGGCGGTTGTAAGGTTTGGATAAACTCTGTTTCTACCCATGTGCCTTCCCCTTTGTGTATGTCAAATTATTCATATTTTCCTGTTGTTGTTGCATTTTTTTCCATAACTATGAACCAACTTTGATAATATATAAATTCCCCCATAAAATTTCAAACTTCTTCCAAACCCTCCCAAACTTCTCCCAAACACATTATATACATAAAAATATTAAAGAAAGGGTTACTTACTTGAAACTGGGGGGTGCTACATTTAGATTCCCAACTTATATGAGGATATCAGTTTTGTTTAACAATAATTGTTCTTCATGGAAATTTATCTGGTCATTAATAATATGTATTATAAAATGAGAAAGTGATTTTGGTTGCTTGGTATGAAGAATAAAATTTTTGATTGTGTATCTTACTGTTAAACCAGCCAACAAATTAAGGAAAAGAAATTGAAACCTTCTGGTTTGATCTAGCCTCTTCTAGTTCTGGTTTGGAAATTGTAAAATGTATCCATAGATTTTTTTTATTTTATTACCACATACTCTCTAAGTGAGGAATTCTATCTGGGTGGGGATTGATTGGTTGAAAAAGTCATCACATTTAATTCTGATTAGGGACACCTCAACATTTGTAGATATGGGTAAGTTGTATGTGCAAGTGATCATGAGGTATAATGGGATTCATTCTATTATTGTTTCATATAGGGTTCCTAGGTTTACATTGAAGTTCTATATGGGTCTTTAATAGGTGATGGAAACTTAGGTCAGATTGAGTAAAACCTACCATCCACTAACAGACGATCTGAGATAGTATTCTATTAAGATCTAAGAGGATATTCTCTATTCTTGGGTCTTGTATTTATATAGATCATAAAATAGCCATCTGGGACAGATTGGGTTTGCTTATAATAATTGATATGAGTCTTTCATCAGAACGGATAATTTCAAGGACTTGTATGGATGCATGTATATATCACCTCCTTTTTAAGAATAGTTATACATATACTCTATGGTGGGACCAAGTGTGAATTATGATATATTTGTGAATATTTAGGATATAAGTCAATGTCTAGTAACAACTCAGAATCGAAAAAAACTTAAGTGGATTAGTGGTGTCTTCCTTTGGAGATTTCAATAGGTGACCAAATTTTCATGAAATTTTATTGTGGCTGGGTCACCATGATCTCGGAAAATATGGAAATATGGATCCAATATATGTTGGATTATTTAATGTCACACAGTGGCTTGGTAAGTTTCTTATCTATTGGAATTTCTTGTTCAATTGGTAGAAATTCATGATTTTCCCATATAACACATCTCAGGAAATATCATCTTGATCCCTATCATGCTCTGAGTTGTGAAGAGATTGATTTAGATTGAGATATTTCTATTGTGGAGAATCTAGTGGAGATCATTGATATAACGACCCATACTTTACATACATTTTTAATACTTCAAAAATTGAAGCACACTTATTACAACATATGATAAAACTACAAAGGACCGTATAGGTATAGTGCCTTTAGAAACTGGGAAACATAAACAACTGGTTCATAAATCTTCTACAGTGTCTCCCATTTATTTCATCATATCTAGGGTCCCTTTTAGCATATTCTACTTAATATCCATCTTCCTGACCTGGGGAAAAGAAAACATAAAAGGGTGAGCTCAAATGCTCAGCAAGGCAAATAAAGGAAATAAAAATCATATCATATCTTTTTAAAAATCATAACCTGCAAAAGAGATCATAATATCTTAACATGGAACAAATCATAGGAGTGAAAATGAGATCCCCATAATCATAACATAAAACTTGAAACTTTGTGGCATGCACACATAATCATGGAAAATCATTTCTTGTTAGTCATGACTCATCACCAAGACTATCTTAGTGGACAAAGTCCCTTTCTGAACCTAGTTCACTCCTCGTTTCAGTCCTGTATCACTGAACCGAAATAACCTTCCGTTCCAGCCATGTCTATCTCATGAGATATAAAATCTTTACCCAATGCATTGGAGGGAGATATAGGTCCCACCCATCTTATAATGAATCCTTTCTTATGTGTTCCACATAATCATAAAACATACATCATCGCATAACACATGTAACAAAAATGGGATTCTTGAAACATCATGACATCATAAATAAATTCATATAAGATAAAGGAATAATTCCATCACAACATGATCAAATCAATGTAATAATAGGGATAAAAACAGAACCCTTTTATTATCTTATATGGAAAATAATTTTGATAAAATACTTGAACTCCATTCTTGAGGAAAATATCCTTTCTACTTCAAAAACATTTTTCCTTTCTTAACATGTCATACAACTTTAAACTAAAAGAAGTTGATTAAAAATAAACTTGAAAACTTGTAAAGGAAGCTTCTTGGAAATAATGTTTTAAAAATCCATTCATGCCGTATAAGTTAAAAAAAACATTCTTCGTACTTTTGTCGGAAAAGTCAAAAAGTACCTCGTACGGAAAAACGACAAAAGATTCCTTTCATATTCTTTACTAAAAACTCACCTAAGGGTAAAATTGGATTTAAACTATTGCAAGTGGATGGAAACAATATTTCATATTGAGGGAACATGGATGTGGATGATAAAATACACCCCAGTAAATACTTACGAATAAACAATCTCGGATAAAAATGAGATTGTGATATTTCCCTTACCTTAGGTCCGATTAGCTTTGTACGTGTCCGAAGCTCCTGTATAATGGTTTAAATAATGTTATTGACTTATTCCAGAATCATACATATTTATATGATATCATATATGGTCATATTATTAGCTTCTTGTTAGTAATATTTCATTGTTACTTGTTACTCGGGTCTTTATAACTTTTTGTTCTTATGCGTGTTTTGTCGAATAAATTCTTATTCTTATCTTTAGGTTATAGATAATTCATTTCCAGAATGGTATTAGTGTATTATATACCATATTCATTCATTCAATTCATTTATATAATCATTATGAAATGAAGATCATGTAGAACGAGTCGCATCACATCGTGGAGACGGTATTCCGTACGTACGCACGAGTGATGATATCATTCCTATGATCGTGGAATTGTATTGGAGTATATATATATTATTTCAGTATCAATATTACTTCATAATAATCATATTTAGTTACTCATTACACCATTATAACCATCCTTGTAAGGTGATGGTGGAAAATAGATTACACCACGGCGTGGAGACGGTATTCCGTACGTACGCACGCGTGGTGATTTCATTTTTCCGTAGGATGGATAGAAGGTGAAATAGGGTTGTTTCATATTTATAATAACATATCAGTATGTAAGTAATACTGATGTTATTACTTTATCATGAAACAACTAAATAAGAAGAAGTTGAAGAAGAAAGAAATTGAAAAGATCGGTAATGGATATTACCTCTTCTTTGGAACGCCTCTTTGAATCCTCCACTTAAGGAACTAAGATTGGTCTTTGGAGAAGACCAGGACCTCTAGGATTATTCTAGGGAAGTGGAGAGGAGAAAATGGCAGGGGTTGGCCGAGCTTGAGTGCTCAATTTGGTGTGAGGAGGAGGGGGAGGAGGTGCCCTTTTATAAGGGAGGAGAGGGGCACCTTAGGAATATCTCAAAATATTATTTTATATTAAAGTCAAAATCGGTTTATAATGGTTCCAAAGGGTCTTATTTCGAAGATAAAGTGGGGAAGGGTCGAAATACTATCAACCAATAAGATTTAGACAAGTTTAGGGTTTTATTTTAACCTTATCAATTAGATTTAACTCTAAGTTAATTAATTTAACTTTTACCGTGTCTTTTTGTTTTCTTTCACTATATGGTTAATACACTTACTATAACATGCCAAACGAACCCAAAATTGTTTATTATTAATATATATATCCTTATCTAAGTCATTTGGCCGAACTTTAGATTTTTAGGAATAAAATAACAATTAATAATATAATATTTGATTTAAAAACTATTTTGTGTCAATTTTGACACTATTTGATATATGATTTGTTTGAAAGTCATAACAGAATTATATGTTCGAAACAAGTTGATTAAATCAACACTAATATATAATATTAACCTAGAAAATTATTGGAATTCATAAAAAGTCTCAAATTACATTTATTTTGGTGTTTATAACATCAATTATGTCAATATTTCATTAATAAGATATTTACTGCATCATCTTTGTGTCATAAATAAATTATATTATTTGATGTCTAAAAATTACAAATAAAATACCATCATGTAGGAGATCTTTTTAGCTTTCTAATGAATATTTACAATCGAATTTATCTTATGTATAACCCCATATTAAAAATGATTTACTTATTAAACTTTGATTTTAACTATTTTAACCCTTCTTTAAATAAATTAATAATAAATGTCCTAATCTAATCCAAGTGGGCCTAAATGGTCATATTTTATTCCTAAGTTTGTTTTTGGTCGAATTACACTTGTCCAATAGAATTAGGACATGTGTTAGGGTAATATTAATATCATATTTACCCTTAGTTACCCTATTTACTATTAACCGCGGTAAAAAAAAGTAAAAAGTTACTATTCACCAAAAAATTATTTTCATCTCATTGAACCACATTTTAGTCCTTGATATTAACCGTGTCTCTCGGATTTTCGAAATTCCAATCACAGAAGCGGTAAAATTTAGTTTTATGCAAAATTCAGTTTTTAACCTACCACTTAGTGGTTTCACTATTCATCAAAAATTGAAAGTTTTCAGAAAAATACCAAAATTTCACCCTAGGCTAATTTCGATATTCTGAGTCCAAAAATGAAGTCCATTTTGAAAAATAAAATTTATAAAATTCCAAAAAGTGGTTATTACTATTCATAACGGCTAGTTTTAATAGCATACTGTTGTTTAGTGAAACTCGGTATTGCGTACGACGCAAGCTATCGAAGAAGGTCGTGATTGCGTGTAAAGCAAGCCAAGCAAGTGTTGTATAGAAAAAGATTCCTTTGATGATTTATATAACATAAAAGTCTCGGGTGTTACATTCTACCCCCCTTAAAAAGAATTTCGCCCTCGAAATTCGTCACTTTGCAACAAACAGATGAGGATACTTCTCCCTCATCATATCCTCAAGCTCCCATGTAGCTTCTTCAAGTTGGTGGTTTCTCCATAAAACTTTCACCAAGCGAGTGGTCTTGTTTCGTAGGACTTTTTCGCTACGATCCAGAATCTCTATCGGCTGTTCTTCATAAGAAAGATCTTGCTCCAGCGGTACAACTTCTGAGCTGAGTACATGTGAAGGATCTGGTATGTACTTTCTCAGGAGAGATACATGGAACACATCGTGAACTTGAGAGAGATTCGGTGGAAGCGCCAATCGGTAAGCTACCTTCCCAACACGATCCAATATTTCGAAAGGACCGATATATCTAGGGCTCAACTTCCCCTTCTTTCCAAATCTCATAACCCTCTTCCAGGGAGATATTCGTAAGAACACTTTATCACCCACTTCAAACTCTAGGTCTTTTCTTCGGTTGTCGGCATAACTTTTCTGTCGACTCTGAGCTGCTCTTATGTGTTGTTGAATAGATCTGACCTTTTCTGCCATTTCATCAACGAGATCAGGTCCTAATAGCTTTCTTTCCCCAACTTCATCCCAGCAAGTTGGAGTCCTGCATTTCTTTCCATAGAGAGCTTCATAAGGAGCCATCTGAATACTGGAGTGAAAGCTATTATTATAAGAAAATTCTACCAAAGGTAGGTGTTGATCCCAACCTCCTTTGAAATCCATAGAGCAAGCTCTCAACATATCTTCTAGGGTTTGAATTGTTCTCTCAGACTGACCGTCTGTCTGGGGATGATAAGCAGTGCTGAAACTCAACTCTGTATCCAGAGTATGCTGAAGACTTCGCCAGAACTTCGAGGTAAATCTCGGATCCCGATCAGATATAATAGAAAGTGGTACTCCATGTAATCTTACCACTTCCTTTACATATATCCTGGCAAGCTGATCTAGAGAGAAATCCTCTCTAATAGGAATGAAGTGTGCAGACTTTGTAAGACGATCAACTATGACCCAAATAGCATTATTGCCTTTGGATGTTTTAGGAAGTCCTGTGACAAAGTCCATAGTGATGTTTTACCATTTCCATTCGGGTATGGGTAATGGTTGTAACATCCCCTTAGACTTCTGTCTCTCAGCTTTAACTTTTTGACAAACCAAGCATCGAGAGACATATTCAGCAACATCTCTTTTCATGCCATCCCACCAGAAGTACTCTATCAGGTCCCTATACATCTTCGTGCTTCCAGGATGAATAGATAATGAAGAACTATGAGCCTCATCCAGCAGCTCTTTCTTTAATTCGGGGATGGGAGGAACACAAACCCGATTCCTGAACTTTATTATCCCATCACAATCAAGGTTGAATTCAGGAACATTTCTCACCTTCTTTTGTAACTCGACATCTTCTTTCTGTGCCTCTTTAATCTTCACATGTATAGATGGTTGAACATTCATTTGAGAAAGATAAGATTTTTCCCCTTCCATTATAATTCCAAGATCCATCCTTTGTAAATCCATAAATATTGGATCTTTTGTGATCCTCATCATGGATAAACTAGCATGGTCTTGTCGACTTAATGCATCTGCCACCTTGTTTGCTTTCCCAGGGTGGTAATGGATTGAGCAGTCATAATCCTTAATCAGCTCCAACCATCTTCTTTGACGCATATTCAACTCCTTTTGTGTGAAAATATACTTTAAACTTTTATGATCAGTATAAATATCACACCTTTCATCATAAAGGTAATGCCTCCAAATCTTTAATGCAAAGATTACCGCAGCCAACTCCAAATCATGTGTTGGGTAATTTTGTTCATGGATTTTCAACTGTCGTGAGGCATAAGCTATCACCATATCATTTTGCATAAGAACACACCCCAATCCCTTCTTGGGTGCATCACTGTAGATCACAAACCTTTCTCCACTACAAGGCAGTGTGAGCACAGGTGCACTGGATAACCTTCTTTTCAACTCCTTGAAATTTTCTTCAAATTCCTCTTTCCAGACAAACTTAACTCCTTTCCGAGTCAACTTGGTGAGTGGATTAGATAATCGTGAAAAATATTTTACAAAACGTCGATAATATCCAGCCAAACCAAGAAAACTTCGGATCTCAGTTACTGTTGTTGGTCTCGACCATCTTTCGATAACCTCTGTTTTTGCTGGATCCACAGATATCCCCTCTTTTGAGATTATGTGACCCAAAAATGCAACTTTTTTAAGCCAAAATTCACACTTGGTAAATTTGGCATAAAGCTTCTCCTTTCTCAGGGTCTTCAATATAATTCTCAAGTGATCTTCATGTTCTTCCTTGCTCTTTGAATAGACAAGAATATCGTCTATAAAGACTACCACAAATTGATCAAGATAGTCTCTAAAGACTCTATTCATTAGATCCATGAAGATAGCAGGGGCATTAGTAAGACCAAATGGAATCACTATAAATTCATAGTGTCCATACCTTGTACGGAAAGCCGTCTTTGGTATATCCTCCCTTTTGACCCTTAATTGATGATACCCTGAACGAAGATCAATCTTGGAAAAGTATTGAGCTCCGCGTAGTTGGTCAAATAAGTCATCAATGCGTGGGAGAGGATATTTGTTCTTGATAGTGATCTTGTTAAGTTCTCGATAATCAATGCAGAGTCTCATTGATCCATCTTTCTTCTTAACAAATAGAACAGGTGCTCCCCAAGGTGACGCACTAGGGCGTATGAATCCCTTATCAAGATTCTCTTGGAGTTGCTTCTTCAATTCCTGCAACTCAATTGGGGCCATTCTATAAGGTGTCTTTGAAATAGGCAAAGCACCCGGTACGAGTTCTGTTGAAAACTCAACTTCACGATTTGGTGGAAGACCCGGTAATTCCTCCAGAAAGACATCATCAAACTCCCTTACAATGGGCATATTCTTAATCGTGAGTTTCTCACCAACCATTTGAGATAAATAACCTTCATTTAGTGGAATCAATACCCATAAGATGGAAGAAATTTCCACTGGAAGGTTATGTTCATCCTTGCATTGGTATACGATCGTAGATTGATCTGGAGTATGAAATGTGACTTCCCTTCTTTGGCAATTGATATGAGCTCCATGTAGAGAAATCCAATCCATGCCAAGAATCACATCAAATTCCACTAAAGGAAGGATCACAAGATTTGCAGGAAGCACTTTCCCACAAACTTCGATCGGAGAAGAATTATAAACTTTTGATGCGATTGATGTGCCATTAGGTGTTGTCACAGCTAACTCAACATCTAATTGTTGAGGTAGTACGGTGATACCCTTAGAAAAGTCTTCAGAAATAAAAGAGTGGGTGGATCCAGAATCAAATAAAACATTTGCTACTTTAGAGTGGATGGTAAGTGTACCTTTCACCACATCGTTATCGTACTCCACATCGCTGATAGAAATTGCATGTGACTTTCCTTTGTCTTTAGCCTTAAGATTTTGTTGACGTCGACCATCATCATCAACCCTTGGATTTGGGCATTGATTGGAATAATGCCCCATCTCCTTGCACTTGAAACATTGAAGTGTAGTAGGTTCATTCTGTGTATCCCTTCCTTTGTTTGCATCATTAGACATCTTCTTCCCATTATCACAACATTCAAATTCCCGATGACCTTCTTTTCCACATTTAAAACATTTACTTGTCCCTTTAAGACAACTCCCTCCATGTTTCTTTCCACACTTTGAGCATAAGGAAAAGCTCATCTTCTTTTCCGTGTGCTCTTTAGATTTTTATTTGAATTCCATCTTCCTCTTCTTATCAAACCCATGTGACTGATGCGTTACTCCAATCTCCATCTCGACTTTGAGAGCACATCGAACGATTTCCTCATAGCTATTGAAGTCCCTTATGGCTAACGCCCTTCGAAGACTTGGTTTTAAGCCACTAAAGAATCGATCGATCTTACTCTCAGGTTGGATAATAATACCAGAAGCGTACCTTGCAAGTCTTGTAAAATTTGCTTCATAGGTACCAACAGATTCATCATCCCTTTGCTTCAGTTCAAGAAACTCTTTCTCCATCTTTGTTCGGAGAATACGAGGGAAGTACTTATTGAAAAATAAGTTCTTGAACTCGTCCCATTCCATAGACTCAATTTCATCCCTTTGCCTCGTATTCTTAACAAGATTCCACCATTGATCAGCATCTCCTTCCAAACGATACACTGCTAGGATGACTTTATCATGTTCAGAACATTGAAGAACTGAAAATATCTTTTCAGTAGTACTAATCCATTGTTCAGCAACTAATGGATCAGTAGACCCGCTGAAAGAAGGTGGACGCTGCCTCATGAAGGATTCAACAGAATGTTGCTCCCTCCTTTGCTCGTTTGGAAATCCTGCATGATTCATAGCTTGAGAAAGTTGTGTGAGCATGGCTATAAGATTTTGCATTCCAGCTCCCATATCGTTTGGTTGCTCAGGGGGACAATCATTTCATTGCCCATCGCATTCCGCATTAACACGGTTCCTTCGGGTTCCAGCCATTGAGTAAAACCAAGAAGAATAGTGTGAGCAACACTAATTATAATAGGAAACCACATAATTCAAGAATAAAATTTTCATGCTTATGGTCTTATCCTAGGTTATTCAAGGCCATTTCTAAAACACTAAGATTGTGTACTATGCTTAGACTTATCCTTAGGGTTCTTACTAAGGATTTCACATCCTAGTTTCCAAAGGTTGACTATACCTTTCCTCTGATACCAACTATAACGACCCATACTTTACATACATTTTTAATACTTCAAAAATTGAAGCACACTTATTACAACATATGATAAAACTACAAAGAACCGTATAGGTATAGTGCCTTTAGAAACTGGGAAACATAAACAACTGGTTCATAAATCTTCTACAGTGTCTCCCATTTATTTCATCATATCTAGGGTCCCTTTTAGCATATTCTACTTAATATCCATCTTCCTGACCTGGGGAAAAGAAAACATAAAAGGGTGAGCTCAAATGCTCAGCAAGGCAAATAAAGGAAATAAAAATCATATCATATCTTTTTAAAAATCATAACCTGCAAAAGAGATCATAATATCTTAACATGGAACAAATCATAGGAGTGAAAATGAGATCCCCATAATCATAACATAAAACTTGAAACTTTGTGGCATGCACACATAATCATGGAAAATCATTTCTTGTTAGTCATGACTCATCGCCAAGACTATCTTAGTGGACAAAGTCCCTTTCTGAACCGAGTTCACTCCTCGTTTCAGTCCTGTATCACTGAACCGAAATAACCTTCTGTTCCAGCCATGTCTATCTCATGAGATATAAAATATTTACCCAATGCATTGGAAGGAGATATAGGTCCCACCCATCTTATAATGAATCCTTTCTTATGTGTGCCACATAATCATAAAACATACATCATCGCATAACACATGTAACAAAAATGGGATTCTTGAAACATCATGACATCATAAATAAATTCATATAAGATAAAGGAATAATTCCATCACAACATGATCAAATCAATGTAATAATAGGGATAAAAACAGAACCCTTTTATTATCTTATATGGAAAATAATTTTGATAAAATACTTGAACTCCATTCTTGAGGAAAATATCCTTTCTACTTCAAAAACATTTTTCCTTTCTTAACATGTCATACAACTTTAAACTAAAAGAAGTAGATTAAAAATAAACTTGAAAACTTGTAAAGGAAGCTTCTTGGAAATAATGTTTTAAAAATCCATTCATGCCGTATAAGTTAAAAAAAACATTCTTCGTACTTTTGTCGGAAAAGTCAAAAAGTACCTCGTACGGAAAAACGACAAAAGATTCCTTTCATATTCTTTACTAAAAACTCACCTAAGGGTAAAATTGGATTTAAACTATTTCAAGTGGATGGAAACAATATTTCATATTGAGGGAACATGGATGTGGATGATAAAATACACCCCAGTAAATACTTACGAATAAACAATCTCGGATAAAAATGAGATTGTGATATTTCCCTTACCTTAGGTCCGATTAGCTTTGTACGTTTCCGAAGCTCCTGTATAATGGTTTAAATAATGTTATTGACTTATTCCATAATCATACATATTTATATGATATCATATATGGTCATATTATTAGCTTCTTGTTAGTAATATTTCATTGTTACTTGTTACTCGGGTCTTTATAACTTTTTGTTCTTATGCGTGTTTTGTCGAATAAATTCTTATTCTTATCTTTAGGTTATAGATAATTCATTTCCAGAATGGTATTAGTGTATTATATACCATATTCATTCATTCAATTCATTTATATAATCATTATGAAATGAAGATCATGTAGAACGAGTCGCATCACATCGTGGAGACGGTATTCCGTACGTACGCACGAGTGATGATATCATTCCTATGATCGTGGAATTGTATTGGAGTATATATATATTATTTCAGTATCAATATTACTTCATAATAATCATATTTAGTTACTCATTACACCATTATAACCATCCTTGTAAGGTGATGGTGGAAAATAGATTACACCACGGCGTGGAGACGGTATTCCGTACGTACGCACGCGTGGTGATTTCATTTTTCCGTAGGATGGATAGAAGGTGAAATAGGGTTGTTTCATATTTATAATAACATATCAGTATTTAAGTAATACTGATGTTATTACTTTATCATGAAACAACTAAAGAAGAAGAAGTTGAAGAAGAAAGAAATTGAAAAGATCGGTAATGGATATTACCTCTTCTTTGGAACGCCTCTTTGAATCCTCCACTTAAGGAACTAAGATTGGTCTTTGGAGAAGACCAGGACCTCTAGGATTATTCTAGGGAAGTGGAGAGGAGAACATGGCAGGGGTTGGCCGAGCTTGAGTGCTCAATTTGGTGTGAGGAGGAGGGGGAGGAGGTGCCCTTTTATAAGGGAGGAGAGGGGCACCTTAGGAATATCTCAAAATATTATTTTATATTAAAGTCAAAATCGGTTTATAATGGTTCCAAAGGGTCTTATTTCGAAGATAAAGTGGGGAAGGGTCTAAATCCTATCAACCAATAAGATTTAGACAAGTTTAGGGTTTTATTTTAACCTTATCAATTAGATTTAACTCTAAGTTAATTAATTTAACTTTTACCGTGTCTTTTTGTTTTCTTTCACTATATGGTTAATACACTTACTATAACATGCCAAACGAACCCAAAATTGTTTATTATTAATATATATATCCTTATCTAAGTCATTTGGCCGAACCTTAGATTTTTAGGAATAAAATAACAATTAATAATATAATATTTGATTTAAAAACTATTTTGTGTCAATTTTGACACTATTTGATATATGATTTGTTTGAAAGTCATAACAGAATTATATGTTCGAACCAAGTTGATTAAATCAACACTAATATATCATAGTAACCTAGAAAATTAGTGTAATTCATAACAAGTCTCAAATTACATTTATTTTGGTGTTTATAACATCAATTATGTCAATATTTCATTAATAAGATATTTACTGCATCATCTTTGTGTCATAAATAAATTATATTATTTGATGTCTAAAAATTACAAATAAAATACCATCATGTAGGAAATCTTTTTAGCTTTCTAATGAATATTTACAATCTAATTTATCTTATGTATAACCCCATATTAAAAATTATTTACTTATTAAACTTTGATTTTAACTATTTTAACCCTTCTTTAAATAAATTAATAATAAATGTCCTAATCTAATCCAAGTGGGCCTAAATGGTCATATTTTATTCCTAAGTTTGTTTTTGGTCGAATTACACTTGTCCAATAGAATTAGGACATGTGTTAGGGTAATATTAATATCATATTTACCCTTAGTTACCCTATTTACTATTAACCGCGGTAAAAAAAAGTAAAAAGTTACTATTCACCAAAAAATTATTTTCATCTCATTGAACCACATTTTAGTCCTTGATATTAACCGTGTCTCTCGGATTTTCGAAATTCCAATCACAGAAGCGGTAAAATTTAGTTTTATGCAAAATTCAGTTTTTAACCTACCACTTAGTGGTTTCACTATTCATCAAAAATTGAAAGTTTTCAGAAAAATACCAAAATTTCACCCTAGGCTAATTTCGATATTCTGAGTCCAAAAATGAAGTCCATTTTGAAAAATAAAATTTATAAAATTCCAAAAAGTGGTTATTACTATTCATAACGGCTAGTTTTAATAGCATAATGTTGTTTAGTGAAACTCGGTATTGCGTACGACGCAAGCTATCGAAGAAGGTCGCGATTGCGTGTAAAGCAAGCCAAGCAAGTGTTGTATAGAAAAAGATTCCTTTGATGATTTATATAACATAAAAGTCTTGGGTGTTACAATTGACCCTTGAGTGAAATTATTTCATGGAAGGTTAACTATATTATTCTGATTGTTATAGAGGAATGGATCAGATTATCACAAGACAAGGGAACATGAGTTGTTGATGAGGGAGAAGTGAGCCCACATTTTTAACAAGCTTAATTCTTCTATATAACTTCTTAGGGATGTAAATCCTTATGGTGGGGAGTTAGTAACATCTATTTACTATCTTTAAAGTATTTACAATTTATTTACTTATTTATTCTCTTTAATTAGGTGTGGATTGGGACTCCTGAGGGTGGAAAGAATTTCCATGGGGGTAAAATAAAGTTTAGGGATTTTTATTTGTTTGATTTATGGATTCCAGGTGTAAACATGTTAAAATATTTGCAGGTATCTCTACAAGTAAGGAGAATTCCCAAGGCGTTTTTTTGGATTTTTTGGAAGACAACTAGTATTTTTATAATATTTAGAAGAAATACACACCATGTAATGTCTATCAGCCAGATTTTGTGAACTTGGTAGAAAAATAATGTAGTACACACCATGTAAAGGTTTCATTACATAAAATATTGAAAAATCAATTATTTTAATTGAAAGGAGACATTTTTTTCTGGAATACTTGAGTTTTGTAGATTACATGGCATGAAAATAAATTACATGTTGTGTAATAATTAGATGTTTGTATTTTAGGTTGTTTCATGGATTGTTTATTACTTAATAAATCATTAGTATCATTTCTCCAAACCTAGAAGATATCCTTAAGTGATTTTGGACACCTCTGACCCTTCGAGATCATTTCGTTCGGCTTTTTATCATCATGGTTGTGTGTGGTGTCTCTCAAGGTATAAGACTATTTTTTTCTCTTCATTTAAGTTGATCATATTAGAGCCATTTCATTGTGTTATCATATATTTTCATCTGAGATGGTGTTTCTCTTGATTCCATTCTAGATCTGTCATGTGATCATGCTATGTGGGATGATCCTTAGTTGGTCGCAGTGTGGCGGGTGTGTGTTCATTGAGGTATGTTGTGAATTGTCTTCTCCAAAAACCATTTTATTTTCATGATCAATTATGAGATGTGTAGATTTATTATAGAGCCTCTATTATAATTTATTTGTTTTTCTTTGTTGGTGTATTCTATTGTGGGCATGTGTGAAGTGAGTTTTAAGGTAGGCGGTTCCGTCACTAGCATGTATTGGTGAACTGCATTACTCTAAATTTCATAAGTTGTTTTATAAATGAAATGGCCCGTTTTATTGGCTGATTTGTGTGATTGTATATGAGTTTTATTTATAAAATATGGTTTCCCCTAGTATTAGTAAATGAATGGTTTTTTCAAACAATTTTGAAGTGTTTTTCAAATCATGACATATGGGAGTGTTCACTCATGCGTTGATATTGTCAGGGGGTTCACTCATGTGTTGTTCTCCTAATCCATAGGCCTGTTGTTATAAGGAATTGGTAGACTCTATTGGGGGTGTTCACTTTCATGGGTGTTCCTCTGCTGCTTATATATGATTCATATGTCTAGGTTCTTGATGTCTGCAAAATTATATATGACTAACGGTATGAGTTTTTTATCTATCTTGAACTACTGTTATCCTTGGCATGATGTTAACTGTGATTTGGCCAACTTGGGCTATATTGTCTTGTACTATTTTATTGTACTTCCATGAATTTGACATGATATGTGATGCATTATTTGGTTTGAATTGATATATCTTCATTGAAATATGTGCATAAGATTATTTGTACCTAACTTACCTACTTTATTTGTAAATTTTAAAAAAAGGGAAAATTAAATTGATTTCAATGGATTTGATATAGAACAATTAAATTGTATATAATGCCCAGTTTAATTTAAATTTGAGAATGGTTGGATTATTTTATATATAATTGTTATAGAAAACCTAAGTGGGATCCAATATATCACACCCTATGTATCCCTTCAGAGGTGTATAGACCTTGATACATCATTCAATGTAGGGAAAGATAAGGCACCACTGTAAGGTGATGATTCTATCCATCATATGGGTTTGGGTAGATGGTGGTGAGATGGTGGGAATTCTCTCACCCGATCATATAGAGACTTATGGTGTAGTTTTTTTTGTTTTTTTCATCCTTTTTATTTAAAATTGTCTCTTGGAGATTTTTTTTCAAAAAAATTCAGTTATATCTCGGTTATTGTCCTCTATCTATTACGAAATATATATTTTTTTTTCCTTATTTTTTTTTCATTCATTATGTGTTTTTATGTCATGTTGTCTAATTCATGATAAGAGAAACCATCCCCTATATTTTTATTTGATTCTAGGGTTCTAGATTTCAACCCATGGGGATCGTGAATTCCCTTTAGCTATGTGAAAATTTCAATCGGATACTAGTGTTAAGAGGGTATCAGGATCAGTTTGGTCTTATTAAGTGGTCATTTACCTTTAAAACCCCTTTTTAAAATTCATAACATTTACAAATTTTTTAAAGTTCTACACAACCTTTACGAAACAACATAACTAATCCTGAGGAAAGCCTTTTAAAACTTTCACTACCTTTATGCGTAAGGATTATCAATATCATGTCCTTACATAACTACTTCACAAAAACCATTTATGTAAGTTTTAGAATCCAAACTACCTTTAGGTGAACCCTTCACATAATGGTAATCATTAGGTTTCTATAATTGTGTAAGTTTAAGGCCTTGGTTACCCTTACACATCTAATTTGTGTAAGGGTAAATGATTTCATACCATTATATATCCCAACTACCTAAGGTAAAGTCCATTTTAATAGATTTTAGAAAAACCATGAAAATGATTCTCTGTTCTAAGATTCTTCTTCATTTCAACTAAATATTTCATAAATCTAATTCATGGGTTACTATGAAACTATAAAATGGTATTTGTAGAGTCTAATAGTAGTAATCAGAATATCAAAAAAGTGATTTAAACCCTTTTCCTTGGATCCCCATGTTAGATAAACAAAACTATGTATGAAACAAAAATTCAGACCCTGTTCTAAAATAGGTATTAATTATACTAAAGAGCCACTTATTTGTATTCACCACCTTGAAAGAAAATTAAATATTCTTGATAAGGATCACAAAGTGGAATCCTAAGGATATCTCACCTTCAGAGTTATCCATAGGCTAATTAGAATAAAATTTCATAAATAACATATTATATATCCTCTATGATGTTCTACCAACTCATGATGCAAAGGAGTTATAAGAAAGTGATCATCTGGTTCTATAGAATTTGTATTGATCATTAATAAAGCACACACATACACACCATCATATGTAATTATTATTTATAAATTTTATGATAACACTCTTGACTGTGAAATCATTTATATATACATTTAAAGTACATGATTTCATGCAATAGCCATTCATGCATTGTATACATGAATGCATCAAAACTCACTTCACATTACAACTTTTGTAATGAATTAATGAATGGTGTATTTTAAGTGATTTAAATTTTTAAAATATTAAAATGAATTAATATTTGGTTGTTCATATGACCAAAAGAAGTGACATGCATCAAGTATCATTTTATGCATCCATCTTGAAATACCATGCACTTAATATTTCCATGAATTATATAAAAACTATAGCTTTAGGAAATATCTCCTTTAATTAGGCCATGCAGAGAGTTTATTATTTTGATAGTGTCTAATTACAATTATGAAAACATTTAGAAGAATTTTAAACCCCTATTTATGGATCTACCATGAAAGATATATGAAACCCATGATAAAACTTGAATGAAGAAGATGTTGTAAATATAGAATAAACAGAATCACCCTATCTCTATAGTGAATCAATGGGTCAATGAAATTAAATTCCATACATGAAAAATTCTCCATTATCCAATGATTTCATAGAATAATGGTACACAATGGAAGAAAAAGAAGTGTAATATGAAAATTCGGGAGTTTCAAACAATCAAAATATAAGTGCACCTTATACACTTCCATCACATGGTAGTGTTTATATAAGAAAAAAGAAAAATCCTTGGGTAGTTCAATTTACTCACACATTCAAAATGGATGTGTAAAGACCCAGAATTTCCATGTAAGTTTTTTTTAAATATATGGTAATTTTCGAGTCCTTGAAAATTGACGGCATGTGATTTTGAGGCCCAGAGTGCCCGGAATGAATTTCTAAACTTTTGTTCAGGTACATTCAGTAAAAGTGCAGGCAGGTTTTTTGAACTTTTTAACTGGTGCTTGGAAATGAAGTCTAAGGACAATGTTGAACTCATAGCACCAATATTCATTTAAGGAGTCCTTCACCTCAACCACAGTGGGTCGAGAGTGAAAGATAGATTTTGGGATTTTCATGAAGGAATAAAATAAAATTAAATGGTGTAACATTTTATTTTAATTTTATTTTTATTTTTTTGATACCACCCATGTGGATATTTCATAGGTGGGTACCACCAGAACTAAAACCTCCCCTGAGAGGTTATAGAGGTGGGGACCACCGAGCCTAAACCTCCCATGAGAGGTCATGGTGGTGGGGACCACTATAGGCTTAAAACCCCTTGAACTCCCTCGTAAGTGTGGGGAAGCCTCTTAAACTTCCCCCACTTAAATGGTCCCACCCCCTTTAATTTATTATACCAACCTATGTAATTAATTAACCCAATTTGAAATTGTTCCAACAATTAAATTAGGGAAACAAATCATTTTGTCTACATTTCAATTTCGTTGATTTGGGGAGAGAAGAAATATTGGGAGTATTTTACTTATCCAACGAAGAATGCCATTGAATAATGTTCTTTAGAAATCAAGGAAGAGGATGATGAGCAATCCCGACATTAAAGTGTGGTTTCGAAAGTGATGATTGTTTGCACTCTCTTTACATTCTTCGACTTCTTTCTCTCACCAATGTCAATGAACAATCCAAGGTAGGGTTTTATTTGTGTATGACTATTTGCGGGAAGTTATAGGGTGGTTGTTTGAAATTTTTCTCTCTTTCCATTCATGATATTTATTCATAATTCAAGAAAGAATTATAGTTGTTTGCTACTGCTCTAACGGGGAGAGTATGGGCAAAACAAACATGGCCCGTCCTCTATGAAAACCTTGTGATTAATTTTTCATCGCAATGGAGGAATGGCTATAAACCATGGTGGGGCATGAGAATGGCGACCAAATCCACCACCAGCTGCAATGAAGAGGACTGCGCAACGCCACCCCCCCCCCCCCCATGGTCGAACCACCACTGCCCCACGATTGGGTCGTCGCCCCATTGTCGGGCCACCATCCTGCAGCCGAGTCGACACCCTCCACAGTCGAGCCGCCGCTCGCGGCCGGGCCGCTACCCACTGCCTCGCTGAGCCTCCCCACTGCCACCGCCCTCCCAACCGAGCCGCCCCGCACCTCGCGGCACCCCCTGGCCGAGCCACCCCATGGCCTTCACCCTCCCGGCCAAGCTGCCCCTCACCCTCGCGGCACCCCTCATCTGAGACGACTCATAGCCTCCGCCCTCCTAGCAGACCCGCCCTGGGATAAGTTGAGCCGCCCCACGGGCACACAACACGCCCGGGGCTGAGCCGTCGTCCACGGACGAGCCGAATCGCAGCCTCCACTGCCTCGTGGCACCCGCAGCCTCTGCGGTCCCCCACGACCCTCGCATCCTACCAGACCGCCAAGCGGGTCAGGTCGACCCAAACCGAGTTGACCCAGTCCAGGTCAGGTTGGGTCGGTCCGACCGAGTCGGACCGGACCCGAACCAGATACGAACCTATACTTTACATGGTCCATAACTTTGCACCAGACGTATGTATGACAAACCGTCAGCGGAACTGGAAATCTTGGAGTGAGAAGGTCCCTTTGAGTATACCCCACTAGAAATTTGGACAAGGATATTGTATGGTCAGGTTGGATTGAGCACGAATCCAACCAGGCCCTTAGGAATAAAAGTCTAATAACTCATATACTGGACATCTAATTGAAGCACTGTTTGTTGCGTTGAGACCCCTAGGATGTGGCAGTCCATTGAGATACTTCTTCATGAGATTTCGTGGAAATTGCCGTATCGACCAGTGGCTTGGGGAGCGGACCCTCTCTGTGACAAGTAAGACTATTGTGGGAAACCAGTAGCTGGCTGTGACGAGAAGACTGACTAGCGATCCTGTGTGGATCATATCTTAGCGATCCTTTGTGGGTCAGCTCCTATCGATCCTGTTTTTGTCATCTCCTAGTAATCCTATGTGGATCAGCTCCTAGAGATCCTGTGTGGGTCAGCTCCAAGCAATCTTGCATGGGTCACCTCCTAGAGATCTTATGTGGGTCAGATCCTAGCGATCCTGTGTGGGTCAGCTCGTATTCTTCTGTGTAGCATACCTCTATAATACTTACCTTTGTTTTTTTTCCTTCCTTTTTGGAATAGTTGAGATTTGGGCTTTTGGGTTGGACCTTGTGTTTCTTTAAGATTGAGATGGGTATACTTGATTACTTAGGTATATGTATGGGCATATGCCTATGTAGGGTTGACAGTTGACTTCATGCTTTGAGGTTTTTCCTTTGTGAATTTTGCGAGACCTTAAGGGTCTCGGGGTCCCTATTGAGTATCGTTATACTCACCCCTACACGGGCTATGCCCACACCTTGTTGTGTTTGGTGCAGACGACGGACATATTTGATTGAGACTGAGGGTACCTAGACTGGACGGTTCCCGGGGGAGGACCTTACGACGAGTCGGTACATAGAGGAGGCGGACAGACATGGAGTGCTGAGGAGGCGATATGTACCTACCCTTCAGGTAGGAACCTCTGGGGACGAATCATCAACTATATTCTTTTTTGCTCGAGTTTACTTGTACTTTTAGTTTCTTTTACTTTCCAGTTGGGCTTGTATTCTGGACCCTTTTACTTACTATACTCACTCTAGTTACTATTCAGTTTACTTGAGTTCATATCTTGTTGTGATCTTGGTTGTGTGTGCTTAGAGAGGCAATGCCTTCCCAGTTTTAGGGATTACGCCTTTCAGTGCTAGTCGCAAGCCCCTGGCCTATGGAAGGCGGGCCTGGGGTAGTCACAGTACGGGCCCCGGGGGATAGGTCATGACAGCATGAGTAAATTATATGGCTAGTTTATGTATCCTATACATGAATAAAAGTCCTAAAAACATTTCATCAAATGAAATGATGCATTAATGATAGTTTTTGGATGATTTAACTACCAAAACAATGGTTTTTATCATAGGCACTATAAAAAATATACCCATGATGCATGAAAATCAAATTTTTCATTGAAAAAATATAAAAATTATACATATAAATATATCAAACACAAAAACATATATATTAATATATTTAGGGAATATCTCCTTCAATATCCAACTTTTAATAAATCCTCGTAGACTTTGGGCCATTTAAATTTCTATTGCACCATATAATATAACTTGTGAAGCCATGTCCAAAATATTTTTGGAAATATATCATTAACTTCAACTTGTATCACATCACATATAATACCTTGTTAATACCCATCCAAAAAAAATTGAACACAGAACATGCCAATCCCATATATCCAACTCATCTACTTTGGATTCTTTGAGTGTATACAGATGTAATTGATGAATATATAACATTGGATTCATCCATTTGGATAAGTAAATCACATTTCCCTTATCTGAATAGATATAAAATATATTGGTGGGATACACACTCTCCTAGTCTATATCAATCCAGGACTCAAATATCATAATCATCATATGAGAGGGAAATACCATCTTATTTAAGCACCAACTGAGGACCCGATCAATAACACACCCAACCACCATCGTATTAGATAAGTCAATATACAGACTTCTATAAGTATGGTATCAAATTATTATGGTTCTAATGCTATTTATATTTCAAACCTCAGGAAGTGGGTACTCAAATATGAATCTTTCACCCCTTTTATACTAAATACATTTGTATGATGCTCCATGTGGTATATTTAATAGGTCATCCATCATACACAAAGAATCTAAATTTTTTTTGGGCCTCGTGAGAATATTCTTTATCTCTTTACAAGTATCCTACTCATGCAAGCATTAACATCTAATTATAACCAATAATAATCCATGGAAAACATTTTTTAGGGATAAACCAAATTCATACTTTGAGAGGTCAATTGTCATTCTACTACACAAAATCCATATCTATATATATATAGATGTGTGTATCCAAGGTGAAATAACTATAAAATTGAGGTTTCATTTAATATGATACATTTTAATATTCCTAAACTCTTTAATAGTATTTAATAAAAACAACATATGCTCTCATTTATCATATCATATATGATAAACTTCCATATCAAACCTATGTTTACTACACTACAAAGGTTTTGTTAACTATTTCATTATTTGTAATTCCTATCACATCTCTATGTGTATATACGATATTCCATCCCACTAAACTCTTTAGAGATAAACATCAAGGAATTAATATATAAAAATGGTGAGATTTAGGAATCATATTCTTAATTGTTCAACTTCTTGAACATATTAAAACTTTGTAACTTTAAAATATCAAATGTTGCAATTTAAAATTATATTTTCTTTTTATAACCCTTTCTATCTTAATCATCATTATCATCCTTGGAACCCTATTGTATCAAACGATTTCTTGAAATAATTTAACTAATTAAATTATTGTCTAACGATCCTCCAAAAATATTTTTGGAAAAAGTGAAAATTACATTAATATGGTAACTATGTACAATTGTTTTATTTATCTTTACATCTATAGACTAACTTCTTTAGGATATAAACTGTAATTCACCTTTCACTTTTACTAGTAATATCCTTTAACAAATAGTGTCTTTCACTATTCAAGAAAAATAAATGTAGCAATTTATATTTTTATTTATCATCACATATCCTAAACTCATTTAGCATATTGAGTGAAAATCAATTTAATCCTAGATTGGAATAACAATTTAAGAAATAAATATATTCACTTTCTAAATGGTAAAAAAATGTAAAACGTTTCATTTTTATTTAACATCTCACATTCTAAACATTTTAAGATATTAAGTGGAAAGCACGTTAACTTAATGTTGATTTTTCCTTTGTTTGTTAATTTTAATCTTTTTTAAGTTTAAACATACTCCCACTAACATTTTAGATATAGTATTCTCTTCATAATATCATATGAAGAAATAAAAAATATTTTGTGTTAGGATATCACATTTATTTACATTTAGAAGGAATATTAAGGAAATAAACTATCATTTCTTTATTATATATGGTATTCTATATGTTTAGAGTATTTTAATTATAAAATAATAATTTTTTAAAAATTTACCATTTATGGGTGATGGGATCACATTCACTCATATTTTAAAAAATATTTGGATAAATATTTTATCCTGGATAAAAAATATCTATATCTACTTCTTAAAATATGTTATATAAATTTATGAATCTTAAAGCATGTGAATATGTTTAATCAAATCATACTTGTTCATAAAAAAATATTTTTTATTGAATACCTTCTCTAACCATATAAGAGAAATGATATGGAGATACATATAATTTACTTACATTCATATGATCTTGAAAAAATCCTTTATATTTAAATCCTTTGTGTAGTAATTATTTACTCTATCTCATGAATTTAAAAAAAACATAAATCAATTATTTATTCTATTTGGAACTCCTATATATTTACAACACCTTTTAAAATATGATTTTGATATCACATACCTTTCAAAATTGAAGAATTAATTTCTATAAAAAACATACCTAACATGGTAATTCAATGTAGTGTCCAAGAATAATCTAGGTGTATCCTAGATAATCTAATCATATTTTATTATTACCCCTACTTAATAACAAACCGTGGTTTCAATCATAATTATTGGATTCTTAAATAAGAATTACTAAACATTTCAACCAATGTTTCCTCTTTTGGTTTGGAAATTTTCCTACTTTTACTATCGATACAATAATTTAGAACCTACAAATCGTATTCCTGGTTCATATATATATATATATATATTCAAAAAACAATGAAAAAATTGGTTATATGTTATTTTAATTCAATAATATTCTGAGAACATTTCCATATGTGACAATAGGATAAATACCCTAACCATAAAAATCCATTTTTAGCATCCCCTTAATGTATGTTAAATAATTACAAAAATCATAACAATATGTATTATATCTACCATCTCATTTAATTAAATAGTACATTTTTTATATGCTAATTTCAAGAGCCAAATGAGATAAAAGTAAACATCTTATGACAAGTTCAACAAACCTTGAAGTATAAAATTTATCATTGCCACAAATCTTTTCCTCTGTTACATGAAATCAAACTTCAAGCTTCAAATTTTTTAATCTTATGACCTTTTATATATTTACAATACTTTGTAAAACATATATTTGATTTCATATGTATTTCATAATAATGAAATTAATTTCTATAACAAATATTTTTAATAAAAACATTATTATAATTGATTCATAAATATATTCTATCATATTGAATAAAATTTTAAAAACTAAACCATATTGAGTATATGAGAATAAAAAATTATTAAATAATTAACAAACCCAATCATATTGAGTATATGAGAGAATACTAAGATTACCTTTATAAAATATTCCATATAATTCCTTTGAAACCATGAATTGACACCATATGATTCCATAATCATCTAGATTCACTTTTTTAATAATTTCAGTACTTGGTTTCTAAGGAAGTAAATGTTCCAAAAAATATAATTTTCATTAATAACTTATCTTAAATAAAAAATCATGCTTAAGAACTTTTCATAAGTTACTAGTCTTAAAATATAATTAAATTAATATAATTCTAATCAATGATTTATTACCAATTTTATCATGATTATGATGATTATATTATCAACAACATAAGCTTTTATCATATGAGTATCATGTTTTATAAAATAATAACTTTTATTAAATGGTATACCACTAAAATGATTAATCCTTTTTAAAATCCATTAAATAATTAAGTGGTCCAAGATCTATATTTCACCTTAACTTACACCTGTAATCACATAAAAATTGATGAATATATCTAGTAGACAATAATTATCAATCATATTATATTTGATTCTTTGATATTTGAGCAGATAACTCTTTTCCCAATCCATAACATGGATATACTCAACTATATTCTCCTATTATCCAAAATGTTAGGGATTCCCAAAAATATTAACCAAATGAAAATGAAAATAATAAGAAAACAGAGAATAATCAATGGATACTCATGCTATGTTTGAAAATACCATCAAGATAATCTAAAGTCACTTGTAACATTATTTCCTTAACAATAAAATCTATTGGTACTCATCTGAGCTCATCAGTACCAGTTTGAATGATCGAGGCCATGAAAAGTTGAAATTCAAAAAGAGTATTACATATAGTATTTGAAAGGTATTTTAATCTCATCATTTTATCTCATTTTATTCCCTTTTATGCATTCACAATTATAGTAATTTATTTTCAAAATATATTCCTTCATCCAAACCAATATGTTCAAACCATATTGATGTGTAACTCTTTGAACAACCCATATGTTTGTGTTACTAACCTAAAAATAGCTGTAAAAAATATTCATTTATTTCAAAATATGTCATATATAAAAGGTGTTTCAACACTTCATATTAAATATTATAATTATATGATATTTCTAATCTCCACATGAATAATATAGGAGTGATGGATAACCATCACCATTCAGTTTCTTAGACAATTATTTGGCCTCTAGTTAAGTAGGTATTCCAACCCCAAGTCCCTCTTCTAGGGGATACATCACTCAAGACAGAATCCAATTCATCATAACTATAAAACCTAATAAGCACAAACTATATTCAATAAATAAATTTACCCTAACAATATATATTACAAAAATGGTCAAGGTAGATTAAAAACTAAATTCATTATCTTACCTATCATGTAATTCAATACACTATTCTAGAAGAAGTTTAACATTTTAATGTGAATCATACATAGTTTTCAAAATTCTTAACCAATTTTCCAAAAATGAATACAAGTGGGAATAAACACTAAATAAATTAATAATTCAAATATTTAAACATGAGATAATCATTTATAAATAATTCTTAAATAAAATAAATTTATAAACATTTTATAATTATAACATTAATATTATGGACATTGCAAATTTATGATCATAAAAATGATATATTAATTATAAATGAAATTTTCATATGTATCATTATATAACATTTTATTTTAAATATATGATATTATAATAATTATAAACAATTTATAATCTAATTTTAAATTATTTAAAAAATTTATATAATTTATAAATGATAAAATTAATTATTATTTAAACCTTGATCATACCAGTCATCAAAATAAATTTTAATGTGGCTTATATAATATCCAAATAAGTCCCCCTTTTATTTTGAAAAATTCAAAATAATTAATTTTAAAAAATTCATACTTAAATATTATTATTTTAAATTTTAACCTTGTTTCACAACTTATAACACTTTAGAAATTATTTATTATTATTTATAAATAAACACTTTTTATTTCAAGATCATAATTCTTGCCATAAAATTTCCTTAAAATCTATTTAAAATATTAGCATTTAACGTTTGGGAAAAATAAATTTTTTCTAAAAAATAATTTAATTAATTATAAACCATCTATAAATACTTGTTTAATTTATAATTTCATTATAAATTAAATGCTCCAAAAATACTATTTATATTATTTTTCAAATTTTTCATAAACTATTATGATTATTTAAAAATTAAAAAACAATTTTTAAAAACTATATTTTTTACCCTTTCAGATAATTTGTATTTTTTTTAATGGTATAATCCCTCTACCCATACACAAACAATCTATGTAAGTATATTTCTATTATGGAGACCTTAGATTTGGGTTTAACCCTTTTTATAAATGTTGCATAAGGTTAGACCATTAGTTCTGTCAAAGTAATGTTCTAGTAACCGTTACACAAGACATAAAAACCTGGTACTACTTTTACACCATGAGTGAAACTTAAATCGAACTATTATACATAAGAGTAACCATAAAATTACTCATACTATGTAAAGATAATTCAAGTTAATATCTTTCTGTAATCCTTCTAAAAATAGAACTTCCTTTATTTAAGACATGTTATCATAATGGTAAGTTATGGTGACCCATAATAGACTAATCTATGTAAGGGTAACGTGATATAAACATTTCAAAGACCACTATGAATAAGGTTAATTTTTTTGTTACATGTAATCATATCAACTTTGTAAGGGAAAGTCATTGGTTACCATTATATAGTCCATCTATGTAAGGGTAACTCTTTTTCAGGATTTTTGAAAAACCTAAAAATGTTTCTCTATTTTTTTTCTTCTTTATTTCATTAAAATAATTTAGGAATATAAAACTTGGGATTACTTTGATTCCAATGTAGTGTTTCTTATAGTCTAATAAAAATTTTCAAAACATACAAAATCAATTTAAATCACTTTTCAAGGATTTATAGAGTAATATATATGAAAATTGTAATAAAACTAAAATAATGAATTTTTTTAAAAATAGAATACCTTACACCTAAGAACCATTTCATAATATCCTTAACCTTTAAACAACCTTGAATATTATTTATAAAGATCATAAGATTTGAAAACAAAAGCATCACATATCCTTGGTGAATCTAAGATCCAACCAAGTCACATGTTGTACATGTAGAATTCTACTTTCTCCGATGATGGGATAGTATCTCGGTATAAAAAGGAAGAATTATAAGATAAATATCTATATTTTAGAGTTTCTTCCAAGAATAATGTAAGCAAACATTAAAAGTCACTATCGCATTGTGGTTATTATATAATATACACGGATGCTCCATGGGTAGTAACATTTACTCATGTGTTCAGAAATAATGACTAAATACCATAGAAGGTTCATGTACTATATACAAGAATTCAATTCATCCCAAATGTTTCATCAAATGAAATTATACAGTGAATTATAGTGGTGTAGATGATCAAACTATCAAATCAATAAATATTATCATAGGATGTATAAATAATTTACCCATAAAGTATGAAAATCTAAATTTTCATGAAAAAATGATAAATTATATATATATATATATATTTAGATTTATAGAATATATCCTTTAGGGAAAATTCCATACACCATTTGAAGAAGATACATAGGATAACATGATGGGTCGATTTAAAATGTGCTTGTGCATGTGTTGAGTTCTATTGGTTCGGGAAAGCCAAGTATGCATGCCATCAAAGTAAACTAGGTGTCCATGAGTTATGACTATGAAGTTTTCTTCGAAAAATTGGGGTAGTTATTTATTAAAGGTGGATTGAGTCACATACCATGAATTATGTCAAGTTATAACCACTTAATACATTCTTTTTATATGGCACCATAGCAGGTTTGGACATTATTACCAGAGCTATCGTCTCCCTAAAACATCTTAAGACCCTCACTTCTAGTCAGAAGCCTCATGTATATGGGGAGGCGCGCATGAGGTCATGGGTACATTAGATCAGACCTCGTGATTTAGGTTGGGGTATTAAAAATGGTATCATAGAATGAGTTCCATTATTTTATTCTCAGTTATTACAGGTAATTTTATAAAAGAGTTAGAATGTGTGGAACTTAAGTAGGGGAGTTTCCATGTGCATTTACAGCTCATGTTTAACAGACATTTGGGTTACCAAGATGGGATTAGTTTTACATTTTTTGGAATTTTCATGTGATTTTGATCATGTTTATGTTTTTTTTACAATTTATATGATTTGGGTTCATTCATTTATAATAAATAGGCACATAGGATCACATGTCTTGTATATACCAATTTTTTCTTAAATAGTAGTTTTATTATTATTTTCCTTGATATGTACTAACTATTAATTGATATATTTTTACCCTCTTATTTTGTGATATATCGATTATAGTTTTAGTCATTTAAACTTATGCATGATATGATGATGTATATATATGTTGTTACTAATTTTTAGGTACCAAGTTCTAGACTTGATCCTTGGTTAAAACTGCGAGGGTTATACCTTGTTTGTGGGTATCTCCTAGGACATACCTTCCTATAGAAATACCTTGTGTGAGCCTTTTAACTTCTTAAGTTGTAATCTTAATTAAATTTTCATATAAATTTTAAACATTCATTTGGAATTCCTGGAAAATACCACCTCATAGATTCTTGACAGGGCCACCTGGAGAAGCAATCCAGGATTATCCGACTAGGGAGGATACGCCAGTTCCTCAAAAGGGTATGTAGAATGATTCACCTAAGCATTATACCACACCCACTTCATTGGTTTAGGAAAAAAACCAAAAAAGACTAGAGTCTTCCAAACTATGACTACTCCATGTACAGGGTAATAAAGGATGATAATGGACTATTCCTAGGATGTATAATTCCAGTATATTCCATGCTTAAAGGTAATTATTTTTCCTTAGGTTGCTGAGGACTATATTGATATTATTGAGGAACTCTTTGATATGGTAGAGTCCCCTAATTAAAGGAGGAAGAAGTTAGATGCATTTATTATTTAAGGACCCACTATGAGATTATTGGGAATTTTGTTTCAGGAAGAAATGTGTGAGGGTTTTACATGAGAGGTATTCAAGGAGACGACCTTCAAGAGGTTATTTTCAAAAGCACTGAATCCGTACTGAGAGCATGATTTTATATATCTTAAATTGGAGATTATTTTAATTTCAACTTAATCTACTCATTTTATAGAGTTGATATGTTTTCTCCTATTTTGGATGGGAATGTGGTGTATAATTTTGTGAAGTTTGATATTTTCCTTCATCTAGATCTTAAACATTTGGTTATTACATTTGAACTGAAGACTTATGTGAAGGTAGATAGCACGACCCTGAATTTTGAAAAAGGGATAGAGGAGGACATGATTTAAAATTTTCTTCTAGATTGTTGTATAGTGACCCAAACTTCTCATACATAGATATTAAGTCTTTTTAGATGAAGAATTATTAAATTATAAAACACACACACTTAAGGATTGTAATAGTTTATTCTATTTGGAATCATGGAACACATTATTCTTTATTAATGAAATATTTTTAATATCCCTTATAAAGACATTCCTACTCATTACTCAATCTTAAAAACCTTCCTTCATAACCCGGGGAAATAATACATAATAATGTGTAAGCTCATATGATCAGTAAACATGAGTACAAGGGTTTGAGAACATGGTAATATCATTCAAAAATAATACCTTGCATATCACATATCATAATCATGAGTCCTTGAATAAATATTGTTTGTTCATAATACATAAATTATAAGAAAATCAAACAACATAATAAATGATAGCACAAAATTGTCATAAGACATAGAATTATGGAATAAACACCAGCTCATAACATTGTGAACATGCATAAATAAAAATAGGTATACTTAGTAAGATAAGGACATGAAATACAGACCTCACATAAACATATGGACATTCAATCAAGTCCATATATAACATTTTGTACATGGAAGTTAGAGCCATGAATAAAATTGTGAACATGTGATCAGGTTCACATATAACATTGTGAACATGTAATCAAGTTCACATCTTCAATAATAATGAAACTTCTAACCATAGTTATAACATAACTACAATCACATCATGAAAACAATAAATAAATGCTCCAAAATATCATATATAATAAAATATATTCAAACCTATGAAATTAAATGGTAATCATAACACGTTCATCATATTAAAACACATGAAAAAATGGGTTTCATAAAATATTTCATCATAAGATAACCCCTTGGAGAGAAATAGTTTTCATAAATATCTCTTAATTATAAACCTAATATATCTATATAATTAATAATAATGGTATCCTTAGATAATATCCCCCTTAAAGGATAATTAATACCAATATATGTCAACTTATATGTAAAATATTTATAGAAGATCACTTGGATCATTTTTTAGAAAAATTGAATTTCTATAGTGAAAAAAAATAGTTAAAACATAATACATATTGAAAATAATTTTAGTTGAAAATAAAATTGAAAAATTATAAAGTAAAATTCAAATAAAATAAAAGTTATGACATTGGGAGTTTTGTTAATTCTGTACATGTTAAAATAAGGATTTCGTTCACATTTCAATAAAATCATGACATAGTTATTCTTGGAAAATGACATGAATATTAATTTCCAAAAAATTGTAAAGATTTAAAAATTTTAAAAATTTATTTAATATATTTTTCTAAAAATGTTAAAAAAAATTGAAAACATTTTATAAAAACATGGTTTTGGAAGAAAAAGTGTTTTCTAATAAAAGGCAAATTTTTCTAAAAAACATTATTTTGAACTGTTGATTAAATTAAGAATGGGAAAATAAAGGAAAAATAGGTATTTTCATGAAATATCTCAATTATAATAAAATTAAGGATTATCTTGAGAGATATATCATAATCATTTATAATTGGAAGCATAATCATAAACTATCAAGATAAACGTTGAGATTGCAGCATAAATCTCTTACCAAGTTGATAAATTTAAACCATAATCTCCTTGAAAGAATAACAATAAATGAAACATAAAATATCATGAGAATAAATAAATTTATGATATTAAATTTTAAATTTTTTATATATACACCTCATAAAAGGAGATAGGATCATAACATAACATATTTCTCAAGGAAGATGAATTGAGATAAAAATCCATTATTGGTTTGGAAATATATCGAATCAAAACACATTAAATAAAAAAATAAAATGAAACTTAAAATATTTTGAAAATTATTATATTGATGATATAACATGTCAAAGGTTAAATATATACACCACACGAAATAAGCGAGTGGTGAATATGTCATAAGTCACCCAAAAATTCAAGAGAGACATGATATCCCTTACCGTAAGTCTCGAATTCCATCATACTCATTCAAAACTCATGTATAATAAATAAAATTTTATTATAAATATGTTATACAACCAAGATTATATATATCATACCATATATTATTTAACAATGTCCTTTTACTATATGATTTTTAACAATTCCATGTTAAGGTCATGTTTTGGGTAATAACCACATTGTTTTTTGTGTACATTTTGATTTTTTATTTTCAATGATATCACATTGATCATGGTTATATAATATAAAATAATAATAATCATTAAATAAATATAATTATAATACCCATCATGGAATGTGGTTTTGAGAAATATTATATGTTACGGCCATAGATATAGTAGGTCATATCTGCGCTTAAGCAATGTTTCTATATTTCAACGATCATTATAGAAAAAAGGTAAGTAATATATTATATTTTAATAATGGAAATAATATCATAAATATAATATAAACTATTTAAATTTATTTATACATATCATCCAAGTTTTTTGGGGATGAAAATAGAGTCACATCACTTCTTGAAGGTGGTAGTCCACACTTACACAAACTATGTTATCATCGCTCAGTGAGTAGAATGGTAAGAAAAAAATGATTTATTATATTTAAAAAATGATAAATGTGTAATTAAAATAATAATAATTTCATGTATATCTCATATATTTATCCTTATTATCCTCCATTCAAAAAATTAGTGAATAAGGAATCGCATCCCTCTACAAGGAGGAAGTCTGTCGTACACACGAGAAACATTATCATGTATCTAATAAAATTGAAAGTAAAATGGTATATATGATATAATAAATATATTTATATAATTATGTTATAAATATATATTATATTATTTATATACATCATCATACCCAAGAGTGAGAGGTCTTGATGTAAAAACAAATGACATTGGTTCATGATGTGGTAGTCCTATGTACACACAAATGATGATGTTGTGATCCATTTGATAGAAGTGGAGATATTTATAGGCCATTCCCTTAACATAAAAACATATTATTATATTTCAAATAATTATGATATTATATCATCATGGTTTAACAATAATTTAATTAAACGGAAGAAAAAATAAATTAAAAATGTTCATTGAAGAATGTAACCTCTTATACGTGTAAAGTCCTTAGGATTACAACAAAAGTGTTTCTAGAATTGATTTGTTCTAAAAATAATGATTCTAGGATGAGACGATTGAATTTGGTAAATTTTTTGGGAAATTATGTTTTGAAAAAAAATGTTTTGAAGGTGTGAAGTAGATAGGATATGGGTGGCCTTTTATAATTGAGGAGAAGTGGGGTTTTTTGTAAATAACCAAAATTATTCAATAACAGGAGGTCACCCTCACCTAATATGGAAAAGAATTAATAAATAATATATGGTAGGGATTATATAGTCTATACACACCTAAAAAAACAATTTCTAAACATGTCATTCCTTATCCTTAATTTTTACTCACTTTTAGCATTTTGATTTTCACCAGAGTAACTAGTTTTTTTACCTAGGTAATTTTTCATTTAGGAATAAAATAATAATAAAATATAATATAATTTATAATTTATACCTAAAGTTTTTTAAATATTTAATAAAATTTATTAAATAAAAATCCTTGGTGTGTTGAAATTTAATTTTAACGCAAGCGTTTGTAACACAGTAAACCCTATTTTAACCTTATTCACAGTAATTAATTTTTATTGGTTTTCACTAATAATTATGGTAAAAATTAGGATGAACTTATTCGATAATAAAATTTCTTTTTATTCAAAATATGGAATACACTTTCTAAAATTCTATTCATAGAAGTGTAATTATTTTAATTTAAAATTAATCCCAAAGATGTGGTGACAAAGTAGGTTTTTTTTTAAAAAAATATTCAAACAATGTTTTTAAATCAAAATACAATATAAATTTTATTAAAATGTCATAAATTAAATAAATAAATATATAACTGAACAAATATTAGTTTCATAAAATTATAATATAATTTAACATTAAAAATTATTTAAAATAAAAGACAATTTTTAATTAAAATTCAATATTTTTCATCGTTCATCCAAAATTTAATCTTTACATAAAATTATAAAACATTCACCCAAATATAATATTGATTTTTTTATTTAATAATATACTCTTATTTTGTGAAATTAAATTTCTAGAAAATATAATTTATGATTGTTCTCAAAAATAAATAAATAGAACACTTTTTTGAGAAAATAATATTTTCAAAACATATAAAGACTTTATTGAAAAACTTAATAATTTTTTGTCAATATGTTTTTTATATAAAAGAATTATACATAAAATTTAAAATTTATTTATTATTAATTATGTTAAAATTTTAATTTATATGTAATAATAGTCTTTTTTAAAATAATAATATTAATTTTTTATCATGGTTCATTAAAATTCAGTGATGTGGGTAACACAAGATAAACATGGTGTTATGAGTAACGAAATATAAACCCAGTTTTATGTGTAACATAATAAAAACTAAGTGTATTGTGTAATTAATCCTAAAATATATATTTCATGTAAAATGTTGAAAATTTTAAATTTATTTGAAAAAATATATTTCACAAAATCTTCAGGCGTAATATTTTACCCCCATTAAAATGAACTTCATCCTCAAATTTTTTCACTTTGGTTCTAAAAAAGGACGATATTTCAATCTAATTAGGTTCTCATGTTCTCTTGTATCTTCCTCAAGCTGGTGGTTTCACCAAAAAACACTAATCAGGTGAATAGTGGTGTATTTTAGAAATTTCACTATCTCATCCAAAATCCCTACCAACTATTCCTTATATTAAATATAATGCTTCAATGGTATCAACTTCGAGTTTAGTACAAGTGATAGATCATGTATTTACCTCCTCATGGTTGATACATGGAACACATCATTAACTAGAGAGAGTTTTAGTGGATTTTCCAAATAATAAGCCACTTTTGTAATGTGATCAAGTATTTTAATGGGACAAAAGTACATATGTCGTAGTTTTTCTTCTATCATCGATACAGAACTTCATAAAAATGTCTTCTTACCATCTTAAAATTAAAGAACATGTATTTCTTATATTTTTCTAAATGGATATAACTTTCTCTATTATCACATCATCTATCTCAAGTCCTCATAATCTTTCCTTATGCAACTTCATTATAGTATTTTGGAGTTTTAAACTTATTTCTATAATAGGAATCATAAAGATCCATCTAAATTCTCTGGTGAAAGCCATTGTTCCAAGTAAAATCAAATTATGGAATTTTTTATCCCAATTACCTTCCAAATCCATTGAACAAGACCTTATCCAATTTTCTAGGGGCTTATTATTTCTCATAGTGATGAATCTCAAATATATATCGATATTGTTATGAATAATTCTCCAAAACCCTATAGTAAAAGTCATATCCTGGTCAGATAAAATTTAATGTGGTAATCCATGAAAACTTATAACTTTTTTAATTTATAATCTAGAAAGATTATTTAGATATGAATCTTCCCTAATAGTAATGAAATGTGTGGAATTTTTATGGTGATAGGCTACAATCCATGATTATCTCATCCAAAAAGTTAAGATAAGAAAAAAAGGTTATAGATACGTTTAATCTTATGTCCACAAAGTGTAATGGTATTCCTCCTCAAATAAATTTTTCATTATATAAAAAACCAAAGGGTTTAATTTCCATAAATTTATCTTAAAATATCATTAATATTGATGAACTCCCATCACATAAAACCACTAAAGGGGTTTCTAATCAATTTTAACATAAGAATAACCTTAAAAACATAAAAACATATTTGTATCCATAACTATTATGTTAATCACACAAGGAGACATATATACTTCCATGATATAATTTACCCTTTATTCTATAAATAAGTCCTTATATTATATAAAAATATTTTCATTGGAATCTTGGGTTCATACTTTTATCAATTGAATATTAAATGTGATTTTGTTATAATAGAATCCATATAGATAAATATAATCACATGAAATTTCAATAAAGGATGAACAAAAAGATTTTTATAGGGATTATTCATACAAAATAAAACATGTATTTCCCAATTAAGGAGGGAAGGATTAGTTTTACCAAATTATCATGATTCACTTCAACCATCAATATTGAATAAGATTTTCCTTTTTCATTTTCCTTCAAAGGTTTTTGTGTACTATCATTCTAATTAGTCGTTATATTGGGGCATTGATTTTCATAACAATTATAGTACTTGCACTTGAGACCCTGGAGTGTGGTTGGTGAATTCAATTGAGCTATCACTCTATTAATTTTATTGATTATCCTCACCACACTACTTCTACATTATTTTCCTCAATAGATAGGCTTCCACAAATGAAACACCTTCTTGTTCCTTTCATGAAGTCACATAAGTGAACCTTCCCATATTTTTTTAAAGTATGAGTATAAATGTTTTCCCCTCCATGCGACATATCATTTTAATTTATATGGAAACCCATCTTCCTTTTATTATCACAAAAACCTATAAGGTTTTAAATCTCTATGTCCACTTTTAGTGCACATTTAATGAATTATTCATTGCATTCAAAGTACCTTATGGATAATGACTTTAGGATATTTTGTTTTAAGTCACTTAATAATTGGTCAAACTTAACTTCAAGATGAATGATAATAATAAAATATTACCTTTAATGTTTTTTAAAATTTTCTCCATATACAACAATAGGTTTATCATCCTTCTTCTTAATCATAAGGAATTACTTATCCATTTTTTGTTTGAAGAACACAAGGAATGTTATTATTGAAAAATAAGATTCTAAAATCATCCCGCTTTTGAGAGTCAATTTAATATCATTTACTCATATTTTTAATAATATTACACACTAGATCTACCTCACCTTACAAATAATAGATATACATAGTGACTTTTTCATTCTCTGAACACTAAATAATGAAAAATATCTTTTTAGTGGTAATATTCCATTTCTCAGCAACTCACTTATTAGTGAAACCACTAAATGAATGTGGGTGTTGTCTAATGAAGGAATCAACAGAACCTTATTACATTCTTTTTTCATTGGTATGTTCACCATGATTCATATCTTGAGAAATTCTTTTGAGCATAACAATGTGGTTTTTCATTTCAACTCCCATAACATTTGGTTGTTCAAATGGACAATCATTTCCTTTTCCACTGTATTTGGAATTAACACAACTCCTTTTTGTTCCATTCATTAACTAAAACAAGAAATATAGTTTGAGCAACACTAATCATAGTTGGTAACCACATAATCATGAAACATCACTTATAGGGTGGCTAAATCTTGAGGCATTCTATTAAACCTTTGATACTTTAGGCTTCATCTAGACCATTCCTGATCATTATATATTTAAATCATTTATAATGGTTTGTAAAGAGATTTTTAATTTCTAATAAATATCCCTCAAGAGTTTCAAACCAAGTGTGAAACAAGGCCTTCTGTTATAAACTTGGTGATGATCAAGTCCATTTCAATGTGCCCTTTTCATAGTTGTTACCCCTAGGTACCTCTCTCCAAGAGCTACATCCACTTTTAGAATCCATGAAGTAATGTAATGTCAGGGAAAACACTTACTCTAATATTTACCAAAATTCTAGGACATTGTCCTAAATTTTTACTCATCCTTAGACATATCCTTAGAGACATCCCTAGGCATATTCATATACATATCCCTAGTCATCTCAATAAAGTTTTCTTATACTACTTTCCAAAGGATAACTAAACATTTTCTAAAATGCCAACTATTGAGACCCATGCTCCTCATACATGGATATTAAATATTTTTAGATGAATATTAATTACATTACACTAACACACACAAGAGGACTATAATTGTTAATTGGATTTGTAAACATGGAATACAATATGATTAATCCATGAAAGATCATCAATGTCTCATATAAAGATATTCCCCTTTAGTGATACAAATTAAATTTATTTATTCATCACATGGCTAAAGGAAACATAAGAAAGGGTGGTCTTAGATTCTCAATAAGGGTAAATAAGGGAGATACAAATGCATAACATGAGAATAATGCTATGAGGACATGAGAATAACATTTTTAAACCATACCCTAAATATAAAGGATCATAATATTGAGTCCTGAAATAAATATTAGAAGTTTATAAGACAATAATTATAATGAAATCAAAGAATAAAATCCATGAGGGCACAACATTATCATAATAAGTTTAATTGTGTAACACACATCTTGTTATAACATTGTTAACATGTATAAATCGAAACATATTCTTTCATTAAGCTATGGACATTAAATTAGTTCTTCACATAAAATTATGAATGTTTAACCTAGTCCACACATAATATTATGGACATAAAATATAGTTCCATGCATAACATTGTGAACATGAAATCAGGTTCATTCAAAACATTGTGAACATGTAATAAATCTCACACATAACATATTTAATCTTGTATTAATCATCATATCCCAATGAATTAGACGGAGATATAAGTCCCAATGATCATTAGTTATAATATTAAATCCATCGTTGGTTATAATGTATCCATTATCACATCATGAAAACTATACATAGGTGTTTCAAACTATCATAAATCATTCATTATATCAGAAAAAAATTAAAATAAATTGGCTTCATAACACCTTCAACATATCATCACCCATGAAAAGAAATGGGTTTCATAAAACATTTCATCCTAGAAAAACTGGGGGGAAAGAAATGGGTTACATAAAAATATCTTCATAATAAAAATAAACCGTACTAGAAAATAAGAATGGTGTCTTTGGATCATATCCCCATTAAATAATAAGTAACATATAAGGATGTCTTAATTGATGGATAATGATTTTAAAATATCACTTGAAACATTTTTTTAGGAAAATATCCTTTCAATATTGAAAAAAAAATAAAATATAATATATTTTGAATACCCTTTTATTTCAAAATATACTTGAAAATATATAAATGAATCCTCAAATAAAATAATGGTCACGATAGTGAGAGTTATATTCATGGAACACATGTTAAAATAAATAATCCTTTCACATTTTCAATAAATACCAAACATGATTTTTTTGGAAAATGAAATAAATATTCCATTCAAAAAACATTTTAAAAATTAAAACATTTTATTAAATGTATTTAATAAATCATTTTATGACAATTAAAAACTTTTTTGAAATTTTTTTGTAAAACATGTTAATGGAAGAAAAGGTGTTTTAGACTGAAAGGATAATTTTTCTTAAAAACATTATTTTTAAATATTGAGTACATGAAGAGAGGTAAAATGAAGGGAAAACTTCAATTCTCTTTATCTAACCGTAGGATAAGAAAATTAAAGAGTTTCTTGAAAGATATATCATAATATATCATCATTTGTGGTATAATTATAATTGTTCTTGATAAATGATGAGATTGTAATGTAAAACTGTTTCCAAATTTTTAACTTCGAATCATGATACCCATGATGAATAATAATAAATTAAACATTAAATATCATCAGAATAACTAAATTAATGATATTAACTGTAAAATGGGGTTGTATGTGCTCCTCGTAAAAGGATATAGGTGCATAACATAGAATATGTCTCATGAAAATAAAATTGAGGTATAAATACATTACTTCATTGGAAATATCATGAATCATATGCCCCATTAAATAATAAAATTAAATTAAATTTTAAATATCATTAAAATAATTCTATTAATGATATAAAATGTCAAATAGAAAATACATATACCATAAAAAAATAAATGTGTGGTGAATATGGCATAAGTCACCCATAAATAAATGAGACTAGAAATCCCTTACCATAAGTCTTGAATTCCTTCATACTCATTCAAACCACATGTAGAATAAATATAATTTTATTTTAAATATATTAAATTAAAAAATTACATACACCATACCATATATTATTTACTTATGTCCTTTTTACCCATTTATTAACAATTCCATGTTAAATTGATATTTCAGGTAATAACCTATTTATTTTTGTATATGTTTTGAATTGTTTTTAGGTTATCTTATTTTGATAAAGGTTACATAATATCCAGAATTATAATCATGAAATAATTCTCATTTTTATAAATAAATTATAATTTTAATACCAATAATAAATTATGGTTTTTAGAAATGAAGTATGTTATGATCAATGAGATGGTAGGTCCTATGTATGAATAGGTAACATTTCAATTTTTCAAAGATCATTATGGAAAGGAGGTAAGTAATATATTAATTTTATTCAATAATTTTAATATCATAAAAACCATATTACTTATTTAAATATAATTATGCATATTATCCATGTGGTTTGGTGATGAAAAGAGAGTCAAATCAATTTGTGAAGGTGGTAGTCCACACGTACACAAATGAAGTTATCATCTTTCAGTGAGTGAAAAGGTAGTAAATAAAATGATATATTTTATTTTTTAAATGATACATATTTAATAATTATTGCAATAATTTCATGTATATCACATATATTTATCCTTATTATCCTCAATGTAAACCGTTAGTGAATAATAAATCACATCGCTTCGCTAGGCGGTAGTCCTTCGTATACACAAGCGGCGTTATCGTATCACATATAGAATAGAAAGTAAAAAAACATATATATGATATAATAACTTCATTAGTATAATTTATAATATATATACATTATATATATCATCATACGCAACCATGAAAGGTGGTAATTGAAAAATGAATGACATCAGTTCATGAGGCGATTGTCCTCCATAGACATGAATTGGGATTTCATAACCCATTTGATGGAAGTGGAGATAGTTGTAGGGAATTAAATTAACATAAAAACATATCATGATATTTACTTTATTGATTTTATTATATCATAATGGTTTAATAATAAGATAAGGAGTTGGACATATAAATGAAATAAAAACACTCATTAAAGAATGTTACACCATATTCAGGTAACCTCCTTAGGTTTACACCAAAAACCGTCATAAGATAGATTTATGACCAAAATGGAATATATGATGATATCAGGTAAGTTTTTAAGTGTTTGGGGAATATAATTTCTGAACTAAAATGGTTTTATGGTGTTAATAAGAGAGGATAGGGGTGGCCATTTATAATAGAGCAGTGACATTGTTTAACCTATGTAATATATCCTTTAATCCTAAAATAAAATGATCATTATTAGTTAATTTATACATAATTATTATAAATATGAAATCACTATAACAAAATAAAAATCCTAGGTGTGTTAAAATTTAATTTGAACATAAGTGAATGTAACACACAAAACCTTGTTTTAAACATAATTGCGGTAATTAAATTTTAACTATTTTCACTAATCATTAAGGAAAAATATTAAGTTAACCTTATTAAATAACACAAATTTTTATAATTCATAATATTGAATTGATTTTTAATAATTTAATTCACATAAGTATAATATTTTAATTTAAAATTAATCATGTAGATGTGATGAGAAATTGGGTTTTCCAAGAAAAAATGTTCAAATGTTTACAATGTTTTTATATCAAACATCAATATGAAAATTATTAAAATAAAATAAATTTTATTAATATATATGTATATATAATTTAAATAATGTTACTATAGAAACATTTTAAAATATAATTTAAGTTTATAAATTACATAAACAGAAAGGGTGTTTTCAGTTAAAATTCAGTATTTTCACTATTCATTAAAAATTTAATCCTTTCAGAAAATTCTAAAGAATTCACCCAAATATATTTTTTATATGGGGATTTAAAAAAAATATTTTATTTTATAAAATTAATTTGTATAAAATTTTAAAAACATAATTTAATTATTGTTCTCAAAAAGAAATAAGTAGAACAATTTTGAGAAAATTGTATTTTCCAAACACATAAAATATTAATTGAAAAATTAACCTTTTTTCAATATGCCTTATTTATATAAAAACATTTTACATTAAATTTAAAATTTATTTATTCCTATTAATTTTTACAATTTAATGCTTTGGTAATTATAGACTTTTTTAAAATAATAATCATAATAATTTATCGTGCTTCATTAAAAATTTGTGTGGCATGTAATTCAAGATAAACATAGTGTTACGTGTAATGAAATATAAATCTGGTGTTATGTGAAGTTAAATTGAAAAATATTTTTTCATGTAACACAAAATAAACTCAATATTTAATCTGAGGAAAAATATATATAAGATTAAATTTATTTGAAAAAATATATTCCACAAATTCGTGGGGTGTAAAATTTAGTGATTTGATGATTGGATTTTCCATTATTGCAATGTTTGTTTCTTTTAATTGTATGAATTTTAAGTATAAGGAGGTAAAATATCATAACATCCTATTATTTTATGATATATTTATTTTCAAATAAATTTATTTTATTTCTATGGCTTGGGATTCACCAAACATTGAGTCTAAATGACTTGTAATATAGTATACCATTATAAAATAGCCCTTAAATTTGAAGGTATGAATCATATGAACCAATTATGAAAAATTTATGATTTAAAAATTTTTATAATAAACTCATTGGCTATCAATTTATTATAATGAAAAAGGAAATCATTGGAAATTAAAAGTGATCTTTTACAAAAAAAATTATGCATCCAGTATATTTTTATCTAAGTAAATTAAATTAATCAATTTTAGTTAATTATTTTAAATATGCTTATATACTATATACTCAAAAAATAATAATTTTAATTTAATATTTTTTCTAGGAAATGTATAAGAATAAATACAGAGTTATGTTTAAAATTTATTTTTATAAAATGTAGGTTTCATCTTGTTTTGTGTGCCTATTTTAAAATGAATTTATGAAACTTATGTAAAATTAATATTGAAAAATGGATTCCATATTTGTAATCTATAGGTACAATTGTTTTTTAAAATTTTATTTCTATTAGGATTTATTAATTTTAAACGTGGTAAAATATGTCACTATGGTAAAGGGTAAATCGGGTTAACCTAGGTTAAAAATAAAAATTAAGGTCAACATTTTTCATCTTAATTGTTATTGGATGGAGGAAATTATACCATTACCACTTGAGTATCGAAATTTATTTTTTAAGGGAAATATTTTCATTAAAATTACCCATATAATATTAAAGAAAATAAATATGAAAAATGTCACTCTTAAGTTTAAATACCAATTATGTGTTGACATATAGACAAAAGAAAGTTGTAAATTAATATTAATAGTTATTTTTAGAATAATGAAATTATTTAATTTATTTTAATTTATTTATAATTCTTAGTTACTATATAATTACCTTAAATGTGTGCACAATGCCAAGAAAATATTTACTCAATAAATAGTAAAATAAAGTAAATGGTTTTAAAAATATTTAAAGTAATATAATTTTAGTTAGTTATAGTGTTCCATTTATTTTATAGATGAATATAACATAGTATATTTATTAATGATTATATTAAAATCCTATATTTTCTTGGTTTCTTTAGCATCAAATTAAGTAAATAGTGTCAAAAACTGACATTAATGATATTTTTTGAAAATAATAATTTATTAAATTATTTTAAAATAATTAAAATATTAAAATATGACAATTTGGATCATATATAGGGATAAATTTTATCCATTTTCCATTTACAGACCATTCTTCACCTTATAAGTAAAATTATAACCCTTTATGAATAAAAAAAGGTGTTATTATTGTTAAAGTTAAAATAATTTTACAAAGGGGATAAACCAAAAGTTAAGGTTTAAAAAACCCCATAAACCTATAAATTTTTTATTTTTTGATGAAATATAAACAAAATAACAACTTATATTCAAATCTTTATCCATTTGGAATCATTTTTAAAATTCCAATAGTGCCTCTCCCCTCACTTATAAAAGAGAACACCTCCTTTATCTTATTTTCATCACCTTATTCCTTATAAATAAACCAAACCGTACGAAATTATCTTCAAAACATAATTATACACATTTATATGTGATTTTATAACCAAAATACCTACCCTAGTATCCTTAAGAGGACATCTAAAGGTGTTTTTTCAAAGAAGAGGTAATCGCTTTAACTGATATCTTTTTTTACTTATCCTTTTACCTATTATAAATTTGTGTTAGTAACAAAAAATAATAAATAAATAATCTGAAATATACTTAAAATTTATTAGGATTATTAATCCACCATTATCAACCCATTTTTATATCAAATGATAAGTGAATGTATCTCTCTTACGTCTGTACGACTTACCATCTTCACACAGCGAAACAATTTGTTTTTCCTCACTATATATTAGGGATAGGTGAGTTTAATTTTTATATATGATATTTATGTCCTACTTATTATTATGTATTTATAATATCATATTCAAATTCTAACCTTCCTAACTATTGGAAAATTATAACGTCACTCGTGCGTATGTGTGGACTACCACCTCCACAAAGAAATGTGAATCATTTTCCACTTAAAATTTATATGGATGGTAATAAGGTGGAATTTAAGGAATATATATGATTTATATGATATAATAATGAGTCTATAAAGTTTAAATATTTTTGAACTTTCTTTATTTCCATCCATTGAAAAGTTAAAATAACATTCTTATGTACGTACAACCTACCGCCTCTATGAACGATTTAATTCATTTTTTCATCTCAAACTTTTATGGATGAATATAAATATATTATAAATTTATATATAATGAATATTTATTATATTTATATAATGATTATAATCCTATATATCACAGTATTATGATAAAATTGTAAGTATTAGAACTATAGAACTATGATTCTTGTGAAAAAATGAAAAAATTAACACCTGTAAATGACAATTTTTATAAGGAATTATTGATAAATGGGTGTGGAACTGTTAAAAAGGAATAATATAAGATATTATAAGTATTTAAATGATTTTATAATATATTAATATGTAATATAAATTTAATATACAAGAGTATAGATCACTTTTAAATATTGTGGAACTCTAGGTAAAGGTTCATCATCTCAAATTATCTTCTTTGGGACATATATTATGTTATAAACCAAAATTATTTTATGAGGTGTATATAAATTCCCATTAAAATATGATATAATAAAATTTTTATGTTCATAATTTATAAATTTTTCTATTATTTTATCCTTTCATGGGGATTATGATTCAAAATTGCCAATTTGGTAAGGGTTTTATGTTTTAATCTCATCATTTATCTGGATTTTTTAGGATTAGTTTTTGATGATGAAATTTAATGATATAACTATCATTAAACTAATTAATTTTATAATATTATGATTGTTTCATTAAATTACGTGTTTTCCATTCATATTTTTCACTTTAAGTACTGAAGAGACTAAAATAACACTTTTATGGAAATTTGACTTTATTTCATTCTTCAGTCAAAAATCCTTTTTCTTCCACATTGATGTCTTATAAAAATGTTTTCGAGAATGTTTTTAATATTATTATATGGTTTTTAAATTCATTTCCCATTATAAATTTTTTTTAAAAAATGGATTAAAAATAATATTCTATTCATTTTCTAAATGGGGTACTTTTTGACTTTCGTTTACAAAGTTATGTTTAAAGACCCCGAAATTTCAAGGAATGTTTTTTCTTAATTTTCTTTGGAATTTTACAAGAACGCAGTTTCTGACGGCGCCTGATTCTGAGGCCCGGTGTGCCCGAAATCGTTTTCTGAAGTTTGACTCAGGTACGTTCAGTGAACGAATGAGGGGGAATTTCTATCTTTTGAACCGGTGCTCGGAATCAAATTTTGAGGGCACCTATGGAACCGCAGCGCCGGTTTTTTCTTAGGAACACCTATTCCGTAGTTGTGTTTTATCGAGTTTGGAAGTTAGTTTTCAGGGGTTTTTAATTAAACTGAATAAAAATATGTGTTTGCCATATTTTTATTTGAAGTGGTTGTTAAAACCTCCAAGGGGAGGTTAGTGGAGGGGCCCACCCGCACATAATCTCCCTTGGGTGGATTCTATAAGGTGGGGCCCACATGAGTATCAAACCCCCTTAACCCCCCTTAACTCTTGAACTCTCCATTTATATGGATGAAACTCTCTCTCATTAAATGAGTCTCTCCACCTCCCTCTCATTAAATTTGACAACTTGAGATATTTAATTATGTGAGTTAATTTATATTTCAAACTCTTGAAATTCATAAGCTTTCTTGTGTTAATAAAACAAGTTAAGAACTTATTTTATTAGGGTTGGAGTTTAGTTGATTGGGAGCCTTTGGAGAAAAATCTTAGGAAGTCATGAGTTTCTTCTTTCTCTACGATGAAGAACACGAAGAACGTCTCTTCCGCCACTGAAGCATGACGACGCCATTTTCTTCATCATTCTTCAACCGAGGCAAGGAAAGGGAAGTGATGCCCACTACATCTCCAACGACCTTCATCCACGTCAAAGGAGAAGACGTCGCACGTGAAGAACGTCGTCAACGACCACGTCACCTCTGAACGCTCGTCCACCAACGACGAGTACCCTTCTTCCATTCCGACGCATGAGCATGAGAATTGGGAGTGTGTGACGAACACGACAATCTAGGAATTGATATCCGCCCTTTTTCCGAGATCATCAACGAACGACAATTACGAGGTAGGGAATTTAAATTGTGATTGTTGGTGAACCCTCGTTTACTCCCTTCTAAATCTAAGAACGCGGTTCAACTAAATATTAAGTTGATCCGTGAAGATTATTTTGCGGGATGGGAATATTGTTATGATTCTTTTTTTTAAGAGGTTGTAGGGGATTGTCTTAACTTTAATTTTTTCGAGATTACTCCCTTGATTTTTATTCTTCGTGAATATGTCCAACTGCTATCGTTTAACAAGAGGGGGCCGGTCCGCACAAACACAGCTAACCCACCTCCTTTTTCCATGTTGGATTTCTTTGTGGTTTGGTACGGGAAGGCATGGTGTCGTCGCACCACGCGGAATCATGCGACAAGGAAATGCGTGGCGCCGTCGCGCCGTGTCGTGAAAAACAAACAAGGGCGCGACACTATCGCGCCGCGTCGGAGAAACCCGAAGACATCCGCGGACGGAGTCGGGCCACGGCGAAGGGGCGCGGCGCCAACGCGTCGCGCCGGAGAACCACGAAGACGGTATGTTTTGTTAATTGACGTGCGGATTAACGAGCAACGACATAACGGGGATGCAAAGTATTTTTGAAGCTTGCACAGTAAAGTACGAGACCCGAGATGAACACCGGCTCAGACGGTTTTGAAAACGGACCACCGGAGCAACTCCGGTGGCCCACAGAAACACCCGGAGGGTCAGGTTGCTGGCGCGGCGCCGCCGGCGACCGGAGGCGGCGGTCGGAGCCATCTGGCCGCCAGGCGGCGGCGGCGCCTGAGCGTGCCGCCAGAAGAATTGGCGGCGGTGGTTGCGCTGCCGCCCTCAATTAACGGCGAGGGGCGGGCCTCGCGCACCCCCGTTCCCCGACTTCTTCTTGGCCACGCCGAGCCGGATGGGCCAGGTCCAGTCGGGTCGGACCCGGTTCGGGCCGACCCCGGGGGGGGGGGGGGGTCGGTCTGGGCCCAGACCCCCCGATTTCGGACCACTTTCAGTCAAATGCCCATATATTGGGCTACGGACCTCCGATCGACGCACCGTCAGTTGCGTAGCGATCCTTGGAACGAGACGGTCATTTCGGTATATTACACTCAAGGTTTTGGGGAACATTGGGTTCGGCAGGGTTGGTTCGTACACGAAACCAACTGGGCCCTCAGAGTGGAAACGCTTATATCTTGAGCTCCGGACGTCCGATTGACGTGCCGTCGACTTTGATGGATTCCTCTAAGTGAGACGGATCTTTTGGCTTACTCCGCTCAAGGTTTGGATTCCTTCGGAGTGTGGTCGGGTTGGTTCGCTCACGAAATCCAACCGGGCCCCTCGAACGAAAAAGCCAATAACTCACAGACCGGGCGTCCGATTGACGCACCGTCTGTCTCGTTGATTTCCTCTTGTTGAGATGGAACTTTTGGAATACTTCGCCCGAGTTTTGGATACAGTTTGATAGTGTCCGGGTTGGATTATACCAGAAATCCAACTGGGCCCCTCGATCGGGAAAGCCGATATCTTTCAAACAGGACGTTCGTTTGACAAACCTTCAGCTGCGCTGATGATCACGTTAAGAAATGGTCCCTATAAGTATACCCTATGAGAGTTCGGGGTACAGTTGAGATACAGCCGGGATTGGTTCGCTCACGAAACCAACCGGGCCCCTGGGACGAAAAGGCTAATAACTCACAGACCGGGCGTCTGATTGACGCACCGTCTGTTGCGTTGAGACCCCTATGACGAGGCGGTCCTTTGAGATACTTCTTCGTGGGACTTTGAGATACTTGGAGTATCGACTTGTAGCTCGTGGAGCGGACCCTCCCAGAGACGAGAATGCAGAGTACGGAGACCGTGTAGCCGACTGAGACCTGACAACTGCTTGACCGACTCAACTTGGAGTGAGTCGACTAGCCCAGTGGACGGAGCACTACTTTGTGAGGTGCAGACCCATGGAGGAAGGAGTATTACCTGTGTGACAGTGCAGACACGCGGTACTCGTCAGGAGAGTACCTCAGCAGGCTACTAGGGGGTGTGCACTACTATGTTTGGGTGACATACCTCGGTGGGAAGAACTACTGTGTTTGGGTGGCTAGCCCACGGTACTCGACAGGAGGAGTACCTCAGCAGTCTGAGGTTAGTGAGCAGTACCTCAGAGTCATGACAGGACCACTGTACACTCCAGAGACGGAGCTCTTCAGCAGTTACGGTTTCGATAATGAAAATCCTGGTTTGAGCTGAGACTTTTGACCTCTGTGTTTACCTCATGATTGAGTTGGGTTACTTGATAACTTAGGTATATGTATGGGCATATACCTGGGTAGTGGTAATCCGTTGATTTCACAATCCTTGTGTTTCCTCATGATTGAGATGGGTTACTTAATAACTTAGGTATATGTATGGGCATATACCTAAGTAGAGGTTATCTGTTGAGATCTTCTTTGTGGTTATCCTTGTTGGTTTTAGTGAGACCTTGAGGGTATCAGGGTCCCTACTGAGTATTGTTATACTCACCCCTGCACGGGCTTGGCCTCACCTCATTGTGTTGGTTGCAGACGACGGCAGTGCTGACGCAGGCCGAGTGTTCGAGGACTGGACGGTACCCAGAGGTGGACTACACGACGAGTCAGTACCCGGAGGTGGACTTCACGGCGAGACAACACTCAGAAGAGATTGATGGGCGAGAGCGTTGGGGAATCTATCTGTACCTACCCTTCAAGTAGGATCCGAGGAGGACGACTCAGGAGCTGCTTCCTTTCTTCCAGCTGTTGCCTTTTTCTGTTGTACTTTGTTCAGCTGTAGTTGTACTTTCTTTTGGGTTTTTGTACTGGCCCATTTACTTTTCAGCACTTTCTTTTGTACTTAGTGTTTTGCTTCCGCTTGTACTTTGTGGTGTTCTGTTTACTTATATAAAGGCAATGCCTTCCCAGTTATTGGGATTTACGCCTTTGGTGCTAGTCTCCAGCCCCTGGCCTATGGAAGGTGGGCTTAGGGTAGTCACGGCACGGCCCCTGAGGGCGGGTCGTGACAGTATGAAAGGAAACTTTTCTTTTAAAATTTATTATATGAATTAAATATCACACCATCATGACAAATGAATAATTTAAAAAATAATTTACATGTTTTCAAATTTATTTTCAGATAAAATGTTTCCTTAATAATTGGGAAATATTTATATTTCAAATAATTTATTTTAAAATGAAAATATTATTTTCCTCAAAAAATATTAAAAAAATATTTTTAAGGTATTTTCATCTAAGAAGTAATATATTGATGTTACTTATGATTTAAATTAGATATTATCTACCTATACTATCCAATTTCATTCATTGGTTGTCTTATGATTGTGATGTTTTAATAATAATTATATGAAACCTATTTCTTTTCCATGGGATAATTATGTTATTAAACCCATTTATCTTCAACAATTTATGATATGATAAAATGATAAAAAAATTTATTAAACCCATTTATTTTTCATGGGTTATGATATGATGAATATATTATTACATTTTATAACACATCTATATTAATTTTATTATTTTATGGCCGGGACTATAATTATATAGACCTCAAATTCATTGGCTAGAGATAAATATCTCATAAGATAAATATGACTGGAATAGGGAGTGGACCTAGTTTTGTAATGGAATCTACCAAATTTAATAGTCTTAAGAGTGAACCCAAAAAACAAAGATGGTGTGGGGATTGAACCCATTACATTTTGATAGTATTGTAAGTATGCCTTTATACCCAATGAAATAATTCTCTATGCTTACGTGTATGCCACAAACTTCTGTCATATTCCAGTGTTATGATTTCATAGCTCATTTTTTTATTCTTTAATTAATAATGTATTATGATCTTCCAATATTTATTCCACAAATCATGATTATGATATTTGATATGTAATTTGTAGCTTTCAAATGTTATTCTCAAGTTCTTATACACTTAGGATCATGTTATCTATAAGTGATCCATGGTATCACCCTTTTCTACCCTTACTAAGAATCATAGCTCGTTATTTTTTATGATTCCTTTCCCAAGGTTATGAAGAAATGTATTTTGTATGATATATATAATAAGGGTGATAGTTATAAATAAAATAGTGGAATATAATGTAGTTTACTTATAAACCCATTTTTCTATGTATTCACCATCACCAATACTTTAAAACTATATGATTATTTCATAGATCATTATGTTATATATAGAAAATTCATTTATTAAGATGTTATTTCAATTTATAAAAGGTATGTGTTTCTGTAGTTGGTATTATAGAAATATTTAGTTGCATTTTGAAACTAAGATGATAAAAAATTACCGAGAACCCATATATAAGACAATCCTATGTATAAGATAACATCATAATTTATGAAAAAATGAATAATGTGGTTTTCCTTAAAAGAAATATCCCTATCTAGTTATTACAAGTGGAAATGGTTTTAAAACAAATTCATCATGGGTTTATAACCATGAAAAATGTTAGTCAAGTATATATAGACCATCATTCTGGTGTATAGTTAGTGTGATATTAATGCTCACCTAGTTTGACACTCTCAGGGTATATACTTGGATAAATCACATTTCCATTTTGGAAAATTATGAAGTATTTGAAAAGATAATGATAATTAATAACCATGTTAAAACATATGGTGTCATATATTAAAAATAAGGTGTCATGATTTAAGCATACTATGATTTATTTTTCAGGATTGATCACTCTAATTAAATATGCATGATGGTCATGCTAGCTATTTTGGTTTTAGTAAGCGATTAAATATAAAATGATAATGTTAAGTTGGTAATAGGTAAGATCAAATATTAAAGAACCAAATTTTATCTTAGTTATATAAATTCCAATACATAAGTAAAAGTATCAATTAATGCCAATTTATATCCTCATGAACTATATGTTTAATTATAAGTGGAAACCCTGAATGCTATGATGATCGTATATCATGTTTATAATACTTACATATTTGAATTTTGTGGCATTTTAATTTATAAAAATCTATTTATTCTTCATATAATTTAATTTTAGGTTATATTACGCATGTATTTAATTTATTTTCAAAAATAATACATGAATTTATGAGGAAGGGAACTCACCATTGATATTATGAACCAAACTATGATCATCTATACGTGTGATGATAAATATGAACATATGATGTAAATAAAATCCATTATATGAGTCTTGGTTTCAATTATAAAGGGGTTTTTATCTCAGATTATTAGAGAGAAACTAAACATAGAATATATTCATATTGTGAGGGAATTTCTTGATTTATTTCAATATGTGTTTTCTAGTATTCAAATGGTGCCACACCTATTTCAATGACCATATATAGAACTGAACCAATAGATTTGTGGGAATTAAAGAGGAAACTGTATGAGAATATTGACAAGGGATTAATTTGGCCAATTTTATTTCTTTTGGAGCCCATGTTATTTTTTATTATGAAGAATGATGGATCAATGTGACATTGTGTTTATTATCAAGACATAATGTGATATCTATAAAGAATAAGTATCATCTACCTAGTATTTATGAATTGTTTTATTAAATAAATAGAGCTCAATACTTTTACAAGATTGAACTTTATTCTAGACAACATGAATTGGGGGTTAATAAAGTGGATATACCCAAGGAAACATTTTATATGATGTATGAACACTATGAATTTATAGTGATTCCATTTTTTATTAATAATAACCACATTATATTCATAGATTTAATAAATAGATACTTTAGTGATTACCTTAATTAGTTTTTGGTAGTCTTTATAGATGATATTCTTATATATTTAAATAGAAATGAATAGTATGAAGATCACTTTAGGATTATACTAAAGAACCTAAGAAATAATAAGATGTATGAATATTTTAAAATGTATGAATTATTTATAAAAAAAAATCATTTTTGGGTTATATGATCTCAATTAAGGATATATCAGTTGATCAATCAAAGAAAAAGGTTTTTGATCATTCTCAAAGAATAACCCCTTTGACTACGATCCATATTTTTCATGGTTTTTTGGGATATTATTGAGTATTTGTAGAGAATTCATCAAGGATACATAATTCACTCACCAAGTTAGCTCAGAAGGGAAAAAATTCCATTGGATATATAAATTTCCAGAACATTTAATGAATCTAAATCTAAGGTTAGTTAGTATACCCGTGATTACATTATCTTATAATGGATAAGATTTTTTTGATCTATATTGATTCCCCAATGAAGTTAGTAGGATGATTCCTCATGAAAAATGATATGTTTATAGCTTATACACCATAAGTATTGATGGTTCTTGATAAAAATTCCCTTGTCAGGATTTGGAATTAATCGGGGTAAAATTTTCAACAAATATATGGAGGAATTATATTTATATATAAATTTCTGATATATATAATTATTATAATTTTTTTTAATATATATTCACTTATAAAGAGTTTAATATGAACCAAATAATATGGTTGAAGTTGATTAATTATTATAAATGCTCAATAAATTACCATCATGGGAAATAGAAAAAGGTGGTCTATGCTTTGATGCGAGAGGATTGTTCTAGCTTATCAATGATGAGGAGCATAAAAGATCCAGAAATTTTGGATTTTCAAAATATGGATATGGAAATCTTGAAGCAAGCTGGAAAATATTATCTTTCTCAAATTTGTGTTAAACTATCTATCCTTGTAAGGATTAAAGTGTAACAGAAGGAAGATGATGAACATTAGAAGAAATTTGGAAATGTTCCAAAGTTTAACCTTAGTTTTAATGGAATGACAAGGTTATAGAATGATGTATCAATCCCATAAATACCAAACTTGAATATGGAACTATTAGATGAATCTCATTGTTCATATTTCTCTATTCATCTTAGAAGAACGAAGATATATTTATTTATATATGTATATATATAAAATTTTATTTATATCAAGAAAATATGAAGAGAGATATTAAAGAGTATGTATCTCGATGTTTGTAATATCAATAGGTTAAAGATGAAAGATAAAATTATAAGGGGATGTTACTAATGTTACCCATATCATAATGAAAATGGGAAAAAATCACCATGGATTTTTTTCATTGGGCTCCTCAAAATGAAAAATTCTATGCTTATATTTTTGTTTTAGTCTATCACATTGAAAAGTAAGCACAATTAATTTATATGAGAGAATAATTCTATACTTATTTGATTTATTGAATATACATTGAGGAAGTGTTAAGGTTTCACTGAGTACCACATTTTACTATATCTATTTGGGATCTGAGTTTCGCCTTAATGTTTTAGTGAAGTCTTCAGTGGGATATAGATATAGAGTTGAGTTTCATATAATCATATAATTCTAAAAAAAATTCCAGACTAAGATAACCATTCAATCCCTAGAGTGTATTCTGATATCATGTTCTATGTATTTTAAAGGTTTTTGGGATTAAAACCTTACTCTAGTTGAGTTTTCTAACAATAATAGGTTTCACTAAAACAGTTAGATACCTCCTTATGAATCCTTCTATATAAAGAACTATATAAATACAATGTTTTGGGATGAATTTAGACAAATAAATATATTGGTTCTTGGGCTAGTTTTGGAAATGGTAGATAAAGTAAGATCCATTTAACAGAACATTATGGAATCTCAATGTTGACAGAAATGTTATATTGATAATCATCATTGAGATCTAAAGTACCATGTTAGTGGGAATTAGTTTCTATAAATTTCTCAAGTAATAAGGTTATAAGAATCATAATTAAAGGAAATTTGATCCCTATGTATATTATCCCATTAAGATTATTGATTGAGTATAGATGGTATCTTATCACGTAGAGATTCCAATGATCCCCTATAAATTTCATGATATATTATATATATCTATTTCTAGGAAGTACATACCTTATTCTTTACATATAATAAACTCATAGCATGTACCACTAGATCATGATAATTGTTATGAAGAACATATAGTAGAATTTTTGGATTGTAGAGATAAAGTGATATGGATTGAGTATACTTATTTGGTTAAAGTTATCTATTGGAATAATAAATTTGAAAAGTCTACATGGGAACCTGCGGATGTGATGAAAAAAAATATATCTTGTTTTTTCATTAGATTAATAAAATATTGAAGGAAATTTTCATTTTAAAGGGTACATAATGTAACACCACATGATATTATGATATATTTATTTCTATATAAATTTATCTTTTTCCAATAGCTTGGGATACACCCAACCCTAAGTCTAAATGAACTGTAATATAGTATATCTTTATAAAATAACCATTAAATTGGTGGGTATAAATAATTCTAACTATACTATAAAAATGTATTGTTTACACATGTATAAAAAAATCATTAGTAATCAATAGATTATAAATAAAAATGAATTCATTTGAATGTAAAATATATGTTTTTATAAAAAAATTATATCTGTAATGTATTTTGATCTTAACAAATTAAATTAATCACTATTTTTTAATAATTATAGTGGAATTTATATATAATATATTCAATAATTATTTTTAACTTTGATCTAATATTTATTGTAGTCGTTAGCTAAGAATATATCCAATTTTATTCTTAATATATATATTTTTCTAAAAAGTGGTTTTCATCACATTTTGTTCACATAATTTAAAATTAATTTATCCCACTTATAGAAATTAAATATTTAAAAATATATTCTTAATTTGGAATTATGTGATCCAAATTTGTTAAACTAGTCATGTAACATCTTGTTACCATCGTTTATGTATTTACCTTTCCTTTGTTCATTTTATTCTTTAATTGTGTGATCCTTGGGAATACTAAGGATTGAGATAATTTAATAGAGAAAATGAACTAAAATTTTAGGGATGTATGTTTTTTTGAAATTAATGGATTCTACATAAAAATGTGTTAAAGGTTCTCCCTGAGTTCATAGAACGTCAAGGGTGGTTTTTGAGTATTCTTCAAAAAACATCAATATTCGTAGTCTGTGGGAGAAATATACAACATGTGATGTCTTCTAAGTAGATATTTTGTGTCTGATGCACTTTTTTAATGGAATATATTCCATATATTTGGTTTATGTTGTGTAATGGTAAAATTTAGACCATTAATTAAAAGTCATTGTGTTTTTTAGTGTACGTTAGTTTAGTGGATTACACAAAGTGTAATGTTATTACATGTTGTGTAATCATCGTAAGTTATTATATTATGGTGATGTACAAATGATTTTTCTTGTTTAATTTAATGAATCCTTCTCTTCTCTTGACCTATATATCTTCCATGGTGATTTCAATGACCTCTGCTCGGTCTGAATTGATTTATTCGGTTATTGATCATCAGGTTTGTTTTGATGCATTTCTCTATTGGAGTAATCCTCTAGTTTCTTCTTTGTATTCATTTGAAAAATCTACAATACATTAAAGTATTGGACCATTCAGTATATGAAAGTTATTCCTCTTTTTTCCTTATAGATCTATTGTGAGATCCTCCTCCAAAGGTTATACCTTGTGTTAGTCAAGGGGTTGTGGGAGAATTATTTTAGGTATGTTGTGAGATGTTATCCCCACAAACAAATTTTTTTAAATATAATTGATTCTAAGATGTAGGGATTGATTCTAGGGTTCCATTTTCCTTATTTTAGTTCCTCATTTTTTGTGGATCCCATTTATTTTATGTTTGAATCGAGTTTGACATCAGTAGTTCTGTCTCTAGCCTGTGCCGGACGAGCTACATTCATTTGGTTTGAATAAATTGTTTTATAAAATAAAATTTCATGATTCATTGATTAATTTGTGTTTGTGAAAATATGTTATGATAAAATATTTTTCTCTCTAGTTTTGTTAAATTATTATTTTTCAATAATTTTGAAATGGATTATTTTAATGGTTTTAAAACACGGTCTTCATAAAATTGTTTAGAAAAAAATGAACATGGGAAGCATTGGGTACTTTTGTGACATGAGTAGTAATAGGCCAAAACCATTTATACAATTGGGGGGTTCACTAATGGGGTGTTACTATACTCCATATCCAATTCTTCTAGGTAAATGATAGTCACTATTCAGAGGGTTCCCTTTATAGGGTGTTCCTCTCTTGCCTAGGCTCCATGAATATGTTTAAGGGCATGATGCATGATCCATTGTCTATGTTAGGGGAATGGGTGTCCTAGCTAGCTTGACATAGTAGTGGTCATTGGCATGATGTTAACTATGCTTTGTCTTATATATTTTTGGTTTTAATATAATGAATTTTATATGAAATGTGATACATTCTTTTCTCTTTTTTTGGTGTGACTACAGTGATGTATATGAAATGCAATAAAACCGATTAACCTACTTTATTTGGAAATGTGCAAAAAAATGGATATTAATTTTTTTTTTTGTTATTTTCAAATAAAACTATTTGACTATTTATAATGGAATTTTTTATTTAGGTTGAGAATACTATGAATATTTTGGTAAATAATTGTTAATTAACAACTAAGTGGCATACTTCAATGTATGTTAGCTCAAACCCTACACACCCCTTTGGTGGTGCGTGGACCTTTGTATATCATTTCATGTTGGGAAAGGGAATGCAATTCAGTGAGGTTTCAAGGTTTTTTTAGCTGTTTTAGGTCAATTGTGGTGAGATGGTGGGATTTTGACCACACTATCACTTGGAGATTGTTGAAGTCAATGTTTGGGATTTTGTTTCCCTTTGATGTTAGACTAGTAACTTGTAGATTATTTTTATAACTTTTTAGTTGTGTCACTTTCGTTGTTTCTTTTTAGTTATGAAATATATATATATATATATATATATTAATGTTTCTTTTAATGGTATCTCTTTATTATATATATACATATTTATCATGTTTTCCTATTTAGGTTGGGAGAATCGTTCCCTCTTGTTTGTTTCTTAATAATCTAGTGCTAGTATCTAGCCCATTGGTATTAGGAATTCCCTTTAGGGTTGTAGAAATTCAGGTTGGGTACCCATTTGATAGAGTTTCTTGGTTGGGTTAATTACATTTTTGTATCATATGTTTGGTTGACCTCAATTTTTGGGATTTTGATAAACTTGAGATATATTATCATTACTTGAGAGGAAGGTTTTGATGAGTGACTGGCCAGTTCTCACCATGATGAGAGACAAGTTACCATGGGATATTGGGATGTGTGTCCCCCATTTGAGTTCTTAATATTAATCTCATATTTTTCTTTTGGGTTTTATGGTTTGAACAGAGATTATTTTATGTCTAATAATTTATTCTATTTTAGTGTACAAGAATACTCCTCTAAGACATATTTTATGGTTTTTTATGGAGGGTTAAATTGATTCTCCCCAAGTTAATATGCCTCTCAATCAAAATTTTATCAAGGCTATCATGTGAATAGTTCATGTTATTATCCATAACATAAATAATGTTCAGAACATAGTTTTTAAGTTAAATCCAGGAGTCGCTGGAGAAAGTGATCGATAACCTGAGTTCAAGCGTGAGAATTCGTTGTCCTTTAAAGGTGAAAATTTACCACAAGAATCATAGGATTGGTGGATAAGATTGATCAAATATTTGAATTCCTGGATACACCTGATATTATGAAAGAGAATTATGCCTCATTCAAACTTGAGGTTCCAAGCAAGTGATGTTGGGATTTCATGGTACAGGAAAATAATCATGTGGGATTGGATTGGAAGGGTTTCAAGATCAACTTTTTTCTGTATTTTTTAATAGTGTTACTAATGATGATGAATTATTTAAAGTTCCCCTCTTTTTAAAAGTGATAGAATTTAGTTTCTTCATACACCAATTGGTTTTTGGTGTTGGATCATATTTCTATAGAAATGGTAAATAAAAAATAGATAAAAGACAAAAAGTACCTACATAGTTTTTGACTAGATATCATATCTCATGTATTTATGAAAAAACATTTGACCGATGTAGAGACAGTGGACAAGGATATAATGTTAGAGAAAAATATGACTAGAAGGGTTGGCTATTGTTTCTTTTCTCGTCCACCTAGTAGAAGATTTAGTGGTGCACAAAGAAAGAAGAAGAAGTTTCATGATCCTTGTAGTAGGGGTAGAGGTGGTTCTCAGTGGAAGAATCATATAAACCTTAGACCATAGCTGGTATTGTTCCACTGATGTTCTATTCGTGGGGAAATCTCATTCACACTAGGAGTTCTTGTCTCTTACCTGTGAAGATATGTAATGGTTGTGGCTGCTAAGTCCATATGTAATGATTCTTCTATTTTATGTCTATGACTTTTTATCATTAGGGATATTCAACTCCAAATACAAATAATGGGTATTCAGATGTTTGAAATATTATAAGGCTCCATCAATATGCCTCAAGAGTTAAGCACCATCACAAAGTAGATGAGTTTCTAGTGGTGGTGGATGTAGGTCCAGTGACAGTGTGAGGTACCATATTCTATACATCTTTAGTAGGGAATGATTTTCTTGATGTTAGTTCCTCCCAATGATATATATATATATATATATATGATTAAACATCCAATTGATCTTAGTTCCTTGCTTATGTAGTTAGAATCACCACTTGGAAATTAAAAAGAGAAAGTTTTTTAGTGTCTTGATATCTTCCTATCTATATTTGATGTAGAATAGGTCTAAGATTTTGGCATTCTGGATCTAGATCTATTTCATGTCGTCATTAGGATGAACTATCTCATCACTCATCGTGTTGAGGTTGATTTTTATCATCAATCTGTTTCATTGCTAGTAGACGATGGGATATATTAGGTGTTTCTGGGAGACTTAGATATGATGTCTGGATGAGTAGGACCAACCCTCCTAAAGCTCAAGAGTTTTTTGTATTTTGTAATAGTGGAGTCTAATGAAATTTCCCCAGTTTTTGATCTTCATGTTGTTTTTCGGTACATTATTGATGTTTCCCTAAACAATTTTTATAGTCATCGTGAAGAGATCATGGTAGAGTTAAGGATTGATCTATTAATAGGTACACATCCAATTTTGATACCTTCTTATCATATGACACTATAGGATCAAAAATAACACAAGGATCAGTTAAATAACTTGATAGAAAAAGGTTTTTCCCACCCAATAGTTTCACCTTGTGTATCCTTTGTTCTATTTTTCAAGAATGTAAATAGTTCAATTTGATTGTTCCTAGACTATAAGAAGTTGAACTGGGTAATAGTTAAGAATGGGAATCTTTTTCCTCATGTGGATGATTTTTTTGATTAGTTAAAGAAGGAAATTTGGATTTTAAAGATCTATCTTTAGTCAGGTTATCCTCAAATTAGGGTTCTAAAGTCTTATATAATGAAGGCAACATTCAGTAGTATGTATGAACATTATGAATATCATGTCATGACATATTTTCAAACTAAAACTGTTGTAGTTTTTATTTATTTGATGAATCAAATATTCCATCAACATATCAACACTTTTGTGGTAGTTTTTGTGAATGATATGTTGGTTATGGAAATCCTGAAGGGTCCCCATTTGTATGGAATGATATAAAAATTCAATTTTAGTATTTAAGAAGTGAATTTATTTTGAAACATGATTTATAATCATGGATTATTAGTTAATCATGAGAAGTTCAAGGTTTTATTTAAATGGGATAAACTATGTAACATATTCCAGATTCAAGGATTATTTTGTCTTACTAGATACTACCAAAAATTCATTTGGTATTTCTCAAAGTTGGTGTTACCGGTGACTGCTCTTATGAAGAAATTATTGAAATTAAAATGGGATGAAAAATTTCAGTCTTCTTTCTATGAATTAAAATAGCTTCGGACATCGGTTTTTATTCTGATCTTACCTATGCCCGATAAGTGCTATTGGGTTTTTTGTGATGCCCCTAATGCTGGTTTGGATTGTATGATTATATAAGATTACCATGTTGTGGTCTATGGATATTGTTATCTTAGAAGACATGATAATAATTAAAATAATCATGATTTAGAATTTTTCATGGTTATGAATTTTCTTAATTATTTTCATCACTATATTTTTGGGGAGAGGTTCATAGTCTTTTCTAACCATAAGAGCCTGAGCTATATATTTTATTAGAAATTGATGAATCACAAATAGAGAATATGGGTAGAATACATTTAGATGCTATACATTGAAATCACCTATAACCCAAGGAATAGGGATGTCATTTCATATTCACTTAGTAGGAAATTATCATCGAAGGAAATTTTGGAATCAAAGGAGTAGTGGAACCTTATGGGTCATTTTCTCTTGGTTTCATCTAATAACTCAAGAGGATGTTTTTGGTATGGTTCTGACAAGTTTTTAGTTATAATTGTATATCCTTGAGAATATTCTATCAATTGATTATTGGGATGATGATTTGATAGGGATTCCTGAAACCATGTATGGTGGGGACACTATTTATTCTTAGCCTCACTCTTCATATGGAATCCTCTTATTTTGGGGTAATTTTTTCATCCCAACATCTATGAGAATCTCTATTTTATTTTATTAACATAATTATTTAGGGGGAAATCATCGATAAACTACAGAGATGTATTGTGACATGAGACAGTGATTATGGTGGCTTATTATGAAGCATGACATTTCAGATTATGTGTTTTTTTAAAGGTTGGGGTCGAAGCCTCAATTTATTATTTGAAAGAAAAGACCTCTTTAAACTGGGTAGAGGAGACCCATTACAAATCCCGAAGGCCCAAGGCCAAGTGGCCTGAATACAAGGCTCGAAATCCCAATTAAATGGCCCAAAGGACCCCTCGGTGAACAGTACTGCTACAGTACCTGCGCTGCTACAGTACCTGCTACAGTATGGTTTTCTTTAACCTCTTCTGGAACCATCTTGGAAATGGGATGTGGTTTCTATGTACTTTTTGTTGTATTACCAAAAAATCTCCAAATGAGTAATGCTTTCTAAGATGTGATTGATCATTTGACACAGTCATCTCACTTCATTCTAGTTTGGTACACCTCTAATGATGATGATTTAGGTAAGTTGTATGTGTAAGAGATTATAAATTAACATGGTATTACCTTTTAATCATTGTATACATGGATCCTAGGTTTACATAAAGGTTCTGTTGGAATCTCCTAGAGGTGATGTGGACTAGGATCAGATTGATTATAATTCACCATCAATAGATAGATGGTCATACCAATCATGTTATTCAGATTTGGGAGGATATGCATCATACATAAAAGTTGGATTCTGTTGGATAATTTTATAGTCATCTGGGACTTATTTAGTTTTTTATAACAATATTAATCATTCACAATATGTATTTCACCCTTTGAGGAATTTTATGGACATCTGTGCTGATTTACTTTTTTGTGAAAAGGTGGGTGAAGCCTTGTTGGTGGGATAGAGTATTTTTTTAATAGATGTCTATGAGGAATCAAGATTTACATCAATGTATGGTTAAATATCATAGAATAATAAATCTTACATTGATTAGTGGAATCTTCCATTTGAGTTCTCCATAGGTGACTCGGTTTTCATGAAATTTTCTACTTGTTTCAGTCACTATTTGCTTGGAAACAGGGAAAGTTGGCATTGAGATATGTTACAATGTTTTAGGTCATTGTGAAACTTGGGAAAGATTCTTATTGGTTGGAACTAATGGTTCAGTTGACATATATTCATGATTTGTTTCACATATCATTACTTAGGAAATACCATGTTGATCCCCCTCATGTTCTATGTTAGGAAGAGATTGAGTTAGATCATAATGTTTCTATTACAGAGAATACATTTAATATCATTTAATCCCAATTGAAAGTCTTTTATGGGAATTAAATTCTATTGTTCAGAGTATTATGAAAAAAGTATTTGACTCTCATGAGACATGGGAGTGTGATTTGTTGATTAGGGATCAATATCCTCACCTATTTACTGAACATAATTCTTCCACATTAATTACCTGGGATAGAAAGTCTTATAGTGGGGTTTTTGTAACACCCCATTAACATCTTATTGGTATTTATTTTCCAATTCTTCATTACTCTATTTAATTGGCTATATCTTTGGACTCTCAAGGTTGGAGAGAATTTTTATTTTAAAATGGCACTAAAGTTTTTGGATGTATCTTTTTTTAATTAATGGAGTCTCAGTATAAATGTGTTAAAGTGTTTATGGGTTCTTCTCAAGTTTGGGGACGACTGACTGTGGTTTTATAGGATTTTAGAAAAAATGAAGATTTTCATTTTCTGCAATAGACGTACATGTATTTCAATGGGATTACATGCCATTTAATTTCTACGGGAAATATTTCATGAGACTAGAAAACAACGTGAAATGAAAACATGACATTTATTTGGTTCATGAAATGTAATGGAAAAATCAAGTTTTTATAAAAAGGTGACAGGTTATTAGTCACTGAAAGTGGCTAATATTAATTGTTAATCTCTTTATATTCATTGTTCCAATGTCCATAAACATTTTTTTTAGTGCATTACATAAATAGAACTTCATTTCTTATCAAAAATGCAACTCATGTTTAAAATGCAAATTTGGTCCTAATCATTCATTTGTTTGTGAAAAACATTATATTCATTTTCTGAATTTGAAATTATGGGATATGATTGATCACTTTGTTTGGAACATTTTATCTTTTAGGTCCGATGGATGAATCCTAAAGCAAGACGGAGAATTTTTTTCCTGAAGGCAGAAACTTTCTGGAAAAAAATAATGGGCCTAAGGCCCATCAAACAAATGTGGGGCCCCGAAACCAAGCCCAATTAATCTCAAATTTATACATTTGAAAGATTAAAATATTAGGATCATTTTATTCAACTGTGGACGGAGCTAATTCTGAGGTTTTCATGATGATAAAGGGATCTGAAGTTGAGATTTAAATGGTGGACCTGACATTAATGCACAGAAATCCATCCCACCATTTCAACAATAACATCCAAACGGCTAAGACAAATTTCCTGAACTTTTTATAGATCATATAGTACCAATGGAAGAAAATATTTCTCTTCTACAACCCCTCCTGATTCGTCCTTCTTCAATTTAGAATTCACACGTCAATATGGTGGATGAATCTAGACAGTTTTCCGGGTCAAATTCGAAACATCAATTTCCTTTTGATTATTCACCCTCTATTTGACTCTATTAATTGTTGGGGGGTGAATTAATTGTTGTGGGATGTACCTAAGGCTCCTAATATGCCTATATAAGGAGCTAGTGGTGAAGGGAATAGGGGGTGTATATTTTTGTTATCATCTTTTGTTGCTTGTTTCATTGTAAGGCTATGCTTCCAAATTTCCTTTGTAATGTTTTCCATTTCAATGTAAGTTTCATTTTTGTATCTTTATGTTCTTAATCAACTTATTTCCCTTATATATTTTCCATTTCATTTATTAAAACTTTATTATCACAAAGCACAGTGATATCTCTGTGTTGTTGTGAATTAGTTCACACATAGGTGTGAATTTCATTCACACGCACGGAGGAGTGCTCATTATTTCCGTGGTTTTAATTTCTTCAATCCAATTCTTGTTAGCCATCTTCCGCCCACCATTGAGAGCATACCATAAATGGAGGGACAACCCTTTAATGGGTTGATCTTAGGAGGATGAAAAGGCTGGATTGAATGTTATTTTATGAACGAATTGTTGTTAATTAGATAATTAATTTAAGATATCCATTCTTCAGTAATTTATACTCTTCATCTTTACTGTGTTTGAGAAAACTAAATTCAATTACTAAATGACCATATACCTTGGAGAGATCATGAATTTGGTTCTCTAAGTGTATAAGGGATTAGTAATTGTGTTTAGTAAGAACCAAACCAGAAAATGATAAAGGTAGTGTTATTTTTGAAGAATGGATTCATAAGGAATTAATAACACTAAAATTGTCTAAAGAAGTAAAATTAATTCAATCCACCCTGATCATAATCCTAAGATCAACCCATTTTCTTTGAATTGAATTCACTTGGGTTTGTTAGTATTCTTTAAACCATCCAAAATAAATCCCAAAGTTGGCTACTTCATAGCCCATCCTTCACCAAATCATAGCATGTCAAGGTTACTTCTTCAGTCCATGTGGATTCGACCCCTACATATACTACATCGACCGCTTTTACCAGTAGGGTAAATTTGGGCGCAACCAAATTTTGATGCCGTTTTCGGGGACCCAAGTATGTTTTCTTAGACACCCACCTTCTATTCTCACCTAACTTCTCTTTTCTCACCTATATTTCTCTTTTCTTTTCCCCTTTCTATTTTCGTGTGTCCAAAAAAAATCCAAATCCAAATTTCATTCAACTCCAATGGATTATCATCAACAATTTCCTTTCATAAACTCGGGCTGGAATCAAATAGAAAATCAACAATGGGAATCTCCTCAGATAGAAAATTACTTTGATCAACACTTGAATGATTACCCCATACCCGTTAACATGAACAATCAATGGGATGCTGAATGTTGAAAAGATAAATTTCCATACCTATCAAGAATGATTGAAAAGATAAATAATGAGGAATTCCATGATTTAGAAACATATATCAACCCTAATACTGAAACAATTATTGAACAATTGTGTGAAAAAATGGATAAAATGAATTCAGAGGTTTCATCTTTAAGAGTAGAACTACAAAGCATTGAAATGGTTGTGGAACCCATTCCCACTCAGGTTGTTTCTTCCTCATCACTAATACAAGAATATTGTATCCCAGAAACCTCACATGAATTTATTGAAGAACCAACCATTGAATTTGGGATATTTAAAGATAATCAAGGAATTATTGATGGTTTATTAAATCAGCAGGAAATTAATTTTTTGGATTCACAAGGGGAAAATTTGTCTTCATGGATTGAGTGTTCAAAATATTTCTCTAATAACATTTTTTTAGAATCATCGATCATTGAACCATTGGGAGATATAACGAATAGTGAGTCCATACCCACTCATGAAATTCAAATGGAAAATTTTATGGATGAATTATATTTTCAAAAGGAACAAATTTTTTCAAATTTTTTTAAAAGAAACAAATTTGGATTCAAATTTCCATTCATCTTTGGGAAAATTCAATGAAACTGAACTCAAAATTATAATCCTTCCTTCCCCACTAAATAATCTCTCTATTTATGAAAACCTAGACCATTCAATTATCATAAATTTTCATCAAGAATCTCACAAAGTAGGAATGAACCTTGAAATCATAGGAAATACTCCAAATGAAACTCAATCAACCATTATTGAAATTCCTTGGACTTTCACACTCATTGTTAATCACAGAATTTCACATAGAAAAAATTATAAAAAAAGACATAATCTAAATCTTATTGAGGTGGAGAAATATGGGTTCATTAAAATTTTGAAAGTTGGAATTGGATAAGTTGGGGGGGTTCAAGTCGAGATAATGACGTTAAACAAAAGCGATGTATGGGAGGCGACCCATGGTTTTCATGTTTCTAATCATTTTAAATAATTTTATTTTTCATATAATAAATTACCATAGACTGTTGACCTGTTCTTCTTTTATGAGTAAGGATGGGTATGAAAGGGGATCACCATATTCATCTGTGTCACGTGGTGTGATCTCTAAGTAATACCTTACCCAGAAATCTAAAAAGAATACAATGTATCATTAGTATATATTTTTTTGTTTTATTTTTATGTTTTTATAGGTTAAAAAAATAAAATGGCATGTTGTAATTCATAAGGAAAATCCATTCACCACTATCCAAGTAATTGAGACTCCAATTTAGGATTGAAGGGAGACTATGGCATTCACAATCATCATCAACCACCAGGTGACTTCATTCCATGATTATCATTTTCAATTTCATCTTTGAACTCCTCTCCTACCCCCTTCTAACTTTTCTTTTCTTTAAACACTGGGGACAGTGTTATTATAAGTTGGGGGGAGATAAAAAATTATTATTTTTTATTTTGTGAATAAAAACATGCATGAAAAGAAAAATTCCATTAACCATAAACATGATAACAAACATTGAAAACTCTAAAATTGGATATCAAATAATTTTTGCATGCCTTGATTCTGATTTTAATGCAAGTTTAAGTACATGAGCATAGTTTTTGGAAAGTGCGGTTGTCCGATGAGATTTTTCAATGTTTACATTTTCATCCTCTTAATAAAAATTCCACACTACACGTCTACTGGATCGTGGGTGTAAATTTGAGTTCTTGGGTCCCTCTTATTATATCATAGGATTCTGGGTCACTTTTAGTTTAATTTGAGTATCTAAAAAAACCAAAAAAAAACAAAAAAAATTGACCACAAAGAGAAATGTTTTGTCCAAATGCGTGGCGTCCGGCACTTGGGGATCGTGACTCCATAGTTGTCTTTCCCAGAGTTAGGATTTATATCTCTATTGTAGAGCATGAAATTGACAATATGTGTGGCGTCCGGCACTTGGGGATCGTGACTCCATAGTTGTATTTCCCTGAGTTAGTCATTTCATATCTATTGTGGTTAAAAAAATCAAAAAAAATCAAAAAATAAATAAAAATGGATACACATATTAAGGTTTAATGTGATTCTCACCTAGCGCTTTCATTTTTTCCCCTTGAACAATAAAATGGGCCCCATATCTTTTATGATTCACAACAATTTATCATGCTTAATTAGAATTGGATGAAATGTGGTGATGAATTTGAACAAAGGAATGGTCTTGGGCTTGAGATATTCTTATGGACATAGCTTGTTTTTAATGATTTTTATGGGTTTTCATAATTTTTTTGGTATTAGATATTTGGGTGAGCAATGTGAATTAAAATGTTTTTGGAAAAGGGGATTTGAATTTCATATTTGTAATTTATTTTTCTCGGGACTAGCAAAACTCAAGTTGGGGGGTGTGATTAGTCACTGAAAGTGGCTAATATTAATTTTTAATATCTTTATATTCATTGTTCCAAAGTCCATAAACATTTTTTTTAGTGCATTACATAAATAGAACTTCATTTCTCATCAAAAATGCAATTCATTTTTAAAATGCAAATTTGGTCCCAATCATTCATTTGTTTGTGGACAACATTATATTAATTTTCTGAATTTGAAATTATGGGATATGATTGATCAATTTGTTTAGAACATTTTATCTTTTAGTTCCGATGGATTAATCCCAAAGTAAGATGGAGAATTTTGCGCCTGAAGGCAGAAACTTGATGGAAAAAGCATAATGGGCCTAAGGCCCATCAAACAAATGTGGGGCCCAGAAACCAATCCCAATGAAGCTCAAATTTATACAGTATAAAGATACAAATATGAGGATCATTTTATTAAAATGTGGTCGGAGCTAGTTCAGAGGTTTTCATGATGATAAAGTGATCTGAATTTGAGATTTAAATGGTGGACCAGACATTAATGCATAGAAATACGTCCCACCATTTTGTCCATAACATCCAAACGGCTGAGCCAAATTTTCTGAACATTTTACATCTCATAGAGGACAGATGGGTGAATATATTTCTCTTCTAAAACCTCTCCTTATTCGACCTTCTTCAATTTCGAATTCACACGTCAATAAGGTGGACGAATCTGGACAGTTTTCCGGGTCAAATTCGAAACATCAATTTCCTTTTGATTATTCAACCTTCATCTGACTCTATTAATTGTTTGGGGATGAATTAATTGTTGGGGGTGGACCTAAGGCTCCTAATATTCCTACATAAAGAACTAGTGGTGAAGGTAATAGGGGGTTCATATTTTTCTTATCATCTTTTGTTTCTTGTTTCATTGTAAGGCTATGCTTCCAAATTTCATTTGTAATGTTTTCCATTTCAATGTAAGTTTCATTTTTGTAACTTTATGTTCTTAATCAACTTCTTACCCTTATATATTTTCCATTTCACTTACTAAAACTTTATTATCACAAAGAACAGTGATATCTCTGTGTTGTTGTGAATTAGTTCACACATAGGTGTGAATTTCATTCACACATAGGTGTGAATTTCATTCACACACACGGTGGAGTGCCTGTATTGAATGTTATTTTATGAAAGAATTGTTGTTAACTGGAAAATTAATTTAAGACATCCATTATTCAGTAATTTCAACTCTTCATCTTTACTGTATTTGAGAAAACTAAATTCAATTACTAAATGACCATATACCTTGGAGAGATCATGAATTTGGTTCTCTAAGTGTATATGGGATTAGTAATTGTGTTTAGTAAGCACCAAACCAGAAAATGATGAAGGTAGTGTTATTTTTGAAGAATGGATTCATCAAGAATTAATAAAACCAAAATTGTCTAAAGAAGTAAAATTCATTCAATCCACCCCGAGCATAATCCTAAGATCAACCCATTTTATTTGAATTTAATTCACTTAGGTTTGTTAGTATTCCTTAAACCATCCAAAATCAATTCCAAAGTTTGCTACTTCATAGCCCATCCTTCACCAAATCATAGCGTCTCAAGGTTACTTATTCGGTCCCTGTGGATTTGACCCCTACATGTACTACATCGACCGCTTTTACCAGTAGGGTAAATTTGGGCGTAACCAACAGGTGTTTCAAAATACTTGTTCTTTTTCGATTACATGATGTTTAATGGGATTACACGTCATCTAATTTTAATGGATTTTTCATTTAGTGTTATATATGATTAAATTTTTTATTTCATTCATTCCATCCATTTTTTCACTCAACCAAGAGCTCTTTTCGGGTAATTTTGGTGACCACCATTCATTCTAAATGAATTTGTTCTATAATTTATCATCGGGATTGTCTTGATGTATTTATCCAAGTGATTAATACTCATATTATTTCTTTTTATTTAATCATGGACATTCCATTGTGTTTATCTGTTGGATTTTTTGATGTGTGATAGTGATTATTCTTGTTTTCTTCTAGATCTATTATGTGATCTTCCTCTCGTGGAAAACCCTTATGTTATTCATGGAGCGGTGAGGGTATTCTTTAAGGTATGTTGTGATCTGTAGTCACTGATTAAAATTTTGATAAATTAAATCAATTCTGATATGTGGGGATTTATCCAAGATCCTATATAGTTTTTTGTCTTCTTCTTTGTTGGCAGATCACCTTACGAGTGTGTGCAACCCGAATTTGAGTTAGGTGGTTTTTTATTTAGCCTATTTTTCATGAAATGAATTGCATTATTTTTTATAATTTTTTTCATAAAATAAAATTTCATGATTGATTTATTGATTTTTATAAGTTGAAACGAGTTTTTGATAAAATATTTTTTCCCCTTGTTTTGGTAAATGGAATGTTCTTTAGAGCCTTGTGAAATGAATTTGTGAAAGTGATTTCATTTCAAAGTTTTGAAGAAATGGTTTGGAAAAAGAGAACATGTTAATCCTTTGGTAATTAGGTAGAAGTTTCAGTAATAGAACTCTTTCATTGATACCATCGGGGGGTTCACTCATCCGGTGTTCCTCTTCTTACTAGACTTATTGTTCTAGGGACATGATAGACACTATTTTGAGGGTTCACATTCTCGGTTATCCCTCTACTACCTAGGCTCAATTCATATTTCTAGGGGATTGATACGCATGTGATTTTTTATGTTGTGGGTACAAGTGTCCATGTTATCCAAGCCTAGTGGTGATCCCTGACGTGATGTTACTTGTTCTTTGGATTGTACTATTTTGGTTGTACATCCATGTATTTTATATGATATGTGATACATGATTCGCTTTGTTTTGACTCTTGTGATGTATAAGAAATTACTTGAAACTATTTTACCACCTTTATTTGAAAATTTAGAAATTTGTAAATTAAATTGTTTTTCAAATGATTTTGATAAAAAAAATTAAACTATTTATCATACCTTGTTTTATTTAAGATGAGAATTCTTGGATTATTTGTATAGACAGTAGTTATGGAACACCTGAGTGGGATCCTTCTGAGCTTGTTATCTCACACACTACACACCCATTTGGTGGTTCATAGACCTTTATATTCCATTTAATACATGGAATTTCAAGGTTTCATAATGATTCAATTAGGCTTTTTGTCATTTGGGTTGGGTAGTTGGTGGTGAGATGGTGGGAGTTGGCTCGTACTGTCAGATTGTGATTATTGGAGTAGTTTCTCGATCTTTTTTGTCTTTTATTATGAGACTGGTCTCTTGGAGATTATTTTTATAAATTTTTAGTTGTATTTATTCCATTTTTTATTTTAATTTATGACATTTATAATCATGTTTCCTTTTTTTATTCTCTCTATTGTGTGTGTATATATATTTCATGCTTTCTTGTTCAGGATGGGATAAATCATTCCCTCTGGTTTTTGGTTGATGCTCAAGTTCTAGTAACCATTTCATAGGGATCGAGAATGTCCCTTGGGTATGTGGAAATCTGAGATGAGTACCAGTTTGGATGGGTATCTAGGTTGGGATCATCATTGGTCCCTTATATTTTTTGTCTTTATGAATAATAACAGTGGTTAAATTTATCACATCAATGAAGGTTAAATTGGGTTAACCTAGTTCAAAAATAAATTTTAAGTTAAAAATTTTCAGATTAATATTTATTGGATAAAGTTACCTTAGATCATATCAACTTTTTCTAAAATTTTAAGTGTTTAAAGGAAAAGTTTCCCTGAAAATGGAATATATAATATTCAAATCAAATACAAATACAAAATTCCACTCTCATACATTTAAATATCTCTTAAGTGCTCACATAAGAAGAAAAGAATGTTATAAATGAATATTAATTTTTATATTGAGTATAAAAAAAATATTTTTATGATGTTAATTTATTTAAAAAATTTAGTGATTATGTAATTTACTTAAATTCTTATGCAACACTGACACAGAATTTCATAATAAATATAAAAATAAAATAAATGATTTTAAAAAGATTAAAAAATATATAATTTGAGTGAGTTATAGTGATATAAGAATTTATTAGATGAATATTACATATTAGGGTTGTGTTAATTGATTATTTTAGAATTAAATATTTTTATTATGGACTTTAGTGTAAACTAGTTGAATAGTGTAAAAAATGACATTAATTATATTCTATGAAAATAATATTTCAAAAAATAATTTAAAAAATGAAAATTTTGAAAGATGAAAAGTTGGATAATATATAGTTTAAAATTTCATCCATTGGCCATTTATAAGCCAATTTTACCTTTATAAGTAAAATAATAATAATTTAAGAGTGAAAAATATATTACCATGGTTAATGTTAATGTAGGTTAACTATTGGGTTAAACTAAAAGATAATGACTAAAAACCCTACAACCTATCAAAATTTTATTATTAGTTGTTATTTCAACCATATTATACCACATATTCTAATATCTATTCCTTTTAATTCATTTTTATTGAGAATGAATTTTTTATATTTTAATATTTTACGAAATTCTAAGAGTATCCCTCCCCTCACTTATAAAAGGGAACCCCCACTTTCTTTTCATTACATAACATTGAAACTGCTATCTAAAAATTAAGCTAAAATTTTTTTTGATCAACATCTTTATATATATTATGGATTTTTTTCTTCCCAAATTTCCCATACTAAGATCTTTAAGAGGTTATCAAAAATAATTATTTCAAAGAGTAGGTAATGTCCATAAAAAGTTATCTTTATTTTTATTTTTATTTTTAACTCCTATAATTTTTTGGTATTTATCATAAAAAATAATTTTACAATCATAAATATATTTAAATTTTATTATAATTATAAAACCACCCTTATCCATCCTTTTTCTCATCAAATGGGATGTGAAAGTGTTTCACATGAATAAGTATGACTTACCATCTCTAAGTAGTGATATAATTCATTCTGCATCATAATATTTTATGGATGGCCATTATGATGGGTTTAATGTTTAAATATGATAATTATGAATCAATTATTCTTCTTTATTGATAACATAATATCTTTTTTCTTAGCTTCCAATCTGTTGGAAAATGATAACATTGCTCATACGTACATGTGGACAACCACCTCCATGGTGCAATGTGATTCAGTTTTCATTTATACTTTATATTTTTGGTAATAAGGATGGTTTTAATGAATATATATTATTTATATGATATAATAATGATTATATAATGGTGAATTATTCTAAACCTTGAAATTTTAAAAGAAAACATTGTTTGATAGAGTTTACAACACGCAACACCGAGCATAAACAAACCATGAAATATTGTCATAATCTAACCTATCCATTAAATTTATTCCAATGAATACGATTAACCAAATTATGAAAAATATATTTAAATATCCAACCCAATAAAAATTTATTGATTGATTTTTATCAAATAAGAAATCAATTTTTAGTAAACTTGGTTTATTCTTCAAAAAAATAAATGTTCTTCGGAAATGATTTTTATTTATTTTTGTGAGAAAATATTATAAGTAATTTATGGATTTTTTTGAAACTTATTTGATAAAGTTAAATAAATATTTTAAATTTTCGTATTTAAATTCTCTTAGGGTTAATTTTCAGGATTTTTCTAAAAATATTTTTCTTTAAATGAATAGTGAAAAAACTAATTTTTATTGGAAACAATAATTTATTTTCATGTATTACAGAGGAAAATAATATTTTGGGTTAGTTTAAAAATTTTATTAGTTCATTTTTATATTAAATTAATTTTTCTCACATATATAAATTAAATATTTAGAAATGGATTTTTTATTTGGAATAATGAGTTTAAAATTTTTTAAATATGCCCTTTTTATTTTTGGTCATTATAAATTGAAACCATTGTAAATAATTGTCACCACGGTAAGGGTAAATTGAGTAATTAAGGTTAAAAATAATAGTACAAGGAATAAAAATGACAATAAAATGAGTCTTTATTCTATTTTGTAAGTGTATTGTTTGTGAATACATAAATGTCTTGAAAATAAGGAAGCTTGGTTCCATATATATTTTATTTCTAACTTTATAATATTAAAGTAAAAGATTATGTCAAAAATGTTATTTTCTTAATTTTAATTTCTATAATATCTTTTGAAACGGATTAAAAAAACTTAATTTCAATTATAAATTCTCATTTGAAATAAAAAAAAAATTATGAAGGTAATTTATTTATTTTTTCTATTTATGAAATAATCACCTTAAATTATTATGTAATACCGATAAAATAACTTTTTAATTAATAGAAAAATAAAATAAATGATTTTAAAAATGTTAAAAGTAATACAATTTCAATGAATTATTGTATTACATGATTTTTTAGATAAAAATAAAATAATATATAGTTTTTAATAGATTATATTATAATTCCATTGTTTTCATATTTTTTTGAAAGAAAATTTAAATGAATAGTTTTAAATATTATAATATTGTATTTTTGTAATAAATAAAATTTTAGTAAATGATTTAAATTTTCAAAAAACACTATATTCATTCAAGGGAATGTAATATTATTTAATATCTCAAATATGGTATATTTATGAGAAAATTACTCTTTTATAATAAATATATTGGCCCCTAAATAGTAAAAAACTTTATTATCATGGTTATTATCAAAAAGGGTTAATAAGGGTTATAGAAAAGAGATAAGAGTAAAAACTGAATATAAAATTTTCCAAATATTAATTTATGAAATTATATATACCCATAATCATCACATATTCGAATTATGTGAATTTTTAGATTTTTCCCCTAAAATTTAACTTGTATTAATTTAATATTATAGGTAATTCCAAAAGTACCCCTCCCTTCAGTTATAAAATGGAACCTCCTATAATTTATTATTCACACATAAAAAAGCCTTTTAGTTCATCCAAGACTTAAAAAATTCTTATAATAACATTTCTTATTATTTTTAAATGTATTATTTTGGGAATAATACCATCCTTATAGGGTTTAACATATAAAGTAAAGGAAGTTTTTCAAAGAATAGGTTTAATATTTGACCGAATATTTTAGTTTTATTTCTTATTCTTAATCATTAAAATATTCTTAAAACATGATTAAATAATAACAAAATTATATTATATATATTTATATTTTATTATCTTAATGTAATAACATACATTCATCTACACTTCCAACAAATGGGAAACAAAATCTTCATTCGTGTGCACGATGGACTACCGCCTTACGAACCAATGTAATTTGGTTTCCTTTATTGTCTATCATAGCTGGTTATAATGATAGATTTAATAAATATATTTTTTATTAATGATATTATTATTTTTCATTAATTTTTAATTATTATTTATATTTCATTCGTTCCATCCATAGAAAATGTAAACATCGTTGATGCATACGTATGACCTACCATCTCCCTAAATGGTGTAATTAATTTTTATATCAATATATTTTATGGATGAATATATATATATATATATATATAATTTATTAATAAATATGATACTATTATCATCCTTATATTTCCATATATTATGGAACAATGATCAATATATTAATACCAAGACTGTCGAACTAAAACATGCATGAATAACGAAGTAGTTATCACCCAGAACAATGATTTTAATAAATAATTTTTAATTAATAAGTGGTATTCTGTTATAAAAAAAATAATATATGGTATGATATATATGATTATGGTTATGTAATACATGTATAAAAATTATATAATTATTATAAAGTATTTTCTAACATGTATGAAGAAATGAAAGACGTGCGACAAGAGATCTCTCTAAACCACTCTTTTCTTTGAGTTATGACCATTATCTCTATAAATAACTATATCTCTCAATTTTATATAATTTGTTTATTATTAATTCTATATATATGACTATTAAATATATACCTATATCATCATACCTTATTTTTATTTGTTAATAAATTCCATAAGTTCATTTCCAAAATTCCTTCATTAAAATCTAACATGATTGAGGGGAACATTTCTATCCTTTAATTATTTTATTTAATTCCCATTTAATGCTTTTTTATGGTTAAAAACATACTTTAAGTCCTATGATCTTGTACTAAGATATGAACATCCATAATATTTAATTCCTTCTTCTCTTTGGAGTATTTATGATATTTCCTTTGATTGTGATATAAGGAAATATTTTGAAACCCATTTCTTTCCATGTGTAATTCTTATGATTATGCCTTACTATTGGTTTCCTTGTAAGGAACACATAATCATGAACATGTTGTTATAGATAAACCAATATGTAATTTTAATTCATTGGTAATGTTTTTTTCTCATGAGGTGTTATGTATGGGATTAGGGAGTAACCCAAATCCACGATGGGACTATGTCCACTATGTGATGTTGTCTGGAAAGTTAGCATATACTGTTGCTTGTGTCTTTTTTTATTTTTTCCACAATAACTATGTTTCTATGATATTATAATACTATATTATTTATTATTTTGTCCCATTTTATTACTCTTTATACTTATCTTTTAGGAAATCAAGTTATACTTTTTTGATTCAAACGTTATGCTTCATTATCATGTTAATTCCCTTTTTGGGATTTTTAGCTCACCTTTTGTCTATTTGTTCCCAAGGTTAACCAAAATAGTTTTAGGATCTTAAATTTATTTAGTATTTCATTATTGAGATTAAAATAATTCATTTCATTTCCATGTTGATGTTTTATAAACATAGTCTTCTAAATATACTAGGTCATTCGATCCTTATTTTGTATTTAATGGATATTGTTGTAATAATATGTGTATAAATTTTTTTCACTATAGTTGGTATAAATGGATTGGTTTAGTTTTTTGGGTATTAGGACAAGAATAATTTATTAAGAACCCTCAATATGATTCTAAGTCAAGGAAAATATCATATAATTTTGGTGAAATATATAACAAGTGGTTTCCATGAAATTACATCCCCATTGGGATACTACAAGTCGATATGGCTCTACCGTAGTTGTACCTAGTGGTAATAACTCCAAAATGTTGAATTGGGTATAAAATTAATCATCACCTAGTTCATGATTAATAGGCCTTGATGTACAACTAGTTTGACTCTCCCGGGGGATATGCTTTGAAAACTTCATAAACTCTTTATAATCCATCATGAAGAACTTGAATAGATTTTTATGTTATAAAAATTAATGATAATATTACCATGGATAAACTATATTTAATCTTAGAGACTCCTAATTTAGGATATAATTATCATTTATATTTTATTCCTCAAAATTTTATAATTTATCCTTTTATGTTTATTAGTTAAAATTTTCTAATCTTGTTTTTTTATATTTTCAGTTAATGGAGCGAAAAAGGAGAAACTATACAAGTTACCAACTAATAAGCAATGTGATTATTTCCCAAATTATATTCAAAGAATTATGGGATTATGATATGGGATATTGATGTAAGTACTAGTTCAGCTAAATCATGTTATGAATAGTAACTTGAATTATATAGAATTACATCCTTCTACTAAAAAGAGAATGTTTCAATCAAATATTTTATTAAAAAATTTCCTCCAACCTTTAGTGGACGTTTGGTTTCCCCCATTAGATAAAAATGTATTAATTCATTTAGAATACAATCTATATCATCCAATTATTAGAACTAAAGAAAGTTATGATATTCATTTATTGAACGAAGGGAGAATTTGACCATTGGTGGACACAGATTAAGAACACAATGTCCAAAGAGGATATTGATTTCATGTAATTGTAAGAATTCATGAAAATATATATTTTAATAACATGTGGAGGTGTTGCTACTGGTTTTCCTAGCGGAAGGGGACCTCAGATGATCGTTGAACTAAAGCATCATCGCTTGTGAGTTTGTTGTCATGAACCATAGTGGGTATCCTCGTTGGCTGTCATCGTGGGTGCATCCTCAAAGTTACCAAGGATATTTTCCCAGAAATATCTATCTTAAAATGAAGAGGTGGTTCATTAGAATAAAGAAAAGGGATGATAATTCTATCATGTTTTATGAGGAAAACATTACATGGCTTGACCAGTATACATTCAACCTCATCATCTATGCTATAAGTAAGGGGAACTGCTTCTTTGGAGTAATAAATCCAATAATATGAAAATATTTTAAGATTTAAGACTTTGAAATCTATGAAATGATTTTTCATTATTCCTCAAGGTCGACATGGATATCTAGGATTCTCAATGGTCTTATGGTATTAGTAATAAAAAGTGTAAAATAAATTTTTCTTTAAGAGTATCAATGGAAAAATCTCATGGAGGAATGAAAACCCAATATCAAATGTGTCAAAAGTGTAGGTTAGAGAATCCCAAAAATTATATTAATAGAACCAATGGATGATTCAAGTGTAGAAAATATGTTCATAATGATAATAAATGCCAAAGAGAGTTGAAGAGACTCACTTATGAAATGGAGGAAAATAAATTTCAAATAAACACTCATCATGAGGTAATATGTTTCAACTACAAAGAACATAGGCATTATTCAAGTTCTATAATACAAGGGTTTTCAGATAAAATCATTGATCACAACATGCCAAAGAAATAGATAAATGAAGGAAATATTATATCACTACTGATAAGGTGGATCCCAAAAATTAAATAGTGAAAGGTATGCTAGTTATTCATTCAAGAATAGTGAATGTACTTTTTTATTCTGGTCCTACACATTCTTTTATATCTTGTAATTTTAGTAGAAAAATTCAAAAACCACCTCAAAACATGGGGGTTAAGATATCTATGAGAATATAATATGGGGAAACTATTTCCTCTCGAGTATATAACTTCTCCCCTTTCAATGTTTTCGGACATAATCTTCTAGAAAATATCACCTTACTTCCTTCAATGGATTTTAGTACTATTTTGTCCATGTATTAGCTATCAATATATAAATCAGACATAAAATGATGAGATAGGGATATCAATATTAACATATCAATCCATCCTCTAATTCAATATGTGTTATGAGTAGGAAGAATATACCTTGGAATATTATACTCTATAATGGATTTTATAGCCTTGTGAATAAGCACATATTTCTTAAATGATTGAGACAAAAGAGCGAAGTTTCTTGAATACATTACCTTTATGAGGGATTATGCTGATGTATTCCCCAAATAGTTGTTCAGTATTCCTCTAGACCAAGAGGTTGAGTTCTCAATAAAAATTATTCTAGGATCTCTGTATATTTCTAATACTCCTTACAAAATGTCCATAGTTAAGTTGGAAGAAACGAAAAAGTATTTACAAAATAATCTATAAAAGTGTTTTATATGAGTGATTGTTTCACCATGGGGTGTTTCAGTTCACCTCATCAAGAAGAATAATGGGACAATGCGACTCTATATCGATTATGGTGACCTCCAAAAATAATGATAGAAACAAGTATTTCATACCATGGATGGATAACTTGTTTGATAAACTATGTGGGACCCATTATTTTTCCATGTTCGACCATTAGATAGGATATCACTAATTAAGGGTGAAGAAGGAATATATTTCCAAAGTATCCTTTTAAATAAGGTGTGGAAACTATGTGTTCAGAGTGATACCTTTAATAAGAATTAATTATCTACACATATATATCCACATAAAAAATATAGTTTTTAGATATAACCTCGAAAAAATTATGGTATTATTTATAGATGATATTATGATATTCTCTGAAATTAAGGAGGATCCTGAGAAGAATTTGAATACTGTACTACATAATTTGTGTAAGGAGAATATATATGAAAACTATAGTTAATTGAGTTATGGATTAAAGAATTATCATTCTTGGGCTATATTATCACTATTAAATGGGTATTTTTAGACCCTTTTGTGACCATTGAAATTGATGAATGGGACAAACCAGAATCTATAAGGGAGATTCATAGTTCCCTTAGACAAGCTAGGAATTAAAAATGAGTTTTGAGAAACATATCAAAATTTTCAAACCCATTAACAAAGCTAACACTTAAACGGTTAAAGTTTTTATAGACCATTGAATGTGAAGATGGATTTACAGAATTAAGAAAAGGGATTATTATTATGTCAATCCCCACACTGCCCTCATGTGGGGAACATTTCATGGTATATAGTGATGATTTAAATTATTGTTTTAGATACTTATAAATTAAAAATAAAAAATTTATATACTAATCCTTAAGATAGTTTAATTTTTATTATAAAAACAATCCAACTCATGATTTGGAGTATGATATAATAATCAATGTAATGAAAATATATAGGTATTTGTTTTTCATGGAAAAAACTTATAGAATCATTATATCTATGGGGAGAAGTGTGGAATATATATATATATATATTTATTTATATATTTATATATTTATATCATAAGAGACTCAAATATATATACACATATATTGAGTTTAATACAGACTAGCGAAGATAGTTAGAGCTAATGAAGTACTATGATTTCTCAATCCATTACTAACATAGAAAAGTAAACAAAGTGGATGTTTCTACAATTTAAAATGATATAATAACATTATTAACGATGATAATTGAGGAAGATCTAATTTTATTTTACTTGAAGAGTATGGAAAAGGGAATCATAATAGAAGTAATATCATTATTACTTTCTAAATTTTTTGCTCAACCATCCCTTCTAGAGAAGATAATGGATGACCAAAGAGAAGATAAGGAAATTCAGAAGAAGGATGACGCAATAAGAAAAGGAAAATCCTTTGTGTTAAAAATTTATGAATAAGTAGTTATAAGATTGGTTCCATGACTTTGTTTACCAAAAAATACTAAGACAAATAAATATATATTTAATGATTCACAAAGCTCTACCACCTCCATCCACACAGGGTGCATGAAGACGTTTCGAGATATCCAAGAGAAATATTGGTGGGATAATATGAAGAAGGAGATAATGGAATGTACATTAAAATATATGGTATATTATTAATTCAAGGATGAAAGGAAAATTATAAGGGGAAGCTTCAACCATTACTGATACCTATATGTAAATGCGAAAACATCACCCTAGACATTTCAACTTTTCTTACAAAGGCATAAAGAGGAAATAATTCTTTATGGGTTGTAGTGGATTATCATAAAAAATACTAATCACTTTATTACCATTATATAGTACTTATCACTTGATCAACATGAATGTATATACATTATAGAGGTGGTGAGGAGGCTTATAATTCCACACTCAATTATATTTTATCAAGATTTTAGAGTTACATCTATATTCTAGAAGAGTCTCCAACATGATCAAAATGATGAGTTGAACATTAATAAGTATTATCACCCCCAAAATTATGGAAAATATTAGAGGACTATCCATACACCTGAAGATGGGCTATGTGAATGCTCAATAGAATTTAAAGGAGGATGAGTTCAACTTCTTCCTCTTATTGATTTCTTGTAAAATAACAGCATTCACTTGAGAGTAGAAATGGATCCTTATGATGCACTTTATGGGAAGAGATGTAGAAAACCTATATAGTGGTATGGAGTCGGTTAAAATAATATTTTGGGACCTAAAATGGTTTTGGAAATGCAATGAATGCTCAATACCATTCAACAACACATAAGGGCTTCCCAGAGTTGATAGGAGAGCTATGTTGAAAATTTATGATGAGACCTATAGTTTATGGTTATAGATAAAGTGTTTATCAACATATGTCTAGATAAAATAGTATTTATATTCGTGGAAAAAGGAAATCTAGTTCCTGCGTATATTTCCCCTTCAAGATTATTGATTCAATTTTAGTTGTATCCTATCGAATGTCCCTCTCACCAAGCCTCTATCAATTACATGACATATCCCTATTAAGGAAGTACATAAAATATACCACACATGTATTGAATTAATAGGTGGTATAACATGAAAATGATACCTTATATGAGGATAATCTGATGAAGATCTTGGATCATACTGATAAATTTCTATGTAACAAGATAACTCGCCTAGTAAAAGTACTATGGGGGAACTATAAGGCCCCATCCTTAAACCTTACTTAATCATGAGTTATTACAATATTACACATTGAGATTCTTTTTAGGTTTAGATTTTTAGAGAATTAGATCATAAAACTTTCATTACATTCCACATTTAAACAAAGTGGTTACGTAAAAGATAGTATTCATTTTTCCCATAAATGGAAACTTATTTAAAAATAAATCATGGATTCTTTCTTGACACTTCCTTGACACTATCATCATATCATGTACCTTTCCCTTGACCTGTGAAAAACATTTCAAAAAAACTTGGGATGAGCATAAAAAGCTCAGTAAGGGTTATAAAAATATGGAAAGGAAACATGAGTTCATATATACATAAGAATGAAATCATACTTTACCCATAAAACATAGGCATATCAAATCATGAATAAATCATAGAAATCATAAGACATGAAAGGTAACTTGAGGCATTTATAACATTCTTACGTAGGGAGTAACCCTCTTGGTTACGTTTGGAATACCCACCATAGTATATTCCATAAATCTCTTCAGAGAAACCTTAACGGTTCACTCCTTCGCGTTACCCAATTCATTGGAGAGCTATATCGGGCTAACCCGCCCTTAGTTTATCACGGAACCACCCGTCTTCATAACAATGCCCAAGAACCATAATATAATCTTATCACATAAAACATGCATAAAGGAAACATAACATTTCCACCTTTCAATAACAAGATATCAATACAACACATTGATATAAAACACATTATTAAAACCATTTTCAATACCAAAATAAAAGAAAAGTAAAACATGGTATTTATTTTTCTTTTAAAAAGAAGGTATTGCTTGTAGAGGAATCCGAAACTCAAATAATGGTCACGGCGGCGGAAAAGTCATTGTCGCCGAATACGTATGAAAAAAACATTCCCTTTTTCATTTAGTAAACGCTACATATAAAAAAGATTCCTTTTGAATAAACGTAAAATTCAAAGGGGTTTATACACCATATAAAAGAAAGTTGTGTATAAAACAAAATATGCCTCAATGAAAGGAGATTGAGACGAAGTCCCTTACAAAGATGGTATTCTTGGATTAAGGATAAATCAATTACATAATTATGCGTGACAAACGAATACACAAAATATAAGTGGATATTAAGTGTAAAAAAATCAGAAGACATTCACACATATTCATAGAACGACTTATTCAAGGGGTACAAGTTTATCCCAAAGAATCAAAATTGGGTTAAGAAGTTCCCTTGCAAAAATTCGACAGCCTAACGGCGTCACTTCAAAATTCAGAAAAAGAGTTGATGAGAGATAAAAAGGGCATGTCCTCACTTGGACATAAAATTTACATAAATAAGGATATATAAGAACATATTCCAACATAATATTATGTGAATTAAAATACATAACAAAAGAAGTCTTTTAAAAAGAGGAGGGTGAAAGGTTCCCTTACCGACTTGGGTTACTTTCGAAACGTACACCCCACTGAAGAAGGGTCATACAATGAATATGTAAATACCCATAAATGAAATTATATTACACAAAGAGTATAATAATGAGAAGTACATACACCACTCAAAGGAAATGGTGGAAAATGTAGAATAAATCTCACGAGATTAAAAGTGATATGAAAAACCCCTTACAAAAACTCGACATCCTAACAGCGCCACTTAAAACTTCCAAAATGGATTGATGTGAGAAAATAGGGTCTCTCATCATATGAACATAAAAGGTACAGTAGGAGTAATATAAAAGAACATCCCAATCATAATAAAGATGAGCTTAAAAGGAATGACATAAAATAGTGTACTTAAAAAGAAAGAGAGGGGTATGATCCCTTACCTCGGGTCTGACTTGACTCGATCGTTCTTTAACGTCCTGAATAATAAACTTGAGTTAATTTCTACTTTATTAAGAACCTTTTTCAAGTTCATTATTCCTTTTATATCACTTATTTTTATGTTATAAATATTATGTAATCATTTAAGTTAATAATGTTTGTTTTGTCGATATTTGGTTCTTAAGTCGAAAGTGGACTTCTCACAATTACATGATGTTCGTGTGGTCAAAGGTTCATTATATCCAGAATGATATTCATGATTTGGATATCATATATATCATATATATCAAGAATATACATGTATTTATAATATTAAATAATCATTTAGAGGTAATAAATGAAATGCACCGTTCATGGAGACGGTAAGCCTTACGTATGCATGAACGCTACTTTCATTTCTATGTCATATTAATGGAATTAAAACCAAATGAGAGGTATGTATATTTTAATTCCAGAATTATATTCATCATTTATATGTAAAATAAGTCATATATAATAACTTTAAATCCATCCTTTATACATCCCACATATGGCATTAAAGAATCAAATCACTTTGAGGGGGCGGTAGTCCGCACTTCCCAAAATGAAATTATCGTGTTTTACCCACAATGGAAACCATAAAGGTATGACACAAAAGAAAAATACAGAAGCTTAAGTAAAACATAAACATATTATATATCATATATAAATATAGTGACATCTTAATGGCCACATTTTAGGGTGTTATATGAGTGTTGAACAATCATCGTTTCGTGAGGCAGAAATTCGCCATCCACAAAAACAGTATGTTCTTTAACCATTAGATGTAGGTGTGTGTAAGTGTATCTCAAATTCTTCTTATAACAACATCCTAGTATATTTAAGATACTAGATTTGTTACAAAATAAATGAATATAAAGAGTTTAGGGGGTTGGAGAAGAAAAATAAAACAAAAGAACACAAGTGAAGATATTACCTTAAAATCGGGTAACTTCCTTTGGTTTGATCTCAAAGGATTCCTTGGGAAGACTTATGACCAAAGTGAGGATTCTAAGAGTTATATAGGGATGGGGATAGACAAAATGGGCAGGTTTTTGCTGAGCCAAAGGCTTTGGAAGTGTGGGTAAGGAGGTAGAGGTGGGGGCCTTTTATAAGAGGAGAGGAGGGGAACTCTTGGAATGTAAAGAAATGTTACATTATTTTAGAATGCGTTTCAGATTTTAATTGTCCCACATTGATGTTTTTCGAGGATAAGGTGATAAGGGTTCTAACTCCACTAATACAATAGGTTTTGGACATGTTTAGGTCTTAGATTTTACATTATCCTTCCATTTTATTTAAATCGTTAAATAATGAGGTCATCACTGCATCATCATGATGTCATAAATAATTTAATTTATTTAATGTCTAAAAATTATAAAAAAAATACTATGATGTAGGAAATATTTTTATATTTCCAATTACTATTTATAATAAAAAATCTGACTTGTATAACCCCATTTAAAAATCATTTTAGTAAAACAACTCATGTTTGTGTCATTTTAATTTTAACATTAAATAAAAAGGTATTTATGTCATTTTCCAACCAAAGTGGCTCCATGGGGTCCCCAAGTTGACCCATGGATTTTATTGGTCGGCTCTGACTCTTCCAATGAGGGTAGGCCATGTTTCTAGGTCATTTCATATTATTAAAACATTATTTTTACCATAAACTACACTAATTACCTCTAATCGCGATTAAAAACATAATAAGTTACTATTCACCAAAAAATTATTTTAATCCCATTGAACCACATTTAACTTATTAATGACAACTATGTATGTCAGATTTTTGAAATTCAAAACAAAAAGGTGGAAAATTTTCTTTTAAACGAAAAATCAGTTTCTATAAGTACTACTTAGTGGTTTCACTATTCATCAAAAATTGAAGTTTTTCAGAAAATTACCAAAAATTCACCCTAAGATATATTTGATATTCCGAATTCAAAAATTATATCTATTTTAAAAAATTCATAACATATAAGTTACATTAATTAATTTAATAATTAATTCCCGCTGTCAAAACAAATAGCATGTCTTTATGAAACAATATATATCAAAAGATTGACACTAGTTTAAGTCAAATTTCAAAGTGAAATTAATTCCAATGACCACTATTTGATTAAATGGTAAAAATATATTCTAATTTCACTTTAAAACCAATTCAAAAGATAATCTAATCATATAAATAAATTATATTAAAAAGATGTTTTGAATTAAAATACAACATTTTTCACTATTCATTAAAAATTGAACTTTTTCGGAAAATACCAAAAATTTACACAAAGTAATTTTTGAAGTCCCGATTCTAAAGAAGAATTTTATTTTTTCAAATATAACACATAAAATTGTAAAAAGTGGATTTAAAAGAGGTTCTCCATCAAAAGGCGGTTAATCGACCTTTTAAAGAATATTAGAATGTTTACGCTTAAAATTGGGTTCATTCGCATTTTTAATCCTATATCATTTATTGTAAAAAGTAAAAATATTTGACAAACATATATAATCATTTTGTATTTAGTTATATTCATTCATGCCATCACAACAGCTAGGCGTTAACTACCATTTAAAATAATATTATTTTATTATTAGAGTGCAACGTAAGATTCCCATGAAACTCGTTTTTGCATGTTGGGTACGCCATCGAGCATAGCGTCCCCTTTAAAGTTATATTAATATTTTATTAACAAATATAAATAAAAATGAAAATTTCATACTCTTTATTTACCTGGGGTGTTACATCCTTCCCCCCTTTTGGGAATTACGTCCTCGCAATTTTAAAATTGGGCTTGGAAACTTCATTGAAAATCCCACATCGGAACATGAGTCAGTAAGACAATCACTTTAAAAATAAAGAAAGATAAGTACAAAGGTCACCCGAGTTAACCCATACTAGGATTCCAAGTATGAAAATATGGACATGGAGGAAAAAACAAAGGGTCATGTTTTGATGGAAAGTAATAGTAAACATGTCTTGGAGAAAGTTAACCATAAGAAAATAACAAACTTGTGATGGGTTAAACGGTATTTGATTCCCCAGTAGGAAAAGTTAACAGACAACACTTTTGTTTTAAGTTAATCATCATTAAGGAATTTATTTTTGATTTTAAGGAAACATACTTACTTGTCATGTTGACTTTCAACTTTCACTAAATTTCTTACACAGACTCATACTTTCCCCAAAACACGAGTATTTAGGAAGACTTGTTCACATTAAGAGTACTATACTCAACTTCTAGAGAATCACCAAATCCAAAAAAGGGAACTATATACTTCCCATATCTTTAGACCTTAACCAAAACCAAAACCAAAATGGTTAGTACAAGATCAGATAATCCAAAAAAGGATAACCCTTTATAAAAGAAAATCTATTCTTAATCTCCAAAATTTGTCCAACAAAACCCAGAGTTCAACGAGGACCATTCGATAAAAAATTTGTCCATAAAATTCTTCAAAGTAAACCAAACTAATATTGAAACCCAAATATTTGAAGGATTTAGTCACATAGTCTTCCAAGTTAAATCGTAACATTTATATCCAAACAACATCAGTTGCTGCTAAAGTCTCATATTGAAAAGTAATTAACCTAATCACATATCCTCCATGATAGTTTAATAATTTTCATAAATAACCAAAAATCAGCTTACTCTTAATTCATAAAATCATCTAACTAAAAATAATTATTCAAAATAACTAGGGACTTCACGTAGTCCAGTGGTAGGCGATAAATACCAGTCGCACATTGGTTGTGGGTTCGATTCCCGAAGCTTTGTCCGACGCGACGAGTTGTCACACGGTCTGTGTGTTGTCCTTTTTCTAAAACTATATATTTCTTAAAAAATTCCCCAAAAGGAGATTAAATCTTCAAAAATAATCATAACATATTTTAACATCAAGTTTATCTCATGCCTTTCATTTTCCATCATAATATATAATAACCCATAATTACCTCAAAAGCAAGGATCATATAAACCCTAATGGTTACCTTTATAATTATTACCTGAACTTCCACATCGATTGGTCATCTCGTACATGATGCATTACAGGACATACCAAGGTACAAGTGGTTGATCATGACTCCTTGATAGTTGGTTTAGAACAACCACGAGTTTCCTCATTGAATCCCCCATTTCATCCAGTCTCTTAATCAGAGAACCACCACAGTTTCCTTCAAACCTATTGTCACTTTGGTGCCTGCTAGATCCATCCATTCACTAAAAACAGAAATGTCAGTGTGAGTATATCAACAAAACCATCATGTACTAATGAGGAAGATAAACACTAAGATATACTTACTCATTCACTTTATCTAAAACTAGGACTCTTTCTGAAATCCTAACCATTATGGTAATTTCACTTATGCCTAGAGAATACCCTAACCTCTAAAGTTATCTAAACCAACCTCTGATACCAACTATAAGGCCCCAGCCTTAAACCTTACTTAATCTTTAGTTATTACAAGAGTACACATTGAGGATCTTTTCAGGTTTAGAGTTTTAGAGAATTAGATCATAAAACTTGCATTACATTCCATATTTAAACAAAGTGGTTACGTAAAAGATAGTATTCATTTTTTCCCATCAATGGAAACATATTTAAAAATAAAGCATGGATTCTTTCTTGACACTTCCTTGACACTATCATCATATCATGTACCTTTCCCTTGACCTATGAAAAACATTTCAAATAAACTTGGGATGTGCATAAAAATCTCAGTAAGGGTTATAAAAATATGGAAAGGAAACATGAGTTCATATATACATAAAAATGAAATCATACTTTACCCATAAAACATAGGCATATCAAATCATGGATAAATCATAGAAATCATAAGACATAAAAGGTAACTTCATGCATTCATAACATTCTTACGTAGGGAGTAACCCTCTTGGTTACATTTGGAATACCCACCACAGTATATTCCATAAATCTCTTCGAAGAAACCTTAACGTTTCACTCATTCGCGTTACCCAATGCATTGGAGAGCTATATCGGGCTCACCCGCCCTTAGTTTACCACGGAACCACCCATCTTCATAACAATTCCCAAGAACCATAATATAATCTTATCACATAAAACATGCATAAAGGAAACATAACATTTCCACCTTTCAATAACAAGATATCAATACAACACATTGATATAAAAACATTATGAAAACCATTTTCAATACCAAAATAAAAGAAAAGTAAAACATGGTATTTATTTTTCTTTTAAAAAGAAGGTATGGCTTGTAGAGGAAGCCGAAACTCAAATAATGGTCACGGCGGTAGAGAAGTCGTTGTCGCCGCATACGTATGAAAAAAACATTCCCTTTTGTCGTTTAGTAAACTCTTTGTTGAAAAAAATATTCGTTTTGAATAAACATAAAAGTCAAAGGGGTTTATACACCGTATAAAATAAAGTTCTGTATAAAACAAAATATTCCTCAATGAAATGAGATTGAGACGAAGTCCCTTACAAAGACAGTATCCTTGGATTAAGGATAAATCAATTACATAATTATGTGTGACAGATGAATACACCAAATATAAGTGGATATTAAGTTTAAAACAATCAGAATACATTTACACATATTCATAGAACTACTTATTCAAGGGGTACAAGTTTATCCCAAAGAATCAAAATTGGGTTAAGAAGTTCCCTTGCAAAAATTCGACAGCCTAACGACGTCACTTCAAAATTCAGAAAAAAGAGTTGATGAGAGATAAAAAGGGTATCTCATCACTTGGACATAAAATTTACATCAATAAGGATATAGAAGAATATATACCAACATAATAGTATGTGAATTAAAATACATAACAAAATAAGTCTTTTAAAAAGAGGAGGGTGAAAGGTTCCCTTACAGACATGGGTTACTTTCGAAACGTACACCCCATTGAAGAAGGGTCATACAATGAATATGTAAATACCCATAAATAAAATTATATTACACAAAGAGTATAATAATTGGAAGTACATACACCACTCAAAGTAAATGGTGGAAAATGTAGCATAAATCTCACGGGATTAAAAGTGACATGAAAAACCCCTTACGAAAACTCGGCAGCCTAACGACGCCACTTAAAACATCCAAAATGGATTGATAAGAGAAAATAGGGTCTCTCATCATATGAACATAAAAATTACAGTAGGGTTAATATAAAATAACATCCCAATCATAATAAATATGGGCTTAAAAGGAATGACATAAAATAGTGTACTTAAAAAGAAAGAGAGGGGTAGGATCCCTTACCTCGGGTCCGAATTGACTCGATCGTTCTTTAACATCCTGAATAATAAACATGAGTTAATTTATACTTGCTTAAGAACCTTTTTCATGTTAATTATTACTTTTATATAACTTATTTCCATGTTATAAACATTATGTAATCATTTAAGTTAATAATGTTTGTTTTGTCGATATTTGGTTCTTAAGTCGAAAGTGGACTTCTCACAATTACATGTCGTTCGTGTGGTCAAAGGTTCAATATATCCCGAATGATATTCATGATTTGTATATCATATATATCATATATATCCTGGATATACATGTATTTATAATATTACATAATAATTTAGAGGTAAGAAATGAAATGCACCGTTCATGGATACTGTAAGTCGTACGTACGCATGAACGCTACTTTCATTTCTATGTCATATTAATGGATTTAAAACCAAATGAGAGGTATGTATATTTTAATTCAAGAATTATATTAAAAATTTATATGTAACATACATCATATATAATAACTTTAAATCCATCCTTTATATATCCCACATATGGCATTAACAAATCAAATCACTTTGAGGGGGCGGTAGTCCGCACTTCCTAAAATGAAATTATCTTGTTTTACCAACAATGGAAACCATAAAGGTATGCCAAAAAAGAAAAATACAGAAGCTTAAGTAAAACATAAACATATTATATATCATATATAAATATATTGACATCTTAATGGCTACCTTTTAGGGTGTTATATGAGTGTTGAACAATCATCGTTTCGTGAGGCAGAAATTCACCATCCACAAAAACAGTATGTTCTTTAACCATTATATGTATGTGTGTGTGAGTGTAGCTCGAAGGATTCTTATAAAAACATCCTAGTATATTAAATATACTGGATTTGTTAAAAAAAAATGAATAAAAAGATTTTAGGGGGTTGGAGAAGCAAAATAAAACAAAAGAACACAAGTGAAGATATTACCTTAAAATCGGGTAACTTCCTTTGGTTTGAGCTCAAAGGCTTCCTTGGGAAGACTTATTACCAAATTGAGGCTTCTAAGAGTTATATAGGGATGTGTAGAGACAAAATAATCAGGGTTTGGCTGAGCCAAAGGCTTTGGAAGTTTGGGTATGGAGGTAGAGGTGGGGGCCTTTTATAAGAGGAGAGGAGGGGCACTCTTGGAAAGTAAAGAAATGTTACTTTATTTTAGAATGCGTTTCTGATTTTAATGGTCCCAAATTGATGTGTTTCAAGGATAAGGTGATAAGGGTTCTAAATCCACCCATACAATAGGTTTTGGACATGTTTAGGTCTTATATTTTACATTATATTTCCATTTTATTTAAATCATTAAATAACGAGGTCATCGCTGCATCATCATGATGTCATAAATAATTTAATTTATTTAATGTCTAAAAATTATAAAACAAAATACTATGATGTAGGAAATATTTTTGGCTTTCCAATTTTTACTTATATTAAAAAATATTAATTGTATAACCCCATTTAAAAATTGATTTATTAAAACAACTCATGTTTGTGTCATTTTAATTTTAACATTAAATAAAAAGGTATTTATGTCATTTTCCAACCAAAGTGGCTCCATGGGGTCCCCAATTTGACCCATGGATTGTCTTGGTCGTCCATGACTCATCCAATGATGGTAGGACATGTTTCTAGGTCATTTCATATTATTGAAACATTATTTATACCTTAAACTACACTAATTACCTCTAATCGCGTTAAAAACTTAATAAGTTACTATTCACCAAAAAATTATTTTATTCCCATTGAACCACATTTTAATTCTTAATGACAACCATTTATGTCAGATTTTTGAAATTAAAAACACAAAGGTGTCAAAATTTCATTTAAAAGGAAAATCAGTTTTTATAAGTACCACTTAGTGGTTTCACTATTCATCAAAAATTGAAGTTTTTCAGAAAATTACCAAAAATTCACCCTAATCAATATTTGATATTCCAAATTCAAAAATGATGTCTATTTTACAAAATTCATAACATATAAGTTACATTAATTAATTTAATAATTAATTCCCACTGTCAGAACAAATAGCGTGTTTTTATGAAACAATATATATCAAAAGATTGACACTGGTTTAAGTCAAATTTCAAAGTGAAATTAATTCCAATGACCACTATTTGATTAAATGGTAAAAATATATTCTAATTTCACTTTAAAACCAATTCAAAAGATAATCTAATCATATAAATAAATTATATTAAAAAGAGGTTTTGAATTAAAATACATCATTTTTCACTATTCATTAAAAATTGAACTTTTTCGGAAAAATACCAAATATTTACACAAATTAGATTTTGATGTCCCGATTATAAAGAAGAATTTTATTTTGTCAAAAATAACACATAAAATTTTCAAAAATTGGATTTAAAAGAGGTTCTCCATCAAAAGGTGGTTAATCGACCTTTTAAATAATATTAGAATGTTTAGGCTTAAAATTGGATTCATTCGCATTTTTAATCCTCTAAAATTTATTGTAAAAAGTAAAAATATTTGACAAACATATATAATCATTTTGTAGTTAGTTATATTCATTCCCTCCATCACAACAACTAGGCATTAACTACCATTTAAAATAATATTATTTTATTATTAGAGTGCAACGTAAGATTCCCATGAAACTCGTTGTTGCGTGTTGGGTACGCCATCGATCATAGCATCCCCTTTAAAGTTATATTAATATTTTATTCAAAAATATGGATAAATGTGAAAATGTCATACTCTTTATTTACCTGGGGTGTTACAAGAACCATAAGTACAAGGTGGAAACAAGGGAGCTGGAGGAAGCCATGAATAATTTATATCATCACTTTCTTCACCTTAATATATAATATGAAATTTTTAGGGTGAAATTTCTTAAGGGGGGAAGAATTTAACACCTCAAGATTTAAAAATAACACTATGTTTGATAGTGTACACAACAAAAAAACCGAGCTTAAACAGACCAGAAAATATTGTTATAGTATAAACTAGTAGTTAAATTTGTGGGTAAAAATAGTGTTAACCACATTATGAAATATATAAAAATTTCCCACTCAACAATTTTTTTATAATTAACACATATAAAATAAGCACTCAATTTATACAAAATTATTTTTATTCATCAAAAAAATTATATTTTCTTCGAAAATGATTTTTATTTGTTTTTATGAGGAAATATTATATTTAATTTATTGAATTTTTAGGAAATGTATATGATAAAATTAACTTCATTTTTTAAATCTTTATATTAAAATTAAATTAGTGTTAATTGTTTGTATTGTTTTGAAAAGACTTCTTTTTCAATGAATAGTGAAAATACTATTTTTTATTGGGACTTGTATTTTATTTTCAAGTATTTACACGGTAAAATTAAAAATTTATTTATTTTTAAAAATTAACTAGACACTTTTTATCATACATAGTTCAATTTGAGTATTTGTAAGGATTATTATACTTGTATCTAGAAAAAAATATTTTTTATACTTAAAAGGAATTTTGATGAAAATCAATTTTTTGTTGTGTTTTCAATTTTTATCCTAAATTAATACATACCAATTATATAAATTAAATCTTGAAAAATGGATTCCATATTTTGAATCCAAAAGTAAAAATATGGAAAATAGTTCCCTTGTATTTTTTTCATTATGAATAGTAACCATTATAAATTATTTTCACCGTCATAAGGTTAAGTCATGTAATTAAAGTTAAAAATTGCATGATAAAGGCTAAAAATGGCCAAAACACTTTGATTTATTCTATTTTATGTGTTTTATTCTCACATTTACATCCAATCCCATAAAATATTGCAAAAAAATTTCATGTTTATTTGACTTCAACCATTATAATATTTATGTAAAACATAAACTAAAAAATGTCACTTTCTTGTCTTTTATATTTATAATATTTTCAATATGTATTATGAAAACTTATGTTTCGTTATAAAAACATATTTTAAATATAAATTATTTTATTTTTAATCATATAAATTTATTTTTAATTTTTAGGGATGAAATAATTACTTTAAATTCTTACATAATACCGAAACTATATTTATTCAATTAATAGTTAAATAAAATAAATGATTTTAAAAAATTTAAATGTAATATAATTTGAATGAATTATTTTTTTACATTAATTATTTAGATAAAAATAACATATTATATATTATTTAATATATAATATTCTAATTACATTATTTTTATCTCATTTTCAAAGTCAAATTAAATGAATAGTTCAAAAAATGACATCAATGTTATTTTATAATGAATAATATTTTGTTAAGTAATCTAAAATTCTTAAAAAACTTATATTTGTAAAATATATTGGTATATTTTTTAACATATAAAATATGGTTAATTTTTTGGCTAAATTTCCTTTTAAAGTAACAATATAGACCCATAAATAATAAAAAAATGTTTTTATCACGGTAATTGTCAAAAAGGGTAAACGTGGTTAAAAGAAAATAGATAAGGGTAAAAACCTAATATAAAATTATAAATTTTTTATTAGATGATATTATTTTGACCCATACTTAACCCATATTCTGATTATGATTTTTTAGGACCATTATTCCACACAAATTATTTAATATTAATTTAATAATTTTTGAATTTCTAAGAGTGCCACTCCCCTCCCTTATAAAATAAAACCTACTCTTTTATTTTCATAATACTGAAAAATACTTCTAATATTTCATATTACTATCAAATTACCTTCTTAAAAAACATCCCCAAGTTCTAGATTTTATATTTTAGAAATAATACCATCCTTATAGGGTTTAAGGTATAAAGCAAAGGAAGTTGTCCAAATAAAAGGTTTAATAATTAACAAAATGTTTTAGTTTTATTTTTTATTATAACTATGTATAGTATAATTAAAAAATGATGAAATAATAACATAATTATATACTATATAATTAAATTTTATTACATTAATGAAATCACCCACATCTATATTCTCTTCAATAAAACGGGAAACGTAATTGTAATTCATGTGTAGGGTGGTCTACCATCACACAACCCGATGTAAATCATTTTTACATCACTACCACTTATGGACAGTTATAATTATTGATTTATTAAACATATATTTTATTTATGGTATTATTCTGATTTTATAAAGAGGAATTATTTTTTATCTTTTTTTCCATCCATCAAAAATAGAAACAACGCTCATGCATATGTATGACCTACCATCTCCAATAATGGTTTAATTATTTTTTTTCTATCTTTTATCGATGAATATAAATGTATATGTAAATAATGAATATATATTATATTAATATAATTTTTATCATTTTTTAGATTATAGAACTGTGATCAATGTATAAATACCAAGACTGTTGAACAAAGATATGCCTAAAAATGATGTATTATCACACAAAATGATGATTTTAATAAAGAATTATTATTAAATGGATGGTAATATGTGATAGAAAACATATATGGTATTATATATATGATTATGGTTATGAAATAAATTTATATTAAATATATAATTATTATATAGTATTTTCAAATTTGAATGAAGAAATAGGAGACTTAAGGTAAAATATCTCTCTAAACCACCCTTTTACTTTAAGTTATGACCATTATATATTTAAATCACTTTATATATCCATTTAATGTTATGTATTGATTAAAAATTATACATATAATTATATTTAAAATGTAACTATTTCATTATATTTTCCTTTTATGGTGTTATACATTCTGTAAGTTTTTTTGTCAAAATCCTTCTCTAAAATCAATCCCAATTAAGTGAAACTTTTATATCCCTTAATCGTTCAATTTAATTATAATTTAATATTTATTCTTACCAAATTAACACATTATTTTGAAGAATATGATTATTTACTCATATATAAACATTCATAATATTTAATTCCTTCTTCTATTTGGAATCTTTTTCAAATTTCAATTGATTAAGTTATGAGGAAAGATAATGAAACACATTTCTTTACATGGGTAATTCTTATGATTAATCCTTATGATTGATTTAATTTTTTGTAAAAAAATAATAATGAACATATTAAATGGGTGTTCTAATACAGTTCTCTAATTCATTGTGTAAAATATTTCCATCATGAGATGTTATGCATGGGATTTGGGGATAAACCTAATCAATGATGAGACCATGTCCATGGTGTGATGTTGATTGGAAAGTTAGCCTTTACTTGTGATTATTTCATGTTTTGTGTTATTGTAACATATCCTATGTTATCATGATTTTATTCAACCATGTTTTTTATGTTATCCTCTCATGTGACTACTAATGATATTTCTCTTTTATGATAAAATATAATACCTTTGACTCACCCATTTGGATTCATTATCATGATTGTTCCCATACTTATATTTTTATCTAACCCATTATTTATATGTATTCACAATGTTATCCAACATAGTTTTAGGGGATAAAATGGATTTAAGATCTCATTATAGAGATTAAAAAATGAAATTTTATTTACGTGATTATGTTTTATGCACCAAGACTTTCAAAGACACTAGTCCTTTCAATCCTTATTTTTAATATAATGAATATTATTTATTAAACATTTTAAAAAGGTTTGGTTTCTTATAATTATTATTAACTTTGTAATTTTCATCCACCAAAAAGTGAAATCAACCTTCATTTATACATACAACCTACCATCTCTATGAACAATATAATTAATTTTTCTATCTCTAGATTTTATGGATAAATATAAATATATAAATATATAATGATTTTATATATATATATATATATAATTATTCACACCCTAGATATCATTTAAATTTTATCAGAGGACATGAACCAAAACTATAAAACTGAGATTATTATGGAAAAACAAAATAGTTAACACCCAGAAAAGATTATTTTAATAAGGAACTATTGATGAATGGGTGTTGAAATGTTATAAAGGGATCATATATGATAATGTAATTTTATAAATTATTTTAATATAGATTTTTTATAAATAAAAATTTATTATATAGAAGGATAGATCACTATCAAAGCTAGTGGAACTCGAGGTATGGGTTTACCATCACAAATATTCTTCTTTGTGAAAAATGTTATGTTATAAACCAATATTAATTTATAAGTTATATATAAAACCTATTGGACATGTGATATCATTAATATATTTATCTTAATTATATTTAATGTTTTTATTGATGTAATTATTTTATAGTTATTATGATTAAAAATATTCTAAATTGGAAAGGGTTTTATATTAAAATCTAATTATTTATTTGGATTTTTTATGATCAATTTTTTTAATGAAATTTCATGGCCTTCCATACATTAAACTCATTAATTTTATTATCCTTGATTTACTTATATATATATTACACATTTTCCTCTCTTTAATAACTCATGATATATAAATAATATTTTAAGGAAATAATACTTTATTTCATCCTTTGGTCAAAAATACTCTTTCTTCTATATCTTTTTTCTAAAAAAATCAATAACATTTTTAATATTCATATATGATAATTTAAAGTAGTTTTACCCATAATTTGTTCTTAAAAAATGGTTTGAAAGCAATCTTATCATTGTTTTTCAAACATATTTGTTTACCTTTTTTACAAAGTCATGAAAGGGTTTTTTTCTTTTATCTTATATGACATGAATGTAATTTCACACCATCATAACCCTTAAATACTTAAAAGATTACATTACTAGTTTCTAGGGTTATTTTCGAAGAAATGTTTTTCTTAAATAATTGTCAATTTTATATATTTTGAAAAATTATTTCAAAATGAAATTGTTATTTTCCTCCAAAATAATTCCATTCATATTTTAAATTTATTTCCATCTAAGATGGAATTATTAAATTTTAGCTATGATTTACTAGGTATATTATCTAATGATACCATCCAATTTCATTATTTTGATGGCTTATAGTGATAATGATTTAAGGATTATTCTAAGAAACTTGTTTTATTTTTATGGGTTAATTATGTTATATAACCTATTTATTTTATATAGGTTTTTCTATTATGAAATTATGAAATTTTTATAAAACCCATTTATATTTCATGGATTGGTATGATGAATATTTTATGATATTTTGGAACACATCTGTATGATTTTCACTATGTGAAGGGTGGTCAGGTAATTATATAGATTTCTATTGAATTTCGTAAAGATAAATATCTCATGAGATAAAAAGGACTGGAGTCGAGTGTGAACCCAGTTCAGTAAGGGTATTTTTCTAGTATGATTGTCTTTGGAGTGAACCTTTACTAATAATATGGTTTGGAGAGTGAACCCAATCCACCCTGATTGTCTTTTCAGTAAAACTTGACTATTAAAAAATGATTTTCTATTCTTAATGTATTATATTAAATTATGTCTTATACCACTATTATTCTCCCATGGATCATATTATTTGATTCCATTATGACTCATATCTTATAAACCATTAATCATTATACCATGGCTTAATGTTATGATCTATTCTATGAAGTTTATTGTTTTAAAATTTTGTTCTTATATCCTTTTTATCATGTTATTTTTAAGTGATCCTCGATATCTCCCTTATTTAAACTTACTAACCATCAAAGCTCACCATTTATTATGTTTTATTTCCCCAATTTATCAAGAAATTTATTATGTGTGATATGTATAAGAAGAGTGATTGATATGAATAATATAGTGGGAGATGATGTAGTTCACTTCTGAACCATTTTTTTATGTATCCAAGTTTCTAAAGCCTCTAGAACAATATGATTATGGCATGTATCGTTATGTTATCTAATTAATATTCATCTATTGAGATTTTATATCTATGTATGAAAATTAAGGATCACTATAAATAGGTTGGAAGACATGAAGAGTACGGTGGGGCTTCTTCTACTCCTTCTATGGGAGGAGGTTTGACCCGGTTCAATAATTATAGATATAAGGGATGTTTTAGCGCATCTTTCATTATTCCACCAATGTAATATCTCCAATATTGAAATTAAGTACATCTATGGTGTTTTTTATGGTTTTAAGTCTAAATTAGAGGATTTTAGGTTATCATACAGGAAAATGTTTTTATTATTATAACCATACACTACTGACCATAGTGACTCAGGAGAGTTATGCATCATAGATTCAAGGTCTTTATCTGGAGGCATCTGGATGTATGCGATGGAGGTGGTTCAAGCCATTGGTGGAGAGGGACCATCTAAAGTTACATGTAATTTTTTCATTACATATACCCTTTATATTACATTGTTTTAAATAAGGTATTCCCATTCTTTTATATCTCTTCATGTCATTATGTGCCTATATTTACTAGTTAATCTATCTTATGAGTTTCTCCCTATTAACACACCCTTGGGAATGAAAGTAGACAATCTAAAGTGAAGTCTTTGGTGTCCCATAGTTTTTATTAGATATAGAAAAAAATGGGACCTCATGATCTAAGAGATGACTTATTTTGATTTGATATTTAAAATGGACTGTTTGAACAGTTATCAATATCACATAAACCATTATCAAAGAATTTTATAATTCAATAAACCTATAATAGATGGGTTCTTATTGATTTGTGAGTGGGATGTTAGAGTAGGTAGAATATGATCAGAACTGAGTTAGATTATATTTATCATGGTATAGGTAATAGGCTAGGAACTCGCAGCAGAATCAGTAGTATCCTCCCATCTTTCCTCCAATGGTGTATCATCATCAGGATATTTTCCCATTTCACTTCTTACGGCTTCCTCGAGATAAATGAATTTGGATGGATACTGATCGTATACCTATGGAGCAACTGTTATGATTCTTCCTTATCATATGACATTAGTTGAATTGAGAGATCTTAATATGTAGTTACATGATTTTAAGGTAAAGGGATTTATCAAATAGAGAACATCTACTTGGGGTGATTTAGTGTTGTTTTCCAAGAAAAATGATGATTTTCTAGGGATATGTGTGGACTAAAATAACAAGAATTAGGTAAAAGTGAAGAATTGGAACCCTTTACCTAGGATTAATGATTTGTTTGAATAGTTATGGGTTGCCTATTAATTTCACAAGATTAAACTTCATTCAGGATACAACTAGTTGTGGGTCAGAGAGGAGGATATTCCCATAAAAGTGTTTAGGAGTAGATATGGACTATATTAGTACCTTTTAATTCCTTTTTAGTTGAAAATGTTCAAGTAGTGTTCATGAATATCATGAACATGATTTTCCATCCATACCATAATTCCATTATCATTGTGTTAATGGATGAAATCCTAATACATTCAACGACTTTATATATGCATTCTATGCAGCTTGAGATTATATTGAGTATACATAAAGCACATTATTTTGATACCAAACTATTAAAGAGTCACTTCTTAATTGTGTAATTGTGGTTCCTTGTTCAGGTAAATTCTAAGGTGAGAATTTATATGGATCTGAAGAAGGATGAGGCTATGATGTCTTGGGAATTTTCTACAAACATTGTTTGCATCATAAGTTTCATTAGGCTTAGGGGCTACTATAGAAGTTTCATCCAACACTTATCCCATTTGGTATAAGTGTGGATAGAGCTCAAGAAAATGGGGGTGATGTTTGATTGGTTTGATTAATGTGAAGATTCTTTCCTAGAGTTGAAGATAATATTTATGATAGCTCTGGGTTTGATTATTCTAGAGCATGATATCGGATACTTAGTATACTATGAAGTCTCTAGTGTTGGTTTTTGAGCTATGTTAATGTAGCGGGATTAGGTTTCCTCTTATTGTTCATGTCAAATTTGACCACATAAGTAAAAATTCTCTATACATGATTAAGAGTTGTTGATTATGGTCCACACTCTAATGTTTTGATGAAATTATCTATTCAGTGAGAATTTTATCGACTACATGAACCAAAAGATAATACGACACATCTTATCTCTATTGAATATGAATAATAGTTAGTGGAATTAGGTATAGTATCTATTGACATTCAAATTTGAGATAGAATATTCTCTATGAAAAGGTGATATTTTTGTAGATGTCCACAGTAGGAAAATGCAGAAGAATAGGATCCTAGAGAGAGGCATTCATGAGAGTAATGGTGTTTTATGAGTTTTATGTTTGAATGTATAGTGGATACATCCGAGTATCACGAAGTTATTACATGTGTAGATTTGGTTATCATGTATACTTTAGTATACCAGGTAAAGTCCATCAATTAGTTAGATCCCTAGTGTGTAGTGATATGAGAGTGTTTGGTGGGGGATGAATTAATCCTGGGGTGGTCCTTAGATAATGGTGAAATGATCTAAATTCTTGGGAGTTTAATAGTTTCAACATTTTAACGTAGGATATGATGGGAGACTCTAATATGTTGAAATGGGTTGTGCATTAAGGATCGATGAAGATATACCATAATATCTGATGTCAGTTTTGGGGGCGAGGTATGAAGAGGGATATTGCTAGTTTTTTTCATGATGTGTTACCTATTATAGGTTAATTGATGAGAATCTAAGTCTTGGTGGTTTTATTTAACCACTTTTAGTGTCTATATTAAAGTGGGATGATGTGGTGATGGACTTTGTGATGGGGTTTACAAAGACACTGAGTAGTCATGATTTTGTTTGGGTGATAGTTGATAAACTGATGAATGTGGCCCATTTATGGATTATTCAAGAGACACTTTTAGTATATGGGTTATGAAATATATATTTATAGAAGATTATATGATTGTATGGATTTCTTTTTAGCATCATCTTATATAAGGAAAATTCATTCACATCATGGTTTTGACAAGGGATTACAAAACGATTTGGGTAGCCAATTGAAACTGAGTATAGTGTATAATCCAAAAATTAATGGAAATTCAAAGAGGATTCTCCAAATATTAAATTATATGTTCTATGAAAGAATTATGTACTTTTATGGATAATAGTAGGATCACCTATCCTTTTTTGAGTTTGCATACAATAAATACTTCTACACTTAAAATTTAAATACATCATTTTGAGGATATTTATGGTTGGTTCTGTTGATAACATATTTTTTGAATGAGACTAGTAAAGATATTTTTTTGTGGTTAAACTTGGTACAAAAGACCTCCAAGATAGTGAAATTTATTTTGAATCAGTTCTTCACCATTTAGATCAAACATTAATCATATAATAACTAGAGGAGATGACCTTTAAATTTCAATGTGCCTGATTGAGTTTTCTTGTGAGTAAACCCGTGATTAATAAATTTTCTGTTATATAAGGAATTGATGATAAAATAATGATTTTTTGGACCATTCAATATTTTTGAGCATATCAGTATAGTATCCATCCATTTGGATATTCCTATAAGGTATTGAGTAATGAATAATGTGTTCTATGTTTCTCTACTTTAGAAAATCATTCTGAATATTTCACATGTGATCGACTACAAGGATGTTGAGCTGGATCATGATGCTTAATTCCTGAAGCACCTGGTGTAGAGAAATGATAAGATAAGGAAATTGTTTCAAGGTAGTATAGAGACACTTTTCAGAGTTCTATATCATAATGGTCAGTTTCAAGAGGATATTTGGGTGTGTGAGTATGATGTTTGGTAATAGTGGCCTCATTTATTTGATCAATACCACTAGAGACACTTCTTGGGGATGAGAAGTTGTTAGAGGGGGGTAATTGTGAAACCCTCAACATTTAGGGTATGTTTTCTTAAATTTTGTCATACCTTGTCTTGTTTCCTCAGTAACAGGTTTTTCCTTTGGGTAAAAGTGTATCAAATTAAGTGTTTTAGAGGATAGAGTCTATTTGGATACTTAGTGGCTAAAAAGGCCACTAGATAGCCTATCTATTGCACTATCCATCATATGGTTTTAATATAGGGACCTAATATTTTAAAGATCACACTGATTAACCAACAGCACCCAGATGAAAATTCCATTAATGAAATTCTAATATTTGTTCTCAAAATTTTATTATTAAGTTACACCTCATCCAAAATTGACCCATTTGTGACAAGAAAATTTGATATATCTCTTGGTTCTCAACTTTTACTCCTCCTATAATATTGAACACTAAAAGTCTATATTGATCCAGTTGTGTACTTTAGTTTAATAATTATCTTTTCTAGGATTAATTAGTGTTATTTATCTATAATTGATCATATACTGAAGAAATGTTAGATATATATATGAATCTCTAACCATATATAAAAGAAATTTCATGCTTTATTTATAGATCAATGTTAGATTTCATGAATTAGTGACCTCTACTAGACTGATCCTAGATCTTCCATTAGCGAAAAATCTATTTTGGTATGTTGATATAGATTCCGCCTCTTAGAATGATATCTTTTGTGAATCTCAATTCGATAGACTATATTAGAATATATTGGGTCTTGTTCTAGTGTACATTGGTGTGTGGGTGTGATATGGGTGCCATCCCTTCATGGATATTGGAAATTTGCATCAACGTGCTAAAGGTTGGAATATCCTTACCATTTTAAGCATTTTTGTGAAGTTGTTTGACATGATTGACTAGTGTGTGCATGCCTAGTGTAGAGACCCTTTCATGATGTTGTGTGTTTGGATTTTGTTTGTAGCCCATGAGACCTTTTATTGGTATGTATTGGGTTTACTATGATATGTTGTACCTTATATGTGGTTATTTCATAGTTGTGGAATATTTAATATGGCATGGTTGTTCCATACCATCACTAAAAAAATAGTTGAATATGAGTTATTTTTTTGATATGGAGGCACTTTAAACTTCTTCCAAATGATTATGTGATTGTTTCAAAAAACCACCAATAAGGTTGGGGTTAGTATCCAATATATTGTAGTTCCTTCATTTTAGCAGTGGTTTATAGTAAGTGTCGAAGAAATCATATTTAGCGGCAGTTTTAACTACCCCCATTAGAGAACCACCATCATATAGCAGCATTTTTAACCACAACCAATAAAAAAACCACCACAATATAGCAGTGGTTTAAATAGATGTTAAAAAATATTCCATATTTAGTCACGGTTTAAACCTATGATAAATGTTTATTAAAAAACCAACTGCATATTTTACAGCCCTAGAACTACCCTAAAGAAAACAAATGCACAGACCAGGAGACCAGGTGTATCGCCTATCATAATCACACAAAAAAATACTATATATTTTTTTTATAGTTTTATTAAACCATATTCAGCTACACAGTCTTATAAACATGAATTAATGAAACTAATCTTATATAAATAAGTATATTAATTTACACGAACCATAAATGGTTTCATCCTCTTCAAACATGGAAGTCATGAAAATGTTATGTGAATACTCTATGCCACAAATGATATATTAAAAAGCCCTATCTTTCCATATTATTACAAGACACAAAAATTTCCACTAATCACTACAGGATGATGAACTCAACTCATCACCCTCTCCTTCTCTCTCACTACATCCTACTACCATCACCTATAATAAAATTACATTGAAAATTAAACAATGTTGTATATTTACATTTAAACTTAAAATCTATAATTTTTTTTAACTAAATGATTTTGAATTTCTGTTATTACCTTCTCACTACCAGTAATCGATGTAATATCACTAGGGATAGATCTAGTAATCTTTTGATATAATTCAACCAATTCTTTCTGCAAAGCGGATATCTGATCCCCTAATTCTGAATTGTGTTTTTCATAGAAACAAACTCACTCTGTGTATCTTGGGGTAGGGGTTGACTAAAACAAGTAGTAGATACAGCTTCAATCCCGAATGGGCTATTAAAGACCTCATATGCTAATGGTCCCAACCCCATCACACACACTTGGCCCGAATTCTCCTTCCTAAGGACTTTAACAACTGGGCCATCCTAGGAGGCTCTGTTGGACTATGTGGGATTGGAATACCATTATTATTTAATTTTTACCTATAAAACAAATATCAGTCATATTTGAAGAAAAATATATGAAGATTGTGACAAATAAAAATAAGTTGTTATGATGAAAAATGAATTCGTTCCCTAAATTCTTTTTTAGGCTCATTAACATAACACCCATCATATTTTTTATGAACATCCAACCACAGTTCTGTTCTGAAGGCTTGGTTCCCTGAATACTGTGACTACAATAAACAAATAAAAATCAACAATTTAACATATGGAATAGATAATATTATCTTAAAAATATTTAAAATAATAAAAAGATTACTAGAGTCAAACAGACTCTAGAAAAACTCTTTGACCCCACTATGTGAGGTATGATTTGATTAGACTGACTCACAGCATTCTTCCTTGAAATATCCTAAAATAAATAAATTTTAATTTAATAGTAATTTATACAATTCCATATCCTTGTTATAGGAATATATAAATGTAAAATGAGATTAGTATAATAATATGTATTTAAATACCATGTTTTTATTAACATGATGGCTATTAATAAATACTTTACATTTCTCTCTAGGCACCCATGTGGGTACCTTATCATACAGTTGATGGATTCTCAATGAAGTATCATTCAATAAGATTCATAATATCCATTTAAATTCTTTCAATTTTCTGAAAAAATTATTAAATGTCCATTTTCGTGTTATATTTTAATGAACAGAAAAGTGGAAATGAATCTATACAAATAGATTCATTTTGAAAATATTATAATTTAATAACATAATGACATTTAGTTACACCATAATGTATTAAAATTACCTTTATCTATGAATCAAAAATATTATTTTTCTAAGATGAAGTCAGATTCCTCCACTCATCATATATAATCAGAATGGTAACCGGCTTCGTTACTAGCTATCATTGAATCTGGCCAAATAATCCTATGGCATCATCTGTATGGACCCCATAATTGTTAAATGGATCAACTATATTTAGTCTGTTCAAATTACATATATCTTATCTTTTAATATTTTAATCCATAGTAGCATTGTTTCTATCTTTTATGAAAAAAATAGTTATTAGAATAAAAAAGGTGCGATAAATTTATTCATATTAAAATTTGTACCTATTAAAGTCACCCTCCAATATCCATATAAAGAACCAGGAGTGGAAACCTACTCCCTCACTACAGAGGCTACTGAATGAGGAGGTATCAATTGAGCTACTGATGGGATGCTGACATGGGGTGTGAGAGAAGTTTTAGGGGTCAAGAAGATGGTGTCTCAGATGTTGTAGAAAGGGAGACAGATAGAACGTTATCTACCAGTATGGTCGAGGGAACGTTGATAGTGAGTAGACTAGGAATTATATAATGTTTCATCCTTGACATAAATATCATTTAATAAAATAAAATTAACTTCAGTGTATATATTTCAAAATAATCATTCATAAATAAAAATTATAAATGAGAACAGATGCACAATACTAATAAAAAAATTTACATAACTGTGATAATGAATGACTGCACAAATGACATAAGTGGTTGATAAATGGATGGATGACTACACACACAATCATTTTCTCCTTTAATCATTTCATTTTCCTAATCCATCATTAATTCATCTACTTTATCCTCCCTTACAAGACTAATATTTTCAATATCATGAGGGACCAATAAGTTTTCTTCTTTCTATTGATGTGATTCATTGTCAGAGGTAAAATCTTCCACTTCACCACCCATATCACACGAGTCTCTTTTTTTACATGAGAAACTACACTCCACCCTTCATCCACTACATATTACACATAATTTACATTTTATCTTTCTATTATATGATATTAGTATCAATTAATTCATGGTCACCTACATCCATCAAGTGAGACAAGTTCACAGAAGTAAATTTCAAGGAATATCTTTTAACAACCCTGATAATATAAACTCAATTGAATTTTAATAAAAATACGGAAAAATTTCAACAATAGTTTAATTAAATAATATAATTTAACATTACCTAGTATCCCACTTTGTAAAATGTAATTATACCACTATTATATGTTTTTAAACCCTCTTTCAGATTGATTGTATGAAATTTAAATCCATTCACTTTTTATGTTTCAAACTTTCTGACCTGTTTTAGAGGATCTCAAGCAAGAAACTTCAAATAATCTGACAATTGAGTTTGAGTATCAATATTCCTGATTTATAAGAAGTAATATACATTATTAGATTTATAGAATATTTTTTTCATCCTAATATCTATATTGATTTAAATATTTATAAACATACACATCGTGTAAACCATTCTGCAATCTCTTTATTAATAGATTTTTTTATATCATTATCATTTCATGTTTGGCCTCACATTCATCTCTTTATTTTTATCCTAAAATCATTAATAAATAGATCTTCAATATTACTATTTAGTAGCATGTATCTATGTGCCTATGATAATTCCAATCCTGTTAGTGTAACATTTGAGCTACTCTCAACCAATAGTCCAATAGTAGGAAATATTTTCTATTTCCAATGTAGTTGATACTTATTTGATGTGTCATCAACACATCCAACTAGAATGAATCTTGTCTCAGTATCTTCCAATTATCTAGAAAAAAAGGTAAGACACCTCTTATAAATAGCCTTCAGGTTGAGATTTATTTTTCACATATTATTTCAAATGCCCAATATATCCATAAAAAGATAGGTATTTAATGAAGTGACAAAATTTTTTTACATAAATGAAAAACATATAAATAAATTACCTATCAATTTGATACAGCCATTGACAATGTATGGGTCCTCCTAATTTATCTTCCTCAATAAAATGCAAAGCTAAATGCTTCATGAATGTAAAAAACCATATAGGAAAGATCATCTCTATTGAAAAAAGTGTCAATAAAAAGATGTCCTAAAGGTTTTCAATCTCAAATGGTTATAGAGTTTTCTCACATATTTTTCTAAAGAATGAGAAAAATTGGAGTAAAATATTAGTAACCCTTTCAGGTATTATTGTTTACAATGACAATAGTAGTAATTATTGTAACAAAATATGTGAGTTGTGACTTTTCAATCCATGTAACCTATGATGATTTAAGTCAAGAAAACCTTGATATGTTACTTTAACACCCATCAGATACCTTCACATGTTTTAAAATTCGATTTCATGTTTCTTTATCCTTATTTTTCATTGCAAAAAATGTCAAAGAAAACTTTTTATTCTCATCTAACCAGAGATCATGCTTTATGTTCACTTCTTGTAAGTATTTCTGAGCATTGAGATGATCCTTAGATTTTCCATTCTCATTAAGAAATTTGAGCATAAAATTGTTACAAACATTATTCTCAATATAAATTACATCAATATTATGTGTAAGAACCTAGATCTTCATTTCAGGTATGTTTTTCCTTTTCTGGTAGTTTTTCAGAAAAAAGAGGAAAATCTGGAAATTTTCAGAGTACATGTCGTTTACTTTTTAATTACATGTCGTGTACCTTTTTACACATGAGGCCGTGTGTTGGACATGTCCAGGCCACACACATGGTGTGTAAGGACGATGTGGAGACCACTTAAAGCGGAGTATGGAAAGGCTAAGTACATGTCGTGTACCCCAGAATTAAATGTCGTGTACTTTCTTTTTTTCATTAAACGGACCGGGGTTGTTCCTAATTGACAGAAACGTCTTCTTCTCAGGATTCTTCAACCGAAAGCATTCGTACGGCCGCAAACATCCTCCGAGCCCCCAAGACTTCGTCTGTTTACTGAATCGACTGTCTTCGATTGTGTTGGAACTACAACGGTGAGCTCTTCCTTCTTCTTGAGTTTCATTCCATGATTTTCCCTCTTTCTAAAGATATCTTGGGTTGGATGTTTTATACGTTTTCATAGATCTACGATGTTCTAAGGAGAATCAATCCTCGTGGTTCAAGTATATTGATCTCCTAAGACCAAGGTAGGTGTTTTATGCCATAAATTTTGAAGTCTTTGAGTTTTATGTGAAATTTCCACCAATATCGGTGAACGGGGTATTGCATGTTTACCGTTTTTTCCCTTTTGTTTTCCTTCTTTGCTTGTTTGCTTGTGTAGAGGTAATTTGATCATGTATGAGGATAATTGTTGTGCTTGGATGTTTTTACATGCCTTGTTCTGTTCATGACCATTGGGTTTTGTTAGCCTTTGGCTGTTATACCTGTTTTCCATGGCTTGTGACCGTAGGATGGAATGATATTCTTGAAATGTTAATGTTCTATAGAATGGTTAGCCTAGTAGATCATTAGGTGTACTTTGGACTTATATAATTGTTATGCACTGAGTCGCATGGGACTATGAGAACCTAGTGTTATAGACTATAAGGGATAGATCGAGTGAGATTCCCAAAGATTCTTTGATATTATAGACTACAGGAGGGTAGACCAAGTGAGCTTCCTCAGAGAGTCTTGGTTATTATAGACTACAGGGGATAGACTGAGTGAGATTTCCTAGAGAGTCTTGGATATTATAGACTACAGGAGGTTAGACCGAGTGAGATTCCTCAGATATTCTTTACTTGTTTGAATTTCCTTAAACCATTCAAGGATAGAGGAGGAATTGACTAACCGAGCTTTCTCAGAGATTCTATGATAGACCTGAGAGTATAAGTGGAATTGACTAAGGGAGACTCCTCAGAGAGTTTCTAGACCTTAGGGCTATAAGATGGTTAGACCCCATGATTTTCCTCAGAGAGTCCCTAAATACCCTATACTATAAGGGTAATTCACCGAGCAAGCTTCCCTAGGGATTCTTATAATTTCGTATGACCAAACCAGAGGGGTTAGGCTGAGTGCACTACCCATAGGGTTGTTGGTACTTCTTGGTTAGGACCATAGGGGTTGGCTACGAGTACTTCCCAGAGGGTTCACTGTTGTGGTTAGTTATTCGCTTCACTGCTGCTCGTTATTCTGTGGATTGATTACTGTTGTATATCATCCTGTTACTGCTTACTGTTTACTGCATGCTGTTTACCATTACCATTTGCTGGTTACTACACTATTAACTACCATATACTCACTTACTATTAGGCACAGATCTTCAAGTGGTTGCCTACTAGGATTTAATCTCACACCATATTTGGGTCACGCTTATGGGCCCAAACAGACTATGTTGTTGTAGGTATAGACAAGTTCAAGCGCCCTTTGACTTCTGGTACTTGATTGATTTGGAGAATGAGAGCATCGGACCAAGCATAGGCTTGCGATGATGAGGATCTGTTTACCTTTTCTTTTGTACTTTTTTTGGTACCGTTTGTATTCCCATCATTGTGACTTGTTTAGATGTTTCCCTAGATATGTATCATGCATCATTTCATATATACATATGTGCTGGAGTGGTTTACTGTTTTAGTGTTCCATTGTTTACTTGTGCATTGTGGTTAGATATTTACTGGTTCCACTATTGTTTGTTGTTTATTGTTTCTCTTTTGCTGTGTATTCTTCCAATGAGGGCATAGTTTCCCCACTATCACACCGAAGTCCCTCACTACTAGTCGGCAGCCTCTAGCGTTTAGGTAAATGCGCTTGAGGCCATGTGACCAACCGGGTACGGGGCGCCTCTGGGTGGCTTCCGGAACTGGGACGTTACAAAGTGGTATCAGAGGAATTCTTTTCTCTTGATTTACTATTTGGAGCCTTTATCTAGGGATAGGAAGTATTCGGTACTTGGTAATAAGTTGTTCCCAGGAGTAGCTAACCCGTGTATAGGGAAAATCCAATCTACCTTGATTATTGTAGTTTCTGGTTTTTCTATGTTACAGTTGATTTGATTTCACCTGGAGTGATTCACATGCTTTGCGTTGTTATTATTGTGCTAGTGCGGTTCTATTTCTATCGCAACCTGATGAGAAGAGGGTATGACATCTCATGCATCATATAGGAACTTGTTAAAAATCACAAGCCATGCATTATTTCCATGTCATCTAGGATGCATTAGAAATTTCATGTTATTGTGATAGACTTTGTGTAGTTTATACATGTTATTGTGATTGATGCCTTTATAGAATCCCTACAGTTTGATAGAGGAATTGTTTATATTGTGCCTTGCTTAAATGAACACCAAATTTTTCTTCTTGAGGTGTTAATGGCCCTCATGAATCGGAACTTGGTGGATCATTGACTTTTTTCCCTTGTATTTGATATGTAGAATATTCCAAGCTTTGGTTCGTGGGAATTATGGGCCCTCACGGATCGTAATTTGGCACCTTCATGCTTGTTTTTCAGTGTTTTCTGGGATCCAGTGCAGTTTCTGAGCTACTGCCCAGAAAAACCCAGAATACACAGTGTGTACTTGACTACATTATGTGTTGTTTTAATCTGTGTCACTGACTGTGTGAGCAGAAACACGGGATTTTGAACATGTTTTTAGGAACATGTTGTGTACAATGGTTACACTCCGTGTAGTAGTGAGTCGTGTACCTGGTCGTGTCACTAAAATGTAGCCAGCCATGTAACTAACAACACGGGTCGTTGAAACCTTGTCTAGTACACGTTGTGTCCTTTGTGAACACATTGTGTAGTTAGGAGTTAAGAGGAACGTGGGAGTTAGCCATTTCAGGATACTCGGATAGGGGAATGGAGATGATGTACACGTTGTGTGTGGGGACAACACACCGTGTAGTATAGAGAGTTACATGACCAAAGGTGGAAGAAGTACACGCCCATGTGAATGGACTTAAGAAGCACGCCGTGTAGTTTTATACATGCCATGTAGTCATGTTTAGTGAAACTTGTGTGTTTCTTCCTCCTGTTCCCGTTTTGTGCTCTTGTTTTCTTTGTCCTTAATAATCCTGATCTAAGATGTTATTTTGATCTTTCAGAGATATGCCTCCGAGACATCCTCCGGTCATATGTCTGTTTCCAGACGATGATCAGACACTGGATATGGCTGATCAAGAACCTCCTATAGATCCTCCTGTTGTGACAGCCTTGGCGCCAGCAATTATACCTGTTGTAGGCACCGATGCACAGTTCAGGGAGGAATTCTTGAGGATGATGCCAACATTTCAAGGAGCACCGCCTCCTACCTCATCGTGTCTGAGTTGACGCGGGTTTTCCAACAGCATCATCCTCCTACTTTCTCAGGGGATGGAGGACCCCAGGCAGCAGAGTCATGGATAGAGGCCACGCTGACGATCTTTGAGCATCTGGAGATACCTCCAGATTAGAGGGTGAAGCTTGCTACTTATATGCTCTGAGATACTTCCAAGAGGTGGTGGGAGGTGATCTTACAGTCAAGACGCCAGCATAGTATCACATGGGAAGAGTTTCGGCTCATATTCTATGATTACTTCTATCCAGTGACCTAGAGGGCCGACCGAGCCCAGGAGTTTATGAGTCTCAAGCAAGGTTCTCTTTCAGTTATGGAGTACACATCTCGTTTTACCGAGCTACAGCACTTCATGATGATTCCAGCAGGTGATGAGTTGTTCCTTGCTAGGAAGTTCGAGGAATGTCTCAGGGAGGAGAGTTGTTCCCAGGTGAATATATTTAGGTTGACTTTGATATACTCAATCGTCTACCAGGCGATGATCACTGAGTGTAATCTGAGAGGTTCTGGAGCAGTGAGCCTGGGCGGTTCGACCTCCAGATCTAGTTTTCCTCCTTCTGATAGCAGTAATCTCTGCAGGGAGTTGTCTCAAGGAGATCAGAGTCGGTGTAATGTATCTTTAGGCAGCCTGGTTGAATGCTACAAGTGTGGTAGGAGTGGGAATACTAGGACTTAGTGTTAGAGAGACCCGATCGAGTGCCGATCTTAAGGAAAGATGGGCCATCTTCAGTTTTTTTGTCCAATATTCTTGCCTACATATAGTGGTATGGGTTCTTCCATGACCCCACATATGGTAGATGTATTTATAGTTTCTCACCAGTCTGGGAACTGGAGTTCTTCTGGCTGTTCGTGCCGAGGTGGAAGTCGCGGCTGTGGTGGTCAGTCACCAGGTTACCAGCTACAGCAGAGTGGATCAACTCAGAGTGGTCAGTCATGGGCGCAGGGTCGCGGGACAGGCCAGACTTTTGCTGTGGAACAGACCCTTCAGGAGCAGGATCCCCGACCTTCTACAGTTTGAGGTACGATCTTAGTGGCCTCTGTTTTATCTTCATCTCTTTTTTATACTGGTGCTTCACATAGCTTTATCTCTGTTACGGTTTTGGAGAGCCTTGGGATCTGTATCTTTTTGTCTGCCGACATGTTGACTCTTTATAAACTGTGGGGAACAAAGAAGTCTTGCGTATTTCAGTGTAGAAAGTGCCCTCTTGAGGTTGCAGGGTTTCACTTCTTATGGGACCTCTATGTCCTAGAGATGATAGGCTATGATTTCATTCTTTGTATGGACTGGTTAGTTCCCTTCCATGCATTCATCGATTTCTATCGTCACAGGTTGAGTTTTGTATCACCAGAGGGAGGATATTTTATCCATAGAAGAAAGTAGGATGTCCAGGTGGGTAGAGCTGGACCAGAGCATCATGGGCTAGGAGGAGTTATAGCCTAGATTTCTAGACATTATCTGGATGACCATGAGACTTCACAGTTAGACTTTTCTCTAGTGGTGGATCGTTTCTGGGATGTCTTTCCAGAGGAATTTTCAGGTTTTCCTCTAGAGCATGAGGTAGAATTTTCTATTGGGCTCATTCCAGGGGTGGCACCGGTGTCCATTTCTCCTTATAGGATGGCTACACCTAAGTTAAAGGAGCTCAAGAAGTAGTTGGAGGAGTTACAGGTAAAGGGTTTCATCTGACCTAGTACTTCTCCTTGGGGTTCTCCTGTCCTTTTTGTGAATAATTTAGATGGTACCCTTCGTCTTTGTGTGGATTATCAGAAGCTAAAGTAGTTGATGGTCAAGAAAAGTTATCCCTTGCTGAGGATCGATGAACTCTTTGATCACTTCGAGGAGCCCGAGTGTTCTTGAAGATTGAATTGAGATCCCTCTATCATCAGTTCTCTGTTAGACCATCTGATATACCTCTTACAACTTTCAGGATCAGGTATGGTCAATATGAGTATACGGTCATGCCATTCGGACACACGAATGTGCCAGTTGCTTTTATGGAACTGATGAACCGAGTGTTCCATCTGTACTTGGACTCTTTCATGGTGGTCTTCGTGGATGATATCTTGTTGTACACTCAAACTTGACATGACCATGCTACCCATCTTGAGATTATTTTGAGTACACTGAGAGAGCATCAGCTTTATGCTAAACTCTCTAAGTGCCACTTTTGGATGGATCAGATTTACTTCTTGGGTCATGTTATCTCAGATGAAGGAATATCAGTGGACCCAGATAAAGTGAGAGTTTTAGTATCCTAGCACCAGCTGAAGAACATCTATGAGGTGTGGATTTTTCTAGGGTTGGCTAGATACTACAAGAATTTCATACAAGACTTTTCAGGCCTTGCAGCACCGTTGACAGGTCTGACCAAGAAAGGGGTAAAGTTCTTATGGTTAGATTCTTGTGAGTCAACCTTTCAGGATCTAAAGTTGAGGTTGACGTCAGCACCGATACTAGTCTTTCCAAAGTCAGGTAAGAGCTACATCGTTTACTGTGATGCTTTAGGTATCGAACTGGGAGCTATGCTTATGCAGGGAGACGGAGTTGTTGCATATGGGTCTCGACAGTTGAGGCCACATGAGAGGAACTACCCGGCGTACGATCTAGAGTTAGTAGTTGTTTTTATTCCCATACGCTATTGGATACACTATCTTCTTGGAGAGCACTTTGTGGGTTTCACTGACCACAAGAGTCTCAAATAAATCTTCACTCATTGGGACTTGGATCTGAGATAGTGCAGGTGGGTTGAGTATCTTCAGTCCTTTGACTTTGATCTTGCCTACACGCCTGGGAAGGGCAATACAGTTGCTGATGCGCTGAGCAGGAGAACTCGGATATAGGAATTTCAGGAGGCCAGTAGTGAGTGACAGCTTATGGATCTATTCACTGAGATGCATTGGTAGGTTCACGACTGTTTCTTATCGGTTTCGAAATTCCCAATGGTTCTGTATCCATTAATACATGGACCTGCTTTCCAAAGGCAGGCGTTCGCGGGGTGGTTTGATCAGTGATGCTTAAGAACTCACATTGGTCGAGAGAATGGGAAGTCAGGTGCATCGCACCCTTTTGGGGGGAATTATTGCATGTTCTGGTACTCTCTTATATATTTAAGATGTATTCATATGTATGAAAATATTTGGTTTATACCCAAGCATAGTATCTAAGGATTACTCTTATTTGGAAATGGTCAGCTGGACGCAGGGGTTCAGAATCATGTATGCCCAAGGTTTACCATCCCTTGTTGGATTAATGACTCAGATGAGTCTGGACTCACAAAGACAGAACTTATTTAAAGCCTCGTAACCAGGAAATCTAGAGTTTATTGTCATACAGGGGGTACAGATAACGACTTAAGCATTTGGATCGAACCCGCGATATGGGCTTCCTACGTATCCTCATGAGTGGAATCAGAATCCATGTATTTCGGTTTGGTATGGGGATTACGCTCCAGGCTGCCCAGTGTTGGTGCATTGAACCGACGTGAAGATAGTCGGATCGACTGGTTGTTGGGCTTGAACCTCAGGGAGGCTTCCTATGTATCCTGCCTAGGAGACAAGGATCAAAGTCCACGTAGTTCGGATGGGAGTGTCGGAGAACCGACGTTAATGTAGACCCATGGGTCTGATGGTGATTGGGTTTGAACCTCTTGGAGGCTTCTTATGTATCCTTGTGATGGGGAATCAAAGTCCACATATTTCAAAAGGGAGTGTTGGAGAACAGAAGTGAATGTGGACCCAGGGGTTCGATGGTGATTAGGCTTGAACATCATGGAGGCTTCCTACGTATCCATGTGATGGGGAATCAAAGTCCACGTAGTTCGAATGGGGATGGGGCTTATGCTCTAAGTCAGCCCAAGGTAATGGAGTGGGGCTTACAATCTGAGGAGGCCCATGATGTGGATTTGGGATTACACTCTGAGGAGGCTCATGGTGTGAATTGGGGCTTACACTCTAAGGAGTCACATAAGAGGATGTCATGGTCTATGCCTACTCTAAGCCAACGTGAGTCATGCTCAGTGTTAGAAACAAGAGGCAGTAGGGACCAGATGATCATGTCGTGAAAGGTCCATCCGTGGGAAGTGGAGTGGGGCTTATGCATGGAGCAACCTAAGAAGTTGGGTCTTACTCTGAGATGTATGCCCTTGGCAACAAAGCGCGGTGGGAGAGGGACTCGGCCCCAAAGAAGGATGGAGCAGCACCCCTCCCCACTATGCCCATCCTTGGCCATGGCCATGGGAATGTATGGCGGTTCATGGGGGCTTCCTTCTGATGGGTAGTCCGCCACACCCCTGTGAGGGGAGAAGTTCCCCAGTCCTAATAAGTTGAGGGGTATAAAGAGGATTCATGGGTTCGAACTCCGCATTACCGTAGTAATATGAACCCAGGAATTCATCGGGAATCCGCTCAAGGTATTTAGAAACCCCTTCGCCCTCGCTTACCATGGGTATGCGAACTCAAAACGGCGCGCTGATGTGCTTGAATCTTACATCACATGTGTCTGGTGGCTCTTGTGGAGGCCTTGGCTTGGGGACGATGAATGGTCCAATGAGGGGGATACAGAGGATCAGGCCGGATTGGAGGGATATTATCAGGCTTCGAGAATGGGAACTCTGAAGGATATAGCGGGCCACACAAGTGTATAAGTGGTGGCTCCCTTCACATAGGGAGGTTCTATGCGGCTGGAGAGGCCATCCGTGAACCAGGGTGGTCCGTGGACTGGTGGCCATCCCATGAACTAGGGTGGTTCGCGGATTTAGGTTCGGCCCCCGTACCAGGTTGGTACGCGGAGGGGTCCATGCGAGTAATGGCAGCCGAGGACGACACCAGTCGGGGGTTCATCGTTCGGGGCTTTGCCCGTGTAGGAGGGTGCTACGCGGTGTGACGGATCATAAAAAGGGAAAAACTCCCTAGTCCGTGGGGGGGGGGGTGCATCCATGGAGGGTCCATGGTTCATGGTCTTAATTTCTTTGTTATTTTAAATTCACGGTTCACCAAGTTGTTATGCATTTTTGGTTCCTTATTAATTCGTTCCCAACTTCATACCTATTCTGGTTCGCGAACTGGAACTTTGCTATTTGCGAAATCCTAAGATCCTTCCTTCGAAATCCTTCCACCCGAATTTGATCGATCTCCAATTTCCTTCCTTCACTCTTCCCCCTCGAATTACTTTTATAGAGTGGGGAAAGAGATGTATATATGGTCATGCAACACCTTTTACAGAGGCGAATGATCGGAAACCCTATTTACAGATGACTTGGTCAATCTGAAACTCACAGGGGGGGAATTGAACACATCTCCCCAGCGAACCAAACTAGCTCGGGGAGTGCTTCATGGCCGGGCAGGGTTCCACCTTCATTCCATTAACGACAGCAGATGTGGCATGGGCTAGTCGACACAGTCCATGGATGGGGCGGTTAATGAAGGTGGACCAGCTTGGCGCCCATCCTACTTCACACCCGTGGAGAATCCCCACCTCTGTTCCACGAACGACAGTGGTCCTCAGAGGGGGGCGATTTTTAGAACCGGCCGCGTACCATTATCATTAGACTAGTCTACGAACTGGTTCGGGTTTTGCCCTCTTTTGAGTATTCTCCACACTTTTCCCCAATTATTTGATGGTAAATTGGGTAGAATCTCCCTTGATTTAAAGGGGAATCTCATTCTCCATTGAAAATTTTTTAGGACCCTACAAATTCCCCCATTAGAATGGGGTCCGATTGGAACGAAGAGGAGGCCATTCCAATGTAGAGTGGTCCAGAAAATCGATGAGTGATTCGACAATGCTCTAAATTATTCTTGAGCCATGGGACTTAGCAAGCACAATTTTGGCTATTTCTAGGGTTTTGTAGAAAAAAACCACACATACTTTTTTTTATTTTAATACCCTGATTTTGCCTTGGCCCATTTGGTGTGGACCCAGCGAGTATGGCTCGGCTTTTTATTAGGTGGCCCTTTCGGGTTTTCGGCTTAATGGGCTTTGTGCCTCTTTTTGTGAGCGGTTTAAAGTCCCACCGATAAGACTTTCATTACTGATGTTTTAGGTCAAACAACCTTGACCGTATATGGTGGGGCGAGGGCCCTAATGAGGTTTGGTTGATTAAAAGATGTCTCGATATCCTTCAAACACATGTGGGGGGAACATGTTTAGATTTGAATGACATGCAGGGCATGTCTCAAGGCATGGGAGTCGTATCAAAGTGCAGAGGTAGGAAGAGCGTCGCCTAAAGAAAATCTTTCCTTTTGTAGACGGGCCAGGGGAGATTAATATGAAGATCTGCTAAGGTAATGGTATTCATAGTCGTAAAAAGGTGTCCTTAAGTCAATGACTCTCCATTTCTGATGGCCTGAGGACTTCATGGAAGTCCGGCTTGTGGACACCACCATGAGTGGCTTGGAGAATTATGAAAACCGCCGGGGGTGGATCGGAAAGGGTATGTGACGTCTGAAAGGGTTTCAGAACATCTGTATTAATTAAAAGTATGGACTCAGAGTCCTTATCCTATGCATTTATCTAGAGTAAAGTATGGTTGGAGCTTGACGCAATTTAAAGTCATGCAACTGGGACATTCTTTAGAATGGAATGATTCCTCCTGGTTCTCAGAAATCTCATCAGAGACGTTCCACCATATTCAGGAAGGGTCATTAAAGAGGCTGGTAAATTGTATCTCAGAGGGTTTCCGAATCTTAGAATGGACTTGGGGGCTTAGGGGCCAACAGGCGTATGGAGAAAATCATTTCCTAAAGAAATATTGCCTTTGGTAGAAGATCCAGGGGTGATCAATATGCAGAGCTGTTGAGGGCATGGTATGCATAGTCAGGAAAAGGTGTCCTTGGGTCAATGATTGCATTCTCCCAATAGTCGAGCAACTTCAAAGATGTTTATGATTCAGGACAACCAGTGGTGGTTTATGAGAGTTTGTATTTTTCTAAGTACATAGTGTGGTTTATGAGGAGAGGGTGCCTGGATACGGGAGAAAAATCTAAGATAAATTTCTCGAGAATGGGTGAAGTCATCCTTTCTCACACTGGTGTGAGACAGTGGTTTCTGTAGGTCTGACCCGTGCACTGAGGGACAGAGAAAAGCCTTCGTTCCTTACTAAAACCATGACAGGTTTGACCATGCAGTTTAACGTCATGAGGAAAGGACGGCTTTCGTGTAGTTTAACATCTTGTGGTAAGGATGAGGAGCAATATTAAAGGATGTTGTGAAGTTTAACGTCATGCAGCGAGGATAGAGGGCATTTTTTCTGATGTTGTGCAGTTTTAACATCGTGCAGTGAGGACAGGGGGCATTTTTAAACCAGTGAAAAAGCTTGTAGTTGGAGGCATTTCCCTGGACATTTAATGCTTGGTCTTCGCAGCTTTATTCCAAGTGACCAAGATGTTCCGTGCAGTTAAATGTCATGTGGTAAGGATATTGTTTCAAAGGCCTCTCTTGATCAGAATGTCACTGGGATTGAACATCTCATCATGCCCAATATGTGGAGAGGGTTTTATTGGTGTAAATCGTGGTTCCGGGGCTTCTTGGATCAGGAGAAATGATATGGGGGCTCTGAGTTGGTAAGCGTACGGATCTAGGAGGAGTATCGCCTGAGGAATTCTTGACTTTGGTAAACAGGCCAGGGGCTATCAATATGCAGAGTCGCTAATGGAATGGTATGCATAGTCATGAAAAGGTGTCCATGGGTCGATAACTTTCGACTTCTCATGGTCGTGAATGGTTATGAGGATCCGTGATTGTCTGGGCCACGAAGTCTGTCATTTGGAAAGAAAATATCCGGACATGTTGGGAATATTTGTCCTTTGTTATTGTTAAAGCTTAGAGAGCTCCCAGTTCTGATTTATTGTGCGTGTGGGGGTTTACCTTCACTCCATGTAGTTTAACATCGTGCGGTAAGGACAAAACACTTCTAGTTTAGCAGACATAGATATCAGACCATTTGGTGACCATTACTGTAGTCACTCAAAGGATTACTAAGTTATCATGCTCTAATATACTCTGAACAGGGTGGGGGATGAGGGTTGTAAACTGTAACTCTGAAGTTTCCCGGATCATGAGATGTGGTGTGGGGGCTCTGAGGCCGGTAAGCATACGGAACTAGTAAGAGTATCGCCTGATGAAATTTTGCCTTTGGTAGATGGGCCAAGGGCTGTGAATATGTAGAGCCACTGATGGCATGGTAAGCATAGTCATGTAAAGGTGTCCATGGGTCGATGACTTTCCACTTCCGATGGCCATGAATGATTATGAAAATCCGAGATTGCTCACAGTACATAGTTTGGCATGCAAGGATAATGGTGTCCGAGCATACAAGAAACATCTTCACTGTAATTTTCTGTTGAGTCAAAGTAGCCTAGAACTAGCTTGATGTTCGTAGATGCAGATCGTCATGTGAACCACAGGCGGATGCATAGGATAACCGGGTAGGGATACCCTAGAAACGTTTGGATGTGAAAGGGTGGATGAACTTTTAAACCAATGTGCCGTAAATTTCTGGATCGGTAGATATGATATGGGGGCTCTGAAGCTGATAAGCGTACGGAGATAGGAAGAGTGTCGCTCGAGGAAATCTTGCCTTTGGTATATGAGCTAGGGGATATCAATATGCAGAGCCACTGAGGGAATGGTATGCATAGTCATGCAATGGTGTCCACGGGTCGATAACATTCAACTTCCGATGTCCATGAATGGTTATGAAGATCCATAATTATCTAGGTCGTGGAGTTTGATGTATAGAAGGGATGCATCCAAATGAGAAAGGAGTATTTCCATCTCATTTCACCATATATCTTGGGTGGGTCACGATGAAGTCCGTGTAGTTTTAACGTTGTAAGGTGAGGACGAAATCCATGCAATTTTAATGTCATGCAGTGAGGACAAAGTTCGTGAAATTTTAACATCGTGCGGTGAGGATGAAAAATACACCCCGTGCAGATCCGATTCGTACATGGGGGAAAAGGGAACTTTTGACTTTCATTTGGGGAAGTCTAAGCCAGGATGAAGGAACTTGGAGTCACTATGTATCCTGTGAGGGCAGGAATCAATCCTCATGTAGTTCTCTAAAATTCTTGCAGTTTAACGGCGTGCGGTGAGGATGAAATATATACCCCGTGCAGGTTTGGTCCGTACACGGGGGGAGAGAGCATTATTTTTTTGAATGGATGGGCCAGGATGGGGAACCCTGGCATCACTACCTATCCTGTGAGGGTAGGAATAAATCCTCACATAGTTCTATGAAATACATTACACCCCGTGCAGGTCTGGTCTGTACATGGGGGAGAAGGGGAATTTTTTCTTTTATCCTTATTCGTGTAGTTTAACGTCGTGCGGTAAGGACGAGGAATACACCCCATGCAGGAGTGGTCCATACATAGGGGGAGAGGGCATTTTTAACTTTTATTTGGGGATGGCTGAGCCAGGATGGGGAACCCTGGCGTCGCTACGTATCCTGTGAAGGCAGGAATCAAGCTGTATGTAGTTCTCTGAAATAACTACACCCCGTGTAGGGCTAGTCCGTACACGGCAGAAGGGGACATTTTTTTTAATTTTACTCCATTTGGTAGTGGTCGGGCCAGGATAGACGATCCCGGTATCGCTACGTATCCTAAGAGGGCAGGAATCAAGCCTCGCGTAGTTCTCTTTGGAGTACACCCCGTGTAGGTCTAGTCCATACACGGGGGGAAAGTGGCATTTTTAACTTTTACTTATTTTTTCAATTTAATGTCATGCGGTAAGAATGAGGGATACGCCCCATGTAGGTCTGGACCTGCATGTGGGGAAGGGCATTTTTAAATCCTCTTATACGGGGGTGGCTGGGACAGGATGGGGATCCCTGGCGTCGCTACGTATCCTTCGAGGGAAAGAATCATGCCATACATAGTTCTCTAAAATCTGTGCAATTTAACGTCGTGCGGTGAGGATGAACTACTCTTAGATTAAGTTCATAGATTTTGTACCGTTGGGTGCTTGGAAGTTTAACATCCTGCAGCTCGGACGATAACTGCTTTTAGTTATACCGGTGAGGACAAAATACTCTTAGTTTAAGTTCATAGAGTTTGGACCATTGGGTGCTTGGAAATTTAACGTCCTACAGCTCAGACGATAACTACTTTCAGTTGTTATGAGAAATACTTCTTCAAGAATCTCGCATTTGTAGAAGCGGTGGTGAACTGCCCGTCGATGGAGATTAGGGCATATGCTCCATTGGAGTAGACCTTGTGTATAAAATATGGTCCCTCCCACTTGGGCTCCAGCTTCAGAGGTTTGTTTCCGGGTATCATTGGGGTTCGGAGGACCAACACCAATTCTCCTCCCAAGAAAGACCGAAGATGGACCTTTTTATTGAGGCTCGTGCAATCTGATTCTAGTATACTTCAAGATGGTGCAAAGTGTGAAATCGCTTCTCGTCTAGTTGTTCCAATTCACCTAACAACTTTTCTGATTGATCATCATTGGATAACTGATCACAAATGGAAATACAGAGTGAGGGAAATTGGAGCTCAATGGGTAGGACCGCATCTGTTCTATATACTAATGAGTACGGGGTAGCCCGAGTAGCAGTGTAGATTGTGGCTCGGTAAGCTCACAATGCAATGAGGAGTTTATCCGGTAATGACTTCTTGTCTTTGTCCACCATTTTCTAGAGAATGTTGGACAGGGTCTTGTTGAAATCCTATATCAGTATGTTGGCCGCTGCGTAGTAGAAGGATGAGTGGTTATCCTTTATACTGTATTCTTGGTATAGTTTCTCCAATTCAGCAGAGAAGAAGTTGGTGTCGTCATCCATCAGTATGGTATGAGGGACACCAAATCTGGTGATGATATTGGTTTTCATAAAGCTAAAAATGCTTCTTTCCCCAACCTCCTTAAGGGGTACAGCTTCTTCCCATTTGGAAAATAAGTTGGTTGCCATGAGGATATACTTCAGTTGTTTGGTTGTGGTGGGAGGATATGGTCCCACGACGTCCCAGACGAAAAATGTCCAGGAGTACTTAGCTTGATGAAGTAACACCGGGGGTTGGTGCATGAATTTTGCATGAGTGGAATTTTGAGGTAAAGTGCTCGCAATCACATGCCACTATCGGCCAATAGTACCCAAGTATTCGAACCTGATGGGAAATCTTGAACCCCGGCTGATGTGCCCCACATACATCGTCATGTACCTCAGTCATGAAGGTAGCATTTTCTTCTCCATCAATTCATCTGAGGAGGATTCTGTCAAGGCCTCATTTGTATAGGACCTCTTGCTGACCCGCACCACCATATAGGACAAAGTTGATTGCCCTTCTCCGTATTTTGTTTCATTCAGCCCAGTCTGATGGAATTTATCCCCATTGAAGGTAGTTTTAAATGGGGGTCAGCATATAGTTCAGGGATAGGACTGACTTCATGGACTTCTTTTCATCTTATCCTGAACAAATGGTGAGACCATTTGATGATGAGAAATACTAATAATTGTTTCATCCTATTCTGGGTTGGCTAGGGCCATTGCTGCATTAGCTAATACGTCGGCCCAGGCATTCTAAGACCGGGGAATACAGGTCAATGTTGGTTCTATGGAGAATTATTCCATTAACCCTCATACATGATCAAACAGGGGAATCAGCTCCTTATTTTTAATAGCATATTCACCATTGACTTTCTTGATAACTAGTTCCAAGTCACATTTTACATTAAGGTGTTGTACTAGTGCTTGGAGTGTGAGCTCCAGGCCTGTAATGAGGGCTTGATACTCCACTTCATTGTTCGTACATCCTTCTGACAGGAGGAAGGAATATGGAAAGACTGCCTTTTCTGGGGACATGAGTATTATCCCCAAACCCACCTTGTTAAATTTGGGATCTTCCATCCACTTCCTGGTTAGGCTTCGGGAGGCGTCGTCGAAGTATATATCCCATGCTGGGGACTCCTCTTGAACCGAGAATATGTCTTCATCAGGTAGCTCGGTGTCCGGTGCGACGGTCCCTGTTGAAGGGTGCTCCTCCATAAAATCTGCTAATTCCGGGCCTTTGATGGCCTTCTGAGGCACAAACCAAATGTCAAACTGTTGTAGTACAACTAGCCATTGGGATAGGTGCCTGGTCAGCATTGGGCGGCTGAGAATGTTCTTGAGAGGGTTACTACGTGATACCAAATGGACATCGGGATGTTGCAGATAATGTCGCAATTTTTGAACTGCAAAGACCAAGGCCAAACAACTCTTCTCGATGTTTGAGTATCGAGTCTCAGCATCAGTCATGGTTCAGATGAGGTAATAGAGACCATTTTCACTCCCAGTGTCATTTTTCTGCATGAGGAAGGCTCCCAGTGACCACTCTAGGGTCGTCACATATAGTATGAGAGGTCTTCCTTCAACCAGGGGCATGAGCACCGGTGGGATTAAGAGATACTTCTTTAGGCTTTCGAATGCCTCTTGTCAGTCATCTTTCCATTGGTACATTACACCCTTCTTCATTAACCTGGTAAAGGGAAAGCATTTTCCTGCCATGTTGGCTATGAATCGCCTGATATAGGCCAGGTGCCCTTGAAATGCTCTCAACTCGGTGTGATTTTGGGGGGGTGGGTGGCCAAATATATCTATTGTCTTTTTAGGGTCGACTTTGATGCCATGATGGCGTACGACGAATCCAAGGAATTTCCCTGAGGTAACCCCGAGGGCGCATTTCAAGGGATTCATCTTCATTCTATGCTGCTGAAGTTTGTTGAAGATGGTCTCAAGGTTTGATAGGTAATCTAAGTACTGCATGGACTTAACCACCAAGTCATCCACAAAGCATTCAACGAATCTCCCCAAGAATGGTTTAAAGATACAATGCACAACACACTGATATGTGGTGCCATCATTCTTAAGACCAATGGGCATAACCCTGTAATATAATATTCCTTGAGGGGCTCTGAAGGCAGTGGCTTGTTCATCTTCTCGGGCCATCTGGATCTGATTATACCCAGAATAACTATCCATAAAGGATAGAGCCTCATACCCAGGTTTATTTCCCTAAGCTCGTCCACCGTGGTGGAGATCCCTTCCTCAAATGAGGGAGTTGCATCCCTTAGATCTTCCTCCTCTTCTTCTCCCAAATTCTCATCTTCTTGATCCGACGAGGGGAGAGCTCCCAGCATGGGTTCTTGGGAATCCGGAGGTGAAGAATTATGGGCGTCCTTGCTCAAGTATTCTCCCTCATATTGAGGGTTGGAGGACGCTCCCTCATTGTCACGCTCGGCCGTTATGGCTGAAGTCATGAGGAAAGCTGAGTGTGTGTCCGGACTTGAACCCCTACTCTCAACATGGTTGAAGGGCAGTACGTAGTCTCTGCCAAGATGTCTGAGGGGGTCATCAGGAACCATTTCTAGACCATTTGGAGTGGGGATCCATTCAATACCATTGAGAGAAGTATTCTTCTTCTTTTTCTCATAAAACCAGGCATCAATGTAGTGTGACTCGGAGAGCTCGAAAGGGGCCCTGTTGGCATGAAATGTCCCACTTTTCCCATTGATGCAGTACTTAATACACTAATGGTAGAATGAAGGAATGACCATGTGCTTATGGAGATACGGCCTTCCCAGCAGTGCATTCAATGCTGTGTTCTTCTGAACTACAAGGAATTCCAAATATTCCACAAGGTCGCCAAAATGGGTCTTTAGTGTAATTTGTCCCATTGGCTTCTGATCACTCTTATCGTAACCTAACAAAGTTGTGGCTGAGGGGATTAAGTCACCCTCACTTTATCCCAACTTACAGAGTGTCCATAGGGGAAGAAGGTTTACTCTAGAGCCATTGTCAATAAAGACTTTGCGGATCTCAACATCATCTAGTGTGTCGGACACATATAGGGTTTGATGTGCCCTTGAATGATGGAATATTCATCCTGATCGGTGAAGGAAATCACTGCATCGCATTCAGCCGAGCCAGTCTCCATCCAGTAAATATTAGCGGCAGCTACCTCAGCTTGAAACTCTTGGGGGCTGAGCAGGGCTTCTATAAGCGCCCCCTGAGGTCTTCTGACAAACTCAGGGCATCCAGGATTGATAGTTTGGTTGGCACCGACGCCAGCTTCTTAAGGATGTCATGTTTATGTTTTAGTGGCCAACGCTTCTCCGTTGGTGGTGGAGTCTTAACAGGCAGCTTGGGAGTTGGAATATCGGACGAGGAGGGACCGATCGTGGGGTCAGATTTCAACGGTGTCTCCACATTTTGGGGATTCAGCCCGACTGGTCTATATGTGTCCAATAGGCGGCTAGACACTTGTTCCTCCTCTAATGGTTATCACAAAATGACGGGGTCAGAGTGGATTCTTGTGGAGGTGGAGGGATATTCATTCTCTTGCTAAGTCCGTTGAAGGGCTCTCCCACAGGTTTCAACAATATTAACAGTTTTGGTTGAGGTCCAACTGTAGGGTTGATTTCAGCCTCGATTGCACCTCCCCTGATATCCTCTTCCTCTGCAATTCCCCCTCCCGGCCCTTTGCGTCGGGAACACGGTTTCATAACCATACCCTTCATCAGGGAACGATTCCATAAGATGGATGAAACTGATGGAACCAAAAAAATCGCTCCTCATCCTCTAACAAGTCAACCTGGTCAGTTGTCCTTGATGGTGTCGTTTGGTGGGTCGGTGCCCATGGCTCCAAGTTTAGGGGCATAAAATCCGACAATGTCAGGGATAACTTCATCCATATTGCAGACTGCTCCTATTTCGCTTGTTTCCTCCTTTTTTTATTACACCTAGATGACCGGCTCATGGGGGGTTATAAGGCTGATATTGTCGGTTGTACGGCATCAGAGGATGTTGGAGACAACATTGGCTACTGTAGTTGAGCTCAGAGTATGCCCTAGGCTCAATTGATAGTCTTCTGAGTCATCTAGTTATCAAATATCTGCCCCTTCTTGCTGGTGACTTCTTACCACCCCTCCCCTTTGTCATATTCAGTGTTATAAATATATGTCACATGTGCTGGGGGTGGTCCCAGCTCGACGTTCTCAGATTCTACCATCCTTTGTAGGAGTTCTTTGAAGATTAAGCATTCCTAGATACTATGCCCTAACATTCGATGGTAGGGGCAGTAATCTGGCCTGTTATCATGGCCGACTTCTTTAAGTTTACTTGGCTCCGAGAGGCAGAGAAATTTTCAATTCATGGTGGTGATGAAGTAGCTGCGGACATGGTCTCTCAGAATGAGTATACTTTGTGTTTTCGTTCCTCAATCTAGTTCCTCTTCGATCCACTCTGATCGTACCGCTTAGGCAGAGGCATCCGCTGATATACAGGGGGCCCTTGAATATTTGGCGGAGGCCTGAGTGGAGGAGCAGGAATAGGGGCTGGCTTGAGCTTGATAGAGGATGCTTCATCTCTAAATGCTCTTTTTGTGGGAGCCTGCGAGGCTATTCATGACTTCAAGTTGGTCCTCTACAGGGAGTCATTAATTCTCTGGGCAATGGCCGAGAGATGACGGATGCCAGTGGTGCACTCCACTGGTATGAGCGGTGTTCACATCTCATCTCGAATATTATCGATGCATGTGGAAAGAAAATCATCTTGAGGCATTGGCCTGTTCATGGAGTAGGTTAGACCTTTCTATCTAGAGATGAAATATAAGACCCTCTCATTCTCCATCTGCTTGTAGTTCATGAGGTCATTGACCGTTGTTTTAGGAAATGTTGATCTGAAGTGGAACAAGAACTACTTCCGAAGGTCTTCCCAGCTTTTTATTGACTGGGATGGCAGGTTCGTATACCAGGCGAAGGCAGATCCTTGTAAGGTCCGTACGAAGCATCTGATTTTCACTACTTCTTGTTGTTCCGTAGTTCCCATCATAGGGTCGCAATAAGATGCGTAGTTCGTCAAATGTTATTTCGGATCACCTGATCCATTGAAAATAGGGAATACAGGGCTCCCGAAATTGGGTGGAGGTGGTTTGTTACTCACCCAATATGGGTAGGGCTTCCGCTCTGGCTGTATCAGAGCACTTCGACCTTCCATTTCTTCCAATCGAGCAGTCAGTGCCTTGATGGTGTTGGTGAGACCCTAGTTTATATCTTGTTGGGCCTGGTCCTGGGCAGCTGTAGCCTGAGGCATTGCTTGAGGATCCAGATCGGTTGGCACTAGGGGTGTATGTTCCGTTTGTGATACCTTTAGAGGGTTAAAACATACTCACTTTGGTTGCTTCCTCAGTGGAGGGAAGTCTTGGTATTCATCTGGATCCACATTTAGGTAGTTGGATGGGTCGGGTGCCTTGTTGGGCGGGAGCCCTAATCGTGCCTCGTTGGGCGGGAGCCCTAATCGTGCTTCGTTTGTTGGGGAAAACCTTTTTCTTTGAGGTGAACTTACTAGGAGTGCATGATGTGGCTCCTCTTGGGGTACACTTTCAATAAGACAGATCCTCTGGAGTAGATCGGTGTTAATCCACCTCAATTCTTTCATTTCCTCTTCCTGTTGAGCGAACCTCTCTTCGAGCGTAAGTGGCTCGTTTTTATCGATAGAGGGGGTGGGTTAAGGGAAACCGGTCCTTTGTTATTATCCTTATCTAAATATCACAGGGTCAGCGGAGGAAGGTTAGCTAAAGGGGTGGCCATATTTAGAGCGACCCTCTGATTCCGGGTGTGCACACCTGGTGGTTCATTGCAAGTCACAGCCTGACGGGAACCATCATCTCCCAATCCATCCAGATTTTCATCATCTTCGGTGTTACCCATGGGGTTAACCTCTATGGAATTGATGGATGGATATCACGGGGCGGAGAAGATTTCATCTTCCAAATATGAAGAGGATCTCCCACGTCTTTTACTGGTCTTCCCTCTTCTGTCCTGGGATTGCTTTCGAGCTCCTTGATGAAGGGTGACGCAGAGAGTTCTTTGATCCGACCTTACAGTACGTCTCCCTCTTGAACGGGATGATAATTCAAATGATGGGATAGGGCAGGAACCTCCTCTTCTGACTGTCCTCCCTAGACTATAGAACGCTGATTCTCGTGGGGGAGGTTTTTGTTGGGGAGGTAAAAATCCCCCCAGTCCTGAGGGATATGGTTGGCTTTGTTCCTTAGACGTTGATCCTCTTCCTGTTTTAATTGGTCTTATGGGGGAATTTGTTATTAAAAATACCCCCATCTCTGTAGGCTGGGGTTGACCCTGGATTTCAGCAGTGGTTTCTATTATCACTACCTGCCTGATATTCTGAGCCCTCGTTCGGGGGTGAACTAGGTTTGGTGCCGAGTTCTTCTATGAATTGACCCCTTTTGGGGAGGCAAGCAATGACTGCTAATTGGCCTATCTTAGGAGAGAGGCCTATTGTATGCTCTCGGTGTCCTGATTCAGGAGTTCTTGGATGGCTTGTTCCCATCGGGCCTGATGCTTCTGGGACTTACTCAAGGCCTAAATCTGTTGGGTATGTTTCCTTTCCTGAGTAGGGAAACCACTCGATTGTTGTCTTGATGTGATGACGTTGCGAGACACCATGTCGAACGAGTTCTTCTAGGTGGGGAGCAGAGTGAAATTCATATCTCCATGTTCTCCCCATCCTCTGATATGGACTCCCATCAAGGCATCACCAATGAGGCGACGTAGCTGGTGCAGTGCACGGAGGCAGGCTATCTCCATTTTCATTTACGCCACTTGGGTCGCTGTTGCCGCGCTGAAGGAAGAGCTTCCAGGTCGATGAGACATAAGAGGTCTCCTATTGTCTTGGTGTGGTCTGCATACCCGTCGTAGGGTAGGAAGCTTGATTTCAGCTGTTGGAGGGTTGTCCATATATTTTAGTGGATGTTGTGCACTCATTCTTTCGACAACTTTCTAGGTATTTAAAATTCGGAGGTGGTCGCGGGCCAAAACATAACTGGTATATCATCACTAGCCAGTCATTTCTTCAGGTACAACATGTCGACATACTCCTCCGCTAGCGATTCCTCTACCTAGTTTACCCAACTGAGATGCTCACTGATAGCATGGTCAGAGGCAGTGGGACCGGTAGGTATAGAATTATCATGTGGTCGATTCCGAGGTGGTTTAGAAGATGAGCGTAGTCGTGGAACGTCTCCTGATTGAAGAAGGGCGTCATTGGCGACTAGCTGGGAATCTGACATTCTTGATCCCATCCTTCGGAGTGCCTCAGCATACGAGGGATTTTCTATGCTTGATTCGGTAGGGGGAGGAACTTCCTGTTGATATGATATGTCATTGCGGGGAGGACCTTTGAAATGGCGGCCGCAATGGCGAGGACTACCATTACTTCTTGACTCCTCATTGCATCTAGGACTTTTGTAGTACATACCCTGGGTAGGACCTCCAAGGTGTGTTGTAGCAAGGGGAGGACCTTTTGACTGTGTAGCATTGTTACGGGGAGGGCCTTTGCAATAACTTCCATCATGGTGAGGATGACCATCATGGTTTGACGTTCGATGTGCATCTTGGGGAGGACCTTCAAGACACACTGCGACAAGGGGATGACCTTCTTGTTGCTTGGGGTCACTATGGGGAGGACCTTCGCAATGGCGGCCGTGGTGGCGAGGACTACCATCACAGCTACTGTAATGGTGAGGACTACCATTACAGCTTCCTCAGGGAGAATATCTTTGGGGTACACCCTGGGGAGGGCCTTTAGAATGTACCGCAACGAGGGGAGGTCCTTCTCATTGCTTGACATCTCTATGGGGAGGACCTCTGTTATCAGGGTGGCGAGAACTACCACCATGATCTGATGCTCGGCTGCATAGAGTGTCGTTGCAACGTCACCCCTGGGGAGGACCTTCATGGAAGGACAGGACAAGGGGAGGACCTTCTTGTCGTGATGATACGTCACTGCGGGGAGGGCCTCCACAGTTGAAACTATGATAGCGAGGATTACTATCATAATCTATGGTCCCGCTACATGGAGAGTGCTTGTAGTGTATACACTGGGAATGACCTTCAGGGTGGACCGCAGAAAGTGGAGGGCCTTCTTGCTGCTCGATCTTATAGTAATGTGGAGGGTTTCTGTGACTCACATCAAAAGAGGAGCTCTCATGATTGATCGTTATATGCTGGTTGGGGAGCCCCTACTAGTGCTCTGGGGAGGACCTTCAAAGTTGCTGGTAGCGACATTGCGGGGAGGACCTTCGCAAATGCTATTGTTGCTCCCATAATATGGTAATGGGTGGGCATGGTTCTAAGTCTTCGATATGTTCTTAGCAGCATCAGGAACCCCAGCTTCTAGTAGACTAGAGTCATGAACCCACTCTTTATTTTCCAGCTACCTTTGGTGCATTCGGGGCACTTTCTTGCGGGAAGCAGGGACCGTCTACTGTTGACAATAGCCTTCACCTTTGGGTCCCTGTCTAATTGGGTCCCGTGATGTTGCTGGGATACGCCGACGAACATCTTTAATTTTATCAGTAATATATGCCTACTCTGGACATCCACCATGATGGACGGGTGTCCCCTAGTTGGAACGAGTGAAGCTGCTCGATCTGGTTGACCTTGCGTCACTAAATATAGTCGGTGACCCTCCTGGGCAGAAGAAGGGATGCATATCTACTCTGAGGTGGCCATCTCATCTCTTAGATGAGTCACCTCAATTGGGGAGACGAGCTCAAGGGCTCGAGTCCTTGTTGTTTCCATTGATGCAATTACCTTCTGGAAAGTCTGCAAGATATGATCTGGGATGGATACATGCTCCTCCATCATTTCCAGGATATGCAAAGAGATATTTTTGGCTAGAATGGGTATGACGGCCCATTCTGGTATCAGATTAGGAATATCCTGCTCTGGTCCTCTCGTGGTTAGTGGGTACTAAAAATTCTTATGTGTCAGGGCAGGTGAATGAATCTTCCCCTGGGCTGGGATATTCTAGTTTATCTCTGTTCGCCGCCATGTCGGGATAGCGGACTTTACATGAATCCACAGGGAGCTGGCCCTGCATATGTTGGTTTCCCACCGTATCGAGTCGGTGGCCTTTGTTGGAAGGGAGACGTGCCTTCCTATTAATTGCCATCACATCTGGATGGCGGGCTTGGTTGATCGCCACCATACTGGGATGGTAGGCGTCAAGAGCATCTTCTAGGAGCTAGTCCTGAAGGCATTGGGTCGCCTCCACGTTGGGTTGGTGGGCTTCAAGACCCTGGGCAGGGAGAGGGGCCTACTGGGTAGGTGCCATCCTGCGTGAGCAATGGGCTTGATGGAGCCCGATGGGGATGTGAGCCTTCTCTTATGATCCCTCCATATCAAGATGGAGGACTTTGGAAGAGCGAACATGTGTATGTTCATGTCCGTGATACGTCTCTGTGACTGGGAAGCGAAGCTCCTCCTCAGGGACAAGGGTAATGACCAGTCCCCGGTTGTACGTTTTCGCCCTCGTCGGGTGGTCTGAGGGGTTGGAGTTCGGACAGCATGGTCATGGATCCTCGGGGAAACATCCTCCTTATCGTGAGGATGTTGAGTCACGGTGTGACTGTGATGACGTCTTCCGGCGAGGGCCTTGGGGCGGAACCCCCGTTCAGCAGGGATTAATTTCTCAGCATCGACCTCATCTACCTCCCTAGGATAAGGGAGGTATGTGCTGTCTTGTTCCAGGGATAGACTCCCAAAACAGTTTGAGACATCAACAAGAGCCGTCTGGATCTGCCGTCGCGGCCACTGCTGGGTGGGTGACCGGCGAGTCTTGGTGGACTAGAGGGCGTGTATGGCTGCCACCACCATCGGGAGAGTACCGTTCACATGGTACTCTCGGATCAACGCATATGAGACCTATCATTGAAGATGTTGAGTCAGTGACGGGGTCCTCCGTTGCTGATGAAGTCCAGTCATTGCATTGTTTGAAGCACGTGCATGTGAGTTCCTTCGTGGCGCTATTGGATCGAAGGGAGTTATGTGTGGTACCTGTAAAAAATATTTTAACAAATACGAACAGCAAACCCATAAAAGTATCATATCATGATCCCATTCGTAATTAATGACCCTGCTTGGCCCTCCTTCTAAATATAAGGGGGTACAGAGTGAGATTAGGTTAAATCTTTCATGCTTGGTTAAAGATTCACGTTGGGTTCACCATTTTTGTTTTGGATCAATTTCGAAACTCCCAATGGTTTTTTATCTAGTAATACATGGACTTGCTTTCCAAAGGCAGGCGTTCACTAGGTGGTTTGACCAACGATGCTGAAGAACTCACATTGGTCGAGAGGATGGGAAGTCAGGCTCATTGCACCCTTTTGGGGGGAATTATTTCTTATTCTGGGACTCTCTTATATATTTAAAATGTATTCATATGTTCGTGAATATTTGGTTTATACCCAAGCATATTATCCACATATTACTCCTGGTTGGCAATGGTCAGCTGGACGATGGGGTTCGGAATCATTTATTCCACAGGTTTACCATCCCTCGTTGGATTAATGACCCTAATGAGTCTGGAATCAATGAGATGACACTGATTTAAAGCTTTATAACCAGGCACTCTGGAGTTTATTTTCATCCATGGGGGACAGATAATGACTTGAGCATTTGGATCGAACCCGTGATATGGGATTCTTATGTATCCTCATGAGAGGAATCAAAATCCACGTAGTTCAGTTTGGTATGGGGATTACACTCCAGGATTCCCAGGGTTGGTACGGTGAACCAACGTGAAGATAATCGGATCGATCGGTTGTTGGGATTGAACCTTGGAGAGGATTCCTACGTACACTGCCTTGGAGACAGGGATAAAATTCCACGTAGTTCGGATGGGAGTGTCAGAGAACCTATGTGAATGTGGACCCGGGGGTCCGATGGTGATCGGGATTGAACCTCTTAGAGGCTTCCTACGTTTCCCTATGATGGGGAATCAATGTCCATGTAGTTCGAATGGGAGTGTCGGAGAACTGACATGAATGTGGACCCATGGGTCCGATGGTGATCAGGCTTGAACCTCTTGGAGGCTTCATATGTATCCCTGTGATGGGGAATCAAAGTCCACGTAGTTCGAATGGGAATGGGGCTTACACTCTAAGGTATCCCATGGTAATGGATTGGGGATTACACTCTGAGGGATCCCATGGTGTGGATGGGGGATTACACTCTGACGAGGCCCTTGGTGTGGATTGGGGCTTACACTCTGAGGAGGCCCATAAGAGGATGTCAGGTTCGATGCCTACTCTAAGCCCATGTGAGTCATGCTCGGTGTGAGAAACAAGAGGAAGTAGGGACCAGATGATCACATCATGAAAGGTGCGTCCATGGGGAGTGGAGTGGAGCTTATGCATGGAGCAACCCAAGAAGTTGGGGCTTACTTCGAGATGGATTCCCTTGGAGACAAAGTGCAGCGGGAGAGGGACTTTCCACAAAGAAGGACGGAGCAACACCCCTCCCCACTACGCCCTTCCTTGGCCATTGATGTGGGGTAGTACGGAGGTTCATGGGGGCTTCCTCCTGATGGGTAGTCCACCATGCCCTGGGGAGGGGAGAAGTTACCCACTCCTAACAAGTGGAGGGGAAGAAAGTGGATTCTCGGGCTCGGACTCTACATTACCGTGGGAATGTGAACCTAGGAGTGCTTTGGGAATCCGCTCAAGGGTCGGAGAAACCCCTTCGTCCTCGCTTACCATGGGTATGTGAACTCAAAACGGAGCGCTGATGTGCATGTAGGTTACATCACACGGGTATAGTGGCTCTGGTGGAGGCCTCAGCTCGGGGTCGATGAATGGGCCAATGAGGGGGATGCGGAGGATCAGGCCGGATTGGAAGGATTTTATCTGGCTTGGGGTATAGGAACTCCAAAGTATCCATCAGGCCACACAGTTGTATAAGTGGTGGCGCCCTTCACATAGGGAGGTGCAACGTGGATGGAGAGGCCATCTGCGAACTAGGGTGGTCCGCAGACTGGTGGGAATCCCGCGAACCAGGGTGGTTTGCGGCTTTGGGTTCGGTCAGCATACCAAGTTGGTACGCAGAGGGGTCCATGCGAGCAGCGGCGGATGAGGGCGATTCCGGTCGGGGGTTCATCAGTCGGTGCTTCGCCTATGTAAGAGGGTGCTGCATGGTGCGATGGATCGGAAAAGGGGCATAAACTCTCTGGTCCGCGGGGGGTACATCCGTGGAGGGTCCATGGTTCGCGGTCTTCTTTTCTTTGTTATTTTAAGTTCGCAGTTCACCAAGTTGTTATGTGTTTTTGGTTCCTTATTAATTCTCTCCCATATTCATATATATTCTGGTTCGTGAACTAGAACTTCCCTGTTTGCGAAATCCTAAGCTCCTTCCTTAGAAATCCTTCCACCTGAATCTGATCGATCTCCAATTGCCTCCCTTCGCTCTTACCCCTCGATATCCTTTTATAGAGTGGGGAAAGAGATGTATCCGTGGTCATGCAGAACCTTTTGGGGAGGCCCATGATCTGAAACCCATTTTACGGATGACTTGGTCAATCTGCAACTCACGGGGGGCATTGAACACATCTCCCCTGTGAACCAAACTAGCTCAAGGAGTGCTTTGTGGCTGCGCAGGGTTCAGCCTTCATTCCGCGAACGACAGCGGATGCAGCCTGGGCCGGTCGACATGGTCCGCAGCTGGGTCAGTTCGTGATGGTGGACCGTCTTGGTGCCCATCCTGCTTCGCGCCCGCAGAGGATCCCTTCCTCTGTTCCTCGAACGACAGCGGTCCACGGAGGGGGGTGCTTTGCGGAACCGGCTGCGTACCATTATCATTGGACCAGTCTGCAGACCAGTTTGGCTTCTGCCCTCTTTTGAGTATTCTCCACACTTTTCCCCAATTCTTTGGGGGGAAATTGGGTAGAATCTCCCTTGTATTAAATGGGATTCTCATTCTACTTTGCGAATTGTTAAGGAAACTACAACGATAGACAGGGATAGACCTTCCTATCTTTTGTAGCTGTTACCTCTACACTTCTTGATCGGTTATAGATGAGGCAGCTATAAAATTTAGGAGGCCTAGTCCTACAGGAGAGTGCATCAGGAGAGGACCCTCCTCCAGGATGGACTGTGGGTGAGGATGAGATATTGCATTTCCAGGGATGCGTATGGGTGCTAGCAGACATACGTGAGGAGCTGATGTGGGATTTTCATTCCTCTATTTGGGCAGATCATCCTGGTGTCACCAAGATGTATCGGGATCTTCATCTCTAGTATTGGTGGCCAAGTATGAAGAGAGATGTTTCTAGTTTCATTATGAGATGTTCTACTTATCACCAGGTGAAATCTAAGCATCAATGACCGGAAGGTCTTTTACAGCAGTTACCCATTCCTAAGTGGAATTGGAATGATGTTGCGATGGACTTTGTGACCGGGTTACCAAGGTCACCTCGAGGGAGTGATGTTGTTTGGGTTGTCGTGGACAGTTTTTTGAAGGTTTTTCATTTTTGGCTGATCAAGGAGACCTTCAGTGTTGATGAGCTGGGACGTTTGTACATCCGAGAGATTTTACGTCTATATAGAGTTCCACACTCCATTTTTTTAGATAGGGATGTGAGTTTTACTTCTCGGTTCTGGCAAGGGCTTCAGAAGGCCTTGTGTACACAGGTACTTTTGAGTACATCATACCATCCCCAAAAAGATGGCCCGTCTGAGCGTACGATCCAGGTGATTAAGGATATGCTCCAAGCTTGCATTCTAGAATTTGGTGGTTCTTGGGAGAAGCATATTCCTATGGAGGATTTTGCCTATAACAATAGTTTTCATGTGACTATTCAAATGGAACCTTACGAGGCTTTGTATAGTAGGCCATTCCGATCACCTCTGTTTGGGCTGGAGGCAAGAGAGGAATCTTTGCTGAGACCTCGTCTTGTTCAGGATACCTTAGAGCATATTGAGTTGATTTAGAAGAGGATGGATACAGCACAGTCTCGACAGAAGTCTTATACGGATCAGTAGAGATGACCTCTGGAGTTTGAGGTCAGGGATTAGGTTTTCCTTCATGTCACACTAAGTTTGGGACATATGAGGATTCAAAGATAGGCTAAGATTTCACCGTGGTATGTCGGGCTGTTTGAGGTGTTGGAGAGAGTTGGGTTAGTTTCCTATCAATTGTAGTTACCTCAAAGGTATCGGGATATGCACAACGTCTTCCACGTTTCTCAGCTCTGACATTACTTTTTAGACTCGGCTCATGTCTTTCAACCTGAGGAGGTTGAGCTCGAAGAAGATGAATAATTTGAGGAGCATCCTATCTAGATTTTCGATCACAGTAAAAAGGTTCTATGTGGCTGGTATGTTCCTCTGGTACGGGTGCTATTGCAGCACGGGCGAGTATAGGATGAGACCTGGAAGAGGGTGGTCGATGTACGATCACAGTGGTCGGAGTTGTTCAGGGTTTCTTCTTCTATGCCTCGCTAGGGAAATTTGGGGATGAAATTCTTTAAGGGTGGAAGTTTGTAAGAACCCGGATCTTCATTTCATGTATGTTTTTCCTTTTCTGGTCATTTTTGAGAAAAATAGGAAAATATGGAAATTTTCAGAGTACATGTCGTGTACTTTTCAAGTACATGTCGTGTACCTTGTTGCCACACGAGGTCGTGTGCTAGCCATGTTCGGGACACCCACACGGTGTGTAAGGGAGATATGGATACCACTTAAAGAGTAGTATGAAAAGGCTAAGTACACTCCGTGTACCCCATAGGTACACGCCGTGTACTTTCTTTTTTTCATTAAACAGACCGGGGTCGCGCCTAATCGACAAAAACATCTTCTTCTCAGGATTCTTCGACTAGTAGAGTCTGTACGGTCGTGAACTTCCTCTGAGCCCTTGAGCTCCGTCTATTTTCTAAATAGACTGCCGTCAATGACGTTGTAACTGCAGCGGTGAGCTCTACCTTCTTCTTTATTTTCATTCCATGATTTTCCCTCTTTCTCAAGATATCGTGGGTTGAAAATTTTGTTCCTTTTCATAGATCTATGACATTATAAGGAGAATCAATCCCTGTGGTTCAAGTATATTGATCTGCTAGAACCAAGGTAGGTGGTTTGTGACTTAACTTTCGAAGTCTTTGAGTTTTATCTGCAATTTCCACCAATACCTATGAATGGGGTATTGCATGTTTACCGTTTTCCCCCTGTTGTTTTCCGTCCTTACTTTTTTGCTTGTGTAGAGGTAATTTGATCTTGTATGAGGATAATTTTTGTGCATGGAAGTTTTTTCAAGCCTTGTTTTGTTCATGACCTTTGGGTTTTGTTTGCCTTTGGCCGTTATGCCTATTTTCCATGCCGTGTGACCGTAGGATGGAATGATATTCTTGACATGATGATGTTCTATAGAATGGTTATCCAAGTAGCTCTTTAGGTGCGCTTTGGCCTTATAGAATTATTATGAACTGACTGGCACGGGACTGTGAGAACCTGGTGCTATAAACTACAAGGGATAGACTGAGTGAGCTTCCCAGAGAGTCTTGGATATTATAGACTACAGGAGGGTAGACCGAGTGAGCTTCTTCAGAGAGTCTTGTTTGTTATAGACTATAGAGGATAGACTGAGTGATATTTCCCAGAGATTCTTGGATATTATAGACTACAGGAGGGTAGATTGAGTGAGCTTCCTTAGAGTCTTTACATGTTTGAATTTCCTTAAACCAATCCAGTCTAGAGGAGGAATTGACCGAGCGAGCTTCCACAGAGATCCTGTGATAGACTTGAGACTATAAGAGGAATTGACTGAGTGAGCTTCCTCAGATATTTTCTAGACCTTGGGGCTATAAAAGGGTTATATCGCATGATCTTCCTCAGATAGTCCCTAACTACCCTAGACTATAAGGGGAATTGACCGAGCGAGCTTCCCCAAAGAGTCTTATAATTTCGTCTGACCAAACCAGAGGGGTTAGGATGAGTGCACTTCCCAGAGGTTTTTTGGTACTTCTTGGTTAGGAACAGAGGGTTTGGCTGCGAGTGCATCCCAGAGGGTTCACAGTTGTGGTTAGCTATTCACTTCACTACTGCTCATTATTTTGTGGACTGATTATTGTTTTATATCATCCTGTTACTGCTTACTGTTTACTTCCTGTTGTTTACCATTACTTTTTGCTGCTTAATATACTATTACCTTCCATATACTCACTGAATGTTAGGCACAGATCTATGGGTGGTTGCCTTCCGGGATTTAGTCTCACACCCTATTTAGGCCATGCTTTTGGGACTAAACAGACTATGTTGTTACAGGTATAGACAAGGGAAATTTCCCTTCGACTTCTGGTACTTGATTGCTTTGGAGCCGGAGAGCATGGGACCAAGCTTAGGCTTGCGATGCTGAGGATCTGTTTACCTTTTCTTTTGTACTTGTTTTGGTACTATTTGTATTCCCAGCATTGTGACATGTTTGGACGTCTTCCTAGATATGTATCATGCATCATTTCATATATACATATGATCTCTAGTGGTTTATTGTTTTATTCTTCCGATGTTTACTCATGCATTGTGGTTGGATATATATTTCTTCTGCTATTGTTTGTTGTTTATTGTTTCTCTTCCGTTGTGTACTCTCCCAATAAGAGAATAGTTTCCCTACTATCACACCCAAGGCCCTCGCTACTATTCGGCAGCCTCTGACATTTGGGAAAATGTGCTTGAGGTCATGTGACCAACCGGGTATGGGGCACCTCTCGGTGGCTTCCGGAACCAGGACATTACATTATGTTGTAACAAATTAAATTCCCAATACATAAGTTTGAATAATATACTTTTTTAATTCCATTTTTGAGTTCTGATTTCACTTAATGATGCACTTTGAACTCGTTTCCCACTATCATTAAAATGATACACCTTTCCAAATTATGTTTCAACATTTCCATGTTGTTCCAGTATTTCAAAACCTATTAACAACTTTGGAGGGGGTCTACAATCAATAGAACCATTGAATTTTCATTTGTTCAACTGAAATCTTTGAGATGCATCAATAAATCATCAATGAAAAAAGAATTTTCATTTTCTACTATGAGTTAGTTGATTGGTCTTAAAATCAACATTACAAATTGGAAAATCCAAACCCCTGTAAGAGTTCCAACCAGCTAAATTACCAAGTCTAGGGAAGTCCCTAATAGTCCACATTATAGCAGATTGTATTTTGAACATTGTTCTAGAAGATTCTTTATATGTATCAAAACCATCACTCTATAGCTCCTATAATTCATCAATTAAAGGCTGCAAGTATACATCAATATCATTTCTAGAAATTTGCTTTCCAATAATAATCATCGAAATGAAAAAATACATTTTTTCAATACACATCTATTGAGAAAGATTGTAAGATATAAAAATAACCAAAGAAATGCTATAACTGGTGCTCAAAGTACCAAATGGGTTGAATCCAGTGGCATCCAATCCCAATAAAACAATACGATGATCATATGAGAAATCTGAATGTAGTGAATCAAATTTCTTCCACAATTGAGAATATCTTGGATGTCGCATTAACCCATCATTGTTATTATATATAGAATTTCACTTCATGTGTTTGGTGGTTCTTAATGACATGAATAATCTTTATAATCTATTCTTTGAAGGAATATGACACAAAACCTTTGCAGTTTTTTTCCTTTTCTTATTCTTTAAGGTATTTTTTTTTAATTTAGACTTCCAATATCACACATTGATTGCCATCTAGAAGAAGAAACTTTTCCCAATATTTTCTTCTTGAATCCTCTCCATGATAAAGCATAAAATCATTGGTACAAGCATATATTTTTATATAATTCAGACAAAGCTTTTTAATGACTTTTTTTATATATTAAAAATACTCCTGGATATTTTCTTCAGGAAATTTATCACGCAATAATTCTAATATCATGGACATTTTCACATCTTTAATTCCACATAGGCATTTGATGTGGTACAACTTCATCAGAAAATAAATTTTTTAATATTTTAAACTTCCATTATAAAACTATTTATTTCCATCATCTACTAAGCCATGAAACACATTTTTATTTTCATTGAAGTTTTATCTTACATTAGTCTCCAAAAAATCAAGAGTAGGATCCAATGATATGTTAAAATCTTGATGTGTTTTTCCTATAGTCTCAAAAACCTCACATGTCATGTTGTTATTTATATCACCCTAAACTGTTTGTTCTGATATGTTTTGATGTTGGTGTTGGTGTCTTGTAATACCAAATGCATCATTTATAAGGTTTTTCATTTCATTGTCCATCTTCGATGAAGTCGGTAAGTCATTCCGTTGATTGACATCAGTGCTCAAACTTTAGGTAACATTTAATTCTTCATGAAAATCCAACACAAATATTGAGTAGGGAATTGATTTAATATCAATTGTTCCTATTCAACTATAATATGAATTTTCATTTAGTACATGGGAATATTATTCTCCCATAAACAAATCGATTGAAATTTTCAAAATCTAAAAACTCCATCAATGCTATAGCATATTAAGGCGTGCTCCTCATTATTGTGATCCATCTTTTATCCATATCACAATGTGTCTACACTTTATTAAACAAATATAAAACACATAAGTATTACTAAGTAGGAAAATAGATAAATGGAAGTGAAAAAAACAAAACCCAAGTAGTTATAAGAAGATTCATATAAGTACTAAAAATGTCAAAATGAAAAAAGGAAATTAATCATGGATATTATTTGTAGTAGTGATCTAATAGATTATATTTATGCATTTAAAATTATATTTTTTCTTATTTAGATGTGGTACATCTAAAAACAAATAGAGTGATTTTTGAATTACCTAATAGATCCACTACATTCTGAGAGAGATTATTTGAATATATTTTGTCATATTACTCCTAAAAATATATGATATTAAACTGGTGGATTTGAATATGGATTCAAAAAAATAATTAAAGGAGACTTTTTCTACAATGTTTGAGATGAACAATCTCAATAAATGCAATTTTAAATTTAGGTTACCAGTCATGAGAGATATTAATGAAACATATTTGGTTCATTTATAGAATTAATAAATGTAAATGTTCATTGAAGGAATTATAATGGATATATGCTACCCTATAACCACCCAATTTTCCAGATCATCCATGTTATCTAATGAGAAAGAACTCGAAATTTGAGGCAAGTCTAAATGCAAGGAAAAAGTTCTATATACATCAATAATTGGATAGATTTTTCGATGATCATTTATACAAGAAAGAGAATTATTGATGTTGTTTGTATTTTTCTTTGGATTTTATAAAATCTACGAAATGATAAATTAGAATATGTGAAGGGGATTATTTACTATCATACAGGATTATAAGATAAAGTCTTGTATTTCCAAATGGATGATCTCTTATAGGGGTAAATTAATGAAATGTTTTGATGGGATATGGATGAATGTAATACTAATATTTTTTTGTGTTTAATTTTAGTTATTAAGGACTAATTAAAATTCTCATACTAAAGTAAGTTTATTCAAATAAATGATTATCATCACCTGTTATTTTTTAGTTAATGGGCATGTTTTTTTGTACAATTTCTAATTAATTCTAATACTTAAACAATTATAAAAATTAAATTGGGATTTTATAAACCACAAACCCTTATCTAGAGAATAAAGATAATATTTATATATGTAATTCCGTAAAGAATGAAGGTAATGATGACAAAATCAAGAACCTATTTCACACAACCATCAAGATAAAAATATAATAAAACCATATTAAATATATTCTTAAACTATAATGGAGGAAAAATGGATAAAATAAGAAAAACAAAGTAAAGGAACTCACTATATATCAAATTCTAGATTCAATCCTCATGCTTAAAGAGCATCAACAGTAGATATAGATAATAAGAATCTGGATAATGAGGGACATGTAGGTAATGCTATTTTTTCTTCTCTTTTAGAGAATAAATTTATTAATATCAATGGAATAAGAAATTCATTTGAAAAATACAATTCAACATAAATAAAAATAATAATAATATAAATTAATAAAATATACAAATTTGGAGATTGAAATATAATTATTATTGAATAAATTATTATGAAACAACTGATAGATTCTTAAGAATATCTAATGAATTTTTGAGAACAAGAATAGGTTATGGTGACATGATTTATTATTATAATATGGTATAAATGAATTTTGGAATCTAATATGATGATTTTGATGCTAATTTATATTTTTTAAAAGATAAAAATTAGGTATTATCTATTTTTATTATTTACACAACATTTTAATATCTTATGATATGATAAGAGATAATTTTTTCAGGAATGGAATATCAGAAAAAGAAACACCCTTCAATGTCTCAAAATGTAAAAAAACAAATAAGATTATTATTAAAGTGTAATATATCATTTTATATTCTAGTGAAGTAATAAATGAGAAAATTTTGTGGGCATGTTATTTATCTCATGAAAAATAAGAGGATAAATAGGAAATTATAAGATAAATATCCCTTTAAAATGATTTAGGTGTGAAGATATTGGGACTTTCATAGAAATTGTCACATAATTAATAATAGAAGAGGAGAGTGATGAAGATTAAGAAATGAGTAGATGATTATCAAAAAAATAAATCAAATAATTCAAAATATTTATCTGGAGACATGGTTAGATTGTTCATTAAATATAACAATATAAGATTATTATATAAAAATTGAGATGGTAGTAGAGATGATGATAAAGTTGATTCTTATAGTGATGAAGTTGGTGAAAAAAAAAATTTAAAAACTGAATGATAAATATATCACAAGTGGTGAATGTATTTCTAAATGTAAAGTAGAGGTTACTGAGATTGGGTTTCTAAAAAATATGGATCTAAATGTATGACTCGTAATGATTTCCAATTTACATGAGGATATTTGAATAATAAATAATATAATCAAACTATTAGCATTAATAAATTTGATGGTATAGGATAAAAATAAAATTTTATTGATGGGATTGAAGGTCTAAATAAGATTCATTATGATATTGTGAATTTAAAAAAAATTATAGAATAAATAGTGAAGATAAAGGAGAAATAGGATGTTTGTATTCAATATAAATTAGTCAACACTGAATTGGAACTGAATATTTCCTGATCCAAATTTCAAAATTATATTTCAGAAGTTGGAGAATAATCAATGACTAATAAGAAACAGGAATTTATTAAAAATTAATCAAACTAGATTATACTAAAAATGTTTGTGAATAGTTAAATAACATGAGGTAAGTTACCAGGACCAATTTTGAAGAAAAATATTGTGATACAAGAAAATCTATAAATTTTGAGAACATAAACATGATGTAAAAACTTTTATAAATGAAAAATCCAAAAATAATGATAATAATTTTAATATAAGAAATAGATTTTATGGAGTTCAGAATAATTTTGGGTTGTAAAAGGGTTCCATGATTGGTAACTCAAAGTAAGAAGGAAAATAGGTAAAAAATTCTAGATAGTGTACTTCTAATAAATTTAAGTATACATTATATGGATTTTATTAGTATTGTAAAGGATTTGAAAACATGGAAAATATTTTTTATTCTAATTAGAAAATTTAAAAACATGACATGAAATCATGGGAGGTATGGTTTGAGGGAGATTCTACCCCTTTAATGGAATTTGTTCTAAAAATAAATTTAAAATTATAAAAATAAAAAAAATAGGTTTTAGGTTCCTAAAGAAGTTAATAAAAGACGTGATTATCCTAATCAGAATGAAAATAGATGCCGCATCCTTATACCAACCCTAAAATATATTATTAATAATACCCAATGGGCTCATAATAATAAGAGGAATTTTAAAGAGAATAAATCTATTTTGAAAGAGACATTTAATGATTCCAATAAAGAATAGAATATGGAAGATTGGTGAAAAGAGGTATGTGGACTAAATAAAATCCATTTCTTGTGGGTGATGAAGAAAACTCTTTTTATCTCATCATGAACGAATAGAACTTATTATGGCATTGAAGACTTGGTTATCTCTTCCAAAGGAATATAAGTATTCATACAAAAGTAAATTTTTTTCATTGATAATAAGTTTAAGAGAAAATAAATTTGGATTTCTCTATCTTTTAAAAGGGAAATATTGTCAACTATTCATATAGAAAGGTAGTTACTCATCAACCAAACCATCAGATCTCATTCTATAAAATTCTATATTTTTTATTTTCAAATAAAGGCCTTTTAGGTTTTGTGAGAATGAGAAAAAAACCATCAAAAAAATCCACCACCACCCAAGGGACACTAGAGTGTCATATGGGCCGCATATTTAGACAAAAAAATTACTGAATAGAAACGAAGATTTAATTAGAATTAAACCAACTTAAAAAATCATAAAGTTATCTTGAGTATCACCTAAAATCCTATTATGGGTGTGACCACCCAACACATCACTGAACATCACTTTTAATCAGTACTAAACATAGAAAAAACATAATCCTTGGATAATAATTGAAAGGGATCATCATTGACCGTGAATAGATTATCTATGAATCTACAAACAGTCATCATGGATCTAAACCATCTATCAACATCCAAAATCTTGTAAGAATCCATCCAAACTAGATAACACCAAACCCAACACCCAAAAATCAGGGAAAAAACTAAAAAGTTATATCAAACCGTAATATTTGTTACATGGTGAAGATTAAACTACTTGAGAAAATAAAAACAACCATATAGAACCACATCCAAAGTATCCAAGTAACCTAATTAAAAAAAACACATTGAAATAATAATTTTCATCAAATCATAATTCCAATCAAATAGATTCAAAACTAAAACTACTGGTTAGAGACAAAAAAATAAATCTTTTATTCCATTCCTATATAAAAAGTGTACCAAGATTAAGATAATTGCACCTAGGGTTTATCAGTGTTGGGGGGAGAGGGGATGATGATTATAAAGTAGGGTAATAAGGGGGTGGTGATATAAAAGGAAGCCATTAGTGAGGGAGGGAAGAGGGAGGCATGATCGGGTTAGGGTTTTATGGTGTCACAGGAAAAAAAGGGTAGGGTGTTTGGTTTGGGGCGTGGGGGAAATGGTGATGGAAAAGGAAGTAGATAGAGAAGGGGAGAAGGGGGCTAGTGGGAAGGGGTATAATTTCATGGGGTTGGGGGAATAGGGGGAAGTTTTTCAAGTTTAGGGGGGAGAATAAGTGTTGTGAGTTAAAAAAATGCAACGGTTTTCTAAAAAACTCCCCTATATTTGGAATCTTCTTTTAAGTAGCAGTTTTATAAATCATCCTTAATTACTTATTTTGGTGTAGTGCATATTATAACTTGATTATGTATTGTTTCATAGTCTATTGAATATTTATTGTGATATATTTTTTCTTTATATTTCAGACATTACATGTGGATTTTAGAAATAGTCAGCAGAGCCTTTGTTTCAGAGTTCAGGTTGACAAGTTACCCTAATAGACTTAGTTGGTCCTATTGAGGGGGGTATTAGATTAGATGAATCATATATTGTGGCTCTGAATACAAGATGGATAGTGCCAGAAATTTGAATGTGTTTTTTGTATAGGGTTGAACTCCATACTCTATTTGAAGAGGGTCTATAGGCTAATATGATGTGTCGATGGGAAATTACCTTGTGTATGTATAGAGTTCCATTGATTTAGGAATACTAAGAATGTTTTCCATTGGAGGAAAGTAGGTATCCATGATTCACATGTGTGAATTCCCCTTAAATCTGGGCATGGTTTTATTCCTTAATGTCAAAACTTGTAATTTACTTAAAGGTATATAGTTTCCCATAACATGAAATATGTCTTGTGATAAACACTTATGACATTATTTTGGAATTGATCTGAAGCATGTATGACTACGGGTCATGGAATCTTGGTTAGAATATGATCACTTGTTAAATGATTGGTTGTATAATCACATTCATATTTACCATTCATCAGGACATAATCCTTTATATACATGTGTACTTATGTTAAGAAAAATTGGGGGTGTCTGAATTTATTTATAACAACACATTGCTTGGGAAACATAGTGTGCAAGAAAATTTCATGATTAGGGGACCAATGAAAGGAAAGGGACTAATGACTAGTTACTGAGGACATGGAGTTAGGTAATAGACACGATACCAGGAAATAATCTAGAGAAATACCATAAAATCTTTTTTTATTTCTAGTTATACTGCTTTTACTTATCGACCTACCACATTGGGGATCTATTGGTTTGGTATTGTATAAACTAACATCAAATCTATTACATAATCTTATTTATGTAATTTTCCACTATAATGTTTAGTTAACATATGCATTTGTTGGTGTATGACTATGATTACTATGGTTATAGTCTCCCAACAACATCTCTAGACCCTTATCGCTAGTTGGTGACCTTTTACATATGGAGAGGCATGCATGAGGTCATGTCGAACTTATTTTTGGACCCTTTGATTCAGTTTGGGGTGTTATAATTGAATTATCTTATGTCGAAAACAAATAAAAAATAAAACTAAGTAGTCATTTTTTTTTAATATTAAATCATAATAATTTTATGTTCATTCATACCTATGAACGTTTCCCATACATATTTCATTTTTTTAACTACTATTTACCATTTTTATTTATACATGTCTCCTTTAATATTACATGAGGTTGGATGTAGGAATATCAATAATTTTATTGATTGATATACATATCAACACATGAAAATAATTTATTTTTTTATGTCATGTCAAAAATTTAATAAAACATTTTCGTGCATAACAGTTGTTTCTCAAGTACATCATACACCATACTCACTTTATGGCCAACATAAGGTGGTTTTGTTACAAATTATTTATTTTAAGAACACCTTTATTGTTTCATAGAATAATATTTATGATGAAATGTAACTTATATATATATAATTTCAAATAAATTAAAATTTGTTACAATGTACATTAAATGTATAATTATCATGAAGTTAGTGAAACCTTCAAAAATTTATTGGTTTATGATGTTTGGATATATTATTGGTGGAAATGATTGATTCTCATATTAAAATTTATAATGTATTTTGAGAAAATTATTATTAAAAATACCCTATTACTGTTTTTAGAAACCATCAATTTATATTTCATTCAATAGTTTTATGGTATAAATATACTCATCATGGAAGAAAGAAAAATACATCAGTATTCTATTATATTTTTGGGGAAAATAAAAATAGAATACGAAAATATTGCATAATATCAACCCAAATGGTTTTTATTATCAATGAAGTAATATATTTCAAGTATAAATATCAATTGGAAGACAGATTTGATTATTAACCACAATTTAACTAATGAAATGGTTTTGTTTTGGTTAATAAGTTGACCACATACATTCTATTTTACCTCAAATTTATAACCCATTATTTTTTATTTAATGGTTTTTCCTAACACCATCATGTTATAGTGCTCTTATCTTTTCTTAGACCACTTTCTTTTTTTCACGTTGGTCAACTTTTTTCTGTTGCTCACCTTTAAGGGGAAAACTTATGTTGTCATAAATATGATTATCAAAAATAGTTGTAGAATCTATTATTTTCCACAATAATTTGATACATAAATTAAAAAATTAAAAAATTATGATAAATAAGTAATATATTGATAAAGACTCATTATATATGTGTAAACTGTCCAAGATATCAAACATATTTATTGTGATTTTTTCCTTTTGATTAGTGATTTAAGAGAGTTTTCCCCTATAATAATTATCTGAATAGACTCTCCATGGTACCTTATGATATATTAGAAACTATCTACATAAGGAACACCCGAAAATGAATATGATTTATCAATTAAAGAATCATTATCTATAGAATTTTCATTCAATTCTATTTTTATTCGTCCCCAATTAAAAATGCACCAATTTGTATTTGTCGGATCTTGACTATGTATCCTTTATTTATTGAAATAAAATTTTTAAAATATTAATTTATCAACATTAACTACACTCCTACTATCATTCCATTTTTAAAAAAAATTATATTAATTTTTTTATAATTGAACATATATATTATTCAATGATACCAAAGTATGAAATATTCACATAAAATGAATTTTTGTCCCCGGTACTAAATACATATACCAATTCTTCTATAATATAAACTACACTATTTTTAATAATACTATGATTATCATACTCTTATTTATATAATATATTTCCATTAATTATATAGAATTTGTAAGATAATACAGGTATATAGAGTCATTTATATAACCATCATAATGTTATTGAAATACATTTAGGATTTAAATGTAACTCTATCAAACTGTATTCTCGAAATAATATTTTATAATTTATTTATTTTGAAATAATGGATCCAATACATCCCCACAGATGAGTCGATTCAATGTAAGGGTGTGAGACTTTCCTCTAAGGGTCAATGTTGTAGGATTTTCATTGGTGAAAAAACATTACACTCATTATTTAAAGGAATGTGGGAAAAAAATTGGTAACTCCCTTGTAAAATTCAATGGTCTCCCTTTAAACACCCCATTATTTTATGAAATAAATATTTTCATATAAATTTCTTTGATATCTTGTGTTACACACAACGTCGAGTTTTAACAAACCATGATATATTGTTACTTTTTTTATTTAAACTAGACCGTTATACACTAGCCATTAAAAAATAATTTTGAATATGAATAACAAAATTTTTTTAAAAATAATTATAATGGCTTAACTTATATAAAATATATTTATTAACAATACTTAATTTTTGGTAATGTCATTATATGATTCAAAAAAACATTTTTCACAAAAATAATTTTTATTCCTTTTTGTGAACAAATAATATAATTACCTTTTAAAAATTTTAGAAAATTAATTTGAGAAAATTAATTTTTTTAGTCATCATGTCAAAATTATCCTTGGATTAATTTTTGGTACTTTTATTAAAAGATTAATTTTTTCTTGAATAGTGAAAATACAAGTTTTCATTAAAAACATCGTTTTTTAAAATAATTTTTAACTTTATGTTTTGTTTTAAAATGGTTTTAAAAGGAATATTATCACAATTATATTATAATTAATCCAATTTTTTCATTTTAATCAATTCATTATTGAATTTTAATATGAATGTTTTTTAAACATTAAAGATCTTCTCTCTGAAAATTTGTTTTTTAGTATGTATGAGGGTTTAATTTTAAATTATATTTTGACAATTTTATGAATGTAATTTGAAAAAATTAATTCCATAGTTTTAATCATAATAATTAATATTATAAAATAAGTTCAAATTAATTTTTGGTCAAAATAAATAGTAAAAATTAATTATCAAGGTTATGGTTAAAATGGGATTACCAGGGGAGATAAAACAAAAATATAAGTGGTAAATCGATGGTAAAAATTTAACAATCCAATTTTATTGATATATTTTTATGAAATCATATCTAAGTTTCTATAATGCGACATTTTTTAAACTTCTTTCTTTTATAAAACATGGCTAAACCTTTGTATTTTTTAAAATTCCAAGTGTATCCTCTTCCCCACTTATAAAAGTTCGCCCTCTCATATTATCTTCACATTTATTAAAACATTTAGTTTATACAAAAATTATCCATTACTTAATTACACCCTTACATAATTGAGTCCTTAGTTTGATCATTAAACCTTCTTTAGAAATCTTTATGTATAATCATACAGAGGTTCTCTAAAGAAGGGGTAAAATTCTTAAACTTGTGTTTGGATTTATATCTAATTCCACCTCATTAAAATATTATATAACCAAGATGATATAATAGAATATGTATATAAAATATAATTATGTGTTATTAAATTAATGTAATTACATATATCCATTTCTACATTTATCAAATGGAAAATGAAATTTTTTATCATGTGTAAGGTGGAATATCGCCTCACAAACCAATGTAATATATTTTCCATCACCAACTGTCATGAATGGATATAATTATGGATTTAAAAGTATATATTATAATTATTAAATATTTATAATTATTAAATTATGATATCACATATTCCTCCTTACTTTCCATTCCTTGAGAATATGATAATGTTGTTAGTGTGTATGACAGACTACCACGCCAGGAAGCGATGTGATTAGTTTTTTACTTACACATTACATGGAAATTAATATGTATAGTTTTAATGAACATATTTAATATATATGACATAAAAGTGATTATTTATCTTTATTTTTTTCATTTTTTGAAAAAATGGGAACAATGTTCATACGTACGACCAACCATCTTCATTATCATTGTAATTAATTTTTTATCTATAAATTTAATAGATTAATATAAATACATATATGATTAATATAAATACATATATGATTAATATAAATTATATTTCTATCATGGTTAAAATTACATATCTTATTTAACAATGAAAAAATTAAAATTACTAAAAATACCAAATAAAAACATACATGAAGAAAATTATTAATTGTAACCCAAAACATAATTTTGAGAAGGAAATATTAATAAATGGGTAAAAAAATGTTTTAAATAAATAATATATGGTATTATTAACATGATAATGGGTCTGTAATATACTTATAATAAATGTATTTTTATTATGCATGAGTTATTAATGTGTACTATGGATTTCAATACTAAAGGTAAGGGATTTACGTTTCACTTTTATTTTTTGTGATACACATGCCATATTCACCTTGTTTTTCTTTTATAAGGTGTATATACAGCCCATTAATATTTTTCATGATCATTATTATGAATATTACTGTTATGTAAATATCCATATATGGTTATTTATTTAATGGGGATTTTGATTCAAATGTTAAAAAAGTGGTAAGTATTCATGTTACAATATAATCATTTATCATGATTGTTTATGATTAAGTTTATAATGATTAAATATTATGATCAAATAATAAAAAACTTATGAATTTTCTTCTCCATTGATTAATTTTGGAGAATAAATTTTTCCTTTCATTTCACTCTATTTAAGTACTCTTGATACTGAAAGAATATTTTTATGGAAAAGTGGGATTTATTTTTCTCTTTGTTCAAGAAACCATTTTATTCCATGTATATTTTTTGTAAATTTTTTTTAAAGAATTGTTTTTTTATTATAAAAGTATTATTAAAATAGATTTTTACCCTTGTTTTACTGGTTTACAAAATGGTTTAAAATTCATCTTCTTTTCTTTTCCTAAATATGTCTCTTCTGACATTTTACTCAAAATATAAAGGGAATCATTATTTTAACATATATGACTTAAATGAAAAATTCCACCTTCAAGAACACTTAATGGTTTAAAGATTCCTTTATAATCTTCTTATGTTATTTTCAATTAAAAATAATTTTGATCATATTTTTTTTATTTCTAAAAATTAATTTTCCAAGCGGAAAGAATATTTTCCTAAAAAAATGTTCCATGTGATCTTTAAAAATAATTTTCCATCTAAGATGACTACCATTGATGTATATTAAGATATAATTATGATATAAACCAAGGATACCATTCTTATTATTTATCTGAATGTTTTATGATTATGATGATAAGATTTTTATTAAACCCTTTCCTTTTCTTTAGGTTATTTTATAAGGAAATGATGATATGTTTATGAAACCTACCCATTTTAAATGGGTAATGCTATGATGAAATGATGATACATTTATGAAAGATATTTATTTTCCATAGTTTATGCTATAATGAAATGTTTTTGAAACCCATTTATTTTCCAAAGTTTATTATATGATTAAATGGTAATGAAACCCATTTCTTTTCATGGGTTCTGATATGATGAAGGTTTTATGAACATTTGGAAGGAAAATGTATGATTTTCTTTATGTGATGGGTGGTAAATATATATATTTATAATTTATTAGGTAAATATTGAAATCTAATGAGATAAAAATTACTTTAATGAGGAGTGAATGTCATTAAGAACCTGACTTTTTCCACTATGATAGTCTTGGGAGTGAAATTTATCTACTATGATGGTATGGTGACTGAACCAAATCCACTATGATAGCCTATAAAATAATACTTGACTAATATGGAAATGATTTTATAGGATTAGGTGTATACCAAAAATCTATTCCAAGGTTATCCTATCATATCTTATGTTCTTTGATTATTTTATGATTCATGTATTATTTGTAGGTTTTGGGTGCAGTGGAAGCGCGTTGGTGGGTTTTCCCAACTTTAATTTTAGCGTTAACAATGATCAATCCGAGATCCGTCATGATGTAAAATCTCAGATCTTCGAAATAGAACGTAGAACGAAAAAAAAAGACGGAGTCCCAAAACCATAGATATGAGATCATCATATGTTGGTTATAATTAATTTAATTAATTGACAAGAATTGCCTTAATGGAATTATTTCTTTATTGATGTCTCTGGTCATGATCTAATGTGATCTATCATTTTATTGTAGAATCCAAGTATAGGATTACTCTAATGGTGATCCACGCATGCTCCATATATCTCTGGACGTCACCAAAGGGATATCTGGGTGCTATCACAGAAGAACCTTCACTTGCGATTTCCACCTTCGATCGCCTGGATCTGGTGGTGGTGGATCTCTCTCAGTCTTGAGAGCATTCTTGGAGGAAGGAGTTCTTTTGGACTTGAGAGAACTCTTTATAATTATTGTGTATAATGATTATCCCTAGAAAAGTGTTGGGGTTTCGAGTATATTTATAATCAGTTTTGAGGTTATAGAGTTATGACAATAAATAAATGTGTTACGCGTTTTATTTATTTCATTAACTCTTATTGAAAACCCCCATGTCGAATGATTAATTACTTGACATGTTCCCACGCTTATTATAATAAATATCATTTAATAAAACGATATTATTTCCTCAAAATCCCAAGTAGAAAAACTACACACCATGTAATCATTAATACACGGTGTGTACACGTTTTCCATGAAACTAAACGACGTGTATATCCAATATACACAACATGTACATTTATTTTCCATTTTTATTTATTTACTCCACCACATTTATTAGTCCTTGAGTAATAGATATTTATTTCTTAAATAAATATAACTGCATTACTTGAAAATAAATATATATTATTTCATCCACAATATATTCTCTTGAATAAATAGTGTCGAAATAAATGAAATCAGGCATCCTTAAATAATTATTAAACCACAGTCGAGAATAATCTTTATTTAACTTGTTAAATTAATATTTATCTGAGATACTTCGACACACTTAGTGTGTGACCCTCTAGGCCTCTTTCTTAGTGGCATTAGGAAGAGCCTGCCAAAAGTCCAAGGTTAGCGTCTAATAACACACCAAAGCACACATAGAGAAATAAGTTTACACCGCAATGACGTGTCACCTCATATGAATGCTTACCGTCTAATATAATATCTTTGTCACGATATCTCGAATCAAGTGGGTTGCATACTAGTGCAATCAACCCATGTGCTTCATTATTCTTTCTTTGAATTTTTGGAATTGAACTCGCCCATTCCTTACCATGGCCATTGATTTATTTAGGCTATAACAATTCCATCAAAGGGCCTGAGATATCTACTTCTGTTATGAAACAAAAAAGAAAAATCTTTTCTCGCAATATCTATTAATGAAGTATTACTCATGACGCACCCAATGTATCCTACCTCACTACAGACAATGTTTCAATATAGTTTTCATCAATACATCTAAGTGCGTGAGTTGTAATACTGATTAATAATAATCTTAAAGTCTAAGTACCAATACACACGTCTACAGATAGGAACATCCAATGACACTATGAAATGTGGATTTACTACTGGCGGGTCTCGTTCTCATAATATCCTCCTGGATATTACCAAGGGTGTACACCATGAGAAGGTGCCTCAAAGTTTTATGAGTCCTCACCACTAATGGCCTATATTATATATTTCCCTCAAATAACATCATCCAGCCATAGAACATATATTCAAGAACAGTGTTATGGAAATTCCGAGTTCTCATCATAGTAGGTATCCTCTATGACCCTTTAATGAAACAAATATCCTTAGGACATTATCACATGCATTGTCACACAGAAGAACAATCAAGATGTGATAAGTTTTTCATTAATGAATAAAGTACAAAGTATTTGGTTCTAGGCCACCAACTCCAATAGAATCCCACTTGGACTAGATCCAACTACTAAAAACCTTTAACCCGCTAGCTGTCACATGATATTCATGCTACTACTAAGATAGGCCTTTAGTCATGGGGTCCACAATGTTCTCTTCTGTGGACACTCTACTCACTTAAACTTCACCCCATTGATAGAAATTCCTCAAAAAGTGATACTTTCAGAGTATGTTCTTTATCCGTTGATGTGACCTTGGTTCTTTTGCAAGAGCCACCGCTGCAGAATTATCACAATACAACGTGATAGGATATTTACTACTAGGCACCACATCAAGCTCCTGGACAAATTTCTAAATCCATAAGGCTTCCTTGTCTGCATCAGAATCCTCTATATATTCATACTCCACTGTAGAATCATTGACAACTGGCTTCTTTGAACTCTTCCATCTCACAGCCCCTCCATTGAGACAGAAAAAATATCCAGATTGTGACTTCATATGGTTCTGATCTGTCTGAAAACCAGCATCAGCATACCCTCTGATGAAAATTTCTTTGTCTCCTCCATACATTAGGAACATATCCATAGTTATTTTTAGATACTTGAGGATAGTCTTAACAGAACTCCAATGTTGTTCTCTTGGATCTGCTTGATATCTTCTTACCATGCTCAGTGCATAGGCAACATCAAGCCTGGTACATAACATGGCATACATGATGGATCCTATAGCCGAAGCATATGGGATCTTACTCATTTTATCTTTCTCATGTTCTGTCTGAAGACAAATTTTCTTAGAAAGATGTAATCCATGTGACACTGGAACCAATCCCCTCTTGTATTATTTCATACTAAATTACTTTAGTATCTGGTCAATGTATGTACCTTGACTTAGTCCCAGCAACCTCTTGGATCTATCACAAATGATCTTGATCCCTATATTGTAGGTTGCTTCAACCATGTCCTTCATGGAGAAACACTTGTTCAGACAGTCCTTAACTGACTGTAAGACTGGTACATCATTTCAAATAAGAAATATGTCATCAACATATACTACTAGGATAACGATTTCATTCCCATTAAAACACTTATAAACACATGGCTCACATTCTTTCTTAATGAAACCAAATTTCTTTATGGCTTCATCAAATCGAATGTTCCATGACCTGGATGCTTACTTTAATCCATAAATGGATTTCTGAAACTTGAAAACTCATTTGGCTTCACCTGGTGTCACAAACCCTTTTGGTTGTGTCATATAGACATCTTCCTGAATGTTCCCATTAAGGAATGCCATTTTGACATCCATCTACCAAATCTCATAGTCATGGTAAGATTTTATGGAAATTATGATTCTTATGGATTTAAACATGGAAACTGGTGAGAAGGCTTCATCAAAGTCAATTCCTTAACGTTGACTAAATACTTTTTCCACTATCTTCGCTTTATAGGTTCTTAATTGACCTTCCACATCCAGTTTTCCCATGAATATCCATTTTCATCCAACATGATTTACATCAACTGGCTCATCGACCAGAACCCATACATAGTTCTGATACATTGAATTCATCTCAGAATTCATAGCTTCTATCCATCTTGTAGCTTCTGAGCTTGATACTACTTCCTAGTAGAAGAGAGGTTCATCATTGTCCACCAATAATGATTCACCATCCTTGGTGACTAGGAAACCAAATCTCTTTGGTTCCCTTACCTCTCTTGAGCTCCTACACAGTACTCGTGTTTATGGAACCTCTTCCAAAGGGGCCTGTGGAACTTGTTCCTGTACCAACTCTTGTGTATCTTGATCATCAACTTCGTTAAAGTCAATCTTCCTCCCACTATCCTTTTAGAGTATGTGCTCACTCTCAAGAAAGACGGCTTTCCTGGAAAGAGTTACTTTCTTGTCTGAAGGGTTATATAGGTAATATCCTTTCGTTTCCTTGGGATATCCTATAAAGATACACCTCGTGACCTGGTGTGCTAGTTTATTGCATGATAATGCCTTAACAAATGCCTCGCATCTGCATACACGTGTGTGCGAAGAAGTGGGTTTCCTTCCATTCCATAACTCGAATGGAATTCCATTTTCAGTCTCAGTTGGTACTCAGTTTAATGTGTATGATGAAGTTTGTAATGCATATCCCCAAAAGGATAATAGAAGATCTGCAGGACTCATCATCGACCTCACCATGTCCAACAAGGTGTGGTTCCTCCTTTCACTAACACCGTTCTACTATGGTGTGTTAGGAAGAGTGACCTGAGATAGAATCCCAGACTCCCATAGAAGATCGATAAACTCTTGGTTCAGATATTCTCCACCTCGATCTGATCGAAGATTCTTTCTCTTCTTACCAAGCTGATTCTCTACTTCATTCTTGAATTCCATAAATTTATCTAAGGCTTCTAAATTATACCTCATTAAGTATACATATCCATATCTACTCAAATCATCAGTATAAGTAAGTAAGTAATAATATCCTCCTCTAGCTTCTACTGGAAATGGTCTACACACATCCGTGTGTACCAATCCTAAAAGCTCTGTGGCCCTTTCACCTTATCTACTGAAGGGTGGATTGGTCAGTTTTCCTTGTAAACAAGAATGACATCTATCAAGTGGTTTTATCTTAGTAGTGTCCAAATAAATATCTTAGTTGAGCTATGTCAAGAACTGCTATTTTACATGACCGAAACGATGATGCCACAACTGGGTGATGTATGAGTCATGTGAGTTTGTTTCGTTATCGATTGCCAACACTTGGTTTTTGTAATTTAATACATACAATCTATTATTTAAATGCGCCATACCATTACATACATTGTTATTATAAAAGAGACAACCCTTACTTATAAAATTGAAAATAAATCTATCTATATCCAAACAAGATACAAAAATTATGTTATTGGTCACACTAGGAACATAATAATAGTTATGTAAAACCAAAATCATCTCAGTCGATAATGAGAGGTGGTAATCACCAATAGCCAATTCAGTCATCCTTGTGCCATTGGTAGCTTAAAGATCCACCTCTCCTCTGGTAATCTTTCTAAATCTACTTGGTTCCTACATTTGAATATAGATGTGAGCCCCACAAGCTCTATCTAACACCCGACTAGTAGAAATAGAAAGATTACACTCAATAACGAATGCACCTTTAGCATCCCCACACTTCTTGGTGTTGTTCCTCTTCTAGTGGTATTACTTACCACATAAAAAACACACCACCTCCAGTTCCTTTCCCTACATAGGGATCTTCCCCTTCTTGGAAAGATAGCACTCAGAGGCTTCAGACCACTTATAATTCTTTGGCCCCTTTGCCTTGTTCTTCCCTTTCTTATTCACCATAAGGACTACGGGTTTGTCATGCCCCATGTTTTTATCTACCTGGCGAACTAAGGTCAGAAGTTCTGATAGACTCTTCTCATTGTTTCTCATGTTATAATTGACAATGAAGCTAGAGAAGGTTTTGGGCAGTGATGATAGGATAAGATCTGTATGCAACTCATATAAGAACTTAATCCCTAAGATTTCCAGGTGTTCAATGTAGCCAACAAGCTTGACTACATGAGGCCGAGATGGTGCAGACTCTCCAAGATTAGTTGTAAACAGATCATTGGAGATCTCATATCTCTAATGTCTCACCTTCTCTTGGTATAGATCCTTAAGGTGAGACAACATGTTATACGCGTCCATGTTTCCATGTTGCTTCAAGAGCTCATTAGACATGGATGATAGCCTGAAAAACTGGACATTTGGGGCATAATCCATATGTTTTATATAGAGAGATAGTTCCTCATCACTGGACTCCTTTCTAGGTGAAACTGTAATATGATCTTCCATCACAAACAATTTCTTTTTTTGGTGAAGGATGACGCGTAAACGCCTCTTCCACTCTTGGAAATTGGTGCCAGTGAGAAGGTTTTCCTTCTCGAGTATGGTTTGCAATGATATGTTTGAAGTCATTTTTCTTGTTTTTTCAAAAAATTAAGATGAGCAAAGGTTTAGTACCTTATTATAAAATTGAGACAAATAAATTAATTAATACTTATTAGCCTCTCATTATTTTATCGAAATCCAATAGCCCTCATCATTGAATTTAGAATATTATGTTTCTTGAATATTCTAGTGGAAAGGATCAAAATTTCCCTTCAAATTACCCCAACTAGGGTTGGTCAAGAAACTTGAAGGGTTTTAGGTAGGCATTCCAAATTCCAACTACATTAACTCGAAGCTCCTTGATCCGCTGAGTTGACTCCCCAATCCTGAAATCCTTTTATTATGGATTCCCTCAACCTTTGCCTCTTGGTCACACCAAGTCCTGTTGCGGTAGTCAACCCTTGATGCAAACCAAGTGAAGTCAACCCAAGACCTTGAATTATAATTCCCCGATAATTGAAAGCATCCCAAATTGGGTTGGTTAAGCACTTTGAACTATGGTTCGATTCTAAACAAGATTATGGAAGGCTATAGCGACTAAATATTTCTTTGAGGGATTTTATCATTATAAGTAAATTTCCAAATTATTTTATTTTATTACATGATTTTTAATATTAAGTGGGATATAATTAAGTGATTAACCATGTCTAAGATAATATTTAATTATTATTCGGTTTTATTTTAGTTTCATCTTGCATGCTCATTTAATTCATTAATTGTGTGATTGTGACAACACACCCACAATAAATAAACCATGCAACTGATAGTAATAAAATGAATGGTATGATCATGAGCTTTTCTATTGTTTAGTTTATCTAGTTGTTGATAAACTAACCCAAGAACTAGGGGAGAAAAACCTTGAACCTTTCGAGTTTGTGTTTATAGCTTTCCACCTATCCACCTTTGTATCTCCTTGGATTGGTTTTGCCTTGGCTCCTAACTTGAGCTGCCTCCACCATCTTGGGAGTTCCATCCATTACATATTCATTTATCTCACATGTAGTTGAGGGGTAAAAGTGGTTTTTACATTAAATAATCCTTGGGTGCATAGGCCCTACATATTAATGAGGAGATGGCTCACTGGACAACAAATTTAATTTAAATAAATAAATTAAATGAAAGCATTCACATACAAAGGTCTTGGTCTAGCTCATGATCATCCACAAATAAAACGATATTTATGCATAAATAAAACTATCATTAAGTTATTTAATTTTTCTTGTTTAAGATAAATCACACTTGAATCAATTAATTATCTTTAATTAATAAATAATTTTATGTTACACCCTTTTATGAATTTCCTTGATATTCTCATCCATCATAATTTTAAACAAATAAAATCATTTAAAATTATCCTTGTACGTAACATGTACCTTGGAGGAAACCTGGTGAATTTCAATTCATTTCACTGATTTTAAATTAAACACATATATATATAACACCTATCACATGTTGTGCCTCATCTCTATGTCTGCACTATGGTACATATCTCAAGAGTTTGTATAATATAATAATAAATTTTAATAAATCTGTGTAATTTGGATTAGTACACGGTGTGTAGTTTCGACTACACGGAGTATACTTTCTTTTCACCGTTTATCTGAAGTACACACCTGGGGACATGGTGTTTTGATGTACTTAGGAAATTTTTGGATTACACGGCATGTTCAGCGGGACACACACCGTTTAGTTTCCATGTTACATTATTTTTAGCTAGGAAAGTTGTGTACGGGGTACACGGTCCAACCCTAACCCAAAGGGACTACACGCCATGTTCAGTTGGACCACATGGTGTGTAATCTGGAAACTGTGTGCCACCGGTTCCTAGTCAACACATAGCATCATAAATGACTTAGATTGGATCCAATACGCAGCCTGATTTGGTGGATCAGTCAATGAATTGAACCTAGACTACATGTCGTGTACTTCCGAACACACGCCATGTATTCTGGTGTTGTCTGGCCAAGAATGTTTCGCACCTCCGGCTGAGTTCCTCTATTTTTTTAATCAAAAATAAATGAAAAATTCATTTCTATAAGGTGATCGAGAAACGAGTGGGAGGAACAGATCTCGAGATTCATATTTTTAAGAATGATTAACTTGAATTGAAACAACTAAATTACTAAATGTAGAAAACACCAACAAAAAACTAAATAATTATAATAAAAAATATGACCCCTATGATACCACTTGTAGGTTCCGGGCGTAGCGGAATCATGTTGGTGGGGTTGCCCAACTTCAATTTTAGCATTAACAATGATCAATATGAGATCTGTCGTGATGTAAAATGTCGGATCTTCATAATAGAATGAAGAAAGAAAAACAAAAGAGGGGGTCCTGGAACCATAGAGATAGGATCATCATATGTTGGTTATAATTAATTTAATTAATTGACAAGAATTACCTTTATGGAATTCTTTTTTCATTGATTTCTCCTGTCATGATCCGGTGTGATCCGTCGTTGAGTTGTAGAATCCAAGTGTAGAATTCCTCTAGTGGTGATCCACATGTGCTCCACGTATATCTGAACATCACTTATGGGATATCTGGAGCTAGCATAGAAGAACATTTGCTTGCGATGTCCGCCTTTGATCACCTTGATCTGATAGTGGTGGATCTCTCTCGGTCTTGAAAGTGTTCTTGGAGGAAGGAGTTCTTTTGGCCGTGAGAGAACTCTCCAGAATTTTTGTGCACAATGATTCTCCCTAGAAAAGTGTTGGGGTTGTGAGGATATTTACAATCGGGTTTGAGGTTATAGAGTTATGATAATAAATAAACGCATTACGCGTTTTATTTATTTCATTAAATCTTATTGAAAACCCCTATGTCGAATGATTAATTCCTTGAAATCCACCCATGCTGATTATAATAAATATCATTTAATAAAACGATATTATTTCCCCAAAATCCCGACTGGAAAAACTACATAACATGTAATCATTAATACACAGCCTGTACGCATTTTCTATAAAACAATATGGTGTGTATATCCAATCTACACGACGTGTGATTTTATTTTCCATTTTTCCCTATTTTTTACACCACATTTATTAGTCCTTGAGTAATGACTATTTATTTCTCAAATAAATGTAACTGCATTACTCTCTAATAAATATATATTATTTCATCCACATTATATTCTCTAGAATAACTAATGTCGAAATAAATGCGACCAGGCATCCATAAATAATTATTAAACCATATTCGGGAATACTCTTTATTTAACATGTTAAATTAATATTTAACTGAGATACACGGACACACTTAGTGTGTGACCCTCTAGGCCTCTTTCTCAGGGGAATTAGGTAGACACTTCCTAAAGTCCAAGGTTAGCGTCTAAAAACACGCCAAGACACCCATAGAGAAAGAAGTTAACACTGCAATGACATGTCACCTCATACAAATTCTTACCATGTAATATAATCCCTTTTTCACGATATCTCGAATCAAGCGGGTTGCATGCTAGTGTCATCAACCCATGTGATCGATTATTCTTTCTTTGACTTTCTAGAATTGAACTCACCCATTTCTTACCATGGCCATGGATTTATTTAGGCTATATCAATTCCATCAAAGGGACAGAGATATGTACTATTGTTATGAAACAGAAGGTATGAATACTTTATCACATTATCTATTAATGCAGTATTACTCTTGACGCACCCAAGGTATCCTACCTCGATGAAAATAGTGTGTTGTAACATTTTTCATCAATACATCTAAGTGCACGAGTTGTAATACCAATTAATAATAATCTTAAAGTCTAGGGACCAATACACATTTCTGCAGATAGAAACATCCAATGACACACCAAAATGTGGATTTCCTACTGGCGGGTCTCGTTCTCATAATATCCTCCTGGATATTACCAAGGGCACACACCATGAGAAGGTGCCTCAAAGTTTTATGAGTCCTCACCCTTAATGGCCTGTATTATTTGTGTCCCTCAAATAACATCATCCAACCATAGAACATATATTAAATAACATTGTTATGGAAATTCTGGGTTCTCATCAAAACCGAGATCTGCTATGTCCCTTTAATGCAACAATAATCCTTAGGAGATTATCACATGCATTGTCACGCAGAAGAACAATCAAGATGTGATAAGGCTTTTATTAATGAATAAAGTACAAAGTAGTTGGTTCTAGGCCACCAACTCTAACATTATTAACTTCCAAGATTTAATTCATGACCGATGTTTATGATCTATGATATGTAGGGTGTGGTTTCAAAATTTTATTCTCTTATTTTCATTCCTTATGTTCCTATTATATTGATATCTCTTATGTATACCCTTACTGGACATCCAATCTCACCCTTTCTTATGTTTCCTTTTTTCTAGGAAATATAGAAAGGTTTTAAGTATGGTATGTCTACAAATTGTACATGGTTGGAATATCATTATGGTATATGAAAGAGATATTTCATGAAATAAGAAGATTGTTTATCTAGAATCTAAAGAATCTAATCCTTTATGGTCCTTGGACATTTAGTTTTTAAATATAATTAATCATCATCTAAAAAAGGTAATATCTATATATTAAAATCCTGGGTAGTTATAGTTTCTATGAAAGGAAAATTTAAGTTAACCTATGGAAACAACGATGAGAATTTTTTTTAAGATCCCTATGTATATGTCTAATAATATGTATAAGGATAAGTAAAATTATAGTAAAATTTATTTGAATTTTAGTGAGGGAGAGAGTGATTTATTTCTAAGAAATTTCATCCCTTCCTAAATACTAAAAGTAGATGTGGCTCTAGAACAGTTGTTCCTAGGAATAATAAATTCGAAAATGGTAAATTAAGATAGACTTTATTGTCACCTGGAACATGAAAATGGGCACTATAACACACCTAGTTTGACACTCCCAGGGATTTACATTGGAAATTCAAGAACTCCTTACGAACCATTATGATGTTTTTTAAAAGAAGATGATAATGAATGACTTAGGTTTTATCTAAGGTGTTATAGATTGAAAATAAGTTTCTATGACTTAGACATCCTATGAGGGGTTTTAATTATTAATCATTTTGATTAATGATTCTTGATGGTTATTCCAATCATATTAGTTTTAATAAGGGATTGACAATATAATGATAATGTTTATGTGGTTATAGGTATGCTCAAATATTTAAGTACACTTCCTGCACTTAGTTACATGAATTACCTTATATCATCATCATCATCTATGAATAATAATTCACAACCTCTAAAATTAGATGTTTAATTTGTTGGGAAAACCCCTAATGGTATAATGATCACATATCAAGTTTATGATTCTTCTATAATTTAGGTTTCTGGGAGACTACTTTCTAAAAATATCATTATTCTTCCCCTATTTCAATTTGAATTTATCTTAGGAATTGAATGGATTTATATATATATATCCCATATGAATTATTGATAAATTGAATTCATGTTTGATATTTGAAAACAAAATATTATTATCTTTCAATTTGAAAATAAATATAAACTTCTGATGGGGATCACAACCATTGTATGGGTTTTGATTCCCTTTAAGAAGGGTGTATATCTTAGACGGTTGGGGGAAAAATCAACATCTATGATATCCATATTGTGTGATATTTTGTTAATTTATTTCCAGATGAGTTTCTTAGTCATCCACCAAATCATGAAGTCAAATTCACAATAGAACTCATACCTGGTTTTGCACCCATTAAAATTAGTCCCTATAGAATATCCCCGACTGAGTTTTAGGAATTATAGAATAAACTCTAGAAGAATTTTGAAAATGGATTCATTTATCCAAGTGTGTCTCCATACGGTTTATCTATTCATTTTTTAAGAAGAAAGATGGATCAATGTGTCTTTAAATTGATTATCAGGATATGAACAATATCTCAATCATGAACAAGTATCATCTACCCTATATTGATGTCTTGTTTGATCAACTACATGGATCTCAATACTTTTCTGATAATGACCTTCGAATTGAATGTCATCAATTGAGGGTCAAGAAGTAGGATATTCCAAATAAAATAGTCTATACAAGTTATAGGCATTATGAGTATTTATTAATTCCATTTGGTCTTACTAATACCGCATCTATCTTCATGGATTTAATTAATAGATTCTTTATATATAACCATGATCATTTTGGGGTTAGTATTTATAGATGATATTATTATCTATTAAAATATCAAGGAGGATCCCAAAGATCACTTGATAATTTTCTATGGATTTCAAAGGTATTCCAGATCAAAGGTATTCCAGATCAACACCCTCCTCTAGTTGAGTTTCCATAAAAGAATATCTTATACTCGAGTATTCATATGGCTCCTTGTGAAGCAATATATGAAAATAAGTTTATAACTCCAATGTGCTTGAATGAAGTTATAGAAAGAAATATATTGGGGCTAATCTAGCTAGTTAAATATAATATAATGATTGATACAATAAGAAAAACATAATAGTAGCACAAATTCCATATAAACTTTATCCTGACAATCACGGGCATGCTCTTAAATTTTTAAGTTGGTGACATGAAGTTTATAAAAATTTATCTCTATAATATGGTAATTAGATTTGGAAAGAATGAAAAACTAAACCCAAGTTATATTTTTCACTGTGAAATTGTTGATCTTATTGGGATGGTAGTTTATTGATTCGTTCCACCACTAACACTCTTTCAAGTCCAGGATGTGTTCTATATATCTTTCCTAATGAAATACATACCTCTCTTTTAAAATATACAGAAAAAAAAAATTTGTATCATTAGATCATGGTCCTTCCTATGACGAACAACCAATCGAGATTATAGATCATAGATAGAAATTTCTATAAAACCAGATCACCTACATGGTTAAAGTCTTCAGGAATACCACCAATTTGAAGAATCTACATAAGAAATTGATGATATACTGAGGTGGAAGTATACATAGTTGTTTGTATAAAAGTGATGGAATTTCAAGGGTTAAATTAATTTTAATGGGGGTATAATGTAACACCTTGATATTTTATGAAATAGTTTATTTTCAAATAAATTGTTTTGATAGCTTACGTTAGATACATGTCGAGTTTTAATGAACTGTGGTATACTATTAATATTATTATATAACAAAGCATGTTATGACAATTCCATTACAACTAATGGTATGAACCGGAATAGAGAAATTAAAAACATATGATGAATGTTTTATATAAATATAATAAATTTATAAATAAGTACTTATTTTTTTTAAAGTTAATATATGCTTCAAAAATAATTTTTTCTCAAAAAAATGATTTTTCTTGGGAAAATTTAAAAATTAAAAATTTTCCACCTTTATATAATTTATTATAAAAAACTTAGATTCATTTTAAGAATCAAAATGAAAAAATTATATTTAGGTGAATTTTTGTTATTTTTCTAAAAAGTTTAATTTTTCAATAAATGGTGAAAAATTATCATTTTATTAAATTATGCCATTTTGTTCAAATAGTTTATAATTTTTTATGTTTTTAAATGTTCTTAAAAGTAAAAATTGATCAATTATATTATTAATAACTAAATTTAGGTAATTTTAATCAATTTTATTTCTAATTTTGATGTAATTTTCTTTAAAACATTTAAAAATTTTCTCTTTGGAAAATCGCTTTTTCGTCACATAAGGGGGTTTAATTTTAAATTATATATTCCCAATATTTTAAATGGAATTTTTAAAAATTTATTATAAATTTTGAATCAGAATAATTAATTTATATAATAATATCAACATAAATTTTGGTCAAAATGAATAGTAAAAATAGTAAAAATTAATTATCATAGTTAATGTTAAAACATGTTTACTGAGGGTCAAACTAAAGGAATAAGGGATAAAATGACCTAAAAATTTTTAAAATCACATTTTTATTTCCATATTCCAACATAGTATCATATTATCTTCTATAATGATTCGTTTTGTATCCCTGTGTAATTTTTAGAATGTGGGTTCACCTTTTTCTTTTCAAAAAATATAAGTGTCCTCTCACCCACTCAAAAGTACATCCCATATCTTCTCCTATTAATAATTCAACAACCATTTGGATAAAGAAATATCTACCCAAATCCATTCCTTAATTACTTACTTTATTCCTTGTGGCCTTATTTTTATTAGGAAACCAAATTAGTAAGGATTTTGGTATAAACCTAAATAGGTTCTTCGAAGAAGAGGTAAAATTCACAAACTTTTGTTTTATTATATTTCTTCTTACTCCTCCTTAAAATAGTCTTAAATAATGATTATATAATAAAATAAATATATATATATATAACATACTAAAATTGAATTATGTTAATTTAATGACTTATATCCACATCCTCTTCCATTAAATGGGAAATGAACATGTTGATTATATGTATGGTGAACTACCACCTCATGATCCAATGTAATTAATTTTTCATCACCACCTATAACTTATATATATAGGGATGGATTTAAATTATTTATATTGTATTTATTAAATAATTATACTCATTTAATTATAATTTCACATATATCTTCTTACTTTCCATTTGTTGGGAATACAATAACATTGTTAGTGTGTACGAGAGACAATCGCCACGTGAAGTGATGTGATTCATTATTCACTTATGCTTTACATAAAAATTAATAATGATAGTTTTAATGAACCAATTTAATATATATGAAATTAAATTTTTTTTAAGGGTAAAATATTATTTAACTTTTTTCAGCCTTTAAGAAAATGGAAACAACATTCATGTGTATGTACGGGACACCATCTCCATTAATGGCGTAATTAATTTTATATCTCTAACTTCAATGGAATACTATAAATACAAAAAAATTAATATATATGAAATAAATATCATTTTTTAATTTATTTATATTATGTAACTACGTTAAATATAAAATGATATAAAATACTAAACCAAAAAATACATGAAAAACGAAGCAATTATTGACCTAAATTTGATTTTAATAAGGAATTATTAACAAATGTGTAATAAAAGGTCATAAGTAAATAATATATGGTATGATAAATATGATTTTAGTTCTATAATATATTTATAACAATCTTATATATATTATATAATATTTTCAAATGTCTATGAAGGAAGTCAAGAGGTAAGGGATTTCTGTATCAATTTTATTTTATCTGAGACACATGTCATATTCACCATATAATTATTTATAGTGGTGTATATACTTCCCATGAATGTATTTTGTGATTATTCTTATAAGAATTTTTTTTATTTACAAATCCATATATATTTATTTCATTCAAGTGGATTATGATTCAAATGTTTCCAAAGTGGTAAGGATTTATGTTACAATCTCATCATTTATCAGGATTGTTAATGAGTAAGTTTATGACGATAAAATATGATGATATACCTTTTAATAAACTTAAGAATTTTATTATCTTCTTTTTATTTCTTTATAATATGTGTTTTTCTTTTATTTTCTCATCTTTTAGTACTCAATAGACTAAAAGAATATTTTTAATGAAATACTGGCATTATTTATCTCTTTAGTCAAAAAAAAATTTCTTCTATGTCTATGTTCTCTAAAAATATATTAATGAATGTTTTTACTATTATAGAATTATTATTTAACATAATTTATACCCATGTTTTACTTTTTTACACACATGGATTAAAGTGAATCTTATTTTCATTTTTTGGAAAATGATCTTTTGACTTTTTACTAAAAATGTTAAGGGAGTATTTTTTTTAATGTGTATGACATGAACATAATTTTACACTTTTATGATAGATAAATGATTTAATGCAACCTTTATAAGGTTAAAAGGTTATTTTAAAAGTAAAATTATTTTGAAAATAATTATGAATTTATGAAAAGTTGTATTCAAAGTGGATATTCTAATTTTCTCAAGAAATGTTCCAATTGATCTTTCAAAATTATTTCCCATATAAGATGACATACTTTTATGTCACTTAAGTTCTACATGGGATATGATCCAGGGATACAATTATTATTATTTATCTGAATATTATTATGATTATTATGAAATTATTTTTATGAAACCTATACCATTTCCATGGGTTATACTATAATGAAATGATGGAGTTCTTATGAAACCCATTCATTTTAAATGGGTTATTCTATAATGAAATGATAAAACATTTATGAAACCTATTTATTTATCATATGTTATGATATGGTTAAATGTTTAGGAAACATATTTCTTTTCAAAAGGCTATCCTTTGATATAAAAAAATAAAGCCAATTTTTTTCATGGGTTCTGACGTGATGAATGTATTATAATATTTTGGCACACCTATTTATGATTTTCATTATGTTATGCATGGGACCTATATCTCTCACTAATTCTTTGGTTAAATATTTAAATCCTATAATAAAAACATTAATAGAACGGGGAGAGGACATAGTTCTGAAAAATATGTATCCCCTATGTTAGAATTAACAGTGAACCCTGAAAAATACTATGGTTTGGGGAGTAAACTCATTACACTATCATAGCCTATAAAATTATCCTTTATTATTGAGGAAATTATCTTATATTATTATGTGTATGTAAAAACAATTCCAATTTTATTAGATTATTTCTTATGTTATTTTAATCTTTTATGATTCATGCCTTATGAACTGCTACGATTTATTTCATGACTCAATTTTATAAACTATGATATGATTGGTATAGTTTTCAAATGATATTAAAAATAATTCATAGTATTATTCTCATGCTATATTGATATCTTCCATGTTTACCCTTACTGAGCATCGGAGCTATCCCTTTCTCATGTTTCCTTTCCCTGGGTTATAAAGAAATGTTTTAAGTATGGTATGTATATAAATTGTTCTGTATGGGAAGATATTTAGGAATTATTTTGAAGATTATTCATTAAATATTAATATTGTGTATCTTGTATCCAAATACACCAAACCATTATGGTCCATTGGATTGTATTTGTGAACTATAATGAATATTATTTTAAAAATATGTAATATCGATTTATGAAAAGCTTAGGTCTCAATAATCCTCTCATATCCTTTCGAGAAAAAACATCATGAACATGTGGTTTCATGCAGTGGGAACCAATAATAAAGAGAATAGGGAGAGATATATAACTTTGGGGGAAAAATATAGATGAAGTGTGATTGAAATATCTTCTTTATTAAAGCATTGGGAGCTCACCCCATCATTGATAATGATAATGGTTGGTCGGGCACCTTATATTCTATTCAGAACCCCTTCCCTCTTGGATGTTGGGTACACTAAAACCGTCACACCATTGGTATCAAACTCAATATTGACGGACACTGAAATCAATTCCACATGAGGGGGTGAGTAATTTTTGCATTCATCAAACTCTATATATATAGGTACACCCTCCAAATAGGAAAAAGATTTCATTCTTAATGGAATGAAAATGTGTCACTTGAATGTTATTTAGATGATCTTTGTTGAAATTGATTCTTAGACTATTTATAATTCTCTTCAAGTTCACTTCTACACTCTATGGTGTATTTTTTATCTCATCTAATGATTAAATACTCTTATTAAAAATCAAATGCTTTTTCTCCACACCTAGTACGATGGGAATAAGGCTGGTGAGTTTCTAGCATTGTGGGCTTCATAGGGTACCTCCTTTACTTTATTTTAGTAGAAAAAGGTACATTCCCCATGAGTGTGTCGATATTGTAAAGGTGGACACCCTTAGATTACATTACTTTAAACCCCTATGAACCTTTTATAAATTTAGATTCTTCTAATATAAAAGTATTATTATAGTGGTTCTTATGAGTTTCCAAATATGGGGTTACCTCCAAATTATTATATAAAATATGTAAGTGAGATTTATCACAATATTTTATGAATATTGTTGAAAAAGAATTTCCTAATATTCTTTCACACTTGACATTCCTAGTATAATAAATTTTTTAGATCATAATGGTATCCATACCATACAAGTATTCAGTACAGAATTAAATGAATTCATCAATAATATACCTCTCTATAATAAAATATTCTAAATGGATTTAATTTTTTATATATCCATTCAGTATATTTATATATTATTCAATTGGGTACATACATATATAATTTATATGAACATAAATTTGGATCTCTCTCTCCAATAAAACCATCAAGTGACTATGAATATTAAAGAATAAAGGATGGAAGAATATATCCAATCCACATAATATAATAGTAATTATCTTTTACGTTACTATAAACTTTATTGGGTCAATAAATTTTCTAGATATAGATTTTAAAAAGAATAAAAAATTTGTTATTGTGTGTCAATATTTTTTTATAAAAAATATTATATAACCACTATTACTGAATATTTCACTGAAACATGAAATTCACAGGGCTTAAAACATTTTAACAACAATTAATTCATTGAAACGTTATTTTAATGTTTGATTAATACAACTCAAAAATCATTAATCCAATTGAAATGTTTTAAAACTAAAATCACTCTTTCTTGAAAAGAGTGTGAGTTTCCAAGGAAGAAAAACCCATCTTCCCTCAATTAATAGAAGAAAATATTCCATTGTTCACATATTAATTATTACTAAAAAAGTGTTAAAGTAATCCTTAATATTTCCCAATGCATTTAGAATCATCACAATAACACTATATAATAAATTTATATTAATATTCTGGAAAAAAATAAATTTATTTTCATAAAAACAGTTCTAATATGATAGTTTAAATAAAAGTAATCTTTTTTTCAACCCATTTTCTTAAGGATTTTCAAGAAAAGATTACCGAAAATAGTGACAATATCTTTTACATTTGAAAATTTTTTATCACCTTTTAATGGGTAAGGAAACACAAATTTTTCATCATATAATGAAAATTTTTCATAGTTCTATAGCTTATCAAACATTTTTAGAAAATCATGAAGTTTGTCTTAAATTATAGTTAACATTTCCTTAATAAAATATATATAAATATATACAATAGTATAAAAAATTACAGTACATATGTCATACAATTATTCCATTCTCTAACTATGTTTATTTATTCGACACATTTTTTCTAATATTTATAAGTTAAATAAATTTCATAATAGGTGAAATTTTATTCTAAATCATCTAGAAAAATGAATCTTGAATAATAATTTTGTAAACATGTACAAATAATTTGACAAGGGTCATTTACATTTTTTGTTGAAAACATTATGATCTCTTTGAAATCATCATTAAGGTCATTAATTATATGATTAACATCCATCCATTTTCAATTAATATTTATCATATTTTATTCTAAAGTATTTATATTTCACTAAATAAAACCATTTCAAAAAAATCAATCATTTATACAATTATTAAGGGACACACACACTCATGTGCGTGTGTAATAGATAAATACAAAATGACACATAAATAATTAATATCAAGTATTCATATAAAGTATAGTTTACATGTAAAATAATATATATATATATGTGTGTAATATACATATTAGGAAAATACAAATAAAATATAATATATAATTATATAAATTATATAAATATACATATATGTAGTATATAATAGTATACATTATATACTTTATAATATACACAAACATAAGGTATACATATGAAGTATAAATATATTAAAACATTTCTTAAATTTATATATAACATATACATTATGAAATACATAAAGTGCCCATGTACAATAATACACACACATGTGTGTGTAGTGATAGAGATATCACAAAATATACTTACATATATACTAAAAACACACACACACACACACACACACATATATATATATATATAAACTGTGGGTGTGTGGGTGTAAATTTTATATAATACCCACACAAATATATACATATGTGTGTGTGTGTCACAAACTATCACTCCTAGGACCCCACCTGAGCTGGTAGAAAATTCAAGTGTGACCCCCAAAGCCCATATCCAATAGGCTATTGAATAAAGAATAACAACAAGGCTATAAAAATAGTCATATGGGAGGAATTAAATTTATAAAAAAAAGAAAATAAACCCACCAAAAAACCCATATAACAAAAACTAAAATCATTCCCATAATTTATGAAATGTCATACATAAGAAAAATTCTCTAAATAAATTCCCAAATTAAGAAACTACTATGATAGAAACTCCAAAAACACTAACCAAATAAATTTAATGAGCCAGAGAAGTCCAATTTTATCACTAACATTTTTATACAAATCATTAAAAATAGAATATAGAATATAGAGGTGAGAATACATGTATACTTAGTAAGATCCTCCCTAGACTCTATCATGAAAATGTGGAAGAAGCATACTAAATATTTCATTAATAAATAATAAAACCAACTCATAACCTATACTAGTTAAACCACCACCCAACCTCGCCAAAGATCAATCATCGAATAAACATATAGTGTAGTAAAATAATAATTTAGAGAATATATATAGAAAGTTAACCCACAAAAACCTCCCCATTTAATTAATCTCCCTCACAGCCTAATGGAATAAGTCATGGAACTCCCATCTCTTACATGTCCACATAACCATATATCAGAAAACCAAATCACAACCACTATCCACATACCACAACCACATACTTCATATCACAACTATATACTACACACTCCATCCACATACAAAATCTCTATCACATATACACGAACACATTCTATATTTTATTATGTACAAGACACATCATGAATGAAATTAAACTTATGTATGGATCCCCATGTATATCTCAACCATGTAGCCACATAACTTCTATATAACCTCCATAAATTACAACCTATATATATCATAGCCTCAGACCATCAAAAATTATAATATTTATAGAATAGAGAGTGGGTAAGGGTGAGTATTCCTCCTTAAAAATCACCTCCATCTTGGATGTTGAACGTACACCGACAACCTAAATCACCTCCATCTTGAATAATATTCTGAATATAATGGTACTTATGGTCAATGTGCTTCAAACTCACATGTAACACTATATTTTTTGTCACTTTTATTTCAGTATAATTATCGCAGTACATCAATGATATTTCCTAGATAATTTTTTTGATCCTTATTTATAAATTTTAACAACATTATTTCCTTTCATTCTTCCATTACTGATATATAATCTACTTTCATTATGAAGAAAGAAATCACTGGTAGCAGCTAGGATATCCAACTGACAAAGAATCCAATGAAAGTAAAGACCGACCCAGTTGTTCTTTTTCATAAATATGAGTCTCCTATGATGTTTATATTGACTTACACCACCAGAAGATAATAATCACTAAAGAAGAGTGTTTTATATTATGTTCCATTAAGATATCTCAATATCCACTTCATTGTTTAGAAATATTATTTCTCTATATTTTTTATGAACCAACTAAAAATCTTCACTGCATGAGAAATATCTTGCCAAGTCACACAATGGAATACATGACACTTTATATTTTTGATGCATAAGGTATACTCTCTATATGTTTAAACAGTTATTCTATTGATGGTGGCGGTTAATAAAGGGTTCAACATGTCTAAAAATAGGATTTGAAATAGCTTTGCATCTTATAATTTGAAAAAAAAATTATGATCTTCTAGATATACTCTTTCTAAAATAAAAAAGAAAATTTATTCTTCCAATATTTCTCATTCTTAATTCCCAATATCCTCTTTTCATCATTTATATAATAAATTTAAAACTTACTTGATAACTCCTTCTTAAACTACTAAATTCATCGAATTAAAGAACCAACTAGAAGAATTTCATCGATGTACTACATTATAATGATAAAATTATCTTCAAAATACTTCTTATGGTTACTATAATGATTTAATTTATAATATATGGAACATTTAACCTCTATAAAAGAGTTTAAATTCAAGTTACACTACCTTGAATATTATTTTAACCTATAAATACACTTCTAGAGTTTACACACCAAGACCAGATTTTATTGATCTATGAAACCAGCGGGTCACTTCATATTGATCTCCAACTATAGATCCTCATGAAGAGAATATAACTTCATGTCGATTTGTTTTAGGATTAATCGAATTTAATTAACTAAAATTATCATGGTTTTAATGGTAGTATGTTTTACTAGGAGAGAAAATATTTCAGAAAAGTTGATGTTCCCCTTTTATGGAAACCCTTTGAACACTATAATCAACTTATAACCAATACTTCTATCAGAAACACTTTTTAATTGGAACCCCTTCTTTTTCTAAAGTGGCTTATTTTTGAGTGGTAAATATATTAAAACATATGTTTTATTCATATATAAATAATTCAAATAATCCTTCATAGAAAACTCCCCCTTTTTAGAATATCTAGATACTTTTTTCAGGATATCTGGTTCTCTGCCATCTGTTATAATTAAAAATATCAAGTCAACTCCTAAACTCTATCCCAGTTATTTAAATATTATAGATCATTATAACTTATCCTTAGTTTCTAACCTTTACCTAACTAAAACCTCTATAATTTCATCCACTATAACTCTAGACCGAGTCTCACCAATTCTCAATATTTCATATATATCTTCCACTGATTTCATTCTCAAACTCTCTGAACCATCCTTTAAAACATCCTTCACAATTTTTAAACATACAATAGACATAGATCCATCTAAACTATTTTAATTTTTAACCTTTTGGTTCCTCCATTTATATAAACATGGTATGATGTTGAATCTTTTCCCTCAATATTCTTTATCTTAAAATTATAATCCTTCCACAGGACCTTATCATTATGAAAAATATTTCCACTTCTAATGACTTGTATTTTTTTATTATCCCAAAGTAAAAAATCCAATATCTTCATCTCCATATTCTATAAATAAACTTTCATGAGATTATTTTTTAATATTTTTTCTATCATTAAAATCCACATGTGTATATGTTATAAAACAAACACTTTATGCTAAGAAAAAATTGGTGAATTTTATATTTATAGAGCTTCAGAATTATTTTCCCTATGGTGTTAAGGGGCTCCAATTGATTTGGTATATTGTGGTATTCACTGCTTTTTCCAAAAAAACTGGGGAATCCATAAATGAAACTTTATATTCTATGTGAATTCAATTTAGTTCACAATGATCAATTTATATATTCTTTTTTATCAAGAATTCTAGGTAGATGTTTCCCATGCCTAACATCTCTATGTTTATAGATGTTCTAAAAACATCTTCTGATGTAATCACATCCAATGTATGATATGAATCATTTCATCTTACACTAAGTATCTATTTAAACAATATATTTATATTGTTTAAACACTATAAAAATTCCTTTTTTATATTTTAGGAAGTGTCCCAATACTTTTTTCATGGAGCCATCATTAAACGTCACAAAGTAATATGATGATCTTTGAGTTAAAATTTGGAAAGTTCCCAAAACATTTTTATTTACTGAATCTTGATTAAAACATTTCAAAATTTGTATATTAAAATTAAATATTATCTTAGATTTCTTTTAGAATATGAAAATCTTGTAACTTTTTAATTTTAAATGCCCCATATTTAGTATTTCTTTTTTATTAAAAATTTTATACCTTTCCAAATGAGGTGACCAAACTGGGAGTTACACAAATATGAATTTATGGTAGTTGATGTTTTTTTAAGTATAGATTCCAACACCAATTCAGTAAGATATGATGTTCCATCCTTTACACCACTAGCAATGAACAAGGGTCCTTGAGTAATTTTCAATACTCAATTTGCAAAGTTGGTGTCATATTTGGATTTATCTAACTGACCAACTGAAATCAGGTTATTTCAAATACCTATAATATATCGAACTTCCTTAAACATAAGGAATCACCCATTCTTAAACTAAATTATGAAATAACCTTTATCCTTAATATTAATAACTTCATCATCTACTAGAAGAAATCTTCTATAATTTTAGATACATAAGTTTATATACATCCCTTTTCAAGAGTGGTGTGGAATGATGCAATATAATATATAATCTAATCTTCCATAGATGTGTCAAAATAAGAAGTATATTTGAACAACTCTCACTATTTAATATAATTTAACTTAAACTAATAGTAGTTGGTTTTTTAAATTCCAATTGGGGTTATGATATTCCTTCTTAATGTGACCCATTTTTTCATAGTTCCACCAGCCGAGTCCCGGTCCTGTAGATTATCCTTTACTTATCTCTCTTGGGGTTCCTTCTAATTTTCATCAACTTATTTAATGAGGTGAGAAACCTAATACATTTAAATTAAATACATCACTAGAAGGTATATGAATACCCAACCTTATATTCTCTTTATTCTGAATCATGTTTTGAACATCCTTGAAGATTAAGTTGGTTTTTCCATTGGAGTTTCTCACAATTGTCAACATCACATCCTAAGATTCTGTTAATGAAGATAAAAGTAAAATATCCCAGACATCATCCCTTAAAGTCACCATTATATATTAAAGATATCCTATAATAATGATGAAATGATTCACATGATTAGAAACATACATCCCCTTCGATAGACTCATGATGAATAAAAATCTCATTACAGACACATTTCTGAGTGTTTTGGGATTATTATACATATCATATATCATTCATGTTAACTTTTTTACTGTATATTTATTCCAAATGTTGATTGAAAATTTTAATGCAAAAAATATTTTCACTAAACCAAAATCTTTCCTATCAAGCCTTTCCCAATCTCCTATCCATATTTCCTCTAGCTTGACCATCTTCAGTAAAATATCCAAATATTTCTAGATGAGGTAACATTCTAATAGAATCCTTCATAATATAAAATAAGTTCTATAAAAAAAATATAACTTATTTCATCTAACCCTACAAACTTTTTAATAAAATTAATCCCACTAAATCAAAAAAACATCTGATCATGTAAGAATACCACATGAGCTTTTATTTAGTAAACAAATGATCTTATGAGAAGATATCCAACTAATTTGATACCAATTATTTATAATTATATAAAAACTTCAAAAAAATAATTTTCCATCAAAATACCAAAATGGTGGAAATATTTCACTAAAAGGAGTCCTTGTAAGTTCAATTTATCAATATTAGGGAAGAAACTTTTACCCTAATCATTGCACTAAATTAAACTTACTCAAGAACATTAAATCCAACTCACATAATAATTAAACTAAAATTATGAGGGAGAAGATAAATTAAGTAATTTAATTAGTAAGGATTTATGTGGTTTTAACTAACATCTTATATTCTTAGTAGAAACAAAATACACTTTGAGTTCATTAGGAGTATAATTATTACAATCATTGAGACATTGAAACCATATAGATCACTAACATGTGTAATTTCATAAAAAGTCAACAAAGTGGTCCCACCCAAATTTTTTAGAGGGTACCACTTTTTCATCCAAGCAACAACAACTTCCAAAATTAGTATGATTCAATCTATAGAACTACGAAAATTTAGATACCCTGTAACACCCCTCGACCTGAATGCCAATCACCAGTAGAACAACACTATTTCCTGTACCTCACTATTTTTTCATAAACTCTATTATGAGAGTGATAAAAATGTAGAAAATACAAATTTATGATGATCACAAAATCTTATGAACTTTTGGTGATCTGACCACCAAGTTGAACCCATCAAAAATAAATAATTTCTGACAACCTCACTAATATCCTATTGAAATTCGTTCTCACTACTCAAACAAGGATGAAGGTTCCTCTATATATTCTATTTTTAGTAAAAATAATTCAATTATATAATATTATTCATAACACCAAAATGTTTTTATAATAAATAACATAATATAAAATGGATATAAAATAAATCACAATTCCATCATAAAGGTCTAATTCCTAATGTTTCACCTCTAAAAACACAATTGTTACCACATGGTCACCATCACGCACCACCAACCACTATCACCTTTAACAAAAATATATACTAACCCCAAATTCACCTCAAATTAGCCAAACATTACCCACACAATGTCTCATTTAATAATTCATTACCAAATCTGCATTAATATTTTACCAACCACATTATATTTATTATTTTACATGTATTTAGATCCGTTGACATTTAAAATAACTATTTCCACTTTAACTTTCACAATCTCATTTAACACATAACAATTACCCAACACTCTATTTATAATTTACAACCATTATGTACATCATAACAACATATTAACACCCTTTTATTTCACTCATTTTAGCAATGTTTTACATTCCCAATCTGTTAGCCCACTTAGTAGAAGGAACCCAAACAGAGAGAAGGAATTCTTAAATAGGATTTGAATTGTTTTTATAATATCAACCCCATAATTCCATATATGGAAAAATAGGTTTGTGTTTACCAATAGATCATGTGAAATTAAATATAAGCAGGAAGAATAAAATCAATACTGTCAATGATTTAACCTTAGTGGAAAAACTATATCCCTGTGCACTATTCACTTATTATGATTTTTGTAGTTTAAAAGAACCAAGAAAGGATCATTGTAGATTATAAAAACATGTACCATAACCCCTTTAATGATGTTATTTTATTCCAAAGTGTTGGCATAAAATATTTAAGTGTTTCATGATGCTTGTCGACCATGAGAAGAATGCATGGTTGATTTTTTCCACAAAATCAATTAGATCATGTCTTTCGTATCATTTTCTCTCTTTAATAATTGATATATTAATTTAGAGAATATAATTTCATTCAAATTCTTTTAATTATATTCATGTTAAAAAAATCACCTTAAATTGTTAGTTTTAACTCTACAAAGTATCATGTAATCCCTTAAATAAATTGAACCTCTTAAAATAGCCCAAAATGGAATTAATGAATTAGTAATTGTGTTATAGAGTAATTAATAGTCCATCTATGACATTCGAAGCTATTATATTCCATGTGAAGAATTATGATCCATTGACTCATCCAGTTACTCCTAAAAATGTTTAACAGACCTTAATATTAAATACTTAATAAAAATATTATTTTTAATTATTTTAAAAAATATAATTAATGAACTACTTGAGAAATAAATTCAACTAATATATTAAAATAATAGAATAAATTAATTTAATTAATTTAATTATGGATATTCATTCCAAGATATTCATTGGCCCCACACATGGAACTTTCTTCATTGTAAAATCTAATTTATCAAAATTGTGGGAACCTGTGGATACACTTTGTGTGTGACCATCGAATACCATATTTAGATTGAATTGATTGATACCCATAAACTAAGAGTGGTATCAAAAAATACATCATGTCCTGTTAATAGATAAGGATAATTCATATCTACAACCACTCTTATTAACATATACCCTCTAATATAATCTCTTTATCTTACGATATATTAGAAAATCATGATGCATGATTTATGTAATCATCCTTTATGAATTATTTTCCATTTTTTGACTATATTAGATAGACCTGCATTCTTCCACAATATCCATGTATTTGGTCAAGGAACTACCATCAAATTTAAGTGTCCAAATATATCTTCTTCTTATAATTAGAAGTAAAAAATATTCTCTTAAACATTTTATCAATAGCATACCACCAGGGATTCACTCGTTGCAAAATGCCTCGCCATATATATAAAATTTCATGGTTTTCATCATAAAATAAAGTAAATGATCAAGTGATACTCCCTAAAAAGGATCTCATGTCATGTGACCAATACACATTTTCATAGATAAAAACATCTAATAACACCCAAAATATGTGGTGATACTATTGGAGAGTTAGTCCTTATGATTTTATTTACTCAATATCACTAAGTGAGATCCTCATGAGAATAATTCTGAATGATTATAATCCCCAAAGTAATTGATATATATACATTATCTATGTCTCATTGTTATGATGAATCTAAACCATATGAAATATGTTTAAGATGACCACCACAAAATTTCATATTTATCATTATAGTTTGCAATTTTTATAACGTAGTTAAATTAAAAATAATCTGAGGAAATTGCCACATAAATTGTGTATGAATATGTAATAACACTATTATGGAGAGAAATATTCATACTTAACTATACATATACATGATGTGGTAAGCAAAAAAGTACTACTCAAGTTAGTTCTAGGGCACCCAAACTCATAACATTCCCACTTGCACTAGAGTTAACTTTCCAACCGTCAACTTTTTATTTCTCACATGATAAAATCATGCTTCTAGTAAGCAATGAATTTATTAATTAAGTCTACTTAATTTTTCCTTATATAACTAATATTTTGTATACGACATGACCTCGGTGAGTAAACTCACTCAAGAGATGATATCTCTGAGTATATACCATTTATTCTCTAGAATAACCTTGAAATCATAGCTAGTACCATTATTGTAATATTATCAAATTATATAATAAGTATATATTTTATTTTCATAATATAATTAAAAAATTAGAATATATAACTTTATATTTATAAAAATTATTTAGTTACATTAAATTTTAAAATGTACTAAGATTGTTCAGACTTGGATACCACTGCAAACAGTGAGCTTATATTGGTCATTTAATTACCAAAATTGTCATATTAGATAAAATTAATATTTTAGATGACTATTTTTGTGTCCCCTTGGTAAATAACATCATCATTATTAAATAACTAGGAACATATCACTTATAATAGGAACATATTACTTGTTTTGAGTCCCTCTCCTTGGATAACCTAAGTGAGGGCCACATCACCACTTCCCTTCCCCGACCCTTCTCAGTCAGGGGGAGGAGAGTCCTCTACCTCTTCCATCACCTAATCTCCCTTCAAAATTACTTCCATTAGTGTATCCTATTTTTACCTATATTTACCTCTATTGTGGTTAGTCCCAAATTACAATTGTGCATTGATGGAGTTCCTACGATTCTGATTTCTTCCCTAGAGTTCACGAAGGCCTCTAGGATGTAGAATCGTTCACACGTAGACATATTTAGAAAGATACATCCATTTGTTAACATATTTGATATATTTTTCTCTAACAAGTCAAAGTTTCAGGATCGGGATTTTATAAGGATTTCAGATTCAAGACATTTCATGGTTCATTTCTCATCAGAAGAAGACCTAATATCAGGTTGGATGAATGATTTGTACATTATCTTAATTGTTTTTTTTCCTCTTATGGTGGTCATTCAATTTTCAATTGAATCAAGATACCCCCTTCACAGAGATATGGATCTTACATTCTAGACTTCCCATACAATTTCAGAACCCAAATATTATTTATTTGATTGGGAATTTGGTGGGTCGCTTCCTCTCCTCAGACCAACATACCCATGTAGTATTTCATCTGATTTATCAAAGGATTTTTGTTGAAGTAGACATTTACAATAAAATGATGGAATATATAATTATTTAGATTTAAAGTGAGTTATATTGGTATCAAAATGTTTTCTACGAATCATGGTTCCATTTTTTATCATCTTTTTTTTATCTTGGACAAGATGTCCTCAGTTGTGGGCATGGAAAGCTTGGGATTTCCCAGGAATCCCTTCCTTTAGATACTTTGGGTAAGGACCATCATCTAAAGTTCATGGGGGAGTGTGGAAAGGATCCAATGGATACTGCTACACCATGAAATAATATTGAGGTGGAGAATCTGGAAACTATTGAGGTAAGAATTCCTCCTCTCATCCATAAAGATGTAAGATCCATGTTTTCAGATCCTATGATAGATGATGTTTATGAGCATTTGAGACATGATTTGGGGAAAAATGTTGCAAGGAAAGAGGTTGAGGGACCTTTGAGAAAGAACTAAACTATTCCATTATATTCATAGGATGTGATTTCAAATGGTGGTGCTACTCAGGTACATGAGTCATATAAGGGAGGTGAAAATATTTGAAAATTGGAGTTAGTGGTGTAGGGAACTTCTGAAGTTAAAGGGGCTAGATTAAATCTAGTGATTAGGTTGGGTAATATAAGTATCCAGGACACTAATAAATTGAGGAACCATTTTAAAGGTCTATAAGTTGAGGGTTAGACAGAAAAATAAGGGGATCTAGAGAAATACAATTCTCCCAATGGGAAAAAAGAAGCACTATGGGTAGAGTCAAATTAATAGAATTATGAACAATTCTCATTAGATAGTAGATAAAAAAATATAAAAAATAAATTCATATCCCAATATGGAAGAAAGATTATAAATTGAACTCAGACACTAGAATTTTCATCCAGACTAAAGAGAAGAAGTCTAAAAGGAGGAATGACTACCCCTATCTTCTTAAACCAATGGAGACTAGGTATTCTTAGAAAGTTAAACTCAATGAATTTGGGAGGGACATATAAATATTAAAATTCAAGGTACCGAATCATGCATTTGGAGGAAAAATTGTTAGATGAGTCCATATTGGTTAAGGCCCCCTAATGATAGAGACAAAATTATTAAGTGATTGTTACCCATGGAGGTAAATAATGAGTAGAGGGGTGGTTCAATAGGAAAGAACTCATTATAATCATAGGAATAAATGAAAGAAAATAAATTTACAAGAGATTATTCAAATATGGGAGAATTTGGTTGACCACCATGAAGACATCCTCAAAGATAACTTGAGAACAAAGGTAAGTACACTTCACTAGAAATTATTTAGGGAAAAGTCATCTAATAGACTTATTTTAGAATTTAATGTTTTTGGGATCTCTTATAGTGTGTAAAACATGTGGCCAATACATGTAATACTTATGATGGATTCAATTTGTGAGGGTTCCTAATTTACCCTCAAAATTGGATTTTTGAAAATAAAATATTGATTTAGAGTATTGGACTATTCTAACTGCTTCTACGTGTATTTTTTCAAAATTTATTTGACATTTTCTTATTATAATTTAAGAATTGGTAATATAAAATCTAGTACATAGAATGGAATATGTGGTAGATCTGTCACTGAATTATATGAAGTTCTAATCATAATTTTAATATCCTCTTATTACTTATACACATCTTCTTAGAGATATTTATGTCATTGAACATAGAAAATAATTCCCTATGGAATTTTTTATCTGATATTTTCAATTCCTTATCGATATATGAAATTTGATCTAGTATAATCATCCCATATATTAGTCTCAATATATCTTGTTCCATAGAACTTGGGTTGAAAATTTAAGTCATACTTGGAGAAATATTTTTCAAATTATTCTTAAAAAACTAGAGGACTAATTTTATTCCATATTTTAATAATATATATCATTATACAAACTATGATTCTCCCACTAACCTATTATAAACACGTGGAAATATTATAATTCCAAGATTTAATTATTTATTTTTATCTAGAAATGGATCCTCGAAAAACTCACATTATATTGGATACTTTTGATGTCACAATCCCTTTTAATTATATATTATATAAATTTTTTAGAAGTTTCTGGTTTTGAAATTATACATAAAAAATAATTAACACGGTATGATATTATGGTAATCTAAATTCAAATGGATTTCAACATATTTATTGGTTAAAATTATTCCACACAATCAATACCTTGAGTGACCCTAAACCTTTTATAATCTATCTATCATTTTGGTAATCACTTTACGATCAATGTATAACTTTTCATCAATACCCATTTCAAATCCATGGAAATTACATCAGTAGTGATTTAATCAAAATAAAATCTTGATTTTGGAATATATAATCCATTTTTTAAATTTATATCCACTTTACATTTTAGATTATTTCCATTTAATACTATTTTAATGTATAAATAGTCATTATTCTATATGAATAATATATCTCTAAACTTGGTGATTATAAGAGAATATATACTTGGTTTTATATTTCCTATGTATCATGTTTCTTTAGAACATTAATTTCAATAGAATCTTGTGGAACTTGTAAATATGACAACTACTTATGAATCTAGAGCCTTGAATTAATCCATGTCTATCTTACCCATGTTATATCAAATAAATATGTACACCCTCTTATAGAAATATAGTCTTTGACTTGGATGTTACATTTTATATTATGAATTTATGTAATATAATTTATAAGTATTATGAAAAATAATTGATAAGGACTTTGTATTTTTCTTGGTAAAAGTTTTTTTAACACATTCTTAACAAATAAAATCATCTAAACACATAAACTTATGATATAATTGATTTTTTTCATACTATAACTCATATAAAATTCCACTTTTCATTTTTTTTAATGGGATATGGTTATGTTTTAATTATGTTATTTGTGAATAATGTCTCAAAAAGAATAATAGAAGATTTATAAGACTTATAAGACTCCTCAATAATCCTACTTTAACAAACATCACAACTCTATTATTTATAAGGAAATGAAAGTTTAGAAATAACTCCACTAAATATTTTAATGATTGAAAAATGTTTCTATAAATTATTCATTAGCTTTTCAACCCAATGAATCTCTTATATTCTATCCAATAATATTTCTTACCTCACTTTTATATTCCCATTATTTTTTAATGGAATATGATGATGTGTTTGAATTTACCACTAAATTCAACATGAAATAGTTTACAAGTATCGTATTGAATTAATTCAATAAGCATTATGGATTTACCACCTTTAATAACAATATATTCTTTAGTTACTTTGAATTTTAAAAAAGTGTGTTTAATACATAATATTTTTTCGCCACTAAATCTAAAAACCCTACCTGATATATCATTCATATTTTCTTTTGGTTTTACATAACCAAGAAATATCTTTCCATAACTAGGTATTATTTGAGTTTTATATTTATCATTAATTTACAACATAGTATATCACAAATTCATGTATAATAACATTATTATTTAAGTATGTTTTACCATATTTTTTTAACATGAAATAATGTATCACTATGTTTAAAATCTTCATTGATATAATGTAACTGGTAACACACAATATATAACATGAAATGTGAGAAAAATTACACATGATTCACTGTGTTTTTGTAAAATAGTTTTTGAATGTAACACCCTGAGTTTTTATAAACCTTTTTTTTGAGTAAATTGAAATTTTACTTTATATCTTGTGAGGCACTAATTCAAATATTCATTTCACACTAAGCTTACTTGTCGTATGTTATACGCAACACCGAGTAAGAGAATGATACAAACAACACTGAGTATATATTTTTTCACTATATGAAATAATTAGGTTTGTATTATGTTATATGAAACACCAGAGTAATCTTGAAATAAATGCAACACTGACTTGGATTTCATTACATGCAAGGGAGACCTTCTTAAATAGCTTGCGATGTACGCAATACTGAGTTTCACGAAACAACAATATATTATTAAACTATTATTATTTAATGGGATATAAACTAGAAATTATTAATATTATTAACCAAATTTTGAATTTTATATAACATTAACATTCATATTATGTATTTTCTAGAACATTATATAAGAAAAAATTAATTTTTTCGGATAAAAGAAGAATTTTTCAAAAAAATGAAGTTTTCTCATCTTTTGATGGAACACCAATTTTAAATATAGTTTTCAACACATTTATATATTTGATTTGAAAAAATAAAAGGCTTCTTTGGAATTGATAAATAAAAATTTATCTTGGATTAAATTAAGCATTTTTCTTTTGAAATTCATATTTTGAAGAATAGTTAAAAATATTGCATTTTAAATCAAAACTATCTTTTCATCTAATTTATTTATATAGTAAGATTATTTATATAATTGGTTTTAAAGTATAATTTTATTATTATTTTAACATTTAATCCAATATTGGTAAATGGAAGTAATTTCACATTTAAATTGGACACGAACACATGAAAATCTTTTGAAAAGTTTTTACTTCGTAAAAACCCGCCTTTTGGTTTTGAATACGGAAATTAATTTTAAATTTTTTTCCTTCCAATTATGTGTTTTTAATTTTAAAAAAATTGATACCATATTAGGAATCACTGAATCTAAATTAGTTACTTTTATTTTTTTGGATATTATGAATAGTAACTACGGTTATTTTTATTTACCATAGTTAAAGGTAAATCGGGTAAATTAGGGCAACTAAAAATATGATAATGATAATAAAATTACCCTAACACCTACCAAAATTCTATTAGATGAATTAATGTTGACCAATATCACCAATATTTTGGATTTTACTTATTTAATGAATTTTTCTCCATGAAAGTGGTGTAACTATAATTAAAACAAAAAAAGAGACAACACATCACTCTTATATATCTTATAAGTATAATATTTTTAATATAGTGATAAAAATAATAAAACATAAAAAAAATATTCTCTATAAATATAATTAAATTATAAATATCATGTAAATTTATTTATAATTTTTAGAGATTAAATAATTACCATTAATGATGATACAATAGTGATGTAGAAATTATTTTATTGATAGAAATATTAAATAAATGGTTTTAAAAATATTTAAATATATATAATATGAACTAATTAATGTGCTCCAATAATTTTAAAAATGACTTTTACATGTTAGGATTTTATTAAATAAAATTCTAATTTATCTTCTATTTGGATTTTATTGAATGTCCAATAAATGAATAGTGTAAAAATTAACAATATTGATATTTTATCAAAATAAAATATTATTAAATTATTAAAAAATCAGAAAAATATATAAATATTTTACAAGGTGAAACTTATATGGTAAAAAAAATTCATAAATATATAATTATGTAAAAGTGAAAACACATAAGTAAATATTTATAACTATTTAATATGTAGAATAGTATTACCACAAATAAAATTAAATAGATTAAATAATCATTAATCAAAATGATAAGGTGGAAAATAAAAATAAACATCCCTAAACTTTATTTTTTGAGAGTATTTAGACCCACTCTAATTTATCTTCAATATAAATGAGTTTGGGAGCATTATAAATCAAAAATAAATTTATAATAAATTAATATTTCAAGACATTCCAATAGTGTCCCTCCCCTCTATTATAAAAGGAAACCACTCCTTACCTTTTAATCACTCCCCCAAATATATTTGGCTCGGCCAACCCCTACCCAACTCTCCTCCTAACTTCCTTCACTTCATCCTAGAGTCCACCATTTGGGAATAAATCCATATTAAAGAATCCTTTAGTTCATTCCAAAAAGAGATACCTGAAAACGAAGTAATTGTTTTACCACCTCTTTCAAAATTCTTATCTTCTTCTACTTTGTCTTATTATATTGTTCCCATACTACAATAAAAAATACAGTATAATATATATGATGATATTTTATTATAATTATATGAAAAACTTATACCTCCTTTTATCCACCCTACAAATAACAATATCATTATGTGTGTGTACTAATAACTTACTATCTCCATGTCGTGGTGTAATTTTTTATTCAAAAACAAATAATTTGTATGGGTTTATTAATGAGTGTAATATATTTAAATAATGAATATAACATGATATTCTTTCTTTAAAATTTATGTACCATCAAATTCAAAACCATTTAATCATCAAGGGAATGATATCGTCACTTGTGCGTATGTATGACTTACCGTCTCCGCAAAAAGATGAGATTCATTATCCACGTTAACCACTTAATAATGGTCATACAGTATATATAATAAATAATAATTAAATATATTAAATAATAATTATACTTTATTTATGTGTGTGTGTGTGTATTCCATTTACTTACTTTCATTCAATTCAATAAGAAAACATAAATGGCTTTCATGCGTACATACGTCCTACCGTCTCCTTGAACGGTGTATTTCATTTCATTTATCAACCTATTATATATATATTTATTTAATGAATATATAAAATATATAAATCATAATTTAAATTCTTAAATTAATTAAATCATGATCTAAGTAATAATATCAAGAATAAAAATTCAAAACACGTACGATAAATAAAACAATTATTACCGAAAATATTGCTTTAACATGGAATTGATAAATAAACAGTTAATATAAAGTCATAAATTTAATCATATATGACATAATAAATATTATTATGATTCTTTTAAAATTTAATAATATGTTTAAACCCAATATATAGGAGTTTTAGAAACATACAGAAGAAATCATACCTAAGGTAAGGTATAATTATACAAACTCATTGTTTTCTGAGATTGTTTATATGTAAGCATTTACTAGGGTATATTTATCATCCACATCAATTTTTCCAAAATATATAATATTATTTATATCCTTATACTATTTTATAAATTAAATTTTACCCATTGGTGAATTTTATTTAAACGGTATGGAAGTAATCTTTCTTTCATTTTCTATACAAGGTACTTTTTTACTTTTCTTGTTAGAGTATGAGAAGAATGTTTCTGTAACTTATATGGAATGAATTGATTTTTATGTCTTCATAATACCTTATTTCCATGAATCTTCCTCTACATTATTTCACTTTTATTTTCAGAAAAATTTGTTTCTTTTAAAATTGCACATCATTTTGAAAATAGAATTTTTTTTTTAGAATAATAGATATTTTCCTCTCGAATTAAGAAAAAGTGTCTTATCAAAATTATATTCCATATAAGATTACATAGGGTTCTATTTCTAAAAATATTATTAAATTGATTTATTTTTTTCATGATAGAATTATTTTTATTAAATTAATTTATATTATATAGATTATGCTATGATAGAGTGATGTTTAAGAAACCCGTTTTTTGTTCCTTTGGCTAATCTATGGTGAATGGTTTATGTTTTTTGGAACATGTCAGAATGATTTCATTATGAGATGGGTGGGACATATATGTCATTCTAATTAATTGGGTAATAATTTATATCTCATGATATATACATGACTAAAATGGAATGTAAATAAAGTTTAGTAATATAGGGCTGGAATGAAAAGTAAATCTGATTTAGTAATACATGGTTGGATTGACAAGTAAACTCAGTTCAGTAAACGACTTTGTCCACTATGATGGTCTTGGAAGTAATGAATTGAATACTATTTAAATAATATTATGTTTTTGTTTATTTTACACAATCCCATGTTTTATGAAAATGCTATTTTATCATGGTTAATGTTCCTTTATGATCTATGCCTTACGTACTGCCAGGATTTATTTCATGACTCAAGATTTTGATATTTAAATTTTATGCTCATGTTTTAACATTCTTATGTTTATGGTTTGTTTTATGTTCTCCATGTTTACCCTTAAGTAAAATTTCATCTCACACTTTTTATGTTTTATTTTCCCCAGGATATAAAAAAGTGTTTAGGTAGGAAAACAAAAGGGGAAGATCTTTATGGGAGATGTTGAAGATCATTCACCAAGTTAGAGGATTATGTTTCTAGTTTTCAAATACACTAAACTAATATGGTATTTGAGTGTATATTTTTGTAATGTATTAATTATTCCAAAAAATAAATATAATTTCAATGTACTTCAAGTTGGTTATTTACAGTTGCTATCAGAGTAAAGGTTTTGTTAACCTTTAAAAACTAGGATACCAAAACTTTAAGGAGATCCCAAGAGATATTTCTAAGGTATGTTTATGGATTTTCCTAAGTTTGATTATATATATAGTATAAATTCCAATAATTTTGGTAATTATCATTAATAACCTAGGATTAGACCTAAGAAGTTAGATATTGAAAGTACCCCCTTGATTATGTTGTTTTACTAGTATGATTTTTGCCTCTCACACTATTCTTTTTAGGTTTTAGACAACTGATGGAATCCAAAGGAACCATGTTAATGATCACTTCATTGGGAAATGTATTTATTATCCTTATAAACAACTAAATTTTATTAGATATGGAATGAAAAATCTTGTTTTTATACTTACGCAAGCTATTAATCATTTTGTACTTCTAAATGAGAAGAGAAGGGAATAACATTCTGCTGAGTCCTTCATGAGTAAAAATCCAATTTCTTTTAGTGGGTCTTATAACCCAATTTTTTGTGAATAATGGATCGATACCATTGAAAAAAAAAAATTTGTCCTTCATTGTTCGAAACATAAAAAAGTCATTTTGGCTATTTATCATTTAGAAGAATAAGCAGACTAGTGGTGGACTCTAATTAAGAATATAAGGTAGCAAGATGAAATTAAATCCATAGAATGGGATGAGTTCAAGAACTTATTTTTACATAAGTGTATATCTTGTATTCTTCGATAAAATATGGAAAAGGAGTTCCATTATCTTATGCCAAAGGATGATGAATCTAATGGTACATATGAGGAAAATTTTACAAGACATTCAAGGTATGCTTATGGTTTTATCATCCAACCTGAAAGTAAATTTTATCAATTATTTAGTGGCTTAAAACCAATTCTTATAAGGGAATTAATTACAAGTGACATTAGTATATATGAATACATTTTTTAGTGTGCTATAAAGGTAGAAATGGAAGTTGTTGTTACATATAAATATCATGGTTTTAATAAGAAATGAAAGATGGAGTTCAAGGGAAAATATTAAAACAATGTTGAAAAGAATATGAATGTTTCCTTATGATCAATGTGTGGAAAGAATCATGGTGGTGATCTTCTTAAAGGGACTAAAAAATGTTTTATGTGTGTAAAATAAGTTCCTTGAGCAGTTGAGTGCTAATGTAATGGAAAGATTTTTTTTAATAATGTAAATAGAGAAAAGAATATAGATAATTGACCACTCACACTTCAATGCTACCAGTTCATGTAAATGGGTCACTATTCTAAACAAAGCCCAAATCTAAGGGTTAATGATGATTATCGATGTCAGAAACCTCTTAAGTCCAAATACAGTGGAAAATCCAATGTAATCACTTTTGGTGATGTTGAGTATGACAACGAAGTGGTGGAATGATTAAGTGTTTATGTAATGGGATTCCAAAATATAGTTGTTGAATATATTTTATAGTATTATAGAATATTGGAGTATCTATGTATTAGTCCATTGTGATTTTCCATAAGTATATGGTACTAGTAACCATAAAAAGTGATTGAAATATTTTTTGAAAGCTCATGATATGTGCATAATGATGGGGTAAGGATATAATGAAATTTATGATAGTATTAATGAGATCATGAATGATATAAAGACAAAGTCATATCATGGATTGATTATATATAATTTTTTTTGTGTGAAAGGAGTTAATTTTTATAGAAATAATGTTTTCATTAAGGTTCTATAATAACTCATGTTATTACCAAGTTTCAGGAGAATACATTATTAAGGTTTTCACATGATTGGAATGTGATAACCAAGAACTACCTTATTACATATGGGATATTAATGGCATGTCGATTTAGTTCACATATTTCTAAAGTTTTATATTTTTAGTTTTTGTAAGTATTGTAATGTTATCTATTTATGGATAGTATAAGTTATATTCTATTTCAAGTTTTGTTAAATTAATGTATTATCTCACTCTAGGTGGACTTATGCATATTTTATTACCTTTTTAAAAATTTTGTTAAGATAGGTGGAATGATCTATCATTCAATTGCATGATCTTATAACACTTCAAGTAAAAAAATTCTACTTCATTTCATTATATAATAGAAGAGGAGTAAATTGTTCAAGGTAAGAAAAATGGTGAGATTGAACTAAAACCAAGTAAGTTTTTATTCTCATTCAAAATTCTTCAACATTAGGGAAAGGATATTGAAAACCAAAAATTTTATCTTAGTACCTTATTATCCAATGAATCATATAGTCCCTTAAATCATCACAGATTTATGGCTTTCAGGTTGTTAACTTTCTATAAACCATGTTCTCTATCACTCTCCATTAGAACATGATAGTTATTCTTTTTCTTATATATCTATGTTTTCACTTCCAACTATGTTCTCTTATGTGTAAACCTAGTGGTGAGTTACTTTGGTAACAATTATGTTTCTAACTTTCCTTTTTAAAAAGAATTTATAGTATTCCTTTTTATGATGTGTGTTTTTATGAAAGAAACGTTCATGTAATAATCCTTTTATAACCTCAACAAATTTCAAGGGAAAAAATCTTTTTAATGGGGGTAGAATGTAACACCCAAGTTTTGTATGGACCATTTTTTCGAATAAATTAAAATTTTCATTTATATCTCACATTGCTCTAAGTCAAACATTCTTTTCACACTAAAACAACTTGTCTTATGTTACACGCAACACCGAGTTGGCATACGATACATGCAACATAGAGTATAGATTTTATTTAATTTATAAAAGAACTATGTTTGAATTATGTTATATGCAACCCCAAATTATGATTTTACTAAATGCAACACTGACTTGGATTTCATTACACACAATAGTGACCTTCCTCGATATCTTATGTTGTACACAATATCAAGTTTCACTAAACAACAATATATTATTAAAATATTATTATTTAATGGGGTATAAACTACCGTAATGAATATTATTATCCACATTTTTAATTTTATATTACATTCACATTCACATTATGTATTTTACATAACATGATATAAGAACAAAATCAATTTTTTGGATAAAGAAGTATTTTTTTATAAAGCAGTTTTTCCATCATTTGATGGCGTGTCAATTTTAAATATAGTTTTTAACACTTTTATATATTTTATTCGAAAAAATAAATTTATTCTTTAGAAGTGGGAAATCAAAATTTAACTTGGCTGAAATTTTGTTATTTTTCTAATTAAATTAATATTTTGATGAATAGTGAAAATATTGCATTTTAATTCAAAACTACCTTTTTGCATAATTTATTTATATAGTTAGATTGAATTTTTAATTAGTTTTAAAGTTTAATTATATTATGATTTTTTAATTTAATCCAATTTTTGTCATTGGAAGTAATTTCACATTTGAATTGGACATAAACACGTGACAATCTTTTGAAAAGTTTTAACTTCTTAAAAACTCGCTTTATGGTTCTGACAACAGAAATTAATTTTAATTTAATTTATCCCAATTATGTGTTTTTAATTATGAAACATGGATTCCATATTTTTAATCAGTGGGTCCAAATTATTTTAACAAGTTAATTTTATTTTTTGGATATTATGAATACTAACTACTGTAATTTTTATTTACCACAGTTAAATATAAATCAGGTAAATTAGGGTAAATAAAAATATGATAAAGATAATAAAATTACCCTAACACCTACCATAATTAAATTTTATGAATTCAAGTCGTCCAATATCACCTATTGGTCGTAATTGATTCATTTAATAGGATTTTTTTCATAAAAGTGATGTAATTATAATTAAAACAAATGAAGGTGACAACATGTCACTCTCATATATCTTATAAGTATAATAATTTTAGAATAGTAAAAAAGATAATAAATATTAAAAAATAAATAGTATCCAAAAATATAATGAAATTATCTAATTCATGTGAATTTATTTATATTTTTTAGGGATTATATAATTACCATTAATAATGACACAATAGTGATGGAGAAATTATTTTATTGATAGAAATATCAAATAAATAGATTTAAAAATATAAAAATAAATATAATATGAACTAATTAATGTTATCCATGAATTTTATGGGTGACTATATCATGTTATAAGAGAATCAAATATTTTGGATCTAATTTATCTTTTTTTTGGAATTTATTTAAAGTAAAATAAATGAATAGTGTCAAAATTGACACTATTGATATTTTATAAAAGTAACATATTATTAAATTATTTAAAAATCACAAAAATATTTAAAAATTTACTAAGTGAAAATTATATGGTCTAAAATTTCATTAATTATCCAATTATAGACAATTGACGACACATAATTAAATAGTTATGACCATTTAATATTTAGAATATTATTACCACAAATAAAAATAAATAGACTAAATAAGGGTAAATCAAAATGATAAGTTTTAAAATAAAATCAAAAATTGACTAAATTTTATTGGTTGTGATTATTTATACCCATAAACATCTTATATTCTAAATAAATGAGTTTTGGATCATTATAAACTGAAAATTAATTTATAATAAATTAATAATTCAGGGCTTACCAAGGGTGCCCCTCCCCTACCTTATCAAAGAGCACCTCCTTTTCTCTTTTAATAAGACCTCTGAAGCCCTTTGGTCAGCCAAACACTAAACAAATATTCTCAAAACTTCCATGACTTTATCATAGAGTCCACCCTTTAGCAATAAATCCATCTTAAGGAGTCCGTTTGTTCTTACCAAAAAGAGATACCCGAAAAAGAGGTAATTGTTTTTATCACATCTTTCAAAATTCTTTCCTTCTTCTAATTTATATTATTATATTGTTACCATACTATAGTAATAAATCCAATACCTTTTATATTATGATATTTTATTATAATTATAATACAACCATATACCTCCTTTCATCCATCATAAAAATAATAATATCAACATGTGTGTGTACGTACGGCTTACCGTCTCCACATCGTTGTGTAATTTGTTATTCAACAATAAATAAATTGGATGGGAATATTGATGAGTATAATGGATTTAAATAATGAATATTTCATGATATTATTTCTTTAAAATTCATATACCATCCAATTTCTTACCATTTAATGATCAAGGTTATGATATCATCTCTCGTGCATACGTACGACTTACCATCTCCAGGGCGCGATGAGATTCATTCTCCACGTTAACCATTCAAGAATGATTATAAAGTATATATAATAAATTGGTATGAAATATATTACATAATAATGATACTGTATTTATGTGTATATATATATGTCAATTACATGCTTCCATTCAATTCAATAAGGAAACAGAAATAGCGTATATATGTACATACGGTCAACCGTCTCCATGAACGGTGTATTTTATTTCATTTATATATATATGATATATATTTATATACTAAATATATATGATATATAAATCATTTTTTACATTCTGGAAGTAATTAAATCACAATCTATGTAATAATATCAATAATAAAAAGTTAAAACATATATGATAAATAAAACAATTATTACCCAAAATGTTGCTTTAACATGGAATTGATAAATGAACGAGTGATATAAAGTCATAAGTGAATAATATATGACTTAATAAATATTATAATGGTTTTTTACAGGTTAATAATATGTTTAGACCCACTATACATGAGTTTTAGACACATATGGAAAAAATCAGACCTAAGGTAAGGGATAATTATGAAATCTCATTATTCTCTAAGATTGTTTATACATAAGAATTTACTGGAGTATATTTATCATCAATATCCATGTTTCATAAATATATAATATTATTTCTATCCTTATACTATTTTTTAATGTCAATTTTTTTCCATTATTTAATTTTTATTAAATGTTATGGAAGTAATCTTTCTTTCATTTTCCATACAAGGTACTTTTTTACTTTTTTGATTAGTGTATGACAAAAATGTTTTTTAAACTTATACAGAATGAAATTATTTTTACATATTCAGAATGCCTTATTTCCCTAAATCTTCCTCTATAAAATTTATTTTTTATTTTCAAATAAATTATTTTCTTTTAAAATTGCAAGACATTTTTAGAATAGAAAACGTTTTTATAGAAGAAAGGATATTTTCCTCATAAATTAAGCTCAAATGTTTTGTCAAAAAAAATTCCATCTAGTATGACATAGGGTTATCTATCTATCCCTATTATCAATTTTATTTGATTGTGTTTATGATGGAAATATTTTTATGAAATCCATATATATTATATGGATTATTTTATGATGGAATGTTGTTTAAGAAACCCATTTTTGTTCCTTGTCTTATGTTATAGTTAATGGTTTAAGTTTTGTGAAACATGTGAGAATGATATCATTGTGAGATGGGTGGGACCTATATCTCTATAGAATGCATTGGGTAATGATTTATATCTCATTAGATTTATATGACAATTAAAACAAGTAACATGGTTCGGTAATATAGGTTCAGAACATCAAGTAAGTCTGGTTTAGTAATACATAGAGGGAACAGTAAGTAAACTTGGTTTAGTAAAGGTTTTTTCCACTATGATGGTCTTAGATGAAATGCCTTGACTACTATATAAATTATATTATGTGCTTATTTATTTTCCACAATACCTTTTTTTATATCAATGCTATTTTATCATGATTAATGTTCCTTTATGATCCATGCCTTACGTACTACCAAGATATAATTCATGACTAAAATTTTTGATATTTAAACTTTTTTCACGTGGTTTTACATTCATATGTTTATGGTTTATCTTATTTTCTCCATGATTACCCTTACTGAGCATTTGAGCTTACCCTTTTTATGTTTCCTTTTCCCTAGGATATAAATAAAGGGTTTAGTTAGGAAAACAAAAGGGGAAGATCTTTATGGGTGATGTTGGAGATGTTTCACCAAGTTAGAAGATTATGTTTCATGTTTCGAAAGACAATAAACTAATACGGTATTTAGGAATATATTTGTGGAATGTATTGAATTTTATGTAAATAAATATAATTTCCATGTACATTAAGCTTGAATAATTACATCAAATATACAATTTCATCACCTGTAAATGTGTAGTTATAGTCATATTTAGCTCATGTGGGTGTTAATATCAATCTTTTACTTGAAGATAAATTCAACTCTTTTAATATTTCCAAAATTATTTGGTTCATATATTTGGATAAAAATGCTTGAGTCTTAAGTTGTATTTAATTTACTAGAAGTAAAATAGAAATATTAGATATAATATTGAATACAACTAAGGTATAATATTCTGATTCATATTTTATAATTTATTTAAATCCCCATTTCAATGACCTTTCTTATCATATCTAAATTAAATATCCTCCAATTTGTTATTATCCATCTTTATATTGGTTTTCATAGAAGGATAATTTGAAGGTTACATTATTTTTGTATTATCCATTTCCAATTTTCACCAATATTTTCCTTTTATTCATTATAAGAACTATATATTTATCTTTATAAAAGTTATTTTAAACATGGGGAATATTATCTAAAAGATATTAAATCTACTTATCCATATTTTTTTATAATTCTCAATAAAATTAGAGTAATTGGGTTATAAGGATAAAGGAATGAGATGTATTGAAATATAGTTATTCTTCTTCAATCCCATCTCTAATAGTCGATCCATAAACTCTATTATCTTGAGTACATGAGTAAATATTGGATTATATCATTAAACCTACACATATTTACAACAATGATAATCTCTTTTGTTTCTTTATTTAGTTTCTCTTCATAATCATTATGGGTATAAGAGAACATGGTGTAAACATCCATGTCCCCATCTTTATTTTAAAATTTAATGGTAATTTTTTATATCGTTATGAAGTAAACACGATATTCATATTTCATGTGTCTCGCATAAGAATCATTTTTCACCATCACTTTCCTCTTCAAGTGGATCATAGGGTAGTGAAAATTTCAGCATATATAATTTCATTTTATATTTTAGTACTATGAACAAATTTACGTACCATTCTTGAAAATTTATTCTAGAGAGGAAATATTCTTTTTTAAATATTGATTTTAGTGATTTCCTGGTCTTATATTCATTTTTTAAACAAAATAAAACATTAATAGGTAAGTGATTTTATTTTTATTACAAATTTTTTAAATATTGTTGATATATTAATATTATTTTTTTATACTTTTCACTAATATATTATTATCCATAAACTATTAAAGTTTTAACACCAATTCTATAGAGTATTCTAGTGGCTAAATAACATTTAAAATTTCTTTATATCCCAAACTATAATATCTCTACAACTCTAAAATTATAAGGTAGGAATTCGGTTGGCTAACAAAATTAACTCAAAAATACTTGATCTATTTAGTGGAATCTTATTTTCAATGAATCCTTAACTTGGATTCACATAATAGATACCTATAAAATCTAACTAAAATAGCTATGGATACTTCTTTGATTCAAATTTTACATAAATTTCTATACTACTCTTTTTAAAACCTCTCTATAGGATGAGGAACCCTCAAATATGGATGATAAGAAGAACAAACTATAGTTCTATAAAAATTAAATTGGTGGAAGGATTTTGACTTAATGTTACTTTTAGAGGGTTTTTGTTGAGTTAATTTTTCTTATCTTTATAAGTAAATAAAATTATATTCTATTTATCAATCTTGTTACTATGTGATCACACTAAAAAATTTAACCATTCATAAATTAAAAATATAAATTAAACATTAATTATTTGTATTTATACATGTTTTTTAATATTATATGTATTCATGTATAAACTATACATTCATAAAAATAATTTAACATCTGTATAATAAAAATTAATTGGCATGATCACTATATTTTTCTAATAGTTAATCCATCGGGAGGAGGATAAACTAACTGAGACCCTAGGGGTAACTCCTTGATTCATATTGGACTTTTTTTTATAGTACCCATCCATTAAAATAGATTAATTTACTATTTGGTACTTTGATATTCCTCAATAAAAATTGGGTCTCCTTTAACCCTTCCCATTATACAATAGTACTCCCATGTTGGTGATAAGATCTTGAAGAAGCAGGATAAATGTGAATAATCTTTAATGTGGACATTAAAACCCTTATTCACATAATGAGGTTGAGGGATGATATATAAAACCTTATTTTTTAATTTATTTTAAAATACAAGAACATTTTAATATAAAAATAAATAAATGATAAATACCATACATATGGTGGTTGGTCTCAGCATATGATCAATCTAAAATGGACAAACCATGATAAAAAAATTCTATATGAATAACTATACCTTGAGGGTATTTTAATGAATTAAAATAATAATTGAATAATTATTATTCACTATTTCTACATCCCTTAGCCACAAAATGTATTATCTAAAATTAAAATATTTTTAAGAATTTCTCTACATTTTTTGGGGTTTTTGGGCCTTCAAAAGGGGTTTAGGTGAAGAAAGGGGCCTAGATGGGCCAGCTGGCTAGACCCAAGTTATAATACCATGCCAGATAACCTGGGTTCTCAATAGGGGTGATTTTTCACCTCCTCATAAGAATTTTATTATTAAAATAACCCATTCACAGGGTGTTGGTGGCTTAGGTGGATCTGCCCCACTAATGGTGGTGGTGGATCATGGGTAGAAATTATATCCTACATAAAATAATAATTTTTTATTATAAAACCCACCCTTTTTACTATTAGGCATGGTCCTTATAATAACTACACCCTATAAATTAAGGGGAGTTTTCAATTGGGTCATAGAGGGATCTTTCACTCATGTTTTTTCAATCAATTGTTTTTAAATTATCAGATACGTTGGTGTGGACCCCCAAAATTTTTATTCTACTTTTCTCCACCTAGATCATATTCTACAATAATCCCATATATATTATTTATTTTAAAAAAAAATTTACTTTAATTAAATGAAATTAAAACCAAATAAATCAAAAATTATATTTATATTTTAATAGTAGTTCAAACTCTGATCAATGAATGAATGTGTTGTTGGGACCGTATTATCATCCTTTACTAGAAATTTAGTAAATTCAATCAAAAATTCGACTTAAACATTTGAATTACTACTCTAATTATAAAGGGACCCAAGTGTGAAAAAATCATCATTAATTTTTATTTTAAAAAATTTAAAACTGGATTGAAAATATAACACCATATATGAAAAATTAGGTTCACTTTCATCCATAGATCATATGTAATTAAATTTATTCATTATGACAAAAATAAAAAAAAAGGAAAATTTGATCCCATAATAGAATATTTTGATTTCAATTTTCTCCACTCCACCTAGGATAACCATTGATCAATGTCACCATGAAAGAAACCATATAGATATTATATATATTTATCACATTCCCTCAAACTTTATTCTTTGATTTCTAGATGCTATCATTGTAGATCAAAGTGATTCATAATGATCATCAATAATAGGAAGAACAAATGATCAATACATTCAAAACAATAACCCAAATCCTATATTCTCAATTTATCACTCTAAACCTTCATAGACGATGTTGGAGGAACAAATTTATGAAAATATTTCCACTTATATTCATGGCTCAAAATGAGCATAAATAGTTAGTATTAACTCTATTAAAGCTCACTTTAACCCTTAGACAATTTAAACCTCTTAAAACAGTCCATAATAACATGAATAACTTACTAAAAAATCAAAAATTCAAGGAATATTTCACTAATTACAAGTGGAACTATTATTATTTTTTATTATTTATGATACATTAACTCATCCTCTCCATCCCAAAACTTTTTAACGAGCCAGAATATTAAATATTTTCTCAAACATTTTATCATATTAAATTATATTAACAAAAATAATTCATTAATAACATGATAAATAAATCCAATTATTATTATAATACTTTAATAACACAATTGAATTAATTTACTTTCAATCATTCACATTTGAACATACATTAGCCCCTACATGTTGGGACAACTTCATCTTAAACTATAATTCATCCGAATTGGTAGAACTTGTAGATATTCTTTGTGTGTGACCTCCTAGGACCTTATATCAATATTAATGAGTTATAATCATATTCTAATATTGGTATCTAGAATCAAACCATAGACCATAAATATATAATGATGTATCATAGTTATGAAAACCTCCTACAAACACATATCATGCAATATAATCTCTTTGTGTTATTATATATTATGAAGCAAGATGTACACTTTAGACCATCATATTTTCTGATTTATTTAGAAACCCAGTATTAACATACATGGATATTAAATCATTTTAGATGAATATTATTCACATTACAAAAGTACATGCCTAAGGACCGTAATAGTTTACTGTAATTGGAAACTATGACAACATTATTCTAATTTGGTGAAATATCTTCAACATCTCCAATAAAGATCTTCCCCTTTAGTACTAACACTTAAAATATTTCTTAATAATATAGGGAAAGTAAATATAAGAAATGGTGAACTCATATTCTCAGTAAGGGTAAAAATAAAGATATATTTAAGAAAACATGTATATAAAGATATGAGAACTTGATCATACCATTATAAGAACACACACTTTATATCAAAGATCATAACCATGATTCATGGAATAAAGGTTTGAAGTTCATAAGACATAAATCATAAAGAAATAAAGGAGAAGGATTCATGATAGAATATCATTGGAATAATACATAGGCTTGTGAAACAAACATATGAATATAAAATCTTTCACTGTCAGTCAAAGCATATTGCCAAACATTATCAAGGAAGTTCATGGGGGATACAAATACTAGGAAGGACACACCACCATCATCATTTGTGACACTTTTCTTATAATGGATCAGGTTACACCATATTCTTATAGTTGGCCAATCCCATTAACTTGTTTCACCTCTTAGTAGTCAATTTTCAATCCCAATACAATCATAGTAGTCAAGGTTCAATCCCAAGACCATCTTGTTAGTAAAGGTTCACACCTAAGACCATCTTAGTTGTCAAGGTTCACTCCCAAGACCAAACTCCCTTACTAAACTACTCCCACTTTTATCCATGTATATCTCATGTGATAAAAATATTTACCCAATTCATTAGAGGGAGATATAGGTATCAACCATCTCATTATTAAATCATACATAAATGTTACACAAGATAATAAAACATTCATCATATCATGACCCCTAAAAATAGATTTATTTTATAAACATCATATCATAAACCAAGAAATGAAATGAGTATCATGAATATTAAATCATATTATAATCTGTGGAATGTAAAAAAAATTATAATCATTTCACCATATAATAGCCCACTAAAATAAATGTGTTTCAATATTGTTTTATCATGGAATAACCCATTGAAAAGAAAAGGGTTTTATAAACAACTTGACATATTAAACATAAACTATTTAAAGAAATAATGAGAAAAATTTCCTTAGATAATATCCTAATTAAGGAATAGGTTCCATTAACATATTTCATATTAGATGGAAATAATTTTAAAGATTATAAAAAACATTTCTTGAGGAAAATATATATTATAATTTGAAAAACACTTTTTAAAACATAGAACATTTTGAAACCTTTTTATTGGAAAATAGATTTGATAACTTAAAAATAATGATTTTAAAACATTTAAATCCCTTTCATTGAAAATATTTTAGAAAATCCATTTACAAAATTGAATACATTTTTAGAAAACATGGTTTTTGAATAACACATATTTCTCACTAAAGAGTGAAATACAGTCATGTTTTATTAAAAACATTTCCTTAATCAAGTCAAGTACCAAATTGTGGGAAAAAGGTACCAATACATGAAAATATCATGAATAAAAATAGGATAATAAAATTCATGAGAGTTATTGAGATATGGATCATAATATTTAATCAATTGAAGTGTAATTATAAAAAATCCTAATAAAAAATATGATTTTCATAATTGACTCTTACCACTTTGGTAACTTTGAATAATAATACCTAAAATATAATAACATTAAATGAGAATAAAAATATCATGAAAATATGTATATTAATAATTAAACTTTTCAAAGGGCATTATATTCACCTCATAAAAGAATATAGGTTCAAAACATAACACAGGTCTCAAAGAAGGCAAGTTGAGACAAAATTACCTTACTGATTTGTTAATTTTTGAACCATAAACCCCTTGAAAGAGAGAAAATAAAATGGATATTTAAATACCCATAAATTTAAGGATAAAAATAATAGAACAAATCGATGGGAATAATATACACCAGATAAAAGAAATAGGTGGTTAATATGGCATAAGTCCCACAAAAAGAATAATGAGACTGGAAATCCCCTCACTACTTGAGTAACTTTTTAATAATGATTCCCATTTAAAAATAACATAAATTGAAAATTTTAATATCATGAAACAAATTAAATTAATGATAAAACATTTTATATGGTATTATAAATTCCACACAAAAAATAACATGTGACAGATATAACATATATCTCATAGAAATAAAAGTGAGACAAGAAAACCCTTACCTTATGTATTGACCTTTGTCAGACTCCTTAGGTTTTAAAGAACACAAATAATGTTTGGAGATCACTGGAAACCTTTTTTTTATTTCTCACAAATCCTGTTTAGATATTTTTTGACTCCTCATGTTTTAATCCCCATAAATCATGTTTGGATATTATTGGACTCCACATGTTTTAATAATCACAAATCATGTTTGGAGATTGTTGGAGTCCTCATGTTTTAATGATCACAAATCTTATTTCACACTCTTATAACTCATGTTTTTAAACTCTCATAATATCATGTTAAAAATCTCACAAATTATATTTCAGTATTTTGAACTATGTTTAATCTTGTTCTATTATATTTTAGTATGATTATGTTTAATCTTAATTTAATCTGTGAAGATTGCTTCTTAAAATAGCTTAAATATTTTCACAAATTCTATAAAACATTAAGATTTTTACACGTTCCAGATTTTCACAATGTATGTGACACCATAAGCTAGCTATCGGTCTTATATTTTTACAATGTTTGTGATAGTGTAAGATTTTTACTAATTCTGGATTTTCGTAAAGGACCTAGCACAGTTTCTATTCTATTGTTTCCAAGACACCGTAACAAGAAACCATTCAGAATTTTGAAAAAAGAAATATACATAATTATCTATGACACAATTTACCTAACATTGTAACTGTGATACTAGTTTTAGAATTCCTAGAGAACAAGACAATGTAACTTTGCTATCAATTCCAGATATCATCGCAACAATGGCACCATGACGGTCTCACTATGACTATCTCACTATGACTGTCTCACCATGATTGTCTCACTATGGTTGTCTCACGGTGATCGTCACATCATGACTGTCTTATAGTGATTGTCTCACTGCAATTGTGACACCATTCCATACTTCACCATATTTCTGTTTTTCCTAATTAAATTTAAAATTTGTTTCTAACATTCATATTTGAGTTATTTCATGACAATGATATAATTAATGATCTTTTTCAGTCATGTCAACAGATAGTATGAGGTACGAGGTGTGGAGATCGTGCACCTTATCAGCTCCAACACACAAAACCAAAATAAAAACAATGCATGGAACTTGAGAAGAAAGATGATAACAAAAGTTGAATTCATGAAAAAGTTAAGAACACCCATAAATGAAAGAATACACCAAAGTAAGAACTCTTAAATCTTGATGGCCAAAAAAAAAGAATAACCTATTATGAAATATCTTGAAAGCATCCACGTAGAATCTCAAAGAAGAATAAGAACATCTCACAAAACTGAAAACTAGAGCACTTGACTCACAACACTCTATTCTCAGTGGAGGACTCGAACATTGAAACTTCAACATCCAAAGATTCTAGAGCTGCATTTCACAACACATAGAACCTTCTAAACACAATCCCATTATATTCTAATTTACTCTGTATTGTTTTATAAATATTTGAGCAGTGTGTGTATCTGTATTTAAAACACACATTGTCTCCTACACTGAACTGAAGGATACAAGATATCCTCACTCAAATATCATTTTACACCTTATTTCACTCACATTAAACTATGTAAGAGGTTCTGTGTGACCTGGATGTTAGTTTTCTGATAAATAATAGTGGTAGAAGAATTTTGACTAGGATAGTCTTTTGTAATATTGTTAACCCCTATCGAGGGTTTGGATCAAAGATATTTATATTTATTTCTTGGTGGTAGGTGATCACCAAGTGGAGTGGATTAGGTCTCAGCATGAGACTGAACCACTAGTTTTATCTACTGTGACTTCCAATTTAGTCTTTCTCTATTTTAACTCATATTTTAGAAAACTAAATTTTACTTTGATAGTTAGTCTTGGATAGTAGTTATTACTATTTTTTTCTTATTAGAGTAGTTTCAAAATTTGTATCAATATCTCATATTGTTATAACTGGGAATTAATCCATCCTTTGAGAAACTATTAGAATAGTCAAGCTATTATGATTTTACTACCTTGGTTAACTAGATACTTTTATTTTTAATTAGTGGAATATTTTAAATATACTTTTTAACAAAAACATTTTATATAAACTCAATCCACCCCCCTCTCAAGTTTTCTACTCCAACCAACAACTTTTTCCATCCATGTTGAAAACTTCTGAATAATAAGTATAAATATTTTATACAAATAACACAAAACCATATTATTATATATAACACTATATATGAATTTATTATGAATTTATTTTACCCATATATAAAATTATCATGTTAAATTTACGTTTTGGGTAGTAACCATTTTTTTGTATATGTTTTGACATATTATTCTTGATCATATTACTTAGATCATGATTTACTTATTTACATAATATAAAAAATGATTTAAATATCTTATATATTCATTATATAAATATTCATAATAATCTATACAATATTGAAATATGAAATTGAATACATAATTCATGGAGATGGTATGTCATACGTTCAATGAATGTTGATTTCATTTTATTAATGCATTGAAAGAAAGAAAGTGAATGAAATATATGTCTATATAAATAATATAATTATAGTATAATTATTATTTCATACATGTAATATAATTTTAATAAACCCCTATTTAATTAATTCCATGTAAATTATGAATGAATCTCCTCTCTTTGAGGAGGCGGGAGTCCACATGTCATCAAAATAAGTTATTATATTCCCAAAAAATATAAAGTAAGAAGGTATGTGTTATATAATAATTAATTAAAAAAAATATCACATATATTCGTTTTATATAACACCATATATGAATTTATTATGAATTTATTTTACCCATTTATAAAAAAATCATGTTAAATATAGGTTTCAGATAGAAATCATTTTTTTGTATATGTTTTGACTTTATATTCTCGATCATATTACATAGATCATGATTTACTTATTTAAATAATGTAAAAAATGATTTAAATATCATACATATTCATTATATAAATATTCATAATAATATATACAATATAGAAATATGAAATGGAATACATCATTCATGGAGATGTTAGGTCATAAGTACAATGAATGTTGTTTTTGTTTTCTTATCGCATTGAAAGAAAGAGAGTTAATGAAATATATGTATATATAAATCTTATAATTACATTATAATTATTATTTCAGATATATAATATAATTTTACTAAACTCATCCTTAATAAATTCCATGTAAATTCTGAATTAATCACCTCTCTTTGAGAAGGCGGTAGTCCGCATGTCCACAAAAGAAGTTATTCTATTCCCACAAAGTAGAAAGAAATAAGGTATGTGTTATATAATAATTACATAATAATAAACACATCACAATTATCATAAACATAATATAAAAATATAAATACTATCATTATTCTGAACATTGAAAGGTGGAAATGGAAGAATGAATGACATATGTTCGCGAGACGGTAGTCTTTCGTACACATGAATGTTGATTGCATATCCCATTTCATGGAAGCATGTGTGAGTGTGATTCCTACCATTATCATTAAAAACTCTTAGTATATTTATGATTATGGGGTTATTAATTAGTCATGTAATAATAATAATTGAGTGGGGGGAGAAGGAAATAAAACAAAAGTTCTTGTTGAATGATGTTACCTCTTCTTTGGGTAACTCTTTTTGGTTTCCAGTAAATGGATTCCTTGGTTGGATTCATGCCTAAAGTGAGAAATCTAGGATGAAGGGAGAGAATTTTGTGGGATATTTTGGTTGGTTTTTTCTAATTCAAATGGAATTAGAGGTGTGAAGAGAGGGGAAGAGTTGCTGGCCACTTATAATTGGGGGAAATTACACACATGTTATTTTTGGAAAGAATTGTGTGCTCCCCATATTTTAATTTCCCAAAAAGTTTTCAAAATAGACCATTATAGATCATTAAAGGTGTAATTGTTATAAACCATCCCCCGAGGATCATTCCATGACTACCCCAAGTCTACCTCTCGTAGGCCAAGGGTTGTCGATTAGTGCCGAGTAAGAATATCCCACAAAGGGGAGGCATTTTCCTAAGTACCTATACACATGCACTCATCTCCAAGAAAAGGTACTAAAACTAAAAACACTGAGTATACAGTTATGCGTCCTACTAAGACAACCACTGAGAGTAATAGTATAAAATTCAAAAGTAAATGGGTCCAGAACAAGCCTAACTAAAACTAAAAATGTTCAAGCTCCTAAAGTCCCTTAGCAGAAAACCCTGCCTAAAGGGTAGGCACAATAAGGTGTCTAAATTTCATTGAAGTGTACCATGTCTGTCAGGTCACCCTAAAGCACTTCCTATCTCCAGCTTACCAAGGACTCTGTCAAACCTGTCGATTGATTTCACAAGACCTGACAAGTGTGGGTGAATTCCGTACAGGGATAAGTAAAACAATACCAAGTTGGGACCACAAAATAACAAAGGAAAAAACACAGATCAAGATACAGTAAAAATAGTCACTATATTCAACTCACACCAGGTATATTTATATAGCATGACTACTCTATATATACTTAGACCTTCTTCTTAGCTCATAAAAGTGAAGCTTGATCTAATTTTACAAAGTAAGCTAAGACTTTAGAAAACATTAATGGTCTTAAAATTAAATCCTTAAGTAGTGACCATGGTCGTGAGTTTGATAACCAAGAGTTTGAATCTTTTTTCTCAAAAAATTAATATATTCATAACTTCTATACCCCTAGGACACCTTAATAAAATGGTTTTTTAGAAATAAGAAGTAGAATCTTATGAGAAATAGCTAGAACAATGCTTAATGAATATGACATATCTAACTACATTTTGGTATAAGATGTGAATACAACATGCTATATAATCAATATGGTCTTGATTTGACCTATACTTAAAATAAGTCCTTATGTGTTGTGGAACAATAGAAAACCTAAGGTTAACTACTTCAAAGTTTTTGGTTGAAAAGTATATTTTTATAACACTAAGGATAATCTAGACAAATTTTCCTCCAAAAGTGATGATGGAATTTTCCTAGGATATTCAATATCTACTAATTTCTATATAGTCTTCAATAAGGGAACCAAATGTGTATAAGAATATGTGCATGTCAAATTTGATGAAAAATATCCACATGAACCTAATACCTCCCTAGAAAATCTAGAGGATGATATGTCAAATATGGACATCAATGATAAATCTTCTGACCAACCTATGAAGGAATTTGTTAAAACATCTAGTTCTGTAAATTCTCTATATTCTATTCATGATGAATCTGAACCTATTGAAAACCTAGAAATTACTAGTCATTCTTTTTCTATATTTGTTATAACACTTAAGAACCATCCTATAGATGTTTTAGTTTGAGATTTAGATAAAGGAACACATACTAGAGCTTCTCTAAGAAATTAGGATTAACACCAAGATTTCTATTCACAGCTTGAAACTAAGAACATCAATGAGGAAATAAATGATGAATTTTGGGTGATGGATATGCATGAAGAATTAAATCAGTGTAAAAGAAATAAAATCCAGAAACTTTTAGATAGACCTAAATACATCTTGACCATAGGCACTAAATGGGTGTTTATAAATAATGTAGATGAATCTAGTACCAGATTAAGAAATAAAGGTAGATTAGTTTCCCAAGGTTATGGTCAAGAAGAAGGGATTTACTATGAGGATTATTTTTCACCAGTTTCTAGACTTGAATCCATTAAAGTATTTCTTTCATATGTAGCACAACTAAATTCTAATCTACATCAAATGGATGTCAAGAGTGCATTCCTAAATGAGTAAAAAGTTGAGGATGTTTTTGTTGAAAAACCTTATGAATTTACAAATCCCCATTTTCTAAATAGGTTTTTAAAATTAATAATATATTTATATGGTTTAAAGAAAGATTCTTGAGCTAGGTATGATAGACTGAGTAGTTTTCTTATCTCCAAAGTTTTTACAAAAGGTATATCTGATCCTAATCTATTTATAAAAATAATTTCTAAGGATGTTTTAGTTCTTCAAATCAATACTGATGATATTATATTTAGATCTTAAAAATATTTTTTATGTATTGAATTTTGAAATATGATGAAAAATGATTTTGAAATGAGTTTGATGGGTGAACTAAAATACTTTCTGGGATTTCAAATATTTCAAAATAAAGAGGGTATTATTCTAAATCAAAATTAATATAATAAATATATTTTAAATCATTTTGGTTTAGATAGTAATAAAAGTAGTGATACTCCAATGAATACCACTTGTATGTTGGGTCTAGATGAGAATGGAAAATCTATTGTTCAGACCACTTATATAGGAATAACTGGGATTTTACTCTACATGACTACTAGTAGGACTGATATAACGTTTAGTGTGTTTATGTGTGCTCCTTTTCAAGAACATCCTAAAGAGTCACATATTCTTACTATTAAAACAATTTTCAAATTCCTCAAACAAACTACAAAATTAATATTGTTATGTCATAGAGGATAATCAGTTGAATTAGTTAGCTATTTAGATGCTGATTTTGGTGGTTCAAAGTTAGATTGAAAAAAGAGCCTTTATAGCCACTAGTGGATGTTATGCTCATATTTCATGGATAAAATAGACCTTTCTAGAATATGGATATCAATTAAATAATTTACCTATAAATTTTGATAACACAAGTGATATTAACATATCAAATAATCCTATTTCTCATTCTAGATCAAATCATATTGATAGAAGACATCAAGTTTTGAGATATCAATATCAAAAAGTGAAATTAATTTATAATTCATTGGAACATAACATCATCTTGCTGACATTTTCACTAAGCCATTACATTCTGAAAGGATGAATTACATCATACATGAATTAGGAATTATTAACCTTAAGTTTACAGTTTATTGTCTTAGTTTACTATCTCAAGATTACTTTCTCAGTTTACTATCTCATGAATACTATCTTAGTATACTATCTCAGGATTACTGTCTCAGACTACTGTCTCATAGCTTTTTGTTTTATGTTAGATTTCTTATTCATTACAGTCATACTTTTTAAAGTCTCACCATAATACTGAAACTATGAACACATATACCATTCTTACTGTATGATTTAGAATTTATTTTTAAATATATTTTTTTTGTATCATGTGTTTTATTTATTTTTTTCTTGTTTTTATTTTTGCGAAATTTGAACTCCCTAAATGATAAATTATTATAGCTTCACTTCTCTCGAAATCGAAACCCTATATCTCTCTCAAACTATGTTCCCTCCTTCTTATACTTCTTGAGCCAGTACTGAATTCCCAGGATGAAGCATCCATACTCATCGGATCCTTAGAATCATAGGTCTCAGAATAAATAGAATAAGGATCCAATTGTCAAGCCCGAGAAGCCGTTGAACCCAAGTTTTGATGATTTCAAAGTTATGCCTGAAAATGAAATCTGGGAGAAGTGGATTTTTTCTAGTAAGTCTCTTGTTCTAAGAGTACTGAAAGAATAGGGGTGGTTGGATTTGTTTACCAAAGAGAATATATGCAATTATCCTAAGCTTTTTTTTTGTATGTCTAGTTTACCTTCAACTCCAAAGATAATTTTGTGGAAAGGAGCTGGGTAAATGGTCAAAGATTCACTTTTCATTGAGGATATAGGATTATTTTTTAGGAATACCTCATTATGGATTTTTGAGGACTACCAGAGAGTTCCTCATTTACTAAGTGATGTTTTTATCCTAGAAGAGACTTTGGGAAGTTTTATTATAAATAACTAGAATATAAGGTCTATTGCAGCTAGCTTGATGGTGAGATATGGTTTTTGTTAGAGTTCATTCAACATCTCATTTTCCCAAGGAAATGAGATTTTTCCACTCTTAAGTATTAGGATATATTATTGATTCATATTTTGATGAATGGAAACAAAATCAATTATTATAAGTATATTATACTTCACATGTGTGATATGCTCAAAACTACATCAAAGTCCACCTATCTTTTCTATTCAAGGTTCATTTCTACTATTCATCTAGATGAAGTTGTGGTTGTCCATAATGAAGAAGTGCTTGAGAGATATGATTTATGTATCTCTAATTCTACATGAAAGAGAATGAAAATAAAATAGAATACATGGAAGAAATCATAGTTTGTGGATAATGATAGGTTTTATAAAGATTTTAATCCTATTGAAAATACCTTAAGACCAAAAAAAAGTAGTTTATCCTGGATTAGAAGCAGAAGAGATTATAGAATATTCGTATGAAGAATTAGATGATGATGTTGGTGAAGGTTTTGTGGGAGTATCTCTTAATATATCACCTATCTGTAAAGGTGATGTTGATGAAAGTGAAAATGACAAATACGATTCTAAAGGAAGTGTTGGTGTAGAGGAAGAGGTTAAAGTTGAGAAAGAGCATATTGTTGAGGAAGATCCTGCTTATGTGGAATAGTCTGAACAACAGGTTGAAACTGAAGTAATTTTATCTACTGAGGAAAGGATGGAACATGCTTTTTAATTGGTTAGAGAATATGTGGGTGAGCCTAAAAAAGTTTAATGTATTGGAATTGGTCAAGATATCGAGTCTCTTAGTACTATAATAGATGCACCTCTTTATGGGGAGCATCACCCCATCTTGGAAAGTGTTCAACTTCCAAATACTTTTGAACCATGTTCTACCAACATCTAGTATAGTTTTCCTATTTTGTTTTTGTTGTGGATGATACCCAAGAGGCCTTGGTAAAAGGGATAGATATTCTAAATATGTTTCACTTTAAATCAATATCAACCATAAAATTATCCCCTACTAAAGAATCTAAACTTATCTTAGTTCGTGTTCTAGAACCTTCTCAACAATCATCTAATTTTGTAATTCATTGTGATCTAAACATTTTTGAAGATAACATTTTATCTATATTTGGGAAGCTATCACAGTCTCAACCTGAACATGTGAAAAATCTCAGTGAAAGGGATGTTACACTGCTATTAGAGAATATTATTTGGAAGATCCAACCGAAGATGCTCTATGAAATTTAGGAAGTTATGATTTAGAACATTCATTTGAGTGATGTGGTGATGTCTCTAAAATCTATGGCTTCTCCAGTTATTTTTTATCATCTTAGTGAGGATGGTGATGATAATATTTCACAGAAGGTTGTATCTTTGATTCAACCAAACCTAATTACTTTGTATGAAAAGGTGGTTGAGAACAACACCAAGATAGACACTGAGTTGTCTGGGATTGTCTATGGACTCAATAAGCTAACCAATTAAGATATAGGTTGTTTAGAAACAGTTCTAAATCATCTTAAGACTCTCACTATAGTTGTTTCAACTCTATCTACCTCTGGATAGCCATCTCAGCCTGTGGATAGTGCCTTGATCATATCTATCTTCATAGAAGAGCTTCAAACAGTGTTGAGTAGTGTTGATAAGGAAAGTCTCTCTATTATCATCCAAAATAGTAACGATGTTCTTGATTTGGTGAGGGTCCATTCAAATATTTACACTGACGCTAAAGAAGAAATCTCTAAGAAAATGGACTTCTAATTTAAGATAATTTATTCTATGATTGAGTAAAATAATCACTTTATTTATCTTATGGAGAATTTGTAGATACCTCTAGTCACTCAATCCTTTAAGGATCAAGTGCAAAAGGGAAAGGTATTCACAGCCACTATGGAGAAGTTTCTGGAAAACAAGGATGAATTTGAGAAGGCCATGTTGTATGGTGCTGAAATTATCTCAAATTTTATCAACATATTGAAACATTATCTCCATGTTTAGATTACTGCAATTATGGCTCATTTTGTTGCTCCTTTGAGGCATGGTTTACCTTCATATACCTATCATTATTCCTCCACCTATTTTTCACCAGAGGCCATGTATGTTGCTTAGGATCTGATCTAGATAAGTGTTGTCATTATTGAGCATCCATTTCCTTGGACTTCCACTAGACCTACCCTTGCACCTTCTATAATTGAAGGATTATCATTTCCTTCCCTAGCCACTTCTTATACCACCTCCACTTATATACCTCTTGATTCTCCATCTAATTTTTCTAATAAAGGAAAAGGAAATTTTAAAGTCTCTACAGATAAGTGAATGCTGATTTTGATGGGGATCTGTTGTATTTTATATCTTTATTGTACTGGCCATTATTTTTATACAATGGAATGTGGATTGATTTTGTTTATTTACTTTTTATTTTCTTTTAGTATTTTCTTTTTCTCTTTTTTTCTATTCTCTTTTTGATAATCCCAAATGTGGGAGAAATTATAATAATACATTTAAAGAGGAGATAATATCAGAACTATTATTCTAAGGGGGATAAATACTAAGGGGAGAACTAAAAATAATAAATAAGAATGGAGAAAAGAATGACCCTTTATGATATTTATTACATATATGATTTAATATCTTTATATGATAAGTAATATTTTTATTTATTTCTAAAATATTTGGATTGTAAATTAAATGATTTTTTTAACAACAAAAGGAGGGATATTGTTGGACTCCTCATGTTTTAATGCTCAAAAATCATGTTTGGAGATTGTTGTACTCCTCATGTTTTAATTCTCACAAATCATGTTTACAGATTTTTGGACTCCTTGGGTTATAATGCACACAAATCATGTATGGGTATTGATGGAATCCTCGTGTTTTAATTCTCACAAATCACATTGGGATATTTTTGGACTCCACTTGTTTTATTGCTCAAAAATCATGTTTTAAACTCTTATAACAAGTGTTTTTAAACTCTCACAAGATCAAGTCTGAAATCCCAAATATTATATTTTAATCATGTGAAATATGTTTAATATTGTTCAATTATGTTTTTGTATGATTATGTTTAATAATAATATAGTTTTTTAAGATTGCTCCTTAAAACAGTTTATAGATATTCACAAAGTCTATGACACCATAAGCTTGCTACCGATTCCAGATTTTCACAAAGACTGTGACATCGTAAGCTTGCTAATGGTTCTATATTTTCACCATGTTTGTGACATCGTAAGCTTGCTACCAGTTTCATTTTTTCACAAAGGCCTAACACTGTTTCTGTGCTACCATTTCCAAGACACCATAATAATACATCATTCATAATTTTGATGAATAACTAGACATTGTTATCTGAGACACTATTTCCCTAACACCATAATTGTGCTACTAGTTCTAGAATTCGAAAACAACCATACACCATAAATTTTAAACCAGTTCCAGATCTGACCACAAATATGGCATCGTGATAGTCTCACTATGACTGTCTCACTGTGACTATCTCACCATGACTGTCTCACCATGACTGCTTCACCACAACTATGACATTATTCCATACTTTACCATTTTTATGTCATTTCTAATTAAATTTAGAAGTTTTTTGTAACAGTCATATTTGTGTTATTTCATAACACTGATATAATTAATGAACTTTTTTAGTCCTTTCAGCATAAAGTATGAGGTATGATGTGTATAGATAGTGCACCTTGTTGAATCCAACACAAGAACCCAAAATAAAAACAAAGCATGGCACTCGAGATGAAAGATGAGAAGAGAAGTTGAATGCATAAAAAAGAGAAGAACACCTATACATGAAAGAATAAATTGAATGAAGAAATATTAATTCATGAAAGTTGAAAACAATGAAGAACCTAATGTGAACCATCTTGAAAGAATCCTTAAAGAAACACAAATAAGAAGAAGAACATCTCACTACATTGAAAACCAGAACACTTGAATCACAACACTCTATTTTTAGTGGATGATTGGAACATTGCATCTGTTGTATCCAAAGAGTCTAGAGATGCATTTCACGACACATAGAGCATTCTAATATCTATATCATTATATTATACTCTATTATCTATTGTTTTAAAACTTTTGGAGCAGTGTGTGTATATGTATTTAAAACACACATTGTCTCCAACACTAAACTACGGATATAAGATATCATCACTAAATTATAATTTTACACCTTGATTCACCCACATTTAACTATGGAAGAGGTTCTATGTGACCTAGCAGTTAGATTTCCCTTAAAGAAGAGAGGTACAGGTCTTGTGACTGGGATAGTCTTGTGTACTATTATTAACCCCTATTAAGGGTGTGGATCAAAGATTTTTATATATATTTCTTGGTGGCAGGTGATCACCAATTGGAGTGGATTGCATTTTCGCATGAGACTGAACAACTAGTTTTATCCGTTGTGACTTCCAATTTAGTATTTCTCTATTTTAACTCTTATTTTAGAAAAATAAATTTTACTTTGACAGTTAGTCTTGGATAGTATATATAACGGTTTCACTTATTAGAGTAGTTTCAAAAGTTGTATCAATATATCATATTGTTATTACTGAGAATTAATCAATAATTTGAGAAACTATTTAAACAGTCAAGCTATTATAATTTTACTACCTTGGTTAATAGGATAGTTTTATTTTTAATTTGGGGAATCTTTTAAATATAATTTTTAACAAAAAAATTATAGGAACTCAATTCACCCCCCTCTTGAGTGTCCTAATCCAACCCACAACATTTTCCATCCATGTTAAAACCTCCTAAATAATAAGTATAAGTTTATTGTACATATAACACAGAACCATATTATTATATATAATAGTATATATGAATTTATTATGAATTTATTTTACCCTTTTATAAAAAAATTCATGTTAAATTTATGTTTCGGGTAGTAATCATTTTTTTGTATATGTTTTGACTTGTTATTCTTGATAATATTAATAAGATAATGATTTACTTATTTAAATAAAGTAAAAAATAATTTAAATATCAAATATATTCATTATATAAATATTCATAATAATCTATACAATATAGAAATATGAAATGAAATACATCGTTTGTGGAGATGGTAGGTCATATATACAATGAATGTTGTTTTCATTTTCTTATCACATTGAAAGAAAGAAAGTAATTGAAATATATGTATTTATAAATTTTATAATTACCATAAAATTATTATTTCATATATATAATATAATTTATATAATTTTACTAAACCCATCCTTAATTAATTCTATGTAAATTCTGAATGAATCGCCTCTCTTTGAGGAGGTGGTAGTCCACATTTTCACAAAAGAAGTTATTTTATTCCCAAAAAATAGAAATCAAGAAGCTATGTGATATATAATAATTAAATAAGAATAAATATATCATAATTATCATAATTATAATATAAAAAATAAAAAAAAATTATCATTATTCTCAACCTTGAAAGGTGGAAATATAGGAATGAATGACATCTGTTCACAAGGTTGTAGTATGTCGTACACGCGAATGTTGATTGAATATCCCATTTGATGGAAGTGTGTTTGAGTGGGATTCGTACCCTTATCATTACAAAATTTCAGTATATTTATGATTTTGATTTTATTATAAATTCATGTAATAATAATAATTGAGTCAGTGGAGAAGGAAATAAAACAAAAGTTCTTGTTGAATTATGTTATCTATTCTTTGGGTAACTTCTTTTGGTTTCCACCAGATGGATTCCTTAGTTGGATTCATGCCTGAATTGAGGAATCTAGGGTTAAGGGAGTGAATTTTGAGGGATATTTTGGAAGGTTTTTTCTAATTTAAATGTAATTAGAGGTACGAATAGAGGGGTAGAGGTGGTGGCCTTTTACTAGTGGGGGAAATGACACACATTGTATATTTGAAAAGAATTGTTTACTCCACACATTTTACATTTCCCACAAGGGTTCAAAATAGACCATTATAGATCATTACAGGTGTAATTTTCATGAACCATTCCTTTGGTCTCATGTCATGACTACCCCAAGTCTGCCTCTCACAGGCCAGGGGCTGGTGATTAGTGTTGAGTGTGTATATCCCACAAAGGGGAGACATTTTTCTAAGTACCTCTTCACATGAACTCATCTCCAAGAAACGGTACTGAAACAAAAAACACTGAGTAAATAGATATACATCCTACTATGAAAACCACTGAGATTAACAGTACAAAACTAAAAAGTAAAGAGGTCCAGAACAAGCCCATCCAAATATAAAAATGTGCAATCTCCTAAAGTCCCTCAGCAGAAAACCCTACCTAAAGGGTAGGTACAGTAAGGTGTCTAAATTTCATTGAAGTGTACCACGTCTGTCATGTCAAACTAAAGAACCACCTATCTTCGGCTCACAATGGACTCCATCAAATCGGTCGATTGTTTTCACAAAACCCAACATGTGCCGGTGAATCTTGTGTAGGGATGAGTAAAACAATACACAGTAGGGACCCCGAAATAACAAAAGAAAAACCACAAAGTAAGATATAGTAAAAATAGTCACTAGAGTCATCTCAAACTACGCACATGTCTATAGCATGAATATAACTAAGAAAGTTGAGACACGTTCAAATATGATGAGATATATCGTCTCTGTAGGACACTTACTCTACATATTTATAGGAGAAATACTCCACACCTTTGCAAGATACCTACCCCATGTCTTCACAGGAGACCTACTCTGCATCTTCACGGGATACCATCTCTGAGTCTTTGTAGGAGACTTACTCCATGAATTCATAGGATACTTACTCTATGTATTCATTGGATACGTACTCGGTATAAGTTCTAGTATGCAGGAGACTTACCCCATGTAGGTCTCAGCCACAGTATTTTTCTCTTAGTGTACTCATTCCGAGAGCACCTAAACCTCAATCCAATAGTTATTAAGATATCCTACACAAAACAATTCATAGATTATATCAAAATTATCACCTCGTTTTAAGGGTCCCAACACCACAAATGTTTTGTCAAAAGGATGCACGGTTTGAGAGTTATAGGAATTTTAGTAAAAAGGGGACGGTTGGTTCAGCATCCAACCCGAACCATCCTAGCCCAAAGGTGAGGTACAATGGGCTACTAGACCATGGCCCAGTTTTCTTCCAACCCAGCCCACCTATGTTGGATGATTTGCTCAGCTGGGAATGGAACATGGGACACCACCTGTGATCATTCCAATGTGGGCCTCTCTGCCATCGGCCGTTATTTCGAAGGTTTCCTGCTTCCATGTGGACACACTGCCACACACCACCTCCGTAAAACGTTTATAATGGCTCCTCTTATGCGGGCCTCCACCATCATCGTGGTAGTCTGTTTTTTGAACCAAGAAGACATTTTAGATCACTAGGTTGCCACCATCACTGTCATGGGATCCAATTTGTCTTGTCTTCACTTTAGGGATCCGACCACGTTTGAAGCCTCTTGGAAAATCCTGACATGACAACGAGGGTCCATTATAAATAAATAAATAATGGGTATAAAATAATAGGCACAATAACACCCTTCAAATGAACAATGACCTTGTTCATTTTGTCCTTCGTTTATCCCATTAGAAAAGGGGAACAAAAAATAAGGATATATTACTAAGCTTTAATCCCTTAAATCCCACAAATTAACAATCCCACAAGAATAACTGAACCATGGATCAAACTATTCATGGGTTGGTCCGAACTCATTGTTGCATTCAAGAATAGGAAAATAAATTCATGTAGAAATAAACCCCTTACCCAGAGTTTGGATCGATCATTGATGGAGGGTGATGTTTTTTCATCATTCGTAGATCTATCGATCTTTGACCCAGATTCCACTCTCCAATCCATCGTCTTCAATCCTTGATCCACTGGCATTTGTTAGAGATAGTTCCTTCTCTAATCAATGGAGGAACTCTAGGGTTGTTCTCTTAACCCTGGATTCCCATTAAATTAAAGAGGGCAGGAATTCATATAGTCTCATCAATACGTTGCAGTGTTGTTGTGTCGCAACATTGATTCATTTAAGAGAGAAAATAGGTTTTCCCATCATGGTGAAACAGTGTCACTGTGTTGCAATTAAATGCTTAAAGAAAATAAAATAAACTTTTTAATTTTTTTTTTATTCTTCTTTAAAACATCCAAAAAATATTTTCTGATGTCTACCCATGTCGGTTGATGTTAGGCCCCACCTAGGTAAAACTCACTGTTCTAAATGCTATGGTGCACTAGGATTTTTAATTCGGGAAACTTTTTGAAGTTATATCACTTTTCTAGAGAATTAGGCATGCATGCTTTTTTAATTAATTAAAATAGTTCTAATATTTATTCTAGGAAACCTAAGCCATGGAATCACATGTCTACTTAGTGCCGGGTCTTAAAATAATCCCGTATAATTTCAAATAATATTACATGAATAATCCTGGACATTACATTCTCCCCACATTATGGATTTACATCCCTGAAAGCCAAAACAAGGACTAAACAAAAAAATGGGGATACTGTGCATGAATATGAGCCTCCCACTCCCATGTTTTCTCCTGGAGATTTTGGTGATGCCACTAAACATACAGTAGAGGAATCGACCACCCATGAAGGGTCTTCTCATGTATATCCTCAATCTCCACTAGTTACCCCATGAAAGTCTCCATGTCATTGATGTATGCCTCACCCCAGTCGATGAAATGTGATTGGTCATGCATGTATCTTTTTATCTAGGATACGTTAAAGACATCTTGCACACACTCTAACTATGGAGATAGAGATAAGTGGTACACCACCATTCCAACTCTACGCAATATCAAAAAATTTATGATGAACCTTGAAGATAACATGAAACCTCAGCCAAATATTTGTATCCCACATCAAGGAGAGGCCAGAAGAAAAACATGGTCTCTCTAGTCAAACTCCAAGGGCCTCTGTTGCCTATTAGCATATGTATTTTGACTTATCTTTGTAGTCTTCGTTATATCCTAGATAACATTCACCTTTTTTGTAGCTGCATACACCAACTCTGGTCCTAAGAGTGCTGACCCTCTAAGGTCCATCTAGGAATGTGGTGACCTATAGGGTCGCATGTACAAGGCCTCAAATAGTGGCATACTGATGGTTTAGTGGTATCTTTTTTATGAAAACATCACCAAAGGTAGGTGATCATCCAAACTGTGGACAAAATCAAGGATTAAAGCATGTATCATGTCCTCTAGGTCATGAATGGTCTGATCCACCTGGTCATCTGTATGTGGGTGGAAAGTTGTGCTCATGTTTAGCAGATTCCCAAATGTCTCCTGCAATCCCTTCTATAACTGGGATGTTAAAAGAGAATCACAATCTGATACTATCGCCTATGGTACTCCATGGAGTCAAACTATCTCCTATACATAGAGGCTTCCCACGCTCCCTAGTAAATTCTGTTCTGGAATCCCTAGGACGTGGGTAGACATGGTGAGTTGGTCAATGATCACCAATATGGTATCATTCCCCCTGTACATACATGGTAAACCCATTACATATTCAATTGATATTCCATCCCACTTTCACTCTGGCACCTCAAGGGGTTGAGTAAAACTCGTTGCAACCTGGTGCTCGGTCTTTACCTTTTGAAAAGTGAGGTATCTAGAGACAGACTCTTCCACTATATTGTTCATCCCAAACCACAAAAACTAATGTTGAAGTTCCCATTACATCTTTTCCACACATGTATGTACCGCCAAAGGGTATGTATGGAACTCCATCAACACCTACTCCCATAACATCATGAGTACAGCTATACATCCTCTAAAAAGAACGATGTTCTCCCCACCATTCGAATATTCATCAGGGGAATACCATGTGGACATCTGAGAACAAATAGTCTTGTAGTTGAAATCTCAAATTTATGACTCCATGACTCACTGTAAGAGTGGGGATGTAAATACCATTTACTAGAGATAATTTTCTCCATCTCCATCCATGAAGGATATCTGCAGTCATGACAACTACTTAGATGCCTCGTTTAGTAGTTGTGAACTAAATCTATTGCTAACATAATCTGCCACTAGGTTCCCCTTCCCAGTAGTATAGACTATCTTAAAGTCATATTCCTAGAGTAACTCGAGCCAACGGATCTATATAAAGTTGATAACCTTGTGAGAGAAGAAATAATTGAGAATTTTGTGGTCTCGGTAGATGATAAACTACTCCCCCATAAGGTATTATTGCTATATATTCAATACGAAGCCTACCACTTTCAACTCTAGATTGTGGGTCACATAGTTCTGCTCATGTGGCCTCAACTACCGTGAAAAATAATAAATCACCACTTTACCTTGAATTAGGAAATAACCAAGCAAGGTTCCTGATGTGACATAGAACCCCACATACTAGGAATCCTCCTCTGGAAATCTTTGGATTGGAGCGCTCGTCAATATCATCCTCATCTATTGAAATCTATCCTAGAACTTCCTTTTCCATGTCAAAAGTTTCCTCTTTCATGTAAAAGATTTCAAGGATTATTCTACTCTAGAAAATTCAGTCATGAACCTCTAATAGTACCCAACCAACCTAAGGAAACTCCACACCTCAGTAACACACTTGGTTGGATTCCAAGAAATCACTACCTCTATCTTTGCTGAATCTACTACAACTCCAGCCTTTTAAATGATTTTTCCAAGAAAGTGGACCTCTAGTATCCAAAAATGACACTTATAGTGCTTATTGTAAATAAATTCCTCTTAGACTAAGTCCAAGACCATCCTAAAGGGTATAGTGTTATCCTCCTCAGACACTGAGTACACTAGGATTCCATTTCTAAACACCACTAAAAACCTATCGAGGTAAGGCTGGAAGATATTTTTCATGAGTCCCATGAACACTTATAGGGTATTTTTCATGAAAAACGGTATCACTAAGTACTCATAGTAGCCATAGAGACATCTAAAAACCATCTTCATAATGTCATCATCCAATATATGAAGCTGGTGATATCTTAATCTAAGGTATATCTTCGATAACCATCTTGCTCCCTTCATCTAATCTAAGAGGTCACCAATCCTCGGTATTGGATACTTGTTCTTCACGGTCACCTGTTTTAGGTTCTAAAAGTCCACATATCGCCTTAGGCTGACGTTTGTCTTCTGGGAAAAGACATGGGGCTTCCTACGATGAAAAATTGGGCCACACGAAGCCCTTCCTCTGGAATTCCTCTAAATGTAACCTCATATAATGAAACTCTATAGGATCTATTCATTATTCAAGTGTATATATTGGTGTTTTCTTAGGGTACAGTTCAATGAAGAAGTTTACCTCCCTGAGATGATGTAGACCTGGAACATCATCCAAAAATATGTCCTTATTCTCATCCACAACTACCGAAAACTAAGGACTCATCTCATCCACTACACCAAGGGTTATGGAATCCTATTGATGTGTGATCGACCGCCCCCTCCTACATGTAAGTCTATCTTGTGCTTCCTGTGTTTCCATTTTTCTATTAAAAGAAATCCTAGTCAAATCTCTGTGTACACACTGCATTATACGCCTAAAAATGTCTATCTAAGCATGAACTATAGATAACGAGTTCATACCCAGTATGATGTCGTAAGGTCTCGATGATACAACAAAGAGATACCAACCTAAACTCCCACCCCCAAGAGTAAGGTCACATCTTCAGCGCCATTGTTTGATAGTATAATCTCCTCCCATTGGAGTCTCAAAGTATAGGGATTGAGTCAATGATTCCACTAGGATCAAAATGTCTCGAACAATGGTCAAGGTGAGAATAGAGTGAATATAACCTTTCTAAATAAAAACTTCATCTTGGGTGGAAAAGACGTAGATCGTACCTCTAATCATCTTAGGAGTCTCGATATCCTAAACCTCCATCACTTGGAGCAAGACTCTCCCTTGTCCACCAGCTCCCTTAGCTTGTGGTGGACAACCTAGGGGTGGTGGTGGTAGTGCCTTAAACTTCTGTACTCCTCCTTCACTTATCCATCTCCTCCACCATGTCCTATGCTTATAAGACCACCCTATTACTACAACTTTCCCTACCTCTATGGTCCCTAGACTATCTCCTAGTTGGTCATACGATTGGTCCAAAATCTCTAGCCATATGTACCCGACTGCTGCACGTGTAGCACAACACTTTTTTAGAACAAAATGTTCTACCATAGAATCCCAAACCACTGATCCCATGTCCTATCATTGTCCCTTGTAATTTTTTGTCCTCTTGGACCCCTATGTCATTTGTCGCCTTCCCGCTACTGAAGACTCAGCTACCTGATGCCTGGTGGTAGCTCCCATTGCTGGTGCCTTCTCCGAAAGAAATCTCTCTACGAGTATAGCTCGCTTCAGCACCCTACCATGCATAGGAATTCAAAGGGATATCATTTAAACCCTTATCTCCTAGAGTAGTCCTTTCTTGAATATATGGGGACTGAAGAATGGGTCCCGCACCATGTCTGTAGATTATAAAGTAAGATCTATGAATATCACTGAGTAATCTACTTCCATTAAGAATCTTTGTTGAAGGTGTAGTAGATTTTATATACGCCCAGAGTGTAAAATCACCAGAAATAAATCATACCTGAAGAGGAACTCAAAATATTCTCAAGTGAGGGTTTCCTCGTTATGTGTACTAATCATCAATATCCACTATCTCCCTACCATGCCCTATAGAAGACTCGCAACTAGGACTGCCATCTAGTCGAGAGGCATCCTCACTAGGTGGAAAACTCATGTAACTGCCTCCAGCCAATCCTCAGAAACCTGAGGATCTTTCTCACCTAAAAACATGGGAGGTATCTATCATTGAAACCCATGCAATGCATTGAGCCTATTTTCATCCTCTACCGGAAACATTGGTAGGAACTGCTACTCTTCAGGTGGTGGTATCGTTGATAGACCACCAAGAGGTGATATCTCTAGAAAATGTCCCTACATTGATGCCTCGTCACCCAGTGGACCATCCTCATGGTCATGACCAAGAATCCTACCTAGCTGCCTATGTGAAAGCATCCTGAAATAGAACAAGATGGACCATAGTCAATAGAGTATACCCGGTGAGCTGACTCTAACTCAATAAGGACATGAGAACATACTCAGTTTTTATAAGATTCAAGCAACAAGTGTTTTCATGTACTGAGTCAAAAATCAGAATTTAGGGTCCTAGTGTATGGATATGTTGGCTACCACACCAACACTAAACTCCTTGGCCTAAAAGTCAAATTCAAAACACATAATAATATTTCCCCAAAACAAAAAAAAATTAAACTAACCACCCTCTGATACCACTATTTCATGACCCATCCCCTGAGGCCCATTCCATTACTACACCATGCCCATCTCCCATAGGCTAGGGGCAGAAGACTAGCACTGAGTAGGAATATCCCGCAAAGGTGAGGCATTTTACAAAGTACCTATACACACACACTAGTCTCCAAGAAAAAGTACTGAAACTAAAAACATTGTGCAAACATGTATGAATCCTACTATGACAACCATTGAGAGTAATTGTAAAAAACTAAAAAGTAAACAGTGCTAGAATAAGATGAACCAAAACTGAAAAGGTGCAAGGTCTTGAATTCCATTAACAAAAAATCCTAACTGAATGGTAGGTATAGTAAACTTTTTGAATATAGCTGAAGTGTACCACGTCTATCGTGTCACCATGAAGCACCACCTATTTCTGACCCACCAAGGACTCTGTCAAAGTTGTTGATCATCTACACAAGACATGATAGGTGCTGAAAAATTATGTGTAGGATTGAGAAAAAAAATACTTGTTAGGGACCCCTAAATCGCAAAGAAAAACCACAAAGAAATATAGAGTAGATAGAGCCACTAGAGACATCTCACACCCGATACATGTCTATAGCATGAATATACATAAGAAAGTATAACAATAATCAAATCCGATGATACATACAATATCTTTAGGAGACTCACTTTGCATCTTCATAGGGGAACTAATTTTCATCTTCGTAGGATTTCTACTTCACGTCTTTGTAGGAGACCTACTCCGCATCTTCATAGGAAACCTACTCTGCAACTTTCTAGGAGACCTACTTTTGTGTCTTATAAGGATACCTACTCTACGTTTTAATAGGATACCTACTCTACATCTTCACATGATACTTACTCTACGTATTCACATAAGACTTACTCTGAGTATTCTCTAGATACTTACTCAGAGTAAGTCACAGTTTGTAGGAAACATGCTCTGTGGAGGTATCAACCACAAGATTTTTCTCTTGGTGCACTCATCTCAGGAGCACCTACTTATTAAGACAATTGGTTGTATACCAACCTCCACAAAAACTCAGGTAGAGTATCTCAAAAGGATCACCTCATTACAAGGGTTATACCACCACAAATATCTTGGAAAATAGACACACGGCGTCCCTCGGCATTGTCGGTCTGCACCTCTTGGGCCCGCCTTGGCTGCGACTCCTGGTCACCACCCATACCCACACTGCCGCACAACCCTCTTCCACCAGTCATTAATCCGGTGGTTGCGTCTCCGCGTTCCACCACTAGCACTTCCGATGTCTCCTCTTTTGCTGGCTACCACTGTCACCATTCTGGTCCATTTTTCAAACAATAACACCTTTTAGACCCCTGGGTCACCACCATCACTATCATGGCCTTGAATTCATCTTTTTAGAACTCTAAGTCTCTATCCACATTCAAAAACTCATGGAAAATTCGGACACCACTGTAGGGGTTCTTCGGTGAAGAATGAAGAACATGGATAAAATAATAGGCACTAGAACGCCCTTAGTATAAATTTTGGTCTTGATCATTTCGGACTTCATTCATCCTATTAGAAAAAGAGGATGAAAGATCAAGGGTAAATCACTGATCTTTAATACCACAAATTATTTATCCCTTAAAAATGATCGAATTGTGGATCATCCTATTTGTGGGTTAGTCTTCATTCTTTATTGGATTCAATAATGAGGGAAGAAATTAATGAATAAATAAACCCCCTTCCTAGAGTTTGGATCGATCATTGATGAAGAGATATGTTGTGTAATCATTCATCAATCTGTCGATCTTTGATCTAGATTCCTCTCTCCAATCCAAATTCATCCATTATTGATCTTCTGACATTCATTGGAGATAGTTCCTTCACCACTCACTAGAGTAATTCTATGGTTGTTCACTTAACCTTTGATTTTCATTTAATTAATGAGTGAAGGAAATCATGTTGCCTCGTCACTACGTTCCAGCCTTGCAGCATCACCACACTACTTTGTTTAAGAGAGAAAATGAGTTTCCCCATCAAGGTGATACAATTTAGTTGTATCTCTATGAAATTATTAAAAGAAATAAAATAAAATATTTAAGATTATTTCTATTCTTATTTAAAATGTCAGAAAAATATTTTCCATAGTCTAAATGTGTCGGTCAATGTTAGGCCTCGCCTAGGTAAAACCTGTTATTCTGAATGCAATGATGTACTATGATTTCTGATCTAAGAAACTTTTTAGAAGTTATCTCACTTTTTTGGAAAAATATGCATGCACATGATTTTAATTACTTAAAATAGTTCAAAATTTTATTTCAGAGACCCCGGGCCTCAGAATCACGTGTCATCTCAGCGGTTGGTCTTGAAATAATCCCATATAATTTTCAAAATATTTACATGAAAAATTCTGGACATTAATGTACTAGTAGAAATATTTCAAAAAAAATAATTTTTATACAAGATTATGGTCATTCTCACACATTATATTTTAAGTTTAATTGTTAATTAAAATCATTTCTACCTTAATTACTGTAATTAATTTTAATTACCTCCACTAATCATTTTAGTCAAAAACTATATTCACCTTACTATATATTATAAATTGTTCTGATTCCAAATATATAATCAATTTTTTCAAAATTATAAACATATAATTGGAAGAAATTTATTTAAAATTAATCTTGTAGAGATGTCACGAAAGTGGTTTTTCAAAAGTGAAATTTATCAAAATTTCAAATTGTTTTTATATCCATTTTCAGTGTCAAATTGATTAAAATGACCCAACTTTTTTTAATAGATATATAATTGATATAAATATACTTTAGAACCAAATTAAAATATAATTTAACTATATCTATAAATTATATGAAAAATGGTTTTCAATTAGAATTTAGTGTTTTTCACTATTCAGTAAAATAAATTAAAGTTATCATAAAAATACAAAAAATTCACCCAACGTAAATTTTGATATTCCAAATTCAAAAATAAAGATTATTTTTTCAAATAAAAATTATAAAAAAATAAAAATAATATTTAATATATGATCAACATTAAAACGTGTTAAAATTACCTTTTAGAAAAATACATCTTTTTATTTATATAATTGGAATTATTCTTATCTTATGAATATAATATATATTATATGAGTGTAAAAAAATTGATTGAATGTATAATATATAAATTTTATTAAAAAAAATTATCAATTGTTTTTTGTTTAATTTATTGATATAAAAAAGTATTTTTACATGGAGAAATATTTTTCATAAAAAATGAATTACTTTATTTTCAAATACTTCTTACATTCATTTATAACTAATTAATAACTATAGGACTCATTTTATATACATTCGTAAATAATATTTTCATACTTTGCTAAATATTTTTCATAACTTCCATTTCATCAGCTAGGGGGTAACTAAAATAATATTTTAATAGAAATATCAATAGTATATTGTATTTTGATAAAAATCGAACATGCATATAACCCAATATATCAAAGGAAATTAGCATTATGTGTAATAAAATCCAATCATAGTGTTTGGTGTACCACATGATAATCAAAGTGTTTCATATAGTGTACGATTGACTCTGTGTTGTGTGTAACAAAATCAAAACCTAGTGCATTCATATTACACAAGCTTAGTGTTTCATCAAATGAAAAATTGGGAAATTTTTAAATTAATTTAAAAAAAAGTCACAAAACTCATGGTGTTTCATTCTACCCCACAGGAAATGAATTTCACCCTCAATATTCTTCTTGGTTGTCGATGGGTTAATACATGAAAGTTCCTTCCCAAGAAACCCACATCATAAAAATGAAAACTCAAAATTCTATTAAAAATGGAAAGTTAAAAACAAAATGGTTACCTAATGTAGCTCATAACTACATTTCCACATTGGTGAAAAAAATGTGGCAAGTGAAAACATTAAAATGGAAGAGAAATTTGATTATCAAGTTTTGATGGAGTGTGATAGAGAAAATGGTTATGAGAAAGTAAATAATCACAAATCCATAATCCAAAGAGGACTATAAAGGGTAATTGATATCATAAAAAGTGATGATAACTAGACAACATTTTATTTCAAGACCATTTTTTCTAAAGTTGATGAATTTTCATGAGAAGATATACTTACATGATTTTAGGAAAACCTCACCCTTTGTTGTGCCTTAATCAATCTTCACTTCATCTTTTACTCCAATAAATAAAGATGATTTTTTCATTCATGAAATGTGAGTTTATCATGAGATCCCTAAATAAAATGGCAAGTAATTCCATTTTTCTTTATCACAAAAAAAGGTTATCATAAGTTATCTAATAGGCATAAATCATCATATAGAGAGATAATACTTTAATCTCAAAAAACCTCATTCATATATTAACATAAACCATCCCATAAATGGTTGTATTTATAACCCTTAAAAAATATGAAAGTCTAAAAATTTAGAAATAAGGTCAATAAATTTCTCAAAAAAATATTAGCATTGATCCCCCATATATCATAAAGTAGATCTGGTTTGTCACATACCAAAAATGTGAATACCTTCATCAATTATTCTCTTCAAACATGATAATTACCCAAAATAATTTTTGAAAACATGCATTATTTTTTATTCTATAGATGATTGGTAATATTCCTTAAATAAAAAAACGTTGTAAACTCCATTCATGACAGTATAAAACACATTGTAAACAAATAATTAATAAATTCCAAGGTAATTAGAATCATCCAATTTATTTATTCATATATAATATATCATTATCCAAACATCATTATCGCAACATTAGGAATATATTACAGGTTATATTTCCCTTAATCGCATTTTTTCCATGAAGATAACATTTCCATTAAATTAATTTTATAGTCTATCAGAACCATTGAACATATTCTAGTAGATCCTAGAGAAAAACATAAACTAGAAAATACTTATATATTTCATAATTTATAATTTTAGAATCTAAATACATAAACACTTTGATTATTCCACATCATCCTTAATTCATTAACAAGGTTATGTCATTATATTACTTAATACCTATTTCCTTTCACATTTCACCTATAGTATTATCATCATCGGAAATATAAACATTACTCATACCTCCTTTAGGATTCCCTTTGGTATCTTTCTACTTAAGAAATAAATTTTCATAACTCCCATTCATTCCTCATTTAAACCATTCAAAAATTGATAATGTATTAGTGGTAACTATTATAATTCATTATGCAAACAAAAAAATTCATTTTCTATTTGAAATTATTATATTTTCCTTCTTTTATATAGTTAAAATATATTCCCATTCATATAATACATTCACTTGGTTACTTTTTCCATATTATCAACACAATGGAGACTGAATATTATTTCATCCATGGTATCCATTACCTAAAATCTCAATAAACTCCTTCCTTATATCCTTTGGTGAGTCTGAGAGTTGGTTAAGGTACAGATTCAAAGTCATGTTTTTTGAAAATTTATTAGGGATGATCAAAACATCCTTCACTCCAGTGATAATCCCATTTGGCCTCTCATCATCCAATTCTCTATCACATTCAACATTAACCCTATTTCTTCTAGTTACTTCCTTTGAATAGTACTAGAAATAATAGTGTGAGTTACACTTATAATAGTTGAAACCCACATAATCATTAAAAATCAATTATAGGATGTCTAAATCATGACACCTTATTTTAAATATATTACTCCCTGGTCTTATCCTTAGAGACAACCTTAGAATTATTTTTAGCTATATACCTAGGGGTCTCACTAAAATTTTATCGACCTAGTTTTCAAAGGATAACTAAACCTTTCCTTTTATTATAACTATAGTAACCCAAACTTATCATACATGGATATTAAATCATTTTAGATGAATATTCCATGCATTACAAAAGTACATTCCAGAGGACCATTATATTTTAGTATATTTGGATGCTATGAACACATTCTTATAATTTTGTGGAAGATCTTAAATATCTTCTATAAGGAAATTACCATTTAGTACCCCTATTTAAAACCTTTCTTCATAACCTATGGAAAATAAAACATAAGAAAGAGTGATCTCAAATTCTCCAAATGGTTAAAAATAAAGGATATATTTAAGAATAACACTATCTTAAGTGTTTAATAAAATTAGTGTACAATTTTAATATCATACCCTATATATCAAATATCAAAACATGAGTCATGGAATTAGGTTTGGAAGTTAATAAGACATGAATCATAAGGAAACCAATGAGCATGAGTCATGAGATCATATCATTTAAATAAGACCTAGACCTATGTCATACACCTAAACATATAAAATAATTCCCTATAAGTCATGTATAACTACCAAAACATATCAAGTCACATCATGGGGGGGTGAACTACTAGTAGGTACACACCACCATCCCCAATCACAACCCTTTCCTTATAGTGGATCAGGTTACACATTCTTCCCATAGTGGGTCAACCTAGTCAACTTCTTTATCATATTATTATACAAGTTTCAATCCCAATAATATCTTCGTAGCCAAGTTTCAATTCCAATACCTTCTTGGTAGTAAAGGTTCACTCCCAATACCATCTTAGTATTCATGGTTCTCCCCCAATACCATCTAAGAAAACAAAGTCCCTTACTGAACTGGTTTTACTCCCCATTTAATCCATGTATATCTCATGATATATAAATAGTTACCCAATTCATTAGAGAGATATATAGTTCCCACTCTTCTATCAATTAAATCATACATACATGTTCTATAAGATAATAAAATATCCATCATATCGTAACCCATAAAAAGAGACGAGATTCATAAACCTCATATAATAACCATTTAAATGAAATGGGTATCATAAAATTGTCATCATATTATAACCTATGTAAGATATATTGGTTTCATAATAATTTCATTATAGAATAACCCATGAAAATAAATTGGTTTTATAAGAATTTTATCAAGTAATTACCAGTGGAAATGAAATATATTTCATAAAAAAATGATATATTAGACCTAAACCATTTAGAGAAAGAATGATAACAATGTCCTTAGATAATATCCCCAATAAGTAATAGGTAAGATCAATGGATTCCATCTTAGAAGGAAAAAAAATTGAAAGATAATTTAAAACATTTCTTGATGGAAATATCATATCTACTTTGAAAAAAATCATTTTAAAACATAAAATACTTTTAAACCTTTTTCTTTAAAATAGATATGAAAACTTATAAATGAATATTTGAAAAAATTGAAATATTTTACTTGAAATTAATTTTAAAATATCACATAAAATCATGTTTTAAAACATTTTTATAAAACATGGTTTTTGAAAAAAATATTTTTTTGACTTAAGAGTGAAATAAAGTTGGGTTTTCTTAAGAACACTTTTTTAATCATATTAAGTAACAAAGAGTGGGAAAATGGTACCATTACCTGAGGATATGATGAATAACCAGAGGAAAAGAAAATTCATGATTGTTCTCTAGGTACGGGTTATAATGTTTCATCAATGGAAGCATAATCTCAAAAAAAATCCTGATAAATGATGTGATTGTCGCAATAGAATGTTACCACTTTGGTAACATTGAAATATAATCCCCAAAAAATAATAACATTACATGAGGCTTATAATACCATGAAAATAAGTATAAAAATGATGAAACATATATAAGATAATTATATACACATTTTAAAATAATATTGGTGCATAACATAACATGTGTCTCAAATAAGGAAAATTGAGAAAAAAATTACCTTACCAATTTATTAATTTTTGAACCGTAAAACCGATGAAATATAGATCTTAAATGGATATTTAAATTCATATAAATTTAAAGATAAAAATATTAAATAAATTCCTAGTAATTATATACACAACAAAAAATATATTGGTGGGGAATATGGCATAAGTCATGCAGAAATAAAAGTGAGACTATAAATTTCATTACTACTGGAGTGACTTTTGAATAATGGTCTCCATGAGAAATAACATAAATTAAAACTTTTAATATAATTAAATAAACTAAATTAATGATATAACATGTCATAGGTCATTATATAAACCACAAAACAAGAATAAGTTCTGAATATAACATATAATTCACATAAATAAAAGCGACATGAGAAAACCCTTACCTTAAGTATTGACTTTTCATACACATTAAAACCACTTGTATAATAAGTTTAAGTTTATTGTAAATATAAAACCTAACCATATTCATATATATATATATATATCATACCATATATTATTTTATTTTGACTTTATATTACCAGTGTACTAACAATTTCATGTTAAATTTACATTTCAGGTAATAACTACATTATTTTTTGTATAAGTTTTGACTTGTCACTCTAGATCCTCTTACTTAAATCAAGATATAATTATGTCTATAATATAAAGAAGTATTTCAATATCATATATATTTTTCATATAAATATTTATATTTATCAATACAATATATAAACAAGAAATTGAATACACAGTTCAGGGATATGGTAGGTCGTACGTACGCATGAATGTTGTTTCTGTTTACCTTTCATATTGAAAGAAAGTAAGTAAATTACATGTATGTATATATATATATATTATATAATTCTAGTATAATTATTATTTCATATATAAAATATAACTTTACTGAAACCATCCTTAATACCTTCCATGTACAGTGTGAAATAATCACAATGCTTTGAGGAGGTGGTAGTACCCACGTCCACAAACGATGTTATCATATTCCAAAAAATAGAAATTATGAAGGTATGTGTTATATAATAATTAAATAATAATTAATACATCATAAATATCATATATATAATATGAAAATAAAAATTCCATTACTATTCCCAACATTTAAAGGTGGTAATGGAAGAATGAATAACAGTAGTCTGTGAGGCGGTAGTCCTCCATACATAGGAATGATGATTGTGTATCTCATTCGATGGAATTGTGTGTGAGTGTAGGTCATATAATTAGTATAAGAACATATTAGTATATTTAGAAAACTTATTTCATTATATAATCATGGAATAATAATAATTTATGGGAGAGAAACAAACAAAACAAAAGTTATCATTGAAGGATTTTACTACTTCTTTGGGTAACTCCTTTTGATTTTTTACCAAAAGGATTCTTTGGTTGGATTCATGACCAAATTGAGGCCTCTAGGATGAATTTAAGGAATTTTTTATGATATTTTGGAAGGTTTTTAATTATCCAAAAGCCTTGAGAGGTGTTTATAGAGGAGAACAGGTTCTTGCCTTTTATAAATGGTGAAAAGGACACACATGGTATTTTTGAAAGAATGGTGTGCTTCTCACGTTTTACTTGTCCCAAAAGGGTTTAAAATGGAAAATTATAAAAAAATCAGTGGTTTAAGTGTCTAAATATTCTCATAAAATAATTTTTATACAATTTTAGGATCATTATTACAACTTATATTTTATGTTTAGTCATTAGTTAATCTCATTTTTACCAAAATTACTATAATAAACTTTAATTACCTTCACTTATCATTTTGGTAAAAAATATATGTTCAACTTACTAGAAATAATAAATTATTATGATTCCAGATTCATATATTTCATTCATTTTCCCAAATTCTAATCATATAAGTGGTAGAAATTAAATTAAAATTAATACCATAGACATTTTTAGGAAGCGGGTTTTTGAAGTGAAAATATTCAAAAGTGGGAAGTGCTTTTATATCCAATCTCAATGTGAAATTTATTCCAATAACCCAAATTTTATTAATATATTTATAATATATATAAATATACTTTAAAACCAATTTAAAATATAATTTAACTATATAAATAAATTATATGAAAAAATCAATTTTCAATTAAAATTTATTGTTTTTCACTATTCATCAAAAAATGAAACTTCTCAAAAAAATACCAAAAATTAAGCCAAAGTATATTTTTATATTCTTATTTAGAAAAAAATATATTTTTTCAAATAAAAACTGTAAATGTTTTAAAAATTAGATTTAAAATTGGGTCCCCATTACAGGGTGGTAAAATTACCTTTTAGGAAAATACATCTATTTATTCATATAATTTGATATATTCTTATCTTATGCCTATCAAATATATTGGATAGGTATAAAAAAATATTTAATATATAATATATACATTTTATTAAAAACATTCATATAAATCTATTTGATTAATTTATTTGGATAAAATGGTTATTTTAAATATAGAAATAGTTTTCTTAGAAAAGGAATTTCCTTATTTTTGAATTTCTCTTACATTCATTTATAACTAGTTAATAACCAACGAAATCATTTTAAATACATGTTTGAATAATATTTTCATACTTTAGTTAATATTTTTTGTAACTTCCATTCCAATGGAAAGGTAGTTACTATAATAATATTTTAATAATAATATTAATATTATATTGTAGTTCAACAAAACTCGACCTTGGCTGTAATGAAAGCTATCGAAGGAACTAGGAATTGTGTGTAACACAATACAATCATAGTGTTATGTGTAACGAAAGATAATCTAAGTATTTCATGTAGTGAATGATTAATTTGGAGTTTCATTTAATGTAATACAAATATATTACTTTCATATAACACAAGATATTTTCAATATGGTATGAAATGAAAAATATCAAAACGTTTAAATTAATTCAAAAAATGAATTCACAAAAATCATTGGGTGTCACAATTTATTTATCATTTATTAATTTTATTTAGTATACTTTATTTTCTATAATATATACAAGGATTTAATAAAGGGATTTCATTCCCAGTCCAGAAGAGAAATATATCTTAATCAAATAATTAAAAGTGAAAAAATAAATATTGATTATTTAATAAATGTCATGCCATCATTGATTCACTAAACACATGCTTCCTCACCACATACATAAAATGTCATGGTTTTAATCATGCATAGAATTAAATGATCAAATGATACACACTAAGAATAATCTCAATTTTAGAGACCAATACACATGCGTGTAGATAAAAACATTCAGTGACACCCAAAACACGTGTTGTTCCTATATTTGGGCTAGACCACATGATTTCCTCTACTTTAGATAACCATATGAAAACATTAGGTGATGTAGTCTCAATGCCTATGATCCTCCAACACCTGATAGTTATATAACATATATGTCTCATCCATATAATGTATCTTGATTATAAAACATATCTCAATATTATAGTCATGGTATTTGTTGGTTCTTATTGTAGTTGGTAAATACTATAACCTTTTGATACATTATATAATATGAGGACATTACCATGAAAATAGTATAAATTAAAGATATACAACTATAATGGTAAGAAAAAATAATTCATAACACTCTATATCTATGATGTGATAATCAAAACGTACAACTCAAGTTTGGTCTAGTAAGACCAAAGTCACAATATTAGATGCATCATCCTCTATAAACCACCACAATAATATCCACACAATCATCTCTTACTTCATTAAAACATGAAGCCAGCAACACCAGGACACTACTAATACCAAAACAAAATTTATATCAATATATAATCTTGATAATGACACCAAATTAGAAACACATTGATACAAAACATATTAATTTTTCATTTCCTCTTTATTAGGCATAAACAGCACAACAAAATCAAGAAATCAACAATTCGGTGAATAAAAACAATTCCAGCCTTCACTATTTTATCATATTAACATCGTTATGTTTTTTATCCACATTTAATAATGATTCAAAAATTCAATAACCACATAATCACATTCTTATAATATTCATTGGAGAATTTTCAATATCAATTATTAATGAAAATAGTAATGTAAATCTCATAAAGCAAGCATGATGATGTTATTCCCCACATTTATTCATGTATGGATTTTTATTTTCATTAGGATAATATAAAATATTTTCCAACATACAACCAAATAATGATAATTAAAAATTTATATCGTAAATTAAATAGAATAATATTTGAATTTTCTACATCAATTGAAGCTTTAAGGATCACAGTGTAGAACATGAAGAAAATATTGATTAACCAGCACTAAACTCACAAGAACTCCACAAAAACCTATAAGCAAAATTATCCCATAAAATAATCATCAAAAAATCATTATAACTAAATGAACCCCTCTGATATAATCTTTGAGAAGAGAAAATGCAAGTAATATTTAAATAAAGAGGAAAAGAAGGTCACCTTATATCATGACAGATTGATCATGTAAAAAAAAGTTAAGATCCGCCAAGGGATGACCAAGGACCTCCAAAATGAACCAAAGGATTCCTAGAGTTCAAATAGAATTAAAGGAAACATAATTAACCCTTTAATAAACCAAAGTTAAATTTACAATTTCAAAAGGAAAAAATCATGGAGTCATGGTTATTCTATAATGGTGGTTAGTTATCTAACCCTACTGAAATCATGGTGTAATCATCCCTTATATCTTCATTTAACATTTGTTCAAACCCATTTAAAAAAGATACACCAAAATAAAATCAAATTTAAAAACACCAATTCACACCATAATATTCTATCACTCAATGATCATGTCATAATCCATGATCTCCATACCTCGAACTTGATAACCACCTAACACAACCCCGATGCAATAGAGACCACCATAGTGAAACCATCCTAAACAGAGTGGCACAAAAAATAATGACCAATTCCTTACAAAAAACAACACATATATATACTCCAAAATCCCATAAACCATAGTGCAATGATAAAATCCATATTTTAAAAGGCACAAAAAAATATTATGTTGCAAACTTCACGATGTAACAAGACCCTCTAAACTGCAACATCACACACCATAACACAACCCACCAGACCTCAAAAACACATCTTTTGTTGGAAATAAACCATGTTTCAATGTCTTTGTTAATGATTCCATTTATTTAACAGTTTAAATATTTAGTTAAACTCATCCTCTATTTTATCCATCCATTTTTAATCATTTCATTAAGCACCCCAACACCACAAAGTAGGGGACTAGGAAAAATCTGGTCATCTATATTATATACCTTATTTTCTCATATTTTTATAAATTTTTATATATATTCACATTATAAAAAAATATAATCTTATACGAAAGAAAGAAAATAAATGTGTTTTTTTTTATAGAATAAATATTGAGTATTATATAAAAATTTCATAATTTATGTATTTAGAGATAAAAAATAATATTCTTTGTTTAATTATATTAATGAATAATTTATAAAAAATATATATTGTTTTTTATATTGGGTTATAAATAAAATATATGAAAAAGTTTTTCATCCCTAGTAAGTCAAGACCCAAGCCTATAGAAAAATCCTTAGAGGGTTTTTCGACACAGGCTCGTGGATTAGCCTAGGTAGGAAATCTTATCAACCATGAGTGAGGTTATTTAGCCACATATGGGCTTGTGAAAGTGTAATTTAGAGATTTATTTTCATAAAACTATATAATTATGATTCTTTTAGAATTTAAATAGTGTTTAAAACAATAAATGATGTGGTATTTAGTGCCAGGTAATTTAGCGCAAGCCAGATGACACACTCATTGTTCATTTTTTACAAGGTGATTCAGCCAACCAATGTACTGTCAAGACTCAACACAAAATATGAACTTCATAAAATATATTTTCAGTATTATAACACATCATCCTTCATTGAAAATTACACCTCACCTCTCAAAATAGAAACTCCTTGTAATATAGTGCATGATATATAACCTCAGATGCTAGTGCCACATCATCTCCCTTTTAAATGTTGTCTCGGGCCAGGGAAAAATTTCTTGATGTATCTTTGAAATGACACACATAGTTATATTTAAAAACCTATTTCACTATTATATCCCAAAACATATTGTTTTGATCCCAAAAAAACTTACTCAACATTCCCAAAACACCCAAAACTATATATCAAATTGATAATCCACATGGATATATGCATACCAGGATGTAAATGAAGAATATTTGTGAACAATTATATTTAAACTAATCAATTAATTATCCTCAATCATTTTCAAATGCCTAAATCCAATCAAAAATGAATACAATAGATCATAGGTAGTAAATAACTTATAGGAAGGATTCCACCATTTGAACGATACTACATGGAGTGTATTGATATTTAAACAAAATTAGATTATCTACTACCTATAACTATACTTCATCTTCTCTATTATTTGGGATCTGAATATTCCCTAGTAAAAATGAGCTTTAAGTCATACTTCTAGTAGATAAGTTTAATTTCTTCTGTAATTTCCTTTTATAGATTTATTTTTATTCAATATTATCTTCTTCAAAATTTGTAATGAAGGTATCTAGGATAGGGAAACAATGATGAATAAATTCTATTATGCCCTAGACTCATTTATTCTAATATCAAACACTCACCTCCAATCTTCTCTTAGATCATCCTTCACATGATAGATTTTTAGGAGCTATGAAATGACACAACATACAATGAACCCATGTTAGTATGAATTGACGTACTCGATTGAGGTTTTCTTGTCATTCTTACTAATGGATGAGTTTGGGATATTATGGATTTTGTGATATTTTAGGACCATAAAAATAAAAAATATAAATTTTGTATGTTATACTATGAATGATATTGAATTTACTAAAGAAAATAATTAAACATCAACTAATAATAGTGATGGATTTCGAAAATACACTCCAACGTTTCAATTCCTTTATTGTTAACTTCTGGAATTTACTTAATTTCATTTTATTTTCTGTTCATCCACACCATACCCAATCACCTATAATTCCATTTCATTATAAATTTTATAAAGAAAAATTAAAAAATTGAATAATAATAGTGATTTATTAGCTGCTGATCCTCTGGATACAACCTTGGTCAACCACCGTGCGGCACTAGAAGTATTGAAAATTAATATTTTATTATGACCTGTGAAATTCTTTAAATAAATACATCTCAAATGATCATTATCCTTAATAACCTAACCCAAACCAAAAAAAAACAATGAAATCTTAAAAACATAAACACCACATGAGATACCTCTCATATATAATTCATGCCATTTCCAAAGCATAACACAACACAAAAGAGAACTATACCTTAAATACATTATAATAAAATAAATCTCAATATTATAGTAAAATATGATTAAAAAACTCAGGTTACTGAGAACATATCTATGAATTACACTCCTACATAAACTTCTCTAATCCACCATACCTCTATAAGACAAAACCTAAAGGAGTGGTTCAACTATGTAAAACCTTCTTCGGGCGATCCAAAATCCCAATAGACTACTCCATGAAAGTCTCATTTATCTCAATATCCAAATAAACCCAACCAAGGATGTGTAATTCAAAATTAATATATCCTAAAAGTTATGATACATGTAAAACTTCATTATATATATTAATATATGGAGGAAAATATAATGGATACACCACCTCACTAAAATGCTTCAAAACCTCAAAAGGTATAATGAACTAGGAAGAGAGATTAATCCAAAAATTAAACTTTCACATCCCAAGATGAGGTGAATACTTTAAGAAAAAATGATTATAAACATTAAACTTTAAAGGTCTCATCCTCCATTAAATATAATATTTCTCATAGACTTGAGAAATTTTCATTCCTCACAGATCAACCACAACTTCTATGTAACACTTTATACCAAGTCAAGTCCAAGAATTTATGATTCTATAACCTAAATCCAGTATAATAGAGATGTTCAATGTCACCCATAAAGTTCCTCTAATGGAACCATACTAATGGAATAAGGATATTTTTTATTATAATAAAAAACAACCATGGGTAAATGATTTACCCATAAACCTCCAAAATCAAGAACACATGCTTGGAAAATGTCCTTAAGAGTTTGGATCATTCACTCAATCTATCTATTTATTTGGGGATGATAAATAGTGTTAAGTTATAACTATGATATAAAATATTGTTAAAAAATATTTCAAACACTTAATTTAAAGTGATGATCGTGATAAAAAATGATCATACTGAAAACCTCAGGAGGTCACGCTAATTACTCCATATATAGAATTTATAAAGAATCTACCACACTCAACTTTATGATTTTATAGAATCTATCAAACAATCCTTAATCACCCATAGAAAATAATATACTCCATAAAATATAGTAAAAATGGTAAATAAATCCATTTGAATGTTTCACCATTTCTACTGAGAGGAATCTAATTACTAAACCAAACTAGAAGGAACATGATGCTTAGCCTTAAGCTATTGGCTCACAGAAACTAAGACACATACTCAACCATTGATCGCTTCATCCATGAAAAATTAATTGAATCCTAAAATAATGATACCTATTGGGTATATCAGGATTAACTGCTATATGATATCTATGAAACATATAAATAACCATCTCCCCCACTGATGATAGAATATTGATATTTCCTCAAAATTACATTGGATTCTAATCAGCCCCTAACCACCCCTCAAGTGCATATCAATTGACCACATGATATCTCTACACATCCACCTTAGTATCTCCTATATAATACTCCACCACCTATAGTAAAAAATAATATTTCATTTTTATTTGATAAAAACAAAAAAATATGAAAAACACCCTATATATCCAGCTGAAAAAATACAATATCCTCTATCATCATCTATACATCTACAGAATCTTGATAAATATCACCATGATACTTCCCACTTAACTTATAAACTATAAAATTTCCTTTACTTATGGTGTAGAAGATCCCAATGTCATAATCTAATAATAAACCCATCTACCTCTACTTACTCCAATACTAATTTAACCAAGAGAATATATACCTCATAATTCTCAAATCAGTTAAGGTCACAAAGTGCTTACCCATGGGGTATTTCTACTAAAAATTTAAATAATTTACCACCACCACTATCACAAGATCATGGGTGGGATTGTTATACTCATAATGACATTAATGATGAGACCCATAGAAGATTATCACCCTCTACCACATCATTACACAATCCAAATTGATATTGGAACCATTATAAAATACCTTTAACATAACCCCTACCTTGGGTAGTAAAGGAAAATGAACAGTGATAAACATCACCTTCAAGTACTCAAAATCCACCTAACATTGATTTTTCCATATATAGTCCTAGTATTTCCTAGTTAAGGCTTTCAATGGGTTCACAATAAAAGAATAATTATACAAATAAAATTATTAATAATATACAAGAACTAGGATGTTAAAAAACTCTACCTCATTTTTAGGAACTATAAATGGATAAACTAACATAATATTTTATGGATATGTTGATAAAATTTTCAAATAAAAAAATTAATAAAATTATAAACCCCATAGGTCCAAAAAATACACTTTTTATAGTTTTCTATAAAGATGATGTTGATGGAGAACCTCCAGAAAAAACATCAGATACTCAACATGATCCTACTTTGATCCTAAATACATAAAGACATCATTGATGAAAAAAATAATAACTAATCTTGTAACACAAGAAACATTTAGTACATTAGTCAAATGAAAATAAATGGGATGTTCCAAACACTAAATGTTATAACCATGAACTCAGTGTGTCCATAATGAAACATGAAGAAAATATTTAGAATAACATATTCTTTCACTTTAATCTGATGATACCTATATTATTGATTGATCTTAAAAAAATAACTAATCCCTTTAACTGATCAAATAAATCATTAATATTTTAGAATGGATAATATTTCTTCACCCTCAACTAGTACAACAAATTTTTTTCTATACACAGTCTCAAATGATCATCCATAGTCTCGATAAAAAAATTCAAACACCCTGAGGTTCTAGGCTAGCATGGATGAAAAACTTTTCCAATAGATCATCAACTGGAATCATATCTTCCACAATTAATATGAAACTATATGTAATGATTAAATAAAAATTATAGAGACACACATTTGAAACTCTATCCAAAATTCAATGTCTTGTCAAGGGGAAAATATCACATCATATTTTGGAAAAAATCAAAGAACTCATCACAAACTCTTGGAATCATAATTTTCTAATATTTTATGTAATATAACCTCAGCCCTAATTTCTTAGAAGAAATATTCTCCAAGATATTGTGATATATTCAATGACACTTCTCACCACCAATCACTTTACTTTTGACTACCAAATTAATTAATATAACTAACTTTTAGAATAAATTAATAATAGTATACACTATATAAAAACAATCCATTCTATGTACGATATCATATGGTTGTGTTCATGGTAATAATAAATTTTCCAATGAAAAAATTTCCCCAATCATTAACTCACAATACTAAAACATCTAAAATAGTCTATACTGGCCTTTAATTTGAGTAGTAACCACTTAGGGAAATATAAGAATCTCTACCTTGAGTCCTAGGTACCGGACCAAGGAAAGTGTAACAAATGAGTGTGGAGCTCCTATGTCAAACTAAGAGTAATAAAAGGTATAAGATATAAATATATTATCTCATATGATCTTTGATTTATTTGATGTAGGTAAGTCCAAAACATGAATATAATCATTCCTTATTCCTTTATAGACACTATCCTTTATGATGTCCATATTTATGACCAAACTAAGACCTATGATCATTAATATAAGGAACGTTAAGGGTTTATCTTTACTAGATACTCTCCCCTTCTAATCCAAATGAAATATGAACCTACCATTTTTAATAAGTCTTTTAAGGAAACTGATGGTGGGGTTGTATATGAATCTAACTGATTTCCTCACATTGACCCCTAAAATTGATCAACCATTTGAACTAATGATGGTCATTACCTAGATAAGAAAAAATAAACACAAAAGACATTTTTTTGATATCCAAAAACTACTAGCTTTAGATAAGTGAGAAAAGGATATCTGAGATAGACTCCTGGTTGTTCTAAACCTTGACTACACAGATATATGAGATCCACCACTCATATATCATCCCATTAAGAAGTTATGATGACTTCCCACATAAAATGATTATATTCACTCCAGTATATTCATTATCATATAAATATTTTCCATCACCTATTAATTATTTAGAAATGTAAAAAAGAGTGATCTAATGCCAAGTATCTAGATAAAATTCCTCCTCAAAATTTCACGCATTTCATTCCTCATTAGGAAAATAATTAAGATCATCTAAAAAATAATTCCTGAACCAAAATACAAACTCCCACACACTCAATCTCCCTTTATAGAGATATATAAATTGTTTCCATAAAGATATATTCAATATTTAATAAATGAACTCTACATAGAATTGAATGTGAAACTTTACGTGTGACACCTTATATCCCTCATGAACACTAAGAAAAAAAACCACCCTAGATGAGATGCTCCACTCAAAAAACTAATAGACAATGAAATATAATAATCCATCCCTAGAAAAATAAAACTATATTAAGTCTCATGTTTCTCTATCCATTGATATGTATCCTAATCTAAGAAATTACCCTCACAATTTGGTATGCTTTAATGCAAAACTTATGCAATTCCTTCTTTTAAATATCATCTTGTACTGGGTCAACCCACCAATGGTTGGTCGAAGCATCCAGTTGCACCTCTCCCACTAAAACCTTAAAAGGTTTCCTTCCACCAAAAATTTAAGGACCTGGAAATTTCAAGAAATTTTTTTTATTAAATACTTTGTAATTTTATGAGTCTGTGGCTTCTGACGGCACTTGATTCCGAGGCTCGGTGTGCCCAGAATCAATTTCTGAAGCTTATCTTGGGTACGTTCAGTAAATGAACGAGTGAGTTTTTATATCTTTTGAACCGGTGCTCGGAATTGAAATATGAGGGTACCGATGATTTTGAAACATTGGTAATTGCTTAAGGGGACATTTACCATAGTTGTGTTTGTGCGGGAGGAGAAGTTAAAAATTGTGGATTAAATAAGAAGTGAATAAAAAATGTGGAACAATTTTTATTATATATCTAAGTGGTTATATCCTACATGGGAGAGTTGGGGTGGGCCCCTAACTACCCATGTGAGGATATATGTGAGGAGGGTCCCAAAAGAGCCCCAACCCTTCGTGTTCCCTAAAACCCCATAAACCTCCCATTAAACTCCTTTGTTTAATGTTGACACCTCCCTTGAATTTATTTGAGTAACTCTTCCTCTCCCCTCTCTCCATCATTAAATCTTACCAACCTTTCACTTAATTAATTAGATAACTCATGGTTTAATTAATTAAGTGAATTAGAATTTGAATTTTGTAAATTTGAATGCATTGAATGATTTAATAAAATAAGGAGAATCCTTATTTTATTTTTGGTTGGATTGTTGTGTTGATATTTTGAGAGATATCTAGAGTTTTGAAGAACGCTTCATCTCCTTTGTTGAAGAACGCCAAATCTCCAATGAAGAACTTCGACTCGTCGACCACGGATTCTCCATTACCTTCTTCCTCAGTGACAAGGGAGGAGACACCGACGTGGTATCTCGCCAACGACGTCTCTCCTTATAATATTCTCTCTGTGACAAAATAGGAGACACTGCTTCCTCCCTGGGTGCTCTCCGTCGTCGCTTACGGAACCTCATCTCGCGACGCCATCAACCGCGACGCCAATGTTCGACATCTACTATTGAGTTAGGGGTTAAGTCCAATTTTAATGGATTTAAATTGTGATATTGTTTGTCATTGAGCATCTTGTTTACCTCGGCCAATTGCTATCGCTTTACGCCGAGGGTGCGGGCCGAACGAACACGGCTCGACGACCCTCTGTTGAACTTGTTTATTTTATTTAAAATTGGAAAGCAAAGGCGGAGGAGGAATAACCCCGTCGTGCCGTGTCGGGAATGCGAAAAAGGAGGTCAGTGTCATCGCGCTGGTTGTGCAGGATGAACCGCAGCCCGCTACATGGCCCGCTTCAGCGGAAAAACCGATCGGCCCGTCGGTCGGCTGGGCGAAGAGGAGCCAGGGTGCTAGGAGGGCGCCGCGCTAGAGGACTGGCCATCCCGTCAGTTGGCCGGGCAGAACTGGACCACGGCGCCAGGAGGGCGCCCTGCAGAAGAAGAACGGCGGCATGTCCATGCGGGCTGCATGCACAGAAGACAGGCCAGTCTAGCCGTCCGGTTTGGGGAAGGGCGGCGCCGCTGGTGTGGAAACCCCCCCCCCCTGGGAACAGCTCGGCTTCGGCCGAACAAGCCAGGCCGCGTGCCCAGCTGGGCCGCGCCAGGTCGGGCCGAGCCGGGCCATGCCAGGTCGGGCCGAGCTGGGTCGCGCCAGGCCAGGCAAAGGCGGGTCGCGCCAGAACGGTCGGGCCGCGCCAGGCCAGGCCGGGCCATGCACCATTCGGTCTGAGTTATGTATATCTTTGGACCGGTCCGACACCCCTGCTGGGTCGGACCCGTCAAACTTGGTCAACCCGACCCGTCGCCCCACTGGGCTAAACGGGTCGGGCTCATTATTCACTTAAACATGAATAAATTAAGGACCGCGCGTCTGATCGATGTGCCGTCTACGGCACTGGGACTCTTTCGATGAGATGGTGCTTTGCGATACTCTAAGTGAGTTTCTTATGAATTTGGATATCGGTTGGGTTATTAATGAGCGTATTTCTAACCAGGCCTCTGGGACGGAAAAGCAAATATCTCTCAAACTGGGTGTCCGATTAACGTGCCTTCTATTGCGTTGAGTTCCTATTTATGAGACATAACTTTGGGATATATCAACGCTAGACTTAGTGATAGTTGATGTATTTAACCCCTTGGCTCGTGGAGAGGACCCTCCCAGAATCGAGCGTGCTGTGTGCGGGAACCCTAGAGCTCGCTGCGACTACGATGACGATGAAGACTATACTAGGATCCTATGTGGGTTCGGCAGCGAGGACGACTGTACTTGAATCATCTGTGGTTTTGGAAGTGATGAAGACTGTACTTGGATCCTATGTGGGTTCGACAGTGAAGGTTACTGTACTAGGATCCTACGTGGGTTTGGTAGAGACGACTTCTGTACTTGGATCCTACGTGGGTTCGGTAGGGAAGATGATTCAGAGGCTACATCTATCATCTCCACCCCTCTTCATGAGTAGTATACTTGTGTGAGCTGAGTCTTGTTTTTCGATCATTATCATCAATGTGATTGACTTTCTTTCCTATGTGGACTGGGTTGTGCTTTCCTCTGTGGACTGGGTTATACTTGGGCTCGTGAGTTGGAGCCGAACTGGAATTGATGATTTAGGTATATGTACGGGCATATACCTAAGTAGAGTTGGTTGTTACCTTGTGTTTGTATCTGTCCTTTCTGGTTTATCCTTTGTGGATTCTGGGAGACCTTCGGGGGTCTCAGGGTCCCTACTGAGTATCGTATACTCACCCTTGCACGGGCTATGCCGGCACTACGTTGTGTTGGATGTAGACGACAGACAGCACTAATCGAGATGGAGTCTTGTGGAGCAGGACTGTGACAACCAGGTCCCGGTGACAGCATAGCCACCCCGCCTTAACATGTACATCGGGTCCTGGCCCACTAGGTACCACTAGTTTCCCCGCAGACACATGGGGCCCACCCCAAGGTCCACCCACGTGCCTGAACGGGTCATCTGACTAATGATAGTCCCCACAGGCCAACACATGTCCTTTCCAGTGTGCTTTTTCCTCACTCACACACACCCTGGGAAACTTCCCAAGAGGTCACCCATCCTGATCTCTACTCCAGGCCAATCACGCTTAACCGTGGAGTTCTAATCAGACAGGATCTCGAAAAGGAAGGTGCACCTTGTTGACATGAGTCATATCATTTAGTCATTTAACCCTTTATCATTTGGGGATGTTACAATCACCCCCCCCCCCCCTTTAGAGAACAACGCCCTCGTTGTGGGCCCTACATCTCAACCCAGGCAGTCCACCGTGAACTTAAGGCTGGGTCCCTTCTCTGATACCAAATGTGACAACCGGGTCCCGTTGACAGCACAACCACTCCGCCTTAACATGTTTGTCAGGTCCTGGCCCACCAGGTACCACTAGTTGCCCCGCAGACACATGGGGCCCACCCTAGGGTCCACCCACGTGCCTGAACGGGTCATCTGACTATTGATAGTCCCCATAGGCCAACACATGTCCTTTCCAGTGTGCTTTTTCCTCACTCACACACACCCAGGGAAACTTCCCAAGAAGTCACCCATCCTGATCTCTACTCCAGGTCAAGCACGCTTAACCGTGAAGTTCTAATCAAACAGGCTCCCGAAAAGGAAGGTGCACCTTGTTGACATGAGTCATATCATTTAGTCATTTAACCCTTTATCATTTGGGGATGTTACAGGGACGGTACCTGGAGGTGGACCACTTGGCGGGACGTACACGAAGCAGACGGCCGGACCCGAGGAGCTGAGGAGACCATCTGTACCCATCCTTCAGGTTGGATAGCTAGAGGACGACTCAGTGGATTGTTGATTTACTTTACTATTGTTGTACTTTCTTTTCAGTTGTACTGTACTTTCAATTGGGTTGGTATTCTGGCCCATTTACTTTTCAGCACTTACTTTGTACTCGGCTTACATAGTGTTTACTTCATCTTGTGTTCTCTATTGTGTTTGTTTACTTATATAAAGTCAATTCCTTCCCTTTTTTGGGATTTACACCTTTGGTGCTAGTCGCCAACCCCTGGCCTATGGAAGGCAGGCTTGGGGTAGTCACGGCACGGGCCCCGAGGACAGGTCCTGACAAATTGGTATCAGAGGAGTTTGTTCTAACACAGAACTAAGGACTCTGAAAATTTCTTTATGTGAAGCTATATTGTTAAGCGTATTGAGTGCGGTTATCAGTCCAGGGAGTCCAGTGTTGGTGTGGCGGCCGACGTATCCATACACCAGGACCCTGACTTCTGATTTCTAACTAAGTGCACGAAAACATTGATTGCATGTGTGTTTCAAAATTTTTCTTTAGGATTACTCTGTGTCAGCTCACCAGGTATACTGTATTAATCATGTCACACCTGTTTCTTTTCAGGATGTCCCCACAACGGCAGCCAGCTAGGGTTCCCATTTACGTGTGAGATGGAAGCCCACCAACCGATGAGGCCTCGGTGTAGGGGCCCATTACAGCGGAGGCACCAGCGGTACCTCTACCCGTTGGGCCACTGGTTGCACCCAAATTTACCCTTCTGGTAAAAGCGATCGATGTAGTACATGTAGGGGTCGAATCCACAGGGACCGAAGAAGTAACCTTGTGACGCTATGATTGTGTGAAAGATGGGCTATGAAGTAGCCGACTTTGGGTTTGATTTTGGATTGTTTTTAAAGAACACTAATAAACCTTAGTGAAATAAATTAAATGGAAATGGGTTGATCTTAGGATTATGCTCGGGGTGGATTGAATGAATTTTACTTCATTAGACAATTTTTGTTTTATTAATTTTTGATGAATCCATTCTTCAAAAATAACATTACATTCATCATTTTCTGGTTTGGTGCTTACTAAACACAATTACTAATCCTGTATACACTTAGAGAACCAAATTCATGATCTCCCCGAGGTATATGGTCATTTAGTAATTTAAGTTAGTTTGCTCAAACACAGTAAAGATGAATAGTAGAAATAATTGAAGAATGGATGTATTAAATTAATTATCCAATTAACAACAATTCGTTCATAAAATAACATTCAATCCAGCCTTTGCATCCTCCTAAGATCATATCATTAAGGGTTTATCCCTCTATTGATGGTATACTCTCAATGGTGGGCGGAAGATGGCTAACAAGAATTGGATTGAAGAAATTAAAACCGTGGAAATAATGAGCACTCCTCCGTGTGTGTGAATGAAATTCACACCTATGTGTGAACTAATTCACAACAACACAGAGATATCACTGTGCTTTGTGATAATAAAGTTTTAATAAAAGAAATGGAAAATATAGAAGTGAATGAAGTTGATTAAGAACATAAAGATACAAAAAAGAAACTTACATGGAAATGGAAAACATTACAAAGGAAATTTGGAAGCATAACCTTACAATGAAACAAGCAACAAAAGATGATATGAAAAATATCCACCCCCATTCCCTTCACCAATAGCTCCTTATATAGGAATATTAGGAGCCTTAGGTACATCCCCCAAAAATTAATTCACCCCCCAATAATTAATAGAGTCAAATGGAGGGTGAATAATCAAAATGAAATTGATGTTTCGAATTTGACCTGGAAAACTATCCAGATTCGTCCACCATATTGACGTGTGAATTAGAAAATGAAGAAGGCCGAATACGGAGGGGTTGTAGAAGGGAAATATCTTCTTCCATCTTTCCTCTATGAGCTGTAAAAAATTCAGGAAATATAGATGATCTGTTTGAATGTTATGGTCGAAATGGTGGGACGGATTTCTGTGCATTAATGTCGGGTCCACCATTTAAATCTCAACTTCATATCCCTTTATCATCATGAAAACATTAGAATTAGCTCCGGACACAGTTGAATAAAATAATGCTCATATTTTTATCTTTATACTGTATAAATTTGAGCTTCATTGGGCTTGGTTTATGGGCCCCACATTTGTTTGATGGGCCTTAAGCCCATTATGCTTTTTTCCAGCAAGTTTCTGCCTTCAGGCGCAAAATTCTCTATCTTCTTTTGGGATTCATCCATCGGGCCTAAAAGATAAAATGTTCCAAACAAAGTGATCAATAATATACCAAAATTTGAAATTCAGAAAATTAATATAATGTTGTCCACAAACAAATTAATGATTGGGCCCAAATTTTCATTTTAAACATGAATTGCATTTAAGAAGAGAAATGAAGTTCTATTTATGTAATGCACTAAAAAATGTTTATAGACTTTGGAACAATGAATATAAAGATATCAACAATTAATATTAGCTACTTTCAGTGACTAATCACACCCCCCAACTTGAGTTTTGCTAGTCCCGAGAAAAATAAATTACAAATATGAAATTCGAATCCCCTTTTCCAAAAACATTTTAATACACATTGCTCACCCAAAGACCTCATACCAAAAAAAATTATGGAACCCATAAAAATCATTTAAAAAAAGCTAGGTCCATAAGCATATCCTAAGCCCAAGCCCATTCCTTTGCTCAAATTCATTTCCACATTTCATCCAATTCCAATTAAGCATGATAAAGTGTTGTGCATCATAAAAGATATGGGGCCCATTTTATTGTTCAAGGGGAAAAAATGGAAGCGCTAGGTGGGAATCACATTAAACCTTATGATGAGTATCCTTTTTTTTATTTTTATTTTATTTAATTTTTTTAACCACAATAGATATGAAAAGACTAACTCTGGGCAAGACAACTATGGAGTCATGATCCCCAAGTGTCGGACGCCACACATATTGTCAATTTCATGCTTTACAATAGAGATATAAAGCCTAACTCTGGGCAAGACAACTATGGATTCATGATCCCCAAGTGTTGGACGCCACGCATTTGGACAAAACATTGCTCTATGTGGTCTTTTTTTTTGTTTTTTTTTTTGGATACTCAAATTAAACTAAAAGTGAGCCCAGAACCCTATGCTACAATGAAAGGGACCCAAGAACTTAAATTTACACCCATGATCCAGTAGACGTGCATTGTGCCATTTTTATTAAGAGGATGAAATTGTAAACATTGAAAAATCACATCGGACAACCGCACTTTCCAAAAACTATGCTCAAGAACTTAAACTTTCATTAAAATCAGAATCAAGGCATGAAAAATTTATTTGATATCCAATTTTAGAGTTTGCAATGTGTGTTTATCATGTTTATGGTTAATGTAATTTTTATTTTCATGCATGTTTTTATTCACAAAATAAAAATAATAATTTTTTATCCCCCCCCCAACTTAGAATAACACCGTCCCCAGTGTTTAAAGAAAAGGAAAGTTAGAAGGGGGTAGGAGAGGAGTTCAATGAAGAAATTTAAAATGAAAATCATGGAATGAAGTCACCTGGTGGTTGATGATGATAGCGCATGCCATAGTCTCCCTTCAATCCTGGATTTGAGTCTCGATGGCTTGGATGGTGGTGAATGGATTTTACTTATGGATTTCAACATGTCATTTTATTTTTTTTTAACCTATAAAAAAATAAAACAAAACAAAATAAACTGATGATACATTTTCTTCTTTATATTTTCTGGGTAAGGTATTACTCAAAGATCACACCACGTGACACGGATGAATATGGCACTCCCCTTTCATACCCATCCTTACTCATAAAAGAAGAACAGTTCAACAGCTTATGGTAATTTATTATATGAAAAAAAAATGATTCAAAATAATTGGAAAACATAAAAACCATTGCTTGCCTCCCATGCAGTGCTTTTGTTTAACGTCATTAGATCGACTTGAACCCCCCAACTTATCCAATTCCAACTTTCAAAATTTTAATGAACTCATCTTTCTCCACTTCAACTTGATTGAGATTGATTGTTTTTTTTAGAATCTTTTCCTTGTATAAATCCATGTTCTAAAATAAATCTGAAGATACAAGGAATGTCAGAAATGGTTGATCTAGTTGCATGTTTTGTCTTGCCTAAGACGTCAAGGTTCAATCTAACATTATTTATTTCATGAGAAGAATTAATGAATAAATTATGGTCATGGTTATCACCTATGATGTAATTCTTGTGTGGGGAATGAATTATGATGATTTTGAGTTCTGGTTGATTGCAATTTTCTAATGAATATTGGCAATTTGAATGAAAGTCAGTTTCTTCTCCAAAAAATTTAGAAAGAATTGGTTCCATTTGAAAATATGATTCATCCCCAAAAGTGTCTAGTTGAATTTCAGGAGTGTGTATGGGTTAAATGTTTGGTATTTATCCCAATTTTTCAGTGATTTGTGTTTTTGAAAAATCATTAATGGAGTTATATTCAGGAAACTCAGTCCATGATGTCAAATTTTCCTCTTTTGAATCCAAAAAATCAATTTCCTCCTGATTTAAAGACCCTTAAAAAACTCCTCGATCCTCTCAAATTATCCCAAATCCTAAGTTTGGTTCTTCTTTCAATTCATGGGAGGTTTTTGGGATAAAATATTCATCTATCAATGATGAGAAAATAACATCTTGATTGGGAACGGGTTCCTCAAAAGTCTTAAAGCTTTGTAATTCTAATTTGAAAGATGAAACTTCTGAATTCATTTTATCCATTTGTTCACCCAATTGTTCAAGAATTTTTTCAGGATTAGGGTTGATATATTTTTGTACATCATGTACTTCCTCATTATTTATCTTTTCAATCATTCTTGATAGGTATGGAAATTGATCTTGTAAACATTCAGCATCCCATTGATTGTACATCTCATCTGGTGTGGTGTATTCAAATAAGGATTGGTCAATGAAATTCCCTCCATGAGGTGTTTCCCAATATTGATTTCCAACTTGATTACAACATTGATTTATGATGGCGTATTCTGGAGGATAATCCATTTGAATTGATTGAAAATTGGTTTTGGGGTTTTTTTGGACACACAGAAATAGAAAGGGGAAAGAGAAGAGAAATTACGGTGAGAATAGAGAATTTGGGGTGAGAAAAGAAGATGCGGGTCTAGGTACTTACTTGGATCCCCGGCAACGGCGCCAAAATTTGGTTGCGCCCAAATTTACCCTACTGGTAAAAGTGATCGATGTAGTACATGTAGGGGTCGAATCCACAGGGACCAAAGAAGTAACCTTGTGACGCTATGATTGTGTGAAGGATGGGCTATGAAGTAGCCGACTTTGGGTTTGATTTTGGATTGTTTTTAAAGAACACTAATAAAACTAAGTGAAATCAATTAAATGGAAATGGGTTGATCATAGGATTATGCTCGGGGTGGATTGAATGAATTTTACTTCATTAGACAATTTTTGTTTTATTAATTTTTGATGAATCCATTCTTCAAAAATAACATTACATTCATCATTTTCTGGTTTGGTGCTTACTAAACACAATTACTAATCCCGTATACACTTAGAGAACCAAATTCATGATCTCCCCGAGGTATATGGTCATTTATTAATTTAAGTTAGTTTTCTCAAACACAGTAAAGATGAATAGTAGAAATAATTGAAGAATGGATGTCTTAAATTAATTATCCAATTAACAACAATTCGTTCATAAAATAACATTCAATCCAGCCTTTGCATCCTCCTAAGATCATCTCATTAAGGTTTTATCCCTCCATTGATGGTATACTCTTAATAATGGGCGGAAGATGGCTAACAATAATTGGATTGAAGAAATTAAAACCGCGGAAATAACGAGCACTCCTCCGTGTGTGAGAATGAAATTCACACCTATGTGTGAACTAATTCACAACAACATAGAGATATCACTGTGCTTTGTGATAATAAAGTTTTAATAAAATAAATGTAAAATATAGAAGTGAATGAAGTTGATTAAGAACATAAATATACAAAAAATAAACTTACATGGAAATGGAAAACATTACAAAGGAAATTTGGAAGCATAACCTTACAATGAAACAAGCAACAAAAGATGATATGAAAAATATCCACCCCCATTCCCTTCACCAATAGCTCCTTATATTGGCATATTAGGAGCCTTAGTTACATCCCCCAACAATTAATTCACCCCCCAATAATTAATAGAGTCAACTGGAGGGTGAATAATCAAAACGAAATTGATGTTTCGAATTTGACCCGGAAAACTGTCCAGATTCGTCCACCATATTGACGTGTGAATTAGAAAATGAAGAAGTCTGAATCCGGAGGGGTTGTAGAAGGGAAATATCTTCTTCCGTGTGTACTCTATGATCTGTAAAAATATCAGGAAATATAGCTGATCCGTTTGAATGTTATGGTCAAAATGGTGGGACGGATTTCTGTTCATTAATGTCGGGTCCACCATTTAAATCTCAACTTCATATCCCTTTATCATCATGAAAACATCAGAATTAGCTCCGGCCACAGTTGAATAAAATGATCCTCATATTTTTATCTTTATAATTTATAAAGTATAGCTTCATTGGGCTTGGTTTATGGGACCCACATTTGTTTGATGCGCCTTAAGCCCATTATGCTTTTTTCTAGCAAGTTTCTGCCTTCAGGCGCAAAATTCTCCATCTTCTTTTGGGATTCATCCATCGTACCTAAAAGATAAAATGTTCCAAACAAAGTGATCAATCATATCGAAAATTTCAAATTCAGAAAATTAATATAATGTTGTCCATAAACAAATGAATGATTGGGCCCAAATTTTCATTTTAAACATGAATTGCATTTAAGAAGAGAAACGAAGTTCTATTTATGTAATGCACTAAAAAAATGTTTATAGACTTTGGAACAATGAATATAAAGATATTAACAATTAATATTAGCCACTTTTAGTGAATAATCAGCCACCGATCCCACCAACCCCAGCAGTGGAGATTGCACACCGCCTGAGTGCGCTGCACGGGTTTTAGCGACAGAGGCTGCCCAGGTTCCGCGGAGAGATGGACCTTGAGGCAGCTGAGGATTTGATGGAGGCTATTGTCCGAGTTTTCATATTGGTAGGGACAACGGCAGATCTTATGTTGATCCTTGTCGTGAGTCTCTTGCACGCGATAGCAGGTAGATGGTGGAGCCTGATTTTAAAGACCCGTAAAATTCAAGGGAAATTTTTTCTAAATTTTCTTTGGGATTTTACAAGAATGCAGTTTTTGAAGGCGCCTGATTCCGAGGCCCGGTGTGCTCGGAATTTCTATCCGAAGTTTAGCTCGGGTACATTCAGTGAACGAACGAGCGGGAATTTCTAACTTTTGAACCGATGCCCAGAATCGAATTCCGAGGGCACCGATGGAACCGCACCACCGGTAATTGCTTAGGAACTCCTGTTTCGGAGTTGCGTTTACACGAGGGGAGTTATTAATTTTTGTGGTAGTTGAAAATAAAAATTAACAATTTTTATTTTTCCCACTTGGTAGTTTTATCCTAAGTAAGGATGTTGGGGGTGGGACCCACTTGTGATAACCAACCTTGAGAGGATAAAGTATGGTGGGACCCAGACAAGCCCAACCCCTCACCTTCCTAACCCCTCTAAACCCCCCCATTTAAGTTTTGCTAACTTATATCCTCATTAATTTTATAACATCTTATGTTATAACTTAAGTGAGTTAAATGTGGGTTTTGAATTTTCAAACTCTTGAAATTCAAAAACCAATGTTGGGATAATAAAATAAGTGGGAGGCCTATTTTATTTTATTGTTAGAGTTTTTTCATTGAGAGCTTTTAGGAAGAACACCTTCTTCTTCGACGAAGAACATGAAGAACACCTCGGACTCCGACGAAGAACACCGTCCTTAGTGAAGAACATCTCCGCCGAATAACGTGGAGAACTTCTTCCACGACGTTCTACTTCCGCGACGGTTTTCCGCGACGAAATCTCCCTCAAAGTCTTCGATTCCTCGCTTCGCGACATCGACATTCTTTTTCCGCGACGCCCGACCTCCGCGACGCTCGTCTTCCGCAGCTCGTTGACATGCACCGTTCTTGAAACTGAGGTAGGGGTTCGACTATTTTAATATGGTGATTCTTTCCTTCGAATATGAAAGATAAATCTGATGGCCATGTTCCATTTTTTATTTAAATTAAAAAAAAATGTGAAGGTTAAACGTTTTACATTTCTTCCAACTGCTATCGATATAACGGGAAGGGATCGGTCCGCACAAACACGGTCGATACCCCTCCCCCCTTTTCTATTCTTCGGTTTTGATTAGAGAAGACGGTAATGCATCGTTGCACCGCGCTTGAGCGAAAGGAGACATGAACAATGCGGGCCATGACGAAGAAACGTGACGTCGTCGCGCCGCGTCGAGGGTACGAACGAGGCCAGGGTCGGAGTCGGGCCGCGCCGGAAGGACGCGGCGTCGTCACGCTGCGCCGGACGAATTTGCAGCCATCCTGGAAGTAACGGCCGGAAAAACCACCCACCGGAGAATTCGAAGAAGGTGGCCGGAACTCCGGCCGCCGGTGCCGGAAGGAGTGGGACAGCGGGGTCCCGCAGAGAGAAACCGGCCTGCCCTGCGCTGGCCGGCCGTTACAGGGGAAAAGCCAGGGGGTTAGACCCCCCGGGTTGCACATGGCGCGACCCCTTAATGGGGGTCGCCGTTTAAATTAAAGGAGGGGCGAAGCCCCTCCCTTGGGCGCGCACGCGCCGCACGCGGGCCGCGCTGGCAGCGCCATCGCTCCGCCGGCCGGGCCGGGCTTCCGGGCCGGGCCGGGTCGTCGGGCCGGGTCGCCGCCCGGGCCGGGTCGACCCGGTTCGGCCGACCCAGGGAGTACTGGGTCGGGCCGGGCCGGGCCCAGACCCCCTATTTTTTCGGACTCAGTTGGTTCAAACACCCATATCTTGGGCTACGGACCTCTTATCGACACACCGTCAGTTGTGTAACAATCCTTGGAACGAGACGGTCGTTTCGGTATATTGAACTCAAGGTTTCAGAATACTTTGGGTTCGGCCGGGTTGGTTCGGATACGAAACCAACCGGGCCCTCGGAGCGGAAACGCTCGTAACTTGAGCTCTGGACGTCCGATTGATGTGTCGTCGACTTTGTTGGATTCCTCTTAGTGAGACGGATCTTTTGGCTTACTCTGCTCGAGGTTTGGATGTCGTCGGAGTGCGGTCGAGTTGGTTCGCTCACGAAACCAACCGGGCCCCTGGAACGAAAAAGCCAATAACTCACAGACCGGGCGTCCGATTGACACGCCATCTGTCTCGTTGCTTTTCTCTTGATGAGATGGAACTTTTCGCATACTTCGCCCGAGTTTTGGTTGTTTTTGTATAGTGGTCGGGTTGGATTGTACCCGAAATCCAACCGGACCCCTGGAACGGAAAAGCTGATATCATTCAAACCAGACGTCCGTTTGACGAACCGTCAGCGGCGTTGGTGATCACGTTGAGAAACGGTCCCTATGAGTATAACCTATGAGAGTTAGGGGTACAGTTGAGATACGGCCGGGTTGGTTCGCTCACGAAACAAACCGGGCCCCGGGGACGAAAAGGCTAGTAACTCACAGACCGGGCGTCCGATTGACGCGCCGACTGTTGCGTTGAGACCCCTATGACGAGGCGGTCCTTTGAGATAATTCTTCTTGGGACTTTGTGATACTTGGAGTATCGACCTATAGCTCGTGGAGCGGACCCTCCTGGAGACGAGCGTACGGAGTACGGAGACCGTGTAACCAGCTGAGATGTGACGACTGCTTGACCGACTCGACTTGGAGTGAGTCGACTAGCCCAGTGGATGGAGCGCCCGGTATTTGGCGACAGACCCACGGTGGACGGAGTTCCTGGTAGTTGGCCGCAGACCCGCGGTACTCGACAGGAGGAGTACCTCTGTAGGCTATTAGGGGGAGCACCCGGTATTTGGCGACAGACCCTCAGGGGACGGAGCGCCCGGTAGTTGGCCGCAGACCCGCGATACTCAACAGGAGGAGTACCTCAGCAGTCTTAGGTTAGTGAGCAGTACCTCGGAGTCATGACAGGACCACTGTACACTTAAGAGACGTAGCTCTTCAGAAGTTACGGTTTCGATAATGAAAATCCTGGTTTGAGCTGAGACTTTGACCTTTGTGTTTACCTCATGATTGAGATGGGTCACTTGATAACTTAAGTATATGTATGGTCATATACCTGGGTAGTGGTTATCCGTTGATTTCATGATCCTTGTGTTTCCTCATGATTGAGATGGGTTACTTGATAACTTAGGTATATGTTTGGGCATATACCTAAGTAGAGGTTATCTGTTGAGATCTTCTTTGTGGTTATCCTTGTTGGTCTTAGTGAGACCTTGAGGGTCTCTGGGTCCCTACTGAGTATCGTTATACTCACCCCTACACGGGCTATGGCCACACCTCGTTGTGTTGGTTGCAGACGACGGGTAGTGCTGACAGAGGCCGAGTGTTCGAGGACTAGATAGTACCCGGAGGTGGACTACACGACAAGTCAATACCTAGAGGTGGACTACATGACGAGTCAGTATCTAGAGGAGGGCTTCATGGCGAGACGACACATGGAGGAGGTTGACGGGCGAGAGCGTTGAGGAGGCTATCTGTACCTACCCTTCAGGTAGGATCCATGGCAGACGATCCAGGAGCTGTTCTATCTATACCTACCCTTCAGGTAGGATCCGAGGAGTACAAACCAGGAGCTGCTTCCTTCTTCCAGCTGTTTTCCTTTTTCTGTTGTACTTTCGTTCAGTTGTAGCTGCACTTTCAGTTGGGTTTGTATTCCGGCCCATTTACTTTTCAACACTTTCTTTTGTACTTAGTGTTTTTCTTCCGCTTGTACTCTGTGGTGTTTTGTTTACTTTTATAAAGGCAATGCCTTCCCAGTTATCAGGATTTACGCCTTTGGTGCTAGTCGCCAGCCCCTGGCCTATGGAAGGCGGGCTTGGGGTAGTCACGGCACGGGCCCCGAGGACGGGTCGTGACACTGATGCTCTAGGTGCACGACGAGGCATCTCTACTTTGGAAGGACTTCAAGAGCCTCTTCTACTCAGAGTTCATTCCATCCACCCTTCGTGTGGTGCGCATCCATGAGTTACTATAGCTGCAGCAGGGCATCATGACAGTAGCCCAGTACTCGGTGAGATTTACCGACCTCTCACGCTACTCCACGGATATGGTTCGAGACCCATTCTTTCAGGGCTAGACCTTTGAGAAGGCACTGAGGCATGATAATAGGGCTTCGATGATCTCCCTCAACATTCTGACGCAGGTAGGAGTACTGGAGAGAGCCCTTCTTATGGAGAGATTCCTTGGTGAGCCTACGCCAGTGGCGAGGCCTACCGTTGGGCGACACGTAGCTGAGTCTTCTACAGCTGGTAGTAGAAAGATGTCGCAGAGGTCCAAGCAGACCAATCCATCTATTGGGAAGCCTCGGGATATTGGTTTGGAGGTGCGGGGCACACGCAATAGATCTAGTCATACAAGAAGCAGGCAGTGCTATGTATGCAGCGGGCAGGGCCACATGGCTCGTGACTACCCGACCCGCCATGCAGAGGAGCAGTAGACGGTTGAGGGACCACCCAGGCAGAGGCAGTTATTTGACTGCGGTGGTTCGCAGGGAGTATGAAGATGGGGTAGAGGAGCTGGCCAAGCAGTGGGTGGTGGGCGATCCTTTGAGGCTCTACCACCACCACCATCATGAGGTCCACCCCGACCACAGGGAGCTGGCGGACAGAGGCAGGCTCAGCTTCAGGCAGTGGAGGCTTACAGCCACGGTGCACCTGAGATGATTTGAGGTACTATATGTGTCTACTCAACCCTTACTCAACCCTGACATATGAGAGAGCCATTATTTTATTGTTGCTGCCCTTTTTCAGAGCTCGGAGATTCCGATGGATTCGTTGGCTCGATCCTTACGGCTAGAGACTCCTACGGGATCAGACTCGATGATTACACACTGGTGTCGGCAGTGTGAGCTTACTCTAGGAGGCAAGAGCTTCGGCTGGGATCTTCCTGTAGCAGCGTCGAGGCCTTACGATGTCATCTTGGGCATGGATTGGTTATCTATAGTCCATGATCAAATTGACTGTATTAGGCACAATGTGCGGTGTGTCCACACAGATGGGATCATGTTCACCTTCACAGGTGATAAGGGAGCCTTTGCAGTGCATGTTGGTCTTACGCAGAGGAGAGGGCAGCCAATCACCCATCAGTTGGCTAGTCTCATCCTAGGAGAAGTTGATGTGCGGAGTCTGAGTTTTCCTGTTGTGGTGGATCAGTATGCGGATGTTTTTCCTGATGACATTCCTGAACTACCTCTTTGAAAGGAGGTAGATTTCTACATTGACATGTACCTCGGGATAGCCTCGATATCTACTCCAGCAAATCGGATGGCTCCCGCTGAGCTTCGTGAGCTGCGGGTACAGCTGAAGGACTTGGAGGGCAAGGGATTCATCCGACCCAGTGTTTCACCCTGGGTTTCTCCAATTTTATTCACCAAGAAGGTGTATGGGAGCTTACGACTATGTTTCAACTACCATCGCCTGAATCAGGTGGCCATAAATAACAAGTATCCACTCTCTAGGATTGATGACCTCTTTGATCAGCTCAAGGGAGAAAGATGGTTCTCGAAGATAGACCTCATGTTAGGCTATCATCAGCTCAAAGTTCAAGACGAGGATGTGCAGAAGACGGCTTTCAGGTGTCGGTATGGCCACTATGAGTTCATTATTATTCCTTTCGGCGTAACCAATGCTCTAGCTGTGTTCATGAGTCTCATGAATAGGATCTTCCAACCTTACCTCGATTGATTTTTTGTAGTCTTCATCGACGACATACTGATTTACTCGACTACTAAAGAGGAGCACGCCTACCACTTGCAGGTTTTACTGGACACACTCTGAGAGCACCAGCATTATGGTAAGCTCTCGAAGTGTCGGTTCTGGATTCGAGAGGTCCACTTCTTGGGGCACGTTATCTCTGAGGTTGGAGTTGCGGTGGATCTTGCGAAGATCAAGGTAGTACTTGCCTGGGAGCCACCCAAGAGTGTGACTGAGGTGCGGAGTTTCCTAGGTCTGGCTGGGTACTATCAGAGATTTATGCCAGACTTCTCCAAAGTTTCAGCACCACTTTCAGCTTTGACGAAGAAGGGGAAACCCTTCGTGTGGTCAGATAGATGTCAGCAGAGATTCCAGGAGATGATACAGAGATTGACCAGTGCACCCATCTTGAGGCTATCGGAGGAGGGAGTAGGGTACGTAGTTTACTATGATGCATTAGGGACCAGACTCGGGTGTATCCTGATGCAGGACTGGGAAGTGATCGCTTATAGTTCACGACAGTTTAGGCAGCATGAGCAGAACTACACTACCCATGACCTGGAGTTAGCAGCACTGGTCTTCACCTTGAAGATATCGCAGCACTATCTGATGGGCGAGAGCTTTACAGTCTACTCTAACCACCAGAGTCTCAGGTACATATTCTCGTATAAGGACCTGAACCTGAGACAGCGGTGATGGCTTGAGTTCCTCCAGGACTATGACTTTGAGATAGTCTATAAACCTGGGAAGGGGAATGTGGTAGCTGATGCTCTTAGTAGAAGATCGGGCATTCAGCTACTTGGAGAGGCGACTGAGCAACTAGCCGCATTGCAGATATCCTTCATGGATAAAGATGGAGTACCCTTTCTATAATCACTCATAGTCACTCCTCCACTACTTTAGTAGGTCAGAGAGGCACAGCGTGGGGATGTTAACTGTGAGGCACGACTCACTCAGATTTCCATAGGGCAGGTGCCTGATGGATTTTCTGAAGGAGCAGAGCATTTCATCCTCTTCAGGGGACATACCATGGTACCAGTTTAACTACAAGTGGAAGTGTTGAGGGAGTTTCACACTTCCCCTATTGTGGTACATCCAGGAGTGGTGAAGATGTACCAGGATATCAGACGACATCACTGGTGGCCAGGTATGAAGAAGGTTGTGGCAGAGTTCGTTTCTCAATGCCTCACTTGCCAGCAGGTGAAGGCGGATCACTAGGTACCGGTAGGCTTGGTGCATCCCTTAGAGGTCCCAAAGTGGAAGTGGAATGGGATATCTATGGAATTCGTGACAGGGCTTCCACGTACTTCCAGAGGACACGACTCCATCTAGGTGATTGTTGACTGACTCACCAAGTCAGCCCACTTCCTACCTATCAGAGAGCAGGGCTCAGTAGAGAGCTTGGGATGCCTCTACGTTCAGGAAATCGTATGGCTTCATGGTGTTCCATTGTCTATCTTCTCCGATTGAGATGCTCACTTTACTTCCTGGCTTTGGAAGGGGTTTGAGGAGGCATTTTGGATGCAGCTATACCTAAGCACCGCCTTTCATCCTCAGATGGATGGCCAGATAGAGAGGACCATTCAGACACTCGAGTACATGCTCCGTGCATGTGTCCTTGACTTTGGTTGTAGCTGAGAGGATCACCTACCTTTTGTGGAGTTTGCATACAACAACATCTACCACTCCACCATCCGGATGGGACCATATGAGGCACTGTATGGCCGACCATGAAAATCACCTCTGTGCTAGACTGACCCTAGGGAGTCAGCACTTATAGGACCAGAGATGGTCCAAGATATGACGGAGAAGGTGTAAATCATCCAGGAGCAGATGAGGACTGCACAGAGAAGACATAAGTCCTATGCTGATAGGAGGCGGAGACCACTGGATTTCAAGGATGGTGACCACGTTTTCTTATGAGTCTCACCTCGACATGGATTACAGATATTCGGCTAGGGCGGAAAGTTATCTCCACGCTTTATCGAACCAGTCTAGGTTCTCAGCAGGGTAGGCGAGGTGGCTTATCGCCTGGCCCTTCCACCTCAGTTGCACCGGGTGCACGACGTCTTCCATGTATCTCAGCTGTGGAGATACGTGCACGACTTGATGCATATCATTGATCATAGGGAGCTGGACCTCGATGACGGTGTGATATTTGCGGAAGTCCCGGTTGAGATCAAGGATCTATAGGAGCGGGTCCTATGTGGACGGTCGATTCCTCTAGGGCGCATTCGTTGGCAGCACGGAAACCTCCAGGAGAGCACATGGGAGCGGGAGGCTCAAATGCATGCATAGTTACCACATTTCTTTCCCTAGTTTATGATGTAGCTTTATGGGGACGTAAATCCCTGAGGTGGGAGTAATGTAAAGACCCGGAAATTTCAAATAAAATTTTTTCTTAAATACTTTGGAATTTTACGAGCCTGTGGCTTCTGACGGAACTTGATTCCGAGGCCCGGTGTTCCTGGAATCAATTTCCGAAGTTTAGCTCGTGTACGTTCAGTAAATGAACGAGCGGGTTTTTTTATCTTTTGAACCGGTGCTCAGAATTGAAATCTAAGGGCACCGATGAATTCACAACTCTGGTAATTTCTTAAGGGGACCTTTACCATAGTTGCGTTTGTGCGGGAGGAGAAGTTAAAAATTGTGGATTAAATAAGAAGTGAATAAAAAATGTGGAACAATTTTTATTCTATATCTAAGTGGTTATATCCTACATGGGGGGTTGGGGTGGGCCCCTAACTACCCATATGAGGATATTTTTGAGGTGGGGCCTACACGATCCCCAACCCTTCACATTCCCTAAAACCCCTTAAACCTCCCATTAAACTCCTTTGTTTAATGTTGACACATCCCTTGAATTTATTTGAGTAACTCTTCTTATCCCCTATCTCCCTCATTAAATCTTACCAACAATTAACTTAATCAATTAGACAACTCATGGTTTAATTAATTAAGTGAATTAGAATTTGAATTTTGTAAATTTGAATGCATGGCATGATTTAATAAAATAAGGAGAAGCCTTATTTTATTTTTGGTTGGCTTGTTGTGTTGAGATTTTGAGAGAGCTCTAGAGTTTTCATGAATGCTTCATCTCCTTTGTTGAAGAACGCCAACTCTCCGACTAAGAACTTCAACTCGGTGACCCTGGATTCTCCATTCCCTTCTTCCTCCGTGACAAGGTGGAGACAGCGACGCGGGATCTCTCCAATGACTTCTCGCCTTATAATCTTCTCTCCATGAAAAAAAGAGGAGACGTCGCTTCCTCCTCAGGCACTCTTCATCATCGCTTACGGAACCTCATCTCGCGACACCATCAACCGCGACGCAGATGTTCGACATCGACTATCGAGGTAGGGGTTAAGTCCAATTTTAATGGATTAAAATTGTGCTTTGGTTTGTCGTTGAACATCTTGTTTACCTCGGTCATTTTCTATCGCTTTACGTGGAGGGCGCGGGACGAACGAACACGGCCCGACGACCCTCCATTGAACTTGTATATTTTATTTAGAATTGGCAAGCAAAGGCGGAGGAGGCACGATGCCGTCGTGCCGTGCCGGGAACGCGACAAAGGAGGCTGGTGCCATCGCGCCGGTTGTACGGGAAGAACCGTGGCCCGCTACACGGGCCGCTTCGGCAGAAGAACCGGCCGTCCCGTCAGCCGGCCGGGTGAAGAGGAGTCGCGGCGCTAGGAGGGCGCCGCGCTAGAGGACCGGTCAGCCCGTCGGCCGGCTGGGCAGAACCGAACTGCAGCACCAGGAGGGCGCCGCACAGAAGAAGAACGGCGGCCTGCCCATGCGGGCCACGTGCGCAGAATACTGACCGGTCTAGATGGCCGGTTTGGGGAAGGGCAGCGCTGCCTGGCGCCGCCTGTGGGGAAAACCAATCCCCCCCCCCACCCCCCAGAACATCTGGGCTTCAGCCGAGCCAGTCGGGCCGCGCCAGGCCGGGCCAAGCCGGGTCGCGCCCCCTTCGGTTCGAGCCGGGCCCCGCTAGGCCGGGTTGGGTCGCGCCAGGCCGGGCCGGGCCGCACCCCCTTCGGTCCGAGTTATGTATATCTTCGGACCAGTCCGACACCCCTACTGGGTCGGACCCGTCAAAGTGGGTCAACCCGACCCGTCTGACCACTGGGCTAAACGGGTCGGGCCCGTTATTCACTTAAACGTGAATAACTTAAGGACCGCGCGTCTGATCGATGCGCCGTCTATGTAACTGGGACTATTTTGATGAGATGGTCCTTTTGTGATACTCTAATTGAGTTTCAGATGAATTTTGATATCATCCGGGTTATAAACGAGCGTATTTCTAACCGGGCCCCTGGGACGAAAAAGTCAATATCTCTCAGACTGGGAGTCTGATTGACGCGCCGTCTGTTGCATTGAATTCCTATTGACGAGACTGAACTTTGGGATACATCAATGCTATACTTCGTCATAGTTGATGTATCAAACCCCTTGGCTCGTGGAGCAGACCCTCCCAGAATCGAGCGTGTTGTGTGAGGGAACCCTAGAGCTGGCTGCGACTACGACAACGATGATGACTGTACTTGGATCCTATGTGTGTTCGGCAGCGTGGATGACTGTACTTGGATTCTCCATGGGTTTGACAGCGATGATGACTGTACTTGGATCCTACGTGGGTTCTCCAATGATGGTTACTGTACTAGGATCCTATGTGGGTTTGGCAGCGACGACTTCTGTACTTGGATCCAATGTGGGTTTCGGTAGGGAGGATGATTCAGAGGCTACATCTATAATCTCCATCCCTCTTCGTGAGTAGTATACCTTTGTGAGTTGAGTATTGTTTTTCAATCATTATCCTCGATGTGATTGACTTTCTTTCTTGCGTGGACTGGGTTGTGCTTTCCTGTGTGGACTAGGTTATTCTTGGGCTCGTGAGTTGGATCTGAAATGGAATTGATGACTTAGTTATATGTATGGGCATATACCTAAGTATAGTTGGTTGTTACCTTGTGTTTGTATCTTTCCTTCATGGTTTATCCTTTGTGGATTCTGGGAGACCTTCGGGGGTCTCAGGGTCCCAACTGAGTATCGTATACTCACCCCAGTACGGGCTATGCTCGTACTATGTTGTGTTGGATACAGACGACAGACATCACTGATCGAGGTGGAGTCTTGTGAAGCGGGACAGTACCTGGCGGTGGACCACTTGGCAGAACGTACACGGAGTGGACGGCCGGACCCGAGGAGCTGAGGAGACCATATGTACCCACCCTTGAGGTGGGATAGCCGGAGGACGACTCGGTGGATTGCTGATTTACTTTTCTTCTATTGTACTTTCTATTAAGTTGTAATATACTTTCATTTGGGTTTGTATTCTGGCCCATTTACTTTTCAGCACTTACTTTGTACTCATCTTACTTAGTTTTTACTTCAGGTTGTGTTCTCTATTGTGTTTGTTTACTTATATAAAGGTAATATCTTCCCTTTTTTAGGGGATTTATGCCTTTGGTGCTAGTTGCTAGCCCCTGGCCTATGGAATTCGGGCTTGGGGTAGTCACGGCATGGGCCCTGAGGACGGCTCGTGACAAAAAAATCTCTATAAAAGCAATAATAACTATTAGTACATGAACATTGAATTCATTTAATATAATTTAATTATATTCAATTTAATGTCACAGCACTTCCCAATTTAATCACAACTATATAAAATGGGATTCACTTACTAGACCTATATCTTTACTTTATAATCAACATAACCTCACATTAGTATATTCTGTAATATTTAGGTCCTTATATTGGATCACAATGGCCCTATCTGTGTCATAATTGGTCTCTCATGTCCACACCACACTCAAGGTTCTAATAACACCATTTCTTTACCAAGATCATGAAATCTACACTAGTTCTCAACTATGAACTCTATCCTAACTCTCAAGTAAAGTTATGATATCACTATATCATGACTGGTACCAATTTGAACCCATTTTAGAATGGTAAAAAATTTATGTTTGTGTAACACCCATAGATTTTAATATGAATTTACTAATAAATAAATATTCTGTTGAAAAGGTTGTTTTGAACAAAACCCCAAACTAAAATTAAATTCAATACATTTTATTGATATTAAATAATAAAATTTAAGATATACATTAATACATCATGAGAATAAATATGAAAAATCATTAATAAAAGTATAAGAGGAATAAATCCACAAGTAAATAAAAAAGACCACAAACATGAAATTCATTTTCTCATGGTTTCCAATAATGATCATAACTTTTATTTAAAGAATTGAAATATATAAAAACATTATAAATACAATAAAAAAATTGAGAATAAATTAAATGAATATGATGAATGATCTATTAGAATATTTTAATATAAAAATATTTATTCATTATATATTATTTTTAAAGAATGATTTGATGTGTTCAAATAGATATTCTTATACTAATGGATTGATAAAATTGATTAGCTTGAATAAAAATAATGTGATATGATTAAATTCATTTAATGTTAAAAGGAATAACATTTAATGAATTTTTACATTATTTGGGGTATTTTTGTGTTAATAATTAAATTTGAAATACCCTAGACAAGAACCACTAATTGATGTCTTTTTCTGGGGGATATTGGGATCTTATGAGTGCATCCCCATATTCTAAAGTTTACCAAATAGTATCAAGGGATTAAGGTGGTATGGTGGGGAGACTATAACATGGTATTAGAGTGAACAACATAGTAGAAAATAATAAAACATCAATAAAAAATAGTAAACATCCATCATAGTATATATATAATCAATAAAACTAATCAATAACAAATAAATGAAAAGAAAGTAGTTATACTGACACAGTCATTCCCATATCCAACAACTTATATCCCACAAGATAGGTCACATATGTAAATAAATAAAATAAAAATAATAAACATGAGGCTCTAATTCCATCCATAAGTCTCACCTCATCCTTGTCTCTAAATCTATATGATTTATCTTTCTGGGTCAAGCTACCCCACACCTCTACATAACTTGGACTCATGATGAGTGGTGTCTTCTTGAGTACCCAAGTTACATTGTCATCCAAGAAGGGAGTGATTAGAATTTAGTACGGTAGCATCAATGGGGTCCCTTACATAACCAAAAAAGAAATGTGTGTGCATGTGATATGATCGAAAAATGAAAAATATGTACAATTTTGAGGAATAAATAAATAACTATACTCACTCCTAAAGTTATAATGTGGCACTCAAGATCAACTATACCATCTTTAATCACTGTATGAGTGTCTCTCAAAACATCACATGACCATTCCACAAAGAAGTAATCCATACAACCATATAGTAGTAGATGAAAGTATTGATTCCTAAAGGGATTAACCAAAGAAATCCATATCATACTAGAAATACAGCATAATCCTAGGTGTATTTCCATAGGTAATCTAATAGCATCATTAGGAATGCAATCAATTCATAGGGGGATATCCTTAGGAAATCCATAATAAATAAGGCATAATCACAACATATGAGTTCATAAATTGGGAATCCTAATATCATCAACAAAACTCATCACATCACAAGTAATATCCTAGGAATCCCATATATATTAGGTTAATCCACTAGATTTCATTGGGTATCCTAAGAATCCCATAATTTCAGACCCATCTAAGCATCATAGGAAATATCCTAGGAATTCCATTTAGGAAACCTCAAAATAACAACTAATATCACGAGAAATACAAATCAGAATTTAATTTGAATCCATTGTAACATCCTAGGAATTCCTCATATGAGTCATATCTTCTATATTCTGGTAAGAATCCTAGGCATCCTATATATCAGGCTCCAAGGCCCGGCCATAAGAAGTAACTAAGAATCCCAATAGTATCAAGCATAACACTGATCCCTAGGTGTTAATCCTAGGATATCCATTCCTAAGGTCTTAATGGGAGTGTATCCATCCTATAATATCTCACACCATAGTTACCATAACCTCAATAGACTCACACCATCGATTTAGGTTCTAAAGTGAAACTCAAAATTGAATCTATCTATCTATCATCAATACCCATCTCTAGGGTCATTGTCATATTGGGGAACCCACCAAGGCCCCTTGGGTCACACCATATATCAAACACCCTATTGGGGATCCCTACTATCAATATCATCTCTTAGGTCAACACTCATGCATTAGAGGGTCAGACATTCCTTAACATCTTCGTAATAAAAACACAACCTCATTGACCCCATTCAGAATCTTGAGTATGTGTCACCCAAGGCATATAAACTCAAGACTATCCTCTTTCCAATCCACCATAGTTAGGTCCTTACACACACATCATATCCATAATCTGCCTAGGGTATTCCAACATGGGAACTCATGTACTAGTGGGGGAGGAACACTTGACCCATGATCACCTAAAATAACCCTTAGGATATAAATCATCTCACTACTCCATCATGAATTACATGGGATAATCATCCCTGTCTAACACTTTCCTCTATAAGGAGTTGTATAAGGATTCTATACTAGATTGAATTATTTATAATCACCTCATTTATTTTATACCCCTTAGTTTTAAAGTGTCAATAGGCATATATTTATAATCATGTCCTTAACCATTTGGTATAGAGGAATCAGACCAGTTAACAAGGGTCTATCATGGAAAGAATTTTGTTTAGTCCATTCTTAAGCATTAAATTTTGAGGAAATAAATCATCTAATAAAAGATAAATCATCCTTAAATACTTGATTGTATATCACATGTATATATAAAAATAAACAATCCAAATGTAATGTTCAAGGGACCACCTACCGAATTAATGGAGTTCTTCCATTTAAATCATCTCAAAAACTCTCACCCAAGTTTATTCATACTCATCCAACTACTAAAATACATTACCCATACTCATAAGTTAATATCTCATTCAAACATATCTAAATTAATTAATTATATCAAATTATAATTAATTATTTGATTTAAATTTAATTTTATAATTTAATGGGATTAGGAATAATCTTTGAAAAAACACAGAGTTGTATCATTGCACTGAAACTACAACCAACCCACTATAGAATATATATATTGTATTCCCAATATTATCCTAGTAATAATACATTAGAATAACCAATATTAATATATCTAATTTAATTTAATTTTTGGAAAAAAACCTTAAAAAATTTATTGGGTGACATTCCTTGGTTGAAATGTCACACAATGTCATGGGATTATCCTATCAGAAAGTACTCTATACAAGGCACAAAAAAGGCTCATAATATTAGGAAATTTTCTCCATGATCTAGTGTAACATTAAATGAAATCCTAAGCTATTCCAAACCAATAATTAATGTGGGAATAAGAGGAGAAAAAATAGAATGATGTGCAAATATCACACCTTGAATGTTGACGAATTGCCATCCAAAATACCCAAAATAGAAGTATATTTTAATGATAAGGAGGTAGGGACTCTAACAGACCTTTTCTGGTATAAATGAAAAATATATACAGGGATGAAGGGTCTAAAATCACTAATACCCTAAGAGGTACAAAATAGTAAAGCTAAAAAAATTACACACCTGGACTGGGAAATATGGCATGCCCCACACTATGGTGCACCTCTAGGAATATTCTAAGGAACGTGAGAAAAAATTGAACTTTAGAGAGTCCCTCAACTTTAAATTTCCACCATTTCAATACCCACCATGGAATGCAACCCATTTGGGTTCTACCCACCATTACCCATAAGGGAAACCTCCCAATAAACACACTTTCCAAAATATCCAAAGGCCAAAATACCTCATTGTTTAACACAAGGGTATCTCCTCTCAAACCACAATATGAACCCTAATGTGGCGCTTATATTATTTATTAGAAATTCCCACAATAAACAAAAAATTGTGTAAATTATTTTCTTTTTATCACAAGAAATCCACCACAACAACCATCCCTAGTGTTTTGCTTACTGTGAGCCCCCCCTGGGGCCACACCCATGACACCAAGGTACTTGGAAATCCAAAATATCTAGAAATATGGGTGTGGTATCACTAGTTGTTTCTTATAGGGAGACCCATAAGGCGACATGGAATCATGAAGGGAAAACCCCCAAAATTTCCAACTCTAAGGAACTAAATGTGGTGTAATTTCTAAAGAACCGTGCACAACCAAAACACCAGGGAAATATTCTCACACAAGAGTGGAGACATCCACTAAAGTGAGCTCTATTAAATGGTGTACCACTTAGTTGATCACCTATATAAAAAGAAACTATAGGTCCACATTGTCTCTCTTTTCCATCCACGTGATCACCGAAATCACCACTCAGGCCTCAATACATGTCTAAAATGTTCTTCTTGAGATGTTATAATTATTAGAATCTCAATCCAAATCCCAATTCCCAATACTAACCCCTCACTAACACTAAAAATTAAAATTCCTTCTAAATTTTACTTCTCACAAAAGTTAATGCCTTTACAAAATCCCCACCATAATACTTCTTATCCTTGGGTATTCTCAATGATCCTTAACCATTCATCATGAAATATCTCAGTAATCATTTCATAACTATCTCATCATGTTTTAATATGGAATCAAATTCAGGATTTTTTTGTGAAACACCAAATATAATATGTTATATTATTTCAAAACTAATCCTCTTCACATTTCCATTATCAAAACACTAAGATAATTCTTACCCATTCCCATTTATTCAAAGAAAATATAATATCATCAACTAATTAATTCCTAAGATCATGGTGATCCCTCACCATAATATTCATCTTTTAAAGGGATATTCCAATCCATGTTTCTTTCCACTGTTTAAATAACCTCCTAAAACACATTATATGTGGTTCATCAACTCACTCATATTTTATTCCAAATCACTCCACCAAATATCACTTAAAAACTCTATTTAGCCCTTATATTGTTGACCATTCTTTAAAACACTCAACCACACTCACTGAAATTATATATCATCACCTGATCATGTTGGCTAAATCCAACAGTAATTTTAAGATCACTTAAGAGACACACTAAGGTTTAAAGATAAAATTTAATTTAATTTCATGGTTCAATCCTCAACTGACCAAATCATACTCCATGCTCTCACTCCAAGAATCAAGAAATCATTGATCCAACTCACTCAGATCACATAAGAACTAAATCGAGCCTGATTATAAAAGACACACTTCATCCAATATCATATTTTAAACCTAAATCTTGTATTCACCATATAACCAATTAAAATCAAATTCAAATGCTCACTAATATCCGAATGACAACTTGACTATCCAATGAATTGTATTATCACACCTATGACCCTACTAACATGTGGATTATTCCTATGTAGATTATTATCCTCCACCACTACACATGATGACTAGTTGTTTTCATCCACGTCATAACTTAGTGCTCGCATGAAATATAATACACTATCTGTTCCCAACCTAGTAGGAATGTGATCCTAAAAACAAGATGAATTTTCATCTATAATGAGGGCCACACCCTCTACAACCAATGTTATACTCCCCACTATAAATATATTCTTATACCTATACTCAATTAAAACCTCAAAAAGTTTTATCATCTTGTGTGTTTAAATTCACTTGATCCATACCCATTCATTCTATCAACCTGACTAAGATCAAACCAAAATTAATCCTATCCACATACCCAATCCATTTCTTCTATATTATTAACCTAAGAGGAAAATTTATTATTTACATCAAATACCATATGAAAATAATCAAATAATCATTTCATAACTTAGTTGGTCCTCATGTTTCACATAGATTCACATCGATCCATCTCAATTTCATCTGAATAAAATTGGTGTGTGATCCAATAATACCTATTTGTAGAACCTTATTTATGGTACCATGTGTCTCATGCCATAAATTCTAGGTTTATGATCCTAAATATGGAACATTCTAATAGAATTCCAATCTAATCTCTCTAGAATCACCATCAGAAGTCCTCTTTAAAATCATCAATTTCACCAATTCCATGGTCGATTGCATGATCGCCTATCAACTTGATCAATATTCTAAAACCACAAGTATCTACTCATGATATATACATCCTAGATCCTACCATCTAGGATCATAATATAATATCTCATAAAAACCATAACTAAAATTAATTGGGGCATTCTTCGCACTAATTATTCCCTCTGAACCCAAACATTGATACTAAATCACCTCAAGTGATTTACATTAAGAAAGCCTAAGCCATCACCATGCCTATATCATATACCTAGTATCACCTCATGTGAATTGATCTCATAACCTAAATAAGATATCAATTCTTCCCATCTCTAAGGTACTCACATACATGGGCTAACCACTCTCTCGGGTTACCCTCATATATCACATCTCATCTCAATAATAGTAGGAAAACATATTTATACTAAATCATGACACTTGACACACTATCATCTTGAGATGCCTTCCATAGGAAACTGAATCACCCACTTGGATTGTAACCCATGTCTCCCATAGGTTTCAAATCATAGAGAAACTTGTCTACTCATGTCTCACCATCATAAGAAAACTCATCTGACAAAACACCCATCTATAGGGTTTTCATCTACACATATAAGGAATCATAGGCCAAATCATCAACCAACTAGGGAACTAATACTCATCAAGCATTTATATCTGAGACTACCCCACTAAGACCATGATGTCATCTCAAAGCACATCTATATGATGAAATATTACCATTACAATCTATGTATAATAATGCATAATCAAATGTATTGGTTAATTAGAAAACCACTAAGAAGTTATATGGGATAGCATCATATAGTTTGTTGTTAAAACTTTAAATATCCAACCCTATTTTATTTTCCAAACTTGTATCATAACTACCATAAGATGTTGATCACAATGGAATCTGACACTTGTATCATTCTTCTAAGGGTCACTATACATTCCTTATAAGAGGTATTATCAAGTAATCATCATCACAAAGAATCCCCCAATAGAATAAACATGACCTAACATCAGAAGAAATATATTATTGTTAAGTTGATTATAATTCCACCAATAAGTTATATATTAAAACTACATATAATTTATTGTTGAAACTTTAAATAGTTGAAAATTATTTGTTAGTGATATCAGTAATAATTAATAATGTGTATGAAATTTGAATCATACATTCTAATAATGATTCATGTACACATCCTCTAGTCAAAAAATAAGAGCCAAAAGTCCTAAATTATAATTCAAAAACTCAAGTTTTTTATTCTATGAGAAATCATATAGCCTAAAAATTTAAAACCAAGAACAAAAATCCAAGATACTTGGTAAACAATAATACTCATAGGAAATGTTATTCTTGAGCACCCATTTGACATCCATCACAATCTTTAAAAAATTCCAATATCACTAGTCTACTATATCTAAAAACAATAAGAAAAAAATCTGATACCACTTTAAAACATCCCAACCCTGGACTACTATCAGTTTCCTAGACGAAAATCTATTAGGGCCACTGTTACACCTCCCTATATTCCATGAACTTTCAACTAGTATCATTGGTCTAGTTTGGTACTGTGGGGAGATTATACCCCCATATTTGAGAGTAAATACAACCGAAAATAACCAATAATCAATCAATGAAACAAAATACACATTAGGATATATTTTCAGTCTCGTTCCTTGCCTTATCCCAATATATAAATTAATATGAGTTATCCCACATTATCAAATTACCTTAGGCCATTTCCTAACCTTTACATAATATTAGTAAAGTCATCTTGGGTACCCAAGTTCTATGGTTGTGTGAGTATGGTGCGTGTACAATTTTGTAAGGCACCACTAACAAGGATCCATACAAAACAAAAAAAATCCATGTATGTGCCTGTGATATTCTTAGAAAATAAATAAATAAATATAGTGTGTAAGAATAAAAAATAACAACGATATATCCTCAAGTTCTAATTTGACACATGGGATACACTATATCTTATTTAGATAGTGCCAAGGTGTCTCTAATCACATCAAATAATCACGCAAACTATTACTATTCTCAATGAATATATAACAGAAAATGAAATCATGAATTCATAGGGGGTGACCCTTGTAAATATGGATTACACTAAGAATACAACCGATTCCAAGGGGGATGAACCTAGTCAATCCATAATAAATACTGAATACTCATGGATTCAATTTCATAACCTGGAGTACCAAAGTCTTCAATAAAACTCTTTGAATCCTAATAGGTGTCCTAGGAATCCCATAAATATCAGGTGTGTTCATTAGATATAATGGAGTACCCTAGGATTTAAATAATATTAGGACCAATGTTGTACCCTAGAGAATATCCTAGACCTCCCATCTAGGGAACCACTAAATCCCTAATAATAACCAAGTAATTTCAAATTGGCATGAAATCTAGTTATCGTGTATAATCCTGGTAAATACACATAAAAGGAATATCCTCTATATCATGTTAAGAATAATAAACATCTTATATATTATGATCTAAGGCTATATCTTGGGGAGTAACTAGGAAACCCAATAGTATCATGCATAATGCCGATTCCTATGATGTAATCCTAGGTCATCCATTTATAATATATTGAGGGAATTTATTCCATCCCATAATATATCACATTATATTTATCACAGCCTTAATAGGATCAAACCATCAATTTAGGTTCTAAAGTGATACATGAAATTGAGTCCATTTGTGTGTCGTCGCAACCCCTCTCTATGGTCAATGTCATATCAGGGCACCCAATGAGTCCTCCAAGTTAACACCATAACTTAGACACCATATATGGTATCCTCTCTTTGAATCACAATTTTCAGTTCATCCATCATCACTCATGTTCCCTAATATCCCTTGATATTATCGAAATCAAAACATGAACTTAATAGCCTCATATAGAATTTATAATCGGTGTTATACACAGAAGATAGGATCAATCCCAACACCTTTCCAATTCACCCTATTTCGTTCCTCACGCACCCATCATATCAATAATTTATATAGGGTGTACCCACTAGGGTACTCATGTACAAGTCGTGGAGGAATAATTCCCCCATGATCATCTCAAATAGCCCTTAGGCTATAAGGAAACTCACAGCTCCACCATGGCATATATGGGCTAATGATCCCAATCCAATACTCTTCTCTAAAAAGAGGTATTTAAGTCTCCCACACAAAGGTAACTACATTACATTCACTTCATTTATTTTATACCCATTATGTTATAAATTTCATAAGGAATGCATTTATAATCAAGGAATCATTTATAGATAAAAAATGCATCAAGCCAGTGAAAAGGGGTCCATTATAGCCCTTGGAACTTTGTTTAATCCATTATTAAGTATTAAATTTTAAAGAAAAATGTTATTTAAAAAACTAGAAATCTTAGGTGATGATAATACATATCACATTCATATAAAAAACTTCAAAAAAAAGTTACGAATAAGGGACTACTTACCTTATTAATGAAATTATTCACTTTAGAGCTGGTTGATAACTCTGTCCCCAGATTTTCCAAGATCACCAAAGTCCAAACAGACATTTTCTATCTTCATTAGGCCCTATCTAACACCAAAAAAATCCAAATTAATTGATTGTAATAAAATTATAATTAATTAAACAATTTTACAATAATTTTACAATTTAATGTAATAAGAAATGATCACTGAATAACTCACCGAGTGACCTCATCACCTAGAAACCATGACTAAACATCCATAAGTAGTTCATGGTATAATCTTGACACTATCATTGGAAAAAAAACTAATCCATTGACACCAATATAATTTAAAATTTAATTTAATTTATAAAAAGTATGTAATAAAATTCACATTGTGACATACCCAAATCCAAATTGCTGAAATATATTATGATCATCATCTTAGGATATTCTCTAATAAATACTCAGTAAATCTTCATTATATCAATATTATTCCACCATTATTTGGTGGAATATTCAAAAAACCTAAATCCACACCACATAAAAAAATAAGTTGGAGAACAAGAGAGGGAAAATGAAAGGAAGAAAGGATATCTCATGTTAAACATCAAATAGTCACCATAGAAAGTACAAAAAATCCAAGGATACGTGAAGGATAAGGAGGGAGGACTCCAATATCCTTCCTCTAATCTGAATGCATAAGAGTGTTTTGGAGAAAGAATCCATAACCCCTAATAATTAAAGGGGGGAATGGTAAAACCAAAAACATTTACACACCTGGACATGGAACCATGAAATGAAAAATGGAATGAACTACATCATGGTGTACATACTGGTATTCCCTAAGGACCCCAATATACTGCGGACTATGATGAGGCCCTCACCCCTTATTGTTTTATATTCATCACCCATCATGACATAAACCATGCTTTGGTACTTCTCATATGTTTTTCATTGGTGAAACCTCCTATCCAACATTAAAGGAGAAATGTTCAATGTCTCAAACCCCTCAAAATTTTATATAGTGGTTACACCCTCATATAATAGCATGCACCACTGTATAGAGTTGTTTCTGGTTCATCAAAATGCCCATAAGAAGCACACCAGGGTATATGAGACACTATTTCAACCCCTAAAATACCTAGCATAGAAACCATCATGAGTGTTTCACTATCTAAGAACCCACCAGTGCCACAACCCAGATCCCAAAACTCTATTTTATCCAAAACACCGAACACCACAGTTAAGGCCTCCAATGCCATTTCCTATAGGGATATCCAATAGGCCCCATAGGCTTACCTAAGAAAAAACACCCATAAACAAACCAAAATCCATGGAACTATGACATGGTGGGGTTTCCCAGGAACTAATACAAGAAAAAAAACCCAAAACCCATGCTCACTCAGGTGTAGAATCCTCTACCACTATGAGATACACACTGTGGTGCTCCCCATGGTGGAGCACCTATAGAAAAAACAATAATAGGTCCACCCATTCTCACTCCACCAAGAACCCAAGCACCTAAAACACCTCCTAATCCTTGATAAACATCTAAAAACAACTCATTTAGATGTTCCCAATCTTCCTATATCAATACAAAACCAACCTCCCATAATGAAATCCTCACCAACATTAAAAATTCAAATTCATTTTGAATTTAACATCTTTAAAATGAGTAGGTATTTAAAAATTGATAATTATTGAAGAATTATTTTAATTAAATTTATTATTTAAATATAAAATCTAATAAATTACTGTCAATATAATGATTAATATTTTGTAATTAATAAAAATAAATATATATGTTGGCTTAAAAATATATTCTTGTAGAAACTATGTTTATACATTACACATTTTTTATTTTAAAATTAATTTTTATCACTTTTATAAATTGAACCCAATAAAATAGTTTTCATATTTTTAATCTACATATCAAAATAATTAAATAATTTCAATTTAATATTTATTAATAAAAATAAGTTATCGATATAAAACTTATTTTTCAAGGTAAAGGCTAAAATAATGTAAAAATAATAATTTAAAAGAAAAGATAATAAAATATCAAAAAACCATATCTCTTAATGGACAGATGAGGGAATTATAGACATAAAATTATCTTATCTTCAATAATATTCAATTTTAGATAAACTTACCATGATTATGACATTCCTTTATATTAAAATTTTGTATTTAAAAATATACCACCCATTATAAATTATAAAAGAACCCATGCACTTCCCTTTATAATATATGATTAAAATTAAAATTAACAACTATAATATACCATATTAATTTCTATAATAATTCATTCACATATTTTTTATCACTTTGTCTCAACAAGATTACCCAAATCCTTCAAAACTAATAAGGAATCTAAGAGAATATATGATTTCTTCTTTGTAAGTAATGACTTTTTATCCTTATTTTTCATAGATATTCTTCATCCAACTATTCTTAAATAAATTTTAACCCTTTTATTATTATTTTTTCAATAATTTTTCTAATGTAAAAGTGATATTTTTAATATAAAATAACCATTACTTACTCATTAAGTTAATTTAAATGGGTAATTAATGGCCTCTTATACTTATTTTTCATAAACCTTCATAATATACCTATTCTTAAAAAAATTACCTATTAAATAATTATTTTTTAAAATCATTAATCTCATTTAAAATTGATTTTATTACTATAAAATAACATGTTCTTACACATTTATTGATTTTAACTTGTTCTTTTTGGGGTACATTTTACCACCTACATAAAAAATGTTATAAAATTTAAATCCCAAATGAATAGGGAAAATTAAATATTGGTAACATTTTGAAAAATAGGATTAATTCAATATGTTTTCATAATTATTTAATTTTAATATTCTAAAGTAAATTAACGAATTTTTTTAATTGTTTTGTTAATTCAATAATCATTAAAAATAAAATTTTTAAGTGTTCCATGAAAACTGTCGGTATAAGTTCCATGAAATGACTATGAGACTCCAAAAATATATCAAAAACATATATAAATAAACATTAAAATTATGGAGGTGATGAAACTATGACTAAGAAGTAAGAATCAGAACCACCAAATAGAATCATGCATGTAAATCAGAACAATTGACACCCAAATATTAATTTTAACAAAGAATGATTAATGAATGAGTACTAAAAATAATAAATAAGTGATATAAAGAAAAATAAATATGAATAAGTTTATTATAAATTTAAATAATTAAGATAACATTATTATACAATTATTTTTAATATGTATGTCCTAGAAAAAGTCTGAGGTAAGGGTTTTCTCATCTCAGTTTCCCTTCAATGTGATTTGATTCATATTCACCCCTTGTTTAATTTTATATGGTTCATATACTAACAAGAAATTTATTTTTTAATATTTTTAATTATATTAAAGTTATTTAAAAATCCATATAAGGTACTATATTTCAAGTTATTTTATTTTAATAATTACCAATCTGTAAGAATTTATTTTCTAATTTCACTTTAAATTCAATATTGTTTATATATAAATATATATTTGAGGCAATAAAATGTAAATTTACTATATAAAATCATTTATTTTATTCTACACTGGTTATTTTGGGGTTTTACATGCCTTCATACAATTTTATCTCTCATTGGTTCAAAATTCATTCGAAAGGATATTTGTAAGTAGAGATGACATTTTGTTTTGTCAGAAATATTCCCCCTCTGTAACGACCCGAAATTTTGAATAAATATTGTTTCCTAATTTTGTGTGTTATTTTATTTTATTTTTATACTCAACAAAAATGTTTCATTTGATAACATGAGTATAATTAAAATGAGACCATTGGGTTTTGACTGTTATATGACCATTGGTCAAAATGACCACTGGAAACTAAACGTTTTGATTATTGCCTCTAAATACAAGTAATATTTGTTAATTATTATAGAAAAAAGATTCGATGGCCTCACCCAGTAGTCTTGGACCGATCGAAGCCCATCTAACAGAACTTGGGAAGGAGGTAGCACCACTGGGCTTTGCTCTGGACCAAACCCAAGCCGAACTTCATCGTGTGAAGCTAGAACGGAATCGCCTTTGCGAGAAGTTCAAACTAATAGAAATTACTACTCGTGCGATGTTAGCTGAGCCTCCCTCAGATTCTCTCACCTTAGCACACCTTACACTTAGGTCCTATGCTGGTGTGATAAGGGGATATGTAAGGAGACCGTAACTGCCTTGTGTAATCCTTTGTTTTAAATAAAAATTGGGATTTCTTCTTATGATGAAGTTTATGAATTTTCAAATGTCTGGATAAATATAGTATGCATATTTTTGATGAATTTTAGAAAAAGGATATTTTAAAAATGGTTTTTTAAACTTTAAATAATTAAAAATGTGTAATGATTTTCGAAAAATGGTCTTCTACAATTATGTTCAGTACGAAATTTAGAGTCTATTAAGATCAACTTAATTTTTGATGAATAGTAAAATATGAATAGTGATTTTACTATTAGGATTAGTAATGTGTCCAAATGGATTAGTAATCTCACTTAAAGAAGGTATTAATATAATCTAGGCACCTTGATTAAGTAATGTGATTCAATAAAATGGTTAAATAACGATTTCATAAATTATTATTCATGTATTAGTTTTTTCGGGTGAATAGTGTTTTTTAATTAAAAATTTAATTAAAAATATATAAAAAATTATTTTTATAAAACGGATTTCATTTTTGAACTCAGAGCACCGATATTATGCTATGGTAATTTTTATGGTTTTTTCTGAAAAAATGAATTTTCGGTGAATAGTGTTTTATTTAAAAATTAAATAAAAAATATTTAGAAAATTATTTTTATAAAATGGAGTTCATATTTGTAATCAAAGCGTTGATATTTGGTTAAGGTGAAATTTTGGGATTATTCTGAGAAAGTTGAATTTTCGATGAATAGTGAAAATACAGTTTTTAAGTTACGGGTGTCTAATGACATCATTAAATGATGTATTAATTATGTAATCAATATGGTCGACTTATGAATAGTAAGATAAGGTATGAGGTGTCCCAAGTGGCCAATACCATGGGAAAATACCATGGGAAAGCCCATGGTTTTGCCAAAACCACTAATGAGGTGTCCCTTGGCCATTAATGCCTTGTCCCCTCACTTTCCCTATAAATATCAAGCCATCCTATCATCCATTCGACTCCCCACTCTCCCCCAACGAAGTTCTGGTCTCATTACCTCCCAAGGAGTCCTCCCATGGTTCCCCCAAGCCCTCAAGTTCCCAACCTTTGAGTTTTAAGAGTTAGGTTTTAAGGTAAGGGATCTGACCTCTCTCTTTCATTTCAAGTAATCTCTTTTATGTCATTCCTTTTATGCTACATGTTCTTATGTTTGAGTATGTTCTTTTATACTCCTCTTACTGCCCTTTTTATGTTCATATAATGAGAGATCCCCTCTTACTCTCATTATTTCGTTTTATGAAGTTGTAAGTGGCGCTGTTAGGCTGCCGAATTTTTTGTAACGGATTCTTTCTCCCTTCTCATTTTTCAAGATCTATTTTCATATAAATTATTTCAAGTTCCTTTTTATTATTTTGGGGTATGATCTCTAAATTTATCATACTGATCTTTTATGATCATATGATGAGAGACCCCATTTGATCTCTTCAATTCAGTATTTTGAAGTTTTAAGTGGCGACGTTAGGCTGTCGAATTTTTAAGTGGTTCTTCACCCTTCACTTTTTGAAGTTCTACTTTCATGACAATTCTTTCAAGTTCCTTTTTGTTATGTTGGGGTATGATCTCTATATCTATCATACTAGACTCTTATTTTCATATGATGAGAGACCCCATTTTATCTCTTCAATTCAGTATTTTGAAGTTTTAAGTGGCGCCGTTAGGCTGCCGAATTTTTTTAGGGGATTCTTTCACCCTTCTCATTCTTTTCAAAGTTCTACTTTCATGTCAAGTCTTTCAAGTTCCTTTTTAATTATGTTGGGGAATTATCTCTATATCTATCATACTGAACTCTTATGTTATTATGATGAGAGACCCTATTTGATCTCATCAATTCATTTTTGTTGAAGTTTAAGTGACACCGTTAGGTTGCCGAATTTTTAAGGGATTCTTTCACCCTTCTCATTTTCAAGTTCTATTTTCTTATCAAATATTTCAAGTTAATTTATTTTGGGGTATGATATCTATATCTATCATACTGATCATTTATTTTCATATTATGAGATACCCTTTTTGATCTCGTCAATTCATTTTTGTTGAAGTTTAAGTGGCGTCGTTAGGCTGTCGAATTTTTATAAGAGAAATCTTATTTTTTTGTCTTCCTTTCAAGTTCTTCATTTCATATAGTATATTTTCAAATTTCCTTACCATGTTATTAAATCCCTTATATTCTGTCCCCCTACTGTTTTATGGATCATTTATGAGTGGGTGACCCATGTCCCCTCTCTTTTCAATGTTTTCTAAAACCTTGTAACATTGTCGTTATGCTACAGAATTTTCGTCTCAAAATGCCTCTCTCCTTTCTCAAAATTATTTTATGTTATCAAGTGAATACTCAAAGCTCTTATTTATACAAGGGTATTCACATATATATCAAAATTCTCTATTTTAAATTCGGGGATTTACATACATGAAACCCTCTCTCCCCTTCCGTGGTTTTAATGTGACGTAAAGATCATGTCTTTAAAGCAGTTTTTAAAATGTTATGATTATGAAATGAAACCCATTTATTTTATGCTATATGGGTTATTTATGAAATGTTTGATGATGATATATGTGGATCACATGATAATAAAGTAAAATTTAAGGGTGCGCCCTGATAGTGCTCCAATGCATTAGGTAATGATGTAACCACTAGATATTACCATTTTCACGATACCTTGGTGAATAACCTTGGTAATTTTCAAACGACACCTTGGGGATGGACCTTGGTGATATGTTCATGATTTTTTATGTTAAATGATGTAGCCACATCTTCAAGTTATGAAAATTTTATTTTTATTATGATATGCCTCATGATTTCATTCTCATGCCTTAAAGTTCTTTTCATGACCTTATTGAAGTATCTCAAGTTCACATGTAAAATGTTTCTCTTGTTTCCCTTACTGGGCTTTTTGCTCACCCTTTCTTTTGATGTATGTCCCCAGGTTATGTGATTTAGTAATTAACCTAGGATTAACATGAGGAGAAGCCTTTCAAGTGTTTTAGAATAATATTTTATGTTTTCATGTTTAAAGATCCTGGTTTCCAAGACACTAAACCTTAAAGATCCTCGGTTTTGTAAAATGTAATGAAAGTTTATGTGATAAAAAGGGTGGAATGCTATAGTTGGTATCAAAGGATGGTTTAGTTATTTGTGAAAATTAGGATATGAAAACTCTAGGAAGAACCCTATAGAAAAGTTAAAAAAATAGGAAATCTTCCTGGTATTTTGGTGAGTATTGAGTAAGGGGTTGCCAAGCAAATACATCCCTGTCTGGATACGAGCTGGTAGAGGTGGCTCTGGCACAGATGTACATAGGGGTAAAACCCGAAAACACCGCTTTGAGCTAGACTCGAACGGGAACTGGTACACGACAACGGGCCTTGCTGCACTCTTGGTTACGACACTCCCGGGGGATATGCTTTGGTAAATTCATAAGCTTAGTATGAACCATTGTTAAAGGAACAAAGATAAAATAAAATAAAGATTCACATAAGAATATATGATCATGGATAACCTAGATGGGAACCTAGGGGATCACAAGTTAGGGTATACTTTTCTTCTACAAGTTATCCTTATATGCTTTCAGTTCCTTTTCATGATTATTGGCTAAGTACTTAATCCCCTAATTATGATTTCTCTTCTTATTTAATGGTGGGAAATGGAAGAACATGTCCCAACAACCAATGTGATAGGAAATGCGACGATTGTTGTATTAATATGACAGGGATGATTAGGGGATTAAAATATGATTATTATTTCGGAAGACATTCACTATTTTGGGGACCCTATATGATCGAGGTAAATAGATTACTATAGTATTTTCATTGAGGAGTAAGGTTGACTTATATTTTGAAGAATCGATGAATTTAAGGTGGAATTATAGTAATTTAGGTTACTTATGGGAATGATTAACCTATCTTGGGTAAAATATTTTTAGGTTAGATACTTTAGTTATAAGATGTTAGGAGTGGTTGATGTTGTTTAGAGATGAACAATGTAGTTTATTTTGGAAGATTATGTTATCAAATCCTTCTTGTATTTGGGTTTCAATATTAGTTTGGTTTATTTTGAGGAATTTTAAGGACCGTTATTTATGGAATGGACTATGATGAACTTTGGGTAGTACCATGGAACTTTGAAGATTTAAAAGTAGTTTCCATTCCTATGGGATTATTTCTTTTTGAAGAGTTGTTTTACCTTACCCATTCTGTTTTTGGGATAATGTTTAAAGATAGAAGAAATAGATAGTTAATCTTTTGTGGATTATGAATATTATTCTTGTGTTTTGATGATACCAAGTAGTTTTGAATGCTCATAGTTTGGAGAAAAGATTAGTTTTGGGTAGAAACTTATTAAAGGATGAAACTCTACATGAAGATAGGTATATTTTCTTATGTTTTTGTTTTATGTTGTAAATGAATTCCTAAAAATTATGAAAAGGAACATAAAACAAAAACGTTGTTGGTTTACGTTTCCTACTTGGTAATCAAAGACCATATACACACATCATAAGTTTGGGATTTTCTTATGGTTAACGTTCTCCTAATCATGTTCTCTATCACTCTCCCCCAGAAATTGACCCTTTGTTTTTCTTCCATGTCCATGTTTTCCTCCATGTAATCCTAGTATGGGTTAACTCGGGTGACCTTTGTACTTCCCTTTCTTTCTTTTAAAGTAATAGTTTTTCTGACTCCTTTTCCGATGTGGGACTTTCAAAGAAATTTCAAAACCGGATTTTTAAAAAAAAAATGCGAGGATGCAATTTCTTAAGGGGGGAAGATTGTAACGACCCGAAATTTTGAATAAATATTGTTTCCTAATTTTGGGTGTTATTTTATTTTTATACTCAACAAAAATGTTTCATTTGATAACATGAGTATAATTAAAATGAGACCATTGGGCTTTGACTGTTATATGACCATTGGTCAATATGACCACTGGAAACTAAACGTTTTGATTATTGCCTCTAAATACAAGTAATCTTGGTTAATTATTATATAAAAAAGATTTGATGGCCTCAGCCAGTAGTCTTGGACCGATCGAAGCTCATATAACAGAACTTGGGAAGGAGGTAGCACCACTGGGCTTTGCTCTGGACCAAACCCAAGCCGAACTTCATCGTGTGAAGCTATAACGTAATCGCCTTTGCGAGAAGTTCAAAATAATAGAAATTACTACTCGTGCGATGTTAGCCGAGCCTCCCTCAGATTCTCTCACTTTAGCACACCTTACACTTAGGTCCTATGCTGGTGTGATAAGGGGATATGTAAGGAGACCGTAATTGCCTTGTGTAATCCTTTGTTTTAAATAAAAAATGGGATTTCTTCTTATGATGAAGTTTATGAATTTTCAAATGTCCGGATAAATATAGTATGCATATTTTTGATAAATTTTAGAAAAAGGATATTTTAAAAATGGTTGTGTAAACCTTAAATAATTAAAAATGTGTAATGATTTTCGAAAAATGGTCTTCTACAATTATGTTCAGTACGAAATTTAGAGTCTAATAAGATCAACTTAATTTTTGATGAATAGTAAATCATGAATAGTGATTTTATGATTAGGATTAGTAATGTGTCCAAATGGATTAGTAATCTCACTTAAAGAAAGTATTAATATAATCTAGGCACCCTGATTAAGTAATGTGATTCAATAAAATGGTTAAATAACGATTTCATAAATTATTATTCAAGTATTAGTTTTTTCGGGTGAATAGTGGTTTTTAATTAAAAATTTAATTAAAAATATTTATAAAATTATTTTTATAAAACGGATTTCATTTTTGAACTCAGAGCACTGATATTGTGCTATGGTAATTTTTGGGGTTTTTTCTGAAAAAATGAATTTTCGGTGAATAGTGTTTTTATTTAAAAATTAAATTAAAAATATTTAGAAAATTATTTTTATAAAATGGAGTTCATATTTTTAATCAGAGCGTTGATATTTGGTTAAGGTGAAATTTTGGGATTATTCTGAGAAAGTTGAATTTTCGATGAATAGTGAAAATACAGTTTTTAAGTTACGGGTGTCTAATGACATCATTAAATGATGTATTAAGTATGTAATCAATATGGTCGACTTATGAATAGTAAGTTAAGGTATGAGGTGTCCCAAGTGGCCAATACCATGGGCAAATACCATGGTCAAGCCCATGGTTTTTCCAAAACCACTAATGAGGTGTCCCTTGGCCATTAATGCCTTGTCCCCTCACTTTCCCTATAAATATCAAGCCATCCTCTCATCCATTCGACTCCCCACTCTCCCCCAACGAATTTATGGTCTCATTACCTCCCAAGGAGTCCTTCCATGGTGCCCCCAAGCCCTCAAGGTCCCAACCTTTGAGTTTTAAGAGTTATGTTTTAAGGTAACGGATCTGACCTCTCTCTTTCATTTCAAGTAATCTCTTTTATGTCATTCCTTTTATGCTACATGTTCTTATGTTGGAGGATGTTCTTTTATACTCCTCTTACTTCCCTTTTTATGTTCATATAATGATAGATCCCCTCTTACTCTCATTATTTCGTTTTATGAAGTTTTAAGTGGCGTCGTTAGGCTGCCGAAATATTTGTAACAGATTCTTTCTCCCTTCTCATTTTTCAAGATCTATTTTCATGTAAAGTATTTCAAGTTCCTTTTTATTATGTTGGGGTATGATCTCTAAATTTATCATACTGATCTTTTATGATCATATGATTAGAGACCCCATTTGATCTCTTCAATTCATTATTTTGAAGTTTTAAGTGGCGCCGTTAGGCTGCCGAATTTTTAAGTGGTTCTTCACCCTTCTCGTTTTGAAGTTCTACTTTCATGACAATTCTTTCAAGTTCCTTTTTGTTATGTTTGGGTATGATCTCTATATCTATAATACTGGACTCTTATGTTCATATGATGAGAGACCCCATTTTATCTCTTCAATTCAGTATTTTGAAGTTTTAAGTGGCGCCGTTAGGCTGCCGAATTGTTTTAGGGGATTCTTTCACCCTTCTCATTCTTTTCAAAGTTCTACTTTCATGTCAAGTCTTTCAAGTTCCTTTTTAATTATTTTGGGGAATTATCTCTATATCTATCATACTGAACTCTTATTTTCTTATGATGAGAGACCCTATTTGATCTCATCAATTCATTTTTGTTGAAGTTTAAGTGACACCGTTAGGTTGCCGAATTTTTAAGGGATTCTTTCACCCTTCTCATTTTCAAGTTCTATTTTCTTATCAAGTATTTCAAGTTAATTTATTTTGGGGTATGATATCTATATCTATCATACTGATCATTTATGTTCATATGATGAGATACCCTTTTTGATCTCGTCAATTCATTTTTGTTGAAGTTTAAGTGGCATCGTTAGGCTGTCGAATTTTTATAAGAGAAATCTTATTTTTTTGTCTTCCTTTCAAGTTCTTCATTTCATATGGTATATTTTCAAATTTCATTACCATGTTCTTAAATCCCTTATATTTTGTCCCCCTAATATTTTATGGATTATTTATGAGTGGGTGACCCATGTCCCCTCTCTTTTCAATGTTTTCTAAAACCTTGTAACATAGCCATTATGCTGCAGAGTTTTCGTCTCAAAATGCCTCTCTCCTTTCTCAAAATTATTTTATGTTATAAAGTGAATACTCAAAGATATTATTTCTAAAAGGGTATTCACATATATATCAAAATGTTCTATTTTAAATTCTAGGATTTACCTACATGAAACCCGCTCTCCCCTTCTGTGGGTTTAAAGTGACGTAAAGATCGTGTCTTTAAAGTAGTTTTTAAAACGTTATGAATATGAAATGAAACCCATTTATTTTATGCTATATGGGTTATTTATGAAATGTTTGATGATGATATATGTGGCTCACATGATAATAAAGTAAAATTTAAGGGTTCTCCCTGATAGCGCTCCAATGCATTAGGTAATGATGTAACCACTAGAGATTACAATTTTCACGATACCTTGGTGAATAACCTTGGTAATTTTCAAATGACACCTTGGGGAAGGACCTTGGTGATATGTTCATGATTGTCTATGTTAAATGATGTAGCCACATCTTCAAGTTATGAAAATGTTATTTTTATTATGATATGCCTCATGATTTCATTCTCATTCCTTAAAGTTCTTTTCATGACCTTATTGAAGTATCTCAAGTTCACATGTAAAATGTTTCTCTTGTTTCCCTTACTGGGATTTTTGATCACCCTTTCTTTTGATGTATATCCCCAGGTTATGTGATGTAGTAATGAACCTAGTATGAACATGAGCATAATCCTTTCAAGTGTTTTAGAATAATGTTTTATGTTTTCATGTTTAAAGTTCCTTGTTTCCAAGACACTAAACCTTAAAGATCCTCGGTTTTGTAAAATGTAATGAAAGTTTATGTGATAAAAAGGGCGGGATGATATACCCTCCATATGTATATTATTTTTATAGTTTCATAAATGTTATTATATATACTTAAATAATTGATTAATTTCCTCTTTGGAATTTATTTATTAAATTTTAAAGGAATGTTTTTAATGTTTTCTACATGGGTTTTTTTAAATTGACTTCATTACTCTTTGAAAAAGTGTGAAATGGATCTTCCTTTTAACATTCTCTTCATGAAATATTGTTCATTTTATCTTCACTACTACAAAAATAACCTTTAGTAGTTCTAGAAATGGCCTTTATATGTTCTATAAAAGTGCTAACAATGTGAGTGATGTTAAAATCCCAGAACTTTTATCAGCGCCGAAAAAGCACTAAAAAGGGGATATTTATTAGTGATAACAAAAGCATTGTTAAATAGAAAATTTGTCAATACATTTAAAAGAAGTGATAATGGTCTCATTTATCAGTGATTTTATTTAGTGCCTCTAAAGTAATCCTTTATCAGTTCTTTTATAAGCATGATAAATGATTTTTTTATTAGTGTTGTGGAAGCATTGATAAAGTATACCTTTATCACCTCTTTTAGAAGAACTGATAAATATGTCCTTTATTAGAGAATTTAAAAGAGATGGTAAATGTTTTCTTTATCGGCACTTTCAAAAGTGCTGATAAGGGGCCACACTATAGTGTGATGTAACAATACACCATATCACCAGAAGTACTAAAAACACGAAAAAATTCACCAAAAACACCCCTGATATCAAAAAAACAAGTATCAATATATAATTTAAATGAAATGAAATTTACAAGACAAATACCCAAAAATAAACACTAAAATATAAACATTTCAAACATTGGTTTATACAGTTACTTAAATAAAAAAAATTATATACATTCAAAAACAATCCTAACTGTCAATATTACCACAATTTTCATTTAATTTATTTATCAAACTGCCAACACTTCATGAGAAGATTCAAATAAACCACATCAACTCAAAAACAATCCACCTATAAAAGAAAATAGTTTTCATAACCATTATGAATTTAATTTTCCTTTTCTTCTTGCACCCTTTTACTACTTATAAAGATGCATGATTTATGCCAATGAATGCATAGAGTAAATGGGTGTAGGAAGAGAAGGAAAAGTGAATGATGAATGGTGGTATGATAGATATGGTTCCATGCATGAATGAGATGATATCATCATGGGGAAACTGGGTAGTAATTTCAGGTTAGATGCTATGTTAAGTGGTAGTTAACCAATAGCAGTAAAGTGCATAGAGAAACCTTAGTTTTGTTATTAATTTTCTGAGTTATGTAAAACCAATCCATGTTTTGGATTCATTGATAAATGGATCAAAATAGGCATCAATATTATTATGACACACTAAATCAGTAGAAAAAACATCAGAAAGGATCAAAATACATAATATAAATGAACCAACATAGAAGTCACAAAGAGAGATTTCCAAAAAAATAGACATATCCAAAAAAGCACGATATAAAGAGGGGAACTAATTCATGAACAGATAACCATTTAAAGGTTCACATTAAGAAAACAAAACCATTTGATCTATCAAAAGTTTATTTCACCAGACATTTATAATGAATTATTAACATACAATAGACACAAAACAAAAATGATGAAACTCTAAACATCTTCACACCAACACGGGAGACAACAACTGAGCCAATGTGTTTATTATTCCTTCAAAACAACTCATCAAAAAATACTTCCTCCAAAAAATTCTTAAAATATATAACCTTAGAGAATGGGACTCTCTCTTTGATCTCTTGATGATGACCCCTTTTTAAAAGAGAATCTTTCAATATATCCTATGACACCAACTTTGGAAAAAACGTTACCAGCTCTTTGAATTGTTCAACAAAAGCCTTCACCTTCCACTAACCTTGCATGACACTCATGAGATGTTCCCTTTTCTTAATCTTCACCTCCTTAGGTATAAATCATCAAACCAAGAGGGAATTAAAATCTTACCATGTCATCCTAAATTACATCATTGGTGGGGAAAACAACTCCCATTCTTCCAAATCTGGACCCCAAATGAGACCTAGAACAGCACAAACACTATAATCTTTGGGAGTTCAAAACACTTTGAAGACATGATCAACTTCTTAATGAATATTCTCTTACATTATTGAAACTTGTTTTTCACATCAGTTGGGATGAAACTGAGGAGAACCATAAATATGGTGAGACCTATTAGAAACATTGGGGACCTTTCTGGGTGGAATTTTCTGAATAACACAAAATTCCTAAAATCAGGTTTAGAATCAATCTGAAACACAACTGAAAGAAACATCTTGGGCCAGAAAAATTTACTCCCAAGCCAAATTTCATAAAAAAACAAGAATTATCTCTTTAACAACCACTATTTAATTTTCAATTTCAAACCACCTTATTTTAAGGCCACTTTTGACAACATAATAACCCACATTTTAAAAGAAACTCAAATTCTGGAAATCATTTTTCCCTTTCCAAAAACCATTTTGGAAACCCAAACCAAGATGATAAAAAAAATAGAGCATGAACATTAGCCATAATGGATGAGGAACGAGTCAAAACCTACATTAATATAATATTTCTCATGAAATACTTTTCATAATAGTCATCAACCATATCTTTTCATGCTCCCAAGATGTTAAACTGCACAAATTCATCCTAGTAAAATGATGTTAAACTACATAGTGTCTCTCATCCTATTTTCATGATGATAAACTATACAAATTCACCTTGGTAGAAAGGTGTTAAACTCCACACTATATCTCATCTGGGTTATAGGTCATTAAACTACAAAATTTCATTCTAGAAGAAAGACGTTAACCATAAGAGAATCTCTCATCTTGGATGCATGACATTAAACTGCACAAATTTATCCTTGAAGTAGGAAGTAAAATTGTACAATGTACCTCATCCTGGTTTCATGTAGTTAAACTATAGATATTCATCTTGTCAACAAGCCATTAAAATTCATAGAGGAGTCGCACTAGTAGTGGTGAGGAGATGAGATGTATGGTTCATCAAGGTTAAGAATAGCACAAAAACACAAAACACAGAACCCAAAAAATCAAACAATGTTATAGTAAAAGTAGAAAAAAAACATATATTGGATTCTATCCTTGATTAGTCTGATGGATCGTAGTGGAGTCGTACCTGTAGTAGAGGAGTTCTGCGAGTGCTTCAGAATCGAGATGAGTGAGTACCTGTTAGAGTTCTTTTAAATAGATTAAGAACACGTTTAACAGTGTTTTCGACAAAGCGCTCATAAAGATCTATTTTATCAACATTAAATTGATAAGCACTAATAAAATAGATCTTTACTAGCGCTAATATTTAAGATATAATAAAACATTTTAACAGAGCTTTTTAGTAGTGATAAATAAGGATCTTTTTCAGTGCTAAAATTTTGGTGTTGATAAAGGATTTATTTAAAAAATTATTATAATTTTATAATTCTTATATATATATATATTTATATATTTATAATTATATAAATACTTAGCTAAAAAACTATTATTATTTGTTTATAATAATTATAAATATATTAATATATTAATATATTAAATATACATTTAAAAATATATTTATTTATAAATAATTATTTACAAATATATTTTTGACATTATTAGTGGATATATAATCTTAAATACTTTCATTTTAAAAATGAGTGAAATTGAATAATTCCAAATGAGTGTACTTTAAAAATGTTGAAAATTAGAAACGTTTTATTAATTAAATATAATTTATTAAAAAAATATAGATATATATATATTGAAGAAAAGATGAATACATATTGAAAATACTAAACCTTAATAAATATATATATATAAATAATAGAAAATAATCAAATTCAAATAAAAAATAAAAAATATTAAAAATATTAAAAATGAATTCCCTAACCATAATAGTATTAAAAATAAATAAATAAAATTGGCCAATTAAAAACATAATATATTAAGTGTATCATGTTAATAATTAAATTATAAAATACACCGAAATTTGAATAAATCATGTAAATATTAGGTATGTGTGTTTCTATAAATTGTGTAAATATATTTATGTGTTCATTTTCATATAAACTACATTTATTACATATATATATATATATGAACATTAAATCAATGTAAAATATAATGTTTGATATATATTAAATTGAAAAATTAAACAACATTGAAAATGAATAAGACATTAATATGTTTTTAATTAATATTTTACTCATTTTATATATATTTATATTTCATATATATTATTTATTAATATTTATAATTAATATATATATATAATACTTACACATTTTTATTAATAGTTGTTTCATTAATAAATTTTAAAACAATTTTGTAATTTATTCATTTTTTTATTATAAATTCATTTATATATCTAAATTTAATAAATAATATTTATCAATATTTATAATCTATATATATATATATATTAAATTTTTTCATTTTTATCAATAATTATTTAATTAATAAAATGTTTTATATTTTTCTTAATTTACTCATTTTAAATTTTTATTTTTTTAATTATTTCATTTTATTCATTTCTCATGTCTATATTTTTAATATATACTATTTAATAATTTTTGAAATTTATATATATGTTTATTATTTTTTAATAATAATTATTTAATTAAAGAAATTGTATGTTTTTTCTAATTTTTTTTTCGAAACCTTTATCAGCACTAATAAAGAGCTGATAAAGGTTGCCATTTATCAACGCTTTATTATTTGTGCTCATAATGGGTAACTTTTATCAGTGCTAAAATAAATTGCTGATTAAGGTGAACTTTTATACGTGCTAAACAAAATGCGCTGATAAAGATGGACTTTCTCAACGCATTTTTCTAGCACTGATATATGTTAGTGCTGTTAAAGGCTAGTTTTTTATAGCACTTCATCATTTTCATTTAAGGGTATTTATCCTCAAAATGTCATGTTTTTCTAATCTAATTTCAATTCCAATTTTTTTAATTTTTACTTTTGAAGTAAAAGTTATTAAAAACATAAAGTGTATTTCTTCTCATTTTTCAAATTAATTTTCTAACGTACATATATAGTGTTTTTTAACTGTGTTAAAATCCTATAATGGTTCTTATGGTTCATTAGAGATATTCTATAATGATACTATCTACCTTTATTCTTGGTATGGTATATATTCATGTTTTTTGGAAGTTTTCATGAAACTCATATAATTCCATGGTTTAATTAACCAATGTTGGAATTCTGAATTTTTTCAAATTCTTATGGAACACATATTTATTGGTTATCATAATGTGGTGGTTGGGTTAATTATATCCCTCTAATGCATTGGGTAAATTTTTATATATCATAAGATAAGGTTTTGTAACATGGGTGGTTAGCCCAATCCCAGAATTTTATGGTACATGGGTGGTTAACTCAATCCAAAAAGAGGTACTTGAGTTGTTAGCTCAAGCCTACTATATTATAGTCAAGTGATTATCCAATTCCATTATTTGATTAATTTATTAGTGGTTACCCATAATGCATTTTTTATCAGATTTATACTACATTCTTATGTTATGAATTGTAAATATATCATGTTCACATGTTATTAAAAGTTACTCTGATTTTATGAAAAAAGTTCTAATTCCCCCATCTCATTGCATGTTGAGAAAATTTTAATTTTTTTTTTCAAGGGTAGTTTTGCGGGTAAAATAGGAATTTATCATAGAAAATGATCTCAGGATAATTTTTTGACTACTCCATTGGTCTCAAAATGTGTTGTTTACCCTAAAGATGGATTTTGGTGGAATTAAAATATTTTTATATTCTCATGAAATATTTAACATTTAATTAATTAAATATTAATTATTCCCACATGTGAAATTGGTAATATATTTTTAATGGAGTCTCAAATTGATGTTCTAAATTTCTAATTAGGTCTATAATTGGTGGGTTTAATATATGAGAGGTGTAAAATCTCATTAGGTGTTGAGACTTGGGTCAAACATTTTATGTGGGTATTTCTTTTAATTTTCTTATTCTTATTCTTGTTCTTTATATTTATACCATTTATTTCAAACCCCTTGTTGCTTCCTACATAAACTATGTGTGAGGTTGAACGGATCTCTCCATCTTCCTCATGTTACCAAGATAAAGGAGGGATAAATTGAGTGTAGTCAAATATTGGTATCTCTTTATGGATTAGATCGTTATGTAGTGGTTGTGTAGTGTAGATCCAGGCTTGTGGCTTCAATATTTTTTTCCCTAAGATGGCCCGGTTATTTTATTCACTGATCTCTAAATAGATAAAATATTTTTTGGTATTTAAAGCCTTATAAATTCTATATAGAACCCCTTTAGGGCCATTATGGAGGGTTTTTAAAAAAATTGGTTTCAAGGGATATTAAGGGGTTTTTTGTTTTTCAAAACATAATCACATGATACAAGTTTCAAGAAAAAAAATTGTGTGTTCTTATCTTTGGATATATGATAAAATATGAGGGTTACACAGTATGTTTGTTAGGGACACTTAATATAAGGTGATTGGAGGTGTTGTCAAGTGATCGTCCAAACACCTCATAAAAGGAAACATGGATGTGTAATTGGCATAAACTCCAGTGGGGTACATAAATAGGTACAACATGTGAGGTATATGACATGGGAACCCTATGTGGGAAACATATTGTGTTGGATCAGTACATGTTGTGTACTTTTGTTTTACAAGACGATTCTGAATGAGGTATAGAGTCAAAGAAGATTGATGGGGGTACACACCTTGTATATGAGATACACATTGTATACTTTCCCTTTTATGGTGATTCACTAATTTTCATTCCCATTAGTTAAAATTGAAATTGACGTTATTCCAATATTATTTTTCTAAAATTAAACATAATATAATGGAATTCATGTCAGTTATAGGTTGTTGGTGACATTTTTGGGATGGTTGAGGTTTGGTATAGGGTTTTCCTTGAGTTTTTTGAATTTAGAGTTCTCTAGAGAGAGATATGGTATGAGACCTCAGTGAGGGTTATGGGATTTTTGGATGAACTAGATTAGTATATTCCAAAGAAGTTAGTCTGGGATTATTTCCATGGTTCGTAGGTGGTGGTATCCATTATTTTCTTGGATGGGTTTTATTTTTTGTTTTATCATGATTTTTCTTTCTTTGACCCTAAGGGTTGGGATGACACCATGGGGTGTTGGGTACATCTGGTTTTCACTGTGAAGAAGTTTAAATTAATTTTAGGGACCCTTGATTATCCTCTTGTGGGAGAGGTGATGTTTGTGGATGTGTTGGTTTCCATAGTTGTTGGATGAATATTTCTGTGTTGAGGGTGGAACATGGTTTGCGAATGATGTGATATAGGGGACCATTATGGGTTCCATGTGTTTAGTTAACTCTATAGCGAGTAATTTCTTAGATTCATTTTTAGTGATTTTGTGTGTCTCTTTATAACTAGAGGTTAGTGGTGAGAGCCTTTGTGGTTGTGTTCATGATACTGTGTTCAAGCATTGACCAAATCCTGTTTTTATGGATTATGTCAGGGAAATTTTAGTGTATTCTTACTCATGTATTTGGGATGAGATGAGGCCTTTTTGATGTTATTGGAATGGTTTTAGACTCTGAGATTCACTTGATTCTCTCCTCTCTTGGTTGGTGTTTGAAAAATCTAAGGAGACAATAGGATATCTAGATGATTTCAACCCCTAAACTTTGGAATATTATTTGACTACGGGTTTGGTTTTCTTATTCAAAGATATAGGTAAGGCCTAGGGTCTCTATTGAGCTCTATAATGGTTATGGAGCTTGGTCAGTTCAACAGGACTATTGAGATATTGACATGTTCTCTCCATGTCAGCATAGAGTTGTTTTTGTTGGTTCAAGTAATTCAATTTGAGTATTAGATTCTGGCAGTGTTATGTGTTATTACTATAGATGGCTATGGTGAGATCCTAGGGTCTGATGTTTCTTCTTATTAGGGTGTTATGAATCAAGTAACTTTCTTAATATACGTTGGATGTTCCTAATCTATTTTTTCATAGTGAGCCACATATTTAGAGATTTCTAACACATGATGAAGTTGTTTTGGTCGAACTCTGGTGGCTTATTAGAAACAAAGGATCAAGGATTGTCTATTTATTTCATTTTTTTACTTTTATATAGGTTTTTATTCAACTATTTTGGGCATATTACATGTGAATTCACTTATTATGAAAGAAGATATTAGATAACACTTTTGGGGGTATGCTAGAAAGATTTATTTCTCACCCACCATATGGGAACATTAGTGTGCATGAAGACCATTATATTTTCTTTCATGTTGATCACAAGATTTAAAATTTATGGGGATAAGGCCTAGTTTTTCAAGATCAAGTGGGTTAGCTCATGCAGAGTCTATGGATTATGATGGATCGACTCAATAGATGTTAGAGACTAGTTTTTAGGTATGGATATGGGATGGTTAATTTATGTCTAATATAATGATCGTGAGTATGTGTGTTATATTCCATATATTATAGAATGCTTATTATTTATTTATTACATACTTTTATGTGTGTTGATTATGTGTTTGGTTATTTTATATTTATATTTAATTATGATTTATGGGTATAGTCTCTCCATTATATCCCTTCATACCCTCTAAAATAGTTATCATCCTCTATTATATAGGGAGGATCACTTGAGTCCTTATGGCGAGTCAGGTCAAGTTATGTGACTGAGACATATTAATTTTTCAAATATTGTTATTCACCTCATACTAGTGTATTTCAAAAAAATAATTGGATGTTTAGGTTTCCAAGGTGTTGGGATTACTGTTCCTGGTTTCTATTTTTATTATTATATTATTTCACTTTGGGTGACAAACAAAATTTATAGGATTTATGATTTATAGTTTTTTCTATCTGTGTTTTGTAAGGAGAAATTTATACATAAATCATTCTAGGAAAATAGGGTTCACATGATATGTTCCCATTTGTGTGTAATTTCACAAAAAACATAGGATTATTTATTTTTCAGTGTCAACAAAAACCAATATAGTGGTGTCCCGTATAGATTCTTGGTGGAAATCTACACAAATGAACTATGAGTACTTTTATTCATATGAATTTTCATATTAATATTAAAATGTGATGTTATTTGGTGATGAAATTATATTCCCTTAATTGAGGGATGTATGGACACCATAGTGGGTCGGTGTAGGATTCTGATGCCTTAGTGGTGGCTCAAAAAGGAAAAAATGCCTGAAATGAGGTTGTATCAGGATCAGGTTTCCAAGTGGTGGTGTTTTATCTAAATAATTTTTGTGGTCATGAATATGGATGAAATTATATTGATATTTGGGGAACTAGTAGTGCTCTTGGTTTTGAGGTTAGTTTAGAGGAAACAGTTGGTTTGATGATTTACCCAATTTTTTGGGATTTCATTTCTGATGGCACGATAATGGAATGGGTAAAACTCTTGGTTTCGAAATTTATATGCCAGAAAAAAGTGGTGAGTGGTCTAGGAATGTCATCCTAGGTTTTTTGGTGTGTTTATCTTGGGAACATGGGTATAGTTGTGTGATTGGGTTTTGTGGGAGAATGTGACCATTAGGTTCGGGTGGTACTAAGTAAAATAGTGCATAAGGGTCAACAAGAGGTTATTGGGGAATTAATTTTCATTACATAGGAGAGTGGAGGATGGTATAGATTTTTGAAAAAAAACTGTTAGTTCATGAGGGAATGTTCATGTTGGTTGTGCACATTGTTTTTTTATTCAAAATTGATGGTATGGACAATTTCTAGGTTTGTTGTGATTTGTTTAGACCTTAGGGAAAATGAATGGTGTTATCAAAGAAGATTTATTGAGGATGATGCTTGAGGAGTGGTATGACAGAATATATATAGTAAGGAGTGCCCTATAGGATATTGGATAATGTGATTGTCATTATGATAAGGTTATTTAGAATGGAAGATGTTGTTCTTGGTGAAAAAATAATAGTCCATGGTTAGTATTTCTTGTATGTGCACTGGTGTGAGAAAGACATGCATGGCCATTCATTATGTTTGGTAGTGTATAGAGTGTGGCCCATGGAGTTATTATTTTGATCGCAGTGTGATGATAAGGATAGATCTATGGTGGGGATAATCTTATCAGTTATAGATTAATGACCCTTATGTTGGAGGAGTCTTTTGTGTTGTGTGACTGGTTGGTGGATGATCAAGGTATCATTATATGTGATAATTCTCAAGGTGAAATCATGGCTATTAGTTGATGACAAGGATTCTCAAGGTATATAAGTTTTGTGATGGGGGTTATGTAATGAATTGTGTTGTTACATGTTGATAAAATAATAGGAAACTTGGATTTTTACTCTTGGGTGAGTTTTAAGGTAAAAAGATAATTTTCCTTAGAAGATGATCTCAGAATTTATGACGACTCTAATGGCCCTAAAATAGTGTTTTTACCCTAGGTATAGAGTTTAATGTAATTCTAAGTGGGTTTTATTTTCATAGAATATTTAATATTTAATTAATTAAATATTAATTATCCCTTCATGTTCAATAGGTGATATTTTGAAACAACATCTCAAATTAAAATTCCAACTTCATAGTTGAGTCTATAATAATGGGTTTTCCCTATTTGAGGTGTAAACTCACCTTTGGATCTAAGACTTGGTTGATCCTTTTAAGATATTATTTCTTTTATTTTTTTTATTTTTTTTTCCTTCCCCTTGTTTCTTCCCTCATATGATGTATGGGAGGGTGGATGGGGGGATCTCCCCATTTATCATGCATTTCCAAGAGAGAAGAGGGAGAGGGATAAGGGATCAAGGTTGAGGAGATCTTTTAGTTATAGATCAGGATACAGTGACTATGTGGTGAGGAACTAGGGTCTAAGATTTGGTTTTTTTCAACCTGAGGTAGTTAATTTATTTTTCTCACCAATATACCTATAAATTAGTATGATTTTTAGTTTTTAAAACATTATATGTGTTTAAAATATCCTGTTGAGGGTCATTCTGGAGTGTTTTTTGGGGGAATCGGAAGTTTAAGGAGGTTCATAGAGGTAATATATCTAGGAAACCCCAATCACATGATGTGTGGTTCAATAACATGTGGATTTTGTTATTGTTTTTTGTATTATGGTAGAATATAGGTGATACAATACTTGTGTTTTTAGGATGAAACATGTATGGGGACTTGAGGCATGGATGGGTGATGGTCTATACATCATTTTCATGGGTACATGATTATATAATGTACAATAAGATGCCCCATATATAGGACTTTTATAGAGGCTATGTAGCATATTTTTCTAGACCTCAAGTGTGGTATATAGAAATTTACCCTATGTTGGTGATACTCGGTGTACTTTATTTTAACCTACTACGTCTGACTAAGGTACATGACCAGGGAATGATGTCAGGGGAACAAGCCATGTATATGAGGTGCACACTGTGTACTTATCTTTTTGGGGGTTTTTATCACTTTATCACCCTTGAGTCAAAATCAGACATATAGATAGTTCATTTTGTGTGTTTCTTCATGTAGCAAAAGATGGTGAGGACATCATGGTGTCTAGATTCCACTGGTGTAATGTTTTGAGCTAGGTGAGGTTTGGAAGAATGCAATACATAAGGTTTTTGATTAATAGTTCTCCATGTTGATATGTGGTATGAGACCACTGTGAGGGTTGTCAGATTATTGTATAACTTCTCTTGGGGTATGAAAACTAGGTTGGTTAGGGATTCATTGAATGTTTCCCAGAAGTAAGGATCAATTATTTTCTTTGATGGGTTTTATTAGTTGGTTTTTTAAGGTTTAGTTCGATTGGATCCCTAGGGTTAGGATGATACCATGGGGTGTTAGTTATTGGTGGGTGTCGTAGTATAGAAGTTAAAATAGGTTTTAGGGACCCTTGGGGATAACCTTGTGAGTGAGGTGATGATGGTGGATGGGTTGGGAGTTGGATTTTACAAATGAGGATTCCTATGTTGAGCTTAGCCTATTGTTTAAGATGGATGTGATCTAGGGGAAATTGTGAGTGTCTCATGTTATATACACCATATAGAGTATTGGTTCTTTGAGTCAGTGTTGGTGACTTTTTTTTTACATCTGAACCATGAGATTGGTGGTGTGATTCATTGTGTTTTTGTTCATAAGAGAGGGTATTATAATTTACTAGATCATGTTTTATAGAATGTGATACGAATATTTGAGGATATTCTTACATAGGTATTAGAGGTGAGAAGCGGCCATTTTGGTATTTCTAGATTGGGAATTAGTCCTAAAATTCATTTTATGTTATCCTCTTTTGGATATAGTTTGTAAGATTCATGGAGCTAATGGGAACTTTGGATGAGTGTAACCCCTCTAGTTTGTATTAACCTCTAGGGGTTTGGATTCCATGGTCTACGATGTTGGTAAGTCCCTTTGTTACAATTTATATCCATAATTGTTATGGATACTTGTTTATTTATATTGAATATCAGTATATCATAAGGTTATCTATATGCCAACATAGAGCTCATATCTCTAGTTCATGTCATGCTATTAGAGTCCTAGATTTTTTTAGTGTTTTATATTGTTGTTTTGTATGCCTATGGTTATATCCTATAGTCTTTAATTCATGTTTATTATGGTGTTAGATGTATGATAGATTCATTAAGATTTTTTGGATGCACCTGTTGTGTTGTGGCATGCTGATCCACACATTTATAGATTTATAGAGCTATCTAAATCAATTTTGGTTGATCTTAGGTGTCTCATTGATACCCAATAATTGATGGTATTCTATTTTTTTAGTTTATTTGTTTGATATTTTTTATCTGAATATATTAGGTATATAACATGTGCACACAGAGTTTATGATAATAAATTTTAGGTACCATTATTGGGGGGGTCCTATTGGTATTTATTTATCACCACCAACATGATAATTTTGGTGTGAGAGAAGACCTTTATGTCTATTTTTTGGTTGAGCACATGATTCACAGTAGATGGGGATGAGGTCCAGTAATGCATGATCGACCAAGGTCGCTCATGTAGAGTCAAATGATTAGGTTGGAGCATCTCAAAAGCTATTGCAGAACAAGTTTTATTCATTTATGAGGGATGGTAGTAGATCCATATATATTTTATTTATTTTTGTTATTCTTTATATGTGGCAGACCTATTGGGAGTCTAGTTGATGTGTACTAGCATGACTGTGGGTTTCTATGATAAACTATATTTACTATATCATGTTTCAATTTAATTTATTATGTACTTTGATGTATATGGATGATATTTTGGGTTATTTTATGCTATTATTGAACTCTGGTATGAGGGTATATTCCCCCTATAGTATCTATATAAACCCTCACTGCTAGTCGACGGCCTCGGGCATATGGGGATGCAAGATTGAGGCCTTGTGGAAAGCCAGATCAGTTGATGTGTCAAGTCGACTCAAGTTGGTTCATGAGTAAAGCCTTATGTTAAGATTTATGATATATAAAATATTTTTTATTGGGTATGATTTCTTAATGTTGTGTTTATATGCCTTGACTATGTTCACATACCCACATGTTCATCTTTGGCTCACTTATTATCCTCAATGTTTATCTCTATGTTTACCATTACTACGAATCTGATAATAAACTTTTATTATTTTTTCATTCCACAGAAAATATAGAATATTATTATATATGACATATAAATAAGTATATAACTTGTGGAGAATTGTTTGGGAAATATTGTAGACTGATTATAAAATAGGAATATCATGTAGCTAACCTCCAAATACACTAAACCTATAGGTTTGGGGGCATGATTTAATGTGATATTTAAGTAATATTATTGCATAATTATATTATACTAATGTATGTTATGCTTTATTTATATACCTTTTATCAAATCATATGTGTAAAGTTTCATTTTAGAAGTGGATTTTAGAGTACATTCCCAGGGAATGTTGGTTGGTATCAGATATGGGTTTGGTTATTTTTTTCATTAGGTGATGAAGAATAAGAGGATAAAATATTAAACAACTTATGATAAACCAAAAGTGATATAGAATAAACCTAAAATGGCATGTGTTAAAATGAATGTTTCATAATTTTACACATCATAAGATTGATTTTCCTTATCATGTGATTTGTTACTCTAATTATTATTTCATGATAATCACACTAACCGTTTTAGTTTTATTACATAGATATAATCAAAATAAATTGATTAAATAATGAATTTGAGGGACAATGTTATGATCATAAAAATAAGAAACCAAATTTCACGGTAGATATAATGTAAAATTTCATGACTATTCTCACCCTACTCTCTTATGATATGAAAAATAAAATGAATCAGGATTAAATCCAAAACACCCTAAGGTTGGAACAACTTTCCATTTAGTCTTTCATATAGAAATATCATCCCAATTTTAATATTTCCTCTTATCCACTAATTGTAGAGAAGTTGATCGGTATATTAAAAAAGATATTTATCCCCAATTTTTGGAACAATAAAATGTTTCATTAGATATTTAATGTTTTTAAAGGTGAAGATGATAGATGGTGGACTCTCATTAAGAATATAAGTTTGGAGGAAGAAATAAACTCCATGGAATATGAGGAGTTAATAAGGTATTTTTCAATAAATATTTTCACTGAACTCTTCATGTTAAGATGGAGATAGAATTATTTTAGCTAAAACAAAAGGAGGATAAATTAATTGGTACCTATAAATAAAACATAACCAATTTTAATGGTACACTTTTAGTTTTATATACAGGCCCTAAAGAAAAAAAAGAAAACATCTTATAATGGATTAAAACAAAGTCTTTGAAAAGAATTAGTTATAGGGTAATTTTTTTAGCTATGAATAAATTTTTTGATGTTCACCCAATATGGAAATGGAAATCAAATACTTCCATTATTATCATTATTTTGGGAATAAGAAGATAAAATTTTATTTTTGAGGAAACTCACATGATAAAAACCGTGGAGGGTTAAAAAATAATCTTCTTATATATAAAAAATATGGGAATAATCCTTGAGTAAAATTCCTTGAAGGGAAAAGTAAAGTATTTTTATGTGTGGAGGAGAATGTCATCTAGCATATGAATGTTGAGGAGATTTAAATAGGTTAGCTAATGAAAAGTTTAGAGGGAAAGATCAAAATAATGTACCAGTCACACACAAATTATTCTCTTATAAAGAGTTTGGTAATTATTATAATTGGTGAACCAAACTAAGGGTTAACAATGACAACAGACATTATCAACCTCTTAATCCAAGGGATAAAGGGACAGCCTATTTAATCACAACAGTTGAAGTGGGTCACTAAAACAAAGTGATGTAAGGAAAACTCATTACCAAATATAGAATTTAAAATTCCTTGTGTGATACTATATATTCCCAATACATTATATCTGGGAAGTTTTTTAAGAGCATCATATGAAAAACCCCAATGATTAGATATTAAATTATCAATGAAAACTTCAAGTTGTTCTATGAAAACCCATATATCTAATACAATTTATTTCATGATTTATTACATTAAATACCACATAGTAAACCCCAAAATATCATAATTCGTAGTATATTTGGGAAATTATGTACATAGAGTATCAAATTGATATGTGGATACAACAACATTATTAAAAACATCCATTGTATGCTTCTAAAATTCAATATCTTCTAAAACTTATCAAGTTAACTTGGGGACATACATATAAAAGGGGTGATATATAAAGCACAATAAGGGAACAAACAACACATAAAAGGATAAAATTATAACATTTTATCAAATATTAATTTAAATAGGACATAAAATTGGTGATAATCATAAACATGAATATTAAATCAGGATATACAATGATAACATAAAGAAAACATTGGAATGTGGAAACAACATTAAACATGACATCATAAACATTGGTCGAGGATAATTGTCAATACATAATAACATGGTGGAAGAAGTCCTTGAATGGATTAAGTTTACTCTCTAATCCCATACATGAAGCCTCATGAGACTAAAACATTACCCAACGAATTGGAACACTATATAATTCTTGGTTTACCTTTCACATTCATATCATGTACATGAATAAGTGTGGCACATAGTTCATTAAACATAGGATAATATTACATAAATTTTAATTCCATGAATAAGGAGTGTGAAATGCATACATGTAATTACTAAATAAATAAAATATAAGTATTTATATGTAAATACCCATGAGTTTAAATGGTTATGGAACTCACAATATAAATTTTTGGCATGGAAAAAAATCATAGGATAATATTGGCTGCATAATGGGGGTAAGTAATGATTCATTAGTGGGGTTAATGAGAGTAAAATGGGTATATCATCACATTTAAATCTTAAATTTATTAATATGTATGTGTAAAATAATATCCCATAATTAGGAATTGGAATAAAAAAATCATTACATAAAGAAGGTTCTTGAATAATGTGGTGAGAGAGGATCCCTTTCCTTAGGAGGGTGTTTCCTACAGATTAGGAGAAGATTATTGAGAGATTGGGGGGATATTTGAAGAGATATAAGGAGGAAAGGGTAGAGTGTAGTAAATATACAAATATTTTCAGTGAATAATAATGGGATATTTGGTCATTTTATATTGTAAAAGATAAGATATTTCTTTATTATTTTCCAAACTTATGTTTTGGACACTATACAATAATGTAATGAAAAACAAAAAAAATGTCATGATTTTTTATTACGTTTTTTTCAAAGGGGTTTTTTCATTTTTCTGAATTTCCTTGAACCTAAGTCCTTAAAATAATACCCTTGGTGATTTTTAAGTGAGTCATGTTTATAATGAATTGATTTTAATACCTTAAAATATATTATAGATTATGTAGGATTCAAAAAGGGTTTATAAAATTAATAAAATAACCTCAAAAACACATTATTTTAAAGGTGAAAAAAATATTTGGTATTGGATACCTTTAATGGAACATATTACACCACTTTTGGGTCATTATGAAGTTATAATTTATATTATATATTTGTACCATAATTAATTTTTACCCAAATATTTGACTATCTTAAAAAATTAGGAAAAATTTACCATTTCATAATTTTTATCAGATAATTAAAAAAAATATTTTAAAAAAAATAACTCTATAAATATGAAAAATTGAACTTTTATATTAAAATATCCATATATTAAGAAAACATGGTTTTTGATAGTAATATTTTTCTGACCCTTGCTAAAAATGTGTTTTAAATTCCAAAAAACATATTATAATCTCTATTTAATATATACTATTTAATAATAAAATATCATTAAAATATATTTTACTTCAAAAATTCTTGAATTCATCAAAAATAATGTCTTAATTGAAATTTCGTATTACCAAAAAATACAATTCAATTTTTGTCGTATTAAAATATAATTTCTATCAAACTCATTACTAAATCATTTATAAAGTAAAAAAATAAAGAATAAATATAATCATTATTTTGTTGAAAAGAAAATATAAATATTCAAACTATTAGGCTTGAGATACATATCCATTTATTATATTATTAAAATCTTTATGGGTATGGTTTTTGATGGGTAGATTCTCATGGTGTGGTTTGAAAAACATGGTTTGGGGAATGATCTTGATGATCTTTAACTTCTTCTGAAAATTATTTCACTCATACTTTAGTTGTTGGAACTCTTCTTGGGCTGGGACATGGAAAATACCATTGATTATATTTCCCTTGGAAGCATTGATAAATGGGATTCATAAGTTATAATCTTACTGGTCAATTCCATCGCTTGTTTTGTTTGTGTCAAAAGGAATTTATCATAAACCTTAACATATAGTAATAATATGAACATTTATCAATATATATAATATTAATGGTTATGATTCTTGATGGACTTTTAAATATAATTGGATATAACCAAAGAAGTGCATATTTTTTCTATAACCATATTATATACTAGGGTATTTAATTCAGTTGTAAATTTTATTTATAAATGTTTAATTCATTATAGGTAACACGATTACATCCCAAGTCTACATATCTTCTTTGATTGAAGTTTATGGGAATATGTTTCTTAAACATTTAGTTATTATTTATTTAGTATAATTTTATGTAGTTTTGGGAATGTATTGGATATCTTCACATATATTATGTATTAACTTCCAAGATATTATGGTCATATTTTATATCCCAAATCAACCTATAGTGATCTATTTGTGCAAGGATGACTATGAATTACCTATGCTAATTACCACTATTATATGGGTTATAATACCCAATCATGGCATGTATTTTTCTCAATTTATTATGGATAAACATAATTTTAAGTATGTTACTACTATGAGGTAAAATATAAGTTCCATAGTCTTACTGAAGACATTGAGGTTGATATACCCTTGTAAATTATATCTTGAACCTTTTCCATCTAGCGGATAACCTTAAATAATTTCATCAAAGAGAGATAATCAATGTTTTTTAGAATGTAATTTAATTAAGGGGGGTAGAATGTAACACCCTGTGATTTTAATATGAATTTTACATTATATAAATAAATTTTTGAATATATTACTTAACACATAACACTAAACTAAAATGAACAACAATAAATTTTATTGAGAAAAAATACTAAAATTCAAGATAAACATTAATACATTATGAGAAAAAAATATGAAGCGTCATTAAGAAAAGTTTAACAGGGAAGAAATCCAAATGTAAATAATAAAAGCATGAACAAGAAATCATTTTCCTCTTGGTTTAAATTTTAAATATAATTTACATTTTGAGAATGAAGTAAATGAATATGATGGATGATTTTAGAGATGTATGTAAAGCTATATATATAGGAATGTAGTGTGACCACAATATATATGGTCATTGTACATATGAAGATTGGATATATAGCTATTAGATATATGGTTATTGGATATAATAATATCTAATAGGTACATTGATGTTTTTTAATTGTAGGAAAAAATTAAAAAATATTTAAATTCATAATTTTGGTAAGAAATAAAAAACATAATGATTAATTGGAATATTTTATTATAAAAATAAGTATTTGATATAATTTTTTTTCAAATAATAACTTTATGTGTTTAAATAAATATTTCAATACTTATGTATTAATTAAATTGAGTGGTTATAATATAAATAATTTGGTTTTATTAAATTCCTTAAATGTTAAAAGGGATAATTTTCATAGAATTTTTTTCCATTATTTTATTTATTTTTTGTGTAAATAAACAAATTGATCACTATTAAAGAGTAATTTTAAAGAAAATTATTTTTTATATATATGCTAAAATAAATTTCCATTCATCTAATGATTATTATATTTTAAGGATTAATAATTATTTTATTTTATACTAAAAAATAAATTTTCCAAAAAACATTATTTATGCAATATACATTTATTATTTTAAAACTAATTTTATAAATTTTATAAATAAAATCCAATAAAATTGATTATATATTTGGAATTAAAATATTAAAATTAGGTAATAAGTTCAATTACATTTCATTATATAAAAATAATTTACCAAGGTAAAACTTAGTCGCAATGATAAATGATAAACTAAGGGAAAGGCTTAAAATAAGGGATAAGATCATAAAATATCATAAAAAATTGTCTATTAATTGGTTTCTGAGGGAATTATCAACTTAACCTTATATTATATTCACAAATTTTCAAATTTTGATCCACTTTACTTAAATAGGACATTACTTTTATATTAATAAATTTTTATTTGAAAAAATACCACACATTTTCACTTTAAATGGACCACTCCACCACCCTTTCTAAGATTCACATAAAATTAGAATTAATCACTATAGGCTAAAATATTTAATTTCAAAATAATTATCTAAAATATGTTTTCCCAGGTCTCAAAATGATTCTTTAAAATCTTTCAATACTAATAAGGATTCCAAGAGAATATACGATTTCATATTTATAAGTAATGACTACTTACTCTTATTTTTCATAGAACTTCATCCTATAACTGATAATAAATAAAATTTATCACTTTTATTAATTTTATTATAAATCATTAAACTTATATAAAATTTATATTACTACTAAAAAGTTCTTACTCATTCAATTTTTATAGCATGTTATTTTTTGGGTATGTTTTCCCACCTACACGAATGATGTTATAACGCATAAATCATGAATGACTACATTAACTTAATTATTGTAAATATTATTAAATATGGATTAATTTAAGATTTTGAAATAATTATTGAATAGTAATATGAAAAAATTTATTCACTAATTGATTCAATTCTTTTGTTAATTAAATAGTCAAAGAAAATGTTATTTTTAAGCATTCCATGAGAACTGTAACCATAAGTTACATGTAATGATCATGAGACTCCAAATATTTGTAAAAATATATATTATATCTGAATAAACATTATTTAGGTGATGAAACCACGAAACAATAGAATGTATAGGAACCTCTAAACCAAATCATGCTTGGGAAACAACAGAGTTGACACTGAGATATTAATTTTAACAAAGAATGATTAATGAATAGGAAATAAAAAATTATAAATGAAAGTTATAAAGTAAAATAACTATTAATAAAGTTATTATTCATATAAATAATACACCTAAATTTATTATACATTGATTTAGAATGTGTTCGGAAAATCAAAAGTTTGATGTAAGGGTTTTCACATCTCAATTTATATTCATTAATATATACTTCATATTCATCATTTGTTTTATTGTATGTGGTGTATATATTATCTATGAATTTATATTATAATAATTATCATTAAATTTAATGGATTTAAAAATCCATATAAGGTTTTCTGTTTAAGGGGTTTTTTTCAAAAGTTATCATGTTGTAAAAGTTTCTTTTCTAAACTTACTTTCAATTTGAGATTATTTATGTCTGAATAACAATTTGACGAAATCATTTTTTATTACCCTATAAAACCTCATATATTTTATTATACTTTGGTTATTTTTGGGTTTTTCATGTCCTATTACCCTTTTAATTCCCTTGGGTTTGTAATTCATTTGAAAATAATTTTTTAAATTGAACTGACCTCATCTTTTATTTTTTTACTGAAAATATTTATCCTCTAAATCCATATTCTTTAAATTGATTCATGAATATAATTATATATAATTAAATGATTGATTAATTTCATATTTTAATTTATTTAAAAAAGTTTTAAAGGAATATTATTAACATATTCAACATTAGTCATTTTCTATTAACTTTGACACTCTTTAAAAAAATTAAAAAGAATCTTCGTATTTAACATTATTGATATAAACACCTTTTACCACCATATTATTAATTTTTATTTAAGAATATTCCTCTTCATGTTTTCATGGGTTTCCAAATTAGTCTTTATTCTCAATGTTTTATGAATTTTTATTTCTGAAAATTAGTAATTAAAATCATAAAATAGTATTTCTTATCATTTTTTAAAATAATTTCCTAACTATATTATAATTTTTTTCATTTATGTCAATATAATTTAATGTTTATTAAATTTCATTGAAGATATGCTCTAATAATACCATCCTCCTTTATTATATTGATGTCTTATGAACTTATTTTTTGGAAGTTTTCATAAGACCCATTTCCTTCCATGGATTTACTATGTAATGATGTGATTTTGAATGTTCTCAAGTTCTTTTAGAACAAATATATATTGTTTATCATTATGTAATGGGTGGATTTTTTATATCCCATTAATTCATTAGGTAAATTTTTATATCTCATGATATGAGTTTGTGCTACATGATTGATTAAACTAAGTGTCACACCCCAAAATTTTCCCATATTAATTTATTTATATATTATGTTTTTATTTTATCCTCTCTCTTTTTTACAATTTTTTATGATCCTTGGGATACCTTGTGGGATTTTTCAACTTAATAGTTGAAGTTAGTAGTGATTCACTCCGTGAAAGGGGGTCTCATGTTTTGAACTACTCTTGAAAGGAAACACGGGTTTTGTTTTATGTTGTCTATTATATAAAGGGGGTCCCACACCTTGAAAGATTTCAGGTGAGGGACATTATTATCAAATATATGGTGTGACACCATTAATAGACATGAATGGGTTTTTTTATGTTTATGTTTACACTCTTACCCTTATATGAGTTTAAGACTTTTGGGGGTCCTCCTTTCTTCTCTTAAAAAGACTTTGATCCCCCTTGATCCTCTCCCTTTGGTATCCCTCTCAAAATTTAGTGAATCCGTGGATAACATCAATAATTGAGTCTCTTTATTTATGGTAAAATCCTCTACTCTTGTCTTATTAATTATTTATTATTTATTTCTCTTGTTTCCACCCTAATAAGGTCTTAGAAAACTAGGGTTTTATTTCACTTGAATTTAATTTTTGGGTTTTGTGTTTTTAGGATTATTGTATATTCTTCTTAGTATTTTGAGGCTCTTTTAGCCTTTTATATGGTGGATTAACACCATGGTTTGAAAATAAATTAAAATAAAGGTAGGTGGTCCCTTACAGAGATATTTAAATTTAAAACCATGATTTATTGTTTGTTTTAAGGCTTGTTTCATGTTTTTTATAACTGTTATCAAGTATATTTAATATTCATTTTAATGTATGGGTGTTCTCTATTGATTTCCATAAAATGATATATGGATTTCAATTTTCATTAAAACTATAAAGCCTTTCTTAGAAATCCATGCATACTAAGTGTTTTTATGAATACTTAGTTGTCTCATTGATATTGATAGTGGGTCCATAAAGGGTGTGTTGGTTTTGGAAGGTTTTTTTTAAATCAGTTTTTTCAAAATTTTCCATGAGGATAATTTTTTTATTTTTGAGATGATTTTTATAATGATTAAGCAGCCTTAAAAAATTTCCTGTTTATTTTTAAAATGATTTTTTAATTTTTTTTTTTGTGTGAAGGTGATCATTGAAGGGGTTTATTTATTTTATGTATACTATTAATGAAATTGGGTCCATTTATTATGAGATAATTAGAGATGAGGGTGTGACATTATGTGCATTGTATTATGTATGTTTCTACATGATTATTGTTTGATTGGCTCTCCTCCATTATTCATTTCATAGAAAACCACAGTAGCTAGGTTGTATGTCTAAATACACTTGTTTCACTAGTTTATAATCACACACTTTCTAGTGGCCCTGAGAAATATTTTACTCTAATTATGGGATTATTCCCCTTGGTTAGACTAGTGAGGGTAATACTAAGTGTTAGGGAAGATTAGATGGTATTCGATGTTGATCTTCCATCATATTTTTAGGTTATTTCTATCTTATATTGTCCCCTGACCTCCTAATATACATCCCTCCCACACCCTTGTAAACATCCCCCTCCCCACCCCACTGGACACTCCTCCTCCCTTGGACACCCCTTGGACAGCCCCCCCCCCCCCCACCCCCCACCCCCCCCTCCTGGACAGCCCCCACCCCCATGGACACCCCCCACCCTACTGGACAACCCTCCCACACCCATGGACAGCCCTCCAACCCTCATGGATAGCCCCCACCCTCCTGGACACCCTCCCACCCCCATGGACATCCCACCCCCCCCCCCCACCCCCACCCCTCCTGGATAGCCCCCCACTCCCCTGGATAGCCCTCCCACCCTCCTAGACACCCTCCCACCCCCATGGACACCTTGGACACCCCCCATCCCACTGGACAGCCCTCTCACACCCCTGGACCCCCCACCCCACCCCACTGGACACCTCCCTGCACCCCTGGACACCCCCCGGATAGCCCCCCAATACCCTGGACATCCCCCACCCTCCTGAGCACTCTCCCACCCCCATGGACACCCTCCCACCCCCATGGACACAATGGACACGCCCCACCCCACTGGACAGCCCTCCCACAACCTTGTAACCCCCCCCCCCCCACCCCACCCCAATGGATACCCCCCCCCCCCCCCACCTCTGGATGCCCCCCCACCCTCCTAGATAGCCCCCCACCCTCTTGGACACCCTCCCACCCCCATGGACACCTCAAACACCCCCCCCCCCCCACTGGACACTCCGCATACCCCTGGATACCCCTTGGACAACCCCCCACCCCTCCTGGACAGCCCCCCCGCTCCCCTGGACAAACCTCCCTCCCTCCTAAACACCCTACCACCCCCATGAACACCCTGGACACCCCCCCCCCCCCCACACACACACACACACACAAACACTCCAAGAACCCCCCACCCACCCCACTGGACACCCCCCCCCCCCACCCATGGACACCCCCAGGATACTCCCTCCCTCCACCTTCATAGACAACCCCCCACCCCTAGACAGCCCTCCCACCCTCCCGGGTAGTCCCCCACCCTCCTAGACACCCTCCCACCCCCATCGACACCCTCACATCCCCCATCGACACCCTAGACACCTCCCACCCCACTAGACAGCCCTCCCACACCCATGGACCCCCCCCCCCCCACCCCACCCCACCCCACCCCACTCCCCTAGACAGCCCTCCCACCATCCTAGACGCCCTCCCACCCCCATGGACACCCTGGACACCCCCCCACCCAACTGGACAACCCCCCTGGAACCCCCCACCCACACCCACACACACACACACACACACCCCTGGACACCCCCTAGACAGCCCCCCTCCCACCCTCATGGACAACACCCACCCTCCTGGACACCCTCCCACCCCCATGGACACCCTGGACACCCCCCCCCCCCCAAGACCAGAACCCATACCAGAAAAACCATTAGAACTAGAACAAAACAAGAAGTAGACAAAAATTAAACATTCTCATATATAACATTCAAAACTTACAATGTCAACTAAAAAAACCTAAATCCAACCTAAATGACTACCGAATACACAATTATAATTACAATATTCAAAATTACATTTTACACTACAAACAAACTAAAATCCAATCAAACCTGTAAAATAATTTGAACATTCCACTTGTAAGTGTTTGAAATACTGAGAGGTATAGGGTTGAGGATCATAAAATATCTACAAAGTAAAATAATAGTAGTTAACATGTATAATGAATAAATCAAATGAAATAATTTGGAAAATTTTAAAAGGAAATCTTACCAGGTTAAAGTGCACAAGTGTTCTAGTTGAAATTATTTCATACATAAATCTTAACATATAATAACCACATTCGACTACACCTTGTTATTAATGAAAATTTTGTTTAAATGAGTGTAAATTCAAAATATTATTTTTATGTAAAACGTCAAAAAGTACAAATTATAAATGGATATTTACCTTTACTTTTACATATTTGATCTTGGCACTCCTTTTCTTTGTGTTTTTTGAAAGTAGAACCATCCCCTATTAGAAAATAATACTAATCGGATAAATTTAAAATACATTATAATATATACAAATATTAATAAATTGAAACATACTTCTACAACATTTTCTTAAGACCTTCCCACACATCTACATGGACAGAGCATATCCAATAAAGTGTTTTCTCCCTTGGGAAAAAACACCTAACATCTAATGATCACTGATAAAAGAAAATTTAAGGTTAGTGGTATTTTATGACAAAAGATACTAAACTCTTTTCTAGAGATATGTTTCATACCTTTCACAAAAAGGAATCATCCAACACTGTGTGATTATATTCTGTTCAAATCTTTCAACAATATAAATCATTCTATGTTCCTCATCCAATTCATGTGCTTTAGGGGAAATCAAATGCAGGTCCATGAATCCATATACATCTATCCAATCGTTCTTCAGAAACATGTTATAAATATACATAATACAAAATAGACAAAAGTATACATTTTTAATAATTATAACGCAAGGAAATGGTGTTAATACTTACATGTAAAAAAATTCACCATGTTGATGCCCAAATTATCTCCAGTAACAAGATCCATGATATCATTTTTCAGAATAACCACATTTATCGCATGTCAACAAACATGAGCTTCTATTGGAAACTCATAATGATCTAGTAAAAAATTCGAATATCTTGAAAATCTGTCAAGACTAATAGAATCTGTATCTGATGTCAGAGCCATTTGTCTTTACTGTTGTCTATACAGTATTTCTTTACCTTTGAAGTATTCTTGTAAAAATAAATAGAAAAATATATTAGTTTTGAAACGTTAAAACAAATTTAATAAAAATAATAAAATAGAAGATATAACATACATACCTCTATGGTAATGAGTCACAGAAGTTTGGATGGCCGAATTAAAAAATGGCTGATACTACATCCAGTTGTTTTCACCTCATCTGTAGGTAATGGTACTCTAACGGATATATCTATAATATCATGTACAATGACCATATAATTCTCTACCTCTAACTGTTTATGATGAGATGTATCTCCTATACAATATATCAGCCCATATGAAACTATATGATGTTGAGGATCATCAACATACAACTCACAATAAGTAGGAAGTTGTGGCGGAGGATTTGGATAAAAAATGGGGTTCGTAGGCTGAGGTGGGGGAGTGGGAGCTACTGGAGGAGGTGGAGGATAAATAATGATGTCTGTAGGGGGGTAGAGGAGTGGGAGCTGTAGTCTGAAATTGTCTTTGCATGTCTTCAAACATAGACTATACCAATGCTCTAATCTTTTCCTCCATTGTCGCATTAATATTATGAACTTCAACCTCCAAGGATTCTATTTTTTTTATAAACACCCTCAATGGAAGAAGTTGAAGAATGTGGCAACACTTTTCTTACCGATACACATGTATGATATCCTTATACACGACCAGGATTTTCAGGCTTTCCCAATACTGTAGATAAAATATCTTTCCTCCCAACAGTTGTAAATGCCCCCTGTGAGCTCTTCTCCTCAAGATAATCCTATATTAATTAATTAAAAATTTCTGTAATGATTCAAATTATATAAAGAATATATTTAAGTTAAATAAATAAAATAAATATCTTACAATCCTATCAGCTACAATTCTCTAATCTTCTGAAATATATTTCCCCTTTTGGCCCATCCAAGCTCTCTTCCATTTTTCATGTCTAGATGGAGGGGGTGGAGGGGAAACCTCTCCAGAGCTTGATGACTCAGCTCTCAGTTTTTTTAATTTTTCCTCCATCATTTTTTCTTCCAATAATGTATACCCTCCCCAAGATAAACTATGATGGTATACATTTTTGGATTGCATATACTAATGAAATATCCTTGTTTGTTGTAAATTAATAATAATAAATCACTAACAAAACATTAATAAGATAGTTTATATAAAAAATCTTATAAAATTTTACATTTCCATTACCAAAAATGAATATTTTATTCTACTTTAAACAAACTACGTCCTTGTCCCTTCATCTATGAAAGGATATATATGACATGGATTACCATGACTCCTATGACCAAAAATGAAATCAGATGCGAGGGTTGATTTGAAATCCCTCTATCTCATAGTATCCATCGATAAGAATTTTTTCATAACTCCTCTAGTGTCAGGAATATCAAATGTCATCTGAAAAAGAAGAGGTAAAACATATTATACTAGAAAAATTTAAAGAATAGGCAAAGAATAGAAAAATATCTTACCAAAATCATCTCCCACAACTGATATATTATCGATTTGTCCACACTTCTCCAATAATCATACGAAATTCTTACTTTTCTCTTACCCTGAGTTGATACCAAACTCTTAAAATATTTTTCATTTTCACCTCTAGGAATTTCATTCTCATCAAACTCAATGAGTATCCTCTAGTCCGGCTTATGGGCAAGTGATAATTTTGGTAAACGTGTGCAACCACGTTTACAAACTCTTGAACTCTTCTTTGTCGTTATGGGAGCACATGAGAAATATTTAGAAACATCAAGAGGAGCATGTGAATGTTCTTCCCCAGGGGTATGATCATTATGCTCATCTTCAGAATCATGTGGTTGATCAACTGATTGATATGTCATTATTCTTAAAATCAAAAAAACAAATATTAGTTCACAAATATACAAATTCAAATACTAAAATACTAATGTAAACTGAAAATGAAAAATTTATCTAAGTTACATAATATTAAACATGGTTAATATGGTAAGCATGTTAACAATGGAAAACATGGTAAACTATGGTAAACATGGTAGTGTAATTTTCATTCAACCAAATCAATAAATATATAAGTTAAATAAATTTAACCTATGGTAAACTATGGTAAACATGGAAAACATGGAAAACATGGTAAACATGGTAAACATGGTAGACATGTTAGACATGGTAGACATAGTAAACATGGTAAAAAGGGTAAACATGGTAAACATTGTAAAGTAATTGTCATTAAATAAAAATAATAGATATATAATTTACGTAATGGTAAACATGATAAACTAAACTAAAAAAATTATAGTGAACAAAAACTTCTACTTATTTGTTTTAATACATGTTTTAATAAATAAAAAAATTAAAATTTTTAAAATTTTATGAAAAAAATAAATGTAAACAAGAAATAAACATATGTTACCTATAATATATGGAATGTAAAAAATGGATTGTTTTCACAAATTACTTCATCATGATCGTTCCTTATCACACAAACCATGTCTTCAACATGCTCATCATTATGTTCTGTTAATCTTTCCATATAATTAGGGATCTCCCATAGATTAGAATTTCCATCGAGTTGATCCTCACCAACATATTGTTTTTTCCCTTGTAAAACAACAGACCACTATATATTTGATTGATCAACTACATAGAAAATATGTTTTTCATGTGTTTCCATTATAAAAGAATCTGTTGTGTCTTCAAATCTATTCAGATTCACAACTATCATTCCAAATTCATCATGTCTAACACTGTTTTTACTGATAAACCATTTGCAGTTAAAAACAAAAAATTTAATTTTAAGGTAATCAACCTCCCGTATTTCTTCAATGACTACATAATATGCAGTTGATGCATAAATTGGGTTTTTTTCTTCTGAACTCAAAAAATACATAGCTTTTTCAAACACTAATACACTACTATTCTGATCTGCACTTCTGTTGTCCTAAGCTTTCGTATAAAATGTATAGACATTAATGTCATAATGGGACCATGTTATCATATTTTAACATGGACCACCCACTAACCATCTTAAAGTCTTTGATACATCTGATCTACCAAGCAAGGTCTTTTTAAACCATGAAAAAAAATGTTTTGTTGTGCTCACTCAAAATCCACATTTCTTTTTTCTTTGGATGACTTTGTTTTAACTCATTAATATCCAATGTGATATATGGTTGAGCATCAGCTATGTTATTCAAGATGTATAGTTATTACTTATTCATATATTTAGCTAACAACGATTTGACTTTCAAGCCATGAATCCACTTTCCCTAATTATTAACTCATTCAGGGTGAGATAGAGGAAAACCTTTGTGCTCTGCCGCATCCAATTAGCTCATATAAAACTCTGCAACATCCTTAAAAATATACTTTTCAAAAATGTAGGAATCAGGTTGATATGGATTCTTAACATAACCCTTAAATATTTTCATATACCTTTCAAAAGGATACATCCAACGAAGATATATAGGTCCACAAAGTTTTATTTCTCGAACTAGATGAATCATTAAATGCACTATTATATCACAAAAAGATGGAGGAAAATACATTTACAATTGACAAAGTATAGAAATTTAATCCTTTTCCAAAATGTAAAAAGCATTCACATCAATCACCTTATTAAAAATTGACTTGAAAAAATAACACAAATTCATTATAGTCTTTCTAACATGGATGGGAAATATTTCACACAATGAAACTAGTAGAAGATATTGAATCATGATGTGAAAATCATAAGATTTCATACCTATCAACTTCAAATCCTTCAAAGAGAAAAAAAAATTACATTTTAAGAATAACCTTGAGGCACTTTGATATCATGAAGGCACTGAAAAAATATAATTTTCTCCCTCTTGGATAATGTATGAAAAGACAGGGGAGGAAATGTTCATCTTCTATTAGGAGTGGGAGCTAACTCCAAACGTATTCCCATTGATATTAAGTCTAGTCTTGCATTCAACCCATCTTTTTTCATTCCTTTAATATTTAGCAATGTTCCAATACAATTGTTACAGATATTATTCTCTGTGTGCATGAAATCAATATTATATTTCACTTCATGATATCTCCAATATGGTAGCTCAAAAAATATTGACCTTTTCTTCCAAATATATCTATCATTACCAAATTTCTGTGTCTTTTCTAATGTCACATCAATTTTTTCCACCCTCTCAAAATACTCATTAGGGGATAAAGGGATTGGAGCAATATAAAATTCTTGTGATCCATTGAATGCCTCTTTTAGTTTTCTATAAGAGTGATCCCTAGGCAAAAAATTTCGATGACACATGTACATTATTTTCATCCCATGATGCAATTGACAATATGAAGTCTGTTTTTCACAAATTGGACATGCTTTATGCCCCTTAACACTATATCCAGAAAAATTTCCATATGATAGGAAGTCATTTATAGTGAACATAATAACTACATGATGTTGAAAATATTCCATTTTATAAGAATCATACACCCTAATACCATCCTCCCATGAAGTTTCAAATCATCAATAAATGGTGACAAGAAAAAATCAATATCATTTCTAGGTTTCTTTGGACCAGAGATCATTATACTCAACATAAAATATTTTTTCTTCATACAAACATCAGGAGAGATGTTGTAAATTACCAATAAAACAGGCCATGAACTATGAGTTCTACTGAGGGTTCGGTGTGGATTCATTCCGTTTGTGCACAACCCTAGTCTGAGATTTCTAATTTCATTTCCAAATAAAAGATACTGCTCATCAATTTTCTTCCATTGTGGACAATTAGCTAGATGCAATATTTTTCCATCACATATCCACTCATCAGCATGCCATCTTAACCTTTTTGCGTCATGTGAATAAGCAAATAAACGTTTCAAATGATGAATTATTGGAAGATACAAAAATACCTTGGAAGGGATCTTTGTAATCTCTAAACCAGCCTGTGATTTTTCTTTCAACTTATACCATGATATCCCACATTTAGGACACTCTACCAGAAATTAATATTCCTTACTATATATCATACAGTCATTCGAAGAAGCATGTATTTTCTTGTATCTCAATCCCATTGGGGATAATATTTTCTTAGCCTTATAATGTGAATCTGGAAGATCATTATCTTTTGGAAGAATGTATTTCAATAATTGTAGCAGCTCTGCAAAACTTTTGTCACTCCATCCATGTTTCGCCTTCCGGTTAATCAATCTTAATACTGCTGAAAAAAACATAAAATCTGTAAAACTAGGATACAATGGTTTTTCAGCATCACCATATAGACACAAAACTATCGGTTCTATCTCAATTTGTTCTGTTGCAATATCACGGGTCATTTCTTCAATTCCATCAGAGTTACCATCTTGAAAATCATCATCATCAGTAGATCTAACATTCTGTCCAGTTTCACCATGCCAAATCCAAGGGTTGTAACTTAGATTAAAACCATGAAAAATCAAATGATCTTTGATCTTTCTACTTTTCAACTTCTTCATATTCAAACATTTCAGGCATGGACAGAAACAAATGTCACTGTTTGGAACATTTTGTTTAGAAAATTCCAAAAATGCATCAACACCTTCCTCATATTCATTAATAATTCAATGTGCTATAACCCAAATTCGACTAATTATTACCTATTAAAAATATCAAAATTATAAATCTTGTTAAGATAAGAAATATATATATTTATATGAAAAATATGATAATTTGAATGTAAAAAAATTTTGAAATATAAAACAAATCTATGCGTATTTGAAAAAAAATATGCATGAAAATAATTTTAAAACGAAAATATAGTTAGATATAGTAGTTTGAAATTCATCTTGGATCCTTTCTTCTTAAGGTACACAAAGAATATATCCTGATGCAACTGGATACCAAATTCACTCTTCCATAAAAAAAGAAATATTAAGTGTAAATATTAAAATATGTATACATTCACTACTAAAAATTACACATATCCTAACAATTTGAAACCATTAGGATATCCCCTTAAACCATTGGGATATAATACCCAAATGGTTTCACACACCATTGGCATGATGGTCATTAAAATATCCCTATACCAATGATTCTATAGGAACAGTTGGTATAGACTACCTGAAGTTAAAATATTCCAACAGTTTCAATGAAACTGTTGGGATATATATATACCAAGGGGGTGTCCAAGGGGGTAGGGGTCTATCCAGGGGGGTGGTGGGGGTTGTCCAAGGGGGTAAAGACTATCCATGGGGGTAGGGATTATCCAGGGTGTCCTAGGGGTAGGGGGCGTCCAGGGGTAGGGGATGTCTCGTGCGTTTCATTTAAATAAAAGATCCATTTGCTGGTAGTTTAAAATAAAAGAAAATAAACATAGTTTTTCTAAAAAATCCTCATGAAAACATTTAAAACCAAGAATTCAGTTTTACCAAAGAGACACACCAAAATTAGGGACCATAATCAATAATGACATAATGAGGGCAATGGATAAGCAGTATTCAAGTAACCATACCAGATGAAGCACCTAGATTATCCTCCATGAATAAACAAGTGTCAAAGAACATGTTAATACCTAGGAGCTTAGGGGGAAATCTAGAACATATTGTAACCTATTTCATCTTTTCGGCATGCCTGATGAAATCAAACAACCCTAACACACAAGGGGAACCATCCCCAAAGCATAGCATGTTTATACTACGGGTCAATTTTCCAGTGCATAATCTGAAACTAGTGAAGCAAGAATTCTCGAATAAGCCACTACCAATTCTATGTTACCATGTTATGTCTAAAATGGGGTTGATCCGAAGAGTATCAAAAAACCAATAGGGGAAATGGAAAAAATACATTTTTTAAAGAACTCGTGCACTGTGCACGGTTAGGTTGAACCCCTTGGACACCCCCACCCCCTAAATTGTACCCCAACCCCATCTAGGCACCCCCAACCCCCCTGGACACCCCATCCCCCACCCTTAGATACCCCTACCCCCTTGGACACCCCTTGAACACCACACACACCCCCTACCCCATTAGAAACCCCCTGGAAACCCCCACACCCCCTAGACACCCCCACCCCCAGGATACCCCCATCACCCCCTGGACACCACCCCCCACCACCTAGACACCCCAACCCCCTTAGAAATCACCCCCCCCCCCCTCACCCCCTTGGACACCCCCTGGAAACCAACACCCCCTTGGAGATCCCCCCCCCCCGGATAGCCCCCCAACCCCTTTGGAACACCCCCACCCCCTAGACGCCCCCACCCCCTAAACGCCCCCCACCCCTTGGAAACCCCATACCCCTTCTAGACAGACCACTCACCACCCTGGACACCACCCCTACCCCCTGGACACCCCCCAACCCCCTAGGACACTCCCCCCCAGGACACCACCCCATACCCGTACCCCCTTGGACATCCCCACCCTCCTCGACAGCACCCTCACCCCCCTCAACACCCCCCCCCCACCCCCTGGACACCCCTACCCCATTGGAAAGCCCCCTCACCCCTTGGACACCACCCCCCACCCCCTTGGATACCCCTTGGACACCACCACCCCCTTGAACACCCCCCCCATGGACACCCCCACCCCCCTGGACACCCCTACCCCCTTGGACAGCCCACTCACCCCCCCCCCCTTAGACAACCCCCTCACCCCCTAGACACCACCACCACCCCCTTGGACACCCCATAGACACCACCACCCCGTTAGACAGCTCCCACACCACTCTGGACAGCCCCCCCCCCCCCCACACCCCTAGACAGCAACCCAATCCTCAAGACACCCCCCCTAGACAGCCCCTATCCCTTTGGAAAGCACCCCCCCCCCCCCACCCCCAGAGACACCCCCACCCCCTGGACACCCCCACCCCCTTGGACAGTCCACTCACCCCCTAGACCCCCCCCCCCCACACACACAAACACCCCTAGACACCCCTACCCCCTTGGACACCCCCCTCACCCCTGGACACCCCCCCCCCCCCCCCTTGATACCCCCAACCTCCTGGAACAACCCCCGCACCCCATGGACACCACCCCCCACCCTCTTTGAAACCCCTGAGACACCCCCACCCCACTGGACAACCAACCCAACCCCCCTGAACACCCCCACCCAGTTGCACAGCCCCCCCCCCCACCCCCTTGGAAATCCCTTATACGAGCACACACACATGATATAACACATAAAAAACATAAACTTTCATGATATAACTTCCATAGATTTATTTTACCAGAAAATCGTTTAGCATGGTATAAATAAACACTATGAAACTTACCATGACAGCAAGAACAAAGAAAAATAATGTCTCCAAAAAAATATTTTAGGTCATCGTAGAAAATAAAAACTGAAAACAAGTTGTGTGAGGCTTACTTGAGTGTTGTGAGTTGACCTGATATATCTGATGATAATAAATATGAATAATTAAGTTGGAAAAATAAGGTTGTAGGGCACGACTTCGAAGAATCATTTCTAGATTTTCTGAGTGAGAGAGATGAGTCATTGGTCGCTCGATCGAAGAAAACATAATGACTGAATATAGAGTGTGATAAATCATTTAAAAGCTTTATCTTGTTATTTATTTAATAACCAATGTGGAAAAAATTAATGTTTATAACATTTGTTATTTAATAACCGACGTAGAAAATAATTTATCACATCGGTTCTTTTGATAACGGACCTGATAAATTGACGAGATTATCTTTATCATGTCAGTTATTTTATAACCGACATGATAAAGTTACAAGATTCGATATAACATGCCGTATATAAAATAAATGACATAATAAATCTAATCACAGTTCTTATTATGTCAGTTATAAAATAACCAACCTAAAAAAATTGATTCTCATCGATTTATCAGGTCGTTTATAAAATAACCGACGTGATAAATCGATTTTTACATCTTTTCATGTTGGTTATATAGAACTAATGTGAAAAATATAGACGTGTTAAAAATTTTCTACACTAGTGAGTAAATTGGTTGATTCGGTCAGGCACTAACTCGAGGTCCCATATTGGATTACAAGACAGCACTAACCAAACAATATGATACTACTTTGAGAACTGATAGAACTTTGGATTTGACCTCTCTCATGGATCCTTCATGAGAATATATTATATGGTACAATAATCTAGAGTAAAAGGATCTTAGGATCCTTTCTACATAGTTGCTTAAGGATTTCCCATAGTGATTAAACTATGTTTTTACCTATTTTTATATATCCTTTCATTTATAACTTTTCTTATCAAAATAAAAATTGTCATTAATTTGAATTATTTAATTTATTTATTTATTTGAATAATTTACCTATTAATGTTAATTCATGAAACCTTTGGGTTATATCATATGAGGAAAGTTATATGACGACCAACATACACCCTCGGGTATATATAGACTTTTTTCTATTAGATTTAGGAAAATTAAAGTCCATACTTAGAGGTGGTGGTGTTTATCCTAGTTAGAAACTTCTTTGGTGGGTGTTGATGGTGGTGGAATGGTGGGTGTCAACCTGCATGTCACAAGGAGGCTTTTTTATCTAGCTGATTCCCTACCTTTTTTCCTTATTTTGTATCGAGTTGTAAATATTAAATTCTTAACTTATTATTGTATTTTTACCCCTTTATTTTTCATTTTATGGATGTTTCTCATGACATATGTGAATTTTTTATTTATTTTAGTTTTCTTCTAATGGGTGAAATTATTCCCAAATGAGTAATACGATTCGCAGGCACTGGTTTCCATCCCATGGGGATCAGAAACACCCTTCAAGCCAAGTCACTAGTTGGGTTGGGTGTTAGGTTGGATGGTGTCCTGGGCTAGTTCATGACAATTTTAATATCACCAATCAAGGATATATTATTTCATAAATATCAATAAATTATATATTGATTAATATCCAGAAAAAAATATTTTTATTTCATTGAAATTTATTTCAAAAATTAGTGTTCTCTTTTAATATTTATTTTCATCAAACCACTTCTAATGGTTATATTATAATTTTTTTATTTTCATTAGAAATATTTATTTCAAAATAATCATTACACCCTATCAAAATTACCATCAATATGATTTTAAAAAATATTTTTATTTACATTCACTTCCTAGAATGAAATAAAAATATTTTACCAAATATTAACATTCATTTTAGGTAATTTAATAAAATTATCTGATTGAGAATTATAGTATCTTTAAGATTGAAAATTTTAATATATAATTTAATATTTTAATTCAAGTATAATAAAAGATAATTAAATATACATATAAAAATTAAAATAAAACAGAAAATAAATAAGTTATATAATATTTATTTAAAAACTTGAAAAAAATAATGAACATATCAATCTGGATAGTTTCTGAATTATTATTATGCTCAAAACCTTTAGAGTTTACAAATAATTTGGAGATATTTAAATTCATTATATCATTATCATACTTCATAGTCTATTCAACAATGTTTGATTCAACACTTTTATCCCAACCTTTAATTGATCATTGACAAACATCAAAAATTTGTTTTTATATATGATATATTCAAAACTAGTCCTCTTTCATTCCACAATGAAATATTTCACTTTCAACATGTGTATATTACATTGGGTGTTGTTATTAATAATTCAATAAATTTTGGTGGTATCTTTTTCTTATTTTATTCTATGTATTATCACATTGATCATAATTTTTTCATCGACCTTGACTATGTTAATTTTTATGGTGATCTTGACAACAATCTCATTCACTTTAGAAAATAGTGTTGATTTATTTGATTAGATTTTATGATTACACCTTTTAATTTGGTGATAGATATGTATATTTTGTTGTGTAATAATATGTAATATATATATATACATATATATTAATGATTTTAGAAGGGGGAATTGAGTTTTGAAATGTTCAACATGGAAAGTGAAACTTACTTGACTAGACTAACCTTTCTAGCATGATAGAACTCATGCTGATAATGTGTTAATAGAAAATCGAATGATGTGCCAAATAAAAGTGTATAGTATATTGAAAATAGAACCTTTTTTTATCATAAGTGAATCAGGATATCAAACTAAGTCAAAAATGATGGATAATGAATATGATAGTACAATCATAATGAAAAATAAAAAGTAAATAAAGACACAGAATATAGAGTATTATAGAGCCAAAATTTCTTATTTCTTTATCATACTTATATGTATATAAGATATAAGTAAATATAATCAATATTAAATATTACTCACTATTATTCAAGAGTAATTCAATAGAAATTATTATTTACATGATATAGAGTTTGGGAGATGAATGACCCTGAAAATTTATATCCAAGGGAATATAGTTCATGGGAATCACTGCCCATGGAAATTGTGACAATATATAAATATTTTATAATAATATATACCTGAATAGGATTCATAAACCATAAAAAAGTGGTTTCTAAATCCATTTAGAAGTAATCTATATACCTTTTTTGTCTATCACTATTTCCCCATCACTAAAGAATCACCAAATTAACAAAAAAAAGAGTCCTTTAGAGACTAAAAAAAGTTGTTGTCATTACTTTTCTTTAACATTTATAAAAAACAACACCTTCTACATAAAAAAATAAAATAAAAATATAGGACAAAATTATAAAAGGTCATCATATTTACATATTATAAATACTTCACTTAATAATTTTCAAAATCAACTAGAAACTATTCATGATGAATTCATGCATTAAACTACAATCATCATCTTGTAATATAAAAAGAGTTAAATTTAAAATTTATTTTAGTAAAATAAAAAGAAAATAAAAATTAAAACGTAAAACATATTTGGTTTTTTAACTATATTATGTTAATTTAAACTTAAAATATAAAACATTTCATCATCGGTGCTTAAAAATAAAAATAACTTGTTTTTAATAACTTTTTAAATTTAAAACCTATTTTTTGGTCATTCTGACCAAACCATACATTTGATTGATGTTTTATCTCTTCCTATATGTCATAAATTAATTAACCGTCAATTCCATATGATTCCATTAAAATATGTGGTCATTTTATATGTTTTTAATATATAACTTTTTCTTACTAAATATTTAATCTAAAACTTTTTTTAGCCAATCCAACCACATGGTAAATTTAATTGACATGTCATAATATTACCCAACCCACATCGATAAAATCTAAGCAAGTTGTAAGCTGAAATTACTACCTTAAGCCTTCCTCTAATAGGCTATGGGCTGGAGAATAACACTAAGAATGCATGATATACATGGGAGTCCTTAGCCTATAGAAACTTTCAATAGATATATAGTTAAAGTACATAATATAACCATTAATAAATAGTAAAATATATATGAATAATTAAATTTTATAAAAAATGAATATATAAGAGACAATAGTTATCCAATATAACTTCACAAGTAAACCCTCAAAAGAAACCATGTACAAAAGTAAATTTCACTAAGAACAATATATACATTCTAAGTGATACCACCTATCACCTTTAATAACACCTAATGAAATCTCACAAATATAAACCACCTCAAAATAGAACTACTAAGAATCATATCTTTACAATCTACTTCAACTCCACATCTACTAAGATCATATTTAAAATTTGTTTCATCTACATAAACAAGACACATGTGGGATCAAATATCAAGAAGGGGTGTGTATAAAAATATTTATTATCCACTAAAGTATGGTAATATTCATTTTTAATATAAATAATATTCATGTGATTCATTATTCATAAACACCATTTATATTTCATTTTAAAAATTGAATATTTTTTCACATTATGATTGTAATTCCTTCTTAAAATGCATTATTGCATGGTATATTTTTTAACATCTCATAAATTTAAAAATAATCTTGATTTTATTTTCATATTTTAGTTTAAGGTATCTAATTCTTTAAGGAAAAATTCATTCTTTTAGAGCACTGGAATATTCACATTAGAAGACCACCATTTTGGACATTCAACCCAAGAAATTCTGGGTGAATTAAATTAGATAGCAGCCGAATAACATTACTGTAGAGGAAAATATACAGGCCCAATGATTCTGAAATTTTAACTAAATATATAATATATTATGGGAAACATTTCATCCAAAAGTGTACAGATCTAATTATTATGTTTAAATAGAGTTCCAAGCATCCCAAGTTGATGATGAAATTCTAGGCTAGATTTTGTGGCCTAGAAAAACATCCCACAATTTAAATCATATCTCAAAAACTGAAAAATATTTATGGATGAAATATTAAATAATGTTATCAAACATCTGGAGTTTTATTTTCTTATTATATGTCTCACTTCTATTCATCCATCTAGAATCTCAATTATTTGTATCTGTTTGGTGGATGCAAGTTGGCTCAGATTATTTTTCAAGGGTGGAAAAGTCAACTCTCCCTTAACTTTCCACACACATAGGTCTACCACAATTAATTTGGGAGACTTTGAATGTTGGGGGATCAACTTAAGGCTTCAAAATTCCACTTTAAGGCAGTTTTATTGGAGGATTTAGGCATCTTTGTGTGTTGTCTTCATTTTAATATAATGCTTCCATTTTGATGTTGTAGTCACATTTCTTCAAATTGTATGTTGTTCGAATCACCTTAGTCTCTTAAAAAAACTTCTTATTCTTCTCAATTTATGTTATTTTTATTAACACATTGATACTATTTAATTATAGTGTGAATATATTTACATAGTGAATAGATAAATCCTTCACATAATAGTGTATTTTTCATTATTATATTGTTTTTACTTCTTCAATTCTATCCTCATGAGTCTAATTCTCGCTTCCCTTTATATCATAGAATCAATGGAGGGATAACTACTTTATGGGTTGATCCAAGTGAGTATAAAGGGGAAGTATTGGATGTTATTTATCACTCCATTAATGAATAATTTCTTCTTTTAATTCACAATTCTATTTAATTACCTTAAAACCTCTTCGTCCTTGTTGAATTTTAAGACCACACACTTCAAATGATAAATGAACATTTACCTTGTAGTGACAATAAATATGATCTTCCATGTGTATAGGTGATTAGTATTAGGGTGTGTAGGTATTAAATCAGTAAGTGATGATGTTATTTTTACCTTTTTTAATGAACCCTTCTTAAATTTAAGAAATTGAAATAGTTTAAAAAGGAATTCATCTAATCCACTCCAAGAAATAACCTAAGATCAACTCATTTTCTCAATTTGAATTCACTTAGCTCATTTATTGTAAACATAAACCCATATATAATCAACCAAAATATGGCCATTTAATATCCAAAATAGTCCATAGAATTTATGTTTCTATAGTTTCTACTTAGGCCTTTGAGGATTCGATAACCCAAGCTACACTACAAGCGATCTCTTAACCCTAAAAACATGGGTAATTTTGGGAAAGACCAAATTTTGGAACCATTTATAGGGTCCCAAGTAAGTCATCTAAACACTCGTTATATTCTCCCCCATTTCTATTTTATCACCTCATATTCTCTTATCATTTACCCTTTTTTTGTTTTTCACTTTTCTTAGCACATGCCCACCTATACTCATGACCAATCGAATCGACTTATTAGGGTGGATAGTCCTAGGGTTGGGAATTCAAGTACACCAAGATAACTCTTTACATTAGAACCTAATATTCCTAAAACCCCATATTTGAAAATTTATCCCATTTTAATGTAGGGTCTTCAAAGAAACCAACTCATAAACCCAGGTGGGAACCAAAATGGAAATCCAAATGAGGTAGGCCTAAACTTGGGGAATGTTGTCAATCAAACCATGAATGACTACCTCACACCTTCCTATACCAATGATCCCTATTTAATTATTAATTATTCCCTAGTATAATTCCAATATGTATTTAATCCTTCTGTCATAAAACACCTTTCAACCTTCCATGGGATGCAGTTATAACTTACATACCTTTATGTCAAAGAGTTCAATAACATTTTTATAACCATGTTCCCACCACATTAACTTGAGTTAGCTAAGATGAGGTTCTTTCCTTTATCACATAAGGATTGAGAAAATAATTTGTTAAAAAATCTGATACCTACATCAATCCACTTCTAGGAACAATTTCAAATAGAACTCTTCAAAAAATAATTCCCATGCCACAAAACAATTACACTTAAAAAGAGCATCCAAAACGTTTTTGAAAAAGAAGGGCAGTCATTTCATGAAACATGGGAAAGGTTCAAATATACACTCAACATGGTACCTCACCATGGATTTTCAATGCCATAACAAGTTCAAATTTTCTATTAATGGTTAGGTTCAAGAAACAAATAATATATTGACATGATGTGTAATGGAAACTTCAAAAACATAGCCTCAAATGATGATTACGAGTATCTAGAAGGACTGGTCGAACAAAACCAAACATGGGGAACATCACCTTACTATCAGAATCCACACAAATATAGGGTAATTAACACTCTTAAGTAAGAGTACATTATTAGGGAAAAACATTCTGCACTCTCTTGGAAGGTTGAGGAGATCGATCTTAGAAAGGTCCATGAAATTCAAAATGTTGACCCTGCTTGGAAAATTTGTGACAAACACGACCACAATATTGACAACTACCCAACCAGCCCATACATTAAGGATATAATTTTCAGAGGACCACCAATATAGGTGAATGCTTTGAAATTTTAAAATCCATAGTACCAAATAACTTTCAATCCAAGGTACAATTACCATCCAAGATTCCATTGAAAAGATAACCAGCAAACCAACCAACAACCTAGTCATCCACAAGGACCAATATCCTACCCTCCAAAAAAAATTAAAAACCATAACCAGTTACAAACCCAACCAATACAATACCGACATCCTTATGTCCAATAACAATAACCCATCCATTATCCAATTCAACAACCATTCCAACAACCAAATTATCCTCCTGGGATAAACCAGCTAGCAAAATCCCCTACCCAATTTGTGCCTCTCCCAATAATTGATAAGTTGTGTAAAAAATGGAGAAAATGAACTCAAAAGACTCATACCTTAAACATTAATTAAAAACCATTAAAATATAAAAGGTTCCCATGACTACTCAGGTGGTACCATCCTCAACATTAAGGGGAGAATCCTATTACACACAAACCTCTCATAAACAACTAAAAGTCGTGACTATTTTAAGAAGTTGGAAACTAATTGAGAAACCTGAATAAACCATTATAGAACCATTAAAATAATAAAAAACACATGAATATGTTTAATAACCATCCATAGTTCTGAAAATCACAATGAGAATGAGAAGAAACCACAACCACACCAAACACTCAAACAACCTTCACGCTTCCCTTAATGTATGTGAGGAAAATATAAATTAGAATTGAATGTTACTTTGAGGTAAATATTAACTAAGGTTAAGTTTAATATTTCACTTATCGATGAAGTACAAACTATGCATGCCTAATCAATGTACCTTAAGTACTTGTGCCCTTTTAAAAGGAAATTTTCGCCTAAAAACTAAGTTCATTTAGATTCTTATATGAGTAAAACCATTCAAGGAACCATTCCTCCAAAGTAGAAAGATCAATAATGTCCATACATAGATGTTAAGTTAGGAGAGAACATTGTTTTTAAAGATAATTTTCATCTAGGAGACACTTTCAACCTCGTTCTATATGCCATTTATTTCCAGTTAGGGCTTGAAGAACTCCAACCCACATCTTTCATTATTCAACTTGCTAATCATATTGTTTGAATTCTTAAGGGGACCTTAATTAATGTTTTAGTGAAAGTTGAAAATTTCATTTTCCCTACTAACTTATTTTTACTTGAAAATCACACAAGATTAGGTCCTAGGGAGAAAACCCCCATCATACTTGGTTCTCCCTTCCTAGTAACATTCAACTCAGCCATCTGAGTTAAGAATGGTAACATGAAAATGACCTTCGGAAACATGAAACTCGAACTAAAAATCTACATTGAAAACTCTTAAATTAGGGATGGTGAAGAGATATATGAGTTCAATTGGATTTTTAGTGTTTATAGTGAACTAGAGTAACATCAAGGAATTATTGAAGGATTTTTAAGTCAATAATAGATTTATTTTATTTGTTCACATGAGGTAAATTGGTCTCCTTGGATTGAATCTCTTTCATATATCTCATTTGATGATTTTATCGAATCACCAATCAATGATAACATTAATGAAATCAATAACATTGAGTCCATACCCATTCATGACACCGATCTAGCCAATTTAGTGGTGGAAAATTCCATTGAAAAGAAACCAATTCTGTCAAGAAATTTGGAAAAATAAATAGAGTTTGATCCAAAGTCCAGTCCTTATATCAAAAAATTTAACAAACATGATCATAAATTTAAGGTCTTTCCTTCATCACTCAAGTATGCATTCTTAGGGGACAATAGATCCTTTATTGTTTTCATTTCTTCATATCTTAAATCCATTCAAGAGAGGATGTTTTTGGATGTCCTAATAAAGCATAATAAAGAAATTGGATATACCATTTCATATATTCCTAGGATTATCCCACTCATTAGAACTCATAGGATTGTTCTTGAATCTGACTCCAAACCATGTCATAAACCTCAGAAGAGACTCAGTCTGAATCTTATGTCTGTGGTATGTAAATAACTTCTTAAGTTGTTGAAAATGGGTATCATATACGCCATTTATAAGAGTTAGTGGGTAATCTAAATTAAAGTTGTTACAAATAATGATAGAATCACTATGATCACCAATAAGGTTCGTGATCTTCTCCACAAAAGGGTTAGTAGTGGATGGAGATTTTGTATTGACTATATGAAGCTCACCTCATGTACTAAGAAAGATTATTTCACTTTTCTCTTCATTGATCAAGTCCTCGAGCGATTGGTTGGTCATCAATTATACTTCTTACTAGATGGATTCTCAGGGTATAATCAAATCGAGGTCTCCTTAGAGGATCAAGAAAAAACAACCTTCACTAGTCCATTCTGCACTTTTTCCTTCAAATGCATGCCCTTCTGGTTATGTAATGCCCCTGGTAACTTCCAGTGGTGCATGATGGGAATCTTCTCAGACATAGTGGGGGATTTTTTAGAGGTATTTATGGATGAATTATCAATCCATTGGGAAAAAATTTTGGGATTCCTTCTAAATGTTTAAAGGGTTTTGTCATGATATAGGGATAAGAATCTCATCCTAAACTAGGAAAAATGTTATTTCATGGTAAAGGAAGGAATTTTGTTGGGACATCAGGTCTTTGTGATAGTTATTGAAGTTGATAAACATAATATTGATATAATTAATCACTTTCCCTGTTAAAAAAACTATCAAGTAAGAGAGGTCCTTCTTAGGACATGCGGTTTTCTATTAAAGGTTCATTAGGAATTTTAGCTCCATTTTCTGACTACTTTTCACTCTTCTAGTGAAATATGCTCCATATTTATGGACATAAGGCTGTGGGGAATCATTATCTACACTCAACTCATCCCTTATCTCTCCACCTATCATGAAATATACAAATTTGAAACTTCTTTTCAAGATCATGTTTGATGCGAGTGACTTCGATGTAGGATCAGTCTTAGGAAAATTGTGTGAGAAAACTCCATGTGTCATTACTTATGAAATAAAGTCTTTAAATGATGTAAAAATCAACTACACAACCACTGAGAAATAGTTAATTGTTGTAGTATTTTACTTATAGAAATTCTGGTCCTATCTCTACGGATCACCCATCATTATCTTCACCAATCATTCAGTCCTGAAATACCTTTTCCGAAAACAAGATTCCAAGTCCAGATTGATTAGGTGTTTCCTTGTTATTCAAGAGTTTTATTTAACCATTAAGGATAAAAAGGGTGTTGAAAATGTTGTAGTTGACCATCTCTCTAGGATGTAATTCAAAGACAACTCACATAACATTTTTATGTCAGATTCATTTCCCGATGAGCACCTCTACTCTATGAGTGATTACGCATTGTATTCTGACATAAAAACCATTTGGTGATGAGTGAAAATCCAAAATTACTCAGAACCCAAGCTAAGAATAAATTCCTTTCCGATGTCAAACACTATATGTTTGATGATCCATTCCTATTCAAGTTATGTTCTAATAAAATAATTAGGATATGTGTTCTAGAGTCTGAAAAGGTGTCCACTCTAAAACAATTTCATAGAGAGGCATGTGGAGACCACTTTTCCACAAATAAAACAACTAAAAAGGTCCTTCTAAGTGGTTATACTAGCCTAACCTCACCAATTATTCCTACCAATTCATCCAAAGTTGTCCTTAATGTCAACAATTAGAATCCATTAGAAAAAGTAATAAAATTCCCCCCACTCTCATTCTGGCCATTGAAATCTTGGATTGTTGGGGAATTGATTTTGTGAGACCCTTACCAAACTATTGGGGATATCTCTACATCCTCTTAGCAGTTGATTATGTCTCAAAATGGGTTTTAAATTCCCACAATGTACAATGACCATCATTTTGTGATATGACTCATGAAAGAGCACATATTTTCTAGATTTTGAATCTCTAGAGCTATACTTAGTGATTGTGGAACCCATTTCTACAATCGTCCCTTATCGACACTCATGTCTATGTATGAGATTTCTCATAAAGTTTACACTACCTACCATCCTTAAACCTATGGTCAAAATGAGTTTTCAAATATAGATATTAAGCAAATTCATGAAAAAACTATCAATCCCTCTAGGAAATATTGGTCCGAGAAACTCTTGGATGCCCTTTGGGAATATTTTACTACTTTCAAAACTATCCTAGGGATGTCACTATATAGGTTGGATTATGGAAAATCATGACATTTTCCGGTTGAAATTGAACAAAAGGCCTTTTGGGAAATAAAAAAATGATCTTTGAAATTTCCTTGGCTAGAGACAAGAGCAAATTATATCTTAATGAATGTAAGAAACTTAGGATGGAGGTATATGAAAATTCAAGTATAATTATAGCAAGAGTTCAAGCCTACCAGTCTAATAATCTCAATGTCAAACTCTTTGAACTAGGAAAATTTTTATAGAGACCCATACTTTAAATACGTTGATTTTACTTAAAAATTTAAGTATATACATTATAAAATATAATAAATCCATGACAAGACTATATAGGTATAGTGTTATTAGAAACTAGGAAACATAAAAAATTGGTTCATAAAACATCTATAATATCTCTTGTTTATTTCTTCATAACTAGAATCCTTTTTGTTATATCTTACTTAATACCCTTCATCATGAACAAGGGAAAAGAAACATATGAAAGGGTGATCTCAAATTCTCAGTAAGGCTAAACAAGGGAAAATAACCATAATATGACAATCATAATATATAAGAACATAACATTTGGAAGTCTTATCTCGTATATGAAAGATCGTGATATCATGTAATGGGATAAAAGTTCATCTGAATTAATAGACATAATCCCAAAAGAAAAAAATATAATACATAAAGTTTTATGGCATACACATACATATAGAAAATCATTTCTATACTATCCAAGGCTCATATCCAATACCATCATAGTGGAAAAATTATATTACTATACCAGGTTTACTTTTTGTTCCAGCCCTGTATTACGGAACAGGATTTACTTTTTGTTCAAGTCATGTATATCTAATGAGATATAAATATTTACCCAATGCATTGGAGGGTGATATAGGTACCACCCATCTCATAATTAAATCATTCTTACATGTGCCAAAAAACTATAAACCATTCACCATATCATAACCCAAGGAAAAAAATGGGTATATTAAACCTCATTCCATCATAATCCATATAAAATAAATGGATTTCAGAAAAAAAAATAACATCATAAACATAATAAAATAAAAGTAATAATTGGTATATAAAAATAACCCTATGTCATCTTATATGGAACATAATTTTTATAAAATATTTAAATTTAATTCTTGAGGAAAATATCATTTATTCAAAAAATTTCTCTTTTCTCAAAATGCCATGTAATTTTAAAAAAAAATAATTAAATTTAAAATATACTTGAAATCTTGAAAATTAAACTACATGTAAATAAGGTGTTATGAAATCATAATAATCAATTCATGATGTATAAGTTAAAATTACATTCTCCTCATACTTTTTCTGGAAAAGTCAAAAGGTACCTTGTATCAAAAAAATACCAAAATATTCATTTCATACCATTTATTAAAAAATTTACAATAGATAAAATTAACTTTAAACAATTTTGTAAGAATAAAAATAATATAATATATTTAGGAAACATGTATGTGGATGATAAATATACCCCAGTAAACACTTACTTATAAACAATCTCAAATAATAATGAGATTGTGAACTTATCCCTTACCTTAGGTCTGATATCCTTCATATATATCAGAACCTCCTGTATAATGATTTAAATAATTTTATTGACTTATTATAGAATCATAATAATTTTTATGGTATCATATATGATTATATTATCATCCTTTTATTAGTAAAATTTCATTGTCAGTCATTATTTGGATATTAACTACTTTAGGTTCTTATGCAAGTTTTGTCGGATAAGTTCATGTTCCAAATCGTAGGTTATAGATATAACTTTTACATAATGATATTAGTACAATATATATCATATTTATTCAATAAATTCATGTATATAATCATGTTTTAATGAATATTATGTAGAATTAAACTCATCGCATCGTGGATATGGTAGTACGTACGTACGCACAAGTGACGATATCATTCACTTAATGGTTAAATGGTATGAAATTGGATGGTATATTAACTATACAGAATAATTATCATGTTATATTAATTATTTACATCCATTATACTCATCATTATACCCATACAAATAAATTGTTGTTTAATAAAAAATTACACCACGACGTGGATAAAGTAAGTCGTACGTATGCACACATGGTGATATTGTTATTCGTAGAATCGATAAAAGAGGTATAAGGTTGTACCATAATTATAATAAAATATCATCATATATAACATACTGTATTTATTAATTTAATATGGAAACAACATAAGAAGATTAAGTATAATAATAAAATAATTTTGAAGGAGGAGATAAAACAATTACCTTTTTTCGAGTATCTCCTTTTGATTTGAATACAATGCGTCTTTAGAATGGCTTTCTTCCCAAAGTGTGGCCTCTAGGATGAAGTGACGGAATTTGGGAGAGGAAAGGGGTAGTGGTTGGATGAGAAAATGTGTTTTAGGGGAGTTATTAAAAGAGAATGAGAGGTTCCATTTCATATTAGAGGAGAGGGGCACCTTTGGAAAAACCAAAACTATTAAAATAATATAAATTATTTTTTAAATTAAAATGGATCCAAAGTGGATTATTTCATATATAATATGTGTAAGGGTCTAAATAATATCAACCAATAAACTTTTGACATGTTTTTTGTTTATTTTAAACTTTATAATTTTTATTTATCCTTATTTAATCTATTTAATTTTATTTGTGGTAATAACATTCTAAATATTTAGTGGTTATAAATATAGACTTATATGGTGTTAATTGACCATAAATGGATATTTAATGACATTTTAGACCTTATAATAATCAAATTAAAATTTTTAAATATTTTTATGATTTTTATATAATTTAATAAAATTTCGTTTTTATAAAATATCAATAGTTTCAATTTTAACACTATTCATTTCTTTGATTTTAACTAAAATCCAAATAGAAGATAAATTTAAAACAAAACATTGAATATAATCCAAAAAATTTCATAATAACCTATAAAACTCATAGATAGCCTTAATTAATTCAAATTATTTTTATTTTAATATCTTTAAATTCATTTATTTGATATTTCTATTATTAAAATAATTTATGCATCACTATTGTGTCATCATTAATTATAATTATTTTATTTTTAAAAATTATAAAAAAATTGTGATATAGGTAATTCTTTTGGATTTATAGAGACAATATATAGTCGATATTATCTCCTAGTTATCCATATATTAAAATTAATATGCTTATCTAAGAAGGAAGTCTGAAATATTATCACATTTATTGATTTTGATAAAATTTAATGTTATATTCTTGGGAAAGCAGCCATTAACTAATTTCATTTCGAACCATAGATTATAAGAGTCTAATTTAGTCATCCAATAGTATTTTTAAAAGTGTTAAGTTAATTTTATAATATTATTTCTAACTTTAATTACCTGATTTACCATTAACCATGGTGGTAAAAATAATTACCAATGTAACTATTGATATTGTCGAAAAATAAAAGTAGCCTATTAAAATAATTTGGAAATACTAATTCAAAATACGGAATCTATTTTTCAAAATTTAAAACACGTAAATTGTAGTAATTAAATTAAAATTGATCCCATTCTCGAAAAGAGACAACCAGTTTTAAAATCCAAAATATTGCAAAAGATTGAATTATTTTTATATCTAGATTCAATGTAAAATTAATGCAAATGACATAAATTATATTTAATGATAAAGATATATTATATTTATATTTTAAAACCATTCAATATTATAATTTAACCATATAAATTATTTTGATGAAAAAAGTTATTTTCACTTAAAATAGTGTATTTTTTACTATTCATCAAACCTGAATACTATCAAAAAAATATCAGAAATTTATCCAAAATAAATTTTTATAATTTTTCAAAATCTAAATTTAAAATGGGTCCTCTATTCAAATACGTAAGATTACCCTTTAAAAAAATAGGTTTTTCAGCAAAAAATAAGTTTTATTCACATCCTATGATTAAAATATCCATTGGATGAATATAAAAAATATTTTATTAAGTATATTATATATATCTCATTAATTTCATTAATTTCATTTTCAATAGTAATTCACTCAAAAATACAAATATTTTATTTATATTTTTTATAAATAATTGATAGTCAATGAATTCACAATGCATTTTCATAAGTTAGTTATACTTATTCCCGCTAACCTAAAGGCTAGAATATAATGGTAATTTTATACTAAGGGTGGATTTATGTTCATTTAAAATCATGATTTCATGCAACTCAAGCTACTGAAAAATAAAAATTATTTAAAGAAAATATTTCATAAAAATATTTGGTTGTTACAATTCATGCTCTTGTATTGTTCAAAACATCATCTACACCCAGGAAAGTTAAGGTCTATATGGTAATGTCATTAAATAGTGCATCATGTATACCCTCATGGTGAAGTAAAGATTTCAGATCCCACTAGTGGTCATGTATTCAAAGTTAATGGTCATGGATTAAAACCATTTATTGAATCATTCAATAAACAAGAAACAATGGACGAGTTAACTAATCCAACCTATGAACCATAAAAATGATGATAGATTTAGGGTACATATCAGGATAACCACATTAAACAAAGTTTTTTCTATGAGGCAACCAGACCTTCACCTATACATTAACTCAAGGGTGGAGTTTCAAAGTAAATGGGTATGTTTTTTCCTTTCCTTTTGTTTTTATTTATTTTTAGTTAAGGGAACATCAAGGGGTTCCCATTATGTTCTAATTGTGTTGGTTTGTAAGATTCTAAGGCTGCTAATATTGATGGATTTTTAGGCAATTCATATTTCCTCCAAGTTTTCAAACACAAATTTTCATCATTAATAAGGCATCTCTGAGTGGAATAGAGATCAAATGGGTAATCAGGAGCATAACGAACTTCAACATTAACCACCAGGTGACTTTGTTCCATATTTATTATTTAAATTTTGTTTTAGAACTCTTATCCTCTACCTCTACTCCATTCTAATTTTTCTTTTCATTAAAAACTAGGGATAGTGTTATTTTAATTTGGGTGGGAATAAAATAAAATAAAATCTTTTTTGTGCATAAAAAAATGTTTTGAAATAAAAAAATGCATGGAAAGAAAAAATTATATAAACCTTGAACTTGATAACAAATATTAAATTCTTTGAAATTGAATATCAAAGAGTTTTTTATTCCTTGATTCTAATTTTGATGCATGTTTAATTTCATGAGCATATATTTTGGAGAGTGTGGTTCTCTAATGTGATTTTTCACCATTTATATTTTCATCCATTTAATAAAAAAACAATGCACGGACTTTGGATTGGGGGAATTATTTTGAGTATGTGGGTATCATAAAAAATGTCATATATTTTGTGATAGTTTCAATTTTAACATGAGTATTCAAAAAAAATTAAACATTAAAATCAAAATAAAAATAAATTTTCAATTACGCGTAGAGAAATGGAATAACCTAATGTGTGGATTTCGGTACTTGGGCATTGTTACTCTATTGTTTTCTAGCCCATAGTTGGGAATTTTATCTCTATTTGTGTTAATTTGAATTTTTATTTCATTGTGCAAACTCAAGATGATGCCTGAGTATGTGAGATTCACTTAGTTCCCTAAGTTCTTTGAGCATGGGAGTCATCGGTGAAGTCTTTCTACATGGGTTGACTCGATTGAGTTCAATTTCAAATACCGTAGAAAAATTGCAACAAAAAAACACAAAAAAAATAATAAATATACAAATTAATACACGTCTTATTATTAATACTTTATTCCGCCTAGCACTTCCATCCTTTCTCCCTTGAATAAAGATTAACCCCCATTTCTATTGTGACACACAACACATGATCATGCTTAATTGAAATTGGATGAATAGTGTAATGAATTTAAACAAAGGAATGGGGTTGGGATTGGTATATGCCTCTAGACCAAGATTATTTTAAATTATTTTTATAGATTTCATAATTTTTTGGTATGAGGTCTTTTTGTGATCATTGTGTGTTAAAATGTTTTTGGAAATAAGAATTTGAATTTAATATTTTTGAGATACATTTTTCTCAGGACTAGAAAAACTCAATTTGGGGGGTTTTATTAGCCACTAAATTCAGATAATATTCATTTTGAATATATATATATATATATATATATATATTCATGTGATTAATTATTCATAAACATCATTTTTAGTTCATTTTACAAATTGAACATTATTTTACATTATGACTATAATTCCTTATTAAAATGCACTAATACATGGTACATTTTTGAACACCTTATAAAAAATGTTATTTATTTTATTTTAATATTTTATTTTAAGGTGTCCCATTCTTTAGGAAATAATTCAATCTTTTGGAGCACTTGAAGATTCATATTGGAAGATCGCCATTTTGGATATTCAAACTAGGAAATTCTGAGTGAAGTAAACTGGATAGGATCCCAATAACATTACTATAGAGAATAATATACAGGCCCAATGATTAAGAAATATTAACTTAAAATATATGATATTATGAGGAACATTCCATACAACATTTTATAGAGCTAATTTATATTTTTAAATGGATTTCTAAGCGGTCCAAGTTGAATATGTAATTCTAGGACAAATTCTACATTCTAGAAAAACATCCCACCATTTAAATCATATCTCGATAACAAGAAACTATTTTGGGCTAAAAAATTTCATAGAGTTAGGGGACATAATAATATTCATTTTATTATTCTATGTACCACTCCAATTATTCCATCTAGAAGCTCAATTTGTCAAATATTGTGGGTGGATGCAAGTTGGATCAGATTATTTTTCAATGGTGGAAAATTCCACTCTCCCTTAACTTTCCACCCACCTAGGCCTACCACAATTAATTGGGAAGACTTTTAATATTGGGGTCTCTACCCAGGGCTTCCAAAATTCCTATTTAAGTCATTTTTGTTGGAGTATTAAGTCATAGTTTTGTGTTGTTTTCATTTTAATGTTATGATGCCATTTTGATGTTGTAATCGCATTTCTTCAAATTGTAATTTATTCAAATCACCTTAGTATATTAATAAAACTTATCATTATAATCACTTTATATTATTTTTATTAAATGGTTAATATTTTTTCATATGGTTTGAATTTATTCAGACAGTGAAGAGAGAAATCATTCACACAATGGTGAAGTGTTAGTTATTTTGTGGTTTTTACTTCTTCAATTCTGTCCTCATGAGGCTAATTCCCACTTCCATTGAGATCATAGAATCAATGGAGGGATAAATATTTTATGGTTTGATCCAAGAGAGTATAAATGGGATGTATTGGATGTTATTTATCACTCCCTTAATGAATAATAACTTCTTTTAATTGTTAAATCTCTTTTATGGCCCTAAAACTTCTTCGTCCTTATTGAATTTTAAGACCATACACTTCAAGTGCTAAAACGAACGGTTACCTTGTAGTGCTCATAAATATGATCCTATAAGTGTATAGTTGATTATTATTATAGTTTGTAGGTATTAAATTATTAAGTGATGGTGGTATTTTTACTTCATTGAATGAACCCATATCAAATTTATGAAATTTAAATAGTTTAAAAAGTAATTCATCTAATCCACCCCAAGTTATAACCTAGAATCAACACATTTTCTCAATTTTAATTAACTTTGGTATTTTATTATTAACTTAAACCCATATAAAATCTACCCAAGGTTTTCCACTTCATAGCCAAAAATATTTCATAGAATGTACGTGTCTACAGGTTCCTTCTTAGGTCTCTATGGATTTGATAACCCCAGGTACACTACAAGAGACCGCTTAACCCTAAAAACATAGGTAAATTTGGACGAGACCAAATTTCTAGTAAAAATCATAGAAAAAAATGTAATTAAACAAAAAAATTAGATTAAAACTTTGAAAACAATAATAAATCAAAAGGATTACAGATAAAATTAATGTATAGGAAGTCTAGGGACATGTGAAATTACCTATTATTATTACTTAGCTCCAAAACCATAACTCAACTCCACTAAGGATCACACCATATTTGAAACCAATGATGATAAATATAGTTAATTTCCCATAAAATACAATGTAAACATTTTATTTTTATGTCACAAATAGATAGAAAACAACATTATATAAATATTCTGAGATCACATAACCAGATTCATAAATTTCACATTCCAAAGGGAAGAAAATAATATCATAGAGCCCATGATTTCTGAACTTCCCAGAATATCATGATACATATTTCACCTCTATAAAACCATATTTAATGGCCCATACATCACATAGATATGAATTAAGGTCAAGGGGATTACTAACCACATGGATAAAGATCCCTGAACTCATATAGAATAAGGGTTACCAACCCTACAATATATATAAAGGACCCTTACATCATCATGAAAATTAGAATGAGGGGGTTACAAACTCTCATAGAGAACCCTCACATTTTTAGAAATAAGGGTGTACCAATTACATGCCTAAAGTGTGTGGATGATCTGTGATTTATAACCACTATTCCTATTTTTTGGATCAACTTTGTGAAAACCATTTTCTAGATTAATATTGTAACTTTTGAAAGGAGTGATTCTAGATGTCCAATTTCTGAAACTATATGGGGATGGTGGACTTGTAGCAACAAAAACCAAAAGTACAGAAATATATAAATTGAAATCATAACATCTATAATTAGTTCAATCATAAGCACAAATGATGAGTTTCTAAGGAAGAAGGGTAAATGTGAAAAGTACTTGTGTAACAGTCTATTTTGAAGTTATATAATGTGTTTAATGACTCATATTTTCCATATATTATTCATAGATATTATATGTATTATGTTTGAGACCAGGAACTAAGACAGCATGTGATTCCAAGGCCTAGTATGCCCAAAATAAATGTTTGAAATATATTAAATACAAATAGTATACGGTTTTCCTAAAAATGTGGAATAACACCCAAATTGGGTGACTATATCATAAATATGAGGGAACTATTCAGTTCAAAATATAGTTTTTACCCTAGGTAGGACTTAACCTTGTTCGGCACAGTGTGTTTGTTAAAAAGTCATCAAAGGCATGGAAATACATAAAATAATTAAATAAATTATATTATTTCTTTTTTATTCACATAGTGACTGATGTTTATTTAAATAGACTATTATGTAATCATTACAAGGTTAGTCACATAAACCATGAATCATTTGAGAGTCTTTTGGATAGAGAGTTGGAGGATCTCTCTCAGAGAAACAGAAACCAGATTGTAGATCGATGGTCGACATGCAACAAATTTGAAGTATCTCTCCAATGACTATGATATTACATCATTCTTCATCAAAAATTGATCCAATTAGAGGTAGGATGTATGTTTTGGTTGTATTCTTTTCCTATTATTAATTTCAATAATGAATGTGAATCAATCGAACAATGTATTGACTCGAGGATTGGTTGTCTAAGGGATGGGTTTATTTTTGATGATTTTATTGGGAGAATTAATTTCTGATTACTGATTCTTATTTGTTATTCTAATGAATATGGATCAAGTACAACTCAAATATTGTCCATGGTTCATTTCTTATGTTTTTTATTGTGCATTTCTCCCCCGGTTCTTTGTCCATTGTGGTCATTCTTTGCATGGAACATGGTTTGACATATCCCAATGAATGGATCATTGTGCAAGTATTTCTTGTCACAATAATCCAATATCATAAATCTAGGATTGGAATGAAATGAATGTGGTGAAATGATAGGAGAGGTGATGGATTAGGTGGTTTGGGATACCCGGTTTCATGTTATTTGTCATACAATGAAGAACGATGAATGAGGCTGATTCCCAAATGAATCGAAGGGATTAATCTTATTGTTTAGTGATGGAAAGGATCATCGAGCCTTGATTCATTATTTTCTAGTAAGGTGTTCAGCATATTTAAGGTTGGTTTAATGGAATGAAATGTAGATTTTAGATCTGGATTACTAGAAATAAATTGTATTACATAGTGTGTAACACAGATTCGCATGTTGTGTGGTCCCACCTGTGCGGCGACTAGGGTTTTGGGAGATAGTTAAGGATCACATGGTATGTGACCCTATCACACAATGTGTGACATATCCTATGTAACTCAGTGTGTACCTTAGAGGGTACATGGATATAGATTGGAGTACACGGTTTGTAGAATGGCATTCACTTCCTTAGATAGACACGACCTAGAAAATTACATGGGATAAGCCATGTACTGGTACATGGGTAGAGTACATGGGTAGATGATATGTCATGTACATCTATATGGACACCAGAATGAGACATGGTCTGTTTAGATTGTTGGGATCTATGGTTAAGGGGCACAGAATAAATCTCCTTCCACACATCATGTACTTTTTAAAACATGGATTAGAGCCCTTATCCTCTATATCTTGGGTATGTTTTGTTAGGTTGCATTCCCCTAATCCATTCCCTGAGGGTTGGTATGTAATATTTTTCCACTCCTAGGATAGAAACCCTTCAGAAATAATTCTTGGATGGGGTTATTTAAATCCTTCCTTGAGGCATGGAGTGAGATCCTATATTCATCTTCATGCCCTAGGTGGAGTTCTTGGTATCATCATGGCCAACACTACATGGGATTTGATCCTCTGCTTAGAATATTAATCTAGATTGAGTTGTTGGTATACCCCATGGACTTGGGAGTGATCCTAATAAGTGTATCCTATCTATTAAAACCATCAACGTGTACTTATAATGGTGATACTTGATGAGGACTACCTCTTGAATGGACATCATCAGTTTTATTTGACTCAGGAGTGTGTTCTCTCGTATGAGTGCTATTTAGAATCTTTGAGCTGGAATCCTAGGCAGACATACTATGGTTGTGATATAACTTTAGAATATGTTTATTTGTTGAATATATCTAGATATTCTTATTATATGTGTTGTATACATAGACCTATGTAGAGATGACTATATTTCCCTTTATTGTATGATTTGTGGTTTCAGGGTGTCTTACTCGGTATTTTTATAATCACCCCTTCATAGGCTTTCCTCACACATTTCATGTCCTATATAGACAATAAAACTTTTGAAATAGTCCTTGATGGCCTAAGACTAGAAGGAGCTTAGTGAGAATATAAGGACTGAGGTGTGTCCCTACGTTATTCTGCCAGCAGTCCCAATTTTACTTTCATGTTGCACTTGTTTTCAAACTCTTTATGGTAGGATTTTATTTTGACTTGATTATATTCCTTTACTTATTTTGGTAATCTATTTGTGGGATTTATATGTATTCAACCATGGTTGTTCAGTTTTCTTACATTTCATCTTTTTATAGTCTTGGGTATGTTTGTGTGTGTACAAGTACTAAGTCTAAGGCCTACCATGTTAGTGATATACCTACTTAGTGCTAGTCTCTCACCCCTGGAATATTATAGGTAGGCCTGGGGAGCCACGATATGTGACCCTATAGGATGGTTCATGTTATACTGGAATCAGTGGGATCAGTTCTACTTTAGTTATAGAGTCTGTGATATTGATTTGGGTAAATAGTGTTAAGTGTTTTAGGTTCGGCTTTCAGGATAGGGACTCCAATGTTGGAGAAGTGGATGATGTATCCCTACACAAAGACTCAGATCACCTAATTTTTGACTTGGTATATGTGAAAACTAGTTTTAGGGGAAAATGGTACATGCATCATATATAAATCAGTTATGGTTTCCTTGTCCTTCTTTTTTTGGTTCTCTAGATATAATCATTGACTTTGGTGAATCTTGTTTATTTCAGGATGCTTCTGTGATGTATTCTAGATATGATTAATCATCCTGATCATGAGGATGATCCACTTGGTGATGAGGTGTCTATACAGGTACTAGTTCTCAAGATTTTACCTCTGGGTGGTGTACCATCTATACCACCACCTATAGAGAAACACATGGTACCCTCAGTACCAGTGGATGAGGTGAATGGGATTAGCACACTTCCAAAGTTTCATGGATAGAGACCCCTTAGATTTTGAGTTGTGCCTGACCCATAGGTGGATTAAGACTATATTGAGGTGGTGACCAGAGTTTTCCTTCCAGTCAGGATACCAGCAAATCAGATGGTGGTCCTAACAGTGAGCCTTCTCCATGGATTAGTTGGATGATTGTGGGGTTTGGTGACCCAGTATTATGATGAGTAGACTCTTGCATGGGTATATTTTGAGCATCTTTTTAGATAATACTCCTCAATAGATATACTGAGGTATGTATGTATATAGGAGCTTCTACAGTTCCAATAGGGCAACATTACAGTAGCTGAATATTCATTGATGTTTACCAACCATTCAAAGTACTCAATGGATATAGTTCATGACCAGTTCTTCAGGGATTGGAACTTTGAGTGAGGTTTGAATATAGATGTGTGAGACATTTTTATCCCTCTATGCATTCCAACCTATGTTGTGGTGCTAGAGTCGGCTTTGGTAATTGATATTTTCATGGATGAGGGGATACATCCAATGGTTTCTAGTATCGGGCACACGGGAGTAGAGACCTCAGCAGTAGGGAGCCAACATCAGTCTCAAGGATAAGGACATGTGAGGTGTTTTAAGAGGAGGTCCTAGGATAGGGTATCTAAGGTTAAGGGATCATAGGGCGGGTCAAGTCATCTTAGAGAGAGGTGGTGCTACTCATGTGATGGTAGGGGATATCTTGTATGAGATTGTCCAACCTACCATATAACTGACAGAGAGATAGTGAATGGGCCAACAAGGTAGATGTAGCTATTGGATCAAGTAGTTTCTTATGGAAGAATACATGGAAGAGGAGCAAGGAGATCAGTAAGAAAATGTTCAACAATTGGAATTGTTACCTTCTCCACCCCCATTTGGGCCTCACCAAGCGTAGGGATACAGAGGACCAGGGTGGGACCAGTTGTAGGAAGTCAAAGCTTATGACCCAGAGGCTCCATGAATGATTCAAGGTACTATCTATGCCTTTTCTACCTTACCTTTAATGTGTATAGGCATAGGTTATAGTCATTAATTTCTTTCCAAATACCATGTATGTGACATAGAGATTATGGTTGATCCCTTGGCTCAACCCATATACTTGAAGACTCTTTCTGTAAAAGACTTAGTGATCACACACTTATGCCAACACTATGGCCTGACACTTAGAGGTGAGAGTTTCTATTGGGATTTCATTGTAGCATCAAATATGCCTTATGAAATCATCTTATATATGGAATGGTTATCAACAGTTCATTCCTATATTGACTATTTTATACGGAGGATGTGATGTGTCCATAGTAACGGAACCAGGTTCTCCTTTATTGGTGAAAAGAAAGTCCATGTTATGCAGGTTGGGCTGATTCATAGGAGGGTGTTGCATATTACTCAATATTTAGATAGCCTAACCATTGGTGCAATGGATGTTATGAGTTCCAAGATTCCTATAGTGGTGGCGGGGTGTGAGGAATTATTCCCCAAGGATGTTTCAGGTTTACCTCCCCACTTTAAGATAGACATTTTCATTGATCTACACCCCAGGACATCACCAATATATGTTCCAACATATCGGATGTCTCTCATAGTGATTCATGAGATGAGGGTGTAATTGGAGGACTTGCAGTGGAATAAATTTTTTAGACCTAGTGTTTTCCCTCGGTAACCCCAATTTTGTTCACTAAGAAGGTGGATAGAAGCATGAGGTTGTGTATGGACTATCGGAACTTGAACAAGGTGATGATGAAAAACATGTATCCACTTCCATGGAATGATGACCTCTTTGATCAATTGGGAGAGACAAGATTTTTCTCAAAACCTCCTGTCAGGATATCACCAGCTATGATTATGGGATAAGGATATATAATATACAACATTCAGATGTCACTCTGATCACTATGAGTACTTGGTGATGTGCTTTAGCATGAAAAATTCCCCAAAAGTGTTCATAAGACTCATAAATTGTATATTTCAACATTTCTTATGCTTGTTCACGGTACTCTTCATCAAATATAGTCTTGTGTACTCGACATCCAAGGAGGAACACGCAATACACTTAAGGATAGTTCTGGACATACTTCGAGAGAAACATATTTATGGAAATCTATCAAATTTTTAGTTCTAGATTTAGGTGATCCACTTTCTAGGACATATTATATCAGCAGATGTAGTGGAAGTGGACTCGGCCAAGTTTGATTTAGTGTGAGTCTGGGAGTTACCCAAGATCATGACAAAGGTGTGAATATTCCTTGATTTTATAGGCTATTATTGTAGATTCATACCTGATTTTTTTATAATATCAAAACCCATGACATATTTTTCCTTAAAGGGGCATACTTTCATGTGAACTGAAAGGTTCCAGCTAGCTTTTTTACTGTTGAGGCAGAGTTTGAAGAGTTCTCCAATATTGAGTTTTCCAGAGGAGGGTGTTAAGAACATAGTGTTCTGCGATGCATCCAGAACTAGGATTGGTTGTGTTCTAATGTAAAGGTAGTCGATGATTGTCTATGTTTGATGTTAGTTGAGACCACACAAGCATAACTGCATGACCTGCGATCTTGATTTAGCAGTGGTAGTCTTTACACTAAATTTGTAGCAATGCTACCTGATGGTTGAGTGGTTTATCATCTACTCTAATCGCAATATTATAAAGTATATATTCTATCAAGATTATATTAACTTGAGATAGAGGTGATGGATAGATTTATTCAAGTTTTATGACTGAAAAATTGTCTATACTCTAGGGAAATGTAATGTTGTAGAAGATTATCTCTACAAGAGATCTTGTTAATAGTTAATGAATGAGGGGTTGGAGCATTTGGCCTCATTGAAGTAATCCTTTGTGGATGTATAAGGATAATATTACCTCCATTCAATGGTTATCACCCCTCCTCTCTTGTAGCAAGTCTGGGAGACGCATCTTTTGGATACCTTCTATGAGACCCTATATACTCAGATTTCCACTCGACATGCTCCTAATAGATTTTCTAAAGGTGGGGATCATGTAGTTCTTTTAATAGGATGTATGATGGTTCAAGTGATGTTATGGGAGGAGGTTTTGAGGGAGTTTCGTACATCTCCTTTGGTGGTACATCCATGTGTTAAAATGATGTACCAAGACCTCTGATGTCATTTTTGGTTGCTAGGGATGAAGAAGGAAGTTAAAAAATTTATCACTGGATTCCTTACTTGTCATCAAGTGAAGCCTGAGAACTAAGTTCAAACGAGTTTAACTCAACCCCTTGAGGCTCCAGAATAGAAGTGGATTAGGATATCCATGTACTTTGTGATATTATTACCATGTACTTCTAGGGGAAATGATTCCATTTAGGTGATCAAAGACTGACTCACCAAGTATTCCCACTTATTATAAATTCAGGAGCATAGTTTAGTGGAGAGCTTGGGAAACATCAATGTGAAGGATATAGTTCAAACACATGGAGTTTCATTGATGGTCATTTATAACTGTGATTATCAATTCGCATCCCAGTTGTGGAAGAAATTTCAAGTGGATCTTGGGACTTAGTTACACTTTAACATAGTGTTTCACCCACAAATTGATGGCCAGACTAAGTGAACCATTCATGTTCTAGATGAAATGTGGCAATATTTCATGTTGAAAATTGATTGTAGTTGGGAGGATCACCTAATATAGGTGTAGTCTTTATACAATAATATTTACCATTCCACTATCTGTGTGGAACAATTTGAGGTTTTCTACGTGAAAAAATGTAGGTCACCACATTGCTAGACGAATCTAGGAGAGTCTTCACTCATTGGACCAGAGTTGGTGGGGGAAACTATTGAGAAGGTGCAGATCATCTATGAGAAAATGAAAACTATGAAAAGTCATCATAAGTATTTTGTTGATAGACAACAGAGGCTATTCGAGTTTGAGGAATGAGACCATATGTTCTTACAGGTTTCACCTCGATGTGGTTTAAGGATATTTGGCCAAGGTGGCAAGTTATCTTTGAGGTTCATTATCCCTTTACAGATACTATGTAGAGTTGGTGAGTTGGAATAATTCTTATCTATACCTATGAAATTAAACCAGGTATACAATGTCTTTTATATGTCACAACTAAGGAGGTACATGCATGACTCATTGCACGTTGTTTACTAGGATGAGTTTTACATCAAGGATGAAGCTACCTTTATTGAGTACCTGGTAGAGATTGATTATCTACAGGAGGGGATCCTTTTTGGGTGATCAATTAATTTTGTGTGTGTCCAGTGGTATCACATGAGTCTTCAAGAGTGAACATGGGAGTGGGAGGCTCAGATACATGATCAGTTCTCATATCTCTTTGTATAACCCTTGTTTTGGATTTTTGAGACATAAATCCCCAATATATAGGTAATTTAATGACTTAAATTATACATTCATTATTTTTGGATATATTGTGGATTATTTTCGAGACCATGTGCTATGTCGGTATGAAATTCTCAGGTGTGATGTACCCAAAGTAAATGTTTTAAATATATTAAATTGTACATGCGTGCATTTTTCTTGAAAAAGTGGAATAAGTACTAACCGGGGGCCCAGATCATAAATTTGATGTCATAGTTGAGTTTCGAATGTGGGTTATACCCCAGGTGTGACTTAACCTTGTTTATCTTAGGTCATTTGTGTAAAAGCCATCACGAGTGTGGAAATGGATAAATAATTAAATAAAAGAATTTATTTATTTTTCTTTAATTAAGTGAATGAAGTGTCTTTAAACAGACTGTTATGTTGGCATTCTATAGTTATATGAATAACCCTATAACTATTGTAGAGTTGTTAGAGATATCTTTACAGGATCTCTTTCATATGAATAGAAACCAGATCGTAGATCGATGATCGACGTGCAATAGAATCAATGGATTTCACCAATGACTATAGTTTGAAATTTTTATTCATCATCAATCAATTTAAATCAAGGTAGGATGTATTTTTGTTATATTCTTTCCCCATTATTAATTCCTATGATTAATGTGAATCAATGGACAAACAGATTGATTCATGGATCGGTCATCTTATGAGATGATATTATTTGCATAGATTTTATCTGAAAAATAATTTTGCAATTATTGATTATTAATTGTTATTATAAAGTTGATGGAAAGAGTCGAACATGAAAATTTTATGTGTTTCCTTAATCATGTTTTTTATTGTGTTTTTCTCCCTCAATTATTCATTCATCGCATGTATTCTTCGCTTGGCGTGCGTTATGAAATGTACTAATGAATCAATTGTTGAACACCCACTTCATGGAACAACAAACTGACATCATAGATATGGGATCAACATGCCATGATTGTGGCACAACAATGGGAGATGAGATAGATTTAATGGTTTTGGATATATGATTTTGAGTTCTTCGGTTCACAATAATAATGAAAAATGAGGCTGATTCCTGAATGAATCGAAGGGATGAATATTTTTGTTCAGATGGAAAGGTTTTTTGGTCCTTTATTCGTGATTTTCTGGCAAGACGGTCACTGGATTGAAGTTTGGTTGAATGGAGGGCAATAAAAATTCTAGATCTGGATTTCTAAAGAAGAAAAAATGCACTACCTAGCATGTAAATCAAAGCCACACACTATGTGGGTACCCCTATGTGGTTCCTAGGGTTTTAGGAGATAGTTAAGAATCACCCAACGTGTACCTTATAGGGTACACGAACATGGGTTTCATTACACGGGTTGGAACACACCATGTACTCACCTACATAGACACAATATGGACATGTACATGAGTTAATCCATGTACTGGTAAATGGGTTGAGTACATAGAGAGTCGACATGCCATGTACTTATACACAGGCATGATACATGGTTCATTTACATTGGTAGGACATGGGGTCAAGGGAAATGGTGTGTAACCCTTTTTATAGGCCAGTAAATTTTTTAAACATGGATTGGATCCCTTCTCCTCTGTATCGTAGACATGTTTCATTAGGATGCATTCCCCTTATCCATTCCTTGAGGATTAATACAGAATCATATCCAACTCCTAGGATAGTGATCCCTTCAGCAGTTTTTCTTTAATAGAGTTGTAAGAATCCTTGTACAAGGCTCAGAGTGGGATCCTCTATTCATCTTCATACCCTAGGTACAGTTCTTGGAATCGTCGTGACCAATACTATGTGGTCACCGATTCTCAACTTTGATATTTAATCTAGATTGAGTTTTTGGTACACCCCATGGCATTGGGAGTTATCCTAATATGTGTATGGTATCTCTTTGGACCTTCAATGTGTACTTATAATAGTGAGACCCAACAAGAACTAGCTCTCATATTGATGTCATCAGTGTTATTATACTCAAGAGTTTATTTTCCCAGACAAGTTCTATTTGGAATATTTTATATGGAATCCTAGGCTGGAATACTATGGTTGTGACTTACCTTTAGACTGTATGTCTTTATTGAGTGTACCTGGATATTCTTGTTATGTGTGAAGTAGACATATACGTGTGTAGATCTAACTTTATTTAACTTTATTATAGGATTTTTGGTTTCGAGGTGTCCTAATAAGTATTGTTATACTCACCCCATTATAGGATTTTCCCACATGTGTCATGTATTGTGAAAACTATCAACCTTTGGATAGAGTTCTCTATAGACCAAGACCAAATAGTGCTTAGTGAGACCAGATATATTGAGGTGTGTCCCTGTAGTATTCTAAAAGCATCCCCAGTTTTACTTTCAAGTTGGAGTTGGGTTCAGACTCTTTGTGGTGGGCTTTTGATTGGCCCTATTTAATTCTATTAACATCTTAACTTACTCTATTTTTGATATTTAGATGTATGCATGCATGGTTTTTTATTTGTTTTTATATTTCATCATTTTATAGGCTTGGAGATGTGTGTGTGGGGGGGGTACTTAGGCTATGCCTCCCATGTCATTGATATGCCTACTCGGTGCAATTATTCAGCCCCTTTCCAATTGGAGGTAGGCTTGGGGAGTCATGACATGGGCTCCTTTGAGATAGTCCATGACAAATTTATCTTCATATTCATGGAGATGATGTCAGGGTTCTTTGTAAGGATTTATAAAGAGAACTCTCTGAGTTTTTTAAACATGAATTTTTCATTATAATGATAATTTAAGGCAGTGTATTTCTCTAAACAAGTGAAATTATTCCTATGATGATGGAGTCTAAGGGGAATACTCTCCATGAATACCATAAGGTAGTAAAATTGGTTAAACCTACAAAACCTTGTTTAAATTATAGGGTGAAGATATTTGTTTTATGAGATTGGTCACTATTTTAATAATCATCCATTCCTTAACTTAGATTTATTATAGTGTTCACTCCATAGAGTATGGAATATTCCAATCCATGTTAATATTTTTTTTCTTTGATTTTTTTTCATTCTTATCATTTTTCTTCTAAAAGTTCTTTTTTAGTTTGTACATGAATTTTTTGGTTCATGTTTGGGGTGACTTACCTTCAAAATTCTAAATACATTATATATATGGATTACTTATAGTTATTGAAGTTTTATATTTTTTTCACTGTGTAAATTTTACAGGTTAACTTCAGTGATAGGTGGTTCATAGGACCCAAAAAGTGGTATCAGAGCTTAGTTATTGAGTTTTGGTATGACTAGACCCCCAATGTGTTTCATAGATCAATTAAGTAGCATCATTATGCCCTCAGGTTTATAAAATAATTCTAGTAATTATTTTTTATCCCTATTACATGTTTTTGTTTCATTAGGGTGTTCATTAATTCACGAAGCCATGGATTTTGATGTGGATAAGTCTCATGTGGAAAAGTTTTCCATAATAGATTTTGGGTACTAGAATATATAGATAGAGTATTTTCTATTTTAAAAGGATCTTGATCATCCATTAACTAAAACTAATCTAGAAGAAAAAAATGGAATAGTGGGAAAGGTTGGATACAAAATCACTTATGATGATTTGGATGACACTATCCTAGATCGTGGTATAAAATATCTGTAAAGTAAAGACAAATTTATAATATATTAAGATTTTGGAAATATGTTAGAGAAACCAACTACAATGAATAAATTGTTTCTATTTTAAGGCTATTTTATATAATAATTTCATAATAAAATACGGCGGCTAAAAATTTAAAAGACTTCAAAATGACCCAGAGTCAGTTGGAATCATTAAAGGGAAAGTTTACAAATCCAGAGTAAAACTAATCTTTCTATCACCACTCCTGGAATCATGGGATGTGATGGTTATCATGCTGAGTATTTCAAGAGGTAAGGTAGACTTAATTTTTTTAAATTTTAGAGATCTAATTATATATTATGATATTTGGAATAAGTATATCCTAGCATATTCTAAAAAAATGTTCCTATAATGAAGATGATAGAGTATATTTTTCTTCTCGAAACAGTCATAAGGAAGTAAAAGTAAGAAAAAGTAGAATATGGAGCATTATGGATGAAGGTTGTCTTGAATTATAACATCATAGATAGAAAAAATGAATATTTAAATATTCCATTCTTATGGAAGCACTTCATTCTGGAATGAATATTTAAATTTTCAATCTCAAAGGCTATGTTTCACTCACCTAAATCCACATTGATTACAAAAAAATGTACAAGTTGGAAACTAAGTCTTAGTATTGTTTATTAATAGGGTATAATGATGAAGTCTTTAGATTCCAAGTCTAGGATAATATCTTACAGAAGGTTTTTGAAAGCTAAGATGATATCTTTAAGAAAAATTTCTTGTGTATATATCAAAAACAAAAATAATTTATAGATTAAATCAAAGATTCATAATATGATGAGGTTTAAATGAATGGAATTTTATAAATTTTGTATATTCTGGAATATTTAGGGATTATGATGGTTTTAGAAACACCAAACTATCCATAAGAAATTTTATAAGGAAGTCAAGTTTTGATGGTGTTACCAAGAAAATAAGTATAAAAAATATTAGGGACTCTAAAAGTTTGGGGTATATATTTAGAAGGTGATGTTTCAAAATTAGTGTTTTTGGAAGGAGTTGATCAATAGAGTTAGTTATATAGGTATACCAAGATTGGATGAAAAGTGTAGAGAGACAGAAGTGAGGTGCACAACATGATTTTCATAGACTATAAATAACATAAAATATCAGAATATGATGCAAGTATAAGTGAATCAAATTAGTGGGAGTTATCCATAAGGGATGAAATAGATTCCTTACATGATTCTTGGACAAGGGAGTTCACAAAATGATATACTGGGAGTATAGTACATATCAATATATGAGTTTATTTTCTGAAGGAAGATGTAGATAATAAAACATGGTAAGATGTGAGGCTTATTATGAAGAATATTCAATAAATGGAAGGTATATAATTTTCTGAAATCTTTTCTCTTATTGTTAAACATGAAAATATTCAGATGGTATTTGGATGGGTTTAAAGGAAAGTGTTCAATCTATATTAGTTATATTTTAAAACAATATTTATTTATGGGGACTTGGATGATGAGATTTATATGAAGCATACAAATGGTTTCATGGATAAATAGAATATGAATCTTATGCTTAAGATAAAATGAAATTTTTATGTGTTAATACAATAACTATGAAATTTGGACTATAAGTTCAATGTCTTTCTGGAGGAACAAATCTTAAACCATAGTAATGGGTATCATTATTATTATTAAAAGGTGTACGGTGATGAGAGTTTCATCATTTTACTTCTCTATGTAGATGAAATACTTATTTTGGGATAATTAAATGAAAGGATTGGTGAGTAAAGGATTAATTTTTTGAAATTTTCTAAATAAATGATATCAGTATAAGAAAATAAATTTTAGGTATGGGTATTGTAATGGACATAAAGTCATGAACTTTGTTCCTAAAATGGCATGAATATATTAGAATGATACTGGAATGATTCAAAATTATTGAGGTAAAACTTGATACCAATCAAAATACTAAATATTCATCCTTTAACAGTGCTAATATTTGTCATCACTAGCTAAAAGCATGGATAAAGACCCCCTTTATCAGCGCTATCACAAGAACTGATAAATGAGGCCTTTATTAGCACTAAAAAAGAATTGATAAAGGGGTAATTTATTAGGGATAAAAAACACTAATAAAGGGGGACTTTATCAGCTATAATAAAAAATTTCTAAGAAAGGGGACCCTTTATCAGTGCAAATAAAAAATCACTAATAAATGGGGGCATTTATCAGTGCTAGTAAAAAATGCTGAAAAAAGGGGGGGCTCTGTTAACTATTTTTACTAGAATTGATAATATCGGCCCTTTATTAGTGATTTTTTATAGTGCTCATGATGGTTTTATTTCATAAAAAATATATATATTTTATAAAAAATGTTATATTAATATATATTTATATTTATATTGACACAAATATAATATTTTTTAAAAATATGATTTAGATAAATCTAAATACACATTTACATTTAATATATAAGACTTTTAGTGAAAATGAATTCTAAAATAATTACCAAATAATATTAATTAATAATTTGATAATTATTATCATGTGACAGTTTTTTAATAAAAATTGTATGAAATTAAAATTGAATGAATTAATGAACAATCTAAGATAACTTAAAAACATGACTTGAACTTCAAAGGGTCGTAACTTTTGATCTGGGTGATTGTTTTGGCATTTCCACATATCAAATCGAATCCTATGAAAATATATATATCAATTTATCTTTGTGTACATTTTTCACTATAGTTTTTAGGTCAAAGGGACAAAAATTCCCCCAAAACTATGTTTTTAGTTGGAACACCCTATTTTTTTAATATTTGGTAGTATTTCAACTTCGTTTAAGACTGAGTTTTGATCCCTTTTCAATGAAGATTGAATTTATTCTCATGGATAATATTCATATAGATATTATAGTTTTTAAATTATTTAATTTTTAAAAATGTAGTTTTATTTATAATTAAATATATTAATATTTTCATATATTTACTTATAATAAATCAATTGTATATAAACATATTTATATATATTTGAATAAAAATTTATTTTCAAAGGTATAAGCCAAATGGAAATAAATATTTATTATTCATTTTATTTCAAGTAAAAAATTATCCATTTTATTTACCTTATAAAAATAAATTAATATGTATATATGTACCAATATATGTAATTTTAATATATAAACAAGTGTGTTTCAATAATAAATATATATTTATATGCATATTCTAGTATTTAAACAAGTGTGTGTCTATTAATAAACATATATATTAATATAAATAAATTAATATTAATATATAATATATCTAAATAATTATAAGTGTTTACATATATCACATAGTTATAGATATATATAAATAAATAGAAATATTTTAAAAAATAAATGAAAACATGATTGGAAGAGTGGTAAAGGAAAATGAAATGTAGAACGAATTTCACAGGATCAATTCCTAGCATGATAAGGTATTCGGGGGATCCGTTCTAGCACTAAGGAAGGGTGGATGGGTGGGTGGGTGTTCATGAGTATTGATCAAGGGTTGGGGGTGCATGATGGCAGGTTGGGTAGTAGAAAGCACTAAGAAATGGGGTTGTGAGTGCTGAGAAGGGGGGTGTTGTGGTGCATGAAAAAAAATGTATCTTTTAAAAAATTTATCATTTCTTTTTTTATCATTGTTAAATCCATCTTTATCAATGCTAAAAATAACTGATAAAGGAACCCTTTATCAGTGCTAAAAAATTGATGATAAAGGAAACCTTTATCCACACTAAAAAACATTAATAAAGGCCCCCATTATCATTACTTTTCTTTAGCACTGATAAAGGATGGGTTTTATCATTTCTCTAATAGTCAATTCCTTTTTAGCACTAATATGGTTTATTTTTAGTGTTTTAAAAGGATAAATCTATAGCAGTGTTCCTAGGCTAGAAAATTTAATCTAATAAAGTAGTAAACACCTTTAATGGAATTAAAGGTTGAGTACATGGAAAAGTTTCATTTTTCATTAACTGTTGGAAGCTCAATGTATCCCATCATTTTTTCATGGGTATAAATTATGAATGTAGTGGTAGTGGTTAGAAATATCAAGGATAATATCAAAAGAGAACAATATGAATGTAACATAACAAACTAGATCAACACATAATTTTACCTAAATAGTCCTATCATAAGTACTGAAGTGTGTTTCTAATTTCCATGGGCAGGTGATAAGAATCTGGGTATTATACAAGTAAATAAGGAAACAATTTTACCCACTAAAGGATATATAATCATATATAATAAATCATACTATCATAGATAATATCCAAATAAATTATATATCCAAACAACCAACTATAACAGAAACATCAAAAAACTAGCTAAAAAGGCCTAGATGAAAAAAAATTAAAGACCATTGATATGGATCCCAAAAACAACACATGGGTCCATCTCTACATGACCATTTTTCACCACCATCCCAACCCACTAGAAGGTAACACGGTCTAGGAGATCCATACCCTAAATTACCCTCTTCCCTTCTCTAGTATCATACAAAACCATGTCTATAACCACCCAAAGGAAAAATTAGGGTGTAAGAAATAAATCTCAATAGGATACTACCAAAAAAATTATACAATATATATCCACATGAATTAATTAGTTACTATATAAAATATTCTTGAAAAACATTTCAAAATAAATAACGTTTTCCATAAAAAATCATCCTTTGGTTTTACTTTAAAAACATTCCATATTCTAGTAATCAAATAAATATTTTATAACATATATCCATGGGGAAAATAAGATTAATTAACCATATTTTCATGCATCAATATCCATATGAAGTGGGAAAATAATCATATCAAATAAATAAACATTTAATGTACCCAGAAATGACAAAAGGGAAATCTATGACATAATCATGTACACAAATATTCTATATAAAGGAACGCTAGCTGGGATAAGTGAATCCAAGAGTCTGGGAACCTTGATCCCCTAGTAAGGCTACCCATATGCAACCATGGAATCATGGTCACCTATTCAAGTGATATATCACTCCACTAATGTACGCCTATGTTCAGTTTTTACTCAAACCCTATGTTCTCCCAATGTGTTAAATATCATCATTAGTTTATAAGAAAATCAATCCCACATTTCATGAAATATTTTATAAAGGGATTTCACACTAATTCCATCTTGAAAAAACCATTTCCATTTCAAAACTATAATTGAGACATTTTATAAAACACATAATTTGTATAAAATTTAATTTTCAAAGAAAACCCATTTTGAAAACACCATCCATTGACACAAAAGATCAAGAACATAACTCATGTATATCAAACATTAAATTTTATGAATAACACCTAAAGGAGATCATCACAAGAACACAATTATACTAAGGGATAGACCTTAGGATAGAGACACCTAACTCACAAATGGAGAAAACAAAGTATCCATCATAACCAATTAAGTAAAATTAATAAAATGGGTCTTCACAACACTATATATATGAGAAAAATAAAAAATTACCTACAAAACCCTCTAGATTCCGAAATCACAACTTATTAGGGTTCCAACAAGATAAGGGGAAGAGACATCAAGAGAGGATCTAGAGAAAATAGTTGAAACCAAGAGGAAATCCAAACATACCTCAAATAGATCTACCAGAATCAATAAAGTATTGAAAATAAATAAATGAGAGAGTCCTATAGATAATTATATAGGGGATTGTTTGATCTAATTAAGTATTTGAAGGAGATTATAGTTAAAAACAAATAAGGTAATTGGGATAATTTTCCAATTTAATATGTTTGGATCAGGTCACATAGTTATGACTGATAATTAAACAAATCATTAATTAAAAATGTTGTGCCACAATCACTTAAAAAATATGTTTCACAGTTTCATAGGAGTAGTCATATGATTTGAAAAGTTATGCGCCAACCTCTGGACTCAAACCAAATATTTGTAATGTTTTCTGGGTGACTTGAACAGTTTGAAAAACTATACTCAAACCATTAAATTAACCAATGGAACTAATCATAGATATATCTCACGATTACCACAAGTTTAATACTAATCAGGCCCCTAAACCATATGCATGGACTATCCCCCCCCCCCAACTCTAATTTTTTTGATCGAGTACGTTGAAAAGCCTCTATAACATCAAAATAGATAAATGAAGCTAAAAATTAAACATACATGTAACCCCATAGGATTTCACAATTCTCCACAACATGAAACCTTTTGTCCCTAAAATGTCTTAGATTAATGAACACAAAAATAGATAATTTCATTGTAGTATTATCAAATCCTCTCACTCTGATGTATCATTTTTTCCAATCACACTACCATATCACTCAAACCAATGGGATAACATTTCCATGAAACACCTTATCCTTCTGGTCCAAAATCTGAGTAGGACTTTCAATCACTAAGGTTTTGGGTTCAATTTCAACATCCTCCCACTAAATGAAATGGGAAATATCTGACTGATAATTCTTTATTTGTAAATCATGAGTCACATCATGGATAGAAGTCAAATGATCTGGTAAGTCGAATCGATAGTAAACCCTCCTAAGTTTCTCTATAATATCAAATGGTCTAGCATAATAAGGTGTTAACTTTCCCAACCTCCCCAAACATATATTCCCCCACCATGGTGAAACTAATAAAAAACCAATTAATCACCTCAAATTACAATGGATGAAGATATCGATCGACTTATTATTTTAGGATACTATAATTTGTCACTAACCTTCTCCTGGTCAATTGAAAAATATCTATTATCTCTTGAACAATACTCTGTCCAACTAAGAAACACTCTCTAGTCTCTATCGTATAAAGAGGTGATCTACAAGGCCACTAAGTCAATGCCTCAAATGGAACCATCCTAATTAGATCATGATAACTATCATTAAAGGTAAACTTAAATAATGGTATATATTTATCCCATGATCCACTGAAGTCAAGAATGCATTCCCAAATCATGACTTTGAGAAATTAGATGGATCATTCAGTCTGTCCATCCAACTGAGGATGATATTTCATGCTCAACATAAATTGATAACCTCTAGCTACTTGTAATCCACTCTAAAATAGATATGTGAAGTGAGGGTACTTATCTAAAATGATAGGTGATGACACACCATGGATTCTAAATATCCCATATACATATGATTTCCCAAGATCATCTACCTTCATTGACTCTTTAATGGGTTGGATGTGTACTTATTCTTTGAGTGAATAAATAATCACCTATATCACATCCTAACCACTAGGATTATAAGTTATCCCAATCAATATGTTCATGGATATATCATCCCATTTCAACACTATAATGGGTATATATTTTAAGAAACTCGTATGCCTTTGACATTCCACATTAATTTTATAACTTGTAAGAGGTCGAGACACAAAATCCATAATTGATCATCTAATTCTTGTCCACAAGTTGTAACATCTCAATTCATGATACATATTGGTAGCTCTAGGGTGAGAAAATATATATCAATGTGTATTATCTATCAATTCCAATCTCAGATCTATAAGAGCAACCATATTTCCTAGAATTATAGAACCCCATTGGGAGACCAAGACCACTCACTTGGGGTCTAACCAACATAAATAATCTTGGTAAATAACAAAAACTCTTTAACCCCGGGTTTTAAAAGTTAAATATAATCATTCATAAATGGATCATCCCATAAAGAAGCTAGGAATACATATCCATTGACTCTCCCTTCATCGAAGTGCATCTCATAAAAAAATCCCATCAAGATCTCCTCTTATATCGATTCCTTCACTACCTTAGTTGGTAATTTTCTACTCAAATTGTCTGAGATCACATTTCATTTTTTAGGGGTGTATGCAATATCAAAATCAAAGGTCTGAAGGTACTCCACCCATCATCTCTATCTCAAGTTAAAATACCTCTAAGTGAAGATATACTTCAAACTATTATGGTCTGAATACATTATAAACTACTCTTTGAAGAGGTGGTGATACCAAGTCTTGAGAGTGTGCATCACTACTTCCAAATCAAGATCATAAATGTGGTAGTTATTCACATGAGTTTATAATTAAAATAGATATAACCACCCAACTATCTTTCTTGTATCATAACAAAACCCAAACCTATACCAAAGGCATCGCAGTATACATCATATCCTCAACTCAACTCAAGAAGGATCAATATGAGAGATGGAGTCAATATTACTTTTAACTAATCAAAACATCATCATCACTAATCATTACAAAAAAACATCACACCCTTATGGGTTAACTCTAACATAGGAGATGCAAGGTTGGAGAATTTATGAACAAATCACTTATAATAACTAGCTAATCCTAATGAATTTTAGATCTCAGAAACATGTATGGGCTTCTCCCAAGACATCACCACCAGAATCTTCTCAATATCTACTAAGACATCCTTATTATAAATAACATTCCCCATAGGTTTCACCTATTTAATCCAGAACTAACATTTAGATAGATTTCCATATATATAATTCTATTTCCTGATCCTAAGCCTAGTATTAAAGTGCTTTATATGATCATCCTATGATCTATAATAAGTAAGGATATAATTCACAAAAACAACCATGAATGAATCCAATAAACAATGGAATATTCAATTTATTAAAACCATAAATACCACATGATAATAAGTAATGTTAATCATAATAACCAAATACACATTATTCACATTCCTTATCTTAAACATTGTCTTAGAAATATCTTCCTCATGGATCCTTAGATGATTTTACCCCAATATCAGATAAATTTTTAAAAACCATATGGATCCCTTAAGCTGGTAAAAAAGGTCATTAATCCTTGGAAATTGATATTTTTTCTTAACCATCACCTGGTTGAATTTTTGGTAAACAACAACACGTTGGAGACTCTCATTAACCTTCTTTTCAAATAGTACTTGAAATTTCCAAGCTGAAAAACTAGGATGAATAAATCCCTTATCCTCAAGATTCTCGAGTTGAACCATTAACTCATTTAATTCATAGGGTTCTATATGGTATGAAGTTAATGAAATGGGACTCATCCCTAAAAAAATTATAATGTAAACTTAACTTCTCTTTGAGGTGGAAACCTAAAGAAATCATATGTAAAAGCTTTCGGATACTCACTCACCACCACATGAATAGGGACACTAATACATGGATCAACAACATCAAGAAACATATCTAAAAACTTCAATAAAAATGAGGCATACTCTCCCAAATCAAGGATCCCACTCACTTTGAAATACATTAGTGGATCCATTAAAAAAATTACCTAAACCCGATGATGGTAGTAGTCAATCTGAACTTTATAGATAATCATCAAATCCATCCCAATAAAGAGATCAAATATGTCAAGATAAATAACTATAAAATCACATATGATTTCATGGTCAGTACTAATAACCATAAATTTCGGACATATAAAACCCTTCACTAAATCCTTTCCCATGGATGAAAAAAGTGTCATAATTAAAGGCATAAGCTCTGAATGTAAACCCAACGCATCCAAAATCTTCGAAGAAATAAAGTAATGAGTTTCACTAGTATAAAATAGGTCATAATCATAGAAGATGAAATAAATATTGTACTCTCATGGTAGATAGTCATGAATCTCACTCTTCTATCTCACACTTCACTACATACATACATCCAGCCTCATTCTACCCTTTCTCTACAACCTAGGCATCACACTTGGAAAGAGGTTGAAATACCACCCCTTTTTTGTACCAAATCAAAACTAAGATCACATGGTGAATTTAGATCTATATCTAATAACATGGGATAATAACTCACATAAATTCTGAATATAACCAAATTTTGTACTTTCATGACACACCTTAGGTGCTACCTTGCAATTAGGTTTGAGGTGTCCCTTTCTCCCATAGTGATAACAGACCACCTGAACCTACCCTGACATTTGTTGTGCACTGCTTCCACCACCTTAGTGTTGTTCACCCTTATTCCACTTCTAGCAAGAAAATGAACTTAGGATGCCTCATGTTATCACTGATTCTCCAAAGGGGCCTATCTTTCCATCTATGTTCTTCACAGCCATATTTTCTTTGTCTACAACCTCTATAAATGTGGTTAGGCACATAGGGATCATTATAAAGTAAATATAAATCCTCAAACCAATTCCAAACAAGATTACCTTTAGGTAGTCATTAAAAAATATATAAAGATAGGTTCACCCACTTAGAAAACCGAGTATCATAGTCCAAGATAGAAAGATCTCTATAATCCATAGTAATGAACTCTTATGCCTTTAACACTCTTAGTGTCCTAATATATAACTATTTATTGAATGATTTATTTAAAGAATCCCATGTGACATATTCATGCAACTTGGATTTCAAAACATATTCCCAACACTTACTTTTCGATTGATCAAATATATAAGTAGATAAACCAACCTTGGTGTCTCTTATAGTTTTTATTAAGTGTAAAATCCTCTCGATCTATTCTTATGATTCTTCTGGTACCTTATCAAAATGAAAAATCAGTGGATACTTCTTAGTGAATATTTTATCAAGGTCAACCTTCCATTTCGGTTTAAAAATTTCTACTTTTCATATGTAATATATCATTAGGACTATACTTTCCAACAAAACTGAGTCAACATGAGTATTCTCCTATAGGGTTCACTCTGTAGCTACCTCCCTAGAATTCAAAAATGATCTTCATGAAGGAGTAATATTATTTAAAAAAATAGAACCAAAAAACCATTATAATTGAATTTAATTCCATTATTATAAATTTAATTTAGAGATCTATATAAAAAAAGACAAAATAAAAAACAAGGATGATAGACAACCCTATACATCCCCTGGTCACTCAAGTTTTTTCATGAAAGTGAGCTATCGAGGCACACTGCCATAATACCTATTGAGTTATGATGGTATTATCTCTAGTATATCAATAACCCCTAGACATAATAGAGTGATACAAAATCATAAGAATATGATTTAACAATAACCCTTGGCTACAAATTTATAATAGACCAAACTAGTTAGACCCATAATGTCACCCAACTTGGCATGCCACAAGGTTCAAAATGCATTCATGATCACAATGGGATGGAGGCAAGCACCTAGGTATCATAAAAATAAAAGTGTGAATGATTTCACCCAACAAAGGACATATTATTTTTAACACCTCGTGATTTTATAGTAAGTTGTTTTCTTTAATTTAATTCAATAGCTTGCGCTACATGCAACAACGAGTTTGAGTGCACCACGATTTACCAAACTAGTCGTTCAAAAAATGATTTTGAATAATATTAACTAAATTTTGAATTTTAAATAATTCTTATAATTTTAACATCCATATTATGTGTTTCTTAGACATAATAAAAGAACAAATTCAATTTTTTAGATAAAAGAAGTATTTTTTTAAAAATGAAATTTTACCGCCTTTTAATGGAGAAAACCTTTTAAATCCAATATTTTACACTTTTATATATTTAATTTGACAAAATAAACTTATTAATTAGAATTGGGACATAAAAATTTAGTTTGGATAAATTTTCGGTGCTTTTCTGATAACTTTCATATTTTGATGAATAGTGAAAAATACTAAATTTTAATTGAAAACAACTTTTTTAATCAAAATAATTTAGAGTGTTAAATTATACATTTGAATGGTTTTGAAGTATAATTAGATTATATTTTTATCATTTAATCCAATGTGGGTCATTGGAAGTAATTTTACATTTAAATTGGAAATAAACACATATCAATCTTTTGATAGTTTTTACTCTTAAAAAACCCGCTTTCTGGTTTTGACAACGGAAATATTTTTTAAAATTAATTAATAAAACTTCTATGTTGTTAATTTGGTAAAATAGACATCATTTTTTAATTTAGAATCCCAAAATTATCTTTGGGTGAATTTTTGATTTTTTTCTGAAAACTTTCAATTTTTGATGAATAATGAAAAACACTACGTTATTATTTAAAACCTACTTTTTAGTTAAATAAGTATTTATTTTATTTAAATTTATTTTTATTTAAAATATATATATAATATAAATATAAGTTCAATGTAATTCACTTGAGACATTTTATAAAAAAATTAGATATATAAAATTTTATTAAACTTTTTAACGTCTTTTACGCCCCTTCTAGGCACAGTTGCATAATTGCATAAAACGTAATTTTACCATTTATGTGAATTTATTTTCAAATAACAAAGAGACACAATTGAACTCATCAATTAAAGTGTGGTTAAATGTGATGGAAATAATTTTTGGTGAATAGTAACTTTTCAATTTTATTTACCATGGTTAAAAGTAAATAGGATAATTAAAGGTAAAAATGATATTATAATTACCCTAACACATGTCCTAATTTTATTGGATAAGTGTATTTAGACTAAAATTAACCTTATGAATAAAAAATGATCCTTTTTATCTACTTGCATTAGATTAGGACATTTATTATTATTTTTTTAAAGAAGATTTAAAAGTGTTAAATTCAAAGTTTAATAACTAAAAAATTTTTAATATTGGGTTATACATAAGATAAATTCTACTAAAAATATTTCCTAGAAATATAAAAATATTTCCTACATAATGGTATTTTATTTATAATTTTTAGACATTAAATAAATAAATTTATTTATGGCACAATGATGATGCAGTAATTACATTATTAATGAAAGATTAAAATAATTGATATTATAAGTATCCAAATAAATTTAAATTGATACATTTGATGTAATAAACTAATTTTATAGGTTAATATGATATTTTATTATTTATTTAATTTATTTTTTTTGAATAAATCAAGTTTTATGGCTTTCACAAAAACCAAATACTAAATAGTGTCAAAATTGACAAAAATGAGTTTTTAAAAAAAATACTATATTATTAAATGTAATATTATTTCTAAAAATAAAAGTTTTAACCAAAGAAATCATATAATGATAGATATGTCATTACTAAACTACTTGGGGTTCTCTTGTCTTTTTATTGTAAGTTTATTAACCATTTATTATAATAATACAAGAATACATGGAAAAAGTTAAACAATTTAACTAAGAGTTAAATCTAAACAATAAGGTTAATATGGTGACCTAAACTAGTATAAAACCTATTGGTTGAGATTTTTTCGACCTATAACCACCTTATCCTCTAAATAAATTCTTTTGGAGCCGTTAGAAACTGAAAATTATAGTATAATAAAATAATATTTCAAGCTTTTCCTAAAGTGACCCTCACCTCTCTTATAAAATGGTACATACCCTTCTCTCAAAATCACAGCTCAAAAGCCATTTTTATTGGCTAAACTTTACTCAAATATCCTCCCACCTACCCTAAATTTAACCTAGAGGCCTTAACTTTATCTTAAAGTCAACCTATGAAGCCATTTTGATCAAATCAAAAGGAAGCACCCGAAGAAAAGGTAATTATTTCATCACCTCTTTCAAAGTTCTATTCTTCTTCCACTTCCTCTTTCTTTGTTATTTCATTACCAGAATGATAAATCCATTACATTCTAAATATTTTTCTTTTATTATAAATATGGTACAACCATATTCATTATTCTATCCATCCTATGAATGACAATGTCACCATACGTGTGTACGTACGGCTTACCATCTCCACGTCGTTGTGTAGTTTTTTATCCAACATTTCATTATTTGGATGGGTATAATAATTATTATAATTGATGTAAATAATAAATATATGATTTTATGATTCATTATATATGATATACCATCCAATTACATACTATTTCACCATCAATATAATGATATAATCGCTCGAGCGTACGTACGGACTACCGTCTCCATGAACGCGATGAGATTCATTCCCCATTGTAACCATTCAAGAATAATTTTAATTTTATGAAAAAAAATAATGTTTAAGAACTCAATATAAATTTTTATATGAATAAAATACATCCTATCCATAAAAAACTCATCTTACGCAACAAAACATATAACGGAAAATGAATCAATTAACATCCAAAACAATGATACTACTGAAATATCATTAACAAAGCAATATTATAAGATCATATATGATATCATATTTATGTATGTGGTTATTGTATAATTTAATAAAAATTATTTTACCATTATATAGGATTTTAACCTACCCTCTACTAAGTAGAATTACAAGGTAATGGGTTTTCATCTCACTTTTTATTCTCGTGAGATTCATGTTATATTGCCCGTATTTCCTTTTTTGTGGGGTAAGTACTTCCCATGATTGTATTATTTGTGTAATATAATTTAATTTATTGGTATTTAAATCTTAATTATATGATCCTTCTTTCATGGGTTGTGTGTTTTGTAAGTTACCAAATCGGTAAGGAAATTTCTAATTTTGATTTCCACTCATTGGGTTTTATGCAAACTTCATTGATTATTTTACTCCAAGATTTAGTGTGAAATCACTATTCATTTATTTATGTAGAAATTTCCACTCCCCTTTTTCGTGGATATAAATTTGATACACATAATAACTCCATTGATAAATTCTCAAGTCATCAATATGAACTTGATAAGGGTAATATTAACTCAATTTCCATTCATTAAGTTGAACATCCAAGTTATTTGTGTTGTTTTTACATGAATATATGTGAATGTTATCCAATTGACTTACACTAAATATCCAATAATATTGAGTGTATTTATATTTTTCACATATAATTATGTCATTTATTTATTTTTAACCAAAGGATACTGTCTTTATAAGGGATTTAATCTCAATTTACATTTCATTGATACTTCTTTGTTGTTATGTGTCAATTCACTTTTATATAGTGTACATACTATACTTTGACATAGTATATCATGAATCCCTTTATTATCATGATATTATAAATTTTTTATTACATCAATTATTTTTATTCAAGAATATATCATTTGGTTAGGAACTCAAACTAAAATATCATTTTAAATGTTTTAAATATTTATTCTTCTAAATCTTTCTCCTTAATGTCCATGTTTTAAAAATGGTTTTAAGGATTTATTTATGTGTAAATAAATTTTTTAAAATTAAGATTCCTTTTAAAAGTTTAAAAGTGGTATTGGACACTTTGATTCAAAAATCTCTTTTAAACGGCTTCTTGATAAATAGTGAGACTTTTAAATGTTTTCATGAAAAAAGGGATATTTCTCTCAAATAGTTTTACTTGTTATTTTCATATATGTCAATAAAATTAATTATTATTGATTGAGGTTGATTTATTATAATAAAATCTTCCATATTGTATTTAATGAGTTATGTTTGAATGTGGATATGCTATTTTTATACCATTCATGGTTTGTGGTTAAAATATTGACATTTTGTATTCTAGTTTTAATACAAATGTTTAGATTATGTTTCAAACTTTTCATATGAGGAATGCATTGGACTTATTAAGTGACAGGTGGAGCCCGTTGTAGCTCCTAGATGCATCGGTAGGTCCCATGATACAAACTAGTGTCTTGGCACAAGGCCTTGACAAAATCTTATTTGTAGTCTTGGCATGAGGCCTTGACTATGTGGTTATGATGTCCAACATTATGCATTTCATAATTAAGAAATTAGATATTGATATTATATGTTATTATTCTACTATTAGAATATCTATGTGAATAACTAAATTATGTTATTTGATTTATCTTTTCCATAATATTCTGAAGTTTATGTTTGAGAGGCGTGTGTTTTAGTCTTATACATTGACTTAAATGATTATGCTTATTTATGATAGTATATGTTATATTGTTATCCTTACTGATCATCTGATCTCACCCCTTTTTATGTTTTATTTTTCCCAGGATGCAAAGAAGTATATTATTATTAACCTACAGAAATAGTCTAAGGGATATGAGTGAGTTCAAAGGGGACACAATGTTGTTGTTTTTCCATTTCATGATGTAATGTAAAACTTATGTATGTATCTAGTACTTCCAATACAACTAAACTAATTGGTCCATAGAGACTTGATCTCTATTGATCATGCCAATGTTATATAATAATGCAATGACTCTAGGTAACTAGGCTTAGGTCATTACAGTTGGTATCAGAGGAAGTTTAGTACAAACCTTTAAAGATAGATTTAGAAAAACTCTAATTATAAAACACTACCCTAAGAGAGACTTTGAGGATTAATATATAAGAACATCCAAAATTTTTGGTAATGTAAATATTATGTGGGTTTTCAAAGAAATACATCCCTGTCTGGATACGAACAGGTAGAGGCGGATCTGGCACAGATGTACCTAGGGGTAAAACCCAAAAACACGGCATTGATATATACTCAAATGGGAACTGGTGCACAACAACATGCATTTATGCTCTCTTGGTTACGATAGTCCTAGGGGACATTCTTAGAATAATTCACATTTTCTTTACAAATTGGTTTTAATGATTTTAATATAAGATGAGAATAAACAACCTTGGTTAATACTAAGGTGTTTTAGATTGAAAATAAGGTGTCATGATATTCTCTAAATGATTTTATGACTATTGTTACTCACACTATGCTTTCTAGTTTTAGTCAATGGCCAGATTCCAAGAAGTCATAGTAACAATGAACATGATGTACTAGGTGGAGACGATTGTGGAGATGAGAAACTAAATGGAATGTTGATAGAAGTAAAATATATCGTGTTCATGTCAAAAAAGGTTTCCAAAAATATGATCAACAATATATCCATTAACCAAATCCAAAACTCAACAAAGAAGAGAAATGTGGAGAATGATAAGAGCTCTAGAAGTGGAGACCGTAGAGAAAAGAAAGCTAAATTCCAACATGCCAGAAATGTGGAAGGAGAAACTCAAGAAAGTGTCTCAATGGTACAAAGAAATGCTTTATGTGTGGGAAAGAAGGAAATAAAGTAAATAATTGCCGAGGGAAAATGAAGAGTGCTATGGAAGAAAATAAAAATGATCCTAATAATCCATTTACAGTCATTTTACATAAATGTAGGGGACCTAGGCATTACCTGAGTCAATGCCTTATTCTATAGGATAACCACTAGGTCAAGAAAGAACCTATGTGGAAATAAATGGATAGAGAAATGTTTAAAAGTATTAATTCACTTTTTTTGATTGGATTAATTTGGAAGGATTTTCTCTTGTATGTGTAACCCTATAGTTTTTTATATGAAAATTCTATTTGAGGAATAATTATCTTTTTTTTTTGTGGATAAAGTTATAAAGGACCATTTGGGTTTATATGATCCTTGAATTTGAGGCAATTAGTGGTTATTAATTTTTGGGATTAAAATATGAGGTATGAGATAAAATTTGTGGTTAAATTATGTTATGGTCATTTTGAGGCATTTATCTCATTTTTGGAAAGTTATAAAACGTAGTTTTTGAAAAAGGAAAACATGCAGACCATGTGACAACCCATCGTGTCGGACAAGGCTTTGGGAATCCAACCCACAACCAATGTCTGACTAGGATTTATCACCTACCACTAGACTATGGGAAGTCCCTGGTTAGTGTGACTAATTATTTTTAGTAAAATGATTTTATTGATCAATAATAATTTGATTTTGGATATTATGTTTTATCAAATGAATATCCTTAGTATAGGAAAATGATTTGGTGATTAAGTGATAAATGTTATTTTGGAAGACCTTTGCTCTATTGGGAACACTATATGCCTAAGGAAAATAGAATAATATAGGATTTCATTTGGGGAGTAATGGTGGATTATTTTTATTTTGTAATAATCTATGTTTTTTATAGAGATTCAGGTTATTAATGGAAATTATTAACCTATCATAGAGAATATGTGATTTGGTTAACTAAACTTCTATATGAGACTTTAAGAGCTGTTGATGTTATTTGGAGATAAATGATAAGATTTACAATGAAAGGCTATGTGATTAAATTCTTCTGAGTTTTGGGCTTCAATCTGAGTTTGGATTATATTGAAATATTTTAAGGACAATTGTTTATTGAATGGTCTTTATTGAACATTGGGTATTGTTTATTTAATTTTTGAAATTAAGATTAGTATTTATTTCTATAAAGGATTATCCATTTTGGGGATCACCTGATCATATACTAACCATTTGGTTTTGGTTAATCTCTAAAGACAAGGTAAATATATAGTTCATCCTTTCTGGATTATGTGATTCTCTAGATGTTGATTCTAGTGCTTCAGGTGTGACCAAGTCATCTTGAATACTCATCATTTGGAGAAAAGATGAGTTAGTGGTAGAAATTTATTAAATGAAAAAACTCTACTAAAAAAGTAAGTATATCTCTTTATGTTTTTATTCAATCTCATAAATAAATTCCTCAACTTTATGAAATTTAACATAAAAAAACATTTTCTGTTTACTTTTTCCTACTAGAAAACTAATAACAATTTAACCCATCATAGGTTTGTGGTTTTCTTGTTGTTAAATTTCTCTAGTCATGTTCTCTATCACTCTCCACCAGAAATTTACACTTAGTTTGTATTCCATATCCATGTTTTCCAACATGGAATCCTAGTATCGGTTATCTCGGGTGACTTTGTACTTCTCTTTATTTCTTTTAAAGTGACAGTTTTATTGATTCTTTTTCTGATGTGGGATATTAAATGAAGTTAAATAGCCCAATTTTAAAATTGTGAGGATGCAATTTCCAAAATTGGGGAAGAATTTAACACCCCAAGATTTTAGAGCAAGTTATTTTCTTTAATATAATTCAATAGCTTGTGCTACATGCAACACCGAGTTCGAGGGGACCACGACTTTCGAAACTAGTCGTTCAAAAGATGGTTATGAATAGTATTAGCTACATTTTGAATTTTATATACTCTATATAATTTTAACATCCATATTATATGTTTCTTAGACATAATATAAGAACAAATTCAATTTTTTGGATAAAAGAAGTATTTTTCAAAAAAAAATACAATTTTAATGCCTTTTAATAGAGAACCCTTTTTAAATCCAATATTTGACACTTTTATATATTTAATTTGAAAAAATAAACTTCTTCTTTAGAATCAGAATATAAAAATTTATTTTGGATAAATTCTTAGTGTTTTTCTGATAACTTTCATATTTTGATAAATAGTGAAAAATACTAAATTATAATTGAAAACAAAGTTTTTAATTAAAATAATTTAGAGTGTTAAATTATACATTTGAATGTTTTTGAATTATAAATTGATTATATTTTTATCATTTAATCCAATTATGGTCATTGGAAGTAATTTTACATTTAAATTGGACATAAACACATATCAATCTTTTGAAAGTATTTACTTCTCAAAAACTCACTTTCGGGTTTTGACAATAGGAATATTATTTTAAATTAATTAATACAACTTCAATGTTTTAAATTTTTCAAAATAGACATCATTTTTTAATTTGAAATATCAAAAATAGATTTGGGTGAATTTTTGGTATTTTTCTAAAAACTTTCTATTTTTGATGAATAGTGAAAAACACTACGTTATTATTTAAAACCTACTTCTTATTTAAATAATTATTTATTTTATTTGAATATTCTTTAAGTAAAAATAGATACAAAATACCAATATAAGTTCAATGTAATTCATTGGATTCATTTTATAATTAAATTGGATGTATAAAATTTTATTGAAATTTTTAACATCTTTTACCCACCTTCTAGGCACATTTGAAAAATTTCATAAAATATAATTTTACCACTTCTATGAATTGGATTTAACAAATCCTAGAGAAATGATTGGAATAATTAAGTAAAATTTTGTTCAATGGGATGAAAATAATTTTTAGTGAATAGTAATTTTCAATTTTATTTACCATGGTTAAAAGTAAATGGGGTAATTAAAGGTAAAAATGATATTGTAATTACCCTAACACATGTTCTAATTCTATTGAATAAGTTTATTTTGAAAAAAATCAACTATAAGAATAAAATTTTATCCTTTTTATCCACCTGGATTAGATTATGACATTTATTATTATTTTATTTAAAGAATAGTTAAAGTGTTAAATTCAAAGTTTAATAACTAAAATATTTTTAATATAGGGTTATACAAAAGATAAATTAGAATATAAATATTAAATATAAATATAAAATGATTTAATAAATTTTGGTATTTTATTTATAATTTTTAGTAATTAAATAATTAAATATATTTATGAAACAATAGTGACGCAGTAATTACCTTATTAATGAAAGATTTAAATAATTGATATTATAAATATCCAAATAAATGTAAATTGAGACTTTTGATCTATTACACTAATTTTATAGATTAATATGACATTTTATGATTGATTTAATTTATTTGTTTCTATTAAATTAATTTTTTTTTACTTTGAAAAAAAACCCAATACTAAATAGTGTCAAAATTAACATAAATGAGTTTTTAAAACAAATATTATATTATTAAATGTTATAATATTCCTAAAAATATAATTTTTGGGAAAATGACTCATATAATGATATATATGACATTAATGAACCACATGGGTTTATCTTGGGTTTTTATAGTAAGTTTATTAACCATTTATTATAATAATACAATAATACATGGTAAAAGATAAACTATTTAACTAAGTGTTAAATCTAAAACATAAGGTATATATGGTCACCTAAACCTATATAAAACCTATTGGTTGAGAATTTTTAGACTCATCCTAACCTTATCCTCGAAATAAATCCTTTTGGATCCATTAGAAACCGAAAATGATTCTATAATAAAGTAATATTTCAAACTTTTCCTAAAGTGACCCTCACCTCTCTTATAAAATGGTACTTTCCATTCTCTCAAAATCTCGCCTCCAAAGCCATTTGGCTCAGAAAAAACCTGATAAAATATGCTCTCAAATAACCTCACATAAATCTATAGGCCTTACTTTGATCATAAAGAAAACCTAAGGATCCCTTTTGATCAAATCAAAAGGAAGCACCTGAAGAAGAGGTAATTATTTAATCACCTCTTTCATCGTTTTTTTCTTCTTCCACTTCCTCTTTCTTTGTTATTTCCATACCATAATAATAACCTCAGTAAATTCTAAATACTTTGATGTTATTTTAAATATGGTACAACCATATTCATTATTCTATCCAACCTATGAATGACAAAGTCACCATACGTGCGTACGTACGGCATACCGCCTCCACGTTGTGGTGTAGTTTGTTATCCAACACTTTATTATTTGGATGGGTATAAAAATGAATATAATTGATATAAATAATAAATATAACATCTTAATGATTCTTTATATATGATATACCATCCAATTACATACAATTTCACCATCAATAAAATGTTATTATCACTCGTGCGTACGTACAGATTACCGTCTCCATAAACGCGATGAGATTCATTCCCCATCGTAACCATTCAAGAATAATTTTAATTTTATGAATTTAAATAATATTTATGAACTTAAAATAATTATTATTATGAATAAAATACATCATATCCATAACAAACATGACTTATGTAACAAAACATATAAAGGAAAACGAATCAGTTAACACCAAAAACAATGATAATACTGAAATGTCATTAGTAAAGAAATATTAGAAGATCATATATGATATCATATTTATGTACATGGTTCTTATATAATTTAATAATAATGTTTTCACCATTATACATGAGGTTAACCTACCCTCTACTACGGAAAATTACAAGTTAAGGGGTTTTCATCTCACTTCTAATTTCCGTGAGATTCTTGCTATATTGCCACTATTTCCTTTTATGTGGTGTAAATACTACCCATGATTGTATAATTTTTGTAATATAATTTAATTTATGGGTATTTAAATCTTAATTATATGATCCTTCTTTCATGGGTTGTATGTTTCTTAAGTTACAAAATCAGTAAGGGAATTTCTAATTTCGATTTCCACTCATTGGGTTTTATGCAAACTTCATTGACTATTTTACTCCATGATTATGTGTGAAATATCTATTTATTTATTAAAGTAGTAATTTACACTCCCCTTTTATGTTTATATACGTTTGATACACATAATAACTCTATTTATAAATTCTCTTATCATCAATATGAACTTGATAAGAGTAATCTTAACTCAATATCTATTCATTGAGTTAAACATCCAAGTCATTGGTGTTGTTTTTACAAGAATATGTGTGAATGTCCTCTGATTTATTTACACTGAATATCCAATAGTATTGAGTTTATTTATATTTATCACACATAATTATGTCATTTATTTATCATTAACCTAAGGATACAGTCTTTATAAGGGATTTCATCTCAATTTACATTCCATTGAGACTTCTTTGTTGTTATGCACTCATTCACTTTTATATGGTGTACATACTGTATTTTGACATAGTATATCATGAATCCATTTATTCTTATGATATTATAAAGTTTTTATTACCTCGATTATTTTTATTCAAGCTTCACTCATTTGGTTATGAACTCTAACTAAAATATCATTTTAAATGTTTTAAAGATTTATTCTTTTAAATATTTCTCATCAATGTCCATGTTTTAAAAATGGTTTTAAGGATTTATTTCTGTGAACATGAATTTTTTAAAATTAAAATTTCTTTTAAAATTTTCAAAGTGTTATGAGACACTTTGATTCAAAAATATCTTTTAAACAGCTTCTAGATAAATAGTGAGACTTTTAAATGTTTTCAAGAAAAAATGGATATTTCTCTCAAATAATTTTACTTATTATTTTCATCTATGTAAATATCCTTCATTATTCTTTATTGAGGTTGATTTATTATAATACAATCTTCAATATTGTATTTAATGAGTTATGTTTGACTTTGGATATGGTATTTTTATACTATTCATGGTTTGTGGTTAAAATATTAACATTTTTTATGCTAGTTTTCATACAAATTTTTAGATTATGATTCTACCTTTTCATATGAGGAATGCACTGGACTTAGTAAGTGATTGGTGGAGCCCTCTATAGATCCTTGATGCATCGATAGGTCTCATTAGACAAACTAGTTTCTTGGCACAAGGCCTTGACAAAATATTATTTTTAGTCTTGGCACGAGGCCTTAACTATGTGGTTATGATGTCTGGCATTATGCACTCCATCATTATGAAATTAGCTTTTGATATTACATGTGATTATTCAACTAGTATAATATCCATGTGAATAAGTAAATTATGTTATTTGATTTATCTTTTCCATAATATGCTGAAGTTTATGTTTGAGAGGCTTGTGTTTTAGTCTTATACATTGACTTAAATGATTATGCTTATTTATGATAGTCTCCGCTATATTGTTATCCTTACTGATCATATGAGATCACCCCTTTTTATGTTTTATTTTTCTCAGGATGCAGAGAATTATATTACGATTAACCTACAAGAATAGTTTAAGGGATATGAATGAGTTCAAAGGGGACAAAATGTTGTTGTTTTTCCATTTCATGATGTATTGTAAAACTTGTGTATGTATCTAGTACTTCCAATTCTACTAAACTAATAGGTCTTTGGAGACTTGATCTCTTTTGATCAGGACAAATTTATATAATAATGCAATGAATCTGGATAACTATGGTGGGGGTGTTACATGATTAGATATAAGTAATCAAATTATCATAATAGATATCCAAATATATCATATTTTAAAATAACTAAACCATAAAAGAAATATCCAACAACTAGATAACAAGTTCTATATGAACATACTAAAATAACATTTTTATAGAAATCAAATAAACCCACGGGTCCATATATATGTGACCATATGTCACCTCCATCCTAAATTACCAAAAAGAAACATGATCTAAGAGATTCTTTCCCTAAATGAAACAATTATATTTAGCTATATCCTATAAAACCAAGTCCAAAAACACCCAATAGAAAAATTAGGTTGTTATAAATAAATCTCATTATGATAACACCAAATAATCTATATATTTTTTATCCAAATGCATCCATTATTTCTTCTATAAAACAAATTTCAAAAAAATCAAAAGAAACCAATTTTTCTATATAAAATAATCCTTTGGTTTTCTTTTCAAAAAAATTCCTTATTCTAATAATAAAAAAATGTAACATAACATTTATCCATGAGGCGTAAGTGGATGAATAAATCAGGTTTTCATACAATAATATCCTTATCAAGTGGGAAAATAAGAATATCAAATAAACATTCATGTAATTTATCCACAAAACACCAAAGGGAAATCTAGGACAAGAGGGTGTACACAACTAAGTCATGAAAATAAACACTTGATAACATAAGTGAATCCAAAATTATAAGAAACCTGGTCCCCCAATAAGTCTAACCACTAGTAATAATGGAATAATGGGAACTTACCCTATTGATAGCTTACTCCACTAAGGTTCGCATATGAATAGTTTTTTTTCGTACCCCATGTTCTCCCAATATGTTATATATCATTATTAAATTACAAGAAAACCAAGTCTAAATTTCCTATAACATTATTTATATTTATTTCACACCACATATATGCTTGAAAAACCATTTCCATTTCAAAAATATATTTGAGTCATTTTATCAAACACATAATGGGCATAAAATCTAGTTTTCAAAGAAAAATCATTTGGAAAAACCTTTATATTTCCATCAAAGATCAATGTCATAACTCATGGATATCAAAAATTTAATTTCATAAATCAAAACCAAAGGATATCATTATAATAAAATAATAATCCAAAGTGACTGACCATATGATAGAGCCACCTGCATCCCCAATGGATAGAATGATGTCACACTCATAACTGGTGATGTGAAATGAATAGATTAGTTCCTCACAAAACTGGATCCAAGATAAAATATATAAATTCCCCATAAATACCTCTATATTTAGTAATAATAACCCATTAGGGCTCCAAAAAGATAAGGGGAATAGAGATAAAGAGATAACTGAGAGGAAATATGAACATACCTCAAAGTGATCCACCAAAATCAATCAATTTTCGCCAATGAATTAAGGGGAGAGTCCTCTAGAGTGTCATAGAAGGGATGGTTTTAGATAATTATGGATTAATAGGATATTAAAGTTAAAAATAAAAAATTAAATCAAGTAAATTTTTTTTTATGAATTTTGGATCATGTCTCTTAGTTAGGATGCATGATTATAAAAACTATTCACTAGCCATGTGGTAGCCACTATCCCTTGAAAGCGATGTTTCATGGTTTCCTAGGAGTAGCAGCATGGTTTCAAAAACTACACAGCAGCCTCTGGACCCAAACCCAACATCTATATGGTTTTCCTACAGACTTGCATTGTTATACAAACCATAATAAAACCATGAAAATCACCACTTGAACCAATCAGATCCATATCTCACAGTTATGCATCGCTACAACTAATTATGTGCCTAAACTATGTTACCTTCTTGTTTCCCCCCCAAAACACTAATTTTTCTCTCTCAAAAAATCTTGAAATATTATATAACCTCAAAAGATATAAGCTGGTCTCAAAATTAAACATACCTATGACCTAATGTTCATCCCAGTGAAGTAGTTAAGTGGATCTCCTAGTATCTCAAAGGTTATATAAGTTTGTATCTTGATTTTAAAATGGATGAACTACTTCAAGGATTCTTAGATTGAGACATTGGTAGATATGTAAACTCTTAGAGGATAAACACTATAAATGTATTTACTTATAGAGTTAAAACTATGAGTTGGATATCAAAAAAAAACCGGTAGTTTCACTTTCAATAAAGAAGGTAGAGTATGTTTCACTTAAAAAAGGATAAAAATGATTGTATTTTGATGAAGTGATTAATGGATGATCTAAAAATAGGTAAAGATAATTGTATTCTATTTTATGACTCAAAAATTGTGATTCAAATTGCCAAGAATCATATTTTTTTACTCCAAGATAAATCATATTCAGTTGAAATATCAATTCATCCATCAGTTTTTGAAGGATTAAGCATTAGGTATATGGAAAGTCGGTGGAGTTTGAAATCCAATTGATATGTTGACTAAGGTTGTAGTCTAGAATAATATAGGGTAGTGGTACATCTTAGTTGGAATGGAATGATCAGAATCATGTATAGGTAACCATGAATATACAAAGAAATTTTCAAAGTGGATGACATTTTTATATATTGATGGAGGAAAAAATGGTGAATCCAAAAAATAATTCTCAAGTGATATATCACTAGGTTTTTCCATGAAAAAAATATTTTTTGACTAAGTATTGTATCTTTTGAATGGAGTGATTCCAAAAGTAAAATTTCCAAATCTTTATAAAGATGGTGGAGTGGAAAAAAATTTAAATCCATAAAAAAAGTTACTGAAATAAGACATCCAGAAGAAGGTCAATCAGAAGTAAAAATGATGAGTCTGGAAGGAGGAAGTGTGAGGATGAAAAAAAATATAATATTTGATTCTATATTTATGTAAGGTTCTCTTTCCATTCATGAGGGTTATAAAAGGGTTCTTCAAAAGGCAACATAAGGGGAACTTATAGAGTTTTTATAATCAATATTTACTCATCAGAAGGAGGAGTTATGTTTTTAGAAGTCTCTAGCCAAGTGAAGGGATGCTTGTGATGATCATATCCAAGGATCATACTATCCATAAATATTAGAAGGAAATTAAACTAGAAAAACCTACTGGACCCTTCTTTAAATTTTAGGGTGGGTTCATTTGTTCTATAATATTTTTCAATATTGTAATCATATTAAATCCCATTAATAAAAGTTATTGAAATATAACTCGTTGTATTATGAGTTATTATAAACAGCAAAAATAATTTTTTATTCTATTATTTTTCTTTTTAATTATCATTTTCCATTTGTAAGTTTCATTTTGGGGTTTTACATGATCATTGTAGTGCATGTATGGGGTTACTTTTTTTCCTCGTTTTAGATACATTGTATACATGTGTTCCTTCTAGTCACTAATTTTTAAAACATTTTTTTCATTGTTCATGTTCGAGAGGATAACTTATAGCAATTGGTGGTTCACATGACCTAAAACATATAGCTAATTATTGAATTTGTAATGCATATGGTTAACTTGTTCCCTGGTGTTGATTATTTCCAAGAAGATCACTATCCTTGAACCAACTCTAAATGTCACTCCATCACTTTATAATCACCTTCACAAATCTAGGGAACTAAAACTATCCAAAATTACTTATAAAATATCTAATAAAAGAATATAACCACACCATTTCATTATAAGTGTAAAAATGCTCATAATTCACTATTCATTTTTCTAATTATAACAATATGGTGAGAAGAAATGGAAAATACCAATAAATGAAATGTACAAGACAAATAATTTTGATTTACATAGAATGTAAGCCTTAGGAAGAAATCTATCATGTACTACCACTATATGGTCATTCAATTATAGAATAAATGGTGTGTCATTATGATGACATGGTGTGTTCATCTAAAGAGTCTCTCAAGAATGTACTCTACAACTAAAGTTTTTTGACCTCAGGATACATGGCACATGTTCCCTTTTAACATGACATGTATGAATAATGGCTTAGTTAGAGTGTATTATGTTGATCCCTGAGTCATTTTATTCAGGAATACATGACACTCCCTCCCTCTAAAAATGTTGTATTAATTTAGGGGATCACTCAGTTTGTACAGTAAAGACTTGAGTTCTAAATCCCAATGGACACAATGTGTGTTCCTCTGCTACATGTCATGTATGCCCATCTGAACTTATGATAATTTACTCATGTGGTCAAGTAATTTCCTCATGATTGTCACAACATGATTCCAATCACATGTAGTGTGTGTATGGCTAGGTTGATAATCAAACATGTGAACGTATACGTACGGAGTCATATGTCTTGGTTTACAAGACATGTGTTATTCAAATACACAATGTGTGGTATTCAACTCCACAAAAAAAACCCTAGTAATTAGTTGAATATGAAACACAATATGTGTTATGAATTTCTATGTCGTGTTACATTTAACTATTTGTGGATACCCTAGTGCTATATCCAACCATGATATATAGTGTGTTCACGAGAACCATATTTCATGTAGTAACATCTTCTCTAGTTATGAGTTTTTATCCAAAAGATCCACCAATTCTATGATTTTGGGTATCTTCAGTACCCAATATTGTACATGGGAGTCGCTACTAAAAAATTTCAAAGTTCATTTGTTTCCTTTTGTCATCACCATCACTCTCGAATAGAATATACATGTTTGTACCACTTTCTAGAAGTATCCCTTGAAACATTTTCCATTGAGCCACACTAGTAACATGACATACAGAGCTTCCCCATTCAACTGGAACCATCCTCACCTCTTTGTTAGTTGTTTCATCATCATTCACCTATATTGTGAAACCACTAACCAATGTGAAGGCCAGTGGAAATCATTTATCATGGTAATAAAATTAATGTGGGGAAAGGGAGAGAATAACTATTTTTTAGTGTGATTTCAACCACTTGGATTTTCATTTATGAAGTGTTCATTAATGAACTTGCATTTTCAAGGGGTCACAATAATGATCGAGGGGAATGTGTTTTATAAAATTTAGAAAAGGAGAATAAAACCACAAAGTAAATTTATCAATGACTTATTAAAAAATACTTAAAATAACTAATCAAAGTAATAATATACTCATTCCATTATATTATATAAAATTTTAAATAATGATAGTCATATAAAGAACCAAGTTTGAAAAAACATCAAATTCCGAACCTTTATGGTGTAAATGTCAAAGATTTATAATCTATCCACAACCCCAGATCCATCGTCAACACCACCAATGATCAGTTTTCATATCTCAATTCATTATAGAGTTCATAATGAGATAGAAATAATATATTTTACAAAATAAAAATAATAATAAAGTGTAAGAACCCAGATCTTCTTTTCAGGTACGAATCTTGTTTTCTGGTATTTTCAGGAAAAAGAGGAGTTTCTGAAAATTTCAAAAGTACACATCGTGTACTTATAAGTACATGTCATGTACTCAATTTCCGCAGGTAGCAATGTGCTGGCCATATAATGGCCGAACACATGGCCGTGTGGGGTGAACTTGAAACTGCCTAAATTGGAGCCTGGTAAAGGAAAGTACACACCATGTACTTTTAAAAGACATGCCCAGTAATTTATTTTGTCCATTAAATGGACCGGGGTCTTGTCTAATTAGTAGAACACACTTCTTCTTCATATGTTTTGTCCAGGAGAAATTGTAGGCTGTGAATCTTCTCTAAGCTTCGAATCCTCATCCGTTCTCTGAATCGACCGTTGTTGACTATGTTTGAATCTCAACGGTATCCTCTTCCTTTTTATAGATCCTCGTTTCCTGATTCCTCTTATTTCATGAGATATCCAAAGTTGATTATTTTTAGTGTTTTTAAGATACACATTTTTATAGGGTGATTTAATGCCTGAGGTTTAGAAATATTGTACGTACAATTCTGAGGTAGGTGGTTTGTGTCTTTCCGTAGTTAGTCTTTGAGTTATATGTGCAAAATTTCCCAATACCTTCGTTCGGTGTATTGTGTGGTTAGGAATTTTAACCCAATTAATTATTGCTATGAATTTTGTTTGAAAAGATGTTGTTTTATTGTGAATAGGGTTAATTTCTATGCAATGGATGTGTTTTCCCATACTTTTTTGATTTTGACTGTTTGGTCTAGCCTTACCTATTTGTCTATTGTTTTTCATTCCTTGTGTTGTTAGGATGGAGTGATTAGTTATTTGATATGTTAAGCCATGACTTTTAGCTAATTTAGCCAAGTAGTACTTTGAGGTTTACCTTGGCTGCTGATTATCGTTTGTGCAAAATTTCTTTACACAGGGCTGCAGGAACCTGGTGTAGTGAGACCATAGGGGAAATTGAAGTTGAGGCCTTTCCCATAGTGTCTGTTATATTTATCACATTGTGATACCATATGGGAGATTGAAATTGTGTTCTCTCTTAGAGTGTCTGTAGTTACGTTATGAAACCACAGAAGGAATTGAAATTGAGTGATTCTTTAGACTTTCTGTGGTTACCATTAAAAGACTATAGGGGAATTGACAGTGAGTGCTTCCTCAGAGATTCTTTGATTACACATGACTATAGGGGAATTAATGGTGAGTTCTTCCTCAGAGGGTCTTTGTTATATCTTCTCCTGTATTTTGAACCAAAGGGTTTTGGTTGTGATAACTACCCAGAGGTTTACTTGTATTTGTTTTTGGTTGATTAAATACTTAAATGTAAATGTTTGTAAATGAGCTATAGGACTGTTTATTTTTTGTACTTCCTTATTAATGCTTATTTTTTCTTATTTCCTACCGTATATATATTCACTAACTGTTAGGAAATGATCTTTGGGTTGTTGCCTACTGGGATTTGTCTCACAACCTTTTTGGGTCATGATTTTTGTCCCAAACAGATTATATTGTTGTAGGTATAGATAAGGGAAGCGCCCTTCTACTTCAAGTACTTGATTGCTGTAGAGTTGGGGAGCATGCGACCATGATGAGGCTTGTGATGTTTTTGGAGTTTATTTGTTTTCTTTTTACTTTGGATTATTATTGTATTCTAGCATTGTGACTTGTTTGGATATTTTCCTAGACATATGTATCATGCATCATTCATATATGTACTCTATTTATTTATTTATTTCAGTCTTCTGTTGTCTACCATTGTATGGTATTATTGTTTCTTCCACTATTGTTATCTATTTATTTCTGTTGTGTTACTCTTCCAATGAGGGAATATTTTTTCCACTATCTCACCCACGACCCTCATTGCTAGTTGACAGCCTCTAGCGTTTGGGGAAATGTGCTTGAGGCCATGTGACCAACCGGGTACGGGGCACCTCTGGGAAGCTTCTAAAACAGGGAGGTTACAAAGTGGTATCAGAGGGTTCTTTTCTTATTGACTTCCTATTTGGAGACTATAGTTAGGTATAGGACAAAATATGTAATTGGTAATAATTTGTTCCTGAGATTATATAACCCATGTACAAGGAAAAACCAATTTACCACATTATTGCAATTTTTCTGGTTTTTCAATTTTACAGTTGATTTGATTTCACGGTTGGGTGATTCGCATGTTTTGTGCTATTATTGTTGATATTATTGAGGTTATATTTCTATTTCAACCTAATTAGAAGAGGGTATTCCATCTCAGGCATCATATAGGCACTTTTTATAGATCACATGTCATGCATTCTTACCATGCCATTTAGGTTAAATTACTGATTTCATGTTGTTGTGATAGATGCCTTGATAGAATACCTGGTATTCTATAAGGAATTTTTAATATGTATGATTTAGTTTGAATAAACACCAAAATTTGGTTCTTGAGGTGTTATTGTCCCTCTTGTACCAGAATTTGGTGGATCATTTCTCGGTTATGTTTATATATATCATGTATAAGATGCCAAGATTTGATTCGCGGGGAGTATGGGCCCTCATGGATTAGAATTTGGAACCTCAATGTTCATTTCAATGTTTTCTGGGTTCTAGAGTAGTTTCTGAGGCTTACTGTCCAGAAAAACCCAGAATACACGACGTGTAATGATGAATACGCACCGTGTTTCCTTCTTTTCGAGAAGGAACTGTTTTTATTGAGTACACTCTGTGTATTGTATGTACACACCATGTAGTCTCAAACTATTTAACTGGCTGTGTGGGTAGAGACTCGGGGTTGGGAAATATTTGGTGGGACAAGCCGTGTACTAGATGTACACACTGTGTTGTGTAGACCATGTGTCCACCCATGTGACAAATGACATAGATGGATAAAACATAGGTTATACATGTCGTGTTAAGCTTCAACACGCCGTGTAGTATAACCCTTGTATCTGGCCATGTAATGATCAAAATGGGGAAGTGGAATCCTTCTTATACAAATCGTGTCGGGCATAAACATGCCATGTAGAGTCAGTCGTGTGTCCACCTGTGTGACTAAAAACACGGGTCAGTGAAATTCGTCTAGTATATGTTGTTTCTGGAAATAACACGCCGTGTAGTCTTGTTCTAGGAGAACCGTCTGGCTTAGAAGTGTAAGGGAACTCGGGCAGAGGAAGAGGATTCAGGTACACGCCGTGTGTTAGGACAACATTCCATGTGTATGGGGTGTTACAAGACCATTTTTGGGCAGAAGTACATGCCCATGTGGAGTCTTGAAGGAACACATCATTTAAGGGTTATACAGGTTGTGTACTAATGTTTTGAAAAACATGAATTCTTTCCTTCTCCTATTCCCTTCTTACACTTATAAGTTTCAGTCCATGATAATATTGATCTAAAGTGTGTTCTTGACCTTTCAAAGTCATTCCACTAAGATTTCCTCTAATTGGGCGCCAATTACAGGGTGGTGATCAGACTCCAGACATGGAAGATTCGGGACCACCAGCTGATCCTCTAGTCATGCTCGTTTTGGCATCAGCTGTTATCCCGGATATAGGTGTCGATGCCCAGATCCGAGAGGGATTTGTGAGGATGATTTAGACCTTTCAGGGAGCACCACATCCTACCCCGTCAATGGCAGAATTGATGCAGGTTTTCCAATAGCAGCATCCTCCCTCTTTCATAGGGGAAAGAGGACCTCAGGCTGTAGATTCATGATTAGAATCTATGATTTCTATCATCGAGCATCGGGAAACGCCTCTAATGAGGAGGGTGAAGCTTGCTACTTATATTCTCTGGGACTCCTCTAAGAGATGGTGAGATGTGATCTCACATGTGGGACCCCAGTAGGTTGTGGCATGGGATGAGTTTCAGCGTACCTTCTATGATTACTTCTATCCAGTGACCTTGAGGTCCAATCAAGTCTGAGAGTTCATGAGTTTGGAGCAGGGTAATCTTTTAGTTATGGAGTATTCCTCTCACTTCACAGAGCAGCAGCACTTTACACCATTTCTAGGGGGAGATGAGTTTTTCCTATTGAGTAAGTCTGAGGTTGGTCTCAGGAAAGACATTCAGGCTCAAGTGAAAATATTCTGGTTGACTTCCATCACCTCTATATTTAACTGGGAATTGATCATGGAGCACAACCTAAGGGATTTTAGAGCTATGGGATAGGATAGTTTGGCATCCAAAGTTGGTACTTCTCTGGATGATAGTAGGAAGTGTTGCAGAGAGTCTACACATAGAGATCTGAGTAGGCGGGATGCACCTTTAGGTATCCATGTGGTATTCCACCAATGCAGAATGGTCAGGCATACCATGAGACATTTCCTGATAGACCCAGTCGAGTGCTAATATTACATCAAGATGGGTCATCATCAGTGATTATATCAATTCTTCTCACTAGAAGTGGGTGACACGGGTTATTCTATGACTCCGTGATCAGGATAAGAACCACTAGTTTCTCATAAGTCTTGGAACTGATGTTATTCTGTCCATTTCATCCTAGGTGGAGGTCATGGTCGCGGTGGTCAGACACAGGGTTTTCAACAGCCATAGGGTGAATCAGCTCAGGGATCACAGTTAGCTTCATAGGGCCGCGGGGCACGCCAGAATTTTACGGTGGAGTAGACCCAGCAGGAGAAAGATCCTAGACCCTCTACAGTTCTAGGTGTGAATCTAGTTTACTCATTTTTTAGATTCTGTGCTTTTTGATACATGGGCTTCCTATAGTTTCATATCTGTTTAGGTTGTGGAGAGACTTGGGCTCTATATCTTTTCTTTTGTTGATATCTTGATGTTAGACACTTCGTTGGGGACTAGAATGGCTAGTGTATGTTAGTGAATGGAGTGCCCTCTCAAGGTTGTTGTATTTCACTTATTATGGGACATTTATATCCTAGATATGACAAGTTATTATGTCATTCTCAAAATGGACTGGTTAGTTCCCTTCCAGGATATTGTTGACTGCTATTGTCATTTGGTAACATAGGGAGGATCATTTATTTATAAGGGAGAATGGTATTTCTAGGTGAGCATATCGGGACTCGAGCATCGTGGGTTGGGAAGAATCACAGCCCAGATTTCTAGTCTATATATGGATAACAATGGGACTTCACAGTTGGGCTTTTCTCCAATGGTTGATTGTTTCAGGGATGTAATTCCAGAGGACTTTTCAGGTTTACCTATGGAGCGAGAGGTGGATTTTTCTATTGAACTTGTTCCAGGAGCGGAACTAGTGTCCATTTCTCCTTATAGGATAGCTACACCAGAGTTACAGGAGCTCAATAAGTAGTTAGAGGAGTTGCAGGCAAAGGGTTTCATCCGACCCAGCACTTCTCCTTATGGTTTTCCTATCCTATTTGCAAAGAATGTGGACTGTACCCTTCTAATTTTTGTGGATTATCGGATGTTGAACTAGTTGATGGTCATGAACCAAAATCTCTTGCCTAGGATTGATGATCTCTTAGATCAGCTTTGAGGAGCCCGGGTGTTCTCAAAGATTTACTTGAGATCTGGTTTTCATCACTTGTGTGTTAGACCTTCTAATATACATCTTACAGCATTTTGGAGTAGGTATGATCTATATGAGTATGTGGTTATGTTTTTCAGTCTCATGAACATGCCTGCAGTTTTTATGGCACTGATGAACCAAGGGTTCCATCCATACATGGATTCTTTTGTGATGGTTTTTGTGGACGATATTTTGGTGTACTATCACACTCAACAGGACCATGCCACACATCTTGAGATCATATTGAGTATACTGAGAGAGCATCATTTATATGCTAAGATCTCAAAATTTCACTTTTGGATAGACCAAATTCACTTCTTGGGTCATATTATCTCAGAGATAGGAGTATCAGTAGACCCAAAGAAAGTGAAAGTTGTAGTTTCTTAAGAGCAGCTGAAAAACGTCTTTAACATATGAAGTTTTCTAGGGATGTCTGGATACTATATGAATTTTATACAGGACTTATCATGATTAGAAGCGCCACTGATGTGTCCCACTAAGAAGGGTGCTAAGTTATTATGGTCAGATTCTTCTGATTTAACCTTTTAGGATCTAAAAGGGAGATTGACTTCAGCACCGATACTAGTATTTACAATGTTGGGAAAGAGATATACTATGTATCGTGATGCATCAGGTGTCGGGCTGGGAGATGTGCTTATACAGGGGGAAGTATTTGTTGCGTATGAGTCTTGGTAGTTGAGGCCACATGAGAGGAACTACTCGACGCATGATCTCGAGTTGGTTGCAGTTGTTCATGATTTACACTGTTTAAGACATTATCTTCTGGGAGAGAATTTTTTGGTTTTCACCGACCACAAAAGTCTCAAGTATATCTTCACTCAGTGCGATCTGAATCTCAGACAGTGAAGGTGGGTCAAGTACCTTCATTCTATTAATTTTGAGCTTCCCTATACGTCTGGGAAAGGCAATGATGTGGCTGATTTGTTGAGCAGGAGGACTCAGATACAAGCATTTTAGGAGGCCAGCAGTGAGTGGAAGCTTATGGATATGTTCTATGAGATGAATTTAGAGGTTTACAACATACAGGGGTAGACTTTTCTTTCTTCTAGGACTGTTACCTCTACTCTATTCGATCAAGTGTGAATGAGGCAACAATCAGATTCTGAAGGCCTATTCCTACGGGAGAGTGTGTCAGGAGAGGACCCCATTCCTGGATGGATAGTAGGAGAGGATGAGATCTTGTGTTTTCATGGGCGCATGTGGATTCCAGAAGACATATGTGAGGATATGATGTGGGAATTTTATTCCTCAATTTGGGCAGTTTATCCTGGTTTTACCAAGATGTATCGAGATCTGCATTGTCAGTATTGGTGGCCAGGTATAAAGGGATATGTTGTTGGTTTTTTCATAAGGTGTTCCACCTGCCAGTAGGATAAGGATGAGCATCAGCAACCAGTAGGTCTTTTATAGTAGTTACTCATTCCCGAGTGAAAGTGGAATGATGTCGCGATGGACTTCGTGACAGGTTTTCTAAGGTCACCTCGAGGTAATGATGCACTTTGTGTTTTCATTAAAAGACTCAGAAAGGTTTCTCACTTATTACCAATCAAAGAGACCTTCAGTGCTGATGATCTAGGAAGGTTGTACATCTGATATATTTTACGTCTACATGGAGTTACAATCTCTACGATTTCAGATATGGATGATTGTTTTCCTTCTCAGATCTGGCAGGGGTTATAGAAGGCTTTGGGTATACAGGTACTTCTGAGTATAGCTTACCACCCTCAGACAGATGGCCAGTCTGATTGTACGATTCAAGTGCTGGAAGACATGTTTCGATCATGCATCCTAGATTTTGGAGGTTCTTGGGAGAAGCACATACCTCTTATTAATTTTTCCTACAATAATAGTTTTCAAGTAACTATTCAGATGAAACCTTATGAGGCTTTGTATGATAGGTCACTCCGATCACCCTTATGTTAGTTGGAGGCAGGAGAGGCCGCTGTGATGGGACCTCATCTTTTCCAGAAGACCACAGAGTAGATAAAGTTGATTCGGAAGAGGATGGATTCTGCACAGTCACAACAGAAGTCATATGTTGATCAGTGGAGATGACCTCTGGATTTCTAGGTCGAGGATCAGGTTTTCCTACATGTCACACTAAGGTTGGGACACGGGAGGATTATGATACATGGTAAGCTTTTGCCGAGATACGTCGGTCCATTTGAGGTTTTGGAATGGGTTGATCTAGTTTCCTATTAGTTATATTCAACTCAGAGGTACCAGGATATGCATGACGTCTTTCATTTTTCTCACCTATGGCATTACTTCTCAGACCCGTCTCATGTCTTTCAATCCAAGGAGGTTGATCTAGAGGTGGATACATTGTTCAAGGAGCATCCTATCCATATTGTTGATAACAGTGTGAAGGTTCTCCATGGTCGGTATGCCCTCTCTGGTACGAGTGCTATGGTAGCACAGGTGAGTATAGGATGAGACTTGGGAGATGGAGGCCAATGTATGGTCACAGTGGCCGGATCTGTTTGAGGATTCTTCTTCTATGTCTCCTTGCTAGAGAAATTTGGGGATGAGTTTATTTAAGGGGGGAAGTTTGTAAGAACCCGGATCTTCTTTTCTAGTACGAATCTTGTTTTCTAGTGTTTTGGGGAAAAAGAGGAGTTTCTTGAAATTTCAGGAGTACACGTAGTGTAATTATAATACACACTATGTACTCAGTTATCACAGGTAGCCATGTGCTGGTCGTGTAATTGCCGAACACATGGTTGTGTGGGGTGACCTAGAAAGCACCTAAATCAGATCTTAGTAAAGGAAGTACACGTCGTGTACTTTTAAAAGAAACACCGTGTAATTATTTTCATTATACGAACCGGGGTCACATCTAATCTGTAGAATTACCTTCTTCTTCATCTATCTCATCCAGGAGAGACTGTAGGTCGTTAATCTTCCCCGAGTCCCTGACTCTTCATCCATTCTCTAAATCGACCACCGTCGATTGTGTTGTAATCTCCATGGTATGTTTTTCCTTCTTCTGGAGCCTTATTTCACAATTCCTCTTCTTTCAAGATATATAGTTGGTTGAATGTTTTTAGTGTTTTTGTATATATACATCATTCTAGGACGATTCAAGGCCGTAGGTTCACTTATATAGTTCATACAATTCCGAGGTAGGTGGTTTTTTTCTTTCCATAGTTAGTCTTTGAGTTATATGTGAAATTTTGCCCAATTCCCTCATTTAGGGTATTGCGTTTTTAGGGATTTTGACCCTGTTAATTCTTGATATGACTTTTGTTTGAATAGATGTTGTTTGATTGAGATAGGTTTAATTGAAATTATATGGATTTGTCTTCTCATGCTTGTTTAATTTTGACCCTTTGGTATAGCCATTCCTATTAGGCTATTTTTTTCCATTCCTAGTATTTTTAGGATGGAGTGATTATTTATCTGATATGTTGTGTCATGCCTTGTAACTAATTTTTCCAAGTAGTACTTTGAGGTTTACTTTGGATGTGGATTATTGTTTGTGCACGATTTCTTTAAACAGGGCTACAGGAACCTGGTGTAGTGAGAACATAGAGCCAATTGACGTTGAGGGCTTTCCCATAGTGTCTATTATATTAATCATGCTGCGAGACCATATGGGGGATTGATGTTGAGTGCTCCCTTAGAGTGTCTATAGTTACGTTATGAGACCACAGGAGGAATTGATGTTGAGTTCATCCTCAGAGTGTCTGTAGTTTCCCATTAAAAGAATTTTGGGGGAATTGATAGTTAGTGCTTCCTCAGAGAGTCTTTGATTACACATGACTATAGGGGGAATTGATGGTGAGTGCTTCCTCAGAGAGTCTTTGTTATATCTTCTCTTGTATTTTGAACCAGAGGGGTTAAGCTCTGAGAACTACCCATAGGATTACTTTTATTTGTTTTTGGATGATTAAATACTTAAAATTAATTGTTTGTAAGTGAACTGTAGGGATGTTTACTTATGAGTACTTCCTTGTTACTGCTTCTTTTTTCTTATTGCCTTCCATTTATATATATTCACTGACTGTTAGGCACAGATCTTTGGGTGGTTGCCTACTGGGATTTGTCTCACACCCTGTTTGGGTCATGATTTTCATCCCAAATAGATTATATTTTTGTAGGTATAGATAAGGGAAAGTTCCCTTATACTCTAGGTACTTGATTTTTGTGAATCTGGGGAGCATGGGACCAAACTGGTGTATGTGATGCTGTTAGAGTTTGTTTGTTTTTTTTTACTTTGGTTTAGTACTATATTCCAACATTGTGATTTGTTTGGATGATTTCCTAGATATATGTATCTAGCATCATTTATATATGTACTCCAATTATTTATTTCTTTCAGTCTTCCGTTGTCTACCACTTTATGGTATTATTATTGCTTCCTCTACTGTTATCTGTTTAATTACACTGTGTTACTCTGCCAATGAGGGAATAGTTTCCCCACTATCACACCCAAGGCCCTCACTACTAGTCGGTAGCCTCTGGCATTTTGGGAAATGCACATGAGGCCATGTAACCAACTAGGTACAGGGAACCCCTGGGCGACTTCTAGAACTAGGATGTTACAGAAAGTATGAATATAAATTATCAGTTCTTAGTCATCTAGGGAATTTAATTTAAACCTAAAAAAGCATCAGTCTAATCCCGAAACCTAAACTAAAAAATTATACCTCTCTAAGATAAAACATCCCATTTTCAAATACAATTATGGTGTCATAATTTTTATATGAGGCTCCATATAATATATATCATCATTTATATGTAGGAGATAAATATATACTTATTAAATAAATTTCAAACCCCCTTAAAAACTAACTATTGTAAAACTTTACCAAAAATAAACCTAAGGCTATATGCCATGTACAAATAACAAATAAATGATAAAACAAAATTATAAACATTTAATATAGTGAATTTAATTTTATACCATTTTTAAAGGTTCAAGACTCTAAATATTAAAAATGAGATAAGTTATAAACAAATAAAAATAGAATCACTAAATTCTCCTGACATTTAAAACTTATAATCCCTAAAAATGAAACAGTTCTAGATGGTAATAAAGAAGCTCAAAAATAAACCTCATATGAAAGGATTATCTACACTCACACAAACATTATCTTCTACTAAAGGTTCAAAATCCATGGGAACCCAACATCCTCTTTCTATTACTTCTATATAGACCTCCTTCCCTAAACTTCAACTTCTTCATATGGATTTATCATATTAAGAAAATTTGGGGGGGGAGATAAAATAATTTTCTTACATTTCATAAATCTTATCAAGAATCCTAACCCATCAAATCCATCCATATATCATCTAGTTCATGGTACAAAATAAAATAGTGAACGATAAGAATCAACTTTGAAATGATTCCTTAACAAGGTTCCTTCCTTGAGAGATTTACACTCCCCACCTTTAATTAATGATATAAATTAATCTAAAAAAGGAAAAATAAATCTTTAACAAACTCTCATATTTATAAAAGAAATAAAAACTCTACACTATCCCGAAAATTGCCTCAATGTTAAATGATCCTTGAGTTATTCTTATTCTCTTTATTTCCCAAAAAATGAACATACTAATGTCACTAGCACAAAGAATAAAGGGAAAATATCATCCAACTAACCTATATTCTTTTTACATTAGAAATAACTATAAACCCACCCTCCAACTCAATTAAAAAACATCCATAATTGTAGAAAACCCAGTTGGGTTGTTGTCTCTCATCATTAAAACCACTAAAGAGAACATAACGAAATTTTATTAGTATCCTCAAACCACCAAGAAACTAAACTTTAGACAATCAATGACCTTTTCTACCATAGTCTGATTTAGAAAGTCTTGAACCATTTATATTTCTCTACTCTGTTTGCTATAGACTCTAGGAAAACTCATGGAAAAACCTAAACAACAAAAACCACAATATATAAAGAAACATCCTTCACCCAATAACTAAAATTTGTATAAAATGAGACCAAAGAAATTCATAAACAATACCAAATCAATAATAACCAAGATTTACTAGTATATTCCAAGTTCATCATCATTAATCGTGGTACCCAAAACAATCCTCGTGGAAATATAACTTTTTGATCCTCAAAGAGGATAATTCACTTACTACCTTTAGAAACCCCAATAGGTGAATCACTTAAGAATATATAGTCATGAATTATTTCTAGATTAATATCACTAATATAGACCTCCCTCACATGATGAGGAGTATAGGAGCCACCACTATCAACCAAAGATAATAAATGTATCCCTATCCAATCAATACCAACCGCAATGAGACTATCCACTCAAAAACCTTCGCCGTCAGTTAAGCACAAAATCTCCTACTATGGGAATTAGATATTTCACTATCATTATGAAAAATTAATCATATAATTCATCATAAAAAAACTATACAAAGGTAAAATACTATTCCTAACTTCTAGAATAAAAAATCCGTAAAAATATATTTCTCATAACCAGAAATCACACCTCATGAGTTCATAATACAATTAGTTCTCTCATATAAGCCAATGAAAACCCTTAAATACTAAACTAAATCACCCTATAACATTTTTTTCCAAATGTAATCACTAATAAATACCACAAAAAACCATTTAATATGTCTAATTTCCATAATAAGAATGGTTATCCTTCCCAATGACACTATTAGGAACTCATATTATCCATAGTGAGTGATGAATGGTGTCTTTGAAATTTCCTCCTCAGGAACCAGAAGATGGTAATTCCATACCTGAGATTAACATTTTAAAACCACCCCATTACTTTTTCATTAGTTATATGAGTTTATCTTGGTTTGATATGTCATTTTTCCTAGAGATATTCCAACTCCACCATTGGCTTTTAGATCTCTTTAAGGCCACCCATTATGCATTTAAAGATATCTGTGTGGTTTTGAAATTCTAGTTGATTTTAAAAATTATATCTCTTGATAAGGGGAACCTTGTAAAATCATCCAAAAAACAATATATACATAAATACAGCACTAAAGAAAATTGCTCCTCAATAAAATTAATAGTGAACAACATTAACTTCAACAACTAGTGGGTAATCAGATATAGCCCATGGATTGTTGGCCTTACTCGAACAACTAAAGGGTCCCACTCACCATTGAAGTTGAATCTCAAGAAATTCACTAATGAACACAACAAATTGTAATGAAAGTAATAAAAACAAAATTAATAAGAATCTCTAGTTTAAAATATTAGGCTGGTGCCTCTACTAGAATCTTTAAATCACGATCCAAAGATATAATGAGAAAGGAAAGACTTAGGACAATATTGATGAGTATATGTGACAATGTAGGATAGATATAAATAATAAATCAAACCACACGTGTTACTACCTGAGCAAGTACCTTCACCAGTAAAACTACCCAAACTTCTATATAGTCATAGACCTTGATAAACTTATAAATTTATAAAAATTCATAATGGATCACAATAAAGGAGTACCTTGTGAGGTCCATGAACCTCAACATGCACCAAGACTTTACCTGGTTTCTTAATAATGGTTTAGTATCTTCTGAACCCAAAATGTAATAAGCATCAATAAATAAATATTCACCTATAAAAGAGCTCAGAGTATAACCATGGTGAATTGATCTTGTCGTGAGGATGAGTAAATTACATTGAAAAAAGGATCTCTACACTATAAAAGTAACTTGATGAAAAAAAGATTATCTGGCTAGTAGGTGTCTAAACAAGATGGAAAAAATAATTCATCAAATCTAACCAATATTTAGTATCCTGAGAATCAGGCTCACCTAGAAACTTATGAAGCCTCTATTTCTGAAACATGTCTAGTGCATTCAGCCTACAAGAAAACTTGTCGGGATTAGTGGGAACTATAATATACTCAATATAAACATCTTTTCTAAGTGAAAATGGTTAATATTCATCCCACTAATTGTGGAAAAAAGATACCTCTAAATTGAGTATCTAAATCAATGCCTCACTTATAAAATAATAAACAACATGAGGCCTAATATCTTGTATGGTCTCATCATGACCATGCCACAAGAATTGAGATACCTATTAGTTAGTGATATATTCCATTAGATAATTTGGACCCATGATTATTAAATAATATCTAGACCATCTAGAATAATAATGACATGAAAGATAAAAATTGATCCTTACTTGATGCATGTATCATTCTGAATGTACCTCCCATCTAGTGCCTCATAATTTTAGATCGATCTATAGGCTACCTGAGTCCCAATGAATAGATGCATTAGTCACTGCACCAAAACTAGGTTATTATGTTTTAATACTGAACTAAAAACTATTTTTCACTATTTCACTAAATCCTAATCCAATCCTCACAAAAGCACTCACTCCAAATACTAATCTCTAAACTTAATCCCTAGGACTCAAACACTTTTATATCATTCTGACATGGATCAACCCACCGAGACCCCACCTAGGCCAATGGTAAGTTGAGATTGGAACCTCAAGCCCATCTTCAGTCATCTAGGGTATAGAAACTCTCAAAAATAAAACATGAAATACATGGGAGTCCTTATAGTATAATAATTTTTAGTATATATACTACCATAATAAATAATATAACAGTCAATCGCTTACAAATAATAAAATTTACTTAGTTTTATAATATAATTTATTAATAATATCCTCTAAAATTTTATATAATAATGTTATTAAGAACATATTTAGTATTTTGGAATAATTCATAAGGTTAAATGAAAAGTGACCAAGAATTTGGATTTTAAATATTTCAATCTTATTATTTTATTTAATAGATAAAATATGGACTTTGATTCTATGTTTTTGGTTTCTTAAATTGTTGGATAAGGGGTTTTCCATGTGAATAAAATATATGGAGACTTATAAGGAATATAGATCAAACCTAAATAATTGATTTAAGCCTATGAACACCCTAAAAGGGGGAATTCGACATAAGCCTAAAGACACGTCAAGGGTGAGTGAAGGATCAAAGGGTTCAAGCAATGTGATGGATCACAAGCATAAGCACGGGAAAAAAAATATATGGGTTGGTAGACCCTATCGGGTATAATGAACTAACATTTGAACTATAGATCCATGTGATTTAGTTTATCAATAAGACTCCTTAAATCCCTAAATTTAGATGTTCATAAGGAAATTTCCATTGTAGTGTGTAAACATTTTGGGAGGCTATTATTCATCGTCTTCTTCTCCTTCATATATCTATAACACACCCTTAATCCTTACCAACACATCCTTAAGTCCCAATATAATCTTAACTTTTACAATATAACCTTAATCCATAATGTATAATGTGATACACCAATATAGTCTAGGGATCTTGATGCACACTATAAACTCACTCCATATTAATAGGCATTGTGTGCCATGTTTTTCTGAAAAGTGATATACATACAATTAAAACTTTATCAGAATTCAATGGATACTCATCACTTGAAACACATTTTTCAATAACCTATAATGTTGTTTAAGGCCTCAACAAAGTTATTGTACTTGTGGACATATAGGATGGATGGAAAACATCATTGATCATATCATATCTTCATATGCACACCATGAAAGGAGTGATCATCTTGTATATACCTTATGTTTAACTATATTGATTAATGTAAAAATGGTTGTTCCATATAACTTTCATATATGAAAAAACTTCTATGAGGATCATGGGGATGTAACAACTGAGAGAAATATCAATAAGACTACCAACATGGGATTATCTGAGAACACCCCATTTCCATAAGGAGAGCATCCTATAGGTGATGAATTAAAAAATAACTAATCCCAACACCTATAAAACGAGAAATATACCTCCATTTTTCAATTATACCCCACCATTTATGGATTTTTTTATTCTAATTCATGGCTTGAATTAGCATGGGGTTTTAATTTTTTTTATAATTCTATAATTTAAATAAAATATATTATATTTTCATTCATGTGGAAGACTTTCTCCTTTTTCTTCATAATTCCTTCACCATTACTCTTCTATAAATCTATGATAATGGAGTGATAACCCATGTTTTGACCTAAATAGAGGTTTTTATAGTGTTCCCAAGTCCATGTTCATTATTTATTCAAATTTTTTCTTCTATCTAAAATGGGGAAGTTGGTGTGTTATGATTTTGTGTGGATATTTTCCACCTTCCAAGGGATTTTATCGATACCATTCCAACCAATACCAAATAATTTATCTCAAATTTTTCTTATCTCATTTCATATATAATAAAATTTTGTGGGACATGGATCAAACAATTATTATGGGATTAGGTTGAAATTGGAAGCATGCCTAAGGTTATGTAATGATCAGAATTATTCACATTATATAATGTGAGACTTGTTGTGATAAGGATATCTCCAAGGTACATTATGTCCCATATGATAAGTAAGGTATGGTAATTCATGAATGATATTGACTAAATTATCAAATAGAATTTAAAACTATATAAATGGATATTGAATGAACCCATAAAGTTAAACCTTGAATATCGGTTACTTCCTCACTAACCGAAATATTGTTTCACTGTATAATTTTCATTTTTTATTTTTTCTCACCATTAGAAAATCCCCATACCCATATTTTTTTATATATTATAATCTAAATAAATAATAAAATTTAGAAAAAGCATAGGTCGGTGATTGATTGCAAAAGTTCCTTATGATATAACTTGTGGTAAGCCTACTTGGATGCATTCAAGAGGAACTTTAAATTTCTATTTGACACTTTGATCCTTTGATAATGTATTGAGTCAAATTTTTTATAGTTTTTTTGGATCAAAACTATACACTCTTTTTTATTATCATATGATAAATATTTACATTATTTTCATTTAAATTTAAAAATCAAAAAAAAATGGAACATGGAATTGTTGACTCACCCTCTTCCATAAGTTAAATTGTTTTATTACATAGGTGAAGATAATTAAAAAATAAAATTTTAAATAGGATTAATTTATAAAGATAATTAAGGACCACAAATTCAATCTCAGGTACCATTTTGTGGAAGCCCTGGCCAAGGAGCTCATTGAGTTCTGACATTATTTTCTAGAATGTTATCAACATATGGTTAAGGAACAAAAATATCTTATTCTATTTTCTCACACCATTGATGAAGATATTGAGGATATCTAAAAAATCTTGGATAACCCTTATCTACCTAAAATTTCATATTTTATCTTAAAGGATTTCTAAAGAGAACCGATTATACTAGCCGATAAAATAAAAGGGGTGGATAAAGACTTAGAATCTCTTATTTTTTTTAATTTTAAATTATTAAACACGATTACCCACTACACTAATGTTTATTTTATAGGATCAAAACTATTCTTAGTCTTGGATAGTGATGAATAAGTATAATTATTCACCATCAAGAAAAATATAGAGTTTTAATTTAAAGAGCCTGAGGTACCTATGGTGAAGCGGTTACCTCCTCAACAAAAACAAGAATATAACATGGTGGAGGAAACCACAACATATATAGAGTCTCATTATTTTCTCTTCCTTATCGACTTATATTTCTATTATATTCTCATTCTAGGGTATGGGTCACTTTTATTTCCTTTTTAAGTCATATATTCTCTACGTACACTTATACAAATTAAGGAACAACATATATAATGGTTCACATAACATAAAAAATATCATCTTTCATATTGGGGATAACCCATTACAACTACCTAATTATAGTTTGTATAAAAAAACCACTACTACTACCTAGTTTAGATTTTAAAATATTTAGTGTTATTTAAATTCATTTTCTTTATTTTTTTCATAGTAAACTTTGATATTAAAAAAATATTCATAATAATTTTTCACACTTGGGTTTATTTTTAGAAATATTACTTAGTTCTTGAAAAATTGTTTCAAATGAATTTTGATTTCAAATATTTTCTGAGATTTCTTATTTTTCACAACATTTTTAGAATCTTAATGGATTTTTGAAACCCATGTCACATTATAAATTTCAAAATATTATTTTTACCAATAAGGAAGATTCTTTAAACCAATTTTTTTATTATTTTCCAATTACCATCCATTATTGAGTTAAATAATATTACCAATAATATTATTTTTACAAAAAAAATTATTATATTATAAGTACCATCCATTATTGTGATTTTTTATTATTTTTACCAATAATATTGTCTTTTTGTTATCTAGAACATGGTTTTACCCTTCATAAATGATTTAGAAAACTAAAAAAATTCAAGTTTTATAGATGTAATTATTTGAAAACAAACCCTCATTTGATAAACCTTAAAACCTAACTTACATTATCCATCATTAATCCCTTATTATCCATGAAATCCTTTATAGTTTAGCCACACTAAATCCTATTTTTCCTACTTAACATCACCCCTATTTACATTACATGATTATAATTCAGAATGAATGTAAGGTAATTAGGTTACTTCATATGTTATATTGGGTATTTGTTACAATATATGGGAATATGTTTGGAGTTATTATTTTATATAAAAACCAAATGTTATATATTACATTATAATTTATTTATTTTCACTTTAAAAAGTAAAAGTAAACTAAAAAAATAGAGAATAGGTGTTGAATCCTTTATCATACTCATTTGGATAACCCATGACCTTAATTTAAAAGAAATTTCATGATTTATGTTTCATTAATTATAACTATTTGTCTTATCATTCTCTAACAAAAAAATTAAAAAAAATGTTAGGATCTAATTGTATCACTAAGAGGGGGAGGGGTTAAATCATTGATCCTCATTTTCTTTTACAAGTTATTCCCTTTTAAAATAAACCAATGAAACATGTGATGGTTCTTAATACATTGAATAAAATCACTTAACCTTACCTCATTTTCATAAAAAAATACAAATCAAATCACATGGTATTTACAAGTTTTGGCTACCTATGCCTACTCCTTGTTATGTTAGCTAGTCCCACAAACATGAATTCTCCACTATATCGTCAATGTCTTACAACACAGAGTCCACTGTTTCCATAACACTATTAGATTCCAATATGAGATAAAAATTCACTATAATAAAGATAAAAAAAGACCTTTGGTGATGGCCTATCCATGTATTGATAGATTTTCATGTCTATATGTGTACCTTATTTATGATATTCAATAACTGATGATGTTCATATACCGATCTTGAATCTTCAAACAGATTTTTGATGATCTAGGTATTCTCACCTTCTCAAATTGATATATAAATTATAATGTCCCACTTCTTTATGCGTATAATCTTCATCAAATGCATAATAATATTCACCTCTTCTCTATCCTCTCAGTTCTTCGATAGTTCACACTTCTCAACATTTTCTTCTCCTATTGGCTAATCCCCATAAATAGATTAAGATATTATTAGCAATTAAATTTTCACTTGTCAACATATTTATGAGATGGAAAAATTAACCATAACTCACATGAATTCTATAATTATAGTCAAGCCATAACTACATCATTCCTTAATTATTTTCCCCATCTAGCATGAATTAAATCACCATTTAATTCACCTGAATAACCACTAAAATCTCATTCAAATCATGTTATAATCATGAATTATAACTAAAAATCTTGATTATTGAGGCATTTAATAACCATTCAAGCATCATCATAATTATTTATATTGATTTTAATGTATCACTTATCAACATACACTTTACCATGGTATGGTGAAGAATATTTACCTATTTTTCTCTCAAAATATGGAACACTTTAGCATGGTCCTCTCTTAATTACAGTCGTTCACATGAATTACTCTGTCACAGCATGATCATCAATATTTACATTTTGTCCTTCATCGTGTTACATAGGGAAAATCTCCAACCACCACACCCACCACTATGGTGTGCATATTTTTCCATTTTTCATATGTGTACCTTCATCATAATATGTTGAGCTCTACAACGTAGTATCATCCTTTAAAATTCTCAACTATATCTATTAATTTTTTTTACACTCATTTTATGTTTAACTATATTACAAAGGTGATATAGAATATCACTACAAGTATCACCAGTTTGTGTTCTTGATCTTTTTGGCATTTATCACAGTAATTCACCTTTACTATGGTATGGCCTACTCCTTTATTTTTCTAGAATATTCATCAATGTATTCTTCATCTCATCCTCACACAAGTTGACACAAAAACATACTACTATTATTGAAAATAAATATAATCAAATCCAATTGACCTAATAATATCCTCCTTTGTATTTTTTGTCAATGCAATCAAATTTTTCATCAAGTCAATATGTGAATTATTTTTTTTCTCATCTCCCTCCTCCATGTCTACCTTATTGAGAACCAAATGACAAGGTTTATAAAAGGAAAGAAAAGAAAATATATGATTGTGATTTCTCTCCTTATGTTTGAATTAATAACTTAGTAAAAGAAAAGAAATGATTTCAATTTCTCTCTATCATGTTTGGTGCCAACTTTTAAAAGAAAAGAAAAGAAACTGTTTTGGTTAAAATGACACAAATAACCTTTATTAAAAAATAACACATACACACAAGATTAAAGGGCATACTTTCCCAAGATAAAAAACAACCATAGATTAAATCCCCACAGATAGCACACATGCCACCATGTCTACCAAACATCAATAATTTATGTTAAATGACACAAATAAAAAAACTAAAATTATTTTTATTACCTTTTTTATAACAAATCGAAAAACATTAATTTTTATTTTTTATCAATCATGATCTTTCATATCACTAAAATTAGGTAAACATTAAACTACAAACAAATATTAATACAAATTTTTATATTTTAAAAAAAATTAAAGATAATCAAACTAATTTACATAATTTACTAATTCAAAATTATTAATTCAAGGTGATAAAAATTATAAATTATAAATTAATAATTCAAAATAATTATAAATACAAAATAATTATTAATTCAAAATTATTAATTCAAAATTATTAATTCAAAATAATTACTAATTCAAAATAGTTATTAATTCAAAGTTATTGATTCAAAATATTTATTAATTCAACATTATTTATAAATTATTTATACAAACTATTAATTCAAGATAATCAAAAATATTTATAATCAAAATTATTTATAAATAATTTGTGATTATTTATATACACATAATTAGTTACAATCAAAATTATTTATATACACATTATCAAAATTATTTATATTTGATTGTTATTATTATTTATAAATTATTTTGAACTTAGAAAAATCATTATTTATAAATTACGTTGAGAAAAATATTTAGATACCCATGAAAATATTTTTTGTTATTATAAATAATTAAAAATATGTTTATTTATATAAATATTAATTCAATAAAATATTATAGACATGAATAAATCAAACATTTATCTTTTTTTATGAAATTCAACACATCACAACTTTGAATTGGAATATTATGCACTAGTAGAGGAACTTGACAATGCCGGATTGAAGGGGAAGGTCATGACGGTGTAAGGAAATAAATGGTATGAACCAGCTATTTATATAGGGATAATATAGAAAATCATAAAAATATATCATGGAGGTGTAATATTTCTGTCCCAATCATCCCAATTTTGGGATGATTTCAAAACAAGTGAAAATCAGGCTGTGGGAAAAATGTGTTTCTCCCCGTTTCCACAGCTCACATTTCTCTCCGTCACTTCATGCTCACAAAACAGCGAAAATTGGTTTCAATCGCTTCAAATATTTTCTTTTCTTCTCAAATTCGTGCTGCCAAATGACCGCTTAGGTGGTCCCCCGTTCAGTGGAGATACCACACCTCACTTCACCAGCCTTGTCCTCTCTTCCCTATCTTGTTTTTCTCTTCCCCCCACATTTCTATTTTGTTCTCATATTTCCACCCTTTTCTTCGCTTGGCCCCCCTTTTCTTATTCTAGTCTCATTATCTCCTTCCCCTTATTATAAGGGGCTACGGCGGTCGCAGGTCTTACTCCCCACTAACATCATTTTCTTCTTTTCTCTCACCTGTTCGGTTCTCTTTTTTGTGGGGTTTCTTCTCATTGATGCTTTCGGTTTTTTGATCATCTCTTAAGGTTTCATTCTAGATGTGAGGATTTTCAATTGGAGTTGCTCAATGTGATGCTGAGATTCTTCTATGGGGAGGAAGTGTTTCTTTCACTTTTTGTACTGTGGTTTGTTAGTAGTAGGGGAATCTGAAGAAAGGGATGAAGTTCATGTGTAAGTGTCTTCCTCCACCGAGGCCTTTGTCCGCCAACATTACCCTAACATCATAGTCCAACACTCCCTTCCCAGTAAGTCTAGTGTAGAGGTCTCCATGGATTTTTTGGGATGTGTTGTTCAAGCGTCCTTTGGTTTTTAGGAGGCACGTCTCGCATTGGCTTCTCCCCTTTTGTTTCTTAGTGGTGTTTCTCCTTGCAGCTTTTGGATGATGCTGGTTAGTTCAGGCAATCTCAGTGAAATTTTTTAACCTATTAGATTTATTTTATTGTCAGCATCGAGGGTGGATGACGGCGACATGTTGGTGACAATGGTATGTGATGATGTTGAAGTAGTGAATTGTGCAGTGGTCTTGTCATGAATTATTTTGATACAGGATTACTTGGGCAGATCATGTGATTTGCGGGGTGCTGTTAAAGTAAATTTTTGGCTAATTTCTATTTTGTTTGTTTGTTCTTAGGTTTTTTAATTTTGAATTTGTGGTCACTTTGCCGCTGAAATGTGTGTTTTGGTTTTTTATTTTTGAACATGTGATCAGTTTACCCGCTGGAATGTGTATTGGATATTGTGAGGGTTCCCACTTTTCCCCTGAAAGTGGTTTAATGAAAATGAAAAAATGATTTGGATGATAAATTAGATGGATGATATAACATAGTTCCTTAGTAAAGATCCTTGTATTATTACAATATATGTTTATATGGTCTAACCTGATATATAAAACAAGAGAGATATATCCAAGGTTGTCTAATTTTTTCATTAAATCCTATCATGTGATAACATGATCAATAAATCAAAAAATTATCTACATCGGGGTTTCTTGAAATAGATTTATCTTGATTTTACCTATTTCTATATTTCACTAAGTTTAAATACATTGTATATTTTACAACTTTCTTCTCAAGAGATCCCCCCCTTAAGGGATTAAATCCAATCTTAATAATCATGGAAAGGTACTCCATGAATAAATCATCCTCTTTTATTCTATAAATGATAGCCTCAAACATATCCTTAAATTACCGAAATGTAATTATAATATATACAAGAGACTAAGGTAATAATGAGGGACCTATTTACTCATAGGTAACACTCAGGTTGAGATATTCCTCTCAACCTTGGACATTATTTCCTTCTAATCTCAACAACATTCTTGTTTGAAGTTATTTTATTCAAATTATATTTGAATACATATTTACTCCCTTGTGTTTGGAATGGATCATTTATTGTTTCTTCATGGGAATGGAAAATAGTCATAAAATTATTTGATGCATGCCCATATTTATCACACCTTTCACAAACCAACTTCATTTTCAAGTCACTACTTATGCAAAACTTATCTTTAGTTTTTACCTTTTCTTTAGAGTAAACTTACTTTATTTGGATTCTCATACACCATGATCACTAAAACTAACATGTTGTTCTTGAATCTTTATAGGTAAATACATTTTAAACCAACATGAATAGGTTTTGTTTCCATACCTTCCACAACACTAACAATATCCCTTGAATTTTTATTTTCCTTGATTGATTCCAGACTTGCCTATAATGGTGTAGTTTTTTTGAACCTTAAGACTTATTTTTCATGGGGGGTTATGGATTACTTGTTTAATTCCTTTATTCCTATAGGGTTGAAGTTTTATTCTCATCCTTCCTTCTTGGAATCTTTTAATATTCCCTTTGAACACCAAAACCCTTAGAAATAGTATTTTTGTTTTCAGTATAAAAATATGTAGAATTAGCTTATTCCTTTGATATTTTATATTCATCAATATGAGAATATTATATTCTAATATCAATTTATTTTTATAAAACTTCTCTATAATAATTCAAATCAATTTTAACTACAATACAAATTAATTTTATCTAAAATAACTCATCTTCTATTGAATTAGACTTCTCTTTAAGATTGTGTGTCATCTTTTCTTGTTCAACAATATTCAACTTGTAATTTTTGATTTCATCAACATTGGTTTATTCCTTTATGATTAATTATTCATTTTCATCATTAAAAGAATCTTTTTCTTCTTTAACAAATTCATTCATTTGAGAAGTCATTGTCTTGTTCTCTTTCCCCAGCTTTCTCTTATATATATTGAGATGTTAAATATTCTAAAGAGAGTATTCCAACTTACCTTTTAGTTCCCATTCATGTTATATTCTCTCATCTCCATAATAATAATTTCTTGAAGAATGTAATTTATTTTCCACTTAATCAAAAATATTGCTTCATTATCAGACTTTATAAATGAGTATTCATATTCACTCCAGAAGTTTCTTCTTTTGGTGATGGAATGTTTATTCTTCTTTTTATCACCTTTAATACTTCTGGGATGTTATTCTTCCTAATATAATTTATATTCATAAACCTTTCTATTTTGGAAAAAATATCAATATGACCAATATCATTTCATTTCAAAAACAAGAAATTTCTTGAATTTTCTCATCAATTTTCTCTTTAATAATCTCATTGATAGAAGAGTAATAATTTTTTTGAGATCTTCATCATCCTCATCATCTAAATAATTTCAATATTTTATCACTTTATCATTACCTTTCCTCATGTATTCAAATAAAATATCTACCTTCTATTACTTCTTGAAATATGTTACCTTACTCATTTTATATACGATTAGAATATTGTGAAATTCAAACAATAAAAGGTTTTATCGATCATCCAAAGCTAATACCTTGGAATCAAACTAGTCTGGAATGTTCCTCACAAATTTTTTCACAATTTTGGAATCTTTAGGTTTCTCAAAAAATCCATGAATATTATTAAATTTTCATTTCCCCATGTGAAATAGATATCAATTTATTCATCATCATCCATCCTAATATCCTTAAATATACTCCTCAAAACTTATAGCTTCGCTTAGGTGATTACTTTATAGTAGCTTCTCAATGTGTTTCATGTCACTTTTTCAATTGAAATACCAACTAACTAGGATTAAACATTCTATGATAAATAAATCAAAATAATGTTTTTTTTCCTTTCCATCCATCTCCAAATTAATTTTATCATCATGTTTCATGTGAGTATTTTCAGGAATGGGTTGAAATCATATTGTAACAGAATCTATGACTTTAAGACCATGTGAATTAAAGTATGTAAGAATCATATTACTATAACTATGTTATTTTGTGCCATCAGAAGTAGGTACTCCACGGCTGAATATAAGATAAAATGTGAAAAAGAACAAACAATATTTCATTGTACTTTAAATTTTATGATTTGTATCCAAATTTGAAAATTGGAAATTGATTTGGGTGAATCTTTTGATGGTATTTTTGAGTGAGGAATATTCATCATATATTTTAAAATGATTAATCATGTATTATATTTTAATAAAAAACTCATCTCTTTGAGACCTTATGATTTTTACAATATACCCACCAACCCTAATCTCAGATGTACACCTTAAAAATACTCATAATTTCCACATGTTCTTTGTATATTGTGTATATAGTTAGAATATATCCATGAATATGGTATTAAATGCATGTTTTTTAGATGATAATAACTTTTGATATATTTCTCACTTTATATTTGAGTGAAAAATCCCTTTTGAGGTAGGTTACGACATTTTTTATGGTTGAATTAATGAAATTGAATGAATTTTAATGTGTAAGAATAAAAATGAAAGGTGAATTGATTTAATAAACTAGAAATGATTAATTTCACTTGGAAAATAATCTTGGATAATTTTCTCACTTTTTATTATGGTGTGGAATTTTATATGGATATATATTAATTTTCCAAGAGTGTGATGATTAAGTGTGGGGGAGTGATAAATTATCAAATTTCCTAATTTTCACTTTGTAATTCATTGATAATATCCCATAAAATTTCATATAACAAGGGCACAAACCACATATTTAGTATTTTGGAATAATTACAGTTCTTAAATATAAACTACCTTTAAATGTTTAAATATTATTATACGTGATAAATGTAGTAATTTGATTCTATGTTTTTTGGTTATTTAATGTTTTGAAGAAAGGTTTTTCCATGAAAAAAAATATTTAAATAAACATAGAAAAAATATGATTAAACCCTTAACAATCGATCTAAACCCATATAAACCATTGTTTGGTAATGTAAAAACTATGAGAAAATTATTAGAGGGTGTGAGCAATGGGATGGATCTCAAACATGGGAATATCTAAAGTAGATCCACGGGACGATAGCTCATATGGGGTATAATGCATATATACTTGATTCATATAGTCACATGCCCTATTTTATCAACAAGGAACCTCCTCAAACTCAATTTCAATGTGGGATAAAATAATTTCTTCTATAGTGTGAAAACATGTGGTATGACCATTATTCATTATCTTATCCACCTATAGATATACATAAAACACTCTTAACCCCTACCACCACATCCTAATTTCTGGACATAACCTGAGGTATTCTAACATAACCTCAACTCGTAAAATGGGAGGAGTTGCACCAATAATTTATATTCAATGTAGCCTCTATTAGACTTTTATGTATCCCAATCTCACAACACACACTGAACAATCACCTATAACTCTTTAAAAGTTCCTAACATAGGAATAATAATTGTGGACATGTAGGGTGGATGAATAAACACCATCAATCATATTGTATCTTCACATGATCACTATACATTATGTGATAATCCCCTATGTACCTTTTTTCTAACTATATTAGATAACGGTTTCATGGTGGTTCCATGTGGATTTCATCCATGAAAATTAATTTAAGAGGATTATGGTGGAGTAAAAACAAGAGAATTATTGGTAATACTTTATATGTGTGATAATCCTAGAACATTCAATTTCTACAGAGAGAGCATCCCATTCAAGATAAATTATCTAGGATCCACTGACAGCACCAAAAAATGAGTAGAGGGCCTCCATTTTTAAATTATACCACATAATATTGGGATTTTTCCTCTTATTTGGGGATTGAAGTAGCATATGATTTTAATTTATTTTCTATAACTCTATAATTTTAATAAATTAGATTATGTATTCATTACAATAGCTCTCATTATCATTTTATAGTATGGATAATATGAGTCTCAGTGTTCCAAAGGGATATATAAGGTACATTAAGTAAAAAACTCTATATAGGGGATATAATTCATGAATTATATTGAATGATTTATCTAAGGGAATTTAAAACTAAATAAATGGATAATAAATTAACCCATGTAGTTAAACCTTAGTGTTCACTTCCTTTCTAGTAAACCTCTATGTTGTTTTACATTTATCTTTTCATTATATATATTTTCTATCCACACAGAAATAATATACTCAATTCCAATTGTTTTTATATATATAATAAAATATTAAATAATAATAATAACTCACAAAAACCTAGGAAAATGAGTCATTGGTGAAGCTCCTTATATGACAAATTAGGGTTATCCCACTAGGTTTCATTCTATAGGAACTATAAATTCTATTTGACAATTGAACCCTTCACATCAACCATGATAAAATATATATAAATAAATTAACTATATAAATAATTAAAGTATGAGATAATAGATATATAATATAAATCCAAATTGTACTATCAGTTAGAAAACATATAGAAAAGTAAATACTAGAAAGAACAATGGATGCATAATAAATAAGAGACAACACCTCCTCTCTACAAAAAGTATTGGGAAAATCTCACCAGTAATAACTGATACCAACTGAAACCACTTATAATAAGCTCTTCATAAGCTTCTCTAGATTCAAATCCACCAATATCGTCTCTGAGCTATATGTCATCAGTATAAACATAGCACATGTGGCTATAATTCCTATGAAGGGTTGATTATTAAAGAACCTAGTAAAATTCTATGAAAACAAAAAGGAAATACATAAGTCAACTAAAAAATATATAACTAGTGAGAAAACATAAGGATATGAGATGAACACTCAGTCATAATAAGGATCACTACTCATATGGAACCAGAGATAATCATTATAGTGTTTAGATCATAGAATCTATAGCCAATAACTCAGTTATAAATCACATCTAAATGGAAAATACTTGTATAATATGATTCCAAGATCACCATTTCTAGCTCTATAAAGTTCATATACCAAATGGAACCTAAGAATATCATAGAATCCATAATTTTCAAATTACCTAGCATCTTGGGACTCTTTTTCACCTCTCAGAAATTGTAGTGTGGGGTCCATACCCTGTTGATATGTAGAAGAATATTAATTAGGTTACCATCCCCATAGATGGAAGAATATATCCCCATCTCAATGAGAGTTACCTACCATATCATTCATATAGAGTACCCTCTCCTCATCATAGAAAGTGGAATAAGGGTGTTACTAAATCCTATGGATGACCCTTTCCTTATTGAGAAATAGTTGGTGTTGAATCCTTGTCTGAACTGTGTAGAGGATCCTATCCCTATCATTAGTATGCTTCTAGGGGGTAACCAACTTTATAAAACCTACAAAAAATATGTATCCTATTATTAGTCTATCTCAAAGAAGGTTATCATCCCCAAACCTGGTCTAAATGTCTCACCTGCACCCTATCCCAATCTCCCTAAATATAGGGAACATGGACTACAAAAAAATTACATAAAAATTCATGAAACAAAGAGACCCCTGCAATATAATTTTACATGAAAAAATGAGCAGAATAAAATATATTTTTTTCCAATTCTGACACCTAGGATAGAATATGTGTAAAATAATAATAAATGAAAATTAAACAACATGTACTTAAATTTTATGTGTATTGTGGTGATTAGGAAGAACTTTTCCATATACTATGTCTAACTAGTTATAAAATCATATAATTCACAATGTTATATTATGATGATACAATTTGATTTAGAAAGAGTCACTCAAGGGTGTATTATGTGGCCTGAGTCATGTGACTTCAGTTTACATGTCGTGTATTCTATTTGAACACGATGTGTACGTATAAATTCTTAGTTATTGTGTATCCTTCTATGTTCTAATTAATTTCATTGAAATATACATGGAATTACCTCCCTACATTCATTCCATGAAGATGCTTGAGGGTCACTCATCATGTATAGTCGAGACCCAAGTAATGTTACCCGCTAAACATGGTGTGTATTCCTCTACTACATTCCATGTGCACTAGTCTGAACTTCCAAGAGTGTGCTTGTGATTTCAAGTCACATCGTTGGGACTAACACAGAGTGCTTCACATCACACAAAAAATGTGTGTCCTAGTGGGTAGTCAGTTGTGTACACTTGTATACACAGGCTCATGTAGCTCAGTATACATGATGTGTGTCACTCAAATACACACCATGTGATATTTAACTCCATGTGGAAACCCTATCCATATGTATAATATGAAACACATACTGTTATATGTGTTCACATTTCATGTGATTTTTAAATCTCTATAGAAATCCTAGCACCATATCCAAGAATGATACAGAACATATTCATTAAGACTACACATAGTACAATCACGTCTTATATAAATCAATGTTTTAGCCAAAATCTACACTGCCATCATGATTTATGGAATCTTCAATGCCCATAATCATGCCTCCTCCATTGAATATGCATGGGAATTGCCACCACTCCACTTCAGAGTTTTTTATGTCATCGTTCATCATTTCCACCACCCCTAAGTCATGTCATGCATGTACCACCGTCCAGGAGTCTCTCTCATGATTTCAACCAATGAGAATCACTAGTGATATTTCATAAATTGCTTCCTCATATGACCAACACCATAATCCCCATATCATAAGATATTTTGGAATCCCATGCCTCCATTTTCAAACTATCAACCAATAAAAATCCCAATGATAATACTTTATTGTGGAAAAAAATTAAAATAGGGAAACCGAAAAAATATTTGTTGGTCAGTGTGATTATAGACACCCTGAGTTTTACTCTTTATTTGGTTTTCAATGAACATGCATTTTTAGGGGATCATAATTAAAATCATGGGATAAGGGACTTCTAAAATTCAATTAATGTGAATAAAACCATGAATAATGATTACCAATGGTTCACTAAAAACTCATTAGCATAAATAATAAAATAATGAATCCATTCATTACATGACATTCCATAAAATTTAAAATAACAATAGTTAAAAAAATAACGAGGTGAGAAAAAACATAAATTTCTCTACCATAATGGTCTAAACATCAAATCTTCATAGGCCACAACCCTTGAAAATTTTCTGAAACCATTGAAAATTAGCTATTATCTCTTTATTCTCTCTAGAGTACATGATAAGAGAAAAATAATATATGGTTAATACTACAAAAAGATGAAAGTATGAATTTATATCATCACTTTTAGTCCCCTAGTGAATTTAATTTGAACCCAAAAAGATTTAGTCCATATCTAAAATCCAGAGAAAAAAATTATACCTATCATAGAAAAAACACCACATTCTATAAAAAACTTTAGTTTCAAAATTTCAACTCATGACATAATCATGGAGATATCACCACTCATACACATGAGAAAAATATATATTTATTTAAAAAATATTAAATATCCCATAAAAACCAACTATCTTGGAACTTCACCAAAATTCAACTCAAGGATAAACTCTTTGTCAAAGACCAATGGAATGATAATAATTTTTTTCTGAGATTTTTTATTAAGATAAATTTACAATTTTTCCCTTTTAAAATGTTTGGGGAACCAAATATTAATAAGAAGTTAAGATCTGACCAAGGAAAATTCTAGGTCACAACATGTCATATATTCCTAAATGACACAAATTAATCAAATATTATTTTCCAATGATTTCATGACATTCCAGGGTAATTTTATTTATTTTGACTATATCACTTGTTTTTAATATCTTTTTAATTTAAGTTTTTCTTAGATATTCTATCCACACCTCTCATTGGATTTAAATTTTTCTAATTTTTACATGTCAAAAATAAATCAATAACTTTTTTCACAGTATTTCATGGAAATTTGAGGCCTTTTATTGGTTTTGATCATTAGACACGTGTTTTTAAACACTTGTAAATCTATAAAAACACACTTATAGTCATTATTACAAAACCATACATAGGATTGATTTTTCAAATATTCTTACATTTCATAAATTAATTGAAAATCATTTTCTAATGATTTCCTAATAATTTGAGGTCTTTTTTATACTTTGACTACATCACTTATTTTTAATAACATTTTAATATAAAATTGTATTTTTAATCAATCCAATGACACCGCACATTAGATTTACATATCGATAATTCCAAAATGTTATAAATTAATCAATGATTTTATTTCTATAATTTCTATACAATCCAAGTATGTTTTACTATATTTGAATATATCAATTGTCTTTAATCAATTTTTAATTTATAATTGTTTTTTGATTATTTTAGCCACACTGTGTGTTGGATTGATGTATTATTGATTATTAAATGTCACAAGTTAATTAGTGATAATTTTCCTAATATTTTTCAATAATATGAGGTCTTTTTCTCTCTTTTCACTATTTAACACACATTTTTAAAGGATTTTAAATCTATAAAAAGACATTTTCAATAATTTCAACCACACAGCATGTGGAATTGGTATAGAGTCTATTTATACATATAATAAATTATATTGTCATTATCCTAATATTTTACAATAATATAATTTAGTTTTCTTGTTTATAACCATATCACTTTTTTTAATCACTTTTTAATATAAAACTTATTCTTTTTGAAACATTCCAACCCCATCACATTTTTTATTGATGTATAATCTAGACCTATACTTAAAAATAATAACAATAAATCTTTATCCCAAAATTCCATGAAAATATAAGGTTATTTTCTTTGGTTTGACTTCATTACCTATTTTTAATCACTTTATAACATAAAACTCCTTTTTTATTCATTCTAACCACACATCATATTAATGTATAGTTCATTTTTACAAATCAAAAAGTAATTGTGGATCATTCTCATAAGATTTGATGACAATAAGAGGTTTTTATATTGGTTTTAACAATTTAAAACATAATTTTAAAAAGTTATAAGTCAATAAAAACACACATTCAATGATTTTGACCACATCTCACATCGGATTGACATGTATTCTATTACCTAAATTTCAAAAATTAATTTTTTTCACATCAATTTTTATTATTATTTAAAAGACCACATAAAGACATTTCAGAAATTAATAGAAGATCAATATCCTTTGATTTTAGAAAAAATGTGATTTTTTCCACTAGTTTTTTATTGTATCACTTTTTTTAATAAATTTTTAATTAGAAGATTATTTTTTAATACTATAACCATACCACATGCCATATGGTCATGTCATCTAATCCTAAAAGTCAAAAAATGTCACAAGTTAGTTAGAGCTTTTAATTCAATAATTTAAAGATAATTAAATCTCATTTTATTGATTTTAACTATATTACTTATTTTTAATCACTTTTTAATCTAATTTTTTTTATCATTCCAAACACACAACATGTTGTATTAATAATGTATTCATTCTTATATGTCATAGATTAATCATTGGTTTTTTATTCTAGGTTTTCAAGACAATATGAGGTTTTTTTATCTGTTTTGACTCTTTGATTCATATTTTTAAACACTATTCATTTTATAAAACCACAATACCATTCATTCTAACCACACCACACATAGGGTTAACATGTCATCTATTCCTATATGACATAAATTAATAAAAAATTATTTTCCTATGATTTCATGGTAATCCAAGTTTTATTAAAAGTTTTTTATCATACCACTTAATTCTATTTATTTTTAATCTAAATCTTCATATTATCCTATATAATCATGTCATATACTGGAATTATGTGATGATTCCTACATGTTAAAAATTAATCAGTGATCATTTTCCTACAATTTCATGATATTTCATGATTATTTTTTAAATTTGTCCATTTAATGGATATTTTTAAGCAACTTTAAATTGATTTTGATAGTGTGTCATGTTCTTTTAAAATTTAAATAACTTTTATAACTAGAAAATTGTCTTGAATTATGGTTTTAAAATAAATCATTAAATAAAAATATATTGATGGAATATACATCATGAATTTGGTTTATTCTCCATTGAATCACCTATAGACTCAAATTGTCACCCACGAGTTTCATATAGATCCTAAAATAAATAAATATAATATATTATAAGAATATTAATGAAAATGAATATAAATATAATTTAGTTCATTTTTTATGACGTCAAAACCTATATTTCATCAACAGTCTCATAGACCAATCTAGAAAATTGTGCAACTTCCTCCTTTAACCATTCCACTAGAAGTTCATATCTTCCCTTGTAATATATTTATATCTATATAGAGCAAACATTTGTATCATGTTTTATATATTGCACGTCACATTTACATTATCCTATGTGCAAACCCTTATATATCAACATGCTCCCATCGCATATTCTATCATAACTGTATGATATGGGACATCTGTGTCATACATCAATGAATAACCATGTCCATCACACCCTATAAAATACTAGAATATCTCATCTTATCTCATAGTAATATATCATTGATCCTCTAGTAATTGTGCTAACATGATATCATGACCCGGCCCACTAGGGCTCACCAGGCTGGTGGAAGGTTGAGCCGCAACTACCCCAAACCCACCTCTATAGGCCAAGGGATTAAAAAATGTACTAAAACTCATAACTAAAATGGGAGGAATTTTCCTAATGTACCTATACACACACACCCAACCATATCCATTTATAAGTGAAGAGGAATTACAATAAAAGACTGTAACATATAGAGAAAAAAATATACAGGTAAAAACCTCTAGGGAATACAAAAGAGTGGTATTGTGTAATATATAAAGTAAAGGGGAAAAATACATGCCCAACTAGAACAGATTTACTAACCTGACAGTATCTGGAAAAGAAATACTGAGAGAGCTTGACTCTAGATCTCTAAGCCCCGACCACTGTATATGGTCAAATGCACCTAGGTATCCCAATTCTCCTCTGAAATCTCCACCAACATCTATGTCATCTACATAGGACATGCCATATATAGGAAAGGATAATTAGGGGTGAGAATATACATGCCCAATATGATTCCCTAAAAACTAGAGGGGGGATAAGAGACCTGATATAAGTAGAAAAATCAACCCATATAAATAGAAAAAAAATCCAATACTCGGATATACATATATTCTCATAAAAGATACCCATATGACAGAGAATTAGAATATACATCTCATAGCCTATCCTAGGATGATGGGTCTAACAACAGTTCCAAAATAAAATCACTGATGCCCATCATATCTCATGTCTATATAAAAAATATATTGTGTGGAGCCACACCTCTTTATTGTTTCACAAAGTCGAGGGGTACATAATCTCTTGGTATAGTACTCATTCCCTAGTACAATAAGAGGGTGTCACTTAGTAGGTATTGAAGCCATATCCTAACACTACAAGAGGGTGCCACTCAGTAGGTAGAGGACCCATGACCAGAGACTAGAGGAGGGTTCCACTCATTAGGTAAAGGACCCATGCCCAGGAAAATAAGTAGGGTGACACTCAGTAGGTAGATTTCCCATGTCCTGGCATAGTAGGAGGGTTCCACTTAGTGGGTATAAAACTTATTCCCTGACACTGCAATAGGGTTCCATACTCTATATATCATACTCGATCACTATCATAATCAAGCACCACATAAATAATTGTTATGCTCAAAACATCTTGCATCATATCTAAAAATACACTATGAAGGGAACTATCATGTTTTGCATAGACAAAAACACTTAGGATAGGATCATCAAGGGACAAAATCTAATTCCAAACAAAGGAGATATTAGAGATAGAATATTCATAAGGTAGTACCCAGTCTGTAAGGGACCCAAATGATTTTTGGTACCACACAAGTTCATAGACATGACATCTCTAGCACACGACTTAAAGGACATATAATACTACAAAACATGTAAGGGTAATACACAGCATGTCTTGGCCTCCCGAGACTAAGGTGTGTGCTCCTGGTCATGCCTATTTATACTATCCATGTGCCAGTATACATCATGTGCCTATTCGTGTTCGTGTCCATATACTCATAGAGTACACATTGGGCCACCAACTCTTTGTCACATGGTGTGTGGGGGTCCCGTGAGGAATTTGATACTTATGATCACCCAAAAACCATAGCGTCATAGAATCCTAATAACACGCCATGTGTTCTTCCAAACAACACGCCATGTGTTCTTCCAAACAACATGGTGTGTAGTCATGATTTTCACACAAAAAAATACCATATGTATATCCAATACCACTAAATATGCATGTTAACCACCCAAAATATTATTAATCACCTCCAACCATCATTTTAATCCCTCCATTGGTCATAAATTGTAATTTGGTTCTCCCCCACAAAGCTAGCACATTGTTGATGTGTCTCCAGTGTTGATGCCAAATCCTCTTCGGATCTTGGATCCATGAATCCTTTAACGCTACCCAAAAAACATCCCTATTCTTACTTAAATTGAAAATATTTTTTTCTCACACAAATCCTTCATGAATCCATGGGTTTGATCATGCTATAACCCACCCATAAAAGTTGACCCGTGACCTCATAGGACAACGGTGAAGAATGTGAAGAAAGTTGAGGGAAAATCACCATAAAAGGTGATAATCATCATTGGAAAAGTCATATCAAACAATGATTACAAGTAGGGAATATAGGGTGAGAAACATGGTATAATAATATATAATAATTTTAATAAAAAAGTTACTCATAAATGAGGCTCATGCGATGGTTGGAAATTTCCATGAAATCAATGTAGATTCAAGATTCATACTCGATTAATTAAAAAGAGGGAAGAAACTAACAAAATATATTTCCTACCTTGATTCAAATCGATCATCGGTGAAGAATGAACTCACCATCTATGGAGAGGACCCATTTTGTTTTTTTTTCATTGATTCATCTTGATCTAGTTCTCGATCATCGTCTAATCTCGAATCGCCAATTAAGGATGATGGAACCTCCTCTAAATGATCCCATAGTTATGTGGATAACACTAGAGATTCACTATAATAGGAAAATTATAGAGGTAATTATGTCTTTTTTATTAATTTAATTTATTAAGAAATTTAATTAATTAATTAAATTAACATGCCCACCAACGGATGCCTCATAAAAACATCCAACATCGACCAACTTTAGGTCACGCCTAGGGTATATCTCACGCTCAAAATTCAACTGTGATCTTAGATTTTTTATCTGAGAATCTATTTATTATATATTTCATTATTTTAAAAACTTGTGTGATATAAAATATTTTTAATATTTTTATAAAATTAAATTTGGACTCATTGGGACTCAGAATCATGCGTCATCTCAGAGCCTAACTTCGGAAAAATTACTTGATATATTTCAAAGTCATATGAGAAAAAAATATTTACTCTAAATTATTCCATCATTAAATATTCTCATCCTTGAAAAAGAAAAAAATACACAAAATGGTGGGGATACTGAGGCTACCTCAGGATATCCCTCTCCCAGGAGCTCTCATGCATGCTCCCATGCTACCATAACACACAAACCAAAGGAATGGTCCATCCCCACATAATCATATCTCATCAATCCTCGATCAACTCTGGGAACTCTATTAACGTGGCTCCATCCTTGATGTTCATATCTCCCTAGTAAATAACATGTGTAGTTTCATACATGTATCTCTTTAGTTGAAACACATGGAATACGTCAAGCATCCACTCCAAATGTGGGGGTAATGTGAGGTGATAATCATCCTCACCAACCCTTTGCAAGATATCGACTTTCCTGATGAACCTTGGGGATATCTTGCCTCCCTACCAAATCACAACAATCCTCTTCATGGGAATACTCTCATAAAAACATGGTCTCCCTAATAAAACTCCAAGGGCCTATGAAATCGATCGGCATAAAAGTTTTGTCAGATATAAGATATCCTTATTAGCTCATAGATCAACAAAACCTATTTCATCATCTCCCGCATTATCTCTAACCCAAAAATAGATGTATCAATAATATCGGATTAGCATAAGGGTGACCTATAGGGTCTCTCGTACAGGGCCAAAAAAGGTTTCATGCCGATAGTAGAGTGATAAATATTATTATAAGAAAACACTACCAAAGTTAAGTGATCCTTCTAGCTCTGAAAAAATTCTAAAATGCAATCTATTAGTATATCCTCCATCATAAGGATAGTGTGATTGATCATTCCAACTTTCTGGGGGTGGAATATTGTACTGATCCCCATACAGGTCCTAAATTCCTCTATTAGGACTATCCACAACATTTATGTGAACCACACATCATGGTCAAAGACATTCATTGAGGGCACCCTGTTAAGGAGGATGATCTCCCTTGCATACAACTGCAACAAAATATCCACCAAAATCTACTCTCTGATAGAATGGAAGTGCACTAACTTTGTAATTCAATCAACTATCACCCAAATTGAATATTGGACTCTCTCTATCCATGGAATCCCTAACACAAAGTCCATGTATATGTCATCCCACTCCTACTATGGTATCTCATGAGGCTGAAATAAACCTACAAGAACATGGTACTCACCCATCACCTACTGACATGTGAGACACTAAGAGATGAACTCGACCATGATCTAGCTCATTCCATCCCACCAGAACTACCACTGAAGAAATTTTCACATATTCCCTATATTAGGATTTATAACCAAATGGGATGTATGAAACTCCCTCATAACCTCCTCCCACATTATGACGGGGACCACTGCCTATCCCTATAATAGGATGATATGATTCCATCCATCAGAAAATTCATTTTGTGGATTCTCTTGAGGATATCTGGTCATGTATGACCTCATGTTCAATGTCTCCCAACTAATCCTCTCTCATGTGCTGAATAATTAGAGGAATCAACACCATAAACTGAAGAAAAGTTTCACCCTCCTCCTCTATGTGGGTCAGTTATAATGAATCTAACTACTCAGACACCTCCTCCACCAAACAAGCTTGGGACTTCCTGCTAAGGGAATCTACCACCATGTTTCCCTTCCTAAAAGTATACACTATCAAAAAATTCATATTATTATAGGAACTCCAACCATTACCTCTATCTCAGATTCATATATTTCTATGTGAATAAATAACTGAGACTATAATTGTTTGAGTAAACAACAAAGTGCTCTCCTAGAAGATAGTATCTCTATATCCTAAGAGCGAAGAACATCACTACCAAAACTAGGTCATGATTCATGTATTGATGCTCATGGGGTCTCAAAAAACTCAACCAATAGGTGATCATTATCTTTCTATTCATTAACGCACATCCAAACCCATCTCCATAGGTATCTCAATACACTACGTACTCTACAATCTTCTATGGTAGTCTCAAAACAGAAGCTCTAGTTAGCCTCATCCTTAACTCCCCAAAGGACATTTGGAACTTCTCAACATAGGTAAATGGATTCCCTTTTTGTTTTAGGGTAATAAAAGGGGATATAATCCTAGATAATTCTACTATTAACCTCTTTTAGTACCCCACCAAGCCAAGAAAAACTAGCACCTCTAACATGCTCCTGCGTGGATACCAAGAAAGTGCTACATCAATCTTCATCGGGTACATAGCTAATCAATGCTCAAAAATGGTATGCCCCATAAAGTGAATCTCAATAATCCTAAAATGAAACATCGAGATCTTACCATAAATATGGTTCTCCTAAAGCATTTCTAGGACCATCCTCAAGTTCTTTACATGATCCTCTTCTATCACAGAGTAGATGAGTATGTCATCAATGAAGAAAAAAATAATATTCCATCTATAGTTGGATGATCCACTTCATAAAAACCATAAACATAGTAGGGTAATTTGGCATACTAAAATAAATCATCAAGAACTCATAGTGTCCATAGTGGTATTGGAATTCCAACTTCAAAATATCAGTCTCATTATCTCTCAATTGGTGGTAGTTGAATCGGAGATCGATCTTCAAGAATTATATCATGCCTCGTAATTGGTTGAAGAGTTCATCAATCCTCAAAAATGGTTACTTATTATTTTTCATGGCCTGGTTCAAGTGATGATAATCAAAACAAAAATGCAATAATTTGTCCTCTATTTTCAAAAACAAACCCAACGATGCCCAGGGGATACTCTAGGAATGATTAAGCCCTTCTCTCGAAGGTCTTACAACTATAGTCCTAGATCCCAAAACTCATTAGAAGCCATTTGATATTCCACATAATACATCATATCAGTGTCGAGGTGCAATTTGATACAAAACTCCATCTCTCATGTCAGAGGTAGTGCTAGAACATTATCAGTAAAGGCATCCATATAATCCTCCATGACTAAAGGAATATAGATGCCTAAAGATCCTTCTATGCCAAGGGATAAACTCTAAAATTGATGGGAGATGGGTTGGAGATTCCTACTCGCATGACCCACTCACTCCTCTATGTTATCTCTCTCCTCCACAAAGGATAATCTCATCCCATTTGTCCAGAAGTATCTAACATTTCTATAGTGATAGTAAATTCAGGATTAGACCATGGATAACCAATACATACCCAAGATCACATTATAAGGTCTCATCGTGATGACTAAGAGGTTCTCTGAGAAACTCTATCCACTGAGAGATAGATCACACTATAAGAATATATAAGATATCTAAGAATCGTTCCCTGTATGAACCTCAAGGAAATTCTTCTAGGATTAAGTCTCAACTGGGAGCTCCATATCTCACACCAGTAGTAAAGAGATGAAGGAATGACTCACACTTATGCCTATTAGTACTAAAGAAAGAGTAAAATAAACGCAATTTGTACCTCTAATAATCTCATGAGTTGGTGATTCAAATGCCTCCATATTCTGAAGCTTCTCATATCCCTAACCACCAGCTCCCTAATCTTGACGTGGACCACATGGTGGTGGTGGTGGACGTAGTTCATATCATCATCAACCACTAGAACCTCCTACTCCGGGATGCCCACCTACTCTTATATCATCTCTACATCCCTCAGGGAAACCATGGCCATGCTTGGGAGAACCATTCTCATGATGTTGTCACTTATATGGAAGTCTGTTTATTATCTATCTTTCATCCTGAACATGTAGGGTGGTAAATCATGTTCCATGTGACCTCGCATGTCATGTGCATAGCACCACTCCTCTCTATGATACCTTGGTACTATGCACATTCCCTAAACCATATGATCTTGCACTCTATTTTGAACCTGAGAATATCTCATACATACAGATACTGTCTACTAGATCCTACTAGCTGATGCAGACAACTTAGCCCTATGATTCCCACTGTTAGCTCCAATTGTATATCGTCCCTCGGATAGGAATATCTCCCTCACATGTTCCCATTATAACACTCCAGCATATTTGGGAATCCATGGGGGTACCATACTGGCATGGATGTCTCTATAGAGAATCTGTTCAAAATTCCACTCTCTGAAGTAACCATCTCGAATCATGTCAAGGGAGTATAGAATAAGGTCAATGAACCTCATGACATACTCACCAATTTCCATCCCTCCTACTATAGATATAGAAGATCTTTGATCTAAATTAAGTGCCAGAATGAGGGGTAGTTCTCTTTATAAAACATTTTTTGTAAGTCAGACCGAGATAGTGTCAAATCATCATATGTTTTCAAGACTAGTCTCTAGCAGTTCCCAGTTACTCTATAGAAAACACTGGTTTCCAGAAAAATGATATAATCAGTCAGGGTCTACACATGTCTGAAAACTCATATAAATAACTCAGTCAAAACCTTTACTACCTAAGTATCTATCTCACCATTGAACCTCAATATCGTATCGAATTGGAACTCATAGAGTGTATAAATCCCACACAGATTATTATCCTTCGCTGGTGGTATAATATTCTGGATGAAATGAGTGGGTGTTTCCAACTACCCATATAGAGAAGAGATCTCATGTGATGGCCCCTAAACTAAGGCTTCATCACTCATCAGATCATCTTCATCCTTCTGAATTAGTATCCTAGCTTGATTTCTTCTCAGAGGAATCCTAAAAAGTTAATCAAGACGTAGCATGGTAAGATGAGCATATATATAGGGAACTACTCAATATGAATAGTCAAAGGACTCAATCCTATATGATTCATTTAACAATGTTCCCCAAAACTAATTTCTTAGTATTCAAAGTAAATAAGAAGTTATTATGAGTTTAGGTGAATGGATATGTTGACCACCGTAATAACCCTGGGTTCCCTGGACTGAAAACCACGCTTGAGACACTTTGAAACCATTTACCTAATTTAAAAAACAAACATCATGAGTAGAAAAAATCCAAACACCTTCCCAAGGTAAAACCAACTTTTATACCAATATATCATGAACTGGCCCAACAGGGACCACCAATTCAGTGTAAAGTCGAACCACATCTACCCCAAGCATGCCTCCATAGGTCAGGTCCTAGAAATAAGCATTGAAAGGAATAAGTAAAATGGGAGGCTTTTCCTAAATTACTTATATTCATACACCCAACTATCTCCATGAAAAATTGTAGAGGAATAATAATAAAATACTATAACATCTAGAAAAATTATGCATATAATAACATCTAGGGAATACAAAAGAGTGTGATAGTGCAATTTAAAAATTAAAGGAGAAAATGCACACCCAACCAAAACAGATATCCCAAAAAAATATTTGGAAAAGAAATATTGTGAGAGCCTGGATCCAGATATACAGTCCCCAACCACCATACATGATCAAATACTCCCAGGTATCCCTATACTCCTTTGAAATTTTTGCTGACCCATATGTCATATGCAAAAGACATGACATGTAAGGAAAGGCCCATGAAGGGGTGAGTATATACATACCCAATAGGATGCCCTGAAAACTACAAGGGGAGAAATGAGAGATAAGATAGAAGTAGATAGCTCAACCCATTATAAGATAGGAACAAAATAGAATACATAAATATACATATATACTCATAAAATAAACCCATATAAGATAAATAGAGGATTTCCATCTCATATCCCAGATCAAGATGATGGGTCTGCCAATAGTTCTAAAAGTTCATCCACAATTCTCAACATCTCACATGTCTATCTAAAAAATTAATCATGTGGATCCACACCTTTACACTATACTGCATAGTCGAGGTGACATAATCTCTAGGGAGAGGAACCATGCCCCAGTATAATAAGAAAGTTCCACTAAGTGGGTAGATAACCCATTCCCTGACACCATAGGATGGTTCCACTTAGTACGTAGAGGGGAGATTCTCTAACACAATAGGAAGGTGTCACTTAGAAGGTATATGACCCATGCCTTGACACTATGAAAGGATTCCACTCAGTAAGTATAGGACCCATTCTTTGGAATAGCATGTAGGTTCCACTTAGTAGGTTGAGGACCCATGCCCTAACACCACAGCAGGATTACACTCAGTAGTCAGAGGACTCATGTCCTAAAACCATTGGATGGTTCCACTCTCTAATGATCTTACTCGATCACTCCCATTGTAGCACCCCAACCCAAATTTCCACCCAAATAGTACGATGGGACGAGTGCCACTAGTCTTTAAGCACGCCTCCCTAAACGTCAAAGGTTGATGACTAGTAGAGAGGGTGTAAAGAGGTGATATTGGGTAGACTATACCATCTAATGATTATATAATAGTGGTCTATATATGTATAAATTAGTAGAAAGAGAGAGCTATCATAATGACATACTGAAACCAGTAACCTTCTCATAGAGGAAGCATAGTCGATAACATACAATAGTAGAAGAATAACTAAAAAAGTATCAAAAAAATAAAAAAACCAGACATACCATTTGAAGTTACTAATAGATCATGCATACACAATAGTAAATACAATAAAATAAGTATAAGGGTCTCCAATGGATGACTAAAATATGTACATATATATAAGCATGATAATACAAAAAAAAATAAAACAAGATAGAATCTTCAGCTGAGGTATGGACCTTAAGGTCCCTAGCCTTTTATCCACATCAACTCAAACACTAGGATCCATCTCCTGATTCCAAACCCTTATCTGAACACAAAATCATAAATTCTACAGGAATCCTGAAGGGCTCATGTAGGGTGTGATAATGAGTCTTAGTATGACACCACTAAAATTTCCCTACCATGAATTTGTAATTAGGAAGGTGTGTACTAAAAATAAATAAATCAGAAAATGCATAAAGTAAACACAAGCTTCCCTGGTTCTAAATTTCAACGAGGAAGTTATCACCTACTTTGGCCAAAAATAGAATAAATATAGAGGATATGGTCTTTATCCCATGGCCCAAGGCATACCATAAAGTCCTATAGTCTTAGGTGAACCCTCAGGTTCCACATCCAAATTTCACCCAACACCTTGTTCCATCAACCAAGTAATCGACGTCCCAAAGGCACACCCAACTAAGAATTTGGTTCCTCATACCCCTTCTCAAAATCACCCATTTGCTTGATGCCCGAATTTTATAGGAACATTGATATATGTCCTAAAATAATAATCATTGTCATATCAAAAACCAATGTCTTATGGAATGGCAGTATCCATCCTCCAAAATTATCCTCACCTACTAGCCTCATGCACAGTGAGCCTTATCCCCCAACCAATAGTCTTAATGCTATGACCGAATGGCTCCTAACCATCACCATAGATTTCTACAGTAAGAATCCCCATTCATTTACCTAATCCATAATTATCGAGGGCCTCTACCCACATGATTGGTCAATACCACCTCACCACTGAGTCCTCTGGTGTGCACATGACTCCAAATGGTACATTTTCCAATATGGGTGAGCACAATCACCAAATAGAACCCACTACACATAAATTCCGGCACCTCATATGCCTATGACCTCATAAATCAAACCAATGGCCATGCCATCCAATAGCACACGGGCATTGCCAGTAACCTGATGACATCACCGCCATAATCCGATGGCCGATTCACCCAACCTATGATCAACATCACCCAAAGTATGTATATATATATATATATATATATATATATATCAGTCAATTCCTAGCATAGTGATCATATCACCACATATTAGATAGTCCACATTATCTCAATAATTGGGCCAATCCCATCACATTCCATTTGAACTAAGTAGTACACCACAAGAAATTCAAATTTAAATATCCATCCAATATGATTGAATTGAGTATATTGAATTCAAATAAACAATTCAATTCAAAATAAATGATTCAATTTAATATAAAGGACATACCCCCGACCTAGCTGCCTAAGGTATGAATCTCACACATGGCTCGAACCATTTGTATAATTGGGTGAGCATGACCATGTGAGTCTCACAAAGATTGAATAAATTAATTAAAGGAAACCATTTTAATTATAGGTTCTCTCTCATCCAACACAACATCATGCTAAAATATGCGCCCCCGAAACACTTTTGAAATCAAAAAGAAGAGTATGCACCACCAACCTAGTATTCATAGATGTATGCATGACTAATTTTATCCTCTAAATATAACCTATTTAAGAGAAATCAACATTTCAAATGATTTCCATGAAAATAGGGGGAAAATTAAAACAGATTTAGTGGTTCATGAGGTTAGAGAAAAGAAGAAATGAATTAATAGGATAAACAACCTTACCGATATAGATTCAACACTGAAAATGGCTTGAAGAATAAAGGTTGGATAGAGAAGTTGGATCAAAATCAAGTGGAGAAGGAAAAGAGAGTACACCCCCTATGTTTATATCTTGAATGGTAGGATAAGGAGGAAGAATTTATGTTCAAGGGTGGAGGATAGAATTGATAAATTCACCTCTCTAATGAGCTGCATGATTATCTCTCATATTTTTCCAAATGGTGAAGATCCTGATGTGTAAGATCCAATACCTGCATGGTTATACCACATAGTTAGTCCTAACCATATAGAAACATTTCATGTTTCAATGCAAGGGTGCTACCCAAATGATACTAACCATATGGATTGCACACAGTTTTCCCTAACAATGCATAAGCCCTACGATTACTCTATGCTAAAAATTAGAGAGGTCTGACAGGTTCATGTTCCTCCTCGTTTTTATCTTACCAAACATTGATTGGTAAAAAAATAGGGCACATAGTTTTCACTAGGAGGCCACACTATTAGATCTAACTATGTGCCTCAACTTTCACTTCTCAAACACTAGGCCTTCAGGAAATCGATGCCCCCAAAACCCATCTGAACATTCAAGGAACTTGAAAAAAATCTAAACCCATATAAAAACAAGGTTTCGGGTTAACATAAAACATGGAATTTGGTTTGGATAATCCAAAAAGATGTTGTTTTACAGACCTAACTTGAAAAATTAAAAACAAGAAAGGAATTTGACCCACTCCAAACACTTGAGATGTTACAATATACCCACCTTAACATAGCTCATCCCCAAGATATAAAATATAAATCAAATATGGTACTAAAAATAACCATCTCTTGAAAACCAACCTGAAATACCCCAGTTAAAAAGGGGTTAGGTCAACTACCTCAAGGGGGATCCCCACCTTAGAAGTTACCTACCTAAATCTCATCCCAACCCAAAACTCAAATCAAACTAATAGTTCACTAAACATACCATGACTCCAAGTCCTCCCATGACACATCATTACTCATGCACCTCATCAGGTTCTCTTGTTTCATACTCGACGCCCATTATAATCCCACAATTCATTGGCTCTTGCTTCGTGACCATGTCGCACATGGAACCTATGAGGTCCCCCATCTCAAAAGATGCTTGAAATTCCTGGTACCTTGCACCTCAAAAAGTACCACATCACAAGGATGTCTAGATTTCAATGTTCATTACATAACCCATATCTCATTGATGCCCCGATGCCAATGAACCTCAGAATTCATGCATTCATATATGCTCACATATATATCATTGTTCGACACACCTCATATATATATATATATATATATATATAATGAATATGAAATGACTCCAACCTATTAACCAAAATATGGTCAGTTCATGAAAACATCTCATGCACCCCGTGCACCCAAAACAAACATGTCTCTAAAAATTCCATGCCAAAAAAATAGGACATGGCTAAGCCTATGGAATACGTTTGACCGTCTTCATCTCACTAGCCTGCACTGACCCTAACAGCTCCACAGTATGCACCTAGACTGAATTCTAACTACCTAAATCTAGACCTTCATATGGTGTTGTACCATCCATCGAACATTGGCCCCACTACTGGGTTCCACTATATCTGAAAAGACCTATGTGTGCAACTGAAACTTGGATACCATCACCTTGTACTGATCCTGATTTGACCTAAGAACCCTGAGTCTACCGCGGTCCCTAACATCCAGCTACACTATAATGCTACTTGTAGAACCTCTCAAGATTCATAACATTTCCACATTCCTAGAACTCTTTTAGAGGCTGCTCACACTAAGTCCGGACATGTATTGGCCACCCACATTAGAATAACATCATCGATGATCCACTCTGAGGTGTTCTTCTCAAGTCCTTGTCTTGAATTCCCTATTGAAACTCATCTCATCCTCGCTTCCAGCTATCTATAGTATAACTAAAAAAATCAAATAAACTTAACACATGGATCAAGTATGATCAATCCATCATGTTTCCCTCAGCTATGAACACTTTATTCACCACTTATTAAAATAAATCCAACCCAAAGATGTTCACCTGCACCTGAATGGAATTCCATAAACCATCCTTCAAACACCTCACCATTGAGGTGTCATCACTTACCATGTAGGGTTTGAGATGAGACAAATCGGAAAATGTAGCTGCATAGTCCATGATGGACATGTCACCTCATTAGAGGCTCAAGAACTCTTGATCTCTCTTCACCCTTAGTGTATCAGGGAAGAAGTGCTCATATAACTGAGCCCCAAAGTCCTTCCAGGAAAATACATTATGTATTCCTGCCTAAACCTGCATATCCCACCAGTGCTTTTATGGTTCTATAAACATGTATGTATCCAAATTCACCCTATGCTCGGGAGGTGTCTCTGACTACTCGAAGATCGTCTGCATTGACTCAATCCAATTATCATCCATCTGTGGTCTGCCCTCACCCTGAAATAGTGGTGGGTGTTTTGAGTGGAACTACCATATTAGATATGCTATGGAAGGCTTTGCACCCTAATCTCCCTGGTCGATCCCCTAGATTACTTGTACTAGGCTCTCCCTAAGCTACTCCACAATCTATGGCCTCAAATTGGTCAAATCTAGTGGTTGACCTTCCTACACTGGAGTAAGTACCATTGGTTATACTTGTGTCTCATTCCCTACCTAACACTCAGGGGTCCCAACCTATTCATGATCTAGTGAAACCCTATCACCGCCCACCAGGAACCCCATCTGAATTCATCTAGGTAGAAACCCACTGAATACCATTACATGGACATATATCCCAGATAGAATATTTGTATATCAAAGAGAGGGAAAGTAGTAGTAGGCCATGATACCACACTACACTTACCCTTCCCTATTACAACCATGTCTTGAAACATCCTGGCCTCATGAACTCCTTAACCATGCTTAACAAATCCAAGTATCACATATGCCTTGAGCTACAACCGTCCTAAAAAATCAGGTTACCTCAATCCAATGACCACATCACCCAACCTAGTGATCAACATCACCCCATATCATCATAACTACCTTTCGCTATAAGAGCTAGGCCCATGAATTTGTATATATATCACACATCAAAAATAGATTCCTTTGGATCCACTTTCCTGGGCTGGTTGAGTAAGATGCCACCAAAGAGAGGGTAGGTGAGAAAATACAACTTAGCTTCATTTATTGAAACTTTAGACAACCCAATTCCTCTTAGTGCAATCCAAGTCCCAAATAAAAATCAATGGAATTTTATAAAATAGGTACACATTATTATAAAATTAAAACATTTTATGTACCTATCAATGCATAAACAAGAAAACACCCCTTGCCATACCAAGCCAAGGTTCCAAATCTCTTTCCTTATCATACTAGGCCAAGGAACATACATCATAACAGGTGAAAATAACACTCCAAGTACCCCACTAGAGAGGGAAATCAAGTCAAATATAAAATGAGCTAAGAAGAATAGTAATTCCTACCCCTGGAAACTAAGTTTTTCCCTTGTGCATGGGGTACAAGCACCCAAGAACGAGTTCTAAACCCATTTCTGACAACATCCTAATCTCTATTCTACCATAAACCAAATAATAATACCAATAAAGATGCGAAATAATCACCTATGATGCCATTTTTAGTTCCCCCGACCCAAATTTCAACCAGAATAGTGCAACATGTTGAGTGACACTAGGCCTTAAGTGAAACACCTCAAATGATAAAGGATATCGACTTGTAGATAGAGTGTAATGTGGTGATAGTGGGGATAATATACCCTCTGTTGATGATATAATAATGTTATATATAATTATAAATCATCGGAAAGAGTGAGAGACTGTAATGATAGAATCGATCTAGTAACCTACTCATGGAGGAACCACAATCAATAACAGAAAATAGAGGAATAATAACTAAAAAAGAGCAGTAAAAAATAAAATAAACAATATAGACATATTATTTTAAGATAATAACAGATCATGCATACATAATAGGTCATAAAATACAATAAGCAGAAGAGTATCTAATGGATGACTACAATACATACATATATATAAGCATGATTATATAGAAAAGTAGAAAAAATAGAATCTCTATCTGAGGTAGAAACCTCAAGGTCCCTATCCTTACATCCAAAATGAATCAAGAACCAGGATCCCTCAATAGAGCCTAAACCCTTACCTAAACACAAAATCATAAAGTTTACACACACCTTGAAGGGCCTGTATAGGGTATGAGAATGCATCTTAGTAGGCCACCAACAACATGTTCCTACCTTACATTTATGATTAGGAAGGTGTATAATGAAAATAAATAAATCATAAGATGCATAAATTAAACACAAACTTCCCTAGTGCTCAAAATCCACCAAGAAGACATCACCTGCTTCGGTTAATGTCATAATAACTTTAGAGGAGAGTATATTTAGACCATTTCCAAAGGTTTCCTTGATGTCATATAGTCTTAGGTGAACCCTCAGGTTCCACCTCCAAATGTCACCTGACACCTTGTTCTATCAACCAAGTAATCGACGCCTTGAAGGCATGCCCAATTAAGAATCTGGTCCCTCAAACCCCTGCTAGAAATTACTCATCAGTGATGCCCAACATCCAGAGGCACAATGATATATGTCCTCAAATAATAACCACCTTCGACTCAACAACTGAAGTAATAAGGAAAGGCGATATCCATCCTCCAAATGATTTTGGCCCATTGACCTCAAGCATGGTGAGCCACAGCACCCCAACGAACAGCCTCGATGTTGTCACATGATGTCTCCTCACTAGCCTCGTGGGTTTCTACGGAAATCACCCCCATCCATTTACCCAATTGGTAACTAACATGGGCCTCTACCCACAAGAAAGGTCAATACCACATCTTCACTGAGTCCTCCTATGTTCACACGACTCCAAACAGTGCATTTTTCAATACAGGTGAGTAGAAATCACCAAATAGAACCTAAGACACATAAATTTTTGCACCTTGTTTCCATAAGACCACATCTCTCAAACCAATGGCCATTCCATCCAACATTGCACGAGCCTTTCCAGTAACTGGATGGTCTCACCTCCTCAATCTGATTACCTAGTCACCCAAAATGTGATTAAGACCACTCAAATGATATGTGTGTGTGTGTGTGTGTGTCAGGCCATGCCCAGCCTAGTGATCACATCACCTCAGATCAAATAGCCAACATTATCTCAATACTCAGGCCAATCCTGTCACATTCCATTAGAAATAAATAGTAAACCACAATCAATTCACATTTATATAACCATTTAATCTGATTGGATTTACTAGATAAAATTCAAATAAACAATTCAACTCAAAACAAATGATTCAATTTAATATAAACGACACACCCCTGGCCAAGTTTCCTAAGGTCAGAATCACTCACATGGCTCGAACCATTGGTATAATTGGGTAATAAATCTCGTATGCATCACACAAGAAATTAATTAATTAATTAAAGAAAACAATTTTAATTATATGGTCTCACTTGTCCAACACAACAGTGAACTAAAATCCTCCCACTAAAACACATGAAAAATCACAAATAAAAGTATGCACCACCTACATAGTAGTCATAGACATAAGAACATCCAATCTTTGACCCTAAATATGACTGATTTGGTAGAAATAGATGTTTTATATGAACACCCTAAAATGGGGAAAAATGACTCGAATGGATTTAGTGGTCCACGTGGAAAGAGAAAAGAATAAATGAAGTAAGTGGGTAGAGAGCCTTACTGATATGGATCCAACATTGAAAAAATCTTCAAGAATGAAGGTCAAATGGAGTATTTGGGTTAAAATCAAGTGGGGGAGGAAAAGAGAGGAGACCCCATGTGCATGTGTCTCAAAAGGTGGGATAATAAGGAAGAAATTATTTTTAAATAGGGAGAGGAAAATTGGTAAATTCACCTCTTTAAATGAGTTGCACAGTTAGTTCGCACAGTTTGGGAAAATTTGTGGCAACTGTGTGGATACTTATTCTTAGATCCATGACCAACACCTTTATCCGGCATTATTATGCCTAATCTTGATAAATTTTTCATTCTACATTGCCCGGGTATTGCACAAATGGCACTAACCGTATGGTTTGCGCACAGTTTTCCCTAACCATGTGAAATCCATGTGATTACCCTCTACTAAAAAATATAGATGTCACACATTTTCATGAAACTCCTCTTAAATTGACTAAAAAACCATGATTAGTATAAAATTATGGAGCATGGTTTTCACTAGGAGGCTGCACAGTTATATCTAACCATAAACCCCATCCTGTACTTCTCCAAAACTAGTCCTTCAGGCCTCTGACGCACCCAAAACTCATCTGGAAACTAGATTGACATTAAAAAACTATAACCCGTCTTTAGAAAATGTTTTGGGTTAATGGAAAACTCAGAATAATGTTTTAATAATCAAAAAAATAAGTTGTCCTACCCACCAAACTCAAAAAATTCAATACATGCTAGTAATTCGACCCGCTCAAAATACCCAGGACGTTACAGCCATCATAGAGCAACACATAAAGAATCACCATGATTGGAACATCTCACATCATATATAAAAATCCACTAAAAATGTAATCATATTCTTATATGTGGAAAAACACTTTTTATATACTACTCGCGGGCTAAAATCTGAGTCCAGACGAAGGAGATATAGAAGATAAAAGATATATGAGGTAGTGCATGGTGTTCAAGGGACCCACATGATGTTTGGTCCCATGATACTTCTTGGGTTTTTCATATCTATAACACTGATATCAAGATATGTAGTACTACATGGTGTGTAAGGGTAATACACGACATGTCTTATCCTCTAGGGGTCATGGTTTGGGCTCTTATCCATGCTCATATACACTGACCAAGTTCTAGTAAATGGCGTGTACCTTGCCATGTTGGTGTTCCTGTACTCCCAGAGTAAACATCGTGCTACCAGCTCTAGGTCACATGTAATTTGGTGGTTCCACATGTTTTGTGATACTTATGATCACTGAGAAACCCTATCTCCATGTAATTTTAAGAACACGTTGTGTGTTCATCCAAACTACACTGCGTGTAGTCGAAATTTTCACATAAACTCTAGATCTCCACATGAATTCCAAATCTAGATTCTACACCACCTAATTTTTCCATTTAACACCCAAAATAGTGGTAATCATATCCATCCATCATTTCTGACACTCCATTGGCTGGAAATTTAAATCCAATTCTCCCACATGAAGCCCGCATGCTGCAGACTCGTCTCCTATGCCACTACGAACTCAACTTCATATCCCGGATCCACAAATCCATCACTAATACCTGAAAACCATCCTTATTCATCCTTTAATGTAAAATAAGTTCATATCACATGAATTCATTATGAATATAGGGGATTGTTCATGCTCAAACCCACTCATAAAAGGTGAACCATGACCCTATAGGTCATTAGAGAAGAATGAAAAAGCCGATGGGGGAAAAACACAGTAAAAAATGTGATAACAATAATTGTCCAAGAAATTATCAACTAATTATTGTGATATTTTAATCCATGGTGAGAAACATGTAATAAAAATAGATAATAAATTTAATAATAAATTTACTCATCAATGGGGCTCATGCGAAAGATGGGGATTTCCAAGAAATCAAAGCAGATTCAAGATTCACACTCGATTAATTAAAAAGAGTGAAAACCCAAAAAATATGTGACCTACCTTGACTTGTATTTATAATTGGTGAATAATTTATTCTCTAATGATATAGAAGACCCATTTCATTTTCTGCGCCTCAATTTACCTTGATTCAGTTATCGGTTGTCTTCCGATCTCGATTTTTCAACAAAGGAAGATGGAACCTCCTATCAACAATCCTAGGGTTATGCACATAACCCTGTAGGTTCTCTATAATAGGAAAATTATATAGGGAATTAGGTCTTGGGTATTAAATGAATTAATTAAATAAATTAACTAATTAATTTACTTAACGTACCCATCAATGACTACCTCATCTGAACATCCGATGTTGACCAACTTTTGGTCTCACCTACGGTAAATTTTGTGCTCCAAATTCAACCATGGTCTCAGATTTCAAATATAAGACTCCATTTAGGATATATTTTATTATTTATTAAAAACTATGTATGTGTGATATAAAATATATTTCATTTTTTTATAAAATTAATTTTAGGATCATCAGGCCTCAGAATCACACGTTGTCTCAGCTCCTGGATCTGAAAATATTCTTTAATATATTTAAAATTCCTTCAAGGAGAAAATAGAATCTATACACATAATTATTTTGAATATACATATTGAATTGGGTAAAAAATATGAATATTATAAATAACATATAAATGCATTTTTTAATAAATAATCTATTTATTAAACCCCAAAAACATTCAGATCAGTGTCCCCTTAAGTCCTTATCCACAATAATATCCAATCGATGGGATCACCTTTTTAGAATAAATTCATATACAAAACAATAATTATATATTTATATACATGTTATAATATAAAATTTTAAATATTTGAATAAAAAATTAATTTTAAAGATACTTCATGTTGAAGTTGTGACACATGTTGATTACCAGTTTTAGAAGGTATCCCTTACAGAGGCCAATCATGTGAATGATGAAATAAATCAATCTAAATTCAAAATATTCAGTTATTAGGAATATGAAATATTGAACTTGTTTATTTGGTATCCCTTACAGAGGCCAATCATGTGAATGATGAAATAAATCAATCTAAATTCAAAATATTCAGTTATTAGGAATATGAAATATTGAACTTGTTTATTTATTAAAAGTAATCTATATCACTATCACTACATCACCTGAAAAATATGTAACAAAATCATGCCACTTGGTGAGAATAATTCCATACAAGACTCGTTGTATGATGTCCAAAACACCTGTAAATGGTTCCAATGATCTCTATTCATACTTCCCTTATAATATTTCCATAATTTTTATCATTTAGTAATATAACCCATATGAATTTATTAGAGGTAGGATAATAAATTATCTTATTTTTAAAAAAAACATCGGCTATGATAATTATCTAGAATATCCTGAAAATCAAAAAATTTATCTTACGTGAATATCATTCCATAATTTATCGATAATCTCATAAATAAATAAAGTCTACACAAGATTAATTAGGTGAAATTTTTGGGGTTTTCATGTCATATTATCTATCTAAAAAATCAAGACTCTCCCCTAATCCAGTTAGATGAAATGTGTCTCCAAATAAGACCTCCAGTTGGGTACCAAAGTTCTAGGCATGAACCCCTATACTAGGGCCCCAACGTTTTCTATAAGATACATCAGATATCACTATTTAAAAATTCATAATATTTTAAATAATAACTATTTTTTATTAAAAAATTATATTTATAAGTTAAATGATGTAAATAAAAAATAGAAAATTAATTTTAAATTGGAATCAGACATACCACCACCATTTGATGAAGTGCCCAATGATATATCTGTATTTATAAAAATTAAAATAAACTTAATAAGAGTATTTTTTTAAAAATTCTTAAACATTTAAATTAAAATTTTACTATATATCAAACAATTATATATATAATAGAAAATATTATAGGTAAGTTTTCATTAATCATGAAAATCAACTATATCATATTCAATAGTCTCTCAAACCCATTGAATATCTTCTTTCTTCACAATTATACTAGTTTGGTTAAGAATTGTCATGGTGAAGACAATGATATTGGGCTCCTCTCCTTCATTTAAAAAAAAAACCCTCCTAGGTATTTTCATAAAAAATTTCTATATTGAATCAATTATAAAAAGGTAAAATCATTTTACTTATGATTCCATTATAAAGAACTCATTACTTACTCAGTTGTATTTATATAATATATTGCTAAATTATACCAAATTAAATTGAAATTTGTTAAATTTCATTCCTTGTTATAGATTGAACTAATCACACGTTAATAATATAAATTTTAATTGATAATCATAAATAACTTCAATGATGTAATTCCATAGACCATAGTAGCAACCTACACTGATAGATGAACAAACAATGCCTTAATTTTATGTTGCTCAGTTAACATATGCATCACTAATATAAAATCAAGATCCATCATCATTTAAAGTCTAGTAACATTGAGTCATAATAAATGGACCATCAACTGGTTGATTAAATTCATCATTCACTGCAAAAAAACTTAATTCACGCAATTTATAGACTTGGAAATTTTGTATAATTCAATGGAAGTAAGTGGTGTGAAAGTGGAACTATAATATATTTTAATAAAATAATGAAGAAATTATATATACCTATATAAGCCTTGAACTACTGAGGAAATAATTTAAAACAAACTTGTTGGATCTAATAATTAGAAGAACAAGGCCTTTTAGGTTTTAACATATCGATATGAAACCTAAAATTTATAATAATATTAGGTAAGGAATAATTTAAATATCAAAAAAATGCATAATCATTAAATTATATAATTTACAGAATAGATTTCCTAACTAATGTATTGTTGAAAAATGCGTATCAATGAGCTTTAAACCCCTAAACTTTGTTAATATTAAAATTTTATCCTTCTATAATTAGGAAATTATTAATATTATGGTTTTTATAATTTCATTTCAATATCATTAAAATATATCGTATAAAAATTAATACATTCATGCATCAAATAACCCCTGAGTTATTGATACTTATGGATGATATTTTTTACACACATACCATATTAATATATTCTAGTAACACTTAATTGGAAACTTCACAAGAAAAATGTATAGTTAAGTGGACTATGACATCAAAAAATAAATAAATAATTTCTTCAAATGATAGTGTATGATTAAAATCTTGTCTTTTGGATTTTTTAAATCACTTGGGTGATTATTTACAAATCATGGTTATCTAAAAATATAGAAACATTAATCAATGACTCAATAAAATGGGTAGAAAAATAATCAAGAATTATAATTAGAAGTAAATATTGAATTAAAATATGATTATCATGAATTTTTAACCCTATTAATGTTCTACTAAACAAAATTCACATGCTTGGAAATATTATAACAATAACCATCATGAACCATGACCATATTTAAAATGGAAATAAATAACTCTTTTTTATTTATCATGTACCATGTAGAAGATACGTATTACATGTTACCCCTACCCAACTCTAAATATAAATTTTTTCTTATTACTATTTATTGAAAATCACATCACGCATTTACAATTTCTTTTAATTTTCCCTATATGCTCAAAATATTCCACAATATATTATCACACACATTTTTCTCAATGTAAATAAAATCCAAATTATCCCTTAAAATATTATTTTTCCAACACATAAATTTAAATAAAATACCTTTATTATTCTAATTATGAATATATTTTCTATTTACTATAAGAAGGAAGGAAAAGAAGGAGCCACAAAATCTTAAAACTCATACCTAGTGTGAATGTTTTCTTAGCTAATTTATGCTATAATTTGAGTAAATTCCTTGATTTTCGGTGTCATACCATGTTATTTATAAATATAAAATAAAACATTGTCTTTTTTAAAAAAATTAATGAAGAAAGAAATAATTTTTGACCAAATTATACCCACTTTATATATGGATTAATACATATTTATTTATTTTTAATTTTTCTATAATAAGAATAAGTGAATTTTTTTTACACCAAACTGATAAATTTACATTCATAGGGGAAACATTATTTATCTATAGTTAGGAATCTCACTCTCTAACCAATTGAGTCAAGTTTCATCACAAATTCTACCTATATTTCCTACATCTCATCAATTAATGATTGTATATGAACATTAATTTTATCATTAGGACCTCTTGTTCCATAAATAATCATGGAAATTATCAAAAATGGATTCTTTATATATAAACATATGGTAAGGTTGTATACAACTAGCACCACTCTCCATATAATATGGATTACACTAACCATATAACTGAATGGGTTAAAACCATATGCTAACTCATTTTTACATTACAACAATCCTAGGAAAATTCTAAGTGTCTTTGATTAAACACTTTATATTCTAAAAAATCTATTGGGTGAATCAATTTATTAGTTTTCTTATTTTTCTCAATATGAAATGTTATCAATTTAACAATTTTAGATAACATAAAAAATATTTACAACCTCATTTTCAAATAAAAGTATTTCACCCACTCTATGGTGATCTGATTCTAATATTTTAAGACTCAACTTGGAAGAATATTATAACTTTGATTTACCACATTTTCCATCCTCCAAGATGAGTTATAGAAAGTCAAATTATTGATTTTTAATTTAAAGTTAATATAATACACTAAAATTTAAATTTTTTTTTCATGTGTTGTAGATACTATGAACTTGAACATGATCCTACTCTGATATGCTCTATAAGTCCACTAATTCTCTAACAACCACTTGTTGGTAAAATTTTCCCTATAGTTTCCATTTGAATCCCATATTGCATTCAGGTAATTCAGAGACATAAAATCAAAAAAACAACCTCCTATGATGAGAAGTTAGCTTTCAGGCCTCAATTTATTGAGCAAGATTCCATAAGGGTATGAAGTTCTATAAATCACTATAAAAATTAAATGTTTGGAACTATAAAGACTATATGCCCTATCCACCATGTTGATCTACAATTCAATCTAGTTCTAGTAAATTTGTGGTCTTTAAAAATATATTGTATAAATAATTAACAATAATGAAAAAAGAAAATAAGAAAAAAAGCACACCACACATGAATAACATTATTCACACAAAGTCTTACTTCATAATAGAGCACATTGAATCTTTCATTGAGGAGAGAAATTTAGTTATAATGGAAACCTTCTTCCAAAATCCCTATACAACTACAAATAGAATAACACCAGAAACATTCCCCATGATAAATCCCATCGAAAGTTATCTATGGGAAATTCCCCCATGGGGATAGATGTTATCACATCCTATTCTCTATCGACTCTCACTCAATCCCATCACATAAAAAAAAGTGGTTCTCACATCCACTTTTTATAAATAGGTTCCATTAATTTCTCCATTTTTTAAAATTTATGTATATACCATTATTTGGATAAAGAAATAAACAGAGCTCCACCACCTCAACTAAACCATCTAGTGAACAGTCAATATCCATAATCTTTTCTGATTCTCATGAATTCATATAAACTCTTCCAAAACTAAATAATTAAGATTAAACACTCTATGATAGAATCTAGATCATCCCTAATCTATTTCACTCCTTAAGATTAACCTTCTATAGCCTTTGATTCACCAAGTAAACTCCTATTAAAAATTGATTTCATCTTATGAATTCAATCTGAATAGATTTATTTTCAACATCCTCTATTTTCTATAGAACATCCATGCTACATATAGAACCTCCCCATATGTAAATTTCTATTGAATTTGATGTTTCTTCCACTGTTGTTGGAATGGAACCAGACTTCCCTTAGTGAGGTTGAATTTCTCCATTACAATTCTTAAAGTGTTCTTCTGAAAATAAAAGTTATGAAAGTTCCAATAAGTTAACAGAAAATACATCTCACATTAAAATTTAAATATATCTTACTTTTAAAAAAAATTCATAGTTTAAACCTTATAATCTATCACTTTATGACCATTCTCATGGAATTTATCAAATATCTTCATCTAACTATCGAACAATGTCTTGTTTTATCCTCTCATTTATAGTGTTCTAATAGTATTTAATCATAACCATGATCTTTTGACCCCATTGAGAAAAATTCTCCCCTAATTTCTAGACTTTGACCAATAATTCCATAATATCATGAAATATTTGAATACCTCCATGTAATTTCACTAATGTAAATATACTTCATCACTTCTAAATTTTTTGATATCCTATCAATAAGTCTTTATTGTTTATCATTTCCATGGCCCCACTCCTTCTAAAATCCTGATTTATATAAACTCTAGCATCAAGATTCAATAATTTGTTATCTTTTTATTATATCTAAATCCATTTATACCATTAAAACTAGCCTCTATTAGAAAAAAATTAAGAACGTATATTATCATTGAACTATCATACTACCAGTAAAATAACTCCGAACAAAAGATTAATTGCTTGATGAAACCAAGGAAACCATGGTCCTTTCCTTAAATTTAATCACAACATTTTTATGAACCATTCAAGGATAACCCCCATTATATATGAAATTATAAAACTCTATCAACGTCATGTAAGCCAGTATCCTATGGAAAAAAATCAAAGTCTTCATCACCACTTCTTTATAGAGAAACACGTTTGTGGATTGGGGTTTTCCCTCCTATAGCATCGCCATGGTCATAGATGACTTCTCATAGAATTTAAAGGTGGCGTAAAATTAAAAATACCATTCAAAAACTTGTATTATATTTGGGATATTCTTACCCAAATATGAATGGAGAAGTATTAATTCACAAGATAAGCCACATGTTTAATCGGACCCAAAAATATTGTACTGTTGTTTCTAGAACACACCACATGATATCTCAATAGGAAGAATTTAAAATCAAGAAATTATTCATGGATCATAAAAATAATTCCATACTTATTATTAAATTTTTAACCTCCACCCCACCACAATAATTTTTATTTTTCAAGATATAATCTTCTCAAACTTCTAGACAATCCACCAGTAAAACTTTTAAAAATTATTGCTTCTGAACTCTTCACCTCATAGATTAAATATTCAACCCTATCCACTATATATTAGTCTATAACACAAATTTATATTATTATATGATGGTTTTGAAACTCTTAATTGGTATACATAAAGAATAAACATATTTATCCTCATGTAACATCATCATTGAAGATACAAAGTATAATGAACCAATGAGAAGAACCCTAAAAAAGTAAACTTTTGATTCTTTGGTTCCTCTCATTCCAAAATAAGAAAAACAATTACCTTATCATATCCATTTTAATTACATATCTATTCCACAAGCTCTTAGTTCTAGAAGTCTATTTCTATAGTATGTATTATCCTTCTAAAAACCCATTGGGATGAAAATCTATATCTTTCTCACTTATCCACAGCTATAATCCCTTTTAAAAATCCCACACTATCTAAAAATATTAATTCGTTAATCCATATGATCATTAGAAAATTCATTCCAAAACACTAGAATTTTTATTTACACCTTTCATACCTAGAATACTCTGTTTTGGAACCAGAAAGAACCACTAATTTTTCCAATAATGATGATTTCTTCCCAATTGAAGATTCCAAAAAAAAATACTTGTAAAATTTCTAAAACATGGGGTAATGAACCCCGGAGCCAATATCCATGACTAAAACTTGTTTTACAACCCTTGGTAGTAGAAAAAAACAACCCCCTCTCAACTATGGTATTTGCAGAAACTTTGGAAAGTGCCTTCAAAAATTGATTTTTTTAGTCCTGATAGTTTCATGCCAAACCATTTCCTTCTTCAATGTCAAATGAAGAATCAGATTCATTATAATTGCATCAAATAATTATTTTATATCCTTAATCATATTGTAATGTTTCCACAAAATTTAATATTGAAACCTATTTTTTGGTCATGCACTTTTTATCCTAGTTACACCTTCTGAAACAATTACTTGTGTGATTTCCCATCATGGTTTATAATTATACTAAACATCTTGAATTTGGATGACTCTACATTAACAGTAATTATAAATTATCTATGATTAATAAAACCTATAATCCTTTGTGATCTTAATTTTTCACCATTGAACATCATTCTAGAACTTACCCATATTCAACACCATCCTAAAAAAACAATAATCTCCTATTGAATCCAAAATATTAATGGATCGGTACTATATTTTGTAAATTTTTAACTATCTTCTAACCAAGTTATGAATTCCACATTAATAAAAAACATGCCTCAAGATACCAATATCATAACGAATTTTAGTACACCCAAGAACCTTGGTACCAATGTTATCTTAACAAGGATACTCAATAGGTCTTAGTAAACAAAATGACCAGAAGTACCCAATAGTCTTCAATATGATAAAAATACCAAAAATATATGGTTCTTCCAAAACATGATGAATTGATCACAATAATCTCAAAAACCAAGATTTTATGCCACTTTGTTTGGATATCAGACAATCGAATAAGAACCTATATTGATATGCATTATAATTCCAACAATGCTCTAATAACCACTTATTAAGGATATTTTTTCAACCACATCCATCTAAAACTCATTTTCCTTATACTATGTATTGGGAATTCCAAACTGGTAAATTATAACACCACCTCCTATGATTGAAAGTTAACATCTAGACCTCAATTTTCAAAACAAGTCTCCTATAAAGGTTTGAAGTGCCACAAAACACCCCTAAAAATTAAATTCCTAAGACTATGAAGACCAAAAACCACTACCAAAAAGTAGGGTTTTGTAGTGCCACCCTTTAACAGAACTAAAAAAAGTGCTGATAAAGGGGGTCCCTTTATCAGTGCAAAAAAAACGTTGATAAAGGGAACTATTAATAGTGCTAAAAAAACTGCTAAAAGTGACCCTTTATCACTAATTTTTTTAGTGCTGATAAAGGCACCCCCTTTATCTGTGCTTTTTTTTAGCACTGTTAAAGGGGCCCCCTTTATCAGTGATTTTTTTAGTAGCACTGATAAAGGGGGGCTTTATCAGTGCTTTTTTACCTAGCGCTGATAATTTGTATATTTCAAAAAAAATTATATTTCATATAAAATAATATATTTATATATAATTATATTTATATTTATATAAATATAATATATATTTTTTAAATATGTTTGAGATCGATTTGATATGTGGTTGACACAAAACGGACAACCGGAGCAGAAATTAAGGCCATTTGGAAGAATTAAGGACGTTTTTGGGCCTTGAAGAATATGAGAAGGAAATATAGTGGTCACTAGAGTGTAGTTCTAGTCGCAAGATTCAATTTGATCTGTGGTAGAGGAAAAACGGATACCTAGAGTAGATGTTATGGTAAAACGGACACCCAGAGCCTAACTTATGGACATCTAGAAGGATTTTGGGCCTTTTGGGACTTGAAGAACGTGAGAAAAGGTTCCAGTGGTCACCAGAGTGTGTATATTTTTGCATGTTTTGATTTAATATGTGGTAGAGCCAAAACGGACACTTAGAGAATAAGTTATTATCATTTGGAATTGAGAAACCTTCCTAGAACCTATAAACCTAAGAAACCCACAACTCGCTAAAACAGGCATAACATCTGCTCTGTGTGTCCGTTTAAGCACCAAAACTAGTCAAATCAAAGATCGTGATATGAGTGAGGATCAAGTCTAATCGAATTCATGATAAGATCAAATAAACGGATGATATATCAGTTATACCACTCCAAAAAAACTCGAGATTCAAACGACCATAACTTTTTCTCCAGGTGTCCATTTAGGCTCTACCACATATCAAATCAAAGGAAGCAATGAGATCTACACAGCAGGATGACTCAAACTTAGTTCAAATCATGTAATAGACCCTAAAACCCCAGAAAACCATTTAAAGGCCTCCAAAACTCGGTTTCCCTGTCCGGTGCCCTGTCAAATTTTTCTTAAAATGGAAATAACTCTTGATCCATGTTTTTTTTGGCCTCTTTCACCTTCTATATCGTACTTTGTTCCATGACCTTCAGTTTGACTGGTCACAGAACTAAAACAGACACTTGGATCTGAATTTATTTCCATTTTAGTGACTCTACAGTTTGTTAGGTTTTTTAAGCCCCCATTTCTAGCACTTTTGTCATTTATGCTATTTTTTCAAACAGTTGTAACTTATGATATGATTGTCCATTAGGCCTCCACCACTGTTCATAGATCTAGAACGGACTCTCATATCATAAGTTTTCATTGTTACCCTAAGTTTAGGGTTTATTTTACTTTCTCACTATATTTATGGGTTTTGAGGGTTTCTCCATTTTTTACCTGTTTTTCAAGTTTTCAAGGCTTGTTATTGTTTTTCATAATGTACTATTATTTATAATCAAATATATAATAATATATACCTATTTTTTATATATTCACACATAAAAATAACTTTATAAATAAATAATTAAACATATTTACATATAAAATATATTTCTCAATATATAAGTCTTATCTAAATAAAAAACTAATATCCATTATATTTAAAATACAAATATATGAATATTTATATACCTATATAATGTGTACGTGTATATATATATATATATATTTGTGTGTGTATGTATTAACAAACTGATATATATTATCTATATATTCCAAATACATGTATATACATATTAATATATAATATTTGTAAATATATATATAAATATGTATAATTATACTTACATATACACATATAATATATGTGAGAGTGTGTGTGTGTGTTGTATATATGTATTTATTTATTTATAAACACACACAAAAAGGCAAATTTTATAAGTGTATTTAAAAATGATCTTATAAATATATATTAATATACGAATAAATATATTAATATATAAATATAACTATATTAATATTAATATATGGATATATATATAATTAATATACAGATATATATATATATTAATATAACTATATATATATATTAATATTAATATATATATATATATATCTCAATATAAATATATATTAATATATGAGTAAATATAACTAAATAGATATATTAATAAATAGATATATTAATAAATGAAGAGTAAAGCAATATGGTGGAGTGGTAAAGGCTTAGGCAAGCAGGCAACAGGTCCCGAGTTCGAATCCAGGGGGTGGCAGGTCACCCGCGTGGGTGGGGAATATGGTCTAGCTTTGTTAAAGGGGGTGGGGGTTGTTATGTTAAAGGGAGTGGGGATGTTATTAAAGGTTGGGGGTGGCTAGGGAATGCGGGATGAGGCGGGGGAACTAGTAATGGGGGCTTCAAGTGCTGTTGAAGCCCCTCCCCGAATTGAAGAAATGTTTTTCTTTTAATGTTTCTTTAAATTTTATCAGGGCTAAAAAAATTGTTGATAAAGGACCCATTTATCAGTGTTTTCTTAGCGATGATAAAAGGGGTCTTTATCAGTTCTTTTTTATCTCTCATAAAAGGGACCCCCCCTTTATCTTCACTGAGATTAACAGTGCTTTTTTATCACTGTAAATAGAGTTTTATAGCACCGGTAAAGGCCATATTTGCAGTAGTGAACCCTATCCACCATGTTGATGTGTACTTTACTTTAATTTTGGTAACTATTTTCTCTTTGAAAATATCTTTCATAAATAATTAACAGTCAATAATAAATCCAAGAAAACTAAAATAAGAACAAAACACAAGAATAACATAGTTCAGATAAAGTACCACTCCATAGAAGTACACACTATATCATTCATTAAGGAGAGAAAATGAGATTTAAGGGAATACTTATTTTATAAACCCTACCCAACTACAGATATAAGAACACCATAAATGATCTCCATGATGAAATCATACTATAATAGATCTATGGGGACCCCCCCCCACCCCATAGAGACAGACTCTATTTTTTCCCTTCTAGACTGAGTCTCACTTGATCCAGTTTCATTAAATAAGGGAGTCATGTTCCATATCTTAATATTTCTATAAATTTCTTTTGATTTCACTACCTTCCATTGTTTATGCATATCCCTATGTATGGTTAAATAAACTAACTAAGCTCTATTGGAAAAATTAAACCATGTAGAGAGTTGTTAAGATCTATATTCTCCATCATTTCTTCCACATTCATGTTCCCACTTCTAGAACTAAATCCTTAAACTGACGCACTTCATACTAGAATCTATATCATCCTACACTTCCAAATTAATCTTTTATGACCCTTTAATTTAATCTAATAAATAATTTGAAAAAAAGGCCACTCCTATGAAATATTGGTTTATTTATAAATATCCCACTATATTTAGTGGACTAAAAACATATTCCACTTACTATGGAAATTTTTTACCACATCTATAATATCATCCCATGTCACTTCTTCCAAAGTTAGATGTTGTTTCTACCACTATTATCTTGGAACAACACTTTCCTTGATGAAGTTGAACTACTCCATCATGGTTATAAAAGTTTACTTTTGGAAATATTAGTCCCTAAAGTTTTAACAGCTTAGCTATAAAACTATTCTCACACCAAAACCTAACAACATGCATAAATTTTATCATATGTGAAACCTAAGTTATTGGTTAACTTGTGATCATGGTTATAGGACTCTAAAATATTTTCTTAAATAAAGAGTAGCTTCTGAAACAATATTAATGATTTAAATATTAAGGTATTTTCCAACTGATTCAACAACTTCAACTGTAATAGTTCTATGATAAATGAAAAAATTTTAAATCTACTGTATCTAATATATAATTCAGTATTTTTGTATTCAATAATTTAAATGAACTCCAATGCTGATCCATTTTCACCATGATGGTTCTGAGTGTAGCAGAAGTTCCCATTATATTGTATCTAACTAGTATTTTTTTCATAATCAATGAATAATTCGAGATTTACATGATAAATAATGCATGAAAAAAATAATAAATAAAATATTAATTTACTATTACACTATAATGAAGAAGAACAAGAATAACATATAATTTATAATTAATTTATTTAGATACAAAATTACCTTTCATTGAAATTATTAATTCATTGATGAATCTGACAATGTATCTATGTTTTACCATCATTAAGTCACTGTAATCAAGTTTAGATTCTCTATTACATTTATCCACACATGAAAAGTGAACCTTCAAACATCATCATATAAATTTCCTAGTGTTAACATATAATATTCTAGCATTAATTAATCAATATGAGAATCACTTTAGGTGGAAGGACTCTCCTTGTTCTCACTAAAATCAAGAGTGTGTTGGAGGAGGATTACTCTCTATTTTTTTAGATAATTAAATAAGAGGATATCTCTAGGTCTTAAGAGTATTCTTTATAATTCATTATGCATAATGACTATAATGGCTTGGGTAGGTTGGAGAATGTCATAATTGGGTTTAAATCAATATAGGGTTTGATAATAATACTTTCACATAGGCCCTTATTTTTCTATTAACCCCTAACTAGCCCCATGTATAAATATTAATAATATTATTATTATTATTATTTCTTGAAATATGCTAAACTTATGAATAAATAAAAATTATTTTCTTGAATAAATAAATAAATATTTTTTCTAATAATATTTAATATGTCATTTCTCACTAGACTATCAAAATCGATATTCCAATCCTCCTTAATATTTATTGGGCATTGAATAATGATTATTTATTTAATAAATAAACATCACTACATTATTCACAAATAAATAAATAAAATTTATATTCATTAAAATAGAGAATAAATATTTAACACAAAAATATCCTCTCAAATAACTAGTGAATGAATATATGTAATCAAATTAATATGAATAATTATTAAACCATATATGAGAATAAAAATTTATACAACATGTTATATTAATATATAATTTAATCAGGGTTCTAGATACACTTATTGTGTGACCATATATGCCTCTTTCTCTGAGGAATTAGGCTAAACCGCCTAAATTCCAAGGTCAAAATCTAGTATTGTGCCAAGGCTCCCACAAAGAAATAAGTTAATGTCACAATGATATACAAACTCATACAAATGCTCACTATGTAATATAATCCCTTAATCTTAATATATATAATCATATAGGTTGCAGGTTGGTGTCATAAATCTATGTGCTCAATGTATCTTTATTTGAATTTTATAAAATTAACTTGACAATAGAACACCATGACTATAAAATTGATACAACAGTTCAATTTCCATTATGAAATCAACTTCTATTATAGAACAAAAGGGGAAAATATTTTGTCACATTATTCATTAATGCAATATCACTGGTGATTCACCCAGCATACCTTACTTCCTACAAACATATAACATCATGGTTTTGGTTAGTACATAAAAGTATGTAACTCATGATTTGAATTAATAGTAATATTAAATTATAACCTCCGATACACATGTACATAAATAGGAAGATCCAATGGCATGTATAAATGTAGATTTCCTACTAATAGCTCATGTTCTCATAATATCCTACTCTAAAAATTACTAAGGGTGTACATAATAAGATGGTGTCTCAAAATCCTATGAGTATCCACCCATGATAGACTATATGATTTTCATCTCATAAAATTATATAATCCATCTATAGAATATATATTCAAAAAAAATATCATGGCACTTCTAGGTTCTCATCATAGTGGGGAACTGTTATAGCCTTTCAGTGCGATATTTATCCTTGGGATATTAAAACATATTATGTAACGTATAAGTACAATCATGATGTGATAAGGAATTTATTAACATTCAAAAAAATAATATAGAATGCACAAAGATATTGGTTATAGGTCACCAACTCCAATAGACTCCTCCTTGAACTAGATCCAACTGTTAACAACCTTTAGTCCACTGGCTATCATGTAAAATTCTTTCATATATTGTGATAAGGATTTAATTATGGGTTCTACTGCATTATCCTTCCTAGAAAATTTCATCATAGTGATTTCACTCCTCTAAGAAAAATCCTTCAAGTGGTGATACTTTCAGAGTATATTCTTTCTCCATTGGTGTGATCTTGTATCCTTTATAAAATCCATTGTTGTATTATTATAAAAATATAATGTGATAGGGTATTTAATTATATATGTCACGTCAATCTCTTTTATAAATTTTTATATCCAAATATATAATATTTATTCATAAAAATCCATTATATACTCGGAATCTGCTATATAATTGATGAAAATGGCTACTTAAAACTCCTATAAATCAAATATTTTTTGAGACTGAAGACATGTCCTGTATTCAAATTAAAATAATTTATATATATTATAAAACTATAATCTATATAACCCTTTATGACCCTATCCACTTCTCATCCATATACCAAGAACATATCCTTATTTTACATTAAATACTTAAGAATAACCTTAATAGAAGACCAAAGTTGTTCACCTAGATAAGATTGATATATTCCTACCATGGTCAAAGAATAGTCAACATAAAACCTATCATATGACATTGAATAAATGATTGATATTATCATATAATTTTATGGGATCCTAATCATTCTCTATATCTCCCATGTTGTGTCTAAAGAAGAATTTTATTAGAGAGATGCATAATATGTGATACTGGACCCAATCCCCTCTTTTATTTTTCCATACTAAATCTATTTAGCATCTAGTAAAAGTATATACATTGACTTATCTCATGTAACCACTTGGATTATCATAGATAATCTTTAATATAAGTATGTAATATAGTGACCCATTCTTTTCATTCAAATATAATACATCTTAAGGGATGAAAATTTACTACATAACATTATGACTCACACCAGGATTATATAGGTATAGTATCTTCAAAAACTTGGATACATAAACAACTTGTTCATAAGATATCAAAATTATCTCCCAATATGTTCTTCATAACTTACATATTTTTTAAACATATAATATTTAAAACTTTTCTTCACAACCTGAGGAAAGGGAACAAAAGAAATGGTGAGTTGAGATGCTCAGTAATGGTGAATAATGTAGATATCAATGATCACTTAAACATAAAATTATCATAAGGGTATGTGAACACGATCTTAACTTTTAGAAACCATACCTTTCATATCATAGATAGTAATCTTGATTCATAGAATAAATCTTGGTATTTCATAAGACATAAAACATAAAGGAATCAAATAAAATGAGTAATGAGAGTGAAACATTGGCATAAGACATAAGATTATAACTTATACATAAACATGGAAAATAATTTCCTTGGTCAAGGCTTGCTGAAAACAATATCATAGTGGATTGGGTTTACTTCCCATTCCATAATATCCTTAGTCAAAAATCACTCCCAATATCATCATATTGTATAATGTCTCTTACTAAACTATTTTCACTCCCAATTTCATTCCTTATTATCTCATGATATATTCATATTTACCCAATGCATTGGAAGGATATATAATTATGGTACCACCCATAACATAATGAAAATCATACCTTTGTGTGTAACAAGATCATAAAACATTCATCATATCATAACCTATGTAAAGGAAACGGGTTTCATAAAAATTTCATCATATAATGATATAATAACCCATGGAAAAGAAACATGTTTCATAAAGGTTTCATCATAACATAATTAACCCATTTGAAATAAGAAGGTTTCATAGAATCATACTTAAATCATCATTATTATAATCCATCCAAATTATGAAAGTGGTTATATCATTGGATCATAACCCCAGTAAATCATAAGTAAAACCATAGGATGTAATCATAGATGAAATATTCCTTTAAAATATCACTGTAATATTTCTTGAGTAAAATACCCTTTTCACTTTGAAATCACTTAATTAAAATCTAAAAATATTCCAAATATTAAGGGAAAGAAATTATTTTAAAATAACCTTCAAAAATTATAAATAATTCTTCAAATAATTGATTGTTCATAGCAGTATAAAATTATATTCATGTCATGTATGTTAAAATAAATATTCCTTTCGCATTTTCAATAAAAAGTAAAAAGTGATTTTTTTCAGAAAATGACACGAATATACCTTTTTAAACCATTTTTTTAAAAGTAAATCATGTGTAAAAATTAATTTTAGACAATAAAATTAGAATATTTAAAAATTATTGAAAATATTTTTAGAAAACATGGATATGTAAAAAAGGTATTTTTGACTGAATAGAGAAATAAATTTGGTTTTTCTTAAAAACATTCATTCAGAATATTGAGTTCTTATTGAGAGTAAAATGAAATAAAAACATGAAATATAAAAAAATATAAATATGAGAATATAATTCATGGAATTATTGAGATATAGGTCATAAAATTTCATCTTTGAAAACTTTATCATAAAAAATCCTGATAAACAATGAGATTGTTACATAAATCCTCTACCTCAAGTTCCACTTGATTTGAAAGGAATCTAACCTAATGTATAATAAATTGAATTTATTATAATTCTATAAAAAAATTATATACATACTTATAATATCATATATTATCCAATTATAATATTTCAACACCATTTTATTAATAATTCCTTATTAAAATCATCGTTTCTAGGTGTTAACTGTTTTATTTTTCAGGTTTTTAGTTCTTGTCATTTTACTTTGATCATAGTTAAATTATGCATATAATGTTAATAATGATGTAAATATCAAATATATTCATTATATATATATATATATATATATATATATATATTCATCAATAAAAGGTAGAGATAGGAAAATTTATTACATCGTTCATGGAGACAGTGGGCCTTACGTGTGCATGAATGTTGTTTCCACTTTTTGAGGGATGGAAAGAAAGGAAGTTAAATAATAATTCACCTTTAGAGAATCATTATTATAATATATATATCATATATATTTATTAAATATATCTTCTTTACCATCCATTTAAATAAAAAATGAAAAATGAATCACGTCTCTTTATAGAGATGGTAGTCCACACATACGCATGAGAAACGTTGTCATTTTCCAACAGATGTGAGGGTAAGAAGAAAGATAATATACTGTAATAATAGAATAATAATTATATAATAATTATCATATATAATTATCAAATCCATCATAATAATCATACATGAAATATGGTGATGGAAAATGAATTGTATCGTTATGTGGAGGGGGGGTAGTACACACATACGCACGAGGGACACTTTCACTCTCCATTGGATAAAAATGTGGGTGAATAATAGTAGTTAAACAATAATAATAATATATAAGTATATTTAGAATACATAATTTATTATTTTATAATGAATACCATGGATTTAGAGGAGGTAGAATAAGAAATAAACTAAAATAAGTCTGGTAAGACAATTACCTCTTCTTCGATAGCCCTCCTTTAGATCCCTTCTTAAGAACCTCTAGAATGGTATTTTAGGAAGAAAATAAACTATAATTAATTTATAGGTAAGTTTATAAGATAATTATTCAGGTTTTAGTTTATATTTAAGGCTAAAAGTGGTGTAACAAAAAGAGATAAGGGGTTCCCTTTTATAATGGAGGGAAATGACGCACTTGGAATTACTTAAAAGATTTAAATATAATTAAAAAATTATCAACTATAAGGATTAAAAATCTCCATAAATTCAAATAAAAAGAGTATATGGTATAAATATAATCATATATAGATTTTTATATAGATTTTTTTTCATTTTAATCATTATCGTTTGGTTTAACCCCTTCGTTAACTAATTTTAACCTTAACTACGGTAACAAATTTTCCAATATTAAAGGGTTATAATTTTAATTATAAGGAAAATAGGATCATAAATGGAAAAGGGATGATATTTTAGACCATTTATCATCATAATTTTTTTATTTCAAGATTTTATAATCATTAAATAATTAATAAAATATTATTTTTTTAACTTATCATTAATGTCAATTTTGAAACTGTTTAATTAATTTGAATTTATAGGCATAAAGATAGTATTTTAACTCAAATATAAACCATTAAAAAATCCTTAATATGTTTTAATAATATATTAAATTCATGGGTAACAATAAATCACCCAAAAAATATTACTTTTATACTTTTTAAAATCATATAGATGATTTTTCTACTACTTGTACAAACATTGTGTCTATGTTGTGTAAGCATTTACGGTCATAATTCAATCAATAGAAATTAAAAAAAATTACCATGATAATAAATATCAATTAATATTTAAAATAAAAATTTATAACTGAACTTTTTCCCTTTTTATCCTTATATAAATAAATGCAGAGATAATAAAGTCAAGAGAGTGATTTTCTTGGAATTTTCATTACATAAAATAATATAAATGTTATTATCAAGGGAAATTGAGAAAAATAAATATATTAAAAAATTGATGTAACTTGACTAATTTATCAAATCCAATGAAATAAAATCATGTTTTGGGTTGATTTTTACACCTTGTCTTGTGGTTTTTTCTCTATTTTATCCATTTTACCCTTACCAAGGTGACAAATATTTATCACAGTTTCTATTCAAAATAACCAAAAATAAAATATGGTTATTTACCAAATTCTATCCTCATGATTAAAAATATGGAATCTATTTTTCTATATTTAATTTATATAAGTGGTAGAAATTTATTTTAAAATAAGTGTGTAAAACATGATGAAAACCATTATTTAGAAAAATATATTTTTAAGCATAAAACTGGATTTATTCTTATCTCATGCCTAGAAAAATAATTAGATGAATTTTAAAACCTTTTATTGAATATATAATATAAAAAATTACTTAAAATCATTCACCAATAGTTATTAATATAATTTATTAAGATAAAAACATATTTCGCATGTAAAAATAGTTTTTTAGAAAAACATCTCTTTTACTTTCAAATGATTTTATTTTCATTTATAATAAATTTTTAACCAATTATTCCATTTAATATGTCTGTAAAACATAAATTTTCCATTATTTAGTCAATTATATTCATACCTTCTATTCCAAAAGCTAGGTGATAACTATAAAATTAAATAATAAAATTTCAATAGTATATCGTGGTTCATTTAAACTTGGTGTTGCATGTAAAAAAAAGTTATCAAAGAAATAAAATATATTTATAAAAAATTGTACCATAAAATATTAGGGTGTCGCATTATACCCCCTTAAAATGAATTTTTCATTCGAAATTATATCACTCTTATACAAAAAATGAGGATATATATGTTTCATCACATCCTTCGGTTCCCAGGTAGCTTCTTCAAATTTATGATTCCTCTAGATAACTTTAACTGGGTGAGTAGTCATGTTCTATAGAAATTTATCTCTCTAATCCAAGATTTATACTGATTATTATTCATAAGAAATATCATATTATAGTGGTACAACCACTAATTTTAGTACATATTAAGGATTAGGTATATAATTCCATAGGAGAGATACATGGAACAAATTGTGAACTTGAGATAGGTTTGGTTGAAGTGTTAGTTAGTAAGATACCATCCTGACTTAATCAAGATTATAAAACAGTCCAATATATATAGAAATAAAATTTCCCTTATTTTTGAATCTCATAACCTTTTGCATGGATATATTCATAGGAATACCTTCTCACTAACTTCAAATTCCAAATTTCTTGGATGATTGTTAGAAAAACCTTTATGTCGACTCTAAGCTTCCTTGATGTGTTGTTATATGATTCTGAATTTCTCTATCATTTATTTGTCTATATCAGGTCCCAATATTTTTGTTTCTATAAATTTATCCTAGAAAATTATATTTCTACACTTCCCTCCATATATTACTTCATAATGATCCATCTTAATTCTTGAGTGAAAATTATTGTTGTAAGAAAACTATACTAGTGGAAGGTTTTGATCCCAACCACCTTTAAAATTCATAGAACTAGACCTCAGCATATCCTCTAGGGTTTGAATGGTTCTATCAAAATAACCATCTATCTAAAGATAATAATAAGTATTAGAACTCATCTCTATACCTATATCCTACTGAATACTTTTCCAAAACTTTGAGTTAAACCTCAGATCATGATCAAATACAATAGAATGTGGTACTCTATGAAACCTTAACACTTATTTAATACAAAATCTAGAAAGATGATAAAAAGATAAATCTTATTTTATATAAATGAAGTATTCTAACTTTTTAAAGTGATTTACTATAACCCAAATAACATTATGTCCTTTATATGTTTTGGGAGTCTAGGGACAAAATACTTGGTGATGTTTTATCATTTCCATTCTGGTATGGGAAATGGTTGTAACATCCATTTGGAATTTTTTCTCTAAAACTTATCTTTCTAACACACTAAATACAGAGATACATACTCTACAATATCTCTCTTCATGTTTTCCTACCATATATAATCTTTCAGATCTTTATACATCTTCATACCTCTGACATTATTATAGAATGATGAACAGTGAGATTCATCCAATAGCCCCTTTAAATCTGGTACATATGGGTGTCATACAAAATTCCTAAACCTTATCATTTCATCACAATCAAGGTTAAACTTAGGATGATTTCTTACATTCTTATACAGTTCCACATCATCCATATGCACCTCTTTAATCTTTACATGGATAGATAGTTGTGAATTAATCTAAGAAAGATAATATTTCTACCCTTACTTAAAGATTTCTAGATTCATCCTTTAAAAATTTAGAAATATTGGATATTTTTTATCCTCATTATAGATAATTTATCATTATTTTTTTGACTAAAATCATCATAAACCTTGATATCTTCCCCATGTTAGTAATTTTTCAAGAAATCATAATCTTTAGTCAACTACAACCATATTATATAGGGAATATAGAACTCTTTCTGAGTTAATATATACTTTTAACTATTATGATCAGTATATATATGACACATTTATTTCAAAATATAATTCCTCTATATATTCAATGAATAAATTACCATGACTAACTCTAAATCATGAGTTGGGTAATAGTTCTCATGAACCTTCAATTAGTGTGAAGCATAATCTATCACCAAATAATTCTATTTTAATATTCATATTGGTCCATTATTTGATGCATCACTATATATAATAAAACTTTCTCTATTATAGGGTAGTGTAAAAATAGGTGTGCTAACTAACCATATCTTAAGTTCCTTAAAATTTCCTTCACATTCATCTCTCCAAAGGAACTTGGGTCCCTTATGAGTTAACATAGTGAGTAGACTAGACAGTCATGATAAATTCTCTACAAAGAGTCGATAATATCCAACCAAACCAAGAAAATTATACAAATTTGTCATAGTGGTTGTTCTGGACCAATTTCCAATAACTTTTTTCTTTGATAAATCCACTGATATACCTTATTTTGAGATTATATGGCCTGAAAATGAAACTATCTATTTCCAAAATTCACAGTTAGTAAATTTTTCATACAAATTCTTCTTTATAGGGTATTCAATACAATTATCAAGTGATATACATTCTATTTATTAAACTTGGAATATATATGAATATCACATATAAATACTACCACGTGCTGATAAAGGTAATCTATAAAGTCTATATTTATTAAATCCATGATGATACAAGGGGAATTACTAAGACCAAATGAAATCACTATAAATTCATATTATCCATACCTCATATAGAATGATGTATTGGGTATATCTTTCATATTGAACCTCAATTGATGATATCCAGAATAAATATTAACCTTTAAAAAGTATTGAACTACACATAGCTGACCAATCAAGTCATCAAGATGGGGTAGAGGATAAAATTTGTTGATTATAACCTTTTTCAATTATTGATAATCAATAAAAAATCGCATTTATCTGTCTTTCTTCTTAACAAAAAGAATAGGTGAACCCTACGGTGAAAAAATTTTCCAAATTAATCCCTTATCAGGACTATCCTAGAATTGATTCTTTAATTCATTCCACTCAATAGGGATCGTTTTATATAGATTCATCGAAATAACTGTATCATAAGGGAGGAGTTATACTGAAAATATGACTTCATGATTTGGAGAAAGGATAAGAAACTCTTTGGTAAAAAAATTAAAATAAATCCCATAAAATAGGAATATATTTCATATTGAGTTTATCCCCCAACCATATGAGATAAAACCCCATTTTAAATATGAATCAAAACCCATATAGTAGACACAATTTACATTGGTAATTCATATTTATCATCACACTAATAGATGATCATAGGTTGGTTCTAAAAAAATGTGACTTCTCTTACTAAGTAATTAATGTTGTATTTATGAAAATAAATTCAATCCATGCAAAAAATAACATTGAATTCAATTATGGGATAATTATGAGATTTACAGGAAGTATATTTAAACAAACTTCAATCAGAGAAGAATCATAGACTTGAGATGTGATCATTATACCATTAATAGTTTTCACTAATAATTAAAAATATAATCAATGGGGTTGAATTGTGATGCCCATATAAAATTATTTGTATATTAAAGAGTTGTTAGATATAAAATTAAATATGATATTAGTAGTTCTGGAGTGGTTGTTAGGTTTACCTTTCACCACTTTGTTATTATACCCCACATTGGAAATAGTGATCATGTGATATCACCATTTATATCTTGGATTAAGAGGTTTATAACTTAGATCATCATAATCAAACTTCATATTTAATCACTAGTTAGAATAATACCCATACTCCTTACATTTGAAACACTAGAGTGTGGGTGGTGCATTCTGTTGTGATTTTTCTCCATCATTAATGAACTTTTTATTCTCATTAATTTAGAATTATATTACCTAATGATATTCATTTCAATACTTAAAACATTTAGCAATAACCTTAAGAAAATTTCCAACATGTTTCCTTCCACACTTTGAGTATGAAGGAAAGATCAAATTCATTCTATGGTTTTTATAATTTCCTTTGAATTCCATCTTTCTTTTCTTATCAAAACTATAAGATTTATGGGTAACTAAAATATCTATTTCTACCTTGACAGCACATTGAATGATTTCTTCATAGATAATGAAGTCTCTGATGGATAATTCCCTTAAAAAATTGGTTTTAATCCACTAAAGAATCTATCAATAATACTTTTAGTTTGGATGATAACACAAAAAATATACATTGAAAGTCTAAATTTTACTCATAGGTACTAATGGATTCATCATCCTTCTACTTTAGATAAAGGAATTTATTTTCTATTTTCATATAAAGAATACGAGTAATGTACTTATTGAATAATAAGCTCTTAAACTCATCCCACTTCACGGAGTCAATTTATTATTATTACTTCATGCTCTTGATCAGAGTTAAACATTTATCAGCTTCACCTTACCATCAATAAATAGCTAAAATAACATTTTCATGTTCCAAACATTGGAGAGAGAAAATATTTTTGGTGGTACTAATCCACTACTTTGAAACTAGTGGATTTTCAGACGCACTAAATGAATGATTTTATTTCTGCTTGAAGGAATCAACATAACTTTGTTCCCTCATTTTCTCATTTGGAATCTCAGCACGATTAATGGATTGAAAATTTTTGTAAGAATAAAAATAATATTTTTCATTTCATATTCCATAAAATTTGGTTATTTATAAGGAAAATCATTTCATTTTCCATCACATTAATCATTAACATGGTTCGTTCAGGCTCGAGTCATTGACTAAAATAAAAAATATTAGTGTGAGAAAAAAATAATCATAGTTGTAAAAAAATGAAAAATAATTTATAATATGTTTAAATAATGGAACCTTCTTCTCAATATATGGAACCTTAGGTTTAACCTAGGTTATCCAAGGTCATTACCAAAACTTTAGAATATTATTCTATACTTAGACTTATCCACAGGATTCTCGCTAAAGTTTTCTCATCTCAGCTACCAAAGAAAACAAAACCTTACTATGATACCAACAATAGAAACCCATAATTTTCATGTATAGATATTACATATTAATATATGACTATTCATTATATAAAACTATGATCCATTCCAGAATCATATTTTTCCAGTGTCTTTAGAAACTTGGATACATAAAAAATTATTTATAATGGATCTACATCATCACCCAATAAGTTCTTCATAACTAATAGCCTTATTATAAATATCATACTTAAAAATATTCTTCATAATCTGTGGAAAGGAAACATAATAAAGGTGGATCTCAGATCCTTATTAAGGGTAAACAAGAGAGATATCAATGATTACATAAACATAATATGATCATTAGGGTATAAGAACATGATCTTAACATTTAAAAACCATACCCTTTATATAATTGATCATAATATTGAGTCATGAAATAGATCTTGGTAATACATAAAATATAAATAATAATATAATCAATGAACATGATCCATGAGAGCATAACATTAGCATAAGATATAAGTTTTTATAATATACATAATCATAGAAAATCATTTCTTTAGAAAAGGATCACTATAAATATTATCATAGTGTTTTGGGTTTATCCCCATTGCATATAATCCTTAGTCAAGGTACACTACCAAGAATCTAATAGTGGATAAATTCCCTCACGGAAATGGGTTCACTCCCCATTACAATCATTATTATCTAAAGAGATATCCTTATTTACCCAATACGTTAAAGGGATATATAATTATGGGACAACCCATCATATAATGAAAATCAAAAATATTTTTTCTAAAAGATGATTATACCTTCATCATATCATAACTCATGAAAATTAAACATGTTTCATAAACATTTCATTATAGCATCATAGCATAACCCATGGAAAAAGGAATGGGTTCCACGAAGGATTCATCAAAACATAATTAACCCATAAGAAAGAAATGGGTTTCAAGAATCATCCTTAAATATTCATCATCATAATCCATACAAAGAATTAAAGTGGATAGTGTCATTGGACCATAACCCTAGTAAATTGTAAGTAACATCAAATGATGTTATCATAGATGAAAAATTCCTTAAAAATATTATTAGAATATTTCTTGAGGAAAATACCATTTTCAATTTGAAATAACTTATATAAACTATAAAATTTTATAAAATTTTAAAGAAAAAAATTTATTTAAAATTAAACTTGGTAACTTGTTACGGAATCTTTAAAGCATTGAGATCTTTTGATGAAGGAAAATTGTGTTCATGTAGTTTATGTTAAAATAAATATCCCTTTCACAATTTCAGTAAAAAGTCAAAAGTACCTCATTCAAAAAAAATAAAAGAAGATTACTTTTTAAACCATTTTTTAAAAATTAAATCATGGATAAAGGTTACATTAAACAATCATAATTTGATATTAAAATATTCTTGAATTTTTTTTAGAAAAATGGATATTGAATAAAAAGGATTTTCAACTGAAGAGCGAAATAAAGTGAGTTTTCCTTAAAAATACTCTTTCGTTCTCTTCATTTTATAAAGAGATAAAAATTAAAGGAAAAATTGTAATCTATAGAAATAAATATATAATAATAAAATTCACAGAATTATTAAGAGATAGTTCCAAAAATTTCATCATCATAAATTGACCACAAATAATCTCGATAAATAATGAGATTGTAACATAAATCTCTTATCGCAAGTTCATCTTTATTTTAAAGAACTATAAACACTGGTATAATAAATTTAAATTTATTATACTTACATAAAAGAACCATTTTCCTGCTTATAAATCATATACGATCCACTTATAAAATTTAAACCTCTATTTATTAATAATTCCTTACTAAAAATATCATTTACAGGTGTTAAATGTTTCATTTTTCATGAGAATTTCGGTTTGATGGTTGGGGTCATTGTACTTTTATCATGGTCATATCATATCAATAATTTTAATAATTATATAAATATCATATATATTCATTATATAAATAGATTCATCAATAAAATTTAGTGAATTATAAATGAGTTTCACTTTTCATGGAGATGGTAGGTCGTACGTACTTATAAATGTTGTTTTCACTTCTCAATGGATAGAAATAAAGAATGATAAATAATAAATAACCTTTTAAAGTCATTATTATATCATATATATCATATATAATCATTAAATATATCCTTTTATCATACATATAAAGTGAAAAATGAAAAATGAATCGCTTTGATTCATGGAGGTGGTAGTCCACACGTACACACGAGCGATGTTATAGTTTTCCAATGGATGGGGAGGTAATAAGATAGATATGATATTATAATACCAGAAGAATAATTATATCATAAATATAATATAAAAATATTGAACATATCATAATAACCATATATGAAAAAATATTATGCAAAATGAATTGTATTTCTACGTGGAGGAGGTGGTCCATATATACGCATGAGCGACACTTTCACTTCCCATTTGATGGAAATGAGGGTTGAAAATGATAGTTATATAATCATAATAATATTTATGTTTATTTAGAATACTGGAAATATTATTTTATGATGAATATCCTATATTTATAGTATGTATAATAAGAAATAAATTGAAAGAGGTTAGGTAGACGATTACCACTTCTCTGATAGGCTTCCTTTAGATCCATTCTGAATATCCTTTGCAATGGTATTTTAAGAAGACCAATGATTTTAAATTGTGTATAGGGAAGTTTAGAATAGAATTTTTTTTAGTGTTTTGTTTGGATATAAGGGATAATTTGGTGTAAGTAAAATAGATAATGGGTGTCCTTTTATAACATAGGGAAAGTACACACCTAGAATTACTTAAAATATTAATATATAATTAAATTATTTCTCAAGTATAATGCTTAAAAATAACCATAAATTAGAATAAAAATAATATATGGTTAAAATATAATCATCTAATTAAATTTATGTTTTGGAGACATTTTAAACCATATCTTTTATTTTAACCCCATCATTAATCAATTTTAACTTTAGATCTGATAACGTCTTTTTTATCTTAATTGGTTATAATTTTACTTATAAGGTAATAGTAGGTTCATAAATGGATAATGGATCATATTTTAGACCATTTATTATCATACTTTTACTCTTTCAATATTTTTTATGATTTTTAATATTTAATAAAATATTTTTTTTATAAAATATCATTAATGCCATTTTTTCACTATTTACTTAATTTTAATTTAAATAAATCATGATACTAATCTAATTATAATAAAAAACCATAAAAAATCCATAATATGATTTAATAATATATAAAATTCATGGTTAAATATAACTCACATAGAAAATATTACTTTTATAGTTTTTAATATCATTTACATGATCTCTATATTTCTTGCACAAGCATCGTGTCTGTGTTGTGTAAGAATTCAAGGTAATTATCCCATAAATAAAAATTAAAAATAAATTACCATGATATAAAAATAATTATTATTTAAAATAAAAATTTATATCTGAACTTATCCTACTTTTATCCTTACGTAAAAAATTTATAGATATTAAAGTCAAGAGAGTGATATTTTGAAATTTTCATTACTTAAAATAATATAAATGTCATTATCAAGGGAAAATGGAACCAAAATTCCATATATAAGAAATATTTATGGAAATAGCCTAATTTCTTACATTAAATGAAATAAAATAATGTTTTGGATTTATTTAGAGACCTTATCTCATTTTTTTAACTTTTTTTACCCATTTTATCCTTACCGAGGTGACAAATATTTATCACAGTTACTATTCATAATGACCAAAAATAAAAGAGAATTATTTAAAAAAATTATCATCCAAATTTAAAATATGGAATACATTTTTTAAGATTCAATTTCTATATGTTATATAAATTTAGTTGAAAACAAGTACACAAAATTTGATGGAAACTATTTTTAAAAATATATATATTTTTAAGCATAAAAATGGATTTATTATAATCTCATGCTTAGAAAAAAATTGATGAATTTTAAAAATTGTTATTGAATATATAATATATACATTTCATAAAAATCATTCACTAATAGTGATTATTTTAATTTATTAATATAATATCATATTATGCACATAAAAAAGCTTTTCATAAAAACATCATGTTTACTTTCAAATGATTGTTATTTTCCTTTCAATTAAATTAATAACCAATGAATTTATTTTATACATGAGTAAACCATAAATTTTTCATAATTTATTTAGTCCTATTCATACTCTCTAATCTAATATCTTATAAATAATTGTCACATTAAATAATAATATTTCAATATCATATCCTGGTTCGATTAAGATTGGTGTTTCATGTAAAGAAAGTTATCAAAGAAATAAAATTTATTTATAGAGAAATATATCATAAAATATCAGGGTGTTACATATATGTTATTTCACCTAAGTTCTTCTTGGAGAAGATATTTTTTAACCATCCCTTAATTGACTATAATATTGGTATGTCATTTTTAATAAGTAATATTTTATCAACATATACTACTAAGATAATGACCGAACTCCAACTAAATCACTTATAAACACATGGATCACATTATTTCTTAATGAAAAAAAATTATAGCTTCATAAAATTGAATATTTTATGACCTGTATAATTGATTCAAAATATAAATGGATTTATGTAACCTACATAACTTTTTGGAATCACTCATATTCAAAGACCCTTATGGTTGTGTGATATAAACATATTCCTAAAGGTTCCTATTAAGAAAATTTGTTTTGAAATTCATCTATCAAATCTCATAGTAATGGAAAGATACTATAATAAGTAGGATTTTTCTTGATTTAAACATGGATAATAAATAAAAGGTTTCATCATAGTCTATGTTTTGATGTAGTTTAAACCCTTTATACAGTAGCATTAATTTAGAGGTATTCATTTTACCTTTCATGTTTAACTTTCTCTTGAGTATAAATTTTCTTTCAATAGTATTTACATCAACTGGTGGATCTAATAAAATCAAAACATGGTTTTAATACATCGATTCATCTTATAATTCTTGGAATTCTTCCATCTTACAGATTTTTATCTCTAAACTAACTATTTTTTAGGAAAAAGGATTATTATTTTCAACCAAAAATGAGTCACCATCCTCGATGAGTAGAAAATTATATATTTTGGGTTCTCTAACCACTCTGGTACTCCTATAAAGTAATTTTTTTTATGAAAACATCTCCCATGGGGACCTATGAAATTTTTTATTATACCAACTTTTGAGTATCTTGATCATCAACTTCATTGAATTAAATCTTTCTCCAATTATCCTTTTTAAGGATGTTATCTCTCTCATAAATTATAGAATATCTTATGATGGTTACCTTATTATCTGAGGAATTATATAGATAACATCCTCTTGTTTCCTTAATAAATTCTATAAATATAATATTTATTACATGGGTTGATAGTTTGTTTCTAAAATCAGCCTTATAAAACACCTCACATTCCCATGTATGTAGGGAAGACTACATGAATTCTCTCACATAAATTAATTTGCATAGAATTTAATTAATCACTTTAATTTGTATCTGGATTAGTGTGTATATAAATGTATGTAATTAATATCTTCAAAAGGATAATATAAGATGTGCGTAAATCATCATTGACCTTACAATATAAATAAAGTTGTAGTTTCTCACTTCACTAACATCATTCCACTATGGTGCATAAAGTATAATGAGTTGAGATATAATCCCAAACTCCCATAAGAATTTGATAAACTCTTTGTTAATATATTCACCACCTCTGTTAGATCGAAGTTTCTTTATCTTCTTACCGATTTTATTATTTAATTCATTATTTAAATCATTTAATTTCTCAAATGATTCAGACATAAACCTCATATATTATACATAACCATATCTACTCAAGTCATTAATAGAAGTTATTAAGTAAGAATATGAACCTCTAGATTCTACTATAAAATATACAAACAAATTAGTGTGTACCAATTCTAAAAGATTTGTTGCTCTTTCACCCTATCTACCAAATGGTTTCTTGGTCTTATTTTCTTATAAAAAATAATGACATATGTCAAGTGGTTTTAGATCAAAATATTATAAATAACCAACTTTATAGAGATTTTTAAAATTCTTCTCATTTACATGACCAAGAAGGTGATTCCATAAGTGGGTGTGAAATTAGTCATGTGAACTTAATTCCTTATCAATTATTAAAACTTGGTTTTTATAATATAATACATAAAGACCATTATTTAAATAATTCATACCATAACATTTGTTGTCTTTATAAAAGAAAATTATTTTAGTTCCAAAATTTAAAATAAAACCATATGTATCTATGAAGGATAAAAAAATAATCTTTTTGGTAATAGTTGAAACAAAATAAAAAACATTTAAATCTAAGATCATCCTAGTTGGAAATGAGAGGTGGTAGTCTCTTATAGCCAATGAATCAAGCCACGCTCTATTGGCATCTTCAAGATCCACCTCTCCTCTAGAAAACATCTTGAATATACTCAATTCATGTATTTATATATATATGTGAGAACCAAAAGTAGTAATTATACCCATTGTATAGATATATAAATATTTCACTCGATAACAAACACACCTTGATCTTCCCCTTATATCTTTAATTGGGTGAAATTATTTATCTATTGGCCTATATTTCCACATGTAAAACCAACATCTTATTTTTCTTCCACCTATATTAGGATCTTCCTTTTCTTAGAAGGATTGTTTTAAATATCTTTAGACTTGGACATAGTATGGGTCTCTTTTCCTTGTTCATCCTTTTATTCACTATCAAGACCATAATATTTCCGTGCCCCATGTCTTGATCAACATAGAGAATCAAATTAAGGTGTTGCATAATAGTGTTCCCAACCTTGATCATATTTTAATTCCAAATGAAATAATATAATCTTTTAGGTAGTAAGGATAGAATGAGATTTGTGTGCAGCTCATCAGGGATATTAATGCCTATGATTTTTAAGCACTCTATGCAGCTAATCAACTTGAATAAATAAGGCATGGTTGGTATTGAATATCTCATGTTTAACATGTATAATACATTGGAGATATCATATCTCTCTTGTCTCTCCTTCACTTGATAATGATTTTTAATGTGAGACATCATGTTATACACATCCATTTACTTATGTTGAATTATAATATCATTAGATATAGAGATAGTATAAAACATTGGACATCTATTGAATCATATATGTGTTTATGGTATATATATACTTCTTCTTTATGAGTCTATTTAGAAATAGAATTGGGAACTGGGGTGTTCAATATGTATAATTTCTATTTATGTAATAGTATAATACACAAGTGTCCATACCATTTCTAGAAATTTGATTTGGTGATAAATTTATCCTTCTATAGTGTGGATAATAGTGATATAGTATAATTCATGTGGCTTACCATTTTTATAATAAATAATATCCAAATTTTAGTACTTTAACTAGATTAAAAAATTGGATAATAAATTTTAAATCTTTTAATATCACACCTTTTTTTGAAACCCAAAATCCCTCACCATAAGTTTCATGATATACTATTCTGTAGATATTCTTGTGGAAAGGATCTATATTCCCTTTCTCATAAACTAAGCAAGGGTATGGTAAGTTACTTGAAGATATTTAGGCAGTCTTAACTTTCCAACTACATTAACTCAAATCTATTTTATCCATTGATTGGACTCCCCAATCATGAAATCATGTGGTCTTATTTCCTTTTCATCTACTCCTATTGATATAAAATTTGTAAGTTGACTCCAAACCTTCTTTATTACTCCTAATTAAATGGTAGTGTTCTAAAAAGGGTTGGATCAAATACTATAATCTATTGGTTCTATTATAAATTAGGTAATGGAAGTCAATACAAACTTAATATTTTATTTGAGGTATTTTTTTATCTTTATGCATAAATTCACCATTTTATATTATTATGTAATTTTTAATATTAAGTGGGTTTTAATTAAGTGATTAACAATGTCTTAGATAAAATTTATGCATAGTATAATTTTTTTTATTTCCATCTTGAATTCTTGTTAATTTTTTAGTTTATAAGATCACAACAAATAATCAATAATTAAATTAACCAAGAAACTTGAAAAAAAAAATTAGTATGATCACGAGTTTTACAAATAGTTAGTTTATCTATTGGATGATAAACAAACCCTAGAACTTAAGGGGAAACATCTTAAACCTTAACTTGGTTCTTCTTACAGCATTTCACAATTCCTCCTATGTTTATTCTGGATTGGTTTCACCTTTAATATAAATTTGAACCAATTATACTAGTCTAAAGGCTCCATCCATTACATAATCCTTACTCACACACAGGTTAGGGGAATAAAATTATTATTTTAGGGGGGTTATATAAAATAAATTGTGAGCACACAGTATCTTACATAATGAGAGCAGAGGATGACATGCAGATCATAAATTTAATTTGATAATAATAAATTAAAGAAACCATTCACATACATATGTTAGGTTTTTTCTCATGGTCACCCACATAAATGCAATGAATATAAATTTTCAATATAGATATCATTCAATTAAATTCATTATTTAATTAATATAAAAATCCTTGAATTAATCCAATTAATTATGTAATTAATTAATTAATTTAATCTATTATAATTCTATCTAAACCATCTTATAAATTTCCTTAGCCATAATTTTAAACAAATTAAATTAATTAATTTTATTTAAAATTAATAAATTACACATGTGTATTTGTAGGAAACGATATATACTAGTCCAAATTACCAATCATTGTCCTTTTACTATGTAATCTCATGGAATATAGTATAAATATCATAAAATTTAATTACAAGTCATGTATAATCAAGAAATGTTTCATGAAAAAATTTAAATTACATGGCATGTAATGTTATCAACACACGTGGAGTAAACTATAATTAAAGACCATACATAGCCTGTAGTTTAAAATTTAACATGGAAATTAATTTAATATAAATTTAATAAACTTATTGCTTGGTTTGTACTGTCAATAAATGACACAAAAACACATGTTTATTAGGATTAATAATACTATTATTTTTCTTTTTGTTTCAAATTAATCACAAGAGGTACAGTAAGTTACACAACATGTATTATGACTACACGGTGTGTAATCTCTTTTTCCCATGTACACAGCACACACTTAGTGATTGGGAGGATTTTTCAATCATGGAAGTTTGTATATGGTTCATGAAATATATTTTGGCTATACATCATGTGACCTTAATGATGTATTGTTTTCCAATCCCTATTTCATGTAATAAATGTATGAAACAAAAATTTTCATGCATTTTCCACTGTGAAGATGTGTGCACTACATGATGTGAAAGCGAGTTACATAGTGTGTACTCTAAAAAATCATGTGTTATCCTAGCTTGGTCAACACACAATGTGAATTTAATGAATTTAACATGTACTTATTGTATGATGATGTGGATTTATCACAGTTAATCCTAGTACAATTAACATGGGTACACGACATGTACCAATAAACTACACACCGTGTAGTCTTGTGTTATCCATCCAAAACCCTTTGAACCTTTTGATATAATCTTTGAATATCATTCATGAAAATTTAACATGTTATTGGTTATATGAGTGAAAATTAATAAGGTGAAGATAATATTTCATTTTTTATATTTGAAGAAAAAATAATCCATAAATAAAAACTAACAAAAAATACATATCATCAATAAATGATTAATAAATAAGTATAAATTAATTATTTGACCACTATGATTCCACATGAATGTCCCGAGTTTAATGAAATCACCTATTGGGTTGTATCCATCTTGTATTTTTTCATATTTAATGAATAATATGATATGTATATAAAAGTAAAACATTATGTCCAAAAAAATTAAATTGAAAAATAATTAACTATTACGATAAAACGAATAAGGAAGGATTGTCACATTTAATTTATATGTGATGATCCTACTTTCTTGGTTCTAGTATAATATAAAATTAATATTTGATTTAATTCTCTTGGTATTAATGTTATTCATCATGTACATCTCATATTATTCATTGATTATGGTAAAAATCTAAGTTGGCTATGGCTCAATAGGTGTTTCCACTATGCCCAAAACCTTCAAGGAGAAGGATTTATCTTCTTACTTGAGATCGTATTAGAATTAGATTTCTCTAGGGCTTGATAGGATTCTCTATAATTCATTGTTCACAATGATTAGAATGAAAATACTATGTTATATAATGTCATGATTTCATTTAAATAGAGTTAGGTTTAGAAAAAAAATAACTGTACATAGGCCCATGTTTTTCTCTAAACCCCCAATGAACCCCTTGTCTAAATAATAATAATAATAATAATAATAATAATAATAATTCTATACATACTCTAAACTTGTGAATAAATAAATATTATTACCTTGAATAAATAAATTAATATTTATCCTAATAATATTTAATATTTTATTTCTCATCGGACCATTAAAATTGATCCACCACTAATCCTTAATATTTTTTGGACCATAAATAGTGAATATTAAATTAATAAATAAATATCATTGTATTATTCCCTAGTAAATAAATAAATATTTTATTCACTAAAATAATGAATAAATATTTATTAAATATTCAAATCACAAATATCTCTCGAATAACTAGTGACTGAATATACGCAACCATAGAAATATTAATAATTATTAAACCATGTATGGAAATAATATTTATCCAACATATTAAATTCATATAGAATTTAATATAGGTTTTGGACACACTTAGTGTATGACCCTCTAGCCCTCTTTCTCGGTAGCATTATGTAGAACCACCTAAAGTCCAAGGCTAGCATCTAGAAAGATACCAAGGAATCCATAGAGAAATAATTTAATATTTAAATTCCATGAAACCTCATACAAACACTTATTATGTAATATAATTACATTAACTTGATATATGTAATCAAATAGGATGCATGTCAATGTCAATGACCTATGTGATCGATGTCGCTTTCTTTGAATTTCTAGAAATGAACTTTTCAATATAACTCTATGGACATGGACTTAATAAGTAATTTAAGTTTCTATCAAAGGTCCTCATATATCAACTTACATTAAATAACATGAGGGATAAATTATTTTTCGCATAACTCATTATTGTAATATCACTCATGATGCACCCAACATACCTTAATTCCCACAAACATATAACATCATGGTTTTGGTCAGTACACCAAAGTATGTGACTCTTGATTTTTATTAATAATAATATTAAATTATAAGGACCAATACACATTTCCACATATAGAAACATACAATGACATATATAAATATGGATTTCCAAATGGTGGGTCATGTTCTCATGATCTCCTACTCTAAAAATTACCAGGTGCATACACCATGAGATAATATCTCAAAGTATTATGAGTCTCCACCCATGATATCCTATATCATTTCTGTCTCATATAATGATATAATATATCTATAAAAAATATATTCAAGAATACTATCATGAAACATCTAGGTTCTTATCATAGTGGGAAATTGTTATAAACTTTCAGTGTGAAATTTATCTTTAAGACATTATCACATACTATGTCACATAGAATAAAAACCATGGTGTTGTAATAATTTATTAATATTTAAAATAATGAATACAGGTAATCATAAATCACATAGAAATTGGTTCTAGGGTACCAAATCAAACACACCAAAGTAGGGATTACTCCCTCCAACATCATTATTCACAATGTTAATCTCTTCAAAATAAAAGTAATGCATTTTTTCATTAAACATTACATTAATCATATCAAATATTTTCAGATCAACATCTATCTAATAATTTTTTTTATTGGTGACATTATCCATTGTATTCCCCATGATGTGTTCAATTCTTATAATTTTTCAAAAAAATTAAAATAAACATCCACCCATGATAACTTCTTTGAAAAACATATATTTTTTCACATTTTATTCATGAAAAACTAATAAAATTTCTTTGAAATCCACTGATAAAATCAATAAACAAATTAATCCTCTCAAAATATTCTTTATAAAATCTATCAAATAGATCAATCCAACTTGTATTTATACTTTTATATGTATAATAGATAATAATTGACATATGTGAACACTATTTTTTAAAATTGAGAGTTTGGTCAAAATAAATCAACTAAATATTTTTATAAATATATGTTTATAATTTCAAGGATTTAAAAATTTATTTATAAATATAAAACGAATGGATCTAACATTAAATTATTGGACTTTATAATTTTATAATCATTTTAAAATATAAGTCTAATAAATTAATATTGATTAATTAAATTGGATTAATTTTTAGAATTAATTTATAAATCTAATACTGAATGAACTCTAAATAAATAAATTTATTTTATAAATTTTTTATTATTTAAATTCTTTATAGTTAAAATATACAAAATATGACATCATGAAAGAAAAATATCAATGAATTTAATTGTATTCTAATGTTTTATCATTTTTTTAAGAGTCATTCATTATTCCAATAATAATGTGAGGCATGTGAGGTAACTACAAAACATAATAATAATTTCAAGTCATGAAAATATCAATGTAAATAAAATAGTATCAATTAATATTATATAGTAGCATGTGGTAGTAATGTTTAATAAAAAATGATTAAACATGACAAAAAATCATGATATCAATGTAAGACATTTACATATCATGATGTCATATAAACAAAATTTTGGTATAGTAGATATTTAAAATGATTCTCAAAAAATAACATAGATTAATTAATTATCGAGAAACACAGATATCTATGAATAAGATAAAAATATTATAAACAATGATGTTAATTAATTACATAATATTACATAAACTATTCAAAATTTAGTGTACATAAAACAATATATTACAAACTCTAATGGTAATTTGGTATAATTATTATCTATAAAAATGATAAAATTAGAAAAACCCTAATTAAGACTCACCTAAGGGGATATATTAGGAAACTCTAATTAGTGGTAGGGGCATGCAGTGACTGTGGTAGTCTGACCAGGGGTGATAGCGGCACAGGGGGTGGCATTCTAGTATGTGTTGAGGGAGAAGGAAGGTAAGGGGTCATGAAACTAGGGAAGAGGGGGTCTATAGGGTCATAATGGATTAGTGAATATTGATAGGGAATATCATAAATCTCCCCCATTAGGACCCCTCATAGCTCTGTATTGAAGAAAAGAATGATCCCTGAATCCCATCTCTAATAGGCCACTAATTGTATACTAGAACAAATTTTATAAAGCATACACATGGGAGGCATTACCCATATAAATAACAAACAAATAAAGAAAACACCAATAAAAAATATGATATAAAAATAAAATGGATATCCCATCATAAATGTGATTTCATTCATAGAAAATCCTACAAAATAAATACCTAAAGGGAAACTCCCAAGGTCGTGACTCTAACCATAACTCCAATCCATGAGCTGGTAATTTCTAGTAAAATCAATGAATCCCTCCCAAAAACATGAAAAATAGATTTATATATATAGGTTTGACCATACATGAATACTCAATAGGATCCTCTTCAGGACCTCTTATTAAATTTTAGAAGAAGCATACTAATACCTTAGGGAAAAAAACAGAACCAATATGCACTAATTCTAGGTCTTCTACCACCCAACCTCACCAAGGCTCACTCACCCAATATCACATTAAAGAGTAATAATATAGAAACAAAATTATATAGAAATAATGTACCTTGAAATCATTTCCCCACAAATTTATCACTCTCATACCCCAATAGCATACATATTTTAATTTTATCAATTATATATCCACATATCCATATAACCACATACCATATCGCAGTAATGACTATATCCATATTCTAACCACATATCATATAATACCGCATACCGCAACCACGTCTCATAACCGCACCACACATTATCATTATAGTAGGGTATCATGAGAATAAAGTACATTAACCAGGTTCCCTCATCCTTCTATACATGACCCCCACCATGTAACACATCCTCTATCACATAATCATCACTTTACATAATTTTCACTATAATTTCTAGCCGTTACATCCCATGCATCATAACTTTTTTCCATCACAATTGATATTATGATTGTAAGGGAGAGCAGTCAAAGAGGGACTAGTCATCCATTTATTCCCTCACCAACCTAGATGTTTAGGGAAAATACTCTGAATATAAAACCTTTGGGTGTTGAAAAGGTCATTAGACTCAAGTGGGTTGTATAATAAATCCCAAGGAAAACATAACATATTTTATAGCCACAACAAGCCCAACCTATGGGTTCATGTAAAACATCAGCACCAATACCCAACACCATAACTACATGACCACTACAACAACTAACAATTATTCCCAACTCTACTACACAACAAACCCCACATTTCACACAAAACAGCCTCCAAAACAATATTCATAATTTCTCATTAATCATATAGGTACCCATTTCCAGACATTCCATTTTACCAACCACATTACATTTATTATTTAATTATTTTCCATATTTAATATCAAACAATTCATTAGTTATCACCCATGGTTATATCAGTTCATAATTAATCATTCCAAATATTATTAGTCTATTAAAAACCCACCATTTTCAAATTCCAGAAAATTGCTTAATAAATTCTAACCCAATTATCTTACTATATTAAATATTTCCAACCACATTTCATGTCATGGAGAAAATATAACACATCCCCCACTATCCTCCATTAATAACAATATAAACCGCCACCTCTTCCTATGAAATCCATTACAAAATTATTTTAACACTCATTGCATAACCCATTCAAACATCCCAAAAATATTAATGACAACATAACACCAAGGCTACTCTAATCATAGAAACATAAAAAATCACACAAATAGAAAATAATGATAATTTCTATAAAAACACCTTAATAATTCTCTTTTTTTTAAAACATTCCTTCATATTAATTCAAATTCTTCTACATTTGCAACATCCCATAAATTTTAGATTCCAAAAAATAGATTTGTTGGGATCTTTGAATAGTTATCCTTTTATATGTGTGATTTCAATAGTTAGTGGTAGAAACCTGTACATATTTCACAATAGTAAATAAATATCATAGATGTAATAACAACCAAGAATTATGAAGACATATGAATAAAAATAATTAACAAAAAACTCATGCATTAAGCTTTTCCCCCTTAAATTTCAACAATCTAATTATTATCATTCTTAGGATAATTCACACCATTCACCTAGTGAAATTCAAAATCATGATAATTCCATAATTTACACCTAAATAAAATAGAAGTATCAAAATCCCCTACCATAACTAAAGAATCAATAACTACTGCATAAAAATAAAGAGAAAGATAAATGATTCCAAGACTAAAAGATTATAGGGTAACTTTAGTAACAAAAAGAACCATAAACCCTATCAAACTATGATCCAAAACCAAATCCAGTGATTTCCACAGCCTCTCTTAGAATAAAATATGAAGAGAACCTAAAAGAAAGGAATAATAGTCACATTAAACTGTTGGGTGGTTATTCTATCAAAACCAAGGACCCAAACTAATAGAATGATATTCATAGATCCCTAAGGATTGATATATGATCATCTAGAATGAAATTTAATCATAAAATGTTAAATAAAATCATAAGAATTACCTGAATTTAAAAATTATGGTATATGAATTGCGTGGTGATTCTTCTAGGTGTTTTTTCTTTTTAAATCCTTATAAAACCTCTTAATTTCTATTTGACTGAGCATGATGATTATCATAAAATATTAACATTAAAATTCATAAAAAATTATAGCAATGATCTTTTAGTGTGAATGAATTATTTTACTTATCAGGGTCTATGACTTACGATCAATAATCCTCCTATAAATCATAAAATATCATTGAGCCAGATCATGAATTATGATTTATATGGTCTCTATCAATCATAAAATATGACTCATGATATAATGAATAATTTAATTTCTATTTCATAGGAATTTGCAATTATGTATCAAATTTTTAAAATTTTTAGGGATTTATGATTGACAATGGAATTATCAATCATAAGATACAACATTGTCTCAATGAGAAAAATGAGGATTTTTTAATAAATGAAACTACTTTTATAGAGGAAAAAATTTACTTTTACATATGGGAAAATGACTCTATTACACTTCAATAAATGACTCTTACATATTAACATTTTACATTGATGTATTAAGGAAATAATTTTATATATTAAATTATTACTTTTACATATGGTGGGAATGACTCCTATATATGAAAAAATGGAAAAGGGATTTACTTTTATACATGGAATAGTGACTCTTAAATAAGGACATTCAACAGAGGGTTAGTTCTATGTATTAATGAAATGAAACTTACATATAAAATGAATGATCCTATATATTTAAAATTTTATAAAATCCTCATTATGTAAGGGTTGTTTTCAAAAAGGAAAGGTTAATATATTATGATCATTTTTTGGCAATAGAAATATGTAAGAGTCCCAATGGTGATATGTAAGGATCATTCTAGACTAATAAAAAAATAGAAACAGAGACCAAAAAATGTATGATTACCTAAAATCACAACTTAAAATCAACACTAACTTCCCCCAAATTCTAACTACTACCAAAAAACATCCTCAGACTTCCTCAAAACCCAAGAAACAATAACAAGTTCAGGAAAATCTAGTCCCTTACATCAGATACATCTTAAATGACTGTTTTACTTGAGAATCAAAACCGACCCAAAAATAATAATAACCAATGACCCCAAAACTCCATAATAGATACATCTCAAAAAAATAAAATTCCATTATCAAAGCATAATATAGAATAAAAAATAAATAATCTCAAAAAAATCAGAATCAATTCAAACATATCATCATCAAGAATAACAGGGTTTAAAAATGCATAGGGCACTAAGCATGTATCTATGAGTTACATTCTCACATACATTCCTCAAAGTCATCAAGCCTCTAAAAAACACAAAACATGTGAACGATGTACCTATGAAACACCTTCTCCCAAAGATCTTAAGTCTTAATAGGCCACTCCACATAAATTACATCATCCTCTACATCTAACTCTCCCCAACCAATGACATGGGATTTATCATAAAGATATAAATAAAATTATGATACAAGGAAAACATCATGGATCCTATCTATATGTAGAGATAGTGATAATTGGTATTCCACCTCATCAACACGCTATAACACCTCAAAAAGGATTAATGAACCAAGAAGAAATATTACCCCAGCAGCCAAACCTCCAAGGTCTATAATGAGGGAAAACTATTAGGAATATATTATCATAAACATTAAACTCTATATGACTTATATTATGATCATAATAATACTTATGATGGTTATATGACACATTAATCCACTCTAAAATCATCTGAACCTTCTCAATAGTGATCCACACTACATCGAGTCCAAGGACTACCAACTCCCCATCCTTGGTCTAGCATAATGGAGATTTGTATAAATTCCCATAAAATTCCTCAAACACATACATTAAAATGTAAGATTAATATTTATTATTATATTAAAACTCAACCAAGGTTAGGTGTTTCACTCACAACCCATAAAAATCTAAAACACGAGCACACAACATATCCACTTGCATATAGATGGTCTGCTCTATCTAACCATCTGTCTGATGGTGGAAGGAAGCTCTAAGGTATAGTTGAGATCCAAAAGTACATTGAATTACTACCTATACTCAGGAGGTAAAATGAGGGTCCCAATTATAGATGATGTCCTTTGGTACCCATGAATCTTCACTATCTCGTCTAATTTTGACATCACCAATACCTCTAAAGTAAATGATTCTATCCCTCTCTCACTCAAATTATATTCTTGATTTTCAAATAAATAATTTTATAGTTGACAAGGAATCGATAGATATAATTATTAAACAAAAATTTATTCAAGATACCTAAGTGGAACAAAAAATGAAATTTCAAAAATCACAACAGGAACAAATTCTTCACCAACCTGAAAAATAATATGGGGAGCATGAGGATTCACCTTGATCCCTACAAAGGAAAACCTCCAATCAATTGAAATTTCATCACTATATAATCTTCATTGAATGATAATGACACAACACCTCCAGCCATTAATATCAACTACATTATCTTTGACATCAAACAACATCACAAAGTCCTAGTAAATAGGAATCAGAGAACCCCACTGAACATCAACAGCCATACAAAAATAATAAACCTAACTAATACCAAAGATAAAAAACCATAATTAAACATTCAATAAAACATCACAAAGATGACTAAACCTGACCATAAATATCTCTACATGATGAATATGACACCACCACAATATGAGGAAAATTACCACAGTGAACCACCTCTGAAATAACCAAAGATCTTGAATTTAATTATCTACCTTCAAAACGCACCTCACATACAATCCCATCACCCATTGTATAGGTTCACTCCTCAAAATGATTCCAATACATAAAAAATCATCTCTAGAGAAAATACCAATGATTAAATCAAACGCAAAACTAACCAAAGAGTAGTTCAGAATGAAAGAACTAAAAATATACATAAGGAAAAAATAGGATCATAGGGGAATTACTGAAAGAAGAATTTATCATAGGATTCCAAATAAGGAATAGAGGGTGGAAATACTGAGTATGGTCCCATCACTAACACCTTATTCCATGGGAGTAGCCATCAATTTTCTCTAAATACAATGACACACTAAATCACAACCCTATCCAAAGAAAATTGGATCCTACGATAACTAAAAAATGAAAATTCTTCTTTAGGTTTGGATCCACCATGAAAATAACACAAGGGGATCTAAAATCTGGGAAACAAAACTAGAGGAAAGTATTATAAAACATAGCCAAGGAATAAAAAAGGGGGAGAAACCAATGGATAAGTTATAGAAAAGATTGGTAGGGTATAAAATTAGAGGAAGTTGGAAATAAATATCCCCATATACATCATCATTTGAGGAACCATATTAGTGAGTGATTTGAGAGGAATTTCCACTCAAATGCTCCAAACAACCCCAAACACTCAATTCTATAATAGCTAAGAAATAATATAAATTTTTTAACCAATCCTTGATCACCCAACTAGTATCTCCTCCTCCTTGTTCTCAAAGAATAATAGTGATGAAATACATTGAAATATCCTTACAATTACACGCAAGTATTTTTAGTGGTTGTAATAAACCACTTAGAACATGATTTTCTACCTTCACTTACTGCCAGACCAAACATCATGGCATAAACTCCATCACTAGCTACTTTATCCCTATCCACCATCACTGAATCCTTAAGGAATGATACATTTTGGATATTGTAGGATGCACTGATAAGTGTGATATATGAAACTCATGAAGAATATCCTCATTCATTTCCAATAGGATAAAAAATATACCTTAAAACAACACCTAATTTCAATTATCCTCCGACCATCCCTCAAGAGCATTACCATGAACGAGTCAATACTACATCACCTCTACCTATGAGTCTCACCACTAAGAATTCTCCATATTCTAGAAAAAATATAATTTCACTTTCATATTCTTAATACCCCTACCCTAGTATTCCAGAGCAGGTGGATACTATATTACATCGGTAACAGATCTTATCCCAAAAGACAAGATAATTTATTAGTCTTTCGAAACTAGATACATACCTGAATAACACATTACATTTGAAAACATAAAATAAAACATATTATTTTATTTTATAACACCATTATTTACTTTAGAAAATTTCTATATACTAATCATAATACACTTCTTTTCATTCTCGAGAAAGGAAACATAATAAAGAGGTGATCTCAAATTCTCAGTATATGAATGCATACATCAAAATATAAATAATTCGTGAATAATATGGAAGGAATAAATTATGATCAAATAATACCATATAAATAATCACAAAATCTTGAAAATTATCCTTGGAGATCATAAATATTAAATTAATCACACAAACATTAATAACTAATTCCATAACGATGGAATGTATAATGTGAAACATCTTAAACATACCTTTGCAGCCTCATGCCAAGATACATACATAAATGGGTAAGGCCTCATCCAATTACCCAACCTATTTATTCTCGTGAGATATACTGATTAATTAAGGTGATATGTAGTTTAAAGAACCACCCTTAACATAATAAGTACAATTCATTCATAATATGAATAAATAATAGAACTTAATCAGTATGCATTAAAAATCAATAATTGTCTATATTGGAATAACAAGAATACGAGATAAAAATAATTTTTCTAGTTAAACTGATCATACACCATCCAAAAAAAATATGACAGATGGTGTCATTAGATTATATCCTCAATAAATCATAATATTCATCAAAGGTTGTTTACATAGATGAAAATGGTTTAAAATATCACTAGAAAGTTTCTTGAGAAAAATACACTTTTTATATTAAAATAACTTATTAAAAATCATAAAATTTCTCAAATATTGTGGGAAAAAAGTTTATTCTAAATTAACATTTGAATATTATAAATTTAAATTAAAATAACTGGGTTTTCATGACTATGGGAAATTCCATTCAATTCATGTATGTTAAAATAAATAATCCTTTCACATTTTCGGTAAAATGGTCAAAAGTAACTCATTTTGAAAATAATAAGAATATTAATTTTAAACCATTTTTTAAAAAGTAACACATGGGAAAATTTTTATTTAAAAATCATTAGATAATATTAAAACTATTATTTAAAATATTTTAAGGAAAATATAGACATTAAATAAAAACATTCCTGACCAAGTATAAAAACAAAGTCGGTTTTCCTTAAAAACACTATTTTTATATCTTGGGTTCTTAAAGAGAAGAAAATGAAATGAAAACTTATAATTTACGTAAATAACCATTAGATAATAAAATTTATTTTCTTTATGATAAAAATATAAAATATTTCACCCAGTGGAGAATTAAATATAAACAATTTGAAATAATGATGATATTGTAAAATAAACCCTTACCTCATGTCTGACTTCCTTCGTATGTGTTCAAAAATTATATATAATAAATATAGATTTATTATACATATATCAAAGAAACATACTAATATGATTCACATCATAAATTATTTCTTATAATATTTTATCAACTATTTATTAACAATTCCTTATTAAAATCATTATTCTAGGTAATAACTGCTCTATTTTTCATGTATGTTCCGGTTTTGTTATTTTGGTACTTATACTTTGATAATGGTTACATCATATCAAAAAAAATTAATCATGGTATAAATATCTTATATATTAAATATATACATATATATATATATATAATCATCCATAAAAGGTAGTTATAGAAAAATGAATTACACCATTCCTCGAGATGGTAGGTCGCATGTACGCATGAACGTTGTTTTCACTTTTCAACATATGGAATGAAAGAAAGATAAATAATAATTCAACTTTATAAAATAATTATTATATCCTATATATCATATAATTTTATTAAATCTACCCTTATTACCATACATGTAAAGAATAAATGAAAAATAAATTGCATCACTTCATGGCGGTGGTAGTCTACACATACGCACAAGTGACGTTATCATTTTTAATTTGATGGAAAATAGGGAAGATAATGGTGGTTTAATAATAATAATAAAATTTATTTATATTTATGATACTTAATATATTATTTTATGATAAATAGAATATATTTATAGGTGGTAAAAGAAAAAGTAAAAAAAGGAAAGTGACTGGTTAAGGTGATTACCTCTTCTTTGAAAGAACTCCTATAAATCTCCTCTTAAGGAAATTAGAGATAGTATTTTGGGGAGAATAGAACATATAAAATATGTATAATGAGATTTTTGAGGGTATTTTTTAGGTTTTGGACGAGATATATGGGTTACAGTGGTGTGAGATAAAGAGAGAAAGGGATCCCTTTTATAAGGAAGGGAAGGACACACTTGGAATTACAGAAAATATTATAATATAACTAAGTCATTCTCAAGAAAAATGATTCCAAATAGCCATATAATAGAATAAAATAAGTATAAGGTCTAAAAATAATCATTATATGAAACTTTATAGGTTTTTGTATCATTTTAAACATTATCATTTGGTTTAACCTCTTAGTTAACTAATTTTAATCTCAACCACGGTAATGACTTTTTAAATATTAAAGGGTTATAATTTTACTTATAAGGTGATAATTGTATCATAAATGGTCAAAGGATAAAATTTTAGACCATATATTATCCCCTTGTACTATTTAAATATTTTATGATTTTTAAATAATTTAATAAAATATTATTTTCATATAATTTCATTAATGTCATTTTTGACACTACTCATTTAATTTTACTTCAAATGTATCAGGAAAAAGATGAAATTTGAATATAAACATTTCATACATATATAATATGTTATATTTTTTTAAAAAAATTATGGAACACAATAATTCTTCCAAATTATATTACTTTTAATATTTTTTAATTCATTTATTTTATTTTTTTCTATTAATTGAATTAATATTGTGTCGGTGTTGCATAAGCACTTAAGGTAATTATTAAATAACTAAAAATTAAAACAAATTACCATGATAAAAAAATATTTGTATTTAAAATGAACATTTATAACTGAAAATAACTACTTTTTCCTTATAGAAAAATATTAGAGATATTAAAGTCAAGAGTGTAACATTTTGTTTTTATTCCTTTCTATAAATAATATAAAGGTCATAATAAAATAAAAATGAGACAATATTTCTATATATTCAATACTTGTATGATCGTGGTGGATATCCACTAATAAAATAGGATAAAGTGAAGTTTTTTATAAATTTTAAAGGCTTTCCCCATAGTTTTAATCTTATTTTACTCGTTTTAACCCTTATTGAGGAGATGAATATTTACCAAGGTCACTATTTATAATGAAAAACATAAAAGGAAAATATTTACCAAATTTGATACTCATTATTACAAATATGGAATTTATTTTTCAATATTCAAATTTTATATGTGGTGAAAAATATTTTTAAAATAAGTTCATAAAACGCGATGAAAACCATTTTCAAAAAGTACATTTTTATGTATAAAACTAGATTTATTCTTATCTCATGCCTAATAAAATCATTAGATTAATGTTAGAAAATTTTATTTAATATAATATATATATCATTAAAATAATTCACTAATAATGATTAATTTAATTTATTAAGATAAAAAACACATTATATGCATAATAATAACTTTTCAGAAAAATATCTCTTTTACTTTCAAATGATTTTTATTTTCATTTATAACCAATTGATAACCAATAAATTCATTTTGAAAAATGTGTAAACCATAAATTTTTCATAATTTATTTAGTCATATTCATATCCACCAATCCAACGTCTAGGTGATAACAACCACATTAAATAATAATATTTCAACAGTATGTCATGGTTCATTTAAATTTTATGTTGCATATAAAAAAAGATATAAAATAAATAAAATTTATTTATAGAACTATATCATAAAATATTATGTTGTTATATTCTACCCCATTAAAATGAATTTCACCCTCAAAATTTTGTCACTCTAATACGAATAACTAAGAATACTTCTACCTCATCACATCCTCAGATTCTCATGTAGCTTCCTCAAATTTATGGTTTCACCACAAAACTTTGACTAGGTGAGTGGTATTGACTCATAACACATTCTCCATATGCTCTAAAATATACAATGTTTGTTCCACATAAGAGAGATATCGGTCTAGTTGTATGAACTCTGAGTTCAATACATGTGAAGAATCATGTATGTACTTTCTCAAGAGAGATACATGGAACACATAGTGAACTTGAGAGAGATTTGGTGGAAGTACCATGTGATAATATACCATCCCAATATTATTAATAATATTTAAGGGGTCAATATACATAGGGATAAGCTTTCCATTCTTTCTAAATCTCATCACCTTCTTCCATGTATAAATTTGTAGAAATACCTTCTCACCAAATTTAAACTCTAGATCTCATCAATTATTGTAGGTGTAACATTTTTGTCAACTATGAGCTTTATTTATGTTCTTTAGCCTTCTATAAAAAAAATTCAGCTATATCAAGTCTCAATCAATATATTTCTCTAACTTCATTCTATCACATTAGAGTTCTAAACTTCTTTATATATGTGGATTCATTAGGATCCTTCTGCATACTTGAGTGAAATCTATTATTGTAATAAAAATCCAAAAAAGGAAGTTGTTGATACTAGACACCATTTAAATACATATAGAAATATATCCACATGTATTCTAGAGTTTTAATGGTCCTATTAGAGTAAGCATCTATTTTAGGATGATAAGCAATGTTGAAACTCAACATTGTATCCAGATCTTGTTGAATACTTTTCCAAAACATTGAGGTAAACCTTAGATCCTAATTAGATACAATTGAATGTGGTACTTCATTCAACCTTACAACTTCCTTAATGTATATTTTTTAAGGCTGATCAAGAGATGAATATTTGTTGATATCAATTTGGTATGATGACTTCATAATGCTGTTGTCTATAACCAAAACAGCATTATGACCTTTTGACATTTTGTGGAGTCTGATAACAAAATTCATGGGGATGTTTACCCATTTCCATTTTGTTATGGGTAATGGTTACAACATCCCCATAGATTTTAGTCTATCATACTTAAATTATTGACATACTAGCAACTGAAATACATACTCTTTAGTATCACTTTTCATATTATCCCACTGTAAATACTCATTCATATCTCTAAACATATTTGTACTTTGAGAATGAATAGATAATTATGAACTATGAGATCCATATAATATATCCTTCTTAAATTATGGTATTCATGGGACACATGCTTGATTCATAAACCTTATCATTCTAGAATGATCATGGTTAAACCCTGGAAAATTCCACACCTTCTTTTATAATTCCACATATTCATTTTATGCTTTATTAATCCTATAATGGACATATGGTTGAATATTCATCTGATAAAGTTAACACATGTCCCCTTTCCTCATAATTTCATGATCAATCTTTTGAAATTCCATAAATATTTCATTTATTTTAATTCGAATCATGGTCAAACTAGCACATTCATTCCAACTCAAAAAATTAGCCACCTTGTTTTCCTTCTCATGGTAGTAGTATATTAAGAAATCACAATTTTTGATCAATTGTAATCATCTTATTTGGTTAATATTTAACTCCTTATATGTAAATAAATACTTAAATCTTTTTTTATTATCATATATATCACATATTTCACCATACAGATAATGCCTCCAAATGTTCTATGAAAATTTTACCACTGCCAACTCTAAATCATGAGTTGGCTAATTTTTCTCATGAATTTTTAATTGGAGAGAAGAATATTCTATCATCATGTCATTATACAGGATGACGCATCCCAATACTTTCTTTGATGCATCACTATAGGTAAAAACCCTTCTCTATTGTAGGGTAGTGTAAGCCTAGGTGCACTGAACAACATTCTCTTTGGTTATTTGAATCCCTATTCACATTCATCTATCTATAATAACATAAACATATTTGAATTCAACTTGGTTAGTGAATTATATATTCATGATAAATATTTCACAAATTATCGATAGTATCCATCCATCCCAAGGAAACTATGGATCTCAGTTACCATGGTTGGTCTAGGCCATTTCTCAATAACTTATATCTTTGAAGGATCCACTGATATACCCTAACATGGGATTATATAACCCAAGAATGAAATTTTTTTAATCAAACATTCACACCTGGTAAATTTAGCAGACAACTTATCCTTCCTCTGGGTGTTCAGTACAATTATCAAAAAAAAATCATAGTATTCCTTACTCTTTTAATATATAAGAATATAATCTATAAATATTACTAAAAACTGATCAAGGTAATCTCTAAATATTATATTCATTAAATTCATGAAGATAATAGGAGAATTAGTAAGTCAAATTGGAATTACTATTAATTCATAGTGACCATACCTCTTATAGAAAGATATCCTGGGTATATCCTCCTTTTTTATCCTTAGCTGATGATATCCATATTGAAGATAAATCTTGGAAAAATATTTATATCCTCATAATTGATCAAATATATCATTGATATAGGGTATATGATACTTATTCTTGATATTGATCTTATTAAGTTACAAATAATCAATGCAAGGATGTATTGAACTATCTTTCTTCTAAATTAAAAGAACAAGTACACCCCATAGTGAAGAACTAAGCTGAATGAATCCTTTATATAAATTCTTTTATATTTTTTTCTTAAATTCCGACAACTCAATTAGGGATATTCTATATGGATTCTTTGAAATAGGCATATCACTAAGTATGAGATCTATTGAAAAATCAACTTCACAATTTAGGGGAAGACTAGGAAATTACTCAAGAAATACATCATCATATTTCTAAAAAATAGACACATTTTCAATGTTGAGTTTCTACTCAACCATTTGAGATAAATATCCCTCATGAATAAGTAGAAAAACCCATATTATTGAAGTAATTTCCACTAAATTTTCATGTTCATCCTCATATTTAAATATGATTTTTGGTTGATTCAAGATATAAAATGTAACTTATCTTCCCTAATAATTGATATGGGTTCTATACTGAGTGATCCAATATATACCCAAAATTACATCAAATTCAACTAGAGGAAGAATAACAAGATTCTTAGGAAGATCATTCCCACAAACTTCTATCAAAGAGGAGTTATAGACTTGAGATGTGTTCATCCTATCATTATGAGTTTTTACAACCAACTAAATATCTAATGGTTGAGGTGGTGATGTGATTCCAAAATAAAATTCTTCATATATAACACTACTACAAAATAGGCCATTAATAGCACTAGAATAGTCCTTTATTAGTACTAAAAAGCACTGACTATCAGAGCATAGTTAAAATACCTATGATTTTATGAGCACTAGAAAACCACTGATAAATGGGTCCTTTATCAACACTAAAAAGTAATTGATAAAACACCCTTTTGTCAACAATTTTTAGCACTATTAAACAACCTTTTTAATAGTGTTTTTTTATCATTGTTAAAGGACCCCTTTAACAGCACTTTTTCTAGCACTGATAATGGTCCCCATTATCAGTGCTAAAATAATCATTATTAAAGGGGGTAAAATTATATTTTTTTTAGACATCTATGAACCTAACCCCTTAATCAGTTCTTCCACGACCCCTTTAATAGTGCTCCCTCCCCTTATCATCACCTTTCACCACGCCACCCCTTTATTTTCACTTTTTGAATTTCCAACCTCTTGCGCCCACTTGGATTCGAACCTTAAACCTCGCCTTTGAAGATGGAATTCTTTACCACTCCACCATGTTTTTTGTTTCCTATTTAATGATATTTCTATTTATTTATATATATATATACAAATATAGTTTTCTGTCATATATTTATAGAGATATTTTTAAATACATTTATAAAATATATGCGTGTGTGTGTGATATATATATACATATATTTATTTAAATATATTGTATATTATATTCATTTACATATACTATAATATAATATATATATATATATATATGATTATTAATACACAAATATATGTATATATAAACATTATATATTTTTTTATAATGTAAAAAATGGTTAATTAATGTTTTAAATTAATTTTTAAAATATGTATTTATTTAAATATATACATGTATATTTATTAATTATTGACATAGGCATGTTTATATATAAACATTATTTTTATAGATATATATATACATATGAATGCATTTTTATAAGGTAAATAAAATGGATAATTTTTTACTTAAAATTAAATGAATAATAAATATTTTTTTATATATTTAAAAATATATTTCTATATTAATATGTTGATCTATATATTCATACAAGTGATTTATTATTTGTAAATAGAATAAAATATGCATATATTTAATTATTAATAAAACTACATTATGAAAAATGATAAAATTTCAAAACCATAATATCAATATGAATATAATCCCTAGGAATAAATTCATTTCTCACTAAAAATGGAAAAAATACCCCCTTAAATGATGCTAAAATTCCATAAAATGTTAAAAAAATTGGGTAACCCAACTAAAAACTCATTTTTGGAGGCCTTTTAAGCCTCTTTATACCACTAAAAAATAGTGACCTAGGTCTCTCTAATTAAAATGGTGTAAATATCATCATAGGCATCGATTTGATATGTGGTAGAGCCCAAATGGACACATGGATTAAAATTTATGGTTATTTAAAGTTTTAGTTTAGTTTTCATCTTGTTTTAGATCTTTTATTTTTATTTTTATTTTTATTTTTTTGATTTTTTATCTTTGAATTGTTATTAAATGACTATTACTCGATAATAATTATCAAATTATTAATTAAATATATAAACTATTTTCACTAAATATCTTAGATCTAAGGGTAAATTCTTATTTAGTATTATCTAAAACATATTTAAAATATATATATTATATTTATATTAATACAAATATATTTATATATTAATATATTATTTTTAATGAAATATAATTGTTTTTTTTAATATTCCCTTTATCAGCACTTTTTTACTATTGCTTATAAAGGGACCCCTTTATTGGTGTTTTTTTACTAGAACTGTTAAAGGTTGGGCCTTTATCAGTGCTTTTTTACAAGCACTAATAAATAGCCCCTTTTAACACTGCTTTTTTAGTGCTGTAAAATGTCTCCTTTAACAGTGCTAAAAAAGCACTGTTAAAGACCCCCTCTAATAGTTCATTTTTGAGCACTAACAAAGGGGGTCTTTAATAGAACTTTTATCAACTTATGTTAATTCCCTAGAACTATATGATCCTAGTTTTTTAGTAGTGGGTAGAACCAGAATCAAATAAAACATTTTCAATCCTGGAGTGGATGATAAATTTACCTTTCACCATATCACTAGGGACTTCCATTCCATCTATACTAATTTCATAAGATTATCCTTATCCCATTGTCTTATTATATGGTAAGTTCCCTTAAAGTTATGAGCATTATATAGAATAGTTCCCCATCTCCTTACAGTTAAATCATTTTACTTTGATGGATTCTCCCTTATCCTTCTATTCATGAGCATGATGGAATTTTTCTCCACACTTGAAGCAAACTCATTTTCATTTTAAGAATGTACCAAGGTGTTTCCTTCCATAGGTATCACATGTTAGAAAATTAAACTTTATCTTATTCCCATTATATATTTTTTCTCTATCATCCTATTCTTCTCTTTATTTCTATAAAATTCATAAGACTTGGATAATTATTTCTCTATCTCGATATAACATGATATTATATCCTCATATGATGAGAATTTTTGGGATATTGGTGACCTTCAAAGTATTTTCTTCATACCATCAATGAAATGGTCAATATTTCTCTTTAGATTATGTAAGTAATCTGCAACTTGTCTTTCTAACCATGTAAAGTTATCTTCCTAATCAGAAACATTTTCCTCTTCATTTTCTCATAGAACTGGGAATTTTCTTTCCATATCCACTCATTATTTACATAGAAAATATTTTTCTAATAAAAGTACATTAAAATCATTCCACTCCATACTTGTTATTTACTTTCGACCTTCATTGATCCGCATCCCCCATGAGATGACGAACTATCATGAAAATATTCTCCCTTTCATTGCCTACTAAAGTGAGAAATGTCTTTTCTAAGTAACTTATCCCTTTATCAACTATAAATGGATTTTTGGTTCTATTCAATGATAGAGGTTTTTATCACATGAAGTGGTATTACATTATTATAATGTATTGCGGATTAGAATGCTTCTTCATTCAAGCATGGTTATTGTTCATAACCCAAGTCATCTAGCCCAATATAGTTATAATTTTTCCAATTCTAACTCTATATTCATTGTCCTTCCCAAGAGGGTAATCCCCACATATATTACATGCATTGATATGGTTTTTATTCCATCTTCTGGGTTCCATTTCTAAAAAATGGAATGCACTAGATTATATCATAACATTATGAATCATAATGTATAATTTTATAACTAGTGAAACGCTTAACATACATTTAAAATTAGTTATATCTAGTATCAAAATCATTAACATGGTTTCATTGAGAATATTCTTAAATCATAAAAAAAATACTTTTAAAATATTTTATAATGGTTTGTAGAGAAAATGTGATTTAACCCTAGCATATCCATAAAGAGTGTCAAACTAGGTGTGTAGTAAGGGAACACTCACAGTGTACCAGAATAATGGTCGAGGTATACTCAACCATCTCTTTTTAGGGTTATTACCGCTAGATGCAAATTTACCAAAACTGCATCCACATGTAGTACCTAGGAAGAGATTTATTGTTAGAAAACCCACATAATATCTACCTTATCAAAACTTTAGGATGTTATCCTATACTTATACTTATCCTCAAAGACTTCAATAGGTTTTTTTCCCTAATATATGTTTTCATAAATCTAGTTCCCAAGGTTTTAACTAAACTTCAACTAATACCAAATATAAATACCTTTATCCAAGTATCCCATATTCAATGGTTACATTATTACATTGTTACTAAACACAAGTGATCACATCTCAAAAGACCAAATAGATTAGTAGTCTTAGGAAACTAGATACATACTCAAATATCACATTAAATTTCAAAAAATAAAATACAACACAGTATTATCTTTGATAACACCGTTATTACCTATAGAATATCTATACATATCAATCATAATAAACTTCCTATAATCATGGGGAAAGGAAACATAAGAAATGGGTGAGCTCATATTCTTTGTAAGGGAATGCATACAGCATAAAATAAATAATTCATGAATAATATGGAAGGAATAAATTATGATCAAATAATGTTATATAAATAATCACATGAGATTTAAACATATCCAAGGATATCATAACTAATAAAATATTCACATGGATAATAATAACTAATTTTATAATAATGGAATGTATAATTTTGGACATCATAAACATATTGTCAAGGCCTCATGCCGAGAAATATATATAAATGGGTAAGGCCTTAGCCAAATACCCAACCTATTTTGTCTCATGAGATCTGTTGATGCATCGAGGGTATATGAAATTATTTTCCCCACCTTTCACATAATAATTCCAATTAATTAATTATATGAATAAATAATAAAACTTAATAAACATGCCTTAAAATCAATAACAACCTATATTGGAAGAACTAGCATACATAATAGAAAGAATTTTCATAATAAAAATGATAATACACCATTCAGAGAAATATATTGGATGGTATCACTAGATTATATCCTCAATAAATCAAAATATTCATCAAAGGATATTGACATAGATGAAAATACTTTAAAATATCACTGGAATGTTTTTGGAGGAAAATACCCTTTTCATATTTAAATCTCTTATTTAAATTTAAAAAAATTATAAATATTAAGGAAAAAAATTATTCAAAAATAACCTTCAAAATTTTTAAACGAAATCTCAAATAACCAAGCATGTATGATGGTGGTAAATTCTATTCATGTCGTATATGTTAAAACAAATATTCCTTTCACATTTTCAGTAAAATGGCCAAAAGTACATCATTTGGAAAATGGAAAGAAGATTCAATTTATAAAATATAAAAAGTAAAAAATTGTTAAAAAGTCTTTAATAAATAATTATATAATATTAAAAACATTCTTTAAAATATTGTAAATAAAATACGGGCATAGGAGAAAAATATTCTCGATCGAGTAAAAAAATGTTGGTTTTCCTTAAAACTGTATTTTAGTATCTTGAGTACTTAAAGTGAGTAAAATGAAGGAAAAAATTTTAATTTTTATAAATAATCAAAGGAGAATAAAATATAGTGGGTTTAAGATAGAAATAGAAAATATTTCCCCCCACTAGATACCTAAATATAAACAACCTCGAATAATAATGAGATTGTGAAATAAACCCTTATCTCAAGTCTGACATCCTTCATATGTGTTCGAACCTACTATATAATAAATATATATTTATTATAAATATATTATATAACCATAATAATATATATAATACCATAAATTATTTACATACAACATTTATTACCCATTTATTAACAATTCCTTATTAAAATCACTCTTTTGGGTGATAACTATTTCGATTTTCATGTTTGTTATTGTTTGGTAGTTTTTATCCTTATACCTTGATCATGGTTCCATCATCTAAAAAATATAAATCATGATTTAAATATCATATGTTTTCAATATATATATATATATAATCACCCATAAAATGTAGAGATAAAAAATGAATTAAACCATTCTTGGAGATGGTAGGTTATACGTACGCATGAACATTATTTTCACTTTTTGACTTATGAAAATAAAGAAAGGTAAATAATAATTGATCATTAAAAAATTACTATCATATAATATATTTCATATATATTTATTAAATATACCATTATTACTATCCATATAAATTGAAAATGAAAAATTAATCACATCGCTTCGTGGTGGTGGTAGCTCACACGTATTCATAAGTGACATTATTTTTTTTCATTTGATGAGAAATATGGTGGGTAATGGTAGTTTCATAATCATAAAAATTTTAAATATATTTTGGATACTTTATTTATTATATTATGGTGAATAAAAAATATTTATAAGTGGTAAAAAAGTAAAAATAAAGTGATAGGTTAAGGTGATTACCCCTTCTTTAAAAGAACTCTTTTAGATATCATCTTAAGGACACTAAGGTTGGTCTTTTGGGAAGACCATAAACTATAGAACATGTATAATGGTGTTTAGGATGGATTTTTTTAGTTTTTCATTGATATAGATGTCTCAAAGTGGTGTGAATAAAATAGAGAAGGGGTTCCTTTTTATAAGGAAGGGAAAGGACGCCCTTAGAATTACTAAAAATATTAAAATATAAATAAGTAAATCTCAAGAAAAATTCTTCCAAATGCATTGAAATTCAACAAGTTTCTCACATATGATAATGATATATAATTATCCCCCTATTATATGAAACTCCTCAACTTGTTAATACCATAGGTTACACCCAAAATTTTGGGTTTTCCCCTACATTAATCCTATATATGCAACTGTAGGTTTGAGAAATCTCTCCAGTTCAAACACATGTTTTTATTATAGAATCATTCATTAATATTTTCAGTGAGTGGGACTAACACTTAGAAAGTTCCATCAACAAAACCTATAATCCTACTAAGTTGATTATTAGTGTAGTTAATAAGATATAAAGTTAATAACACCATCTTTTTTCATTGCACTCACTTACTTCGATACATCTCTATCAGCCAAAGAACTTCAGATTATTTCAAGGAATTATACCAGATTTGTTCTTCATTTTAAGACACAAAGATAATACCAATTGTTTAAACTAATACCAACTATCAAAGATTCTAGAATTATTGATGATAACATTTGTTAAATCTTTTTGATTCCAAATTTTGAAATTATGGCTTGTTTTTTAAGCTTTTTAGATCACTTCCTAAACTATGTTTGGAAATTGATTTATTCTCTAATCTAAATGATGTACTTTCCTGTTTTTTGGGAAACAATCTTTAAAATTTTCATTTAGAAACTCCTCATAACTTTCTAATATTTTTTATTAATATAGAACTAAAATTCATCATGAGAGTTATCCATCCATAGAATCCTCTGATATCCTGAGAATAGTCAGATGATATCACATGTTAGATCCAAAAAATACAACATGGCATATCATTTTGTTGCTTCTTCCCCATTTTTCTATATTCAAGATCTGATGTCTAAGATATCAAGTTATCTTGACATAAATTCTTAATAGATCTTGATAATACTTAACATCAATTGAAATATCATCATTCAACTCCTAAATCTAACCATTGCAACTCCTCATTACTTCTCTAATTCTTCATTTGTTCCCATTCATTGTGATTCTAGATACATCAAAATTTCTACTTGTAATAATTTGAGTTATTTGGAACTATGGAGGACATCACAACATCACTTTTCATCTTTTGATACAAATTTCCCATAGATCATACCTCTTCTAAAACTTGAACACTTAAATAGTAATTAATAGAATTTAAACACATAAAAAGAGGGGATATTTAACTTCCTCAAGTTAAGGAATGAAGATGGTCTTGGTATACCAACCCTTCACTATCATTCATTCCTTTTCATCTTTTTAGATTCGATGAAAGTAATTTCATTGCCTCATCAACCTCTTCTTCTTCCTAATCATTCTTCATGGTCATCTTCTTCAATTCCATACAAGTGGATCTCCATTTAGTGATTCCACTTACACAAACGTTATTTGGGATTTTTTATTTGGACTTACCATTTATTGGTGTGAAAATATCCTTTTCTTTATCATTTAACTCAAAAACACTTCTTCCTTGGATACTCTTACTAACAATGGCCTCCTCACACATTACTGATCATATCCTACTTCTCCACTTATTCTTTTAGATCTATTTAATAGACTTTATTTTAGAGAAAATAATATTTATATTAGTCATAGGAATGGAGGAATTCCTTATGAAACTTTTTGTTACTCTCTTGCTATATTTTTTAGCCGATTGACTATAGTTAACAAATATAAAGCATATCCCATTAAAAATATGCCTCATATAGTTGAAAATTGGTTATGATGTTGTTGCAGTATATTTACTTATACCTTTCAGCCCTTGGCCTTCCAGGTAGACACTCATGGTATGCCCCATGATTCCATAGTAGTAGCACATAGTGGCTACCTTCCTCTGAGAATCATCACTTTTAGGTTTGTAAATATTATTCCAATAACTTGCTGACTCTAGATTTCCACATTTTTGGAATCCAAATGTTGATTCTCCCATGGTAGAGATATTATTTTTCTCATTTAAGGTTTTCATCCTTACTTTGAGCTCCTTGATCTTAATATCCTTCTCTTTCAGTTGGGAAGCCATATTTATCAAACTTGAGATTGATTATTTTCTAGATTTTATCCCCTGTTTCAGTTGTGTTTTGAGAGGGATAATTCTAACATTCAACTCCTTCTCTGTAGCCATCTAATTTTTCCACTTCATGTGAAAGTTCATCAAGTAAGTCACTTTGACTCTTTATCTTTTCACCCATCTTTACAATGTCATCATTCTAGACCACCTTCACTTACCTCATCCTTTGGTTCTCCTCAACCAACTCTATCATGTTTGCAACTAATTCATCATTATTTCCCTTATTTTTTGAACCTTATCTGATTATAGGATATTATCTTTGGTATTTATTTACACTATTTCAATTTAGAAGAAATATCCTCAAATTACTTAACATGGGTATCATTTTTATCACTCAAATTTATGGCCACATAAATTAGTATTTTATTAAGGATTTTTAATTTTTTAACTTCAAGTTTAAGTGATTCAATAAGGATCCATTGAGATTAATTATTCTTTCTCAGCTCCATTTTTTCTTCCTTCATCCCCTGATCAAGACTCTATTATATGTGGATAGCTTATACCTTTAAATATCTTCATATCTCATCATCATCAATAGTTTTGACATCTATTTGCATATTGGAATCCTCGAATAGTCATGTAGCATAAATGTATGAATAAGTAAATGAAAAATCATATTCATCCATACCTTTAGTTTATGAGGTGATTGGATCCTTTATCTTTATCACACACTTCTCAAATATTGTTCCATTATATGGAATTACTTTAGACTTATTTTTCTTCTTCAAATTATTTATATTTCCCATGTCGTATGGATAGAATAGATTTAAACTTTAAAAACTTATTGGATTAATTAAAATCAAAACAAATCCAAAATGATAAATTTATGATCTAATACCAATTGTTGGACCCAGAAGGGGCTTTAGTGAGAGATGCCTTGATAGGGGTGAATCAAGGCATGTAACATATTCATATTTTCCCACATAAATTTGAAACTCTCACTACCCTAACTGGTCTTGAACTCACTTATTTGTAGGTCCACTCTTATGTGCACCTGTTATGTGATGATCTGGTTAATTGGTTTTCTTATATTGTCCTTAATCAGATAAGATCGATGATCAATTAATCCATAAGAACATACTATAGTTTTTTTGAATATTGGACAATAAAGTACACAAGACATAATAAATTTACTTAGTTCATCTACACTAGGCTATATCTAAGAATCACACACTGAAATTTGTTTGATGTGTAAAAATCCACTAATCATCAATATTCCTATGGATAAAATGTTTTGGTTGTGGTCACTCGATGTCAGGATCACTGTATTTACAATATTTAAAGTCATATCACTACTACCCAAGGGTCACTCACTCTATATTATCTTTTTTCTCACTACTTCTGGATGGAATAATTTTTTTCTCATGGGAAAATGCACAAATTCACTATCTCATTGATGTTACACTAATTAGTGATCGTTGATCTTCACACTTATCTTCTAAAAATTGGTTTTGAACATCACCATTGCAGAAACTTCACTTTCCATATTTAACTAGTCTTCATGGAATATTGACTTCCTTTGACAAGGTCATCAATGATTGTCAATCACTTTTTGTAATGTTCATCTTATGTGAATTCCCAATACAAACATTCATGAAACACTACACTTTCGGGAAACTTTATGATTATTCATGAAACATTGTGATTTTTTAAAACTAATGACCTTTTGAAAAACTTGTTTTGTGTCGTGAAACTATAAAATTTTGCGAAACAAGCAATCTTTGGTGAAACTCACTTGGTCAAAATAACACAAGTTTTTTTATCGCATAAGTCATGTCAGCTTTAATGATTCATGCAAGAAATACTTTCATGAAACTCCTTCAAGAATTTGGAGCCTTTGAATATTCAACGATTTAGGATTCATAAAATGAGGCTAGTAGCAGCCTATTTATAATTTTCTCCACCACTTTTTGAAACATTCTCTCTCACTGTTATCAATTGTTAAACTGTACATGTTATTCATGAAACTTTCAACCCTTTAAGAACTTTCATGCATATATTCTATTTGAATAAGCTTCCACAAAATATGGCCTCTTCACATAACTTTTCACCTTCATGAAACTTACCACCTTCATGAAACTTTCTTTCATGAACAATCCAATATTTCATGAATTTCATGCCTTTTCCATCTTTTGATAAGGAAGCATCAAAACTTCACTTGAATGAAAAATTTTATGTCTTTATTTAAACTTTTCACTTGCAATAAAACCTTTCTTTTTTCATATTTTCTTGATATGGATTGGAATCACCATTTTTGTGTAACTTATAATTTTCATGATCCTTCTTTCTTTACTCCATTTCCCTATACTAAATTCCCACAGACACTCAATCACTTCTAGAACCATTTATTTATGAATACATAAAGTTCTTCCAAGTCTTGGAACTTCTCCATGAACTTTGCATGATACATCTCAAAATCCCTATTAGGATGCTTCTCTTTCTTTGATAGCTTCAACCTGTCTCTTAGTATTATCATGATTGAAATTTTGGTCTCGCACATTTCTTCATGAAATCTACCACTATACCTTTACTAAAAACACCATATTCATATGAAATTGTTGACATGGTGAATAGTAAATCCAATGTTATCCACCTCACCATGTAAATTCAAACATCGCAAGCAACACACCAACTCACCAAAGATTTAAAGCATAAGGGTTTACAATGAATCCAACACACAACATAGGGAAGCACAAATTCTTATCAGTGTCCAATAAATTCCATGACATTGGTTGGTTTATTATTAACCAAAAAAGAGTTATGTTTCTTTAAAAGTATGAAAAAATAGAATTCTATCTTATGAAAACATAATTAAAAGTAAAATATAAAAACTATTTTTATTAGAATAAAATCTTACTTAAGTTTCAAAATGTTATCCATGGGTTTTCTAAATTCATTATAGTATTTTTAAATGAATAATTTCAATACTTATAAAAATATTCATGAAAAATGTTTTATAAAATTTTAATTCATTATTAGACTGTGATAAACTCAAAAAAATTATAGTATTAATAAAAACTATATTTTTCACTATTAACCTAAAATCACTCTTTTTAGAAAAATCTCAAAAAATTTACCAAATCTAGTTTTTACTTGATGAATTAAAAAAATTATCGCATTCCATAAAATTAAAATTTATAAATTTATAAATTTTTCTTTTAAATGAAAATATAAAATATAAATAAAAACTATTTTTATATAAAAATTAACTTTTAAACTTTAAATGTTCTTGATATTATTTTATATCAATTGTGTGTTAATATATTAGTTTGAAATATTATTTATTATCAAAATCATCTTTGAAAAGTGATCGATTTAATTTATTAGGTGAAATACACATCACTTTAAAAATAGTTCTTTGAAAAATGTTTCCTTTTAACATTTAATAGTTTTAATCGCATTTTATTTTTTTCTAAACCCTAAATTTAATCAATACATTAATCATTATTTAAACATTATAATAATATCTAAAGAATTAAAATAAATATTTTTATAATAAATAAATATATTTTCTTTAATTACTTGAGTCTTTATTGTTATTATAATTTTCTTATTAATGTTCACATCATATTTCATTATTTTAATAAGGTATGTCCCAATCCGTTTTAGTCTAGTGTTGTGTTTGGTGAAAGCTATCGAACACATTTGATTTATTTACAGGAAAGATATATAGTAAAATTTTGGGGTGTTATAGTCTTCCTCCAAGAATCATCCTCCTCATTCAGGTCAACCCTCCTATGGTCAACTAGATCATCCTGTCGCACTGCACCTAACTAAGCCACATGTGGATGATGGATTGGAGCCATATCTACAAACAAGAAGGGAAAATTCAAAGCCCAGTATCATGGAATTTATTAAATATCGTTTAATCAAATCCATTTTTAACATCCCCCAAAATTACCCCAATTCAAACAAAAACATAAACAAGTATGATGTGTTCACCTCTCATAATTATGTACCCCATAATCAACATTATCACACCAAGGGTGTTCGATAATATTTGGTCATTGTATATCTGGTCGTAGGGGGACATTATCACTTGTTTCCTAGATGATCTCCCTTGATACATCATGCACTGGGTTCGGCTAACATTGGTTACCTACCAAACCCATGTAATCCTCACATCCACCTTACTTCAATATTCATCCTAACTCTTGTTCATAGATTTGATTCCACGTTTTCATGACATGACCCCACTAGAAACCCCTCTAGGTCCTATAGTGAAGATGAGAGTGACCCCTAAATCCCACCTACAATAAGCTACAAGTTGAAGACTCACACCGAGGGTATAAAACATAAAAATGGGAGGTATTTCCCCCATAAATCCCATGAACATATAAAGAAAACCACCAATAAACAACATAATATAAAAATAAAACTGATATCCCATAATGTGTTTAATTTCATACAGAGCAAAGTATCCAAAATAAATATAATAAAGGAAAATTCCAAGGTAGAAAATCCAATCACAGCTTCATGTTGTGAGCTAGTAATGTCCATCTCGATCACCAAATCCCTCCTAGAAACCTAATATATATATATATATATATATACATGATCATATATGTATACTCGGTAGGATCCTCTTTAAGACCATTCATAAAAATTTGAAAGAAATGTATTAATGCATCGGTGAACAAAAAAAAATACCAACATGCACATATGTCTGGTTATCTACCACCCAACCTCACTAAGGATCACTCACCCAATATCGTATCCAAAAATAATAATATAGTAACAAAAGAATATAGAAAGAAGGTACCCCACAACCACTTCCTCAATGATTTTTTACTCTCACACCCCAATGACACATGTGCTTCCATCCCTTCTATATCCACATATATAAAACCGCATACCATACAAGAACCATAACCACATCCATATTCCAACCACATATCACATCATACCACATACCACAACCACATATCATAACTGCAAATCACAGCCTCGTCACAATAGGGTATCATGAACATGAAGTACATTAACCCCATACCTCCTTATACCTTGTATAACCCCCACTATGTAACACATATTCTATCACATCATCGTCACTTTACATCATTTTTACTGTAAATTTTAACTATCACATCTCATGGGTCAAACCTTCATGACATCAATGCCAATATTATTCCTAGAAGGGAGAGTGTGAAAGAGGGATTAATCGGTCATCCATTCCCTATACAGCCTGGATGTTTGGGAAAAACACCCAAATCCCAAAAACTTTGGGCGTTAATAATGTCATCCAACTTGGGTGGGGTGTATAAGAAATCACACAAAAAAATACAACATATATTATAACCAAAACAAGCCCAACCTGGGGGTTTATACCAAACACCACCACCAATATCCAACACCATTACCGTATGACCACTACCAAAAATAAAAACTCCTTCTAACTCTACCACAAAACCAACCTCACCTTCCACACAAAACAACCACCACCACAACATTCACAATTTCCCAGTAATCATATAGTTACCCATTTCCAAAATAACATCTTACCAGTCATATTACATTATTTATGTAATCTTTTTCATATTTAATGTCAAATTGTTCATTAGTTTTCTCCCACATTTATCTTATCATATAACCAATCATTCCAAATATTATTCATTCATTGACAGCCTACCATTTTCAAATTTCATCCCACTACTTAATAAATTCTACCCTACTTTTATTACCATATTAATTATTTATAACCAAATTCCATGCCATCGTGTGACTATAACACATCTCACACCATCCTCCACCCATATCCAAATCAACTTCCACATCTCCCCATGTCAACCATAACAAAACATCTACAACACCCACTGTACAACCCTTGCCAATGTCCCTAAACTGTCTATGGAAACACAACACCAAGGCCACTCTAATCGCAACAACATAAACAAGCACACCAGCAACAAACATGGCTAACTTTAACAATAAAACACCTCTATAATTACTATTTTTAAAACATGCCTTCTTATTAATTCAACTTCACCTGCAAGTTCATCATAACCTAAATTCCAGATTCCACACAATCGATTTATTACCATCTATAAATATTTATCCTTTTATGATAGGTGATTTCAACAGTTAACAGTGGAATCCAGTATATATTTCATAGTAGAAAATCAAACTCACAACATCAACATCAACCAAGAATTATCAAGATATACAAATAGTAAGAATTAACATAAAACCCATGTATTCCACCTTTTCCCCTTCAATCACAATAATTCGATTATTAATTTCTAAGGCTAATCCACACCATTCACCAATTGAAAGGCTGAAACATCACTACCATAGATTTGGGTAGGGGATGCACTAGATTTTATCTACACTAAGCAAAAAACACTAATAAAAGATTTTAATAAAAATTATTATTATTTTATATAAAATTATTATATTTATATTCAAAAATAATTTTTATTTTTATTTATTAATTAAAAACACATGTATATAATTAATATATTTTTTTAATAATTCAAATATATATATAATGTTTTAAAAAATTATTTATAAGATTATAATTAAATAAATATATATTTAAATAATTATAAGAATATAATAAATTTTATTAAATAATAAATATATTTATTAAATATATTATATTTATCATTATATATTTATAATTATATATAGATACTTTTTAAATAAATATATGTTTCAAATGAATTTGATCAATAAATATATTAATGTGTGAATATAATTTATGTTCATATGTTATGTATCATGAATGTTCATTTATACATTACACCCTCATTTACTATTCATGTTATCCATATTGATGACTCGTTTTTTATGATCTATACTTTACTAGGTATATGATTCATTCATATTATACCTATGAAGCTATTATGTTCTCATAAATACCTATAAAATTACAATAAATATATTTGAATAATAAATATATTTATTATATTTATAATTATAAATTTTTAGTTATATATAAATACTTTTAAAAAATAATTTATAATTATAATTATAACTATATATATATTTAAATAATTATAAAAGTATAATAATTTTTTAAAATGATAAATATATATATATTATATTTATAATTATATATAAATACTTTTTAAATATAATTATTTATAATTATAATTATAATTATATATATGTGTGTGTCTTTAATGAATATATATATATATGTGTGTCATTATATAATAGATTGGTTTTTGTTATTAATGTTTATATATTGATGTGTGAGTATAAATGATCCTATATGATCAAAATGTTTATTTGTAGACGTGATTGTGACTTATATTGTAAATGTTAAGATTACTTATATTATTATGATGTGCATATGCATATGTTATTTATTCATCATTATGAGTGTTCATTTATAAATTGATACTTGTATGATTCATTCATGTTATACTAATAAACTTATGATGTTCTCATAAATACATATAAAATTATAATAAATATATTTAAATAATAAATTTATTTATTAAATTTTTAATTATAAATTTTTAATTATATAGAAATACTTTTTAAATTTATTTAGTTATAATTATTATTAGAACTATATTTTTATATATATGTATTTAAATAATTATAAAATTACAATAAATACATTTATTATAATTTTATAAATATATATATTAATATATTAATATACATATATATATATATAATTATATACAAATATTTATAAATATATTTATTTATAATTATAATTATAAGTTAATTTATATTTATTTAAATAATTATAAAATTATAATAATTATATTTATAATAATTATAATTTTATAAATATATATAATTATAGAAATATATATATATACAAATATTTATACATATATACAAATATTTATAATTATAATTATAATTAATATTTATATATAAAAATAATTATAAAATTATATTAAATATATTTATTATATTTATAATTATATTTATATTTATTTAAATAATTGTGAAATTATAAAAAATATATATAATTAGTATATTTATTTTAATTTCATAAGTATTTAAATATATATTTATTTATTTATTTATTTATTTATATTAAGGAATATAAATAAATATATATTTATTTATAATTATAATTATAAATATCATAAATATATTTTCAATAATTTTATAATTATAAATAATTTATTAATATTAGGTCTTTATCAGTGTTATTTTTTGAGCACTGATAAAGGAATGTTTTATCAGCACTTTTTTAACACTAATAAAAGTCTGTTTTATGAGTGCTTTATATTTTATCATTGATAAAAACATCCTTTATTGGCACTTTCCAAAAAGCACAGATAAAAGTTTGTCGTGTTTTTATAAATGGAAGCCTAACAGATCCACTTGCCACTCAACCCTCAAGCTTTCACAGAAGTCAAGCTTCGCCTCCACCGTCGCCTCCGCCTCCACTTTCACCTCCGCCTCCGCATTAGCCTCTGCCCTCGCCTCTGCCTCCACTACTCTCGCCTTCATTGCCCCCACCTTAGCCCCCACCTCTGCCTCTGTTGTCCCTTCTCTGCTGCCCCCACCTCCACTGTCTCAGCCATCGCCTATGCCTATGCCTCCTCCTGCGCCTCTGCTACCTTCTCTATCTCTGCCCTCGCCTTCACCCCCACCTTTTCCTCTGTTGCCCCTTCTCCACTACCCCCACCTCCACTGACCCCACCACCGCCTCTGCCTTTTCTATCTCGGTTACCCCCTCCCTCGTCGCTGCTTCTACCATTGTCGTCACTGCCCCCACCCCTGCCTCCGCTTCCCTCGCCATCCCTACCATCGGATCGTAAGTTATAAACAATATAAATATATGTTTGATATTATTTTTTCATATGTATTCTTGATGTTATATATGTTGTCTAGTGATATATGCCTCTTGAGATTTCATAGATAACCTAAACCTCTGACGATAGAGGATTTATTTAAGTCTTAGATTTATGTTACCTGTTTAATTTAAAGATCTATATACCAAATACCAGTTGTTTCATTAGATTAACCTTTCATGATGTAGTGAATCATTGGTTGATTTTTATCTAAACCCATGACAATACTATCCTAATGTGATTAGGGTTTTGGATTCTACTCAGTTTTGTGGATATAACGCTTACTATACCCCATTATAAATTGATTCCTATAAGCTTGAAATTTTGAGAAGGGCCTACAATATTAGATTTTATATTTGGGTTTTACCTCTCCTATTACCCTTAACTATATTACCATTATAATCTGTTATTTTAATAGTTGAGAGTTTTTTCATTGTAATGCACCTCAATTTTCAGAATATGACTACTTTATTATGAATAACCAACGTGATGATATGAATTAATCTCTATAGTGAGAGTAAATATGAGTTTAGGTTCTTCCATATATAAGGTCCTAAAATCATTCTAGGAGGATGTGTTAGTAGTGATTTGGTATTTTAAAAATATCTAGATATGGATAACTCTTTCAACAATCTCAATCTATAACCTTCAAGTAATCCCCAGCAGACCTAGAGTGCTGTAAAAATCCACATCTGGATGTTTTTGTGTGATAGATGACTGAGAGAAAAGGATAAATGACAGGCTTGTATTCATGATTCATGTAATATTCATAGATAATCATGCTCATAAATAAAAAATTGTGGTATCTTTTCCCCTTATAATGTTTTTAATTGAGGGTTTAATAGTTCTAGTAGAGCTCCTAGAAAGACCCTTATGTCTAGAGACTCCTATTGATAGTGTCCATTCTTTGTTCATGAATACTAAAAGTGTGAATTTACCTATATTGAGGAAGATATTTTTCAAGATTTCTACTAATACTTCATTAGTTAGAGATATTATACTTTTTATATATGTAATATATAATGGGGTAGTTACTTAAGTGGTGGCTAAACCCAATAATGTTATCTTGGATGATATCCTAGGGTTACCATCATCGAGTATCGGGTTTCTATATCGGTATAATTTAAAGAATATATTCACCTTGGGACACCGGTTTGGTGAGTTATCCTTAAGTGAATCCACGATACCTAGGTTCTAAACCAGGTGGAGCCATATTTTTCAAGTATTGTAGCAGTATTGTAGCAGGCACTATAGTAGTATTGTAGGAGGTACTATGCAAGTACTATAGCAGGTACTATTCAGTACTTTGGTAATTATGACTATTCACCATGGACCACTAGTTTGAGCTTAGAGTCCTTAAGGCCTTCAAACCACCCAGGCCTTCAGGTCAGTACGGCTTTTGGGCCACCTTTAAGGCCTTTGGGCCACCTCAATGCCTTCGTGCCACATGTAGTTTCCTCAGACAGACTCTACAAAAAAGGTGCAGCCCTAGAGGAGGATTCAGAGCAGGTGCACACACTAGAGTATAACCAATGGATTTGGAAGAATAAGAGGGTATGGATATGCCATCAAGACCAGTCTGTGCTTGCACGGGAAGCTTATGCAGTCAACCATGCGAAGGTGGAGAGCTACCATCAAGATTTGAATGCTGGGGAGGGGCAGTTCTTTATAGTTATAGTCTGGTTGAATTCCATAAAACCTTCGGGTCATGTAATGTCTCTTAATCATATGGTCTATGTAATCACTAATCCTATAGGCCTTGTAAGGGTTGATATCATCCCTTTAAAGGGGGGTTATCAAAAAATCAATAAAAATTAAGTCCTTCGTGCCATTCGGGTAGATAACCTAGCTTAGCTTAGGGAACTAATGTGTAATTATAAGAACTATTTGAGGAAGTTTTTTGTTGGGATCATTATGACCTTCCTATCTTGTTGTTCTTGAAGTTTGATCTTATGTGTAACACCTAATATTTAACTATAGTAAGTAAATATGTTATTGATGATGCCTCATATTACTAAAATTTGTTAAAGAATAACTGACTATGGCTAATTTTATTGGATACCGCATGATTTATGCAAAGATATTCATTCATTGAAATGGGATTCATGTCAATGACAATGTTTCCAAGAGGTTTCTATATTTTTTGTCATGATTTGGTTTTTTAAATTGTTGGAGCGAGTTTAGAATGAGTTGGAGATTTTTGAGAAGCACAACAGTCATCTTCATATCATGGTGGATTTAAACACCCTATATAACTCCCAATTAAGTGTGATTACCTACATATTTAGATCATCCTTGATAAGATCTTTGAAATAATTGGCTCTTGTAAACTTGAACTATTATATTCCCATTGTGTATGATCCCAATCAATATATGTGTTCTATTTATTAAAACTATATGTGGTCAGATTCATGTTCTTATGGGATATATATTGATTCCTTGATTTCATATCATTGGACATATCTCAAATTTCACTTTTATATTTTTTTCCTTAATCATTTAAACTTTAATAGTGCATTATATACCAATTCGTGTATGTCTTTCAATAATATCCTATTTTAGTACTTAAAATCTTATTTTTTGTTTTGAAAAGAATATTTTTGAATGGAAAAGGAGATTTTATTGAGTGGTTTATTTTAAAACCAAATTTGTGAAGTAATGAAAAATATTTTAATGGTTGTTAAATGTTTTAAGAAGGGTGTGTTATTTTAAAGAGGAATTTTTGTAAATGGTTGGTTTTTTTAATGGGATTTAAAGTGTTATTTTTTAAATTGTTTTCAAAGGACATCTGAAATTTAGCCTTTCCATAGTATTTTAAGTTTATATTTTTATAGAATTAGGAAAACCATTACATTGTATAGTGAAGATGGGTAGATTTATAATAAAATAATGACAATGGAATGTCACTAACTGTATCCAACCCATAGGATATCAATCATGACCTCACTCCCACAAAAGGTGAATTAATTTTTAACCTCATTGCAACTCCTAAACCTACTTTGAATCTAACATCACATGCATGGTTTAAATTAGGGGAGTCCTTAACAATTACATCTTCTTTCTGGTTTGGTGTTAACTTTTAAGGGGATAAGTCTTAGACAAAAAATGAAATAATAACTATCATTAAAATGTTGTGTTACACTTATTTTAAAATACCCTTTTGTGTATTTAGTTTTTAAAATATTAATATTTCTAAATCAAATAGGATGGATATGAATAAAGAATAGATTGATCTCAATCAGCTGAAAAAAGAGTATGATGATGGAGTGAAAGAGTTCACCAAGTTTACAAAAGACCATGCATATTACCCTTCTCAAATCATTTTTCTATGTTTATATTGTTGTTAATCAAGAAAATTTAGTCCAGTGGATTTAGAAGAACACTTGATCTTTCATGGAATAGATCTAAGTTATAAATGCTGGAATAAACATGGAAAAAAGATAATGTAGCTAGTGGATGGAATAACACTATGTTTTATGGATCATATGATATGATTACAAGTGTGGAAATGAAGAATATTGTATCAAGGATGTGATTACAGATATGAATGATGATGAAGATCGTATTGAGAAAATGACAAGGATATTTGAAGATGAACTTCATTATTTCCCAAAATTGTTTGATAAGTTAAAGAGTTGTGCAAAGATTTCATTATATGATGGTTGCACTAAATATACATAATTTTTAGTTGTACTAAATCTATATAATTTTAAAGAAGGAAATAGATGGAGTGGATCCAATTTTATAGAATTACTTGCTCTCTTGAATGACATGATCCTAGAAGATAATAAGCTCCTAAATTGAACATACAATGCCAAAAAAATGCTACACTCAATGGGAATAATCTATGAAATAATACATGTCTTCCCACATGAATGTATATTATTTCACAAGGGTCACAAATCATTTTCATAATTCCCAATGTGTGGTGTTTCTTGATACAAGAAATATGAATTCAAAACTACTAAATTTGTATGATACTTTCTGATCATTCCAAGGTTTATGCGCCTATATGGAAGTGAGGATACTATAGGGTAATTAACGTGGCATGCTGATATAATAATTAAAAATGGGAAACTACGTCACCCTATAGTATCTCCTTAGTGGAGGATAATTTATCATGCATATTCTAAATTTGGAAATGAGCTGAGAAACCTTCATCTTGTGTTATCTATAGATGGAGTGAATACTTTTGGTTTTCAAAGAACACATAGTACATGGTTAGTTATGTTGGTAAATTATAAATTTCCACTATGGTTATGCATGAAATGAAAATATATCATATTTTATATGCTTATATAAGGACAAAAACAATAGGGTAATGATATTGATGTTTATTTGGCTCCATTGATCAAGGATTTGAAATTAATGTAGGGTTTAGGTGTTACGTTGTATGATGCTTACAAGAATGAATATTTCACATTAAGATTCATGTTGTATGGAATGATAAATTACTTTCCTAATTATGGAAATTTGTAAGGATATATCATTAAAAGAACTCAAGGGTGTCCCATTTTCAAACAAGGTACACAGTCAATTAGGTTGAAACATCCATTAAAAACCATGTTTCTAGGTCATCATAGATTTCTAACCCAACAGTATATGTACCAATCTTGGAAAACATCATTCAATGGAGGTTCAGAAGAATGTACATCACCATCTCCACTAACAGGTGATCACCTATTTGATAAAGTAAAATATATGGACACTGCTTTTGGTAACTGTTTTCAAAAAACCTTACGAAAACCGATTGGAAAAAGATATCAGATTTTTTTAATTACTATACTAGAATTTTATGTACATCAGAAATTTTCTTGATGTTATGCATATTGAAAAAATATATGTGTGATAGTGTCATCAGCATGTTTCTAAATTCACCTGTAAAATCAAAGGATGGGATTAAGTCTAGGTTGGAAATGGTTAAAAAGGGAATAAGAGAGGAGTTGGCGCTAGTGAAGGGTGAAAATGATCCTTTATTCCTCAAGCTACTTACAATATTTCTAGAAAAAAGAGATATCAGTTTTGAAATTTCTTGAATTATGTTAAGGTTCATGTGTGGAAATCATTGGTCCATCTAAATTTCATCACACTATGAAGCTTGCGGGTGAAGAAATTTCTGAAAGAGATATCATCACAATCAATATTCCAGATCGGGATCAGTCTCACCTTCACATTTTTTATAATAGTTTGGAGGTTTCCCCATATATTGGAACTCATAAAGAAATTCTTAGACATTTTAATCCATCATGGTTTGAAATATGGATATCAAATACACATAATCAATAGTTTATAGAACGGTTTTGGGACCATATTTTTAAGGATTCGGATGAAAATATGAATTCAATTTCAAAATGACTTTGATGGATGGATGGAGGACCAAGTATGTATGTATTATCCAACAATGGTTGTGTAATTAATGGTTATACATTATATACTAATGAACATGATGAAGACAGTACCATGAAAACAAGTGGAATTACACTTATGGATAAAGTGATGCCTTTTTCTCATACTAAATATAGAAATCCAATTTACACGAATATGGAATACTTTGGAATCATCAAAGAAATATGGATTTTGGATTATACAACATTCCATGTGCCTATTTTTCAATTCTAGTGGGTTGATAATAGGAGTGTCATTAAAATAGATGAATTAGGATTCATAAAAGTTGATTTCAGTAAGGAAGGGTACAAAGATGAACCACTTATAATGGAATTAGAGGTAGTATAATTATTTATGTTCTAGATCCCGCAAACTGAAAGTGCTAAATTGTTTTTTTATCAACTAAAATCATTGAAGGGTTATATGAAAATTCAAGTGAGGATGACCCTTTCATTGTAAATTGCAATCATTTCACAGCGGTCCCAATGTAGACGACATTTTGTATGTCAAAGGAGACCACATTAAAGGTATTTGGATAGTCGGTAGAGGGGTAAATTCCCTTTAGACTTTAAAAAAATAGATTTCAATAAACATTTTATATTTTTATAATATACACCATGTTACCTCATGTTATTATCTATTCATTTCTAAATTTATGTACTCTATATTAGATGTTAAACCATTTCTACAGATAATGACTTCTGCACATGTTGGTACTCCCAATCCCGAGGCACAATAGGTCTCTTAACCTATTGTTAATCGCAATGCAGAGGAACGCTGACCTTCTTCACATGTTTTTGCTCCTAATACCAAGTCACAATAGGTCTATCATCCTGTTGTTGATTGTAGTACAGAGGAACACTGACCTTCTTTATGTTTTGGTTCTCCTAATCCTGATGTACAAAAAGTCTCTCAATCTACTGCTACTCACATTGCATAGAAACACTGACCTTCTACACATGATGTTGATCCCAGTTCATAGGTACAATGACCATTTTCACATATTGATTCTATCTCTCCAGAGGAACATATGATGATGTTGAATACTAGGAAATGGTAGGCGATGAAGTCCTAGTGATGCAAAAATTAGAGGAGTGTCGTAGTTTGACAGTGTTAGCAAAAATAATTAAGGAGAAAATCAAAGGCATCAAATATGAGGTTTAATGGAATGTGTGGGGCCAGCATGTTAACCCCAACAAGGCCATGTTCAGTAGTTACATTGGAATCATCACTCGTAAATGTGTGTCAATTGGTGTAGATTCATGGCACTATGTTGTGCATGTTCTTAAGACACTGATGTGCGAAGAGATTATGGTAATATTATTATATCATTTCTTTATTTTACTAAAAAATAAAATAATGAGACATTAACTCACTCTTCATCATCCCTTGCATAGTGAAATTATAGTAGATGACTCCCATAATAAATATGTATTAATGCTTTCTGGAAGGATTCATAGAGTCTTATGCATAATTCTAATGATACAACATCTTAATGATATGAAGGGGAAAATAAACTTGTACCCAACACTTATCTATGCACACATTATAACCTAAGAAGTATGGGATGCATTTACTGGTCATCATGCGAATATGACTTTTTAGGTATATTGTGACTAATAATACATTATTTGATTATATGTGTATTCATCACTTTTATTGATAATTTTTTATTTATGAAATAGCAATCGAGTCATGAAAATAAGGTATGGGCATCAAAACCAATGTACCCCTACTTTAAAGCAAGGATGGGGTATGCTTCGCTTGAAAAAAATTGGTACGTATTTTAAATCTATTGTAATAATTTTATGTGACATGAAACAAAAACAAAATTGTGTTCCTATTTTTTTATGCATATTGAGGGCTCCAAATCAAAATCCACTTCCATTCCATTCCATGTGCTATGGATGGAGGCATGTGTAAATAAACATGGGATACTAATAGATGAAAACTGACAAAAAGTGTGTGAAACATGTGTAAGTATGACATAATAAAAAAATTATTTAAATAAATATTACATAAAAATGATTAATTATTTTCCTATATTTTCTATCTAACGTAGTCATAGGAATTAGAAACACCTGTACTGGATGACCACCTACTATTGGTGGCCTTAATGCGGCCTAAACTGTATGGCCATATCAGAGATACAGGTTTTGGGGTGACACCCCAAACATATTTTTGAGAAAAAAACAAGAGGAGGATCAGAGTGAAGAAATAAAAAATATGAGAGAAAAAATAGTTACCATTGAAAAACAATTCCAATGATGGGGAGAGTTGATAGCAACTTTTATGTGGGGGAAGAAAACATAAGAAACAACTCAAGAAAAATCATCACGTAAAGATCTTGCCCCACCCCCCACCAACTTTGAGGTGGTCCATTCACCTTAAAAATTTATCTTAGCTGGGGTAATCAATTTTCTAATAATTTTTTCTATGAAATGTGAATCAGACAAACACTGATACATTTCATTAATTGATATTATACAGGATGATAATGACTGTGATTTATTTCTATCAACACCCACCCATCGCCTTGTAGCGAGGGCTATGATGTTCAATATCAAAGAAGATAGTCTACACAACATACCACATCCAACAAGTCATGTGAGAGTTTTGATTAGCATAGCCCATGAGTCTAGCGTCGATCTACCTATTCCAATTGATGAGGAAGATATTTATAAGTTCAATCAAGATGTTGTAACATTCATCTCATGGCCATCACATCTTGTAAACAAACATGTCTGTAAGTAGGTATTCATTTGCAATTTATTTTTCAAGCTAAACCTTTAACAATTAATGAAAAAATGTATGAAATAATGAATGTTATTACAAACGGAAAAAGGGAAGTGGTGAAACAAAAGACTAGCTCAAAACCATCAAAAGGATCAACCAACCGATCAAAAAGATATAATGAAATTACCTTTACCCCTCCCCTTTTATATCCGCGTTTACTATCATTGAAGGTTCATGTGGATACAAAGTTAAAAAATGTCCATACTCACATAGTTTATTTTTAAGAAAATATGTACGAGGAGGAAGTTCAAGACTTAATTGGTGTTGAGAATGTAAGTGAAATCCTCTACTATGATTGGCTAGGTTCCTCATTTATAAATGTACAAATGAGGTATGTTTTCATGATTTGATTTTCCAAAATCTGATATACTATGTTAATTATGACTAAATACATTTCATATTTTTGGCAGGAGTATATATAAAAAAATTGAAGGGATATCACCATGAATTTTTTTTGGACTCAATAGTCCTTACACCACCTCTATACAACAACCAAAAATAGATTCCAACAAAGAGGATGAAATAGTGGCAGGCCTACTCAAATCGTTTGAAAGAAAACATACGGATGATAGAATCTTCTTAATACCAACGATTCAGGGGTAAAACTCTACAATATGATCACATCAAATATATTTTTATTTATTTCAGTACTTAATTCTTTTTGTGTTTTTAGGCTGTAGTGAATGATCATTATAGTCAATTTAGATGCTCCAAAGATTTATTTCCTAGATTCAATGCATGGATACCCAACTGACCACACATGATGGCGTTTTTCAATTTTTAATACACTACATCCAACATTTAGAACCAAACATCAAGTTATATAATTTATATTATCTTTTAATGAGGATTCTTTATTGATTGGGTGGTGAATCAATATCATCTAAAAACATGGAATGAATCCAAGGGATAATGATGAGAAACATGAAAAGTACTATAAATGGATAATTATTAGGGTATATATAATAATATTTAACTATCCAAACACATATCAAAACAAATTACTTATTCTTCTCAATGTTTTTGTAGTATCTGAAACAAACCAATGAAAAAGATTGTGGTTATTGTGTTTGTAAATTTATGAGAGAGGTCATATTCCATATACAAACTAGCATCCCTGAAGATGTATTTTTGAAGATAATTACTATTTTATTTAAAATATTTATTAATCATTTATCTATTTATATTTTTCTAGTATTACTATGACTGTCTAAAATACTCATATTCACAATATGATATTGATGTGCTCATAAAAGAATGGGAAGAATACCTGATGGAAGAATGTACACAAATAGAATGAAGATGTGACTTCCATATAATTAGTGTAATGTTTCATATTTATGTTTAATTTACTTATTTTTAGTATTAATCACATAGGAATTTTTTTTCTTATAGAGGTGGACTCATTTTTTCGAGTCGGGGTGGTTTGTTCAAAGATTCTCATGCTCATGAAAAATAGGGATTTGAGGCTGCAACTAATAATTCAATGAGGAAGTAATGTTTTTTAATATAATATGTTTTTCCTCATAATATTATCTATTTTATACTTCATTAACATAATCTGAATTAAATGTTTGAATACTTAATTTAAAAAGTTTCGCTCACTAAAAACTAAGAGAACATTATCATATTGTCTTGATAATTTAGGTTAATGATTCAAAAGTCATTTGTAAAGTATATGAAGCAGTCTCACTTAAAACCAATCCACGATGTGACTGGTATGACTCAAAATGAATGTTTCAAGTTTGAAATGATATTTTAATAAAAAAAACACAACTGACATACTGAAAACCGAGAAAACTCATTTGGATTTTTTTTATATACTTTAGGAAAACGGTCTATTAGTCATTTGTGACATGTAGGAATCAAATGTGACTCAATATGATACACGGTGTGTCCAATATAACTCAAAGTTTCTATTTAAAATTAACATTAATTTTAGTAAAAAGACCAAGTGCATACTGAAAACCAAAAAAACACATTTGGATTATTTTCATATTTCAAGAAAACAATCCATGAGTCATTTTTGACTTGTAGGAGTCAACTTCACCTCAATACGATGCATGGTTTGATCGCTATGACTCCAAGTGTGTCTTTATATTTAAAATTGATATTAATTTTAAGTAAAAAGAACAAGTGATATACTAAAAAACTAAAAAACTCATTTGGATTACTTTCATAGTCTAGGAAAATGATCCATGAGTCAATTGTGACATGTAGGAATCAACCACACCTTAATCTGATGCATGACGTGACTGATATGACTAAAAGTGTCTGTTATCAGTTTAAAATTTACATTTTAGTTCAAAATGTTTCACGCACTAAAAACCAAGCAAACACACTCAGATTATCTTGATAATTTAGGACAATAATTTATAAGTCATTTTTGATGTGTATGTAGAAGTATTACATCAAACTGATGCATGATGCAACAGGTATGACTCATAATGTGTGTTTCCACTTTGAAATGGAATTTTAGTAAAAAAAACATAGCTGACGTACTGAAAATTGAAAAAATGCATTCAGATTATTTTGATACTTTAGGACAATAATCCATTGGTAATTTGTGATTGGTAAACTACAAAAAAAGTGACTTATACCAAAAGAAATTCAATGACAGATAATATATCTGTTGGTAAAACTCAGTATTTCCAATAGATATTAAGTTTTGTTGATATCAATTTAATATACCAAGAAATATTTTTACCAATAGATATATCTTTTAATAATAACTATTAAATACAAACAATTATTTTACTAAAAATTAAATATATTACTTTATTATATCAATAAAAACATTTTTTTCACCAACACATGAATCTATTATTAATAACCATCATTACCAATAGATCTTTTAACATCGGAAAAATATGTTACAATAAACAGCTGAAGGAAAAAAAATACATTATCATTAGACGATTTAGAAATCTAATTTGTTATAATATATTTTTTAAGACCAATGTACCGAAACTTAATTTTTTTATTAAAACACTTTTGTAGAAAAGTGTGAAACCACACAAGTGCAGTCTAATCCAAAGGTCGGCCAACACAAAAGGATATCACAAAGTCATTGAAAACAAGACTAATATTGTTAGTACTGCATACCCGATATAATTCCCATTGAATTGATTCAACCTTCATGCTTGGGTCATCCTGGATTAAGTCTTAAAAGCGAGTAGCTAGCTTGTCCCAAGTCTAGATATATTCCTCCACATTGATCTTTCATGCATTGAAACCCCATGCCAGAATAAAATCTTGGTGGTTGATCTAGTCCCTTTGCTCCTTACTAACATCCATTTTAACCTCTCTTTCATGAATTATTTCAAAATCCTCCCTTGAGGCATTACGTTTGATATCATTTTCATGCATTTATTCATTAGAATCAAGAATTAAGTCAAGATATTGAGTCTGATATACTTCCTTCTTTCCTTCCGCATCACCCTCCCCTTGATTGTGGATGTCTCTGTGCTTAGCTTTAAGATTTCCACTTCTTAGGCCAGAACATTCCAGATTTTGAGGTTTTGGTTTACTATCCTTTTCTTTTGCCTTACTAGCAAATATTGTTTGCATTGGCTTAGGTGGATGGGAGTAGTCCTTCCTCCCTTTATATCCCTTCCCTTTAGACACAACGCATCTCCTCGTGTCATGGATCCCCATCCAACCCTTCTTCTTCCTTGGGCTATGGAGACCTCTAATTCTCGCTCCCTCCTCACTTGTAATAGAAAATTGTCTAGAAACCTCAGATTCATTCTCCCCCTTAGAGAGAATCCGAACACTCGAGGGATATTCTACTGCCAAAGGTGCGCCCACATCTGGAGAAGTCCCCAGGGCCCGAACCAAGAAGTCGGCCTTCATACCTCCACTAGATAGTCGGTCTGTTTCCTGGTCCTGAATTGGACCATCCTCCATAAAACCTTAAAAACGGTTAATGATACTGATGTTTTCTTAATAATTTTTCAGTTTGGACATGGTCACTATATTTACTCCATCCCCTGTAACTTTTTTCTTCTTGGTACCTGTAGAGCCTCCCTTGCTTGCTACATCAGCCACACTTACATGATCAGAGGCGTGACCATAGAAAACTAAATCATCATTCTGTCCTGAATATCCTCTCTTCTGAGGGACTGAAATATTCTGGTTTATCGCGACCCAAGATGGGGGCCTTGGAAGTGGAGGCACTAAGCCTCCATTCTTCATGGTATCATCAAATGAAAGAGAAACCAAAGGAATAAATGGGTGATCCGCTTCCAGAACCGGTCCTTCTTGATGGTTGACACCCAAATCATGCTTCAAGGAATTAAAGATATATGAGACCCTCGGTTCTTTAGGTCATGTTACTTCCTTATACCCCTAATTGACAACTAAGAGAAACGAAGGAGATACAGACCCATTTTGTTGAACATCATTCACCACCCTATCGAGTGAATATTCTGAAAAGTAGTGGATAAATTCCCCAAGTGACGACATGAAGAGCATAATTATGTCCAAGATTCAAAAACTGCCAGTTGTTTTCACTGGAATTCCTCCCCGACGGTGATCCAAATACAGTCAATAGGAGGTTTGGAAGTATCCACCTCAACACAAATGCGTGGGGAGATGGGATGACACACAGACTCGGTTCTATTGTCTGGACATAGGAATTGTCCAATCATATTACCAAGCATATGGATTATAGTGGGATTTTGGAAGGGGAGGGGGAGTTCAGGAAGACTAACCCACAAAACCGTAGACAGATTATCACATTTCATATAGAAATCATAGGACCAAAAAGCAAGGTAGAAGCATGATCCGTTGCATACGTGAGGATCTCTATACCATGCTAGAATCAGGTCCTCCTCTGATGAGAAACGAATCATCATGTGCCGCTTGTCAAGGAGCCCCACAACTGCTATGTCTTGCAAACCCCAGGAAGTGAATATGAATCTGTAAAAATCATCAACTGAAGGACGAAGATGCCTGAAGCATGCCAACAGGGTCAGATTTAAGCGAGCTGAGGCTTCGTTGAATTCTGAGGGAGATAATGAAAGGTTAGGGTAAACTCCATGAAGATCCGGGACTTTAGGGCTGAGGTTGATGGTTGGGAAGGAGGGAAGAAAATTGAGATTTGAGAAGGGTGAGAAAGAAGTTCTGAAGGCTGTAGAGAATGAAGGAAGTCCCTCCCCTCAAGTGGGGGAGGGACTGGGGTCGTGACCATTGCCGCCTAGGGCATCCCTGCTCGAGCACCGAGAGAACGATGCTCGATCCCTATTCTTCCCATTACAAATGTAATACTCAGATCCACTACTCCACTTGAATTCTGTGTAGAACCTTTTAAGACCAATGTTAACATTCAATTTATAATGGGTGTTTTGTTAAAATATCATGTTTTATATAGTAATTTAATTTTTATATTTAAATTTACTAAACATAAAAACTAATCAACATAAATCCAATAAATTATTAATATAAATTTAGGAAGTAAAAAAACATAAAAATCATGAGAAATTTTGGAAGGGGTGCGCTCCGCTCAGTCGACGCTCCTGCAACCATGCCCTAGGCAGTGATGGTTACTGCACTAGCCCCTCCCCCTCAGCAAGGGAGGGTCCTTCGCCATCTCTACTTGGGGATCTACCTCCACACTTCACCCCTTTATCGAATCCTGATTTCTTACCCTCCTTCCTTTATATCTCCCTCAGTTCGAAGGTCCCAAAATGGTTTGATGGGTCCTCACAATTGTCGCTCTCAACCTTGGAATTCACTAATTCTTCTGCCCTGCTACATCTAACCCTGAATGCGCATTTCAAATGCTGATGTCCATCAGTGGACGTCTTCGATCACCTGATTTTTGGATCATGGGGTCTACATGAGTGTGTGACTATAGGGGTTTTTGATTCCAATCATATTATGATCTGGTTCGCCTCTGAAAAAGATATGATCCTTGTCTGTTTGAATACATCTTGATTTCACCAATGGTATGTGTTGAATTTGATGTCTCTAATCCCCCGGTTGACTCCTTCTGGATTATTGTGGGTGAGGATTTTCTTTATAAATAGTTGGTCATTTTGGAATCATTGTATGACTTCTGCTTATTGTGAAAGAAATTTGGGCATAGTCTTGCAGCTTGTGGGCATAATAGGTTGATGTAACAAGGATCTGGTCTGGGTGATCGAGTGAATCAGTCTTCATCTTGTACTATTTTTTATCATGACAGGTTCCCAATGAACTGTAATGTGTCAACTAAGGGTCGTGAGGGTGATGTTAGAAATGCTGGTATAGATGTTGGTCCTAAGAATTTGGGTGATGCAGTGTCGCTGAAACCAACACACGTGTTTCCTCATGATCCAAAGGTTAATGTAATTTTTTAAAGGTTGAAATAGGAATTGAAGGTGGTGATCTCTTCAGGAGTATTTGTTAATCAGGTAAATGTGGCTACTGTACGTGAAATTAATGGAGAAGCATATGTTAATCACTCAACTAGAGGTCTTCTAGGTGATAATGGGGTAGCAGAGGGTGTACATGATGGTGTAATGGTGTATGATAATCCAGACATGTGGAATGTCTATTTGAACAAACTTAAGGATGCTGAAATGCATAGGGAAGCAGTGGTTGAGCAACCTGAAACCCCTGTGAGTGGGTTTTCTCAGCCAAGAGACACTAGCAGGGAGGATGCTGGACTGGTTCATGATGAAAATTTTGGGCACACGGTGAGGGAGGTTCAATGGGAGCCCACCAATGAAGCTATAGTTAATGAAGACATTGCAGGCTGGGTGAAGGCAATAAGTGGGGTGAGACCAGAAAGAATCATTTCAAATGTTAGAGTTTGCAACTATTTTGGGAAAATTGGTGATTGTGATTTTTTTGTTTTAGGTTTAGCCTGGAGTACTTGATGTCAGAGATGGAATGAATTCTACGGTGGGAGGGAGCTTTGGAACCTCATCCTGTAGCTACAACATCCCATTTATTTTGTTCTTCGTTGGTTTTAGAAGAGGCCATGGCATATGCGACTATGAAACCAACGAAACCTGGCTTGGAGGAGCCCATGGAGAAGATTCACAATATCAGGATCACATTTCCTCAAAAAATGTCAAGAACCTCGAAAAAGTTCTTCTATTGATTCTTTTCAATGATTTATTATTTGATTTTCTATATTTATTGTCAATTACATTTTGATAAAATATGGAATCTTTAATTATCGTTTTAATTTTTGTCTTTAGCATAGTTTGTGGTGGATCTTTTTTCAATTAATTTGATATTGATTCACTTAAAAAATCAGTTCTCGAGAGTTTTGATTTTACATTAACTCAGCATGATTTTTTTTGTCCCAGTATGTTGGCTCTCCACATGTACTGACTTTAAGTGTAATAACATTAACCACTTTAAATTCTGTTTGAAATTAAATTTTTTCAAATACAAGTTCTGGAAATGAGGACTAGCTTCAATCATGCGAGAAAAGTTGTATGATTAAAATGAACAAATGGATTCAGTAATATGTAAAATCCTTCTAGTCCTTGTTCTAATTGTTTATTCTTTCTATTATTTCAGAGGTGAATTTTTTTCCCTATTTTTATGTTTTTTTAGTTTGTGCTAATCGGGTTCATGGTGCCAAGGCCAAGCAGCTGAAAGTCAAGGGACCTATTAGAATCCCTACCAAGGTTCTTCACATAACTACCAGGAATTCCGCTTGTGGAGAAGGTAGTTTATAATTTCTTCCTTGATCACTTCCCAGTTTGACCTTAAATTCATGCCAAGTTACTGCATTTTCTAAAATCATACATTCAACATTATGTTTTGGAATTTGAAGTCAGTGAATTATTTTAATATCATTGTTGTGAATGCATGTGATGGTTCAAGAAGGTTATGTCTTCATTGTAATCCAAGAGTAGAGTTTTTCTATGATCAAACAGGTTATATGTTGGCTTATATGCATTTTGGAAACATAACTCATATTGGAGCATGTTTTATAGCTTGATATTCTCTACTCTATTTATTTTATTTTCAATTAAAACTTGTAGGGACTAAAACATGGGATCAGTTTGAACTACATGTGCACAAGTGGCACTTCCCCAAATGTCGGTGTGGTGCTGCAACAAACTAGAAGCAGGCGTCACTGCTCAAGTTTGTGAAGGAGGTTCTTAGGTGGCTGGATGAGGTGTCAGTCCACTCGATTGCGGTGCTTGTGCACTGCATCAAGATTACGGGACCCCTGAAATCAAAGGGACTAAGGTCCACATGTGAATGCTACCCAGGAGGGCTCATGTTCATCAAAGGATGGCTTCTCATTCGTGATTTGGACTTGGGTTCATGTCATTTTGCTGATAGAGACTTTCATGGTGGAGGGTTCATGTCACGTCATTTAGGTTAGAGACATAGAAAATATGGTTTTGGTGGCTCCCTAGTTGGGTCTATTCGAAACTAATGGCCAAGAAGATAAAGACTCTTGGGCACTTCTAATATCATGCAACGTGTTGTATTCATATTCGTGTGCTGTAATTTCTTTCTTGAAGGAGTTCCCACTAGGGTTGTTTCGAGTTGTTCACTGCTATATAACTTTATTGGACCCGTATTTTTATTGGGTTACCTCATGAAGACTTGTAGGCATCCAATCAACACATGGAGTCCCAACAAAAAATCATGGTTGATCATGTGGGACATGTGGAAGGCTGCCATGAGGAGATATACACCAAGATAGAATTTGATACAACTACTGTGAAAGAGGAGGATTCCACCTATACCAAAGAGGTACCCAGATTATTATCTACTCTATATTATTCCTAAATCAACTTAGTAATAAATTCCACTCAGTGGGAGGATACTCTGGTGCTACTGTTAATTCTTCATCATTGTGAATAAGTTTCCTATTTCTTCCTCTATTCCACTAACTTTACCAACCAACTCATTCTATTTTCATTTTATTTTTTTTAATGTTGTGTTATTGATATACCCTTATGCTTCTAATTTTGGATTTGATGTGTTTATTCTTCTTATATCATATGAACTTTTATTTAGTGTTTTTAATTATATTTCATATTGTTTTGTGTTGATCTGCTTCTTTCTTCCTCTATTTAGTGTTGTTCTCTTCTTTTGTTTAGTGGTGTTTTCTTTCCTCTAGTGCTGTTTATTTTTCTCCTCAGTGTTGTGATCTCCCTCAATATATAGAGAGATAATTGGAATTTCTAATCCAAAGGAGTGAAGATGAATTTTTCATTTTGAGTTTTAAAAATTATTGTGTTGATTTTCTTTCATACGTTCTTCGTAACTTCATTGGATGTATTAAGGATCTTGGTGACAACACATGAATTCCCATTCATCTTCTTTATCTTTTTTAATCTAATTGATTACTTATTTTCACTAGCATCATTTCTTGATAAAGCGGGCTGTGAAATGATAATTGAAGTGGTCATTTCATAGAAAAATCTGAGAGTTCATCGTTGTACTTGTGGGAAGAGATAACTTTACACTAGGAAGACATTCCAGTGAGGATCCATCAACCCCAACTGAGGAATAGGACTCTCAGGCTGGTTTGGGTTTTCATTTGCCTTAACCAGAAGGGAAACACACATGTGTTCAAGATTTTTTAGACGCTAACAAGGAGGCAGTGCAATTAGGGAATGGCTTGGTTAGCAGAAAGGGGCCACTGGTGGGCGAGGATGTGCTCCATGGTCACGAACATGGGCATGTAGGTGTGTCTCATGCAGCTAGTGACTGTACAGCTCACCAAGTGTGGTGAAGCAAATCACATCCATTAGGGTGGAGGTTGAGGTCACCATTGTGGATACTTCTTGAATTTCTTCAGCCTTTGCAACTCCAAAAGGAGGTGAGAGATGAATTATATCATTTTAGTTTGGAGAAACCCATTTTTTATGTGTTTTAATTTTGTCTCTGTTAAAGTTTTATCTTGGAAAACATTTTTTTAGGGGTTTCAGTTGGTTTGGGAAACATTATATATGGATCAGAGTTTACATATCTCTGATGAAATATTAGCAAGGATGATGAAAAATGCTTTATATTCAAATCATTTTTTGATAACTCTATTCATATTTTGGTTTCAATTCATACATATATTTTTCACTGATTTGAGTTAGAGTGGGCTCGCTAGTCCTGGGGTATGGATGAGTCGTTGATGCTTGTTGGTCTGTGGTGTGGCATGGATGAGCTAGAGCTGAATCACTGGTCTTGGGGCATGGATGGGTTGTTGGTGATCGTTGGTCCCTGATGTGGTATGGATAAGTGATGTTGTTATGGGGGGGGTGGATTTTGTATTAATGGGTGTGATGGATCCTATTGGGGGGATGAATTTTGTATTGATTCATTTTATAATTAATTTAATTATTAATACAATTATTATTTTTTATAAGTTTGAACATGTGTTAAATTATTTTTCGATTTAATAATTAAAACAAATATATTATATATGATAAATTAATAAATATAATATGAACTTTTACTAGCAATAAAAATTTATAATTTTTATTCAAATGTAATTTATAAATAAATATTATATGTAGGTAATATTATTACCAATAGAAAAATTTATCACCAGAACCTATTGCTAAACACTTTGAAATAGAACAATTTTATTTGTCGCAAAAACATTTAGCAACAGAGTTTTTACCGACAATTTAGTGACAAAGACATATATGTTGGTAAAACATTTTACTAACAAAAAATGAACTTTTACCAATAGATATGATCTCGTTAGAAAAGTGAAATATTTTGTAGTGGTAGGAATCAGTCGCACCTCAATATGATGCACGGTGTGATCAGTATAACTCAAAGTGTCAATTTAAAATTGACATTAATTTTAGTAAAAAGAATAAGTGACATACTAAAAACCAAGAAAATGCATTTGTATTATTTTGGTATTTTAGGACAATGATCAATGAGTCATTTTTGACTTGTAGGATTCAATAGCACCTCAATACAATGTACGGTTTCACGACCCCCTCCCCACAAAGTGTACCCCTCCTGGATCGGCAATGTGAGAAGGGAGATAATGACCCCCTAAGTCCCGCCTCCAGTAGGCCCCAGTTTGGAAACTAGCACCGAGGGTATAGTAAACACACAAATGGGAGGCATTACCCTCTAAGAAAACACATGCGGAAGAGAGAGATAAGATAGAAACCAACCAAATCCAACTCAGAACTGAAATATAAAAGAAAACACAAGTGCACATATGTAATTTCATGTAAGAGTACTACAACTGGAAGGTAAAAACTACAAGTACCCAAAATAAAGTAAAAAACAACAGCAACCACCAGCCCGAACATCTTCTGCAACCCCAAGCTAGTAGAAACCAGCTTGATCTTCGACCTGATCCACGTGAACTGAAAAAAAGTTTATATATATATAGGGTGAGTATAACATTATACTCAGTAGGATCCTCCCCGAAGCCTCTCGTGCAAAAGTAAAGAAAGCATGCTAAATCACAGTGAACAACAAGTGGAACTAACTCATCACCTAAACAGGTATACTAAGTTCCAAACCTCACCATGGCTATACTCACCAAGTAACACATACAAGAATATATCATATAATAAAGAATATCTAGGGTACCCTGCTACTACTTCCCCACTGGTTTGCCACTTTACCCCAACGTCGCACGTCCTGAGCATCTCTCTCCAAAGAGGCTTTCCCGCAGACACCTGGGCGAAGCACTACAATATGCACCTCGTGTAAAAAAACTACCACATCCACACACTAAAGTAACCAGGTAGTTTCTGGGAGCCACCACAGCTCGCATAACGTGTATCATACATCGGGTATTATACCTCAATCCATTACAGCCCATACACCGAGTAAGGATCCTCAAGCCATCACAGCCTATACACGTTACACCTATAGTAGTCCATAGAAAAACTATATCCAGAATATATGTGTGTGAATAACCACAATCCATTACATCCCTCTACACACATATATGGGGAAAACTAACCAATGTTCTTGCCAGCACAAGTAACTACCAAGAGAAGAGAGCGGGGCCAAAGGGGGTAGTCAGCCATCCATCCTCCCACCGAAATGTTGGGGAAAACACCTCCCCAGGGCTCAGAATCCCCGGGATGTCAGTTGCCCTTACTGACAGGGTGGAGTAGTGTATAGAAACACAAAAAGTATAGAATATACTATAACTCACAACCACACTATGGGAATAACCTAGTATTAGACACAACTGTAGTTAACGTCTCTCAAACTCCGGGATGCTACTTCTAAGACTAGGTATCCTATAAGCACACAACCATTTAAAGAGATTTATTAGATTACTTCATTCCCTTTTTATTAGTTCCACTTTACGTTAATTAATTATTTAAACATTAATTAACCATGAACAATTCCACATTAAATTTCACTAGCATCACACCCAAAGTCAACTATTCCTTCAAAAATTACAACCTCATTATTATGTTCCAGCATCTCCATCCCCATGGGTTAACACCATTTATTCAATTATTCATTATAGAAATACTTTACCACATTCCTAGGAATTCTAGAAAAACATTATATGCTACTAAACACAAGGGGGATCAACACGGTGAGTAGATGTACTACCCATCGAGTCTTTGCCGCTTATAGCAAGAGCATATACCCATCCTTCCTTGAGAAGCTAAACATGGAAAGCACATGGCATACCCCGCATGTCTTCGCCTCTTTCGGAAGAAGGGTAAGTAAAACCAGCTGCCTTGAGCAGTGGGAAAAAGTAAAGCAGATAAACAACCAATCAAAATTACCAAGCATCCAACAATCACATCCATCCCATTCCATCATCCCTAGTGTCCTCCCCGACACCCACATGCATAAACCGATGCATCTCACCAAACTAGGCATCATATTCTACCATAACCAAAAGGGCCTCCATTCCTCCACATATCACCACAACCATCCAGGCTCACATTAAAACACAAGCAACATTAAAACAAAAATCTTCACAATTGGGCTTTTGGACCTTAAACAAACAAGAGGGTAACTCAGAACCCTACAAGCAGTTATCTTTTAACAACCGCCAGTTCTTTAATCCATCTTGGATTATCCGACTTATTATTCGTTGGTTCCAAATTCAGGAAACCTAACCAATAAGTTATAACAAATAAATAAACATGCTTACTGCACTAATTTTATTAACATCAAATTACAACAAGAACCAGATTCGTTTTCATGCCTCTTTATCTTTATCCAACAATTATCATTTAATCCCGGTTTACATTATTTATCGATTTCCATCAAGAACAAATATCTAAGCAAAGCAAGAATATATATCACACTATCTAGCAAAACAAGAGGCAATAACATACGATCGATATCAATTTATTTATCCGGTTAAAATATTTATTATGTCAATTCCATTGTCATCCAGTGGGATTAAACATGCTAACAATATAGTTGCATGTAAAAGAAAATATAAGCAACGAATCCTCTATCTCAAACAATTCCTCATGTTCTTTATCGACACAACGGGTCATGATCCTCCTCTCGTGACAACTGCATCTACCCGAGGATGCCACGGTACGACCACACCAACCAAACCCTAAGAAAAACCCTATTAGAATCATGGAGATTACATGATATAATATGAAAAGGAGAAATAGGAGAAGATGATCCCCAAAGGAATGATGATAAAACATACCTTATATCGAAGATTGACCGATACAACTCGGTTTCATCAAAACAGAGCGAAACCAATCTGAGGAGTAAAGTTTGATTGTGAAACTCCTATGGGAAGGATTGAAAGGTTCTAGCGTCTCATAGCTGAGAACAAAGAGGAAGAACAAGGGAGGAAGATATCTTGTCCCTTTTAAAGATTTAATGGGGTGACGGTTTAAGATACGCTTAATTCCCCATTAAAAGTGGATCGCATTAACCCACACGATTTGACCAAGTAAAAACTTCCCGAGCCATAGGAATAATTAATATAGGATCTATGGACTTTGAATCGGCCTTAAGAGTCCTTAAAATAAGGCTTTAAATGTATTTTATGTCAAAGGAAACGTCAAAGGAGTGAAACTGTAGGAAGCTGGAAACATTGTGCACCTACCGTTATTGTACACCTATCGTTACTGTACACCTACCATTACTATACACCTACCGTTAGAGGTTACCGATAGAGGTTTCTGATAGAACTCACTATTCTGGAAACACTGTTCACAAAACCTCACCAATAGAACTGTTCACAAAACCTCACTGATAGAACTGTTCACTGAACCTCACCAATAGAACTGTTCACAAAACCTCACCGATAGAACTGTTCACAAAACCTCACCGATAGAACTGTTCACTGAACCTCACCGATAGAATTGTTCACAAAACCTCACCGATAGAACTGTTCACAAAACCTCACCGATAGAACTGTTCATTGAACCTCACTAAGAGAACTGTTTGCAAAACCTCACCAATAGAACTGTTCACAAAACCTCACCGATAGAACTGTTCACTAAACCTCACTGATAGAACTGTTCACAAAACCACACTTATAGAACTATTCACTGAACCTCACTGATAGAACTGTTCACAAAACCTCACCGATAGAACTATTCACAAAACCTCATCGATAGAACTGTTCACTGAACCTCACCGATAGAACTGTTCACAAAACCTCACCGATAGAACTATTCACAAAACCTCACTGATAGAAATTTTCACTGAACCTCACCAATAGAACTGTTCATAGAATTTGAAATTTGGAAAAGTGTTGGGGATAACTCACCTTGACCTCCTGCAACACCTCAAACACTACATTTTCACAAAGTAATGGACTGGAGAGGTCCAGGCCATTACATCAGGTGCCTCTCAAAACATTCTCATCCTCGAGAATTCAAAACCCGCCTAAAGAGAAAAAAAAAGAAACAGGGTCCAAATAACCACCCATCAAGGTACCTATCAAAATAGAGAAATCCACAAAATCAACAAAATAAATTCATAATAAAATATGAATTGTCTAACCGCAAAGGGAACATCATTACATGAAAAGAGTTAAACATTAAAAAACTCTGGGTACTGAGCACGTATTTGTGAATCTCATTCCCAGGTACTCTCCTTCATGCCACCGTGTCTCTGCAAGACACGAACCAAGGGGATAGAACACCCGCGCAGCACCTTCTCCTTGCGGTCTTGTATCTCCACTGGTCGCTCCTCAAAGGTCACATCATTATCAACATCGATCTCTCCCCAATTGATGATGTGAGAGTCTTCATGAAGATAACGACGAAGATGTGATACATGGAAAACATCATGTATCTGACTCATCTATGGGGGAAGTGTTACTCGATACGCCACACCTCCAACATGAGATAACACCTCGAAAGGCCCAACAAACCAGGGAGAAAGCTTGCTTCCACGGCAAAACCTTCGCTGCCCATGACGGGGAGTCACCTTCAGAAACACATAATCCCCAACATTAAACTCCAAGGGTCTACTCCTTTGATCAGTTTATGATTTCTGACGATCTTGTGTTGTTTTCATCCTCTCACGAATCACCTAGACCATCTCTATTGTATTTTGTACTAGTTCCGATCTGATAATTGCTGACTCTCCAACCCCAGTCCAGCACAACGGAGAACGGAAAGGCCAGCCATACAAGGATTCAAACGGAGCCATACTGATGGTGGAGTGAAAACTATTATTGTATGAAAACTCTACCAAGGGTAAGTGACTCATCCATGAACCTCCAAAATCAAGAACACAAGAGTGTAACATGTCTTCCAGAGTTTGGATGGTTCGCTCTGTCTGACCATCCATTTGAGGATGAAAAGCAGTGTTAAGGCATAGTTGAGAACCGAAAGCATGTTGGAGGCCTCTCCACACCCTGGAGGTAAAACGAGGATCTCAATTAGAAATTATCATCCTTGGGACTCCATGAAGTCTCACCACCTCCTCTAGATACTGCCTCGACAAAAATTACACTGAGCTTGACTCCTTGATTGCTATAAAGTGGGCTGATTTTGTTAAATGGTCCACTACCACCCAAATAGCATCATGTCCTCCTTGAGCTCGAGGTAAACTAGTAACAAAGTCCTTTGATATGTCCTCCCACTTCAATTGAGGAATATCTAATAGCTGTAGAATACCACCAGGAACACAATATTCGGCCTTCACCTTATGGAAGACTAAACATCGAGACACAAACTCGGCAACCGCACACTTCAGCCCAGGCCACCAAAACTGGCTCCTCAAAGATTGGTACATATTTTTCACACCTGGATGTACTGATAAAGGAAAACTATGGAACTCTCTGAGAACCGTCTCTCACATCTCCAAGGGAACAAAAATTATTCTATAATACAACACTTGGTGTTGTTCATCCTCAGTCCAATCATCAGGGGCTTCGCCAAAAAAAACTCGGTCTCTCCAGACCTCCACCTCAAGATCCCCCAATTGGGACTCTTCCACCTTCTGCACCAGGGATGATTGTACCATCATCTAAAAAAGACAACCTCTACCACCAACTTCTCCCATATCAAGATGTAATGCTGAAAGTTCTTCCATTACTCTCCAAGAATCACCGGATTCACGCACAGCATCACTACATGACTTTTGACTCAGTGCATCAGCTACAACATTCCCCTTTCCAGGTGTATATGATATCTTGAAGTAATATTCCTATAATAACTCCATCCACTAACGTTGTCATAAGTTTAGGTCATTCTGGGAGAAAACATACCTCAAACTCTTATGATCGGTGAAAACCAAAAAGTGCTCATCAATGAGGTAATGTCTCCACAAATTCAGAGAAAAAACCACGGCTACTAACTCAAGATCGTGAGTGGAATAGTTACGTTCATGAGGATGTAACTGCCGAGACCCATAAGAAACAACTAACCTCTACTGCATAAGGACACATCCTAACCCCAGATGTGAAGCATCGCAGGAAACATCAAACTGAACTCCCTCAGCTGGAAGACAAAGGACTGGAGCACTTACTAACTTCTCCTTTAGATACTCAAAAGTTGCCTGACACTGATCATTCCATATGAATTCCTGATCCTTCCTGGTCAAAGCTATCAGAGAAGTCGCAAATCATGAGAAATTGGCTACGAACCTCCTGTAGTATCCTGCGAGACCAAGGAAACTTTGCACCTCTGAAACTATCTTGGGGGCTGCCCAAGACACAACTGCTTCTATCTTCAATGGATCCACAGATACTCCCTATTGGGACACAACATGCCCCAAGAAATAGACTTCTCGAGCCCAAAACTCACACTTCGACAACTTCCCAAATAGCTGATGTTGACGAAGAACTCCCAAAATGGCTTTTAGATGCTCTGCATGCTCCTCCTCATATATAGAGTACACAAGGATGTCATCGATGAAAACTACCACAAACTTGTTCAGGAACTCACGGAACACAGAATTCATTAATACCATGAATACAGTTGGAGAATTCATCACGCCAAATGGCATTACCATGAACTCATAATGCCCATGACGACAACGGAAAGCAGTCTTAAGGATATCCTCATCCTTCACACGCATCTGATGATATCCTAACCACAAGTCGATCTTTGAGAACCAACTCGCACCCTTCAGTTGATCAAATAAATCATCAATATGCATAAGAGGATAGCGATTTTTTATTGTCACTTTGTTTAAGCGACGATAATCGACACACAACTGCAAACTATCGTCAGCCTTCTTCACGAACAAAACTGGTGCACCCCACGGTGACACACTTGGCCAAACAAAACCACACTGTAACAGACCATCAAGCTGTATACGTAGCTCTTGTAACTTATAAGGGGGAATCCTATATGAATACATAGATATAGGAGACACTCCTGGCTGTAGCTTGATCCCAAACTCGATCTCTCATCTAGGGGGTAATGCTACAACCTCTTCTGGAAAGACATCAGGGTACTCCTCTACGACCCTAGGAAATGCCAACTGCTGAACCTATGAAGAACTCAGCATCATCTCATCCATCATGGATGATAAGGATGGAACGCGCCTATAACCCATCTGAGGATCTTGCTCACCAACAAACACCATTGGCTCTCCATCCGCACCAATGAAGACGACCTTCTTCTTGAAGTAATCCACGGTAGTTTGCACTGAATACAACCAATCCATGCCAAGGATTACATCATATGGTTGTATTCGTAAACATAGGAAATCTCCCCAAGAGAGGTGTTGCCCCAACACTAGCTCATAGTCTCTACATACTTCAAACAAGTTAGCTCGACCTCCAACTGGCGTAGTCAACGCCAAGGGCACTGGAAGCCTCTCTACCTCAAGTCCCAAAGCATGGACAAGGGTAGGTGATATGAAGGAGTGTGTCACTCCTGAATCAAACAAGGCATACACCAAGGTAGAAAACAAGCAAAGGGTACCTCGAACGACATCTGGATCACCTGGAGCTGGCAAAGCTAGAGCATGAAGCTGACCACAACCTCCTCCACGGCCTCTCTGACCCTAATGAAGACCACCACCACGGTTGTGATCTGCTCTCTGAGGACGGGGAGCATCATGGGGTTGTCCTCTGCCTGCCCCATCTACCCTCTGCTAATCTAAAGCTGGTGCAACTGGTTGCTGCTGTCTCGGCTGGAACTATCTCAATGGAGGAACCTGGAGCATAGTGCCTGGTGCACGATGATCGCTCTGAAAGGTCGGGCACTCCTACTGCTGATGGCCACGACCACCACAAGAAAAACAAGTGCCTGATCCCTTGGCATAGGCCTGAAAGTTGCTACCTCTGGAGAAATGATATGTGAAGGGCTGGGAATTACCCCCAGCTGAACGGAAACCCTTATGCCCTGAAAACCGGGAACCCCGGACCACAACTCTGCTTCGTGAGGAATCATGATGATTCCACTCTCATGATGATCCGGTCCTGGCCAAAGTCCTCTCGACAACCTCTGCCCTCGCCAACACCTCAAGATATGTTTTCAGCATAAATGGGGTGACCTGGAGCTGGATCTCTAGACGCAAAGCCTCCTCTAAATGTCTCGCCCTGGCCTCCTCATCTAGTAACAGGTCCGAAGCATATCGCAAAAGGTTCCTGAAACGAATTCCAAACTCTCAAAACTGGAGGTCCCCTGTCGAAGGGTAAGAAGCTCCTGGCGACTGGATGCTTTCACAGTCGAAGAAAGAAACTTGACTCTAAATCTGTCTCGGAACTCCTCCCATGAGATCGTTGACTCCTCACGATCCCCGAGGAACAAGAACCAACACTGCCTCGCTGCTCCACGTAGCATCATCATAACCAAGGACACCCAGTTCTCCTTCTGAGCACGAATTGAACTGAAGCCAATCTCGACCTCCTCTAACCAATCTTCTGTGACTGCATCTGAAACGGATCCCCCGTACTTATGAAGACTCTGGCACTGAAACTCTCAAAGTGTCTTCCTCTAAGTGTCGTCATCGTCAACCTCTACCATACGGTGATCTGCTGGAACAGCCTTCTAGACATTTTTTGCACAAACCTAACAAGGACGTCGACCTAGAGCCATAACTATAAAATAAAAACCGTTAGAGCTACTAAACCTGGAATATGGAAGACTCAACATTAATTAATTAATTGTTTTCTTTTATTCATTTTAGGTTAACTTATCCCAAGGTCTACCCATTCAAACACAGGCCCAAGGAAGAATGATGCATGATCCTTTCCTAGGTCTCTACCCTGCAACTAGTATCACATTGTTTAGTAGTCATTGTAAACTTAAAGGTTCGTACATCAGATCATAGGGGGCCCTAAACGCCTATGTCTCAGCTGGTATCCAGTTTTTACCTCACTTGCTAAACATGAATGACATCGTTGCCCTACCATCCCATGCAACCTCACCTGTGCCTAACTCCAAACTCCATCATATCCCTCAACCAAACCTCTGACAGCACTCTGTCATGACCCCCTCTCCACAAAGTGTACCCCTCCTGGGTCGGAAATGTGAGAAGGGAGATAATGACCCCCTGATTCCCACCTCTAGTAGGCCTTGGGTTGGAGACTAGCACCGAGGGTATAGTAAACACACAAATGGTAGTCATTACCCTCTAAGAGAACACATGCGGAAGAGAGAGATAAGATAGACACCAACCAACTCCAACTCAGAACTGAAATATAAAAGAAACCCCAAGTGCACATATGTGATGTCATGCAGGAGTACTGTAACTGGAAGGGAAAACTACAAGTACCCAAAAGAAAGTAAAAACAACTGCAACCACTAGCCCAAACAGCTTCTGCAACCCCAATCTAGTAGAAACCAGCTTGATCTCTGACCTGCTTCAAGTGACCTGAAAAACGGTTTATATATATATAGGGTGAGTATAACAGTATACTCAGTAGGATCCTCCCCGAAGCCTCTTGTGCAAAAGTAAAGAAAGCATGCTAAATCATAGTGAACAACAAGTGGAACTAACTCGTCACCTAAATAGGTATACAAAGTTCCCAACCTCACCATGGATATACTCACCAAGTAATGCATACAAGAATATATCATATAATAAAGAATATCAAGGGTACCCTACTACTAATTCCCCACTGGTTTGCCGCTTTTCCCCAACGCCGCACATCCTAAGCATCTCTCTCCAAAAAAGGCTTGCCCGCAGACACCTGGGTGAAGCACTAAAATATGCACCCCGTGCAACAAAACCACCACGTCCACACACCAAAGTAACCAGGTAGTTTTTGGGAGCCACCATAGATCTCATAACGTGTGTCATATGTTGGGTATTATACCTCAATCCATTACATCTCATACATCGAGTAAGGATCCTCAATCCATCACGGCCTATATACGTTACACCTATAGTAGTCCATAGAAAAAATATATCCCGAATATATGTGTGTGAATAACCACAAGCCATTAAAGCCCTCTACACACATATATGGGGAAAACTAACCAATGTGCCTGCCAGCACAAGTAACTACCAAGTGAAGAGAGCGGGGCCAAAGGGGGTAGTCATCCATTCATCCTCCCACTGGAATGCTGGGGAAAACACCCCCCCCCCAGGGCTCAGAATCCTCGGGGTGTCAGTTTCCCTTACTAACAGGGTGGAGTAGCTCATAGAAACCCAAAACGTACAAAATATACTATAACTCACAACCACACTATGGGCATAACCTAGTCTTAGACACAACTGCAGCTAACGCCTCTCAGACTCTGGGCTGTTACTTCTAAGACTATGTATCCTATAAGCACACAACCATTTAAAGAGATTTATTATATTACTTCATTCCCTTTTTATTAGTTCCACTTTACGTTAATTAATTCTTTAAACATTAATTAACCATGAACAATTCCACATTAAATTTCACTAGCATCACACCCAAAGTCAACTGTTCCTTCAAAAATTACAACCTCGTCGATATGTTCTAGCATCTCCATCCCCATGGGTTGACACCATTTATTCAATTATTCATTATAGAAATACTTTCCCACATTCCCAGGCATTCTAGAAAAACATTATATGCTACTAAACACAAGGGGGCTGAACATGGTTAGTAGATGTACTACCCATCGAGTCTTTGCTTCTTATAGTAAGAGCATATACTCATCCTTCCTTGTGAAGCTAAACATAGAAAGCACGTGGCATACCCTGCATGTCTTCGCCTCTTTCGGAAGAAGGGTAAGTTAGACCAGCTGCCTTGAGCAATGGGGAAAGGTAAAGCAAATAAACAACCAATCAAAATTACCAAGCATCCAACGATCACATCTATCCCATTCCATCATCCTTGGTGTCCTCCCCGACACTCACATGCATAAATCGATGCATCTTTCTACTCTAGGCGTCATCTGCTGCCATAACCAAAAGGGCCTCCATGCCTCCACATGTCACCACAACCATCCAGGCTCACATTAAAACACAAGCAGCAGTAAAACAAACATCTTTACAATTGGGCTCTTGGCCATTAAACAAACAAGAGGGTAACTCAGAACCCTACAAGAAATTATCTTTTAACAACCACCAGTTCTCTAATCCATCTTGGATTAACCGATTTATTATTCATTGGTTCCAAATTCAGGAAACCTAACCAGTAAGTTATCAAAAATAAATAAACATGCTTACTGCACTAATTTGATTAACATCAAATTACAACAAGAACCAGATTTGTTTTCATGCCTCTTTATCTTTAGCCAACAATTATCAACTAATCCCGGTTTACATTCTTTACCGATTTCCATCAAGAACAAACAGCTAAGCAAAGCAAGAATAGATATCAAACTATCTAGCAAAACAAGAGGCAATAACATACGATCAATATCAATTTATTTATCCAGTTAAAATATTTATTATGTCAATTCCTTTGTCATCCAGTGGGATTAAACATGATAACAATACAGTTGCATGTAAAAGAAAAGAGAAGCAATGAATCCCCTACCTCAAACAATTCCTCACGTTCTTTATCGACACAACGGGTCACGATCCTCCTCTCGCGACAACTGCATCTACCCGAGGATGCCACGATACGACCGCACCGACCAAACCCCAAGAAAAACCCTATTGGAAGCATGGAGATTACATGCTATAATATGGAAAGGAAAAACAGGAGAAGATGATCCCCAAAGGAACGACGATAAAACATACCTTATATCGAAGATTGACCGATGCAGCTCGGTTGCATCAAAACAGAGCAGAACCGATCCAAGGAGTAAAGCTTGATTGTGAAACTCCTACGGGAAGGATTGAAAGGTTCTATTGTCTCATAGCCGAGAACAAAGAGGAAGATTAAGGGCGGAAGATATCTTGTCCATTTTGAAGATTTAATGGGGCGACGGTTTAAGATACACTTAATTCCCCATTAAAAGTGGATTGCATTAACCCACGAGGTTTGACCAAGTAAAAATATCCCGAGCCATAGGAATAATTAATACAGGATTTATGGACTTTGAATCGGCCTTAAGAGTCCTTAAAATAAGGCTTTAAATGTATTTTACGTCAAAGGAAACGTCAAAGGGGTGAAACTGTAGGAAGCTGGAAACACTATACACCTACCGTTAGAGGTTACCGATAGAGGTTACCGATAGAACTCACCGTTCTGGAAACATTGTTCACAAAACCTCACCGATAGAACTGTTCACAAAACCTCACCGATACTGTTTACTAAACCTCACCGATAGAACTATTCACAAAACCTCACCGATAGAACTGTTCACAAAACCTCGCCGATAGAACTGTTCAGTGAACCTCACCGATAGAACTATTCACAAAACCTCACCAATAGAACTGTTCAATGAACCTCACCGATAGAACTCTTCACAAAACCTCACCGATAGAACTGTTCACAAAACCTCACCGATAGAACTGTTCACTGAACCTCAGCGATAGAACTGTTCACAAAACCTCACTGATAGAACTGTTCACAAAACCTCACCGATAGAACTGTTCACAAAACCTCACTGCCAAAACTGTTCACAAAACCTCACCGATAGAACTGTTCACTGAACCTCACCGATAGAACTGTTCACTAAACCTCACCGATATACTGTTCACTGAACCTCACTAATAGAAGTGTTCACTGAACCTCGCCGATATAACTGTTCACAAAACCTCACCGATAGAACTGTTCACTGAACTTCACCAATAAAACTATTCACAAAACCTCACTGATAGAACTGTTGACAAAACCTCACCGATAGAACTGTTCACTGAACCTCATCGATAGAACTATTCACAGAATTTGAAATTTGGAAAAGTGTTGGGGATAAGTCACCTTGACCTCCCAAAACACCTCAAACACCACATTTTCACAAAGTAATGGACTAGAGAGGTCTGGGCCATTACATATGGTGTGACCGGTATAACTCTAAGTGTGTCATTTTTATTTAAAATTGACATTTATTTACGTAAAAAAAGAACAAGTGGCGTACTGAAAATTGAGCAAATGAATTTGGATTGTTTTTATACTTTAGGAAAATGATTCATGAGTCATTTTTGATGTGTAAGAATCAATCACACCTAAATATGATGCACGGTTTGACCGGTATGACTAAAAGTGTATGTTATTAGTTTAAAATTTATATTTTAGTTCAAAACGTGTCAGTCATTGTAAACCAAGAAAATGCACTCTGAATCTCTTGATAATTTAGGACAACAATTCATAATTCATTTTTGATGTGTGTGAAGAAGTCTCATGTCTAACTGTCACACGATGCGACTAGTATGACTCATAATACGTGTTTCTAGTTTGAAATGGCATTTTAGTAAAAAGACATAACGGACATGCTAAAAACCAAGAAAATGCATTCGGATTGTTTTGATACTTTTGGATAATGATCCATCAGTATTTTGTGATAGGTAGGAATCAGTCGCACCTCAATCTAACGCACGGTGTGACCGACATAACTCAAAATGTGTCATTATTTAAAATTGACATTAATTTTAGTAAAAGAAAAAGTGACAAACTCAAAACAGAGAAAACACATTTGGATTATTTTGATATTTCAGGAAAACGATCTATTACTCATTTGTGACATGTAGGAATCAACCTCACCTCAATATGATGTACGGTGTGACCGGTATAACTCCATGTGTGTCTATTTATTTAAAATTGAAATTAATTTAAGTAAAAAAGAACAAGTGACATACTGAAAACTAATCAAATGCATTCAGATTCTTTTGATACTTTATGACAATTATTCATGAGTCATTTGTGACTAGTAGAAATCAGTCACACCTCAATCAAACAAACGATGTGACCGGTATGACTAAAAGTTTATGCTGTCAGTTTAAAATTTACATTTTAGTTCAAAATGTGTCACTCACTGAAAACCAAGCAAACGTGCTCTGAATCTCTTGATAATTTAGGACAGTGATTCATAAGTCATTTGTGAAGTGTATGAATCAGTCTCAGGTCAAAAGGACGCGTGATGTGACCGGTATGACTCATAATGTGTGTTTCCAGTTTGAAATGGCATTTTATTAAAGAAACACAATTGATATACTGAAAACCATGCAAACATATTCGAATTGTTTTGATACTTTAAGACAATGATCCATTAGTAATTTGTGACGGGTAGGAATCAGCTACATCTGAATCCAACGCATGGTATGACCTGAATAACTCCAAATATTTCATTATTTAAAATTGGCATTAATATTAGTAAAAGAACAAGTGACATGCTCAAAATTGAGCAAGCACATTCGGATTGTTTTGATATTTTAAAATAACGATCCATCACTCATTTGTGACGTGTAGGAATCAACCCCACATCAATACGATGCGCGGTGTGACCGGTATAACTCCAAATGTGTCTTTTTTATTAAATATTGACATTTTATTAATGTATTCTTTCAAATTAATGTTTAATTTATTTCTTTACAGTATTACTAACATAATATTTGTTTTCTTAAATGGGTGATATCTTTTGCTTGGGTTGATATGATTTGTTCGGCAACTGATACCATGAGCTGATGTTTTTGAGCGGGGGCCATGGGCGTCAAAAGATGAAATATTAATGTTTTTAAATGTTTGATGGATAATTGTAAATATAATTATATAAAACATTGTTTGAAGTGTATATAGCAGTGTTTTTTATATAACATGAGAAGATATTTTTTGTATTCATGATGTCAATTAAATGTATATAACATTGTTTGAAATTACAAGTTGTATAGCATTGTTTGAAAGTATAGGTTTTTACTGGGTGTGTTGTTATATTATCAACACATTACACCCAGGTAGGCTTTTATAAACGCTATTTTTAGCGCTGATAAAAGGTCCCCTTTATTATCACTTTTTTAGCATGGATAAAGGATCCTCTTTATTAGTGTTTTTTTTTTTGCGCTGATAAAGGGCACTCCCCTTAATCATCGCTGCGATTAACAATGTTTTTTTAACACTGTTAAAAACCTATTTGCACATTATAAAAGGGCATATGTGTAGTAGTGCATGATAATTCCACAATTTACACATAAATAAAAGAGAAGTGTTGAATCCCCTAACTTAATTGGAGCTTCAATAACTATTGTGCCAAAATGGGGAAAAAGATTGGTGATTGTAAGGCTAGGAATTTGTGGGGGAACATCAGCAACCTAGAGCACAACAAATCCCATCATATCACAACCCAAAATTGAAGCCAACAGTTGCCACAATCTCTCCATGAAGGAAACGAGGATAAAATCTAGAAGGAAGAAGTCTCACCTTGAAGGTGGTTATTCTCTCATGACTGAGGCGCTGAACTGATCGAAGGGTACTCAAAGATCCCCAAGGATGGATCTTTGGTCACCCAAAATGCAAGGGGAATAGAAAAGATCAAACAAAAGGGGAGAACCCGAATTTAAAATTTCTAGTGCATCAATCGCATGGTGATTCTCCAAGGTGTTTCTTCTTTTTAAATCCCTTTCAACTCTCTTAATTCCTATTTGATCAAGCGTGATGATTACCATCAAATTTTAACATTCAAATTCCCCAAAAAGCATGACATATATCTTGCAGGGTAATGGAATTATTTTATGTATCAGGATCCACGGCTTACGATTAATAAATTTACATTTATGTATGGGAAAAAGACTTTCACGTATCGAAAATTCTTTAAAGGGATGACCCTTACACTTCAACAAACGACGCTCACATATTAACATTTTAGCTTTACGTATGAAGGAAAAACTTTTACATATTAAAATATTACTTTTACATATGTGGGAATGACTCTTGTGTATCAAAAATCGTCAAAGGGGGATACTTAGGCATGAAATAGTGACTCTTAAATACATATATTCGGTAAAGGGATTACTTTCACATTTTGAAGAAATCACTCTTAAGTATATAGTAAAGACTCCTATATATTAAAAATGTGACATGCTCCTCAACACGTAAGGGTCATTTCCAATAGGGGAGGTCAGTACACGGGTCATTTCGTGGCAATGTCAATACATAAGGGTCCCAATGATGATACGTAAAGGTCATTCTAGACTTGGCCAAACATCAAACGAAGCCTAAAAAAATGTAGAATTACCTAAAATCTCAACTTGAAATCGACACAAAAACCTCCTCCAATCATCAAAACTAGCATAAAACATTTTCAGACTTCCTCAACATCCGAGAAACAATAAAGAGAAAATCCGATCACTTATGGGAAAAGAAAGTGAGTTTTTTTCAACACCAAGCAACTGTCAATTGGTTGTACCTATTGGTAGCATTAGTAACTGTTAAATGATCAAATGTTCAAATTTCTAATAGTTGCAAATTCCTAAAATCAAATATAACTTTTTTCCATTGTCTTTTTTTTATTCTAATCTATATAATAATGTGTTCGTCCCCTTGACGTACGGTTTTACGTTTTTCAAAGAATGTATTAATAATTTAAAGCGTTATTTTAGAAGTTCAAATGCAAGACAGGTAGAGAGACGGCGGAAAGCACATAGATGTATGGAGCGTGCAAGTTTTGACCGTCGGAGTGACAGAGACGCGAAAAGGATGGGGAGGGGCATCAAGCAATTTGTCGAAATTTGTATATATTAATTAAAAAATTCGTAAATAATACCCGTGAAATATTATTTTGCAGAATAAAAAACACATCGCATCGAATGTTTAAATAATAAAACTTTTAATAATATATAAAAGTTGTTATATTTTATATTATTGTAATAAAAATATTTTTGAAAATATGATTTAAAATTCATGTTAAAACTCCATTTTATAAGTTAACAATCCGTCACTTTTAAGTATTTTTAATATGAAATTCACTTTATTTTTAAATATGAAAATTGTTAAAAAAAAATATTTAATTTTATAATGTGATTTTTTTATTTAATATTAATACGATAGCTTATTTTAAAATATTTAAATGTAATTAATATAAAAAAATAATTCTCATTTATTTAATAATAGTATTAATTGTTTATTAATTTTGATAACGATAGTTAATAAATGTAGCAGTGGTGATGATTATAACAATTAATAATGAAATTGTTATTAAATAAAATTAATATTAGAGATAATTATTAACAACTATTAAATATAACTATTATTCATACATTTTTCACTACTACAACTATTTATAATAGTGGCATTAATCTTAAAATTATCCGAAAAACTAAATGTTATAAAAAACTATAAATAAATCAAAATTTTAGACTTATTTTCGGAGCAGTTTAAAAGTTTCATTTTAAAAATATATAACAAATTGAACTTAACCATATATCAAAAAAAAGTTTTATTATTCCAGTAGTTTTCGAATAAATCGTTATTCAAAACATTATACTAATAAATTCAAAGAATATTTTTTAACATTTATGGTTTTTTTAAATCACTATACATTAATTTTAACCCAATTCAATAAATTCCAGAATTATGTTTATTATTTTAATCATTTTATATTCTATTTGTTTTTTAAAATTTTATTATAAAATTAACTTATTTTTTAAATGACCATAATGTTTGAAGGACCGCAAAAAACAAAATTTTATAAAAAAAAATTATAAAATATTGGTAAAGGTGTAAATTAAAACCGAAATTATAAATATAATTTTAAAATATTATTTAAATCAAAATAAAAAATTTATTCAAATTTCATTAGGAATAGTATGGATCCATCACCTTAATTTGTAAGAAGATAAAAACTAATTATTATTATATATTATATTATGGCGGCTATGACGGTCAATTCACCAAAAGTCACTAATTTTGTTTTTTTAAAACAAATTCAACCAATCTTATTTTCATAACATTATATATAAAAAATTATCAAATTTATATTAATCCATAAAAATGTTTAATATTATATTTATATACATTAATTACAAAAAATATATATGAATATAAATATGATATAAGCGACATGACAAAAATAAATGAACATGAAGTCATAATCAACTGAAACCAAGTACATGCTATATTCATGCTAATAAATGAAAACATTGATAACAATAATCATTGATCTCATATTGATGGGATGCATAATGTCAAACATCAAAACTTGGTATCAAAGCCTTGTTCCAAAACACTTTACTTGTCGCCGAGACCTATCAAGACTTTATCCTATTATGGGAAGATGCCCACACCAAAACTTAACCTGTTTTATTTCATGAAACTCGTCGATGCATCGAAAGACTATATAATGGCGTGCCGCACTCGTCACTTGTTTAAGTCCAATTCATTCAATAAAAGAGTCATCAAGACCTTTCATACCGTTCCTTTAGGAACCTCTTACTGAACAAAACTTGTATATCTGTATAATGAGATACACATATATCAAATATTTCACCATCCACTAGAATAATGTAAATGTGTAGGAGAACATCCCTTAATAAACTTGGATTTCATGGAGTGTCATCAAAGTAACATGAAATACTCTTACCAAAGAAGTATAGTGGGGAGGGTACTTAAAATGTCTCAGGTTATCCTTGGAAGATAGTAATTTGATTCAATGGACTACATTGGTAGGAGACCAAGGCAATGGTAGGAAAAAACCTTCACCGGGGTTCATTAAGAGTGTGAATCTTCTCAAACATATTCCCCGAGAGTGTCGCCAAATGTGTAGTATTATGCTCACTTATCATGCATTTGGGTGATTGAGTAAATACTCAACCAACCCTTTTCGGGGTGGCTACCCCTTGGTGCATAGCTGCATCCACTTACCAGTATCCAATCAGGGACGTGTTTGCTAGGAAATTACACACACTTTTACTTTACCGAAACTTAAGATAATTTTGGTGGCATGGAAAAGGTAACACTTGGATCAAAATAACATGAGAGAGGTATACAAATATAGAATTTTAAATCCCTTAAATTTCATGAGTGACATGGAAAAAGTCTTCAATGACAATGTATGCACCACACAAAAGAAAATCAGTGGTGATTACAACATGAGCCCCAAAGAATGAAAATTGAGATGAAAAACTCCACTTATGGCTTGGGTAGAAATTCAACCACAACCTCTTCAAAAAGAGGGCTTAAACATGATCTTCAAATACCATGAATAAAGACATTTCATGATATAACATCTCAAATAGGTAGTATATACACCACATATAGAAAATTATGTGCACATTACAAAACATGTCTCAAAGAGAGAAATTTGAGACGAAAAACTTATACCCCTCGTCTTTACTTCCATGAACATACTTTAACCTCCTGCATCATAAACATAGCTATATTAATCACTTAATTCATAACCTTGCTCATATTCATTTTCATTTACACTCTTCATAAATAGTGATTCTCTACATGAATTCTTCTGATTTTCCACATCGGTGTTTATAGTCTTGATCGTTTGTACGAGTTTCATAATAGCGGTGTTCATATTCATTCTTCTTCTAAAGTGAATTATTTCTAGGTCATTAAAGTTACTGTTTGGGATGATTTATAACAATTTATGATGTTTTGAATCCCTTTCACGAGTTTTTGAGACACTATCATAGAAGTTAAAGTCGATAATAAGCATGTTTTGGTGATTTTTGACGAACGAATGATGTTTCCTTAATTGATGAATTAGATTTTGATATAATATCTCTAAAAAAATCTCTATTTACACATTTATATCATATTATACTGGTTATTATGTTCTCATAGTCATTCATTATATAAATTCAAGAAGTAATGTATATGAAAACATTACGCAATTTGAATAAAAGATTATCCTCTTAGTACACTTATTTTAAATGATTAAATTAATGACGTTTTTTTGTTGGTCATATCATTAATAGCTTATTAAAATTTTCGTAGTAGAACCTTAATAATATCATGAACACCATATTTATCCTTTAATATCATCCTTATATTCAACCTTGTAAGGTGGTGAAGGAAAACACACACATACAATAATTTTTTTTTTCATAATGGATGGGGTATATGAATAAAAAATTGATAATATCCTTATTATAGTAATATTATAATATATAAATGATAATAATATAATTATATCAGTGTGGCTAAAATAAATTTGATAGAAGATAATTAAGAAGAAAACTAAGTAGTTGATAATACTCACGACGATGATTTGATTTTTCCTTGGAAATATCCTTGAATTTGAAGGGTTTAGGCTAACTATGAGTGACCAATGGATTATGTTATTGGGATAGGGTTTTTGGGAGAGAGAAAATGGAAGAGTTTCAAGGATAAATTTGAATGGGAGGTGTGTCTTGAAGTGGTGAAGATGTTCCCCTTTTATAAGTGAATGAAATGATAGTTTTGGGAACACCTTTACATTTTTCAATAATGTAATGACACTATTTAAGGTAGAATGAATTAAGAATGGAAAAAATAGGAGATTACAATGATTTTGGGTTGAAACTCACCCCAACCATAACTTTTTGAGACGATTTTTAGTGATTTAGGGGCTTTTTTACTTTTAACTTTTACCCCAATTTATCTTTACCTTAGTAATGAATTTCTAACCTTAGTAATTAATTTTAATGAAAAATATTAGGATCTACCTTTTACATAATTTTATACTTCTAATTTAAAATTTTAAAATCATTTTATCAAATAATTTTTTTAAAGGAGTGAATAGTTAATTTTAAAATAAATATGCTTAATCATGTAAAAATCGTTTTTAGAGAAATAATGTTTTAAGATTTAAATTTATTTATAATGAAAAATTATTTTGGATGTTGATTCACTACTACAAAAATGGGCAAGGGAAGCGCTACCCTTTTATCAGCGCTAAAAAAAAGCGCTGATAAAAGAGGGTCTTTATCAGCACTAAAAAAAACACTGATAAAGCGGCACTTTTAAGAGCGCTAAAAAAAGCGCTGTTAAAAATGACCCCTTATCAATGCTTTTTTTAGCGCCGATAAGGCCCCCCCTTTATCAGTGATTTTTTTAGCGCTGATAAAGGGAACCCCTTTATCATCACTTTTCCTGACGCTGATAAATTTTATGTTTCAAAAAAAATAATTTTTCATAAAAAATAATATATTGTTATATAAGTATATTTATATCGATATAAATATAATATATATATTTTTAAATATGTTTTAAATAAGTATAAATACACTATTAAATTTAATATATAAGAAATTTAGTGAAAATGGCTTTAAAATATTTTTAAAAAATATAATTAATTCATAATTTGCTAATTATCATGAATTAAAAATCATTTAATAACAATTTGAAGACACAAAAAATCAAAAAATAATAATAAAAGATCTAAAATAAGTTGAAAATGTAACTCAAACTTCAAACGACCATAACTTTTGATCCGAGTGTCCGTTTGAGCTCTATAGCATATCAAATCGAAGCCTGCGACGAGATCTATGCGCTAATAATTTATTCAAACCTTCTGTCAAATTTTTCGAGGCCAAAAAAGGTCCGTAAGGCCTCCAAAACTGAGTTTTTAATCAGGATACCCCGATTTGTTAACATTCAAATAGGTATAACTTTTGATCCATATGTTCGTTAGGCTTGTAACACATATCATATAGAAGATTATTTCACTTTCTTCGATTTGACTGGTTGTAGAGTTGAAAAAGGCTTCTGGATTAGAAGTTATCGTCATTTTAACATTCTATGGCTTTTCAAATACACATATATATGTATTTATTCGTAAATATATATGTGTGTGTGTGTGTGTGTTGTATATATGTATGTATGTATATATTTATTTATTTATTTATAAACACACATAAAAAACATATTTTTTAAATGTATTTAAAACTAATCTTATAAATATATATTATTATACAAATAAATATATGGATAAAAAATTATAACTAAATATATATATATATAAATAAATATAAATATACATTAATATACGAATAAATATATATATACTAATATATTAATAAATATATATGTATTAATATAACAAAATATATTTGTATTAATATGAATCTATATTATTATACGAATAAATATAACTATATATATATATATAAATATATATAAATATATATTAATATATGAATAAATATATATATATATATTAATTTAAGTAAATATATTTATATTAATATGAATCTATATTAATATACGAATAAATATAACTATATATATATAAATAAATAGATATATCATTAAATAGAAAAAAAAAACGAAATAACTTAGTGGTAAAGGTGCAGGTGCGCAAGGGGGAGGTCGTGAGTTCGAGTTCTGGTGGAAGCAAGGAGGTGCGCGCGGGGGGCATGTGTTGGACGCGTGGGCAAGGGCAGCGTGTAGGAGTGGTCCACCTAGCGATGATAAGGGGGGGGGGGGGTCAAGTGCTGTTAAAAGCTCCCCCCCACCGAATTATATATTATTTTTTATTATTTTCTTATTTTTTTGACTTTATCAGCGCTTTTTAAAAGCGCTGATAAAAGACCCCTTTATCAGCGCTTTTCTGAGCGCTGATAAAAGGGACCCCCCCTTATCTTTGCTTCGATTAACAATGCTTTGTTTAGCGCTATTAATGCACATTTCTAGCACTGATAAAATCCATATTTGTAGTAGTGATTTTAATTACCTAAATTGATTTATTATAAAATAAATAAATTATATGAGGCTTTTAAGGCAATCTAAAACCGAATATCCCTTGAAAATACTTTATTAAATGAAAAGACCAAAAAATGTTTTTTATATTAAAGTAACATTTTAATTAGTTTTAAAAATGTATTCCATAGATTTTATAAGTTAAAATAATATTGTAAAATGTATAATGTTAATCCTTAAATTTATATTTGATTGCTTAAAAGGTTTTCTAAACTTCCAGACCATTCTTATATAACGGTAAAGTCACACAAATTACAAGTTTCGTTAAAACTGTAATTTTTGACTAAAAAAAGACCTTTTTCAAAAAAGATAAAAAATTCATACTAAGATAAGTTCAATTTGATGAATTCAAAAATGGAATTATTTTGGCCAATTTCAAATTCTAAAATATAAAATTTAAGAAAAGTCTTGAATAAAGGCTCTTTAAAGGGAACATTTTCACAATAATTCATGATACAATATTTACTTTCCATAGTAGATTCTTAGGTGTTACATTCCCCACCTTTCATCCTCAAAATTAGGGTATATATCAATTATTAAAAATATTGGAAAACTCTTTCCTTATAGCATCTTCTGGCTCCCAGGTTTCCACTTATAGTTTGTGATTTCTCCAAAGAAATTTCACCAAATGAGTTTTCTGATTCCGCAATACTTGCTCTCTCATGTCAAGAATCTCAACATGATTATCATTATAAGATAAGTCGGCCTCCAACTCTATTCCCTCATGAGAGCACCTTTTTTGGATCTGACATGTATTTCCTTAGTAATGGATCATGGAAGACATCGTGTACTTTAAAAAGGTTTGGCGACATAGTTAATTTGTAACATCCCATTACCATCTTTCAGGTATTTCCCTCCTCTTTGCTAGTTTTCCTCTTTAATTTCACGTGTATTTGTATTCCTGAGGATAAAGAACATTTGCTGATCAAAATGACCTAAAGTTTAGGGATGAGTGCTTTTTTAATTAATGGAGTCCGATTATAAATGTGCTAATGCATTTGTGGGGTCCTCCCCGTGTTCAGAGAACGCCCAAAGTGTTTTGTATTTTCATGTAAGAATCTATAGTTTTCACTATTTGTAGGAAATTTACATTCCATGTAATGATAATACATGACATGTAATGGTTTCCAAGCTCATGTCGTGATCTAAGTACATAGTGTGAATGATTACACACTGTGTAAAGGTTACATGCTGTGTAATGTTAAAATATCAATTTTTAATAAAACAGAAATGGTTTTTTCAGCATATGTTATCCCCATGGATTACATGAGATGTAAATGGATTAAATTCCATGTAAATGTCATGGAAATGGATTTTAGTTTGATTCTTGGTTGATATGTTTACTCATTCTTCCACAACTCTTTCCCCTATCAACCTAGGGATCTTCTTGAGTGATTTTGGGAGCCTCTTTTTAATCCAAATTGATTCATTCGACTATTGATCACCATTGAGATTGGGTTTCATCTCTTCGGGTGAGTAATCATTTCTTCTTATTCATTAACTTTGATCATCTTAGTGCAGTTATGTTGTGTTATTGGTTTTTTTGATTTTTGGTGATGTTTCCTTTGATTGTTTTCTAGATTTGTTATGCGATCTTACTCCAGATTCTATTTCATTTTTTAGTTGTGGTGTAGTGGGTGTTCTCTTTTGAGGGATTCCATTATCATTGTTGGTTTCTTCCTTGTGGTGGATTTTGTTACATGCATGTCCGACCTGAGTTTTGAGGCAGGTGGCTCCATCTCTAGCCTATATTGGTAAACTGCATTACTCTTATTTTTGATAAATTGTTGTGTTTAATGAAACGACATGATATGAATGAATTATTTTATGTGCGCGGAACTGGGTTTTTATAAAATATGGGTTTCCCCTGGTTTGGTAGATGAAAAGGGTTTTTCAAAACATTATGAAATGGTTTTGTGAAATGGTTTTCAAATCATGAAATGATCAAATGGTTTTATGAAATGATTTGGAAAATAGAGCACATGGGAAGCCTTGAGTACTTAGGTGGGAGGTATGGTAATAGGTCTCATCCACTATCGGGGGGGGGGGGGGGGTCTCATGGGGAATTCCTCTACTCCATAGGCCCTTTGTTCTATGGACTTGTTAGACTTATTGGGGGTTCACTTTTTGGGATGTCCCTCTGCTCTCTAGACTCGAAGCATATGTTTAGGGACTCGATGCATGCAATTTTCTAAGTTAGTTACATGTTTCCTATCTATATTGACCTAGTGTTATCCTTGGTGCAACGTTACCTATGATTTTGACTAATTTGGGCTACTTTTGGTTTGTACTATTTTGATTTTGATTGTACTTCCATGAATTTGATATGATATGTGATGCATGCTTTGGTTTGTTTTATTATAATATATCTATTGTGATATATATATGGATATGAAATGATTTGAAAATAATTTACTTGATTTATTTTGAAATGTAAAAAAATTGGAAATTAAATGATTTCCCATGCTTTTGATATAAAAATAGTTAAACTATATCATGCCTTATTTTCTTTAAAGTTGAGAATGCTTAGATTATTGTTTAGAAACTTGATATGGAACACCTGGGTGAGACCCTACTAAGCCTGTTAGCTCACACCCTGTGTATACCTTCAGTGGTGCGTAGAACTGGTTATGCCTTTTGATATAGGGAAAGTCAAAGCGCCATAGTGAGACGATGAGGTTTTTTGTCAGCTGGGTTTAGGTAGCTGGATGGTGAGATGTTGTAGGTTTACCCATGCTATCATATGGAGACTGTTGAAGTAGTTGTTTTAGTTTTTTCATCCTTTGTTGTTGGAACTATCTCTTGGAGATTGTTTGATACCTTTTAAGTTGTATATATTCTATTGTTCTCTTTCAGTTATGACACACACACACACACACACATTCATGCTTTCTTCTATTTTTCTTTTCATACAGGCATATATATGTCATGTTGTTTGCTTCTGGTTGGGAGAAATAATTCCCTCTATTTGTTGTTGTTTCCCGAGTGCTAGATGCCAGCCCATGGGGATCGGGAATGCCCTTCAGGTATACAATGGTTTGGGTTGAGTACTAGTTTGAAAGGGTATTTGAGTTGAGTTCTTCAAAGTTTGGTATCGTAGGTGGTCTTTCCTCAAGAGTCCTTGTCTTGGGATGTTTGGTAGACTAGGGATAGGATTTTCAGGACTTGAGAGGTATATTACGATGAGTTCCTAGCCATCTCTTACCTAATGAGACTCAAGTTGTCCTAGGATGTTGGGATGTGTGTCTCATATTTTGATTTTTGGAAGTTAATATATGTTTTTTATTATGGGGTTTCTAGTTTGAACTGAGATTATTCTATTGTCTGATCATTTCTTCTATTTCAGTGTGCAACAGTATACCTCCAAGACGCATTCCACAAGTTCCTTATGAGGGTGCAGCTGATGCTCCTCACGAGAATCCTCCTATGGATCAAAAATTTATCAAGACTATCGTGCAGACAGTTTGTGTTGAGGATCAAAACATACAGTAAGCTCAGGATGCAATTGTTGAGGTATAGATGGGAGCTATAGGAGATAAAGATCAATCACGGGAGTTATTGTGTGAGAAGCCACCATCCTTTGAAGGTATTAATGAACCACAAGAGGTGGATAACTGGATTGATAATATTGATCAAATCTTCAACTTCCTGGATATGCCTAAGAGTATTAAGGTGAAGTGCACAACATTTAGACTTGCTAACAAGTGATGGTGGGATTCCATGGTACAGGAGGATAGACACATGGTCTTGGACTGTAAGGGTTTGAAGACCCGCTTCTTCCAGTAGTTTTCTCTAGAGTCATTGATGATGGTGAAGTCTTTAAAGTTCCTCTATTTTCAATGGGGAAAGTATTCAGTGTTGTTATACACTAATTGGTTTGCGTAGCTAGTTTTTTTTCATCATAGGTTGTAAAGAATGACTAGCTTAAAGATCAGAAGTACCTATAGGGTTTGCGACCGGATATCAGAGAACAAGTATTTATGTTGAATATTTCAACCAATGTAGAGACAGTAGATCAGAATATGATGGAAGAATTGAATACAAAAGGAAAGGTTTGGATATTCTACCCCTTCTCTTCCACCCAGTGGAAGCTTCAGTGACATCCAAGTGAAAAAGAGGAAGTGACATGATTATTGAGGGAGTGGTGCAGGTGGTTCTCAGCAGTAGGCCTCTTAGACACCTCCAATTGCATCTTGTGGTATGTCACTAACTTTTTATCAGTGTGGAAATGTTGGACACACATGAAATTATTGTCCTTTACTTTAAAATATGTGTAATTGTTGTGGGCATTATGTCCATATACAACATTTCTATCAGGCTATATATTCTCCTCAATATATTCAAGGATCATCGACTCCAAAGGCTACTTCAGCATAGTTAGATTCTTTAAAAACTACAGGGCTCCAGCCACAGGCCTCAAGAGTGAAGCACCTTCATATAGTATATGAGTTTCTAGTAGAGGTAGATACAAGTCTTGCGATAGTGATAGGTACCAAATTTATTGTATATTTAGTGGCACTTTATTTATTTGATATTGGTTCTTCTCACTCATTTATATCTAGCCATTTTTTTGACGTGATTAACATTCCTACGAAGATCATGTCCTTTTTATGGAGTTAGTGACACTTATTGGGAAGAGGAAAGATTAGGGGTTTTAGTGTCCTTCTTGTGCGCTATCGATAGCTGATGCAGAGTTATTCACAAATTTTCTTGTTCTTGATTTGGATTTATTTGACATCCTCATCAGGATGGATTGACTTGTTTCTCATCATAATGAGGTTGATTATTATCATAGGCATGTTTAATTTATTACAGTTGATGGGATCTCATGGGTGTTTTAGGGAGAGTATAATCTAAGGTCTGACCATACAGGATGTAATACCCCATGATTTCATAGTATGTTATCTCTTTAATGTAATTCAATAACTTGCGCCACACACGACACCGAGTTCGAGCGCACCACGAATTACCAAACTAGTCATTAAAAAAGCAGTTATGAATAGTATTAACTGCATTTTGAATTTTATATACTTCATATAATTTTAACACCCATATTATGACATAATATAAGAACAAATTCAATTTTTCAGATAAAAGAAGTATTTTTCAAAAAATGCAATTTTACCACCTTTTAATGGAGAACCCTTTTTAAATACAATATTTGACACTTTTATATATTCAATTTTACAAAATAAACTTCTTCATTAGAAGTGGGACATAAAAATATAGTTTGGATAAATTTTTGGTATTTTTTTGATAACTTTCATATTTTGATGAATAATGAAAATACTAAATTTTAATTGAAAAAAACTTTTTAATAAAAATAATTTAAAGTGTTAAATTATAAATTTGAGTGGTTTTAAACTATAATTAGATTATATTTTTACCATTTAATCCAATTTTTTTCATTGGAAGTAATTTCACTTTAGAATTAGACATAAACACATGTTAATCTTTTGGTAGTTTTTACTTCTTAAAAACCCGCTTTCTGGTTTTGACAACGAGAATTAATTTTAAATTAATTAATTCAACTTATATATTTTTATTTTGTTAAAATAAACATAATTTTTGAATTTGGAATATCAAAATTATCATAGGGTGAATTTTTGGTATTTTTTTGAAAACTTTCAATTTTTAATGAACAGTGAAAAACACTGCGTTATTGTTTAAAATGACTTTTTATTTAAATAATTATTTATTTTTTTTAATTTTTTTTAAATAAAAATAGATACATAATACCTATATTAGTTGAATTTAATTAATTAGAGTCATTTTATAATAATATTAGATGTATAAAATTTTATTGAGCCTTTTTAACGTCTTTTACCCACCTTCTATGCACATTTGCATATTTGCATAAAACGTAATTTTACCGTTTCTATGAAATGAATTTTAAAAACACGGGACACATGGTTTATATCAGTAAGTAAAACATGGTTCAATAGAATAAAAATAATGTTTGGTGAATAGTAACTTTTGAATTTTATTTGCCATAGTTAAAAGTAAATAGGGTAATTAAAGGTAAAAATGATATTATAATTAGCCTAATACATGTCCTAATTCTATTGGATAAGTGTATTTAGATCAAAATAAACCTTAAGAATAAAATATTATCCTCTTTGATCCACTTAGACTATATTAGGATATTTATTATTATTTTATTTAAAGAAGAGTTAAAAGTGTTAAATTCAAATTTCAATAACTAAACCATTTTTAATATAGGGTTATTCATAAGATAAATTCGACTATAAATATTCATTAGAAATATAAAAATATTTCCTAAATCATTTTATTTTATTTATAATTTTTATACATTAAATAATTAAATTTATTTATGACACAATGATGATGCAGTAATTACCTTATTAATGAAAGATTAAAATAATTGATATTATAAATATCCAAATAAATGAAAATTGATAATTTTGATGCATTCCACTAATTTTATAGGTTAATATGACATGTTAATATTTATTTAATATTTTTTTTTAAGTAATCAAGATTTTTTTTAACTTTCACAAAAACCAAATACTAAATAGTGTCAAAATTGACATAAATGAATTTTTAAAACAAATACTATATTATTAAATGATATAATATTCCTAAAAATATAAGGTTTTTCCAAAGGACTTAGATAATATTAGATACTTTAATAATGAACCAATTAGGGTTCACTTGGATTTTTATAGTAAGTTTATTAACCATGTATTATAATAATACAAGAATACATGGTAAAAGTTAAACTATTTAACTAAGAGTTAAATCCAAAAGATAAGGTAAATATGGTAAAATAAACCTATCTAAACCCTATTGTTTGAGAGGTTTTCGACCTATACCCACCTTATCCTCTAAATAAATCATTTTGGATCCATTATAAACCAAATATTATTGTATAATAAATTAATATTTCAAGCTTTTCCTAAAGTGACCCCCACCTCTCTTATAAAAGGGTACTTGCCCTTATCCCAAAATCACACCTACAAAACCATTTGTCTTGGCCAAACCCTGCTCAAATATCCTCTCAACTACCCTCAATTAAACCTATAGGCCTTACTTTGATCATAAGCCAACCTAAGGATCCCTTTTGATCAAATCAAAAGGAAGCACCTGAAGAAGAGGTAATAATTTCATCACATCTTTCAAAGTTCTTTTCTTCTTCCACATACTCTTTATTTGTTGTTTCCATACCAAAATAATAACTCTAGTACCTTATACTTAATTTTATTTATTATAAATATGGTATAACCATATTCATTATTCTATCTATCCTATGAATGACAAAGTCACCATACGTACGTATATACGACTTACCGTCTCCACGTCGTGGTGTAGTTTGTTATTCAACACTTAATTATTTGGATGGGTATAATAATGAGTATAATTGATGAAAATAATAAATATAACATGTTAATTATTCTTTATATATGATATACCATCCAATTATATATGATTTCACCATCAATAGAATGACATTGTCACTCGTGCGTACGTACAGATTACTATCTCCATGAACACGATGAGATTCATTCCCCATCGTAATCATTCAAGAATAATTTTAATTTTATGATTAAAAATAATGTTCAAGAACTTAATATCATTATGTATATGAATCAAATACATCCCATCTATAAAAAACATGACTTACATAACAGAACATATAAAGAAAAACAAATCAGTTAACACCCGAAACAATGATACTAATGAAATATTATTACCAAAGAAATATTAGAAGATCATATATGATATCATATTTATGTATTTAGTTCATGTATAATTTAATAAAAATGATTTAACTATTATACAGGAGGTTAACTTACCCTCAACTAATGAAAAGTACAAGGTAAGAGTTAATTTTACAATCTCTTTATTATCCGAGGTTGTTTTTACGAAAGTATCTATTGGGAATTCTTTATCATCAACATTCGTGTTTCTTAAAAATGAATTTAAAAACATTTTTATTATTTCCTAGAATATGGGTTAAATTAATTTATACCCTTGTTTTACTTTTTATAAAATGTTTTTAAAGGAATCTTTTTGTCGTTTTCCAAATAAGATACTTTATGACCTTTTCGAAAAAATTAAGGAAAGAATGTTTTTTTAACTTATACAGCAGGTGCATCCATTTTCCGCTGTTATAACAACTTCCAAGTTTTCCTTAGAAGATTATAAGAATATTTTAAAAATACATGTTTTCTTTTATAATTATGTGACTTTTAAATGATTTCAAAATAGAAAGAGATATTTCTCTCAAATAGTTTTTATTTCATCTATGTCAATATCCTTTGATGTATTTTACACTTGTTTGAAGTTGATTTATTATGATACAATATTCTATATTGTATTGAAGGTTTTGTGATATGTTTGAATATGGATGTTTTATTTTTATACCATTCATGGTTTATGGTTAAAGTATTAACATTTCGTATACTAGTTTTAATATGAATGTTTATGTTATGTTTCAACCTTTTCATATGAGGAATGCATTGGACTTAGTAAGTGACAGGTAGAGCCCACTATAGCTCCTCAATGCATCAGTAGGTCTTATGATACAAACTAGTGTCTTAGCACAAGGCTTTGAAAAAATATTATTTTTTGTCTTGGCACGAGGCCTTGACTATGTGGTTATGATGTCCGACATTATGCATTCCATCATTATGAAATTAGCTATTGATATTACATGTGATTATTAGACTAGTAGAATATCCATGTGAATAAGTAAATGACATTATTTGATTTATCTTTGCCACATTATGCTGAAGTTTATGTTTAAAATTCTTGTTTTTTAGTCTTATACATTGCCTTAAATGTTTATGATTATTTATGATAGTTTCCGCTATATTGTTATCCTTAATGAGCATCTGAGCTCACCCCTTTCTTATGTTTTCTTTTTCCTAGTATGTGAAGAAGTATATTATGATTAACCTATAGGGATATTCCAAAGGATACAAGTGTTTTCAAGGGTGACACAATGTTGTTTTTTTATTTCATGATGTAATATAAAACTTATGTATGTATCTAGTACCCAAGGCTACTAAACTAATCGGTATTTCGAGACTTGATCTCTTGTGATCATGAAAATGTTATGTAATAATGCACTGACTCTTGGTAATTAGGGTTGGGGTGTTACATAGGATATTCCTGCTCAAATCTCATAAGTTTGTGTTATGATGTTGTAGTTGATCCTGATGACATTTCTTCTATTGTTGATCTTTACACTATTGTTCAGGATTTTCCTGATTTTTTCTCAGATGATTTCTCTGAGATTCATCTAGAGAGGTAGGTGGAGTTTAAGATTGACCTTGTGATAGGCATGCATCCATTTTCTATACCTTCCTATCATATGTCACCAGCGGAGCTAAAAGTTCTCAAGATTCAGTTGGATGACCTGATGGAAAAGGGTTTTGTTCACCTTAGTGTTTCACCTTGGTCAACCCTAGTGCTATTTTCCAAGAAGGCATATGGTTCACTCCGATTGTGTATGGACTATCATAAGTTGAACCGAGTAATAGTTAATAAAAAACATCCTTATCAAGATTTGGATGATTTTTTTATCAATTAAAGGGGGAAAATTGGGTTTTGAAGATTGATCTTTAGTTAGGTTATCATCAGTTCAGAGTTTGGGAGTCTGATATACCAAAGATGACTTTCAGGATAAGGTATAGAAATTATGAATATATTTTCATGCAGTTTGGTCTAACTAAATATCCTTCAATTTTAATAGCTTGGATAAATTGGATATTCTATAAGTATATCGACACTTTTGTGGTAGTGTTCATGTATGATATTTTGGTTTATTCAAGATCCAAGCGTGATCATGAGCACTGTTTGAGTTTAGTTCTAGAAATATCGAGGATTCACCATTTGTATATAAAGATTTCAAAATTAAATTTTTGGATTCAAGAAGTGAAGTTCTTAGGGAATGTGATCTATGAGCATGTCTTATCAGTTAATCATGAGAAGGTAAAGGTTGTATTATCATGGTAAGAGCCATAAAATTTCTTTTAGATTCCAAGATTACTTGGTCTTGCTGGATACTATTGATAGTTTTCCAAGGATTTCTCAAATTTGGTGTCACCTTTGACTGATCTTACAAGAAAGGGGGTTAAATTTATATGGGATGAAAAGTCTCAGTATTCTTTCAATGAGATGAAATAACATCTGAAATCGTCTCCTATTCTGTTATTACCTGATCTCGGTAAGGGTTATGTGGTTTTCAGTGATGCTTCTAGCACTATTTTGGGTTGTATGATTATATAGGATTATCACATGGTATCTTATGGATATTTTTATCTTCATCTATATGAGAAGAATTATCCCATTCTTGATTTAGATATTTCCATAGTTATGCATGCACTTAAGAGATGACAGTGATATCTTTTTGGGGAAATCTTTATAGTCTTTTCTGAACATAAGAATTAGAGCTATATATTTTCTATGAAATAATTGAATCTTAAACAGAGAAAATGGGTGGAATACCTTTAGATGTTTGATTTTGATATTTCCTATACCTTAGGGAAGGGTAATCTCCTTGCAGACGCTCTTAGCAAGAAAGTTCCATCACAAATTATTATGGGATCGAAAAAAAGAGTGGAACCTTATGGGATTTTTTTCTCAATTGCATCTGGATGCTCAGGAAGATATTTTGGGCATGGGTTTGGCTAGTTTTTAGTTATCATCATCTCTCCTTGAGTCTATTTTTTAGATTCAGTAGCAGTATAACAAGTTCAGAGGAATTTTAGAAACCCTATATGGTGGGGAGATCGTTCTAGGTTGATCTCTCTCTTTAAATGGTATTCCCAGTTTTGGGGATTAGTTTGTCTTCCCATCATCTATGAGGAGATCAATTTTTTTATTGTCATAGTTCTTCATGATCCATACATTCTGGTACTATGAATATGTATTATAACATGAGATAACGATTATGGTGGCCGGGTATGAAGTGTGGTACTGCTGGTTATGTGTCTCGATGTTACACCTATCAATAGATAAAGGTCATTTGAAAACTTTTGGTTTTCTTCATCCTCATTCAGTGCCGATTTTTAAATGGGATGAGGTATCTATAGACTTTTTAGTTGGATTACCATAGACTCCCTGAGGTAGGAATTAAATCTGGGTAGTGATTGATCAGTTGACAATGTCATCTCATCTCATTCAGATCAAGGACACTGATAAAGTTAAAGATATGGGTAAGCTATATGTGTAGGAAATTGGGAGGTTACATGGGGTTCCTTCTATAGTTGTTTCAGATAGGGATCCCAGGTTTACTTTAAGTTTTTGTAAAATTCTCCAAGTGGCGATGGGGACTCAAGTCAGTTTGAGTACAAATTATCATCATTTGTTATTGATCTTGTCTCTTTAATATTGTTTTCTACATTTTTATTTGTATAAAATCCATTTATCTATTTTATTTATGATATATATATATATTCATGTTTTATTCCACCATTTATTTCTGTACATGCATATATATGTCATGTTTTTAGCTTCAGTTTGGTAGAAATTGTTCCCTCCATTTGTTGTTGTTACCTGGGTGCTAGATAGAATCCCATGGGGATCAAGAACACCCTTTAGGTATATGATGGTTCGGGTAAAGTACCAGTTTGAGAGGGTATCTGAGTTGGGTTCGTCACACAATTGGTAAGATACAACCCCAATTATTTCTAATATTTCAAAAGGTCCAATGTACCCAGGTCTTAACTTTCCTTTTTTTTACAAATCTTATAACTCCCTTCCTTGGTGAAACCTCCAAGAATACATGATCCCTGACTTGAAATTCCAAGTATTTACTTTAATTATCAGTATATCTCTTTTGTTTGATTTGGGTTACATTAATGTGATATTGAATAGTCCACACTTTAACAGTCATCTTCTCCATGAACTTTGGGCCAACTAACTTTATTTTTCCACCTTTTTCACAATGGGTTTGAGTAAGACACCTCTTCCCATATAATGATTCATATGGTTCCATCTGGATGCTCAAATGGAGAATATTCTTGTATTAAAATTCTACCAAAGGTAGATACTAACCCCACATACATTAGAAGTTAAGAGAACATGATCTCAATATGTATTCCAAAGTCTAGATTTTCCTTTTAGACTACCCATCATTATGGTGACGATAGGTAAGGTTTAAATGTATATTAGTACTGATATCCCTTTGAAGACTCTTCCAAAATTTTGATGTAAACCGAAGGCCACAATCAAATACAACTGATAGAGGTACCCCATGAACCCTTACAATTTCATTAATATAGAGTTGGGGAAGGTTCTCAATGGGTAGATCTTATATGATTACTGAGAAATGGTAATAATTAGTAAGATGATCAATGATAACCCATATAACATCATTCCTCCTTAGACTCTTTGGGATTCCATCAACAAAGTCTATTGTAACATTATCCCCATTCCATATTAGTATAGGCAGAGGTTGCATGACTACATTAAGATGTTTTCTTTATGCCTTTACCTACTAGAAGACTAATAATTTAGACACATAATTCACAATTTCCCGCTTCATTCCATCCCACCAAAAATGTTCTCTTAAATACACATACATCTTTATGCTACCGGGGTGTATAGAGAAATTTAAGATATGTGCTTAATCTAGTAGTTCTCTTATAAATCTTGTATGGTTGGAACACATAACTTGTAGAGACCCGAAGCCTGACGTACATGGACATTACATTACTTTCGCGGAATACTTAGTACATAACAAAAACACACACACAAGGACCGTAATAGTTTAGTGTTTTAGGAAACATGGAACGTAATCTTCTAATCATGGTGAAAGATCTTCAACATCTCCCATAAAGATCTTCCCTTTTTTTTTCTTACCTAAAACCTTTATTTATATCCTGGGGAAAAGAAAACATAAAAGGGTGAGCTCAAATGCTCAGTAAGGGTAAACAAAAGAAATATCAATCACATCATATTCATAAGAACATAACTTTTGGAAATCTTAACCTGCAAAAGAGATCATAAATTCATAACATGGGGTAAATCATAGTAGTGAAATGTAATCCCAATAATCATAACTTAAATCATGAAACTTTGTGGCATACACACATAATCATAGAGAATCATTTCTTATTAGTCAAGACTCATTTCCAAGACTATCTTAGTGGACAAAGTCCATTTCTGAACTGAGTTCATTCCTCGTTTCAGTCCTGTTTCACTGAACCGGTATAACCTAGCGTTCCAGACATGTCTATCTCATGAGATATAAAATATTTACCCAATGCATTGGAGGGAGATATAGGTCCCACCCATCTCTTAATGATACCATTATTATGTGTGCCACAAAATCATAAACCATACATCATGGCATAACCCATGTAATAAAAATGGGAATCTTAAACATCGTGACATCATAAAACAATTCATATAAGACAAAAGAATTCATAAAAATAATTCCATCACAACATAATCAAATCAATGTAATAATAGGGGTAGAAACAGAACCCTATTTTATCTTAGATGGAAAATAATTTTGATAAACACTTGAACTCCATTCTTGAAGAAAATATCCTTTCAACTTCAAAAACACTTTTCCTTTCTTAACATGTCATAAAATTATAACTAAAAGAAGTTGATTAAAAATAAACTTGAAAACTTGTAAAGTAATCTTCTTGGAAATAATTTTTTTTAAAAAATCAATTCATGTCGTATAAGTTAAAAAAACATTCTTCCCGTACTTTTGTCGGAAAAGTCAAAAAAAGTACCTCGTACGAAAAACGACAAAAGATTCCTTTCATATCTTTTACTAAAAACTCACCGAAGGGAAAAATAGGATTTAAACAATTTTAGGTGAATGGAAATAATATTACATATTGAGGAAACATGGATGTGGATGATAAAATACACCCCAGTAAATACCAAAGTATAAAAAATCTCGGATAAAAATGAGATTGTGATATTTCCCTTACCTTAGGTCCGATTTGCTTCGTAAGTGTCCGAACCTCCTGTATAATGATTTAAATAATGTCATTGACTTATTACAAAATATTAATTGTTATGATATCATATATGGTTCACTTATGACTTTATATTACCCATTCTTATGTAAATTAATGTTAAAGTAGTGTTTTGGGTAAAATCATCTTATTTATTGTACGTGTTTGGACTTGTTGTTCTTGATGTTATTATTACTTATATCATGATTTACTTACTTAAAAAATGTAAATAATGATTTATATATCATATATATTCATTATATATCCAGAATATACAAGCATTTATAATAGTACATAACATATGGAGGTAAGAAATGAAGCGCACCGTTCATGGAGATGGTAAGCCGTACGTACGCATGAACGCTACTTTCATTTCTATTTATTATTTTAATGGAATTAAAACATAATTATAAATAGGTATATTATAATTACAGTATAATATCATATATAATATTATTAACCACATCCTTTATACATCCCACATAAGGTATTAACGAATCACATCACTTTGAGGGGGCGGTAGTCCGCACTTCCTCAAATGAGATTATCGTATTTACTGACTATGGAAACCATAAAGTCTTGATATAATTGGGAAGTAAAGAAGCATAAGGAAATCATAAACATAATATATATTATATATAAATACAGTTCCATCATAATGGCCACCATGAGAGGTGGTAGGAGAAAATCGAACAATCATCGTTTCGTGAGGCGTTAGTTTTCCATCACAGAAACATTATGTTATTCATCCATTAGATGGAGGTGTGTGTAAGTGTAGTTCTAATACTTATCATAACAACATCCTAGTATATTTAGGATATTGGTGTTGTTACAAAAGAAAGTATTAAAAAGAGTTTAGGGGTTGGAGAATTAGAATAAAAGAAAACAACTTAAGAGAAACTGTTAACTTTAATTTTGGTAACTTCCTTTGGTTTGAACCAAAATGACTTCTTGGAGAGTCTTCTGCCTAATTTAAGGTTTCAAGGGGGAGGAGAGGGATGTAGGGAGCTTATTTGGGCAGATTTTGGACGAGCCAAAAGGCTTGAGAGGTGTGAGGAATTGCATAGAAGTGGTCTCCTTTTATAAGGGAGAGGAGGGGCTCTTTAGGAAAGTGTGAAATCATTATTTTATTATAAACTTATCTTTGGTTTAAAGAGTTCCAAAACACATTAATGTTGAAGATAAGATGACTCATATTCGAAATAAAATCATCCAATAGGAATTGGACAGGTTTTGGATGATATTTTAATCATTTTAATCTTATTTATTTAAATCATTTATTAATGAGTTAAACACTACATCATTATTGTGTCATAAATAATTTAATTCATTTGATGTCTAAAAATTATGAAAAAAATACCATGATGTAGGGAATCTTTTTAACTTTCCAAATAATATTTATAGTCGAAAATATAACTTATATAACCCCTTATAAAAATTAATTACTAAAAGAGTTTTGTTAAATTCAATTTTGTCTTTACATTAAATTAATTAATCCAAATTGTCATTTTCACTACCAAGTGGCTCATTGGGGTCCCAAAATCGGCCTAAGGATGTCCATGGTCGGAAAATACTCATCCAATATGGTTAGGACAAGTTTCAAGGTAATTTTGAATTATTATAATATTATTTTAACCTTGAATTACCCTATTTACCTTTAACCGCAGTAAATAAAAATTACCGTAGTTACTATTCATAATGCCCAAAAATAAAAAGTAGCTTATTAACATAATTTGGACCCACTGATTCCAAATATGGAATCCATTTTTACAAATTCAATAAACAAAAGTTTCAGAAATTAAATTAAAATTAATCCCGTTGTCGAAAGAAAATGGGTTTTTGTTTAAAACATTGCAAAATATTGAATTGATTTAACCTACGAATTCAAGGTAAAATCAAGGCTAATGACATACATTATATTAAATGGTAAAAATATATTCTATTTATACTTTGAAACCATTCAATATTATTATTTAACCACATAATTTATTACAATGAAAAAAGTTGTTTTTAATTAAAATATAGCGTGTTTTTACTATTCATTTAAATATGAAAGTTATCAGAATAATATGAAAAATTTATCCAAAGTAAATTTTTATATCTTAATTCTAAAGAAGAATTTTATTTTGTCAAATTTAACTTATAAACTTATCAAAAACTAGATTTAATGTGGGTACGCCATTAAAAGGCGGTAAAACTGCATTTTTTTGAAAAATACTTATTTTACCCGAAAAATTTATTTTGTTCTCTTAACACATTCTAGAAAATGTATAAGATGAATAATAATGTTATAAAATTCAAATTTTAGTTAATACTATTCATAACGTCTAGTTCATAATAATATTATAATAATATATCGTTGTTTAGTAAAACCCAGTATTGCGTACAACAAACGCTATCGAGAAGGTCGCGATTGCGTGTAATGCAAGCCAAGTCAGGGTTGCGTGTTGTGCAAGAATCCTTCGTTGTTTCGTATAATAGAATCCAACCATATTTCATTTATACATTGAATATATATATATATATATATATATATATATATATATATATATATATAAACACACTCAATGTTGCGTAGAATGACTATTATAAAACGAACTTAAAATTGTGTGTAACACGATCCAAGAATAGCGTTGCATATACTGAAAGCTAATATGGTGTTGCGTATAGTAAAATCTAAACTTGGTGTGGTGTATAATAGAAGACATCAATGAAATTAAAAGAATATTTTTCATAAAATATCGGGGTGTTACATAACCTATTCCTAAACTTCAACACTTCATATTTATTGATATTTTTTTTTCAATTTCCCATCACTTTTCACTTTAATATTTCTTTGTAAGTTCTCATCATCATACTGGGACTTTTCTATCCTTTCTAGTAAGTATGGTTTAACAATTTCTTGGAAAATTAATGATGGTTCCCCTTTCCTAGAAATCACCATATCCATATTTAATAGATATAATATATGGGATCCTTGTTAATTCTCATCATGGTCATAACCCCATGGTCCCTACTACTCAATGAATCATTTACCTTATTTTCCTTCCTAGGGTGGTAGTATATTGAGAAATATGTAAAGGCCAAATTGGGATCAATGTATCACTGTGAGGGGGAGGGGGTAAATCAGTGTTGTCTTTTTCTTTTAAGTTGTCTTTATTTTATAACAAACTTCACATCCTATTAAATATATATAACTTTTATGAAAACAATACATTCAAACTTCCATAGGAACATAAGTATTTACAAGTTCAACTACTCAATAAGAGTAGATATATCTTTAGTATGGTTTGAAAATAATTCAATACCACACAAGATACTAGAAAAAAAATTCTTTTGTGTGGATACAATAAGTAGGATATGCCCTTACACTTATGTGACACTATGATCAATACAACAATTCATATTCTTTTTCTATCACAAATGATGTAAAAAAGTTTGTGTAACAAGTTAAAAAACCTTCACCAGTTGGTTCAAATAAGTAACTATGCTTCCTTATCAACTTTCACTTTATAATTTTTCAAAACAAAATTCTTAACTTTCTTACCCAAAAGCAGGTAAGAACTTCACTTTTGGACCTCAAACAAAAACTCAGTCTGATGGATTTGTTCAATTCCTCTATCTGACACTCAAGTCTGGAAAATAGATAAGAAAACAATACCATGGAAACAATTCTGAACTACTTCAAACATTTCATTAAAACCTATACCTGATGGCTCAGTCTGATCTGGTAACTCTTTCTTCTTATTCTTATATTCGGAAAACTTCCTCAAGAAAAATCAATCTGGAAAGTTATTCTCTCTTCCAAAACTTCTAATTCTCTCTCTCTCTCTCTCTTTGAACATGAACAATACAAGCATCAGAAATCACAATTTATTTTCTTCTATTTACAGGTGTGATGGGAGAGGAATGGGCAGGAAACTAATTCCACTTTCATGATCAACCAAATTTCCAAAAACTTGCATTTAATTTCCATTTCAAATTCATCTTTGACTCTTCTAACACTTCTCAAATCTTTTTGATTATTATTTAACCTTATCAAATCTTCTCATAACTTTATCTTGATTTAAACTTTCTAACCATTCTTCAGTCTAATACCATTTTATGTTTCGATGATGTTTCTCATTATGATGAAAAAATATGGTCACTCATATTTTTTTGATTACAATGAAAACATATGAACACTCTGATTGACTTGACCCACTTATAAGAAAATGATAACCGAAGAATTCTTATTCTGATAATCCATACCAACTTGGACTATTTTAATTGTTCTTCTATAAACATCATTACAACTTCTGAAGCATTCACCAGCCCCTTAAATACACTTAAAAAAACTCTTCAAACAATTCTTATTTTCCTTGATTGTTCAAAAATTCCTTAGACTGATGTCATTGAATCCAATGAATTCTAGTGTTTGATGACTTATCATTATTATCATGAATCTGATGGATTGATATTTAATTCCTTCTGATGAATCGATGTCAAGATTTGTTTGATGAATTTTGACCCACTTAGAAAACAAACAATAGTTATATTTCGTTATTGAACTTATGATAAAACACATCATAGTTATTTTATTCTCGAACTAATTGAATACAACCAATATAGATCTTTTTTTATGAATTTTTTTGACTACATTATTGATCTTTATCAAGTTGATCGGTCTCTGATTACATTAAGATCATGAGTCCCAAAAATTCCCATAATGAAAAATTCTCTTTTGTAATCAATAATGTTTCTGATGGATCAGTGGAACACCATGTTCTATGGACCAATGTCAGTAGTGTTTCTCTTTAACTTTAGAAACTTCAAACTTTTTTTCCTGAAAAAAAACTCTGCATCTGGTACCACTCATACCGGTGAACTGAGACCGGAATACATTATCTTCAATCTTTCTTCTTCCACAAACTTCTACTTTTATCATGAATTCCTCATGAAGTTGAGAATATGTGGATTGAAATAGAATTTTTAGAATTTTATTTTAATTTTCTATGAATTTCCATCCTTCCAACATCTTCTATAGTTCTATCCAGAACTCAATTCGACTGGCACCACTGAGAATGACTCAACCACATTTTATTAATTTATTTCACAATTTTTGGACCATAAGTTTCTAAAAAAACTTATGATATAAAAAACTTAAAAATCATAAAACCATCATAAAAATTTGTATCAAGATACCTAGACTCTGATAAATTTCTCATACCAATTGAAACTTTAATTTTGAACACAATGTAAGTTCGAAACACAACTCCTTCAACAAAACATCTTTAGAACAGAAAAACAAAACTGATGAACTTTATTATCAATATTGAATCCAATATTATAATTATGATTCCTCCATTAATTTGATCACCAAAAATTACAAACTGAATTTATTTTTCCATAATGAAAACAAAATAAAAAACAATCAACACAAACTTTTTTCAGCATCCAAAAACAACTTCCAACAAACTTGGTCCCAACAATCTCCCCCTTTGGATTTTATTGTCAACCAAGGTTCATAAATCACTGAACTTTGTAACCTTAAGCTATGGATCACTTATCAATAATTCTAAGCCTATGTGAGTGAACTCATTATAGGAAACAAGAATCATTGACATCAAAACCATACTATCCAAAAGCAGTGACTTACTAAACTACTTCAACTTTAAAAACTTATTTTTATTCCACCTTTAAAAAATTTATTCACTTTATTGTAGGGGAAAGTTTCCCACACACTTCAAAAAAATATTATAACATTCCACAAAATTATATTCTAAGTTCATAGCTTACCCACAACTCCCACTATATACATTATTCTTTAAAAGGTTTATCACATATCAATGTATATATTTATGAAACAATTCCCCCCTTTGAAAACACTATCCCAATACTAGATGAGAGAGGTTACAAAAACTGAAACCTCAACCTTGGAGAGAAATAAGTTAGATACCCATGTTAAACCTTAGTTTTAAAAATTCTTCCTTTAGTAAAGGTTTTTTTGAAAATTTCAGAAACTTGTTCTGATGTAGGAATATACTCTAGTTTGAGTTTATTATTCTCTACATTTTCTTTGATGAAGTGATATTTTATATAAATATGTTTTGAATGAGAATATTGTACTCGATTTCTTATAAGGTTGTTGGTAATCTGATTATCACAATCCAAGAGAAAGGGTTACTTCACTTCAACAAGTAAGTCTTACAAACGAATCTTCATACACATATGTTGTGTTGTAGCTTGAGTGAAAACAATATACACAACTTCAGTTATGATAAGAGTTACTAATTTTTGATTCTTAGTATCTTAATTAACACAAATTTATCCTAGAAAGAAAACTCCACTAGATGTGGATCTTCTATCATCGATACTTCCTTCCCAATAAGCATATGTGTAACCAAACAAATCAATTCTTTTTGATCTATCATACCTGATTCCAAAATCTATTGTTACTTTGATATATCTAAGGATTATTTTTATATATAATAGATTTTATTCTTTTGGATCACTTTGAAATCTTGTACATAAGTTAAAAATATAAAAAATTTATGGTCTTGATGCAGTAAGATACAATAAACTTCCAATTAGCTTCTGAAACTCTTTAGATTCAATTTCTTTACCTTCTTCATCTTTAGTGGACTTGGGTCCCACTAAATTTGGTTTTGAAACATGGTTTGAATTTTCAATTACAAACTTCTTAAGAAGTTTCTTATAATAATTTTCTTGAGAAATAGATATGTGTTTCTTCTTTTTTGAGATTTTTAACCTAAGAAAGTATTTCATTTCACCAATCATGTACATTTCAAACAAATATTTCATTTATTTAGCAAACATTTAAAAAGTTATTTCATCATTACCAACAAATATAATATCATCAATATATAAAATTATAATGAGATAAATCTACTAATTTTATTTTATGTACAAATTACTATCAAAACTTCCTTTCTTGAAGATCAAGTTCCTCAAGAAAGAATCCAATTTGGAATACCATGCCCTCATATCTTGTTTTAACCCATACAAGTATTTATTCAATTTTTACACATAAATTTCATCCTTCCCAATAATAAAACCACATGGTTGTTCAATATAAACTTATTCATCAAGTTCTCCATTCATAAAGGATAACTTCACATCCAATTGAAAAAATTTATAACTTCATTTTGTAGTATTAGTAAGAAAGATTCTAATTATTTCAAACCTTTACATTGGAGAAAAATTCTCATCAAAATAAATCCCTTCAATCTATGAGTAACCTTTTCATACTAACCTTGCTTTATTTATTATCACTACACCATCTTCATCCAACTTGTTCTGAAACACTCACTTTGTACCAATATTTTTTTTTCATTTGGATTAGGTATGAGTTCCCAAGTATCATTTTCTAGATTTGATCCAAATATTCATTCATATTCTAAATCCATTTTAGATGCTCAAAAGCTTCATTAAAATATTTCAGATCAACTTTTGAATACAAAAAAGTATGTTTAATAATTTTTTATGTTCTTATTGTTTGATCCTTTTGATGTTGATCACCAATTATGTTTTGAGATTTCACTTGATTTCTCAGCCTAGGATGTGATGTAAAAAATTCTTCCTCATCACCCGAAAGAGCTGGGTCTGATTCTTTCTTATGTGTTCCATCACAATTGTTGGCATCCATTTCATGTTGCTTAAAAACAATTCTTTCATCATATTTATCTTCATCATCATCACATTATTATATCACATCTTCCTCTCAATTTTCATTTTTTTACATAAAATAAATCAACTAATCTTCCTATATCTTTGTTGAAACATCTATATCTTCTTAATTCTGAAGCATATACAAGAATGATCCCAGCTTCACCTCTCTGATCAAACTTTCCAAGTTTTCCACCATTGTTATTTCTGATACAAGGACTCTTAAAAAGTCTTAAGTGTTTCAAACTTAGTGTTTTGTTATAGAACATTTCATAAAGAGTCATATCAGAACATGACCTATATAAAAATAAATTATAAATATAAATATCTATTCCCATAGATTGAATCCAAAAGTAATGATAAAGACCATGTTCATGTAACATAATATGTCCCATTTCAACCAAAATTATATTCTTACTTTTAGAAAAACCATTTTTTTGTGGTCTGTATGGTACATTGAACTCATGCCGAATTACATGTTTTTTAAGAAAAATTCTAAACTCTTCATTCTTGTACTCACCACTATTATTAGTTATCAAATTATTCATAGAATATCCACATTACTTCTCACCTATTCTCTTAAAACTTTTAAAAATTTTCATACCATCTGACTTATGTATCAAATACACAACACAAGTAATGTGATTAAAATCATCAATGGAATAAATGAAGTACTTATCTCTGAAATTTGGTTGTTTTATCGTTGGTCCAAAAAATATCGGAATGGATAAGTTTTAGGGGTTGAGTTTAATTATATCAAATTTCTTATGTAGAGAGTTTGTTATCTTACCTTTTTAATAAATTTTGGATCACCAATCTCTTCTTATTGACATATCAGGAATACCATGGACACTGTCTCACTTTGATAACTTGATTATGTTTCTCTAACACACATATACCAATATTTTATGCCAAAAATGATTTTAATCATTCATGATTAAGTAAAACGAGTTTTGAACATCAAAAAATTGAAATAAGTTTCCTTTTGTAACAGCTTTTCCATCTTCCTCTCTTTTCACAAAAAATCCATATTTTCTAAAAAAAAACTTTATTTCATTAGTAAAAAAGTTGCGAAACACTTAACAAGTTGTGTTTCAACCCATCGATGAACAAATATTTGTTAGATTTTAACTTTTCTTCCCCAATAATAGCAAATCCAACTCCATTGATTCTAAGGGATTCATCATTTCCAATTTCAATGTTACTTCTTTGAATTCTTTCACATTCTTAAAATTTTTCAAATATTCTATCATGTGAGAAGAATACCCATTATCCAAGATCTAAGTTCATTACCCTTTTATAGATTTGAGAGTATAATCTACAACAATATCCCTTTCTTTCCCTTTATATTTCTTCACATATAGATTTTGAGAATTGTTATAAATATGTTGTTGTATTGGTAACAAAACAAGACACCCTTTTTCAAGATTTCCATGTTGTTCACTTCATTCACAAATAGTTTCCAACGGTTTGAATCTATTATAAACTTTCAAAACATATTTCTTAGATTTCTTCATTTGAGATGATTTACTCCCCCTTAAGCTTTTCCTTATATAACTCATGGAAGAATTGTAATATTTATTATTGAACCAAAACTTATTTTTTATATACCCAAATCCACCACAATACTAGTAGTAACCATAGAAGATATAGTTTCCTATATAACTTCCATAATATCCAGAATTTTGAACATGTTTCTTAGAAACTTTCTTATCTTTCACATAAGAACTTTTTTGTGCCCTAAACTTTCTGTTTTCATGTAGAATATTATTCTTGAATTTGGATTTCTTCACAACCTTATTGGAATTAGATGTGGTAGAAAATTTTGTTCAGGAATCAGAAATTTTAGAAACTTCCAAACTCCCAACTTTGTTGGTTATGGCCACATACATTATTTTCACAACTTTATTCTTCATAGGAGAAAATTTAACTTTATTTCTAACCTTTGAGGCAACTTTTTATCCTTCTCAGGTTCAAAATTTCCAAAACTTTCACCAAATTAATAGATAGAGTTCTTAAAACATGTAACTCCATGCTCAACATTAGAGAAATTTTTTTGGGATAAGTTCCAAATATTCTTCCTTTGACTTCAACTTTACATCAATATGTTAATTAAGATTATTTTCCTTCTCAAGAGACCTCTTCAGAAAATCAATATCTTCAAGTAACTTATCTTTATCTTCAAGAATAAATTCTTGATTGTTTACTGTAAGACTTTATTTCTTCAACTTCTTGATTTCTATTTATATTTTTCAATATTTCTTAGACATTATATCAGTTCTCTCTTTAGATGAAATTCTAACTTAGTACCTTCATCTTCGTAACTACTACTTACGAACTCTTAATCATCAATTATTTTAATGAAATTTTTTTATCCATACACTTTAGTAAAATTTTTATTCTTAACTTCACTGTCTTCATCTTTATCTTCTTTAGACAAAAAGATTCTCATTTTGGATTTGGATAAATTTATATCCTTACCCTTTTAAAATGGTTTATTGTAAAGACCTGGAAATTCTATGGAATTTTTTTTCTTAAATACATGGGAATTTTACGAGTCCGCAGTTTTTGACGGCGCTTGATTCCGAGGCCCGGTATTCCAGGAATCAATTTTTGAAGTTTTTTTCGGGTATGTTCAGTAAACGTACAAGAGGGATTTCATATATTTTGAACCGGTGCTCGGAATTGATATTTGAGGGCACCGTTGAAATCGCAGCGTCAGTGATTACTTAGTGAGACCATCTCCGCAGTTTCATTTTAAGGAGAAAGGAAGTTAGTTTATGGGGTTTTTATTTAAATTAAATAAAAATAAAGGTGTTACTTTATTTTTATTTGTTGGGTGGTTAAAAACTCTATGTGGAGATTAGAGGTGGGGTCCGCCACACCCTAACCTCCCTTGGGAGGATGTTATTAGGTGGGGCCCACCCGATCCCTTTATCTCTTCTAACCCCCTTTAAACCCCTTAAACTCCTCATAAATGGGGGAGCTCTTGAACTTCCCCATAATGGTGCCAATTCAACCTAAAATTAATTAATGCCTTTAATTAATTATTTTTTAAAAACTTTTGAATTCCTTTGAATTCTTTTTCCAAAAATAAAATAATGGGTTGGCATAAACCATTATTTTTTTGGTTGGTGATCCTTTTTGGTGGAGCTTGTAGAGAACTCTTGGGAGAGCTTCATCCTTCCAATGAAGAACCACCAAAGAACAACAAACTTCTCTTTCGATCTTCGACCAAGACAAAAGAGAAGGAGCTTCCCACGAAGAACGCTGATGACGCTTCTTCCTCGTACACTTCCCGACGTCAACGAATTGACACTGCCTTTTCCAGCGACTCGTCAACATTCATCAAAACAAGGTAGGGGTATTTTAGTTATTTTAAATATGACATTAAACCTCCGTTCTTCTTCATTCAAATTTCTGGATTGGTATGTCAAATGTTTTCACCATGACGAGGAGGGTTCAGACCACAAGAACATGGCCCGACCCTCCCCCTTTGGTTGTTCCTTTGTTAATGACAGAGGTGGACCGTGGAAGAAGCCGGCGGCGCAAGGGCTGTCGGACTGCTGGAAGGGCACGACGCCGTCACACCGTGCAAAGATCCGAGCCGCGGCCAAGCGGGCCGTGGCAGAGTCGGAAGGGCACAGTTCCATCGCACCGCGCCGGAGAGGAACCGCGGCCAGGAGGGCCATGGAGGATGGAAGAGGCACGATGTTGTCACACTGTGCGGAGAAGCCGGAGGCCGCAGCCAGGCTGGACCGCAGTGGAGGTGGCGCGGCGCCGTTGCGCCGCGCGAAGCCCAGCAGAACCGCGACGCCGTCGTTCCACGGTGGAGGAACCAAGGTGGCTTGGCTGATCCGGCCACTGGAGCACGCTGCAGGTGGGACCCTTCGGGTCCCGCAGTTACCAGGCCAGCGCGCCATGCACCGGCTGTTTCGGAAGATAGGGGGGTGTAACCCCCCCATGCATGGCCAGCTGGCCACGTGGGCTAGTCGCCCGCCACACGAACCCACCACAAGCCACGTAGTCCAGCCGCCGACCACACGGGCCGCCCCTACGCCGGGCTGCCTCGGACTGGGCCGCCCTCGGGCCGGGCTGCCCGTCAGGTCGGGCCGCCTCTTCGGGCCGGGTCGTCCTCTCGGCTCAGGCCATTTCCTCAGACCGAGTCATAACCATAGACCGGGTCGTACTGGACCCGGACCCATTTGGCCAGTTTACACCTTTTCTCCCTCTTCTTGGGCTACGAGTGTCCGTTTGATGAACCGCTTGTGGCGATGGAAGGCTTGGAGCGAGAATATTATTTTGGAATACTCCACTTGAGGTTTAGATGTAGTTTGGGTATAACCAGGTTGGTTTGAGCCTAAAAACCAACCAGGCCCCTAGAACAGAAATGCCAATAACTCACAGGTCGGGCGTCCGATTGATGCGTCGTCTATCACGATGGGATCCTTATGATGAGGAGGAACTATGGGATACATCAACTCAATACTTCTTGGTAGTTGATGTATTGACACTTGGCTCGAGGAGCAGACCCTCCCAAAATCGAGCATGCTGTGTGCGGGAACCCTAGGGCTGGCTCTGACCGAGACTGGACCTTGATCCTCCATGGGTTCAACAACGACGAGACTGAACCTGGATCCTCTGTGGGTTCAACAGTGATGATAATGGACCTGAATCCTCCGTGGGTTTGATAGCGATGAGACCAGACCTAGATCCTCCATGGGTTCAACAGTGATGAGACTGGACCTGGATCCTCCGTGGGTTCGATAGTGACGAGACTAGACCTAGATCCTCCGTGGGTTCGACAGTGACGAGATTGGTCCTGAATCCTCCATGGGTTCGAAAGCGATGACTTTTGTATCGATATCCCATGTATGATTGACTACTTTGATAGACTGCTGTTTTAGGTTTCTATGGATATCTGTCATTCGACAGCGAAAGATGATTCAGTGGTTACAACTAATCACCTTTTACTCTCTTTTAAGTTGGGTATACCTGGTGTGAGCTGAGTCATTACCTTCATGTTTACCTCATGTTTGAGGTGTGTACTCTTGATGACTTAGGTATATGTATGGGAATATACCAAAGTAAGGGTGGATGTTTCTTCGTGGATGTTTCTTCGTGGATGTTTCTTCGAGGATGTTTATTCGTGGATTTTTCTTCATGGTTGTTTCTTCATGGATGAGAAGACCACGTGGCTTTCTTTTATGAGCTGTACCTATGGAGTACACGTTGTGTTGAACTTTCTTTGTGGAGTGTTCCTACACTTGTGGAACAGAATGTGTTGGGCTCAAGAATTGGAGCCGATCTGTGATTGGTAAATTAGGTATATGTATGGGCATATACCTAAGTAGGGATGGTTAATACTTTGTGATTGTATCTTACTACTGTGGTTTATCCTTAGTGGATTCTGGGAGACCTTCGGGGGTCTCGAGGACCCCTATTGAGTATTGTTATACTCACCCCTGCACGGGCTTCGCCCACACCTTATTGTGTTCTGTGCAGATGACGGTCAGTAGTGATCGAGGCTGAGGGTGATGGACGGGAGGCTGCTCGGAGCTGGACTAGACAAGACGTACCTCAAGGACGAGTTAATCGAGATCTGTGCCTACCCTTCATGTAGGATTCCCAGGTGGACGATCCAGGAGATTTTTTTCCTTTTTTACTTGTACTTGTACATGTTGTTCAGTTGGGTTTGTATACTGGACCACTTACTTTCAGAACATCTTTCTTTTCTATATTAGTAATTTCTGCTTCTACTACTTGTGTTCAGACTGCATGTGTTATAGGTTTAAAGGAAATACCTTCCCTTTTATCAGGAATTCTCCTTTGGTGCTAGTCAACAACCCCTGACCTATGGAAGACGGGCTTGAGGTAGCCACGGCACGGGCCCTGAGGATGGGTCGTGACAAATTGGAATCAGAGGAGTCGGTTCTATCATAGAACTTGGACTCTGATTCTTTTAACAGCAATAGTGTTAAGTGTTTTGGGTGTGGTTATCAGTTTAGGGATACCGATGTTGGTGCAGTGGCTGATGTATCCATACCCTAGGACTCTGACTTCTGATTTCTGACTCAGTGCACGAAAACACTGATTGCATGAGTGTTTCTTTTGAAAAGTTTTCTTTGTGATAATTTTGAGTTACCTCACCAGGTATACTTTTGATTGGGGAACACCTGTTTCATGTCAGGATGTCTTCACTTAGTCAGTCAGTGCGGGTTCTGAGTGGATAACGCGATGGTAGCCCACCGAGCTACGAGGCCTCGGTGCAGGGCCCCATCACAGCGGAAGCACCAGCAGTACCACTACCCGCTGGGCTACCGTTTCCACTAGCCCCAGCAACAGAGGGTGCACGCCGCTTGAGCGCGTTGCATGGGTTCCTGTGACAGAGGCCTCTGGGGTTTCAAGGAGAGACAGATTTTCAGACGGCTGGGTACTAGCTGAAGTTTGTATCATGAGTTTTCCGCACAGTTGGGACACCCGTTGATTTGATGGTGCAACTAGCTGTTAGTCTCTTTCAGGGAGAAGCTGAGAGGTGGTGGAACCTGATGCTCCATTTTTACGATGAGTCGACCCACACCTGGGGAAACTTCAAGGGTCTTTTCAGGGCGGAGTTTATACCAGTGACTCTGCGCTCTGTGCTTGCTCAAGAGCTGCGACTCTTGCCGTAGGGATTTCTGATAGTAGCCTAGTCATCTGTAGCAGGCAGCAGGCAGATGACATGGGGGAACAAGTGGGTTAGATATACTGTTAGATGACCCCAAGATGTTGCATCGGGGGTGCAGGGCACCCGAGGCCAAGGGAGCTTTGAACGGAGAATGGTCTGTTATTCCTGTAGGGAACGTGATTAGAGAGCGCGTGACTATCCGACTCCCCACACAGTTGATCAAAAAGCATTGGATGAGCCACTAAGACAGAGGCAGCGACATGAGATTTAGCATCGGCCGAGCGGTGGATGAGGCAGTGGAGTAGGTCCTTTAGCAGATGGTGGTCAGAGTCATCGAGCACTACTACTACCACCCCTAGACGGTTCACCTCGAGCTCCAGAATCAGGTGGACAGGAGCGGGACTAGATCTAGGCATAGAGGCCTTTGTTCATGATGATACTAGCTTCGTTGATATCATTATTTGGGGTTGTTTTGTGTCTTTGTACTTTGAGCTGCATAATAAAAGACACTTGTTCTTGTGACGTTTGCTTTCTGCCTTTTTTGTGTGGTTGATACTGAGAGGTTTTGGTTAAAACTGTTGACTTGACCCTCACATTCGAGATTCCTAATAGAGGAGACCCAGTGACAACACACTGATGCCGACAGTATGACACAACCCTTGGAGGTGAGAGTAAAGGTTGGATCTCTTAGTAGTAGAGTCGAGGCCTTACGTCGTTGTCCATGGCATGAATTAGTACCGTTCATGTTAGGATTGATTGTATTAGGCAAAGGACGTGGTTCATCCAGGGGATGAGACTGGATTTCTATTTTCAGCAGAGGAGAAATCATAACATCTCTTATAGGACATAGGCGAAGAAGGGTGTAATTGAGTTCTTTGCATTTGGCTAGTCTCACCCATAGTTTGTTGAGCAAACGGTTTACAGTTTACTCTAATATCAATAGTCACAGGTGTGTTTTCTTGTATAAGGACCTAGACCTGAGACAACGATGTTGGATTGAGTTCCTCCAGGTTTATGACTTCGAGATAGTATATACTCCTGGAAAGAGGAACATTATAGCAGATGCTCTCAGTAGAAGATCAGGCATTCAACTGCTAGGAGGGGCGACAAAGCAGCTGGCCGCGTTGCAGATACCCTTTGTGGATAGAGATGGACCAGCCTTTCTATAGTCTCTCATAGTCACTCCTCCACTTCTTCGTCGAGTTAGAGGGGCGCAGCGTGGGGATATTGACTATGAGGCTCGACATGCACAGATATCCACAGGGCATGCACCTGATGGATTTTCTATAGGTGGGGAGCACGTCATTCTCTTCAGAGGACGTACCATGGTACCAGTTGAACTTCAGGAAGAAGTGTTGAGGGAGTTCCACACTTCCCCTCTAGCGGTATATCCAGGGGTGGCAAAGATGTATCAAGACCTTCAAAGACATCACTGGTGGCCAGTATGAAGAAGGCAGTAGCAGAGTTTGTCTCACAATGTCTCATTTGTCATCAAGTGAAGGCGAAGCACCAGGTTCCAACAGGGTTTAGTAGAGATTTGGGGATTCCTCTACATACATGAGATCTTATGGCTTCATGGTGTACCATAGACGATCGTCTCCGATCGAGATTCTCATTTCACTACCTGTCTATGGAAGGGGTTGCAGGAGGCTTTCGGGACGCAGCTTTGCTTGAGTACCGCCTTCCATCCTCAGAAGGATGGTCAGACTGAGAGGACCATTCAGACTCTCGAGTACATGCTCTGTGCATGCATCCTTGACTTTGGTCGCAGCTGGGAGGATCACTTACCCTTGGTAGATTTTGTGTATAACAACAGCTACCACTCCACCATCAGGATGACACCTTTCGAGGCACTGTACGGCCGACCTTTCAGATCACCTATGTGCTGGACTGACCCATGGGAGTCAGCACTTGTAGAACCAGAGATAGTGCAGGCTACGACGAAGGTGTAGATCATCCAGGAGTGGATGAAGGCTGCATAGAGCAAGCATAAGTCCTATGCTGATAAGAGATAGAGACTAATGGAGTTCAAGGATGGTGACCACGTCTTTCTACGGGTCTCACCTCGACGAGGTATACGGAGATTTTTCCTAGGTGGAAAGTTATCTCCGTGATTAATCGGACCGTTCTAGGTCCTCAGTAGAGTAGGCGAGGTGGCTTACCACCTGACTCTTCCACCTCAGTTGCACCGGGTGCACGACGTCTTCCACGTATCTCAGCTGAGGAGATACATGCACGACCCATCCCACATCATTGCCAATGGTAAGATGGAAATCGATGACGGGGCGTCTTTCACAAAGGTCCTAGTGGAGATTTAGGATTGATATGGATGGTTGATTCCTCTGGTGCGTGTTCGCTGGCAGCACGAGAACCTCCAAGAGAGCACATGGGAGCGGGAGGCTCAGATGCGTGCTCACTACCCCCATTTGTTTCTTTAGCGTGAGTTGTAGCTTATGAGAATGTAAATCCCTAAGGTGGGGAGAATTTAAAGACCCATAAATTCAATTTAATTTTTTTTCTTAAATACATGGTAATTTTACGAGTCCCTTGTTTTTGACGGCGCTTGATTCCGAGGCCCGGTGTGTCCGAAATCAATTTCTGAAGTTTTATTCAGGTATGTTCTGTAAACGAATGAGCGGGATTTAATATCTTTTGAACCTGTGCTCAGAATTGAAATCCGAGGGCACCGTTGAACTCAAAATGTCAGTGATTTCTTAGTGAGACCATCTCTGTAGTTGTGTTTTAACGAGAAAGAAAGTTAGTTTATGGGGTTTTTATTTAAATTAAATAAAAATAAAGGTGTTACTTTATTTTTATTTGTTGGGTGGTTAAAACTTCCAAGTGGAGGTTAGAGGTGAGGCCCAACACACCCTAACCTCCCTTGGGAGGATGTTACTTGGTGGGGCCTACCTGAGTCCTTTATCTCTTCTAACCCCCCTTTAAACCCCTTGAACTCCTCATAAATGGGGGAGCTCTTGAACTTCACCATAATGGTGCCAATTCACCCTAAAATTAATTAATGCCTTCAATTAAATAAGTTTTGAAATTTTTTTAATTCCTTTGAATTATTTTTCCAACAATAAAATAATGGGTTGGCATAAACCATTATTTTTGGGGTTGGTGATCCTTTTTGGTGGAGCTTGGAGAGAAATCTTGGGAGAGATTCATCCTTCAAACGAAGAACCACTGAAGAAAAATGAACTTCTCCTTCGATCTTCGACCAAGCCAAAAGAGAAGGAGCTGCCTGCAAAGAACGCCAATGACGTTTCTTCCTCAGATGCTTCCCGACGTCAATGAATTGACGCCGCCTTTTCCCGCGACTCATCAACGTTCATCGAAACAAGGTAGGGGGATTTGATTTATTTTAAATATGACATTAAACCTCCGTTCTTCTTCGTTAAAATTTTTGGATTGTTATGTCAAATGTTATCGCCATGAAGGGGAGGTTTTGGACCGCACGAACATGGCCGGACCCTCCCCCTTTGGTGGTTCTTTTGTTGATGACGGAGGTGGACCGCGGAAGAAGCCGACGGTGCAAGGGCCGCCGGACTGCCGGAAGGGCTCGGCACCGTCGTGCTGTGCAAAGAACCGACCAGCGGCCAAGAGGTCCGCGGAAGATCCAGAAGGGCACAATGCCATCGCACCATGCCAGAGAAGAACCGCGGCCAGGAGGGCCATGGTGGATGGAAGAAGCGCAGCACCGTCGCGCCGCGCGGAGGAGCTGGAGGCCGTGGCTAGGACGCGACGGAGGGGGCATGGCGCCGTCGCGCCGTGCGGAGCCCAGCAGAACCACGACGCCGTCACACCGCGGTGGAGAAACCAAGGTGGCCAGTTGAGCCGACCACCGGAGCGCGCTGCAGGTGGGACCCTTCAGGTCTCATAGTTACCAAGTCGGTGCACCATGCGCCAGTCGTTTCGGAAGGTAGGGGGTGTAACCCCCACCCCCAATGCGTGGCCAGCCGGCCACCCGGGCCAGTTTCCCTCCACACGGACCAGCCACTAGCCACATGGGCTAGCTGCCAGCCACACGGGCCACCCTCGGCCGGGTCGCCCCTAGGCCTGGCCGCCTTCGGTCGGGCCGCCTCTGGCCTGTCCGCATATTCGGGCCAAGCCGTCCCCTCGGCTCAGGCCGTTTCCTCAGACCGAGTCAGAACCATGGACCGGGTTGGAACCCGAAATAGACCGGTTCAGGCTGGGTGGGTCCGACTGGGTCAGACCGGACTCAGACCCGTTTGGCCAGTTTACACCTTTTCGCCCTCTTCTTGGGCTATGGGTGTCCGTTTGATGAACCGATTATGGCTATGGAAGGCTTGGAGTGAGAGGATTATTTTGGAATACTCTACATGAGGTTTAGATGTAGTTGGGGTACATCCAGGTTGGTTTGAGCATAAAAACCAACTGGGCCCCTGGAACGGAAATGCCAATAACTCACAAGCCAGACGTTCGATTGACGCGCCGTCTATCACGATGGGTTCCTTATGATGAGACGGAACTACCAGATACATAAACATAATAATTCATGGTTGTTGATGTATCGACACTTGGCTTGAGGAGTGGAACCTCCCGAAATCGAGCGTGCTGTGTGCGGGAACTCTAGGGCTGGCTGTGACCGAGACTGGACCTGGATCCTCCGTGGGTTCGGCAGTGAAGAGACTGAACCTGGATCCTCTGTGGGTTCGACAGTGACGATAATGGACCTGGATCCTCTATGGGTTCAATAGTGATGAGACCAAACCTGGATCCTCATTGGGTTCGACAGTGACGAGACTCGACCTGGATCCTCCGTGGGTTCGACAATGACGAGGCTGGACCTAGATCCCCCATGGGTTCGACAGTGACGAGACTGGACCTGGATCCTCCATGGGTTCGATAGTGATGAAACTGGACCTGGATCCTCCATGGGTTCGACAACGATGACTTTTGTATCGAGATCCCATGTAGGATCGACTGCTTTGACAGACTGCTGTTTTAGGTTTCTACGGATATCTGTCGTTCGACAGTGAAAGATGATTCAATGGTTATAACTAATCATCTCCTACTCTCTTTTAAGTTGTGTATACCTGGTGTGAGCTGAGTCATTACCTTCATGTTTACCTCATGTTTGAGATGTGTACTCTTGATGACTTAGGTATATGTATGGGCATATACCTAAGTAAGGGTGGATGTTTCTTCGTGGATGTTTCTTCATCGATGTTTCTTTGTGGATGTTTCTTTGTGGATGTTTCTTCAAGGATGTTTCTTCGTGGATGTTTCTTCTTGGTTGTTTCTTCATGGATGAGAATCCCATGTGGATTTCTTCTGTGAGCTGTACATATGGAGTACACGTTGTGTTGAACTTTCTTTGTGGAGTGTTTCTACACTTGTAGAATGGAATGTGTTGGGCTTAAGAGTTGGAGCGGGTCTGTGATTGGTAAATTAGGTATATGTATGGGAATATACCTAATTAGGGATGATTGATACTTCTTGATTGTATCTTACTACTGTAGTTTATCCTTAGTGGATTCTGGGAGACCTTCGGGGGTCTCAGGGACCCCTATTGAGTATTGTTATACTCACCCCTGCACGGGCTTCGCCCGCACCTTGTTGTGTTCTATCCAGATGACAGTCAACAGTGATCGAGGATGAGGGTGACGAACAGGAGGCTGCTCGGAGCTAGACTAGACGGGATGTACCTCAGGGACAAGTTGATCGAGATCTGTTCCTACCCTTCAGGTAGGATTCCCAGGCGAACGATCCAAGAGATGTTTTTCCCTTTTTACTTGTACTTGTACTTGTTGTTCAGTTGGGTTTGTATACTAGACCACTTACATTCAGAACATCTTTCTTTTCTATATTAGTACTTGCTGCTTCTACTGCTTGTGTTCAGTCTGTGTGTGTTACAGGTTTAAAGGCAAATCCTTCCCTTTTATCAGGAATTCGTCTTGGGTGCTAATCTCCAGCCCCTGGCCTATGGAAGACGGGCTTGGGGTAGTCATGGCACGGGCCCTAAGGATGGGTCATGACAAATTGGTATTAGAGGTGTCGGTTCTACCACATAACTTGGAATCTGATTCTTTTAACAGCAATAGTGTTAAGTGTTTTGGGTGTGTTTATCAGTTCAGGGAAACCAGTGTTGGTGCGGAGGCCGACGTATCCATACACCAGGACTCTGAATTCTGATTTCTAACACAGTGCACGAAAACACTGATTGCGTGAGTGTTTATTTTGAAAAGTTTTCTTTGTGATTATTTTGAGTCAGCTCACCAGGTATACTTTTGATCATGGAACACCTGTTTCTTTTCAGGATGTCTTCACTTAGTCAGTCAGCGTGGGTTCCGAGTGGAGAACGTGATGGTAGCCCACTGAGCGATGAGGTCTCGGTGCTGGGCCCCATCACAGTGGAGGAACCGACGGTACCACTACCCGCTGGGCTACCGTTTCCACCAGCCCTAGTAGTAGAGGGTGCGCGCCGCTTGAGCGTGTTTCACATGTTCCTGCGATAGAGGCCTCCGAGGTTTCAAGGTGAGACAAATTTTCTGACGGCTGGGTACTAGCTGGAGTTTTTAGCATGAGTTTTCCGTACAGTTGTGACACCCGCTGATTTGATAGTGCACCTAGCTGTTAGTCTCTTTCAGGGAGCAGCAGAGAGGTGGTGGAGCCTGATGCTCCAGTTTTACGATGAGTCAACCCTCACCTGGGGAAACTTTGAGGGTCTTTTCAGGGTGGAGTTTGTACTAACGACTCTGCGCTCTGTGCGTTCTCAGGAGCTGCTGCTCTTGCCGCAGGGATTTCTGACAGTAGCCGATTCATCTGTAGCAGGTAGTAGGCAGATGACATGGGGGCACAAGCAGGTTAGATCTACTTTTGGACGACCCCAAGATGTGGCATTGGGGGTGTAGGGAACCCGAGACCAAGGGATCTTTGAACAGAGAATGGTATGTTATTCCTATAGGGAACGAGGTCACAGAGCGCGTGACTATCTGACTCCCCGCATAGTTGTTCAACAAGCGTTGGAGGAGCCACCGAGATAGAGGCAGTGGCAGGATCTTGGGCATCAGCCGAGTGGTGGAAGAGGCAGTGGATTAGGTCCTTCAAGGGATGGTGGTCAGAGTCATCGAGCACTACTACCACCACCCCTAGACGGTTCACCTCGAGCTCCAGAAGTAGGTGGACAAGAGAGGGACTAGTTCCAGGCATAGAGGCCTTTTTTCATGATGATACAAGCTTCGTTGATCTCATTATTTGTGGTTTCTTTGTGTCTTTGTACTTTGATCTATAGTAATAAAAGACACTTGTTATGTGATGTTTGCTTTCTGCCTTTTTGTGTGGTTGATACTGAGAGGTTCTGGTTAAAACCATTGACTTGAACCTCACATTCGAGATTCCTACTGGAGGAGACCCAATGACCACACACTGATGCCAATAGTGTGACACAACCCTTGGAGGCGATAGTAACAGTTGGATCTCTTAATAGTAGCATCGGGGCCTTACGACGTCGTCCATGACATGAATTAATACCGTTCATGTCAGGATTGATTGTATTAGGCAAAGGACTTAGTTCATCCAGGGTATGAGACCATATTTCTATTTTCAGCAGAGGAGAAATCATAGTAGCTCTTGTAGGACATAGGTTAAGAAGGGTGTAATCGAGTTCTTTGCATTTGGCTAGTCTCACCCATAGTTCATTGAGCGAACAATTTACAGTTTACTCTAATCTCAATAGTCACAGGTGTATTTTCTCGTTGAAGGACCTAGACCTGAGACAATGATGTTGTCTTGAGTTAATCCAGGTTTATAACTTCGAGATATTCTATACTCCTGGAAAGAGGAACGTTGTAGCAGACTCTCTCAGTAGGAGATCAGGCATTCAGCTGCTAGGAGAGGTGACAGAGCAGCTGCCCGCGTTGCAGATATCCTTTGTGGATAGAGATGGAGCAACCTTTCTATAGTCTCTCACAATCACTCCTCTACTTCTTCATCGATTCAGAGGGGCTCAACATTGGGATATTGACTGTGAGGCTCTATGTGCACAGATATCCACAGGGAAGGCACCTGATGTATTTTTTGTAGGTGGGGAGCACGTCATTCTCTTCAGAGGACGTACCATGGTACCAGTTTCACTTCAGGAGGAAGTGTTGAGGGAGTTCCACACTTCCACTCTAGCGGTACATCCAGGGGTGGCGAATATGTATCTGGACCTTAGATGATAGCACTGGTGGCCAGGTATGAAGAAGGCAGTAGTAGAGTTTGTCTCACGATGTCTCACTTGTCAGCAAGTGAAGGCGGGGCACCAGGTTCCAGCAAGTTTCAGTAGAGATCTTGGGATGCCTATACATACAGGAGATCATACGGCTTCATGGTGTGCCATCGACGATCGTCTCTGATCGATATGCTCGTTTCACTCCCCGGCTATTGAAGGGGTTGTAAGAGGCTTTCGGGATGCAACTTTTCTTGAGTACCACCTTCCATCCTCAGACGGATGGTCAGACTGAGAGGACCATTCAGACTATCTAGGACATGCTTCGTGCATGCATCCTTGACTTTTTTCGTAGCTGGGAGGATCACTTACCCTTAGTAGAGTTTGCGTATAACAACAGCTACCACTCCACCATTGGGGTGACACCTTTCAAGGCATTGTACGAACGACCTTGAAGATCGCCTCTGTGCTGGACTGACCCAGGGGAGTCAGCACTTGTAGAACCAGAGACGGTGCAGGCTACGACGGAGAAGGTGCAGATCATCCAGGAGCGGATGAAGACTACATAGAGCAGACAAAAGTCCTACGATGATAAGAGATGGAGACCATTGGAGTTTGAGGATGGTGACCACATCTTTCTATGGGTATCACCTCGATGAGGTCTATGGAGATTTATCTGAGGCGGAAAGTTATCTTCACGATTCATCGGACCATTCCAGGTTCTCAGCAGAGTAGGTGAGGTGGCTTACCGCCTGGATCTTCCACCTCAGTTGCACTGGGTGTATGATGTCTTCCACGTATCTCAGCTGAGGAGATACGTGCATGACCCATCCCACATCATTGACCATGGGAAGCTAGACATCGATGATAGGGTGTCTTTCACGGATGTCCCAGTGGAGATTGAGGATCAACAGAAGCGGGTCCTACGTGGATGGTTGATTCCTCTGGTGCGCGTTCGCTGGTAGCATAGAAACCTCCAGGAGAGCACATGGGAGTGGGAAGCTCAGATGTGTGCTCAGTACCCCATTTGTTTATTTAGCGTGAGTTGTAGCTTATGGGGATGTAAAGCCCTGAGGTGGGGAGAATTTAAATACCAAGAAATTTAATGGATTTTTTTCTTAAATACATTGGAATTTTACGAGTCCACAGTTTCTGACGACGCTTGATTCTGAGGCCCGGTGTGCCCGGAATCAATTTCTGAAGATTTGTTTGGGTACATTCAGTAAACGTACGAGGGGATTTCATATCTTTTGAACCGGTGTTCGGAATTGAAATCCGAGGGCACCATTGAACTCGCAGCTTCAGTGATTTCTTAGTGAGACCATCTCTACAATTGCGTTTTAACGAGAAAGAAAGTTAGTTTATGGGGTTTTTATTTAAATTATATAAAAATAAAGATGTTACTTTATTTTTATTTGTTGGGTGGTTAAAACCTCCATGTGGAGGTTAGAGGTGGGGCCCACCACACCCTAACCTCCCTTGGGAGGATTTTATATGGTGGGGCCCACCCGATCCCTTTATCTCTTCTAACCCCCCTTTAAACCCCTTGAACTTTTCATAAATGGGGGAGCTCTTGAACTTCCCCATAATGGTGCCAATTCACCCTAAAATTAATTAATGCCATCAATTAATTAATTTTTGAAAACTTTTGAATTCTTTTGAATTCTTTTGACAATAATAAAATAATGGGTTGGCATAAACCATTATTTTCTAGGTTGGGGATCCTTTTTGGCGGAGCTTGGAGAGAACTCTTGGTAGAGCTTCATCCTTCCAATGAAGAACCACCGAAGAACAATGAACTTCTCCTTCGATCTTTGACCAAACCAAAAGAGAAGGAGCCACCCATGAAAAATGCCGATGAAGCTTCTTCCTCAGACGCTTCCTGATGTCAACAAATTGATTCCGCCTTTTCCCAAGACTCATAAATGTTCATCAAAATAAGGTAGGGGGATTTGAGTTATTTTAAATATGAGATTAATCCTTCATTCTTCATCATTCAAATTTATGGATTGGTATGTCAAATTTTATCGCCATAACAAGGAGGTTTCAGACCGCATTAACATGGCCTGACTCTTTCCCTTTGGTTGTTCTTTTGTTGAGGAAAGAGGTGGACCACGAAAGAAGCCGACGGCGCAAGGGATGCCAGACTGCCAGAAGTGCGCGATGCCGTCGTGCCACGCAAAGAACTGAGCCCTGGCCAAGCGAGTCACGGTGGATCCGGAAGGGCGTGGTGCCATTGCACCGTGCCAGAGAGGAACTGCGACCAGGATGGCCGCGGCAGATGGAAGAGGCACGACGCCATCGCACCGCGCGGAGGAGCTGGAGGCCGCGGCTAGGCCGGGCCATGGCAGAGGCGGCGCAGCGCCATTGCACCGCGTAGAGCCCAACAGAACCGCAGCGCTGTCGCGCTGCGGTGGAGGAACCAAGGCGTTCTATTGAGTTGGCCACCAGAGCGTGCTGTAGGAAGGACCCTTCAAGTCCCGCAGTTACCAGGACAGCGCGCCATGCGCTGGACATTTCGGAAGGTAGGGGGTGTAACCCCCCCCCCCCATACGTGACCACTTGGCCAAGCGCGCTAGCCACCAGCCATGCGGGCTAGCCGCCGACCACTCAGGCCAGCCGGTTAGCCGGGCTACCCCGGGCGGGGCCGCCCTCGGGCCGGGTGGCCCGTCGGGCCAGGATGCCTCTTAGGTCTGGGCCGTACCCTCGGCTCAGGCCATTTTCTCAGACTGAGTTAGAACCACGGATCGGGTCGGACCCCAGAATAGACCGGGTCGGGTCGGGTCGATCCGACTAGGTCGAACCAGACCCGAACCCGTTTGGCCAGTTTCCACTTTTCTCCCTCTTCTTAGGCTACGGGTGTACGTTTGATGAACATATTGTGGCGATGGAAGTCTTGGTGTGAGGCGATTCTTTTGGCATACTACACTTGAGGTTTATACATAGTTGGGGTATGGCCGGGTTGGTTTGATCCTAAAAAACAACCGGGCCCATTGAACAGAAATGCCAATAACTCACAGGCCGAGCGTCCAATTGACGTGCCATCTATCACAATGGGTTCCTTATGATGATATGGAACTATGGGATACATTAAATCAAGACTTCATGGTAGTTTATGTATCTACACTTGGCTCGAGGAGCGGACCCTCCCGGAATCGAGCGTGCTGTGTGCGGGAACCCTAGGGCTCGCTGCGACCGAGACTAGACCTGGATCCTCTGTGGGTTCGACAACGAAGAGATGGGACCTAGATCCTCTTTGGGTTCAATAGTGACAAGACCTGACCTGGATCCTCTGTGGGTTCGATAGCGATGAGACCGGACCTGGATCCTCTGTGGGTTCGATAGTGACGAGACTGGACCTAGATCCTTCGTGTGTTCGACAGTGACGAGACTAGAGCTGGATCTTCTGTGGGTTTGACAGTGACGAGACTGGACCTGGATTCTCCGTGGGTTTGACAATGATAATACTAGACCTGGATCCTCTGTGGGTTTGATAGCGATGACTTTTTTACTGAGATCCCACGTAGGATTGACTGCTTCAACAGACTACTGTTTTAAGTTTCTACTGATATATGTCGTTTGACAGTGAAAGATGATTCAATGGTTACAACTAACCATATACTACTCTCTTTTAAGTTGTGTATACCTGGTGTGAGCTATGTCATTACCTTCGTGTTTACCTCATGTTTGAGGTGTGTACTCTTGACGACTTAGGTATATGTATGGGCATATACCTATGTAATGGTGGATGTTTCTTCGTGGATGTTTCTTCGTGGATGTTTCATTGAGGATGTTTCTTCGTGGATGTTTATTTGTGGTTGTTTCTTTGTGGATGATAATCCCACATGGATTTATTCTGTGAGCTATACCTATGGAGTACACATTGCATTGAACTTTCTTTGTGGAGTGTTTCTACACTTGTGGAACGGAATGTGTTGGGCTCAAGAGTTAGAGTCGGTCTGTGATTGGTAACTTAGGTATATGTATAGGCATATAGCTAAGTAGGGATGGTTGATACTTCATGATTGTATCTTACTACTATGGTTTATCCTTAGTGAATTCTGGGAGAGCTTCGGGGGTCTCGGGGACCCCTACTGAATATTGTTATACTCTCACCTGCACGGGCTTCGCCCGCACCTTGTTGTGTTCTGTGCAGATGAAGGTCAGCAGTGATCGAGGCTAAGGGTGATGGACAGGAGGATACTCAGAGCTGGACTAGATGGGACGTACCTCAGGGACAAGTTGATTGAGATCTGTGCCTACCCTTCAGGTAGGATTCCCGAGCGGACGATCCAGGATCTGTTTTTCCCTTTTAACTTGTACTTGTACTTGTTGTTCATTTGGGTTTGTATACTGACCCACATACTTTCAGCACATCTTTATTTTCTATATTAGTACTTGCTGCTTCTACTTCTTGTGTTTAGACTGTGTGTGTTATAGGTTTAAAGGCAATGCCTTCCCTTTTATCGGGAATTTTTCTTTGGTGCTAGTCGCAAGCCCCTGGCCTATGGAAGACAGGCTTGGGGTAGTCACGACACGGGACCCGAGGACGGGTTGTGACATTTATAATTATCACTAGGTTTCTTCTTAGATATTTTTCTCCTTTTTTCATCTTTATCACTATTTTCTTCATTCTTTCTTTGAGGACAATTATCAACAAAGTGCCTGGTGACTCCACACTCAAACCATTTCAAGGGAAGTTTCCCTTTATAATTTACTATACCTATTTTTACATTTTTATAAAATAAGGATAAAAATTCATCAATATTATTACATACCTAATTTTCAGATTCAGAATCACCACCTTCTTCTTCAATATTCTTGTTAGAATATCCTTTCTTGGAATCCTTAAAGGAAATTTATCAATAAAATTTTCTTTTTTCATTTCATAACTTTCTCCGTTATCATTTCATAAGTAATGAGAGTACTATGAAGGTCATCCAAAGATAGAGTATCAAGATCTTTATCTTCAAAAGATGAAAATTTGGAATCAAACTTATCATGAATAATTCTAAAGATATTTTTAGTAATAGTTAAGTCTTTTAACTTCTCACTAAGTCATCTTATGGTGATAACAATATCTGTCACCATTTTAAAGAAGTCACCAACAGATTCATACTCACCAATTTTGAGATCTTCATACTTTAGCCTCTAGATTTGTAACTTTTATTTCTTCACCTTTATATTTCCTTTGTAAATGTTCTTCAACTTTTTTCCATATACCTTTGTTAGTTGAAACTACCTTCACCCTTATAAAATAACATTTAGAAAGTGATGAGAGTAAAAAATTCTTAGATCTTCCCTCATTCTAAAGATTATTTTATCCATATATGCGATAGGAAATTTTTTCGTCAATATAAAGAAAACCATCTATAGATACTTCCAACACATCATACCCAAGATACATAGGATAAGGCAACATTATATCTTTCTAGATATGATAGTTCTTTACACTAAATAATGGAATCCCCTTATTATTCACACAATTTAGATTTTACACCACAAATTCTATTCAAATACAATTTAGTAAAGAGTACACAAAGGGAACTTTTCCTATGATACCACTTATAAAGGCCCAACCAGTATTAATGTATCAATGATAGGGGGAGGGGGTGAATTGGTGATGTATTTTTCTTTTATGTTATCTTTATTTTATAATAACTTTGGACTCCTTTTAATTATATATCATTTTTCCTAAATCAAAATATTCACACATCTATAAGTATTTAAAAGTTTCATTACTATATAAGAGTATCTATGTCCTTGGAATGGTTTGGAAACAATTCAATACCACACAATACACTATAAAACAATCCTTTTGTGTGGATACAACAAGTAGGAGACACCCTTACTCTTGTGTAGCTCTATAATCAATACAATAGTGCATGTACTTCTACTAGCACAAATAATGTAAAACAGGGTTGTGTAATAAGTTAATAAACATTCACTAGTTGGTTCAAAACAAGTTACCATGGTACCTTATCAAATTTGACTTTATAATTATTCAAAACAAAACTATTCACTTTTCTACATAGAAACAGGTAAGAACTTCCCTTTTGGACTTCGTACAAAACTCAGTCCAATGGATCAGTTTGATTCCTCTATCTGACACTTCAGTCTGGAAAATAGATAAGAAAATAATACCTTATAAAAAATTCCAAATCACTTCAAAATTTCCCCAGAAACCTGTTTCCTATGAATCAGTGTGATATGGTAACTCTTCCCTTTTCTTCTTTTTCTTCTATCTAGAAAACTTACTCAAGAAAAATCATTTTGAAAACTTCTTCACTCTTCCAAAACTTTCAACAATTTCTCTCTCTCTTCGAACTTGAAAAATACAAGCATCAAAAAGTATAATGCACTTTATTCTATTTATAGGTGTTCTAGGAGAGGAATGGGTAAGAAACTAATTCAACTTTCCCACTTAATAAAATTTATATAAACTCAAATTTCATTTACATTTTGACTTCATCTTTGACTATTTCATAACTTCTCAAATATTCTTGATTCTTCTCAAAACTTCTTGAATCATCTCATAACCTCTTATCACTTTATACTTTCTGAATATTCATCAGTCTGATACCATTTTACATTCTGATGAAGTTCCTCATTATGATGAAAACATATGGTCACTTTATTTTTCTTGATTACAATGAGAAAATATAAACAATCCGATTATCTTGAACCACTTGTAAGAACATTAGAACTAAAGACTTCTCATTCTGATGCTCCATACCAACTTAGAATATTATAACTATTCTTCTATAAACATCATTGAAACTTATGAACCATTCACCATCCCCCTGAAAAACACTTTGAAAAAACTCTTCAAAAAATTATTCTATTCTTCAATTGTTCAACAATTCCTTATACCAATGTTACTATGTTCAATGAAGTCCAGTGTTCAATAACTTATCAGTATAAGCACGAATCTGATGGATTGGTCTTTGATTCCTTCTAATGAATCAGTGTTAAATTTTTTCTGATGACTTTTTCACCACTTGAAAAAAAACAATAGTTCTTCTTTTATTCTTGAACTTCTAAGAAAACACATCATATTACTTTTGTTCTTGAACCAATTGAATACAAACAATATAAATATTTTTTTATGAAAATGGTTGACTAAATTGTTGATATTCATTAGGTTGATTGGTCTCTAATTCCATTAAGATCATCAATACCAATAATTCCCATTATGCATCCAATTTCATTTTTTAATCAATACCCTATTTGATGGATCAATTGAACACCGTGTCTTATGGAATTGTGTGAGCAATGCTTTTATTTGACTTCATCATCTTCAAACATACTAGACTTCAAAAAAACTCTATGTCCAATACCACTCATACTAGTGAATTGAGACTGGAATACATTATCTTCAAACATCCTTCTTACACAAAATTCTGCTTGTATGATGGCTTCCTCATGATGTTGATAACATTAGGATCAACATAGAATCATTTTAATTGCATTGTAAAGTTCTATGAATTTCCATCCTTCTATCATAATCTATCGTTCAATCTAGAACTCAATCTAATTGAAACCACTGAGAATGGATCAGACACCTTTTATCCCTTTCTTTAAAATTCATGGATCAAAACTTTCTAACCAAACTTATGATATTGAAAAATTAAAAATCATAAAATTATCATCATATTTTTGTATCGAGATATCCATACTATGATCCATTTCTCATAATGATTGAAACATTAATTCTGGACATAATGTGAGTCTGAAACAAAACTACTTTAGTAAAACTTCTTCAGAATATACAAAAGAAAACATATTAAATTTCATATTAATATTGTGTCCCATTTTATGATTATGATTTCCCCTTTCGTTCGATCACCAAAAAATACAAAGTGAATTGATTTTACAGTAATGAAAAAAAATCAACACAAACTTATTTTAGCATCCAAAAAATGACTTCCATCTAACTTGGTACCAACACAATCATGGTCCTTTATTAGTTATAAAAATTTTCTTTTAATCATTTTGAACTCCTTCTAAGAAAATATATACTTTAAAATCATGTGGTTCATACATATCTCACATATTTCACTATAATGGTAGTGTATCAATATTTTCAAAGAAAATATTACAACTACCAGCACAAGGTCATGATTTGTATATTTATATTCATGGATTTTCAATTTCATTGAATCATAAAAAATCACTCTATCATTTTTATAAGGATACAACCAAGTATTTTCTATGATGCATCACTATAAATTACAAACCCTTCCTTACCCGATGATAGAGTTAATAATGGTGAATTAATTAGTATCCTATTCAGATAATAAATTTTTCCTTACATTCCCTTGACCATGTGAATTTAACCCCTTTATATGTTAACCTTATTAATGGGTTGTCCAAACATGATTTTTTTTGAACAAAACATCGATAACAACCTACTAAGACCAGAAAAATTCGGATCTTAGTGATGTTTATTAGTTTAATCCATTCTTTAAACACCTTTTTCTTTGAAGGGTCAACAGATATCCCATCCTTGAAGAAAATTTGGCTAAGAAAAGAAACTTTATTGAGATGAAATTCACACTTACTATATATACCATATAATTATTTTTCTCTGAGGGACTCCATAATTATTTGAAGATGAATCTCATTCTCTTCATAGATATTAGAGTATATTAATATATTATTAATGAATACCACCAAAAAGTTATCAGGATACTCATTGAATAATATATTCATCTAATCAATAAATATAAAAGTTGGATTATTTTAATCCAAAAGGAATTACCGTAAACTCATAATGTCCATACCTTGTTTAGAATACCATCTTTGGAATATCACACTTCTTCACACTTAGACAATGATAACTAGAGCCAAAATATATCTTCAAAAATTATTGGGATTCTTGAAGTTGATAAAATAAGTCATCAATGTGTGGAAAAAGATACTTATTCTTTATAGTGATGGAATCAATATTCATATAATAAATTCAAAAAATCATATAACTATCCTTCTTTTTCATGAATAAAATAGGGTCTCCCAATGGTGAAACACTAAGGCATATAAATTACTTACCACTCAACTATTGTAGATATTTCTTTAACTCCACCAACTCCATTGGTTCCATCCTATAAGGAGTTTTAGATATGGGTCTTGAATCAGGAATGAGTTCAATAGAGAACTCAACTTTATGCTATGGTGGATGACCATATAATTATTATGGAAAACATCAATGAAATTTTGTACCATGGTACATCCTATATTATTAGGATGTCTTCATTATCTATAGATCATGCTCAATATTACTCTAAAGTGTTTTGAATTAGTGAACACTATTGGTCTGCATATCCCTTTATATTATGGACCACCATGATGAATTTTTCCTTTTTCACTACTTTCCAAAGTGATAAATATCTTCTCTAGCGACATGATCTATTTTTATCTACCAATAGATTAGTAGTTTCATAAAATGTAAGTGATTATTCTAACAGGAATAGGTCCAATATAGTTACACCATGTTATAGATTAGTAGTCCACTCTATGAAAGTGATATTTATCATATCTTGGGTCCATTATACTAATATGGTTATGATTTTATTTTCCTCAACTATATCTTCAATGACTTTATTATGGGGAACATACCTACATTGACTACAGGTGTTGACATGTTTCCCATTATCCATATTAATCACCAATACTCTTAAAATTACATACACATAATTAGCTCATGATATTGAATTCTAAAATAAAATTCCTACCAAGTTTTCTATAGTGTTACCTAGAAATATTAAGGGATTTTCATAGTACTTGTGTTATCTTACTTGGTTCATCTAAATCTAGTCCCCAAGGTTTCTGAAAAACTTCGTTTGATACCAATTGTAACATCTCAAACTACATAAACCTAGAGACGATTATTATATAACATTATTGGTATAAATTACAAGATTTTATAAAGGATTGAACAATTTAGTAGCCTTGTAATACCAAATAGATACATACATTACAATTGAAAATATAAGAAACAACATGAATATAATGTGATAACATTATTATCCCTTTTAATATATCACTAAAATTTACACATAGTTCTACTCTAGGTTTCTTGGGGAAAGAAAAATAAAATAAAAGTTAGATTAAATTATTAGTAAGTAGTAACATAAAATGAGATCTTACATAATATAAAAATAGAATAAGATATATGTCAATAATAAATGAACAACATTAATCCCTAATCACTTGAAACTAGGGGCATACTATATCTATGAAAATAAATGAAAACATGGAAACAATAATCATTAATCAGAGACTGATGGAATATATAATTTTATACATCAAAACTTGTTATCAAGGCATTGTGAAAAGACACCTTAATTTTCATTGAGACAAAAATAAATAAATTATCCTATTATGGGAAGAGGCATACATCAAAACCAACTTGTTTTGTCTCATGAAAGCTATCAATATATCAAGGGGCTATATAATACAAGACCGTACCCATCACTTTTTTAAGTCTAATGTATTCACCATAAGAGTCATCAAGAACTTTTATACCATTACCCAATGAACCTATTAATGAAAAAACCTTGGTTATCCATATAAGGAGATAAAAATATATCAAATAATTCCCCATTCAATATAATAATGTGGATGTCTATGAGAACATCCATTAATAAAATTATAAGCCATGGGGTATCATCAAAGTAACATAAAGCAACCTTATCAAAAAAATATAGTGAAGAGGGTACTTAAAATGTGTCAGGTTATCCATGGAAGATATTAATTGGATTAAATATATTTCATTGGTAGGAGACCAAGGTAATGATAGGAAAAATCCTTCATCACGGTTCATTAATAACATGTGAATATTCCAAAGTATATCTCCTAAGAGTGTCTCACCAGTTGTGAAATATTAAGCCCACTAATCATGTATCAAGGTGATAATTGATTCAATGATCAACCCAAAATTTTTATGGTGATTAACCCTAGGTTAATTTGTTTCACAACCACATCTATTTTCTAGTATCCAGATATGAATGTATTTTCTAGAAAACTACACACACTTTTACTTTACCAAAACTTATGATGAATTTTCCACCATGGAAATGGTAACTCTTGAATAAAAAGAACATGAGAGAAGGATAAAAATATAGACCTGTAAATAACATAAATATCATGAGTAACATGGAAAAATTATTCCATGGAAATTAATGCACCACACAAAATAAAACATGCGGTGATTACAAAATGATTCCCAAAGAATAAAAATTGAGATGGAAAACCCCACTTATGGCTTGGGTAGAAATTAAATCATAAAATATTGGAAATAGTGGGATTAAATTGGATCTTAAAACACCATGAATAAATTATTTCATGATATAACATCTCAAATAGGGAGTATATACACCACATAGATAAAATTAGGTGCACATTACAAAATATGTCTCAAAGAGAATAATTTGAGCTAGAAAACCCTTACCAATTTTCCTAACTTCTATGAACATACTTTAACCTCTTGTATCATAAACATTTATATATTAATAACTTAATTAATAAATTTAATCATATCCATTTTCTTATATACTCTTTATAATTAGTAATTTTGTACATGAATTCTTTTTACTTTCCACATAAGTGTTTATAATTTTGATCGTTTGTACGAGTTTCTTTATAGAAGTGTTCATATTCATTATTTTTAAAAAATTTATTATTAATTATTCATGGAATTTATTTTTAGGGATTATTTATATCAATTTATGATGTTTTAAATCCATTTAATTAGTATTTTAGACATTATCCTTGAAGATGAAGTCAATAATTAGTATGTTTTGGTGATTTTTGATGAATGAAGGGTGCTTCTTTAATTGATAAATTATATATTAATATAATATATATAAAAAAGCTATATTTACACATTTATATAATATTTTACTATTAATTATGTTTCCATAGTCTTTCATGGTATAAATTCAAATTATTTTTCAAGTAGGTGGTTAAATAGACCCAAACATGAACATACATTGTTTTAATGAATGATTATGAGGTGAGTTTATTATAATAACATTATAATAGGAGAATAATGATATTATTTAGTTTTTAGAAGTGTGATAAATCATAATTACATGTAATTATAAAAATATTTAATGGACATTAAAACAATATCCAATTTGAATAAAATATTATTCTTTTAGTATGCTTGTTTAAACCAAATAAAATAACGATGATTGTCTGTTGGTAATATCATGAATATGTTCTTAAATTTGTCACATCATAACCTTAATTATATCATAAAAATAATATTTATCCTTTAATACCATCCCCATATCAAACATTGTAATGAAATGAAGGAAAATGAAACACGTTACATCATGGAGGCAGTAGTCCACACAATGCACAAACAACAATTTTATCTCTCTTAATGGATGAGGTATATGAATTAAAAAATAATAATACCATTATTATACTAATGTTAATGTATATAAATTATAATAATATCAATATATTAGTGTGTCTATAATAAATTTTAAATAAGATAATTAAGAAAAAACTATGTAGTTGATAATACTCATGTTGGAGACTTGATTTTTCATTGGAAGTCTCCATGGATTTGAAGGGATCAGGATACCTATTTGTGAAAAAAGGATTATTTTATTCAGAGAGGGTTATAGGGGGAGAAAATTGTATATATTCAAGGATAAATTTGAATTGGGGTGTGTCTTGAAGTGATGAAGATGTTTCCCCTTTATAAGTGAATGTAAGAGTAGTTTTTGGAGCACCTTTACATTTTTCAATAATGTCATGAAACTATTAAAGGGATAATGAATAAAAATAGACAAAATAGGAGATTAAAATTATTTTGTGTTGAAAATCACCTCAAACAATAATTTTTGAGAATTTGTTTAGTGATTTATGGTTTTCTGTTTTAATATTTAACTTTTACCCTAATTTATCTTTACCTTAGTAATTAATTTATAACCTTAGTAATTAATTTTAATGACAAATATTAAGATTTAACTTTTACATAATTTTATACTTCTAATTTAAAATATAAAAATAATTTTATCAAATAATATTTATAAATGTGTGAATATTTAATTTTAAAATAAATACGCTTAATCGCTAAAAATCATTTTTAGAGAAATATGATTTCAAGATTTAAATTTATATATAATGTAAAATTATTTTTTATACTAATTTTAATGGACTGATTTTATTTATTATAAATTAAGTAAATGATATGTGGTTTTCAAGGCAGTCCAAAACCAAATCTCCCTTAAAAATACTTAATTCAACATAAAGACCAAAAAACGATTTTTATATTAAAGTGAAGTTTTATTTAGTTCTAAAAATGTTTACCATAGGTTTTATAATTTCAAATAATATTGTAAAATGTATAATTTTATTACTTAAATTGATATTTTATTACTTAAAAGGGTTTCTAAACTTCCAGTTCATTCTTATATAACTGTAAAGTCATATAAATTACAAGTTTCATGAAAACCGTAATTTTTGACTAAAAACAAACCTTTTTAGAAAATGATCAAAATTCCATACTAAATTAATTTTGATATGATGATTTCAAAAGTGGAATTAGTTTGGTTGATTTAAAATTCTAAAATTATAAAATTTAAATAACGTTTTGAATAAAAGATCTTTAAAGGGCACATTTGTGTAATAGTTCATGATACAATATTTACCTGCTATAGTAGAATCTCATGTGTCATAGTGTATGCATGTGGATGCACATGAATGTGTATGTATATTTATGTGTATGTGTATGTGCATGTGCATGTGTATGTGTATGAGTATTTGTATGTGTATGTGTATTTGTATGTTTATGTGTATATACGTGTATGTACATATATGACATGTGTATATGTGTATGTTTTTGTGGCACATGTATGCTTATATAGTATATGTGCATGTATGGGTATTTATGTATATGTACGTGCATTCACATGTATGTGTATGTGTATACATGTGTGTATGTGTATGTGTATGTGCATACATGTATGCATATGTTTGTGTATGTATATGTGTATGTATATATGTGTACATGTATGTGAAAGTACACGTACATGTATGTCTATGCTTATGTGTATGTGTATGTGTATGTGTATGTGTATGTGTATGTGTATGTGTATGTGTATGTGTATGTGTATGTCTATTTATGTATATGTATGTGTATGTATGTGTATATGTATGTCTATGCGTATGTATGTGTGTATATGCATGCGTATGTGTATGTATGTTTATGTGCATGCACATGTATGTAATTATATGTATGTGTATGTGTTTAGATACGTGTATGTGTATGTATATGCATGTATGTGTATGTGTATGTGTATATGTTTTTGTACGTGTACGTGTATGTGTATGTGTGTATATGTACATGTATGTTGGTGTACATGTATGCCAATGTGTATGTATGTGTGTATGTGTATTTCTATTTATTCATTTAATATTATTTACTCATTTTTAATATTTCTCCATTTTTTGTATTTTATGTAATTTATTCATTTTTAACATATATTCATTTAATATTTTTGTAATATATTCAATTTTGATAGTTATTTATTCATTTTTAAATATTTATACTTTTAAAAAAATAATAACATTTTTAATTATTATTAAAAATTATAAAGGTTCATAATTAATTATATTATTTATAAACAAGTAATATAATACATACATCAATAATAAAAAATAAAAAATAATATTTATTTATTTATTTTATTCATTTTTATGTGTTTTTAATTCATGTAATTAATGTTATGAATTCTGTTTTTTTTATTTTTTTAACTTTTTCAATTTTATTTATTCATTTTTAATATTCTTTCATATAATTTTTATTTTTATTTTTGATATTTATTAATTTCTAATATTTTTATAATTTATTAATTTTTAAAATATACACATATTTATTTATTATGTCTTAATATTTCCAATATGTTTGTAATTTATATGATTAATATTTATTCATTTTTTGTTTATTAAGTTTTAATATTTTAAATATGTTTTAAATTTATAGAATTGATTTCTATAAATGCATTTTATTTTTTATATTTTTGTACAGTCAATATAATTCATTTTTAATATTTTTTTATTTATATAATTAATATTATTTATTTACTCATTTTTATTCATTTTTATGTGTTTGTAATTCATGTAATTAATGTTACGAATTCACTTTTTAAAATATTTTTATAACTAATTAAATTTTATTTATTCATTTTAAATATTTATTCCTTTAATATTGTTTATTAATTTATAATATTTATTATTTTTTAATATTTTTAGAATCTATTCATTTTTTAATAATTATTTATACATATATATTAACTGGGTTTTAATATTTTCAATATGTTTGTAATTTATATGATTAATATTCATTCAATTTTATTTATTAAGTTGTAATATTTTTAAAATGTTTTAAATTTATATAACTAATTTATTTAAATTAATTTTTAAATATTTTTGTAATTTAAATAGTTAATATAATTCATTTTTAAAAATTTTGTTATTTATATAATTTATATTATTTATTTAATCAATTTTCTTCATTTTTATGTGTTTATAATTCATATAATTATTCTTACAAATTCCTTTTTAAATAGTTTTATAATCTATTAAATTTTATTTATTAATTTTTAATATTATATCATCTTATATGATTTATTCATTTTTAATATTTATTAATATTTTTTTTGAATTTAATCGGTTTTTAATATTTATTTATACACATTTATTTACTTTTTTAATATTTTCAACATGTTTTAATTTTATATGAAAAATATTTATTCATTTTTGTTGATTAAGTTTTAATAGTTTTGTTTTGTTTGAAATTTATATAATTAATTTATTTAAATACATTGTTTAATATTTTTGTAATTTAAATACTTAATATTATTCATTTTAATAATTTTTTATTTATATAATTAATATTATTTATTTATTCAATTTTATTCAATTTTATTCATTTTTAATTTATGTAATTAATGTTATGAATTCATTTTTTTTATATTTTTGTAATTTATTCATATTTATTTATTCATTTTTTATATTCATTCATTCAATATTATTTATTAATTTTTAATATATTTAGAAATTTTTTTAATATTTATTTATACATATTTATTTATTTAGTTTTAATATTTTCAATATATTTTTAATTTATATAATTATTTTATTTAAATTCATTTTTTAATATTTTTGTAATTGAAATAGTTAGTATAATTCATTTTTGATAATTTTATTATATATATAATTTATATTAGATATTTATTCATATTTATTCATCTTTTTACATTTTTTTCAGTACTAAGTTAAGTGTTGATACAAGTGTATTTCATCGGTGCTAAAACATATGTGCTAACAGAAGGGGTATTTTTCAGCACTGATAAAATACACTTTTATCATTGTTTTTCAGTAAGTGCTGATAAAACCCTTCACCCTCTTTAAAAAACAACCCTAGAAGACTAAGTCTTCCTCAGGCTGCACTCATGGAACTGAAGGTTAGCTACAATATAAATAGATTGTATTGGACAAATCGAGCCTCAAAATTGAGTGTATGAAATTCCAAACTTGTTTTTAAGGAATTTTAGTATATATTTAATGCGTTTTGCATGTTTTTTTTGAATTTTTCTTCCCTTTAACCCCACATGATCCTTGGAAAAGTGATTAAATATAAAATAGTTTATGGGAGTGTGTTTAATATGATGCGAGTCAACTGGAATTCACTTTAATCACACACGAGTGTAGATTTTCCATTTTATTCATCTACAACCCATGGAATTCCCAGTAAATCATTTGTATTTGCACTTTACATATGAAAATCAATGAAAATTTCATTTTAAAGAATAGTTTTATACCCAAATTAATACTCAAATTAACAAAACAATATAAAGCATGGAATTAATCCATTGAATAGTTTAACTCTAAAATATTCTAAAACACCAAAAAATGGGATAAGATAATAAAAATATGGTGGAATAATTTGAATTAAAATCAATCAAAAATTCCAAAAACTTTACCATTTTTCCACTCCCCCACATTTAATCCAAACTCAAACCAATTAAATTAAAAATAGAAATGAGCACCAATTTTCCATCATATTATCATCTTGCTTGTTTTATGATTTTAATTCCCTTTTCATTATTCTCAAGAAATTCAATTCAACTCAACTAATCAATCCATTCACATTTTTACCTACCTCACATAGAAATGCATTTCCCTTACTCAATAATATATGTTTGCAAGTTTTCTTGCTCTCCGAGATCATTAACACTTTGCCTAATATTGCAATGTACCTACATCTCCACTCAAAGAGGAAAGTTATGGTCAATCATAAGGACTTTTTCATGGGTTGTGTAGAGGATTTAGGTAGGTTTTTTGATGTTTAGAAATAAAGGATTCAAATAATTGTTTTTATATCTTAAGATTCAATGCCTGAAATTACAAGAAAAGACAATAAAAATTCACTCCTTTTCCTCCCTCAATTGCATCCCTGAATAGAATATTTCACTCTAGCTTTCAATGGTAAGACACATAATTTTTTTTGGAAATTACCAAATAAAATTATAAACATTATTTTCCACATTATAATTAATATAATTCATCCAATTTGTTAAGCTTTATTTTAAAAGTTTACATTATTTTCAATGACATATGAATCAAAATATGAAAATTCCCATTTTTTTTAGAATTTAAAATTTTCAAAACATAAAATTTTCTAATTCTAATAACAAGGTTATTTATTTTGTGAATTCCATTACTCATTAAAATTATTTTATGATTAAATACATCTTCTTCATGGTTTTGGAATTTAAATATTTGGGTTATTTTGGTTAAAAGCATCAATTTTCCAATTCTACCTGCAATCTTAACTATTTTTAAATCTCATGGGATATTAAAATTGTTATTTTGATTATCACAAAAAAATTAATTTGAATATTACATCTTTAAAATATTTATAAATGTAATAACCATAATCGATATGATTAATTTTTTTTCAAAAATTGATGAAAAATTATAAAAAATAAGCAATTTGTTTTGATATAAGTTTTGATAGTAAAATATATACCCCAATACTTATCTAGTTGTATAAATTTATAGGGTTCTTGTAAACATTGGTAGTGAGAGAGAGTTAATTATTTTCATTGATGAATCCATTTTAAAAAAATAAGGATTTACGTTATGTGACATATTGTAATAAAAAAATAAGTATTCTAATGATTTAAATTCAAATAATTATTGGTCTATATATGTTATAACAAATTGTTAATGCAATGAAAATTTATATCAAATATGATGAATATATGAGTGTATATATAGAGAATAACCTTTTAGGGTTTTAGGATTAAACCTTTTGTGTAGTTATTTATTTTGTTAAATATGAATATTACTGAATCACATAGGATATATATGAATCTAAAATGGATGGATGCCAATAATATGATAAAAGTGTATGAGGATGGGGTAAAAGTGTTCATTACGTTTTCAAATGATCATGAATATGTCCCTTCTCAAATCCTTTTTCCATTTTTACATTGTTGTTATTCAAGACTAATTAGTCCAGAAGAGTTGAAAAACACTTAATCTGTAACGAAATAAATCAATGTTTTAAATGTTGTACTAAACATAGGGAAGAACATAATATAGCTAGTGACTGGGATAACACTACGTTTTATGGATCATCTAATATAATTACAAGTGTGAATGATGATGAAGACCGTATCAAGGATATGATTATATGTGTAAAAAATTATGAAGATCGTATTGAGGAAATGAAAATAATAGTGGAAGATAAACTTAATGATTGTTTAAAACTATTTCAGAAGTTAAAGAGGTATACAAAGACGTTATTATATGATGGATATACTAAATATAAAACTTTTTTCATCCTTACTAAAGCTATATAATGTAAAATTTGGCAAAGAATAGAGTGAAACCAACTTTACCGAAATACTTTCTCTCTTGAATGATACCGATACTATAAAATAGGCCTTTAATAGTGCTAAAAATGGATTTTATTTGTGATAGAGAAGCACCGACTACCAGAGTGAGATTAAAATTCCTAAGCTTTTATCAGTGCTAAAAAAGCACTGATAAAGAGGTCCCTTTTTAGTGTTATTTTTTTTTCATAAAGGGGTCATTTATTAGTTATGATAAAGGACACCATTTATCAACACTTTTATTTAGCACTGATGAAGGGGACCTTAATCAACACTTTTAGAAGCACTGATAAAGGGTACCTTTATCATCTTTTGTAAAAGCTCTGATAAAGGGGCATATTGTAGTGTATTGTAACAACACACTACAGCACTAGAAACAACACCAGAAATCAGAAAAATCAATTAGAAATATATAATTTAAATGAAATAAAACTGAAAACACAAATACAATGAAAAAAATATATTATAGACATTTCAAACATTGGTTTATAAAATTTCATAAGTACCAAAAGTGTTAATTTTAAACTAAACTTTGATTCATATTAGGAACACTGTGCATCAGATTCAGTTGTGGTTGATTCTTGCACATCACACCATTTCTTGTTCATATTCAAGCATTATATTTTTTAAAATTAAATAAATAATTATATGATAAAAATGATAAGAAAATTAATTACGTAATAGAATATAGAATGATGAGAAAACAATCTAGGATCGTTTTCTTGGTTTTGGTGATGTGATGTGTGTTTTAAACAAAATGACACTTATATATTGAAAAGACATACTTTGAGTTATACCGGTCACACTGTGAATCATATTGAGGTGAAACTAATTATTACACATCCCAAATGACTTTTGGATCATTTTACTAAAGTAAAAAATCAATCTGAATGTGTTTTCTCAGTTTTGAGTATGTCACTTTTCTTTTTTACTAAAATGTCATTTTAAATCAAAAACATGAAATATAAGTCATATTGGTCACATAATGTATTGGTTTTACATGATACTAATTCATAAATGTCAATAATTACTTATTAATTGTTTTCCAAAATTATCAAGAAATTCTGAGCTTGTTTTCTCGGTTTTCAGTGAGTGATACCTTTTGAAATAAAATGATAATTTTAAAATGATAATAAACACTTTGAGTCATACCAGGAACATTGTGTATTGGATGGAGTTGAATATGATTCCTACACATCAAAAATGACTTATGGATTTTTTTTATAATTTATCAAAACAATATTAATGATTTTTCTCAGTTTTGAGTATGTCGGTTGTCTTTTTTACTAAAATTAATGTCAATTTTAGATTAGAAGATGCACTTGGAGTCATACTGGTCACACCATACATCAGATTGAGGTGGGACTAATTTATACACATACCAAATGAATTATGGATCATTTTACTAAAGTATAAAAACAATAAAAATGTGGTTTTCTTGGTTTTGAGTATTTCACTTGTCCTTTTTACTAGAATGTCATTTTAAACTGGAAACACACACTTTGAGTCATACCGGTCACATCGTGTGTTGGTTTTATGTGAGACTAATTAATAAAAATAAAAAATTACTTATGAATAATTTTCCAAAATTATCAAGACAATATAATCACTTTTTCTCAGTTTTTAGCGAGTGTCACTTTTTGAACTAAAATACCAATTTTAAACTGAAAAATGGACACTTTAAGTCATACCAGACACATCATGTATTATATTGATGCGAGGATTATTACTATGCATAAAAAATTAATTATGGATCATTTTACCAAAGTATTAAAATAATAATAATGTATTTTCTCAGTTTTGATTATTTCAGTTGTCTTTTTTACTAAAATTAATGTCAATTTTAAATAAAAAGATACACATGGAGTCATAAAAGTCACATTGTGAATCATATTAAGGTGAGTATAGTTTATACAAGCCTAAAATTACTTATTTATTGTTTTTATAATTTATCAAAATAATATGAATGTGTTTTCTTGGTTTTGAGTATGCAACTTTTCTTTTTTTACTAAAATGTCATTTTAAATTGGAAACACGCACTTTGAGTCTTACCGGTCACATCATATATCATTTTTATGTAAGATGGATTAATACATGTCATAAATTACTTATTAATCTTTTTAATAAATTATAAATAAAATCCTAATTCATTTTCACATTTTTCAGTGAGTGACACAATTTGAAACAAAATGTCGATTTTAAACTGATAATGGACACTTTAGGTCATATCGGATACATAATGTATCATATTTAAGTGTAGATGATTTCTACACCTTAAAAATTACTTATGGATATTTTTCCTAAAGTATAAATACAATCGAAATGTGTTTTCTCAGTTTTTAGAATGTTAGTTTTCTTTTTTACTAAAATTAATGTCAATTTTAAATAAAAAGATGCACTTGGACTCATACTGGTCACACCATTAATCATATTGAGATGAGGATAATTACTAAATTTCCCTAATGACTTATGGATATTTTTAATAAAATATAAAAACAATATGAACCCATATTCTTAGTTTTGAGTACATCACTTGTATTTTTTACTACAATGGCATTTTAAACTCGAAACATGCACCTTGAGTCATACTGGTCACATCATGTGTTTGTTTTACATGAGAATAATTAATACACATAAAAAGTGAATTATAAATGCTTTTAATAAATTATCAAGTAAATTCGAGCATGTTTTCTTGGTTTTTATTAAGTGACAGTTTTTGAACTAAAATGTCAATTTTAAACTGATAATTGATACTTTGAGTCATACTAGACACATCATATATTATATTGAGGTGAGTCTAATTAATACATGTAAAAAATGAATTATAGATAATTTTAATGAAGTATAAAAACCATTTGAATGTGTTTTCTTGTATTTGTACATGTTATTTGTCTTTTTTACTAAAATTAATGTCAATTTTAAATAAAAAGACACACTGGGAGTCATACTGATAACACTGTGTGTCAGATTGATGTGTGTATGATTCATAGATGTATAAAATGACATATGGATTGTTTTTATAAACTATAAAAATAATCCAAATGAATTTTATTTGTTTTGAGTACGTCACTTGTCCTTTTTACTAAAATGTTATTTTAAACTGGAAACATGGACTTTGAGTCGTACCAGTCATATCGTGTATCGGTTTGATGTGAGGCCAATTTCTATATGTCAAAATTTACTTATGAATAATTTTTTTAAATTATAAATATAATAAGATCATGATTTATTGGTTTTTAGTGAGTGAAACCATTTGAATTAAAATGTTAATTTTAAACTTATAATGAACACTTTGAGTCATACCGGGCATATCGTGTACTGAATTGAGGTACGACTGACTCCTACCCATAAAAAATTACTTATGGATAATTTTACTAAAGTATAAAAATAATATGAATATGTTTTATTGCTTTTGAGTATGTTAATTTTCTTTTTTACTAAAATTAATGTCAATTTTAAATAAAAAGAAGCACTTAGAGTCATACTGGTCACATTGTGCATCAGATTGAGGAATTGATAATTGATACACATCCCAAAGTATCAAAAAAATTCCCAAATTCTAATGTTACTAATATTTCCATTGGATTTATTTTTCTAAATTCCAACACTGCATATTGAGTCGATGTTCTTAGCAGATTTTTTTTCGGCTAAGAACACGGTCTCAATATAAAGTGTTAGAGTTTGAAAAAGAATGGAAATAGAAATCATGGTAAAATTGGTAGAAATGAAAATGTTATCTATTTTAAGGCTTGTTGTATATAGTTTAAATAAAAACTTGACTTTCCAAAAGATCTGTAAAAAAACTAAATAAGTATTAGATAAAAATGATAAGGAAATTAACTTACAAATAATTGATTTTTTTTTAAAAAAATTAATTAAATAAGTAGTAGGAATTCACCTTTTCATGATGGTTATATACATTCTTGAATAATTTCCTTTTAATTATCTCATTTGTAGTCTCAAAGTCCAATCTCTCACGAGCATGAGCAGCTTCAAACAAACCACCCCAACTTGAAAAAAAGAATCCATATGTATAAGAAAACAATTATTATATGAGTAATACTAAAAATAAATAAATTAAACATAAATATGAAATAATAAATTAATTCTATGGACACTAATTTTACTGTAAAAACATCAATATTACCTCTATGATTAAGAAGAGGTAGTGTTGTTTCTCTTCTTTCAAAGTTAGTGGAGAGAACTTGAAGGAAAGTGATAAATTCCAATACTGTAGGGGTGAAAAAGTTTTGAGGGAGAAGAATTATATTGATGTTTTGGTGCATAAAGGAATTAAAAATGGATATAAATATTCTAAAATAAACAAACTATGAAAATATGACTTCCTAAAAGATCTGTGAAAAATCTAAATAAGTATTAGATAAAAATGATAAGGAAATTAAATTAAAAATAATAGATAAAATGATTAAAAAATTAATTAAATAAGTAGTATAAATTTAACTTTTCATGATGGTTATATACATTATTAACTAACTTTATTATTGTCATTATCTCATTTTCAGCCTCAAAGTCCAGTCTCTCAAGAACATGAGCAGCCTCAAACAAGCCACCCAAACTCAAACAAAATAATCCACCTGTATAAGAAAAAAATTATTATGTGAGTAATAATAAAATAAAATAAAACAAAACATAAATATGAAACAATACATTTATTCTATAAAAATTATTTTACTATGAAAACATCAAGATTACCACTGTGATTGAGCAGATAAGGTAGTGGAGGGAACATAAAGGAAAGTGATAAATGTAAACACTATGTGGGTGAAAAGGTTTTGAGAGAGAAGAAGTCTATGGAAGTTTTGGTGCAGAAAGACAAGATATATGGACAAAAATATTCTAAAGTAAACAAACTCTACAAGTAATAATGAAAATTAAATCAACATTTCATTATATAAATTTTCAGCAAAATATATAAATTATATCATAACATTACATTTACATCATACCAATGGGTTTCCTTTATTATAGTATGTTCTTCCATGGGATTTGTAACATTATCATGTGAAAAAGACATTTTCTGCATGATTAGTTAAATATTTAATTTATATTATGTTAATTCAGTAGAAAACATATAATATTATGAGTGAAAACATAGTATAATAAAAAAAACTATTACTTTCCCATTGTACTCTCTTTAATTTTTAAAGGTTTTAGGGATTTGGTTCCTCTATCAAGAATACAAATCCCTTCTTTTTGGTCACCTATAATGTAAAATACATTGTCTGCATAGGGACCAATATGAAATTATTATGATCTCCCAATGAAAGGGTTATCCTCGATTGAATTTTCATCTAACCCGACATTTGTTTTAGTATCCAGCAAGACAATCGACCAATTTTTTTACTGGATATGAGACATACAATACCCATACTTCTTGTTATTTCATTATGAATGCTTCCTCAATTTCTAATTCCACATTGAAATTCACGTTCATGAATCCCATTTCATCAACTTCAACTACACTCACATTATCAACCCATTTGAAATGGAAAATCATCAATTGAAATTCTGTATAATCCAACTCATATATCTATTCTATAATGTCAAAATATGATATATTTTTATAAATTGGATTTTTATCCTTGGAACCCGATATGTGCATCGCTTACTCCATAAGCATAACACCACTATTTTTCATCATACTGTAGTCATCTTGTTCTTTTTTATAGAACGTATAAACATTGATTACAAAATGAGTGTAAGATATAAAATTTTCATTCAGTACCCTAGCTAGCCATCGAAGTCATTCAGGAATTGAATTTGGATTTTTAGATAACTCCATATAAATTTTATTTCATAACTATCTTATAAACTATTGATTATGTGTATTTTATATTCATCATTTACCCCTTGATGTATTTAAATTGCTAAGAATTTCTTTTTGGGTTCAACGTATGGATAAAAATCTTTACTATTATGTAAAGGTGCTCTTGGTCCCACTCTATCAAGGTAATTATAACAAAATCACTTTTGGAAATACCTTATCCAATAAGGTATTTGTTGTGATGAGAATTTGGGATACCGATTCTATCAACATCTGATAGGTAATTGTTACAGAATTCAATAATTTCTTTAACAATATACCATTATACAATACAACTTTATGTACAAATTTGATTCTTTACATAACCTTTCAAATTATTCATATACCATCCAATGGGGTAAATTTATATGTAATGGACATGGCCATATAGTTGAACTTATCTAACCAAGTGAGCCATTAGGTGGTCCATTATATCAAAGAATGATGGTGGGAATAAAATTTATAAATTACATAATATGACTATAGCCTCCATATTCATGATTGGAAACTTTATCAAGTCTATAACTTTACTGTATATGGATTTGAAAAAGAAGCAAAGTATAGTTAATATATGACATACATTTTGAGGTAGAATGCAACAAAAAGAAAAAGGCATCAAATATTGCATCAAAACATGAAAGTTGTGTGATTTTAGTCCCTATAACTTCAAATTAGTCATTAACACAACATTATTTATATTTGATGAATAACCCTATGGAACTTTTACACTATTAAAGAAAAGAAAAAATTGTAATTTTTTTGGATAGAGTGTAAGCTGTTGAAGGAAGAAAAGTACACCCTTTAGCCTTCACCAGTGCCAAGTATTCCCTTATCCCTAAGTCAATCATGTCCAACCTAGCCTTGATTCCATATATCATTTTCTAGGAATTTTTAGTAACATGCCAATAAAACTATCATATTCCTTTTCTTCCTTACATGTATGACATCAAGAAAATGTATGACATACAAAAAATTCCATTATGGCAATTAAAATAAAATTGATCAATTCTTATAACCTGATTTCATAAGGTTTTTTGAAAATGGTTTACCGAAAACAGTGTCTATATCTTTTACTTTATTGAATAATTGACCACCTGTTAGTGGAGACAGTGTTGTAACTTGTTCAATATTCCCATATAATTCTATTTTCTAGGATTGGTATTTATTTCACTAAGGTAAAAAATTCCGATGTCCTAACAACACAGTCTTCAGGGAATATTTCAACTGAACTAATTGTGTGCATTCTTTACAAATGGGACACCCCAACATTCCTTTAATGATATATCCTGATAAAATTCTATAAGTAGGGAAGTCATTTATCTTCCCATACAATATGAACCTCAATGTGAATTATTCACTTCTATGAGCATCATACATTGTAACACCCATATCCCAAATCAATTTCAGATATTTGATCAATAGATCCAATTATACATCAATATCATTACTGGGTTGCTTTGGTCCAAATATAAATAGAGACAACATAATGTATTTATGCTTCATGCATAACCATGATTGCAAGTTATAATTTAACAACATGATAGGCCATTTACTATACATAATAACATTTACACGAAAATGATTTATTCCATCTATAGATAATGCAAGATGAAAGTTTCTCAACCTATTTCCAAATTTAGGATACTCATAATCAATTTTCTTCCATTTAAGAGAATCTAATGGATGATATAGGTTCTCATATTTAATTTTTTTATCTGCATGCCATGTCAATTTTCTCATAGTTTCCTAACATCCATAAAGTCTTCTAAACCATGGAATGATAGTAAAGTACCATACATATTTCAAATAACTTGATAAATTTTTCTTGTATCGATCCACACTACACTTAGGGAATTTTATGAGTGATTCGTGGTCCTTGAAAAAAAATTTACAGTCATTTGGACAAGCATGTATTTTTTTAGAGATCATAACCATTGAATGTAGCATTCATTTAGCATCATATGTTTGATATAATAGTTCATTTTCTTCTATTAGTATATCATTCAGGAGTACAAGTAGTTATGTAAAACTAGTGTCACTCCATCCACTTCCAGCTTTCAAATTATATAACTTCAATATAGCTAAGGATGTTGTGTATTTAGTATAAATGGCATACAATGGTACCTTATAAAAACTATTTAACTTCTAATTTTTTTTGGACAATCATGAATTTCATATTCAATTTCCATAATCATTTCTTTCACATGATCTCCATCATCATTTACCCTGGTATTCATATCAAATGATCCATAAACCACAATATCATCCCAATTGGTGTGAATGTTCAGTTTTACCCACATTTAGTCCAACATTTATAGATCTGATCTATTCTGTGACAAATTAAATGTTCTTCCAAGTCTTCTAAACTAATTTTTCTTGAATACAAACAACATAAATATAGACAAAGTATTTGAGAATGGTCGTATACATGCTCTATTACAAACTTGATGAACTATTTATCTCCATCTTTATAATATTTTTTCAAATTATTATCATACATCCATTTTTGATTCATATATATCCTATTGGGTTTATAAAATATTAATTTTTTATGATAAATAAATAAATACACATAAGATATTCATTATGAAAGGTAAAATTTTTATATAATTATAATAAGGGAAACCCAACATTTGATTATTTCAAATAATTTTAGTATGATTTGAAGAAAATTGGTAATTTAATTTAAGAAAATAATCACTACACTATGGTAGATGTTATCCTCTGAATTCATCCAAATTTGAAAGTTAAAGACAATTTTCATCCTCATCAGCTCATCTCCTAAACAGTTATCATTGAATTTTTTTATCTGACACTAATTATCCACCTCTTGCGAACATGAATCTATGTTAATTTAAATACTCTAAGTAATAGTCATCCATGGGATGACTAATTCTTATAGTAGTAAAAGAAATATAAAATATATTTAGGATGACTCTCAAACAAAAATTGAAATAATAACTATTAAAGAGATGAAACTGGTGAGGATAATAGTTGTAATCCACTATGTTCTCAAAAGGGTTAATGTCTCCCGTTTGTGAGAATGACACCATTAGAAGTAGTTATTAACTTGTAGACTATTGAAAGTGAAATTTGGATGGAATACACATTCTTATCTGTGATTCAAGAGATCTCGGCGAGTCATATTATAATATATGAATCCTTGGTTCCTCTATGAATTCTATATTTATAGAAGAAATCCCACATTTAATACTTTGAATTCTCTAACTAAGACTAGTCCTACCACTATTAATGTAGTACCCCCAGTTTTTGGTACATAACCCTTTATTTTTTTAAGGATATAAAGTATAATAGGGAAAGTTGGGAGAGTTTGGTGATCTTTCAATAAGTTTTTGGGGCTAAAGGATAGGCACACGGGCTATGCATGATTTATCCAAACCATGAAGACATCCTAGTAGAAACTATGCAAAATGGCATGTTTGAGGTAGAGCTATTCGGAATGGTGTGCACACAGTTAGGGAGACCGTGAGAGGGGGACATGAAAGGCTCTTCTTTGGAATTATCTAACGCATGGTTAGTGCACGATTTTTCTGACCGTGAAAACTAACCATGCACATGGTTTAAGTGAGATCCTAAAAAAGTGGATATCACATATTTTTGACTCTAAGTTGATTTTTTGCTCCTAAGTGGTCATAAATCGGGATTTTTCTTCCTTGAAGGTAAAATAACCTCTCCCATGAAATTTTGAGTCAATCCAAAGGCTTCCTTTGGTGTTTCGAACTTGGATTCTTGAGGTATGTGATCGTTCTTTGTCATTCTTCATCGGTTCTTAGATCTACTTAGATATTCTTATCCTATCCTCTTGGTTTCTCATATATACACCCATTATGGGTGTATATATGAGTTTGTATTCCAAATAAGTTGAGTGTTGGTCATGATATTTCTAGGATAAGAGATCTAAGGAGGTTCCATGAATAATCGACTCGATTTTCTTAACCATTTTTCTTCCATTGTCTAGTTTCATAAAAAAATACATGGTAGGTGGCTTCACTCTTGAATCCTCTTGATAGAACTATTTGGCATGCATTGAAATTGATTTCCATGTGATGAATTTATCTAGAATTGGATGGTTATGAATTTTTGGAAAAATTATTTTGTGATTGTTTGGTAAATTGTAGAAATCTGGAGAATTGGGTGTTTTGAATAAAGTTCTTTTGTTCTTGGTTTTAAAATATTGATTTTAAAATGGGGAATTTCTAGAATTATGGAACATGTATTTGAGTAGATGTTTTCAATTAAAAGGATATGTTTTATTGAAACAAAATGGTTGTTTTGGAATTTGTTTATTCTTTGGTTTTCAATAAAAGTATAGTGTTATTGAAATGGTTTGAAATGATTATTTGGAATGGATTGTGGCATACATTGGGTGTTTTGTGAGTGAATGATTGATGTGTCCCTAAATAAGGGAATTTTACCATTGGGGTATAAGGTTCATGACCCTGGATTGGGAGCGCGTGTCATTGGGACACAAGGTAATTGGACAAGATACCGCTCATTAGTATAAAATTGTTGAATAAAGCATGCATGTGTGGGTGTGTTGTGAATTGTGGAATGGGTATGCCAAAATAAAAATTAGAATTTTTTATAATCCTTGATTAGTTATTTTCTGGAAAATAACTTACTGGAGATTGGTTTCATTTACTACTGTTTTCACTTGTTTATATTTGGTATTTGAACTTGTTTATATTTGGATATAATTTTTTTTGGTAAATTGGGTTATAATTTTTTTTTATAATGTGATAACTGTTATATCCTAGTAATGTAAGTATAGAAGTCATTGGGAAAACCTACTAAGTTATATACTCACCCCTTCTTTGGCACTTTGACGATTTTGTAGATGCTACCTTCTGGGACTTGGTAAAAGGTAAAGTATCACACTTCTTTAGCCCCATGCCGTGATACTTTGAACTACTTGGTGATGCTGGAGCATAGAGCTTGTGGAGCATGGAGTCTTGTTGTTGTCTTGGAGTTTATTAATTGTCTTTACACTATTTACTTTGATTTTGGATTGTCTTCTGCTATAGAATACTTTGGTTTGTTGTTTTAAAGAGAATGATTTGAACTGTCTTAGTTTATTTCATGCATCATATAGTGAGATGTTTGTGGTTGGTTTTTCAGCTTGTTGTTTTTAGAAATTAAAGGGTAAATAATCCCCCACTTACTTTGAAACCCTTCGACATTTATTTCCAGCCTTTGTCATCTTGGGTATGTCACTTAAGGCCCAGTAACGACTCATTGTACTCTCAGGACAATGAGAATTAGCAGGTCATTACAAATAGTATCAGCTTGTCCAGTCCTTGCCTAACAAGTGGTCATCACTGTTCTTGGTCTTGGAGTTGGAATTCATACTTTTTCTATTCCTTGGGTTGTGATATTTGAAAAGAGTAGGATTTTCAGGACTTGAAATGTATAGTATAAAATAATGTAGGTAACCCATTTATGCTAAACTTCAAGTTACTAGGAAGTTGGGAACATAAGTGTTTGGAGACACTTAGAGGATTTTGAAACCTCATTGTCATGGGTTTAGACAATGAGATGAGCATGGTATGAATTTTAGAGGAATGAATTCCCATTATAAGTGCATAAATCATTTCAGATAATGATTCATGTTTTGAAAAAGTGTTGATTTTTGAAAAGGTATGAATTTTTTTTTCAAATGAAAGATTTTGAAAAAGTAAATGCTTATGGTATTTTTTAAATGGTTTAATTTTCAAAAAGAAAGTTTATAGTTTTCAAAAATGGTTGAACATGGAAAAAGGTCATTTTTTGGAAAACAATGTTGTGATAGTTGATATGATAGAATTTGAAATGTTAAACCATAAGTTTTTAGAGAGTGATATTGATGGAGATTGTTGTTGGTTTAGAAAATGGCACTTGGTAGGCATCGTCAAAAACAACCCAAAGAAGCTATAGAGAATGTGGTTGCACTTGAACCACATGTGAACCATGATCTAGTTCAGAGTATTGTCCAAGCTTTTCAATCTATGGATTCAGGGAACCAGAGGGATGACCTAAGACATGTGGACTATTCCATCCAGGTCATGAAGCAGAATCCACCCATATTCCGAGGTGATTCTGAACCCAAGAAGGTAGAGGTGTGGCTCAATAGGATAAATCATAACTTCAAGCTCATTGGCGCACTGGTGGAGAAAAAGGTCAAGATGGAGATGTATATGCTTGATGATATTGCACACTAGTGGTGGGAACTAGTGTTGCATCCTAAACCGAATCAAGGGCTTACTTGGGAGGATTTTAAATAATTTTTTAATAAAAAATTATATCCTCACTCATTCAAGATCTAGAGGACAACATACTTCTTTATTCTGAATAAAGATAATCTCTATGTCACATAGTATACGAATAAATTCATAAATTTAGTTCACTTTTCACTATATTTTTGCGGCAAGTGCATCTTTAAAGGCACACATATTTGAATCAGGGATAAGGCAAGAGATTCGATCAAAGATTTAAAAGCTCTGTATTAATGAATATATAGATATGTTGAGTAGAGTGGTGGTGGAAGAGCGAGATATCTTAGGTGTGATGGGAGGAGGAAATATGATGATCCCTACTGGAAATGGTGGAAACTCAAATGTTGGGAGAAAACAGAAAGGGGACACCTATTTCCAAGTTGGAGGTGGAAATCAGAATTAGAAAACTGGATTAGTGAACCTTCCTCCATGAACCAAAAGAAAATCATGTTGTTTTTAATGTGTTTTATTTGATCACATAAAGATAGAGTGTACAACACAACCTATACAATTCCATAACTGCAATAATATGGGTAATCTTTAGTGATATTGTCACACTGCTCCAAGGTCAGGTGCTCAAGATGATTCTCAGGTGTCGCAAGCATCGTATGCTTCGACAGGGCGAGGACAGTAGAATTAGTCTCATCAGTTGAGCAAATCTATCCATGGTGATTATAGGAATACCACGACTCCTCAACTAGGGAAATATCAGTAAGGTAATAATGAGAACAATTCAGTGACAAAGCAATTGTATGGAGATGAGCAGATGATTATTGATGATCAGGCTGGACCATCTATGGTGAGTGGTATGATTCTTTTGAATTCTACCCTTATGCAAGTTCTCTTCAATAATGGTGCATCACATTAAGTCATTGCTTCTCATGATATTGATATGATATGTTTAAAATTTTAAATGATGCCTTCTGGTTTAAAACTACAAACTTCTAACAGGGAAAGAGAATGTCAAGCCTTTGTGTGTAGAGCATGTGCTATAACTGTTGATGTAGATCAGCTAAAATGGGACTTCTCAGTCTTAGACATGGATGTCTATGATGTAATCCTGGGTATGGATTGGTTGAAAACATTTAAGTCTCTCATAGACTATCATAGGAGAACAATTAGTTTCATGAATAAGGATGACATCAAACATATCTTCAGAGGAGAGAGGATGGTAAAGAAAGGTGAAAAGAGATTTTTGGAACCGACGGTGGGAATGACCACTTATCAGTTAACAACATCGAATTTGTCATCAATGGAAGAGATTAAGGAAAATAGTTTTCCAGTAGTCGTGGATCAATTTACAGATGTATTTCTTAAGAACTTATTAGGGTTAACACCTATAAGGAAAGTGGAGTTTATAATTGACCTCCTTACAAGGACTAGTCCTATTTCCCTTCCATATTATAGGATGGAACCAACAGAGTTATAGTGTAACACCCCAAGAATTCATAGTGTGTTATTTCTTCAAAATAATTCAATAACTTGCACTACACGCAACACCGAGTTCAAGCGCACCATGACTTACCAAACAAGCTATTCAAAAGAAGTTATGAATAGTATTAACTAAATTTTGAACTTTGTATAATCCTTATAATTTTAGAATCCATATTATGAGTTTCTAAGACATAATGTAAGAACAAATTCATTTTTAGTATTGCACTTTTACCAACTTTTAATAGTGAACCCTTTTTAAATACAATATTTTAAACTTTTATATATTAAATTTAGCTAAATAAATTTACTTTTTAGAATGGGGAAATCAAAAATTTACAATGAAACACCCCAATCTTCCACGGTACGCTTCTCTTTGAATAAAACAGTAGCGTGTGTTGTACGCAACATCGAGTTCTAACACACCACAACCAATCAAACTAGCCGTTATGAATAGTAATTCCTACTTTTTAAAATTTTATAAATTTTATCTCTCAAAATGGACTTCATTTTTGGATTCTGAATATTTAATTTAGCCTAGGGTGAAATTTTGTAACTTTTCGGATGACATTTATATTTTTATGAATAGTGAAAATTACTAAATTTTAATTAATTTTTTTTTAATCGAAATAATTTATATTGATAAATTATGAATTTGAGTGGTTTTAAAGTATATTTAGAATATAGTTTTACCAATTAATACAATGTTGGTCATTGTACATAATTTTACAATTAAACTGGACATAAACAAGTGTCAATCTTTTGATTGTTATTATCTCTTAAAAACACGTTTTTTGTTTTAACAACGGGAATTAATTTTAAATTAATTTCTGCCACTTCTGTGTTTTGAATTTGAAAAAATGGATTTCATATTTTTAATCAGGATGTTCAAATTGTGTAAACATGTAACTTTTATTTTTATACATTTTGAATATTTACTTTGATAAATATTTTATTTACCATGGTTAAAGGGTAAATCCGGTAAATAAGGGTTAAAAAATAATATTATAATAATAACAAATTACCCTAAAACGTGTCCTAACCTTATTGGTTGATACACGTCCGACCATGATCATCTTTGGGTCGATTTTGGGACCCCATGGAGCCACTTGTAAGTGATAGGGACACTTTATTTTAATTAAGTTAAAATAAATACAAAAATGACATAAGCATATATCTTTTAGAAACACAATTTTTACATAGGGTTATGTATGTTGAATTTTAAACTATAAATATTAATTAGAAATTTAAAAAGATTTCCTACATAATGGTATTTTAATTATAATTTTTATACATTAAATAATTTAATTTATTTATGACACAATGGTGATGCCGTAATTACCATAATAGTAAAAAATTAGAATAATTGATATTATAAATACCCAAATAAATTTAATTTGAGATATTTTATAAATAAAAATAATTTTATAGGTTAATATGGAATGTTAGGATTGATTTAATTAACTTTTTTTTGAATTAATAATTCTTTTATGAGTTTTACAAAAATCAATTATTGAATAGTGTCAAAATTGACATAAAAGAGTTTTTAAAACAAATATTATATTATTAATTGATATTAAATTCCTAAAAATCTAAGGTTCAGCCAAGATACTTATATCATGATAATTGTATCATTAATGGACCATTTGGGGGTCTCTTGGATGTATATAGTAAGTTTATTAACCATATAATATAAAAATACAAAGAGACATTGTAAAAGTGAAACTAATTAACTAAGAGTTAATACTTAAAGATAAGGTTAATCTAGTGACCCAAACCTATCTAAATTATATTGGTTGAGTTTTTTTCGACCTATAACCACCTTAAACTTTAAATAATATACTTTTGATCCATTAGAAACTGAATATGAATTTATTATAAAATAATATTTCTAGCTTTTCCAAAGGTGCCCCTCACCCCTCTTATAAAAGGTCACTCCTCCTTCTCATTAATTCACACCTTCAAAGCCTTTTTTTTGGCCAACCCCTGCCCAAATACTCTCTAAACTTCCATCACTACAACCTAGAGGCCTTAGTTTTATCAGAAAACCAACCTAAAGATCCATTTTGATCAAATAAAAAAGGAAGAACCCGAAGAAGAGGTAATGTTTTCACCACCCTTTTTCAAATTCATTTCCTCTTCAACTTCTTCTTTATTTTTTATTCCCATTCTAAAATAATTAATCCAGTATCTCCTATATACTATAATATTATTATAAATATTGTACTACCATATTCAGTATTCTATCCATCATTTGAATGACATGTCACCATACGTGCGTACGTACGGCTTACCGTCTCCACGTCGTGATGTACTTGTTATTCAATATAATTATTATTTGGATGGGTATAATAATGATTTGTAATTCATGTAAATAATAAATATAACATGATAATGATTCTGTATATATGATATACCATCTAATTAAATATTATTTTAATATCAAAAGAATGATATTGTTGCTCGTGCGTACGTACGGACTACCGTCTCCACGAACGCGATGAGATTCATTCTCCATCATATCCATTCAAGTATAATTCTCATTTGAAGATTAATAATAATTTTTAAGAACTTAATATCATTATGGATATTAATAATATACAATCTATCCATAACAAACATGGCTTAGATAACAAAACATATAAAAGAAAATGAGTAAGTTAACACCTGAAACGACGATAATACTAAGATATTATTAACAAATCAATGTTAAAAGATAATATATGATATCATATTAATGTATACGATTCTTGTATAATTTAATAACAATTATTTCACCATTATATAGGAGTTTAACTTACCCCCAACCAAGGAAAAGTACAAGGTAAGGGTTTATTTCGCAATCTCTTTATTATCTGAGATTGTTTATATGTAATAATCTACTGGGACCTCTTTATCATCCACATCCATGTTTCTTAAAAATGTATTTCAAATCATTCTTACTATTTTAAAGACTACGGTATAAATTCATTTATACCCTTGTTTACTTTTTATAAGAGGTTTATAAAGGAATCTTTCCGTTGTTTTCCAAACAAGGTGATTTTTAAACATAATTAAGGTAAGAATGTTTTTTTAACTTATACGGCGGGTGCGGCTATTTTCCACCATTATAAAATCTTAGAAGCTTCCCTTACAAGATTATAAGAATATTTTAAAATTAAATGTTTTATTTTATAATTATGTGAACTTTAAATGATTTCAAAATAAATATTTTAATAATTTGTGAAAGGTACTCTTTATCAAGATCAGAATTTTAAATGTTTTAAAGATTTATCTTTCTAAATCTTTTTATTTAATGTCCATGTTTTCAAAATGATTTTAAGGATTTATTTATATGGATATTAATATTTTGAAATGATATTTATTTTCAAAAGTTTTAAAGTGGTATGGGAAACTTTGATTCAAAAATATCTTTTAAATTACTTCCTTTATAAATGTGTGACTTTTAAATCATTTCAAAAAAAGAGATATTTATCTCAAATAGTTTTGATTTCATCTATGTAAACATCCTTTTATGGATTTTAAGATTATTTGAAGTTGATTTATTATGAAAAAAAACTTCCATATTGTATTGAAAGTTTTGTGATATGTTTGACTGTGGATGTGTTATTTTTTTATACCATTCATGGTTTATGGTGAAAGTATTGACATTTCGTATGATAGTTTTAATATGAATGTTTATTTTTATGTTTAAACCTATTCATACGAGGAATGCATTGGACTTAATAAGTGACAGGTGGAGCCTGCTATATATCCTCGATGCATCAGTAGGTCTCATGAGACAAACTAGTGTCTTGGCACAAGGCCTTGACAAAATATTATTTGTAGTCTTCGCATGAGGCCTTGGCTATGTGGTTATGATAGTCTGACATTATGTATTCCATCATTATAAAAGTGGTTAGTGATCTTGCATGTGATTATTCTACTAGTAGAATATCCATGTGAATAAGTAAATGGCATTATTTCATTTTATTTTTTCCATATTATGCTAAAGTTCAAGTTTAAAAGACTTTTGTTTTAGTTATACAATGCCTTAAAAATGTTTATGCTTATTTATGAAAGTTTCCGCTGTATTGATTACCCTTACTGAGCATTTGAGCTCACCCCTTTCTATGTTTTATTTTTTCCCGAATTCCAAGAAGTTTATTGTGATTGATATGCAGGGTTAAGCCAAGAGAATAATGGCATTCATAAAGATTATTTATGTTGTTTTGTATGTCTTAATGTGCAATGTAACATTCATGTATGTAATCTATTTTCCAAAACTGCTAAACTGATCGGTCCTTCGGGACTTGATTCCTTGTAATCATTCCAATGTATTAAAATAATGCACCGACTCTGGGTAACTGGGGTCAGGGCGTTATAGTTGGTATCAGAGGAAGTTTAGCAATAACCTTGGAAACTAGATTTAGATAAACTCTGATTAGAGCACATAGCCCTAAGATAGACTTTGAGGATTAGTATATAAGAACTTCCTAGAATTTTGGTATTGTATAAATTTTGTGAGTTTTCCGAGAAATACATCCCTGTCTAGATACGAGCAGGTAGAGGCGGCTCTAGTACAGATGTACCTAGGGGTAAAACCTGAAAACACCACTTTGAGCTAGACTCGAACGGGAACAGGTGCACGACAACGGGCCTTGCTGCACTCTTGGTTACGACACTCCCGGGGGATATGCTCAGGATAATTCTCATTTTCTTTACAAACCATTATGAAGGGCTCATGAGTATATACTTACTCAAAGAAAACATTTTTATGATTATGGATTATATCCATAAACAGTTCTATTTGTGTTAGGTGTTTTACAAGTTTGGAATTATTCATTGCAATTCATAAACTGTTATAGTTTATGCTATTGTATAGAAATGGCGCCCAGTAGAAGGAATGTGAACTCCCATAATATGTTTGATCCAAAGAGTAAGAAGGATCATATCTTTCGTGGTCCTAAGCCAGAATTTAGAAGGGAAATTATCTCCCACGTATTATCATCATATGAAGAAATAGTATCATGTGTTGATAAGATAAGTAAAGAATTCTCAGAGTCCTATGGCTTTGAAGGGAATCCAGAGAAGAAAAGGATGGTAGAGAGAAGGATAGATAAAGGGAAGAAGGTAAAGAAGGTTTTTTCCCATATGTGATAACTGTGGAAAGAATCACCTTGGAAAATGCTTGAATGGAATGAGAGTATGTTATAAGTGTGGATAAAAAGGACACCAAGTACGTGACTGCAAGTGTAAGAAAAAGGTTTCAAATGTACAATGCTTCATCTGCAAGGAGTTTGGACACTACGCGAACCAATGTCCCAGTCATCAGACTATGCCACAAATGATGGTATTGGATAATAATAAAGTTATGGTACTACTATAGATGAAGAGGAATAACTAGTGTTCTTATGTTGTTATTTTAGAATTATTTCATTTAAGTGTTGTATCAATGATGTTCTGGAAATAAATAAGGATTGTACTACAGTACTATTTCATTAAGGATTTGAGATTTTATGGTACTAAGAAAAGTGACTCTACAACGAGTTAATTTTTTTTAAATTACATGGTTGAAGGAAAGATAAACCTTAATATGGTCCTAAAATTGAGGTAGTGATTTTGGAATAAGAGATGGTTGATTTTGGTAATTCAGGATGTTGCGGTGTTGTAAAAGAATATATGAGGAAGGAATTCACATGTTATTACCTAGCAAAAAGGACCCTCATTATGTTTAACTTTCTTGTAAATTTTGGACTGTGAGTTTGGATAATAGTATTTTGGATAAGTCTAAAGGTTGGAATGGATTAAGTTTGAAAGGTTATTTTTGGATTTTTATAAAAGGACAACACACAGACCGTGTGACGACCCGTCATGTCGGAAAAAGCTGCAGGAATCGAACCCAAAACCATAGTGCAATTGGGATTTATCACCTACCATTGTGCTACATGAAGTTCCTGGATAGAAAAATGTAGTTTCTTTTCATAAAGGGTCTGATATGTGAATTATAAATTCATTATATTTGGAACCCTATATGATTATGATAAATAGAGTATTTTTGAGTTGTATTATGTTTTGGGGTGAAAGATGAGTTTGTGGTAGAAATTTATTAACAGATAAAACTCTAATTATAAATTAAGTATATCTCCTTATGATCTTAACCAATCTCATAAATAAATTCCTCAACATTAAGAAAAGGAACTTAGAACAAAAATTTTGTCCTAGATGGTACCTTAGATCATCACTAATTTATGGCTTTGGGATTGTTGGCCTTTTCATAGCCATGTTCTCTACTACTCTCCATCAGATAATTGAATGTTAGATTTCTCTTCCATATCCATATTTTCCTACATGGAACCCTAGTATGTGTTATTTTCGGTAATATTCATACTTACCACTCTTTATTTTAAATATAGGCCTCATTAATTCATTTTTTGATGTGGTATTTCAACTAACATATTTTGAAACGTAAAAAATGTGTTATCCTAATACCTTATGTTTTGTTGAACCGATGGTATTTTAAATCATCATAAATTGATGAATTTAAGGACCTCAATTTTACACTTGTTTGTTATTTATGACCTCAATCACTACCTATAAATATTTATGTTTTTACTCCAATTATATGTCTTTAATTTCCACCAATGTTCTCCTAATCGAGATCATAATTTGGTGGTGACCCTTTCATTTCCTTTTTCCTCATATTAAGACTAAATTTTAGTAACCCAATTTCCGATGTGTGTTTTCCGACAAAGATATTTTCTATTTTCAAACTTTTATTTTCGAAGAACAATTTCAAATTGCGAGGATGAAATTTATTGAAGTAGGGGAGAATGTAACACCCCAAGATTTCATAGTGTGTTATTTCTTCAAAATAATTCAATAACTTGCACTACACGCAACATCGAGTTCAAGCGCACCATGACTTACCAAACAAGCTGTTCAAAAGAAGTTATGAATAGTATTAACTAAATTTTGAACATTGTATAATCCTTATAATTTTAGAATCCATATTATGAGTTTCTTAGACATAATGTAAGAACAAATTCATTTTCAGTATTGCACTTTTACCAACTTTTAATAGTGAACCCTTTTTAAATCCAATATTTTAAACTTTTATATATTCAATTTGACTAAATAAATTTAATTTTTAGAATGGTGAAATAAAAAATTTACAATGAAACAGCCCAATATTCCACGGTACGCTTCTCTTTGAATAAAATAGTAGCGTGTGTTATACGCAACATCGAGTTCTAACACTCCACAACCAATCAAACTAGCCGTTATGAATAGTAATTCCTACTTTTTAAAATCTTATAAATTTTAGCTCTCAAAATGGACTTCATTTTTGGATTCGGAATATCGAATTTAGCCTAGGGTGAAATTTTGGAACTTTTCTGATAACATTTATATTTTAATGAATAGTGAAAATTACTAAATTTTAATTAAAAACAAATTTTTTAATCGAAATAATTTATATTGATAAATTATGAATTTGAGTGGTTTTAAAGTATATTTAGAATATATTTTTACCATTTAATACAATTTTTGTCATTGTACATAATTTTACAATTAAACCGGACATAAACAAGTGTCAATCTTTTGATAGTTACTATCTCTTAAAAACACGCTTTTTGTTTTAACAACGGGAATTAATTTTAAATTAATTTCTACCACTTCTGTGTTTTGAATTTGGAAAAATGGATTCCATATTTGGAATCAGGATGTTCAAATTGTGTAAATAGGTAACTTCTATTTTTAGACATTTTGAATAATTACTTTGATAAATATTTTATTTACTATTGTTAAAGGGTAAATCCGGTAAATAAGGGTTAAAAAATAATATTATAATAATAAAAAATTACCCTAAAACGTGTCATAACCTTATTGGTTGATACATGTACGACCATGAACATCTTTGGGACGATTTTGGGACCCCATGGAGCCACTTGTAAGTGATAGGGACACTTTATTTTAATTAAGTTAAAATAAATACAAAAATGACATAAGCATATATCTTTTAGAAAAACAATTTTTAAATAGGGTTATGTATGTTTTATTTTCAACTATAAATATTAATTAGAAATATAAAAATATTTCCTACATAATTATATTTTAATTATAATTTTTAGACATTAAATAATTTAAATTATTTATGACACAATGGTGATGCAGTAATTACCATAATAGTGAAAAACTAGAATAATTGATATTATAAATACCCAAATAAATTTAATTTGAGACTTTTTATAAATACAAATAATTTTATAGGTTAATATGTAATTTTAGGATTGATTTAATTAACTTTTTTTGAAGTAATCATTCTGTTATGAGTTTTACAAAAATCAATTATTGAATAGTGTCAAAATTGACATAAAAGAGTTTTTAAAATAAATATTATATTATTATTTGATATTAAATTCATAAAAATCTAAGGTTCGGAAAAGAGACTTATATCATGATATTTTTATAATTAATGGACCACTTGGGGGTCTCTTGGATGTATATAGTAAGTTTATTAACCATATAATATAAAAATACAAAGAGACATTGTAAAAGTGAAACTAATTAACTAAGAGTTAATACTTAAAGATAAGGTTAATATAGTGACCCAAACCTATATAAATTCTATTTTTTGAGTGGTTTTAGACATATCCCCACCTTAACCTTTAAATAATCCACTTTTGAGCCATTATAAACCGAATAAGAATTTATTATAAAATAATATTTCTAGCTTTTCCAAAGGTGCCCCTCACCCCTCTTATAAAAGGGCACTCCTCCATCTCATTAATTCACAACTTCAAATCCTTTTGGTTCAGCCAAAACCTGCCCAAATAATCTCTAAACTTACCTCAATACAACATAGAGTCCTTAGTTTGATCATAAAGCCAACATAAGGATCCCTTTTGATCAAATCGAAAGGAAGAACCCGAAGAAGAGGTAATGTTTTCACCACACTTTTTCAAATTCATTTATTCTTCAACTTCTACTTTATTTGTTATTCCAAATATAAAATAATTAATCCAGTATCTCCTATATAATTTAATATTATTATAAATATGGTACAACCATATTCAGTATTCTATCCATCCTTTGAATTACATGTCACCATACGTGCGTACGTACGGCTTACCGTCTCCACGTCGTGGTGTAATTGTTATTCAATATATTATTATTTGGATGGGTATAATAATGATTTGTAATTCATGTAAATAATAAATATAACATGATAATTATTCTCTATATATTATATACCATCCAATTAAATATTATTTTAATATCAAAAGAATGATATTGTCGCTCGTGCGTACGTACGGACTACCGTCTCCACGAACGCGATGAGATTCATTCTCCATCGTATCCATTCAAGTATAATTCTCATTTGAAGATTAATAATAATGTTTAAGGACTTAATATAATTCTGTATATGAATAAGATACAATATATCCATAACAAACATGGCTTAGATAACAAACCATATAAAAGAAAATGAGTAAGTTAACGCCCGAAACAACGATAATACTAAGATATTATTAACAAATCAATGTTAAAAGATCATATATGATATAATATTAATGTATATGATTCTTGTATAATTTAATAACAATTATTTCACCATTATACAGGAGGTTAACCTACCCCCAACCATGGAAAAGTACAAGGTAAGGGTTTATTTCGCAATCTCTTCATTATCTGAGGTTGTTTATACGTAATAATCTACTGGGACCTCTTTATCATCCACATCCATGTTTCTTAAAAATGTATTTAAAATCATTCTTAATATTTTAAAGACTATAGTATGAATTCATTTATACCCTTTTTGACTTTTTATAAGAGGTTTATAAAGGAATATTTCCTTCATTTTCCAAACAAGGTTCTTTTTAAACAGAATTAAGGTAAGAATGTTTTTTTAACTTATACGGCGGGTGCAGCTATTTTCCGCCATTATAAAATATTTGATGCTTCCCTTACAAGCTTATAAGAATATTTTAAAAGTAAATGTTTTATTTTATAATTATGTGACCTTTAAATGGTTTCAAAATGATTATTTTAAGAATTTGTGAAAGGTACTCTTTATCAAGATCAGAATTTTAAATGTTTTAAAGATTTATCTTTCTAAATATTTTTAATTAATGTCCATGTTTTCAAAATGATTTTAAGGATTTATTTATATGGATATTAATATTTTTAAATGATATTTATTTTCAAAAGTTTCAAAGTGGTATGGGACACTTTGATTCAAAAATCCCTTTTAAATTAATTCCTTTATAAATGTGTGACTTTTAAATGATTTCAAAAAAAGAGATATTTCTCTCAAATAGTTTTTATTTCATCTATGTCAACATCCTTTGATGGATTTTAAGATTATTTGAAGTTGATTTTTTATGAAACAAAACTTCCATATTGCATTGAAGGTTTTGTGATATGTTTGACTGTGGATGTGTTATTTTTTATACCATTCATGGTTTATGGTGAAAGTATTGACATTTCGTATGCTAGTTTTAATACGAATGTTTATTTTATGTTTAAACCTATTCATAGGAGGAATGCATTGGACTTAATAAGTGATGGGTGGATCCTGCTATAGCTCCTCGATGCATCGGTAGGTCTAATGAGACAAACTAGTGTCTTGGCACAAGGTCTTGACAAAATCTTATTTGTAGTCTTGGCATGAGGCCTTGGCCATGTGGTTATGATAGTCTGGAATTATGCATTCCATCATTATGAAAGTGGTTAGTGATATTGCATGTGATTATTCGACTAGTAGAATATCCATGTGAATAAGTAAATGGAATTATTTCATTTTATTTTTTCCATATTATGCTGAATTTCAATTTTAAAAGACTTTTGTTTTAGTTATACAATGCCTTAAAAATGTTTATGCTTATTTATGAAAGTTTCCACTGTATTTCTTACCCTTACTGAGCATTTGAGCTCACCCCTCTCTATTTTTTATTTTTCCCAAGATTCCAAGAAGTTTATTGTGATTGATATGCAGGGTTAAGCCAAGGGAGTAATGGCATTCATAAAGATTATTTATGTTGTTTTGTATGTCTTAATGTGCAATGTAACATTCATGTATATAATCTATTTTCCAAGACTGCTAAACTGATTGGTCCTTCGGGACTTGATTCCTTGTAATCATTCGAATGTATTAAAATAATGCACCGACTATGGGTAACTGGGGTCCGGGCGTTACATATAGGAATTGAATGTGTAGTTGGAGGAACTGTTAAGAAAGGGTTTCATTTGGAAAAGTTCATATCCGTGGGTAGAACTGGTATTGTTTGTGAAGAAAGTAGATGAAAATCTTCAGCTTTTTGTTGATTATTTTAAGCTTAACCAAGTTACAATAAATAAATGGTACCCACTTCCACGCATTGATGATCTATTCGATCAATTAAGGGGATCTTAGTGGTTCTCCAAGATTGACTTGTAATCAGGATATCACCAATTTTTATTTCGAAAGGATGATATTCCAAAGACAACTTTCAGAAGTAGATATGGCCACTATGAATATATAGTCATGACTTTAGGTCTAACGAATGCACTAGTGGTCTTCATAGATTTGATGAATCAGATATTTTAGTGATATTTGGACTCTTTTATTTGGTGTTTGTAGACGACCTCTTGGTGTTTTCAAAGAAAAGGGATGACCTTGAGGAAAACCTGGAAATAGTGTTACAAATATTGAGAGACCACCGTTTTTATGCCAAATTATCATAGTGTGATTTTTGGAAATAGGAAGTACATTTTATTGGCCATGTCATTTATAAGAAAGGCATTTCTATTGATCCTGAAAAGATAAAAGTTGTTATCTCTTGGAAACCACTGATGAATTATTTGAGATACATAGTTTTCTTGGTCTAGATGGCTACTAATAATGCTTTTTGCATGAATTATCATGAATAGATTCACCAATTAAAGCTTTGAAAAATAATAATGATCCATTTAAATGGATAGAATAGTTCCAAAAGTATTTCTAGGAGATAAAGGTTCATCTTACACCATCACCTATCTTGATTTTTCTAGAATCCGGATAGGGGTATGTGGTGTACTTTGTTGCTTTAGGATTATGGTTTGGATGTGTTCTCATTCAAGGAGACCATGTCATGGCTTATGGTTCAAGGCAGTTGAGGGTGCATGAGAATAATTACAGAACACATGATTTGGAGTTAGCTGCAATCTTCCATGCTTTGAAAACATGTAGACATTATCTCTTTGGTGAGAAATTCACTGAGTTTACGGATCATAAAAGCTTGAAAAATATTTTCTCACAGTGAGATTTGAATCTGTGATAAAGGAGATGGATGAAGTATCTCCAGATATTTGACTTTGACTTGATGTATACACCAGGAAAAGGGAATTCGGCAGCATATGAATTGAGTAGAAAGTCATATGCTCAGTAGGTGAAAGAATCCTCAGATGAATGGCAGTTGATGTTGGTCCTACCCAACATGCACAGGGAATGTGAAGAATGAGGTGATGTTGCAGTTTTCTTTTCAGCTATGCTTGTTACTGATTTGGTAAATATGGTCAAAAGTCATAGAAATATGATGCATAATGTCTATTTATGAGTTTAAAACTCAATGGTGGGGAGACCATTGAGGGATGGAAATTTGATGGGAGTTTATTTTTGTGTTTTAGAGATCACATGGTTCTACCTATGACTTTTAAGGAACAATTCCTTCATGCTTACCACTATTCGAGATGGGTTGTACATTCAGGAACACATAAGATGTATAAGGCATTGAAGGCACAATTTTGGTGGAGGGGCGTGAAAAGAAAGGTGGCTGAGTTTGTCTCGCAGTGCTTAACTTGTCAGAAGGTTAAAGTAGAGCATCAGAAACCAGCGGGTATGTTGTTGCCTTTACCTATCCCAGTGTGGGAATGAGAGCAGATAGAGATGGATTTTTTTATAGGTCTCCCAAGAATAGTTCGGAAACATGATGTCATATGGATGATAGTGCATCAGATTACCAAGTGGGCCCATTTCATTCCAATTCGTGAAACTCTTACGGTGGAAGATCTTTCCAAAATCTATATCCAATAAGTGGTAAATAGAAATGGAATACCAGTTTCCATCATCTCAGACAGAGATCCGAGGTTCACATCTTGATTCTAGAAATCCTTATGGAAATCCCTTGGCACTCAGTTGAATATTAGCACGACATATCATCCTCAAATAGACAACCATTCTGAGCAGATGATACAAACGTTAGAAGACATGTTACAGGCTTGTGTAATGGATTTTGGTGGCTTATGGGAGGAGAACTTACCCTTAGTGGGGTTCTCATATAATAACAACTATCATGCCTCTATACATAGGGTTCCATTTGAAGCATTGTATGGTCATCCTTGTCATTCTCCACTATTTTGGGTGGAAATAGGTGAGACTTCACTAGTTGGGCCAAGTCTTGACCAAGAAATAATAGAGAAGATACAATTGATCAGAAAGAGGATAGAGACGGCTCAGAGTCCCAGAAATATTATGCAGATCATCATTGAAGGCCATTATCCTTTTTCGTGAGTGATCATGTGTTCTTGAGGATCTCTCCAAGACTTAGACATCGTCGTTTCAAGAAGTAGGGAAAATTATCTCCTACATACATTGTCACTTTAGAGATACTGTAATGGGTTGTAGAGGTGAAATATCGGTTTACATCACCACCATGGTTCAGTTCAATGCATAATGTGTTTCATGTATCCCAGTTGAAAAATTATCAGCCTGATCCCGACTATGTGATCAAATGGGATCACGTTAACCTAGAGCCGGATGCTTCACTCATACATATCTCATTATGGATTGTGGATAGGAAAGAGAAAGTATTGTGTGAAAAAATCTTCGGTCTAGTGTTATTTTTATGGAATCATGATCATATTCAGGAAGATACTTGGGAACATGAGAATGAAATGAAATAGAAATGGCCAGAAATCTTTCAGAGTAGCAATGGTGTTCTACATTCTGGGGATGAAAATACAGATGGTGGGAAGAATGTACTGACCTCGGTTTTTGGTACATAACCCTTTCTTTGTGTTTTTAAGGATATAAAGTATAAGAGGTAAAGTTGAGTTTGGTGATCTTTCACTATGTTTTGGGGGCTAGAGGAGTGGTGCATGGGCTGCGCACAGTTTATCCATACCATGCTGACATTCTAGTAGAAACCATGTGAAATGAAACGTTTGAGGTAGAGATATTCTTCATGGTGTTTTCACAGTTAGGGAGACCATGCGAGGAGGTCATTCAAGGGTCTTCCTAGGCAGTATCTAATGCACAGTTAGTGCACGGTTTATCTAACCGTGTGCATGGTTTAAGTGAGATCCTAAAAAAGTGTATCTCACACGTTTTTGCATCTAAGTGGCTCATTTTTTATTCTAAATGGCCATAACTCTAGATTTACCTTCCTTGAAGTTAGAAGAACCTCTCCCAAGATATTTGGAGTCAATAAAAAGGCCTCTTTTGGTGTTTTTAACCCAGATTCTTGAGGTATGTTATTGTTCTTCATCATTCTTGATTGGTTCTTAGATCTACTTAGATATACTTCTACTATTCTCTTGGTTTCTCAGATCTACACCTGTTATTGGTGGATCTATGAGTGTTTTTGACAAATAAGTTGAGTTTTAGTCTTTATATTTCTAGGAGAATTGATCTAAGGAGGTTCTATGAAGAATCAACCCAGTTTTCTTAAGTGTTCTTTATATGTTGTCTAGTTTTGTCAAAAACTGTGAGGTAGGTGGATTCACTCTCGAATCCTCTTGATAGAACTATTTGGTATGCTTTCAAATTGATTTACATGTGATATATTGACTTGGGATTGGATGGTTATGAATTTTTGGAAAACTTATTTTGTGATGGTTTGGTAAATTTTAGAAATATGAAAAAATTGGATGTTTTGAATAAAGTGATTCTTTTCTTGGTTTTAAAATATGAATTTTAAAATGGGGATTTTCAAGAATTGTGGAACATGGATTTGATTAGATGTTTCAAAAAAATGGTATGTTTTATTGAAACAAAATGGTTGTTTTGAAATTGTTTTATTATTTAGTTTTCAATAAAAGTACAATTTTATTAAAATGTTTTGAAATGGTTATTTGGAATGGATTGTAGAACACATCGGGTTTTGTGTGAGTGCATGATCTAAATTACATTGAATAAGGGATGTGTACCATTGGGTTACAAGGTGATTGACCCTAGACTAGGGGCGTGGATCATTAGGATACAAGGTAATTGGAAAAGAGACTGCTCATGAGTATGAAACTGTTGGATAAAGTATGTATGTGTGGGTGTGTTGTGAATTGTGGAATGGGTATGTCAAAATAAAAATCATAATTTTTTTATAATCCTTGACTGGTTATTTTTGTGAAAATAACTTGCTGGAAATTGGTTTCATTTACTATTGTATGAACTTGTTTGTATTTGGTTTTAGAACTTGTTTATATTTGGTTATAAACTATTTTGGTAAATTGAATTATATCATATTTATTTGTATAATGTGATAACCATTATATCCTAGTGGTGTGAGTAGGGAAGTCATTGGGAAAACCTACTAAGTTATATACTCACCCCTGCTTTGGAACTTTAGTTCTTTTGCAGATGCTACCTTCTGAGAAATGGGAAAAGGTAAAGTATCACACTTATTTAGAGCCACGTCATGATAATTTGGACTACTTGGTGATGTTGGAGCATAGAGCTTGTGGAGCATGGAGTCTTGTTGTTTCCTTGGAGTTTATTCTTTGTCTTTCTGCCATATAATTTGATGTTGGATTTTCTTCTACTATTGCATACTTTGGTTAGTTGGTTTAAAGGGAATTATTTGAAATGTATTAGTTTATTTTGTTCATCATATAGTGAGCTGTTTGTTGTTGGTTTGTCGGCTTATTGTTTTTATGAATTAAAGGGTAAATCATCCCCCACTTTCTTTGAAACCGTTTGGCAATTATTGTCAGCCTTTGGCATCTTGGGGATGTCAGTTAAGGCCAAGTAATGACTCATTGTACTCTCAATCCAATGAGAACTAGTAGGTCATTACAATTAAAATGATCCATAAAATATTTCTGAAATCCCTTAAACAAATGAAAATATAATATAGGAAATTAAGAAGTAATAAGAAACCTAAATATGATAAACAAGAATAATAAACTATCATTCCATCAAATAGAAGATATAAAAATGTATTGATAAAAAATTTTAATAAATAAAGAGTTATTTCATATAAATGGATGGTAATCTGATATTTATAGGAGTGAAACCAATACATATAGTCCTAAAATGATGAATACCTAAAAAAATTTCTAAAAATTATTCCATCATATATAGAATTTGATAACTCCATTTTATTTTTGGGAACAAGTTATGTAACAACCTAAGGAATTATTACATTTAATATTAATGGTATATCAAATATTTGAAAACATATCAACATTATAATTTCAATTTAAATTAAAAATCAATAAGGAATGGAAAAAATAATTTTAGGAAATTAATATACCTAATAACGATAAAGGTTTTAAAGACATCAAAATACTTAGTTGATAAATTGATTCAAGAGTTATGTCTAGACAAGTTGAAAACTATAATTATTTTCAAGTAGACAAATAATATGCTTTATAATAAAATTTCATTTTCATGGAAATTATGGGTTCAATAGTGATTTTGGGAACATAGTATAAAATTTTAGTCATAATTATATATATAATATTAATTATGGAAGATATATAGGTTTTACGTTAAAGGGGATATTACCCACTCTTAAAAAACTAGTTTCAAAGTGAGGAGAATCTTCATAAGTAATGTTGGATGATGAATTTAAACTATTGAATGAACTCTATTAAAACATTTGAAAAATTAAATGATTTTATGGAGGATTGTCAAGATTTTCTAAAAAAATAGATGAATGTGAAAAAATATTTATAAATGTATTATATGAAAAATAATGGAATGTAAGAGGAATTTATTATTTATGTCACACTAAAGGATTTGAAAAAGAAAAATCCTTTCATATTAGATATTGGTTGTTCATCTCACATGACTGGTAAATTGATGTAATTAAATATTTTTGACAAGTTCAAAGGGTAATTATTATTTTAGAAATAGTGGATCTCTTGAGATAAATTGTTTGCATTTAAAAGATGTTGGAAATAAAAGGCAATGTTAAAGAACAATTTTTTTAGATGGATTAAAGTGAAACATACATAGTGTAAATTAGATGTGTAATGAAGGAAATGAAGAGATTTTTAAGAAGTATTAATGAGTGGGTTATCATTTCAAATATGGCTATATTTTTAAAAAGGTATAGAAACCAAGTCGAATCATATTATACTTTGGGGTCGATAAAAATTTATAATAATTGCTTTTGAAAGAGGAAATTGATTTGTGGTAATGAAAATTGATCATATTAGATAATGTTAAATTTAAATATTGACTTAAAAAGGGGGAGTTTAGATGTTTTTATGATGAAAAGATAAAATTGATAGATATTTTTACTAATCAGAATGGGGAGATTGTTAATAACTAAAATAATAAATTATAGATTTAAATTAAACAACCCTTGAAGTTTATTCACTATGATATATATGAACCCTCAAAGTATAAATCAATTCATTGTGAAAAGTATTTCATTTATGTATTATGTTTTAGTCACACATATATATAATACTCTAAATGGGATTATAATTTTAATAAGTATTAATAATTAGTGCCATTATGTGGTAAAGAAGTGTATATTATATTATGGGGTTGAGTATATGGCACACCTGTTATGGGGTGGTAAAAAATAAAATTTATATTCTTCATTAGTATATCATAGTTTATGGCCATGGTCATCCCCTTAAATATTTTATTTTGGATCGCTCAATATTCCTACAAAATTATTATATTTATGGTATTTTATATATATTTTGAAAAAATGAAAAATATTGGGGATTTTGAAAATTGATGCAAAACAAATAACAAAAATAATGAAAATATAAGATAATGAATATAGTATTATTAGAAACAATGATCAATACTTAGGGGATTTCTCATAGATGTGTTTAATTTTTTTCTTAATGTGTTTTCCTAACTTAATTATCACTCTATAGAAATGATCAATACCATTCACCTAACCACCTTTGACTGTTTATCCCATGTAAGGAACTAATGAATTACTATCACATGCACATTAGGAATATTATTTTCTAAGTCCAATGGTAGGATTCATACCTCAATTGAGGAGAATAACCCTTCACTTCCACATCCATTATACTGAATGAATAAAGATAACCCCATTGTACATGTGTAATGGTCACTAAATCATACCCCATATTGTCACCAATATCTATCATATTCAAGATAAATTTGGAAGGGGAACCATTTATCAAACTATAGTGTTAGAATAAATAGTTGTTTAATGAATAAAATAATTAAAGATGATAAAAAATGAAAATAGATATTGAATAAAAGTAATCAACGAGTGATGAGGATAAAATAACATACCTTGGATTGAAGTTTTGAATCATCCAAGAGAAAGTAGAGATATCACCAAACCTATAATTCATTAAAGCCTTGGATTTGTTCGACCTATGAATCATTTAAGCCTTGATTTTATCTGGGATTCGAAGATAAGGAGTCCCGAAAACAGGTGGCTTCTATGGAAAGATTCATAGATCGTGACTAGTTGGGTTTCTTAAAATATATTGGGACACTTTTATCAGTACTTCCAAAAACGAGATGATAAAGATCCCTTTTATCAACACTAAATTAACAAGCACTGATAAAATGAATATTTATGAGACTTTTTTTTCACTGGTAACGATGCCTTTTATCAGTGCATGTTATTTAAACACTGATAAAGGGTTTATAATTAAAATTATAAATATTTTTTTGTAAATATATTTATATAATTATAAATATATTTAATAAATATATATAAATATAAATATAGTAAATATATTCATTATTTTAATATATTTATTATAATTTATAATTATTTAAATATATAATTAATTATTTATAATTATATGTATGTGAAATAAATATAACACATGTTTGATATATGTTAAAATGAAAAATCAAATGATATTCAATTATATCCATTACTTGATGCAATTGGTCAATATTTTTAATTCATATTATTTTTTAATTAAAAATTAATATTCACTAAATATATGACTATTTAATGTAAAGTATAAATATTTTTTATTATATAAATCATTTTTATATAAATTCATATATATATATATATTTAATATATACTATTTATTAATATTATCAATAAATATTTAATTAATAAAATGTTCAATAATTTTCTTAATTTACTTATTTTTAATTTTTATTTTTTTAATTTTAATTATATATATATATATATATATTTAATATATACTATTTATTATCATTTATAATTTATATATAATATAATCAATTTATTCATTTTTATCTATAATTATTTAGTTAATAAAATTTTTAATATTTTTTTAATAAATTCATTTTATTTTTTTATTTAATTATTTCATTTTATTCAGGACCATTATCTATGCTAAAAATAAAGCACTAATAAAGGGTAACTTTTATCAATGCTAAAGAAAAGCGCTGATAAAGGCTAGCGCTGTTAGAGGCCTGTTTTGTAGTAGTGTATGCTACCAATAGATAACGAGCTTCCTTAAAAAACATATGATCATAAATGAATGATAAGTTCAATGGGTATGATCTATGAAATAATATATTCCTATAAAAATGATTTTATACTCTTTTAAAAGGACTATAAATCACTTAAAAAATGTCCAGATTGTGGTGGGTTTTGATACAATAAAGATGAATGAGTTCCTTCAAAATTTGTAAGGTGCTTTCTAATCATTCCAAGTTTTAAGTGACTATATGTAAGTGAGGAGACTATAAGAAAATTAACATGGAACATAAATATAATAAATAAATATGGGAAACTTTATCACCCAACATACTCTCCTTAGTGAAAGAAAATTGATTACGAGTATCCTGAATTTAGAAACGAGTTGAGAAACCTTCATCTTGCACTATTTACAGATGAAGTGAATCATTTTGGTTAACAAAGTAGCACTCACAGTGCTTGGTAAATTATAACTTTCCATTGTGGTTATGCATAAAGAGAAAATAAATTATGGTGTCTTTTCTTAATTAGGACCAAAAAACCAGGTAATGATATTGATGTTTAACTCCAATGATCAAAGATTTGAAATTTATGTGGGATTTAAGTATTATGTTTTATGATACTTAAAAAATAATTATTTAACATTAATATCCATGTTGTATGAAATGATAACTAACTTTATTTCTTATGAAAAAATTTCAAGATATAACATTAAAGGAACTCAAGGGTGTCCAACTTATAGCGACCCAAACCCAGTAAGCCCATAGCCGGTGTCTACTACCATTACATTGGAATGATTATAAGGAAAAGAATCCTGAAGGTTTGAAGTGTTTATTTGTATTGGTAAATGAGATACTTACATGACTCTTGTATTACAAATGAATACACTAATTAAAACATAATGTTTTTTTGAGGACAACATTATTTTTACCTAGCATTTCCTTACATATATTTCTTATTACACTTCTTGGATTCTTGGGGAAAGGAAAAAAATAAGGGCAAGCTCAAATGATTAGTAAGGGTTAAGTATAACAGCAATAATAGTGAATTAATGATCATAATAAATATGGATAGGTAAATAACTAAACACACATTCCATGTTATCAATAAACCGAGAAGGAAGTGCATAAATAATATAGAAAGGTAAATAACTGTGCACACATTCCATTTAAATAATTGGATAAGTCATAATCAATATATTAAGGTAAATAACTTAACACACATTCCATTAAATCAATAAACTAAGAATGAAATGCATCAATAGATTTTTCCATAGTGAAAATAAAATGAATGATAATAAATTAATAATGAATAAAATTAATGCTTAATTATTAGACATCATGGTTCTTAGAAACATGATACCTTTATTGTCAAGATCTATCCACAAGATAGTTAAATACATAATGGGTAAAAAACCATTATATGAGTCTAGTCAACTGATTTGTACCATGAGACTACCGATGCATCAAGGGGCTTGCATTAACTAGTCCCCAACCCATGTCTTGCATGTCCAAATCATTCCTCATTCATTGAATAATCAGTTTAATTAAAAAACAACATGCTTTATCAAATATCCATATTGAGTAAAAGATATGGATCTATTGATATTTTCCTAGTTAATCAAATAACATTCAAAGTAAACACCGTATGTAGAAATGGTATATGATTTAAGAAATAAACATTTCCATGATAAATAATATGGATATTTTGGAGAAATTTAATGTCTAATGATCATAGAAAATTGAATATTTCAAGGGTACTAACAAGGAATAAAGGTAGTGAATTTCAATGCTATCATTTTTCAAGGAAACCATAAACCATTCATAGGAAGAATAAGGATAGTATCAATACAACATATCCTAATTGGTGTAAGGATAAATGGTTATTGTCATTGATGAATAAAAATAATGTAAAAAAACAAAAAAATACTTTTCATTTTAAAAAAAATTAGAAAATACTTTTTATTTTAAAATAAATATTAAAAAAAAAATTCATTAAAAATAACTTTGAAAAGTTTAAAATTATGATTCAAAGAAACTATGGAGGGTAATTCTGTACATATTGTATAAGGTAAAAATAACATTCCTTTTGTATGATAAAAAGGTTATAAAAGTTACTTGTCTGGAAAGAGATAATAAAATTCTTTTTAAAACATTTATAAAAGACAAAATAGGGTAAAAATTTCTTTAATAAATTATTTTTAAAAGTTTAAAAACATTTTTGAAAATATTTTTATAATTTGTTTTTGAGATAAACAAATTTCCAACCAAAGAGAGAAATGAAGTTGTTTTATCTTAAGAACATTTTCTAAAACATTTTGAGTACCAAAGAGTAAAAAATGTTAATATTACTTGAAAAAGGTCATGAATAACTATATGATAAAAAATTATATGGATTATTTTAAAATTATCATATAAATTCATTTAATGTAATTTCAAGAATAAGCAATCTCGATTAGAATGAGATTGTGAAATAAACCCTTAAAATGATCATAACATTGAAGTGAGAATTAATCAATGAATTGATTATGTGTATCAACTAAAAATCCACATATAAGAAGTTTAAATACATAAATATATAGTAAAATTAATTATACACATAATCATAGAATATTAATTACAATGAGGAAGTAATATAACCCAATGAAAATGAACTGAGTTATGAAATTTCATTTTAACTTGGTAAAATTATCTTCAAATCCACTTAGATGAATTTAATTATAATTGAAACTCAAAATATCATAAATAATGAATTATTCATGATATTAAATGTCAATGTGTTATTATATACACCATATGAAATAAAATAGCTGCATAACATTACAATATGCCTCAATGGAATGAAATTGAGACGAAATACCTTACCTTGCATTTCTTTTTGCGTGAACATCATTTAACCACATGTATAGTTGTTTAAAACATGTTAATAACTTATAAAATAACCATAATAATATTTATAATACCATATATGATCTTCTTATAATATCTTATTACCCATTTGTTAACAATCTTTTATTATTTTCATCGTTTCGGGTGTTAATTGTCATGTTTTTTGAGTATGTCTTGACTTGTTATCTTTTTCCTTATTAAATTGATCATAATTTTATAATATCCAAGATTTATACCATGATTTAAATATAATATATTTTTAGTATATATTTATTTATAATAATCCATAAAATTTTGAGAAAGGAAACAAAATACATCGTTCATGGAGATGGTAGGTCGTACGTACGCACGAATGTTGTTTCCATTTTATTATCGTATTAAAATAACAAAAATTAATGATATATATGTATATTATAATTATAATATCATATTTATTTTATATATTTCACATATATTTTTATTAAAACCATCACTATAAAAAGGTCATTAGCGGGGGTAAAAACCACCACCTAATAGTATAACGACAATTATTAAAACCGGCGAGTATTTCATAGTCACTAGTCATTTAGAGAAGGTTTTTTAATTTTTTGGAGGTTTTGTTATGTGTAATTTTTAGAGAATTTAATAGAGTTTCAGGTTTATTTATCATCAGTTATTTTATTTTAAAAAATATCTAGGGAAAATATAAATAAAATGAAATTAAACCGTTGCTAAACATATTAGCAGTGGTTTGTTTTAGTGGCGGTTAATCATAGCCTCCACAAAACATATTTTATTTAACGTATTTAGTGGTGGTTACTAAAAAACACTGCTAAATCAGATTTTTTTGGAAATTATTTAATAAAAAATTTAAATATAAGAAAACTGACATACAATAAACTAAAACATGAATATATAATAAACCCATCATATATACATCATACATCCACAACCATATATACAAACGTCGATAGTCATCATAAACTTAGTATCATTAAATCCATACAAATATAAACTAATAACTTCTTCATTAATATATATATATATAAAATATGTCCAACAATAAATCATGCCCAATATACATCCATGTCATGACCTCTACTACATTTGTCTGCCTCCACATCATCTCATCAACTAAAACCGAACACTTCATCTCATTAACTATAACAAAAAAGGGGAAAATATAAAACTAAACAAAATAAATCTGAATTATATTAGAAAACTAGAAGAATGTCTTGGATCATAATGGTCAACCTCCTGCCTAATACCAACATCTACCACCTACAATGAAAACCAGAACATTTAAGAAAAGAAAAGAAAAAGAAAAAAAATATAGAATATATTTAGAATACTGCACATGAAATTTGTTATATATTAATAAAACATAAGTAATTTTAATATAAAAAAATAATATACAATTTAAAACACTTTTAAAACATAAAATTTATTATTTAAGAAAATATTCCACACTTGAAATTAAAAAGGGATAACTAAATATTTTAAATTATTTTTAAAGTGACGTGCAATGTGATTGAACTTCACTTAATTATTTTTTAAATAATTTGATATCACAACATGTTCTATATTTAAAAAAAAATCATTAGTGGTTTTCTAATGATTTCATATCAATCTTAGACCATTTTCTATGTTTTTGACCATTCCAAACATGTTTTAGTGTTTTAAAACACTAAAAGCACATTTACAGAAATCACTAGAAAAACATAAATCAAAATGATGTGTCATCAGTTACTACATTTCAAAATTTAATCCATGGTCATTGTCCCATGATTTCAAGGAAATCCAACATCACTTTCCTGGTCTTGAACCCCCGACAGTTGTTTTTAAAGGCATTTGTAACTTTAGGAAGTGTTTACCAAGTAATTATAACCACATCACATGTTAGATTGATCTATTATCTGTGAGTAGACACAAAAACAACTCAAAGGTGGTTTTCCCATGATTTCACATCAATATGAGGTCATTTTATATGGTTTGGACCATTCCACACATGTTTTAGTTCTTTAAAACACTAAAAACGCATTTAAAGCCATTCTGAGAAAACCACAATTCATAATGACATGACATCAGTTCCAATATTTCACAATTAAATATATGGTTTATGTACCCTAATTTTAGGGAAATATGACATCGTTTTCTATTTTTTATACCCCACCACTTTTTTAGGGGATTTTATACCTTTAAGAAGTGTATAACACATAATTCTAACCACACCGCATGTAATATTGATATGTTGTTTGCATGTACACATAAAAAAAATTCAATGGTGGTTGTACAATGGTTTAACATCAATATGAGATTGTTTTCTCTGTTTTTGGCTGTTCTACGCATATTTTAGTGTTTTAAAACACTAAAAACATGTTTACAGCCATCCATTGAAAACCATAATTCATAATGAGTACATATCATAAATGATGTATGAATCATTTTCCTAAAGTAAAAAAACAATCCGAATTCGTTTGATCTATTTTGAGTAGTTCAATTATCCATTTTACTAAAATTGATGTCAAATTTAAATAAAAAGACACACTTGGAGTCATATCAGTCACACCATGCATAAGATTAGGTTTTATATGATTTCTACATGTTTCAAATGACTTATGGATCATTTTCGTAATGTATCAGAACAATATGAATGCTTTTACTTGGTTTTGGGGTACTTCAATTGTATTTTTTACTAAAATTTCATTTTAAAATAGAAACATTCACTTTGACTCATACCGATCACATCATATATCAGTTTGATGTGAGAATAATTCCTATACATCACAAATGACATATGAATAAAATTAAAAAATTATCAATAAAATCCAAGCGTGTTTTCTTGGTTTTTTGTGAGTGACACTTTTTGAAATAAATGTTGATTTTAACCAGATAATAGACACATTGTGTCATAATGGGAATATTGTGTATCATATTGAGGTGAGGTTGATTCCTACACATCAAAAATGACTTAGGGATCATTTTAAAAAAGTATCAAAACAATCTAAATGTATTTTCTTAGTTTTGAGTAGGTTATTTGATCTTTTTACTAAAATTGATGTCAATTTTAAATAAAAAGATGAAATTTGAGTCAAACCAGTCACACCGTTCATTAGATTGAGGTGATTCTGATTCATAAATGTCTGAAATGACTTATGTATTTTTTCTTGAATTATAAAAAAATATTAATGTTTTTCCTTAGTTTTGAGTATGTCACTTGTCTCTTTTACTAAAATGTCATTTTAAACTAAAAACACACACTTTAACTCATACCAATCACATCATGTATCAGTTTGATGTAAGACCATTTCCTACATGTCAAAAATGAATTTTAAATCAATTTACTAAATTATCAAGAAAATAACAGCATGTTTCCTCAGTTTTTAGTGAGTGAAACTTTTTTGAACTAAAATGTACATTTTAAACTGATAACAGAAACTTTGAGTCATACCAAGAACATAGTGTATCATATTGAGGTGAGGTTGATTCCTACATATAAAAATGACTTATGGATTGTTTTAATAAATTACAAAAATAATCAAAATTCATTTTCTCAGTTTTGAGTAGGTTAGTTCTCCTTTTTACTAAAATAGATGTCAATTTTAAATAAAAAGATTCACTTGGAGTCATATCAGACACATCTTGTATTAGATTGTGGTGTAGTTGATTCATAAACCTGAAAAATGACTTATTAATCATTTTTCTAAAGTATAAAGACAATATAAATTCGTTTTCTTGGTTTTGAGTAGGTCATTTGTTCTTTTTACTAAAATTGATGTCAATTTTAAATAAAGACACGCAGTTGGAGTACTACCAATCACACCATGCATCCGATTGAATTGATACTAATCCATACATTTCTAAAATAACTTAGGTATCGTTTTTCTAAAGTATAAAAATGATCTGAATTAAATTACTCAATTTTGAGTACGTCGCTTGTCTTTTTTACTAAAATTTCATTTTAAAATAGAAACACACACTTTCACTCATAATGATCACATCATGTATCAGTTTAAATGAGAGACCAATTACTACACATTATAAATACTTTATGAATTTTTTTAATAAATTATAAATAAAATTAGAGTGTGTTTTCTCAGTTTTAAAAGAGTAAAACTTTTTGTACTAAAATATTGTTTTTAAATTGATAATAGACACTTTGAGTCATATCGGGCACGTCATGTATTATATTGAGGTGTGTATGATTAATACACATAAAAAATTACTTTTGAATCATTATATTAAAGTATAAAAACAATAGGAATATTTTTGTTTGGTTCTGATTAGGTCAGTTTTCCTTTTTACTAAAATAGATGTCAATTTTAAATGAAAAGATACACTTGGAGTCATACCAGGAACATCATGTATCATATTGAGGTGAGGTTGATTCCTACACATCTAAAATGTATTATGTATCGTTTTCCTGAAGTATCAAAACAATATGAATGCATTTTCTTGGTTTTGAGTAGTTTATTTGATAATTTTACTAAAATTGATGTCAATTTTAAATAAAAACACGCAATTGGAGTCATACTGATCACATCATGAATCATATTGAGGTTAGAATGACTTTTACACATCTAAAATTACATAAGTATTGTTTTACTAAAGTATAAAAACAATCTAAATGTGTTTCATTTTTTTGAGTATTTCACTTGTCTTTTTTATTAAAATGTTATTTTAAACTAGAAACACACACTTTAACTCATACTAATAACATTGTGTATCGGTTTGATGTGAGAATAATTGCTACAAATCACAAATTATTTATGAATCAATAAACTAAATTATCAAGAAAATACAAGCATGTTTTCTCAGTTTTCAATGAGTGACATTTTTGGAACTAAACTGTCAATTTTAATCTCATAGCGGATAATTTGAGTCATACCGGGCACATTGTGTTTCAGATTGAGGTGAGTTTGATTTATACATGTAAAAAATGAATTATGGATTGTTCTATTAAAGTATCAATATAATCATAATATGTTTGATTGGTTTTGAGTATGTCAGTTGTCTTTTTAACTAAAATTAATGTCAATTTTAAATAAAAAGAAGCACTTGGAGTCATACCAGTCACACCATGTGTCATATTGAGGTGTGGATGATTCCTAAACATCCCAAAGTATCAAAAATATTATAACTTCCAATTTTACCACAATTTATATTTCCTTTATTTTTCTAACTACCAACACTGTATATTAAATCGATTTTCTTAACTGAAAAACCTTTCTCATTGTTGAACACCAGAAGAGAAGAGGAAGCTCAAGTTCCCATTATATCATGAGAAGTCCACACAATGGACACATGAGCTTCCTCTACTCTTCTAGCTTTTAATAATGAGAAAATTTTTTCAGCTAAGAACATTAACTGAATATGTAGTATTAGAAGTTTGACAAGGAAAGGAAATGGAAATATAAACCATGGTAACATTGGAGGAAATAAACATTTTATCTCTTTTGTGTCTTGTTGTAGATAGTTGAACGAAAAATATGACTTCCCAAAAGTTTTTTGAAAAAAACTAAATAAATATTAGATAAAAATGATGGGGAATTAACTTACAAATAGTAGATAAAATGATGACAAAATTAATTAAATAAGTAGTAATAATTCTCCTTTTCATGATGATTGTATGAATTCTAGATGAATTTATTTTTTGTAATTATCTTAGTTGCAGGTTTGAAGTCCAATATCTCATGAGCATGAACATCTTCGAATAAACAACCCAAAAATTAACAAAAGAATCCACCTATATAAGGAAACAATTATTATTTGAGTAATACTAAAAACAAATAAATTAAACATAAATATGAAACAATAAAGTTTAGCAGAAAATAAACCCATGAAAATTATAAAAGATATCAAATATGTCTTTCTAAATTGATATATGGAATATGAAGTGTCTTTCTTAGTAAATATAAAATTATAATTTATTATATATTTTGTTTTTTATTTTATTTTTTTACTGTGGTAACATTTTTTTACCTATATAAATTATGTTTTACTAAACATATTAAATAAACCCTATAAATAAATTTTTTGCATGTTCATACTTCATTTTAATGAATTTAATGTAATTCAATTTATAATAATGATAAAACATACATTTAAAATATAACATTTTACATATTAGAAAACTATTTTCTATAGAAAAATGATATTTTTACTATTATTTTTTCTTAATATTAAAATTAATTTATTACTAATAAAATGTTTTTTTATACAATAATATATGTTTTTAAACATCATTATAGCATCATTATTTTAAATAGATCAATCTAATTTATTAGTTAAATATTAAAAAACATTAATAAAATAATTTTTTGAAAATAATATTATTATCACTATCATGGTAATCAACATTAATCATAGTAATTATACATCTATTCCAAAAAAATACACTATAATTATTACATAATAAGATAAAATTGATCTGAAATAAAATGTAAAATTCATGGATATAATTTCAATAGGTGAAGAAAACTGATTTTTTAATTTATTTGACTAAATCAATATTTTGATTAATATATTACATATGTTATAAAAATTATATACAAGTGTTTTATAAATTCAAAAAAGTATATTTTTTTGATTTATTATATATGTATATATATATATATATTTATAATATAAAAATTATTTTAAAAAAATTAATTCATTCTTTCATTATAGAAATGTAATGAAAGTAAATGTTTTAGAAAAATTGGTATTTTTTTCACAATTTATCTATGAGACAATTATTTATAATAATTATAAAAAATATTCATAAGATAATATTTACATCTTAGAATCAAAAAATGATGTTTATTTTATAAAATTAAAATTAATAATCTTTCTAATAAAATAATTATATATATAATTAAATGTGTTTTCATAGGAAAATCACTGTTACAAAAAATATTCAACGCTATATGATATCAAGATATGTCATTAATGCCCCAAATATTCAAATCTATATGTCTACCATAGATATAAAAGATGACACACCCCCTTCTACCACTATAGAGGATGCACCCTAGAGAAAACCATCTATTCAGGCTATACATAGTGTTTCTATTTCCAATTTTAAAGATTTTATGGATTCATTAGAAGAATTATAATGAAATAATGATGAGTTATAATTAATGTGAAATGGGTAAATTATATTGGCCCTCAAATATTCCTAATTTATTAATACTGTAGTTTTATAATCAACTATTTTCTTTATTATATGGAAGTATATGTCAAATGACATCTATCCAATTAATCTAGGGAATGAATAAAATTTAAGTGTGATAACCAAGGTTATAACCATAACACCTTTAACCCATATACCCTATTCTATATATAAATAAACTCTCTATGAGGGAGATTTCTAGTAGAAACTACAAAAGGTCACAACTAAAATTATCTATTCACTAACCAATAAAGTGTAATATAATACCGTGTATACATAAAATAATAATTGTAGAGAGAAATTACAATCAAATAACCCCCTTGAGGAATAATATATTTAGGGTTATTATGGGGAGGATAATGCAACATTTATAAAGGGGGGGGGTCATGTCACTATAGAGGAGTGGAACCGAGGTTGGGAGGGGGAGGTTGGAGGGGTGGGGGTCCATGTTTCTGCTGATGAGGGGAATCAAGAGGGGGTTGGGCATGGGGGTTGGGGTCATTACTGAGGACAGAGGTAGGCCAAAGGGGCGGGGGGAACACAGGTCATCGAAGAGGTGAAGGGTTCACCACCAGGGAAGGGAGAGGAGGAGGTTGGGGGAGGTGGGGATATTAGTTGGGGTTGGGGTTGTGCATAGGAAGGGGGAGGGAGAGGAATTAAGGATTTTTTATAACATTTTACAGCAATTTCAATTAAAACACCACTAATTGTTATAATAAAAAAATATAGAGGCATTTTGATTAAACCACTGCTATATTATTATTTTTTAAATGTATTTATTTCATGGAGGTTACTAAAATAGACTCTAATAAACTACTGCTAAGAAGTGTTTTTTTATTTAATCCTTAATAAAAAAAATATATATATAGCGTGAACGAATCACAATGCTTTTAGGAGGCAGTAGTCTAGATGTCCACAAATAATGTTATCGTATTACCACAAAATGGAAAGCATGAAGGTATGTGTTATGTAAAAATTACAAAAGAATAAATACATTATAAATATAATACATATCATATAAAAACTATAAATCAATAATTATTCCAAACCATGAAATGTGGTAATGGAAGAACGAACAACATCGATTCATAATTTGGTAGTCCGCCATACACACGAACGATGATTGCGTATCCCATTTTATGGAAGCGTGTGTAGTTGTAGTTTTTATCCTTATCATAACAATATATAAGTATATTTAGGATACTTAGGTTATTATATAATCAATATATAATAATAATTTAAGGGGTACAAAAATAAATAAATCCAAAGTGCTTGGTGAAGAACGTCACCTCTTCTTCAGGTAAATCCATTTGTTTTACAACATAAGAATTACTTGGTTTGATTTATGCCCAAAGTGAGGATTCTAGGATGAGGGGAGAGATTTTGGGAGATTATTTTTTTCAGGGTTTTAACAAGAAAAATGGATTTATAGGTGTGAATAATTGGGATAAGTGAGTTTCTTTTTATAGTGGAGGAGAAGTGACATTCTTATAAATTTTTTAAAGAGGGAATTCCACCCACATTTTTTCTATGTAAATTGTCTCCAATAATGAATCAAATTATGGAAAAGGGATTAAATGGTAGAAATATTTCCATAAAATAGGTTTTGTATATGTTTATAGGTCAGTTTGGCCTTTAATTTTAAGGTTTAGTCACTTACTAAGCTAGTTTTTTCTCTTATTCACTGTAATTAATTTTAATTTCTTTCACTAATATTTTTGGTCAAAAAATAAGTTAAACTTATTAGAAATTAGAAATTATTTTTATTATAAATATGGAATAAATTTTTAAAAATTCCAATCATATAATTTTAACAAATCAATTTAAAATTAATCTCATAGACATGATGAGAAAGAAGGTTTTAAAGTAAAAATATCCAAAAGTTTGAAATGTTTTTATATCTAATTTCAACATGAAATAGATTCCAATGAAATAAATTGGATAAATTTATGAATTAATGAACAAAATATATGTAAGAACCAGGACCTTATTTTTAGGTATGGGTTTTCTTGTCTTGTGTTTTTGAGAAAAGAGGTGAATTTAGAAATTTAAGGAGTACACGCCGTGTACCCGGTTGCCGCAGGTGACTGCGTAATGGCCATGTAACAGCCAAGTACATGGCCATGTGGAGTGACCTGAATACTACCTAAAGTGGGGGCTGACTAAGGAAAGTACATGCCGTGTACCTTTGAAGAACCTGCCATGTAATTTTCTTTTTAATTGTTATATCAGCCTGGGGCCGCGTCTTGTTCACAAAAATCACTTCTTCTTAGCTCGTCTCATCCAGGAGTGAATGGAGCTGAAAATTCTTCTCTGAGCCCCCGACCCACCATCCGTTCTCTGAATCAGCTGCTATTGATTGCGTTGGAATCTCCACGATGAGTTATTCCTTATTCTAGAGCCTCGTTCCCTAATTTATCCTCTTTCATGAGATATCCTTGGTTAAGCGTTTTTGATGTTTTTGTATATATACCGCATTCTAGGTAGATTCAAGGGCCGACGATAAAGTATATCAATTGTAAAATGTTGAGGTAGGTGGTTTGTTCCATTCTGTAGTTAGTCTTTGAATATTATGTGAAAAAGTTCCCAATACCCTAGAACAAGGTATTGCGTGTTTAGGGATTTTATCCCTGTTAATGCCTGGTCTGTCTTGTGTGACTGAGTAGAGGTTGTTTCATTGTGAATAGGGTTATTTTCCATGCTATGGATGTGTTTCCCATGTTTGTTTTGATATTGACCATTTGGTCTAGCTTTGCTGGTTAGGCAGCTTGTTTTCCATGCCTAGTGTTGTTAGGATGGAGTGATATTATCTGACGTTGTTATATGTTTGCAGCTATTTAGCCAATTAGTTCTTGAAATCTATTATCCAATTAGTTCTTAAGGATTAATTTGGCTTTTGAACATCGTTATGCATGATTGACTTACACAAGGCTATGGGAACCTGGTGTAGTAGGCCATAGGGGGAATGGACGCTGAGGGCTTCTCTAGAGTGTCTATTTACTTTTAGGTTTTTGAGACCATAGGGGGGATGGAATTTGTGATCCCTCAAAGTGTCTGTAGTTCCACATTGTGAGACCACAGGGGGAATTGGATGTTGAGTGCTTCTTCATAGTGTCTATAGTTACTGATACAAGGCCATAGAGGGAATTGATGGTGAGTGCTTCCTCAGAGAGCCTTTGCTAAAGATGAACCAGAGGGGTTAGTCTGTGAGTACTTCCCAGAGGGTTTCTTGTGTTTGATTGGTTGAACCAGAGGGGGTAGGCTATGAGTACTTCTCAGAGGGTTACTTGTTTTTTATTAGCTGTTTACTTGATATATAAAAATGAATGCAATTAAAACTGTCGGATTGTTTACTTTTGAGTACTTCCTTATTTAATGATTCATTTTTCTTATTGCCTTCCATATATATTCACTGACTATTAGGAATAGATCTTTGGGTGGTTTCCTACTGGGATTCATCACACACCCTATTTGGGTCATTATTTTGGTCCCAAATAGATTATATTTCTACGAGTATAGATAAGGTCAAGCACCCTTCTATGTCTGGTACTTGACTATTGTGGAGTTGGAGAACATGGGACCAATATGAGGCTTGATATGTTATTGGACTTTATTTGTTTTCTTTGTACATTGGTTTAGTACTGTATTCCATAATTGTGACTTGTTTAAATACATTCCTAGACATATGTATCATGAATCATTTATATACATGTTCTCCAGTTGTTTATTACTTTCAGTCTTCTGCTGTTTACTTATTGCATGTTATTACTGCTTCAACTATTGTTATTTGTTTATTTTTGCTACATTACTCTGCCAATGAGGGAATTGTTTCCCCACTATCACACCCAAGTCCCATACTACTAGTCTTCGGCCTCTGGTGTTTGGGTAAATGTGCTTGACGCCATGTTACCAATTGGGTACGGGGTACCTTTGGAAGACACCCAGAACTGGGACGTTACATAGTGGTATAAGAGGAATTATTTTCCTCTTGACTTATTGTTTGGAGCCTATAGCCAGGGATAGGAAGGAATAAGTACTTGGTAATAAGTTGTGCCAATGAGTAGCTAACCCATATATAGGGAAAATACAATTTACCTCGTATATTGAAAATTTTATGGTTTTTCAATTATTACAGTTGATTTGATTTCACCATTGGGAGATCCACATGTTTTTTCTATTATCATTGATATTATTGAGGTTCTATTTCTGTTTCCACCCAATGAGATGAGGGTATTCCATCTCATGCATCATATAGGAACTTACTAGAGATCACATTTCATGCATTCTTTCTATGCCATTTCGGGCGCATTACTGATTTCATGTTGTTATGATAGATGTTGTGCTAGATATGCATGTTGTTGTGATATATTCCTTGATAAAATACCTAATTTTTGATTGGTTATTGTTAATGTTTAAGGTTCATTTGAATGAATTCCAAACTTTGGTCCCTAAGTTGTTATGGGACCTCGTGGATCAGAATTTGGTGGATCATTGCATTGTTATTCCTTGTATATGACATGTATAAGATGCCAAGAATTGATTCGCGGGGATTATGGTCCCCCATGAAGGTTCTGGGCATAGAGGAAGCATGTGGGTGGATGTTCCCACTTGGATTTTTTTCATTAGCAATGATCAATCCGGGATCAATAAGACGATAAACGCCAGTCTCCATGGATCGAATCACAGAAATAGACAAAAGAAATAGAAAGTCCCGGAACCAAAAAGTAGGATCATTACAGTTTGATTATAATTAATTTAATCAATTGAAAAGAAATACCTTTTGTGGTGTTCTTTCTTTGTTGATGTTCTTGATCATGTTCCGATGTGATCCGTTATTGCGTCGCAGAAGCCAAGTGTAGACTTCCTCTAGCGGCGATCCATACGTGTACTTCGTATCTCGGGATGTCGCCAAAGGAGTCTCTAGGTGCTATTGTGGAGAAACCTTTGCTTGCGTTGTCTGCCTTAGATCGTCTTGATCTGATGGAAGAGGATCTCTCTCGGTCTTGAGAGATTTCATGGAGGAAGAGGTTCTTTTAGCCTTTAAATAATTCTCCAGAGTTGTTGTGCACAACGATTCTCTTGTGTGTGGGAAAAGAGTTGGGGTTGTGAGGATATTTATAATCAGGTTTGAGGTTTTAGAGTTATGACAATAAATAAACACGTTTCACGTTTTATTTATTTCATTGACTCTTATTTAAAACCCCCATGTCGAATAATTAATTCCTTGACATGCGCCCACGCTGATTATAATAAATATCATTTAAAACAATATTATATCCTCAAAATCCCAACTGTAAAAACTACTCGGCATGTATTAATAAATACACAATGTGTACTTGTTTTTCATTGAAAACTAAATGGGGTGTACATTAAATGTACATGGCGTGTATATCTTGTTTTCATTTATTCATTTCCTTTCCAAAAATAAAACTACACGACATGTAATTATTAATACACGACATGTACTTGTTTTCTATGAAAAACTACACGACGTGTAATCTTTAACACACGACGTGTATATCTTGTTTTTCATTTCCTTTTTACTCCATAATTTAAAATGACTTAGGCTTCCTTGAATAATTATTAAACCACATAAGGGAATAATCTTTATTCTACTTGAGATACTTGAATACACTTAGTGTGTGACCCTCTAGGCCTCTTTCTCGTTGGCATTAGGCGGGCTTGCCTAAAGTCCAAGATTACTGTCTAGCAACGGGTCAAGGAACCCAAGAGAAATAATCTGACGCTGCATTGATGTATCACCTCATACGAACGCTTACTGTGTAATTTAATCCCTTTGTCTCGATATCTCATCAATCAGGTTTCATGACAGTGTCATAAACCTATATGCTTGATCCGTCGTTCTTTGACTTCCTGAAATAAACTCATCTTTCACACCATGGACATGGAATTTAATGCGAAAATTTTATTTTAATCAAAGGGATGAGATATAAAATTCCATAAATGGAAGGGACAAATCCTTCCTCGACTTATCCATTAACAACATGTCACTCGTGATGCCCCCAATGTACCATACTTCCCACCAACTGTCTACGTGACCGTTTTCGTCAGTAAATATAAGTGCGCGAGTCATGACATGAGTTAATGATAATCTTCTAGTCTAAGGACCATTACACACACTCGTAGATAGTAATGTCCGATGACACCAAGACATGAAGAATTGATACTGGCGGGTCTGTTTTCATAATCTCCCATCTTGCAGATAACTAAGTGTGAACTCCATGAGAGAGAGTCTCATCTTCTTACGAGTACTCGCACATGACGGTCTGTATACTATGTGTCCTATCATAGTATGTCATCCAACCGTAGAACTTTATTTAAGAATATTGTTATAGAATTTCAAGGTTATCATCATAGCAGAGATATTCCATGACCTTATTAATGTAACAAATATTCCAGGACATTATTATATTATAGTCATGAAGAACAATGAACAATATATAATAAGTGAACATTTATGTAATAAAAGTACAAATCAGTTGGTTCTCAGGACACCAACCCTAACAAACTCCCACTTGGACTAGAGCCAACTGCCTACGACTTTTAGTCCACTAGACCTCACATGATGATCATGTTTCTGCTAAGTCAATGATTTAGTCAAGGGGTCTGCCACGTTGTCTTCCATGGAAATACTTCTCACTACAACTTCACCTCTCTAAGAAAAATCCCTCAAGAGATGATACTTCCGAAGTATGTGCTTTGTCCGCTAATGTGACCTTGGATCTTTTGCAAGTGCCACCGCTGCAGTATTATCACAATAGAGTGTGATATGATCTTTAGTGCTCGGTACTACATTTATCTCTTGGACGAAGCTTCGCATCCATACTGCTTCTTTAGCTACCTCAGAAGCTGAGATATACTCAGACTCACTATAGAATCTGCCACCACACTTTGCTTTCAACTCTTCCAGATCACTACACCTCCATTCAAACTGAAGATGTATCCAGTCTGCGACTTCATGTCATCTTGATCAGTCTGGAAACTAGAATCTACATGTCCTCTGATGACTAGTTCCTCATATCCTCCATAAATTAGTAACATATACTTAGTACGCCTCAGATACTTAAGGATAGTCTTGACTGCCATCCAATGGCGATCTCCTGGGTCAGCTTGATATCTTCCTACCACACTTAATGTGTAAGAAACATCTAGCCTCGTACATAGCATAGCATACATGACTGACCCAATCGCATATACGTAAGGGATCCTTGCCATTCTCTTTCTTTCCTCATGTGTCTGAGGACACATTTTCTTGGAAAGATGAATGCCATGTGACACTGGCAACAATCCCCTCTTGGACTATTCCATACTGAAACTCTTCAGTATCTTGTCAATGTATGTACTTTGACTCAGGCCCAACATTCTCTTGGATCTATCACGATGGATCTTGATCCCAAGAATATATGCTACCTTGCCCAAGTCTTTCATGGAGAAACATTTATGCAACCATGCCTTAACTTACTGTAAGACAGGTACTTCGTTTCCAATTAGTAATATGTCATCAACATATACTATTAGAAAAACGACTTCACTTCCACTAAACCTCTTGTAGACACAAGGCTCACATTCGTTCTTAACAAAGCCAAATTATATTACAGCTTCATCAAAACGAATGTTCCATGACCTTGATGCTTTCTTTAATCCATAAATGGATTTCTACAACTTGCATACCTTGTTGGCATCTTTTGGAGTCACAAACCCTTCAGGTTGTGTCATGTAGACATCTTCCTGGAGATTCACATTAAGGAATGCTGTTTTGACATCCATTTTCCAAATTTCAAAGTCATGGTAAGCGGAAATGGCCAATAGGATTCTGATGGATTTCAGCATCGCAACTGGTGAAAAAGTTTCATCATAGTCAATTCCTTGACTTTGTCTAAAACCTTTTGCAACCAGTCGTGCCTTATAGGTGAGGACTTGCCCCTAAATGTCCATTTTCTTCTTGAATACCCATTTATTACCAATAGGCTTTACATAAACTGGAGGATCTACCAAAATACAGACTTGGTTTTGGTACATGGAATCCATTTCAGAATTCATGGCTTCTTGCCACTTGGCAATGTCTGTGCCTTCAACTGATTCCTTTTAGGTAAGAGGATCATCATTGTCAACCAATAATGAGTCACCATCCTCGGTGACAAGAAAACCATATCGTTCTGGTTCTCTCACCTCTCTCGTGCTCCTACGTAGTTCTTGCGTCTCTGGAATAGATTGTTCTTCCACGAGGCTTTGTGGAATCTGTTCTCGTACCAACTCTTGTGTATCTTGAGCCTCGAATTCATTGAATTCTATCTCGCTCCCACTATCTCTTTTGGATATGTGCTCCCTCTCAATGAATATGGCGTGTCTTGCCACTGTAACCTTTTTGTTTGACAGTTTGTATAGGTAATATCCACTTGTTTCCTTAGGATATCCTATAAAGATACACTTTGTGCCTCGGGGTGCAAGTTTGTTACCTAAAGAGGCCTTAACAAATTCTTCACTACCCCACACATGTAAATTTGATAACATAGATTTGCGTCCACTCCATAACTCATATGGAATACCATTTATCTATTTAGTTGGTATTTGGTTTAGTATGTGAGCTGCTATTTGCAATGCATATCCCCAAAAGGATAATGGAAGACTCGCATGACTCATCATTGATCTCACCATGTCCAACATGGTGCGTTTCTTCCTTTCACTTACACCATTCCACTATGGTGTGTAAGGAGGAGTGAGTTGAGATAGAATCCCAAACTCCCGTAAGAAATCAATGAAGTCTTGATTAAGATATTCTCCTCTTTTGTCTGAGCGGAGTTTCTTAATCTTCTTACCATGCTGGTTCTCAACTTCATTCTTGAATTCTTTGCACCAATCAAAAGAATCTGACTTATACCTCATTAAGTAGATATATCCATATCTACTAAAATCATCAGTAAAAGTTATGAAGTACGAGAACCCACCCCTTGCTTCAACTCGAAATGGTCCACACACATCTGTGTGAACTAATTCTAGAAGCTCTTTAGCTCTTTCACCTTTCCCACTAAATGGGGATTTGGTCTTTTTGCCTTGTAGGCATGCATGACATACACCAAGTGGTTTTAGTTCGAAAGAATCTAAATACCCATCTTGATGTAATTTTTTCAAACATTTATCATTGACACGACCTAGCCGGTGATGCCAAAGTTGGGTGTGGTATGAGTCATGTGAATTAACTTTGTTATCGATTTCCTTTACTTGGTTTGTGTAGTCTAACACATAAAGGCTGTTATATAAATGTGCCCCACCAAAACAAATCCTATCTTTATAAAAATAGCAACATCCATTTCCAAACTTGAAGATGAATCCATCAGTATCTAATATGGATACTGAAATAATGTTTTTAGTAACAGAAGGCACATAATAACAACCCTTTAACACCAAGATCATTCCAGTTGGCAATGTGAGGTGGTAGTCCCCGACAGCAACAACAACAAGTCTGGCTCCGTTGGCTGCTCGTAGATCTACCTCCCCTCGATCAATCTTCCTGAATCTACTTGGTTTTTGTATTTGGATATAGATGTGAGCACCACAAGTAGTATCTAATACCCAATTAGTAGAAACAGATAGATTGCATTCGATAACAAACACACCTGAAGCTTCCCCTTGCTTCCTTGGATGGGTGCAGTTTTTCTTCCAGTGGCCCTTCTTGCCACATGAGAAACAAACAACATCCTGTTCCTTTGCCTCCCCTTTGATCTTCCTTTTCTTGGAAGGCCTTGTAGAAGCTTTGGGCTTAAAGATCTTCGCCTTCCCTTTCCTTTTATTCAGCATGAGAACAGAAGGATTTTCACGCTTCATGTCATTGTCCACTTGGCGAATAAGGATAAGAATATTAGACAGAGACTTCTCAATGTTTTTCATATTGAAGTTCACAATAAAGTTCGAGAAGCTCTGGGGGAGTGATGCGAGAATGAGATCGGTACCCAGTTCTTCAGGTAGTTTAAACCCTAGAATCTCCAAGCGCTCAATGTAGCCAATGAGATTGACTACATGAGGCCCAGTTGGGGCACCCTCTCCAAGATTTCTCTGAAACGGAGCTTTGGAGATCTCAAACCTTTCCTATATTGCTCTCTCCTGGTATAAACCACAGAGGTGCTCGAGCATGCTGTAGGTATCCATGTCTTCATGAGACTTCATGAGCTCACTAGACATAGATGACAGCATCAAACATTGAACGTCTAGTGCTTCGTTCAAATATTGATCATAGACGAGGAAATCATCATCACTCGCTCCTAGGGAAGGAGAATCAAGAAGTGAGGTATCCAGAATTTAAAACTTCCGTTAATGGTGTAGGATAACCCGAAGGAGCCTAAACCATTCCTGAAAGTTACTGCCGGTGAGGATGTTGTCTTTATCCAGAACTGATCATAGAGAAAATGTGGTTGATGAGTTTGTCATTTCGATTCTACAAATTAAAAGAGCAGATTTATCAGTACTTTCTTGATTACATTTTATGAGAAATAATAAATTTTATTAAGTATCCCACTATTTTATCAAGTCCCAATGGCCCTCACCATTGAACTCTGAATGTCCAGTTGCTTTGACATTCTAGTGGGAAGGATCCATATTCCCCTTCGCATAACCCCAATAAGGGTTGGTCAAGATATTTGAAGGTATTTAGGTACTCAGGTCTTTCCCAACTATGAGCTTATAGTTCCTTGATCTATTGAGTGGACTCCCCAATCCTGAAATCCTGACTTGGATTTCCTCAACTCTTGCCTCCAATATTACACCAAGTCTAGCAAGGGCTACTCCTCTTGATGTAATATGTTTAAGTCTACCCGAAACCTTTCATAAGGGCTTCCTTTATAAAAGTAAGTGTCCCAACAAGGGTTGGTCAAACACATATTTTTATTGAGTCTTTCCCTTAATCAAGTAACGGAAGGCTTGGTCTGATATAATATGGTATTGAGTGATTTTATTCTTTATGCGTAGTTTCGCATTATCACATGCTTGTTAATATTAAGTGATTCTTGCTTAAGTGATTAACCATGTTCTGATAATGTTTACGCATAGTCCGGTTTTATTTTATTCCATCTTTGCATGCTTGTTTATTTCATTAATTATGTGATCGCGACAACACATACATAATAAATAAACCATGAAATTATACAGAAATAAAATAAGATGGTATGATCATGATCTTATATTGGTTAGCTTATCTAGAGGTTTGATAAGCTAACCCTGACCTAGGGAAAACACCTTGAACCTGATGGTTCTTGTTTTGCAGCTCCCACCTGTCCACCTTTGTATCTTCTTACGTCAGTTTCACCTCAGATTTGGTTTTTGAACCGTCTCCTCTAGCTTGGGAGATCCTCCATTACATGGGTTTACATTAAAGAAACCATGGGCACGTAGGCCCTACATTTGGAAGAAGGCTCGCAAGCCAACAAATTTAAATTAAAAAATTTAAATGAAACCATACACATATACAAATGGTCTTTGGTCTAGGTCATGATCATCCATAACATGCAATGAAATTTACACATATTTAGAATTAAAATTCTTTTAATCGTTCTTTCATTTAAGATAAGTCGCGCTTGAATTCAATTAACTATGATCTTATAATTAATCATTTCTTTATCTTAAATTCCTTTCTGAATTTCCTTGAGATTCTTCTCATCCATATTCCTTGTACGAGTCTTTGTACATTAGAGGAAACCTGGTGAAATTCCATTTCTGGAAAGTAAACGGCGTGTAGTTTATAACTACACGGCGTGTATTTATTTTCACTTTTTATCCAAAGTACATGCCGGGGGCTTTGGCGTGTTTTCTGTACTTTGGAAATTTTTGAGTACACAGCATGTAGATAAATCATACACGGCGTGTACTTCCTTGTTATGCGGTAACCAGCCTAGCGATCCCGTGTACGCAGTACGTGGCTTATCCTTGTACACGGTTTCACCTGGGCCAGAATGGACTACACAGCGTGTTGCTCCAACATACACTCCATTTATTCCATTTCCATGTGCCATTCAATTATGGTCAACATGGTGTGATTAATACTTAGGCATATTCAATTCACACGACATGGTTTGGCGGACCAGTGTTGGTTCATTGAACCTAAGTACACGACGTGTAGTTTTAATTACGCGCCATGTAATCCCATGTTGTACAGACAGAAAGAGCGGCTCCTCCGGATGAGTTCTTCATTTTTATTTTAATCAAAAATTAAAATTAAAAGGTTATTTCTGTGATATGAATCGAGAAACGAAGGAGGAAGAATAGATCTCATTTATTCAGATTAATAGAACGATATACTTCGAATTGAATCAAATATTCATGCGTAAATTATCAATGAAAATTAAATAACTATAATCAACGTTGTAACCTTTCTCTGATACCATTTGAAGGTTCCGGGCACAGCGGAAGCGCGTGGGTGGATGTGCCCATTTGGCGTTTTGTCATTAGCAATGATCAATCCGGGATTAATACGATGATAAAGGCTAGTCTCCACAGATCGAATCACAGAAATAGACAAAAGAAATAGAAAGTCCCAGAACCAAAAAGTAGGATCGTTACAGGTTGATTATAATTAATTTAATTAATTGAAAAGAAATACCTTTTGTGGTGTTATTTCTTTGTTGATGTTATTGATCACGTTCCGATGTGATCCGTCATTGCGTCGCAGAAGCCCAGTGTAGACTTCCTCTAGCGGTGATCCACACGTGTACTTCGTATCTCGGGACGTCGCCAAAGGAGTCTCCAGGTGCTACTGTGGAGAAACCTTTGCTTTTGTTGTCCACCTTAGATCATCTTGATCCGATGGAAGAGGATCTCTCTCAGTCTTGAGAGCGTTCTTGGAGGAAGAGGTTCTTTCAGCCTTGAAAGAATTCTCCAGAGTTGTTGTGCACAACGATTCTCTTGTGTGTGGGAAAAGAGTTGGGGTTGTGAGGATATTTATAATCAGGTTTGAGGTTGTAGAGTTATGAAAATAAATAAACGTGTTATGCATTTTATTTATTTCATTGACTCTTATTTAAAACCCCCATGTCGAATAATTAATTCCTTGACATGCGCCCATGCTGATTATAATAAATATCATTTAAAAGAATATTATATCCTCAAAATACTAACTGGAAAAACTACACGGCATGTATTAATAAATACACAATGTGTACTTGTTTTTCATTGAAAACTACATGATGCGTACATTAAATTTACACGGAGTGTATATCTTATTTTCATTTATTCATTTCCTTTCCAAAAAGAAAACTACATAGCATGTAATTATTAATACACGACGTGTACTTGTTTTCTATGAAAAACTACACGACGTGTAATCTTTAACACACGGCGTGTATATCTTGTTTTTCATTTACTTTTTCCTCCATCATTTAAAACGACTTAGGCTTCCTTGAATAATTATTAAACCACATAAGGGAATAATCTTTATTCTACTTGAGATACTTGAATACACTTAGTGTGTGACCCTCTAGGCCTCTTTCTCGTTGGCATTAGGCGGGCTTGCCTAAAGTCCAAGATTACTGTCTAGCAACGGGTCAAGACACCCAAGAGAAATAAGTTGATGCCGCATTGACGTATCACCCCATATGAATGCTTACTGTGTAATTTAATCCCTTTGTCTCGATATCTCATCAAGCAGGTTTCATAGCAGTGTCATAAACCTATATGCTTGATCCAATGTTCTTTGACTTCCTGAAATAAACTCGTCGTTCACACCATGGCCATGGAATTTAATGTGAAAATGGTATTTCAATCAAAGGGCTGAGATATCAACTTCCATAAATGGAAGGGACAAATCCTTCCTCGAATTATCCATTAACAACATGTCACTCGTGACGCACCCAACGTACCCTACTTCCCGCCAACTATCTACATGACAGCTTTCCTCAGTAAATCTAAGTGCGCAAGTCATGACATGAGTTAATGATAATCTTCAGTCTAAGGACCATTACACACGATCGTAGATAGCAATGTCCGATGACACCAAGACATGAAGAATTACTACTGGTGGGTATGTTCTCATAATCTCCCATCTTGGAGATTACCAAGTGAGAACTCCATGAGAGAGAGTCTCGTCTTCTTACGAGTACTCACACATGACGGTCTGTATACTATGTGTCCTATCATAGTATGTCATCCAACTGTAGAACTTTATTTAAGAATATTTTTATAGCATTTCATGGTTCTCATCATAGTGGGGATCTGCCATGACCTTATTAATGCAACAAATATTCCAGGAAATTATTATATTATAGTCATGCAGAACAATGAACAATATATAATAAGTGAACATTTATGTAATCAAAGTACAAATCAGTTGGTTCTCAGGACACCAACCCTAACACCCCATAGATCAGAATTTGGAACTTAAATGTTTGTTTCAGTGTTTTTCTTGGTTCCAGAGTAGTTTCTATGGCTTTATGTTAGGAGAAACCTAGAATACACGGTGTGTATTGTTTTATACATGCCACATATCCTTCTATTCTAGAAGGAAATGTATTTCTTAAGTACACACAGTGTACTGTACGTACATGCTCTGTGTATAGACCATGTGTCTAGCCGTGTGACCAAAAAAATGGGTGGATTATGGGTAGTTAGTGCACACCATGTCTGGAAAAAACATGCCTTATAGAGTTACCCGTGTAACCAGCCGTGTGACTAACAAAATAGGTCGGTGAAGTTTCTTATAGTACACGCCATGTCTAGAACAAACACGCCGTGTAGTATTTCTCTAGAAGAACCGTGTGGGTAAGTCATGTGGAAGAAATCGGGTAGGGGAACATGACTCAAGTACATGCCGTGTCTTGGGAGAACACACCGTGTGTATAGGGTGTTACACAACTAGGGTTGGAAGGATTAAAACCCATGTGTAGGCTAAAGTAAGACGTTGTGTAGGGGACATACACGCCGTGTATTCATGCTTTGAAAAAAACTTGAATGATTTATTTCTCCTATTCTTTTCTTAAACTTATAAGTTTCAGTCCTTAATAAACTTGAACTAAGGTGTTCAATTGAACTTGAAGATTCATTCCACCGAGACGTCCTCTAATTGTATGCCAGATACAAGGATGTGATCAGGCACCAGACATGGCTGATCAGTGAATACCAGCAGATCCTCCAGTTGTGCCCTTCTTGGCACCAGCCATTATTCCAGACACAGGTGTTGATGAAAATTTCTGAGAGGGCTTTATGAAGTTCATGAACACCTTCAGGGGAGCACTGCATCCTACCCCGTCTAATGCAGAATTGACACAGGGTTTTCAACAACAACATCCTCCCACTTTATCAGGAGAATACTACTGGAAAATAGGTCTATACCCACAATTTTACAAAAAACCATTGGTATAGGGTACCCCTATACCCACGGGTTTGGAAAACCGTGGGTATAGGGAATAGTATGTGAACCTATACCCACAGATACACACTGTTTTGGAGAAAACTGTGGGTATAGGGTATTTTCCTAAGACCTATTCTGACGGTTCTTGAAAATTGTAGGTATTGCGGTTTTTTTTGAAGACCTATACCCACGGTTCTCCAGAACCGTGGGTATAGCTTTCCCACGTTATGGAGGGGAAAAAAAATTAGGCAGGACACAGAAAAAAATTGGCAGGAAGACATTTTTTCATGGTTTCGATTAATATATTTATATCCATATAAATATAAATTCATAAAATTTATTTAGTTCGGTTGGTAGACCCTTATGCACGGTTGCTGTTGGTCTTTGTTTCAAATCCTTCTGGCCTCATTTTATGATTTTAAATACACCACATGGATTATATTTATATATATATGCAGATGTATTTATATACAAAAAATATTAATCACAGCTCAGTTGGTCGGTTGATGGGGTGCGGCCGTGAGACTCAGTATGAGGTACGGGTTCGAAACACGCTATGAGTTGTTTTTGAATTTAAATACTGCATATTAATATATATAGGTAGATATATGTATATATAATAGATAGAATTCACAGCTTGGGTGGTCTGTTAGTAGGGCGTGGCTTTCAGGCGCAACGCGGGGCCTGGGTTCGAAACCCCCTGCCCATTTTTTTTGAATTTAAATACTACCTATTAATATATATAAGATGATATATGTATAAATAATAGATAAAATTTGCATCTTGGGTGGTCTGTTAGTGGGTCGCTGCCACCAGGCGCAGCGCGAGTCCCGGGTTCGAAACCCCCTGGCCGATTTTTTTGAAGACTAAATCCCCACAGCTCTCAAACCATGGGGTCAAAGCTGTGCCAGTGTTTTCACGCACCTGCCACGCTTTGGCAATCCTATCCCCACAGTTTCTCTAAACTGTTCCAGCCCACGGTTCCCAAAACCGTGGGTATATCCTATACCCACAGTTTTGGGGGCTATACCCTGGGTTTTGAACCGTGGGTATAGGGCAGTTTTCCAGTAGAGGAAGGAGTAACTCATGATACAGAGTCATATTTGGAAGCCATTCTATCTTTCTTTGAGCATCTAGAGACACCTCTAGAGTTGAGGGTAAAGCTCTCTACAAATATGCTTCAGGACTCCACCAAGAGATGGTGGGATGTGATCTCATATGCGGGACGCTAGTAGGTTATGGATTGGGATGAATTATAGTGTGCCTTCTACGATTATTTCTACCTGGAGACTTTGAGGGCCGATCGAGCCTGAGAGTTCATGAGTCTGGAGAATGGTACTCATTCAGTTATGGAGTATTCTTCTTGCTTCACAGAGCTATAGTGCTTCACACCCATCCTAGGAGGTGATGAGTTATTCCTAGAAAGGAAGTTTGAGGATGGCCTCAGGTACAACATCTGATCTCAGGTGAACATCTTCAGGTTGACTTCTATCACCTCTATAATCAACCAAGTGTTGATAGTTGAGTGAAATCTAAGGGATTTTAGAGATGTGAGCTAGGGTGGACCAACATCCAGAGTTGGTACCCCTCTTACTGACAGCAAGAAGCACCGTAGGGAGTCTATGCGTGGAGACCCGAGGAAGCAGGATACTTCTTCTGGTAGCTAGGTGGTGTGATACCAGTGTGGGAAGAGCAGGAATACAAGGACACATTTCCTGAGAGACTTAGTGGAGTGTCGATCTTGAAGAAAGATGGGCCATCTTCAGTGTTTCTGTCAGTTCTTCTCACTAGAAGCTGGTGATAGGAGTTATTCTATGACTCCACGTTTAGGATAAGGACCAACATTTTCTCATCAGTTTGGGAACTAGAGTTCTTCCATCCATTCAATACAAGGTGGAGGTCATGGACGTGGTATCCACTCGATAGGATTTCAGCAGCAACAAGGTGGATCATCTTGAGGTGGTTAGGCAGGGTCACATGGCCAAAGTGTAGGTCAGACTTTTGCAGTGGAGCAAACCCAACTGGAGTAGGAACCCAGACCCTCTATAGTTCAAGGTACAATTATATTTGCCTCAATTATAACTTCTACACTTTTTGTTATAGGGTATTCCCATATTTTTATATCTGTTGCTGTTTTGGAGATCCTTGGACTCTGTATCTTTACATCTACTAATATCTTAATGCTAGACACTCCGTTGGGGACTAGAACAGCTAGTGTACATTAGTGCAGTGAGTTCCCTCTTGAGGTCGGTGGATGTCACTTCTCATGAGACCTTTATGTCTTAGAGATGATAGGCTATCACTTCATTCTCAATATAGACTGGTTAGTTCCCTTCCAGGCTGTTGTTGATTGCTGTCGCCATAGGGTGAGTTTCACGTCACCAGAGGGAGGATCGTTTCTTCATAAGGGTGAATGGGATATCTAGGTGAGAAGAGAGGGAGCTGAGCATCATGGGTTGGGAGGAATTATAGCCCATATTTCTAGTCTATATCTTGATAACTAGGGACTTCACAGTTGGAATTTCTTCTAGTGGTTGATCGTTTCATGGATGTCTTTCCAGAGGACTTTATAGGTTTACCTCTGAAGCGAGAGGTAGAATTTTCTATTGAGATTGTGCTAGGGGAAATGACTGTGCCCATTACTCCTTATAGGATGGATACACCAAAGTTACAGGAGCTGAAGAAGATGTTAGAGGAGTTATAGGCTAAGGGTTTCATCCTACCCATTACTTCTCCTTGGGGTTCACCTATCCTATTTGTGAAGAAGGCGGATGATACCCTTAGAATTTTTGTGGATTATTAGAAGCTGAACCAATTGACGGTTAAGAACTAATATCCCTTTCCAAGGATTTATGATCTCTTTGATCAGCTTCAAGGAGCCTGCATGTTCTCAAATATTGAATTGAGGTATTATTATCATTAGTTTCATGTTATACTATCAGATATACCTCTTAAATCCTTTTAGAGCACGTATGGTCTATACGAGTATGTGGTTATTGTAGGTTCTGGGCGCAGCAGAAGAACATTGGTGGGTTTTCCCAACTTTAATTTTAGCGTTAAACAATGTTCAATCTGAGATCCGTCATGATAATAAAATGCTGGATCTTCGGAATAGAACGAATAATTAAAAGAAAGATAAGGGTCCCAAAACCATCGAGAGGATCATCATATATTTTTTATAATTAATTTAATTAATTAACAAGAATTACCTTGATGAAATTATTTATTCATTGATGTTTTCTGGTAACGTTTCGATGTGATTCATCATTGCGTCGCAGAAGTCAAGTGTATACTTTCTCTAGTGGTGATCCACATGTGCAACACATATCTCTGGACGTCGTTAAAGGAATCTCTGTGTGCTAGCATGGAGAAGCCTTTGCTTGCGTTGTCCGCCTTAGATCGCCTTGATCTGATGGAGGAGGATCTCTCTCGGTCTTGAGAGTGTTATTAGATGAAGGAGTTCTCTTGGACTTGAGAGAATTTTACAGAATTGTTGCGCACAACGATTCATGGAAAAGTGTTGGGGTTGTGATGATATTTATAATCAGGTTTGAGGTTATAGAGGTATGACAATAAATAAATGCGTTACACATTTTATTTATTTAATTAAATCTTATTGAAAACCCCCATGCCGAATAACTAATTCCTTGAAATGAACCCACACTAATTATAATAAATATCATTTAATAAAACAATATTATTTCCTTAAAATCCCGACTGGAAAAACTACACGGCGTGTAATCATTAATACACGGTGTGTACTTATTTTTTCATTTCCTTTCCAAAATGATAACTACACGGTGTGTACATTCAATGTACATGGTGTGTATATCTTTTTTTTCATTTTATTCTTCCTCCAAAATTAAAAACGATTTAGGATTTATTGAATAATTATTAAACCACATACGAGAATAATCTTTATTCTACTTGAGATACTTGGATACACTTAGTGTGTTACCCTCTAGGACTCTTTATTGTTAGCATTAGGTAGGCTTTCCTAAAGTCCAAGATTATTGTCTAGCAATGGGTCAAATCACCTAAGAGAAAGAAGTTGAATCTGTATTGACATGTCACCTCATATGAATGCTTATCGTGTAATTTAATCCCTTTGTGTCGATATCTCTAATCAAGCGGGTTGCATGCTAGTGCCATCAACCCATGTGCTTGATTATTCTTTCTATGACTTCCTGGAATTGAACTTTCCCATAACTTACCATGGACATGGATTTATTTAGGCTATATCAATTACATCAAAGGGCTTGAGATATCTATTTCTGTTATGGAACAAAAGGGACAAATCCTTTCTCGCATTATCTATTAATGCAGTATCACTAGTGACACACCCAACATATCCTACCTCGCTGCGGATAGTGTGTCGTCACATCTTTCATAAATACATCTAAGTATGCGAGTTGTAATACCCATTAATAATAATGTTAAATTCTAAGGACCAATACACACATCCACAGATAGGAAAATCCAACGACACTATGAAATGTGGATTTCCTACTGGCAGGTCTCGTTCTCATAATATCCTCCTGGATATTACCAAGGGAACAAACATGAGAAGGTGCCTCAAAGTTTTATGAGTCCTCACCCATAATATACTATATTATTTATGTCCCTCAAATAACATCATCTGACCATAAAACATATATTCAAGAACAATGTTATGGCACTTCTGGGTTCTAATCATAGCAGGGATCCTCTATGACCCTTTAATGCAACAACTATCCTTATGAAATTATCACATGAATTTTCGCACAGAAGAACAATCAATATGTGATAAGCTATTTATTAATGAATAAAGTACAAAGTAGTTGGTTCTAGGCCACCAACTCCAAAAGAATCCCACTTGGACTAGAGCCAACTGCTAACAACCTTTAACCTGCTAGCTCTCACATGATATTCATGCTTCTGTTGAGATAGGACTTTAGTCATGGGGTCTGCCACGTTCTCTTCTGTGGAAACTATGCTCACTGCAAATTCACCCCTTTGATAGTAATCCCTCAAGAGGTGATACTTCCGGAGTATGTACTTTGTCTGTTGACGTGACCTTGGTTCTTTTGCAAGAGCCACCGCTGTAGTATTATCACAATACAACGTGATAGGATCTTTACTGCTAGGCACCACATCAATATCCTGGACAAAGTTCCAAATCCAGACAGATTCCTTGGCTACATCAGAAGATGCTATATATTTGGACTCCACTGTAGAATCGGCAACAACTGGATGCTTTGAACTCTTCCAGATCACAGCTCCTCCATTGAGACAGAAAACATATCTCGATTGTGACTTCAGATCATTCTGATCTGTCTGAAAACCAGCATCAACATACCCTCTGATGACAATTTCTTCATCCCCTCCATACACTAGGAACATATCCTTAGTTCTTCTCAGATACTTAAGGATAGTCTTAACAACAGTCCAATGCTATTCTCCTGAATCTTCTTGATATCTGCCTACCATGCTCAGTGCATTGGCAACATTAAGCCTGGTACATAACATGGCATACATGATGGATCCTATAGCCGAACCATATGGGATCTTACTCATTATATCTTTATCTTGTTGTGTCTGAGGACACATTTTCTTAGAAATATGTAGGCCATGTGACACTGGAACCAATCCCCTCTTTTATTGTTCCAAACTAATTCTCTTTAGTATCTGGTCAATGTATGTACCCTGACTTAGTCCAAGAAGCCTCTTGAATCTATCATGAATGATATTGATCCCTAGAATGCAGGCTGCTTCACCGAAGTCCTTTATGGAGAAACACCTGTTCAACCAATCCTTAACTGATTGTAAGACTGGTACATCATTTCCAATAAGAAATATGTCGTCAACATATACTAATAGGATAATGATCACATTCCCTTTAAACCTCTTATAAACACAGGCTCACATTCATTCTTAATGAAACCAAATTACTTTATGGCTTCATCAAATCAAATGTTCCATGACTTGGATGCTTTCTTTCATCCATAAATGGATTTCTGCAACTTGAAAACCCTTTTGGATTCACCTGGTGTCACAAACCCTTCTGGTTGGGTCATATAGACATCTTCATGAAGGTTCCCGTTAAGGAATTCCGTTTTTAATTCCATTTTCTAAATCTCGTAGTCATGGTAATATGCGATGGAAAGTATGATTATTATGTATTTAAACATGGAAAATGGCAAGAAGGTTTTATCATAGTCAATTCCTTGATTTTGTATGAATCCTTTAGCCACTAGCCTTGATTTATAGGTGCTAACTTGACCTTCCATGTCTAGTTTTCTTTTGAATACCCATTTTCAACCAATATGATTTACATCAATTGGATAATCGACCAGAACCTAGACTTGGTTTTGATACATGAAATCCATCTCAGAATTCATAGCTTCTAGCCATCTTACAAATTCTGAGATTTATACTACTTCTTATAGGAAAGAGGTTCATCATTGTCCAACAATAATGGTTTACCATCCTCGGTGACTAGAAAACCAAATCTCTCTTGTTACCTTACCTATATTGATCTCCCACACAGTACTTGTGTTTCTGGAAGCTCTTCCACGGGGACCTATGGAACTTTTTCCTATACCAACTCCTGTGTATCTTGAGCATCAAATTTGTCGAAGTCAATCTTGCTCCCACTATCCCTTTTGAGGATGTGCTCCCTCTCAAGAAATACGGCTTGTCTGGCGACAATCAATTTCTTGTCTTGAGGGTTATATAGGTAATATCCTTTTGTTTCCTTGGGATATCATATAAAGATACACCTCATGCCGTGGGGTGCTAGTTTGTTTCCTTAGAAGGCCTTAACAAATGTCTCGCATCCCCATACACGTGTATGAGACAAAATGGGTTTCGTTCCATTCCATAAATCATAGGTAATTCCATTTTCCGCCTTAGTTGGTACTCAGTTTAATGTGTATGCTACAGTTTGTAATGCATATCCCCAAATGGATAATGGAAGATCTTCATGACTCATCATTGACCTCACCATGTCCAAAAAGGTTTGGTTCCTCCTTTCACTAACCCCATTCCACTGTGGTGTATAAGGAGTGAGCTGAGATAGAATCCCAAACTCCCGTAGAAGATCAATGAACTCTTGGTTCAGATATTCTCCACCTCGATCCGATCAAAGTTTCTTTATCTTCTTACCAAGCTGATTATCTACTGCATTCTTGAATTCCTTAAATTTCTCTAGGGTTTCTGACTTATACCTCATTAAGTATACATATCCATATCTACTCAAATCATTAGTAAAATTAATGAAGTAAGAATATCCACCTCTATATTCTAATATAAATGGTCCACACACATCCGTGTGCACCAATCCTAGAAGCTCTGTGGCCCTTTCACCTTGTCCACTGAAGGGAGGCTTGGTCATTTTTCCTTGTAAACAAGTGTCACATCTATCAAGTGGTTTTATCTCAGTAGAGTCCAAATAAAAATCTTGGTAGAGCTTTGTCAAGCACTTCTCATTTTCATGATCGAGACAGTGATTCCACAACTGGGTGATGTATTAGTCTTGTGAGTTTGTTTCGTTATTGACTTCCAACACTTGGTTTTTATAATTTAATACATACAAATAATTATTTAAATGTGACATACCATAATATACATTGTTATTATAAAAGAGACAACCCTTATTTACAAACATCAAAATAAATCCATCCATATCCAAACAAGATACAAAAATTATGTTATTGGTAACACTAGGTACATAATAACAGTTATGTAAAACCAAAATAATCCCGGTTGGAAGTGAGAGGTGGTAATCTCTAATAGCCAATGCAGCCAGCCTTGAACCATTGGCAACTCGAAGATCCACCTATCCTCTAGAAATCTTTTTAAATCTACTTGGTTCTTGCATTTGAATACAGATGCAATCCCCAAAAGCTGTATCTAATACCCAATGTGTTGAAATGGAAAGATTACACTCGATAACAAACACACCTTTAGAATCCCCATGCTTTTGAGTGCAGTTCCTCTTCCAATGGCCTTGATTTCCACATGAAAAACATACTGTATCCCGTTCCTTTTCCTGCCTCTGGATCTTCCCCTTCTTGGAGGGACAACGCTCGGGGGCTTCAGACCGTTTATAAGTCTTTGACCCCTTTTCCGTTTCCTTCCTTTTCTTATTCACCATAAGGACTGTGGGTTTGTCACACTACATGTCCTTATCTACCTGTTGAATTAAGGTCAGAAGTTCTGATATACTATTCTCATTGTTTCTCATGTTATAATTGACAATGAAGATAGAGAAGATCTTGGGCAGTGATGATAGGATGAGATATGTATGTAATTCATCTGGGAATTTAATCCCTAAGATGTACAGATGTTCAATGTAGCCAATAATATTGAATACATGAGGACCATATGGCACAAACTCTCCAAGATTTGTTTTAAACAAAGAATTGGAGATCTCATATCTCTCTTGTCTCGCCTTCTCTTGATATAGATCCTTAAGGTGAGACATCATGCTATAAACATCCATATTTTCATGTTTCTTCAAGAGATCATTAGACATGGACGATAGCATGAAACACTGGAAATCTATGGCATCATCCATATGTTTCTCATAAAGATATATTTCCTCATCACTGGCATCTTTCCCAGGCGCAACTAGAATATGCTCTTCCAGCACAAACAATTTCCTCTTGTGGAAAAGGATGAAGCATAAACGCCTCTTCCACTCTTGGAAATTGGTGCCGGTGAGAAGATTTTCCTTCTAGAGTATGGTTCATAATGATATTTTTGAAGTCATTTTTCTTGTCATTTCTACAAATTAAGATGAGAAAAGGTTTTAGTACTTTATAAAACTGAGACAAATAAATAAATTAATACTTATTAGTATCCCACTATTTTATTGAAATCCAATAGCCCTCACCATTGACTTCATAATATTCTATTGCCTAAATATTCTAGTGGAAATGATCCATATTACCCTTTGCGTTACCACAACTAGGGTTTGTTAAGAAACTTTAAGGGTTTTAGGTAGGCATTCCAAATGCCAACTTCATTAACTCACAGCTCCTTGATCCGCTGAGTGGACTCCCCAATCCTAAAATCCTTTTATTTTGGTTTTCCTCAACCTTTGCCTCTTGGTCACACCAAGTCCTACTGTGGTAGTAAACCCTTGATTCAAAACAAATCATGTCAACCCAAAACCTTGAATTAGAATTCCCTGATAATTGAAATCACCCCAACTAGGTTTGGTCAAGTGCTTTGAACTATGGTTCAATTCTAACCAAAATTATGGAAGGCTATACCGACTTAATATTTCTTTGAGGGATTTTATCCTTATACATAAATTTCCATTTTATTATCTTTTATTACATGTTTGTTAATATTAATTGGGATATACTTAAGTGATTAACCATGTCTAAGATAATATTTACGCATAAGCCAATCTTATTTTAGTTCCATCTTGCATGCTTGTTTAATTCATTAATTGTGTGATCGTGACAACACACCCAAAATAAATAAACAATGAAAATGAAAAAAATAAAATAAATGGTATGATAATGAGCTTGTTCTATTGGTTAGTTTATCTAGCGGTTGATAAACTAACCCAAGACCTAGGGGAGAAACACCTTGAACCTTTCAGGTTCGTGTTTACAACTTTACACCTGTCCACCTTTGTATCTCCTTGGATTAGTTTCACCTTCACTCCTGACTTGAGCCAACTCCACTAGCTTGGGAGCTCCATCTATTACATATGCATTTATATCACATGCAGGTGAGGGGTAAAGGGGGTTTTTACATAAAATAATCCTTGGGGACACATTCCCTACATATTAATGAGGAGAAGGCTCACAATCCAACAAATTTAATTTAAATAAATAAATTAAAAGAAACCATTCATATACAAAGGTCTTGGTATAGCTCATGATCATCCATACATACAACAATATTTAAGCATAAATAAAACTAGAATTCAATTCTTTAATAATTATTTCTTAAGATAAATCACGCTTGAAACAATTAATTGTCATTAATTAATCAATAATTTTATCTTAAACCCCTTTTCGGAATTTCCTTGAGATTATCATCCATCACAATTTTAAACAAATAAATTTAAAATTATCTTTGTATATAACTTGTACCTTAGAGGCAACCCGATGAATTCCCGTTCATTACGTAGATGTTAAATTAAACACACACATATATAAAACACCTATAACGTGTTGTGCCTCAGATTTATGCCTGCACTATGGTACACATCTCAAGGGTTTGTATAATATAATAATAAATTTTAATAAATCTGCATAATTTTGATGAGTACATAGCGTGTAGTTCTGACTACACGGCATGTACTTTTGTTCACCATCTATCCGAAGTACACGCCCGAGGACATGGCATGCAGACGTGCTTCTGAAATTTTCAGAGTACACGACATGTTCAATGGGACACACGATGTGTAGTATCTGCATTACACGGTTTCCAACCGACCAATCCATGTACTGGGTACACGATCCAACCCTAACCTGAAGGGAATACAGGCCGTGTTCAGTGGACCACACGACATGTAATCCAGAAACCATGTGCCACCTATTTTTTGTCAACACACGATGTCATTTATGACATAGGTATACTCCAATACATGGCCTGATTTGGCAGACCAGTCTGATGCATTGAACCTAGACTACATGGAGCGTACTTCCGAATACATGTCATGTATTCCTGTGTTGTATGGCCAGGGATGTTTGGCACCTCCGGATGAGATACTCTATTTTATTTTAATCAAAGTTAAAAGAAAAATTCATTTCTGTAAGGTGAACAAGAAACAAGAGAGGAGGAACAAATCTCAAGATTCATATTTAAAGAACGATTAACTTGAATTGAAACAAATAAATTATTAAATGAATAAATCACCAAAAAAAAAACTAAATAATTATAATCAAAGATACGCCCCCTCGGATACCACTTGTTGGTTCTGGGTGTAGCGGAAGCGCGTTGGTGGGTTTTCCCAAATTTAATTTTAGCATTAAACAACGTTCAATCCGAGATCCGTCACGATAATAAAAAGCTAGATCTTCATAATAGAATAAAGAACAAAAAGAAAGATAAGGGTCCCAGAACCATAGAGAGAATCATCATATGTTGGTTATAATTAATTTAATAAATTTAAAAGAATTACCTTGATGGAATTCTTTCTTCATTGATGTTTTCCAGTCATTTTTCGATCTGATTCGTCGTTTCATCACAGAATCCAAGTGTATAATTCCTCTAGAGGTGATCCACATGTGCACCACGTATCTCTATATGTCGCCAAGGGAATCTCTGGGTGCTAGCATGGAGAAGCCTTTACTTGCGTTGTCCACCTTAGATCTCCTTGATCTAATGGAGGAGGATCTCTATCGGTCTTGAGAGCGTTCTTGGAGGAAGGAGTTCTCTTGGTCTTGAGAGAATTTTCCAGAATTGTTGCGCACAATGATTCATGGAAAAGTGTTGGGATTGTGAGGATATTTATAATCGGGTTTGAGTTTATAGAGTTATGACAATAAATAAACGCGTTACGCGTTTTATTTATTTTATTAACTCTTATTGAAAACCCCCATGTCAAATCATTAATTCCTTGACATGTTCCCACACTAATTATAATAAATATCATTTAATAGAACAATATTATTTCCTAAAAATACCAACAGGAAAAACTACATAGTTTGTAATCATTAATACACGGCGTGTACTTGGTTTTTCATTTTCTTTCCAAAATGAAATCTACATGGCGTGTACATTCAATGTACATGGCGTGTGTATCCTGTTTTTCATTTTATTATTCCTCCATCATTAAAAACGATTTAGGATTTCTTGAATAATTATTAAACCACATATGAGAATAATCTTTATTCTACTTGAGATACTTGGATATACTTAGTGTATGACCCTCTAGGCCTCTTTCTCATTGGCATGAGGCAGGCTTGCCAAAAGTCCAAGATTACTGTATAGAAATGGGTCAAGGCACCCAAGAGAAATAAATTGACGCCTCATTGATGTGTCACCTCATATGAACACTTATCGTGTAATTTAATCCCTTTGTCTCAATATCTCTAATCAAGCAGGTTACAAACTAGTGCCATCGACCCATGTACTCGATTATTCTTTCTTCGAATTCCCAGAATTGAACTCACCCATACCTGACCATGGCCATGGATTTATTTAGTCAAAATAAATTCCATCAAAGGTATTGAGATATTTACTTCCGTTATGGAATATAAGAGACAAATCCTTTCTCGCATTATCTATTAATACAGTATCACTCGTGATGCACCCAACATATCCTACCTCATTGCGAACAATGTGTCATCATAGTTTTCATCAATACATATAAGTTTTCAAGTTGTAATACACATTAATAATAATCTTAAAGTCTAAGGACTAATACACACGTCCGCAGATAGGAACATCCAATGACACTATGAAATGTGGATTTCCTTCTGGCGGGTCTCTTTCTCATAATATCCTCCTGGATATTACCAAGGGAACACACCATGAGAAGGTGCCTCAATGTTTTTTGAGTCCTCACCACTAATGGCCTATATTATTTGTGTCCCTCAAATTCCTTCATCCGGCCATAGAACATATATTCAAGAATAGTGTTAAGGCACTTCTGAGTTCTCATCATAGCAGGGATCTGCTATGACCCTTTAATGCAATATCTGTCTTAGGATATTGTCACATGCATTGTCACAAAGAAGAACAATCAAGATGTGATAAGGTATTTATTAATGAATTAAGTAAAAATTAGTTGGTTCTAGGACACCAAATCCAACAATTATGCTGTTCGTCTTCACAAATGCGCCTGCAACTTTCATGGCTCTGATGAATCGTGTGTTTCATACATACATGGATTCTTTTGTGGTAGTCTTCATGGATGATATATTGGTGTACTCTCACACTCAACAAAACCATGACACACATCTTAATATTGTTCTAAGTACAATGAGAGAGCATCAATTATATGCTATGATCTCAAAATTACACTTTTGGATGGAACAAGATTCACTTCTTGAGTCATGTTATCTCAGAGACATGAGTATCAGTAGACCCAGAGAAAGTGAGTGTAGTAGTTTCCTGGGAGCAGCTGAAGAACATATTTGAGGTATGGAGTTTTCTAGGGATGGCTGGTTACTACAAGTATTTCATACAGGTCTTTTCATTCTTATCAATGCCACAGATGGGCCTGACTAAGAAGGGTGTGAAGTAATTGTGGTGAGATTATTGTGAGTTAGCCTTTCATAATCTGAAAGGGAGGTCGACTTCATTACCGATAATAGTATTTCTAGAGATGGTTATGAGCTATACTATTTACTGTGATGCATCAGGAATTGGTCTGGGAGTAGTGCTTATACAGGGAGAAGGAGTCATTGCATACGGGTCATGGTAGTTGAGTCCACATGAGAGGAATTACCCGACGCACGATCTTGAGTTAGATGTAGTTGTTCATGCTTTATGTTTTTGGAGAAATTATCTTTTGGAGGAGAATTTTTTGGTTTTTAATGATAAAAAAGTATCAAATATATCTTTACACATCACGATCAGAATTTTAGACAACGAAGGTGGGTTGAGTACCTTCAGTCTTTTGACTTTGAGCTTTCCTACATGCCTGGGAAAGGCAACACAATAGTTGATGTATTGAGTAGGAGGAATCAGATACAGGCAGTTCAGGAGGATAGTAGCGAGTGGAAGCTTATAACTTTGTTCTCTGAGATGAATTTGGAGGTGCACAACAGAAAAAGGTAGACATTTATTTCTTCTGTGGCTATTACCTCTACTCTACTTGATCGAGTGCGAATGAGGCCGCTATCAGATTATGAAGGCCTAGTCCTACAGGAGAGTGTGTCAGGAGAGGAACCTATTCCTAGATGGACCGTAGTCAAAGATGAGATCTTGTGTTTTCATGGGAGTGTATGGGTGTCAGTAGACATACGCGAGTAGCTGATATGAGACTTTCATTCCTCAGTTTGGGTAGTTCATCGTAGTGACACCAAGATGTATCAGGATCTACACCATCAGTATTGGTGACCTAGTATGAAGAGAGATGTTGCTGGTTTTGTGATGAGATGTTCCACCTGTTAGTAGGTGAAGACGAAACATTAATGACCATAAGGGATTTTGCAGTAGTTACCCATTCTTGAGTGGAAGTGGTACGATGTTGCAATGGATTCCATGACAGGTTTTCCAAGGTACCCTTGAGGGAATGATGTAGTATGGTTTATCATTGACAGACTCACAAAGGTTTCACACTTCTTTTTGATCAAGAATACCTTTAGTGTTGATGAGATGAGAAGACTGTACATTTAAGAGATTATATGTCTATATGGGGTTCCACACTCCATTGTTTCAGACAGGGACACACGTTTTACTTCTCGAGTCTGGTAGGGATTTTAGAGGGCTTTGGGAACATAGTTACTTCTAAGTACAACTTACCACCCCTAGACAGATGGCCAGTTTGAGCATGCTATTCAGGTGATGGAGCATATTATTCGAGCATGCATCCTAGATTTTGGAGGTTCTTGGGAGAAGCACATACCTCTTTTGGATTTTGTGTACAATAATAGTTTTCAAGAAACTATTCATATGGAACCTTATAAGGATTTGTACGGTAGTTCATGCTAATCACCCTTATGTTGGCTGGAGGTAGGAGAGGCAGCTATGCATGGACCTCGTCCTGTTTAGGAGACCATAGAGTAGATAGAGCTGATTCACAAGATGATGGCTACTGCACAGTCATGAAAAAAGTCTTATGCTAATCGACGAAGCTGACCTATAGAGTTCAAGGTCGGAGATTAGGTTTTCCGGTGTGTCACACAGAGGTTGGGACACATGAGGATTAAGATATAGGGTAAGATTTTTCCAAGGTACATCAGTCAATTTGAGGTTTTGGGAAGGGTTGGTCCAGTTTCCTATCGGTTGTAGTTACCTCAGAGGTACCGGGCTATGAATGACGTCTTCCATGTTTCTCATCTTTGGAATTACTTCTCAGACCCATCTAATGTTTTTAAACCTGAGGAGGTTGAGATGGAGATGGATGCATCATTCAAAGAGCATCCTATCTAGACTGTTTATCGCAGTGTAAAGGTTCTATGTGGCTAGTCTGTTCCTCCAGTACGAGTGCTATAGAAGCACAAGAGAGTACATGATGGGACTTGGGAGAGGGAGGATGACATATGATCGTAGTGGCCAGAGCTGTTCAAGGATTCTTCTTCTACGATGCATTGCTTGGGAAATTCGGTGATGAATTTATTTAAGGGGAAAGTTTGTAAGAACCCAGACCTTCTTTTTAGGTATGGGTTTTATTTTCTAGTGTTTTTGAGAAAAGAGGTGAATCTAGAAATTTAAGGAGTACACGCCGTGTACTCGGTTTCCACGGGTGACCGTGTACTGGCCATGTAACGATCGAGTATATGGCCATGTGTGGTGACCTAGAGACTTCCTAAAGCAAGGGATGTATAAGGCAAGTAAAAACTATTTACCTTTAAAGAAAACACAGTGTGTATTTCTTTTTAATTGTTATATCGGATCAGGGTCGCATCTCATTCACAAAAATCACTTCTTCTCGGCTCATCTCGTCCAGAAGAGACCAAAGCTGATGATTCTTCTCCGAGCCTCTGACCCACTGTCCGTTCTTCAAATCAACCGCTGTCGATTACATTAGAATCTCAACATCAAGTTATTCCTTCTTTTAGAGCCTCATTCCTTGATTTTTCCTCTTTCATGAGATATCCTTGGTTGAGAGTTTTTAACTTTTTTGTAGATCTACTGCGTTCTAGGTCGATTCAAGGGCCGACACTGGAGTATATCAATCTTACAACACTGAGGTAGTTGGTTTGTGCCTTTCTGTAGTTATTCGTTGAATATTATGTGCAAAAGGGCCCAATACCCTAGAACTGGGTATTGCATGTTTAGGGATTTTATCCCTGTTAATGCATAATATGTATTATGTGCCTGTTTAATGGTTGCCTGATTGTGAATAGGGTTATTTTCCATGATAAGGATGTGTTTCCCATGTTTTTTTGATATTGAACGTTTTTTCTGTCTTTGCTAGTTATGCTGCTTGTTTTCCATGCCTAGTGTTGTTAGAATGGAGTGATATTATCGATGCTGTTATATCCCTATAGCTATTTAGCCAATTAGTTCTTGAAAATTGTTAGCCAAGTAGTTATTAAGTTTTAATTTGGTTGTTGAACATTGTTGTGCACGATTGACTTACATAGGGCTTTGGGAACCTGGTGTAGTAGACCATAGGGGGAATGAACACTGAGGGATTCTCTAGAGTGTCTGTTTAATTTTACGTTGCGAGACCATGGGGGGGGGGGGGGGGTTGAATTTGAGCTCCATTAGAGTGTCTACAGTTCCACATTGTGATACTACATGGGGAATTGGATGTTGAATTATTCCTAAGAGTGTCTATAGTTACTAATACGAGACCACAAGGGGAATTGGCGGTGGCTACTTCCTCAGAGAGTCTTTGTGAAAGCTGAACCAGAGGGGTTAGTCTATGAGTACTTACGAGAGGGTTTCTTGTGTTTGATTGGTTGAACCAGAGGGGTTATGCTATGAGTACTTCCTAGAGGGTTACCTGTTTTTGATTAGATGCTTACTTAATATATGAAAATGAATGCAATTCAAACTGTAGGATTGTTTTCTTTTGACTAATTCCTTATTTAGTGCTTCATTTTGCTTATTTACTGCCATATATATTCACTGACTATTAGGCACAAGTCTTTTGGTGGTTTCCTACTAAGATTTGTCTCACACCCTGCTTGGGTTATGCTTTTGGGCCCAAATAGATTATATTTCTATAGGTATAGATTAGGGAAATCACCCTTCTATATCAAGTACTTGACTGCTGTGGAGATGGAGAGCATGGGACCAATCTGAGGATTACGATGCTGTTAGATTTTATTTTTTTCTTTGTAATTTGGTTTAGTACTGTATTAAATCATTGTGACTTATTTGGATGCTTTCCTAGATATATGTATCATGCATCATTTATATATATGTGCTCCAATTGTTTATTACTTTCAGTCTTCTGCTGTTTACTTATTGCATGTTATTACTGCTACTGCTATTGTTATCTGCTTATTTCTACTGAATTACTCTACCAATGAGTGTATAGTTTTCCCAGTATCACACCCAAGGCCCTAGCTGCTAGTCGGCAGCCTCTGGCATTTGGGGAAATGCGCTTGAGGCCATGTGACCAACTGGGTACGGGGAACCTCTGGACAACACTCGAAACCGGGGTGTTATAATTTAATTTAAAATAAAATTAAAATATAATTTAACTATATAAATAAATTATATGAAAAAATAGTTTTCAATTAAAATTCAAAATTTTCATTATTCATCAAAAAATGAAACTTCTCAAAAAAATACCGAAAATTAACCTTAAGATAATTTTAACATATCTATTTAAAAAATAAAATTTATTTTGACAAATAAAATTTTAAAAAGTGTCAAAATTTGATTTTAAATTAATACACCATTAAAAGGTGGAAAATTGTCTTTATAAAAACATTGGATTTTATGCCTAAAATTGTGTTTTATTTCTTATCTTATGAATATAAAATCTATTAGATGAATGTAAAAAATATTTTATTGAATATATAACATAAATATTTCATTAATATCATTAAATAATAGTAATTAATTTAATTTATTAAGTCAAAATTCCTTTGAGAGCATAAAAATAGTTTTTTTTATAAAAACATTTCCTTTATATTCAATTAGTTTTTAATTTCTTTTATAATAAGTTGATTACCAATGAATTAATTTTATATTTGTTTAAAAAATATATATTCATAATTTAGTTAATACTATTTATAACTACCAATTTAACAACTAGGTTATATCTTATTATATTAAATAATAATACTAATAGTATTTTATAAAACTCGATGTTTCTTGTAACACAAGCTATCGAAGAAAGTTTTTGTTTCATGTAAATAAAACTAAATTAGTATCGTGTGAATTGTCAAGATATAAAATATATTGAATTTATTTTTAAATAGTGAAAATATTTTAAAGTCTTAGGATGTTATATTCTCTTCTATACTTGGTGTTACGTGTCATGCACGATATCATATAAAATGTTCTTAAATTAGAATTTTGGGGAGTTACATTCTCCCCACCTTAATTAAATTGAATCTGCTTAATTTAAACACGATATTAGTAATCTGGGGAATGATATTTAAAAATTACCTTGTTGAAAAATCCACATCATAAAAGATTTTATAAAATATCATCTTAATAATAGAGAATAAGAAGTACAAAGGCCACATGAAATAACATATAATTAGGTTTCTACGTAGGAGAAAATCAGTGGAAAGTGAAAATATGGACTTGGAGGACAAGCACAAATAGTTATAGAGAGTGATTGAGGTCACTGATAAAAAAAAAGTGAATGATCAATAGAAAGTTTAAGGCTTAAAATCCATAATTCTATGATGATTTAAAAGACTATAGATTCAATAAAAAGGAAGGTATCAGGATTTCATTTTTTAAATCATTTTCCTAATGTTGAGTAATTATTTTATTGACCAAGAATATAAGGAAATATAATTACTTGTAAAATTTCAATTTCATAAGTTTTTTTTATATTTTGGTTATGATTTGATCACATTTTAATTCATCACTTACTCTATGAAATAGATACCCAAAAATGATTTTCTATTCCTAAAGAACTTAAATTCACTTTTAATTGATCATAAGATAGATGAAAGGGTGAAAAATATTTTTTGAATTTATCTAAATATTTAAAAAAAAACATGTTTAATACATTAATCTATAAACCTAAAAATTAATAACTAATGGTTCATCATTAATATTCATTAATTAAAAATAATGAAATATTAACCAGGACATCACATAAGGTAAAGGTAGGTGAAAAACCCTTATCATCATTTGTTCATTGGTTCAAGACCCACCACCTAGCCGAATGAAATAGGTTACCACCCTTCATGCGGGTTTCACTTTTTATAAACTATTTTAATATATTTACTTTGACATTCCTAAAAATATGATGGACTTTCTTGAAATTTAATCATTAAATAAACTTATTTTTAGGGTTTTCTATACAACTTATTATTTTTTATCAAAGTATAATAATATTGTTTTAATATCATTATAGTGTCATTAATAATCATATTAACCCTAAAGGTTATCGATACATTTAAATTTATGTCTATAAAATGTAAAGGCATTATTCCTTAAATAACTTTTCCACTAAAACATTTACTAAACTAATGAGTTGTATTTCCATAAATTTCATCTAAAATATCCTTAATCTTAGTATACTATCATTAAATAAAACATAAAAATAGGTGTTTAGGACTTAAAACTTATGATCAAACTTAATATCATAATCCCGTTATGGTATCACTAACTCTTAAGTAAATGAAGACATATGGTAATTCAATGATAATCCCCAAAACCTATATTAGGGTTATATTCCCTAATACCTGTTTTTTAAATGTAATTCCCATGGTTTCTACTATACTTACTTTGATGAAAATTATAGAAACCCAATCCTAGTAATCCCAGAGCTGGTGTCTACTACTATTACATTAACATGATTACAAGGAATCAAATCCCAAAGGACTGAAGAGTTTATTAGTCTTGGTAAACTAGATACATACATGAGTCTTATATTACAAATCAATATGCTAATTACAACATAATTGTTTTTTAATGATAACATTATTCCCACTTAGAATATCCTTGAATATCTTTCTTAGCACACTTCTTAGATTCCTAGGTAAATGAATCAAAATAAGGGTGAGCCCAAATGCTCAGTAAGGGTTAAGTACAATGAAACCAATAGCGAATCAATGAGAATAATAAATATGGAAAAGTAAATAACTAAACACACATGCCATGTAATCAATAAACTAAGAAGGAAGTGTGTAAATAATATGGAAAGGTAAATAAATTACCACACATTCCATTTAAACAACTAGATAAGGCATAATAAATATTTAAAGATAAATAAATGAACACACATTCAATTAAATAAATAAACTGAGAATGAAATGTATCCACATATTTTTTCATATTGAAAATCTCAAGGATAATAATAACTAAATACCAAATGAAGACAATGCATAATTATCCGACATCATGTTTCCCAGGAACATGATACCTTTACCATCAAGATATATCCTCAATATAATTTAAAACATATTGGGTAAAAAAATTAAATAAGGCTAGCCAACTGATTCATCCCATGATATTACTGATGCATCGAGAGGCCTGCATTAACTAGTCCCCAACCTGTTTCTTACATGTCCAAAGCATTCCTTATATATCGAATAATCAATTTAATTCAAAAACAATATGCCTTATAAAATATTTTTATTGAGTAAAAGATACGTATATATTAATATTTCCCTAGTTAATCAAATAAAATTCAAAGTAAACACCATGAATAAAAATGGTAAATGGTTTAAGCAATACAAATATCCATGATAAATAATATGGATATTTAGGGTAAATTTAATGTATAATGATCATAGGGAATTGATTATTTCAAGGGGACGAAAAAAGGAATCATGTTAGTTAATTTTAATAATATCCCTAATAAAGAAAATCATAAACCATATAGATTAATAATAAATATGTTATTAATACATCATATCCCAAGTGGTGTAATTATAATGGGTTATTGTTGTTCATGGATATAAATACCGTAAAAAGAAAAAAAATTCTTTTCATTTTGAAAAATATTTTGAAAATCCATTTTATTTTAAAACCAATTTTAGAAACATTTTCAATAAAGATATCTTTGAAAAATTACAAATTAAGCTTTAAATAAATATTGGAGTATAATCTTGTACATTCCATACAAGGAAGAAAGAACATTTATTTTGCACGATAAAAAGGTTAAGAAAGTGACTTGTTTAGAAAGAGATAAGAGAATTCCTTCAAAAGAATTTGTAAAATACAGAAAGGGGAAAATTTTATTTAATAAATTATTTTTAAAATGTTAAAAACTTTTTTGAAAACATTTTTATAAAACATAGTTTTTATAGAAAATAGATTTTTGACCAAATAGATAAATGAAGGTGAGTTTTATTAAAAACATTTTCAAAAAACTTTTGAGTACCAAAGAGTGAAAAAATGAAACTGTTAATTGAAAAAAGTAATTAATAACCATTTTAGAATAAAATTAAAGGTATTATTGAACAATTATCATAAAAATTCCTTTGATAAAATTTCAACAATAAGCTATCTCGATTAGAATAATATTTTGAAATAAACCCCTTAAAATGATCATAACATTGTGATAATTAATCAATGAATTTATTTTGTGTATAAAATATAAATAAAAATATATGAAGTGTAAATAAATAAATATATATTAAAATTAATTAAACATATAATCATAGAATATTAACGATAATGGGGAAGTAATATAACCCAATGAAATGGAATTGAGTTATGAAATTTCATTACCACTTGGTAACTTTAAGTTAAAATCTCATTAGATGAAATTATTCAAATTTAAACTCAAAATACCATGAATAATTAATTATTATCAATGTTAAATGTCAATGGGAAAGTATATACAACACATAAAATAAACTAGGTGCATAACATTACAATATGCCTCAATGAAATGAAATTGAGATGAAATCCATTACCTTGCGTTTCCTTTTGGGTGAATGTCCTTTAAAATCATGTATAGTTATTTAAAAAATGTTAATAAATTATAATAGAACCATAATAATTTTTATAATATCATATATTATCTTCTTATAATATACTATTACCCATTTGTTAATAATATTTCATTATTCTCATCGATTCAGGTGTTAATTGTCATGTTTTTCGAGTATGTTTTGACTTGTTATCTTTGTTATTATTATGTCGATCATGATTTAATCATATCTAGGATTTAAAACATGATTTAAATATCATATATATTCTTTATACATGTATTCAAAATAATCCCTAAAATTTGGAGATAGGAAATGAAATACACTATTTATGGAGACGGTAGACCATACATACGCATGAATGCTATTTCTATTTTATTATCATATTAATAGAATGAGAAGTAAATGATATATATGTATATTATAATTAAAATATCATAATTATTTCATATATTTCAGATATTTTTATTTAAACCATCCTTAATAAAATCCATGTATACTGTGAATGAATCACATCGCTTTGAGGAGGTAGTAGTCCACACGTCTACAAACGATGTTATATTCCAAAAAATGGAAAACATGAAGGTATGTGTTATATTAAAATTAAATAAGAATAAATAAATTATAAATATAGTATATATCATATAAAAAATATAAATCCATCATTATTCCCAACCATGAAATGTGATAATTGAAGAATGAATGACATCAGTTCACGAGGTGGTAGTCTGTCGTACACAAAAATGATGTCTGTGTTTCCAATTTTATGGAAGTGTGTGTATGTTTAGGTCATAAAATTATCATAAAAACATATAAGTATATTTATGATACTAATTTTATTATATAAGAAAAATATAAGGATAATTTAAGGGGTGGATAAATAAATAAAACCAAAGTACTCATTAAAGAACGTTACCTCTTCTTTGAGTAACTCCCTTTGGTTTGCACCAATGGACTTCCTTAGTTTTTTTATAAAATTGAGGATTTTAGGATTAGGGTAGGAATATGGGAGATTATGTGGTTTTGTTTTTTATGAGATAAATGTATTTATTGGTTTGAATAAGTGGGAGGGGTTAGTTCCATTTTATAGTGGAGGAGGAGTGTCATTCTTGTAAATATTTAAAAGATAGAATTCCACCCATGTTTTTCCATTTAAAGTGTCTCAAATAATAAAACAAATTTTATAAAATGTAGTATATAGTCTAAATATTTCCTTAAAATATGTTTTGGACATTTTTATAGGTCATTGTGGCCTTTAAGTTTAAGGTTTAGTCCCTTGTTAAATTTGTTTTTCTCTTAATCACTGTAATTAATTTTAAATATTTTCACTAATTTTGTTCATACAAAACAAATTTTACATTATTATAAATTATAAATTATTCTTATTAAAAATATTTAATCGATTTTTTCAAATTAAAATAACATAATTTCTTGAAATTAATTAAAAACTAATCCCACAAATGGGATGAGAAAGCAGGTTTTAAAGTAAAAATGTTCAAAAGTTTGAAATGTTTTTATATCCAATTTCAATGTGAAATTGATTCCAATTAAATAAATTTTATTAATATATGTATTATTTAACTAATTTTTTTTTAAAAATAATTAAAATTTAATTTATCTATATTAATTTAGGTGAAAAAGTAGTTTTCAATTAAAATTTAAAAGTTTTTACTATTCACCAAAAAATGAAACTTCTCAAGAAAATAAAAAAAATTCACCCTAATATAATTTTAATATTAATATTTAGAAAATGAAGTTTATTTTTACAAATAAAATTTATAAAATTTGAAGAATTTGGTTTTAAAACTAGTGCGCCATTAAAAGGCTGCGAAATTGCCTTTAGAAAAATATATGTTTTTATGTGTAAAGTTGGATTTGTTCTTATTTTATTCCTATAAAATATATTTTATGAATTTAGAAAATATTTTATTGAATATATAACATATATATTTCATTAATATCACTCACTAATATTAATTAATTTAATTTATTAAGAAAAAATTCCTTTGGGAGCATAAAAATAGTTTTTTTTATAAAAACATTTCCTTTATATTTAATTGGTTTTTATTTTCATTTCTAATAAATTGATTACCAATGAGTTTATTTTATATCTGTGTATATCATATATTTTAATAAGTTAGTTAATACTATTCATAACCACCAATTTAATGGCTCGTATATATCTTATTATTTTAAAAAATAATATTAATAGTATTTGGTAAAACTTGGTCTTGCGTGTAACGCAAGATATAGAATAAAATATTTATTGTTTTTAATGAAAGATAACTCAATATCATGTGAATTGAAATCTATAATATATATTGAATTTAATTTTAAAATAGTGAATATATTTTAAAGTCTCAGGATGTTATATTCACTTCTACACTTGGTATTGCATGTGATACATGCTATCGAATACATTGTTCTTCCATTATAATTTTGTGGCGTTACCCAACTTGTGAACAAGTTAAATTTTTAGTTAAGTCAAAACATTCATAATTTTTTTTCTTGTACATCATTGATTTTTACCCTGATGACATAAATACTGATATGTGACAACATCATTCATTAGAAATTCAAAAGAAGGTACAACACCATCTCCACTAACAGGTTACCAACCATTTGAGAAAGTAAAGGATATTACAACCACTTTTGATAAACCTTTAAAAAAAAACTTATGAAAATAGGTTGGAAAAGTGATTTTTTTTAATTATCGTACTGAAATTGTTTGCATGTCAATAATTTTCTCGATGTCATGCATATGGAAAAAATATATTTGATAGTGTTAGTGGCATGTTACTAAATGCACCTGAAAAAACAAAGGATAACATTGAGGATATCTTTGAAATGATTGATATAGTTATTGTAACACCCCAATATTTTAAGAAAGGATAACTATGTTTATTGTTGTATATAACACACAATACCGAGCCTAAATAAACCATAAAATATTATTATTTAAATATAACCATTATAACCTAGATGTTAAATTGGAGGGAATGAATAATAAAAAATTATTTTTGATATATATAAAGGTACTACTAAATAAAAATTTATTGAAAAATTCTAAGTAAATAATCTTTCAAATTTTAGTAAAGTCATTTTATTTATAAAAATACTTTTCCTTCAAAAATGTTATTTATTTATTTTTGTGATTAAATATTGAAATTAATTTCATGAAATTTTATAAATTTTATTTTATAATAATGATATTGTTTTTGAGTACATAATGTAAAAACTATCCTAAAATAATATTTTGGGATTTTTCTGAAAATATTGTTTTTTCAGTAAAAAATTACCGATTCTTCAAATATTGACATTTTTTTCATTAAAAAAAGTAATTTGAAAATACCATTGTAATATGCTGATTTTTACAACAATAATAAAAATCCTCTTGTGACAAATTATTAATATCTTAAGTGGGAAAAATGATTTATCATTGAAATAACTTAATAAATGTGTTAAAGGCCATAAAACCCAATTAACACCTTGAAATATTCAATTGAATATTTTTTTCAGTTAGACACTGTGTTAGTACAAGATTCCAAGGCCAACTAAACCTTGAAAACTGTATAATAAAAATTATTGAATAAATTATTTTTGTGAGCAAGCCATCCAAACATCTGATTCCTACAAACTTTATACCCCACTTAGGGTAAACACCGCGTTCCAGACCTAATAGTGTTCTTATATTTTTTATACTATGCATCGTTTTGGAGTTATGAAATTATTTTTAATAAATTTACTATGATTAATATAATATATTTAATATTTTTATTCAGTATTCACCAAGGATTTGAAGGCCTCAGAATATCACACCAACTTAGTGTCTAAATCCAAAAAAATATATTCAATTGAATATTACAAGGTGTTAACTGGGTTTTAAGGCCTTTAAAATATTTATTAAGTTATTTCACTAATAAATAAACATTCACACTTAAGATAATAATTTATCACAATATGTTTTTTATTATCATCGTAAAAATCAAGATATAACAATTATCCCCCTCTATCGAATTATCGTCATCAAGAAGTAACTCTAGCGATCTTACTCAAATAGCTCAGGACATTGATCGTGAACATTAGACTCATGCTTCCACGTCTCTTCATTGATCCACCCATGAAACCTATGAATACAGACTAGTAATAACATCTATCCTCACAACACCTTCTCACTTCGATCTATGATCTACACCAGACACTCCTCGTAAGATGTGTCTGTCTCCAGATCAATGTCCTCTCAATCAATAACATGTCTATGGTTAGGTATATACCTTTAAATCTATGACACACGTAACATGTCATAAATACCTCAGTAGAGATAATGGAGGTCCAGATGATATGCCATTTCCCCTATCTTCTTAATGATCATAAAGGGTCCAACAAAATGTGGTTATAAATTTTTCTGCTTTCCCAGATGTTTGAACCCTAATCGAGGAGTCAATCTCAAGAAAACATGATCTCCCATAGTGAACTACAAGGGTATCCTTCTACAGTTATCATATGATATCTATCTACTATGAGTGGTGATCAATATCTTTCGTATCAACTGCACTCTCTCAAAGGTCTCTTGAACCATATTAGGGCCAACAACTACCTCCTCACCCACCTCTGGCCAATAGAGTGGTGAGAGACATGGAATCCCATAAATAGCCTCATATGGTTCCATATGAATCAAATCCTGATAACTATTATTGTATGTGAACTGAAACAAGGCTGGGTACTCATTCCATGATCCACTAAAATCAAGAACACAACCTTGAATCATATCCTCCAATATGTGTATAGTCCACTCAGACTATTCGTCAGTCTGTGGATGGTACACCGTACTCAATCTTAGCCGATTCCCTAGGGATTTCTACAAGAACTGCAAAATGTGGGATGTAAAACGTGTATCCTTATCCGAAACAATTATCAAAGGGGCTATATGAAGGCATACAATCTCTTGGACATAGAACATTCCACATCCTCCATTGAGTATGTATCTATGATTGGTAAGAAGTGAGTATACTTCATTAACTGATCCAAAACTACCCAGACAACATCATGACTCCTTGGGGTCTTGAGTAACCCCATCACAAAGTACATAATGATGTACTCCCAATTCCATATAGGTATCATAAGCAATTGTAACAATCCACCAGGATGTTGGTGCTCAACTTTTACCCTCTGATAGGTAAGGCATCAGAAGACGAAACTAGTAATATATCTTTTCATCCCTTGCCACTAGAATAGACTCCTGAAGTCATGGTACATCATGGTCACACTAGGATATACTTCCCATCTAGAGGTATGGTAATCCCTTGTCAGCTCCTATCTATTGGAAGTTGATACTACCACTATCTCAGGTACTATGATCATATTTTTCGCATCTAAAGTCCATACAGGTTTTGGATCACCCCCAGCCAACTGATTCCTCATGACAACACAATCTGGGTCTGAACCCTTACCAATATTAACTCGATCAATAAGAGAAGACATAATTAGAAAAGGGGGAAAAGTCATAGATCCTATATCTTCTAAAGCATTAACCCTCCAGTCATCCAATAACATCAAACACCATTGATCCTCTGAAGGTATCTCACCAATCACCCACTCAGCCTATGTCTTATGGCTAAGAGAATCCACAACGACATTACCCTTCCTAGGTGCATACTCTATCTCAAAGTTTAATTTTTATAGATACTCAACCAAACACATCTATCTCAGGTTTAGATACCTCTATGTAAAGATATAGAGAATTCTCTTGTGGTCCATGTAAACAATTAATCTCTCAACAAATAATCATTAAATGAAAATTGCGATAATTTATCAAATAAAAAAAAATTATTAAATGATAGTAAAATTATTTTATAGAAAAATATTTTATAGAATTACTAGATGATAATTTACTTGATTTATCAAATAATGTTTAACAAAATTATCAAAGTATAATTTTGAGAAAAATATTTAAAAGATAATTTCAATGTTTATCGGGGAATAATTAATGATAAAATTGAAAAATTGATAATTATCATCAAATGAGATAATTTAAATTTGATAAAGATAAAATTATAATTAATCATATCATGTGATAATTTTAATTTGAAAATCATAAATTATCATCACATTTTAAATTATATATGAATGATTATTATCATCACACATGGTAATTTAAAGTATAATCCAAAATTATAAATTATCATGTCATCTGATTTTTTTTGAAAATAATAAATTATCATCGCATTAGATAATTTTAAAATTATTAACTAAAAATAAATTATCATCACATGTGATAATTTAAAATATAATTTAAGAATTATCAAAAATAGATAAATTATCCTCACATGTGATAATTTAAAAATTTTCTAAAAGCGATAAATTATCTTCGAATGTGATAATTTAAAATATAATTTGAGAATTATCTTGGAGAAAGAGAATTTTATCACATATGGAATTTGATTTCTTTTTGAAATAAAATAGTTTTTTTGGTTCTAGGAAAACCTTGAAATACCTCAAGATTTGATGTGCCAATAACTCGAGACTTTGACATATCGATTTTGATTATAATAAAAATGTGAAGAGGTATTTCCAACATTTCAAGTAGGAAGTTATTTACCTTTTAGGGCTCATGTTTACACTTGTTTATTTGATGATTATACTTTTTGTTATTTAAATTGACCATTCTTGATTGTGATTGCGTGTGAGTGTGTGTTTAACCCATAAAAACTATTGTGCCTCCATGAGTGATATAAGTGTAGCTTTTAAACATATTTGATTATTATCAAATGTTGTCGTGTATGATGTTATATACACATGTTGATATACTATAACAACTTGTGTTCTCTCCCTGTATATGTATTTCCATACCTTGTTAGTTTTTAGTGTTATATGAGATATGTGGACTGTTGTGACATATTATCACCTAGCGGAGGAGAATGTTTGATTGAAATGATAGCGACGAGGGACCTGAGCACAGGGTGGAGGTAATAGGTATCTATAGAATCGTGTTGAGGGTATAACAACCCTAATTTTTATTACACACTTAAAAATGATTTATTATATAAAGTATTCACTTGATACAACATAGAATATCGAGAGGTCTAGTGTCTTTGGGTCTTAAGAACATTGCATAACGACTTAAAACATGAAACACAACATATTTTTAGAAAACTTCCTTTACATGACCACTACTTTCCCTCATACTTAGCATTGCATGTGATAACCTGAGGAAATTCATAAGAAATAGGTGAGCTATAAAACTCAGTAATGTATTAAACAAGGCATAACATAAATAATACAAGACATTTTAGGAAATAGACATATCAAAGGAGCGCAAGAGAAACATGAACATAAAGGCATGATATAACATGATTATGATAACATGGAAATGTGGTGACAACACATAACATGGTATTAGCATGATCCAAGGATCATTGAATTTGGATCATGAGTAAACCCTCATTTCACCTGACACATCATGATACTAATCTTTAACCAATGTATTGGAGCACTATCAGGGCACACTCTTCTTAATCATTTCATTTCATGAATAAATGTACCACAAGATCATACAACACAAATTAATTAAACATCATAATTTATTACACGATAAAGAAATGTGAAATTCATACATGAAACACTTCCATAAATAAGTAAATTTGCATAAAGGTGAATACCCTTGATAGAGAAATGGGCATGGTATTCACTACACAATGATTTTGTTTTGGAAAATTGTGGTGCAATTTCAGTAGCATAACGGTATGACATAAGACTTCATAAAAAATGGTTGATGAGAGAGAAAGGGGCATCTCATCATATGTACTTGAAATGGAAAGTAATAGGTTCATATAGATACATGTCCCAACATAATTAATGGAATTTAGATTCATAATACAAAAGAATTTCTTGATTGTAAATGAGGAGAGAGAAATTCCTTATATAATTTCAGCATGGTAACAGGTGTATATGGAAAGAATTAATGAGATAGAAAGGTGTATACCATAATTAAAACATAAGTATGGAATTATGTTGGAGTTATGTAATCATAACCCAACATTTATAATTGAAAATAAAAGGATATAACAATATTAAGAAACTTTGATAAAATGAGAAAGGAATCCCTTACTTGAAAGTGTGATCCCAAAGGATTGTGAGAGGCTTGAGAGAGGCTTCTTGGGATATTGGGGAACCTTGGGAGGATTATAGAGAGAGGAGGGAAGAGGTTGGACGAACTCCAAAGGCTTTGAGTGAAGAGGAAGTGGGAGCTTGGGTGGGTTTATATAGGAAAGGAGAGGTAATTCATTATTACTTAGGTTTGGGACACCACACATTAAACTAATCAAAACCACAAACCAACCCATAGTTTTTGAAAAATGGGATTGGAAAAAATTATTTTATAAGACCAATGTCCAAACTTCTTCAAATATTATTCCAGCCTATGTGGAGGTGAGTCACACTCTCAAGGAAATCAATTTAAAAAGTTAAAATGTTTTATAAGCTTTGAAGGGTCCACTAAAGCATTGTAAAATAAATAAAACAAAAATAAAATCACAATATTTTAATTTTAAATCAAATATTGGATGAAAACAATGTTTATATTGTTTTATTACATCACTATTGGGTCATTATGATGTCATAAAGAACATTATATATTTAAACAGTATTTAATTTTTACCCAAAAAGTCAACTATCTCAGAAAATTATGAAAAATTCACCATTGAATAATTTTGACATCCTGATTACAAAAATAATATTCATTTTATCTAAGAAATTTTATAAATATATGAATTTTTACTTTTAAAATAAAAACCGACATTTATTGAAAATTCACGCGTTTTCACAAAAATAGCTTTCAAACCTTAATAAAAATCTTAATTGTATTCATAATAATTATACAATAATTTATATTATATAAAAATTAATTTATTAATAATATTTAATTAAAATATTATTTAATTCAAAAATCCATTAATTCATCAAAATAGATTTCTTAATTTCATATTAACTAAAAATACTATTAGTGCTTTAAAAAGTTTATACAAATTAATAACAATAAAATGAACGTATTTTATTTATTATATACAAAAATAATATACATAATCATAGTTCTAGGGTCTTGTTACATAACCCCTTATAACAGTTGCATAAGACCAAAGGGAAAGGTGTGCGATGGTGACAAACTCTTGGTGTGGCTCAGATGACATCGCTCAGGTAGTAATCTCTATCAAATTCCACTTCTCCCATAGGCGGCTACGCTCGAGCTTAACATATTCAAGCTCACCTTAGGCTTGGTCAAGAGAAAAGCCCAAAACTGCTGCCTGCTTTATAAGCTCCTATAAAAGGGCCTCGTAAGGGGAAATTCTACTAGATGATGTCATTGCTTCCTTTGTCTAAGTAAATTCGATTTGTTAAAGACCTATATTTATACTAATCATGTGATCACTATTCAATAGATATATTAGCAACGGTAATAATTCTTAATGGTATTTTTGAAATCCAAAAACATAAAACCAAGGAAGTGCATATTTTATGTAACCATTTTTCATAATAAGACATTTAATTAAATCAAGAGGAATTTTCATTGTTAAAAGTTTGGTTCATTACAATATTTCCCCCTTAAGAAATTTCACCCTCAAAATTTCCTTTTCCCACACTAAAAAGATAAGGGTAAGTTTACTTTATAACTTCCTCTAATTCCCACGTCACTTCTTCATACTTGTGGTTTCGCCACAACACCTTGACGAGGGGCATTGTCTTATTTCATAGAACTTGTTCTCTACGATCTAATATCTTCACTGATTGCTCCTCGTAAGAAAGATCATCCTCTAACTATACTACCTCTAAAGGGAGTACATGTGAAGGGTATGGTATGTACTTCCTTAAGAGGGATACATTAAATACATCATGTACTTTGGCCATGGTGGGTGGAAGTTCTAGTCGATAGCCCACAATGCTGACATAATCAAGAATATCGAAGGGGTTGATATACCTAGGACTTAACTTCCCTTTCTTTCCAAACCTCAAGACCTTCTTCTACAGAGATATGCAAAGAAATACCATGTATCTAACTTTAAACTTAAGGTCTCATCGACGGTTACCTGCATAACTCTTATGTCATGTTTGGGATTCCTTGATATGATGCTGAATGGTTTTCACCTTCTCCATCATTTCTTTGACCATTTCAAGTCCTAGAAGCTCAAGATCATTGAATTTATCCTAACACTCCAGTGTTCTGAACCTTTTCCTATAAAGGGCTTCATATAGCGCCATTAGGATGCTCGAGTGGAAACAATTATTGTAGGAGAATTGAACTAGCGGAAGATGTTGGTCCCATCCTACTTTGAAGTTCATATAACACGATCTTAAAATATCTTCCAGTGTCTGAATAGTTCACTCAAATTGGACATCAGTTTTAGGATGATAGGTTGTATTGAAGTTCAGTTCGGTTCTTAGATCATATTGGAGACTTATCCAAAACTTTTAGGTGAATCTCAGATCACGATCAGATACAATAGATAGTGGTACTCCATGAAGCCTTACCACTTCTTTGATGTAAATCTGGACAAGTTGATCCAATGAGAAGTCCTCTCAAATTGTGATAAAGTGAGCTGTCTTCATAGGACGATCCAAAACGACCCATATATCATTTTTTCTTTTGGATGTACTTGGATGTCTAGTGACAAAGTCCATGGTAATGTTTTCCCACTTCCATGTTGGTATGGGTAGTGGTTGAATCATATCCTTAGACTTTTTCCTCCCAGCCTTCACTTGCTGACATATCAGGAACTTTGATGTATATTCAGCAATATCACTTTTCATATTGTCCCACCAAAAGTTTTCTTGGAGATCTCGATACATCTTTGTGCTCCACGGGTGAATAGAGAAGGTTGAGCTATGTGCGTCATTCAAAAGCTCCTTCTATATCTTTGGATCAGATGGTACATATAATCGTGACCCAAATCTTACAATTCCATCCTTATCAACAACAAACTATAAGGATTTACCATTTCTGATATCTTCCACCCTTTTCAAAAAATTTACATCCTTTCTTTGAGCATCCTTTATTTTCACCATGAGTGGCGATTGAGTAATCATTTGAGAAAGGATTTATGATGTTATTCCCTTAATGATTCCCATGTCCATCCTCTGCAAATCTAAGAAGATTTTATCCTTTTCAATCCTCATCATTGATAAAGATGTAGGATCCTTTCTACTTAGAGAATCCACTACCTTTTTTTCCTTACTGGGATGGTAGTGGATTGAGCAGTCATAATCCTTGATGAATTCTATGCATCTTTGTTGGCGCATATTAATCTCATTTTGTGTGAATATATATTTGAGGCTGTTGTGATCAGAATATATCTCACACTTCTCCCCATAGAGATAATTCCACCATATTTTCAACATAATGAACACAACCAACAACTCCATATCATGTGTGGGATAGTTTTACTCAAATATTTTCAGCTACCATGAGGCATATGCTATAACTTTATCATTCTGCATCAACACACAACCCATGACCTTATTTGAAGAATCACTAAATACCACAAAAATTTATCCACTTGTGGGTAATGTGAGCACGCGTGCAGTGATAAGCCTCCTTTTTAGCTCCTTGAATCTCTTTTCGCATTCATCAGTCCAAGAAAACTATAACCCATTCCATGTTTGCTTGGTAAGAGGGTTGGAAAATTGTGAGAAATTTCTCACAAATCAGCGATAATATTCAGTTAACCCCAAGAAGATACAGATATCCATTACTGATGTTGGCCTCGTACATCCATCAATTATAGTTGTCTTGGAGGGATTCACAAAAATTCCATTTTCTTGTGATGATATGACAGAAGAATGATACCTCCTTCAACCAGAACTCACACTTTCTGTACTTTTCATAGAGATTCTTCTTTTACAAGGTCTCTAGTATAGTTCTTAGATGCTCCTCATACTCCTCCTTTGTTTTAGATTATATTAGAATATCTTTTATAAAGACTACAACAAATTTGTCGAGGTAATCTCTAAATACTATATTCATTAAGTCCATGAGTATTTCTGGAGAATTAGTGAGTCCGAAAGGCATTACTATGAATTCATAGTGCCCGTATCTTGTATGAAAAGCTATCTTGAGGATATATTTCTTATTCACCCTTACTTGATAATATCCTGACTACATATCCACCTTGGAGATGTATTATGCTCCATGTAGCTAATCAAACAAGTTATCAATTCTGGGAAGAGGATACTTGTTCTTTATCATGATTTTGTTGAGCTCACGATAATCAATGAAAAGTCGCATCGACCCATCCTTCTTCTTGACGAAGAGTACTGGAGCACCCTGTGGTGAAGAACTTGGACGTATAAACCCTTAATATAGATTCTCCTATGGTTGTTTCTTCAGATCCTCAATATCCACAACAACCATTATATAAAAAGTCTTGGATATTGGAAATACCGTATTTATAAGTTCAATTGAGAATTAAACATCTCTTCCAGGAGGAAGACTAGGAAATTCCTCAGGAAACACTTTAGAAAATTCCCTCATAATAGGCATTTATTCAAGGATGGTTTCTTCCTTAGGCTCAATCATTTGAGCCAGATACATGTGCTCATAGGGTAGTAATATCCACACTTGAGATGATGGTGCTAAAGAATATTCATCTTCCTCCTTTCACTTGTATAGAATTGAGGGTCGATTCTCCATGTGAAGAGTGATTTCCATATCACGGAAATTTAAGTTGGCTCTATATAAGGAAATCCAATCCATGCTAAGAATTGCATCAAATTCCACCAAGGGGAGGATGAAAAGGTTCATCAGTAAGTTTAATCCACAATTTATGATAGGGGATGAATTATATTATATGGGATGCAATGATTTACCCATTTTCTTTACTCACTGACATATTTACTTACATGATTTGTGGTGGTGTTGAGATTGTTTTACTAAAATTTCTGGATATAAAATAATGCATAGAATCATAATCAAAAAGTATATTCACTATTATTTAATGAATAACTATCGTACCTGTCACCACTTCATTGTCGGGGTTCACTTCAGTGGTAGTGATGGAAAAATCTCTCCCTTGCTACCTTGGAGGTTGTTGGTTGCCTAAAAAAACCCTTATGTCAGGGAACTGATTTACAAGGTGCCCTAGTTTATTGCAATTGAAGTAATGAACAATGCGTTGAGGGTCGAATGGAGCGTTAGTCTCCTCTGTTGCCGTCACGAGTTTTTCTTGCCAATAGTTAACAGCTAGGTTCCCTTCTCTTCCACACCTAAAGCATTTCCTCGTCCCCTTCAAGTGATTTCCGGGGTGCTTCTTTCCACACCTTTGGAAAGTGGGGTGATGTATCTTCTTAACACCATTGGATTTATCCATACGGCCTCCAAAATTGAATTCCACCTTATGCTTCTTATCCCCATGATACCCCTAGGATTCATCAATCTCCATTTCAATTTTGAGGGCACATCAGACAATTTCCTCATTGCTATTGAAGTCACAGATCACTAGGGCTTTTTGTAGGCTAGGTTTTTGCCCACTAAAGAAGTGGTCAACCTTGCATTCAGGGGTAATGAAAAATCCAGTGACATATCCTACAAGCCTTGTGAAGTCTTCCTTATATTCTCTAACAGATTCTTCTTCTTTTTTCTTGAGGGAAATGAAGTCCCTTTCCATCTTAATTCGGAGGGTGCAGGGAGAATATTTATCGAATTTTTTTTTCTAGAAATCCGTCCATTCCAACACCTCGATCTCCTCCTCAGGCTTCTTATTTTTTACTAATGTCCATAATTGATCAGCTTCAACCTCCATACGATAAGCATCCATAAAAACTTTCTCTTGTTTGGAACATTGATGGATGGAGAAGATCTTTTCAATTAAGTTGATCCATTGTTCGGCGATTGAGGGATCAGATGATCCATTAAAAGTAGGAGGACTTTGTCTCATGAATCTCTTGATAACGACTTGTTCTTTCTTAAGGGGGTTGAATGTTCCTCTTGACCAATGTTTATATTAAAATCTTGAGTTAACTGCATGAGTATCATGACAAAGTTCACAATTCCCGCTCCCATTAAATTGGGCATCTCATTAGAATAGTCATAAAATTTATCTTTGCATCGGTTGTTAGACCGAGTCCTCTTATTACCGTCCATTGGTTGGAATAAAAGTAAAGTTAGGGGTAACACATAAAGGGTAATCCAAGGAAAAAATGGATGACTTATAAATTAATTTTATTCCTTAACTTATGAATCTATAGGCTTAAATCTATGTTATCCATGATCTAATTTCTATCATATATTCTTAGGGGAATTTTTTTCCCTTAATAATGGTTCATACTAAGCATATGAATTTACCAAAGAATATACCCCGGGAGTTTTGTAACCAAGAGTGTATCAAGGTCCATTGTCATGTATTAGGATACCCTAGGTTAAGCCCAAAACTCCCTGTCAGAGTTTTCACTCCTAGGTATATCTGTGCCAGAGATGCCTTTACTAGCTTGTATCCCGACATGGATGTATTTTCTTGATAAAATGATTACTCAATACTCACCAAAATGTAGGTATGTTATTATTATACTTAGCCTTATCCCTAAATATTTCACTAGGGTTTCCTAATCCCAATACCAAAAATAACTAAACATATCCTTTGATACCAACTATAATAACCATTCTTTTTGTTACATAGTTAACCACAATTTATTACATAAAATATTCACTTGATAAAACATAGAAGATCTAGAGGTCTAGTGTCTTTGGGGATTAGGAACATTACATAATGACTTAAAACATGAAACACAACATCTTTATTGAAAACATCCTTTACATGACCACTATATTCCCTCATACTTAGCATTACATGAGATAACCTGAGGACATTCATAAGAAATAGGTGAGCTATAAAGCCCAGTAAGGGAGTAAATAAGTCATAAAATAAATAATATAAGACATGTTAGGTAATAGTAATATCAATAGATCACAAGAGAAACATGAACATAAAGTCATGATATAGCATGATTATCATAACATAGAAATGTGACGACAACACTAAACATGGTATTATCATGATACAAGGATCATTGCACATGGATCATGAGTAAAACCTCATTTCACATGAATTATAATTAGTAAAACCTGATTAATCTTGATGTATCATGATACTAATATTTACCCAATGCATTGGAGTACTATCAGGGCACACCCTTCTTAATCATTTTAATTTCACGCATAAGTGTGCCATAAGATCATACAATATGAATTCATTAAAAATCATAATTTATTCCACAATAAAGGAATGTGGAATTCATACATGAAACTCTTACATAAATAATTAAATGTTTATAACCCTTGATAGAGAAATGAGCATGGTATTCACTACATAATGATTTTGTCTTGGAAAATTGTGGTGCAATTTCAGCAGCATAACGGTATGACATAAGACTTCATAAAAAATGGTTGATGAGAGATAAAGAGGTGTATCATAATATGTAAATAAAATTGAAATTAATTTGGTCATATATATACATTTCCCAATATAAGTAATGGAATTTAGATTCATAATACAAAATAATTGCTTGATTGTAAATGAGGAGAGAGAAATTCCTTACAGAATTTAAACATGGTAACAGATATACATAGAAGGAATTAATGAGAGATAAAGGAATATCCCATAATTCAAAAATAAGGAGTCAAGTATGGGGGAGTTTTTAAATCATACCCCAACATTTATAATTGAAAATAAAATAACATAACAATATTAAGAAACTTGGATAAAATGATTAAGGAAGGAATCCCTTACTTGAAAGTGTGATCCCAAAGGCTTGGAAGAGGCTTGATAGAGGATTAATAGGAGCTTTGGGTTACTTGGGGGGATTATAGAGAGAGGAGTTCAGAGGTTTTATAAACTCCAAAGGCTTTTAGTGAAGAGGAAGTGGGATCTTGGGTGAGTTTATATAGGAAATGAGAGGGAATTATTTATTATTTAGGTTTGGGACACCACACATTAAACTAATAAAAAACACAAACCAAACCATGGTTTTTTCCAAAGGGGAGTGGAAAAAATTATTTTATAAGGCCAATGGCCAAACTTCTTAAAATATTAGGCTTGCTTATGTGGAGGTGAGTCACATTCTCAATGAAATCAATTTAAGAAGTTAAATTGTTTTATAAGTCTTGAAAGGTCCACTGAAGCATTGTAAAATAAATCAAATAAATCAAAAATCATATTTTTTAATGTTAAATCCTATATTGGCTGAACATAATTTTTATATTATTTTATTAAATCACTATTGGGTCATTATGATGTCATAAAACACATTATATATTTAAACAATATTTAATTTTTACCCAAAAAGTGGACTATCTCAGAAAATTATGAAAAATTCACCATTGGATAATTTAGAAATCCTTATTACAAAAATAATATTCATTTTATCTAAATAATTTTCTAAATATCTGAATTTATACTTTTAAAATAAAAACTGACATTTATCGAGAATTCATTGGTTTTCACAAAAATATATTTCAAACCATAATAAAAATCACAATCGTATTCATAATAATTATAAAGTCATTTATATTACATAAAAATTAATTTAGTAATAATATTTAATTAAAATATTATTTAATTAAAAAATCCATTAATTCATCAAAATAGATTTCTTAATTGCATATTAACTAAAAATTCTATTTGTTCTTTAAAAAATATTTACAAAGTAACAATAATAAAATGAATGTATATTATTTATTATATACAAAAATAATATAAATAAACATAGTGATAGGGTCTTGTTATATAATCCGTTATAACACTCGCATAAGAACAAAGGGTAAAGTGTGCGACGATGACAGACTATTGGGGTGGCTAGGATAACATCACTCCGGTGGAATCTCTATCAACTTCCACTTATCCTGTAGGCAGTTCCGATAGAGCTTAATGTATTCAAGTTCATCTTGGGCTTGGTCAAGAGCGATGAACAAAGACACCACCTCCTTTCCAAGCTCTGACAAATGGGCCTCGTACAGAGCAGTTCTACCGGATTGGGATATCAATTCCTTTGTCTGAGTAAATTGGATTTGTTAAAGTCCTATATTTATACTAATCATGTGATCAATGTTCAACAACTATATTAGCAATGGTAATAATTTTTAATGGTATTTTGAAATCCAAAAACATAAAACCAAGGGAGTGCATATTTTATACAACCATTTTCCATAATAAGTCATTTAATTAGATCAATAGGGACTTTCCTTGATAAAAGTTTGGGTTTTTACAGAGGGTATGATCAAGATAGCCTTCATACAAAGTGCCATTCACCATGAGATATCCTGGTCGATGTGAGTACTAGTTATTCTCATCTATAGGATCCAAGTGACATGGTCCTCTTGAGGGATAGATGACATTGGGTATCACCTCCACGACACCATGAGGATGCCATACAAGGATTGGTTTGTTTCTTCTGACTCATTTAGATATCTTCCACCATGGAGCTGAAAAAGGTACGATCGGGGTTATGGCAGCTTGGTTAGTGCACTACGGTTCAGTTTTAGATTGAATGTTTATGAAATTACTGAATTTATTTTTATTATGGAATAAAATTATATACTCTATCACATCTGGTTAAGGATGCATTAGTGGTGTCATACTAAGTCTTGTACTCACACCCCACTCAGGAATTTCAACGCACTTGTAGATTTATTGAAAGACTCAGTGAAGGGAAATGGCCCTGTGTTGGATGGATAAGTAGGTGGAGTATGGAGTTGGGGTAGACCAGGATAGACACTAGAGGACCCTGTAGTTCTTTTATTTATGGTTTGTTTTATTAATTATGGACAAGCTTTCCACATTGGGAGTTTCTTTTATTTACATGACCTGTATGTCATTTACTTTTTTTCATGATTAATCTGATTATTTATTGAATTTTCCTTATTTATTATTGATCTTATGATTCAATAATGAGGGTATAGTCTCCCTAGTGATGTACTTAGACCCTTGCTACTAGTTGGTAGCCTCTTGCATATGGGGAGTTGTGCATGAGGTTATGGGGCATTCCAGCTCAAACCAGAGTAAAAGGGTTATTTTATGGGCCACCTATCCATGAATGTGACCTATATAATATTTTAAGTAAATAAAAATAAAAAATTTCACTCTCTTACATTTAAAAATCCCTTAAATATTCACATTGGTAAAAAGGAAAGTTTTGAAAGAATATTAATGATAATTTTAAGAATAATGGAATTATTTTCATGATGTTAATTTATTTATAATTTATTTAATTATATAATTACCTTTAATTCCTATGAAACACTGACACAATATTTATTCAATTAATAGAAAAATAAAACAAATGATTTTAAAAATATTAAAATTAATATAAATTTAATAAAATATTATGTTAAATAAATTTATTAGATAAAAATAATATTTTATATCGTTTTTAATATAATATATTAAAATTCCGTCTATGTATTTATGTTTTTAAAATCATATTAAATTAATAGTGTCAAAATTAACATTAATCTTATTTTATAATAAATAATATTTTATTAAATGATTTAAAATTCATAAAAAGACTATATTAAAACAAGTGATTTTAATATGTTTATGAATATCAAATATTTTCCATTAATGATTTTTTCCTTTTATAGTAACCATATTGACCCAAAAAAGTAAAAACTTTGTTACCAAGATAATTGTCAAAAAGGGTTAACACGGGTTAAAATAAAAATATAGTTGTGAAAAAATCAACTAAACTTGTGAAATGTTTATTGTATGAGAGTAATTAGAACAATAATTATCTTATATTATAACATTATAATTTTTTAGCTATTTTAATATGAAAATTAATTTATATTAATTTAATATTTTATGAAATTTCAAGAGTTTGTCTCACCTCATTTATAAAAGGGAACCTCCTATCCTCTTTTCTTCACACTTAAAAAGCATTATGATTCTGAAAATACCTACCCAAATACTTTCCTTACATACATACACACATACTAGATTCAGTTATTTTATCATAAAACCATCCTAGGATGTCTTTTGGTGTAAACCCTAAGAGGTTGTCTGAAGAATAGGTATAGTTCTTAATCAAGAGTTTTCATTTTATTTCATCTTCTACTTCCTTAAAACCTTATTGAAAAATATTTAAATAATATAAATAGTATCCTCCATATAATTATTTGTTTTTTTATTGATTTTATGACCTATATCCATCACCTCTTCCATCAAATGGGAAACGAAACCATAGTTCATGTGTATGGAGGACTGTCGCCTCGAGAACTGATGTAATTCATTTTCCATCACCTCCTCTTAGGACTGGTTGTAATGAATTATTTAATGTATATATATGATATTAAATAAATATTCATCATTATTAAAATATGATATATCAATTAATTTTTTAAATTTACATTCAAAGAAAAATGATAATGTTGTTCATGCGTGGATGTGGACTACCGCCTCAATAAAGAGATGTGATTAATTTTTGATCACCACATCACATGGATGATATATATAATTAAATTTAAATAAATAATATTATATATGTGATATTATTATAATTATATAAATATAAAACAATAATTACCTTTTTTCTAAAATGAATGTTGAAAAATGGAAACGTTACTCAAGCGCATGCACGATCTACTGTCTCCATGATTGCAACAAAGATCATTTTTCATAATAATATGTTATGATTTGTTTTAAAAGTGTAATTTATTTATAAAAATAATAATTATGTAATTATTATTAATATGGATATTTTTTAATAATGACCACATTAACCATAATCCACCCACCAAAGCCATTTTGGACATATGTGTTGAATATTGTCAAAACATCCAATGTGAACTTAGTTGATTAAGTGATTGTATATAAATTAATAATAAGTGAAATAAAAAGAATAATAAAATTTTAAAAGGTTATTAATAAATTAAATAATTAACATAAGTTTATTATTCATGAATATAAGAAACACATGTGACAATTTGAGAATAAGGTAATAGACTTTTTTTAAAATCATCTTATAAAGTTTCTCATCAAACTCTTATTCTTCCATGTCCATGTTATTATTAATGATTTAATAAGTTTTTTATTTATATTTAAATGGATTATAAAGGTAATTTTTACCATATTTTAATTTTTCTACAATTTTTTAAATTAATATTTTTAATGTTTTACGAAAAGGACACTTTACTTTAAAAACCTAGTTTTAAGGGTTTTAAAGATTTATATTCTAAATATTTATCTTTCATGTCCATATTATTAAAATAATTTTATTAATGTATTTATTTTAACATAAATTAATTAAAAAGGAAATATTATGTTACTTTTTTACTTTCTTTCAAAATTTTTATTACATTTTTTATGAAACATTTTGAATTTCTTTACAAAAGACAAAAGGAATGTAATATTTTAATGTATATGATGTCAATGGATTTTCCAACTACAATAAATGTTATTTTATATTTTATATTTCTTTAAAATACTCCTTATTTTCTTTAAATAAAAACCTTATTTCACTTTATTCTAAGTATTTTCAAAAAGGGTTATAAATGGAATTGATATTTTGATATCTGGAAATGTTTCGCGTATGGGTGTAAGTGATATCTCTAAACCAGTCTTTTTTTGGGTGATGACCATTATATCTCTAAATAACTTTCTATCTCTATTTAATGTTATGTTATTATTTTAAATTATATATATATGTATCTCACATATATACCTATCTTATTCTCCCTTCCTTTGATGGGGTAATACATACCTTAAGATCATTTCTCAAATGACTTCTTTAAGAAATCTCTTTTGATTATGATATGAGGCACGATTATAAAACCCATTTTATTATCTTGAGTAATTATTATGTTTATGCCTAATGATTTATTTAATTTTTTGGCACACATAATCACGAACACGTTATGGTGGGTGTGCCCAAAAAGTTCTCCAATGCATTGGGTAAATCTTTTGTCCCATGAGATGTTATATACAGTATTAGGGAGTAAACCTAATCCACTATGGTACTTTGTCCTCCATGTGATTTTTTATTGTAAATTATACTTGAATTATGATCATCACATGATTTTTATTTCTTCCACATTTCCTATGTTTCTATGATCTTATGATACTATGTTCTATATGTTATTATCACATGTGATTACTCATGAAATTATGTTTAAACAAAAGTATATATCACTTCATAAGGGTGAAATGTATAACTTTTATTGAAAGAGTTTTCATTATATTTTTATGATTATAAATGAACATTTATAAGTTTATTGTTTTCCTTTAAGATTTCTTATAAAACTTTTTATGAAAATATTTTGGTAGAAAATTTGATTTCTTGGGTAATAAAATATTTATTTTGAGACCAAAGTTTAATTTTAAAAAATAAAAAATCTTGTATGAGTATTAATTTACTAAAAAGTTCCTTTATTTATTTTTAAATGTCCCTTGATTAGTTTTTTTTGCGATCATACCACATTTTAAAATGTTTTTCACATGGTTTTAAGAATGATCAAGGACAAGGATGTGGTGAAGATAAAAATTGTGAAGACATGTCACGAAAAGTAAATTTATTATATCATAAAAGTTTAGTTTTGTGGAAAAAATGGATGCAATGTGAAAGTTTCCACTTTGTGATGAAATATTTATTTATGTAATAGTGGTGGAATAATTCTCTAAAACTCTAAATTATGAAGATACTAAAATTAAAGAGAATGAGTTCTTGACTTAAAACTCAAGATTATGTAATGTTTAAGGTTGGGTCCTCATAGTTGGTATAAGAGGAAAGTTTTAGATAACTTTATAGATTAGAACGTTTTCATGTGAGTTTAACTTAAAATTTATATATAACATCATGGGTTTATGTTTTATATTTCACTACTGGAAATATAATATTTCCCAATGGTTCACAACCATTGGGAAATCCCCTCTAACCGTTGGTATATGATATACCAATGGTTCTGATAACTATAGGGAAGTAAGCCGTTGGGAAAGGTTTTCCCAACGGTTTACTGGAAACCGTTGGTATAGGCTCACAAAAGCCACCCTATCCCAACGGTTATGCCAAACCATTGGGATAGTTTTTCCCAACGGTTTGGGAGAACCGTTGGGAAATATCAATATCCCTTAACTATCCCAACGGTTTTGGGATATTTTTCCCAACGGTTCTCCCCAAACCGTTGGGATATCCCCATGGATGAACTCTTTCCCAATGGTTTAGAACCGTTGGGAAAAGAGATATTTACCAACGGTTCAATGAACCGTTGGTAAAAACTTCTTTAGGATTATATGCCAATGGTTTTAAACTGTTGGCATACCCTATGCTGTAAATTGCAGCAGCCTGCAATTTGCACAGCCCCTGTCCATCAGGCCCCTCTCCATCAGGCCTCATTTTGACCTCATTTTCAATCCAATTATTGTACCTGCAATAAAATAAAACATACATATACAATTACAAACAAATTCATACACATTTAACATATAATGGATCCTAAAACTATACACGTCCATAATTAAATTAGAATTCATAACGTAATTATAAACGTACATAATTCATATATAATTCAATTTAAAATTTATATGACAATTATATGTGGAATCCGAAATTCAATTCATAATTTGATCGGTTTTTTCTATACCATATATTTTTACCTCAAATGAAATCCATTTTAAACAAAATAAATACACCTGAAGTGATACTGGCCACACCGCACCTCAGATTGAGGCAGGGTTGACTCGTACACGTCACATTTGACCCATGGATCGTTGTGCTAAAGTATCGACACAATCCGAATGCGTTTGGTCGGTTTTCCGTATGCCAGTTGATGTTTTTCACTTAAAATGACGTCCTTTTGAAACAAAAGACGGACACTATGAGTTGTTCCGACCACACCACGTCTCTAATTGAGGTGGGGTTGATTCTTACATGTCACATATGACCCATGGATCATTCTCCTAAAGTTTAAATGGAAACCGAATGCGTTTGGTCGGTTTTCCGTATGTACTTAAAATGTTGTCCATTTTAAACAAAATAGTGACACTTAGACTAATCTTGACCACACCGCGACTCAGATTCATCCCGGGTTGGCTCGTACATGTCACATATGACCCATGGATCGTTGTGATAAATTATCAAAAGATTCCGAATGCGTTTCGTCAGTTTTGCGTATGCCAGTTGTTCTTTTTCATTTATAATCATGTCCATTTTAAACAAAAGAGACAGAGTTAGAGCGGTGTTGGCCACACCACGTCTCGGATTAAGACGGGGTTGACTTGTACACGTCACATATGACCCATGGATCGTTGTGCTAAAGTATCGATAGAATCTGAATGCGTTTGGTCGTTCTTCCGTATGTCAGTTGATGCCTTTCACTTAAAATGACGTCCTTTTGAAACAAAAGACAGACACTTTGAGTGGTGTCAGCCACACCGCATGTTGGATTGAGGCAGGGATGATTCGTACACGTCACATAGGACCCATGGATCGTTCTCTTAAAGTTACAATGGAAACCGAATGCGTTTGGTCGGTTTTCCGTATGTACTTAAAATGGTGTCCATTTTAAACAAAAGAGAGCCATTTAGACTGATCCCGGCCACACCGCAACTCGGATTGACCCGGGTTGGCTCGTACACGTCACATATGACCCATGGATCGTTGTGATAAATTATCAAAAGATTCTGAATGAGGTTGGTCGGTTTTGCGTATGCCAGTTGTTCTTTTCACTTATAATCCTGTCCATTTTAAACAAAACAGACACAGTTAGAGCGGTGTCGGCCACACTGCGCCTCGGATTGAGGCGGGGATGATTCGTACACGTCACATATGACCCATGGATCGTTCTCCTAAAGTTTCAATGGAAACCGAATGCGTTTGGTCGGTTTTCCGTATGTACTTAAAATGGTGTCCATTTTAAACAAAAGAGAGCCACTTAGACTGATCCCGGCCACACCGCAACTCGGATTGAACCCGGGTTTCCTCGTACAGGTCACATATGACCCATGGATCTTTGTGACAAATGATCAAAAGATTTGGAATGCGTTTGGTCAGTTTTGCGTATGCCAGTTGTTCTTTTTCACTTATAATCATGTCCATTTTAAACAGAAGAGACATAGTTAGAGTGGTGTCGGCCACACCACGTCTCGGATTGAGACGGGGATGATTCGTACACGTCACATATGACCCATGGATCGTTCTCCTAAAGTTTCAATGGAAACCGAATGCGTTTGGTCAGTTTTTTGTATGCCAGTTCTTTTCACTTATAATCCTATCCATTTTAAACAAAATAGACACAGTTAGAGCCGTTTCGGCCACACCATGCCTCGGATTGAGGCGGGGATGATTCGTACACATCACATATGACCCATGGATCGTTCTCCTAAAGTTTCAATGGAAACCAAATGCGTTTGGTCGGTTTTCCATATGTACGTAAAATGCTGTCCATTTTAAACAAATGAGAGCCACTTAGACTGATCTCGACCACACCTCGACTCGGATTGAGCCCAGGTTGGCTCATACAGGTCACATATGACCGATGGATCATTGTGATAAATTATCAACAGATTCGGAATGCGTTTGGTCGGTTTTGCGTATGCCAGTTGTTCTTTTCACTTACAATCCTGTCCATTTTAACCAAAAGAGACACAGTTAGAACGGTGTCAGCCACACCGCTCCTCGGATTGAGGCGGTATTGACTCTTACACATCACATACGACCCATGGATCCTTGTGCTAAAGTATCGACACAGTCCGAATGCCTTTGGTCGGTTTTTCGTATGTCACTTGATGCTTTTCAGTTAAAATGACGTCTTTTTGAAACAAAAGACAGACACTTTGAGTGGTTCCGGCCACACCGCGTCTCCGATTGAGGTGGGGTTGATTCGTACACGTCACATATGACCCATGGATCGTTCTCCTAAAGTTTCAATGGAAACCGAATCCGTTTGGTCATTTTTCCGTATGTACTTAAAATGGTGTCCATTTTAAACAAAAGAGAGACACTTAGACTTATCCCGTCCAAACCGCAACTCGGATTCATCCTGGGTTGGCTCTTACACGTCACATATAACCCATGGATTGTTGGGATAAATTATCAACAGATTCGGAATGCGTTTGGTCGGTTTTCCGTATGCCAGTTGATGCTTTTAACTTAAAATGACGTCCTTTTGAAACAAAAGACAGACACTTTGAGTGGTGCCGGCCACACCACGTCACCGGATTGAGTTGAAACCACCGTTCAACATTCTAATTATTATTCGTGATGTGTACGCGCAGACGTCACGTCAATCGGACGTACGGTTTGCGCGGTACGGCTCAATATTCGTGTTTTAAGTGATGCGCGCGCTTCGTAAACGCGCGTGAGGGGGGTCCAAACGGGCCGAACGAAGTCGTAATGGCCTGAAATCAGACGAAAAATACGGGAGAGTGATTTATGAAGTGGTCGAGCAGACGGCACGTCAATCGGACGTGCCGTGTGCCCGCGGTGACCGACAACGCAGTTCTGGTGTCATAAACGGCCAAAACGGGCGTCCAACGGTCAAATTCATAGCGGACGACCTCGGATTGAGCTGAAACCACCGTGAAACATTCTAATTATTATTCGTGACATGTACTCATAGATGAAACGTCAATCGGACGTGCGGTTTGCGCGGTACGGCTCAATATTCGTATTTTAAGTGATGCGCGCGCTTCGTAAACGCGCGTGAGGGGGGTCCAAATGGGCCGAACGAAGTCGGAATGGCCTAAAATCAGACGACAAATATGGGTGAGTGATTTATAAAGTGGTCGAGCAGACGACACATCAATTGGACGTGCCATGTGCCCGCGGTGACCGACAACGTAGTTCTGGTGTCATAAACGGCCAAAACGGGCGTCAAACGGTCAAATTCATAGCGGACGACCTCAGATTGAGCTGAAACCACCGTGAAACATTCTAATTATTATTTTTGACGTGTACACGCAGACTACACATCAATCGGACATGCGGTTTGCGCGGTACGGCTCAATATTCGTGTTTTAAGTGATGCGCGCGCTTCGTAAACGCGCGTGAGGGTGGTCCAAATGGGCCGAATGATTTCGGAATGGCCTGAAATCAGACGACAAATACGGGTGAGTGATTTATGAAGTGGTTGAGCAGATGGACGTCAATCGGACGTGCCGTGTGCCCGCGGTGACCGACAACGCAGTTCTGGTGTCATAAACGGCCAAAACGGGCATCAAACGGTCAAATTCATAGCGGACGACCTCAGATTGAGCTGAAATCACCGTGCAACATTCTAATTATTATTCATGACATGTACGCGCAGACGTCACGTCAATCAGATGTGCGGTTTGCGCGGTACGGCTCAATATTCATGTTTTAAGTGATGTGCGCGCTTCGTAAACGCGCGTGAGGGGGGTCCAAACGGGCCGAACAAAGTCAGAATGGCCTGAAATCAGACGATAAATACGGGTGAGTGATTTATGAAGTGGTCGAGCAGACGGAACGTCAATCGGACTTGCCGTGTGCCCGCGGTGACCGACAACGCAGTTCTGGTGTCATAAACGGCCAAAACGGGCATCCAACAGTCAAATTCATAGAGGACGACCACTGATTGAGTTGAAACCACCGTGAAACATTCTAATTATTATTCGTGATGTGTACGCACAGACGGAACGTCAATCGGACGTGCGGTTTGCGCGGTACGGCTCAATATTCGTGTTTTAAGTGATGCGCGCGCTTCGTAAACGCGCGTGAGGGGGGTCCAAACGGGCCGAAAAAAGTCGGAATGGCTTGAAATCAGACGAAAAATACGGATGAGTGATTTATCAAGTGGTCGAGCAGACGGCACGTCAATCGGACGTGCCGTGTGCCCGCGGTGACCGACATCGCAGTTCTGGTGTCATAAACGGCCAAAACGGGCGTCCAACGGTCAAATTCATAGCGGACGACCTCTGATTGAGCTGAAACCACCATGAAACATTCTAATTATTATTCGTGACGTGTACGCACAAACGACACGTCAATCGGATATGCGGTTTGCGCGGTACGGCTCAATATTCGTGTTTTAAGTGATGCGCGCGCTTCGTAAACGCGCGTGAGGGTGGTCCAAATGGGCCGGACGATTTCGGAATGGCCTGAAATCAGACGAAAAATACGGGTGAGTGATTTATGAAGTGTTTGAGCAGACGGCACGTCAATCGGACGTGCCGTGTGCCCGCGGTGACCGACAACGCAGTTCTGGTGTCATAAACGGCCAAAACGGGCGTCAAACGGTCAAATTCATAGCGGACGACCTCAGATTGAGCTGAAACCACAGTTCAACATTCTAATTATTATTCGTGACATGTACGCGCAGACGTCACATCAATCGGACGTGTGGTTTGCGCGGTACGTCTCAATATTTGTGTTTTAAGTGATGCGCGCACTTCGTAAACGTGCATGAGGGGGGTCCAAATGGGCCGAACGAAGTCGGAATGGCCTGAAATCAGACGAAAAATACAGGTGAGTGATTTATGAAGTGGTCGAGTAGACGGCATGTCAATCGGACTTGCCGTGTGCCCGCGGTGACTGACAACGCAGCTCTGGTGTCATAAACGGCCAAAACGGGCGTCCAACGGTCAAATTCATAGAGGACAACCTCAAATTGAGCTGAAAACACCGTGCAAGATTCTAATTATTATTCGTGACGTGTACGCATAGACGGCACATCAATCGGATGTGCGGTTTGCGCAGTACAGCTCAATATGCGTGTTTTAATTGATGCGCGCGCTTCGTAAACGCGCGTGAGGGGGTCCAAACGGGCCGAACGAAATCAGAATGACCTGAAATCAGACGAAAAATACGGGTGAGTGATTTCTGAAGTGGTCAAGCAGACGGAACGTCAATCGGACGTACCGTGTGTCCGCGGTGACCGACAACGCAGTTCTGGTGTCATAAACGGCCAAAACGGGCGTCCAACGGTCAAATTCATAGCGGACGACCTTGGATTGAGCTAAAACCACCGTGAAACATTCTAATTATTATTCGTGATGTGTACGCGCAAACGGAACATCAATCAGACGTGCGGTTTGCGCGGTACGGCTCAATATGCGTGTTTTAAGTGATGCGCGCGCTTCGTAAACGCGCGTGAGGGGGGTCCAAACGGGCCGAACGAAGTCGGAATGACCTGAAATCAGACGAAAAATACGGGTGAGTGATTTATGAAGTGTTCGAGCAGATGGAACATCAATCGGACGTGCCGTGTTCCCGCGGTGACCGACAATGCAGTTCTGGTGTCATAAACGGCCAAAACGGGCGTCAAACGGTCAAATTCATAGCGGACGACCTCGGATTGAGCTGAAACCACCGTGAAACATTCTAATTATTATTCGTGACATTTACGCGTAGACGGCATGTCAATTGGACGTGCGGTGTGCGTGGTACGACTCAATATGCGTGTTTTAAGTGATGCACACGCTTCGTAAACGCGCGTGAGGGGGGTCCAAATGGGTCGAACGAAGTCGGAATGGCCTAAAATCAGACGACAAATACGGGTGACTGATTTATGAAGTGTTCGAGTAGACGGCACGTCAATCGGACGTGCCATGTGCCCGAGGTGACCGACAACGCAGTTCTAGTGTCATAAACGGCCAAAACGGGCGTCAAACGGTCAAATTCATAGCGGACGACCTCAGATTCACCTGAAACCACCGTGTAACATTCTAATTATTATTCGTGACATGTACACGCAGACGAAACGTCAATCGGACATGCGGTGTGCGCGGTACGGCTCAATATTTGTGTTTTAAGTGATGCGCGCGCTACGTAAATCCATCTGCAGGATGAACCAACTCATCATTAGTCTTCTTTCTCTCGGTATCATGCCATCTCATTTTTATTGATATGTCATCATACATAAAAAGATTCTGGAGTCTAGGGATCAATGGAAAGTGCCACATTACTTTCTGTTGAATGCGGGATGGTGTTCCATCATATTTTGACTTCCAGCGGGATGTGCCACATTTTATACAATCATTTCGTTCAGCGGTTTCCTCCCAGAATAAACTGCAATATTTCGGGCAAGCATGAATTTTGTTTCTTGAAAATCCTAGTTCCTCAACTAACTTGAATGACATATAGTGGTTTGAGGGAATATCTGCATCATCTGGAAGTAAATCCTTCAAGAGGGTAAGAATGTAATCGATTGCTGTATTAGAAATCCCATACACAGTTTTCCCATGAAATAATCGGATTAAAAATTCCAGCTTTTTCATTTTATCGCATTGTCGATATACTAGAGTCGTGGAAGCATCATTCAATTTTTTCACCCTATCAATATCATCATTTTCACTAGATGCATCAGCTGTCCTCATATCGAAGTCTTCTTGAGTCGAAATCCTTTCTTTTTCATGATGACGAATAAACGGAAATCGATCATCTAAAAAATTCTCCATTCCAGTCCTTTCATTTCGATCATCACCAATTTGAGATTTTGTTTTCTCCCCATTGTGATACCACACAAAGTAGTTTGCTTGAAACCCATTTTTGGTTATGTGGTAGCTGACTTCTTCACGGCTCAACCAAGGTCTACCAACACAATTGGAACATGGGCAGTGTATGCGACCACTATCTGAAGCATTGTGAAATGCAAAATCTATAAAGCTCTCCAAACTGTTTTGAAAATCGTCTGAGATCCGATCAGTTTCATACATCCAACTTCTGTCCATTCTATAAAAAGAATTTATATAAGTCATTTTGTCATAAACAATTAAATAGGCATTAACTTTAATAGAAAATACATTTAAGTAAACGATAAAGGAAGAAAATAATCAAGGTATCAACTACACATGTGAAAAAAACATACAAATGTGTTATTGAAAAAATATTAAACCAACAAGAACTTAATGTGTTATATCACATAACAGCATGCCTCATCCCATAACCATATTAGTAGGGTATCATGAACATGAATAACATCAACCTTCTGCCATCCTCCTACCCTACATGACCCCAACCACATGCCACATCTTATTATAGCCTTTTCACATCACACCTCACCAGAAAACACTAGGGAAATCATAGTACATCTCACCTGAAGACACATGGACAATCACATTGCATCTTGCCTAAAAACACATGGTCAATCACTTTTGAAGGAAGAGAAGGGAAGACATGGTAGCTATCCAAACATATAACCATCATCCTAGATATTAGAAAAAATACCCATAACTCAAAACCTCTGATCGTTGGTAAGTTTATCCAACTCTGGTTGGGAATGTGTAGAAATAACATAAAAATACATGATATATAGATAGCACAAAATACTCAACCTATGGGTTCACATTAACTACATAATCACACACTTCACTACTACCATAAAACACATAAACCACACCACCACCACACAAGACGCATAGAATTTCTCACATTCATTTATAAGCCACTTCATTCACACTTACATTGTCCATTCATTTAATGTTAAATTAATTAAATCCATTTACCACACATCATACACCACAACTTCATCACACAACACCTCCACACGATACAACACCACCAAACATCATCACTATCATACAACTTCACATGTCACCTCCATGCCCACTAACCATCACATTACAACCCCACATATCACAAAGTCCAACTGGTCACCTCAATCCCCATAAAACACCCTACAACATACAATGAAACAGAACAAAAAACCTCTCATAGAGGCAACATACCCCAACTTCCACAATGTATTTATTCAAGGTCTTTTATTACATTACCCCTTTATTTATCATGGGCATTATAACACAACTGATATTCCAGGGGAAACTAATTAATTAACAACATATTCATTCATTTCCCTGTTTTTCATGGTGAAATCACATCAAAATCCTAACTTAAAACAAAAATATTAGATCAATAACAATAAAAACAAGGTACCATATATGTATAAATAATAAAATACCTGATTTGAGATGATTCAGCTGGGTTTTCACCTATTCGGATGGGGAGTTCAAGATTAACAGAGAGTTGGAGCTCGATTGATAAATTAAAACTCAAATATGAGATCAATAACAATAAAAATAAGATAGTATATGTGTATAAAGGAAAAAATACCTGATTTCAGATGAGTTTTCACCTGTTCCTATGTTTGGATGGAGGGAGTTCGCGAGAGGAGGGAGAGTAGGCCCGCTGGATAAGAAATTTAGGGTTCTGTCCGAATGGGGGGAGAGCAGGCCCACGCTTGTATTTGGGGGAATTCTTTCCCAACGGTTTTTAAAAACCGTTGGGAAAGGACCCTTTTCTCAATGGTTCAGGGGAACCGTTGGAAAAGGGATTCTCTAGGGAGACTTTTCCCAACGGTTCACTAGAACCATTGGCTAAAGTGTCTCCAAGACACCCCTTTACCAACGGTTTGGGGAAACCGTTGGCAAAGGGGTGGCCTTTCCCAACGGTTTCACTAAACCGTTGGGAAATCCTTCCCTGGACATTCCTTTGCCAACGGTTCTGTATAACCGTTGGTAAATATGTCCTAATCCCATCAACCCCAACGGTTTATGCCAACCGTTGGTAAACACCCGTTGGGAAAAATCCTATTTCCAGTAGTGTTTGGTTATAAGTTCAATGTTTTAGATACCCCATTTTAGGTTTTATGTGATGGGATTTTATTTTAGGAATAATGGTTGAATTATATTTTGAAAGTATATATGATTTTAATGTGGATTTATGGTTATTCAAGTTATTTATGAAAATTATTATAATATCTTTGAGATAATATGATTGGGTTGTTTTCATTTTTTGGTATGAGACTTTAAGAGTGATTTATGTTATTTGGTGATAAATTTTAAAATTATATTATAATAATTTGTGATAAAATACTTCTAATCTTTGGGTTTAAATATTAGTCTATAAAATTTTGAAGAATATTAAGGTTATTTATTTATCAATTGATCTATTTTGAACTTTGGGTGTTATTGTTGAGTATTTAAAGATTAATATTGTATTTCTTCATTTGATGGTTTATTCATTTTTTGGAATTATATTACCTTGAACTACCCTTTTTGGTTTTCATTTATGAGTAAATATAGGAGGAATAGATTTTTATATTTTTTTGAATTATGTGATCCACTATAACTTTATTTTAGTGCTTTAAGAATTTACAAAAATTCATCTTGAATATTCATCATTTGGAGTAAGAGATGAGATTATGGAATAAATTTATTAAATGATTATGTTCTTATTATAGATGATAAGGAATTCTTCAACTCTTATAAAAGGATATTGAAATCAAAATATTATCCTATTAACTTTATTTTTGACGAATCGATAGTCTTTTTTCACACCTCTTTGGTTTATGGTTTTGTGGTTGTTTACTTTATCATGATCATTAAATTTATTGTGATTAATGATCTCGATCAGTATCCATCATTATTTTGAAAATACGCTTTTATTTCATGTCCATTTTTACAATTCTAAAAAATTATCTCATATTTTGAAAACTAGTAATGTGTTATTCTATATGACCTTCATATTTTCGTTTTTGTACTTTCAAGAGGATGTTTTATTAACCCTTTTTATGACATGAGATTTCAAGATAGTTATTTTCAAATTTTAAAGATTTTATTACTGGGATAAAGTTAAAATTTAAAGGATACAATTTATTGGGGGTGGATAATGTATCAGATTGAAATTTTAAAAAATAAATCTATGTTCATTGAGGTATACGACACGAAACGCTGATCTTGAAAGAACCAATAAATATTATAATTTAAATTGGACAATTATAACATAATTATTAAATTGGTGAGTGTGAATAAGATTAAATAATTTATTAATTATATATAAAGTTCTTAATAAATTTATATTTAGTGATAAATTCTTAGTAAATAATCACTCAAATTTTAGTAGTCATTTTATTCTTCAAAAATACGTTTTCTTCAAAAATGGGTTTTATTTGTTTTTTTGAGAATATATTATTATTAATTTATAGTAATTTTATAATAATAATTTTAAATAAAGTATAAAATTTAAGAATATAGAATTTCAAAATTATCCTAATATGAACGTTTTCGATTTTGTTTATGAAAATATTGATTTTTCTATGAAAAATTACCGATTATTCAAATATTGTCATTTATTTTCATAAAATAAATTAATTTTAAAGTACCATTATTTTTTGGATTTTATATTAAAGTTAAATATGGACCATTTTATTTGTAATAATTTAAATAATTTCATTTGAATCATAAATTTTTATAATTTTTGTATAAGTTTATTTGTTTTCTTAAAAATGTAGTTCTTTGAAAACTGTTTTTAAGTGCATAAAGTTTATCCATTTTAATTAATTAAAATAACCCCTAATATGGAAATATTTAAATTAAATTAAAATATTATATATCTATTTATATGAATTTAAAATCATGTAATTTTTATTGATATTCATAGAGGTAATATAAGATTATCTATTACTTTAAAATTTCATTTTTCTGAAAAACTACTTTTCATTGCGCATTGTGAGAATATTATTAAAAGAATTTATTAGAATTATAGATATTGAATTTGGTAAAAATAAATTAAAATTTATAACTATCATTATTAATATTATTTAATAAGTCCAACTTAAATCTTGGTTATAATGAATAATAAAAATAGTAAAAATTCATCACCACAACAAAATGGTAAATGAGGTTAGCTTAGGTTAAAACTAAGTGATAAGGCCACATTTTCATCTTCAATTTTTTTGTATGAAGGTAATTTGAACATTATCACCTTATTATTGATATTTATTTATTAAATTTCCATGAAAGTGACCTATAAAGTATTTTAATTAAATAAAAAAACAAAATGTCACTCTCTTACTTTTAAAAATATATTTTATGTTCGCATTTGTTCCAAAGAAAGTTGTGAATGAATATTAATGGTTATTTTGATAATAATAGAATTAATTTAATTGTGTTAATTTATTTATACATTTTATTAATTATATAATTACCTTAAATTCTTATGCAACACGAACAAAATATTTATTCAATTAATAGAAAAATAAAATAAATGATTTTATAAATATTAAAATTAATATAAATTGAATGAATTATTATGGTCCTTGAATTTTTTCAATAAATATAACATGATAAATAGTTTTTTAAAAGATATATTCTAATTAAATCTTTTTCTTGTTGTTTTTAAAGTCAAATTAAATGAATAGCATTAAAAATGATGTTAGTGTTCTTTTATAATAAATAATATTTTATTAAATGATTTAAATTCATAAAAATAATATATTTATCTAAATTATTTTTATGTGTTTAAAAATATAAACTATAGTCCATTTATGTGACAATTATCCTTTTATAGTAATTATATTGACCTCAAAAGAGTAAAAACTTTTTTACTACAATAATCATTAAAAAGGGTTAACACAGGTTAAAACAAAAAATATAAAGGTGAAAACATCATCTAAACATGTCCAATTGTTATTGGATGTAATAATTTAAACTAAAAATCATATTATATTAAAATATTATCCATTTTTATGCATTTTAATATAAAAATTAATTTATATTAATTTAATACTTTAATAATATTGCAAGAGTGACCCTCCCTTTACTTGTAAACGAGGAACTCTTCTACTATTTATTGACACTTAAAAATCCTTTTGGTTTAGAAAAACCCTAAAAAAATAAATTTATCACATCCTTACAAATTTTTTAGTGGCTTTTTTTCATAAAACCATCCTAGTAAATATTTTGGTGTAAACCCTAAGAGGTTGTCCAAAGAAGATGTATAGTTCTTAATCAAGCATTTTCATTTTATTTCTTATTGTAACTCATTCAAACCTTATTTAAACATGATGGAATAATATCTATAGTATCTTACATATAATTATATATTCTTAAAATTATTTAATTACCTATATCCATTTCCTCTTTCGTCAAATGAGAAATGAAATCATCGTCCGTGTGTATGATAGACTACCACCCCACAAACCGATGTAGTCCGTTTTCCATCACGCGATCTTATATATGGTTTTAATGATGGATTTAATATATATATATATATTATATTAATGAAATATCTATCACTATTAAAATATAATATACCATTTACTCTCTTATATTTCCATTTAATGAAAAATGTTAACATCGTTTGTGCGTACATGTGGACTACAACCATCATGAAGTAATGAGATTAAATTTTCATTACCACATCACATGTACAAAATATATAAGTATATTTAAATAAATAACATGATATTTAACTTATTATTATCATTATTTAAATATAAAAAAAATACATACCTTATTTCTATAATGAACATTTAAAAATGAAAATGTTAGTTATACATACGTACGACCTACCATCTCTATGATTGCAACACATTTCATTTTTCATTACCATATTTTATGAATAGTTTTAAAAGTATAATTTATGTATAAAAAATATAATTATTTCATGATTATTATTCTATAGATGATTTAATAATTACCTATTTGACAATATTCTGCCTACCGAAGTCATTTTGGACATATGATTCGAATATCATCAAAACATCTGATGTGAACTTAGTTAATTAATAAATTTCACATAACATGATGATATATAAAATAAATGGAATAATAAACTTGAAAAATGTTATTAATCAATAAAATAATAAAGAAATTTTTATTATTTAAGAACATAATTAACACAACTGACAATTCTGGCACAAGTAAGATATTTCTTTAAAAATAAAATCCATTTTTTAAATTTTCCCTTCCAATTATTATTATTCCATGTAACACCCCAATCTTCCATGATACATGTACATTTTAAATAATTCAATAGCGTGTGATGTACAAAAAACTGAATAGTATTAACTACATTTTTAATTTTATATATCCCATATAATTTTAACATTAATCTTTTGTGTTTCTTAAACATAATATAAGAAAAAATTCAATTTTTCAGATAAAAGAAGTATTAAAAAAAATGCAGTTTTTTCGCCTTTTAATGGAGAACCCTTTTTAAATCCTATATTTGGAACTTTTATATATTAAATTTTATGAAATTGAATTCTTCTTTATAAGTGATAAATAAAAATTTAGTTTGGATATTTTTTTGGTACTCTTCTGAAAATTTTCATATTTTGATGAATAATGACAAAATACTAAATTTTAATTGAAAACAACTTTTTAAATCAAAATAATTTATAGTGTTAAGTTATAAATTTTAGTGATTTTGAAGTATAATTAGATTATATTTTTATAATTTAAAATAATTTATTTCATTGAAAGTAATTTCACATTTAAATTTAACATAAACGCCTGTCAATCTTTTGATGGTTTTTACTTCTTAAAAACTCGCTTTTTAGTTTTGACAATGAGATTCAATTTTAAATAAATTTATACCAACTCTATGTTTTGAATTGGAAAAAATGGATTCCATATTTGGAATCAAAATTTTAAATTTTTTTAAATAGGTACCTTTTATTTTTTGACATTATGAATAGTAACTTCAGAAATTATTTTTATTTACTATGGTTAAAGGGTAAATAAGGTAAATAAGGGGAAAAATAATATTATAATAATATTAAACTACCATAAAAAATTTCCAAATCCTATTGTATGAGATATGTCCTAACATGAGCATCCTTATAATTATTTTAAATCCCCATGAGACCAATTGGGTGTGATAATGTCATGTTATAATAATTAATTTAAAGTAAATATAATTATAACATAAACATACATCTCTTACTAAATAAATCTTAATATAGGGTTATATAAATGATATATATGTATATAAATATTAATTATAAATATAAAAATATTTCCTATATATTGGTATTTTTATTTATAATTTTTAGACATAAGATAAATACATTTATTTTTGACACAGTGATGATAGAGTTATTACCTTATTAATGAATTATTCAAATAAATGAATTTTTAAATATTAAAATAAATTTAATTTGAAAATTTTGATACCATAAATGAATTTTATGGATGAAATTGACATGTGAAGGATGCGTTAATGCCTTTTTTTAATAAATCAAGTTTTTACGACTTTAGAAAAAATGAATTACTAAATATTGTCAAAATTGACATAAATAAGTTTTTAAAACAAGTACTATTTTATTAAATGATATAAAAATACTAACAATATAAAGTTCAGCCAAATAACTTTGATAGTGATAAAAATTTCATAAATTATCCACTTTATTTTCTCTTTGCATTTTATATTAAATATATTAACCATGTAGTATAAAAATACAAGAGGACATAGTAAGAGTTAACTTATTTTACAAAGGGTTAAATCTTAAAGATAAGGTTAATTTTATAACCAGAACATGTATAAAACCTATTTGTTGAGAGGGTTTAGAACCATACTAATCTTATACTCTAAATAAATCACTTTTTAGCTATTAGAAACCGAAAATATTTTTATAATAAATTAATATTTGAAGATTGTTCCTAAGGTGCCCCTCACCTCTCTTATAAAAGGGAACCTCCCTTAATATTTAACTCACACCTATAAAGCCTTTTTGTTCGGTAAAAACATGCCCATTTCTCCTCAAAACCTCCCTCACTTAATCCTAGATTAATAAATTTGGGAATATATCTATCCTAAGGATCCATTTTATTCAAATCAAAAGGAAACCCCTGAAGAAGAGGTAATCATTTTGTCCCTTCTTTCAAAGTTCTTTTCTTCTTATACTTATTCTTTCTATATTGCTTTCATACCAAAGTAATAAATCCAATATCATAAATCTAATGAGATTTTAATATAATCATGGGAAAATTATATTCATCTTTTTATCCATCCTATAAATAATAATATCACTATGCATGCGCACGTATGACTTACTGTCTCCACACCGTGGTATAATTAGTTATTCCACATTACTTTATTTGGATGGGTATAATGATGAGTATAATAGAAATAAATAATGATTATTATATGATTATTATTATTTATAATTAATATATCACCCATTCACAAAAAATTTAATCATTAAAATAATGATATCATCGCTCGTGCGTACGTTCGACCTACCATATCCATGACGCGATGATATTCATTCTCCACTTTAACCATCCAAGAATGATTATAAAAAAATATATTATTAATAATTATAAAAGATATTACATAATAATTATAACTTAATTATATATATATATGTATGTATGTATGTAAATATATGTCATTTACTTCTATTTAATATGATAAGAAAACAGAAACAACATTCACTCGTTCATATGACCTACTGTCTCCATGAACGGTGTATTAAATTTTACACATATTTATATTATATATATTTATATTATGAATATATATGATATATAAATTATATTATACATTCTTTAATTAAGTAAATCACGGTCTAAGTAATGTGATCAAGAATAATAAGTCAAAACACGAACAATAAACAAAGCGATATTACCCCAAAATGTTTCATTAACTTGGAATTGTTAATAAATGGGTAATATAAAGTCATAAAATAATCATAAATGATATCATAAATATTATTATTATTTTGATATAAGTTAATAATATGTTTAAAAACATTATACAGGTGTTTCAGACACGTACAGAGAGTATCAGATCTAAGGTAAGGGTTAATTCCTCAAATTCATTATTATCTGAGATTTTTTATGTGTAAGTATTTATTGGGAAATATGTGTCATCCATTTCCATATTTCATAATTTTTTTCTAAAGGAATATTTTAAGGCTTTATTTAAGGGAATATTTAACTAGATCATAATTTTAAACATTTTAAAGATATATTTTGCTAAATATAATTAATTAATATCCATGTTTTCAAAATGATTTTAAGGATTTATCTATATGGACATGATTGTTTTAAAATGATAATTACTTTAAAAGGTTTCAAAGTGTTATGGGAAAATTTGATTCATAAATCTATTTTAAATGAATTCCTTTCTAAATTTTGTGAGTTTTAAATAATTTCATGAAAAGAGATATTTCTCTCAAAGAGTTTTACTGATCATTTTCAACTATGTCAACATACTTTACTGGATATTATTTTTGAATAAGGTTGATTTATTATAATACAATATTCCATATTGTATTGAATGAGTTATGATTTTTTTGACTATAGATGTTCTATTTTTATAACATTCATGGTTTATGGTAAAATTATCGACATTTCGTATGATAGTTTTAATATAAATGTTTATGTTATGTTTCGATATTTTGATATGAAGAATGTATTGGATTTAGTATGTGACAGGCGGGGTCCTCGATAAACCCTAAATGCATAGATATGTCTCATGTGACAAACAAGTGTCTTGGCATAAGGCCTTGACAGAATATTTGTGAATGGTCTTGGCACAAGGCCTTGAAGTAATAGTTATTATGTTTGACATTATGAATTTCCTTGTTATGAAATTAGTTATTACATGTGATTATTCAACTAGTAAAATATCCATGTTCATGTTTATATGGTGATTTTTGATTTATTTTTTCCATATTATGTTCAAGTTTATGTTTAAAAGGTTGTTGTTTTTATTATTCATCCTGCCTTAAAAGTTTATAGCTTCCGCTGAATTATTTACCCTTACTAAGCATCTAAGATCACCCCATTATTTTGTTTTATTTTCTAGGGATTCTAAGAAGTGTATTATGATTGATATATATGGTTAAACTATAGGAATAATAAAATTATAAAAGGATTATTTATGATTTTATTTATGTTAGAAAGTGTAATGTAACATTCATGTATGTAATTTATTTTCCAAGACTGCTAAAATGATCGGTCCTTAGGTAATTGATTCCTTGTAATCATGCCAATGTATTAAAATAATGCATCAACTCTAGGCTTCTTGGGTGAGGGTGTTAAATTCTATATCCATGTTCTTATAAATGTTTCAAGAAAAAATTAGTTATGATTAAATGGATTCTAAAGAATTTTTTTCACAATATTTGACTTTCTTTGTAATGTTTTTAAAAAGTGACATTTTTAAGGTCTTATGTAAGGGACATTTTATATTCAAAAACTCATTTTAAAGGTTTTAAAGATTTATTTTATAAATATTTCTTTTCCATTCTCATATTCTTAAATTAATTTTATTAATCCATTTATCTGAACAAAAATGACTTATAAAGAAAATTTTATGTCACTTTTTACTCTCTTTAAATGGGATTTTAAAGGAATATTTTAAATATTTCATATAGAATTTTTTGAATTTCTTTACAAAATAAAAAAGTAATGTTATATTTTAATGTATAAAATGTCAATGGATTTTCCCACCACTAAAACCATTATTTTATATTTGGATTTCTTTATAAAATATTTTGTTTTCTTTAAATAAAAACCCTCTTTCCCTTTGTTATATGTATTTTAAAAAATGGTTTTAAATGGAATGAATATTTTGATATTTAGAAATGTTTTGATTATGGTTGTAAGGTATCTCTCTAAACCACCCTTTTCACTAGGTTATGACAATTCTATCTCTAAATAAAATTTACCTCCCTTTAATGTTATAGGATTATTTTAAATTTTGTATATTTTTCTCTCACATGTATAACTTTCTTATTATCCCTTACTTTTATGGGGTAATACATGCCTTGTGGTTATTTATCAAAATAATTATTTATGAAATCTCTTTTGATTATGATATGAGGTAAGATTATGCAACCCATTATATTTCCATGGGTAATTATTTTGTTTATGCCTTATATTTTATTTTCTTATTATGTCACATATAATCAGGAACATTTTATAAGAGGTGAACCCAGATAACACTCCAATTCATTGGGTTGGAAATTTGTATCATGAGATATTATCTATGGGAATAAGGAGTAAACCTAATACACTATGGGACTCTATCAAACATGTGATGTTGTCGTGCTAGTTATCCTTGAATTATTCTCTTGTCATGTTTTGTGTTTCCACCACATTTACTATGTTTTCATGATCTTATAATACAATGTTCTTTATGTTATTATCCTATGTGATTAATAATGAGCTTATGTTTAAAGGAAAGTATATTCCAATTCATAAGGGTAAAATTTATAACTTTTTTTGATTTTTTTATAACATTTTCATGACTAGAAAGTAACCTTTATAAGTTTTATTTTTTTCCTTTAATATTTATTATCAAATATTTTATGAAAATATTTGGAAAGAAAATTTGAATTTTTAGGTAATAAATTTTTTGTTTTGAGCTCAAAGTTAAATTTTAAAAAATAAATAATATTGTATAAGAACTTATGAACTAATTGGTTTATTTATTTCTTTTTATTTTTCCTTAAAAAATATTTTTTTACTCAAAACATGTTTTAAAATATTTTTCATAGGGTTTTAAGGATGAGCAGGGAAAATTATGAGGTCACGATGAAAATTGTGAAGGTATGTCTTTGAAAGAAAAATTGTTATATCATAATTTGTTTTTTGGAAAAAATGTATACTAAGTGGATGTGTCCACTTTGTAATTAGATATTTATTTATATAATGGTAATGGAATAATTATCTAAAACTATAAACCGTAAATATAATCAATTTTTAGAAAATGAATTATTCTCTTAAAACTCAAGAGTATTTATTATTTAAGGTTGGGTGCTCATAGGTATATTGGAATTTTTGTCACTAGTGCATGGTAAAAGATAGACTTTTATTCCTCTAGCTTCTTACACCCTTACTAGGAAAGAGAGATATCAGTTTTACTACTTTTTAATGATGAAAGGGATCCAAAGGGTTATTCATAAAATATCAAGAATATCACGTCAATGGATGATTTAATGTTAAAGGGGCTGGAATCACATAGACGTCATATTTTGATGCAAGATCTAATACCTATATCTTTACATTTCATTTTTCCTAAAAATGAACATCATACAATAACAAATATTTGTTTATTTTTCAATGCTATATGTAGTAAAGTTATAAACCTAAAAAAATTTCCATCTATGGAAAAATAAATTGCTTTCATATTATGTGAATTATAGATATTATTCCTACAATCATTATTTGATATAATGGTTTACTTGGTTAGTGATATACAACTATTTGGTCTTATACATAACATATGAATATACCCCATTGAACGGTATATAAATATTTTCAAAGGCTATTTCAGAAATTGAATTTGACCAAAAGGTTGTATTGTAAAGCGATATATTTTTAAAGAATCTATTGAATTTAGTACCACCTACTCGTACGATGTTGAAAACATTATTCTAAAAAAATATCATCATATTGGGTGACTTTTTTATGAAAGAATCTCTATAATATATTTTATTTCAATTACCATTACAGAGTGGGAGAAAGATTACATTTATGTTTTATATAATGGTTTATAGATTTCTCTATATGTTGAAACCCAAAAAGAAATTCTTTGGAATTTGAATCCATTAAGGGATGAAATATGGATATCAAATAAAAATAATAAACAATTTAGAGGATGGTTTTGAGACTATATTTTAAAGGAGTTAACTGAAAATATGAATTCAATTTTCAAATGACTTTGATGGATATCCAGAGGACTAAGGGTGCATGTATTTTTTTTAATAATGGTTATGTAATTGATGGTTATACATTAAATACAAAGAAACATGATGAATGTAATACGATAAAAAATAGTAGAGTTACCCTTGTGGATAAATCAATGCATGTATATGGTACAAAGGAAATAAATCCAATTTATTTGAATATTTCACACTTTTTCATCATAAAATAAATATGGGTAATGGATTATAAAACATTCTATGTGCTAATTTTTCAATGAAAGTAGGTTGATAATAGGAGTGAAATTAAAATTTATGAATTAGGATTTGTAAAAGTGGATTTTAGTAAAAAAGGGTACAATGATGAACCATTCATAATGGAATCATAAGAAGTATAAGTATTTTGTGTCCTAGATCCTACAAATAGAAAGTGGTCAATTATTCATTTATCAACCAAAACAACTACAAGGTCAGATGTCAATTCAATTTAGGATTACCCTTTCATTGGGAGGTCACACTAATTTTATGGTGGTCCCAATATAGACTGGGTCTTGTATGTCAAAGGAGTCCATAATGAGGGGATTTGGATACTCGATAGAGGGTTCAAATCTCTTAAACCTTTAAAGAAAAAAAGAGAGTTCAATAATTAGGTTATATTATTTGTAATATACATTACCTTACCTAATAGTATTATTTGTTCACTACTAAATTTACCTATTTTGAATTAAATTTTCAACAACTTATGTAGATAATAGATTCTATACATGATGATTCTCCCAATCTATAGGAACAACTAATTTCTTAACACACTGATGCTTCCAAATCATAGGAACAACATGTTTATCCACATATCTATGCAACCAATCTTTTGGAACAACATATTGAAAATGTTGAAACTGAGGAAATAGTAGAAGTAATATAACCTATATAAAAAATAGGAGTATCATAGTGAGAGAATTTTATTTTTTTATTAAAATGAGAAGTAGATGCATCAAATTCGAGGTTGGATAAAATGCACACGACCAACCTATTAACCCCCAAAATGTCCATTTTCATTAGTTATATTGGGATCACCACTTGAATGTACATGCCGATTGATATAAAACCATGAAAAAATGTTAAGACCATGATTAAGGTACTAATTTGAGAATATATTAGAGTAACATTATGATATAATTTCTTTATTTTACTAAAATATAAAATAATGAAACAATGTTTTAATCTTAATTATGACTTACAGAGTTCATTTATAATAGATGCTATTGAATTAAATTTTTATTAATGGTTATTGGAAAGGTTTATAGAGGAATTTGGATAATTCTTATGAAGAATCATCTCAAGGATGCTAAATATAACGTAAAACTATACCCACCATAGATGTATGTACACATCATAAACCAAGAAACGTGGAATGAATTTATTAGTCATTGTAAGGAGGCATACTTTCAGGTACATTGTGATTGATAATAATTTTCTTAAAAATAGATATATTAATTAGTTTGAATAAGATTTTTTATTTTATAAAATATTAAACAAGTTCTAGAAATAATAAGCATGCATAAAAACCAATGTACCCCTACCATAAAGTAAGGATAGGGTGCACTTATCTTGAAAAAATGGTATGTATTTTAATTATACAATATTTATTTTATGTAGAATGCAAAAAAATAATTATATTGCTTTGTTTATATTTATATTGGTGAATCAAAATCAAAATCCACTTCTATCCAAAATCATGTGCTATAGAAGGAGACTTGTGTAAATAAAGTCAGAATAATAATAGATGAAAACACCCAATGTATGGGAAGCATGTGTATGTATGACATAATAAAATTCTGTTATGATTTAAATCAGTATTTCATATCAATGAATACTTATTTTACAATTTTTCTTCTAGTTTATACACAAGAATATTTATGATCTATACACAATGAATGACTACTTTCAGTGGCCTTGAAGTTTCCAGAGCAATATGGTCACGTCAGAGGTGCGGGTTTTAGTGTGTGGCCCTAAATATATTTTGAGAAAAGAAATACACAAGGGGATAAATATAGAAAAATGGAGGAGATGTATACATGAATAACTATTCTATTAGAAAAAATGTAATTGAAATTTTGAGTTGTTAAAGAATGTTATAGGAAGAAATCAAAGAGAAGAAATAACATAACAACAACCATTCACTACTAAAACTTGGCCTTTTATCAGCGCTAAAAACCAACATTAATAGAACTATAAAAGCACTTTTAATACCAGCATAGATAAAGGGGGGTCCCCTTTATCAGCTCTCCGAAAAGCACTGATAAAGGAGACCCCCCTTTATCTATGCCCGCATAAACTGTGCTTTTATAGTGATGATAAAGGGGTTCCTTTATCAGTGCTATCTTGAGAACAGATAATAGGTTCCTTTATCAGCGCTCAAAAAAGCGCTGATAAAGGCACCTTCCCCAACACTTGCACAACTAGCACCTGTACACCTACACACCTGCACAAAATAGCACCTAAACACGAACCAAGAACTGAAAGATGACAAAGAAAACACAATATTTTTACAAACAACGCTATATACATTTACTTAACATCATGAATACAAAAAAACACACTGCTATATACATTTCAAACAATGTTTTACATGGTTAAACTTACAATTATCCAACAACAGTTATAAACATTAATGTTTTATCCTTTGGAATCTATGATCCTCTCTCAAAAATTTTCATCCATGGTATTTGTTGCCGAACAAAGCATCCGAACTCAAGGAAAAAAATTCACCTATATAAGAAAACAAATATTATGTTAGTAATACAATAATGAAATAAATTAAAACATTAATATTAAAGAATACATTAATATGGAAATGTGAAACTAAAATATGGAAAGACAAACTCAAATGTTTTCATTCTGATAACAATGAAAGGGAATAATGTAAAATCAAAATGTTTTTGGATGATTTATATCATTTATAAATACTGATTATTTATCTAATGAAAAGCTTTACCGGTCACACCATGCATCGGATTGAGGTGCAGTTGATTCATACACGTCACAAATGACTCATGGATTGTTTACCTAAAGTATCAAAATAATCCGAACATGTTTTCTTGGTTTTACGTATGTCACTTGTGGTGTTTTCTAAAGTAAATGTCAATTTTAAAATGATATCAGACACTTTAAGCCATACCGGTCAAACCGTGCATCGGATTGAGGTGCAGTTGATTTGTACATGTCAAAAATGACTCATGGATCATTTTCCGAAAGTATAAAAACAATACGAACGCGTTTACTCAGTTTACCGTATGTCACTTGTGTTGTTTTCTAAAGTTAATGTAATTTTGAAACTGATATTAGACACTTCTAGCGATACTGGTCACACCATGCGTCGGATTAAGGTACTTTTGATTTGTACATGTCAAAAATGACTCATAGATAATTGTACTAAAGTATCAAAACAATCTGAACGCGTTTTCTCGGTTTTCCGTATGTCACTTGTGTTGTTTTCTAAAGTTAATGTCAATTTGAAACTGATATCAGACACTTTTAGCCATAACGATCACACCGTGCATTGGATTGAGGTGAGGTTGATTAGTAAATGTCAAAAATGACTCAATTATCGTTTTCCTAAAGCATCAAAATAATCTAAATACGTTTTCTCAGTTTTTCGTATGTCACTTGTGTTATTTTCCAAAATTAATGTCAATTTCAAACTGATATCAGATACTTTTAACCATACCGGTCACACCATGAAACAGATTGAGGTGAATTTGATTCTTACATGTCACAAATGACTTATGGATCGTTTTCCTAAACTATCAAAGCAATCCAAAAACTTTTTCTTGGTTTGTCGTATGTCACTTGTGTTGTTTTTTAAAGTTAATATTAATTTAAAACTGATATCAGATACTTTTAGCCATACCGGTCACAACGTGTGTCAGATTGAGATGTGTTTGATTTTTATACATCAAAAATGACTCATGTATCGTTTTCCTAAAGTATCAAAACAATCCGAATGCGTTTTCTTAGTTTTCTGTATGTCACTTGTGTTGTTTTCTAAAGTTAATGTCAATTAAAAATTTATATCAGACACTTTTAGCCATACCAGTCACACAGTGCATTGAATTGAGGTGAGGTCGATTCTTAAACGTCAAAAATGACTCATGGATCATTTTCCTAAAGTATCAAAACAATCTGAATGTGTTTGCTCGATTTTATGTATGTCACTTGTGTTGTTTTCTAAAGTTAATGTCAATTTCAAACTGATATCAGACACTTTTAGCCATAACAGTCACACTGTGTGTCGGACTGAGGTGTGGTTAATTCTTACATGTCACAAATTACTCATCGATCAATTTCCTAAAGTATCAAAATAATCCGAACGCGTTTACTTGGTTTTCCGTATGTCACTTGTGTTTTTTCTAAAATTAATGTCAATTTCAAACTGATATCAGACACTTTTAGCCATACCGGTCACACCGTGCCTCGGATTGAGGTGTGGTTGATTTATACATGTCACAAATTACTCATGGATCTTATTCCTAAAGTATCAAAACAATCTGAACGTGTTTTCTAGGTTTTCTGTATGTCACTTGTGTTGTTTTCTAAAGTTAATGTCAATTTGAAACTGATATCAGACACTTTTAGCCATACCGGTGACAATGTGTGTCAGATTGAGGTGTGATTGATTTTTACACGTCAAAAATTACTCATGGATTTTTTTAATGAAGTATTAAAGCATTACGAACACTTTTTCTCAGTTTGTCGTAGGCCACTTGTGTTGTTTTCTAAAGTTAATGTCAATTTGAAACTGATATCAGACACTTCTAGCCATATCGGTCACATTGTGAGTCGGATTGAGGTGAGGTTGATTCTTACACATCATAAATGACTCATGGATAATTTTACTAAAGTATCAACACAATCCGAACGCGTTTTCTCAGTTTTCCGTATGTCATTTGTGTTGTTTTCTAAAGTTAATGTCAATTTGAAACTGATATCAGACACTTTTAGCAATACCAGTCACACCGTGCATCGGATTTAGGTACAGTGGATTCATAAACATCAAAAATTACTAATGGATAGTTGTCCTAAATCATCAAAACAATCCAAATGCGTTTTCTCGGTTTTACATATGTCACTTGTGTTGTTATCTAAAGTTAATGTAAATTTCAAACTAATATCTGACACTTCTAGCCATACCGGTTACACCGTGCCTCGGATTGAGGTTTAGTCAATTCTTACACGTCACAAATGACTCATGTATTGTTGTACTAAAGTATCAAAACAATCCAAATGTGTTTGCTCAGTTTTCCGTATGTCACTTGTGTTGTTTTCTAAAGTTAATGCCAATTTCAAACTGATATCAGACACTTTTAGCCATACCAGTCACACCGTGCATTGGATTGAGGTGGGTTCGATTCTTACACGTCAAAAATGACTCAGGAATCATTTTACTAAAGTATCAAAACAATTCGAATGCATTTGATCAGTTTTCCATATGTCACTTGGGTTGTTTTCTAAAGTTAATGTCAATTTCAATATGATATCAGATACTTTTATCCATATCGGTCACACCGTGCGTCGGATTGAGGTATGAATGATTCATACATGTCACAAATGACTCATGGATCGTTTTCCTATAGTATCAAAATAATATGAATGCGTTTGCTCAGTTTTCTGTATGTCACTTTTGTTGTTTTCTAATGTTACTGTCAATTTCAAACTAACATCAGACACTTTTATCTATAATGGTCACAACGTGCATCGGATTGAGGTGTGGTTGATTTTTACACATCAAAAATGACTCATGGATCATTTTACAAAATTGTCAAAACAATCCAAATGTGTTTTCTCATTTTGTCGTATGTCACTTGTGTTGTTTTCTAAAGTTAATGTCAATTTCAAAATGATATCAGACACTTTTAGCCATACCGGTTACACCGTGTGTCAGATTGAGGTACAATTGATTTTTACACATCAAAAATGACTCATGGATCATTTTACTAAAGTATCAAAACAATCCTAACGTTTTTACTTGGTTTTTTATATGTCACTTTTGTTGTTTTCTAAAGTTAATGTCAATTTGAAACTGATATCATACACTTTTAGCTATACCAGTCACACCGTGTGTCAGATTGAGGTGAGTTCAATTCATAAATGTCACAAATGACTCATGGATTGTTTTCCTAAAGTATAATAACAATCCAAATGCGTCTTCTCAATTTTCTGTATGTCACTTGTGCTGTTTTCTAAAGTTAATGTCAATTTCAAACTGATATCAGACACTTTTAGCCATACCGGTCACACCGTGTGTCGGATTGAAGTGCAGTTGATTCGTACACATCACAAATGACTCATGGATCATTTTACTAAAGTATAAAAACAATACGAAAACGTTTGATCAGTTTGACGTATGTCACTTGTGTTGTTTTCTAAAGTTAATGTCAATTTCAAACTGATATCACACACTTTTAGCCAAACCGGTCACACTGTGAGTCGGATTGAGGTGTGATCGATTCTTACAAATAAAAAATTACTCATGGATCATTTTACTAAATCATCAAAACAATCCGAACGCGTTTGATTGGTATTCCGTATGTCAGTAGTGTTGTTTTCTAAAGTTTATGTCAATTTGAAACTGACATCAGAGACTTTTAGCCATACCGGTCACACCATGCATCAGATTGAGGTGAGGTCAATTTTTATATGTCAAAAATGACTCATGGATCATTTTCTTAAAGTATCAAAACAATAAAAACGCATTTCCTCAGTTTTCTGTATGTCACTTGTGCTGTTTTCAAAAGTTAATGTCAATTTCAAACTGATATAAGACAGTTTTAGCCATACTGGTCACACCGTGCGTCAGATTAAGTTGCAGTTGATTCGTACACATCAAAAATTACTCATGTATCATTTTACTAAAGTATCAAAACAATCCAAATGCTTTTTCTAGGTATTCTATATGCCATTAGTGTTGTTTTCTAAAGATTATGTTAATTTGAAACTGATATCAGACACTTTTAGTCATACCGGTCACACCATGCATTGGATTGAGGTACAATTTATTATTACACATCAAAAATGACTCATGGATCATTTTAATAAAGTATAAAAAAAATCCAAACACGTTTTCTCTGTTTTCCTTATGTCACTTGTGTTGTTTTTTATAGTTTATGTCAATTTTAAACTAATATCAGACACTTTTATCCATAACAGTCACAAAATGTGTCAGATTGAGGTGTGTTCAATTCTCACACATCACAAATGACTCATGTATCGTTTTCCTAAAGTATCAAAACAATATAAATGTGTTTTCTCAGTTTTACGTATGTCACTTGTGTTATTTTCTAAAGTTAATGACAATTTCAAACTAATATCAAACACTTTTAGACATACTGGTCACACCGTGCGTTGGATTGAGGTGCGGTAGATTTTTACACGTCAAAAATGACTCATGGATCATTTTCCTAAAGTATCAAAACAATCCGAACACGTTTTCTAGGTTTGACGTATGTCACTTGTGTTGTTTTCTAAAGTTAATGTCAATTTCAAACTAATATCAGACACTTTTAGCCATACCGGTCACACCGTGCATTGGATTGAGGTGAGGTCAATTATTACACATCAAAAATGACTCATGGATCATCATCCTAAAGTATAAAAACAATCCAAATGCTTTTTCTCGGTTTGAAATAAGTCACTTGTGTTGTTTTCTAAAGTTAATGTCAATTTGAAACTGATATCAGACACTTTTATCCATACCGGTCACAACATGCGTCAGATTGAGGTGTGGGTTATTCTTACACATCACAAATGACTCATGGATCATTTTCATAAAGTATCAAAACAATCTGAATGCATTTTATTGGTATTCCGTTTGTCAGTAGTTAAAAGAGTCTCTCATTAAGTTATTCTTTACTTGAAACTAAAATAATTTCTAAAACCATTCTTCATAATATAAGGATATGAAACATAAGAAAGGGTGACCATAGATGCTCAATAAGTGTAAACAAGAGATATATCAATGATCATATAAATATAACATAAGTAGTAGGAATTCACCTTCATTGTCTTATTTGTTTACATTCTTCCATCAAGTATGATGCCCATTGGTTTCTAAACCCATCTATATCATCTTGTGAATAAGAGTTTTTGCGATAGTCATAGTATTACTTAAAAAATATAAATACACAAAGGATTAATAATTATTTTAAATGAACTATTAATTATTTTAAAAAATACCTCTTTAGGGATGCTAGTTTGTTCATGAAATATAATCTCTTTCATAAATTTACAAACATAATAACCACAGTCCTTTCTGTTTGTTTGTTTTAGACACTGTAGAAACATCAATAAAAATAAGTAATCTGTTTTGATATGTATTTGGATAGAGCAATATAATTACATGTACCCTGATACTTCTCTATTTGTAGATCTCATGCGTCTTGTCGTCCTTAGGCCCTGTATTCATTCCAACCTTTAGACGATATTCATACACCACCCTATCATAACAGAATAATCATTAAAATATAATATAAATTATATAACTAGATATTTAGTTCTAAAATGTTGGATCTAGTGTATTACAAATTGACAATCTCCATCATGTGTGGTCGGTTTGTTGGATATCCATGCAGTGAATCTAGAAAATAAATCATTGGGGTATCCAAATTGACTGCAATGAGCATCCAATGCTTCCTAAAAACACAAAAAGGAATAAGTAATGATATAAATGAAAATATAATTGATATGATTAAAATTTTGAGTTTTACCCCCGCAACGTTGGTATTAAAAAGAGCCTGTCATTCATAATTTTTCATTAAAACATTCAGAGCAGGTTTGACATTAATTCATCCTGAAAATCAGAATCTATTTATTTTTGTTGTGTAGAGATGGTTTGAGGAATAACGAGTCCAAATTTGTGTTCATGGGAAAATCCCTTCAATTTTTTTCATATATATGCCTGTGAAAAATAAGAAATGTATTTATCCATAATTATCATAGTATATCAGCTTCTGTAAAATCAAATCATGAAAACATACCTCATTTATACATTTATAACTATGGCGCCTAGCCAGTCATATGTGATGATTCAGCTACAACGTTAGCACTAACAAAATCTAATGTTTCCTCTCTGTATATATCTTTTTCAAAAACAATTATGTGATTATTAGAAAATTTCATTTTCATATCCACATGATATTGCAATGATATTAAATGTGGATATAGAACGTGTGAGGTGAAGGTGCTCTCAGTAGGTCGTTTTGATCGGTTGGTTGATCCTTTTGAGCCACTCTTTCATTTTAGCTCCTTTCTTTTGTCCTTCTATAATAACATTCATCGGTTTATCCCTTTTATAATTTAATGTTAAAGGTTTTTCTTGAAAAACTAATTAGAAAATACAACCTCCTGGTTAAAACGTTTTTTTACAAAATTTGACGGCCATGCAACGAATGTTCCAACAACTTTTTCCATCGTATAAATGTTATCATCGTCATTTGGAATGAGTAGCTCGGTGCTTGGATTATGATATATGTTAATCAACACTTTGATATGACCAGTTGGATGTGGTCTGGAGTGTAGCATGTCATTCTACATTTTGAACACCGTAGCCCTCGCTACATGGAAATGGGTGGGAGTTGACAGATATAAATCACAGTAATTTTCACCCTATAGAATATCATTACAAGAAAGGTATCAGTGTATATGTGATTCACATTTCACAAAAACAAATATTATAACACTGATTACCTCAGTTAAGTCAGGTTTTTGAGGGTAATGGCTCACCTCAAAACTGGTAAGGGGTGGGGCGGTATCTTCTTGCATGAGTTGTTCTTAAGTTTTTTCTTCTCTTCACCTCTCCCACATCAAAGTTTCTAGCAACTCTCCCTGACTTTGGAATTTTTATTCAAGGGTAGCTAGTCTATCTCTCATCATTTTCATTTCTTTAGTTTGTTCATCATCTTGTTTTTTTTCTAAAAATATGTCCGGGGTGTCACCCTAAAACCCACACCTCTGACGCGACCATACTATTCTGGCTGTTTCAAGGCCGCTAAAAGTTTTTCCGTATCTATTGCGGGTGTTGTTGATTCCTGTGACTATGTCAAATAGAAAATATGGGAAAATAAGTAATCATCATTATGTAATAGTGATTTAAAGAAAAAAAATTTATATTATATCATACTTACACATGTTTCCCACACTTTTTGTGTGTTTTCATCTACCAGTTTTCCCTCTTTATTAACACGAGCCTCCTTCCATAGCACATGGCATGGGATGGAAGTGGCTTGGTATTTTGATTTATCAATATGCATATAAATAGAGAAACATGGTTACAGTGTTGTTTTATGTCACATAAAAGTATTACAGTACATTTAAAATATGTACCAATTGTTTTTAAATTGAAGGGTACCCCAGCCTTGCTTTATGGTAGGGGTATGCTAGTTTTGCTGCTCGTTCTTTATTTTCAGCACTCAGTTGCTATTTCATAAATAAAAAACTGTCAATCAAAGTGATGAATACAAGAAACGTTAAATAATGTGTTACCAAACACAATGTACCTGAAAAGTTTGCTCCGCACGACGGTTGCAAAACTCATCCCACGCTCCTTGGGATATCAAGTGCGCATAAAGAGGAGGTGGGTGGGGCTTGATTTTCCCTTCAGCATCTTTCAAATGACATTTCGTTAAGATGGTGCGAAAGCCTCTATGAACCCTTCCTGCCAATATTAATACATATTATTTGTGCGAGACATCTACTATAAATGCACTCTACAAGAGATGATGAAGAGTTAGTCAATATTTCAGTATTTTATTTTATTTTATTTTAATAAATTAAATAAATGATATCGTAATGTTACCGTAATCTCTTCCCACATTAATGTTTTTAGCCCACTGACAACATGGTGCCATGACTCTACATCAATCGGCACGCGTTGCCGAGTGACGATTCCAATGTAGCTATTAAACATGGCTTTATTGGGGTTTTCATGCTGGCCTCTCTTATTCCATCCCACATCATATTTGATGCCCTTTTCTTTTGCCTTAAGGATTTTAGCTAAAACTGTCAACCAACAACACGCATGTTTTTTTGTGTCTCCTGGGTTTCATTTCCTACCATTTCCTTGGTTTCTGCATCATCATTATGTTCCTCCGAAGCACTAGAATCAGCACTGGGACCAGCAACAACTGGTTGAGAAAACTGTTGTAGCTTAGCAGTGGGACCAGTAGGAACAGGTTGAGAAACCTGTTGTACATCAGCAGTGGGACCAACTATAACAGGTTGAGAGATCTGTTGTACCTCAGCAGTGGGACCAGCTGCAACAGGTTGAAAAACCTATTGTGTCTTGGGATTGGGCGCATCAGCAGGTGTAGAAATCATTATCTACAGAATTGGTTTAACATTTAATTTAGATCACATAAAATCAGCATCGAACAGATAATAACATAATGTAACACAATCTATATTATAATAAAAAAATAACATGATTATTAAACTCTCTTTTTTTAAAGGCTGAAGGGATTTGAACCCTCTATCGACTATCCATATCCCTTCATTGTAGTCTCATATGACATACAAAACATCGTCTACATTGAGACCACTGCGAAATGATTGGGAAGTCCCAATGAAAGGGTTATCCTCCATTGAATTTTCATCTGACCCTTCAATTGTTTTGGTCGATAATAGAACAATTGACGAGTTTCGGTTTGCGGGATATGGAACATAAAATACTTGCAATGCAAAAGTATGAAATATTCACATAAATTGTAACTTATAATTCCATATAATCCAAATCCCATATTTGTTTGATGATTCCAAAGTATGACATATTCGCATAAATTGTATTTCTGTCCTTAGCACTGGAAACATGCATCGCTTCAGCCACAAGTGTAACAACACTATTCTTCATGGTACTGTCTTCATCATGTTCATTAGTATAAAATATATAACCATTAACTACATAAGAATTGTAAGATAATATATACACACTTGGTCCTCCTGCTAGCCATCGAAGTCGTTCTGAAATTGACTCTAGATTTTCATTTGACTTCTTAAAAATATGGTCCCAAAACCATCCTATAAACTGTCGATTATGTGTATCTGATATCCATTTCAGCCCCAGATGGATTTAGATGCCTAAGAATTTCTTTGTTGGTTTCAACATGTTGGTCAACGTAGAAACTGTTATGAAAAACATAAAGGTGGGCCTGCTCCTGATCTGTAATATTGATTGTGACAACCTGCCTTCCAGAAATTCCTTCACCCTCAAGCTGCCCAGTGTGACGAGATTTCGGTAGTCCAATACTTTCCACACCAGACAGGTATTTGGTATAGCATTCAACGACTTCCTCAACAATATATTTCTCCACAATACAACCCTCTGGCCAAATTCGATTTTTGACATACCCTTTCAAAATCTTCATATATAGTTCAATGGGGTACATCCATCTGTAATGTACAAGACCACATAGTTGAATCTCTCTCACCAAGTGGACCATCAAATGAACCATCATATCAAAAAATAAAGGCGGGAAGAAAATTTCTAATTCACATAATATGATGGAAATTTCTATTTCCATAGTTGGAAATTTCGTTGGGTCTATAACCTTGCTGCATATAGCATTGAAGAAGAAACACAATTTTGTTAATGTATGGAAAACATTCTTGGGAAAAATTAAACGTAAAGAAATAGTAATGAGGTCTTGCATCAAAACATGGAAGTCATGTGATTTCAGACCTTTTAACTTCAAGTCGCTCATTGAAACAAGGTTCCTGATATTTGACGAATACCCCTCTGGAACATTTACATCATTCAAGAAGTTGCAAAACTGATATCTCTCATGACTAGAAAGAGTGTAAGCAACATGAGGAAGAAATGTTCGTTTTTCACCCTTCACTAGTGCCAATTCTTCTCATATTCCCATCTCAACCATGTCCAACCTATCCTTAATTCCATCTTCTGTTTTTCCAGGTGTATTTTGCAACGTGCCGATGACACTATCAAATACATTTTTTTTCTACATGCATAACATCAAGAAAATGTCTGACATACAGAGAATTCCAGTATTGTAATTCAAAGAAAACTGACCTCTTTTTCCAACCGATTTTCGTAAGGGTTTTTGAAGCCAGTTTACCAAAAGTAGTGTCCAAATTTTTAACTTTCTCAAACAATTGATCACCTGCTAGTGGATACGGTGCTGTAAGTTCTTCTGAACTTCCATCGAATGATTTCGTCCAAGATTGGTACTTATGTCGTCGGGGTATAAATCTGTGATTTCCTAGAAACACGGTTTTTGATGAATGTTTCAACCTAATTGATTGTGTACCTTGTTCGCAAACGGGACACCCTTGAGTTCCTTTAATGATATATCCTGAAAAATTTCCATAAGCAGGGAAGTCATTTATCATCCCGTACAACATGGCTCTCAATGTGAAATCTTCCTTTTTGTAATAATCATACAATGTAACACCTGAATCCCACAATAATTTCAAATCTTCGATCAATGGAGCTAAATAAACATCAATATGATTACCCAGTTGTTTTGTTCATGAAATAAGCATAGATAACAAGATATATTTTTGTTTCATGCATAACCATGGTGGTAAGTTATAATTTACCAACATAACCAGCCATGTACTGTGACCGTTACTTTGAAAACCAAAAGGACTCAATCCATCTGTAGATAACGCAAGAAAAAGGTTTCTCAACTCATTTCCAAATTCAGGATATTCATGATAAATTCTCTTCCACTGAGGAGAGTCTGTCTGGTGATGTAGTATCCCATATTTAATTCTTGTATATGCATGCCATATCAATTGTCCTACAGTCTCCTCACTTCCATATAGGCACATAAACCATGGAATGATTGGAAATTACTATAAAAATTTAGTAGGACTGGATTCATCTTTCTTGTATTGAGAAGCACCACACTTTGGGTATTCTTTAAGTGATTTATGGTCCTTGCAAAATAATATACAGTCATTCGGGCAGGCGTGTATTCGTTCAAAGATCATACCCATCAAGCGTAGCATTCGTTTGGAATCGTATGTTCGACTCGAGAGATCATTATCTTCTGGGAGAATTTCATTCATGAGAGCAAGTAGTTCCAGAAAACTAGCATCACTCCACCTATTGTCTGCTTTCAAATTATATAACTTCAGTAAGACTGACAATGCTGTATATTTAGTGAAACCATCATACAATGGCATCTTTTCACAACCTTTTAACTTCTCAAACAATTTTGGGCAATCACAAAATTCATCTTCGACAGTCCTTGTCATTTCCTCAATAAGATATTCATCATCATTAACATCTATAATCACATCCTCCATACGATCATCTTCATTGTTCATGCTCGTAATCATATCAGATGATCCATAAAACGCAGTGTTATCCCAGCCACTAGTTACATTCGTTGTTTCCCCATGTTTATTCCAACATGTATAAATCTGATCTATTCCATGACAGATCATGTGTTCTTCCAACTCCTTTGGACTAATTTGTTTTGAATAACAACAGCGTAAACACAGAAAAATGATTTGAGAAGGGTCATATGCATGATATTTTGCAAACTTGATAAACTCTTTCACACCTTCTTCATACTCTTTTGTCTACCGATTTACATTCATCCATTTTTTATTTATATTCATCCTATTTGAAATCCAAATGATGGGTATATAGGTTAGGGGAGAATGAATATGAGTATAATTTATATAAAAAGCTAGATACTTCAAAAATGGTGGGGGGCGTGCTCATTAATAGAAAATATTGGGTGGTTCTTGGGATTCATCCATTCTCTTCCTCTCTTCGACCCCCCCTGATGAGGGGTGGTTCAAGGGAGTTTTTTATAGTGCATTAGAGAGTTCTTCCCTCATAATTACTCTATTACTATTATCCTTTATTTACCTATGATTTGGGATGATTTTAACTAGGATTTGTGTGATGATTTCACTATATCATCTGCAAATCAATTTAGATAATGTAGATTTTGTTTATATTGCCTATAGGTTTTCCTCATAGGATGAACGCACCATGGTTTGTGTGGTTTAGGTGGTGTTGTGTTTCCTAGTGAGTTTTTAAAAGATTATTCCTAATTATATTAAGGTTAATAATTAATTATAAGTTTCTATAATTAATTATTTGAGAATTGTGCCATGATATTGGGTCTCAATCATTGGTACAAGATTAGATAATTCATGTATAGTGGTTGAGGATGAGTTGATCTTGGTGAGGGGGTTACTCCATTTTTTGAGCTAGGTGGACCCTATAATACAAAACCATGTTCCAATTTATGCATTATTGTGCATTCATGCAGGAGTATATGTGTTCCAATGAAAGGGATAGAAATCAAGAGAAACCCAGGTAAATAAATAGGGTGTTTTTGATCCACCAAGAGATAGAGTGAGGGTTCTATTGAATGTTTGTGATTTTGTGATCATCCAGAGATTATGTCTCCATGAAGGTGAGGTTTCTAGTTGTGTTTATGAGAGGATTGGGGTTGGTATGAGATTTTTATAGCCTAGTTAGGTTTTCTAAGGCTATTTGAGTAGGTATTAGAGTCTTAGGCCTAAAGAAGATGGAGAATATAATTTTATATCTCACGTATGATGGGGAACGCCCTCTTAAGGATATATAATAGTCATGGTGTGTGTGATGAGTAGGATATTCTATATAGGGATTGGTGAAGTGTGACATAGAGGATTTCCTCCTTATAATTCAATTAATAGATCTCCAAGGGGAGATATGATATGGTACCTAAGTGAGGGTCATGGTAATAGTCTGGATGACATAGCATAGGGTATCCAAGGATCTTAGTGTGAGTTTCTTAGGATGGTCATTATTTAGTTTTAATGATTTTTAATGTGGGAATTATTAGATGATATAGACTAGACTATCGAGGCCTAGATCAAGTATATCATGTCGGTTGTGACATTACCATGTAGAGATGTGTGTGTGTTGGTATCAATGATTAGAGATGGGTTAGGTTTGTAGAACCCAGTAGATTCCCTTATAGGAGGAATTAGAATGTTGATAGGTTGGGAATAATTTTCATGTATAACCAAGATGGTTTTAAGGAGATTATTATGTAAGGCTGAATGGATGGTGACTTTTATCATTTATGGTCAGACCGAATAAGATATTAGGACTTCATATGACTTTCACCTAGTTGAAGTATGACCATCCATGGGCCCCACGTATTGATGATGTGGTTTAGCTGATACGAGAGGTTGGATATCTAGATACCCTCCTTAGATTACTATTTATATGTTTTGTTGCATGATACAAGATGGATGGCCTTTATTTAAGTGACAAGGTGTTGGTAGGACCCTACTTTGAGTGCGAAGGCATTGGTCAAAGGGGATTGGTGTGTGACTTCCATGGGATCCACCTATTGATGGTGCATTTTGACTTGTGATAGAGGTTTGATATTTTGATTCCCTCCTTAGATAATTTTTTGTATGATAATATGATGTGAGATATAGAAATGGGGATCACTTAGTATTGGTTTGGAGTAGTTTTGTGAGAGGTTGTCTATAGAGATTCCCTCCTCAATTTTTTTTATGTGATGTGATGGTGAGACCCACCGTAAGTGAGAGGGGAGTAGATACTATGTTGTGTAATTAGAGGATATGTGAATCACACCCAATGTGAGAGGTTGGTGGAACTGTTATGTTATAAGAAAGGACGTGATTTTTAAATTCGTATATGACCCAACCCAGAGAGAGAGGGTAGGGGGTAGGAATTGGTAGAAACCCTATTAAGGTTCATTTTCTTCGAACCCAAGGAGAATAGTGTACAATATAGTGTACAATATACAACATACTAAACATATGTCTCATCCCATTGGCATGCCTCACCTGATGACATGAATTCATTAACACAGATGGTTCAAACCCTACCTGGCCTAACTATGTGGTAGTATCCAAAATCAGAAAAAGATCCATACTAAGGGCCACTATATGGAGTGAAATCCTAATCATGTGTAAGAACCTTTCACAAAAAATACTCTCTCTATTCAGGTTTCTATCACAAGGCTATAGTGGGTAGAGATAATCAAGATCAAACAAGTAACCAACCACATATACATGTGTCACACACAGAAGAATCACACACAAGAATCAGTCCAAATCATAAATAATCTCAATATTGACAATAAAATTCAAACATAATTAATTTATGAAAGTTCAATTTTACTAACCTTAAGGAGGAGGACCCGGTGGTGAAGGAGGAGGAGGCGTTGATAGCGGAGGCAGCACATAGGCATCGTAGAGGCATCGCGGAGGCAGCAGAGGCAGCGGAGGCAACAAAGGCAGCTCAGAGGCAGCGGAGGTAGCAGAGGTAGTGTAGGCAGTGGGGGCAGTGGAGTAGGCAGAGGAGGAAGAGGAGGAGGAGGAGGTAGAGGTGGAGGAGGAGGAGGAGGCTGCGGTGGAGGAGGAGAAGGAGGAGGAGCCATGGAAAAGGAGGAGGAGGAGGATTCGCAATGGAGGAGGAGGAGGAGGAGCCAAAAAAAGAGGAGGAGGAGGAGAAGTAGGAGTTAGAGGAGGAGGATGAGGTGGCAGTCACGATAGAGGAGGAGGAGAAGGAGGTAGTGGCGGTGGGGAGGCAGTGGCGGAGGTTCAAGGTAGGGCTTCCACGATTGACAGGGTACAGGGAGGAGGGGACGCGAAAAGAGGAGGGGGAGGAGAATTAGACACCAGAGGAGGATAATGAGGCAGCGGATGCAGAAAAGTAGAAGGAGAAGGAGGCAGCGGCGGAGAGGAGGCAGCAACGGAGGCACATGGTAGGGCTTCCGCGAAAGCTTGACTGTAACGACCCAAATTTTCATTAATGGAAATCCCTATTGATCTAATTAAATGTCTCTTTATGTTTATATAAAATTTCAACTTCTTTGGTTTTATGTTAAGAATTCTAACAGTTGCTAATATAACCGTTGAACAGTGATCACATGATTAGTATAAATATAGGGCTTTAACAAATCCAAATTTACTCAGACAAAGGAATCGATGGCCTCATCTAGTAGAATTTCCCCATACGAAGCCCATTTATCAGAGCTCAGAAAATAGGTGGCGTCCTTGGGCATCGCTCTTGACCAATCCCAAGCTGAGCTTCACCATGTCAAGCTCGAACGGGACCGTCTACGGGAGAAGTGGAAGTTGATAGAAATTACCACTCGAGCGATGTTATCTGAGCCACCCCAAGAGTCTGTCACCATCGCACACCTTACCCTTAGGTCTTATGCGTCTGTTTTAAGGGGTTATGTAACAAATAAGTATTACTATGTTCATGTACATTATTTTTTTATATAATAATGAATATAATTTCTAGTCATTTTTGATACATTGTAAATAGTTTTTAAAGTACAAATGGTGTTTTTAGTTAATATTTAATTAAGAAATCTATTTTATTAAATTAAGGTATTTTTGAATTTAATAATATTTTAATAAAATAATAATATTATTATTAAACTAATTTTTATTAAATATAAATGATCTTATAATTTTATGAATGCAATTAAAATTTTTATTAAGGTTTGAAAGCCATTTCTGTCAAAACCCGTGAATTTTTGATAAATGTAGGGTTTTATTTTAAAAGTTCAAATTAACATATTTAGAAAATTATTTAGATAAAATAAATTTTATTTCTGGAATCAGGACGTCGAAATTATCCAACGGTGAATTTTTCATAATTTCCTGAGACAGTCAAATTTTTGGGTAAAAATTAAATACCGTTTAAATATATAATGTGTTTTATGACATCATAATGACCCAATAGTGATGTAATAAAATAATATAATCTTTATGTTCGGCCAATATATGTTTTACCATTATAATAATGTGATTTTGGGTTTTTTGAATTACTTTTCAAAGCATTAATGGACCCCTCAAGACTTATTCAACACCTTGCCTTTTTAAATTAATTTCCATGGGAGTGTGACTCACCTCCACATAAGAAACCCTAATATTTTAAGAAGTTAGGACTTTGGCCTTATAAAATATTTTTTTCCTCTTCCCTTTTCCAAAAACCATGGGCAAAAACCATGGGATGGTTTGTGGTTTGGATTAATTTAATGTAAGGGGACCCAAACCTTAATAATAAATAATTCCCTCACATTTCCTATATAAACCCACCCAACCTCCCACTTCCTCCTCACTCAAAGCCCTTGGAGTTCGTCCAACCTCTAGCCTTCTCTCTCTATAATCCTCCCAAGGTTCCCTAATCTCCCAAGAAGCCTCTCACAAGCCTCTCTCTAGCCTTTGGAAGCACACTTCCAAGTAAGGGTTTTTTCTTCCTTTCTCATTTTTGTCTAATTTTCTTTTTAGTTGTTTTGCCTTTTTAAATTCAATTATGAATATTGGGGTTTGGTTTTGCACCTCCCTCATACTGACCTCTTTATGTTTGAATTATGGGAGACCCTTTCTCTCTCATTAAATGCCTCCCATGTACACCCGTTACTATGCTGAAATTCCGAAAGGAACATCTCTCTCCTCTTTTACATTCAAGCAATACTTTTGTATCATTAATATAAATTCCATTAAAATTGTTGGGACATTTATCTATATGACCTCATTACTTTAAATTACATTTAAATATGATGAGGAACCCCTTTCTCTCTCATCAACCATTTTTATGAATTCTTATGTCACGCCGTTACGCTGCCGAAATAGCACCGATTTTCTAAGCCAATGTCATTGTGTAGTGAATACCATGCCCATTTCTCCATCAAGGGTATTCACCTTTATGCACATTTACTTATTTATTGTTAAGTTTCATGTATGAATTCCACATTCCTTTATTTTGGAATAAATGATTATGTTTTATGACTCCATGTTTTATAATCCATGTGGCACACTTATGCATGAAATGAAATGTTTAAGATGGGTGCGCCCTTGTAGCGCTCCAATGCATTGGGTAAAGTATAGTATCATGATACGTCATGTGCAACGAGTGTTGACTCATGATAATTCAAGTTCAAAGAGGGTTTTCTCATGATTTATGTGCAATGAGGATTTACTCATGCTCCTTGTGCAATGAGCCTTGGATCATGCTAATTCCATGTTAAGTGTTGTTGCCACATTTCCATGTTATGATTATCATGCTTAATCACGCCTTTATGTTCATGTTCCTCTTATGCTCTATTTATATGACTATTTCCTAACATGTATTGTACTCCTCATGTTATTCCATGTGTATTCTCTTACTGGGATTTATAGCTCACCCTTTTCTTATGAATGTCCTCAGGTTATCCCATGCAATGCTAAATACGAGGGAATGTAGTGGTCATGTAAAGAAAGTTTTCAATAAAGATGTTGTATTTCATGTTTTAAGTTTTTATGTAATGATACTAAGCCCCAAAGACACTAAACCTCTTGATATTCTTTGTTGTATCAAGTGAAGTTTTATGTAATAAATCATGTTTAAGTTTGTAATAAAAGCAGGGTTGTCATAGTTGGTATCAAAGGGTAGGTTTGGTTATTTTTGGGATTAGGATTAGAAAACCCTATTAAAGCCTTAGATACAAGACTAAGTACAATAAAAACGTCCCTAAGTTTTTGTGAGTATTGAGTAAGTGGGTTATCAAACAAATACATCCCTGTCTGGATACGAGCAGGTAGAGGCGGCTCTGGCACAAATGTATCCTAGGCGTAAAACCCGAAAACACCGCTTTGAGCTAGAATCGAACGGGAACTGGTGCACGACAACGGGCCTTGCTGCACTCTTGGTTACGACACTCCCGGGGGATATGCTTTGGTAAATTCACAAGCTTAGTATGAACCCTTATTAAGGGAATTAAAAAAATGCCCCTAAGAATATATGTTAGAAAGTAGATCATTAAAATCCTAGATTGAGTCCTTTAGACTCTTGAGTAAGGAAATAAAAGTTTATTTATAAGTCATCAAACTTTGTCTTTGGATTACCCTTTATGTGTTACCCCTAACATTCCTTTTATTCCAGCCAATGGCTGGTAATAGGAGGACTCGGGCTAACAACCGTTGTGAAGATCAGTGTGATGACTGTACTAATGAGATGCCCAATCCAATGGGAGAGGGAATCATGAACTTTGTCATGCTTCTCTCTCAGCTAACTCAAGTTTTGAATAGAAACACGGGTCATGAAGAACGTTCAACCCCCCTAAGAAAGAACAAGTCGCTATCGAGAGCTTCATGAGACAAATGCCTCTTACTTTTAGTGGATCATCTGATCCCACGATCACTGAACAATGGATCAACTCTATTGAAAAGATCTTCTCCATCTTTCAATGTTCTGAACAAGAGAAGGTTCTCCTGGCGGCTTATCGTATGGAGGGTGAAGCTGATCAATGGTGTACGTTGATCAAAAATACAAAGCCTGAGGAGGAGATCGAGGCATTGGAATGGAAGGATTTCCAGAATATGTTTTCTGATAAATATTTTCCGCACACCCTCTGGCTTAAGATGGAAAGGGACTTCCTTTCCCTCAAGCAAAAAATGAAGAATCTGTTGGAGCGTACGAGGCAAACTTCACAAGGCTTGCACGATATTATTTTGGCTTTGTCGTTACCCCTGAATGCAAGGTTGAATACTTCTTTGGTGGGCTGAAGCCTAGCCTGCGGAAAGCATTAGCGATCCGTGACTTTGACAGATATGAGGAAATTGTCCGATGTGCCCTCAAGGTCGAAATGGAGATCAGAGAATCATAGGGGTATCATGGGGATAAGAAGCGTATGGTGGACTTCAATCCTGGTGGGCTGATGGATAAATCCAACCGTGCTAAGAAGATCCAGCACCCCACTTTCCAAAAGTGCAGAAAGAAGCACCTTGGAAATTGCCTTAAGGGGATGAGGAAATGCTTCAGGTGTGGAAGAGAAGGGCACCTAGCTGTTAACTGTTGGCAAGAAAGACCCGCGGCTGCGACAGAGGTGAGGAATGCTCCGCTCGAACCTCAACGCATTGTTCAATGCTGAAAATTCAAAGAACTAGGTCATTTTTCAAATCAGTGCCCTAATCCAAGGGTTTTAAGAGACAACCAACAACCTCCAAGGCAGCAAGGAAGAGCGTTTTCCATCACTTATGACGAAGTGAACCCCGAAAACGAAGTGGTGATAGGTATGCTAGTTATTCATTCAAGAATAGAGAATATACTTTTTGATTAAGGTTCTCCGTATTCTTTTATATCTCGAAAGTTTAGTAGAATAATACCAGCACCACCACAAATCATGGAAGTGAAGATGTCGGTGAGTATGACAAATGGGGAAATCATTGCATCCCATGAATATAAGTCCACCAATGTTATAATCTGTGGATTGAATTTCCCAGAAAACCACATCATACTCCTTTTGGTGTAATTTGATGCAATTATTGGCATGGATTGACTTTACTTATATAGAGCCAACATAAATTGTCGGGATAGGGAAATCACACTCCATATGGAGAATCGACCCAAGATTCTTTAAAAGTGTCAGGAGGAAGATGAATCTTCTTTAGATCCATCATCTCAAGAATGGATATTACTACCCTATGAGCATACATATCTGGTTTAGATGATTGAGTCCAAGGAAGAAACCATCCTTGAAGAAATGCCTATTGTGAGGGAATTCACTGAAGTGTTTCCCGAGGAACTGCCTGGTCTTCCTCCTAGAAGAGATGTTGAATTCTCAATTGAACTTATACCCGGTCTTTACCAATAACCCAGAATCTATATAGAATGGACATTGTAGAGCTTGAAGATCTAAAGAAACAACTATAGGAGAATCTTGATAAAGGGTTTATACGCCCAAGTGCTTCACCATGGGGTGCACCGGTCCTCTTCGTCAAGAAGAAGGATGGGTCAATACGGCTTTGCATCGATTATCGTGAACTTAACAAAATCATGATAAAGAACAAGTATCCTCTCCCAAGAATTGATGAATTGTTCAATCAGCTGCATGGAGCACAATTCTTATCCAAGGTATATTTGCGGTCGGGATATTATCAAGTAAGGGTGAAGAAGGAAGATGTCCCCAAGACTGATTTTCGTACAAGATACAGGCACTATAAATTCACAGTAATGCCTTTCAGACTCACCAATGCTCCAAAAATATTCATGGACTTGATGAATAGAGTCTTTAGAGATTACCTTGACAAATTTGTGGTAGTCTCTATAGAAGATATTCTAATATACTCCAAAACCAAGGAGGATCATGAGGAGCATTTAAAACCTGTACTAGAGACTTTGCACAAGGAGAAGCTCTATGAAAAGTATAGCAAGTGTATGTTCTGGTTGAAGGAGGTCTCATTCTTGGGCCATATCATCACAAGAAATGGAATATCTGTGGACCCCTCCAAAATAGATGCAATTGAGGGATGGCCGAGGCCAACATCGGTAACGAATATCTGTAGCTTCTTGGGGTTAGCTAGATATTATCGACGATTTGTGATAAATTTCTCACGATTGTCCAACCCTCTTACCAAACTAACTCGAAAGGGAGTAAATTTTTCTTGGAGTGATGAATGAAAAGAAAGCTTCAAGGAGTTAAAAAGGAGGCTTATCACTGCACCCGTTCTCACTTTACCCACAAGTGGGGAACTTTTTTTGGTATTCAGTGATGCTTCAAAGAAGGGCTTAGGCTGTGTGCTGATGAAGAATGATAAAGTGATATCCTATGCCTCAAGGTAGTTGAAAATCCATGAGAAAAACTATCCAATGCATGATCTGGAGTTGGCAGCGGTGATCTTTGCCTTGAAAATCTGGAAGCATTATCTCTATGGGGAGAAATGTGAGATATATACTGACCACAAGAGTCTTAAATATATATTCACACAGAAAGAGCTTAATATGTGCCAGAGAAGATGGATAGAGCTCATCAAGGATTATGACTGTTCAATCCATTACCACCCTGGGAAAGCGAACAAGGTGGCAGATGCCCTAAGTAGAAAGGATCCAGTGATTCTATCAATGATGAGAATTGAGAAGGATCCAATCATCTTATACTTGATGAAGATGGACATGGGAATCATAGAGAAGGGAATATCATAAATCCTTTCACAAATGATTGCTCAACCATCTCTTTTGGAAAGGTTAAAGGATTCTCAAAAGGATGATGTAGGAATTAAAGAAAAGTGGAAGCTATCAAAAAGGGTAAATCCTCAGAGTTTAATTTTATTGAAGAAGGAATTGTGCGGTTTGGGAAAAGACTATGTGTTCCATCAAATCCGGAGCTATAGAAGGCACTTTTGGATGATACACATAGTTCAAATTTCTCTATTCACCTAGGGAGCACAAAGATGTATCGATATCTACGAGAAAACTTTTGGTGGGATAATATGAAGAAGGAGATCACCGAATATAAATCAAAGTGCCTGGTGTGTCAGCAAGTGAAGGCAGATAGGCAGAAGTCTAAGGGAATGATGCAACCATTCCCCATACTAGGATGGAAATGGGAGAACATCACCATGGAATTTGTCACCGGACTTCCGAGGACATCCAAAGGAAACAATGCAATCTAGGTTGTTGTGGATCGTCTTACGAAGACTGCACACTTCATTGCTATTCGGGAGGATTTCTCATTGGATAAACTGGCACAGATATATATCAGGGAAGTGGTAAGGTTTCATGGTGTACCACTATCTATTGTGTCGGACCGAGATCCAAGATTCACCTCTATGTTTTGGAAGAGTCTTTAACTTTCTCTAAATACTGAACTGAACTTCAGTACAGCCTATCATCCTCAAACTGATGGCCAATCCGAGCGGACTATCCAAACAATTGAGGATATGTTGAGAGTGTGCTCAATGGACTTTAAAGGAGGATGGTATCAACATCTTCCTTTGGTTGAGTTCTCTTATAATAACAGTTTCCACTCAAGCATCCAAATGGAACCATATGAAGCCCTGTATGGGAAAAGGTGCAGAACACTGGCATGTTAGGATGGGGTCGGTTAACATAAGCTACTTGGACCAAAAATGGTCGAGGAAATGGTGGAGAAGGTGAAAACCATTCACCAGCATATCAAGGAAGCCCAGAGTCGACAGAAGAGTTATGTAGATAATCGTCGATGAGACCTTGAGTTTAATGTTGGAGACATGGTTTTTCTACGCATATCTCTGTGGAAGAAGGTCCTGAGGTTTGGAAAGAAAGGGAAGTTAAGTCCAAGGTACATCGGCCCCTTCGAGATTCTTGATCGTATCGAAGCTGTGGCATATTGACTAGCACTTCCACCTGCCATGGCCAAAGTAAATGATGTCTTTCATGTATCCCTCATAAGGAAGTAAAAACCGAACCCTTCACTTGTACTCTTTTTTTAGGTGGTATAATTGGAATATGATCTTTCTTATGAGGAGCAACCAGTGAAGATCTTAGATCGTAGAGAAAAAGTTCTACGAAATAAGTAAATGCCCCTCATCAAGGTGTTGTGGAGAAACCAAAAGTTTGAAGAAGTGACTTGGGAATCGGAGGATATGATGAAGCAGAGTTACCCACATTAGTTTTAGTGTGGGAAAAGGAAAATTTCGAGGGTGAAATTTCTTAAGGGGGGAATATTGTAACGACCCAAATTTTCATTAATGGAAATCCCTCTTGATCTAATTAAATGTCTCTTTATGTTTATATAAAATGTCAAATTCTTTGGTTTTATGTTAAGAATTCCGACCGTTGCTAATATAGCCGATGAACAGTGATCACATGATTAGTATAAATATAGGGCTTTAACAAATCCAAATTTACTCAGACAAAGGAAACGATGACCTCATCCAGTAGAATTGACACATACAAAGCCCATTTATCAGAGCTCGGAAAAGAGGTGGCATCCTTGGGCTTCGCTTTTGACCAAGCCCAAGCTGAGCTTCACCATGTCAAGCTCGAACGGGACCGTCTATGGGAGAAGTGGAAGTTGATAGAAATTACCACTCGAACGATGTTATCTGAGCCACCCCAAGAGTCTGTCACCATCGCACACCTTACCCTTAGGTCTTATGCGGATGTTTTAAGGGGTTATGTAACAAATAATTAGTACTATGTTCATGTACATTATTTTTTTATATAATAATGAATATAATTTCTAGTCATTTTTCATACATTGTAAATAGGTTTTAAAGTACAAATGGTGTTTTTTGTTATTATTTAATCAAGAAATCTATTTTATTAAATTAATGGATTTTTGAATTTAATAATATTTTAATAAAATAATAATAATATTATTAAACTAATTTTTATTAAATATAAATGATCTTATAATTTTATGAATGCAATTAAAATTTTTATTAAGGTTCGAAATCCATTTCTGTCAAAACCCGTGAATTTTCAATAAATATCGGTTTTTATTTTAAAAGTGAAAATTAACATATTAATAAAATTATTTAGATAAAATAAATGTTATTTCTGGAATCATGATGTCGAAATTATCCAACGGTGAATTTTTCATAATTTTCTGAGACAGTCAAATTTTTGGGTAAAAATTAAATACCGTTTAAATATATAATGTGTTTTATGACATCATAATGACCCAATAGTGATGTAATAAAATACTATAATCTTTATTTTCGGCCAATATATGTTTTAAAATTAAAATAATGTGATTTTGGGTTTGTTTTAATTACTTTTCAAAGCATTAATGGACCCCTCAAGACTTATTCAACACCTTGCCTTTTTAAATTAATTTCCATGGGAGTGTGACTCACCTCCACATAAGCAACCCTAATATTTTAAGAAGTTAGGAATTTGGCCTTATAAAATATTGTTTTCCTCTTCCCTTTTCCGAAAACCATGGGCAAAAACCATGGTATGGTTTGTGGTTTGGATTAATTTAATGTAAGGGGACCCAAACCAAAATAATAAAGACTTCCCTCACCTTTCCTATATAAACCCACCCAAGATCCAACTTCTTCCTCACTCAAAGCCCTTGGAGTTCGTCCAAAATCTGCCCTAATCTCTCTATAATCCTCCCAAGGTGCCCCAAGCTCCCAAAAATCCTCTCACAATCCTCTCTCTAGCCTTTGGAAGCACACTTCCAAGTAAGGGTTTTTTCTTCCTTTCTCATTTTTGTCCAATTTTCTTTTTAGTTATTTTTCCCTATTAAATTCAATTATGAATATTGGGATTTGGTTTCAAACCTCACTCATACTGCACTCTTTATGTTTGAATGATTTAATACCCTTTCTCTCTCATTAAATTCCTCCCATGTACACCCGTTACTATGCCGAAATTCCGAAAGGAACTTCTCTCTCCTCTTTTACATTCAAGCAATACTTTTGTATCATGAATCTAAATTCCATTACAATTGTTGGGACATTTATCTATATAACCTCCTTACTTTCCATTAAATTTAAATATTATGAATAAACCCTTTCCATCTCGTCAAGCATTTTTATGAATTCTTATGTCACGCCGTTACGCTGCCGAAATCACACAGATTTTCTAAGCCAATATCATTGTTTAGTGAATACCATGCCCATTTCTCCATCAAGGGTATTCAACTTTATGCACATTTACTTATTGATTTCAAAGTTTAATGTATGAATTCAACATTACTTTATCGTGGAATAAATGATTATGTTTTATGACTCCATGTTTTATGATCCATGTGGCACACTTATGCATGAAATGAAATGTTTAAGAAGGGTGATCCCTTATAGCGCTCCAATGCATTGGGTAAAGTATATTATCATGATACGTCATGTGAAATGAGTGTTGAATCATGATATTTCAAGTGCAATGAGGGTTTTCTCACGATTTATGTGCAATGAGGATTTACTCATGCTCCATGTGCAATGATCCTTGGCTCATGATAATTCCATGTTAAGTGTTGTTGCCACATTTCCATGTTATGATTATCATTCTTAATCATGCCTTTATGTTCATGTTCCTCTTATGCTCTATTTATAGGCCTATTTCCTAACATGTATTTTACTCCTCATGTTATTCCATGTGTATTCCCTTACTGGGCTTTACAGCTCACCCTTTTCTTATGCATGTCCTCAGGTTATCCCATGCAATGCTAAATACGAGGGAATATAGTGGTAATGTAAAGGAAGTTTTCAATACAGATGTTGTATTTCATGTTTTAAGTTTTTATGTAATGATCCTAAGCCCCAAAGACACTAAACCTATCAATCTTCTTTGTTGTATCAAGTGAAGTTTTATGTAATAAATCATGTTTAAGTTTGTAATAAAAGCAGAGTTGTCATATTGACAGGGTGCAGGGAGGAGGAGGAGGACCCGGTGGCACTTATAAATCCCATAGGGACCTTTATCAGCACTAGTAAAAAGCACTGATAAAGGGGGTCTTTATCAGCGCTAAAATGAAAAGCGCTGATAAAGACCCCCTTTATCAGCACTAATAAAAGCGCTGATAAATGTATAAATTTAATAATTTGTTTATATTATTATATATTTATTTAAAATTAAATTTATGATATATATATATATTAATAATTATAACTCTAAATAAATATATCTTTATTTATACTTATAAAATTATTTGAAATGTATATATATATATATATATAAATGAAAATATAATAAAAAATATATTTATTTTTTAAATATAATGTAATTTTAATAATAAGTGTACATTTTTTATAACATATATATTATATGGGTAACATAATGAATTATAAATCAATAACACATCAACATGACATGTAATTATAATCTATAAATGAACATTATTCATGAACATATATGAACACATAACATATACGCATGATATATTCATTGACCCCAATTCATTGGAAAAACATATATATTCAATAATTTTAATTATACATATATATTAAAAAGTATTATATATTTATAAATAAAAAAAATACATTAAATATAAACAAATATAATAAATATATATATTAAATATATTTAATTAATAAATCTAATAAATATAATGAATTAATAAATCTAATAAATATTATAAATCTAATAAATATATTTATTATTAATATTATAATTATTTAATTATATATATATATATAGTTATAACATTTTTTTATTTAATGTATACAATAAACATATTCAGCGCTACGAAAAGCGCTGATAAATATAACCTTTATCAGCGCTAAGAAAATCATTGATAAAGGGATATTTAAAGTGATGATAAAGTCATACCCCTTTATCAGCACTTTTCCATTAGCGCTGATAAAGGAAGGCGCCTGCCTTGCCCAGTTTTGTGGTAGTGATTACATGAAGATCCTCCCCCATCTTTGAGGGGAACCATTTCCCTAAAAGTTATTCCTTATTAGAAGTAATAGATTTTTTTATAAAAATTTATATGAAATGTGAATCATGTAGATACTAATACCTTTTCTATACTAATATTATATGGGGTGAAATTTATTTTTATTTATATCTATCAAAACCCACCCATCACCTTGTTGCGAGAGGTAAAATGTACAATATCTATTGAGATTTTATACACAATAAATAAATTTAAAAAGGTATTATGAGAGTGATGATTCACATAGCTCATGACCTGAGCATCAATCTACCTATTCCCCTTGATGATCTGCATCTTCACATGATCAGACTTGTTATTATAACTTTAATATCACAATCTTTTGATATTGTAAACATCATGTTTATAATGAGCAATTCATTTCAAATTTATTTTTATGGAAAACATTTAATAATTAATGGAAAAAATGCTCAAACTAATGAATTTTATTATAAGTAGATAAAAGGAATGAGAAATAAAAATTCAAATCAAACCAATCTAAAGGATAAACCAATCGATTGAAAATAATTTTAGAGACTACCTTTATACACTGGTTTAAATTCTACATTTACTAATATTAAAAGTTTATGCAGATACAATGTTCAAAGATGGTGATATGAACATCACTGATTTTTAAGAACAAATAAATGAAGAGACCATTATAGACATTCTTTGTCATGATAATGTTGATGAAATACTCAAGCATGAATATCTTGGAGTCTTAAGTGTAAATGTATATATGAGGCATGTTTTCATAATCTATTTTTCTAATAGAGTAACTACTTTGTTAATTATAGTTAAATACTATTAATATTTTTTAGGCATATATATCAATAATATTTAAAGGGAAAACCCTATGGATAAATTTTTTACTCATTATTATTCACATTAGTTTTACAAAAAAAGTTCATTGGATCAAGGGGAATATTTAGTAATAGTGAAAACATTGGCCATAATGTTTGAAAATAAACTTATAAATAATAAAAATATTCCTAATACCCATGATGAAAGGGTTAAACTCTATAATTTAATCATATCAAATATATTTTCATTTATTTCATTACTTATTTTTTTGGGAGCATTGGTTGCTCATTATAATCAAATTGGATACTCTAAAAAATTATTTTCAATGCATGGTTACCCAACAAATTTACCACAGATAATAAATTTTATCAATTCTTAATACACTAAATTCAATATTTTAAAAATAAAATTGAAGTTATATCTTTGTAATATGTTTTAAAGATTTTTTTATTATAGGGTGGTGTTTAAATATTGTAAAAATCATGGTATGAGGACAGTCCATGAGCATAATAATCATATAAAATTATATAATTGGATAAGTATTAAGATATATATAATAATATTTCACTATAAATATATATATATATATAATACTAATTTTTATTAATGTTTCTATAGTGTTTGGAAAAAACTAATGTCAAATATTGTGGTTAATATGTTTTCAAATTTATAAAAGATATCATATTCCATCAACAAACTAACATCCCTAAAGAGTTATTTCTGACGATGATTAAAATTTATTTTAAAATATTTATTAATAATTTTTTACTTATATTTTCCAGTACTACTTGGACTGTTGGTAGTCTATGTATTCAAAAAAGAAAATATATTTGTTTAGAAAAGAATATGTATAATACATGGTTTCATAATTAATGCATACATCATGAATATGTGACTTCCTACTACTTATTTTTTAAATTTATCATCATTTTATCTATTTTTTAGTTAATTTACTCATCATTTTTTATCTAATACTTATTTAGTTAATTTTCACAAAGATCACGAAGAAATGACTTCATCAATGATTGATTTTTCTTCAACCATTTTGTGATATATAGAGAAAAAAATGATTGAAGAGAAATAAATACTTGAAAAATATTTTAAAAGGATGATGCACTTAAGTTTTATTTTCTCTCTTCATAGATCTATTTGTTCTTTATTTGATCTATTTATGTTTAGTAGTGTGTGTTTTTAGGTTATAAATGACTCAAAGTGAGTGTTTTTAGTTTACATCAATATGTTAGTTAAGATCATGCATCACTCATTGAAAACCAATAACATATGATCAAATTATATTGATAGTTTATGAAAATGACCTATTGGTCATTTGTGATGTTTAGAAATCAGATGCACATCAATTTTACACATAGTGTGGTCGATATGACTCAAATTTTGTGTTTTTATTTAAAATTAATTTTTATTTCAAAAGGAATATGACATAATCAAAACTAATAAAACTAATTTAGATTTTTATGATAATTTAGGAAAATAATATTAGTCATTTTTGACATGTTGGAATCAACCATACCTTAATACGATACATGATGTGATCGATTTGACTCAAAATGCATTTTTTTTTGATAAAAATGACATTTTAGTTAAAAAGATGTGTCACTCAATAAAAAATGAGAAAGTATGCTCATACTGTCTTGATAATTTTGGAAAATGATCCATAAGTATTTTTTGATGTTTAAGAATCAACTTCACATCAATCTGACACATGATGTGACCATTATTACTTAAAGTTCATGTTTTTAGTTTAAAAAAGAAATTTTACTTAAAAACATGTCTCACTCATAGAAAATGTTTCAAAAACACTCATATTGTCTTGATAATTTATTAAAACAATCCTTAAGTCATTTTTAATGTGTTATAATCAACCACACATTTATTTGACACACAATGTGATTGTTATGACTCAAAGTGTGTGTTTTTATTTAAATTCATCATTTTTGTTCAAAGGATAGATAACATAATGAAAAAAAGGAAAACAAATCCATATTTTTTAATAATTTAGGATAATTATCTATAAGTCATATTTTACTTGCAGGAATCATCCATACCTCAATCCAACATATGGTGTGATCATTATGACTCGAAATGCATGTTTTCACTTTTACAAATGACATTTTAGTTGAAAAGTTGCACGACATACTCAAAACCAAGAGAACACATTCAATTTTTGTTTAATAATTTAAGAAAATGATTCATAATTCATTTTTGACATATAATAATCATATTCAACTCAATATAATACATGATGTGATGGGTATGACTTGAAAAATGGGTTTTTAGTTTAAAAATGAAATTTTAGTTAAAAACACATGTCACTCACTAAAAACTAAGAAACACACTCAAATTTTATTGATACTTTATTAAAATTATATATAAGATATTTTTTATGTGTATGAATCAACCATACATTATCCTTATACAAAGTGTGGATGGTATGACTCAAAGCGCCTATATTTATTTAAAATCGACATTTTAGTTCAAACACATGTCACATACTCAAAACCAATAAAATGTTCTCATATTCTCTTGAAACATTATAAAATTTATACATAAATCATTTTTGATGCGTAATAATAAATTTCATGTAAATACAGCACACAATGTGACTGGTATGAATCAAAGTGTGTGTTTTTATTTAAAATTGTCATTTTAGTTCAAAGAATACATGACACACTCAAAACTAATAAAAACCATTAATATTATTTTTATACTTTAATAAAATGATTCATATGTCATATTTGATTTGTAGGAATCAACATCATGTCAATCCAACACATTGTGTGGTTTATATGAATCAATGTTTTTGTTTTTATTTAAAATGCACATTTTATTTAAAATGACATGTGACATTCTCAAAACTGATAAAAAACATTAATATTGTCTTAATAATATAGGAAAACAATTGGTAAGTCATTTTTTATATGTAGGAATCACCAGTATCGTAATATGATACATAGTGTGATTGATGTGACTCAAAATGCATGTTTTCAATTTAAAAATGACATTTTAGTAAAAAAATGTGCCATTCACATAAAATTAAGAAAACATGCTCAAATTTTCTTAATATTTTAATAAAATGATTCATAAGTCATTTTTTATATATAAGAATAAACCACACATAAATACGACACACGGTTTGACTAGTATAACTCAAACTATCTATTTTTATTTTAAATTGACATTTTAGTTCAAAACACATATCACATACTCAAAACCAAGAAAATTCCATCCTATTTTCATGATACTTTATGAAAATTACCCACAAGTCATTTGTGATGTATAGGAATAAACTACACAATAATTTGATATTTTGTGTGACTACTATGACTCAAAGTGAGTGTTTTTATTTAAAATTGACATTTTAGTTCAAAAGATGAATAAAATACTCAAAAATAATCAAACAAATTCATATTGTTTTGATACTTTAATAAAATTACAAATATTTTATTTTTGAAATATAAGAATAAGTCTTACCTCAATCTCATACATGGTGTGACCTATATGTCTCAAAATGCATGTTTTTAGTTTGAAAATGACATTTTAGTTAAAAACATGTTTCAATCATTGAAAATCTAGAAAATAAACTTAAATTGTCTTGATAATTTATTAAAATGATTTATAAGTTAATTGTAATGTGTAGGAAAAATCCTAACATAAATGTAACACACAATGTGACCGGTATGACTCAAAGTGTGTGTTTTCAGTTTAAAAATGAAATTTTAGTTAAAAACATGTGTCACTAATTGAAAACCTATAAAATAAACCCATATTTTCTTGTTATTTAAGAAAAATTATTTATAAATATTTTTTTATTTATAGGAATCACCTCACTTGAATACAAAATAAATTGAAACTAGTATTACTCAAAGTGTATGTTTTTATTTAGAATTGAAATTTTAGTGCAAAACACATATCACATATATAAAACCAAGAAAATTCACTATTATTATCTTTATAATTTAAGAAAATTATCTATAAATCATTTTTGATGTGTAGGAATCATCCATGAGTTAATCTGACACACAATTTTCCTGGTATGACTCGAAGTGTGTGTTTTTATTTTAAAATTGACATTTTTGTTCAAAACACATGCCAAATACTTAAAACTGAGAAAATTTTATTTAATTATCTTGATAATTTAGTAAAATGATACATTAATCATTTGTGACATGTAAAAATCAACCACACATTAATTTGACAAATGGTGTTCCTAGTATTAATCGAAGTTTATGTTTTTAGTTTAAAAGTGACATTTTATTAATGTATTGTTTCATATTTATGTTTTATTTATTTATTTATAATATTACTAACATAAAAATTGTTTTTTATATTTGAACAATATTTTAATTAATTTGGGGTGGTGTTTTTGAGAACTAGTAGTAAGAGAAGGTTCTTTTGAGTAGGGCATGGGGTCCAAATACAACAATACATTAATGTTTTTGAATTTGTTGATGTTTGTGATAAATTATATATACTAACGTAATTATAAAAACAAACTTTTGAAATGTTCATAATCATTTTAGTGTGTTTTTGTTATCATTTTGTGATTTAAAATTAATTAAATTTAAAATTTCTATTTCACAATGCAGTGTTTTTTAATTTCAATAGAAAACTACTACAACCTAGCTTTTTTAGTGCTAGGAATAACATTGATAAATAGTCACTTTATCATCTATAAAAACACACTGCTAAATTTTACCCTCTATCAATGATACAAAAAGTGTTTATAAATAGACAACTTTATCAATTATAAACTAGTGTATATAAAGGACCTAATTTATCTGAACTTATTTTAGCACTCATGAAGGCCCCTTTTATCAGAGCTTTTTTAGTGATGATAAAATCCATCATCTTTTAAATTTTATTACAACCTTAATGATTTTTTGGAACTAGTGTTCTATTAGATTTATTACCATGTATAATGATAATGTCCAGAATTTGTACCTTATAAATAAGGTTAGGATATTATATTCATATATAAAGAGAAAGATACAAGTTAAGACATTAATTGTTATACCCTTGTCTATATAGGCCCAAAACATTAGTGGGAATTTGAAATTTTTTAGCTTTTAAATGGTTGGATTCCAAATTTGATTTTGTTTTCAAAAAAATAGAGTTTAAATATCCAAATAGATCTATTTTTATGTGGTTTTAGGTATTTAAGGGCTCTTGGGGACTTATATCAGTGGAAGAGGTAGCTTGCGGTGGACAGAGCTGTAGTAGTGGCATTATAGAAACCAGGGATCCACTAGAAAGCCGATGACCCTATAGCGACTATCTAATAGGATTAATGGGGATTTCAATTTACCTATTAAAATTTGAATTGGGTCCAGCCCCTTCACCCCCCTTATTCAATCACAACTAGAATAGGGATTACTCCCATCCTCTCACCTTTAAATAACTATCGATTTGGGGTGTTTTTATAGTGATTTCGGCGACAATTCGAGTTGAGTTCCACCCTCTGGTGGGCTTCATTCTTTCTTACCTCATTTTTTTTATTTTATTCTTCTCCACTAAGGTTTTTGAAGATTATTTCACTAGATCGTGGTGGAATTGACCAATCACGATGGATATTTCACTTTACCCAGTAAAATGGTATCCTGGGATCATGTCAGCATGCCATTTCTTGGTAATTCATTAAAGGTATGTTAAAAAAATAATTTATATAAGGTTTGTAATTTTAATTAAATTTAATTGATTATTTAGTTTATGTATGATTCTAGTTCTCTTGCCCATGATGATTTTAGGGACCTCTTGTGAACCTATCGTTGGTTGTTGGTTGTAGTTCTAGAACGATGATGTTGCCTGGTGAGTTTCGATAAATGTTAATAGTTTAAATAAAAATGTTTAATTAATTAATTAATTATAAATTATATAATTAATTGTTATGTATTTTTCAATGCGTTATGGACTTGTGTGGGTTGGCGGTGGCTAGACAAGATATTACTAGCTTAATTGGGCCTGGGAAAGACTTGGTGAGCCTAAGCAAAGCTTCCATCTTGGAGAATAAATTGGTAAGGCTTCTTGAATGAGGTATGTGTTCTTATGTACATGCCATGTTGTATTTATGCATGTTTTATATTCCATGTGGTATGTGGTCTCACCATTGTGGGTGATGAACTTGATTTAATGTAATGTTTTATTTAAAATGCAATTCTTGGTTAAACCATACAAAGTGATAAGGCCATGAGGGTCCTTAGCACTAGATTGATTGCCTTGACCACAGATAGATGATGGCTCAACTATGAATTGGTGTGAATTATGTAATAATACTATTAAATTGATAAACATGTCATAGTTTCCCTAGTGGAGGATCCCTAGATACCTTAAGGGTTGGATATGGAGAATATCTTGGGATAAATGACCCAATGGTTGGCCACATGAGTACCTTGAGTTGCTTTAGGCCCTTGGGATAGGCCTGATGACTATGGGATGATAGTTCCTTCCCCTTTGGGATGTGATGAACTGGGAAGGAAGACCTTGGAAAGATGGATGAATAGGTTAGGTGTTTAGGCCAACCTAGAGTATCATGGAAAGGGAGTGGGATTAAGTCCATTCCACTTGTTAGATTTCCTAGGAGGCTAGTGAGGCTTTGACGAGACCTTGACATGCCGAGTGACACTATCTATTATGGGTGGATAGATTTGACATGAGGGATGAGATAGAATTTAGGGGGACCCTTATGAGGCATCTTAGGATACAAGGAGACCTAGGGGACTCTGGTGGGATCCCTAGTAATAGGTTAACCCTATTATTTTGGAACATATGGGAAATGGTTAGTGATGATTATAAGTTTAACCTTAGAACCTGGATTGATGGTTTTATCCTATTATGGCTGTGATAAGTAAGGTTGGGCTCCTACGAGCTGACCATGGGATTACATGATGAGTTAGGCCAATATCCACCTATGCCATTATATATATATATTCATTTTGGAAATGGGAAACACCCATGGGGGGGGGGAGCTATTTGTTTTGTTTGAAAAGGAAACACCCTTATGGGTGGTCATAGAAACTCCCTACATGGAGATTATTGATATTAATAGTGGAACTATTATATTTGGAGATATGATTATTGGTTCTGGGTAGAGGATGGGGTTCCTACCATGTTCTAACTGTTAGGGGATTGTGGGGTATTCAATGGATATGGTTGATTCTTATAGACTATCAGGGATCAGATTATAGGAACCATTTGTTTTTGGGATAGAGCATTCCTTGGGTTGTGATACCTCAATGTATCATTCCCCTAGTTATTATATTTTATAAAATATATGTGTATCCCCTTGGTCATTATCAATGTATATAGGGGTGAAAGACCCATGAGTTCTTATATTTTTCACAAAAATCATCATAAAGTACTGGAATACACTTTAGTAATAGTAAAAGTATGTATGGTTCATCAGTTCCACATGCCCATGGGTCGACGGTGGTTTATTTTTTATTTTAATTATTTTCAGAAGATTATTATTTTATTGAGTGCTTATCACATGAACATATCACCACATTTATCAGTTATTTATATAAATAATTCTTGGTTCCCTACTGAGTTATGTACTCACAACCTTCTTGGGAAGCCATTACACTTGGGTACCCGTGTAACCCTTACTTTTTACAAGTTCAGGTTAGGATGAGGGTATAAATTTCATGATCGAGAAGGATAACTCATATGGTATTGGAGAATTATGTGAGGTGTGTCTTGGAGATTATAGTATAACCTCCAGTATTTTTATCCATTCGTTATTTTATATATGCGATCAACCAAGTGGGAAATCCTATTTATAAGATTGTATGTTATGCTTTCACATAATTTATTATTATTTATGGGTACATTTATTTCTTCCTCTTATTTTTATTATTTACTACTATAGATGGTATTTGGTTATTTATGTATTATTAAACACTCTGATATAGGGATATAGTCTTCACACTATATTACCCTAGACCCTCACTACTAGTTAGTATCCCCTGGCATATGAGGAGGTACACCTGAGGTATAGTAGTGACCACCAATCCGAGCATCGATTAATGATACAAGGTGGAGGGATGTTATAAAGTGGTTTCATATATGTTATTATTTTGTTGTTATATTTGGGGATATGGTATATAAGATACATAGAAATGTATCAGAGCTTTCGATAGAACCTGGAATGGTGTAACATGAACACCATTTCTAGTGTAAGTCTAGGTTACCATGGGTATGAGATTGATGTTCTTGGATTGCGTTGTTATGAATATTTATTATTTCACCTAATATGACACACCTGATGTTTCGATTTATGATTTTTTATAATTTTGGCTCTTGAACCTATTGGAACAGTGTATCCTGATCCTTTAGATGAAGTTGGGCCGACTACTAGTGACCCAAACTACACACCAGACCACAACTATTTTGGTTCAATAGGAATTGTAGCAGTTAAGGCTTTGAAATCATTATTGTAGTTTCTTGGATTTTGGAGACAACTATACTATATATCCATGAGCTTCCATCCATTGGTCACTATAACATAATGAACTTAGTTTGTAGTTTGTGTCATTATAGTAATTTAAGTTACAATTCACTTCATTTATTTTAAAAACCCATTCAAGTTAGGGTTTGGATATTTGAATAATTTTCTCAATAATATTAATTCCAAAATATAGTGAAATTATGCCTCTCCATGTACATAGATATTTTTTCCAAACCATATAAATTATTGTTTCTTGTTCATCTTGTTTACTTTTTTCCTTTCTTTTCTTCATATGGTAACCATTCTATCACTACGACTTGTGAAATTTCTGCAAAAAACCCATTATGGAAAGAGGTTTCTCATGTATTATATTAGTCATGTAAGATTCACATGACATATAGGTCTACTAGTGTGATTATTATCACTAAGGATAGAGGTTAAACTATTTAAAGTGTCAACAAAAACTCATATGGTGTTATCCTGTATAAGTTCTTGGTGGGATTCTACTTAGCTGGACTAGTATTTATATATTTCTTTTGATGGAGATTCATGTGGGTATATATAGATATTCTCATGATGGTGATGATGATGGTGTGATCTTTTTAGTAGGGGACATGAACTGGCCCTAGTAGGTCACTATAGAACATGATTCCTTTGTGAGAAACTCATAGTGCGTTATTATTATTTAGGTTTTGTTATTTAAAGTGTCAGTAAAAAGCTATATGATGTTTCCCTTATATCTTGGAATGAATTTATACCAAAATGTATCCTGTGACTTTGATTCATTGGATAAAAATTTTCTTAGGGTGATACAGTTTGTATTAGTGCTTGTGGATGTGATAGGATCTTACAGGGATCGGTCTAATGTAAATATTCTTGGAGAGGGTGGGTTCCCTAGGCGTGGGTGGTGTTTTTGGAACGTGATTCTTGATACATATATGAGGATCCTAGAGAGGGTTTTAGTCACATGAGTTTCTAAATTATGTTTGAAATAGAAAAAAAGAGGTTTTTACCATGATTTGTGACCTATGTGAGTTATGACCTATGGGTTAGGGGAGAGAACTTAGTGTTTGGAAGGAGGACCAAGATATTGGTGGACATGATGTTTGGATGAGTGGTAGGTTATGTATATGTTAGTAAAATGAGTGGGGGGGGGGGGTTAGTTTAGGTTTTTGTTTTCCTTATAGATGGGAAGCAAGTGTAAGTGCTTTAAGTATGTGATTGGTGAATGCTAAGTGACACTGGGTATGTGGAATAAGCATGGATATGCCTGTGACTTATAAGGTAGAGAAATTTGAGTGCTAGAGTTACAATTTGAAGGATGGTTTCTAAGGGTGTAACTATTCATATGATTGACCTTGTTGAATATGGAATGCACTTTTGAGTTTGAAGAGGGCATACATGGATTCTATTGACTTTTAAAACATCATTATTAGGTGGAAAGTTATGTGATAAATCAATTCACAGGTAAAGTACTTATTTTTGAAGAGGAGAACCGAGGGAGATATTAGATTGAAAATAATGAAATACCATATAACACGGTCATTATGTGAGTTAGATGAGCCTATTTTTTATTATGTGTGAATCAAGGGAGTGTGAGTCAGGTTATATGATCAAGTGATATATGAGTGAATAACTGTTATGATTGAATGAGATTGAGTTAGTACATGTAGTTATGAATTGTAACTGATGAATCATTGATTATAGGATGGTCAAGTGTTAGCCAATGACTGATAGTGTTTGATGTGATTATTGTGAGATTGGGTGTATGTGGTTTGATAGTGGTGATAATGTTACTCCAAGGTAGATAAGACATCATTAAGATAGGGTGGGTGAGTGTGTCTAAGGAGGAGAGACACATGTGTACTGATAGAAATACCCATTTGGTTGATGCTTGAGGTGTGGTATAAGGGAATCCAAGTGGTGGGGTGTGAACCACCAGCCATTGTAGGGTCAAAACCTCATTGTGAATGATATTTCTGTGGATTCCATAGGTGATGTTCCCATGAGATTGAAATGGGAAGAAGTTTGATGTTTTTTTGTTAAGGTTTAAGTGTGAGCGGTATGAACACATCCAATTGTCATGTTCATTGATAGCTGAATCATGGGCTATAATGATCAAAATTTTTTTAGTAAGGAAACAATGTGGTACCTCCAAGGTTGAGGTATCGAATTGGTTATGGGTGGTAACACCCCATGTACGTAGGGTTGTGATATTAGAGTAATTAGTCTTGAATGATAATTTTAGAAATCATATTCTAGTGAGAAGATATATATGAATTTTCCTGGATTTTTATGAGAATTATAGAGGTGAATTTTTATGATGACCAAGAGATAACATTGGGCTTAGGTGTATTTTAGGAATCCAATTCTAATTCAAATTAGGGAAGCATCGGTTCACGCTATAGGAAATGATGGTAAAATGTGATATTTGATGGTTTAGATATGAAATTTCATTTGGAATTGGGAATGAACTGTGGTGAATATTTTTGGATGCTCCCAAGATGCCTCCCAGATTTAAGGAATCCTGATATTGTGTTGATTATGTGTAGGTTGTTGAAATCAAGTGTTTTCAAGGAAGGTTGGACAGATAAGTTCCAACTATCAATATCACGTGTAATTGGATATGGAAGAGTGGTAACCACATCAGGTACGTTGTACTAGATATGATGGATGAATTTTGGGGTTGGGACATGATTTTTAAGGATAAATATAACATTTTCAAAATAATTTCATGGGAAATGGAGATCTATCTAATTTTGTTGAAAATTTGGAGAGATATTGGGTATTTACATTAGAATAGTTTTATCATGTGTATCTAGGAGTGGTGGGTTGTAAATCACATTGAGTGGGTTGATGGACCACTGAAAATGTGTTTTGATAAGCATCTTTGATGATAAAGGAACATCATGGGTTAGAATTAGCTATGATGAGGTGATTTATGTGGTGGGGAGAACCATGAACTAGATTATAAATCATTGGTGAGGGTCTGATGCCTTAGGATTGATATGTGTGGTCAAGAACCATCATGGGAATTTATTGATGGTAGTAGAAGGTAGCTTGGCTTTTGGTGTGTTGTGTTCTGGGTGCTTACTGCTATACTATGGAAGATCATTCAGTGTTCCTAGTTGGAGTGCGATGAGTTGATGGTGAACTAAAGACTAATATAGGTTCGTAATCATGGTTGGAAAATCACCAAGACTTATCAATGACGATAAGTGTTTTGGGGGGGGGGGTTGTAGTTCCCTTGTCTGTATGAGTCCAAAATTTCTACGGGAATTAAAAATTTTTGGGTATTGGAGGGTTAAATTTCTAATTTTATTTGGTTTTCAAAATGGATAGTTTTAACATCAAAATAGATTAATTTTATAAGTGGTTTAAGGCTCATAAATAATCCAAGGGGACTCGTGGGAGTGGCAGAGATAGACGTAGGTGATCGAGGCTACACCAGGCTTGCTGCTGTAGCTACCAGGGAGCCATCGACGAGTTGATGGTATAAAAATGGGGGAAAATGTAAATAAAACCCCTCAATTTTTTATAGGTAGAATTCCCTCACCCCTCATTTGTGTGAACCTAGGTAGGGTATGAGTCCCCTCCCCACACATTTTAATAGCCATGGTTTTGGGGTATTTTTATAGTGATTTTAGTAGTTATACAAGGTAAATTCCATCATTTGGTGATCTCTATTCTTTCATACCTCCATTTCTTCTAATTTTCTTCTTCTATATCTTGGGTTTTTAAAATTATTCCATCAGATCATGGTGTAATAAACTAAGTACGATGGACCATTCACTTTTTCTAGTAATAGGGAATCCTAAGATGAAATCTGCATGCCTTTTCCCAACAATTCATTGAAGGCATATCATTCCACCAATTTATTTAAGGTATTATATTAAAATTAAATTAAATTGATAATGGAATCAATGTAGGATGTAAGATATTTGTCTTGGGATGATGTCACAAACCTATTGTAAACCTTTCATAGGTTGTTGGTTATGGTTTTGTTGTGATAAAGCTATCTCATTAGTTTCAATGAATATTATTATTTTAATTCAAGGTGTTTGATTAATTAGTTATAAATACTATAATTATTTGTTATAGATTTTTTGTGTGATTTAGATAATCACATGGGATAATAATGTTTAGATAATCTAGGAGGACTTTTTAAAGTTTGGTAAAGACTTAGTGAGCATATGAAAAGTTTTTAGATAAGATAATTAAATGAGGAAGCTCCTTAAATTAGGTAGGTGGTCTTATGTATATGCCCTATGGTATTTATGAAAATGTTATGTACAATGTGGTATGTGATCTTTCCACTATGAGTGATGAAATTTATTTATTTAATTTTTTTTTTCAAAATTAGATTCTTAGTTAAACTACACAAAGAACTAGGGCTATGATAGGTCCTTGGAAATGGATTTATTTCCTTAACCATTGATGGTCGTGGACTTGAATATGAATCAGTAATCCTTGGGCACTAATACCCCATGAGGTGTGTTTATTAAATTGATAAATGTGGTGTAGTGGACCTAGTGGATGATCCATATATAACTCAAGGATGGAGTTGTAGAATTTATTGGGATGGATTATGTAGGGGTTAAATATAAGAGTACCTTGAGTTTCCTTAGGCCCTTAGGCTTGACATGAAGACATGGGTGGGTTGATCCTAGAAATATGGATGAATAGGTCAGATGTTTAGTCCATCCTATAGTATCATGGAAATGGAGTGGGATTAAGGAAATTCCCCTTGTAAGGTTTCCTAGGACTCATGTGATGCCTCTATGAGACCTTGACATAATGAGTGACACTATTCACTCAGGGAGACAGGTTTTTCCCTAAGGAAAAAAATAGGGTTTGATGTGTAACGCCCCGACCCCAGTTACCCAGAGTTGGTGCATTATTACATAATAATGGCATGATCACAATAAAGATCAAATCTCGAAAGACCGATGGGTTTAGTAGCCTTGGAAACACTAGATATATTCATAAGTCTTAAATTACATCATAAAAATAAAAACTACAACAACATCATATTGTATCCATAGTCCACACTATTATCCCCTCATCATATCCCTGCAGGTAATTCATAATCTACTTCTTCACATCCTGGGAAAAATAAAACATAGAAAAGGGGTGATCTCAAATGCCCAGTAAGGACAACAATATAGCGTAAACTTTCACAAATAAGAATAAACATTTAAGGCAATGTATAACTAAAAAAAGACTTTTAAACTTGAACTTCAACATAGTATGGCAAAAATAAAATGAAATAATGCCATTTAATTATTCAAATGGATATTCTACTAATAAAATAATCACATGAAATATCAATAACCACTTTCATAATGATGGAATGCATAATGCTAGACTATCATAACCACATAGCCAAGGCCTCGTGCCAAGACTACAAATAATATTTTGTCAAGGCCTTGTGCCAAGACACTAGTTTTTCTCATGAGACCTACTGATGCATCGAGGAGCTATAGCGGGCTCCACCCATCACATATTAAGTCCAATCCATTCCCATATGAAAAGGTTTAAACATAACATAAACATTCGTATTAAAACTAGCATAAGAAATGTAAATAATTCATCCATAAACCATGAATGGTATAAAAATAATACATCCACAGTCAAACATATCACAAAACCTTCGATACAATATAGAAGTTTTGTTTTATAATAAATCAACTTCAAATAAGCGTAAAATCCATCAAAGGATGTTGAAATAGATGAAATCAAAACTCTTTTTAGAGAAATTTCTCTTTTTATTTTGAAATCATTTAAGAGTCATATATTTATAAAATAAAACATTTTCTTTGAAAATATTCTTATAGTCTTGTAAGGTAAGATTCGACAATTTTATAACGACGGAAAATAGCCACACCCGCCGTATAAGTTAAAAAAACATTCTTACCTTAATTTTGTCGAAAAGGTAAAAAAACACCTTGTTTGGAAAATGAAAGAAATATTCTTTTATAAACCTCTTATAAAAAGTAAAACAAGGGTATAAATGAATTTAACCCATTTTCTAGTAAATAGTAAAAATGTTTTGAAATTAATTTTTAAGAAACATGGATGTGGATGATAAAGAGATCCCAGTAGATTATTACGTATAAACAACCTCAGATAATGAAGATATTGCGAAATAAACCCTTACCTTGTACTTTTCCTTGGTTGGGGGTAGGTTAAACTCCTATATAATGGTGAAATAATTGTTATTAAATTATTCAAGAATCATATACATTAATATGATATTATATATAATCTTTTAACATTTCTTTGTTAATAATATCTTAGAATTATCATCATTTCGGGTGTTAACTTACTCGTTTTCTTTTATATGTTTTGTTACATAAGCTGTGTTTGTTATGGATAGGATGTATCTTATTCATATCCATAATGATATCAAGTCCTTAAACATTATTTTTAAATCATCAAATTATAATTATACTTGAATGTATATGATGGAGAATGAATCTCATCGCGTTCGTGGAGACGGTAGTCCGTACGTACGCACGAGCGACAATATCATTCTTTTGATATTAAAATAATATATAATTAGATGGTATAAAATATATACAGAATCATTATCATGTTATATTTATTATTTACGTGAGTTACACATCATTATTATACCCATCCAAATAATAATTTATTGAATAACAATTACACCACGACGTTGAGACGGTAAGCCATACATACGCACGTATGATGACATGTTATTCAAAGGATGGATAGAATACTGAATATGGTTGTACCATATTTATAATAACATCACAATATATATAAGATACTGGAGTTATTATTTTAGAATGGTAATAACAAATAAGGAAGAAGTGGAAGAAGAAATGAATTTGAAAAAGGGTGGTGAAAACATTACCTCTTCTTCGGGTTCTTCTTTTTGATTTGATCCAAAGGGCTCTTAGGTTGGCTTTCTGACTAAAGGAAGGCCTCTAGGATGAAGTGAGGGATGTTGAGAGAGTATTTGGGTAGATTTTGGACGATCCAAAAGGCTTTGAAGGTGTGAGTTAATAAGAAGCGAGAGTGCCCTTTTATAAGAGGGGTGAGGGGAACCTTTGGAAAATCTAGAAATATTATTTTATAATAAATTCATATTCGGTTTCTAATGGCTCCAAAGTGGATTATTTAAATTTTAAGGTGGGGATAGGTTGAAAAACACTCAAAAAATAGAATTTATACAGGTTTGGGTTACTATATTAACCTTATCATTAAGTATTAACTCTTAGTTAATTAGTTTCACTTTTACAATGTCTCTTTGTATTTTTATATTATATGGTTAATAAACTTACTATATACATCCAAGAGACCCCCAAGTGGTCCATTAATGATAAAACTATCATTATATAAGTCTCTTGTCCGAACATTAGATTTTTAGGAATTTAATATCAATTAATAATATAATATTTTTTTTAAAAACTCTTTTATGTCAATTTTGACACTATTTGGAAAATTGATTTTTGTGAAAATTATAACAGAATGATTAGTTCGAACAAAGTAAATTAAATCAATCCTAATATGTCATATTATCCTATAAAATTACTGTAATTCATTAAAAGTCTCAAATTATATTTATTTGGGTATTTATAATATCAATTATTTTAATTTTTCTCTATTATGGTAATTCTTGCATCATCATTGTGTCATAAATAAATTAGATTATTTAAAATATAAAAATTATAAATAAAATATCATTATGTATGAAATCATTTTAGATTTCTAATGAATATTTAAAATTGAATTTATCTTATGTATAACTCTATATTAAAAATGTTTTAGTAAATAAACTTTGATTTTAACTCTTTTAACTCTTCTTTGAATTAAATAATAATAAATGTCCTAATCTAATCCAAGTGGACCTAAATGGTAATATTTTATTCCTAAGGTTGTTTTTGGTCGAGATACACTTGTCCAATAGAATTAGGACATGTTTTAGGGTAATATTAATATCATTTTTACCCTTAATTACCCTATTTACTTTTAACCATGGTAAATAGAAGTAAAAAGTTACTATTCACCAAAAATTATTTTCATCTCATTGAACCACATTTTAATCCTTGATATTAACCGTGTCTCTCGGATTTTCAAAATTCCAATCACAGAAGTGGTAAAATTAAGTTTTATAAAAAATTCAGTTTTTAACTACCACTTAGTAGTTTCACTATTCATCAAAAAATTGAAGTTTTTCAGAACAATGCCAAAATTTCACCCTAAGCTATAATTGATATTCCAAATTCAAAAATGATGTCTATTTTAAAAAATTACAAACATAAGAGTTGCATTAATTAATTTTATAATTAATTCCTGCTGTCACAACAAATAACGTGTTTTTAAGAAACAATATATATCAAAAGATTGACAATTGTTTATGTCCAATTTCAAAGTGAAATTAATTATAATGATTACCATTGGATAAAATGGTAAAAATATATTCTAATTATACTTTAAAACCACTAAATAATTTAATTTATCACTATAAATTATTTTGATTAAAAAAGTTGTTTTTAATTATTTTTCACTATTCATAAAAATTGGATGTTCTCAGAAAAATACCAAAAATTCAACTTAGGATAATTTCGATATTCTGAATCCAAAAATTAAGTCCATTTTAAAATATAATATATATATAATTTCAAAAAGTAGGTATTACTATTCATAACGGCTAGTTTGATCGGTTGTGGTGTGTTTTAGAACTCAATGTTGAGTACAACACACGATATTACATTATTCAAACGGTAACGTACCGTAGAAGCTTGGAGGTGTTACATGATGGGAAACTTATGAGGTGTATTTGGCTATGATGAGACCTAAAAGACCTTATTTATGAACCGAGTGACAAGTTATATTGAGTGTGAAGGTGCATATGGGAAAAGGGCTGTGATGATCGTGGGTGACACCTTAGAACCCAAATAGTTGGTCTGAGATTGGTATGACTATAAAGAGTTAGGTCACGATCTTGGGAGACAACTATGGGATTTTATGATGGGTTAGGATAATGGACACCAATTTTGATATATATATATATATATTCATATTTTACATGGTTTATTACCTCAGGGAAATTATATTTTGAAATGGAAAACACCAATGGGACGATGTTTGTATTGTTTGAAATGAAAACACCCTTATGGATGGTTATGAAAACTCTCTATGTGTAGGTCATGAAAACTCACTATAGGGAGGTCATTGATACTACTAGTGGAGTTTCCATGGATTTGGAGATATGATTTTTTGTTTCAATTAGAGGATGGTGTTTGTTCCATATTCTAACCACAAGGGGTTTGTGGGGTCTTAGTTGGGCATGGTCAAGCCTTTAAGAATGTTGATGATCGAATTCTAGGAACCATAATATATTAGGACATAGAATCCATAGTTTGTGATACAAAGATTAAGAATTCCCTATGTAATTATACTATATACCAAAGTGAGTGTATCATGTGGGTCATTATCACTTTATAATTGGGCCAAAGATCCTCAGGTCATTAAATGGTTGGTATGGTTATCATGCTATTCTCAGAGACACTTTAGCACCAGATGAGATAGGTTTAGTCGACCGATGTCATAGTCTTGAGTATCAATGATGGTTTATTTATTTTTTATTTATTTCTATCAGATTATTATTTTATTTAGAGTTTATCACATGAACATATCATTACATCTACCGGTTATGTGTGGGATTATGTTCGTGGTGCCCTACAATGTTTTGTACTCACACCCTACTCAGTAAAACATTACACTTGGGAACCCTAGAAGCCCTCAATTGTTGCGGGTTTAGGTTGGGATATTTCTTGATATTTTATGATCAAGTTGGATTTCCCAGATGGGATTTTATACTTGGATGAGGTGAGGCTTGATGATTCTAGTAGAGGATCCTATATTTTTATTCAGTATTTCTTTTATATATGTGATCACCCTAGTGGGAAATCAAGTTTTTATGATTGTATGTTATGCTTCCACATCATGCGTTATTATTGATGGACATGTTATTACTTCTAAATATTTATATTATTTACTTTTTTGGATGATATTTGATTATTTACTTATTATTGAGCACTTTGATATAAGAGTATAGTCTCCCCATGATACTACCATTGACCCCCACTGATAGTAGGTAGCCTTTGGTGTACGAAGAGGCATGCCTGAGGTATAGTAGTGACCATTGGTCTGGGAACTAATTAATACTCTGGGGTGGTGGGAATTTATATAAATAAAAGTTACTCTACTGACTCAATGCAACATTTTATCGTTGAATTTGATCATAAATATATAAATAATCTAAATATTGAAATAATCTAACAAATAATAATAAAGATAGACACATCCAAATGACATTATTGATTTATAATTCTATCCTAAAGTGATTAATCACACTTTTTTAGACCTCACACAAGTCTCTGATTTAAAACTTAAGTAATTATTGATTCCAGTGATATGTTATAGCGTTATACTATAGTAAATCACTACAGTGATACACTGTAATAACACTGCTATAATTTCTTTAATAGTTATCCATAGTATTACTGTTATAATATCCCATCAGAGTTAGATCTGTAGTACAATCATTATAATGCCCACTACAACATGTTACAATAATACCTTTGTCACAATGTCTGTTACAATACTTCTAAAATTCCTCCCTAACTTTTGAATCCAAAAACTATAGAATATAGAAAATACACCTCAACCACCAGGCTGAGCTACACTATTAGATAATAAATAATAATAGAAATTATAAAAATTATAATTAAAAATGTAATTATTAATGATTAATAAAGATAATAATTAATAATCACATTATTAATAGTATCATTTGATAATTAATAATAATAATTTAATTAATAATTCTATGGATATCTTAGATAGAGGGGGTGAAAATTTGGATTTATTCACTCTTGTGTTTTTTTCACTATGATGCAACTTTTATCTCTTTAATGTTATTTTTATTGTGTTTTTGTCTTTTTCCATGGTGGTACATAGGCTTCCCCTAAACTTAATGTACACAACATAGAATATCACCTTATGTGATTTGACTCTATCACATTGGGTGTTGTTATATATCTCTTGGTTGGTTTAAATTTGTACTAGATTGGGTTTTTGAGGATTCATTATATTGTTCTTTTGGGATATTTTTGGAGGCCATAGTGTTTGTTCCTAGTTTTTTTTGGCTTTTTGTGTGTGTCTTTATAAATATTAATGCAAGGAGAATAAATTTTATTAATTTTTTCCCAAAAAGGACACTTAATAATATCATAATTAATAATTAGTAAAATAATTTATTAATTATAATATAGGAGATACATATATAAGAAGATATATATACAAAAACCCATGCATACAAGGAGACTTGAACATGATATCTATTATATGTCGATAGAAGAAACCACCTTCTCACAAAAACTCCACTAACTTAATTTTTAATATTATTTCTAAAAAAAATATACTAATAATGATAATTATAATGATAATTTTTATAATTTATTGGGTTAACTATAATAATATAAGCATGTTTACAATATGTAAAAAATCAAATCTCGGGCTGGAGCCTGAGATGTACACTGAATCCCCTCCAAACCACCCACACTAGCACAAATATATATAAAAAAAGAAACAAAAAAAAGAATTTTTTTTTGAAACATTTTCATTGAACATAGAAAAAAAACCCATTCCCCTAAAAACAAAAACAATAAAAACAATAATGAAAACTGTAATAGTAATGCAATTATTCATAGATAATGAAATTAATAATAATTAATTAAACACAATATAAAGTATACACTTGTAACACCAACCCATATTCCTCTAAATTTATTAAATAAAAAAGTGAATACAAATAATTATTTAGGTGAAATGAGATGGAACCAAATGGATAATTAAATGTTATAAGTGAATGATAGTAATGAATTATTTTTGAAATCAATCCATCATCAAATAAAGTGAAAAAGGTATTCACAAATCATGATCACAATATTCATGTGAGTATTACTCCATCTATTTCCAAAATATTTCACCTAGGAATTCCCTAAATAATAGTTTTGGATACACATTAATAGTTTGGGATGAACTACAAGTAACTTGATTCACTTCCACATAATAACTAATTGTTGGGATACAATGCGAGGATCACTTTTGGAACATCAAACTTGGATAAAGTCACTAAAGAAATATCCCAACAATGTCAAAATTGGGTGATAAATATGGTTGAATACCTAATTATTATAAATCATATGTTTTCTAGAATTTAATATAAGTTTGATTAGAATCCCATCTTTGATTATTTGAATATTCCTTGAGATAAGTGTTGTTTATTATTAATAGGAAGACCTACTTTATTGATCTTAGTTTAATACTATTAATGATAGTGGAATAATATGTCATGAAACCTGTTAGAACTATTTTTCTTATTTTTAGTTAATTAAATTTTGAAAGGAAGTATGCATATATGATTGAAGTTGAGTTTCATATTATTGAAGTTTTTTTTTGGTTTGATAATTTTAAAAGTCATTCTAAGAAAGTTACTTTAGGACGGGATGAATTGGATGTTTAATGGATATATTTACAAATTTAAGGAAGTGTCGAGGAATGTTGTAATTTTATTGAACCTTATAAGATGTTATTGATATCTTTATTATGTTTTCATGGTAATTTTAAATTAAAGTATATATTGTTGTCTCTGTTATGGATCCGTAAAATAAGATACTTTTTTCATGAATGTTTTTTAAACCTAGTAGGAAATCCTTTTTTTCATCACAACCCTCAAGAAAGGCCAATTATTAGTACCAACACTTGACTTTATTAAAGGTAGGCTAAGATTACTCCATGAGATAATCATGTTATATAATTTTGACTAAGTAATCACTATTATCCATGCTGTATTTTTTATTTTTTATTATGTACAAGAGATGATTAATTATATATAAAATCCAAGAATCTTTAATATGGATGTTGGATTTTGTCCTAAAATGTTGTTGAAGATGGGTATTTCACTAATGATTTATGCTATGCTGATGATGAGGGGAATCAAGGCTGTTCTACTTGCTATTTGGATTTTTGGATAACTATTGTTGTTTTATTTTAATGTTATTGTATTGATGATGATCCTTAAAATCCTCCAGATTCATAGGTAGGGTTTTTATTGGATTCTTATCTTCTAATTTCCCTTTAATTATTTCTTTATAGCAAAAATGATTTCATGGATGGTTGGTTCATGTTACAACCATCTTTTCAGCAAACCAAATATAAAAACTCAAATGTGCCACAAAAAATTTAAAGTTCTAATTGGAGTATATTCAATAATTAGTAAATAATATAGTTTTATGGAATACATTGTGGAACCCAAGATGCATTTCGATTTCTGTACAAGTAAATGTGGAGATTGGATGTCTTGTCCTATGCCCATTCTTAATGATGGAGTTTTTCATTATATTTTTTGTATTTTTTTTCTATCACTCATTCTCAATTAGTGAAAGAACTTTTCACCTCATGTTTACACTTTTGTTCTTAATTTTTATTCATAAAGTTTTAATGGGTGGGTTGGGTCCCCAAATCACTCTCCGAATCATGTTCGATTAATTATTAACAATTACAATACTAATTATCAATGGTTACATAATTAATTGTTATTATTTCTTATTAATTATAATTATTTTATATTATTATTAATAATTATATTATTATTACCATTAAATTATTATTTATTTTTATTTATCATTAAATGTAATTAATAATTAATACTATTAATTTAATTGTAAATATTATTTATTAAATGTAATTGTCAATACTTATTATAATTTAGGTTGGTACGTAAATATACAAAAATCACACACATATGCTAGATGAAATGTGATAACCATTCCAACACTTAAAAAAAGACACCAAATCTCACAAGTATAATATGATTTAGAAATAGAGGGAAAGAATTCACTCAATGTTGATTTGAATTAGGACATGAAAAACCAAATATCATATTCAAATTATTGGAAATATTTAAAAAGGTACTTACTTATAAAATGAATATTTTTGGAAATTTAAATCATATTTTCATAACACTTTAATTAAAATAATATTGTATATAATAATAATTAAACACTGTTCAATGTTTTTTCGTGTACATGGGGATAAGAGCGTACATGTTAGATGATATTTTATTAAAAAAATATTAATTTGATTTATTTTAAAGGTGTGGGAAAAGGATATGGGAGTTAAAATCCCACATAAAAATGTGATGAGATAGGGGACCACATTTTATAGGGTCTTACCTAATCACTATTCAAAAATAAAATAGTGTCCGGAAAAAATATTGCAGTGGCTGAACCATCTATATGTGAACGTGTGCGATCAAAAAATGTAACACTATGATGATTAAATTTAAATTTTACACAATGTATGATACTTCAAGGTTTTATGGTTATAGATCCATTTCTAGACCAGTAGTGTTCTATGGGTCAACCTGGTTTACTGAGTGGGTGCAATATACTCCAAAAATTAGATCGAGTGTGATATAACAGACACATATCCAAAGGATCATATCAATCACTACTGGAATGCTGGTCTTTCCCAACAGTTACATACCAACGGTTTGATAGAACCATTGGTGAAGGAGGTTTTTCCCAATGGTTCATTAGAACCGTTGGCATAGATGTTTCCTGGGAGGTTTTTTCCCAACGGTTCTCATGAACCGTTGGGATAGATGGCTTTGGGGAGGTTTTTGCCAACGGTTCATGAGGACCGTTGGTATAGATATGCTTTGGGGAGGTTTTTCCCAACGGTTCTATAGAACCGTTGGGATAGATATACATATGCCAATGGTTTTTAAGAACCGTTGGCAAAGGTTCTCCCCAAATTCCCAGCCGCCTGTTCTCTCCCCCATTCACGATACACAACCCTAAAACGGGAGCAGCAGCCGATTTAGGCGATTTTGGAGGTACTGCCGGCCTTGAATCTTCCAGCTCTTCTTCAGGTTATTCTTCTTCTTTATCTGAAAACGTATTCAATTGTTTGGATAGTATTTAAACCTATTTTCATTTTTCCCATCAGTTTAGGTGATTTTGGAGCTACTGCCCGCCGGACCAGCCTAAGGGTGAGTTTTCTTGAAAATTCCTTTTTGGATTTTACCCCTTAAACATGGTTTGCATTCCCCTTTTAGCACATGAATGCCAATTATTTTTTAACACATGTTTTAATTGTATTGCCTTGCCAATGTGAGTAAAGTAGAGACTATGCTATGAATCTATGAAATTGTATTGAATTTATCTTATATTTTATGTTACCATGTTAGATATATTATAACTAATGCATGTGATATCTTTATAGTCTTGTTAGGAGTGTTCTATTAAAAATTCCCATGTGAGTGCTTGAATTTTCATTGAATTGCTAGCCATTATGAGTTATGTTGAGACCATGATATGGAATTTATTGATTAAGCAAGAGAATCTCATTATCTTGTCATTAAAACATGAGTAAATGAAGCTTCATTCTTTTCAGGTTATTATTTGATTGAGTCACCATTTTGAGGTGAGTTGTATTAAATACCTTTGTTTTTGACCTTGGTATGTTTAATGAATTGTTTAAATGAAATGGAATTCATTAAATGATTAATAGTAAATAGTGATACATGGATTCTATTAGGATGCCAGGTATATAATCTTGTTTCTATTAACTTATACGCTTTATGTGATAAATGGATTCACAGTGGAATTCCACGGATAGACTCATTTCTTTGAATATTGATTAAGCCATGGGTGATACATGGATCCAAGGGAGGGATTACATAGATAGACTTATTGAATGTAGAATTATATTCCAATTGATACATGGATTCTTATGATAATTCCATAGATAGACTTATTGAATGTAGAATTATATTCCAATTGATACATGGATTCTTATGATAATTCCATAGATAGAATTATTGAATGTAGAATTATATTCCAATGCTATGCGTCTTGTGTGGTGGTGGTGTGGTTTATGTGTTTTATGGTAGTAGTGAAGTGTGTGATTATGTAGTTAATGTGAACCCATAGGTTGAGTATTTTGTGCTATCTATATATCATGTATTTTTATGTTATTTCTACACATTCCCAACCAGAGTTGGATAAACTTACCAACGATCAGAGGTTTTGAGTTATGAGTATTTTTTCTAATATCTAGGATGGTGGTTATATGTTTGGATAGCTACCATGTCTTCCCTACTCTTCCTTCAAAAGTGATTGACCATGTGTTTTTAGGCAAGATGCGATGTGATTGTCCATGTGTCTTCAGGTGAGATGTACTATGATTTCCCTAGTGTTTTTTCGGTGAGGTGTGATGTGATAAGGCTATAATAAGATGTGGCATGTGGTTGGGGTCATGTAGGGTAGGAGGATGGCACAAGGTTGATGTTATTCATGTTCATGATACCCTACTAATATGGTTATGGGATGAGTCATGCTGTTATGTGATATAACACATTATGTTCTTGTTGGTTTTACATTTTTTCAATAACACATTTGTATGTTTTTTTGACATGTGTAGTTGATACCTTGATTATTTTCTTCCTTTATCGTTTACTTAAATGTATTTTCTATTATAGTTAATGCCTATTGAATTGTTTATGACAAAATGACTTATATAAATTCTTTTTACATAATGGACAGAAGTTGGATGTATGAAACCGATCAGATCTCAGACGATTTTCAAAACAATTTGGAGAGCTTTATAGATTTTTCATTTCACAATGCTTCAGATAGTGGTCGCATACACTGCCCATGTTCCAATTGTGTTGGTAGAACTTGGTTGAGCCGTGAAGAAGTCAGCTACCACATAACCAAAAATGGGTTTCAAGCAAACTACTTTATGTGGTATCATAATGGGGAGAAAACTAAATCTCAAATTGGTGATGATCGAAATGAAAAGACTGGAATGGAGAATTTGTTAGATGATCGGTTTCCGTTTATTCGTCATCATGAAAAATAAAGGATTTCGACTCAATAAGACTTCGATATGAGGACAACTGATGCATCTAGTGAAAATGATGATATTGATAGGGTGAAAAAATTTAATGATGCTGCCACGACTCCAGTATATCGACAATGTGATAAAATGAAAAAGCTGGAATTTTTAATCCGATTATTTCATGGGAAAACTATGTATGGGATTTCTAATACAGCAATCGATTACATTCTTACCCTCTTGAAGGATTTACTTCCAGATGATGCAGATATTCCCTCAAACCACTATATGGCATGGAAGTTAGTTGAGGAACTTGGATTTTCAAGAAACAAAATTCATGCTTGCCCGAAAGATTGTAGTTTATTCTGGGAGGAAACCGCTGAACGAAATGAATGTATAAAATGTGGCACATCCCGCTGGAAGTCAAAATATGATGGAACACCATCCCGCATTCCACCGAAAGTAATGTGGCACTTTCCATTGATCCCCAGACTCCAGAATCTTTTTATGTCTGATGACATATCAATAAAAATGAGATGGCATGATACCGAGAGAAAGAAGACCGATGATGAGTTGGTTCATCCTGCAGATGGATTTGCATGGAAGAGATTTGATGCTCGACATCCTGATTTTGCAGCTGACGTGCGTAATGTGAGGCTGGGTCTTTCATGCGACAGTTTTAATCCGTTTGGGCAGATGCTTACTTCGCACAACACATGGCCCGTTTTTATGCACATTTATAATCTTCCCCCATGGTTGTGTATGAAAAAATCTTTCACTTTCATGAGTATACTCATATCTGGTCCTTCTGATCCCGACATTGATATTGATGTATACATGCAACCTTTAATAAAAGAGTTGAAGCTTCTTTGGGATGTGGGTGTGCGCACATACGATGCATGTTCGAAAGACATATTTCAGATGCGCGCTGCGCTTATGTGGACAATCAATAATTTTCCGGCTTATGCAATGATGTCTGGATGGAGCACGAAGGGGAAAATGTCATGTCCAGTTTGTATGAAGAATACACGATCCATAATACTGAAACATCGTTGTAGTTTCAGTTTTATGGGACATCGACGATTTTTGCCAAAGGATCATCCATATAGAATGAATCGTCGAAGATTTGACAATACTATAGAGACCGATGATCCACCTCAGCGTATGTCTGGAACTGATGTGCTTAATGAATTGAAAGATTTCAGTTTTTCGTTCGGGAAGGGTCAAATGAAATCTGGAAAGAGAAAGAATGTTTCCACAGAAACCTGTTACAATTGGAGGAAGAGGAGTATCTTTTTTGATTTGCCTTATTGGTCAACCAATTTGCTACGTCATTGCTTAGACGTAATGCATATTGAAAAGAATATATGTGAAATGTTGCTTTCAGTTCTTCTAAATGTCAAGGGGAAGACAAAAGATGATTTACGATCTCGACGTGACTTGGTGGATTGGGGCATCAGACCAGAATTGCATCCTGTGCGTATCAGTGAAAATAAATGGAAACTTCCATGTGCTTCTTATGTGATGACACCTACTGAAAAAAACAATTTTTGGAAGTATTAGAGACTATTAGAGTTCCTGATGGCTATTCAAGCAACATATCTAAACGGGTCAATAGAAGAGAGTTGAAGCTAAAATCTTTGAAGACTCATGATTATCACGTTCTACTGCATGAGTTGCTTCCAATAGCAATCCGTCATCTTTTGTCCAATAATGTAAGGGTGGGTGTTATTCGGTTGTGCCATTTGTTTAGAGATCTTTGTGCTAAGAAGTTTTCCAAGTCTTTCTTGCAAAAAATGTTGACAGATGCCCCATTAATTTTGTGTGAGTTGGAGAAAATATTTCCCCCATCATTTTTCACATGCATGCTGCATTTGACTGTCCATATTCCAACTGAAATACTTCTCGGAGGACCTGTTTCTTTTCGTTGGATGTATCCAACTGAAAGAAATATGTTCACATTAAAGTCTTATGTTTGAAAAAAGAATCATCCTGAAGGTTCTATCGTGAACGGTTACTTAGCTCAAGAATGTATGGATTTCTGTTCAATGTATTTGTCTGATCTTACTACAAGAATGAACAGAACAATGAGAAATGAAGAAGAACAATATGAGCAAATTGAACCCAGTTTTCCATCACTTCCTCAAACAGGAGGAATTCCTGGATCATATACATTGAAGACATTAAGCCATGAAGAGTGGGAGATGGCACATCACACAGTTTTGTTCAACTGTGATTTGTTCGATGACTATATCAGGTAACAAAATTGAATATGTATATCTTACATATATATCTGTTAAACTATTTATATTTTTTTATCTACAGGGAACATAAAACAACGATAAATAGGAAGCATCATTCTTTATCTTTGAGAAGGAGAGAGACTTTGCATAGCAAAGAGTTTTCTGCTTGGTTAAAATTGAAGGTAAAAATATTACTGTTTAAATTAATTATTTCAATATTTACTTAAGTTTAACTGTCATTTATATTGCAGGTATTGAGTTTGTCTGCTGACTCTATCTCTGAGGAAATAAGAGCTTTGGCTTTTTGTCCTAATACCGTGGTTCGTGACTGTAAATCAATTGTTATCAATGGGTACAGATTTATTGTCACTGAACGAGCCAAAAACATGAGAACACAACATGATGGTATTATGGTTACTGCCACAACAGATTGTTATGCTAGTGCATCAGATAGTAGACCGCGACTTGAAAATGTGGGTTATTATGGAGTCGTTGAGAAAATAATAATATTGTATTATTACTCTCATGGACGAGTCACAATGATGAAATGCCATTGGTTTGATTCGATGACGAGACATGACACATTTATTGATGATTGTGGATTTCGAGTAATTAATATGACCCGCACTCTTGCAACCGAAGAACCATATGTGTTGGAATCAATGGCTAAACAAGTTTTTTATGTCAAAGATCAACTTCAACCTGAATTTGGTGTCGTAGTTGAAGTAATTCCAAGACATATTTTTGACGATGCTGATGATGGAATTGACACTGTCCCTATTGCCATTGGAACCAATCCATTTATTTCTTTTGATGACTCCAATAGCTCAATTGTCAGAGTTGATTGTGAACCTGAAGTTGTGGTTGGAAATATATAGAATCATTCATCCATGTTCTCAATTCTTTTAGTTTACCTCGAGTTGGGTTGTTAAGGTTGGTAATATTCATATTTATTTAGTATTGATCACAAATATGTTTTAGCTGACTTGACCGTTATGTGAATTTTCAATGTTTATTGGTTTCTGTTTTATTTGAATTGCATTTTCTAATTTGGAATTGAACTGTATTCAAACCAAATCAAACAATATTTCTAACTTGGTGAACATTACAACTTGTATGTTTTATTAAATTCATTCAAGCTCTTCTAAAACAATTGATAGCTAAATTACCAATGAATCCCCTCATTCCCTCATATATTTAGTTTTTTCGTTTACACATTAATTTTCTTTTTCTAATTAATTACATATTTGTTTTCCAATGCAGGAAATGAAGCCAATTGAAGAGAGACGAAGAAAAAAAATGGCGGAGAACAATCGTCGGATGGAGGAGATGGGCATTCCACCATTAGTGCCTACAGTGAGTACTTTATTTCAAATATATATATATATTTATAGAATATATAATATCATGTGATTAATTTTTTTTGTAAACTTTTTTGTAGGATCCACCATTACGTCGACAGTTATTCGACGAGGAGCCTAGTACTTGTCCTAGTACTCAGGCCGGTGGTACGAGGAGGGTTCGTACCAGAGGTGGACATAGAGCTGCGCGTGCCCGACTAGACCCTGCCCCTCCCACTGACATTTCAGCCTTCCCACATTCTGATCCCGGTGTGTCGTTAGGGACACACGGGATATTTAGACCTCCCATGTTTTCGCTACCTTCTGCATCTTCTGCCCCATCATTTTCACATCCCATGATGATTCCCACTCCCCAGTCAGCATCAGGTCATACAGTTGTTCCATCTTCTTTTCCTTCTACTTCTGTCTCTCCGAGCTTTTATATTCCATCGTCTTCGACTCCTGTTCCACCAGAGGGTGTTCCATTTACTGGAAGGAGGCGGGGGCGGGGCCGTACACGCATGCGTTCGGTGTGGAACCATCGCACACAGGTTATGGTGGAATATAATGAAGACAATCAGATGGTTGAGAAAACAGGGCAGCAATGTCGGAGTTTTATGGCGACGCTTTCCAAATACTCCGACATCATTCTCGTCATCCCACTGTCGTGGAGACATTTGCCACATGAGGTCAAAGATAGAGCTTGGGCAGAGATATGGGTAAAAAAATCTGTTGTATTTAATGCCATGATTTTTTTTTGTATTTATATAAATTAATATTTTCATTTCAGCTTCGATTTAATTTTCCTGATGGTGAGGGTGCACGACTGGAACGTCTAAAGGATTTAGGCGAGCTTTGGAGAGCCTACAATCATGAGCTGTATATTGGTTGACGTGCTAGAGTTGGCACTGAGTTAGAGGTGGTACCAGTCGTGGATGATTGTCCTATAGAGCAGTATCGTCAGATGATTACTCATTGGACGAGTACCCAGTTTAAGGTATGAATTACATTTGAGGTATTTAAATAATAACTTTCAAGTTTTGCATTAATATTATCCTTTGAATTATCAAATTTTATTTAGGAATCATCTGGAAAAAATAAAAAAAACATTGATGCAAAAAAATACCTCCATACACTAGGACGCACGACGATACCGGATCATGAGAGGCAGCAGGTATGACAATTGTTTATAAGTTTTCTTTACGACTTACATTTTCTTTTTTTTCCTCAATTATTTAATTATTTGCTGAAGTCTTTATATAAATTTTGTTTTCAATGTCATTGTAGAGGCAAGTACAAAATATTGAAGGATGTGTGCCTCGAGCAAAACTGTTTTGCTCGAGTAGACGAAAAATGGATGGACGTGCTGTCAACGAAGCGACTCAGCAGTAGATTGTAAGTTTTAATCTGTTGATTTTATATTTTAATATCTACTTCGTAACTTAATAATATATTTATATTTGTAACAGGATGCTTTAGAGGCCCTCGATGCCCAAGAACCAGACAATTTTGGGCCATCTGATCACTTACATCAGGTGTTGGGAGAGGATCATTCTGGCAGAGTACGCTGCCGACCTAGGATAGCCCCGAAGAGGTATTGGCCTGCCTCAGGTATGAGTTGTAGTGCCACCGAGCTGCAGCAAGTTAGGGCACAGACAGAACAGGCTGAGAAAAGGGCCACAGAGACGGCAGAACAGTCTGCTAGGGCAAACAGTGCATTTATGAAATTTATTGAAGTTCTACGTCCAACACTTCCAGCAGAGGCCAGCCCAACGATTTATGAATACATGTCGTCGATAAATTCTATATATGGTGCACCAGGTGGCAGTTCCAGTGGTGGTCAGGCCGATGTCCACTATGAATTTGACCGTTTGAAGCCCGTTTTGGCCGTTTATGACACCAGAACTGCGTTGTCGGTCACCGCGCGCACAAGGCACGTCCGATTGACGTGCCGTCTGCTCGACCACTTTATAAAGCACTCACCCGTATTTGTCGTCTGATTTCAGGCCATTCTGAAATCGTTCGGCCCGTTTGGACCCCCCTCACGCGCGTTTACGAAGCGCGCGCATCACTTAAAACACGAATATTGAGCCGTACCGCGCAAACCGCACGTCCGATTGACGTGCCGTCTGTGCGTACACGTCACGAATAATAATTAGAATGTTTCCCGGTGGTTTCAGGTCAATCCGAGGTCGGCCGCTATGAATTTGACCGTTGGACGCCCGTTTTGGCCGTTTATGACACCAGAACTGCGTTGTCGGTCACCGCGGGCACACGACACGTCCGATTGATGCGCCGTCTGCTCGAACACTTCAGAAATAACTGACCCGTATTTTTCGTCTGATTTCAGGCCATTCCGACTTCGTTCGGTCCATTTGGACCCCCCTCACGCGCGTTTACGAAGCGCGCGCATCACTTAAAACACGAATATTGAGCCGTACCGCGCAAACCGCACGTCCGATTGACGTGCCATCTACGCGTACACGTCACGAATAATAATTATAATGTTTCTCGGTGGTTTCATCTCAATCCGAGGTCGTCCGCTATGAATTTGACCGTTGGACGCCCGTTTTGGCCGTTTATGACACCAGAACTGCGTTGTCGGTCACTGCGGGCACACGGCATGTCCGATTGATGTGCCGTCTGCTCGAACACTTCAGAAATCACTGTCCCGTATTTGTCGTCTGATTTCAGGCCATTCTGACTTCGTTCGGCCCATTTGGACCCCCCTCACGCGCGTTTACGAAGCGCGCACATCACTTAAAACACGAATATTGAGCCGTACCGCGCAAACCGCACGTCCGCTTGATGTGCCGTCTGCGCGTACACGTCACGAATAATAATTAGAATGTCTCTCGGTGGTTTCAACTCAATCTGGAGACGCGGTGTGGCCGGCACCACTCAAAGTGTCCGTCTTTTGTTTCAAAAGGACGTCATTTTAAGTGAAAAGCATCAACTGGCATACGGAAAACCGACCAAACGCATTCCGAATCTGTTGATAATTTGTCCCAACAATCCATGGGTCATATGTGACGTATACGAGCCAACCCGGGATGAATCCGAGTCGCGGTGTGGCCGCGATAAGTCTAAGTGGCTCTCTTTTGTTTAAAATGAACACCATTTTAAGTACATACCGAAAAACGACCAAACAGATTCGGTTTCCATTGAAACTTTAGGATAACGATCCATGAGTCATATGTGACGTGTACGAATCAACCCCGCCACAATCGGAGACGCGGTGTGGCCGACACCACTCAAAGCGTCGGTCTTTTGTTTCAAAAAGACGTCATTTTAAGTGAAAATCATCAAGTGACATACGAAAAACCGACCAAAGGCATTCGGACTGTGTTGATACTTTATCACAAGGATCCATGGGTCATATGTGACATGTACGAGTCAATCCCGCCTCAATCCGAGGAGCGGTGTGGCCGAAACCGTTCTAACTGTGTATCTTTTGTTTAAAATGGACATGATTATAAGTGAAAAGAACAACTGACATACGCAAAACCGACCAAACGCATTCAGAATCTGTTGATAATTTATCACAATGATCCATCAGTCATATGTGACATGTACGAGCCCACTCGGGCTCAATCTGAGTCGCGGTGTGGCCGGGATCAGTCTAAGTGGCTCTCTTTTGATTAAAATGGACATCATTTTAAGTACATACGGAAAACCGACCAAACACATTAGGTTTCCATTAAAACTTTAGAAGAACGATCCATGGGTCATATGTGAGGTGTACGAATCATCCCTGCCTCAATCCGAGGCGCGGTGTGGCCAACACCGCTCTAACTGTGTCTGTTTTGTTTAAAATGGGTAGGATTATAAGTGAAAAGAACTGGCATACGCAAAACCGACCAAACGCATTCAGTTTCCATTGAAACTTTTGGAGAACGATCCATGGGTCATATGTGACGTGTACCATTCATCCCCGTCTCAATCGGAGGCGCGGTGTGGTCGGAACAACTCAAAGTGTATGTCTTTTGTTTCAAAAAGACGTCATTTTAAGTGAAAAACATCAACTGGCATACGGAAAACCGGCCAAACGCATTCGGATTGTGTTGATACTTTAATACAACGATCCATGGGTCATTTGAGACATGTACGAGTCAACCCCACCTCAATCCGAGGTCGTCCGCTATGAATTTGACCGTTTGATGCCCGTTTTGGCCGTTTATGACACCAGAACTGCGTTGTCGGTCACCGAGCGCACACGGCACGTCCGATTGACGTTCCGTCTGCTCGAACACTTCATAAAGAAGTCACCCGTATTTGTCGTCTGATTTCAGGCCATTCTGAAATCGTTCGGCCCGTTTGGACCCCCCTCACGCGCGTTTACGAAGCGCGCGCATCACTTAAAACACGAATATTGAGCCGTACCGCGCAAACCGAACGTCCGATTGACGTACCGTCTACGCGTACACGTCAAGAATAATAATTTGAATGTTTCCCGGTGGTTTCAGGTCAATCCGAGGTCGGCTGCTATGAATTTGACCGTTGGACGCCCGTTTTGGCCGTTTATGACACCAGAACTGCGTTGTCGGTCACCGCGGGCACACGGCACGTCCGATTGATGCGCCGTCTGCTCGAACACTTCAGAAATAACTGTCCCGTATTTGTCGTCTGATTTCAGGCCATCCCGACTTCCTTTGTTCTGTTTGGACCCCCCTCACGCGCGTTTACGAAGCGCGCGCATCACTTAAAACACGAATATTGAGCCGTACCGCGCAAACCGCACGTCCGATTGACGTACCGTCTACGCGTACACGTCACGAATAATAATTAGAATGTTTATCGGTGGTTTCAGCTCAATCCGAGGTCGTCCGCTATGAATTTGACCGTTGGACGCCCGTTTTGGCCGTTTATGACACCAGAACTGCGTTGTCGGTCACCGCGGGCACACGGCACGTCCGATTGATGCGCCGTCTGCTCGAACACTTCAGAAATCCCTGTCCCGTATTTTTCGTCTGATTTCAGGCCATTCCGACTTCGTTCGGCCCATTTGGACCCCCCTCACGCGTGTTTACGAAGCGCGCGCATCACTTAAAACACGAATATTGAGCCGTACCGCGCAAACCGCATGTCCGCTTGATGTGCCGTCTGCGCGTACACGTCACGAATAATAATTAGAATGTTTCTCGGTGGTTTTAGCTCAATCCGGAGATGCGGTGTGGCCGGCACCACTCAAAGTGTCCGTCTTTTGTTTCAAAAGGACGTCATTTTAAGTGAAAAGCATCAACTGGCATACGGAAAACCGACCAAACGCATTCCGAATCTGTTGATAATTTATCCCAACAATCCATGGGTCATATGTGACGTATACGAGCCAACCCGGGATGAATCCAAGTCGCGGTGTGGCCACGATAAGTCTAAGTGGCTCTCTTTTGTTTAAAATGAACACCATTTTAAGTACATACGGAAAAACGACCAAACGAATTAGGTTTCCGTTGAAACTTTAGGAGAACGATCCATGGGTCATATGTGACGTGTACGAATCAACCCCGCCACAATCGGAGACGCGGTGTGGCCGACACCACTCAAAGCGTCGGTCTTTTGTTTCAAAAAGACGTCATTTTAAGTGAAAATCATCAAGTGACATACGAAAAACCGACCAAAGGCATTCGGACTGTGTCGATACTTTAGCACAAGGATCCATGGGTCGTATGTGACGTGTACGAGTCAATCCCGCCTCAATCCGAGGAGCGGTGTGGCCGACACCGTTCTAACTGTCTATCTTTTGTTTAAAATGGACAGGATTATAAGTGAAAAGAACAACTGACATACGCAAAACTGACCAAACGCATTCCGAATCTGTTGATAATTTATCACAACGATCCATCAGTCATATGTGACATGTACGAGCCCACTCGGGCTCAATCCGAGTCGCGGTGTGGCCAGGATCAGTCTAAGTGGCTCTCTTTTGATTAAAATGGACATCATTTTAAGTACATATGGAAAACTGACCAAACGCATTCGGTTTCCGTTGAAACTTTAGAAGAACGATCCATGGGTCATATGTGAGGTGTACGAATCATCCCCGCCTCAATCCGAGGCGCGGTGTGACCAACACCGCTCTAACTGTGTCTGTTTTGCTTAAAATGGGTAGGATTATAAGTGAAAAGAACTGGCATACGCAAAACCGACCAAACGCATTCGGTTTCCATTGAAACTTTAGGAGAACGATCCATGGGTCATATGTGACGTGTACCAATCATCCCCGTCTCAATCGGATTCCAGATATAATTGTCATATAAATTTTAAATTGAATTCTATATGAATTATGTATGTTTATGAATTGTAATTTAATTATGGATGTGTATAGTTTCAGGATCCATTATATGTTAAATGTGTATTAATTTGTTCGTAATTGTATATGTATGTTTTATTTTATTACAGGTACAATAGTTGGATCGAAAATGAGGTGAAAATGAGGCCTGATGAGATGAGAGGTGCCTGATACAGGGGAGAGGGGCTGCCAAATTGCAGGGTGCTGCAATTTGCAGCATAGGGTATGCCAACGGTTTTAAACCGTTGGCATATAATTCTAAATAAGTTTTTACCAACGGTTCATTGAACCGTTGGTAAAGAGCTCTTTTCCCAACGGTTTAGAATCGTTGGGAAAGAGGTCACCCATGTGGTTTTTCCCAACGGTATGGGAGAAACCGTTGGAAAAAACTATCCCAACGGTTCACCCAAACCATTGGGATAGAGTGCCTTCTGCCACCCTACCCCAACGGTTTCCAGTAAACTGTTGGGAAAGGTCTTTCCCAACGGCCTACTTCCCCACGGTTGAGAGAACCGTTGGTATATTATATACCAACGGTTTGAGGGGCTTTCCCAACGGTTCACAACCGTTGGGAAATAGTGTATTTCCAGTAGTGAATGAATTTAATATGAAATATATATGGGATATAAAACTAATTTTACTATCATCATCCATATTAATTTCTTGTATTCTAAAATATTTATAATCGCCAGAGAGAGTTTGTTATAATATAATGCCAAAAAAATTCATCTATTAAAATATATTATTTCCAAAGTTATTTAAGTGTTACACACCACTAAGTACTAATATTGAGTGACAAAACATCATTATATCCTAAATAGGATTCATTTTATACCCATTGTACCAGTAAAGTGGTGAAGAAGAGCTACCCTCAAAGAGAGAGACATCGTAACATGCCTCTACGATTTCCATATATAACCATTCAATTTTTACAACCCATATTTATCCACAATATTAAAATGATATTAAGAGTATATTAAACATTCAAAATCGACATGGAAATGCTTTAAATCAGGATGAAGGTGGAGAAATTTGATGAAAAAAATTTCTGAAGGTAGAAAAAGAGGACACCATTACTATTCAAAACTCTCAAGGTGGTGTATGTTATTTTTAATCCTAAGCCCTCTCTATATGATTATTAGACACTTTAAGTTTATTTAATGTGGAAGAAATGGTATAAAGATGATCTTATGTGTTAAGGGTAAATAATCAACTCAATGGATAATGATATTTTTAATTCATATCAAAACCATATTATAATAAAATAAATATGGGATTCCATGGAAAAAAAGTTAGATCCCTGATGATATAATCAACAAAAAGTTTTTGGTAATCACTTTTTTACATGATTCTATATATTAGGTCCATCCCATAGATGTTTTATGAAATTCAATAGATTTTAGACCATTCAAATGAAACCAACATGATTATGGATAATGTAATAGTAGTCAAATATATCATAGATAAGATCCCTTGATATTTGAATAATGTTATGAATTCTATATAGAATAAGGAGTATATTTACCTCAAATAGTTATGAAAAAATCTATAAATTAAGGGAATATATAAAAAGCATGAGGTGGTGAATGAATTTAAGGATAAAAAATCAAAGGCATTTTTGTGGATGAAGTTTGCCAATACATGTTATTAATGGTGATTCATTAACATTAAAATCATCCTTCAAAGGGTAAGGTTCATTTAAAAATGAATAAATGGGTATGTTATTTATGTGAAAATTAAGAACAGTTCAAATTGGATAGCCATATTTGTAAGAAAAAACGGACACAACACTCATAATGAGAGATTTGTGGAAATGATCTTTGAACCCAATGAACTTTAGAGTATCTCTTCTTAGTGGATGGGTTCAAGTGAAACATGATATGTGTGAAATAAAAAATCAATCTTCAAGATTATGAAATATACTAATGATGGGATTCCAACATACACATTGAACTCATCAATTATAAATGTACAAGGAAAGGGAATGTTCAATATTCAGTTCAATTGTGGAAAGATCATTACTTTGAATGATGACTTGTATGTGTCTGAAGTTCTTAGGTACTTGGTTTTAGGGTTTTTGTTGAATAAAAATAAGTTTAATCTTGTATTTGTGGTAGTAAATATTGTTTTATCCATGGGTTGGGTATTTATTAGAAAGTTTAATTTGTATGATTCATTGTTTAAATTAAATATAACTATTTTGTTGGACTCCTCATGTATTAATCATGTTTTAATGATCACAAATCTCATTACTGTTTACACATCTCAATAATAATTACAAATCTTTTTCATGATCAAAAATCTCACACATATTATCAATTGTGTGTATTTTTGTTTCAAGTTATCTTATAATTTATAATGGTTAAGTTCAATTCAGTTTATGCATATTACTATTTAAGTATGAATACAATTATTTGCCTAAGTACAAGACACCGTGATGCTTGACACAGTAAGTCAGACACTGTGAGCAAGACACATGCACTGTGACTAATGAGACACCGTGACCACCAGACACCGTGACACAGAAAGCATGACATCGTGAAGCAAGACTCTAAGAATTGACACAGTTATCTAGACATTCTATTTGTCTAAGTTCCAGACACAGTGAGCTAGAAACAGTCATCCAGAAACTGTAAGCCAGACACTGCGACTCAGACACCGTGAGCAAGACACCGTGACACAGAGACACCGTTAAGGATATATTGTGAAGGACACACTGTGAATAAGACACCGTGAAGGACATACTGTGAATAAGATACCATGAAGAGGACACCGTGAAGGAGATACCGTGAAGGATAAACCGATTGCATAAATACCTTGACACCGTTTCTTAAACTCTTTTGTCATTTTATTATTTAACTTTTTAACGGTCATATTTGACGACTTTAATGCACTGGCATAATTAATGTTTGTTTGTAGACATAGTACGAGGTACAAGGCCCATGATACATGGAACCTGTCGGTTCAAACTCATGCATTTGAAGATAAAGATAAGTGTGCCCAAGAGCAAGATATACGAGAGACAATACATCAAAGAAAAAATTACTAGTGATTTGTGCTGAACAACAAGACAATCCTGAGCACAACTGTGAAGAAAACATTGCACGATCTTAAAAGAACTCCCATGCATGAAATCCGACACTACTGAAGAACACATGATGTACATTGGAATCAAGAGAATATCTTCATTAGGGAAGAACACAAGCTGACCCACGACACTCTATTTTTCAATAGAAGAACCAGAGAAGGACTCAGAAGCATTTCTGCTGAATCAAAGGAGTCCAGAGCTGCACTACTAATCACTAGAGCATTCTAAACTATTTTCTACTTACTCTAAGTGATTCTTTTGTTTAATTTCAAGCAGTGTGGGTACTCTGTATATTTTATACACACACTGAATCCTGCGCTGAACTGGAGGATTTCAAAGTCCTCACACCAAACCTTTTACTTCTGTTTACCCACAAAAACTGTGGTAGAGGTCCCTGCGTGGCCTGATCATCATTTTTTTTCCAACGACATCTGTGGTAGAGGTCCCTGCATAGCTTGGATAGTCTATGAACTGTTGTTAACCCCGATCCATGGTGTGGATCAAATTTTGTTTATATAAACTTCTTGGTGGAAGGTGATCACCAAGTGGAGTGGATTAGGTATCGGCTTGAGACTGAACCACTTGTTTTACATCTGCTGTGCATTCTTAGATTAAGTTTAAAATTTAGTATATATTTTATATTCTTCTACTAATTACTTTGAAATACAAATCTATTTTAAAGTTACTTTGATAGTTAGACTTGAAAGTGTTTGTATGTTCTGTAAAGCATTAGGTTAGCTTCAAAAGTTAATTGATCTTCAGATTAAATTAACTGAGAACTAATCAATATCTTGAGAACCTAACTGACCCTTTACTGTTATGCAAATTCACTATAGTTTATCCCATTTTATAAATTGGGGATTTTAATAGAAATAATTTTAACAGAAATTTTTAATTGGAACTCAATTCACCCCCCCTCTTGAGTATCCACTCTGACCAACATTTGGTATCAGAGGAATAGTTTTTATTAAAGGATTTCAAAACATTCTATTTTTCAACTGTGATTTTAGTTGTATCTTAATGATCTTAAATTTATGTTATTTCTAAATTTTTATCTCTTTAAATATATTTTCTAAAATCTAACTATGGATAATAGACTAGAAGGTGCTGCTACCAACATGCCACCTTTCTCCAATGGTACAAACTATGCCCAGTGGAAACTTAAGATGAAAATTCACTTAGAGAGTATCATATTTGATATCTGGACTGCTATAGAGACTCAATATAAGATTCCAGAAACTGAAAGAACAACTTGGGATGAACCTACTAAAATAGATTACAATAATAATTGTAAAGCTATGAATTCCCTGTATTGTGCTCTAGGAGATGAAGAGTTTAATAGAATATCTTTTTGAAAAACTGCTTATGAAATATGGGATACTTTGGGTGTTTCTCATGAAGGAACAACCAATGTTAAAGAAATGAGATTAAACACAAATACTATTAAATATGATAATTTTAAAATGAATACTGATGAACCTATTTCTGATATGTACCTCAGGTTCAATGAGATTGTCAACACTATGAGCTCCCTTGGAAAGGGTTCTCCAACAATGGAATAAATTATGAGAATATTGATATGTCTTCCAGACCGATGGAGGGGCACATCTGTTTCAATAAGAGAGTCTTGTGACATTGGTGCTCTGCCTGTCAAAGAGCTAATTGGTAAGCTTATGATGTATGAGGAAGAACTCAAGGTGAATAAGGAACAAGATGATGAATTAAAAAGGAAGTCAGTGGCATTTAAGTCCACTGCCTCAAAAAGCAAGGACAAGTAGAAATTTCACATACCTACTAAAAGTTCAACAAGTGAAAGTTCATATTTTGATAGGGATGATGAGATGACTCAAATAGCCAAAAGCTTAAAGAAATTCTATAGGAAGAATAAATTATTCAGAAAATCAAACTACAAATGTAAATATGACAAAAAAGGTCATTGGAAAAAATATTGGAAGAAATATGATAAGATTGATGAAGTTATATGCTATGAATGCAAGAGAAAAGGTCAAATTAAAGCTGACTGTCCAAAATTGAAGTTTAATAAGAAACAGGACTATAAGGACATCAAGTATAAGAAAGCAATGAAAGAAATTTGGAGTGCTTTAGAAGAAACTTCAAGTGATTCTGATTCTACTAAGGTTGAAGATTATCATAAATCTAACATGTGATTTCTGACAAACACATCTGAGGTAACACTGGACTCTCCTGCTTTAAGTTCATACTATTCTAGAGCTGATTCTGATTCTGAATCTGAAAACATGTCTAGTGAATAATTATTTGAATATTTTAATATGCTAGAAAAGACCTTTAATGAACTTAAGGATAAGTAAAAAGCCTTAAAGAAACAACATGCTTTATCTAGCACTGTTAAATCTGCCCATGAGATTGAAAAGGAAAAGAATGCTCAACTGTTAAAAGAAAATACTGAACTGAAAATGTCTAATGAGCAACTGAGAAAGGACTTAGAAAAGTTCACAAATGGAAAGAACACTCTATCTCAAATGATAGGTAAACAGGTTGCACCAAAGTATACTACTGGTTTGGGATACCAACATAGACAAAGACAGTTTACCAAAAATAGATTTATTCCTAAATCGAGACAAAATTCTGCTAGTTCCAGTTCTTGAAATTCATACACATCAACTAGTTATTCACATTGTTATAGATCAAACAAAGTTTATATTTCAAAATCAATTGATTCTGTAAATTATATGAGACCCATAAGACAAATTTGGGTACCTATCATTACTTTCTAACCTGTCTAGACCCAAGAAAATTTGGGTACCAAAATCATTTTCCATCTAAATATGTTTTGTAGGAAACCTACTTAAAGAGTTCCTATAGGAAAACATGGTACTTGGACAGTGGATGTTCAAGGCACATTTCTGGAGATTAATCATGCTTTAAAATATTAATAGAGGTTTATGGAGGCTATGTCACCTTTGGTGTTAACTCTAATGGAAAGATCATCAGCCTAGGCCAAATTGGAAACACTAACTCAGTTTAAATTTCTAATGTTTTATTTGTTGATGGATTGAAACACAACTTGTTAAGTATTTCTCAGTTATGTGATGATGGATTTAATGTTAAGTTTGAAAATGATTCTTGTAAGGTTTTTAATTCTAAAAATGTTTTAGTATTTTCTGCCTTGAGAAATGAAAATGTTTATGCTGTTTATGTAAATTATTTAGCTAAGTAAAACATTACTTGTTTAAATGATTTTCATAAAGAGTCTTCGATTTGGCACAGAAGGTTAGGACACTGCAATATACACTCACTTAGAAAACTAACTAGGAAAAAATTAGTTAGAGACCTACCCAAACTTGAGTTTCCAAATGACACAGTGTGTAATCCCTGTCAAAAGGGAAAGCAACATAAAGTTTCTTTTAAATAAAAGAAAGAAGTTTCAACATCTCAAACTCTCGAGTTGGTTCACAAGGACTTGTTTGGACCTTCTAGAGTTTCTAGTTTAAATGGGAATCACCATGTCTATGTTTTAGTAGATGACTTTTCTAGATATACTTGGGTATACTTCTTAGCTCACAAAATTGAAGCATGTTCTTACTTTATTAAATACTCCAAGTCTGTAGAGAACCTTAGTGGACTTAAGATTAAGACCTTGAGAAGTGATCATGGCCGTGAGTTTGAAAATCATGAGTTTGAGTCTTATTGCTCAGACAATGGCTATAGTCACAACTTTTCTGCCCCTATAACACCGCAGCAGAATGGTGTAGTAAAAAGAAGAAATAGAACCCTTTAGGAAATTGCAAGAACAATGCTTAATGAGTATGACCTGCCTATTTACATTTGGGCTGAAGCTGTGAACATAGCTTGTTATATCATAAATAGAGTCTTGATAAGACCTGTTCTTAAGAAGACCCCTTATGAGTTGTGGAACAAAATGAAACCTAAGGTTAGCTACTTTAGAGTCTTTGGTTGAAAAGTCTTTATTCTTAATACCAAGGACAATCTTGACATGTTTGCCTCTAAAAGGGATGAAGGAATATTTTTAGGATATTCTATAACTAGAAAAGCCTATAGAGTGTTCAATAAAATAACCAATTGTGTGGATGAATCTGTTAACATCAAATTTTATGAAACTGATCCACATGAACCTAAACCTTCTCTTGAAAATATTGAAGACGATTTATCTATTCTGAACCTTAATGATAAAATCAATGAACCTGTTGTGAAGAAAACCAGTTCTATAAATTTACCAGAATCTGATTTTTTTGAACCTAAACCTAGAGAAGAACCTGAAATTTCCAGCCCTACCTTTACTAAATCAACTAGGATCCTAAAGAATCATCCTTTAGATGCTATTATTGGTAATCCTGATAGAGGGACACAGAATAGAGCTTCTTTTAGAAATCAGGTTGAACATCAAGCCTTTTTGTCACAGCTTGAACCTAAAAACATTAATGATGCAATCAATGATGAATTTTGGGTAATGGATATGCAAGAAGAACTTAATCAGTTTGAAAGAAACAATGTTTTGAAACTTTTTGAAAGACATAAGGAAACATTCACCATAGGCACTATATGGGTGTTTAGAAATAATGTAGATGAATCTGGAAATATAGTTATAAACAAGGATATATTATTTGCATAAGGTTATTGTCAAGAAGAAGGAATTGACTATGAGGAAACTTTTTCTCCAGTAGTAATACTTGAAGCTATTAGAATTCTACTTACTTATGTTGCACATCTGAATTTCAAACTATATCAAATGGATATTAAGAGTGCATTATTAAATGGGTATATAGCGGATGATGTTTTTATTGAACAACCCCTGCATTTACAAACCCTCATTTTCCAAATTATATTTTTAAACTTTCAAAAGATTTATATGGTCTAAAGTAAGCTCCAAGAGCTTGGTATGACATATTAATTACTTTTCTTATTTCAAAAGGTTTTACAAAAGGAATAACTGATCCTACCAACTTTATAAAATGAATTTCTAATGATGTTTTAGTTGTTCAAATCTATTTAGATGATATTATTTTTGGATCTTCAAAAAATTCATTATGCACTGATTTTTCTAAAATGTTGCAAAACAAATTTGAAATGAGTTTAACGGGTGAACATAAATTCTTTCTTGGATTTCAAATCTTTCAAAATAATGATGTAATTGTTCGGAATCAAAGTAAATATACTTGATATCTTTTAAAACTTTTTGTATTGGATAGCCCTAAAAGTAGTGACACTCCCATGAGTACCACCTGTAAGTTGGATCTTGATGAAGATGGAAAATCTGTTGATCAAACAACTCATAGAGGAATGATTGGAAGTCTACTCTACTTAAGTGCTATCCATCCTGATATTATGTTTAGTGTGTGTATGTGTGCTCATTTTCATTCAAACCCTAAAGAATCACATTTAAATGCTGTAAAGAGAATTTTAAAATACCTTAAGCATACACCCAATATAGGACTATTCTATCCAAAAGGAAAATCATTTGAACTAGTTAGTTATTCTGATGCTGACTTTGCTGGCTGTAAGTTAGATAGAAAAAGCACCTCTGGAACATGTAACTTTTTAGTCAAGTAACTAGTATCATGGTGTAGTAAGAAACAAAATTAGGTTGCATTATCTTCCGCAGAAGCTGAATACATAGCTGCTGAAAGTTATTGTGCACAAATTTGTGGATGAAACACACATTACCTGACTATGGATATCAATTCAGAGCAGTACCAATAAATTGTGACAACACAAGTGCTATTAAAATTTCAAAAAAATCATATTTCACATTCTAGGACAAAATATATTGATGTAAGACATCACTTTTTGAGGGATCATTATCAAAAAGGCGATATCACTTTGGAATTCATTGGTACGGAATATCAACTTGCTGATATATTCACTAAACCATTAAATTCTGAGAGATTTTATTACATCATATATGATCTTGGCATGATCAATCACAAATAGATATGTTACTGGTCTGGTCTTACTATTTAATATTTTACTATATTTGACATTACTGTTTCATGTTCACAGTTTCTCATTTACTGAATCATGCTTACAGTCTCACAGTTAACACTTTGTGTTCACGGTCTATTGCTCACTGTCTCACCGTGATGATCACTCACTGTCTCACCGTGACGATCACTCACTATCTCACCATGACGACAACTGACTGTCTCACCGTGACGACCATCCACCATCGCACCATAACGAATATTCATGGCCTCACCACGAACCTTATTTATGCTTTTATTTTAACCCATATCACGGTAATTTTTATTTCATTACTATTTCCTTTCCTGCATTTTCTGTTTTTATGATGTTTGACATTCCCAAATGATAAAACACAAGTGTTTCACTCAATTCTTCACCTAAACTCTCTCCTACTCACTCTTTCCAAACCCTCTCAACCTTGCAACCATTATCTCCTTCTCTCTCGCCCAAACCTTCAGTGGATGACAAAGATGAAGCATCCATCTTCATCTACCCCTGAGAAGAAAAGTTAGATGAATAAGAAAATAACACCGAAGCTTGCACCTGGAGGACCCCTAAATCCAAACCTGGTAAACCGTACTATAGCTCCTTAGAAAGAAATCTGCCCTGAGTGGCTGTTGTCTAGAAAATCTTTGGTTTTAAAAGTGTTAAGAGAACAAGGATGACTCGAATGGTTCTCTAGAAAGGATTGACCAATTTACCTAAGGTTGGTATCTCATTTTTATTAGTATGCTCAATTTTCATTTGATGATGGTGAAAGTTTTGTTGTAAGAAGCTGGGTCAATAGACAAAGATGCTCCTTCTCTTTGAGGTTATGGGATGCTTGCCTTAGGATTCCTCATGAAGGGATTTGTGATGATTACCAGAGAGACCCTACACCTATAACCGATATCTTTGACCTGGAAAATGCATTAGAAACTCTAACTAGAAATGGCACCAAGAGAAGGGCCATTTTTGCTGAACTGGATGGGGAGACAAGGCTGCTGTTCAAATTTGTTCAAAATTTGATTAGCCCGAGGAAGGGTGACTTTGCTGTATTGAAGTGTCAGGATGTGTTTATGATTCATCTGATGAAGAATGGTCACAAAATAAATCTATGCAAATATATCATTCACCATATGTGTGAATTGATTAAGGTCACATCCAAGTCTACTTCCCTGTTTTACTCTAGGATGATCTCAACCATGCTTTTTGCCAATGGATTAGTTGGACCAAATGAAGAGGTTCTTATGTATTTTGAATTCTTCAAATATAAACCTACCATTAAAAGGATGAAGATCATCTGTAACCCCTAGAAGAAGGAGTGGGTTGAAGATAATGAAAAGATTTATGAGAAGTTCAATCCTGTTGATTATCAAACAAGGCCAAAGGCTATTACTGATCCTAGTTTGGAACTAGAAAAAGTTGTTGAATATTCAAAAGATGAAGAAGAATAGGAAGAGGTAGATGTAGTACCTCATAAGGAAACAACTCCTATATAGAAATAAAGGACTGCTGTCCCTTCTGTTATTTCTGCTGAAGTATCTCATAGAGAGGAAGTTGTTGAAAAATAAAGGATTGCTGATCCTGTTCTTGTCAAAGAACCCCCTGCCCCTAGCGATGATGTTGATATGGAAACCCAACCTGAGGCTGCAAGAGACTTAAATGTCCCAGAATCTGTGCAGTAAGCCATAACAGAGCCTGTAGTAGAAAAACTCCTTGCAATGGAAGAAGGGAATCTAAAAGAACTTCCTACTGTGCAAGAAACAACTCAAACAGAACTCACTATTATCCAATAAGCTTTTTTGGAAGACCATGCAGAGGAATAATCTGCTCCTGAAATAATACCCTCTACTGAAGCGCGGATGAAAATTTCCTTTCAGTTGGAAAGGCAAGAAATGGATGAGGAATTTAGAGCTGATCCTGTGGATCTAGACCAAGCTTCTGAGCCTCTAGTTCTTGAAAAGGATGCACATGTTGAGGGGGAGGAACCTTAAAATCTTGAGATTAATGAAGCTGTTGATGAAGTTGAGTTTTTTGAAGCATCTCAACCAATTGAGTGTTTTTCTGTGTACAATCGGTATGAATTCCCTAGATTCTATGATGTGATTGAATCTCAGCAGGTTACTGCAACTAGAAATGATCTTTCTTCTTTGTTTTAATTGAAGTCAGTCACACACCCTGAACCTCAATCTGAAACTGAACCTGAAACTAAATCAGAACCTCAACCAGACCCTGAACCTGCCCATGTACCACTTCCTACTCCTGCAAATTTACCCAATCAGCAATATTCTGTCAGCAAGGATGATTTGAAAGTGTTTGATGGTTCTATCTTAGCTGGAGTTGAGAAAATTATGTATTCTCGACCTCGTCTTGTGACACAACTAAGTCAGGAAGATGCATTACTGCTTCTGGAAAACATTATTCTGCACATTCAACCCAGTATGATCCATGAAATTCAAGAAGTGAGAGTTGAAAACAAGTTTCTTATTGCTGATTTTGCATCCCTAAAAGATATGGTTGAAAACCTCCAGAAAGAACTGCATTCCAGATCCGAGCCTGCACCTATTGTTGTTTCTCCTGAACCAATTGTTTCCAACATATCTCAAGATGTTGTGTCCCAAATTCATCCCTACCTATTATATTTTGATGAAAAGATTGGAGAAAGGCACACAAAGATGTTTCAACGCATAAGAGAGCTTGTGGAAAACCTGAAAAAACTTACAGATGAATACACTGGATGTCTTCAATAGGTATTGAAACAGATCAAAGCTCTGACTATAGCTGTCAAGGCTTATCCTTCCTCTGGTCAAACCTCTATTCCTTCTTTGGACAGTTCTCTGCTTAGATCCATAATCAAAGAAGAGATTCATAATTCCCTCAGTGGTTTTAATATGGATTCTTTATCTTAAGTGGTTAAGAACAGTGATATAGTGCTAGACCTGGTGAAAATTCACTCAAAGATTGCCAATGATGCTCAGCATGAAATCTCTAAGAAAGTGTACTTCTATTTCAGTTGGATTTTCTCTAAAACTAATATTACATATCACTTTAAATATCTTGTTCAGAATCTGAAAATACCTCCTGTGACTCAAGCCTTTAAATCAAAAGTTCAGAAGCTTACTGAGTTTACCAGATTGTTGGACATGTTCATGGAAAATAAAGATGATTTTGAAAAGGCAATGCAGTATGGCGGAGAAATTATTACAGACTTCATCAATATTCTGAAGCCATGCCTTCATGTCCAGAGTACAACAATAGTTGCTCCAGCTGCTGCCCCTCTCAGACCTGGACTGCCTTCTTTAGCCTCAACTGCCATGTCAGTTAGCCAAGCTCTTACTCAGATCAGACCAGTGATTCTTGATCAACCCCATCCTAGATCTTCTACAGCTCCCACCTTAGCTCCATCAATCTTCTAAGGTCTACCTTTACATTATTTGTCTACCACCTCTATGCATTCTTCCACATCAACAACTGCCCCTATGGATTCTTCCTCTACTTATAATAAAGGCAAATAGAAGGTCCATCCATGAAGCCGACCACTGCCTTTTTTTATGGGGATGTCTTTGATTTTTATATTTTTACTGTATGTTGTATTATGACCATATTTAATGACAATTGCAATGTTTTCCCTCTATTCTTTCTACTTTTTAATAATCCCAAAACGGGGAGAAAAAGTTGTGTGTTATTCTATAATATGTTATTATCTATGTTATCTTCTCTATAGTTTCATTTCATTTATACTTTACATATACATGATTTTTGATCATCAAAAAGGGGGATATTGTTGGACTCCTCATGTATTAATCATGTTTTAATGATCACAAATCTCATTACTATTTACAAATCTCAATAATAATTACAAATATTATTCATGATAACAAATCTCAAACATATTAAAAATTGTGTGTATTTATGTTTCAAGTTATCTTATACTTTATATTGGTTAAGTTCAATTAATTTTATGCATATTACTGTTTAAGTTTGAATACAATTATTTTCCTAAGTACCAGACATCGTGAATCTTGACAGAGTAAGTCAGACACTGTGAGCATGACACAAGCACTGTGACTAATGAGACACCATGACCACTAGACACCATGACACAGTAAGTCTGACATCGTGAAGTAAGACTATAAGAATAGACACAGTTAGCCAGACATTCTGTTTGTCTAAGTGCCAGACACAATGAGCCAGACACAGTCATCTAGAAACCGTAAGCCAGACACCGTGACTCAGACACTGTGAGCAAGACACCGTGACGCGGAGACATCGTGAAGGAGATACCGTGAAGGACACACCATGAAGAATACACCGTGAAGGACATACCGTGAATAAGACACCGTGAGGAAGACACCGTGAAGGAGGTACCGTGAAGGAGACACCGTTTGCATAACTACTATGACACTGTTTCTTAAACTCTTTTGTCATTTTACTATTTAACTTTTTAACGGTCATATTTGACGACTTTAATGCACTAAAATAATTAATGTTTATTTTTAGACATAGTACGAGGTATGAGGCCCAAAATACATGGAACCTATTGGCTCAACCTCATGAATTCGAAGATAAAGAGAAGTGTTCCCAAGAGCAAGATATACGAGAGACAATACAACAAAAAAAAAATTACGAGTGCTCTGTACTGAAGAACAAGACAATCCTAAGCACAAATGTGAAGAACACATTGCACAATATTAAAATAAATCTCATGCATGCTATCCAACACTACTGAAGAACACACGAAGTATATTGGAATCAAGATAATATCTTCACTCAGGAAGAACACAAGCTGACCCACAACACTCTGTTTTTCAACATAAGAACCAGAGAAGGACTCAGAAGCATTTCTGCTGAATCAAAGGAATCGAAAGCTACACTGCTAATCACTAGATAATTCTAAACTCTTGTCTACTTAATCTAAGTGATTCTTTTGTTTACTTTCAAGAAGTGTGTGTACTCTGTATATTTTACACACACACTGACTCCTGTATTGAACTGGAGGATTTCAAAGTCCTCACACCAAACCTTTTACTCCTGTTTACCCACAGAAACTATGGTAGTGGTCCCTACATGGCCTGATCATTATTTGTTTTCCCACGACAACTGTGGTAGAGGTCTCTGCATGGGATGGACAGTCTATGAACTGTTTTTAACCCCGATCCAGGGTGTGGATCAGAGTTTATTTATATAAATTGCTTGGTGGCAGGTGATCACCAAGTGAAGTGTATTAGGTCTCGGCTTGAGACTGAACCACTTGTTTTAAATCTGCTGTGAATTCTTAGATTAAGTTTAAAATTTACTATATATTTTATATTCTGCTACTAATTACTTTGAAATACAAATCTATTTTAATGTTACATTGATAGTTAGACTAGTAAGTGTTTGTATGTACTGTAAAGCATTAGGTTAGCTTCAAAAGTTAATTGATCTTCAGATTAAAATTTCTAAGAACTAATCAATCTCTTGAGAACCTAACTGACCCTTTACTATAATAAAAATTCACTACAGTTTAACTCATTTTATAAATTGTGGATTTTAATAGAAATAATTTTAGCATAAATTTTTAATTGGAACTCAATTCACCCCCTCTTGAGTATCCACTCCGACCAACACTATTATTTATATGTATTTTATTAAGTATTTAAATTTATGACATAATTTTTTTTAGTAAACATAAATTTTTAGAAAATTAATGATAGGAAAAAATGAAAATATTTCCTAACATAGATAAAAATTATGATAAATGTACAACATGTATAGAAACTGAAATTTTTAGAAAACCATTTCATACTTTTGAAATGAAAATTAAATTATTAGAATTAATATATAGAGATGTATGTGATTTTCATTCTACACCCACCATAGGTGATTTAAAATTACTCCGCAACTTTCATTAATGATTTTTTATATTTTTTTATATATATATTTTACATCCCAAAAATGAATTTTTAAATAAAATATATTATTTATAGAAATGAAGTTAAAAATAAATGTGAGCTTATAATTAAATTCCTTAGATCTGATAGGGGAGGAGAATAATATATTCCTTTAATTTTAAATCCCAATAGATCATACATGATGTGATAAAACATTATACACCACAAAATAATTGTGTATTTGAGAGAAAAAATAGTATATTAATAGACTTGGTCGATTCCATGATATCTGTCTTCGGTATCTCATAAGGTTTTTGGATTGAGGAATTATTAATTTCACATGAAATCCTAAAAATGGTTCCCATGAAAGGGAAGACAATGAATTTATACTAATGATGGAAGTATAGAAAACCATATCATACTTATTTTAATTTTTTTGGGTTGTCACACAATTATATGAGTATGTGAACCTAAAATGGAAAAATTGAGTAAAAGAGAAATTGATTTAGTATTTTTAGGATATGAAGATCATTATAAAGACTATATATTTATAGATATAGGATATAATGACTTGGTAGTTGTTAATAAAGTTATTTAATTGAGATATTCTATTTTTTAAGACATAATGTTTACATATTTGCCTAAAAAATTTTAAATTATGAATTCTAGATCAAGTAAATTACTATCGGAAGAAGATATTACCTAGGAGTTCTATAAAATAAAATTTACTTACATACCCAAAAAATATGGATATAATTTATTTATGTACTTTTTAGAAGGAACTGATGATAGTATTATTAAAAAAACATTAGTTTTTTTTAAATATACAGTCTGGTCCTAAAACTTGTAAATAAGGTATTCCATATTTCAACGAATCACATTGAATATTAGTAGATCTTATACAAGGTTCCAAAATTATAGGTTGTAAATGAGTATTTATAAGGAAAAGAAAATTAGATGATTAAATTGAGAAATATAAATCTATATCGATAGACTAGCGATTTACTCAAAATAAAGGAATCAATTATTTTTATATTTATGATTCTGTTACTAAGAATACTTCCATTATGAACCTACTAACATTATATTCCATAAATTATTTATAAATTCACTAAATATATGTCAAAATGAATTTTTTAAATAAGGAATTAGAATAGAAAATATACATGTAGTATCCAAAAGGATTCATAGTATCTGGGAAAGATTTTTTTTTAAATTAGTACGATACCTATATGGTTTGGAACAATATCCAAAGCAATGACTAACACTACTATAGATTTATATTTTATCACTATGTGATATTGGATTTATTAGTGCTAATAAACATTGAGGTTTCTATTGCAGATAAAATCCATTTTTAGCAGCATTGATAAAATTCATATTTTTTTAGTGCTATCTCTAGTGTTGATAAAATTCTTCAATTTTAGAATTTTTATACTATATAAACACCATTATAAACCAATATCATAAATAAATCATAAATAAATTAATAATAAATTAAAAAAATAATATATAATAATTAAAAATAAATTTACATTACAAAAATTTTAATATAATGAAATTACATTGATATGTACAATTTATTAAAAAAATTACAATTTATAGTCTAATAAAAAAATACAACTCATAAGAGACTTGGAAACCTTGACTTTTTCTTTCCTTAGGAACCCTTTAATAGATCCCAATCATGGTACCCATTATTGAACACACTACCCCTATCTTTAAGAAAAGAAGAATTCACGTATAATAAAAAATAATGCTTATTTTAGCAATAATATAGAATAATAAATAAAATATAAATACGATAAAATAATTAATAATTAAAAACTAAATAAAAATAAACACATGAATGATAAAAAATAATACATAAATAAAAAGGATAAAATAATAAATAAATAAGATATATTAAAAAGTAATATGATATTCTCAAAATTTTTTCTTTGTTTTGAGTATGTGATACACTTTTAGTGATACTAGTCACACTACATGTCGGATTGATGCACAGTTAATTACAACATTTAAAAAATGGAAAACTGTTCATTTTCTTAAACTATCATGAAAATCCAAAGACATTTTCTCTATTTTGAGTTCGTGAAGTGTGTTTTTGAACTAATAGTAATTTTTTTAATTAAAAACATGTACTTAATGTTTTTATTGGTCACAAAACATATCATATTTATGTGTGGTTAATTCATACATATCACAAATGAAGAATCAATCATTTTTCTAAATTATCACATCCATTTGAGAAAGTTTGATCAGTTTTGAGAATGTAACACATGCTGTGAACTAAATTTTCACTTTTAAATGAAAACAACCACTTTGAACCATACTAGACATTATTTGTGTTAGATTTAAACAAGGTTAATAATTTCACATAACAATTTAATTATAGATCTTTTTTATAAAGTATGAGGAAAATACGAGTGCATTTATACACGCCTATCATGGTGAGTGGAAAAGGTCAATTTATAAACTTTTCCTAGTAAAATACAATGGGTGACCAGGGCCGTATCACTTGAGGAGATTCACAGTTTATTTATTTAATAATTCTAATTCACCCACTACATTTTTTAATATATTTACCATCTTATGAAAACTATGATATTTTTTGATTTTGATTATTCTCTAAAATAATACAATTACATGAGATTTTAATTTATAATGCAATGAAACATAATGATATTAGAAATAAAGTACTTGGTATTTTAGGTTTGTTTTATGGGTTCCATCATTATTCTTCTTTATTTGTTTAATAGTTTAGTTTGATATATCAATCATGAGATCTAATTCATGAACTACCAATATTTTATTTATTGGTTGTAGAATCTTGAATGCCTAATAAAATTAAATTCCACCTCCTCTTATAACCAAGGTTGATGTCACACATCAATTGGGAGTGTGACACCTTCCAAGACTAAACTCCATCATATTTCATTTCATCTATTAAATGGATCAAATCCACCATGTAAAGATCTTGTGTCCAAATCAAGGGTGAGAAAATATTAAAATAAAATGATAGAATTATAATTGAGTTTCATGTCATGGTGGAAAATCACCACACCCGTACATATCACTTACATCTACAAAAACCATAAAAATAAAACAATAATAAATTAAGAACATGATTTAAGAACACCTAAACTCCCCTGAGGCTAAGCCTCGGGTCAGTCTCCCATTATCGATATTAAGAGGTCACTTTGTGGAAATAAGAAAAATAAGAGAATAAAAATAAAATAATAAAATAAAACATTGGAATAATGATAAGAAAAAAAAATTTAAATAAAACAAAATAATAATAAGGATATAATTAATATAATAAGTTGAATAAGAAGAAGAAAAAATATGGATGAAACACCTGTATAGAAGAAGAAAAAATGTGTGTATTATATTTTTTAAGAAAATGATTTAAAATTGTAGAAAATATAAAACTATGAATAATAAAAAAAATGAGACAACATATTGCAGCCTCTCCTCCTTTGTGGATTTTAACTCCCTCTTCAACAGATAGACCCATCAATTTATAGAGGGAGGTATCCCTTGACTGTATCTCCCCATTACTTTATTATCTTTGTAAAGATATATATTATTTAAAATTTGGATACTGTGGATATATAAAACATACTTCCCATTTGAATCCCCAAAAAAATTGACAGTTTTAATATCTGGGTGTAGACTACATGGCCTAGAGTTTCACCCTTCTGCATGGGCTTGATGGGATGTGACTTGGCATCATGGAATTATGGCATTATTTCGATGGTTCTTGGCAGTGGAACGAAATAATCCTCCCAGTCATCCAACCTTTACATGGATGGATGATGTCAAGATTCACTACAAGATGGTCATATGAGGTCCTAGAGACAATTAAAGGTGTTGAGGGGCATCTAAAGTGGTGATCAGATCATGCTTTGAGTTCCCATGGTGGCTACCATGGCAGTTTCAATGAGTTGGAGTGGTAGTGGTGGTAGGTTTGGTGGTGATGAGAATCATAGATTGTGGAAGGTTCTGTTTGAGGCGGGAGAGGATGTAGGTGAAGTGACAAGACACTATTTTTCTAAAAATAAACAGTAACTGCATAAAGTGTATCCCACACCAGAAGAATAGTAGGTGTAAGGGTTATTTTATAATGAATTATGTGGTTGAATCATCTTATAATACTATACTAGGTTTTGATCCTGGATAAAATTAGACACACTTAAATGGGTTATGCCTTACATGCTCACCTTTCATAGGCTTTAGCCCACTTTTCACACCTACAAGATTCTCCATGCAGGATAAACACTGTACCAACCTAGTCCCCCATGCAACCTCACACCCTTACCAACTCATGCTGGACCTCATGGTGGTTGTATTGGCTAGCCGACCCCTTGTAGACTAGCTAGGTGGATTACTACCACTGGTTGAGAGCCTGTTAGCTTGTCCCTTCTTTTTTTAAGAAAAAATATTAAAATAATTAGAAAAAATTACAACCAAAATTTCATAAATAAAATTAATTGTTAAAAATACACAACCTAAATAATTTTAATAAATTTTTATTACTTTAATTATAAATTCCAACATTTTAATAAATCATATAAATACATGGTAATTATTCATTAAAATACGTTAAAAATCATTCATAAAACACTTAAAATTATGCATGAAAAATGAGTGTGTCAAAAAACCCCACACTTAAACTATGATTGTACTCAAGAATAAAATATCAACATTAAATTAAATAGGGAACCAATGATACAAATATTTAAATTTTAAAGAAATAAAATTAAAAAATTATCAATGGTAAATTGAATATTCAAATTCCATATAAAATGTCAATTTTAATTCTCAATTTTTGAAAGATCAATCAACCCAAGAATCTTACTTTTTTCCATTATAAAAATGATGGAGCTTCTCCTCTCATTAATTCAATATTATCAATTCATTATTATTAAACAATCCAAATCACGATTTACCTTACTTTTAAATCTTTTCACTCATCACTCCTGATATAAATTCAAGAAGAGTTTTTATCATAACATGAGAACATGATTCTTATCCATAATCTTGTAAAATAACCACTTTATCCACTTTTTAAGTATAAAATACACATGAAATCACAAGGACTTTCAATAAAGGATAAATTGACTATAAGCTTAAGGTTGGTAGTAATTGATGTGAAACATTGAGGCTCAAAGAGGAGGATTATCTCTTAGGTATAGTGCATGATATAAATAGTAAAATCTCAATGAAATTAACCCTTAAAAAATGTGAAAAATCCAACTTCCAAAGACTAAAATAATGGTCATGAATATGAAATCACAATGAATGATTTTTTCCTTCTTGATTTTTTATCTATTTTTTTTCTTTTATTAAACTATTTTTTTTATGTTTTTGAGATTCATGCCTGGACTAAACCTCACATCCACCACCATACCATATACGATAAAAATAATCAATCTAGTAATGTTTATTTTTTATTCTTCCATGTCACAACCCATTAATTTTTTTTATATTTTTCAAGAAGGGATAAAAATAAAGGTCAATATATGAATCAAATATATCTATCAATTAAAAATACACAAGATAACACCCCCACACTTTTAACTTAAAATATAGTGCATCCTTTTCACCATGTATTATCTCACCTCCACACTTCAACTTTAAAATATCATGAAAAATAATAAGAGGGTAGGAATAGATAAAAAATAGATTTAAATGTGGCTCATTCCTAACAAGTCCATTCATGGTAATATGTGATAAAAAAGGATAAATGTAAAGGTAGTCTCAAGGATAATGGATTATCAATAAAAATTACTCAATCATTTTCAATGTGTTTTTTCACAGTTAGTAGCTTTTATATGCTTCAATGAATGTTATAGGAGGTGGCATGCCCCAAGAACACTCAAGAAATATACTCAAGATAAAATAGAAATTACTTGGTCTAGAAATACTCTCGAGAATGGAATATTTGATTTGGAAAATCACTCATTTAATTACTAATTATAACAAATCAATTTACATAAATTTTATAAATTCAAAGCATTAAAATTGGTATGGTAATTTCATTAACATGAATAAACTAATTCCCTCAAATCACGAGTCCTAATTTTAATATCCATGATTCACTCAAATAATTAAATTCTAAACTTTAATCATTCAATATAATTATCATTGAAATATAAAACATGACATTATAGGGTTACTAATAAACCCATATATCCTATATAAGTCAATTAAATCATATTTCAAAGCATGGGCATACAATTTTCGAGTTTAAATCTGAAAAAAGGTTTTTAGACAAAAATGAAGAGAGTTTAGAAGATAAAAATTAAAAGTGAACACAACTTTCTCAGGAAGATTTAGTTATCTTCCTATATTGTTTTGGGTTTTCCTTATTCCATCTTGGTCTGAAAAAAGTAAATTAACCAATTATGTATACAGATTATATCATTAAATCTTAAAATGATAGAGGGACCGAGTTGGATGCTAAATTAATTCTAATAATAAAATTAAAAATTATAGAATACAAGTAAAGACAAATCTTGGTATGATCACCCTAGTGGGCCTAGGATTTTTACCACCTCTATAAGGGTATTACCAACTTTTATCCATAATTCGGTGGTGTTTGGAACTTCTTGGATTTGAACCACCACATGTGGCTTTTCCTAGTTTTTACCTCTCCATTTATGGTGAGGAATAATATATAGATAGAGCATAAAAAATAATTTCCCATCATAATAAGTTATATATTGAATAGAGGGGTAGTATGAATTATTGATCATCTTACTTAATGGTTTCTACTTGTGAAACCTCCACTTTATTGTCTAGTGCTTTGTCAATATGGGCTGCATGAACTTTAACTTAAAAAGGAAAGTGACCAAGTATTTTCACTTTAACAAAATTAAAAAATTTAGAATAAAAATTAAAATTTTCTCATTCAAAGTGATAATCCTATATCTTATTATATTTAGGATCAATCACTTGGATTTACTAAAGTACTTCATTTAATGCATGTTTAATAAAACCAGGGAGTTCCATATGTTCCTCAGTGGGTGCATGTGTTGTTTCTTTATCTTATTATGAGGAAAAATATGGATAGGATGAATCTAAATATTAAAAATAGTGATAGTTAATACTAAATTAATATTGATTGAAATAAAATGATAGAGAGTTTGAGATCATATCAACTCCTTAAATTGGTTTCACTTCAATGGCCTTTTTAGTTGTGAGTGCCTCTTGAAGTTGGATCTTAGTGGAAGGAAGTAGGAAGTTAGGATTATTCATATTTAATTTAAATTATATCACTTGGGTGGATTATTATTCCATAGATAGAGATATATTAAATGGTATTGTCTCTTCAGATTTTTAAGGAATGGGGAGATCATGTTGTACCTCAAACTCATTTAAGAATTGTCAATATCTTATTGATCTACCACACACAACTTAACAAGAAAGTCTTACTAATCATGAATACACTCTAGATCATCATGGTAAACTTAGATATGACTCTTAAAACTTTTGGTCTGTTTATTTTATTTTATTTGGGCCTTAACCTCTTTTATTTATTCAGTAAAATGAGGCAAAACTAGTGGCACTTCCTCTAGTTTAGGTTCAGGTTTCTCTTCAGATGCATGGTCATATACAACTATCCATTCTACCTTTTTTTGCTGTTTTCCCCTTTATCCTGTAAGCTAATTCACCTAAAATTAATTATAATCTCAAACTTCTTCTTTATTCTTTTGCTGCACCAATGAGTAGTTAGTCCATCTATAGTAATAAAAATTTGAATACATCATGGAAAAAAAAATTAGATATTTTTTAATTTGTAAAATAATGAAAAACAATATATAATGTGAAAAAGAATAGGATAAGTGAAATATAGATTGGATCCCTAGAAACAATACCAGTTTTACGTACATCTATCGCGGGGCATAACAAAAGAAAATTTCTAATTCTTTTTTCTAGTGTAGCATAGTGGAACACCAGGGTCGTATCACTTGAGGAGCTTCAAAGTTTGTTCAATAAGTAATTCTAATCCACCCAATAAGTACTTGTTTTGTTTGTTTTTAGTATTTTATGAAAACTCTTATATTTTTTGGTTTTATATTATTCTCTAAAATAATTAAATGACATGAAATTATAAATTATCATGCACTGAAATAGAATGAGATTAAAAAGAAACCACTTGGCTATTTAGGTTTGGTTTATGGGTTCCATAATTATTCTTCATTATTTTCTTAATATTTTAGTTTGATATATTAACCGTGAGATCTTATTCATGAACTACTAATATTTTATTTATTGGATACATAATCTCAAATGCCTAAGAAATATAAATTATATATCCTCCTGTAATCAAGGTTGATGAAACACCTTAATCGAGAGTGTTATACTTTCTAGGATCTAGATCCATCATATGTCATTTCATCTATTGAATGGATAAACTCCACTATGTGAAGAGACTGTGCCTAATATAAGGTAGGTAAAAGACTAAAATTAAATAATAGAAGTAGAAATGAGTTTCTTATCATGGTGGAAAATATCCACACCCATTCATGTCGCTCTTATCTACCATAAACATAAAAATAAAAAACATTAATAATTTATGAATAGAATTTAATAACACCTAACCTCCCCCAAGTCTAAGCCTCAAATCAGCCTCCCATTATCGAGAGTAAGAGGTGACTTGGTGAAAAAAAGAGAAAGAATAGAATAAAAAAAACTAAAAAAAATGGGAGAATGATAAGAGAAAATAAAAAAAAGAAGAAAAAAAGAAGAAAAAAAAGAAGAATTATATAATAAAAAAAATAAGAATAAGAATAAGAAGAAGAAAAAGAAAAAGATGAAGAAGAAAAATAATATAGATGAAACCCTTTTATAGAAGAAGAAAAAAATGAATGTGTTATATTATTTAATAAACTAAATTAAAATTACATCAACTATAAAATTGAGAAGAATAAAAAAACAATACAATAGATTACAACCTTTCCTCCTTCATGTAGTTGAACTCCCTCTTTAGTAGCCAACCCCATGAATTTATAGAGGGAGGTATCCATCTACCATATATCCTCATTACTTTATTCTCTCAATAAAGATATATATTATTTTAAATCCATATCTTTTGGATATTTAAATAATCCTTCATGTTTGAATCACCAAGAAAATCGATGGTTTCAATATATTGGTGTGGATAGCATGGCTGAGTGGTAATCCGTTTCGCATGTGATGAATGGGAAACAAATTTCCAATGCTGAATCATGACATTGCTTAGATAGTGATTGGTAGTGGAGAAAGAAGGATCCTACAAGTCATATATCCTTCACATGTCTGGATGAAGTCGATATTCACTTTACAGTGTTTGGATGGGGTCTCGAAGATGATAAAAGGTTATCAAGGGCATTGTGAGTAGTGATCAGCTCGTGCTTTGAAATTACTACAAAACTGGGTTTATCTTGTGCTAGGACTTTAACAGATATATCTAAAAACAATATTTAAAACCCCCTTTATGAGCGCTAAAAAAGCGCTGTTAAAGGGGGTATTTAATAGTTCTAGAAAATAACTTTTAATAGGAACCTTTATTAGTGCTTTTTTACTAGCACTGATAAATGAGGTATTTTATTAGCACTTGTAAAAAAGTGTGGATAAAATTATACTTCAAAAGAAATTATATTTCATTAAAAATAATATATTAATATATTTATATTGATATAAATATAATATATACTTTTTGTAATATGTTTTAGATAAGGTAAATAGGCATTTACACTTAAAATAAAAGATATTTAGTAAAAATGGATTATAAAATAACTAAAAAATAATTTTAATTAATAATATGCTTATTATTACCAAGTAATAGTAATTTAATATCAATTTGATGATAAAAAAATTAAAAAAATAATAAAATATCAAAAATAAGTTGAAAACCTAACACAAACTTCAAACGACCATAAATTTTGATCCGGGTGTCCATTTAGGCTCTACCACATATCAAATCGAAGACTACGACAAAATCTATGACATCAGGTGGGACCCTCATCACTATGTTTTCAGGCCATAAAATACCCATAAGGCCTCCAAAAATGAGTTTTGAGTTCGGGTACCCCAATTTTTTAACTTTTGATGAATTTTTAGCCTCGTTTATGGTGGTATTTTTTCCCTTTTTCAGTGGGTAAGGAATTTATTCCCATGGATTACATTCATATTGATATTATGGATTTTAAATTTTATCATTTTTATAATTTAATTTTATTTATAATCAAGAATATAACAATATATACATATTTTTTATATATTCAAACTTAAGAATTTAATTTTCAAAATAAATAAATTAAACATATTTACATGTAAATATATTTATTAATATATAAACATATATATAAACATATATATAAAAATATACATAAATATATATATATAAATATATGGATAAAAAAGTAAGGAAATATATATGAATAAATAAATATATATCATAAAATATGAAAGAAAATAGTATAGGGGAGTGAAAAAATATTTGATGTATATACAAGAGGTATAGGGTTCGAAACTCACTAGATTTAGGGGTGCACAAGGGAGGCTGTGATTGTCTAAAGCGCTAATAAAGGGGTTGGGGAAGCACTAATAAAGGGGTGGGTTTGTTGGAAGCACTGATAATGGGGTGGGTGGGTGGGGAATGAGAAAACAATTTTGGATACCCTTTATCAGTGCTTTTTTAGCACTGCTAAAGGAATTTTTTAACAGCGCTAAAAAATCACTAATAAAGGGGGTCTTTAACAATGCCTTTTTAGTACTGATAAAAGTAATGGGATTTTAACCGTGCTTTGATTATCAGTGATTTTTAGCACCAATAAAAGCCTTTTCTTACACTGTTAAAGGTCGATTTTGTAGTAGTGTGATCTCCCATGGAAGCTACCATGGTGGTTATAAAAAGTTTTATTGGTGGTGGTGGAGAGTGATGGAGATAGTTGGGGGTTCTATCCGTGGTGGCTGAGCACAAAATAGAAGTGGAACAACACTATTTTGATAAAAAATGAACAACAACTACAAAAATCATATCCCACATTAGAAGTGTGTTTGGGGTGAGCGCTCATTTATAATGAATTCCATGGATAACTAGGCTCATAATCCTACACCAAGTTGGGGTTATGGATACATGTACACACACATAAATGGGGTTTTCCTCAAATGAGTGGTCTGTATGGGATTTTTCACACTCATAGCACATGTGATGTCCTTTTAATGGGCCACACGCTACATGGTCTTGGTCCAAGATATGGCCTTACACTACTACCGGCTCAGACTAGTCCTCTTGATAGTTGGTTTGGCTGGTAGACCCCTTGTGGGATGGTTATGTGGATGGATACCACTAGTTAAGGGATAACCAAATTGACCCTTCTTTATTACCTAAAAATATTAAAATACATATAGACAATTTTTTTAAAAACATTCATAGAAAAATTTAATTATAAAAAATTCATAACTTATTTATTTTATTCCCTTTTCATTTATTTAATTATAAATTCTAGTAATTTAATAAATCAATGAAATACATGGGCATTATTCATTAAAATCCATTGAAACTAATTAAGAAAACACTTAAAATTATGCATAAAAAATGAGTGTGTCATTCATTTTCTAGGTTTTGAGTATTTGACACATGTTATGAAATAAAATATCACTTTTAAATAAAAAAATGAACTTACAGTCATATCAGACATGTCATGTTTCAGATTGAATTGTGATTAATTATTACACATCGTAAATGAATTATCAATATTTTCCCTAAAGTATCAAGATAATATGAGTGCATTTTTTTTTGTTTTTGATATGTGACACATGTTTTAAACTAAAATATCACTTTAAACTAAAAAATTCACTTTGAGTCATACCAAGAACATCGTGTGTTGGATTGACCTGAAATTAATTATCACACATACAAAATGAATTATTGATCAATCTTCTAAGTAACATGAAAATCTAAATGAATTTTCTTGATATTGAGAATGTGATATGCATTATGAACTAAAATGTAACTTTAAAATGAAAACTCACACTTTTAGTCATACCAACCACAACATGTGTCATATAGATATGAAGTTAATTCCTAGAAAAAACAACTGAATTATAAATATTTTTCATGAAGTATTAAGATTATATAAGTATGGTTTATTGGTTTTTAGTATGTGACTTTAATTTTTAACTAAAATGTACATTTAGATCCACCTTTATTTATTTTTAATACATTAATTTTTCATTATTATTTCCCTATTAATAGGTGCATCTAAAGTTCTTCCTATAAAATTTATAAACCATTTTAATATAGTCCCAGTCATCATATTATTAGTCATAGTCACATAAATGTTCTTTCAAATACATTCATTTATAATCTTATCCATCTCAGTATAACCACATGTCTATCGTAACATTTTCAATTATGCTACCTTTATTTTTTGTTCAAGGTGTCCCATAAAAATCCAATACCCACAACCATATATAATGAATAGTATAATAATTATCCTATAAAATTTAGACTTTAATTTTGAAGGAATTTTATGATAAAAAATCTCTTCATAATCTTTTCTCCATTTTATCCATGTAGTTTTAATCCTATTAGATACTTTTGCATTAATATATACATAAGATTATAGAAAAGTGACTAAATAATGAAAATGGAAAATTTTTGTAATAACATGGGCTCCAAATATCACATCCATAACATTATTAGGCAATCCTTTGATATTACAACACTCTAGGTATTCTACCTTATAAATAAAAATATGGAAACCTTTCAATTATAAATCCTCTCTCTATAACTATAAATAAAAATGATAAGAACATTAACTAAATAATTAGTATCTTAAAAAATTCTTCATGATATATGTAAAAAAATTACAAACATGATAGAAAATTACCTCTTCATGATATCTTCAAACATTATGAAACAATTTAAGCTACCCACTCATTCCAAAATAAATGTATTTCCCATTTTAAAAGTATGGATTATCTCCAATACTAGTAGTACTAGAAAAATATATATAAACAAATAGTTAATATATATTTTATATAAAATTGCAATTATATTTGTAAATTCCTCATTGAGGATGCTTGTTTTTTATGGAATATTACAACTTTCATAAATTAACAAATTAAATAAAAACTATCGATGTTATTAATTTAATTCAGACAATATAGATATAAAAATAAGTAATTTTTTTGATATAAGTTTTGATAGTGAAATATTATTTTACATACCCTAATAATAATCCATTTTTATAAATCCAAAGGTTTCTTATGCGCATTGGACATCCTAATAACATTTTTTTGATAAATAAAAACTTCTAAATCATAAATAAATTTTTGTTAAAAAATAATTTAAAATATATAATTTTAATTTTATTTATAAAATGTTCAATTTAGTGTATTATAAATTCATAATTGATATTATGTGTGGCCGATTTGTTGGATATCCATGAATTGTATTCAAAAAATATATCTTTAGAGTGTTAAAATTGATTTCAATGAGAATCCAATGATTTCTAAAAAACAAAAATGGAATTAGTAATGGAAAAAATTGGGAAAAAACTATATTATTAAAGTGTAGAATTTTACCCTTGTATTATAGGTATTTAGAAGTATCTATCATCTGATATTTTCTTTTGAAATTATGATGCTACATAGTCTGTTCCTACTAAAATATCATATTTTTCTATTGTTGTTTATTTTATAGAAGTTAAATGAGGACAAAAAAATCAATTTTTTTCTTCACAAGGTCTTCTCTTTACACTGGTGTGATATAAATTCCCATACAAAATATGAATATCATTAAACTTTAATTAACAGATTAGATTAATTATTGAAAAAATAAATTATGAAAATGTACCTCATGTATAAATTCACAGTCGGGGTCCCTAGTATTGATGATTAATAATTTTACTTACATTCTAAAGACCAATAATATTAGTAATTGCCTCTATATATGTTTGTTATTCATATCCAATAGGGGCTATATTTTTATTTTGTAATGCTATAACTACATGAAATTATAATGTTAAAAAATGAAGCATTGAAATTGGTGGGGTAACGATACCCTCATATACCTCTTTTGATAGATTAATTGATCCTTTATATTGTCTTGAATTGACCTTCCATTTCCCATTTTATTACTCCTATAATAATATAACTCAGTTTAAACCTTTTTTTTATTGATTATAAAAGGGGTTTCATATAAAATAAATTAGAAAGGACATACCTCATTATCATAATTTATCATTGTAAGATTAAATGAACATGATAAAAAATGTCCAATGACAAGTTTTATTTGGTGAACATTAATATCATAAAGGAGAACATGTTTCTTGGCGGTCCTCTCATGTGCTATGAAAATACCTATAGTCAAATGATATTTGTGAAGTTTTCTATTATATATAATACATCTTGGATATTGTACACTATACCTCCCACAACATGGTTATGGGTGGGTGATAATAGATATAAATCATAATCAATTTAAACTTAAAAAATTTTCTTAGAAGAAGGTAATCGTTATTTTTTGATTCACATTGAGAAGAAAATATTATGAAAACATTGATTACATCAAGTAAGGAAAGCCTTTAAGGGGACTGAAAGGCCTCAAAACTAGGGGATGGGGGTGTCATGACCCGACCCACCGAGGCCCTCTTTTAAAATGATAATTTGAGTGTGACTAACCCAAGCCCACCTCCAATAGTCTAGGGGATGGCGACTAGCACTGAGTAGGCATAACACTCACATGGAAGGCCTTATTATATGGTTTCTAAATGCCCACATAAATCTATAAGACCATAAAATTATGAAATGTTAAATAAAACTAATACCAAATTCATACACAAATATCAATACCACAAATAGAATATGATGAAAAATATTAGAAATTGAAAAGGACCAATTACAATCCCACAAAAATTGTAAATACGTACATCCTTCTAGTTAGAGAGAACTATAGTCAAATGTGACTCCTAGATTGAACCATAGTCCTTCTAACCCAAACTTATATGCCATTTTCTCCTAATACACTAAGAATCTTGTCCAATAGCCAGAAATCTTCATAAGAAATGACATGTGTAGATAGGTCCTATACAAGGGCGAGTATAACGATACCTAGTATGAAAACCCAAAATCACTAAGCATAAAGCATCAAGAGTTGTCATCTGATCACATTATATGTCAAACATAAAACGATACATATAATAAAACAAATATATATACTCATAATATACACTATGTATCAAGGTACGTTCAGAACCACATTGTGACCCTAATATTATGCTCGAGAGTCCTTAACCACACTCACCCAGGATAACTCACTCCATGAGTTTTCTAGTTCTGATGACCTCCATCCGAGATTCCGGGCTCTTCGGGTATCACCATAAGGAAGTATACACTAGAATTATAAAGAGATCGATACATATATGGGGATAAATCCCAAGTCCATGGGGTATACCAATAACCCAAATATTGGTTAACCCAATAAGTTGGGGATCGACGCCCGTGTACAGTTGGTCATGACAATTCTGAGAACCCCACATAGGGAAGAAGATGATAGAGGATCCCATTCCAAACCTCAATGAGGGATTACTAAAACTCTATGAAAAAATACCTTATATAGAATCAAAATTCTATGCTCAGGATGCAGTTCCATACTATACCCTCATAGGGATTCATCGACAAAACACACCCTTAATGAAACTAGTCAATGATAAGGGGAACAAAGTCTTTAATTCATCTTCAAATAAGTACATGGAGTGTTTATAGAGTACATGAGATGTAATTATAATCTCAAACCTTATTGTTTCTATTCTCATGTACCTTTTCCCATGACCATGTACATTTTACTGTGTCCATTTACTGAGGTCATGCCATGTAGCTCGCTGTGTCCGAGTTCTAGACCGTTCACATGTACTCTACCCATGCCAGTGTGCCTAGCTATGTTCATTAACATGTGTACTTTATGATTCACACTTATTTTAAATCCATGTATCACATAGAGAAAAATAGGTACCACACAACACATCATCCTTATCTCATCCCCAAAAATTGTAGCACTACATCGAGGGTTGTACATGGAATGTATCTCCAAATTATATGCCTTGTAGTTCAAGAAAATTCCAAAACCCACGGGTTCGTCATGAATCATCTACTAACACCACTACCACCAATATATATTTTTAATCCCTCATATGGATCATATATTTGGTTCAATTATGTTCTACCTCATCGAATATCCATTTTCAGTTGTTCGAATTGATCAGGAAGACCTACATTTATCGTGCTATTATTTCACACCAATCAAGAAAATGGAAACCATTAGTCTAATCTTATTCTATTAATACACTAGTATTATTGATCCTTAATCAAAAACTCAATAACAATCCATAACCACAATATCAATTCATTTTGTTGAAGAATGATCACACAACAGTCGAATACCTTATATTCATCAAACCGTCATCCAAAGAAATTGTATACAATGAATGTGTGAAGAAATAGGGGAGAAAACCATAAAATAATAAATTTTACTAATTTGCCTCAGATTTTTTTTTATTTTGGACTCAAACCATTTTCATATAGTTGATGAATGAAGAAGAACATAATCAAACAACAGTGAGAAAAAATAAATAAATTGTATTTAAATCAACTGTTGATGTGAAAATCAATTCCTATTTGTGGAGTTAATCTGCGTTAAACCTAAGAAAAATAAATGGTATGAATCCAAAAAATAAAAATGTAAAAACTTGAGTTTGGATTGGGTGCTGATGAATAACGATCCTACGTTGTAGTCATTGGTGAGGTCCATGAACTCTGATGTCGTTGGAAATCATTGTGATATCGATTTGATCATTCGATATGATTTCATTCACCAAAACCTCTCCAAGATATCCTCTCTTGATATCCAGGTTTATACAGATAACCATGATACTCACCCACAATAGGATATTTATAGATGATTCCCAGTTCATTGTATCAAAACAAATAAATAAATAAATTTAATTTATTTATTTTATTATTTGAGCCCATGATAAATTTTTAAAGAATTATCAATGATGATAATTATTATATCAGACCTAGGGTAAAAACTATGTTTGAGACTCAAAGTTGGTCTCAAATTTATGATTTAAGACTCTATTTAAGAGTTTTTCCAATTTTTTAAGAAATCTAGGCACATGTGATATAAATATATTTAATATTTTCAAATATTAATTCTGGGTTCACCAGGCTTCTAAATCTCATGTTGTCTCTGTACCTGGCTTCAAAAATATTACAAGATATATTCAAATATTTACTTGAAAAAACCCAAAAATTACACTATTCCCACCTTAGATATTTTTATACCAAAAATAAAAAAGTAATAATAAAAAATATGTGGGTATTTATCTCGCATCTAGGTCTCCTACTCCCATGTGCTCTCCTAAAGATTACTATGCTACCACTGGACATTCACCAAAGGAATTTCCTAGCCATGGAGGATTCTATCTTGATAATCCTAAGTATCCACTGGATACTCTGTAAAGGTAGGTCCATCCTCGATTTCCATCTCACCCAAGTTGATAATATGCGACAGGTTGTGTACATTTCCTCTCAGCTATGACAAATGTAAGATATTGTGTACCCTATTTAACCGCAGTGGTAGATCTATGAGGTATGCCACCTCACTGACTCTACATAGTATCTATAAAGATACAATTAATATAAAAGATATCTTGTTTTACTAAAAATATATTTGTAATCCACAGTGATGTGAGACCTTCCAACACACATGGTCTCCTTCCTCAAACTCCAAAGGTATTTTTATCTATTAACATAGGACTTTTGAGGGATCTATGTAGTCCTAATCTACTTCTAGAAGATCTAAACCTTATCTATTGTATCTTGTACCAACTATGGGACCATGAGTGTCTTTTCACCTTGATCTATCCAACAAAGTGGTGACCTATAAGGTCTCCTATACAAGGCCTCCAATGGTTTTATACCGATGGTGGAATTATTGATTCTATCATATGAAAACTCCACCAAGGTTAGACAATACTCTCAACTATGACCAAAGACCAACATGAAAGATTTCAAAATATCCTACATAACTTGAATAGTGCTTAGTCTAGCTATTAGTTTGGGGGTTAAATACCATGAAAAAATGAAATTGAGTCCAAATGGCCTAGTGTAATCCTCTACTCAGTATTGAATTGAAGTGAGAATCACATTTTGAAATTATTGTCAAGTGAACTCCATGGATCTTGGATATCTCCTACATGTAAAGGTGTCCCAAGGTATCTACTAAACTCTTCTCTTAAATATCTTGGAAGTGGGATGACTTTGTGATTCAATCTACGTTCACCTAGATGAAATAATTACCTCTGAATGTATGTGGTAACCCTTTCACAATGTTTATAGATATTTCATACCATTTACACTCTAGATCCTTAAGGGGTTGAGATATACCCATAATAAACTGGTGCTCTAACTTCAATTTATGAAAAATGAGGCATAAAGAGACAAACTCCGCTACACACTTATTCATGTCTGGCCACAAAAACTAATATCGGAGGCCCTGGTACATATTTCCCATGCCTGTGTGTGCTAACAAAGGGGTTGTATGAAAATCCATCATAACCTCCTCTTGTAACATCACTAAGACCATATATGTCATCTGAAAAGGAAAATATTATCCACACATTCAAAAAATATATTAGGAGAACATAAAGTAGATATCTGAGTACGTATGATCTCATATTCAGTATCTTTATTTTTATCTTCCCTAATACACTATAAAAGATATGGGGTAAAAACCATCAACTAAATATATGATGCACTATCCTTGTACACTAAGGGAAACTATAATGAGGATAAATTATCTGATGCCTTGTTCAACAACTAAGAACAATATCCCCTACTAAAATCATACACCACTACATTCCCATTCCTAGGAGTATAGACTATCTTGAAGTCATAAACCTGGAGGAACTTTAGATATCACTTCTGTCACAAGTTAATATCCTTCAGATAGAAGATATACTAGATAATCTTGTTGTAATATTAGATGATAAACCACTTACCCATAATGCAGTGTCAACACATATTCAGGGTAAAGACTACCACTGTAAACTCAAGATCATGAGTTACACAGTTTTTCTCATGTGGTCTCAGCTGCCGAGACCCATAGAAAATCACATACTACATCTACATAATCACACATCCAATTATGACCCCCTAAATCATCATAGAACACTGTATACTTAACACCCTCCTTAAAAAATATCAAGATGTGGGAACTTGATAATACCTTCCACAACTCTAGAAAATATTTTTAACATATTTATATCTACTTGAAAGGATTCCACTTTCAGTTCAAAGCAGTCTAAGGTGCTGATATCCTAGATAAATGAAGAAAAAATCTCTTGTAATAGCCTTATAACCCAAATAATCTCTACACCTTTATCAATTTTTTAGGTGGAACCATGATTAAACTATCTCAACCTTTTGTGGGTCCATGATTACACCATCATATGAGATAACAAATCATAGAAATTGGACCTACTGAATCCAAAAATGAAACTTTGAGATCTTCCCATTAAGATGGTTTTCTCATATTGTTTCAAGAACCATTGTCAAGTATCTCATGTGATGCTCCTTGAATGCCATGTACACTTTTATATTATATGATGACCACCACAAACTAGTCTAGGAAAGGATAAAAGATCTGGTTAATGATTCCCATGAACATTTTTGGGGTGTTTTTAATGCCAAAGATAATCAAAAAGTACTCTTAGTAATTATAGTTAAATATAAATTCTATCTTTGATATATCCATATCCTATAATCACAACTGGTGATAGCCTAATCTAAGGTCAATCTTTGTGAACCATCCCACCCCTCTCAAATGATCAAAGTGGTCATAAATTCTTGGTAGTGGATACTTATTCTTCATGGTCACCTGGACAAGGTGCTAATAATCCACACATAACCTCAAACTCCTATCCACATTCTTAGAAAACAACACTGAGGATTCCGAGGGGGAAACACTAGGTCTCATGGATCCCCTGTTCTGTATGTCCTCCAACTTAAACCCCATCTTGAAAATATCTACGGGATCCATTGGATATATTATCATACATTTCAATATTTTCCCTAAGTTTTAGTCAATGTAGAAGTCTATCTATTAGTGGGGAGGTAATCCTGACATGTCCTTAGAAAATACATCCTTATACTCACCCACCACTAAAGGAAACTAATAGCCCATAACATCAACTACTCCAAGAGTCATTCTAGCCAACTAATGAGTAATAATCTAAAAAATCTTATGTATGAGTCCATAATACTTCACATAGGCCTTCTTTTTGCCTATTAAGTAAAACCTCATCCCATTAATGTGGACACATCACATCCTATGCCTAAAATGGGAAATCATTGAATGAATGGTTTATATCTAGTCCATGCCTAATATGATGTCGTAAGGTCTCATTAATTCAAAAATGATATCCCATGAAAAAAAATTCTCCTCCAATCATTAGATCACACCATTAGAGAAAGTGTGTGATCTGTGATTCATATCTAGCAGAAGCCTCCAAGTTTAATGGTCGAGCCATGGGCTCAACCAGAACCTCTAGGTTTCAAACTAGGGATATAAATAGAAAAGAGTGGCTCACACCCATGTCTATTAAACTATATATAAGGTATAAATTAAATATATCATACCTCTAATAAACTCCATATCATCTGGATCATAGGACTCTATAGCCTAAATATTCCCTTTTCCCTATCCACTAGCTCCTTGAGATTGGAGGGGACCACCTGGGGGTTGTGGTGGAAAATGTCAAATTGGATTCCTCCTCCCATTTCTATCCCTACTCATATGCCACATATTACACTCGATGGACCTCCCTACTCCTGACATTACGTTTTATTAGTAATCCCATCCATTTTATCTCTATTAGTCATATAATGGGTCAAAAAATCCCACCCGAGATGTCCCTAACCTTAACAAGAGCAACACTTCTTATCCCAATGATGACTAAACCTAATCTATGATCTCTGAACCACAAAACCTTGGTCCTGATACCACCTCATGAAATATCTAGCATATCTATATCCCTACATTTTTCATTGGAAACCTTCTTCCAAAGTATCATCCCTTGTGTTCCCACTGCTGGCACCCATTATCAGTGTCTGCTCATCTTGAAAGCTCTCTATCACTGAGGAATTACCTACTACCCAAAATAAGTAGGAATGCATAAAGGTATCACACTGGCCTAGATGTCCCTATGAAAAACTCACTCAAATGTACTTACTAAAAAGAATAGATACTGAACCATATTCATCAAGTATCATGAGAGGTTGGTAAACATTGATGAATACTCATCCATAATCATACTAACATGTTATAGTTGTAAAAAAATAAAAGATAAAAATGACTCAAATATTATATGTAGAGTAATCATCCTTGAGAATAAAGTCAAACTATATATAATAAAGAGTCACCTCATCATATTATAGAACCACCAAGCTCCACCAATTCCCTATAGAGCCATGAAGAAAGCTCATCTCTAGGAACAACATCTAGTCTGCGGGTGTCCTGATGAGACGAAAGAATCACATAACTACTATGATCCAATACTTAGATTCCTACAAGTCTTGATCAAACTTGAACATAAGTGGTCATTGATGTTGAATCTCATGAATCATACTCATACTGGACACCTCATCTGCTAGTATTATAGGTACTATCTGCTGCTTGATTGGTGGTGGTATGACTGAAAAAACCACCCGTTGGTACTTCCTCCTAAAAATGTTCCTATACAGAAGAATCTTCACTGAGGGGATCATGTGTGAGATCCTACTTCTAAATACAACATTAAGATTATAATGGAAGCATCATAAAGTAGGAAATAAGTAACATGGTTAATGAGTATATCTGTGGATCTAACTCAATAAGTACATGGAAACACAACCCATTCCTATATGATGTATGTAACAATGTTTTTTTACTAAAAAAATGTCTACATGTTCCGAGTTGAAATAAAGTTCCTAAAATTTCTAATATATGGATACGTTGCTCTCTACACCAATACTGGAGTCCTTATCCTAAAATCCTAACTCGAAACACTAAATACTATTTCTATAAACCCAAACAAATATCATAGGTATAAAAGACTTCAAACATTTGTCCTGACATGGAATACTACTATGATACCACTCTATCATGAACTGACTTACCAAGTCCCTCTTGGTCAGCAATAATATGAGTGTGACTACCCCATGTCTGCCTTAATAGTCCAGAGGCTAGAGACCAGTGTTGATTAGGGATAACACTCACATGGGAGGCCTTATATTAATGCACCTGTACTCACATACACATATCCAAGACCTTAAAATGCAGAAATGTAAAATAAAAATGATACCATATTCATGAAAACATCTAAATCCTACAATAATAGTATGGTAAAAAATTATGGGAAGTTTAAATGGCCAAAGATAAGCCCCAAAAATCTATTAAAAAGTCCAACAAGCTAGTAAGATAGGACTATAGTCAAATGTGACTCCTAAAATGAACCACAGACTGTATAACCCAAATCTAAGCCCAATTTACTCTTGGTACCCCGATAACCCCATAAAACGTCTAATCATCTACATAATACATGACATATGAAAGAAGAGACCATGCAAGAGTGAGTATAAAAATACCCAGTAGAACACCCCAAAATCACTAAGAATAAAGAATTAAGAGTAGTAATACAATAATAGGATATGTAAATAATAAAAGGATATATACAATAAAAAATATAGATATATTCATTGTAGATACTATGTTTCAAGATAAGGTCACAACTTTATTTCTAGACTAATATTATTCTCAAGAGTCTATAATCACACTTGCCCAGGAGAACTCACCTAGTGAGTTAGAAAACTCTAATGGAAACCAACTAAGTTGTCATGCTCGTCAAGTATCACCACAATAAATTACTTAATGAAAGTATAAAGATATTTATACATAGATGGGGATCACACCTAGGTCCACGGGGTTTACCAATAACCCAAATATAGATTAAACCTCTAAGTAGGTGATTGATACCCATGTACAATGAGTCACGACTATTCTGAGAACCCCAAATAGGGTAGAAGATGATAGAGGATCCCATATCGGGCCTCATAGAGGGATTATTAAAAATATATTCAAAACTAAAACCTTATAGAGGATGGAAATCATATTACTAGGATGTAATTCTATACTATACCCTCATAGGGATGGATCAAGGGAATACACACTTAAATAAACTAGTCCATGTTGAGGGGAATAAGGTCTCCAAGTCATCTTTGATGAAGTACACAGTGTGTAAGTAGGGTAAATTATGTATAAAACTAAACCCAGTACTTCCTATATCTTTTATTTTGTACCTATTCCCATTACCACATACATGTAATTGTGTCCATGGACTGAGGTCATACCATGTACCTAGCTATGTTTGAGTACCGGGCTATGCCCATGTACTCTACCCGTGCCTGTGTTCATTCCTATATATCCTTTGAGATACATTCCAAGCCACCATCCACGGGTAACATGAAATTTGGTAGGAACAATATGACATTCAATCCTTATATATTCCTCAAAAACCCTATCTTCATATCATGGTACCCATACAACGTGTGTCTTTGAATTACATGTTGTGCAAATCTGAAGTTTCCAAAACTTATAGGTTCTTCATGAGTCATCAATTACCATAGAAAACACTTCTAAATTATCCAAAAATTCACCCTATTGATCATGTATTTGGGATAACCATGTTCTATCATAATTAGAGACCCATTTATGGACATCCAAATCGATCGAGAAGACCTTCGTTGCTCAGGCCATCATCACGCACCCAACCAGGAATACATAAACCGTCAGTCTGATCTTCCTTCATCTATCCATAAGTACTTTTGATCCTCAATAATAGACTCAATAAAATTCTACACCAATAGTATCTATCCATTTCATCAATGAACAACCTTGAAATAATCAAATACTAGGTATCTATTTAACCGTAGGCCAAAGAAATTTCCCATGATGAATGTGAAGAGTAATGGGGGAGAAAACCATAAAAAAATAAATGTGTGGAATGGACCTTTTCCTTTTTTCATTTTAGCCTTGATATATTTTAATAAAATAGATTAACGAAGGGGAAAATAATCAATCAATAACAAGCAAAAATAAATCCAATGTATTTAAATCAACTATCGATGCCTGAATCAATTATTATTTGTGGAATTGATCCATGTTCCACAAGAGAAAAATATATGATATGAATCCAAAAAATAAAAATGCCCCACCTTGAATTTGTATTGGCCACTAATGAATAACTATTTTGTGTCATTATTGTTGGATATTACCACAAAATCCGATGCCGTTGGTGATCCTTACGATATCAATTCAAAAAATTGATTGGATGTCATTCACCAAAACCTCTCTAAACTCTCATCTCTTAGTCTCTAGGGTTATTCATCTAACTATAGGAATCACCCAAAATAGGATATTTATAGAGGATTATTCAGGTGGGGAGGGAGGGGCTCGACTATCGAGGCATCAAAAACATGACCCAAGAAAAACTAGCGTCTCCACATTCCTGGATGAGCACCATTCAACTTTGTGACCAATTCACCCAAACAGACCCCATAAGGACCGCTAAAAGCGATTACATCCAGTGGGATGCAACCCCTAAGACTTTAAGGTAACGAGACAAACATGTCTCCTCATAGCCACAAGAAACCTCACACACCCAGACATGTTTTTGGGGATAGAACAGCTATAAGAAATGATTTAAACTGCTTTGAATTTCAACACCAACGACAGAAATAAAGTCGGGGTCCCATAAACTCTTGGGCTTCCTGACCATGCACTAGATTCACTCCGAGGCCTATGGATAGAGCCCTGATTTTTGAAGCATCTCCTACCTCATAGTCAGGTTTAGAATACTCCCAAACAACACTTCTCCCTTTGGTGTCACACACAACCACACCACAACCGAGACAACACGAATAAACACAACACACCACGACATACAACTACTCCCTCACAGCACATCCACCAGAACATAGGATTAGATGATGCACATGCATCACCTATTCAACTTAACCATGAAACATAAGAAGTAAAGACACATGAAAAATACTACCCTTTGAATATAAAAAATATAACTCCCTGATAGGACACACACCTATGAAAACATGGATTCCTGATGGATCCTAAATTATCCACCCTTGCTCTTCAAAGATAACTCACACTGCAAGACGTCACCAAACATGACCCTTTCGGTCGATGAAATCACTACATGCCTTTTAAGACATTAGTGCGAACCGATAATTCCAAACCACCTTCACCCTTCCTCACTGGAATTCCTTTCACCGTTTCCAGGGGGACCATCAGACGTAATGCTGTCAAACATCATATCAAATGACTTGGACAACTCAAGGAGACTAAAACACCCTTCAACTCCCCTCGCGTCTGTCATCCCACTGTGAGAGGATCCACTTGACCGAAAACGAAGAGGGACAAACTTAGAAGTATCACTATAAAGGGAGAATCCTTTCTTTAAAAAACTGGAGGACCGACCAATGGATAATTTCCTATGGGCGCACTCCAATCGCATCTTAACGCTTTATGGGTGGGGGCACGCACTGGTCAATAAATAAAACCATGGACCCAACCAAATTAGTCCACTGGTCAAGACATACAACAAACGAACACTAGACGTGCTGGGGGGACCACTGCAAGGGTTTCTCGAAGCACTTTTCAAAAGAATTCACTAACCACATGCTTACACACCAACTTACCAATAAAAATTAAAAATCAAGACACAAATCAGTCAAAAAGGATTCTTGGATCAAAATGCCTGACATCCAACCCTTACAATATACAAGGGCACACTACAAAATAACATGTTATGAAAACACCATAAAAGTTTTAATTATAAACTTGATTTCCAGAAATTTAAAATAAAGATACAAGGAATGATGCCAGAGGAGACAAATGTCAGTTGGTGACTGGGACATACGGTTGGCGGCAATACACCAATCATGCCACCGCTATAGAGAGTATTCTAGGACAATTTCCCCAGCTCCACATGGCTTGCCAGACCCTGCGAGCTCACTAGGGCCACTGGCCCTACTCCCTTTTCATTTCCCTATAACATGTTTAACTACAAGGAAAAAAGACTCACAAAAAACTAAAATTATCTTGGTAACTCGAGTCCCTCCACGAGGTGCGCTGGCCAGGCACCCTGCTCGTAGCTAGAGAGTCGAGTTCCATCACCCTCATATTTGGTCTACCTTGAATCTATCCCAAAATAACAGGACCCAAGTGAAAAAACCTCCTCTGATACAATTTTGTCATGAACCAGGCTGGGTCGCTATCTGACCCGGCACCCGACTCAATCTGCGACATGCCCAAAGGGTGTTCCCAATCCCCACAGACTCGCACAAGTGCCCAGGTATCAAAATAGTACAATGGAATGATTTACCAAAAATAAAAGAAAGAAAAAAAAACTAATAAGAGAAGTAAACTAAAACTGGAAACAGACAACCAAACACGCCTTTAAACTATAAACATGTTTAATGTATACAATTCAACTAAAAACCTAAAGTGAAAAACAATAAATATAGAGAAATAAAACTCAAATACCAACCTACATGTGAAGACCATCAACAATAAGAACCACCATCATTAAGAAAGATTCCTCAACCAGGAATACACAAAGAACAAGTTCTACATACACCCAAAGGTGTATGCAGGGTGTGAGAGAAAATCCCAGTAGGATACCACCCAATAAAAATATTTCCTGCCACAACATCAAAAATATAATTTAACATGATTTTTTAAAACCATAATTTATTAAAATGTTTTTAAGGAAAATATTTAAAAGATAAAGGTAAAAAGAAAAGAACACTGGAAGAAAAACCATTTCACAAATACAACTTTAAAATGGAATAGGAAATTAATAAAGAACATGAACATAATCAAGTGGTATTCTGTATACCGATGTAAGGCACCACGCCATGAATAATAGAGAATTGTGGGTAAAATCCCCCAAGGCATGTAGTACGCATGGTGTTCTAGAGACATCGTACCTTGGTGTAAACATGGCATATGAAGTAAAATAATCAACAATATCATGCACAAGCCACTAGTAGGGAAATACATCCATAAACTAGTGGTCTCCAATCATCACAAAAGTTTAGTTAGTGTTGTAATGTCAATACTACCAGATGAAACCAGGATGAACCACTCACGTGTCATCTAGAGTACTAATCCTAATACACCCACATAGGCACCTGTGGTTCCCTTTTTTTGATCAAACAAATTTCACATTCACAAATTACTAACACAACACATTTACACACACAAGTCAAGCCAAACAAGGTACACATAGTGTTCCACCACTTTCACACCCAACACTACTCTAAAACCAAAACATACACATACCAAATAATTTGATAAACAAGCCTCACACCACTTATACAATTTAATATTTCATAATTTTTTTTCCAAAACAATTTCCAAAGGAACCAAAAAACAATACACCAAAAGACAAGTTCAAAATTCCCTTTTTTAGACCAAACTCACACCAAAACCGTTTCACATCAAAAGACACATCACATGCATGACTTCATAAATTATTTAAACTAAAAAAACATTCCTAATTAGAACATAAAATGTTTCACATGAAAGATACCTAATTTCCACAGAGTAAAGACACATAAATTTCAACATATGCTTAACCCTATCAAACACTACATCCGCATATCACATTTAATTATATAAAATTCAAGTAAATAGTTTATAAAACATTTAAGATTAACACATGATTGTTTACACAAAAAACACACATGATCTAATGCCCAAACACCACTTTAAAACTGAATGTACAACACAACCATTCCAAAATATGTTATTAGCTAATCCAACTATTTGAAATTTAAATAAAAAGGTGTGCGATAAGTTCAACATTCCAAAATAAATAATATTTTTTTCGTTTTAAACCATTTTCTTATACACTCGCACCTTAAGTGTTTTAGAAAATATTTCACACTTTTATGATAGGACCTGAAACCCTTTTCAAGAAACAATACAATATGATATGCATGACACACACCCTATTGTTGAAAAAAATACATTTATAACTCAAATACATATTAAACTATTACCAAATTTTTTTTCATACCTGAAATAATTAATTGCATGATTCCAAGAACTCTCACAAAAAGACCCATATGAAAGGTAGGCCTAATATCACATGCGCTTGTCAAAAATATTTTCGAGGACATTTCACACCACCCAAAAAACTCCTAAAACCCATTAAAAAAAAATAATTTCATCAATGCACACACCCAATCATAACTAATACTTATATTAGAAATCCGATTTCAAAATTTAAACACAAAACATTTTGAAAACACCAAAGACATCATATAATAAAACAAAATAATACGTTAATTAATTTAAACAAATATATTAAATTAATATAATGATGGTAAGTCACAGAAACACCTATCGATATGTAGCAAAATTTCAAAACAACTCACACACTTCTAAACTGACAAATGTGGGGAAAGTAAATCAGAGGAACAGGTGAAAGTGGCTCTCTACGATAGCTGGATGGAAGGGTCGTTTGCTGAGGAACACTGCGCAAGGTGGAAGCGCGTGAGGTGATGTTCTTAGGAGGGGGCGGGTGGGGGGGGGGGGGGGTCGCGCTTCGTGTCGTGCTGCAGTGCAAAGGTGTAGAGGGTTCCATGGGGGGTACTGCGCACTGAAAAGGGTCGCCAGCTAGGTTGGAGGAGTGACGTAGGGTGGGAGCAATAGCAGGGGGGAAAAGACGATCAGGGAAAATAAGGGGGTGTTGCAGCGCAATGAAGATGGAGGGGGGGGGTGTCCGTACCCTACCCAAAAAAAATAAGAAAATTAAAATTAAAATAAAAACTAAACTAAAAGTAAAAAAAAACTAATAATAATAATAAACTAAAATAATAATAATAACAATAAAAAATAAAATAACTTAATTATAATCACTAATATTAATAATAACAAGAATAATACTCAATAAAAATTAATAATATCCTCAAAAAATTATATTATCATTATTAGTAAAACAATTCCTTAAATTTTATCACACTCTTCTTATTTTATTTTATTTTTATTTTAACACTCATTTAATTTTATTTCTTCATTATTAATTCATTTCATTTAATTTCTTGAACATTGGGATGGCATATGGGGAACCAAGTAAGGCTGCGTGGTGACCTGGGTGAGGCCGCACGGCTTCGACAGCGGCACCCTGAATTTTGTCATGGCTAAAACGATCATTTATCAGTGCAAAAGCGCAAAAATCCCGTTGAGCTTGGACCACATTTCATATATATATATATATATATATAAATTAATAATAATAATTAGAAGTAGAAAAAATTATAAGATGAAAATAAAAATTAGAAACATGACGCAGTGCGAAGTACGGGTGTGACATGCATAATTGGCATATAGTTTGGCTAACCATGCGGCTAAACCATGCGCAATGTCCACATGACAATTTTTTTTTAAAATTACCATTATACCCTTAAAAAAATAAAACCCTTAAGGGTTTATTAACCTATCCATTACCACTATCATTTGACCCACCCCCTCCACACTCTCCCAGGTACATGCCACCACCCCCTCTTATCCCTCTATTTGTGGTCGTTTATCCTCCCAAATCTTGGTACAATCATATCAGGTGGGGTTTCTCCTTGTTTTCTATATTATTATTATATTTTATTCATGATTTTATAATATCCCATGGGGTTCAGATGACCTATCCGAACCTTAACATGATTTTGGACATTTTAATTTTTGATTCTTAGTGTCTAAGGATTATGATCCTTGTAAAGGATAGTTCTTACCACAACCATTGAAGGCAATGAGTTTTCCATCAGTTTTAGGTTGGGTTTTTTCAATTACTATTACTTACCCTAATTTTTATTATTTAGTTTGTGATTCATAGTTTCATTTTTTTCACTTGGGTGTTTTGGACCTCTATAAGGTGTATTTGAGCCATCGTTGTCAATAAAGACAAGTTTTTAGGCAGGTTACCCAATATTCAAGCCTTGAATTTGAAAAATTTGTTTTTTAATGATTTTAAAGTGTGTTTTAATTTTTATATAAAGTTTATATTCTATTTAGAGTGGTTGTGATGATTTAAAATTATCTCTCACTACTTTTCCATATTTTACTTAAACATTCAGTACAAGTTTCCCTTGTTTAAGCATGTTTCCAAGTGGGTTTGGAAATGTAAATCTTCTTAAAAGGTTAATTGGTTTCCCAAATGATTTATACCATGTTAATTAGAAATTCACAAGGATTTTTATTCTTGAAAATAGTTTTCTATAAAGTCCTGATGTCATGTTTTGGTTTTTGAAGGATTCTCTATGTAATTTATAATAATTTTATTTATTAAATGTGACTTATCCATATACACACACACATAGATACATATATAGGTTAACTATATATAAATATTCAGTAATGGATATGGTAACATGTTCATAGGGTCAAGGGTTAATTTTATATAAATAAAATTGTATATGTGTTTAAGTGTTAAGAATGTTTTTGGAACGTGAAATCTATGGTTTAAAAAGCGGTTTTTATAAATGTTCAATGTACGTTTCTAAAAGGATAAGGCCCATTTGAAACTTCAGAAATATTTTCAAGAGGTTATGTTTACACCAATAAAATCCCATAATTTTATGAATTTGTTGGACTTATATTGATGTGAGTGGTATGTTGGTGTGATTCTTTGAAAAAGGGATTCAAATTATTAGTGGAGGGAGGTTTAGTGTTATTATATGTTTTCTTTTAATTACTGTGTGTTTGAGATTTGGTTCCTACCATTAAACCTCTATTATTTATTCCAATTATGGCCATTTTACATGTAAATCCTAGGTACTTATACGGGTAGGCCAAGACTAGCATCTAGGAAACATGACAGGGTATCGATCTGGTCTCACTAAGATAATTACAAAGCAACACCAACTTTACAATGTGACATGGGATATTACCATTAGAAATTTGGTTCATCCTCTAAAACTGATCTTTCATTGGAAGGGATATTTATATGTTTGAAAACTTATATACGATGATCCTAGAACCCCAATAACCTAGCTACTTTTTAATTTCCCAAGGTTTTTCTCTCATTTACTACTTTTTTGAAGGTACTATTTTTAAAATTCTCTTTCCATAAGTTTTTTTCGTGTATATAATGGTAAAATGAATTTTTTACTTCCCTCTATTTTGTATCACCTTTTGATATGACATTTTATATTATTCTTTCACTAAGACTAATTGTTTATCATCTCGTTATTTCTTATAAATAGATTATTGGAGGATTAATCATTATTTGGAAAATGGTTTTGGAAATCATAGAAGGAAATAATTTTCTAAATAATTAGACTATTAATCATTTTTAAATGACATGCAAAACCATATTTTCATATATTTATATTCTCAAAATATTATTAAATGGTTTTCAATTTAAAGGTATGGTATTGGGATTTGTTTTTCTTTTGGAATCCCTACTAGGTATTTTAATGCAAATGTCGATATCTCTAAAATTTTTAAGATATAAGTTTTGGCATATATATTCATTCCCATGGGTTGTCATGGTTCTTGTTTATTGGGTGGTGAATTTTATAGTCACAAGAGGAAGTTATTTTTTATTTTAGTTTTTATTTATGTATTTTTATCATATCATGCACTTAGGATTTTAATTATTTATATGGATGGATGGTAGCTATAGTTTTTGGTGGGTGTAGAAAAACCATTATAGGGGAATAATTATATTGAAATAGAGGGATTTAAAAGGGTGTGGGAGGTTTTGGGTAAACACTACTATTTACTACTTTGTTATTTTTGATATTAGGTTTCTGTTCTGTTTTATTTTTCTCTATAATGGATGTCTGATGTACAGAGGAGTCATGATATAATCCTGTTTGATTTCCACTTCTTATTTAATTAATTTTTATTCGTGAAATTGTTCCCGAGTTGTGAATCCTTGATTCCTATGAACTTGTGTTAGCCCTTGAGGATTAGAAATTCCCTTTTGGGTTTGTCACAGATTGACTCAGGTGCCTGATAGAGAGACTGACCAGGTTAGTTTATGACAATGGTTATCTCATAGGTCATGGGAGAACCAATTAGTTCCTAGGCTGAAATATCTTGACATGTTTAGATTTTGGACCACGGTGCATTTTGGAGACCTACTCCTTAGTAAAACCCAAATTATTTTCTTGATCAACATTTCTATATAAAGTTTGTCACTAAGAGGTTTTCATCCATTAAAAATATCAATAAATCTACTAGGAATAGATTTTATAGACTCATTAGGATTCCTAAATAAACTCTTAAAGTATTATCTATAAATGTAAATCCTTGTACCCTTAACTTTATTTACACCTTCTTGTATAACTTCCAATAATTTATACATTTCATGTATGGTTTTACATGAAGAAACTCTATTATATTCACTAATATCTAAACCTTAATTTAATGAATTCATATAATTACCATCTAATTAAAAAGTAGAAATATCAACAGATCTCTATTTTTATTCTTTATCAGATAAAAGAGTATAACCATGCATGATAAGTTTATAAACATGATCATTAATAAATATATGAAAATTAGACATTATAATTTCCAATAAGAATTATTAGTATCATTAAAAAATGTATCATGACCAAATGATTTTCCTCCAAGACCACTATTCATGATTGAAGAAGCCTTTTTAAAAAGATATATTTTTTTAAAATCCTATTAAATATTTTTAAAAAATAAAAAAATTGAATTAATTTTAAAACAAATTAATTAAAAAAATTAAAACTCGTTTGATACCAAATATATATTAGACATGAGTAATCTGGTAAGTAGTGGGGGGGGGGGTGAATTTCCTTTAAAAAATTAAAGGGGAAAAAATACAATTTTAAAAACATATTTTTAAAATGACAATGAAAATGAAAACTTTAGGATATAAAATAAAAGAATAAATTTTTAAAATTAAAACACTATAATTAAATATAATAATAAAAATAGAAGAATAAAATGTAGACTGATTTTAAAATAAAATGTTTAATCAATTTGATTATGTAAAAAATGATTAAGTGATTGATAATTAATTTATGGATTAAAAAATTTAATAAAATAATGATTGAAATCGATAAATAATTAAAAATATGGGAAGTAAATGAGTTATGATATTTAGTAAGGAAGTTTAGAAATAATAACCTAACACACCCCTACTTATACCACCTCACTCATTTGAGGATTTAATGTATTTGTTCCTTGGCTTTATTAGTAGTCAAGATACCAAAACTACCTCTTGATTTTAGGTTATTATAAGAAATCAGATAAAATAAAAATTATATCCTTAATGGAAATTCTAGAAGCCTCAAAATAAAGGTCCCTTTTCATTTTTAAAATAAATGAAAATAAAACTGCAGTCCGCTTACTTTAATAGTAGTAAGAACACAATATATAATAAATATGATGAGTGGATATTTCTATGAATCAATTAGTATAAATATTTTTCTCAATTCCCCCAAATAATGTGATGACCATGAAGGGATAATGTGAGTTATTTTTGTGTGTTATTGAATATTACAATTTTTTTTCATAATATACAAGTAGAAATAATATTTAGATTGAAAGAGAGCATTGAGATAAAATGATCAATTTCAGCATATTGGTGGGTATGCAAGTTTGTTGACGTAGATTTAAAATCGACCCCAAGTATCTATTTATAGCCTTAAAATCCTTTATAAATGATGTTTAAGAATTGTTCGAGGGTCATTAAGTTGAAGACTTCCACATTCAATATATTTTTACTACATTAAATTCCATTCTCAAATTAGTATATCTGATGCCACTGGTTATGATCCCTATTTATCATCTAAAATTATATCAATTTTAGTTTAAAAAAATTAAAATGGGAAAATGATAATAACTGAAATATCTAAAATATTAATTGGTGTTCCAAGATAAGCTTCATAATAAAATTATGTCATAAATTTGACTATAATATGTACATTTAAAGAAATTTTCAGAATTAATAATTCAAATATGAATTTTAAATATGCTTTTCATGATAAAATTATTCATAAAATATTACTTCGTAAAATGAAAAGAATAAATATTTTACTCTAAATAATAAATATTGTAAAATATTAAAAATAAAACCAAAATTCTTAAAAGATTAATAATACTAGGTTTTATCCAATATTAGAAATTATAAACATTATTTTTAGGCTTCATTCCAGTTTAAACATAATTAGATAATTTCATTATATTTCAAATTATCAAAAACCATGTCCAACTAAATTTTTTAGATCAATATATCACTGAAAATGACAGAACATTAAATATGAAAAATCAATAAAAAATCGTGATGAAACTTTGGATTGAAATTCAAACATACAAATGACTTAATTCTCCTTATATATATTTAAATAAAATCTAGATAATTTTCTTATATATCCATAAAAATAAGAATTTATAAATTATAAGTTCTATAGTTCAATTTATGACTTAAAAACTTAAAAAAAGTTAATTTGAAAAATAGATGTATCATTCCTTAAAAAAAATTAGCCTTGAAATTGATTTTTTTGTAAGAATACTAGACAATAATTAATATATAAATAATCATTTAAATCCATCATTAATCATTTTTTCTATAATTAAATTTAATGAACTATATTCAAAAAAATAAAAATTATATTTTTTTTATGAAAACATTAATAAAATAATGTGATAATGAACCACTGCAACATTATAATCATTTAAAATCCATTCATTGAATTGTTCTTACTTACATCGACCATTTAAGGTTGTTCAATTAATATCTATAAAATTACTTAAAAATATTGTTTGAGGGTGAAGGTGCTATGTAATTGTTCCATAATCTTTAAAATGTTAATAATATCATGAACATAATTTTTATTCATTGTCTAAAATTTTATAATCTACAACGCATGGTGGTAATAGAAAAACAAACCACATCGCTTCATAGAGAAGGTAGTCCACACATAGGCATGAGAGACATTATCATTTTAGAGTGGATATAAGTGTAAGAAGGTATATGATATTTTATATTTAAAGAATCATAATTTTATCATAAATATCATATATACTCATTAATTACACCATTATACTCATCCATGCAAAGTTAGGATGAAAAATTGATTACACCACTCCATGGATAAGGTAGGTCGTACGTACACATGTTCTATGTTTTCATTTACTATAACATAGAAAGAAGGTGGAAAATAATTGTTTCATAATAATAATAACTTATAAATATATCAGTGATACTAGATTCATTATGTTAGGATATATAAAATAGATTTATATAAAGTACACTAAGAAGTATACTTTAAAAGAGTCGGATAAGACAATTACTTCTTCTTTGAGAATTGTACGTTGGATTACATATTAAGAATTCATAGATTGGTCTTAGGTTAAGAAAAGAATCTCAATAATGAATAGAGGTAATATAGAAAGGTTTTGGGTAGGTATTTTCTGAGTCAAAGGGCTCAAAATATTTTGAGTAAGGGATGATAAGATGTTCCTTTTTTAAGTGAGGGGAGGGACACACATGGAGTTACTTAGATTATTTAAATATTATAAAGTCATTTTCTTGTGAAAGAGGCACAAAATTTTCATATATTCAAATATTAAAAGATTAATGTGCATATAAAACCAAACAAAAAGGATTAATCAAGTGTTTTTTATTATATTCAAGCCTTGTCCATCTATTTTTTACCCTTTTAACACATTTTACCATTAACAGAGATAAATATTAATCATGGTTACTATTAATTATGAAAAACAATTAAGTTAAATTTATTAAATAATATTAATTATTATGATCACAAAAATGGAGTTCATTTTAAATGATTCAAATCATAGAAATGGTATAAATTACATTCAATATAAGTTAAAAAAAAGACAACAAAAACCGTTTTTAGAAAAATGATTTTTTAGGAATAAAAATGTTTTTTTTAAAAAATAAAGTATAATGTTGATTCCAATATAATTAATTACATTATAATAAATAAAATAATAAATATTATTATGTCAAACAAAACAAAAATATAAAGAACCTTGTAAATACTTGGTTAAGAGAAAATAACTAAAAACAATTTTTATTTGAAGAAAAACATTACTTATATTTCAAAAATATTATGCATAAATTTCTATGTTCAACATTATATTTTTATGATAATTATATTACTTATTTAATATTTATTTTTTATATAATTTTTTTTTCATAAACATTTCATTTATTCTTATATTGTCATAATTTCATAAAAGTGACATTTTTTTAAATCGGTATTTTAACTATTCACCTAAAAATCAGCTATTTTTAAAAAATCTAAAAAATTCACTATAGGACAATTTTTACAAGATGATTTCAAAAATTAAATTCATTTCATAAAAATAATTTTTTAATATTTAGGAATTTAGGTTTTAATCACATTCTTGAATAAATCAATGTATATTATGTAATTGTTTCTTTAGAAGGAAAAGCTTAATTACAATAATTGAATCTTGAGTGTTACCTTATTACATCGTTAAAAAATTTCATCAAATAAATTTCTAAAATTTCAACTCATGAATATATGTGAGTTTCTATTAATCATAACTTCTTCTAGTTCCAACAGTACCTCTTCCATCTTATGATTTCTATATATTATTTTCACCAATTGAATCATCTAATTCCGCAACACCTGATCTCTAGTTTAAATAATTTAGAAAATATATTCATAGTAAGATAAATAAGGTTAAAATGATATTTCATTAGAGCTTATAAAATGTGTTGGGTTTGTCATATGCTTCCTTAATAATTAGATATGGAACACATCATGAACTTTTGAGAGGCTAGGTGTCATTTCCAAACGGTTAGATTCAACTCTAATTGTTTTGAGAATTCAAAATAGACCATTATACCTAGAACTTAGTTTACCTTTCTTGATTAACCTTAAAAAAACATTCCATAGAGATACTTTCAATAAAACCTAACCACTTACTTTAAATTCTTGACCCTTTATTCAGTTTTCAATATAACTCCTTTTCCTACTTTGAGATTCCACGGCATGACTCCAATTTTTTTTACTTGCACTATTGTATCCTCAAAAAGTTCTGGGCATAAAATATTCCTTTCACCAACTTCATCCCAAAAAGTTGGTGTGTAATATTTTTACCATACAATGCCTTATAAAGTTCCGTTTGAATTCACAAATCGAACCTATTATGGTAAAAAAATTCCACCAAAGTTAAATATTGATCCCACATACCTTTAAAGTCAAGTGATCATGTCCTCATGATGTCATATAATGTTGGAATAGTCTTTTTGGAATATCCATCTATCAATGAATGATAAGTAGTTCTCAAATGTATCTCAATTTCAAGAGCCTTCTGAATACTCTACCATAATTTTGATGTAATCCACAGGTCATGATCATATAAAATTGAAGGTGGTGACCCTGAAGTCTCAGAAATTCATTTATATATTTCCATGTGAGGTGGTAAAGAGGTAGATCGTTTCTTATAGAGAGGAAATTTTTAGTCTTGGTAAGGTGATTATTAATAAACCTTATGATACCATTTTTTCTTCGATTCGTTGGCAATCCAATGACAATGTCCATAACAATATCATCCCATTTCAACACAGGAATAAGTAGAGGTTTCACAAACCCTTTAAAATATTGTATCTTAGACTTAAAATATTTATAAACCAAAAAACTTGATACATAGTTCATAATTTCCAATTTTATATTATCCCATAAAAAAATTTCCCTCAAATCCTGATACATTTTAGTTCTACCAGTATGTGTAGAGAAATTTGAGCTATGATATTCAACTAATAATTATCTTTTTAGATCAGGAATTTATGAAAAACATAACCTCTTACTAAATTTCAATATACTATATTATTAGATTAATTATTCCATCTTCAAATAATTAAAGACTTTGATTATTTTTAATATTCTTATCATTATGTTAGGAAGTTTTTATATTCTCCAATATAGATTGTCTAGAAATAATTTGGAGTTGATTTTATGTTTCCCATTCCTTAATTATTCCCATATCCAACTTTACGAAATCCATTAATTTAGGATATTTATCAATCCTTATTTTAGTCAAAACACCATGATATTTCATACTTAAAACATCAACCACCTTATTTTCCTTCCTAGGGTGGTAGTGTATTTAGAAACCATAATCCTTGAGTAGTTTTATCCAATGCCTTTACCTCATGTTGATCTATTTTTGTGAGAAGATATCTTTCAAACTTTTTTGATATGTATGTGTTGCGCATTTTCACCATAAAGGTAATTCTTACATAAATTCAATACAAAGATTACGGTTTACAACTGAATATCATGGGTTGAATAATTGTATTCATGAATATTTTCTTTACATGATACATATGAAATAAACCTATCATTATGTATTAGTACACATCTGATACCCATATTTTATGTGTCATTATATATCATAAATCCATACATTCCTGATAGTGACGTTAATATCAATGAATTGAAAAATTGTCTCTTTAATTATTGAAAAATTTCTTTACATTCTTATGAATATATGAACCAAACCCATTTACACACCAACTTAGTTATAGAGTTTTCTAATCAAATAAATTTTCTAACAAATCATCGATAGTAACCTGGTAATCTTAAGAAATGACATACCTTAGTTATATTTGTTGGTGTTATCCATTATATTTATGCATATTTCTTTGAAGGATCAACTGATATTCCATCCTTAAAGACAACATGACCATGAAAATAATCTTCTTGAATCCAAAATTTACATTTTCTAATTTTTCTATATAACATATTTTCTTCAATAGTCTCAAGAATGATTTAAAAATGAATCTTATTATCATTATAACATTTATATTATACCAAGATATCATTAATGAATACCATAATGAAATTATTGAGATCATACTTGAATACTCTGTTTATCATATATTTTTAAAAAAGGGTGCATTAGTCAATCCAAATATAACTACTAGAAATTCATAATGCTTATACCTCATAAAAAATTCCATATTTGGAAAATATTCCCTATTTACTTACAATTGATGATACTTAGAACAAAGATAAATCTTTTAAAGATATTAATATCCTTGAATTTTATCAAAAAATTAATTAATGTGAGGTTGATGTTACTTTCTGTAAATACTAATATCATTCGTTTTCCTATAATTGATGGACAACCTCATAGAACCATATTTCTTATTTATAATAAGAGTAGGGGTTATCCATGGTGAAACACTAGGTTATATAAACCCCTTATCACACAACTCATGTAGTTGTTTCTTTATATCCACTAATCACACCATGTCTATCCTATAGGGAGTCATAGATATGGGTTTTTCATTAAGGATGAGATCAATGGAAGACTAAAATTCACACTATGGTGGATGTATATTTAGTTATTTTTGAAACACATCATTGTAATCCAGAGTAATAGGTACATCCTCTATTATTAGGTTACCTTTAAAATTCACAGGACATGTCAACTCTTATTCTCCTAAGTGTTTCATTAAGGTGAGACACTAAAGGGGGATCCAAATATGATTTAGATGATGTAGTCCCCCCCATAAAGATGAGGGATTCCATATCTCTATGATGAATTTTAATATATTTCACTTGGAAATATATATTTTTTCATTATAATTTGAAAGTAATTTTTTTCCAAGGATAATATAAAATTCAACCATTGGTATAAAAATCATGTTTTAAAATAGGGTATTTCTATGTGTTATAATGGGAATTGATTGACACATACTTATTTCCATAATATTTCCAATAGGAGTATTGATTCAAAAATACCTTTTTATGTTTCTAGGTAAATATATAATTTTATTGGAAACCATGTAAGATATAAAAGATTTAAAATATCTAGAATCAAACAAATTATTATCCAAATTTTGAGTTTATGATCAAATTACATACCACTATATCTATAGGAACTTCAACATGAGCTTTAGTAATTAGATATTCTTAGCCTTATCCCCTTGGCCTCTTCTATGGAAAGTTCCATTTATGTTTGTGAGATTGGTTTGAATAATTACCCATCTATTTATAGAAAAATCACTAGATAATAAATATTAATTCATTTCCATTTCATTCACAAGATTTATGACACCTTTATTAACACTTGAAACTGAATCATATTCCCTTTCAAAAAAGTACCTGGGTGCTTCTTTCCACAATTATCATATACTGTAGATCCCATATTTCCACTCATATTCTTTAACCCATTTTTTTTTCATTATTCTCATCTAAACTATTATTTTATTGATTTTCCTTAAAGATATAAGACCTATAAAATTATTTCTCTTTCTAGATGGAACTCAATACTATATAATCATATGATGAAAATGGTTGAGAAACCAAATCCCTTCAGATACATGGTTTAATACCATTAAATAAATGGTCAATTTTAATTTTTGAATTATGTATTTAGTATTTTTCATACCAGTGTAATAATGTGAAGTTATCCTCATACTCTGAAACAACTTCTTCCTCCTTATACTTTAAGGTGAGTAACTTTTTCTTAATTTTAATTCACTACTCTCGAGGAAAGTATTTTTCAAATAATATCACTTTAAAATTTGTCCATTCTCTAATTTCTATTTCATCAAACTCTTTAGTGTTATAGTTTAATTACCTACATTGATCAACATACCCCTTCATCCAATACATTGTAAGAATAAATTTTCCATTTCATTACATTTCATTTCTAGAAATATATTTTTGAGGGACTTAATCTATTATTTAGCTACCAATGGATTAATACATCTATTAAATGTTGAAGGTTTATATCACATAAAGTGATCCAATATTGGTTAATTGTACTATAGAATAATTTGTCTCTCCATATGAGCAAGGTTATTCATCATAACCTGAGTCAAATTCCCTAATATTTCCATGATCTCCTTTGTTTCAACACCAGCTATATTGGATTTCTCAACATGTCAATATCAAAATTAACTACATGTGTTGATTCCCTTATTTCCCCAATTTTTTATCTCTAAATAATGGAATACATAGAGTTAGCTCATAATAATCGTGAACATTGAGCCATAAAATAAAAATACCTATAATGGTAAAGTTCTCAAATACACTAAGGGATTATCATAATTATCATGTTATCCTTGTAATTTTAAAATATACTTCATAAATTTCCTACTAAAATTTCTCTAATACCAACTATAATATTCTGACTCTAGTAACGTAGAGTTGATGTTTAATTTATTACATCGGTACAAGATACAAGGGATCACACCACTTAATATCGATTAGTTTAACAGTATTGGAAAACTAGATACATACATGAGTATCATATTACATTATAAATTTAAAAAAATAGTATAAAAAACTTTTATGCATCCTTGAAATCATTAAAAATATCATTTTTAACATCTTAGGAAAAATAAAACCAATAAAGGGTGAACTAAGAAGCTTTGAAAGGGTTATATATTGTATAATATATCATAAGTAAATGAGTCTTAATAAATATGGCATATTAAATTATCATAACACATGGAATTAAATCGATAAATTGAGTTCAATTTTAGAGACCCTAAGCTTGGTGTACATGTACTTTACATTACTTTTGTGTAATACTTAATACATAACAAAAACAGACACACAAGGACCGTAATAGTTTAGTGTCTTTGGAAACTCGGAACAAAATCTTCTAATCGTTGTGGAGGATCTTCAACATCTCCCATACAGATCTTCCTCTTTTGTTTTCTTACCTAAAACCTTTCTTTATATCTTGGGGAAAATAAAACATAAAAAGGGTGAGCTCAAATTCTCAGTAAGGGCAAACATAGATAACATAAAACAATACATAAACATTTGGAAGAAAAAACTTGAACATGAAGTTTAAACATCAAAATCTTGAGCAAAGACATAAATCGTGGAAGTACGTAAGGCATATATCATAATGGAACATCAACCATGATAAAATATAATGGGAATAAAACATGTAATTGTGGCAACCATTCAACACATGTTATGATTTCCATATTAGCCAAGATATTGCTGCCAAGACCATCTTAGTGGACAAAGTCCCTTTCTGAATCGAGTTCACTCCTCGTTTCAGTCCTGTAACACTGAACCGGATTAACTTACCGTTCCATCCGCGTCTATCACATGAGATATTAATCGTTACCCAATTCATTGGAGGGATATATAGGTACCACCCATCTCATAATGAAATCATTCGTACTTGTGCCACAAAATAAACATACATCATTCATAATAACCCAATAAATAAAATGGGTTTCATAAACATCATCCCATAATCACATAATCCATATAAAAGAAATAGATATCATTTAATAATAAGAAAGGTGAAACCACATAAATCATAGGGTCATTATACTTGAAATATACACATATGAAATAATGTCTCCTTAGATGGAAAATGGTTTTGATAAAACACTTGAAATGAATTCTTGAAGAAAATATCCTTTCTTCTTCAAAATAATTTTCTTTTCACAAAATGCCATGCAATTTTAAAAGAAAAGGATTTTTTTTGAAAATAGTCATGAAATCTTTTGTAGGTTGCATCATTAAAATAAGGCTTTATAAAACCGTAAAAATCCTTTCATTCTGTATATGTGAAAAAAACATTCTCCTCGTACTTTTGTCGGAAAACTCAAAAAGTACCTCGTAACGTAAACAAAAGAAAGATTCCTTACATACCATGTAGTAAAAATAAAAATGGTTAAAAAGGACATTATACATACATAAAAACACTTTTTGAAAACATGGACATGGATGATAACAATAACCCCAGTAAATACTTACGTATAAGCAATCTCGGATAAAAATGAGATTTGCAAAATTATCCCTTACCTTAGGTTTGATATGCTTCGTATGGATACAAACCTCCTGTATAATTATTTAAATAATGTCATTGACTTATTACATAGTCATATTCATTTTTATGATATCATATAAGGTTCATTTATGACTTTATATTACCCGTTCTTTTGTAAATTCATGTTAATGTAGCGTTTTGGGTAAAATCATTTCATTTATGGTCCGTGATTTGACTTGTAATTATTCATATGATTACTTAGATCATGATTAATTAATTCCAGAATATAAAACATGATTTATATATAATATATATTTATAATATACATATATATAATAGATCGATAAATGGAAGTAAATACACCGTTCATGGAGACGGTAGGCCGTACGTATGCATGAACGTTGTTTTCGTTTCCTTATTGAGTTGAATGGAATTAAGTAGATGAAATAAATATATATATATATATATACATAAATACAGTATCTTTATAATGTCATATATTTCATTATTATTGCTTATAAATACTTTATAATCATTCTTTAATGGTTAACATGGAGAATGAATCTCATCGCGTTGTAGAGACGGTAGTCCGTAGGTACGCACAAGTGATGATATCATTTACATAATTATTGAATTGAATTGGAGTGGATGATACAATATATCAGAATTAGTATGAGGTTATAATAACTATATTATAGTTATTCTTTACACCATTATACCCATCCAAGTAAGGTGGTGTTGGAAAAACAGATTACACCACAGCGTGGAGACGGTATTCCGTACGTACGCACGCGCGGTGATTTCATTTTCCGTAGGATGGATAGAAGGTGAAATGGGGTTGTTTTATACATATAATAACATATCAGTATATTTGTGATACTTATGTTTTTACTTCATAATGAAACAACTAAAGAAGAAGAAGTGGAATAAGAAATAAAGTTGAATGAATCCGTAAAAGACATTACCTCTTCTTTGAAGCGCCTCTTTGAGACCTCGTATTAGGGCATTAAAATTGGCCTTTGAAGATAACGAGGACCTCTAGGATGTTTCTAGGGAAGTAAAGAAGAGAATTTTTCTGGGTTTGGACGAGCTTGAAGGCTCAATGTGGTGTGAGGAAGAGAGTGAGGAGGTGCCCTTTTATAAGGAAGGAGAGGGGCACCTTTGGAAAAACTGAAAATATTATTTTATTATAGAGTAATATTCTGTTTTTAATTGCTCCAAATTGATTTATTTAGAATCTAAGGTAGGTATGGGTTGAAATCCACTCATCCAATAGAATTTGGAAAAGTTTAGGTAATTAGTTTAACCTTATTTTTTAGATTTAACTTTAAGTTAAATAATTTCACTTTTACCGCGTCTTCTTGTTTTCTTAAACTATAAGGTTAAGAAACTTACTATAACAAGCCAAATGAACCCCAAGTTGTTTCTTATTAATACATATAACCTTATCTAAGTCATTTTTCCTAAACTTAGATTTTTAGGAAGAAAATAACAATTAATAATATAATATTTGTTTTTAAAACTATTTTATGTCAATTTTGACACTATTTGGTAATTGATTTTTGTGAAACTTATAACAGAATGATTAGTTCTAAAAAATTTAATTAAATCAATAATAACATGTCATATTAACCTATAAAATTAGTGTAATTCATAAAAAGTCTCAAATTACATTTATTTGGGTATTTATGACATGAATTATGTCAATATTTCATTAATAAGATAATTACTGCATCATCATTGTGTCATAAATAAATTAAATTATTTAATGTCTAAAAATTATAAATAAAGTAAAATTATTTATTAAATCTTCTTATCTTTCTAATGAATATTTATAGTCGAAATGATTTTATGTATTACCCTATATAAATATTTTTTAGTTATTAACCTTTGATTTTAACTATTTTAACAATTCATTAAATAAAATAATAATAAATGTCCTAATCTAATCCAAGTGGGCATAAATGGTCATATTTTATTCCTAAGGTTGTTTTTGGTTGAATTACACTTATCTAATAGAATTATGACATGTGTTAGGGTAATAATAATATTATATTTACCCTTAATTACCCTATTTACTTTTAACCGTGGTAAAAAAAGTAAAAAGTTACTATTCACCAAAAATTATTTTCATCTCATTGAACCAAATTTTACTTACTAACATCAACCATGTCTCTCGGATTTTTGAAATTCCATTCACAGAAGCGATAAAATAAAGTTTTATGTAAATTTGAAAATTCTCCTAGGAGGTGGGTAAAAGACAGTGAAAAGTTCAATAAAATTTTTATATATCGAAAATTATTATAAAATGAGTCCAATGAATTACTTTTAACTTATATAGGTATTATGTATCGATTTTGACCTAAAATGAAATTAATAAAATAAATAATTATTTAAATAAAAAGTCGGGTTTTAAATAGTAACCCAGTGTTTTCACTATTCATTAAAAATTGAAAGTTTTCAGAAAAATACCAAAATTTCACCCTAGGATAATTTTGATATTATGAATCCAAAAATGAAGTCCATTTTGAAAGATAAAATTTATAAAATTTTAAAAAGTGGGTATTGCTATTCATAATGGCTAGTTCTAATAATATTTTAATAATATATCGTTGTTTAGTAAAACCCGGTATTACGTACAACACAAGCTATTGAGGAAGGTTGTGATTGTGTGTAATGCAAGCCAAGTCAGGGTTGTGTGTTGTGCAAGACTCCTTTTTTGTTTTGTTACAACAGAATCCAACCATTTTTCATTTATACATTGAATATATATATATATATATAATCAATGTTGCGTAGAATGACTATTATCGAACGAACTTGAAATTGTGTGTAACACAATCTAAGAATAGTGTTGCGTATACTGCAAGCTAATACAGTGTTGCGTATAGCACAAGATAATCTTGTTGTAGCATAAAACACATGACATAAAATAAATTAAAAAGAATACTTATCATAAAATATCGGGTTGTTACATTCTACCCCCCTTAAAATGAATCTCGCCCTCAAAATTCGTCGGGGTTATACATGTTTTTCTACTTGAAAGTTTCTTTAATTGAAACCCACACCGTAAAATGAAATACAAAAACTTAACTTTAAAAACTAAAGTATGAAATGTAATGGTTACCCAAATTAACTCATCACTGGGTTTCCACGTAGGAGAACATAGGCGAAAATATAGATATGGAAGAGAAATATAACCATCAAGTTCTGATGGAGAGTGGTAGAGAACATGGCTATGAAAACACCAACAATCACAAAGCCATAAATTTGTGATGATCTAAGGTACCATCTAATTCATCAGATATAAGGGAACTAGGACAACATTTTTGGTTTTCAAGATCATTTCTCTAAAGTTGAATAATTTTAATTAGAAGAAATACTTACTTTATTTCGATATAATCTCACCGTTGTTCGTGCCTTGAACAATTTCCACTTCATATCTTACAAAAATGAAGTTGAATTTGTCATTCGTGAAGTGTTAGAATATCATGTGATAGAATGATGGGTCATTCCATCTGTCTTAATCAAAAGGTTATCAATAGTTAAATACATAAGTCCATCTATTGTATATCGTTCCAAAAATGGACTTATACTTCATCTATCATACCACTTAATAAAATAAAACTAGTTTATACTGACCAGGGACTTCTTGTAGGCCAGTGGTTGGCGATAAAGGCCAACCGTACTTCAGTTGTGGGTTCAATTCCCACAGCCTTGTCCGACGCGATGGGCTGTCGCCCGTCCTGCAGGTTGTCCTTTTTCTAAAACTACATTACTATAACATCCCATCAATAATATCAAAAAAAGTTCTATCCTTAAACAATACTAACTTATGTCCAATATAATCCATTCCAATCATTAGGCTTATCTAAAATACTTTGATCCAGCCTCATAGTATAAATAAAATGATTACATGAAATGTCACATAACAATCACGTGAATGTCATCATTTATCCCCCATATATCATAAGATATATCTTGTTGGTCAAATTACAACATGTGAATACCTTAATCATGTATTCTCTTGAATAATGAATACCCATTGAACCTTAGTGAAAACATGAATGCAGTTAAAAAGTTAACACTTTCCACATACCAAAATCCTCAAAATTCTATATACTCAAACCATGATATCACTTAGTCATTATATCAATCATGAGATCATGAATACAATCAAACATCTCACTATCTTCTTATCCCTTCATTATGCGCATATCATCTGCTTTCCAAAATATTTGAATCATTTTTCATGGTTACTGGTACCATTCAACATATACTTTCAAATACTTTAGGAAAAAAAATAGTGTAACAATCCTTAGATGATTATTTATTCCGTAGTACCATACATTATTCTTTATAAACATACAATTATTCCACTAACTTCTTAAACCACTGACTAAGATTCATAATTTCATTTATCTCATATTTCATTTGTAGTATCTTCATCATAATCCACATAAATACTACTTATATGACCATGCTGATTCTCTTTATGAGATTTTCCCTTAGGGCATTGGTTTTCATAATGCCCATACATTCCACATTTAAAACATCTAATCATTTTTGATGTCGTAGAAATACCATTATCCTTGTCCATGGTGTTAACTGAACCTTTTCCTTTGCACTTACTGGCTTTGTGTCCTTCTTTTCCACACCCAAAGAATCTTCTAGATCCTTTAAAACAATCTCCCCGATGCCCCTTCCCACATTATTTACATGAGGGAAATTGAACTTTCTTTCCTCCATGATCGTCATGAAACTCCATCTTTCTCTTATTATCTGAGTCGGGAAACTTACCAATGTTGAGATTATTGATCATATTATGAGATTTCTGATTAGGAATAATAATGATGTTTGGACCTCCAGATCTCATTTCATTTGGTTTCTCATGAAGAATATCATTCCATTGTCCATCATATCCTCCATTATCGTCAATCTTCATGTTTCCAGCCATTTTCTAAAACCCAAAAAGAATAGTGTGAGAGGAAAAAATCATGCTAGGGAAAACAAAATAGTAAAGGGGGAGTAACCTCAATATTTAACATCTTAGGTTAAATTCTATGATTGTTACTATAGTTCTAGTACTGTATCCTATAAGTATACTTATCCTTAGGGACATCCCTAGACATACCTTAGAAATATCTCTAGGGATCTCACTAATGTTTTTGTATCATAGTTTCCAAAGGTTGACTAATCCTTTCCTCTGATACCAACTGTAGAGATCCGAAGCTTGACATACATGGGCATTACATTAATTTTACGGAATACTTAATACATAACAAAAATAGACACACAAGGACCGTAATAGTTCAGTGTCTTTGGAAACTCGGAACAAAATATTCTAATCGTTGTGGAAGATCTTCAACATCTCCCATAAAGATCTTCCCCTTTTGTTTTCTTACCTAAAACCTTTCTTTATATCCTGGGGAAAATAAAACATAAAAAGGGTGAGCTCAAATGCTCAGTAAGGGAAAACATAGATAACATAAAACAATCCATAAACACTTGGAAGCAAAAACTTGAACATGAAGTTTAAACATCAAAATCTTGAGCAAAGACATAAATCGTGGAAGTACGTAAGGCATATATCATAATTGAATATCAACCATGATAAAATATAATGGGAATAAAACATGTAATTGTGGAAACCATTCAGAATATGTTATGATTTCCATAGTATCCAAGGCATTGATGCCAAGACCATCTTAGTGGACAAAGTCCCTTTCTGAATCGAGTTCACTCCTCGTTTCAGTCCTGTAACACTGAACGTGATTAACTTACCATTCCAGCCATGTCTATCTCATGAGATATAAATCTTTACCCAATGAATTGGAGGGAGATATAGGTCCCACCCATCTCATAATGAAATCATTCTTACTTGTGGCACAAAATAAACATACATCATTCATAATAACCCAATAAATAAAACGGGTTTCCTAAACATCATCCATCATCACATAATCCATATAAAATAAATGGATATAATTTCATAATAAGAAAAGTGAAACCACGTAAATCATAGGGTCATTATACTTGAAACATACACAAATGAAATAATGTCTCCTTAGATGGAAAATGGTTTTGATAAAACACTTGAAATGAATTCTTGATGAAAATATCCTTTCTTCTTCAAAATCATTTTATTTTCACAAAATGCCATGCAGTTTTAAAAGAAAAGTATTTTGTTGAAAATAGTCATGGAATATTTTGGAGGAATCTTCATGAAAATAAGGCTTTATAAGACCGTAAAAATCCTTTCATTCCGTATAAGTTAAAAAAACATTCTCCTCGTACTTTTGTCGGAAAAGTCAAAAAGTACCTCGTAACGTAAAAAAAAGAAAGATTCCTTACATAACATGTAGTAAAAGTCAAAATGGGTAAAAAGGAAATTATAAATACATAAAAACACTTTTAGAAAACATGGACATGGATGATAACAATAACCCCAGTAAATACTTATGTATAAGCAATCTCGGATAAAAATGAGATTTGCAAAATTATCCATTACCTTAGGTCCGATATGCATCATATGGATCCGAACCTCCTGTATAATGATTTAAATAATGTCATTGAATTATTAAATAATCATCTTCATTGTTATGATATCATATATTGTTCATTTACGACTTTATACTACCCGTTCTTTTGTAAATTCACGTTAATGTAGCGTTTTGGGTAAAATCATTTCATTTATGGTACGTGATTTGACTTGTAATTATTCACATGATTACTTAGATCATGATTAATTAATTACAGAATATAAAACATGATTTATATATAATATATATTCAGAATATACATATATATATAATAGATTGATAAATGGAAAGAAATACACCGTTCATGGAGACGGAAGGCCGTACGTACGCATGAACGCTGTTTTCGTTTCATTATTGAGTTGAATGGAATTAAGTAGATGAAATACATATATATATATACATAAATCCAGTAGGTTTATAATTTCATATATTTCATTATTATTGATTATATATACTTTATAATCATTCTTTAATGGTTAACATGGAGAATGAATCTCATCGCGTCGTGGAGACGGTAGTCCGTACGTACGCACGAGTGAAGATATCGTTTCCATAATTATTGAATTGAATTGGAGTGGATGATACAATATATCAGAATCAGTATGATGTTATAATAACTATGTATAGTTATTCTTTACACCATTATACCCATCCAAGTAAGGTCGTGTTGGAAAAACAGATTACACCACGACGTGGAGACGGTATTCTGTACGTACGCACGTGCGGTGATTTCTTTTTCCGTAGGATGGATAGAAGGTGAAATGGGGTTGTTTCATACTTATAATAACATATAAATATATGAGTGATACTGATGTTATTACTTCATAATGAAAAAACTAAAGAAGAATAAGTGGAAGAAGAAATAAAGTTGAAAGAATCGGTAACATACATTACCTCTTCTTTGAAGCGCCTCTTTGAGACCTCGTCTTAGGGAATTAAAATTGGTCTTTAAAGAAGACCAGGACCTCTAGGATGTTTCTAGAGAAGGGAAGAAGATAATTTTTCAGGGGTTGGCTGAGCTTTAAGGCTCAAAGTGGTGTGAGGAAGAGTGGGAGGAGGTTCCCTTTTATAAGGGAGGAGAGGGGCACCTTTGAAAAAACTCAAAATATTATTTTATTATAAAGTCATATTCAGTTTTTAATAGCTACAAATTGATTTAATTCGAAGCTAAGGTGGGTATGGGTCGAAATACGCTCATACAATAGAATTTTGACAAGTTTAGGTAATTATTTTAACCTTATTTTATTAGATTTAACTTTAATTTAAATAATTTCACTTTTACCTTGTCTTCTTGTTTTCTTACACTATAAGGTTAAGAAACTCACTATAACAAGACAAAAGAACCCCAAGTTGTTTATTATTAATATATATAACCTTATCTAAGTCATTTGGGCGAACCTTAGATTTTTTGGAATAAAATAACAATTAATAATATAATATTTGTTTTAAAAACTATTTTATGTCAATTTTGACACTATTTGGTAATTGATTTTTGTGAAAATCATAACAGAATTATTAGTTATAAAAAAATTAATTAAATCAATAATAACATGTCATATTAACCTATAAAATTAGTTTAATTCATAAAAAGTCTCAAATTACATTTATTTGGGTATTTATAACATCAATTATGTCAATATTTCATTAATAAGATAATTACTGTATCATCATTATGTCATAAATAAATTAAATTATATAATGTCTAAAAATTATAAATAAAATACCATTATTTAGGAAATATTTGTATCTTTCTAATGAATATTTATAGTCGAAATTATCTTATGCATAACCCTATATAAAAAATGTTTTAGTTATTAAACATTGATTTTAACTATTTTATTTATTCTTTAAATAAAATAATAATAAATTTCCTAATCTAATCCTAGTGGGCCTAAATGGTCATATTTTATTCCTAAGGTTGTTTTTGGTCGAATTAAACTTATCCAATAGAATTAGGACATGTGTTAGGGTAATAATAATATCATTTTTACCCTTAATTACCCTATTTACTTTTAACCGTGGTAAAAAAAGTAAAAAGTTACTATTCACCAAAAATTATTTTTATCTCATTGAACCACATTTTACTTACTAACATCAACTGTGTCTCTCGGATTGTTGAAATTCCATTCATATAAGTAGTAAAATTATGTTTTATGTAAATTTGCAAATTCTCCTAGGAGGTGGGTAAAAGACGGTGAAAAGTTCAATAAAATTTTTATATATCTAAAATTATTATAAAATGACTCAAATGAATTAATTTGAACTTATATAGGTATTATGTATCAATTTTGACATAAAATTAAATTAAATAAAATAAATAATAATTTAAATAAAAAGTCGATTTTTCAATAGTAACCTAGTGTTTTCACTATTCATAAAAAATTGAAAGTTTTCAGAAAAATACCAAAATTTCACCCTAGGCTAATTTAGATATTCTGAATCCAAAAATGAAGTCCATTTTGAAAGATAAAATTTATAAAATTTCAAAAATTGGGTATTACTATTCATAACGGCTAGTTTTAATAATATTTTAATAATATATCGTTGTTTAGTAAAACCCGGTATTGCGTACAACACACGCTATCGAGGAAGGTCGCGATTGAATGTAATGCAAGACAAGTCAGGGTTGCGTGTTGTGCAAGACTCCTTTGTTGTTTCGTTATAATAGAATCCAACCATTTTTCATTTATACAATGAATATATATATATATGTACTAAATGTTGCGTAGAATGACTATTATCAAACAAACTTGAAATTGTGTGTAACACAATCTAAGAATAGTGTTGCGTATACTGCAAGCTAATACGATGTTGCGTATAGCACAAGATAATCTTGTTGTATCATAAAACACATGACATCAAATAAATTAAAAAGAATACTTATCATAAAATATCGATTTGTTACATCAATGAACATCCATAGATAATATTAACATAGAAATCACACGGATAATGGAAACTAAATTCTAAATAAATGAAATTTATATATTTTTACATCCATGGTATTTCCATCAAGTCCTTGAAAAAGTTATTATGAATCTTACCATTAAGTCCTCGACCAAAAAATAACTCTTGATAATTAGGTTTGTGTAAAATAGATACCCATATAATATGGAATGCCTGATATTTTTTCTCATAAGACCTGTTGATGCATTGAGTAACTATCTATAATTAGGCCCCACCCATCACATGAATTTCCTATGCATTCCAATAACATTGAATTATCAATACATTTTATTCCCAAAATTCCTTATAAATCAACATTTATCTGTATTGACTCAAGAATATGGAATATTTCACCAGTTTAATGAAACAAAAACTCTTAATAAACTTCCTTCAACTGAAAACATATATAGAAGTGGTATACGATTTAGACAATATCAATGTAATAGAAATGATACTGAATTCATCCTTGATATTTAAAATATGATCACGAAGGATAAAAATAATTTCCAATGAATAATATAGAGTGACAAAGAACAGGATGACAAGAATTTGAATGATATCAAAATAATGTATAATCCATTATAATTATATGTTGTCATAAGACCATAGATTCATTATAAATGATGGTTTTTCAGTAACACCAATACTTTATAAAATAAAATATAAGAAATACATTAAAAATAAAATCCATGATACTTCATGTAAGAAAAAACTTATAAATCAATTTTCAAAATTATTTTCATTTCTTTATGAAAATAATACAATTTTATTTTTATATAATTTTAAATAAAAATTCCCAATATATTGAGCATAATATTTTATTATAAAATAACCTTGGAAGAATTTTCAAGTAAGTTTGATAATATATAATGACAATGATGATGAGAAAGTGTGTTCTTTCCATATATGTTATAAAACATTCATTTTCTAACTTTTTAGAAAGTTGAAAATAACCCATAAAATAAAATTTTAAAATATAACTTTTTAATTATTTGTAAATAATGAAAAAATATTAAAATATTAACTTTATCAACCTTTTAAGAATATATAATAACATTCTTTAAATATTTAAAATAACCTCGACATGGAAGAAAAAGTGTTTTAAGAAAAAATTTGAAAAAATATTTATAAAAGAAATCCCGTTATATATAAATCTATTATTGATTTTGGATCAAAAAAGATAATAAATGAAATATAAACATGTAAACCTCAAACATAAAGGGAGGAGAAGAAAATAAATGGGGTTTAACAGGTTAAGATCATATAACATTCCCAAAGAAAATTTGTATATAAAAAATATCAAAAAATAAAAGATTGTAACATAAATCCCTTACCTTGGGTATCCACTTGGTTATAGGTGTTTTATCATCTGGTATAATTAATTTAAATTTATTAAATACTTTCTTTAAGAACAATTTTAGTTAATTTTTAATTTGTATATTCTATTTATAATCATTTTAAATCCATTCATTGAATCATTTCACTAAAATTACTTTGGTATATTTTCATGGATAAAGGTGTTATAAAATGGTTCAATAATATAAATAATATCAATAATTTCATGAATATATTTTTTATTTATTATATACAATTTTATATCCTCAATTAATTGTGGTAATATAAAAATGAATCATATCACTTCTTAGAGGTGGTCGTCCATACATATGCATGAATGATGTTATAATTATCCAATAAATGGATGGGTATGAATGTATATAATATATTATATTTAAAAAATCCTAATTATTTCATAAATTATATATATATTCATTAATTTTACCCTTATAACCATCTAAGTAATGCGTTGATTAAAAATTAATTACACCGTTATGTGGATATGGTTGGCCGTATGTACTTACAAGAAATGTTTTCATATTATAAAGGATGGAAAAGAGGAGGAAAATGGTTTTATAGTAATCATAATAATATATCAATATATTGGTGATACTTGAGTCATGATATTAGGTTATATAAAACACATTTATAGGAATTATAAGAAGTAATAAAATTTTAAAGACTCATGTAAAAAAATTATCTTTTCTTTGAGAGACCTCCTTTAGATTACACCATAATACTTATTAAGATAGTATTTGGTAATATAATAAGATCCAGAATAAATGGAATGAATATAAAATTTTTTTGGTATGTATTTTCAGAGCTACATGGATCAATGTTTGTGAATAATTAAGGAGAATTGGTTTCCTTTTATAAGTTAGGGGAGGGAAACACAAATAATTACTTAAAATAATTAAATGATATAAAGTAATTTTATTATTAAAATGGAATTTTTTTCATTTATTAGAATATTAAGAGGTTAAGGTATAAATAAAACCAAAAAATTAGGTTTAACCAAGTATTTTGTGTTATAAAAAAGTTTTATCCCTTTATTTTTAACCCTTTTAATTCATTTTACTCTTAACCGAGGTGATAAATATTTCCCATGATTACTATTCTTTATGAAAAAATTAAGTTTACCTTACAAAATATTATTAATTATTATGATTTAAAATATTGAATTAATTTTAAATGATTCAACCTATGTAATTGTTAGAATTTACTTTAAATATAGGTTTTAAAAAATCGATGAAAATTATTTTTAGAAAAGAATTTTTTTTAAGCATAAAATGATTTTATAGAAAAATAAAGTATGATTTTGATTTAAATCGAATTAATAAAATTAGTTTAAATTAAATCAGACTTATTTTTCTTTAAAACCAAAAAAACTAACAAGATCCTTGTAAATCCTTGATTAAGATAAAATAACCAAAAACCATTTTTATGTGAATAAAAGCATTACTTAGATTTCAAAAATGTCAATCATATATGTGTATGTTCAAAATTATATTTTCATGTGAATTATATTAATTATTAGTTATATATTTTTTCTTGAAATTTTTTTTCATAAACATTTAAGTTATTACTATATCATTATATTTTCATAAAAGTGACACCATTTTGTAAAATAAATATTTTTCACTATTCACCCAAAAATAAACTATTTCTAAAAAATCTCAAAAAATATCACCCTAAAATTATTTTTACATGATTATTTAAAAAATAAAAAACATTTAATATAATTAAATTTATAAAAAAATAAATTTTGGTTTTAATAATATTCTAGAATAAATCTATGTTTATTGGGATATTATTTCTTTAGAAAGAAAACATACTACAATTGAAGATTGGGTGTTAAAATATATATGTATATCATAACTGAGAGACACTAAATCCCATATGACTAGACATCCTATATTCTTAATCCATTATAGCTAAGACCTGCCCACATACTATATTACGTCTGAAAAAAATAGAGGGGTAAGGGGAGTAGTCTTTCATTCATAACCTCAACTTCCTAGATTTTGGGAAACAACTAAAACATAAAGAAAATATGGGATTAATTCAGTTATCCATCTTGGGTGGTGTAATATATGAATTAGAAAAATATAATGAATATTATAACCCATAACCACTCTAAGGGAAACTATTTAATCTATGACTTGATTTGTAGCTAACGTTCTCTATGGAAACCCAACCGCCAAAACTAACCAACTGGAAGCTAATATTGTAATAATTAGACAAACCTAAATGTTAATTACCATAACTAATTATTATTATTAATCGAATACCAAATATTTTATTTAACCTATTTATTAATTCTGGAGTAAATTTTTGGTTAACCAATAAAAATCCAAAGTTTTTTTAATTGAACATTATACATCTAGTTTTCACATATATTATTGTTTAATAATTTACTAAATCATCATTATACATGACAAGAACCATACCCATTCAATTAATTCGTTTATTAATTACCATTACATAATCTTGGGCACTAAGAAAGAACTATTTATACTTCAAGGAAGGGAATAACCAAAAATGAATAAGAAATTATTAACATCCAATAAATAACTAGAAACTAATTAGGCCTATTAAATAGATAAAACTATCCCTACATCATCCTTAAAACCTTTATACACCTTCCATAGAATCCCACAATCAAATTTATTATGATTCCACCACAATGACATCACAACATGTCTACCCTCACCATAACAACCAACTATACTATGATTGCATTTAAATTATAAAAATTGATCTATATTCTAAGAATAACAATGGTATAAAAAAATAATCAAAATATAAATATGTCAATTGTAAATTAATACCACTTCAATCAATGATTTCAAACTCATAATAAATTGGGATAAAATAAAGTTAACCATTAGTATTAATTCCTGCAATCATTATCTTTATTTACTATAGTAATTAATTCAAATAATTATGATTATGTTTCAACAAGAAATGAATCCTACTATTACGTTAATAATCATGAAAATAATAGGATCAAAGATAAGAGTTTTCAATGGAGAATGAAAATTACCATGAATTCCATGTTCCTCATCTCTAGTTTCTTACCATATTTGTGTTTTTTAATTAGTTTTATGCATGTAAAATATGAAAATGAAGCATTTATAATCACACAAATACATCATTAAACTATATATATATAATATTACATGGAAATCAATAAGAATAATAGTATAATCACATGAAAATTTATACCATCACTTTTTATTATTTAATTATGGATTATTATCTTATTAAGGTCAATATCAACTATTTACCCATTATACAAAAAGAATAATAATTAAAAAATATTACATAATTAAATAGGATAAGTAATAAATCACCCACATCGACCGAAATCTTTAGGGATCATTAAACTAAATTGGGGTAAAGGATAAATAACACAAACATAGACCATAACTATGAACCCATGAACCCTACATACATCATTCAATCATGAATCCCCCACTAATCATCAATAAGGATCTAATAACATTGAGGTTATGGTACTTACATGGATTGTAAATGAGGAAAGAAAGAATAATGAATAAGATAAAGAGGTAAAATGATACACCTTGGTTCGAAGGTAGTAATTGCATAAAGAAAATACCTAAAGATAAATCATAGAGACCTAGGTTCATCCAAAATGATCCCATAGATCACAGGGTTTTTGAGTAGAAGGAATAAATTTAGTGAACCTAAGAGGAATCTAAAATTTATATATAATCTTAGAAAATACTATTTCATGGCATTAAATGGATTCATCACACCACAACAAGCCTTGATTTAAAAATCATGACAATGTATCCCCCTTTATCTCATTGTTAATGGTTGTTTCATTAGTGACAACAAAGATATTTATAGCGTGGATAAGAGATTTATTCCACAGTTTTCAAACCTCTATAAATTATGGCCTGATTCTCGACCTTCTTCATCCTTTGACTAAATCCAGAGTAGGCTCATGGTGTAGTCTATACACCATAACACAATGACTCTTAGAGAGGTAGGGGCTAAACCACTAGGTCATCTTGGCATGAGATACATAATTCACACCATGTATAGAAAAGTGGAAAATGTTATGAATACTAATTTTAATATATATTAATGTTTTTATTCTAATACATGAGGTTTTTCACTATTCTAAAATTCTCATCAAGACCCTTAACGCCATGAAAAAAACAACCATACTAATACTAGAATTCTAATATGAGAAAAAACATCACAAAAACCTTATAAATTATTCTATAATCTAGGAAAAATCCTACAAAATCCCAATATTTTATTTTAAAAATAACACTACTTCCGATTACAAGTACCACATGAAATACCGAGCTTAAAACAAACTATGACATAATATTAACATATTGTTATTTAAATATTAATTTTATAACCTATCCATGAGATTAAAAGGTATGAATACGAGAAATTGAATTAAGAATGATAAGTATAAAGTTTTTCCTAATAAAAAGGTACTAATTAATTCCTAGGAAATAAGAACTCAATTTTAAATAAAATCATATAATATTAAAGGAGATATTTTTTCAAAAAAAAATTATTTGTTTAATGTATTTTTATAGAAGTAAATTAAGTTAAAAACGATAGATTAATGATTTTAATGAAATGTATGGATCATATTTTTAATAAAATAAATTATCAATAATCTAATGGAGGTAATTAGATAATAAATGAGTATAATTTCATTTTATACTTCAAAAATAAATTTCATTCAAAAAAAATTTATTTCTTTTTATGTGTGGATATTAGGATCAATTTCTTAAAATTTTAGAATTTTTTTTTTAAAATGAATGTAATTTTTTAATTTAGTATTAAAAAATAATCTTAAGATGATGTTTTGTGATTTTTATGAAAAGGTTGATTTTTAGATGAATAATAAAAAATACCAATTTAGAAAAAACAATCATTTCTCTACTTTTAAATCAAATTAATATCAATTTTAAATTTTAAATTTTATTTGTTTTAAAGTAAAATAAGTTTAATTTTATTAAAAATAATTCAAATAATTTCTTAGGAATCAATATTATACACTATTTATTTATAAAACCATTTTTATGTTAAAATGGGGTATTTTTCTAAAAAAAATTCTTTATTGTGTTTCGTTCACATATATTAAAATTATTTTTTAGAAATTCAAGAAATTAAATTATAGAAAATGAATTTCATATATTGAATCAAAATTTTCAAAATATTTAATAAGGTGTATTTCAATTTATACATAATGAATAAAAATCAAGATTAAAGTTTATCACTACGTTAAATGGGAAAATGGGTTAAATAGGTTGAAATTATGGTATAAGGTTTCAAAATTTCTCAAACACAAGTTTTAATATCATTGGATTTATTTATTTCATCCATAATACTCATAAATTAAAAAATATGGAATGTTTTTCCACTTGTTTGTGATTATTACCTTTATATTATTTTAAGTAAATATTAATTAAAAAATGTCACTCTCTCTTGCTTATTATGTTATCATGATATGGATATAAATAAAAAACGCATATGAATGGAGCTATATGATAAAACTAATTAATAATAAAATATATTTATTATATATATATTTTTTAATGTTTAGTGATAATATAATTTCCTAGATTTTTTACGCAACACCGATTTATAAGTTGTGAATGAAGTAGAAAAATCAAGTAAGTGGTTTTAAAAACATTAAAAGTAATTGTTTTGTGGTTAATAATTTTCACCAACCATCCTGAATACCCTAGTATACGGATACCTGAACTAGTCTTAACATATCCCAAAGGGTGTTCCCAATCCCCACAGGTTAGAAACTAGCACCTGACATCATATAAACATCAGAGGGAATGATTTTTTTTCAATGTAAATCATCAAGTTATAATAACAAAAAAAAACAATAGTCGATATGAAAAACACCCCTCGAGGAGAAAATTTCCACAAGAAGATAGATAAAATATACAAAGGTAAAACATAAACCAAAGGATAACACAATATATATCAAGACATAAACTACCAAACCCTATGTAATAAGTGGACCATAGCTCCGCCAATAACTTTCATCCTGTCAAAGTCCCACAAATCAATAATAACTACCACCTCTAAGTGAGACCTTTCCCTTTCCCTATATTTTTCATAACTAGATCTACAAACACCCAAAAGAAATGGTAGGGTGTGAGGTGAACAACCTTTTAGGGTCTTACCATGGGTTCCACAAGAAATTCCATAACAATAAACTATTTATTCTTTCAATTTAAAAAAAACATGACATGGAATGTCATTTACATGTTAAAAAAACAAGATTTTAATAAAAATTGGTAGGTATTTACAAATAGGCTAAAATAAACATTTTATAATATATATATATATATAATATCTAGAATGAATAAATCTGTTATACAAAAAATTTCACGTACTATCATGTCAACAATACAAAGTACCATGGTCATATTCCCTGAGGTACGTTACTTTTTGACTATAAGATCCATACACTTCTTAATCATCATCATGATTAAAGTATGTGTGTGCACTCCCTAAGGATTAATCTATTGGGATAATCAGTCAATGCCCCATTAGTGTACTGATTATCTTATTTTATACCAAACCTTTTTTAGTTAGTGTTGTGATCATTTATCCATTAATAGTGAGTTAGAGTCCTAGTGTACTTATCATAATTACCCAATAACTAATCAGGGCCACATGTGATTCAATTAATCAATCAATAGTTCTCAGGTAATTCATTAATTAAAAATCAATTCTTTATTCATTATAAAATTAACCAATTTTATGTTTAAATGAACTTTTTTACTTCAAAACCAAATAATAGGTTTCCATACGATTCATTCCTTTTTAGGAAAACATTAATTTTTATCTAATTTTCTCAATAATCAACATAAAATAATTTCATTAAATCAAAATTCAATTAAAGCCATCATTTTTTCCAAAATCGACCCAACAATTTCAATTCCTTATAAATTGGGGGGGGGTTCATAATCTCCTTGTACTTTTCAAATCATACATAATATTATATAAATTTCAGGTTTTAAATAAATTTTAAACTCATTTCAAATAAATCAAGAAACTAGGTTTTAAATTTTAGGGTAAATCCTTACTGAACCACCTACCTATAATCACATGGCCGAGGAAACACCTACAATAGGAAACACCAATGAAGAACAAAGGCAAATAAGATTAAGGTATCAAACCTAGAATCAAGATCCATAAAATAAAAGATTATATCCACCAATAAAATGATAATATATCCCTCTATAAGAAGCAGAGAATGGAATATTTGGAGGAACCAAACAAGAGTAGATACACTTACCAAAAAGATATTGAACACAAACACTGATGCTTTGATCTACAAAGAGAAGAGGTTGGAGGAGATAATTTCTCATCTTGAGAGCCTATAAATACCAAGGAATCATATTAGGGTTTAATTGGGGTGATTAGGGGTTAAAACTGGGGTCTTAGGTATTTTAAAGTAATTATTGAGGGATTAAAATTACATGTGAATGGTTTGCTAAGTCGGGTCTCACAGTTAGTACTAGTCATGCCCCAAACATACACCCTCACTAGGATTCTTGATGGGGTCCATGATTTGGATGAATGCTTATTATTACCATGTGAAATCCATAAAACCCATCTTTATCCAAGGGTGTATGGCTTAGAGAGGGTGGACACCCAGTTTTGAAAAACCGTGTGCCCCCTTCTAGTGGCTTATCATAGGGAGCCTGATTTTCTGGGTCAAACGACAAGGTTTTACCTAACAGTGCGGCAACCATGCATTTTCCAAAAAATATCCAAAATTTTAAAAAATCTCCAAAAATAACCCCAAGTAATACCTAAAAAATAAATAAAAAATGTTAATAATTACTTGAAAATGGGAAAGGGGATGTTAAAACCTCCCCACCATAAACACTTTATATCCCCAAAAATCTTATCAAGATGATTTCAAATCAAATAGATGAGGCCAATATGCACTCTCATTGGTGCCTAAAACTCCAAAGTCTCATGATAGTTACAGCCATTATACCATATCTCATACACCAAAGGTATAAAATTCCCATGAAGGACCTTTGTCTTAGAATCAATAATCCTGACTGGGTGCTCAATCAGGGATAAATCAAGTTCTAAATAAAGATTTTATAAGATTGAGACATGAAAAGGGTTAGAAAGATACTTCCTAAGTTGTGATATATAAAATATGATGTGGATTAATGTAAAATTCTATGGTAAGGATAACTGATAATCCATATTACCATCCCACTCAAAAAATATTGAAAGGACCCAAAAAACATGGGGAAAGATTTCCCTTCTTTTAAAGCCATCAATGGACCAAATGAGGTGAAATAATCAAAAATACTTAATCATAAAATGAAAACACCGAAGGTATATGATGATGATCAATATAATATTTATATTGGATCTCTATTGTCACCATTCTAAACTGAATCAACTGGATCTTGGACGTTGTCTCTTGGACCAAACTCAGTCCCACTAAGGAATATTCACCAATCTACATCCAATAGAGAGTATATCTATAAGGATTACCATACAAGGCCTAAAAAGGAAGAATTATAATATAATAATAGTAATGTTTATTGAAATAAAACTCAACTAGTCCCAAATGGATATCCTAAACTCCACCAAAGTCGAGAACACAAGTACATAGCATGTCCCCAAGGATCTGTATAGTCTGTTCTATCTAACAATCCATCTACAGACGATATTCCATGATCTAACTAACCTGTGATCTTATCAACTCATAGAGTCCTCTATAAAAAAGACTATTAATTACTATCATAGACTATATAAGATGAAACTCTATGTACTCATTCAATTTCTTTCACATTGATATTTTCCAAATCCTCAACTTTGGATGTATCTTGAATGGGTATAAAGTGATACAATTTTCTCATATGATTTATAAATACCCATATCTCATTATTATATTTAGTGTTACATGTAAAAACAACCCTAAATTCCATCAAAATATCCTCCCACTTCCAAGTTGGCACATGACAGGGATAAAGTAAACTCAGAGGTTTTTGGTGCTTGATCTTGACCTTCTGACAACTATAACAACAAGAAAAAACGTCAGTGATGTATTAGCTTATACCTATACAATATAATAATAACATCATATCATATAATATCTTTATGGTACCAGTGTTCACCACCCATGTTAATTATGGAAATACCCCATTAGAAATTTTCTTACTAACAAAAGTACAACATACCGACTCTGGAAATATTGGACACATTCATAAGTGAATTTCCACTCGCCTATGGTTTTCCCATATAATTCCAGAATCTTGGTGCCATTATAACGGTCCCCACAAGTTGGTGTGCCACATGACCTCAAGCTCCCTACCCATAATCTAGAGGCTACTGACTATTTTCTAGGGTCCAATGAGAAACACATGGATAATATAATCTTTTTACCAGAGTAATATAATAGAAAACATAAGATAAATAATAAAAAAGTAATAATGATCAATAACCATGAATCATAAAATAAATTACATAAAATAGGTGAATTCCCATAACCATACAAATAAAAATTCCATGTCATAGTAGTGAAAATTGATAAATAAAAACCAGAATAAGACAAAAAATAAAATCCTTAAAACAAGTTCTGAAATCATTTCCAATCCCCTCATTCATGCTCTATCCCAAGTCCCACATCGACCATCAAAATAAGGGTATTTTATTTTATCATGAATTTTAACCATCAGTATTCTCATGTACCCAACGATGGTCTGAGCATGGTGTTAGTACAAATCAGTATGCCACTACCATTGGTGTCTAGAAAAAATATTCATTCTAATAACAATGTTTGAAGAAGTAAATTAAACAATAGATAATCATTAGATAAATCTGGTTTCATTATTTAAAATTATTTAAATTAACTACATTTATTATCATTTCCATATGATACCTATACCCATCCAAACTTCTATGGCCCATGATGGTCATTTCAGCCATATGTCATAGGGGCCACAAGTCAACATACAAGTAGTAACAATCCAAGTATCTAACTAAGATCCAGAATGACATGTATGAACATCCAAACCATGATATTAAACATCATTTACATACCCTTGGATTTAGGAGTATTAGTCCATCCTATGAAAAGGTAATGAATTGGGGCATTTTAGGCATCAGTATTGACCAATCAAGGTAGAGGAGCATGAGTCCAACATTCCACCGACCATTAGTCACATTTCTAAGGGTCATAATTTGTGGCCTTTTTATCACATAGCAACAACAAGGGTGAAATTTTCATTTTATCAGTGATCTAATGGTCCATTTCTTTCTATATATTTACTTAATTACATATCATGCCCATATTTCCATTTATTCCAAACCACAAAAATTAAACATGATGTCTAACCATTTTATAATAAGGATATAACTACTTTAACCATTTACCAAATTTACCCTTTTATAATAAATAACTCATTTTACTTATTCAAGTTAAGATAAACGACCCCTTATCACATATTAACATGATAAAAACTGTTCCACTTGGTTCAATCTCACAAACCCTTCAATTAATCATTTCGAATCTCAATTACCATATTCAAGGGAGTGGCACACCCAATGGGTGACCATAGGTCCATTCTAATATTCCTTAATAGATCTAATGGGGATTTTGAGGGGTCTACCTCATTATTTAAAAAACCATTTTATAATTTCCAACCAAGGAACCAAATGTGCAACATAATAGTAAAAAATCAAAACCACATACATGGGAATAAACATCAAGAATATGGTATATTACATGTAGACCACCAACCTCAACTGATTCAGGACCAAACAACCCTCAATTCCCAACTAAAGAATCTACTAGAAAAAAAGGTTCAGGGATTCATAAAGATAGAAAACATTCCACAATGATTATCTTAAAAAATAGAATAAAGATAAGTGGCATACTCACTTAGAGCATTGATTCTCAACAAATAGTGATTCAAATGAAAAAATATTGAGAGAGAATAATCCTTGGAAGAGAATAAAGATCTTGGTTTATAAAATATAATTTTAGAGGATAAAATGGGAGGAAAATCTATTAATAACTTTTAAGGCCTATAGGGGAAAATGGTAAGTCACCCACTTTTATTAAGGTTAATGGTTTGTCCGCATGATAGGGCAATCCGTACAACAACTATACTGCTCCCTTTTTAAAAGAGGGGGGCTAGGCCACACAGTCTCCTAGGCTTGGGAACATAGTTAGTACTAACAGTGGGCCAATTGTTCTCCCAAAACAAAAATGGTCTAGTTTCCCCTTTTTTATGCCCTAAAACCCTAGAAGACCAACAATGCCTATTATACTCTCAAGAAACCTTCTATTAAACAACTTATAGGGAGTTAAATCAAAATATAAACATAAATTTACCTCATTGAAGGGTCGGGACCTTATAACCTCCCAACCTAATAACATCTCATAATTAAGAAACTCTACCAAGCATCGCTCAGCCTCCAAGGAAAAAATGTTGGGCCACTAGTACCACATATCTACCTCCCTATCTCATTTTTCCTCTTTAACTCGACCATACTTCCAAAACACTTAGACAAAAGGCCCAATTATACCATACAATGCTTTCTTACTATGATCCAACATATGAACTTGATGCTCCTAAAAGGACACATAAACCTAAAGATCAACATAATTGACATAAATCACATTATATAGGTTAGAGTGATACTATTTAAGGTGTGACACATGAAAAACATTACGCATACCACTATACCACTATATAAGATCAAATCAACATGCCATTACCTTGATACTCTTTATAATCTCAAACATACCAACATTTCTAGGTGCTAACATTCCCAATATAAAAATATGATAGTGAACCAATCTCGGAGATACCTGAAGGAACAAACGGTCACCCACCATTAACTCAAGTGGTCAATGACATTGATCAATGTATGTCTTTTGTTTGCTCTGGGCTGTATCCAAACCCTTCAAAATCAACTGAACCTGCTCTGACATCTCCTCCATGAGATTTGTACCCATAAACATGGATTCCCCTAATTTCATCCAATATAATTGAGATAAATATTACCTAATATAGTGTCCCTCATATGTTTCCATGTAAATAGTCATATTTTAACCATTTTTATAGATGAACTCAATGAGTGATAAGTGTTTATCCTAAGATCCACCAATGTCTAGGATACATTCCTCCATCATGTCCTCTAATTCCTAGATAGTACGTTCTAATTTTCCATATGTTTTCTAGTAAAAATATTAACTTGGAAACACATAAGTTCTAATATCCTTTTATAACTATTTCTAGAATCATGATGTAGAACATAGGTCGTGATCTGAGACTATAGTTTGTGTAACCCCATGCAAACATACCATCTCCCAAACATACAAGTCTTCTAATTGGTCAATGGTAAAAGTATCCAAAATTTTCAAGAAATGATCCTACATTGTCAACCAATCCAAAATCACAAAAATATTTTATTCTTTTAAGGACTCCCTCAGATACCTACCCTAAAATCCATGGTAAAATCAGACCACTTCCATTAAAAAATGGTAAATGGATATAAAAGTCTAGTAGGTTATTGATATTTTGCCATCATCTAATGATAAGTGTAGTATCATTTCATGAAACCTACAATCTACCATTTCATTCCTCGACACCAATACAATCTATAATGATCATTGTACATTTTGGGAAAACTATGGTACAATGCCAACTTCAATTCATGGAAATTACACATAAGCAATTCCCAATAATAAGTAGACACAACAACATGACTAGGAATGTGAATAATATCATACTCATCAATAATCCAATTGAAAGGTCGATCCCCACATTCCAAATGATATATCATAACCCAAAATTCTTAATCCTCATACTGCCTCCCCTTAACATGATTTAGAACATAGTGCTTAGTAGAAATTGACATGAGTGTCATTAACACTTTTTCCTCATGAACACCCATATGAATCTTAAAAAAATTCCATCATCTTCCACTAAAAACTAGACTCATGAACTGTATGACTCTATGTATTCTGACTCCATGCATCCAAAAAATTATTTCCTTTCCTCAGTGCATAAGATAGCTCAAAGTAAAAAAACAATTCACGTACTCAACCCATTTTCACTACGGAAGATTTAAATCAAACTAGATAAATATGTACTTAAGACTCTTATGATCAATATTAAAAGAAATATTCACACCCAAAAGATAATGGTGATAAAATTTAAAGTCATAAAACACTATGCAAAAATCTAGATCTTATATAGGATAGTTTAATTTATGTGGCCTTAATTACCACATTCTGTATGCCACAGCTTGATCCCTATACATCAACATTGCCCTAATCCCAATCCCAAATGAATTAAAAAACTAGGTATACAACTTACCAAGATTAGGTAAGAAAAAAATTGGTGTTGTAGTAAAATGATTCTTCAGATCCTAAAAAGAATTCTCACCTAATTTATACCACTCAAACATTACACCATCCTTAGTCAAGAACAATTGTTGTGATAAAAAGTGAGAAATGTATTTGATGATCCTTTGATAATAACCTACTATACCTAGGAAGATTCATATTTCAAAAACATTCTTGGGATTCTCCCAAGATACAACTACTTGAACCTTCCCTAGGTCTACTAAAACTCCTTCTTAGATGATGTGACCTAATAAATGAACCTTGTTGATCAAGAAATATAATTTATATACCTTTGTGTATAGACGATGATCTATCAATATAATCAAGAAGATGTCAAGATGTGTGAAATGATTGTCATTAGTCTAAGAGTACACTAAGATTTCATTCATAAAAAAATTAAAACTGATTAAGGTATGGGAAAAAAATTTCGTTCATCAAATACATAAACATAGAATGTATGTTCATCAACATACATAGCATAAAAAAAACTCATAAAAATCATACATGCTTCTTAAAGTAGTCTATAGTATATCAAAAGGTCTCACCCTCTGATAATGATAACCTAAAGTTTAATCAATTTTGGAGATCACACAATCACTCTTTAACTGGTCAAAAATATCTTTAATGTAGGGAATATGATACCGGTTCTTAATCACCATCAATGTGAGACTAGTATGTTATAAAAAATTATATCCCTATTATCAACTCAATGCCTCTCATCTCAATCACATACTAGTCCCAAATAAGATGATACCGACCAATCTCAAGGGCACACACTTTAAATTTATAGATACCCTCTGATCGCACCCCCAACGGCATGTCGATGACATAACCCAAAACATATAATCCAACACCTAACCCATAATTCATACAAATCAATAATTTAAAAAATAATTTTGGGATCCTATATCAAATAAATCACTAGAAAGTGTATAATATCCATGAATCATACCACAGACACTTGGTGATCCAGCCTTGCCACTGATGGGTATAGGATGAACTGCATGAAATTGGCTTGACTTTATACCCTATGATCATGTTTAAACCCCATGGGATCCACTGAACTGATGATATGTATGATCTTGTTTTTATGTACCATATCCCCTATATTGACCAATATTGCAATTGTAACTCCAACTGCCCGATTGATATGAGGTAGCAGTCCCCCTACCAATGATCAACATAGGCCTAGGTCACTTATCACTGTAAATATGTTATGGGTTCCTACAGAACCTATGTATATCTACCATCCCCAAAAAAATTGAATTCTACTGGTTGTCATGGAAACTAAAAAAACACATTTCATATTCATCCACACTGATAGTGGAGCACTCGATCACTACCTTGTGATACTAATTACCTTCCCTAGACACTCTATCCACCACCACCCTTGTGGAACTTATCATAATGAATCTTCCTACTATAAGATGATGTACCACGTAATTGCTCTAGAAAAATGGGTTTTCTACCAATAGAATTATCCTTCAGGTTCCCCTAAAAAATTAGTTCCTCGTACACTACCCAAAAAACCTCTTCAAACAAAATATGTTTACTTGGGTCATGACCTCACATATAAGTCCATCCAAAAAATTCATGTCCATAACTTCCTTATCTCTTATAAATTTCAAAGGAAAACGCTTCATGTCTATGAAATGGATAGCATAATACATCACCATCATACTTAACTAGGTCAAATTCATAACCTATTCATCCTTAATTTTCTTCAGGGTCTCTAGGTAAAATCTCTCCAGGAACATCTCCTAGAAGTTCTTACAAGTCATTCATCTCAACTGATCATCTTGAGAAAGAATATCCCACCAGTGTTTCACTGGTCCTCATAAAAAGTAATATGTCTACTTGAATATCTTCTTGGGAGGAGTCCCAAAGTGATCCAGAATCATCTAGATAGACTCATTCCAGAACTGAACTAGATTAGGTCCTCCATATTTGGAAAAATTGGAAGGTGCGGCACCTAAAATTATCTTTTAGATCATATATACTCAGTGGAAACCACCGAGAGTCACTCTCCATAAACTACATAAAATAGAAGATGTTCTAAGGGAACTACTCTTCCAACTATTACCTGGAACGAATGAGGGCTATTAACCCAAAATTAGAGGAGAATTCTTAGTGATGTCCTATTTTTAACCAATCAGTAAATATCATCTTGGTGGAATCTATCTATAATTTAAAATTCACATCTCAAAACACAAAACATACAGTTTCCACAATTTAAAAAAAGAGGTATCACTACTAGCCATAAAAAACCTACTTCACATACATTATCCAAACAGTCAAAATCAAATATATTTCACTACCCTCAACCATAACTATAATGGAAAATGGATAATTTTGGGTAAATAAAACGTACATAATCACAAGCCTTTATCTATACACCATTTAAATGATTTCAGTTTTAAAAAAACATAAATGTTTCTCATTTCAACACTATTTTAACCATTTTCATTTATCAATTTTCAACTTAAACAATTTTTAACTTAGAAATACATAATTAAATCTAATTACACTCTTTATTAGGAACTATTTTCTCTAAAACCATAAGAAACAAAAAATAATTTTCATTTATAAAAACCAACCATCACCTGCTTTCCCAAGCATGTCTAACATGATACGTGTCACATAAGTCCATGATTTCCTAGAATGATTCAAACATATACAAAAATCATTCCATACCATACCATGAGAAAAATATTAGAAATAAATAACATAACACAAACAGTATATCATCCAAGGTGAAAAAATATCCAAATTTAATATGTGAATATCAATAACAACAATCCCACCCTAGGTACTTGGGCTTTCCCCCAAACATGTGTTAGCTAAACCAATGTGTGAGATTATTACCAAGGCTCAAAAAATCCTAGTCTCCTATCTATCCATCCATATAACATCAAGTGTTCCTCCCATACACCAGAGGCTTCCGACTAGTATTTAGGGTATAAATAGGTATGTGGGGAGACTATAACTTCTTTACAAGAGTAAGAAAATAGTATAAATAAAGATAAATAACAACCAATTAATAATAATCAATAACCATGCATCATATAATCAATTCCCCAAAATGGGTAAATTCCCACAACAATACAAATAAACATGCCATTTCATAGTAGTGTTATATTCCAAATAAACCCCAAAATAAGATACTAAATAAAATCCCTAAAAGGATTATTACTTCATGTCTATTACCCTCATCCATTCTCCATCCCAAGTACTATATCAGCTATCTAACATAGGAAGTTTTCCCTTATCCTAACCCATAACCATGATTCTACTTAGGTTCCCAATAGAAGCCCAAGGAGGGTGTGATTATAACTCAATAGGAAACCACCAATGGTGTCTAAAAAAATATCTAGTCTAATAATAGAATATATATGCCCATATATATTTCACTATTTACATTTAGAAAAATTATTTTATTTAGATTGGTTGAAGGAATGGGAAAGGGAGTCTAGATCAGCTTGACCATGATTGTAACACCTAAAGATTTTGGAAAATATTTTTTTGAATCAATTTAATATTTTTTAATAATTTAAATTTCATGAAACAATGAGTATATATTGTGTTATATGAAACCAAAAATTTATTCTTTCTTTTTACGCAATACCAAGTTGATATTGCACTATATTCAAGATGTAGATCTGCTTGTGTTACAAGCACAGTTGAATTTTACTGAACTACAATATACTGTAAATATTTTTATTAAAATATTATTATAGTTACAACCTTTCCATTAAAATAGAAGCCATGAATAATATTAACTAAAGTGATGAAATATTATTATCACATGTATATATAATTATTCCTTTTGTTACAAACTAGTTAGTAATATAAGTAAGAACTATTAGAAACTAAATAAACTCCTTTTCTAAGAAACCACTTTTTCTATGTACAAATACTATTTTATCTCAATAAATTAGAAAAAAAATTGATGAATTTTTAATAAAATTTATATATTATATATTCATTATTTTTTTAACACTCACCCAATATATTTGATAGGCATATAATAATAATAAATACAATTTTATGAATAAAAAGATGTATTTATCTAAAAGGTAATTTTACCGCCTTTTAATGATGAACCTATTTTAAATATAAATTTTAAAACTTTAAAACTTTTTATATTAAAAAATAAACCTCATTTTTGAAATTCAAATATCAAAATTTACTTTGGGCGAATTTTTAGTATTTTTGTGAGAAATTTTCATTTTTTATGAAGAGTAAAAATACAAAATTTTATTTGAAAACTTTTTTTTAATTTAATATATTTATAGAGATAAATTATATTTTTATTTTGTTATAAAGTATATTCAGATAAATTATTCATATATTAATCTAATTTAGGTCATTTTAATCAATTTCACAATGATATTGGATATAAAACATTTAAAACCTTTAAACATTTTCACTTTAAGAACTCGTTATTTCACCCATATGTGGGATTAATTTTAAATACAATTATGCCACTTATATTACTATAATTAGTAAAAATGGATTAAATATTTTTAATAAGAATAATTTATAATTTTTAGTAAGTTTATCATAGTTTTAGAAAAAAAATATTAGTAAATATAATTAAAATTAATTACAATGATTAAGGTAAAAACAAGTTTACTTAGTGGTTAAACATCAACTTAAGAGGCTAGATAACCTATAAAAATGTTAATAAGCCATTTTATGGCCATATTTCCACAATATCCAACATTTTATATAAAATTTACCATTATTTGTGTCACATGATGTAATAGAGGCCTTTAAATAGTGTTTACCGTTTTATTTTTACTGGAATACCACTCCTCCTCCACTATAAAAGGGCACCCTCACTTCTTCACATCTATATAGACCTTTATCTCATCAAAACCCAACCAAAAGAATCAAATATATTCCATAAATTCATCCTATATACATCTATTTGGGTATAAATCCAACCAAGTAATCCCTTTGGTGTAGACCAAAGGAGTTACCCAAAAAGGTGACATCATCCTTCAATAGGCACTTTTGTTTTATTTCTTTATCCACCCCCTAAATTATTATTATTCCATGATTATATAATACAATTAGTGTCCTAAATATACTGAGATGTTTTTATGTTAATTTTATGACCTATACTCACACACACTTCCATAAAATGGGATATGCAATCATCGTTCATGTGTATGGCAGACTACCACCTCTATAAGACCCCAGACTTAAACCTTAATTAATACTAAATTAAATGAATAATTCACATTGAGGATTTTTTCAGTTTTAGAGTTTTAGAGAATTTGGACATAACTATTACATCTCAAAATATTACAAAGTATAAACTTCTACTAAGTTTCCATAAAATAAAAACTCTTAAAAAGAAACATGTCTAGTTCCATGTTTTAGGTAGCATGACTTTACCTTGATCCCATCCTTGACCCTATTCCATGTTAAGTCCTGTGAAAATCATTTCAAAAACCTGTGATGAGCATAAAAAAGCTCAGTAAGGGATACAAAAAGAATGAAAACTGTTAGTTTTTCAAAACAACAAGTAAACCATGTATACTTTATCAAAGTAATACTTTTCACCTTTTTGAAGTAGTAAAAACTCTTCACTGAATAAAAGTTAATTACTCACCCTTCTGTACCCAAAATATTACCATAAAACCCATATAAAGATCACATAACATATAAAGGTAACTTGGGACATAAACATACTTAAGTGGAATAACCATACGGGTGACTTCCACACATACTTAATGGAATAGCCATACGGCCGACTTCCACAAATACTTAATGGAATAGCCATACGGCTTACTTCCATACCCAATGCATTGGAGGTTATAACGTAACCACCCGTCCTGGTATTCACGGCACCACCCGTCATAATGTCCAAGTACCATTATAAAATCATAAGACATTAAACAAATATAATGGAAAGAAAATATTTCCACATTTCGATCACAATATATCACTTAAATATATCGACATAACAAATCCTTTATAAAAACCATTTTCAATACCAACATACATAAAAGAGTATATGGTATTTATTTCATTTTAAAAAACATTACTGCTTGTTGATGAATCCAAAGACAAAATAATACTCGCGTCGACAGAAAAGGTCGTTGTCACTGCGTACGTTAAAAGAAACATTCCTTTTTGTCGTTTAGTAAAATGCTTCGTATAAAAAGATTCATTTTTAATAAAATTAAAAGTCAAAGAGGTTTATACACTATATAAAAGAATGTTGTGTGTAAATCTAAATATGCCTCAATGAGAGGAGATTAAGACGAAGTCGCTTACAAAGTCGGTATCCTTATATTAAGGATAAATAAATTATATGATTATGTGTGACAAATATGAATACACAAAATATAAGAGGATATTAAGTGTAAAACAATCAGAGGTCATTCACACATAATCATGGAAAAACAAAACCAATGACATAGATATTTAACTCAATGAAATGAGATTGAGTTATGATTTCCGATACAAGTCCGTCTAAATGACATAAGAATTTATCAATGAGATGATTATGTGTAGAAATAGTATATACACACAAAGGTTTGTGGAAACTACAACATAGATATTCCACACATAATCTTGGCATAATAAAATCAAGAATTATAGGTTTAACCCAAAGAATTGAAAGTGGGTTAAGAAGTTCCCTTATAGAAATTCGACAGCCTAACAACGTCACTTCAAAACTTATAAAATGAGTTGATGAGAGATAAAAAGGGTATCTCATCACTTGGACATAAAATTTACATTAATAAGGATATATAAGAACATAGCCCAACATAATAGTATGTGAATTAAAAGACATAACAAAATAAGTCTTTTAAAAAGAGGAGGGTGAAAGGTTCCCTTACCGACTTGGGTAACTTTCGAAACATACACCCCATTGAAGAAGGGTCATACAATGAATATGTAAGTACCCATAAATGAAATTATATTACACAAAGAGTATAATAATGGGAATTACATACACCACTAAAAGTAAATGGTGGAAAATGTAGCATAAATCTCACTGGAATAAAAGTCAGATGAAAAATTCCTTACAAAAACTCGGCAGCCTAACGACGCCACTTAAAACATCCAAAAATGGATTGATGAGATAAAATAGAATATACCATCATATTAAAATAAAATTTAAATAAAGAGGAATATAAAAGAAAACCCCCCATTATAACAAAGAGGATCTTATAAGAAGGGACATAAATGAGAGTACTTAAAGAAAAGAGAGAGGTTAGATCTCTTACGAAAATTCGGCAGCCTAACGGCGCCACTCAAAACATCCAAAATGGATTGATGGGAGAAAATAGGGTCTCTCACCATATGAAAATAAAAAGTACAGTAGGAGTAATATAAAATAACATCCCAATCATAATAAATATTATCTTAAAAGGAATGACATAAAAGAGTGTACTTAAAAAGAAAGAGAGGAGTAGGATCCCTTACCTCATGTCCGACATGACTCGATCGTTCTTTAATCTCCTGAATAATAAAATTTGGTCAATTTATAATTTCTTAAGGACCTCCTTTAAATATTATTATTCAGTTCATATCACATATTATAATGTTATAATAATTGGTTAATAAAGTGAGTTCGTATCAGACGTTTTTGTCGATGTTCAGTACATGAGAAAAAATTGACCTTATTGGAAAGGAATTTTCCATGTAGTTATAGGTAAATCATATCTAGAATAGTATTTATGTTTTAAATATCATATATATCTAGTATATATTCGTTTTATACTATTCCATAGCATTTGGAGATAAAAAAGTAAAAGCACCGTTCATGGAGACGGTAGGCCGTACGTACGCATGAACACTACTTTCATTTTTTTTCCATATTAATGGTATTAAAACAAAATGAGAGATATATATATTATAATTCCAGAATGATACCCATCATTTAGATGTAATATATTACCTATATATCCATTATATATGTGTACTTGTAATTGTACATAACATTTGAAGATAAGAAATGAAATGTACCGTTCATGGAGACGGTAAGCCGTACGTACGCATGAACGCTACTTTAATTTTTTTTGTATTCAATTGAATGAAATAATAAAGATATAAAGGTATATTATAATTCCAGTAGGATAAAATATTTAATAACATTAATTACATCCTTTATATTTCCCACATATGGCATTAACTAATCAAATCACTTTGAGGGGGCGGTAGTCCGCACTTCCTAAAATGAAGATATCGCCTTTACCCATAACGGAAACCATAAAGGTATTCCATAAATGAAAAATACATAAGCTTAAGGAAAACATAAACATATTATATATCATATATAAATATAGTGACATATTAATGGCCACCTTTGAAGGTGTTAAAAGAATGTTGAACAATCATCATTTCGGGAGGCAGAAATTCGCCATCCACGGAAACAGTATGTTCTTTAACCATTAGATGTAGGTGTGTGTAAGTGTAGCTCGAATAATTCTTATAACAACATCCCAGTATATTGAAGATACTGTATTTGTTACAAAATAAATGAATAAAAAGAGTTTAGGGGGTTGGATAAGCAAAATAAAACAAAAGGACACAAGTGAAGACATTACCTTTAAGTCGGGTAACTTCCTTTGATTTGAGATCAAAGGCTTCCTTGGAAAGGATTATGCCCAAAGTGAGGCTTCAAGGAGTTATATAGGGTTGTGGAGAGATGAAATGGGCAGGTTTTGGCCTATAAAAAGGCTTGAGAGGTGTGGGTAAGGAGGTAGAGGTGGGGGCTTTTTATAAGAGGAGAGGAGGGCACTCTTGGAAAGTAAAAAATGTTAATTTCTTTTAGAATGAGTTTTGGATTTTAATGGTCCCAAATTGATTTTTTTAGAGGATAATGTGAAAAGGGTTCTAAATCCACCCATCCAATAGGTTTTGGACATGTTTAGGTCTTATATATTACATTATCTTTCAATTTTATTTAAATCGTTAAATAATGAGGTCATCACTGCATCATCATGATGTCATAAATAATTTAATTTATTTAATGTTTAAAAATTATAAAAAAATACTATGATGTAGGAAATATTTTTATCTTTCCAATGACTATTTATAGTAAAAAAATATGACTTATATAACCCCATGTGAAAATTGTTTTAGTAAAACATCTCATGTTTGTGTCATTTTTACTTTAACATTAAATAAAAAGGTATTTATGTCATTTTCCAACCAAAGTGGCTCCATGGGGTCCCCAAGTTTACCCATGGATTTTCTTGGTCGGCCATGACACATCAAATGAGGGTAGGAGATGTGTCTAGGACATTTAATTTTATTAAAACATTTTTCTTACCTTAAACTACACTACTTACCTCTAATCGCGATTAAAAACTTAATATGCTACTATTCACCAAAAATTATTTTAATCCCATTGAACCACATTTTACTTCTTAATGAAAACCATGTATGTCGGATTTTTTAAATTCAAAACAAAAAGGTGGCAAAATTTCATTTAAACGGAAAATCAGTTTTTATAAGTACCACTTAGTGGTTTCACTATTCATCAAAAATTGATGTTTTTCAGAAAATTACCAAAAATTCAGCCTAAGCTATATTTGAAATTCCGAATTCAAAAATGATGTATATTTTAAAAAATTCAAAACATATAAGTTTCATTAATTAATTTAATAATTAATTCCCGCTGTCAAAATGAATAGCGTGTTTTTATGAAACAAAATGTATCAAAAGATTGACACTAGTTTAAGTCCGATTTCAAAGTGAAATTAATTCCAACAACCACTATTTGATTAAATGGTAAAAATATATTCTAATTTCACTTTAAAACCAATTCAAAAGATAATCTAGTCCTATAAATAAATTATATTAAAAAGAGGTTTTGAATTAAAATACAACATTTTCACTATTCATTAAAAATTGAACTTTTTCGAAAAATACCAAAAATTTACACAAAGTAAATTTTGATGTCCCGATTCTAAAGAAGAATTTTATTTTGTCAAATATAACACATAAAATTGTCAAAAAGTGGGTTTAAATGAGGTTCTCCATCAAAAGGCGGTTAATCGACCTTTTAAAGAATATTAGAATGTTTACGCTTAAAATAGGATTCATTCGCATTTTCAATCCTCTAACATTTATTGTAAAAAGTAAAAATATTTGACAAACATATATAATCATTTTGTAGTTATTTATGTTCATTCCCTCCATTAAAACGACTAGGTGTTAACTACTATTTAAAATAATATTATTTTATTATTTGAGTGCAACGTACAATTCCCAAGAAACTCATTGTTGTGTGTTGGGTACGCCATCGAGCATAGCGTCCCCTTTAAAGTCATATTAATATTTTCTTCACAAATATGGATAAATGTGAAAATGTCATACTCTTTATTTTAGTGGGGTGTTACATCCTTCCCCCTTTTGGGAATTGCGTCCTCGCAATTTTAAAGTTAGGCTTGGAAACTTCATTGAAAATCGCACATCGGAACAAGAGTAAGTAAAAAAATCACTTCAAAATAAAGAAAGATAAGTAAAAAGGTTACCCGAGTTAACCCATACTAGGATTCCAAGTATGAAAATATGGACATGGATGGAAAAAAACAAAGGGTCATGTTCTGATGGAGAGTGATAGTAAACATGTCTAGGAGAAAGTTAACCATAATAGAATCACAAACTTGTGATGGGTTAAACGGTATTCGATTCCCCAGTAGGAAAAGTTAATAGACAACACTTTTGTTTTAAGTTACTCTTCATTGAGGAATTTATTTTTGATCTTAAGGAAACATACTTACTTGTCATGTTGACTTTCAACTTTTACTAGATTTCTTACACAAACTCATACTTTCCCCAAAAGACGAGTATTTAGGAAGACTTATTCACATTAAGAGTACTATAATCAACTTCTAGAGAATCACCTAATCTACAAAAGAGAACTATATACTTCCCATATCTTTAGACCTTAACCAAAACCAAAACCAAAAAGGCTAGTACAATATCATATAATACCCAAAAAGGATAATCCTTAAAAAAAAACAAATCTATTCTTAATCTCCAAAATTTATCAAACAATACCCAAAGTTCAACAAAGACCATTCAATAAACAAATTGTCCATAAAATACTTAAAAGTAAACCAAACTAATATTGAAACCCAAATATTTGAAGTATTTAGTTGCATAGTATTCTAAGGTACAAATTAACACTTACCTCCAAATAACATCAATTACTCTTAAAGTCTCGTATTGAAAAGTAATTAACCTAATCACATATCCTCCATGATAGGTTAATCATTTCCATATATAAACCAAAATAAACTTTCTCTTGATTCCTAAAATCATCTAACTAAAAAGAATTAGTCAAACTAACCAGGGACTTCACGTAGTCTAGTGGTAGGCGATAAATACCAGCCGCACTTTGGTTGTGGGTTCGATTCCCGCAGCTTTGTCCGACGCGACGGGTTGTCACACGGTCTGCGTGTTGTCCTTTTTCCAAAACTATATAATTTTAAAACATTCCCCAAAACGAGATAAAATCTTCAAAAATGATCATAACATATTTTAACCTCCAGTTTATCTCATGCCTTTCATTTTCCAGCATATCATATAATAACCCATAATTACCTCAAAAGTAAGGATCATATAAACTCTAATGGTTACCTTTATAATTATTACCTGAACTTCCACATCGATTGGTCATCTCGTACATGATGCATTACAGAACATACCAAGGTTCAAGTGGTTGATCATGACTCCTTGATAGTTGGTTTAGAACAACCATGAGTTTTCTCATTGAATCCCCCATTTTATCTAGTATCTTAATCAGAGAACCACCACAGTTTCCTTCAAACCTGTTGTCTCTTTGGTGCCTGCTAGATCCATCCATTCACTAAAAACAGAAATGTCAGTGTGAGTATATCAACAAAACCATCATGTACTAATGAGGAAGACAAACACTAATATATACTTACTCATTCACTTTATCTAAATCTAGGACTCTTTCTGAAATCCTAAACATTATGGTAATGTCACTTATGCTTAGAGGATACCCTAACCTCTAAAGTTGTCTAAACCGACCTTTGATACCAAATATAAGACCCCAGCCTTAAACCTTACTTAATATTGAATTAAACTAATAATTAACATTGAGGATCTTTTCAGGTTTAGAGTTTTAGAGATTTAGGACATAACTATTACATCTCAAAAGATTACAAAGTAGAAACTTCTACTAAGTTTCCATAACATAAAAACTCTTAAAAAGAAACATGTCTAGTTCCATGTTTTAGGTAGCATGACTTTCCCTTGATCCCATCCTTGACCCTATTCCACGATAAGTCCTGTGAAAAACATTTCAAAAACCTGGGATGATCATAAAAAAGCTCATTAAGGGATACACAAAGAATGAAAACTGTTACTTTTTCAAAACAACAAGTAAACCATGTATACTTTATCAAAGTAATAATTTTTACCTTTTCGAAGTAGTAAAAACTCTTCACTGAATAAAAGTTAATTACTTACCCTTCTGTACCCAAAAGATTACCATAAAACCCATATAAAGATCACATAACATATAAAGGTAACTTGGGACATAAACATACATAAGTGGAATAACCATACGGTCGACTTCCTCACATACTTAATGGAATAGCCATACAGCTGACTTCCACACATACTTAATGGAATATCCATACGACCGACTTCCATACCCAATGCATTGGAGGTTATAACGTAACCACCCGTCCTGGTATTCACGGCACCACCCGTCATAATGTCCAAGTACCATTATAAAATCATAAGACATTAAACAAATATATTGGAAAGAAAACATTTCCAAATTTTGATCACAATATATCACTTAAATATATCGACATAAAAAATCATTTATAAAAACCATTTTCAATACCAACATACATAAAAGAGTATATGGTATTTATTTCATTTTAAAAAACATTATGGCTTGTTGAGGAAGCCAAAGACCAAAAAATACTCACGGCGGCAGAAAAGGTCGTTGTCACCGTGTACGTTAAAAGAAACATTCCTTTTTGTCAGTTAGTAAAACGGTTTGTATAAAAAGATTTTTTTTTGAATAAAATTAAAAGTCAAAGAGGTTTATACACTGTATAAAATAAAGATGTGTGTAAAACTAAATATGCCTCAATTAAAGGAGATTGAGACGAAGTCCCTTACAAAGTCGGTATCCTTAGATTAAGGATAAATCAATTATATGATTATGTCTGACAAATATGAATACACAAAATATAAGTGGATATTAAGTGTAAAACAATCAGAGGTCATTCACACATAATCAGGGAAAAACAAAACCAATGACATAGATATTTAACTCAATGAAATGAGATTGAGTTATGATTTCTGATACAAGTCCGTGTAAATGACATAAGAATTTATCAATGATATGATTATGTGTAGAAATAGTATATTCACACAAAGGTTTGTGGAAAATACAACATAGATATTCCACACATAATCTTGGCATAATAAAATCAAGAATTAGAGGTTTAACCCAAATAATTGAAAGTGGGTTAAGAAGTTCCCTTACAGAAATTCGACAGCCTAACAACGTCACTTCAAAACTTATAAAATGAGTTGATGAGAGATAAAAAGGGTATCTCATCACTTGGAAATAAAATTTACATTAATAAGGATATAGAAGAACATATCCCAACATAATAGTATGTGAATTAAAAGACATAACAAAATAAGTCTTTTAAAAATAGGAGGGTGAAAGGTTCCCTTACCGACTTGGGTAACTTTCGAAACGTACACCTCATTGAAGAAGGGTCATACAATGAATATGTTAGTACCCATAAATGAAATTATATTACACAAAGAGTATAATAATGGGAATTAAATACACCACTCAAAGTAAATGGTGGAAAATGTAGCATAAATCTCATGGGAATAAAAGTGAGATGAAAAATTCCTTACGAAAACTCGGCAGCCTAACGACGCCACTTAAAACATCCAAAAATGGATTGATGAGATAAAATAGAGTATCCCATAATATTACAATAAAATGTACAACAAGAGGAATATAAAATAACATCCCCCATCATAACAAAGAGGATCTTAAAAGAAGTGACATAAATGAGAGTACTTAAAAAAAGAGAGAGGTTAGATCACTAACGAAAATTCGGCAGCCTAACGACGCCACTCAAAACTTCCAAAATGGATTGATGGGAGAAAATAGGGTCTCTCACCATATGAACATAAAAATTACAATAGTATTAATATAAAAGAACATCCCAATCATAGTAAATATTATCTTAAAAGGAATGACATAAAAGAGTGTACTTAAAAAGAAAGAGAGGAGTATGATCCCTTACCTCGTGTCCGACATGACTCGATCGTTCTTTAATCTCATGAATAATAAAATTTGGTCAATTTATAATTTCTTAAGGACCACATTTAAATATTATTATTCAGTTCATATCACATATTATAATGTTATAATAATTGGTTAATAAAGTGAGTTCGTATTAGACGTTTTTGTCGATGTTCAGTACATGAGTAAAAATTGACCATGTTGGAAAATCATTTTCCATGTAGTTATTGGTACATAATCTCCAGAATAGTATTTATGTTTTAAATATAATATATATCCAGTATATATTCGTTTTATACTATTCCATAGCATTTTAAGATAAAAAATTAAAAGCACCGTTCATGGAGACGGTAGGCCGTACGTACGCATGAACGCTACTTTCATTTTTTTGCCATATTAATGGAATTAAAACAAAATGAGATATATATATATTATAATTCCAGAATGATACCCATAATTTAGATGTAATATATAAAATATATATCCATTATATATATGTACTTATAATAGTACATAACATTTAGAGATAAGAAATGAGATGTACCGTTCATGGAGACGGTAAGCCGTACGTACGCATGAACGCTACTTTCATTTATTTTTTTGTATTCAATTGAATGAAATAATAAAGATGTAAAGGTATATTATAATTCCAGTAGGATAACATATGTAATACCATTAATTCCATCCTTTATACGTCCCACATATGGCATTAACGAATCAAATCACCTTGAGGTGCCGGTAGTCCGCACTTCCAAAAATGAAGATATCACGTTTACCCATAATGGAAACCATAAAGGTCTGCCATAAATGAAAAATATAGAAGCTTAAGGAAAAAATAAACATATTATATATCATATATAAATTTAGTTACATCTTAATGGCCACCTTTGAAGGTGTTAAAAGAATGTTGAACAATCATCGTTTAGGGAGGCAGAAATTCGCCATCCACGGAAACAATATGTTATTTAACCATTAGATGTAGGTGTGTGTAAGTGTAGCTAGAATACTTCTTATAACAATATCCCAGTATATTGAGGATACTGGATTTGTTACAAAATAAATGAATAAAAAGAGTTTAGGGTGTTGGAGAAGCAAAATAAAACAAAAGGACACAAGTGAAGACATTACCTTTAAGTCAGGTAACTTCCTTTGATTTGAGCTCAAAGGCTTCCTTGGAAAGGATTATTCCCAAATTGATGCTTCAAGGAGTTAGAGAGGGATGTGGAGAGATGAAATGGGAAGGGGTTTCCAAGAAAAAGGCTTTAGAGGTGTGGGTAAGGAGGTAGAGGTGGAGGCCTTTTATAAGAGGAGAGGAGGGGCACTCTTGGAAAGTAAAGAAATTTTAATTTTTTTAGAATGAGTTTTGGATTTTAATGGTCCCACATTGATGTGTTTCGAGGATAAGGTGATAAGGGTTCGAAATCCACCCATAAAATAGGTTTTGGACATGTGTAGGTCTTAGATATTACATTATCTTTCAATTTTATTTAAATCGTTAAATAATGAGGTCATCGCTGCCTCATCATGATGTCATAAATAATTTAATTTATTTAGTGTATAAAAATTATAAAAAAAATACTATGATGTAGGAAATATTTTTATATTTTCAATGACTATTTATAGTCAAAACTATGACTTGTATAACCCCATGTGAAATTTTTTTTAGTAAAACATCTCATGTTTGTGTCATTTTTACTTTAACATTAAATAAAAAGGTATTTATGTCATTTTCCAACCAAAGTGGCTCCATGGGGTCCCCAAGTTTACCCATGGATTGTATTGGTCGGACAGGATACATCAAATGAGGGTAGGACATGTGTCTATGTCATTTAATTTTATTAAAACATTATTCTTACCTTAAACTACACTAATTACCTCTAATCGCGATTAAAAACTTAATAAGTTACTATTCACCAAAAAATTATTTTAATCCAATTGAACCACATTTTACTTCTTAATGACAACCATGTATGTTGTATTTTTGAAATTCAAAACACAAAGGTGGCAAAATTTCATTTAAATGGAAAATCAGTTTTTATAAGTACCACTTAGTGGTTTCACTATTCATCAAAAATTGAAGTTTTTCAAAAAACTACCAAAAATTAACTCTAAGCTATATTTGATATTCCGAATTCAGAAATGATGTCTATTTTAAAAAATTCAAAACATATAAGTTGAATTAATTAATTTAATAATTAATTCCCGCTGTCAAAACAAATAGCATGTTTTTATGAAACAAAATGTATCAAAAGATTGACACTAGTTTAAGTCCGATTTCAAAGTGAAATTAATTTCAACGACCACTATTGGATTAAATGGTAAAAATATATTCTAATTTCACTTTAAATCCAATTCAAAAGATAATCTAATCATATAAATAAATTAGATTAAAAAGAGGTTTTGAATTAAAATACAACATTTTTCACTATTTATTAAAAATTGAACTTTTTCGGAAAAATTCCAAAAATTTACACAAAGTAAATTTTGATGTCCCGATTCTAAAGAAGAATTTTATTTTGTCAAATATAACACATAAAATTGTCAAAAAGTGGATTTAAAAGAGGTTCGCCATCAAAAGGCGGTTAATCAACCTTTTAAAGAATATTAGAATGTTTACGCTTAAAATAGGATTCATTCGCATTTTTAATCCTCTAAGATTTATTGTAAAAAGTAAAAATATTTGACAAACATATATAATGATTTTGTAGCTAGTTCTGTTCATTCCCTCCATTACAACGGCTAGGCGTTAACTACTATTTAAAATAATATTATTTTGTTATTAGAGTGCAACGTAAGATTCCCAAGAAACTCATTGTTGCGTGTTGGGTACGCCATCAAGCATAGCGTCCCCTTTAAAGTCATATTAATATTTTATTCACAAATATGGATAAATGTGAAAATTTCATACTCTTTATTTACCTGGGGTGTTACATCCTCGCGGACTAATGTCATTCATTCTTCCATTAACACCTTTAAAGGTTGTGAATAATGATGTAATTACATTTTTATATGATATATATGATATTTATGATTTATTTATGCACCTATAGTTATTATATAACACATCACTTCATTATTTACATTTTATAGGAATATGATAACTTCGTTTGTGGACGTGTGAACTACCGCCTCCTTAAAGCGATGTGATTTGTTCAAACATTACATGGAATGTAATAAGGATGAGTTTAGTAAATGTATATGATATATATGAAATTATAATTTGAGATTAATTATAGTACATAAATATATACATAAATACATACATATCTATATATTTTATTTAATTTCATTCAATATGACAATAAAACAGAATAAACGTTCATACATATGTACGACATACCGTCTCAATGAAGGGTGTATTTCATTTCATATTTCTATATTTTATAGAATATTATAAATAATTATATACTAAATATATATTATATTTACAATTTTTTTTAATTTTTTAAATAAGTAAATCATGATCTAAGTAACAGGATCAAGAATAACAAGTTTAAATATATAAGAAAAACAATGCAGATATTACCCATAATGTAACATTAACATGGAATTGTTAAAAAATGTGAACTATAATGTCATAATAAAATAATATATGGTATGATATATAAGAATATGGTTATTTGGTGGATTTATAATAAAATTTTATGTATTATGCAAGAGGTTTGAATGTGTATGAAGGAAGGAAAGACTTAAGATAAGGGTTTTCCCATCTCATTTTTGTAAATTCATGACATACATGCCATATTCACCACTCATTTATTTTAAGTGGTGTATACACCACCCTATAATTTTTTTTATCATGAATATAATTTATTTAAATATATTAAATGTTTTTTTGATGTTATTCTATCATGGGGATCATGATTCTAAAGGTACTCAAGTAGTAAAAAGATTTCTAGACTCACTTTTATTTCTACGAGACTTATGCCATTTTTACCTCTAGTTTGTTTTATGTATTTTATATAATTACCATAAATGTATTCATTTATTATTAGCTTTAATTTTTTTTATTTATATGTTTGTTGGATTATCTATATTTTATGGGGTTTATTTTTCAAAAGTTATCAAATTGGTAAAGTAATTTTGTCTCAATTTTACTTATTTGGGACACATGTTTTGTTTCGAACCTATATTCATTTACAAGGAGTATTTACTACCATTTGATATTTTATATCATGAATATAATAATTTTAATTATATTTTATGTTTCATGTAATGTTATTATTACATGTATATTTTGATTCAAAGTTACCAAAGTGGTAAGAGTTCATTTGCAATAATCTCATTGTTTATCGAGGTTGTTTTTGGTAATGCTTGCATGAATGAAATATTATGATCCTACCTAAATAATTATTATGATTTTATTATCCTATGGTTTTTAAAATATCTTCAAGTATTGGTACAGTTTTTCTATTGTTTTGTACTTAAGATATTAAGAAAACATTTTTTAAAAAATCCATCTTTATGTCTCTTCGGTCAGAAATCCATTTTATTCAAAAAATTTGTTCCATAAAAATGTTTTAAATGATTTTTTATGTTTATTTTTAAATAAAAGGATTTAAATAATTTCATATCTTCCTTTAGGAATTTTGAAATATATTTTCAAATAAAAAGGTTTTCAAAAGGTTTAATTATTTAAAATGCATTTTTCAAAACTGAATGAATACTTTCTTTAAGAAATTATCAAAGTGATATTTCCAAATACTTCTCCATATATGATAATATAATTCAATATAGTTTATCATTTAATGGGTATATATTCTAATAATACCATTCATATTATTTCTATGAATGATTTATGTTTTGATGGAATGATGTATATGAAACAAATTTCTCTTTCACAGGTTATACCATGTCAAAATGCTTATGAAACCCTATTCTTTTCACAGGTCATGTGAAATTATTATAAAATATATATATTTTTTCCATAGGTTATGGTATTATTAAATTTTTATATCACCCATTTCATTTCATGGTTTATTATATGAATAATGTTTATGATCTTCCATCACAAAAAATTATATTTTTATTATGTGAAGGGTGGGACTATATCTCTCTATAAGGAATTGGGTAAATATTTATATCTCATGATATAATGATGGGAGTGATTTGAAATATTGGTATACAATGGGAAGATGGTGTAACCTGATAAACTATTGAGAAATGTATACCACTAGGGATGGTGGTGTGTCTTACATAGGAGGTATAACCGCCTATACGTGAACCTGATTACATATTTACAATGTTATGAGTTGACCTTATTAGGTGTTCACAATGTTATGTGTGAACATGATTACATCTTCATAATATTATGAATGTACCTCGATTTATGTCCATATTTTTATAGGTGGAACTAATTACATGTTTACAAAGTTATAAGTTAATTTAATTACGTGTTCACAATGCAATATGTGAACTTGATTACATGTTCATAATGTTAATCATGGACTTGATTTCATCTCTATATTTTATGCATGTAATTGAGTATATCTTCAACATTTTATGATTTAAGCTTATTAAATGTTCAAAATTTTATTTTTAGAATAATATTTAAGTATATATGTTTATGTGAGGGATTTATTTCATATCCTTAACTTAATGAGTGAACTTCTTTTATTTCAGCATGTTCACATTGTTATAAGCTGACGTGTATTCCATAATTCTATGTCTTATGCCTATGTTTTTCTCTCATGATTTTTGTTTGTTTTATTTATTTATGATTCATGTCTTAATAATAACCAATCCTTAGTCCATGACTAAATATTATGATCTTTGATATGTGTGGTATGATATTCAAATGCAACGATCATATTCTCATACCCTTATACTCATGCCATGATTATGCTTCTTCTTTCTTTACCATTAATGAGAATATGAGATCACCCTTTCTTATGTTTTCTTTCCCCTAGGTGATGAAGATATATTTTAAGTAGGAGTAATAAAGGGAAAGATCTTTAAGGGAGATGTGAAGGATCTTTCCCCAAGATAGAATATTATGTTTCCAAGTTTCCAAAGACATAAACTATTATGGTCCTTGGGAATATACTTTCATAGTGTGATGAATATTCATCTAAAATGATATAATATCCATATATGTTAAGCCTTGGTTTCGATAGCTTGTATCAAAGGAAAGGTTTAGTCAACCTTTGTAATATTGGATGAGAAAACTATAGAGATGTCCCTAGGGATATTTCTAAGGATATGTATTGGTATGTCTCTAAGGATAAGTATAAGGATGAGATAATGTATAGGAAAATGACCTAAAATTTTGGTAAAAGATAGAGTGAGTGATTTACTATAAATACATACCTTTATGGATACTAAAAGTGGATGTGGATGTACCATAAATGTACATAGGGGTAACAAACACAAAAACACCATATTGAGCAAGACTTAATTGGGAACTGGTTCCTAAAAATGGGCCTTACTGCACACCTGGTTTGATAATCCCCTAGGATATGATTTGAAAATTCACAAAATCCTTACAAACCATCATGAAGTATTTAATTATATTCTGAATATAAATGATTGATATTAATCTTAAGGTGTTGTTGATTGAAAATAATGTTTCATGATTTAGACATCCTATAAGTAAATTTCGATGATTATGTGGTTTTCACTATGATTAGTGTTTCTCATGCTCTATTTTTGGTTTTATTAAATGGTTGGAACCAGAGGAACTGTGTTAATAAGGAATGAAATGGAAAATGAAATGATTTTACTCTTGAGAAATCAAATGTCATGGGATATGGAATAAAAATCCTCATTGTTATACTCATAAAAACTTCTCATGATACGAATCATTGTAAACATATAAATAAGAAAAGGAGGGAACATTGTTCTATTGAGTCCTTCACAAGGAAGATATCACTTTCTATCAATGGTTCTGCTGAACTGTTAGTTGTGGAGCATTGAATCAGTACCACTAAAAATATATTTTTCATTCTCTAGTGTTTAGAACATGAAAAATTCACTATCAATGTCTACCATCTAGAAGGAGAGTTGGATCATTGGTAAAATCTTATTAATAATATGAGGAAATAAGAATAAGCTAAATCCACAAAGTGGGATGAGTTTAATATATTATTTTTCAATAATAACTTTCCTTGTATTCTTCATACAAAATGGAAAAGGAATTCCTAGAGCTTAAGAAGAGGGATGCTGAATATGTTGGTTCCTATGAAGAAAAATTTACAAGACTATCAAGGTACTATTATGGTATTATAATTTACCCTAAAATTAAGTTTTTAATGATTATTTAGTGGCTTTAAACTTAATCTCCAAAGGGAGTTATCCATACAATACTTTAGATGTTTTTTATAAATTGTTCAATTTTTACTAAAAGTAGAATTGAAGATGGAAACCCTATTAGTTATATTAATAAGAAATAAAAAATGGGGTTCCATGAAAAATACAATAATATATCACATGGAGGGAAGAAAAGTTTTGAAACTCCTACTTTCCAAAACTATGGGAAGGATCAGTTAAGTGAATGACCAAAAGGAATAAGAAGGTCTTTCTAGTGTGTAAAGCCTAGATATTGAGAAAATGAATATAAAATTAATATGAATATAGAGATAACTCAACATAGTGCACCACCCACACTTCAGTGTTTCAAGTTTAAGGAGTTTGGGCATTATGAAAATCAGTGCCTCAATCTAAGGGATAATAAGGATGATAAGACACCAGAACCTCTGAGTACAAATAAAAAAGTGAAATCTTATGAAATAACAAAGGATGAAGTGAATCATGATAATTATAGAACAATTATACTCCACCTCATAGTTGGTAATTTCTTGTCTAATTTTGTATTAATAATCCCTATAAAAATCTTATTGTTCATTATTTAGTGAAGTTTCATGTGATTATCTCCATATACATGGATTATGGAAGAATAAAATAATATTTTATATTATATCGGTTTGAGGATGGACCCAATTTTCCCATGAAAATATTTCTGGTATAACATAAAATCTTATTTATGGAATAAAGGGTGAATTATATTTTTAAATAGTTATAAGGTTAACCATATAGAGAAAGTATAAGTTAAAAATAGGATGGTGTTTTAGAGAATAAAGTATTATCTCACCATATAAGGATTTATGAATGTTGGTTAACCTATTTTAAGCATTGTTTTGTGATGTTAACTAAAGACAGATGGAATGACTTGTCATTCTACCTCATGATCTTTTAGTACTTCAGGAATAAAAAAATCACCTTCATTTCTGTTGAACTGATGATCTTATAAATCATCACATATTTATATTTTTAAGTCGGTTAACATTAAATTGATCATTAAATTTATGGTGATCAATTATATTTATCACTCAATTATTATTTATTCTTTTCTTCCATGTCCAATCTTCACTCCCAGCCTATTCTCTCTTATGTGGAAACCTAGTTATGTGTTACTTTGGGTATCAATTGTGATTCCAACTTTTATTTTTAATGGAAGTTTTAGTATTCATTTTACGATATGGGTTTATATTAAATGAAATTTAATTTATTAAAACTTTTGATTACCATGATAAAGTTTTAGGGAGAAATTCATTTTAATGGGGGTAGAATTTTACACCCTGATATTTTTTGATTATTTTAGAAAAATGAATTTAATATTTTTAATATTTGTAATTTCATGTAATAATAAATATATATTATGTTATATGAAATAACCAAGTAATTATTTCTTTTCACACAACACTAGGTCAATCTTATTCAACACCCAAGACTTGGATTAGCTTGCATTACATGCAAGACTAAATTTTACCAAACTATAATATACTATTCATATTGTTATTAAAATATTATTAATGTTAACACCTAGCCATTGGAATGGAAGTTACGAATAATATTAAATAAAGTGTGAAAATATTATTTACACATGTCTATAAAATGAGTCCTTTGGTTATCAATTATTTATAAAGTAAACTAATAACTATTTGAAGAAACTAAATTCCTTTTATAAGTAAACTAGTTTTCTATGTACAAACACCATTTTATGTCAATAAATTAAAAACACAACATTTGAAGAATGATTTAATAAAAATTATAAATTATATATTCAATCAATTTTTTAACAGTCATCTAATAGATTTTATATGCATAAGATTAGAAGAAATATAATTTTATGAATAAAAATGTGCATTTTTAAAAAAGGTAATTGTACCCCCTTTTAATGAAGAACCTATTTTAAATTTAAATTCTGACACTTTTATTAATTTTATTTGAAAAAATAAACCTTATTTTTGAAATATGAATATCAAAATTTACTTTGGGTGATTTTTTTGGTTTTGTTTTCTGAGAAGTTTCAATTTTTTATGAATAGTAAAAAATATTGGATTTTAATTGAAATCCACTTTTTTATTTTATTTATTTATATAGATAAATTATATTTTTATTTGGTTATAAATTCTATTTAGAGAAATTATACAAATATTAATTCAATTTAGTTCATTTGAATCAATTTCACTTTGATATTGGTTATAAAAACATCTCAAACTGTTGAATATTTTCAATTTAAAAATCCATTGTTTAGTCCAATCTATACGATTAATTTTAAATTAAATTCTTCCATTTATGGGATTATAGTTTAGATAAATAGATTAAATATTTATAATAAGAATAATTTATAATGTCTAGTAAGGTGAAATTATTTGTTGACCAAAAATATCAGTGAAACTAATTGAAATTAATTACAGTGGTTAAGGTAAACATGTGTTTACTTAGTGGTTAAACTTCAAATTAAGGATCTAGATAACCTATAAAATGTCCAAAATCAATTTTATGTACATATTTAAATGATATAAACCATTTGATATACAATTGACCACTATTTTAGGAAAATGATGTAAGAGATACCTCTCAATAATGTTTACCTTTTTATATTTACAAGAATGCCACTCCTTTTCTACTATAAAAGGTCACTCACCCCACTGACTTATTCAAACCTCTCAAGACATTTGGGTTATCCAAGACCTGAAAATAAAAATCCTCTTGAATTCCATCACATAATCATAGAGTCCTAACATTGTGCATAAATCTAACCAAGGAAGCCCTTTGGGGTAAACCAAAAGGAGTTACCCAAATAATAGGTAACATCATTCTATAAGAACTCTTGTTTTGTTTCCTTCTACACCATATAAATAATTATTATTAAAGGATTATATAATAACCTAAGTATCCTCAATATAATAATATTTTTTTAATTTAAGGGTATTACCTATACTAAAATAAAATTCCATCAAATGGGATTCACAATCATCATTCGTGTGTACGCAGACTACCGCCACACAAACCGATGTTGTTAATTCTTCCATTACCACCTTTCAAGGTTAGTTATAATGAAATAATAACTATTTTTATATTATATATATAATATTTATTATTTATTTATACTTATATAACTATTATATTACACATACCTTCATGATTTACATTTTTTTTGGCAATACAATAACTTCTTTTGTGGATGTGTAGACTAACGCCTCCTCTAAGTGATGTGATTTATTCCCAAATTACATAGAATGTATTAAGGAAGGTTTTATTAAAAGTATATTATATATATGAAATTATAATTATACAATAATTATAATATATATATTTATACATATATTTCATTTCTTACTTTATTCCTATATGATAAGAAAATGAAAATAGCGTTCATGTGTATGTACGTCCTACGTCTCTATGAACGACGTATACCATTTCATATTTATATATTTTATATATTTTTATAAATAATTATATAATTAATATATATTATATTTTTATCAATTTTTAAATTCATTAAATAATTAAATCCTGATCAAAGTGAGAGGATCAAGAATAATAAGCCAAAATTTATATGAAAAACAAAGCAGATATTATCAAAAACGTAACATTAACATAAAATTGTTAAAAAATGGATAAGATAAAGTCATAATAAAATAATATATGGTATTATATATAAGTATATGGATATTTTTTATTTGTATAATAAACCTATATTTATTATACAGGAGTTTTGACCATGTATGAATAAATCCATGATTGAAGATAATGGTTTTCTCATCTCACTTTTTATATATGTGAGATATATTCCATATTCACCACTGATTTATTTAATGTGGTGAAAATACTGACCTATGACATTTTATATCATGAATTTAATTTGTTTTATCATATTAAAAGTTTTTTATTTATGTTATTCGTTCACAGGGATCATGATTCTAAAGTCACTCAAATAGTATGTGGATTTCTTGTGTCACTTTTATTTTAGAAAGACTTATGCCATTTTCACCAATTATTTATTTTGTGTAGTTTATATACATTCCATGAATGTATTATATGATTATTATCCTTAAATTTATGGGTATTTAGATGTTTATTTTATGATCTCTATTTCATGGGTTTTATGTTTCAAATGTTACCAAAGCGGTAAAGAAAGTTTTTTCTCAATTTTTTTCTTCAGGTGACATGTTTTTTTGTACCCCTATATTCTTTTATAAGGTTTATATACTGCCATTGTACATGTTATACAATGAATATAATTACTTTCAAAATATTTTAAGCTTCATTTAATGTCATTATTACATGTATATTTTGATTCAATGTTATCAAAGTGGTAAGAGTTGGTTGCTACAATCTCATTGTTTATTGGGGTTGTTTATGATTATGCTTCCATGAATAAAATATTATGATCCATATCTCAATAATTATCATGATTTTATTATATTATGGGTTTTCATGACATATGTAGGCATTGATACCATTTTTTAACTGTTTGGTACTTAAGATAATTAAGAAATGATTTTTAATAAAATCTGACTTTCTCTCTATTTAGTTAGATATCCATTTTATGAAAAAAATGTTTTCTAAAAATGTTTCTAAGTTATATTTTAAAAATATTTTAAAATAAAATTATTTTAATTATTCAAATATTTCATTATAATTTTTCAAATCTATTATTCAAAGAAAAATCTTTTGAAGAAGGTTTATGATTTAAAAAGTGTTTTTGAAAGCCTAAAGGATTTTTATTTAAGAAATTCTCAAAGTAAAATTAAAAAATAGTTCTACATATAAGAGAAAATAATTAGATATTTTGTATTATTTAATGGAGATATTATTAAAGAATAACATTCAAATTATTTATTTTAGTTATTTATGTTTTGATGGAATGATGTCTATGAAGGCCGTTTCTCTTTCACTGGTAATACCATGGTAAAATGATTATAAAACACAGTTATTTTCAGGAGTTATCCAATGATGAAATGATTTCGAAACCTATATCTTTTTCCATAGGTTATGATATGATTAAATATTTATATTACACATTTAATCTAATGGGTTATGAAATGATTAATGTTTATGATCTCACGACACACATATCTATGTTTTTATTATGTGATGGGTGGGGCCTATATATCCCTAGAATACTTTGGGAAAGTATTTTTAGTTCAAGATATAATGATGTGAACAAGTCTACACTTTTGATCTAATATAGGAAGAATGTGTAACTAGATGAACTATCAATAAAGGGATACCACTGGGGAATGTGGTGTGTCCCACCCAGGAGGTAGAGCCTCATATGAAAGAACCTGATTACACGTTCACAATATCATGAGTGAACCTTATTATATATTCACAATGCTATGTGTGAACCTAATTACATGTTCATAATATTATGAATGGATTTGGTTGCATGTCCATATGTTTTTTCATGCACCTAATTACATGTTCAAAATGTTATAAGTGAACCTTATTACATGTTCATAATATTATGTATGAACCTGATTACATGTTAATAATGTTATGCATGGACCTGGTTTCATCTCCATGTGTTTATGAATAGACCTGATTACATGTTCACAATTTTATTAGTGAATCTTATTATATGTTAACATTGTTATGTTTGGACCTGGAGTCATGTCCATAAGTTTATGCGAGGGCCAAATTTAATGTACTTAACATAATGAGTGAACCTATTTTTATTTACACATGTTCACATTATTATAAGATAATGTGTATTCCATAATTCTATGTCTTATTCCAATGTTTTTCTATTATGTATTATTGTATTTGACTTATTTATGATTCATGTCTCATGAAATTCCAATCCATATTCCATGTATTAAGATTATATTCTTTTATATGCAGTGTATGATCTTAAAATTTTATGATCATGTTCTCATATCCTTATACTCATGTTATACTTATGATTATCCTTTATTTACCCTTAATGAGCATCTGAGCTCACAATTTCTCATGTTTCCTTTTAGCCAAGTTATGAATAACAGTGTTAAGTAGGAGTACTAAAGGGAAATATCTTTAAGGGATATATTGTAGATCTTTCAACAAGATAGAATATTGTGTTTCTATGTTTCCAAATACACTAAACTGTTATGGTACTTGGTCATGTAATTTTGTAATGTGATTAATATTCATCTAAAATGGCGTAATATATGTGAAAGGTAATCTTGGTTCACTATAATGACATTATTCATCATTTTTAATGAGATCAATTATTAGGTGAGGGCTTCCTACTATCTACTCTTTTTTTTAAAAAACTGGATGTCTTTGGATATCTACAATGAATTTCTTGTGTTTTTGAATGGAAAATCTTGTGAAATTATTTTTTTAAGAAAACCAATTTTGATGGATTTAATTTTTTTTATTCTCATAATGTGTTTGATAAAATATTTAAAATAAAAATGGTTTTTTATAAATGATTGTTAGAAAGATAATTTGGAATATACCAAATGATGTGTGTTCATTTTAATTTTTTGGGGCCTTGTTGATTTAGACTTGGTACCCAGTACCACTAGGGGAATATAGAGGATTACCACCAAAGACTAGCTTGATTAATAGATGAGTTAACATTCTTGATTTTTAGGGAAATCATAGAATGCATGGGTGTTTATGTGAGAATGTGGAATGAGTATGCTAAGTGGAATAAATGGATAAAATGTTTCTTCAACTTAAGTTTCATTGAATTATATGTCTAAAATACTTTATATTTTCCCTCATTTTTTTATATTTTGAACTATGAGAAAACATGTTCCTTTCATAGTAGTGTGAGTTATGATGTATCTTGGGGATTTCATACTATATTTTATACTCACCGAATGCATTTGCACCATGGTGAGTATGAATACATTGTTTATCATGACATAGGTAAAGGAAAATTCAAAAATTTCTCTAGTGGATCATCATGATGATACATTCTCTAGATAATGGTTAGAGCATGGTGATTTTTATGTGGACTAGTTGGAGTGATTCTACATTGGTTTTTCTGTATCAGGATGTCTTTTGGTTTTTAGTTGTGTGTATTTTCTCACTTGTTGTTGATACTATGATATTGTTTATTTATTGGTTTTTAGTTGTATTATTTACATTTCATGCATTATATAATATTATTTTGGTTGTTTTTATTATTAATATTAATAGGTAGTGTATTTTTAAATTATAAATCATCCCAAAATGATTTAGTAGTCCTTAAATGTTTATTTTTATCCTTTGGTGTCTGGGGGTGTCACCAAAGTTTAGTGTAACCTTATCTATTTCTAAGAAAATGGTTAGGGTTAGGACCTTATAAATTGTATTAGAGCCAATACCCAACTGGAAGTGTAGTGTAGCTGCCCAAGTTTAGTGCATGGAATCAAAAACAAGTATGTTGTACTTTAAAGTGGTGGAAATTATAACACCTATAGAAAAGTGACACTTAAAAGAAAAAATTTTACTACCCATTTCAAAAAGGTTCACATTTACTTTTATGATCCTATAAGGTCATAACATCACCATTAAGCATGATTTTATTGGATTGGTGTAAGGATGGGTGAGATCCAAGTCTGTTTCACAGGATGTGTGTGAGTGGGGTTAAAATCACACTAAAAGAATATGTGTTGTCCTATTGGGATAATTATTAGTCAAATAAGTGAACCAAGTGGGTAATAGCTTGTGGTGTGCTGAGAAGGCATAAAATGTATTATAAGAGACCTGTGGGATCATTTGGATAGGTTCATGGACAAGGGATGTTGGGTGATGGTACTAAATATATGTGTGATAACCTATTGTAGAAAATAAGAGTTAAACACCTATTTATCAAGGCTATCCATAAATTTGTTTTACGTGATTGAAACACATATCACTTTACATTTTTCATCTTAGGGGAAACTGTAAACAATTTTATTCATAAAGGTATGACGAACACTCAACATAAAAAACACATTGAAAATTTCAAGTGTAAGAAAAAATAAAACCGCTTTTGAATCAAAAAGCTCCCCCATGACTTCAAACCATAAATAATTTATAATGGGGATTGGAGAGTTTTTACTTACTTCAACTTCCAATTTTTTAAGATCCATATACAAATTCTTTATTTTAATGGAATAATTTATTTTTATAGTCTCCTACTCATGTAATTTCATACACCAAGATTCACTCATTTATATTTCATAATAGTAGTTAGAATAATCTGTTAAGGAAAATTTATTTATTTTTATAAATTATAAAGACTGATCTAGTTCCTCTTTAATTTTTTCTTCTTCAATTCCTTACATGTAAGTTTAAATTATAAAAAATAATAAGGGAATAAAGAGATAACACTTAGTTCATTAGTAATATCATCAAGTCTGAGAGTTTCATACTAACAAAGATATTTTATTCCCTCCAAATATTACTTATAAATCCTTCTTCATGACTCATTTCCTATTAGGAGTCATATAAGGTTGAAAAATCATATACTTATCATGAAATATTCCCTTTTTTAGAGGATTATTTCTCACATCATTCAAAAAATAAACCTTCCTAGTTTTGTCACCATTATTTTCATAAGTTCCTCTTGGGAATATTGAATTATTATACAATATTTCATACAATACCAAAATTTTCCACAATTTCTATAAATATTTTTTTCCTTGAAGTCACACCCTATGGATAATTTCTTGCATATTTCAAATTCCATAAACTAACTTACTTTATTTCCTTTATAACTAGAATATATTTCCATTTTTTACATTTTTATCCATTTTCAATTAATCTCTCTATACTATTAGACATTATATGATGAAATTATTAGTCTATTTATATTTTTCAATGTACATTTTAATAGTATAAACAAGGCATCACTTATATTCTCTTTAATTTTAATTTTTTCCCTAACACACCATATCTAACCTCCTCACGTAATCTAGTCATGAATTCATCATATATATGATTTAGTTGTTGAAATATTCCACATATATATTATAAAAACTTATACCTATTTTTTGGGTAGGATTACTAATGTTTTTGCTACAATATTATTTCATTGAAAATTTAATTTCATATCCTTGGAATTAATCCACTTAGATTCATGCCTCTTCCTTGGTTATGTAACATCCCAGGTAAATAAAGAATATGAAATTTTCATATTTATTAATATTTTTGAATTAAATATTAATTTTAATTTAAAGGTATGCTATGTTCTATGGAGTACTCGACAGGAAACAATGAGTTTCTTCGAAATCTTATGTTGCACACTATGCTGAGTCATACTGAAAATAATAATATAATATTATCATTTTAAATGGAAGTTAACACCTATCCATTTTATTGGCAGGAATGAAAATAACAAAACATATTTTGATTAAACATGTTTTTTAATTTTTTTTACATTTATCAAATAAAAGTTAACGGCTTAAAATGAGAATGAATCCAATTTTAATCATAAATTATCTAATATTTTTAAAAGGTGGTTTTACCAACTTTTGACGGAGAACCCTTTTTAAATATACATTTTTTTTCACTTTTATATGTTCCATTTGATAAAATAAACTTCTTATTTATATGTGGGAAATAAAAATTTACTTTGGGTAATTTTTTGGTATTTTTCTGATAAAGATGATTTTTAATGAATAGTGAAAAATACTGCATGTTAAGTCAAAACTGTATTTTCATATGATTTATTTATATGGTTATATTATATTTTAAATTGGTTTAAAAGTGAAATTATATTAATTTTTTATCATTTATTCTAATTTTGGTCATTGGAAGTAATTTCACTTTTTTAGTTAGACATTATCACATGTCAATATTTTGATTGTTATTACTTCTTAAAAACCCTCTTTTTGGGTTTGACAATGAGAATTAATTTTAACTTAATTTATACCACTTATATGTTTTGAATTAAGAAAAATGGATTCTATATTTGGAATCTGGAGTACCAAATTGAGTAAATAGGTAACTTTCATTTTTAGACATTGTGAATAGTAACTTCGGTAAAATTTTATTTACCATGGTTAAAAGGGTAAATCTGATAAATAAGGGTAAAAAATAATATTATAATAATATTAAATTATCCTAAAAAATGTATTAATTCTATTGGACGGGATATTTAAAACCATGTGAATCATTGGGTTGATTTTAGGACCCCATGGAGCCACTTGTGTGTGAAAATGACATTTAATTAATTTTAATTTAAAGTTAAGGAAAATATAACATAAACATATATATTTTACTAAATTTTTTATATGGGGTTATATAAGTGATATATTTGACTATAAATATTCATTATAAATATAAAAATATTTCATACCTTATGGTATTTTATTTATAATTTTTAGACATCAAATAAATAAATTTATTTATTACACAATGATGATGTAGTGATTATCTTATCAATGAATGTTTTAAATAAATGAGATTATAAATATTAAAATAATTTTTTTTGAAACTTTTTATTCCATAGAAAAGTTTTATTGATAATTATGACTTGTTATCTTTGAATTAATGAAGTTTTTTAGGAATAATCAAGTTGTTATGGATTTTTTTAAAAGTCATTATTTGAATAGAATATAATTTGACAAAAAGGAGTTTTTAAGACAAATACTATTTTATTAAATGATATAATAGTCCTAAAAATATAATATTCGGACAAATGAATTATATATGGTTGAAAATTTCATTAATGAACCACATTAGTTTCTATTTTAATTTTATGGTAACTATATTAACCATATAGTATAAATACACAAGAAGACATGGTAAAAGTTAAATTAGTTAACTAAGGGTTAAAGCTAAATGATAAGGTTAAATTTGAAACCAAAACTTGTCTAAAACCTATTGGTTGAGATGATTTATAAAAATAATCCTGTTATCTTCTAATTAAATTAGTTTTGGACCTTTTTAATATTGAAATTCTGTTTATAATAAAATAATATTTCAAGAAATTACTAAAGTACCCCTCCTCCCTCTAATAAAAGGCCACCACCTAAAACCCCTTACTCACACATCTCAAGTCCCTTGAATCCTCCAAAATCTACTAAAATAAGTTCCCAACATACCACTCTTCCTCATAAAATCCTTACCTTGAGAAGAAGGAAATTCAAGAAACCATTTTGGCTCAAATCAAAGGGAGTTACCTATTTTAAGAGGTAGCATCTTATCTAACGTTCCTTTAAAATATTTTCGTTCTTCACTCCATATTTTATTCTTATTATTTGATTAAATAATAAAAATAGTATTATCAATATACTAGGACGTTTTTATTATAAGTATTCTAACTACACTTACACACACTTCTATCTAATGGATACAAACATACTGTTTCTGTGAACGATGAACTACTGCCTCACAAAACACTGATTGTTCAATTTTCCCCTACAATCTCACGTTGGACATTTATATATGATATATATTTGTATTATATTGGATTTATTCTTTTTCAATTTTTATTTACAACATACCTTTATACTTTTCATTATGTGTAAACACGATGATTTCATTTGAGGAAGTGCATATTACCCCCCCTCGAGGTGATATGACTTGTTTATATCATACATGAACGTATAAAGGATGTAGTTAATGAAATTATGTAACATATATAAAATATTATATTATATAGGAATTATAATATACCTATGTATCATTAAGTTTTTATTCCTTTAAATATGAAATTGAAATGAAAGTAGCGTTCATGTATACGTACGACTTACCATCTCCATGAATGGTGTATTTCATTTATTATCTGAAAATGTTATGAAATATTATAAATAAATATATAATGGATACATGTGATATATATGAATTATATTCTATAGATATTGTATTTTTGACCACATTGAAAAATTGTGATTATAACAAGATCATTTTCAACTCAAGTACCTAATATCAGCAAGATGACCGATATTAACTTAAATAATTATGATTTTTTTATAACTTGGTAATAAGTTATATAAAAATAATAATAATATTGAAAAAGGTTTTTAAACAAGTAGAAATTAACTTATGTTTATTATCTTGGAAATTAAAGAATGAATGAGTCAAGTCAGACACAAGGTAAGGGACTTCGTCTCAATATCCATTCATTGAGGCATATTTTGATAATATAATCCTCCTTCTTTTACATGATGCATAGTAAACCCATTTGACTTTTAATTTCATTGAAAGGAGATATTTTTTCTATGTAGCATTTTACTAAAGGAAAAAAGGAATGTTTTTAACTTTTTTAGTGACAATGACCTATCCATTGACATAATCATTATTTGGATTCCTCTATAAGCCTTACTATTTTTAAAAGGAAAAGAAATCCCTTATTACCTTTTTGGGTGTTTTTTTATTGAGAATGGTTTTTCCAATGGATTGATTATTTCAATATCTTTAAATGATTTCTTGTGATTTCAAATGAAATATTATTAGTGAAATATTTATATTTGCAATATTTTATGTTTTATGATTATATAATGGTACTTGGACATTTGACGGGTGGTTACGTGATAAACCATTGATGGGTGGTTATGTGATAAACCTAATGATGGGTGATTCCGTGATAAACCAAGGAATGGTGGTTATGTTATATCCTCTAATGCATTGGGTATGGAAGTCATCCATATGGATATTCCATTTAGTGATATGTGTGGAAGTAGACCATATGGTAATTCCATTTAAGTATGTTTATGTCCCAAGTTACCTTATATGATATATTTTGCTTTATATGGGATATATGGTAATATTTTGGTCATAAAAAGGGTAAGAAATGAGCTTATATTCAGTGAAGTGTTTTTGCTACTTATTTATGGTGAAAATTAGTACTTTATATTAAATTGGTCATGGTTTATGTGTTGTGTTGAAAAACTAACAACTTTCATTCTTTATGTATCCCTTAATAAGATTTTAATTCTCATCCCAAGTTTTTCTAATATTTTTTACAATAATTAAAGATGAATATGGTCAAGGATGGGATTAAGTAAAAGTCATGCTATCTAAAACATGAAACTAATTTTTTTTTTATTTTTTTAGAGTTTATGTTTTATTAAAAAATGGATTGTGAGAAGTAGTGTCTACTTGTAATATTCAAGTTTTTATGTATAAGTTATGACCTAATTCTCTAAAGATATAAACTTGAAAAGATCCTCAATGTGAATTATTAACTTAATTCAAGATTAATTAACATTTAATACTGGGGCCTTATAGTTTGTATAATAGGTTAGTTTAGATAAATTTAGAGGATAGTATTTTGTTAATAGAATATCCATAAATGTTTTTTACATTATGGTCAAATTGAAATGATGTATCATTTTAAGATTACTATGTTTCTTCATCTAGGAAATGTTTTTTCGAATGGTTATCTACATAGGAGACATGGAAACTATATTGGGAAGGCATACATAGAAGAATAACCTTCCAAATCACCGACCAGAGATGGTCAGAATCAGAACTGGACAGTTGGTTGTAGTGATGGATTGGCTGACTCAGGCGATAAATGGTGGTGGTGTCCATGCACAAGATCAATCAAATCAACCACAGAGGAACATGTCTATAGTGGAGAATTTCATAAAGTAGCATCCCCCATAATTCATACTATCATCTAACCCTATTCAAGTTAAAGAGTAGATCAAATCACTAGAAGAGATTTTTAATGTCATGGGGTGTACACATAATCAAAAGGATAGTCTTTATGTTTATCATTTTGTTGGATAAATCGACAATTGGTGGTAGATGGTTAAAAATATCAGGGACAGTGAGGATATTTATGCTCTTTGTTGGGAAGAACGCAAAGGTATGTTTCTTGAGAAATATTTTCCTAAGGTGGTTTGAATTAGGATGGAAAACCATTTCTTGGAATTTAGGTTGGAGGATGAATCAGTGGCTTCTTATGAAGAAAAGTTCACTCGACTAGCAAGGTATGCTCGAAATTTCATCCGAGATATTAATATTAAGATAAATCAGTTTTACTCAGGATTGAAGCCACAATATCGAAAAGAATTAGCCTATCATGAATTCAAAATATATTATTAACTTATCAATTGTGATGAGAAAGTAAAAATGGAGTTTTTTGATGATCTTTTGCTCTATGAGAGAAAATAAAATAATAGGTCTAGTTGGCATGAAAAAGGAAAGTATTCATCAAAGAAGTCTGGAGGTAAGAAAATTAAATTTACATCTTATGAGAAGTGTGGTAAAAAACATCATGGAGAATGTCTCTCAAAATATGGAAACTGCTTCTAGTGTTGTAAGATAGGTCATATTGCTCATAACTGTAATGAAGATGATCAAGCAGGTAATGAAATTCCTGTGGTAATATGTTTTATTTACAATGAGTTTGGGAATTATGCCAATGTTTATCCAAAGTTGATTACCCAGGGTGGAAACTAGACAGATTAAAAGAAGAAGGGTGTGGCTAAATATTTTGCAACTACTACGGTTGATGTGGTACCATAAAATGAAGTGGTATCGGGTATTTTGTTTGTTTTTTCAAATTATGACAATGTGTTTTTTGATTCATGGTCAACATATTATTTCATTATGAGAAAGTTTCTAGTAAACTGGGAATTTTATCTCTGGATATGAATCATGAACTCGTGGTAAATTCACCTGTAGGATATTTTGAGGTGAAAAGAAATTATAAGAACCTTCCTATCCTTCTGTGCATAAAGAATATACCTGTGAACCTTATAGTTTTTCCTCTAGTAGAGTTTGATGTTGTTTTGGGCATGGATTGAATTTTTGTTAATCATGCTAAGATTGAATGCAGAGATAAAGTGGTTTCTTTTCAGAAATAATTTTAGTTTTTGTACAAGAATGGACCCTTACATTTGATAACATATGATGAAGCTGAAAAACTAGTAAAATATGGAAATGATTGTTATCTTACACATATTTCTGAAAACAAAATAACTATTCAGATTAATGATGTGCTAGTAGTAAATGAGTATGATGATGTTTTTTCTAATGATTTTCCTAGTATTATACCTGATTGGGAAGTTGAATTTACTGTTGACTTTTTTCCTGATGCTAAGACAATTTCAAAACTCCTTTATCAAATGGATCAGATTGAACTTTTAGAGTTAAAGAAACAATTATAGGAGTTGTTAGATAATGGTTTCATTTTACATAGCACATCACTATGGGGTTCCCCAGTTTTGTTTGTTAAAGAGAGAGATGGTTCCATGATAATTTTCATTGATTACAAAGCGTTGAATAATATCACTATTATGAAAAAGTATCCTTGTCCTCACGTACATGATTTGTTTGATCAGCTCCAGGGAGCTAAGTATTTTTTGAAGATTGACTTGAGGTTGGGGTACCATCAGTTGAAAGTAAAAGAAGCTGAAATTGCAAAGACCGTGTTTCATAGTAGATATAGACACTATGAATTTTTAGACATGCCTTTTGGGTTTACAAATGAAACTTCTATATTCATGAATCTTATGAATAGAATTTTCTGTGAGTTCTTAGATAAGTTCATGGTTGTGTTTATTAATGATATTTTGGTATATTGAAAAATTAAAGAGGAATATGAAAGTTATTTAAGGGTTTACTTGCCAACCTTAATGGAAAATAAATTGTATGGGAAATTCAAAAAGTGTGAGTTTTGTTTACAAAAAATTTCATTCCTTGGTCATATTGTTTCTAAATATAGAATAACTGTTGACCCTTCAAACCAATTTTTTTTTAAAATTTTCCAAGACCTACCAATATCATAGAGATCCACAGTTTTCTTGGTTTGGTAGGATATTATTGAAGGTTTGTTGAAAATTTTTCACGGTTATCTAGCCCACTGACTAAGTTAACTAGAAAAGGTGTTAAATTTATCTAGACAAAAGAATGTGATGGTTGTTTTCAGGAATTAAAAATAATATTGGTGAATTCTCCAGTTTTGGACTTGGCTTCCAGAAATGGTGAATTTTTTATCTATAGTGATGCTTTATTAAAAGTAATTGTTTGTGTCCTAATGAAAATTATTTTTTTAATTTCTTATTCTTCACGTTAGTTGAAACCTCATGAGTTAAATTCCCCTACACATGATTTGGAATTAGTTTCTATTCTTATTGATTTAAAAATTTGGAGGCATCATTTTTATGGAGTAAAGTGTGAAATATATACTGATCACAAAATTTTAAAGTATATATTAACTTATAAATAATTAAACATGAGGCAATAAAGATAGATATAATTAATCAAGTATTATGATTGCACAATCCATTACCATCAAGGGAAGGTAAAATAAAGTGGCTAACTCTTTAATCCAAAAGAGTAATTCTACATTAACCATGCTAAATTTGGAACGAGATCCTTTGGTTTATGATTATATGGATTTTGGATTAGAAGTTATTGGTGTAGGGAATTTTTCTGTTTTTTATTAGGTGGTAGTGAAATCATCTCTAGAAGACAGAATGAATCAACCACAGAAAGAAGACAACGAGTTGCAAAAAAGGTAGAATTGGTTCATAAGGGTAAGTTACCTAAATTTAACATTGATAAAGATTGTGATTTGAGATTTGAGAGTAGATTATGTGTGCCTTGTGATTCATAGTTGAAAAAAGAGTTATTATGTGAAGCTCATAGTTCTCTGTTTTTAGTTCATCCTTATAGTACTATAATTTATAGAGTTATTCAGAAGTATTACTAATGGGATGGAATGAAAACAGATTTTTCTAAATTTACTAGGAAGTGTTTAACTTGTTAACTGGTTAATTTAGAATATCATTTACTGAAATTGATTCTTCAACATTTTCCAATGCCAGAGTGGAAATGGGAAAATGTGTCCATTGATTTTGTAGTTGGATTACCAAAGACTACTCGAGGTAACAATAAAATCTAGGTTATTGTTGATAGATTGACTAAATATGCTCATTTTATTCCTATTCGAGATACTCTGTCTCTAGATCAACTTTATCAATTTTATATTATGTATATATTCATGTTACATGGAGTTACCCTCTCCATTGTATCTAATCATGATCCTAGGTTCACTTCTAACTTTTGGAAAGGAATTCAGAAGTCGTTGGGTACTAAATTAAAATTTAGTAAAACTTTTCATCCTTAATTAGATGGGAAATCAGAATGGACAATTCATAAATTCGAGGATATTCTACATTCTTATTAAATCTATTACTATGGAATTTGGGACCAATATTTTCTTTGGTTGAGTTTTCTTATAATAACAGTTTTCATTCCAGTATACAGATGGAACCGTTTGAGTCATTATATGAAAAGTGGTGTGGAACTCCAGCTTTTTAAGATGATGTAGGTTAAAGAAAGATAATGGGACCAGAATTAATAGAAGAGATAGCATATAAAGTTTAGTTAATTTATAATCACATGATAATAGCTCAGAGTAGGCAGAAATGTTATGCCAATAACTAAAGGAATGATCTTTCTTTCGAGGTAGGTTATCATGTATTTTCTCAAAGTTTCTCCGTGGAAAAGTGTGATGCATTTTTGTAAGAAGGGAAAGCTGATTCTGAGGTTCATTAGACCATATTAAATCATGGGGAAATTTGGATTAGTTGCCTACCGAGTGGATTTATCTCAATTTTTATCCTAGCTACACAATGTTTTTCATTTTTCAATGTTGAGAAACTATATGCCAGATCCATCTCATGTTTTGAGTTCAGAGGTAGTTCAGTTGGAAGATAATCATTCTTATGAGGAACAACCAGTCCAGAGTCTTGACCAAAGAGAGAAAGTGTTGAAGAATAAGGTAATTAATTAGGTAATGGTTTTGTGAAAAAACCATATGGTTGAAGAGGTAACATGGGAATCTGAAATTGCTATGAGGGATAAATACCCTAACTTATTTGATAGGTGAATAAAATTTTAAGGACACAATTTCCAAAAGGGGGAATGATGTAACATATTTGGTAAATAAAGAATATGAAAATTTCATATTTATTAATATTTTTTAATTAAATATTAATTTTACTTTAAAGGGGATGCTATGTTCTATGGCATACCCGAAACACACCAATGGGTTTCACAGAAATCTTATGTTGCACACAATCCCGAGTCATACTAAAAATAATAATAATATAATATTATTATTTTAAATAGAAGTTAACACCTAGACATTGTATTTGAGGAAATGAACAAAACTAACCATATTATGATTAAACATGTTTTTAATTTTTTTTACATCTATCCAATAACAGTTAGATTCTTAAAATTAGAATAAATCCGATTTTAAGCATAAATACTCTAATATTTTTAAAAGGTAGTTTTATCTCCTTTTAATGGAGAACCCTTTTTAAATATAATTTTATCACTTTTATAAGTTAAATTTGACAAAATAAACTTCTTATTTTTATGTGGTACATCAAAATTTACTTTCGGTAATTTTTTGGTATTTTCCGAATAAAGTTCATTTTTTAAAGAATAATGAAAAATACTGCATGTTAAGTCAAAACCGTCTTTTCATCTGATTTATTTATATGGATAGATTATCTTTTTAATTGGTTTTAAAGTTAAATTATATTATGTTTTTATTATTTAATCCAATGTTGATTATTTTATTTAATTTTACTTTTTAATTGGACATAAACACATGTCAATAATTTGATAGTTATTACTTCTTAAAAACTCGCTTTTTGGTTTTGACAATGAGAATTAATTTTAAATTAATTTTTTTATACTACTGTGTTTTGAATTTCAAAAAATGGATTCCATATTTCTAATTAGGAGGTCAAATTAGGTAAATTGGTAACATTCTTTTTTAGACATAATGAATAGTAACTTCAGTAAATATTTTATTTACCATGGTTAAAGTGTAAATCTAGTAAATAAGGGTAAAAATAATATTATAATAATATCAAATTACCCTAACACATTTTCTAGTCCTATGTCATGATATATGTATTTCCATGTGCATACTTGGCTCGATTTTAGGACTCCATGGATCAACTTGTGTGTGAAAACGACATTTAATTACTTTTAATTTAAAGTTAAAGAAAATATAACATAACAATATATCTTTTACTAAATTTTTTTAAATGGGATTATATAAGTTATATATTCAACTATAAATATTAATTAGAAATATAAAAATATTTCCTACATCATGGTATTTTATTTATAATTTTTAGATATCAAATAAATAAATTTATTTATGACACAATGATGATGTAGTGATTACCATATTAATGAATGATTTAAATAAATGAGATTATAAATATTAAAATAAATTTATTTTGAAACTTTTTATTCCATCCATGAGTTTTTGGGATGATTATGACTTGTTATCTTTGAATTAATGAAGTTTTTTCTAAATAATCAAGTTGTTATGGATTTTTTAAAAAGTCATGATATGAATAGTATATAAATTCACATAAATGAATTTTTAAAACAAATACTGTTTTATTAAAAGATATAATAGTCCTAAAAATATAGGATTCATCCAAATGACTTTGATAAGGTTGAAAATTTCATTAATGAACCACTTGTGGTTTTATTGGAATTTTATGGTAAATATATTAACTATATAGTATGAATACACAATAAGACATGGTAAGAGTTAAATTAGTTAACTAAGGGTTAAAGCTAAATGATACGGTTAAATTTGAAACCAAAACTTGTCTAAAACCTATTGGTTGAGATTATTTCGAATAATAATCATAATATCTTTGAATTAAATGAGTTTATGACCTTTTGAAAATATAAATTCAGTTTATAATAAAATAATATTTCAAGACATTCCTAAAGTACCCCTCCCCCTTATAAAAGGCCACCACCTATAACCCCTTACTGAAACCTCTCAAGACCCTTGTATCATCCAAACTCTTTTACAATAAGCTCCAAAAATACCTCTATTCCTATTAAAATCATTACATTATGAAGAAGGTAATTTGAAAAATCTTTTTGGCTCAAATCAATGTGAGTTACCTGTTTTAAGTGGTAGCATCATCTCTAAAGTTCCTTTCCAATATTTTACTTCTTCACTCATTATTGTATTATTATTATTTTATTACATAAAAAACCAGTATCCTAAATATAGTAGGATTTTTTTATGAGAATAATTCTAACTAAACTTAGACACAACTTCATCTAATGGATACAAACATACTGTTTCTAAGAACGGTGAACTACTACCTCACGAAAAGATGACTGTTCGATCTTCCCCTACCACCTCTCATGGTGGCCATTATGATGACACTGTATTTATATATGACATGTATTATGTTTATATTTTCTTTATGATTATATAATTATTATTTACAACATTCCTTTATTCTTTTCATGATGTGTAAACATGATAATTTCATTTGAGGATGTGCAGACTACCACCCCCTCGAAGTGATATGACTCGTTCATGCCATACATGGAACATATAAACGATAACGTTAATGAAATTATGTAACATATAAAAATATGATATTATACTATAATTGTAATATACCTATGTATCATTAAGTTTTCATTCCTTTAAATATGAAATAGAAATGAAAGTAGCATTAATGCGTATGTACGATTTACAGTCTCCATGAACAGTGCATTTCATTTCTTATCTAAAAATGTTAGGGAATATTATAAATACATATATAATAGATATATTAGATAAATTTGAATTATATTCTATAGATAATGGAATTTTTACCACATTTATAAATTGTGATTATAATAGGATCATTTTCAACTCAAGTACCCAATATCGACAAAACGAGTGAAATTAACTTAAATAATTACATATTTTTTTATAACGTGGTAATAAGTGATATAAAAGGAATAATAAAATTGAAAAAAGGTTCTGAGGAAAGTATAAATTAACTTAATTTTGTTATCCAGTAAATTAAATAAAGAATGAGTCAAGTCGGACCTGAGGTAAGGGCCTTTGTCTCAATCTCCATTCATTGAGGCATATTTTGATAATATTCACCTCATTCTTTTACACAGTGTATAATAATCCCCTTTGGCTTTTAGTTTCATTCAAAAGGAATATTTTTTCTATGAATCCATTTACTAAATGAAAAAAGGATTGTTTTTAACGTTTGTGGTGACAATGACCTCTCTTCTTCCATAATCGTTATTTGGATTCCTCTATAATCCTTAATGTTTTTAAAAGGAAAAGAAATATCTTATTCCATTTTTGGGTGTTTTCATATTGATTTTTTTTAAATGGATTGATTATTTTAATATTTTGAAATGATTTCTTTCGATTGAAAGTGAAATGTTATTAATGAAATTTCGATGTTTAAAATATTTTATGTTTTATGATTATATAATGGTACATGGACATTTAACATGTGGTTACATGATAAACCAATGATGGGTAGTTACATGATAAACCAAATGATGGGTGGTTCTGTGATAAACTAAGGATGGGTCGTTATGTTATAACCTCCAACACATTGGGTATGAAAGTTGAACATATAACTATTCCATTTAGTGATATGTGTGGAAGTATTCCATATGGTTATTACATTTAAGTACGTTTATGTGTCAAGTAACCTTATATGCTATATGTTTCTTTCTATGGGATATATGGTAATATTTTGGTTATAAATATGGTAAGCCATGAGCTTATATCTAGTGAAGTGTTTTTGCTACTTCTTTAAGGTGAAAAGTATTAATTTATGTTAAAGTAATTATGGTTTATATATTGTTTTTAATAACTAGTAGATTTCCTTCTTTATGTATCCCTTACTGAACTTTTTATACTCATACCATGTTTTTGAAATATTTTTCACAAGTCTAAAAGATGAAATAGGTCAAGTATGGAATCAATGAAAAGTCATTCAGTCTAAAACATGTAACTAAACATATTTTTTTTAGAGTTTTTTATATGAAAAAATAGATAGTGAGTAGAAGTGTCTACTTGTCATATTCAAGTTTTTATGTATAAGTTATGGCCTAATTATCTAAAACTCTAAACCTAAAAAAATCCACAATGTGAATTATTAAATTAATTCAAGATTAAGTAATGTTTAAGACTGGGGCCTTAACGGTAATGATATATTTTATAATCTTGAGTTGGAATTTTGTCAAAACACTCAACACAGATAGAAATTACCTTAAAATATGAAAATTATAGAATCATTAAAATTCTATTTAAAGATATTATATAAGGATTTTATTATTTATGCATTTATTAGGTATGAATCTTCTTCTATTTAAGAGTGAATATGATTATTTAGTTTCTCATATATTATATTGATATAGGAGAATGTTTTTACCCATTATTACTAGTTAAATCATGACCAAATTTTGATTATGAATCTGCATTATTATATAAAATATAATAGAAAACTGATTTATTATGTTAATATTTAACCTAATTTCTTGTGAAATTTCTCTCATCAATATTAAAGGATTCATCTTGGACTATAATATAATTTTTGAAGCCCTATTTTAACTTCTTCAGCTCAATATTATCCCAAAGACACTTAGATTATGTCTTAGATAATTTTTCATCTTTTAGAGTCCATTTAAATTCAACAAATATCACTATTTTTTCATATTCAACGTATTTCAACTTTAGATTATTGATGTTATCAAAGTATGTCACTTATTTCTTGACATACTCACTCTTATCGTCAAATTTCATATCCTTTTTGTTAGTTTTCTTCCTATTCTCCTTATTGAGTTGTGTATTCTAATCAATACATGTTTCTAACTCACAATTTAACATATATTCCAAATAAATTGGTTCTACTTCCTCATTATCTGTGATTGACGTGTCAAAACCCATTTTAATATGGGGCATAAAATTAGTATACTTCACAAAATATTAATCTTTAGATTTGATACCAGATGAGGATTCTGTTATTTTTTTTAAAAAAAATTCTTTTTGATAATTTAGTACCTTATTTAATTTCTAATAGATTTTTTTTGGAATCATTTGAGCTTTTGGAACACTTTTTTAGAATTCTCATCACAATCATCTAAATAATATTTTGTATATTTATTCTTTATAATGTTTATTATAAAAAGTACAATTCCATTACAGTTATAACATCCTGGTTGGTTTTTTTATTTTCCCTTCTCTCTTACCCTACTTAAACTTATTTTAAAGAATCAAAAATATATTGTTTTAATTTTCATCATCTTCACCATTATAAAAATGACATTATTTTTTATCTTAATCACCATATTTGATTTTAAGATTTCTCATGACCTCATAGTTCATATAATCTTTCAATTTTATTTTATAAAGATAGATAATTTAACATTTATTATCAATTAATAATATTATAAACTTCATTTAAGGAAATATCTTCTCTATATTACAAGGCCAAAACCATAGGTTCAAACCTTTCTAAAAAGTTCCACATTAGCTTGTTGAAAATAATGGTATTATTTAGTTTTTTAGAAAACCCATGATATTACTGACTATATTATCAACATTAGTGAAATAGTCATTACCATTTTTTCATTATCCATATCAATATCCTTAAATATTATCCTATATAACTATAATTTTTCTTCCTTTTCTTTCTTATTCTCTTTATAAATTCTTTAAAATTCATCTAATATTCCTTGGAAGTTTTAAGTCCCATGAATTTGGTATATACTTTTTTATAACAAGGATATAAGTATTGATTTTTTAACCTTCCCTTATACTTATATATTCCTTTTATCTTTGAAGTACATTATATTCATTCTCAATTGGTATAAATCCCATAATTGATGAATCTATAACTTATAGGCCAGAGGATAGAAGATAAGGTGACATCTTATTATTCTAAATGAGGTAGTTTATACTATCTAAAATATCTATAAACCTCATATTTATAGAATTCATGTTATCTATAATTATAACATGGTTGTATCTTGTAGAGAAATCGGGCTTTGATACCATTTTTTGTATCAAATTTGATGAGACCACTAAGGGAGGTGGGGGAGAATCAATGATCTCATTTTATTTTATTAACTTATCCCTATAAAATCAAACTCCATGATATATTAATGTATGATAAACTATATATTTATATATATCGAAATATTTAAAAATTTAAGAAATAAATAAAATAATTTTTTTTAGTAAAATTTATAAGCTTTATCCCATTGTAGGTACCTATTCCTTGCTATGATTTGTTCGATACCCCAATCATAAATTTCCCACTATAAACACAAGTGGTTAAAATATGAATTATCTTGAGACCAAAACATATAAACTACCATTGAAAAAACACATTCTCACCACCAACATAAAAAATATATTTCAAAATATAATGAGAACAATCTCTTATAGATTTAGTTTTCTTCTTCAATAATGCTATAGATATTCATCTTGATCCTTTCCGATAAGATGAATAGAATAACCCCCCTTCTTCAAGTGTTTTGATCCCTATAATAGATATATATTATCCTTTCTCTATTCATGAAGTATATTTATTTGATATTCTTCTCAATCTTTTAATAGTGAATGTTCAAATCAAATAGTTGTTCTTCTCACTGTGGAATATTCAACTTTAATCTCAGATCTCTTTTTCCTATAAATCAACCTAAAACTCTCAAAAACACATCTCTTTATTTCTCATTACATATTTTCTTCTTCAAACACCCTCTTATATTTTTATATATTGGGAACTTAATTTAATTTTATGTCACACTCAATATAACTAAAAGAGGTTTTTTCAGGTATGATAGAGTTTCCAGAAAAAAGTTTGAAAGTTATTTACCTTCATAATAATCCATGACCTCGTATAATATTTTCTTACCAACTCTTTATGAGGTTCAGTTTCCCATATCAGTTGAAGTAAGTTTCTAAAACTACCCTTACCATTAAACATCATGATACAAATATTTCCTTCTTAAATCATGGGTGAAAAAACTTTAAATCTAATCCGAAAATCCCAGTGATAATTATTTAACACATTTTCATGACTAATATCCCAAAAATTAACTATTACGACATGAGATTCTTCCTCATGATCAATTCCAATAGTTTATCTTAAAACACATGGAACATTAATAAATTAACCAAAACTCATACTGAATAATATAAAAAATTTAGTATATGTGATGTTCGAATCATTGAAGAGAAGCTCTAGAATCTTATTATTCTATATCTTGATTATTATTTAAAATAAAATAATTTTTAACTTGATGTTTCACTCATAGATCATTTTCATTCACCATGAATTTTCTTTTAAAATTATCTTGAATTAACAAAATAAATTTATGATGTTTAATCTACTGAAAACTAGATTTAGAATCAAATGATTTTATTTTATTCTTTAGAATCATTAGTTCATGAAAAATCCCATTTTCACTAGAAACTATCCCAATTTTTTTTCGAAGAGTGGAATTTTATGTAGTTACCTAGTAGTTTTCATATCTTCATAAGGTTTAATGAACATTATTTTCTTTATAAGGATGTCTTTTACTTTATGTTTCTTTATAAATTATTATGTATCATACTAATTCTTTTTAACCTTATAAAGGCCACAATTAATGCTTATGTACTTTATTAAAGTCTAATATTCTTAGAATTTTTAAAGGGTTTTACCTTAGGAAGTTAGGATGTACATTTCAATGTATTGTACCATAAAATTGTGTTCCACATAATGTTCAAATATACCATATGAAAGATTACCAAGAAAGATATTATGCCTTATGATGATCAAGGTACCCTATGAAATTTAGTTTGGAACCTTTGGAATGTGATATGTACTATACAAAGTCCATCATAGGGTTTATGAATTTTCCATTTTTTTTGATTCGTCAACATAGGATATACCATATGATGATCAGAAATTATACCATTTGAAGTTCCACTATACCGTACGAGGTGTGTATGGTTCATTCCTTGTGAAATTTTCTTATTCAGTACAACTAATGTAGACTTCCCTAAAATAATATTAGAGTTTATTCAACTCAACTCAAGGCCTTCATAATAAATTCCAACCATATTCAAACCTATAATGAACAAAATTATCAACCTTTAGAATTTACCTTTTACATTAGGATCAGATTAAACAATATTCAAATATTATTAATGATACATTTAATTCTTCTTAACCATCCAAAAACCATCCTTATTATTTCTTATCCATTTATGATGGAAAAACATCAATCAAATTCATATGTCACATGTATCCAAGACACGATAACAATATTCTTCTTAAAATTATGTCCTCTATTATTGATAATAAATAAAATCAATCACTTGGGCTCTTCAAACTCAGACATGGATCTCACTATAATAAGAGTACAACCAAATAATCATAAGGTGATAACATAAAATCACAGAACTTCATTATCTAAAATCAACCTAAGGTCATATATATCATCCCGAAAAGCAATCATAAACCAACTTACGATATTGAGAGAGTATCTATTAATCATGTTCTAAAGTACACCCATATAATCCACCATGACTCCAAAGGACATGAACCAAAGAAATTACACTTCATTGAGACACCTTATATTGATAGTACAAAATCTCAAAAGGATAATACAAGAATGTTAGATTATCTTTAAAACCAACTAACCCCAATCAATGACATCAAAGACATCATGAAGATACCGAAGAATCAACAACATATGTAAAATGTTATGGATATAATCCATCTATGGTGGAATCACCAACCAATACAAAAATCAATAAATGTGCTCTAACACCTTGATTATCCTAATAAATTGGGGAGAAATATCATTCCCATGACAAAACCTATGCTTCCCATGATGATGAAATACCTTCAAGAATAGATGATATCCAATAACAATCTTCTGAAACTTGATATAAGGGACCTTCTTTTTATAAAACTTCCACTTATATTTTTTTGGTATTTGAGGGAGTTTGTAAACCTATTATTTATTTGTATATAAGATTTATAAATTGATTTTTTGTTCATTTTTTTCTATCCTTGCATCTGCTTGAAAATCACTAACACCGTCTATGTTTTTCTCTACATGATTATGATATGAGAATCACTGACTCTCTAACTTCAGTCCAACACCATGAATATATATATGGTCATCCTTATATTTCTTAGAATTCGGTTATAGTAATGGTTTTGTGATTTATACTATTATATGAAAACTCAACCAAGATTAAGTTATTTGCCTATAAACCTCTAAAATATAGAATTGTTGAATATAACATGTATTCCAATGCTTGGATAGTGTGATAGACCTCACCATACACCTTTGGATGAAAATAAATGCTAAGTTATAGCTTAGAGATAAGATAATTATCAAGACCTTATGATACTTAGTACTTAAAATGAGGATCATGACCAGGGACGATCATCCTCAAAACCCCATGGAGCCTCACAATGTCGTCAAAATACTACCTTGATGGAGAGTCCACTATGATCAACTCCTTAATAAATTATAAGTGAGTTAGCTTCATCAAATGGTTCATTATCACCTAGATAACATCATTTCCACCATGATATTTAGGTAAATCGATCACAAAATCCAATGAAATATCCCCCCCAAGAACATGATGTTAAACCTTTACCTTCTAGAAAAAGAAACACCAGGTTAAAATTATATGACTGTTCTCTTTATTCATGACCACCATAATTGACTCCTCAAGGCATGATACATCTTTTCCACAATATGATACACTATTATGGGAGATCTATGAAATTCATGAAAAACCATCTCATGAATCATGGAGCTAAGAAAGAGGCTCCCTTAGAACAACACCCAATGTTGATAATCTTCCAACCATATTTCAAGGGATTCAACACAAACAACATGATTATACAAAATTTATTTCTTAAAATACCATAACTAATATTTCTTTACATACTTCACTAAATATGAATTCACAATCATTTGGTAGATACACCCTCTACCATCAACATCCACCATATAAATTTGAATAATTGAAATATCCTCTATCACTCTCCTAGAATCCACAAACACATGAAAAATATCTCCATATGAATTCCCATTCACTGAGATAGCAACAAAATTTCCTTTCATTAGTATATATGAAATATGAAAGTCATAATCCTTTAAGAATTACATCCACTTACATTGTTGAAATTTAAAATCACAATGGTAGAAGATATATCTCAAACTCTTATTATATATGAAGACTATATAGTTCTCACTGATAAGATAGTACTTCTATAAGTTCAAGGAAAATCCCACCATGTAAAGATTGATATCATGGGTAACATAGTTATGTTAATAGGCCATAACAGTTGAGACCCATATAACATGAAATATCTATGATAAATTAGAACAAAAACCAAGATAAGGTGTGAAACATAACAGAAAACCACAAACATAACTCCTTCCATTGGATAATATAGAATTTGAGCACTAACAACTTCTACTTTAAATACTCCAAAGTATATTGAAATTGGTAAGTACATGAAAAATAACAATCCATCCAATTCAAGGTTATCAATATTTTTGTAATATAAGAGAAATTGAGTGCAAACCACTTATAATATCCCACAAAACAAAGGGAATTCTGAACCTCCACAAAATTCATGGGGGCTATCTAAGAAATATATTTCTATATTTGAAGGATCCATAAGTAATCCTTGATAGGGAATGCTATTTCTAAATAAATTCACCTCACGAGTTTAAAATGTATGCTTAATGAACTTACTAAATAGATGACGGTGTTGAAGAACCTCAAAAATGGATTTTAGGTGCTCTAGATTCACTTCCTCAAACTCAGAATACATGAGGATGTCATCAATTAACACCACCAAAAACCATCCTCGGCACTCAGGAAACAAATATTCTATCAATACCATGAACATGATTGGTGCATTCATGAAACCAAAGGTCATTACCAATAACTCATAGATCCTATAACGACACTTGAAGGTAGTATTTAAAATATCCACATATATCACCTATATCTAATGATACATTGAACACAAATCAATATTTTAGAAACATATAACTCCCTTTATCTGGTTGAATAGATCATTAATTCATTTAATTGGATAATAGTTCTTTAATATCACTTGATTCAATCAATGACAATCAAATAACAGTTGCAGACTGCTATCCACCTTCTTTAAAAATAGGATTAGAACACCCAAAGGTGGCATACTGTTTCAAATAAAATATATCGGTAGAAGATCATAAATATGAATCCATAGATCATGCAACTCATAAGTTTCCGTCCTATTTAGATAATTCAAAATATAAGAGATACTTGATAATAACGCTATCACAAACTCGATTTCATGTTAAGGTGGTTGCATCACTACCTATTTAGAGAAAATAGTATGGTACTCTTAAAAAATCCTTAGGAAAACATCTGATTGAACCAATAATAAACACAATATTAGCTCAATCATTATAGAAGTGAAGGTTTCAACACATCTATAACCAATCTGATGGAACCACTCACCAATGAACATGACATGATCACTATCATAATTGAAGAATATAACTATCCTTATAAAGTAATAATTGATAGTCTACAATGAACAAAAATAGTCCATGATAAGGGTGGAATCATATATTTGTTCCCAAAAATATATTAATTCTACCAAAGACCTATGCATCCATAACAATAGTTCAAATATTAACATAAAACCTCAAGATAACTCAACCAATAAATGAATTAGTAAATAACTAATGGTATTGGATGTCTTTAAACCACAAGTCTATAATCCTAGACTATGGTGAGTGTAACGAAGGAGTGTGTATCTCCTGAATCAAAAAATTTGTACAGATAGGTAGAAAATATATCGATAGTACCTCACACCACACTTGTCTCTCATGGAATTGGAAACTCTATCACATGCATACAAACAAATATTTATGCATGACTTCAATGGACCTAATGTTTATTATTTCTATATCCATACTCTATCCTACCATCATGTGGAATAGGAGAATAATAGACATATCCTTTCCCCACCTTATATTCTATCTACTAACCAAATTTTGGAACACCCTACCGTATCTACTGCCACAAGGGATAATACTTTAACAAATAAACCTGAAGTAAGATTCTAGATCTATATTGAAAACTAAGTAAGGTCCGGAATTTGAGAATCTAAAGGTAATGATCACAATGAGAAAATAAAATGATTTATGATCTATTAGTAGATTTATAAAAACTAAAAGATCCAGTGAAACAAGATGATAGAAACTGATGTTAAGTCCCTACTATGTGTATCTACAGATAACTAAAAAACTGAGAACTAGTACTTACATATATATTCCTCAAGAATGTATTAAGAATACCTTCTCATGATGGACTATGCTGATCCAGCATCTTCTCAATAACCTCTAACTTTACCAAAACCTCAAAGAAATTCAAAAACATGAATTGGGTGACCTAGAACTAGACATATGGATGCAACACCTTATCTAAATGACTATTTATATTGTTTTTTTTTCTAGAATGTGTTCTGAAATATATTATAGGATGTTATTGAATAGAATACATAATTCTAATATACTAGGGCTTTATTCGATAAGGGAAATCATCTCCATTCAATTCTCCACCTTTAGAGTAGAATAAAGGAACTCATCCTGGAACTAATCACAGAAATTCTCCCATGAAACTTAAATGAATTTGAAATTTCCTTGTAATAAATCCCTCCATTCATGATAAACTCATAATATCATAATTACAACTAATATAATTCAATTAATCTTCCTAGAATAGATCAGACCAAATGAAACATCCACCTCCTCCAACCATGCCTTAGTCTCCTGATAAGAAGAAAATCCCTTGTACAACTACATGACTTTACATTATAACTCATAAAGCATATTACTCTATGAAATATATTAGTAAATCCTAAATCTCAAGTGATATTCTAGTGCATACTACTATATATCACTAACATGAACCTAATGGGGAGATCGACCAAGAGCCATTCTTATAAAATAAAAAACAGCAGGACCTTCTTAAACATAGATTTTGGAACCCATATGATTAATTAATTAAGATTCATCATGATTCCCAACATCTACCCAATTAAATCATTGGAATATAAAATCATGATTCATAACCCTTACATAGGTCTCTATTCTACAATTAGAATCAATTTTCTTAGTATATTTAGTAATATTAAGATATTTTAAGTGGATTATAAGGGGCCCTAATCACATATCCTAGTTAGTCTCCATTATTTACATTATATACTAAGTTCAATTGATACTATTTCAATACCCAGCCATTAAATCCTCACCAATTTATATCCACAATATCCATCCCATATCAAAAAGAAAATCTCATGTACCACTTTGTCTTGTACCAACCCCTCTAGTACCCCTCATAGTCTAAAAGTGAAGATAAGAGTGACCCCTCGAATCCTGCCTCTAATAAGCCAAGGGTTAATAACTAAAACTGTGAGTATAAAAGACATAGTTATGAGAAAATTTTCCCTAAAAATTCCTAGGAAATGACAATAAATCCACCAGTAAACTCTTTAATATTAAATTAACCAACCCTAATACATTTAGTTTCATACAATGAAATACCTAAATGGATCAATACCATGAACAACTCATATTTCAATGAATCATGATAACCATAAACCTTAAAACAACCTCCAAAATCTGGTAAGGTTGATCTTTATCATTAAATACCTCAGAAAGACTTGAATATATATATATATATATATATATATATATTGGGGTGACAATACAAGTATAATTATAAGGGTACTCCCCAAAGAATCTTGTACATTTATGGAAGAAGAATACCAATATCCTTGTGAATAAATAAAGAAATCAACTCATTAACTAAAACTGGTATATTATATTTTCATCCCCATTAAGGTTCGCTCAATAAGTAACACACTTAAATTGGCAATTCAATATCAAAGGATTATATAGATAAAAGTTCCCTACTCCCATTTTTCCACTGAACAAGCCACTGTAAACCCCAAAATTTCACATCTTGCTTCTCCCATCCCCACTATAAATTGTATATTAGTGTAAAAACATAAAAAACACATCCAAATAATTATATCAAAAATTTCACATCAAATTCACATTTCCATAACATCCTCAAAATCATATAATAATACCGAGAGCTATTATAGACCATTAAAACACACAATATACCTCAAACCATTAATACCCATGTATATGAGCACATGTAATAGACATAAACTATTACAGAAAAGATAAACGTATTCACTATATCTTTAATATATCATAGTCTATATAAACATGCATGTAATAACTATGAGACACTACATACCGTATGAGAACACATCCTTTAATTTTATTTTTTTATATCTCAGAATGCTCATATACTATACCATTTATAGAAAAGATAGTGGAGTGGGGGTAGTCAATCATTTGTATCCTCAAAATTCAAGATATTAGTAAACGAACAAAAATCAAGGATAATATGGGAATCATTCACATTATTTGACTAGGGTGGTAGAATATAATAAATAACAAAAGATAACAAATATAATATCACACAACCACTCTAAGGGAAACTAACTAATCAAATACTTGATTTATAGTTAAAACCCCATAAGGTAACAAAACTACCAACATTAACCACTAGGAATATAATATTATTCTAAGAACATAGGAATCAAGGCTCATTTCCACCAATAATGATCATTATTGATAAAATACCAACCATTTTATAACATCCATTCACCAATTATAGAGTAAAGTTTACATTAACCAATATGAATCCAAGGTAATTTTAATTCAATATTATAATTCTACTTTTCTTATTCATTACCTTTTAATAATATTCCAAATATTAATTATACATGCCATAATCCATCCCTATTCAATTAATTCAATTATTAATTAATATTCCATAATCCAAATAACTAATATAAAACTACAATTACTTAAAGAAAATACCCTAAGTCGAATGACTAATAAACATCATGTAATAAGAAAATAGAAACTAATAAGTGATCCCAAATAGAGTGAACTACCCCAACATCATACACAACACCTTTAAATACCATCCTACGATCAACCACATCAAGATGACACCATAATACAATAAAAAACTCCACCCTTTACATAAGAACCAAACATTATAAGTTTTTATTTAAATAAAAACAAGGGATATATATTTTAAGAATAATAATGATAGAAAATCACAATTCTTGTAGTAACTTGTCAATGAGAAATAAATAGCTCTTCTATCAATTCATGTACACTTATATAAAAGAAGGACTGAATGAATTAAATTACTAGTATTAATTCAATCAATCATCATATTTATTCCCTATGGTAATTGATTAAATTCATTATGAGTAGGTTTTAGTATGAAAATAAAGATAATATTTAAGAAACTGATAAAAATAATGATTTTCAAAATAATATTCTCAAAGAAATGATTTATAATGTATTGAATTTATAAGAAAGAACATTAATTAAAATTAATTCCTCATTCATAATCCCCATTTTATTACCATTTTAATTTGTTGAATCATTTTTTATTGGATTTGGTTCCCTAAAACCAACTAATGTGTACTTTAGATTTCCTGTATATTCATGAACTTGAATATTAATAGTTTATTTATCCCATACACATTGTTCTTTTAGGTAACATTAATTTGATAATTTCTTTAGAGTATATGTCTCATCAAAAGGTCAGAACAGTTCCCCACTATGATTAAAACCTTGAATTTCCATAAAAATATTCTAGAACATGTAAGTTTTGTAGTTGTATAATGTCATCTGATTTGTTATATATGATGTAAACTTCCAGGTGTTTGATTCTACCTAGAAGATGAAGTTTTATATCATGAAAGTCATGATGGGAGATTATAAAGATAGACTTATAAGTTGGAATTCAACATGTTTTTGTGTCATTGGATATTCTTGCTAGTTAACATGTGAAATTATCTTTTGAATTGGGATTACTATTAACACAAATAATGAGTCACAAAATTTTATTTATTAAAGAAAATAATTAGGCTATATGTTCATGGAGAAGTAGGCTATATTGGGTGAATCATGAGTGATTTTACATTAATTAAGAAGTTAATAAAGGATTTTCCCTTCCATTTAAGGAAGATGATATCTCAACCCTGTAATTGAAATGGAACTATCAAGATAAACTCCATGTACATAGTGATTGATGGGTTCTTTTATAGAATTCAAATAAATACATATTAAGCTTATAGGTTGATGATATGAGTATGAATTATTCTTTATAAGATATCAAGATGAAGGGATGAAATTAAAAAGTGAGGTTTTTTAATTCTAAATATTTAATTCATTATATCTAATTTAACCATAATAGAAAATTGTTATTAATAGAGGGGAAAACAAATGAAGAACACAGTCAGGGGGGCCTATAGAAGTGGAGGCCAGGATAATCAACTATGCCAATGATAACACATCCTAGGGGAATGAATGTAGTATATGAGAATTCATAGAGAAGACACTCTTGAGAGGCCTTCAATTCTATGAAATCAACCACCTAGTTACCTTGATTCCATGTATGAAGAAACTCGATCTCATTGGTGATGAGGTCCTTTCATTTTTAGACCAAGTAGATGATATGCCATGGTGTGGGTGAGGTACCTTAAAAAGAGCTCCAAATTTTCTTTGAGTCCATCTTGGTAGTGTCCATGGATATGTGCTTTGAGAGGCATAAGGGAAAAAATGGTAAATGGAATTTTCTTTATCTCCAAGAGAATCACCATTCTCATAGAAATCAATGAAGGAAACAATCACCAAACCTTTATAGTCATGCATTACTCCTCCTCCCTTCACAACCCATGATTGCACGAGTCGTCAACATTGAGTTTGAGACCATGGAGGGGGGAATCTCACCCAGTTCCCCTATACAATAGAATAAGGTGGGATAGAGGAAGGGTTCCTGGCCATGTATCCCCTAAGAGAGGAAACCTTATCCCAAATCAGTAGAAGTAGAAAAAGATCCACGATGAGGAATTTAAACCTCACTACCAAAGCAGTTCTAGTTGGGAAGGGTCCAATATGGAAAACCATTTTTCTAGCCCCCATAAACTCCAATATCCTGTTGCGAGTGTTCATATGTGGTTCTTTTCAATGTAATATTAACTTCTTCATCTTCGAGTTCCTTACATGTCTCTAGATTTTTATCTTATACATTAGGCAAGCCCTCCTAATTCCACCGAGGAAGACATAATTATTACATTGATCTCAGTTAAATATTTTTTTTATTTTATATTTGGAATACATATTATTATTAATAATGAGGAATGATATTTATCTAGGATTAACTAATAACATTTATCTAGTAACTATTTATATGTGAACATAATATTTAAGTTGATATTAATTTGTAATACCGTCAAATATATTATATATTTATCATTTTATTTCTTTATAGGGTAATAAACTATATTTATTTATTTATCTATATGAATATTAAATAAATATTTATTCTATAGATCATGAATAAAAAATTTATTTATATTTTAGTTGAATAATTTTTATTTATCAATCGAGGATCGGCAAATACCAAGGAAGGTGGATGGGTTAAGTTAGGTTCATGATAACATAAATGATATACTAAATTACTTTAAATAAATAAATATTTATTTATTGATATTTATATTATTTGTGAGATATGTGTGCATCAAGGAAATAATAATAATTATATTAGTAGTAGTAGTAGTAGTAGATGTGAGGTTCACCAGGGATTAAGAGATTGGCTAAGTGCCTCTGTGAAATTACTAATTATCTGACCTAGATCATTATATACCCAGTTATATCATTTATTGTGATGAGTGAGCATCATTTGGATATGTACAAAGTTTATCCTCACTAGAGAATTATATCTATAAAGATCATATCTAGGGTATCTATCAATCTTGAGAGAATTCCACCAGCTTCTTCCTCCCTTCTTAGAAATGATAGAGTGGGATAAATTAAATCCTAGAGCATGAGGGATTGTCTTCCAATCAAGATGAACATATTAGCCACACTAGGACATGACACTCCATCAGTATTGTTTATATATCATGGTACTCATCTGGATCACTGATAAAGGGATTATACTTTGGTATATCTTGGAAATAATAATTGTAAAAAGTGAATGAAGCTCGATTGATCAATATTTACATTGAAGAAATTAATTAAGATTGAGGTATTTTATTATTATTAATTTAATTATAAATTTAACATGAAATATACTCTCTCTAGTTATATGATTCTTTTGTTATGGTAACTCAAAAATAATTATGATACATATTGTAATTAATTAGGTTCTTATAGTATATTAATCAAATTCAATGAAAAAACATCATTGGAAAAAGACCCAACTAGATTATATTATTCCCTGAAACTTGAAGTGATATCAAATTGGTAATGTTCAAATTTATAATTATTTTTTTGGATCAGAATATGTATTTTTTTTAGATTTTACTTTCTATTTATTAATTCTTTAATATGAAAGTCAATATATAGTCTTTGTTCACCATCTTATAACTATGAAAAAGTTAACAAAACATGAAGAATATATGGAGAACCCATTTGGAGGTACCATATATTTTGGATTGACAACATGGGACTATATATAATATTACAAAAATGTTCATTTGGGTATATAGATTAACCGCATCAGGAAAAATTTCACAATTCATGGTTTTTTGTATAGATAAAGGATGTGACATCATTACTTTAAACCTATTGACCAAGACTAGATAGAACCTAATTTGACGGGGTACATGAAATGAATCTGGTGTAGACACTGTGTAACCTCTCATTGTTTACTAGTAAAATTCATGGAAAATACATGGTAAAATATGAATCCTATTTTAATAACACAACACATTGGAGTTTTCAAACAATAAAAGATAGGATGAACATAATTATATGTTATGTAGCAAGAATATATTCTATATAACTCATTTTGTATCACTTTTGATACTTACCAAGTACCTAGGTGTGTAGTGTAGGATTTTCCTGATGGGATTACATGGCTTGTAGTTGGTGTACACATTGTGTAATTTGTGTCTATTTACATGGAGTACATGCTAAGGCAAACTATACCTCATGAATAAATTTACGCAAAAAATAAAATAAAATGTGATATTAAAACTGATCAACATGTGTCCATGGGTGAGAAATTAATAGTACACACCATGTTATATGTTTTAAATAATATTTGATGCTTAATTAATTTGAAAATTATATTCAGAACTACACATTGGGTATGGTCATAACTATATCCCATGCACTCCACATGTATTAAAAGTGGAAGATTTTGTGTAAATTAGAACATGTCTATGTGTCATTAAATAAAAGTACAATCCATGTAATTAAATGATAAGTTGTGTATTCTATATGATATGTGAGTTCATAGTATATAAAAATTATCAAGCTATATATTTCGGTTGAGTATATGATGTGTTTCCTCAAATTACTCACCATGTACTTAATTAATTTTAAACAAAACCATTTCTTAAATTAGATATGTTGATAAACTCTTAATATTTTGGGATGGATATTAAGAAAAGTGAATTAATAAATTAAAAGCATAGTTAAATTTAAAGGCGTAGTCAAGATCTATGTAATGATTTGGGTGGTGGTGGTGAATAAGTGGTCTATTTTTGATGATGTTCATCTTTAAAAACAACTTTCACTTCCAATTAGGTATAATTAACTCTACTGAGAAAACAAAAAATCACACATATTAGAACACAATAATTTACATTATTCACAACTCAATAAGAGTAGTTATTCCTTGAAATGATCTAGAAAAAATATAAGACCACACATCCACTGGAATAAAATACTTTGTGGTTTACAACAAGCAAAATATATCCACCACTTTCAAAACACTATAATCTATAAGAAGTGCATGTACTTCTTACACAGATAATACGATATATTTTTTTTCCAACAGTCTACAACACTTAATTACTATTCCATTTGAACTCTTCACACTTAACTTTTATCGATTCAAATATTTTTACACTTTGATTTCTTATATAACAGTGAGAAATAACCTCTTTATGGAACTTCGTTGTCCAAACATGTCTATCCAAATCTTCTACTTTTGGTTCATGTCCATCAAGAACTACCTTTTCCGATTCCTCACTTCTCTGTTGGGTACCTTCTTCACTCAGTATCTTATGTTTGATACTTCTCTATCTAGTACCATAGATTGGATACCTCTTTATCCAATAATTCTTTGTATATAACCATATATCTGGTACTTCAATAAAAGGATATCTCAATCTTCTCGATCAACACCTCAGTTCTTAAAAAACATATCAAAATTCACCTACTCCCCTTTATATACACTTCATTTTTATTGTGACCCAACCCCATAAATATTTTATCTAGTGTCTTATGGAACTATGTTTTTGATTTATTCAACTTCAGATGGTATTTTACTAATCCTTTTTCTCTGTTTCTTAAAAACTACACTAGATCTGAACTTTCTTTACAGATCAACAACATCTTGCTGGCGGTAGTGGCTGAACTCATCCATGAGATTTGGTACGTTAGAAATGACCTTATTCATAATAATCACACTTTTAATCTCAATGTAGGAAAATCTCGGATTCTTGTCACAATCCAGGAAGCTGCATTTATTCAAAAATAATGCTGCAACAACTCAGTTGGGGACTTTGAGATCCTTTGCCGCCTCCGAGTTCCTGGAATTTTCCCAAAGTCCAAACACACCTTCGAGGTTTTTTGGCAGGGACCAATGCCGGGATGGATCAAAGTCAATGTTGATGGTACTTCCAAAGGAAATCCAGGCCCGGCCAGTTGCGGTGCTATTTTCAGAGATTCTACAGGTCAATGTCAAGGCTGTTTCTATGTTGGATGTGGTCACTCGTCATCGCTGGAGGCAGAACTATTGGGTGTCGTCCATGCTGTTGACTTTGCTCTTCAAAGAGGTTGGAGGAAATTATGGATTGAGAGTAACTCCACCACCATCAGTCATGCCATCTGGAATGGAAGTATTCATCTGGCCTGGAAGCATACTAATCATTGGATGAACTGTCTTAACTCGCTTCATGGGATTGATTTTATAGCTACCCATACTTACAGTGAAGCTAATTTCATTGCTGATGCTCTTGCCAACAAAGGAGTTCACAAGCGCATGACTTGGCTGGACTCCCTGCCTGATGATTTATTTGAGCTTTTTGATAGAGATTGTAAAAAAATCCCCTATTTCAGACTCTTTTAACTTTATTGTTTTTAATAATAATTTGTGCTTTGGTCTTTGACCAAAGAATTACCTTAAAAAAATGAAACTCATCCATAGATATGGTGACAAAAAATCTCATGGATAAATAATAAATGAATATAAATGAGAGAAATTATTAATTATTGGATGCTATGTTTCATAAGTACATGGAACCTATACCATTAACACATTTCAAAAGAAAATTTATAAAATAAAAGGTACAAACTGATTTGGTCTGCCTAACCGTATCTCTATTGTACAGACATTTCACAATATAGATTATAAAATACTGGTTACGAATGAAAATGATTTTTATAACCTAATTTTATCCCATGAGACTACTGACTCATTTAGGGGATTTCATTAACCGGTCCCCAACCCATAGGGATTAATTTAAAGGGTCCCAAACCCTTATCTTACATGTCCAAAGCATTTTTATATCGAATAAACAATATGTCTTATCAAATATCCGTATTGAGTAAAGAATACAGATCTATCGATATTTCCCCAAATAATCAAATAACTTTCAAAGTAAACACCGTATGAAAAACAATATACGGTTTTGGAAATGAACATATCCATGATAAATGATATGGATATTTATAGGGAATTCAATGTTTAATTATTATAGAAAATTGAATCTTTCAACGAGACTAAAAGGAATCAAGGAAGTGGATGTGAATACTATTCTTGGCTAAATCAATTATAAACCATACAGAGGAATATTAATGATGGTATCAATAAAACATACCCAAATTGGAGAGAAATGAATTTTTATTTTCATTTATGAATGTAAATAATATAAAAAGTTCTTTTAAAAACATTATTGAAGAAAATATAACTTCTTGTTTTGAAAAACCCTTTGAAAAAAATTTTCTTTGAAAATAACATTTGAAAAATTTTCCTTAAAAATCAAACATTTGAATATGAAAAGTAATCTTCAAATAAATGATTTTGGGTAAATTCATATGTGTCGTATGAGGTATAAAAAACATTCTGTTTTTGCATGGTAAAAAGGATAAAAAATTCCTTATTTGGAAAACAACAAGAAGATTCCTTTGAAAATATTGGTAAAAGTAAAAAAGGGTTAAATAATATTTAATAAATAATTTTTAAAAGGATAATTTTTTTTTAATTTTTTTTAATAAAACACGGTTTTTAAAATAAAAAAATTATCTGACTAAAGAGAGGAATAAAGTATAGTTTTCTATAAAATATTTTCTAAAATATTTTTAGTACCAAAGAGTAGAAAAAAGGTACTAATACTTGAAAATGGTCATGAATAAATATAAGTGAGTAAAATGAATGTTTTGTTGAAATTTTTTTATATAATTTCCTTGAATGGAAATTAAGGATCATTAAAATTATTTTTGAGGCAAACAATATTTAAACATTTTAAAGTGTCCCATAGCACTTTAAAACATTTTAAATCGTAATCCTTATAAATTAATAACATTAAATGAAACTTAGAATATCATGAGAATAAATAGATTCATGGTATAACATGTTAAAGGGTAGTATATACACAATATAAAATAAACTGGGTGCATAACAACAAACAAGTCTCAATGTAATGTAAATTGAGATGAAATCCCTTACGTTGATTCAGACTTGCCTCTTGTGTATTTATATTCCCAAATAACAAACATAACTTAATTATTTACTTTATTTAGAATCTTTTTCATTTTTATCATAACATTAATTTCAATTGTTATTATTTTTTAAAACTAATTTAAAAATTATGTTTACATTCATTGTTTTGACCAAATTTGGTTTATGTGTCATAAACATCTTTTGTAGCACAACTATGGTCAAATGGGTCATTATATAACATCTATGGAATAATTATAATGACAAAATTATCATATTAAGATATAAATTATATTTAAAAACAATCATTAAATATGGTTTTGAAAAATGAATCAACGCTACAATCACGGAGACAGTTGGTCGTACATTTTCATGAGTAATGTTCCCATTTTTTAATGTTCATTATGGAAAGAAGGTAAGTAACAACATATCTTTCAAGAATGATAATTATATAACAAAATAAAATTTTATTTAATCATATATAATTATATATAGAATAATTTTGATGTAAAATAAATCATATCATGTTGAAGAGGTGGTAGTCTACACGTCCACGATGGAGATTATCACTTTTTAGTGTGGGGATGGGTTATAAAGAAAATTATATATATATATATATATATATTATATTTCAAGATATGTAAGTTTTTCATGAATATCATATATATGTTATTTATGTCTCATATATTTAATTATAATCATCATCTATAAATTCCATGTATCTTGTGATCAAATCACATCAGTTTTAGGAGGTGATAACCCACACTTCTAGAAACAGAGTTATTGTATTTATACAAAATGGAATGTATAGGGGTATGAGTTATAAAACAATTAAAGATAAAAAATTAAATAATAAATATCATTTATAAAATATATAAATAAATTGTTCATCATAATAACCACAATGATAGGAAGTAAAGTAAAAACTAACAATCATAGTTTCGTGATAGGATAGTTCTATGTTCACATAAATAGTATGTTGGTTACCCATTAGATGTGTGAGTGTGTATGTTTATGTTGAAAACTTATCATAAAACATCCTATTTTATTTATGATGACTGGTTTCTTATATAATCATGTCATAATAAGTGTTTAACTATTGGACAATGGAAATAAAACTAAGAAGCCTAAGGAAGTTTGTTACCACTTATTCGGGTAACTCATTTTAGTTTTTACCAAAGGGCATCCTTGGATTGGTTTCTACCAAAGGTAATCCATCTAGGGTTAGGTGAGTAATTTTGAGAAGATATTTCGTTAGATATTTTTTGATAAAAAGTATCTTGATAGGTGTGAGGACGTGGGATGCTTGAGTGCATTTTTACAGTGGAGGGAAAGGACACACTTGGTATTTTTTAAAAGAATTGTGTGTCCCCCAAGTATTAGTTAGTCCCAAAGTGTCTAAATGGATAATTATACAATATTATAGGTGTATAGGCCTAAATATTCCCATAAAATAGGTTTTTGAAATGTTTATAGGTTATTTTCTCCCTCAAGATTAAGGTTTAGTCCCCTGTTAGGCTTAATTTTACCACAATCATTATAAATAATTTTAATTAATTTCACACATATTTTTAGTCAAAACTAATTTAGACATATTATAAATTATAAATTATTATTATTCTAAATATTTAATCAATTTTTTCCAAATTCAAATCATATAAGTGGTAGAAATTAACTTAAATTTAATCTCATAGATGGGACAATAATGTGGGTTTTTAAAGTAAAAACATTCAAAAGGATGATAGGTTTTTATAGTCAATATCAAAGTGAAATTGATTCAAATTACCAAAATTATATTTATTAATAAAAATATGATCTAATTAAACTTTAAATACAATTTAAAATATGATTTATCCTTATAAATAAATTAGATGAAATTACATTACTGAATTAAATTTCAGTACTTTTCATTATTCATTATAAAATAAAACTTCACAGAAAAATACCAAAAATTAACCATAACCTAATTTTTAAGTGTCACATTCAAATATTGAGATTATTTTGACGTATAAGATTGATAAAAGTTCCAAAAATTTTATTCAAAATATGTTCTCCACTAAAAGGCAGAAAAAGTGTCTTAATAAAGATATAATATTTTCTGTATAAAATTGGGTTTCTTCTAATCTTATGTCTATAAAATAAATTGGATGAATATCAAAAATATTTTATTTAATATATATTGTATATATTAAATTAATATAAATCCATAATTTTAAATAATTTAATTTATTAGGATAAATCAACTTTGTGAGCATAAAAATAGTTTTCCATAAATATATTCCATTTATATTCAATTGGTTCTTATATACATTTATTTCTAATTGGTAACCAAGGAATTAGTTTAATATTGGTCTATAACATATTTTTTCATAATTTAGTTAATAATATTCATAATTTATAGTTATAATATTATTATATTAAATAAAAATATTTTAATAATATATTATTTTTCTGTAAAACTTGGTGTTGCGTGCAATGCAAGCCATCAAAGATTTTTTTTTGTATATGTCAGACGCTAACTCAGTATCACATGAATTTTGAGATATATAGTATATTTAAATTATTTAAAATATTAAATATATTATAAATTATTAGGATATTATATTCCTTTATGTGCTTTGTGTTTCATTTCATACACGCTATCAGATACGATGTTCCTTCATTTGATTTTTGGGGAGTTATATTCTCCCAACCATAATTAATTTGTGTCTTCACAAATTAAAACAAATCTTAGTGATAGTTTTTTTGATATTTTCTATGTTTTAAATCCCATGTCATGAAAAGGGTTCTTAGAACATCCTTTATAAAAGAGAGAATGAGAAGTAAAAAGTTCAGAAAGACAAACATATGACTAGGTAACTAAGTAAGAGAACATTAGTGGAAAGTAGAGATGTGTACTTGGAGGAAAATAGTAAATATTTATAGTGATTGATTTAGGTCATCAATCCCAAACAAGTGAATGATAAATATAAATTTTAAGGCCTCAAATCCATAAATAAATTATTATTTATAAGGTCATAGGTTCAACAAAAATTAAGGTATTAGGACAATATTTTTGTTCTAAGATACTTTTCATAATGTGGAGGAATTATTTTACTGCCTATGTATATTTATTTGATATATTTATATAAATATAATTTTAAATTTTTTTGTTATTATATCAATTTAATAATTTATTCATAAATTAATTTTTATTCCTGAAGCACTAAATTACATTTTAAAGGATCTTAAGGCCCATAAAATAATGAAAAGTACAAAAATTTGCCTCTAACTATTATCTAAATTAAATGTGGTAAATATATTAATATTTAAACATAGAAAGTTACATTACTAGTTATTTATTAATATTTATTCATCAAATTATTCAAATAAAAAAAATGATTTATTAACCCGGACATTAAATCGGTCAGTGGTCGGTGTCAAACCCTTATCATCCTTCGATCACGGGTTTATGTCTCGTGACCTTACTGGATTCGATGGGTTATCACCTATCATATAGGTTATCCTTTTATAGAACCATGTTAATATAATTTCCAAAAATAAATATGATGTAAATACTTGAAATTAGGTTAATTACTAAATAAACTTTTCACAAATGGTTTCAATACAACCCCAATACATAAATACCTCATCCATTTTATTTCAACATAGTTCTTTCCTTGGTCTTAGGTTTATCCATAATATCATTTATATGATTTATAAATCCTGAAACCTTATATTTAAAATAAAACACCTTAGGTTTACATATTGTTATTAATTGAAAAAAGCCTTCATCTTTGGTTGTAAAGAAAATTTGAATTCTCCTATGCTTATCCCCTGGGAGTGTCAAACCTGGTGTGCAGTCAGGCCCATTGCTGTGTACCAGGTTATGCTGATTTAGGACTGACACACCATGTTAGAGTTGTTACTCCTAGTTTATATGTTCTAGAACCACATCCACTTGTAGAATCTATAAATTTATATATTTCTATAAATCCTAAATAATATCTACTTTATGAGAATTCTAGGGTGTTATTCTACAGTTACGCTAAAATTATACCTTAGGGATATGTTCTCTAATATACGTTTTCCTAAATCTCAATCCCAAGGTTGCTACTAAACTTCTTCTGATACCAAATTTAGTGACCCAACCCTAGAAATCATAGAGCTGGTGTCTTCTGTTAATTATATTGGCGTGATTACAGGGAATTAAATCCCAAAGGACCGAGAGTTTATTAGTCTTGTAAATCCAGATACATATATGAGACTTGTATTACAAATGAATACAAAAAATTAAAATATAATTTTTTTAAATATCTTCTAGAATAAAATTATTCCATAAACTATATCCTTGCATATATTTCTTATGTATTGTATTTATATGGAAAGGAAACATGATAAGGGTGAGATAAAATGCTTTTTAAGGGTAAAGTATAGTGGAAGAAAAAATGTATAAATAGGAATAAATCAACATGGAAAGGTAAATAACTGAACACACATACAAAGTAATCAACATGATAAAGGGGAAGTGAATAAAATGTAAGGCTAGGTAAATAAAAACAGATTATATTCAAATAACTAGATAAGTAAAAATAAATATTTCAAGTTAAGAATTAGAAACACATTCCATTTGACCAATGAACTAAAAATGAAATGCATCCATAGATATTTAGAAAAAAATATCATGGATAAACAATAAATAAATCTAAATTAAGTGAATTCTTAATTATTGGACTCCATGTTTCATAGTTACATAGAACCAATACCATCAAGAACTTTCACAATATGGTTTATAACATACTAGTTACAAATCGATTCAGTTTTCCCAATATTATCTCAATTGTCAAGAACTTTCCCAAGTAAGTTTATAACATACTGGTTATAAAAGCAAAGGGTTTTTCCAATCTAATTTCATCCCATGAGACTACCTATGAATCTATGTGATTTCATTAATGAGTATCCAACCTATAGTGATTGCCTTAAATGGTCCTCAACCTATTTCTTACCTATCTAAAGCATTCCTCGTATCAAATAAACAATATAACTTATCAAATATCCGTATTAATTAAAGAATACAAAAATATAAATATTTCCCCAAATAATCAAATAACTTCCAAATTAATCACCATATGGAAAATGGTATATGGTTTTGGCAGTGAAAATATCAATGATAAATGATATGGATAATTAGGGGAAATTCATTATTCAATGATCGTATGAAATTGAATATTTCAAGGGTAATAAAAGTCATTAATGAAGTTAATGTGAATACTATACTTAGAAAAATAAATCATAAATCATCCAAAGGAAGCTAAAAGAAGGTTTGAGTACAACGTAACCCAAGTGGGGTAAAATAAATGGTTGTTGTTGCTGGTGAATGGAATTATTATAAAAATATCTTTAAAAAAAAATATTTACTAAAATATGGATTTATTTTGAAAAAAAAAATTATTTGAAAATAACTTTTGAAAACATTTTATTTTAAAATTAACCTTTTAAACCTTCAAAGAGAGCTTCAAATAAATGACAATGGGTAATTCCATTTATATCGTACAAGGTAAAAAGAATATTCTATTTCACAGAAAAAAGGTTAGAAAACATCCCTATTTGGAAAGTTTTAGGAAGATTCCTATGAAAATATTGGTAAAATACATAAATATTAAAAAGTTATTTAATAAATTACATTTATAAGGATTATTTTATTTGGAAAATTTTTTAATAAAACATGGGTTTTATAAGAAAATAGTTTCTCTGACTAAAGAGAGAAATAAAGTCAGGTTTTTTGAAAAACATTTTCTAAAACATTTTTAGTAACAACGAGTGGAAAAATGGTAATAATAATTGAAAAATGTTATAACTAACAACATTAGAGGAAAATTAATGGTTTATTGAATAATGGTCAAACAATTTCATCGAATGAAAATGAAGAATCATTAAAATTATTTTTGAGGAAAATAGTCTTTAAATATTCCAAAGTGTCCCATACCAATTTGATACATTTTAAATCAAAAGAGTTTTGAAGGAATAACATTAAATGAAACTTATAATATCATTAGAATACATTGATTCATGATATAAACTTTAAAATGGTATAATATACACCATATAAAATAAACTATATGCATAACAAAAAACAAGTCTTCATGGAAGGTATAATGAGACGAAATACCTTTCCTTGAGTCTAACTTTTCTCATGTGTCTTTATATTCCTAAATAAAAAAATTATGTTAATTATTTAATTTTTTAAGAAATTTTTTCATTTTTATCATAACTATTATTTTAATTATTATTATTTTTATACAATTACTTAAACAATAAAGTTTATATCGGGTTTTTTTTGAAAAAAATTGGATTGTGTGTCAAAAACAACTTTTTTATGTCAACTATGATCAAATGGGTCACTATATAACATATCCATAATAATAATAATGAAATAATTATAATATTTATACATAAATTATAATTTTAAAAACTATAATTAAATATGGTTATGAAAAATGACTCAACATTACAATCATGGAGATGGAAGGTCGTACGTACGCATGAGTAACGTTCCCATTTTTCAACGATCGTTATGGGAAAAAGATAAGTAAGAACATATCATTAATGAATGATAATTATATCATAAATACCATTTGTTTAACCATATATAATTATATATATAATTCTTGTAATGTAAAATGAATCACTTCATGTTTAGGAGGCAGTAGGCAACACGTCCATGACCAACATTATCACTTTTGTGTATGTGAAAAGGTAATAAAGAAAATGATATATATATATATATATATTATTTCCAAAATTTTAATTATATCATTAATATCATATATATATTGTACATTTATCATAGGTTTAATTATAATCATTCTTTATACATTCTATGTATCATGTGATTTAATCACATCGCTTTTAGGTTGTAGTAGTCCACACCTTCCCAAATAATGTTATCATATTTAAAAAAATCAAAATTATATAGGTATGAGTTATAAAATAATTATATATTCATAAGAGAATAATTATTATCACATATAACATATATAAATATAGTTTTAATCATCATTAACACTATGATAGGAAGTAAAGTAAGAATGAACAATCATCGTTTTGTGTGGCAGTAGTTTGCCATTCACATAAATAGTATGTTCATTATCCATTATATGTGAGTGCGTGTATGTTTAGGTCAAAAAATTATTATGTAAACATCCTAGTATAATTAGGATACAATTTTTGTTATATAATATTGTAATAATAATAGTTTAAGGACTGGAGAATGGATAGAGAACTAAGAAGCTTGAGGTAGTTTGTTACCTCTTATTCAGGTAACTCTTTTTGGTTTGCACCAAAGGGATTCCTTGGATTTATTTCTTCCCTAGGTTAGGATTATAGGATGAGGGGAGATATTTTTAGTATCTTTTTGGGAAGGTATTTTTTTTATAAAGTTTCCTGATAGATGTGAGGAAGTGGGATGTTTGAGTGCCTTTTTATAGTGGAGAGAAATAACACACTTGGTATTTTTGGAAATAATTACGTTTTACCAATAAATTACTTTTTAAAAAAGTTTTAAAATAAATAATTATGGAATATTTTAGGTGTAGTGTCCAAAATATATCCATTCAATAGCTTTTTTAAAAGTTTATAGGTTATTTTTTTCCATAAGATTATGTTTTTGTCCCTTATAAAGCATAATTTTACCTTAATCATTGTAAGAAATTTTAATTACCTTCACTAATGTTTTTAGTCAAAAAAATGTTGGAATTATTATAAATTATAAATTATTCTGATTCCAAATATTAAATCTATTTTTCAAATTCCAATCATATAAGTGGAAAAAAATAATTTAAATTTAATCCCACGGACATGGCTACAATGTGAGTCTTTAAAGTAAAAACATTAAAAAGTTTTCTATGTTTTTATAGTCAATTTAAAATTGAAAATGATTTTCGGGACCAAAATTGAATTAATTTGTTAAAAATTTATCTAATTAAACTTTAAAACCAATTTAAAATAAGATTTATCCTTATAAAAAAATAATATGAAAAAGCATATTCGAATTAAATATCAGTAGTTTTCATTGTTCATTTAAAAATAAAAATTCACAAAAAAATACTAAAAATTCAACCTCACTTAATTATTATTGTAAGAAATATGATCTCCATTTTAGGTATGTATCCTAATTTCGGGTTGTTTTTGAGGAAAAGGATGAAATGGGAATTTTTCTAAGTACACACTATGTACTTTTGAGTACATGTCATGTACCTGGTTGCCATGTGTAGCTCTTTATTGGACTTATAATAGAAGAGTACATGGCCATGTGGGTGACCTAGAAGACCACCTAAATCGAGTGCTAGTTGAGGCTAGTACATGGTGTGTACATTAAATGAACATTCCATGAACTTTTTCTTTTATTTGATAAATTTGTGCGGGGTCGTGTCTCACATCTACAACACCCTTTTTTTTCTTGTGTCTTATACATGACAGCGATGTACACCCAAATTTTTTTTAGCTCCTACCATTCCTCTATGTGAGATCTAATTGATATGATTCTGGGTGCATTTGATTCCGACCAGTGATTTCTCTCTTCGCCCTGAGAACGCACCCCACGCACCGCTCGGTTTTTCAAATTTCTTGATCGTTGCGACCCTGTTTGCCCGGACGCCGTCTGCCTCCTCCTATGGACCTACCCCTTAGCCTCCAATGGCCGATGCCACTGCATCCCTCTTCCTAGATATTTCCCCTATCTCTGTTAACCGGATGGTTCCTTAGCGCGAGGCTGCTTCCTCTTCCTTGGCCCCCCGCCAGGCCTCCTTCAAAGATGTTCTTTGCGGACCAATGCTTGTGCCTCTCCGTCCCTGCTTCCGGGAGATCAATGTGTCCCTACCGACTGCCTCTCACAATTGCACCTACATTTCCTTGTACGTCTCTATTTCAGCCTTTGTGGACGTGGAGGCCTGCTTTAAATAGACCTTGATCTCCCGTTTCAGCTCTGTGAAGCCTCCCATGCCGTTCTTCCAGTGTTTCTCCAAAGATTGGGATCTCAAATCCCCATCTCAGATCTGGACAATCCATAACAATTCTTTCTACATTTTTATGGATTTTGTGGAATACTTTGTTCATGTGTGGTGCAAGGTTCCTCTCTCTTTCAACCAATGGAGTTTTAGCCTCTCCCAGTGGCTGTTGAATGCCTACTGGTGTAATCCTAACACTCAAGATACAGTCTGGATCCTTCTTCTAGGACTTCCTCTTCCGTTTTAGAATAAATGTTTCTTAATGGAGATAGTTTATGACCTTGGCATCTTTTTATGCTTGGATGCCTGAACTAGATTCTGTTCAGATGATTCATTTGCTTGCTTGTGCATGGAATTGGACCACTCCCTCCCTCTTCCAGAGTACCTCCTTCTCCAACTGCAGGATGGTTTCTATTAGAATCAAGATATTTCCTACCATGTCTTCTCGAAGTTCTACGCCTTCTGAAATCTCCAGGTACACTCTATCTAGGTGTGTTGAAAGTTCCATCAAGGGGCCCCACGTACCCCTCGGTGCTCCAGTTTCCCCTTCCAAGCAGCCTTCCTCGCCCCTTGTCTCTCCCTGAGAAGCTATATAGTTAATCTATCCTCAGGTGATAACCTTAATGGTTTAGCCCCCCCCCTCTTAGGCCAGGCTCCTCAAACCTCTTCCCCCTGCTTGCTAGCTTCCTCCATGAATTTTTGGTCCCCAATCCATTATTTCCCTATCCTTGGCCCCCCCTTTCAGGCCGTAGGGCCACCTCCCCCACTCATTCCCCACAAGATCCCATGTCTCTTTTCCTAACCTCCACCCTCTTCCTCCCCCACTCTCCCTTGCTACCCTTCAAGCCTTGTTCCCCCTCCCTCTCCCTCGGTGCTCTGTCATGAAGTCCAATGTGATGATATCCTTGTGTAGGCATGCTCCATTCAGGTCACACCCCATGTCTCAGGCTTGAGTCCTCCTATTCCAGGACCCTATCAAAATAGGGTCATTCTAAAGGATCCAGAGTGCTCCCCAATGCCCTCCTCCAAGGCCCGTAGTCTTCCTCCCCTTCCTCTCCTGATGCTTCTATTCCCAAATACCAGGTGATCTCCTTTAATGTAGATGTGTGCATTAGATCTCACTCTAGGACCTAATATGATCATTCATCCTCTATCCCCCAAAAGGATTCGAGCTCTAGGTCCAGCTCAAGAGCACTATCCTTCCAATGATTCCCATACTCTTTTTTAATTCCCATGGACTGGGGGCTTGGGTAAAACATATTTTCTCTCTTCAACCATATAATAACACAAAGTGGTAGTTGTTGGCATCATAGAGCACAAGAATAAAACATACAAAATCAGTGACTTCACCTGGAAAATCAAAATGAAAAATCCATTCATTCCGCCCCTTCAAACAGGTACATCTAAATCTTCCTGAATAATGCCTTATCCCTTGATCTAGTCTAGGAAGGGGACCAATACATCACCACCATGTTATCTAAAGGAAACATAAGTTTCCTCATGACCGTCGTATATGGGATCCGCGATCATCTCCAAAGGGTAAGTCTTTGGAGTGACCTTTCATCCTTTGATCCAGGGCCCCTCCCATGGGTTGTAGGGGGATACTTCAATGTTGTGGCCAATCCAGAGGAGAGGAAAGATAGGGGCCCCTTTTAGTGTCACGCTAGCTTGGAATTTTTTGAATTCATGGCTGGTTTAGTTATCATTGATCTTGGATCCCAATGTTTTCCTTTTACTTGGTATAACACTCAATGAGGTCCTCGTCGTTCATGTAGTCATCTGGACAAATGTATGGAAAATTTTCACGCCACCTCTCTGTTCTCCAAATCAACAGTAATACACTTGGTGTGGGGTCCCTCTGATTATTCCTTGCTCCTGGTGTCTTTGGATTTAGGTCAAGCCCTTCAGGGGCGGTTCATATTCTATCCTCAGTGGGTCTCAATGCCAGGTTTCATCTCTCTGGTGTAGTCAGTTTGGAATGACCCCACCCAGGGCCACTCTTGGGTAGCTATTCACAATAATCTAAGGCACCTAAAGTCTAAGATTGAATAATGGAAGAAAGATCACTCCTCCCCTATTGGATATTTTGAGGAGGCAATGCAGGCGATGGATCATCTTGAATGTAGACATGAGGATGTGTGGGATGACCCGTCCTTTAAGGAGAATGCCTGCAGGAAAACAGACCTGGAAGAGAGACTTTTGCGGCAAGAATTCTCAGTGAGAGAGGAATCAAGAATCAAATGGCTCAAGGAGGGGGACATGAATACTGATTTTCTCATGCATGCTTGGAGGAAGACAGTGGCCATTCAAACCCAACATTCTTTTGGATGATTTTACCTACTCAAATGACAGATCAGTGGTGGGTGAGCTGGTTCACACATATTTCAAGAACTTCTTTGTAGGGCCCAACCTGAGAATGCCCAATGGCTTCCCAGGAAGTGGCACAAAAATAATCGAGGTGATATCCAGCTGCATTTATAGCCAAGACAATGAAAGTCTAAGTTCCTCCCCAGATGAAAAGGAAATCATAGATTCCATTCATAACCTTGAACTAGAGAGTGCCCCAGGCCCCAAAAGCTTCCCAGTTTCCTTCTATAGAGTTTCAATGGACGTCATGAAGTTTGATATTATCACGGATATCCAACATTTTTTCAGAGGTGGCAGCCTCCTGAGGGTTTTGTACGCCACCTCCATGGTGCTTATTCCAAAACAAGGAACCACATGTCAGTCATGAAATACCACCTGGTGAGTCTCTGTAACTTCGGTTACAAAATCATAGTAGGTCTCTTAAATTCTAGGATCTCTGTTCATCCTTCCCAATGAATTTCCAAGGAGTTACATGTCTTTTTATGGGGTCGATCTATTCATGGTACCATAGATATTGCCCAAGAAATAATTAGGGAACTCAACATCAAAACATGCGGTGAAAATGTGGAGACCAAGATATATATAAATAAATAATTTAATCAGGTAGAGTGGGGTTTATTAATTGGGTGTTGCAAGGTATGGGGTTCTACCCTTGGAACATTGATATCTTTTTCAGATGCTTATCCTCTTCATGGATGGTGGTTATTTTTATGGGAAAATATTATGGGTTCTTAAAAGCCACCTGTTGTCTTAGATAGGGAGACCCCATCTCTCTGAGCCTCTTCAACATCTCCCAGTACATCTTGATCCATCTCATTTAGAGGAGCTATAATAGTGGAGTGATTCAGCCTTGCCAAAGGTGTAGGGGGTATCTGGCTAACTCCCACTTTATGTTTGTGGATGACACCCTATTTTTTAGGAATGTGTGTTGTTGGTCACTTAAAGTACTAAATGAGGTGCTGGATGATTATTACTTATGGAGTGTCTAGCTCATTAAAAATTATATGAGACGTTTCTTCTACTCGAACAAGTGTTCTCCCAGCCGGACGTTAGCAGTTCATATCGCCCTTTCCATGAAACAAGGAGGCCTTCCTATAAAGTACCTGGGGGACCCATTTCTTCAAGAATCCTTCACATAAGATATTTAGACTTCCTCACCAGCAAGATAGTGGACCACTTTCACAATTGGAAGAATAAATACCTCTCTTTTGGGGTTCATATTGTGATGATTGAAAATGTGCTCCTCACTTTCCCTATTCATGCACTTTTTGCCATCAAATTTCTAAAGAGTGTCATTATCAACATCGAAAAGATTCTGTCCAAATTTATCTAGGACCCCAAAGCCAAGGGAAAATGTCACTGGTCCTCTTGGAATAAAACGGAATGGCCAGCCAGTGAGGGGGACATCAACATTCATAGCCTTGAAGATACTCTACAATTCATGCACGAAAAAATATCCTGGGAAATACTAGAAAAATGAACTTTTGGGGGTAAAATTATGAATACTACCCAGTTTAAAAACATGGAATTTATCAAAGGCCACAGTTCCCTGTTATGGGATACCATATTCCCCCTTTTACTCGATCTTCACATGCATACGAACTGGACTATTGGGAGGGGTGACATTTTGTTCTGGCATCACAATTGGGCTGGGGAAGCTCTCGGCTTCCCGGGATGTCCTGCCCCCTCGATCTTGTTCAGGGAAGCAAGCAGTCATCCCTCCTTCATCACAGCAGTGTTGAATTAATTCCATCAAAACTCTTTCAACCTCAATAAAATGTCCTCTGATAATGATAAATATGTCTTCACCCCTTCATCCTTAGGGGCCGTCACTTCTCAAGACTTCTGCCATTCACAAGGTTTCTAGGACCCTCCTCAGATCTGGAATGCTACCTTGTTGTGTAAAGTATTGCTTGATAATTTTAAATTTCTTCTTTGGAGAATCAGAAACAGATCCCTCCCAACCGAGGAGAACATCAAACGTTATGGGATTCCATTGGCGTCTTTCTTCTCATGTTGTCAAAGGTGCAAGAAAGAGAGTGCGGACCACCTGTTCTTGAATAGAGAATGGGAAGGTGCTATTTGGAATTTCTTTGTAGTGTTCATAGGTCTCTCATTCCCTCACTTAAGTGGCATCCATTTCATGGAAGGGTGGTTCCATGGCTCTGGTGATAGAGACCTAGAGAAAATGGGCCAAGCCATGATTCTTCAGGCCTGATACTAGAGTTTATGGTAGGCCCGCAATAAGGCAAGGCATGAAGGGGTTCTCGACAAGGAATTAACTATCATTATCAGGACCAAGACTCATCTACTATATATGGATAAGCTCGTCACTAATTGGAAAGATGCACCCTCACTTCACAAAGTGAAGGTCAGCTCCCATATCCCTATGCCCATTAACAGTAACATCAGGGGAAATGGATTCGATGGTCCCCACCAACTAGAGGTCTTAAACTCAACACAGATGAATCATGCAACATGGAGACCCTTCAGGGTGGAGGGATTATGTAGAATACACAAGGATTGGTGGTGTTGGATTTCTCTACCAGCTTATGCCAAGGTATATCCCTTTAGGCTGATGCCAAATATTTTCTCATGGGACTCTGCATTTTCCACGTAAAAGGTGTTCATGTTGAAGAGGCGGAAGCAGACTCCAAGATTCTTCATGATGTTCTATATTGCTTTTCCAACCTCCTTGGTCCATTGAATACATCGGCATAAAGTGTAGGGAAGATCTTAGGAACAACATCAAGGTTAACCACACCTGGAGAGAAGGAAACCAAGTCGCAGATTACCTTGCTTATTTTGAGGTTATGGGCTCTGATCCAATCTGCCATTATATGGTGAGCTCATTGAAACCCGAGGGTGTCAACTTAATTAAAGGGGATTCCCTCAGACTCCACTACTACAGGTCTCCTTAGGGACTTTCCAATGTTTTTTTATGGGTTTCAGTTGTTTTTCTTCTTTCCTTAATAAAAATTTCAAAATGATGATGACAATGAAGGTAGGTGGTTTGTGTATTTCTTTCATTACCGTTAGATTATATATTCTTAAAGTGATGAATACTCATGTTTTGCGCATTCTATGTTTTGGAATTCAACCCTATTTAATACCTAGTGTGGTTAGTTTGATTGAGAAAGATTTATTTCTTAGGCCTAAGGTTTAATACCATGATTATGGGAATGTTTTCCATGTTTTATTGATTGTGGCAGTTTGGTCTAGTTTTCTTGTTAGGCTTGTTTTGTTTTCCATAACTCGTGTTGTTAGGGTGAAGTTAATATTTATATGATACACATGTGTTTCACATTGTAAAATTATGATCAAGGGGAATTGTCTATGAGAGCTTCCTGAGGTAAGGTCATTTATGTATAATTGTTGATATATTGAACCAGTGGTATTGGCTGTGAGAGATGATGGGTGGTCATAGACTAGAGGGGTTAGACCATGAGAGCTAGCCAACGGGTCATTATTAAATGAATGTTGGACCTTAGGTCATTTACTATGAGAGCTTCCAAGGGGTCTTTATATTTTAGTGTTACTATGAAGACTAAGGGGGTATTGACCGTGAGAGCTACCTAGGAGGTTGTTTGAAAATGGTTAACACTATATGGGATCAATGAGGTTAGTCTATGAAATAATTTTTAAAGGGTCAATGTTTATTGAATTGATGATATGATAAAACATAGGGGTTGCACTGAGAGAAATTTCCCAAAGGATTGCTTATGAATGATTTATTTATTTTGACAAGTCTACCAAGACAAAGAAAAAGCTTGGATCCAGTATGAATTGATTATTTATTAGATAGTCATTTGAGACATCTATTTTTCTGTTACATAGGGGATATAAAGCTTAAGATATATCTCGAGAATTCATTATTCAATGGATTTAATAATTAAGGAATGAAAATGAATGTAATTGAAAACTGTAGGATTGTTTACTTTTGAGTACTTTATACTTTATTACTTCATTTCAACTTATTACCTGCTATATATATTCACCGACAGTTAGGCATAGATATTTTGGTGGTTGCCTATTGGGATCCATCTCACACCCTATTTTGGTGATTATTTTGACCCAAAAAGATTATATTATTACAAATATAGATATGGGAAAGATACCTTCTTCATTAGGTACTTGATTGCTGTTGGAGCTGGAGAGCATAAGACCAAGATGAGGATTGTGATGTTGTTGGAGTTTACTTATTTTCTATACATTTGTTTTAGAATTGTATTTCCAGCATTGTGAATTGTTTGTCTAGTTTCCTAGACACATGTGACATGCATCATTTATATATATATTCTCAAGTCGCATATTTTCTATTAGACTTCTACTATTTACTTCCACTGTATGATATTACTACTTCTACTACTATTTACTATATGTTATTCCATTGTGTATACTCTGCAAATAAGGTCATAGTTTCCCCATTATTAGACCATTTGCCTCACTTCTAGTCAGCACACCCTGAGAATTTTGGGAAATTCCCTTGAGGTCATGTGACCAACCAGGTACGGGGCACCTTTGGGTGGCACCCAGAATTGAGAAATTACAAAGTTGTATCAAAGGAGATTATTTTATCTTCCATATTACTATTTGAAGCTTATTTATAGGGATAAGAAGGAATGGGTAGTTGGTAATAAGTTGTGCCCGAGAGTAGCTAAAACGTGTACAGGGAAAATCCATGTTACCTCAAATATTGAAATTTTTATAGTTTTGCAATTGTCACTGTTGATTTGATTTCACCATTGGGTGATTTACTTTTTTTGTTCTATTTTTATTGATATTATTGTAGTTCTTTTTCTGTTCCAACCTGATGAGATGAGGGTATGCCATCTCATACACCATATAGGCACTTGATATAAATCTCATGTCGTTCATTCTTATCATGCCATTTATGGTTCATTATTGATTGCATGTTATTGTGATATTTGTTGTTCTAGATATGCATCCTATTGTGATAGATTTTGTGATAGAATACCTACTATTTTGATAGGGTATTTTAAATTTTGAAGTTTCATTTGGATGGAAACCAAACTATGGTCCCTATGGCGTTATGGTCCCTCTTGGATTGGAATTTGATGGATCATGTTTGAAATTTAAATTGAATTTTTTCAAGTTATGATATGAATAAGGATTTCAAACTTTGATTCACGAGATTATGGGTTCTCATGGTTCAGAATTTGTCTTTACATAGACAAAATTCTTTGTTTTCAAGGGTTCTAGGGATGTTTCAGAGGCTTACTATCTGGAAACCCAAACAACAAAACATGTGGTGTTATGATCCCACACCATGTGTTATTCTATTCTGTAAGAAACAAACTTTCTAAAGTACATGCTTTGTACTAGGAGAACATTCCATATAGTGCTTGACTATGTGACTAACTATGTTAGAAGAGACACAGGTTGATTAAATCTTGGTAGAACACATCGTGTACTAGGAGTAAACACCGTGTATTAAGAGACCAAGTATCCAACCGTGTGACTAATGACACAGGTGGATTAAATTTGAATGGTATATGTTGTGTCTATATTGTACATACCATTTAGATTTGACTGTGTGAATGACCGTGTGAACAAAGACACGTGTGGATGAAACTTAGGTGTTAAACCCGAGGTCCCATTTTTGCACGCCGTACGGAGTCAACCGTGTATCTGACCATGTGACTGAAGACATGGGAAGTTAGAACATAATTAGTACACACCGTTTCTATGGTGAACATGCCATGCAGTGTTACCCATGAGAGGACCATGTAGTTCTATCCATATATAAGTACTTGGGAAGGTTAGGAAATCCAAGTACATTCTGTGTCTTAGGTGGAACACATTGTGTGTATGGGTGTTATATGACTTGGTTTGGAAGAGGTACACGCCATGTTAAAAGATTAAGGGAACATGATGTGTAGAGTTTATACACTTCGTGTAACCTTGTTTTGTAAAACATGAATGTTTCTTATCCTGTTCTTTCTTGTACTTATAAATTGTTTTCCTTGATTATATTGAACTCAAGTGTGTGCTTGTCTTTGAAGTGTCATGCCACCAAGATGTCCTTTGGTTGTATGCCAGATACAAGGTAATGATCAAACACTGGAAATGGTCGATCAATCACTACCAATAGATCCTCCCATCATTCCTGTATTGAAACGAGCTATTATTCCGGACGTATGTGCTGATTCACAGTTCCATAAAAGAATTTTGAGGATGTTACAGACCTTTTAGGGAGCACCACATCTAGCCCCATCAGTGGCATATTTGATGCAGGTGTTCCATCAACAATATCCTCCCACTATTTTAGGGGATAGTGGAACACAAGCTACAAAGTCCTAGTTTTAGGCCATGATTGTAATCTTTGAGCATCTAGAGACACCTTTGGAGAGGAGGGTGAAGCTCCCGATGTACATGATACATGATACCCCCAAGAGATGGAGAGATGTTATCTCACAGGTGGGACGTCATTATGATATGGACTGAAAAGAGTTTCAGATGACCTTCTATGATTACTTGTACCCTGAGACGTTGAGATTTGATTGAGACTGAGAGTTCATTCACTTGGATCAAAGAACTCTTTAAATGATGGAGTACTCATCTAGTTTTAAAGAGCTTTAGCGCTTCACACCTATACTGGGAGGTGATGAGTTATCTTTGGATAGGAGTTTTGAGGATGGTATCATGTATGAAATATGATCACAGGTGAATGTCTTCTAGTTAACTTTGATGACTACTATAGTGAACCAGGCATAGATTACTGAGAGAAATATGTGGTAGGTATAAGCTACGATCTAGGGAGATTTACCATCTTGGGCTGGTAGTCTTTCAACAGAAAGCAGGAAGTGTCGTAGGGAGATTTTACGTGATGTTTATTCAGGTAGCCCAGTGGTATGTTACTAGTGCATGAAGAGTGGACATATGAGACCACATTTACCAAAGGATCCAGTAGAGTGCCGATCTTTTGGCAATATAGGGCATCTTTAGCGTTTTTGTAGGATTCCCTCACCAACAGCGAGTGATAGGGGATTAATAATGACTCCACCCTCAAGAGAAGGACCACCAGTTTCTCATCAGTCAAGGAACTTGAGTTTTTTTAAGACATTTAGGCCGATGAGGTGGTCATGACCATGGTATTCAGATGACAAGATTTCAGTGAAAATAGGGTGGATCAGCTAAGGGTAGTCAGGTAGGGTTGTAGGGATGCGGTACAGGTCATAATTTTGTAGTGGAGTAGACCCAGTAAGACTAGGATCTTCGACCCTCTACTGTTAGAGGTACGATTCTAATTTCCTCAGTTTTAGCTTCTATATATTTTGATACAAGATATTCCCATAGTTTTATATTCGTTTCTATTGTGGAGAGGCTTGGGCTCTATATCTTTACTTTTGACGATGTCCTGATGCTAGATACTCTATTGGGGGTTAGGATGGCTAGTGACGTCAGTTCAAGGAGTCCCCTCTTGGGGATGGAAGTTTTCACTTCTTATGGGACCTCTATGTCTTCACGGTGATAGGATTTCATGTCATTCTTGGAATGAACTGTTTGGTACCTTTCAAATCCTTTTTGGACTTCTATTTCTGCAAGGTTAGTTTCTCAACACCAGAGGGTGGGTCTTTTCTACACAAGGGAGAATGGTATGTCCAAGAGAGGAGAGATAAACCCTAGTATCATGGGTTGGGAGGAATTACAACCCGGACTGATAGTCTATATCTGGATAACCAGGTGACTTCAAAGATGGGATTTACTCTAGTGATGGATAATTTCATAGATTTCTTTCATGACGACTTTTTAGGTTTACCTCTCAAGAGAGAGGTATATTTTTATATTGAGTTTATGCTAGGAGTAGCACCAATGTCCATTCCCCCATATAGGATAACTACACCAGAGTTACAGGAGCACAAGAAGTAGTTAGAGGAGTTACAGGAAAAGTGTTTCATCTGACCCAATACTTCTCCTTGGGGTTTGTCCATCCTCTTTGCAAATAAGGAATACGGTACCCTCATACTTTGTGTGGATTATCGGAACTAGAACCAATTGAAGGTCAAGAACTAATATCCCTTTCCAAGGATTGATGATTTCTTTGATAAGCTTAAATGAGCCCCGATATTCTTGAATATGGACTTGAGATCTGGTTATCATAAGTTGCACGTTAGACCATCAGATATACCTCTTACAACCTTGCAGAGTAGGTATGATCTATATGAGTATTTGGTTATGTCGTTCGGTCTCATGAACGTGCTGATAGTTTTTATGGAACTGATGAACCGAGTGTTCCATCCTTACTTGGATTATTTTGTGGTAGTCTTCATAAACGATATCTTTGTGTACTCTCGCACTCGACATGATCATTCCATCTATCTTGAGTTCCTTTTGAGTACACTGAGAGAGAAAAAGTTACATGCTAAGCTCTCAAAATACCAATTTTTGATAGACTAGATTCACTTCTTGGGTCATGTTATCTTAGATAAAAGAGTATTAATAGACCCAGAGAATGTGGGGGTAGTAGTTTCCTTGGAGAAGCCGAAGAACGTCTTTGAGGTACTGAGTTTTCTAGGGCTGGGTAGTTACTACAGGTGCTTTATACAAGAATTTTACGCTTAGTAGTGCCACTGATGGGAGTGAATAAGAAGGGGGAAAAGTACTTGTGGATATATTCCTATTATTCAGATTTTTAGGAGCTGAAAGGGATATTTAATTAAGCACCGATACAAATTTTTCTAGATCTGGGAAAGAGTTACACCATTTACTATGATGGTCAAGTATCGAGATGGGAGCAGTTTTTGAGAAAGTGGAAGGAGTTTTTGCATATGAGTCTCAGTAGTTGAGGTCAAATGAGAGGAATTACCTGACACATGATCTTGAGATATCAATAGTTGTGCATGATTTATGCTTTAAGAGAAATTATCTTTTGGGAGATATTTTTTTGGTGTACACTAACCACAAATGTCTCAAGTATATCTTTAATCATCATGATCTGAATTTGAGAAAATAAAGATGGGTTGTGTACCTTCCGTATTTTGACATTGAGCTTGCCTACATGCCTAGGAAAGGTAATGAAATGGATAATGCATTGAACATGAGGACTCAGATAAATGAAGTTCAGGAGGCCCGCAGTGAGTGGTACCTTATGTCCATGTTATCTAAGATGCATTTAGAGGTTCAAAATAGACAGGGCAAGACGTTTCTTTCATATCTAGCTATTACCTATACTCTAATGTATCAAGTGCGAATGAGGAATCTTTCAGATTACGAAGGCCTAGTGCTGTGGGAGAGTGTTCCAGGAGAGAAACATACTCCTGGGTGGACCGTAGGAAATGATGAGATCTTGCATTTTTGTGGATGCGTATGGGTGTCCACATACATACCTAAAGAGTTGATGCGAGATTTAGATTCCTCAGTTTGGGTAGTTCATCCTGGTTTCACCAAGATGTATTGAGATCTACATCATTAGTATTAGTGGCTATGTATGAAGTTGTATGTTGCTGGTTTTCTTATGATATGTTCCACCTATCTACAGGTGAAGGTGGAGCATAAACGACCGATATATATTTTACAGTAGTAATCCATTCCCATGTGAAGGTGTAATAATGTCGTGTTGGATTTCAAGATGGGTTTACCGAGGTCACCTTGAAAAAATGATGCAGTCTGTATTGTTGTTGACAGACTCATGAAGGTTTCACATTTTTTGCCGATCAAGTATACCTTCATTTTTGATGAGCTTGGAGGGTTTTACGTTTGTGAGATTGTACATTTTCATGGGGTCCCATGCTTTATTTTTTCAGATAGGGACTCCCGATTTACTTCTCATGTCTGGAAAGGATTATAGAGGGATTTGGGTACACAGGTAATTTTGAGTACAACTTACTATCCCTAGATAGATGGCTAGTCTGAGCACATGATCTAGGTTTCAGAGGACATGTTTCGAGCATGAGTCGTTGATTTTAGGGGATCTTGGGAAAGAGACATACCCTTCCTACAATAATAGTTTTTAGGAAATGATTCAGAAGGTACCTTATGAGGTTTTGTATGGTAGGATATGTCAATCACCCCTATATTGGATGGAGGCCGGAGAGGCAGCTATAATGGGACCTCATCTTGTCCAGGAGACCACTAAGTAGGTGGACTTGATTCAGATGAGGATTTCTACTGCATATTATCAACAGAAATCTTATGTTGATTGATGGAGATGAACTATGGAGTTCGAGGTCAGTGATTAGGTTTTCTTACATGTCACATCAAGGTTGGGACATATGAGGATAATGTGATAAGGGAAGCTTTCACTGAGATACATCAGGCCATTTGAGTTTTTGGAGAGAGTCGGGCCGATTGCCTAATGGATGCAGTTACCTTAGAGGTTATGGGCTATGCACGAAATATTTCATGTTTATCACCTACAACATTACTTTTCAGACCCATCTCACATTTTTGACCCAAGGAGGTTGAGTTGGAGGTGGATGCAACCTTTGAGGAGCACCCTATTAGAATTTTGGATCACAACATGAAGGTTCTCTATGGTCGGTCTGTTCCTCTGGTACGAGTGCAATGGTAGCACATGCGAGTACATGACGAGATTTGGGAGAGGGAGGCTGATGTCCGATCACAATGGCCCGAGTTGTTTGAAGTTTCTTCTTCACCACCCTTGGAAGGGTAATTCAAGGAAAAATATTTTTAAGTGGTGAAGTTTGAAATAACCCAAATCTCCATTTCAGGTATGGATGTTTATTTCAGTTTATTTTTTGGAAAAGAAAGAAAAGTTAATTTTTCAAAGTACACGCCGTGTACTTTTGAGTACATTTTTTCTACCTGGTTGCCACTTGTAGCCATGTACTGGCCGTGTAATGACTGAGTAAATGGCTGTGTGGGTAACCTGGTAGACCGACGAAAGTGGGGTCTGGTTGAGGCTAGCATATGGCGTGTATATTAAATTAACATGACGTGTACTTTTTCTTTTATTTTATAAATTGGTGTGGGGTCACGTCTCACATCTAGAAAACCCTTATTCTTCCCGTGTCTCATACAGGAGAGTGATGCATGACTGAAGAACTTTTTGGGCCTCCTGTTCCTCTATATGATATTTGATTGAGACACTATAGGGTGTTTTGGATTCCCACTTGTGAGTTATCTCTTCCCCTAGAGCCACTCCTCCTGATTTATCGTCTCTATTGAGTTATCCATGGTTGAATGATTTTAACCTTTTTGTAGATCTACATCATTCTATCCTGATTCAAGGTCCAACGTTCAAGAGTGTTGATTGTAGAACATCAACGTAGGTGGTTTGTGCCTTTATTTAAATTTTATTAGGATTATATACGCTTAAAGATCCAAATAATCATATTTGGGGTATTTTATGTTTTGGAATTTAACCATTTTTAATATATGCTATGGTTTTTTTGATTGAGAAAGGGTTATTACTTAGGAGTAAAGTTTAATACCTTGATTATGGGAGTGTTTCCCATGATTGATTGATTATGGATGTTTTTTCGAATTTTCTTATTATGATTTTTTTGTTTTCCATGCCTCATGTTGTTAGGATGGAGTTACTATTTATATGAGATACATGTGTTTCACATTGTGAATGTACGACCAAGGGGAATTAATTGTGAGAGATTCCCAAGGTAGGATCATTTATTTATAATTGTTGATATGTTGACCTAGAGGTATTGACTATGAGAGATTCCAGGTGGTCATAGACCAGAGGGGTTAGACCGAGAGAGAAAACCAAAGGGTCATTGTTAAGTGAATGTTACACCATAGGGAATTATATATGAGATCTACCACGGGTATTTATATTTTAGTATTTCTATGTAGATTAAGGGAGTGTTGACCACGAGAGCTACCCAGGAGGTCGTTTATAAATGATTAGTACTATGAGGGATGAAATGGGTTAGACTATGTGTGCTTTACCATAGGTTCATTGTTTATTGATCTGATGATATGATAATCTAGAGGGGTTATAATGTGAGAACATTCCCAGATTGTTGCTTATGAATGATTGATTGATTGTGATGAGTCTTACAAGCCAAATCACAAGCTTGGACTCAGTCTTACTTGATTATTTGTTATATGGTCTTTTGATACATCTGTTTTTCTATTAAACAGGGGATATATAGCTTAGGCTAAATCCTGATATTTCATTATTCAACGGATAGAATAATTAGTGAATGTAAATGAATGTAATTTATAACTGTATGATTGTTTACTTTTGAGTACTTCCTAGTTTATTGCTTCATTTTTTGTTATTACCTAATATATATATTCACCGATTGTTAGGCACAAATCATTTTTTTTATTTCATACTGGGATTCGTCTCACACCCTGTTTTGGCCATGATTTTGGACCCAAAAAGATTATATTGTTGTAGGTATAGATAAGGGCAAGGACCCTTCTTCATCTGGTTCTTGATTATTGTTGGAGCTAGAGAGCATGCCACCAAGGTAAGGCATGCGATACTGTTGGAGTTTACTGATTTTATATACATTGGTTTTAGTATTGTATTTCTAACATTGTGACTTGTTTAGTTTCTTTCCTATGCACATGTGACATGAATTGTTTATATATATATGCTCGAGTTGCTTATTTTCGATCATAATTATAATGTTTACTTCTATTTTATGGTATTAATTCTTATGCTACTATTTACTATTTGTTATTCCACTCTATATACATTGCAAATGAGGTCATAGTTTCCCCATTATTAGAACATGTCCCTCACTGCTTGTCGGTAGCCTTTGGCGTTTGGAGAAATGAGCTTGAGGTTATGTGAGCAACCGGGTACAGGGCGCCTATGGGTGGAACCCGGGACCGGGATGTTAAAATTATGTTTATATTTCAATGATTAATTTAAATTTGACATATATTATTTATAAAATTTCCAAAAAAGTCTATTTAAAATAGTTTCCCCATTAAAATGTGTTAAAAGTTCCTTAAAAATTTATTATTTTATTCATAAAATTTGTTTTGTTCTTACCTTATGTCTATAGAATCTATTAGAAGAATATGATTTTTTTGAATATATAATTTATATATTACATTAATATCACTCACTAATGGTAATTAATTTAATTTATTAGGATAAAATAGTTTTGTGATCATAAAAATAGTTTTCTATAAAAATATTCCCATTAAATTGAATTGGTTCTTATATTAATTTCTAATTAATTTGTAATAAAGGAATTTATTTTATATTGGTGTACACCATATATTTCCATAATTTAGTTAATATTATTTATAATACATAGTTTATATATTATTATATAAAATAATAATATTTTAATAAAATATTATTGTTCGGTAAAACCTGGTCTTGTGTGTAACGCAATCCATCGAAGAAAATCGTTGTTGCATATGTCACCCACTAACTTAGAATCATGTTCATTGAAATATATGAATATATTGAATTTATATATAATAGTAAACATGTTATAAATTATTGAGATATTATATTTTCCTTTACATGCTTGGTGATGCGTGTAATATATGCTTTCAAATACGACGTTCCTACTTTGGATTTTTGGGGCATTACAGTTTCTCTAAAAAATATGGGATGAACATGAAAATTTCAATTTAAAATTAATACTATAATAATTCTTAAATTGAACACCTTCAAAGTCTCTAAATAAATTAGAGTCATAAAATTTATAACAACTTTCTTAAAATATTTGTTTAAAATATCTTTAATACATCCTGAAATCTTATCTAGAATCACAATATTTCCTTTATGATTATTGTGGTGTTGAAATCCATATTAGTATAATCATAATTTATGAATTTAATATAAAATTATAAATATAATCAACAATATTTTCTTTTCTTATTCATAATAACTACTCCATTCAACAAGGATCTTTCCGGTATTCATTTTCATTGATATTTCCTCTATCTAGAGATTTTAGAGTCACTATATATGGAACAATCAAGGATTCTCTATCTGGAATTAACAATATTTATCTATTTTATGAACTTAAAAAGCTTTTTCCAAAGAATTTATATCTCTAAATTACTCAAAAGATTAACTTGGATCTGCTTCACACCATTAATTATTTGGAAAACTCATCTTTTAATCCTCTATTGGATATACCATTTTCCTTATTCTACTTCAAATTCTCTATGAAGAAATTTCACAAGATTTTAATGATCCAAGAAAAAAATTTCAAGTAAATGTTTTCCAGAAACCTCTGTCTATAGACCTCTTTTCAGAAAACACATATTCCAACAATTCCCTCATTTGAAAAAATTAAACTAGAATCATTGATACCTTAAAATAATTAATATGTTTGATATTTTTAACAACAAAAAAGAATTACCTAATTTTATTTGTTTGGAAAACTCATTCTAATTTCCATGTGAACATGTTCAGACAAACTATTTATCCCACCTTCTAACTGACCCCCTTTTTCTGATAATGGAATTTATATATATCTAGAATAATCCATTTGTAATCATAAAGAAGAAGTCTCATCTTTACATAGGAATTTATGAATGTCAAACAAAATACAACACTTTAAGAAATCCAAATTTATGTTAACCAACTTATTTCTCATTCTGATAATAACTCAAGGCCTCTTGATCTAAAAATATACCCCACTATCTATTTTTTTCTAACCAAGGAACATAAATCACTAATGATCTCAAACTCATCCTTTGGATCAACATACAATGATTTTAATCCTACACGAGAAAACATAGTATAGGAAATAAGAATCATTCAAAATAAATTCAATGTTTTCCATAAACAAATTATTAATGATCATTTATAACTTTCTAATAAACTAAAAAATTCATCATCACAAAACAAATTATAATTCAAAATATTAATAAAACTTCCCTTCATTTTCTTTAACAAAATGTTAAAACAGTTCACACATGATGATAGTACAATATTCCACTTTTAATAAAAAATCCCCCTAAATATATGCTCTTCTTAAAATAGGTAAAACTCATATAAATGGATTCAATGGTGTAAATTTTCTCCACTTTTGAAAATAATATCCAAATATAAGAAGAGAGTGGGGATAGAGATCATATACATCAGCCTTGAATAGATCGAGGTTCAATGCCCATAATCAAACTCAAATTCATAAATATTTTCATTAATAATGCTTTATCTAAAATATCATGTCATGAACTATCCCCTGGGGCCCATTTCATGACTACCCTAATCCCACCTCCAGAAGGCAACGTGCTGGAGACTAGCGCTGAAGGCATCGACCTGCATGTGGGAGGCATTTTCTTGAGTACCTGTATACACACACATGCCCAACTAAGTCCTAAAAAATGAACAAGGAAGAATTATCACTAAAATAAAGATGAGTACGAATACAAATAATATAAGTGGGCTAGAATACAAACCCAAAAAAAGAACTAAAAATAGAAAAGTACAAAAAGGAAACTCTGATGGCCATCCACAGAAAATCCCACCTGATCATGAGAGTAGTGTATCTACTAGAAGCTAAAGTAGAATGTCTTGTCCACCCGATCCGACTGGGCCCCACCTGATCCTAGGCCACCTAGTCCACCGTCGTAGCGTCCGTCGGCCCCATCTCCCAGGGAAACTCTGGGCCCCAGTCCACTAGAGTCTTTGTCGAAACATCGAACATCTACACCAAACACAACATGAGAAAGAAAACCCTGTGCAGGGGTGAGTAAAAAAGTACTCAGTAGGGACCCCAAAACAAAAAGTAAATACCACACATTAATCCTCAAAGTAAAGCACGAAACACAAGATAGCTCACACTTGGTATTTATTTAGTGTTGTGATAGAAGAATCACCAGTCACCTCATCGATCACCTAATCTACTAGAGAACTCCTCCTCTATAGAGTACACTGGGCTTGCCAAGTTACATAGAAGCACTTCCCACTAACATTTGACTACTTAGGTACACCTCCCTACTACGCACGGTGGGCCAACAAAGTCACACAGAAGTGCATGACACTAATCTAGGACAAATGAGGTACTTCTCCTTGTCGCATACCATAGGCCTACAAAGTCACAAATAAGTTCATCCCACTGTGGGCCTACAAAGCCACACAAAAGTTTTTCCCACTAGGCCATAGTCGAGTCTTACAGAGTCAAAAGTCAGCAGCCCTCAGGTCTCAACCAACTGAAAGGTTCCGTATGTACCACACTTTAGAGAAACACTCCTTAAGCCATTATTTCCATCTCAAATTCCATGAAATCATCCCTGGGAAATTCCAAAAGATCCGACTCATCGAGAGGGTACTAACTCCACAAAAAACTTGTCAATCGGACGTATAAATTTCAAGATAAAAGTATTTTAATAAATAGGGGTCGATTGCATCTGGGCCTAGTCTCACCCAATCATACCGATTGGACCAACCAAACACAGGGGTCCCACATGCCTCAGTTTAAATTTTACCAAGTCAACTTGACCCATTTTGGGTCTTGGTCGGTTTGGTCTGGTCTGGCTAGTAGGCTAGAGCTAATTGGTCTCACTGGACCCGACCCGGTTTGGCTGAGGGTCCAGCCCACCGGGTCGCCCAGTGACTCGGCTTAGTCTAGTCCATCCCACCGGTGTGGTTCCCACCCGATATATGGGGGCGGGGGGGGGGGGGGGGGGGGGGCGGGGTGAGGTCTTCCAGCCTAAGGCCCGGTCCTCCACAGGGCGGACCGGCAATGCGCCATCCAGCAAGGACGTGGTAGTCGCGCTGCATCCGGCCTCCACTGGCCCTGTGGACGCAGGGCCTCCTCCACCCACGATCGGGCGACCATGGCTCCTCACCACCCAGGTGGCCCGTATATGGGACTCCCCTTCACGTGGCACCTTCCTATCACTGCATCACCCTGCGGGGGTTGTGTCCAGCCGACCGCGGTCTCCTGCCGCTATGATGCACCGACGGGCATGCTACCACCCTCCAATGGAGTCAGCGAGGGCCAAAAACCTCACCCGTTGTGGCGCTGATTGGCGCCGCCCCTTCCATGTGACTATAATGGGCTAGGCGCTACCTCTAGTCACTGACGCCACCTTCTGCAGGCCACTAGAATTTCTCTGGTGGTTCGTTTTCTGATCTGTCTATGCCTACGGGCTTCTCGGGTCACCGCCACCATTGCCCTGACCCCAAAATCAATTTGCTGCCATTTTGAGGATGCATCCACAATGAACACACAATTTAGATGTGATTGGGCCTTCTCAGTGTCACCCAACACCCTCCACATTAGAGTTTTATAATTAAGTGAGTTTTGGGGAGTTTGTTTTATCAAGTCTAGTGAATTTTGAATCCCAGATAGAGAATCCCTAAAAGAAAAGTCACCCTCCTGCACAAATTCGAAAATCACAGATCAACCTGGTCATGGGTTGATCCATGTTCATCATTTCTAGAAAATAATGGGGAAGAATATCAAAATAAAATAACCCTAACCTCTTTGACATTCTATTCCTCAGCACTCGTCCTTGAGGGTTCAAGACATGGACATCACTCGTCACTTCTGGCTCCATTCTTCGAGGTATGTTGATGTTGGTGATGATCCACCGATGCATCTTTTTTTGTTGGAGAGGAATAACATTTGAAATTAGTCAGAGAATCTCTAAGGATTAATCACCATTCCACCAACACATCAAACAAAAATATAGGAAAAAACGTTGCATCATTTCAATTATGTTGTTTTATTTATGAAACAACATCGTTGTTATGGTTCTTTTATTTCATCGTTACGATGTGTGATATAGGAAATTAATGAGTTCCATTAATGAACCTCATCATTTCCTCATAAATGCATCACAATATCATCATCCTCCACTCAACAGTGAGAAAATAAAAGAAATAATTCTTTTAAATTATTTCATTATTTTTCTCGAAAAGTATGAAAAATAACTTTTCTACTCAGCCCTTTCCGGCCAAAATTAAGTAATTTATAAGAGAATCCCAACTTTCTAAGTTCAATGGTGCCCTCATATTTTTGATCTGAGCACTAGTTCAAAATTTGGAAAAACCTACAAGCACATATACTGAATGTACCTTAAAAAAGTTCAAAATTCCATTCCGAGCTCATTGGGCCTCAGAATAATGTCCCATCAAAGAGTTTAGTCTCAGAATAATTTCATATAATTTAAAAAGAATTTACATGGAATTTATGTTACATTACATTATCCCCACTATAGGAATTTACATCTCTAAAATACAAAAAAAAACTAAACAAATAGATGGGGGTCCGGAGGATGAATCTGAGCCTCCCGCTCCAATGTGCTCTCTTGGAGATTACTGTGCTACCACAAAACTAGTACTAGAGGAACAGAACACCCACGTAGGGCCCACTCATGTTGATTCTCTATCTCCACTAGGAACTCTGTAGACATATCCCCATCGTCTATGTCCAACTCACCCTAGTAGATGATGTATGATGGATCATGCACGTATCTCCTCAGCTTTGACAGATAGAAAAATTCATTCACCCAGGGCATCTATCGGGGAAGAGATAGCCAGTAAGCCACCTCACCAACTCTTCTCAGGATCTGAAAAGTTTCAATGAACCTTGGAGAAAGCTTTCCACCCCGGCCAAATCTCTACAATCCTCATCGGGGTGAGACCCAAAGGAAAACATGATCGTCCTCCTCAAACTCCAATGGTCACCATATCCAATGGGAATAAGACTTCTGCATGCTCAGTGTAGTCCTAATCTACTCATGGATGATCTTCACCTTCATTATGGAAGTCTATACCAAATCCAAACCCATGAGTGCCAACTCCCCTGGGTCTGTCAAGCATAAGGGTGATTTGCAAGGCCTCCCAGACAAGGTCTCAAACGGTTCCATGCCAATGGTGGGGTGATAGTTGTTGTTGTATGAAAAATACACCAGTGGTAGGTGGTCCTCTAAACTACAACCAAAATACCAAATGAAAGCACGGAGCATGTCCTCCAGGGTCTGTATGGCCTACTTTGTCTGACCATCAATCTGGGGATAAGAGCCTGTTCTCAAGAGAAGCTGCATCCCGAGTGCCTCCCACAAAACCTTCCACAACCGAGATGTAAAGGGTACATTGCAGTCTAAGACGATCATCGAAGGCACCCCATTAAGTCGCACTATATCCTAGATGTAGTGGCATGTCATGCCCTCTACCAGTACCTGCTCCCAGATGGGTATGAAGTGAGTCAACTTGGTGAGTCAATCAATGATCACCCAGATAGAGTCATTGACTTTGGATGTAAATGGTAATCCCGTCACAAAGTCTATATAGATACCATCCCATTTTCACTCTGTTACCTTGAGTGGATGGACCAATATTACTAGAACCTGATACTCAGCCTTCACCTGCCGACAAGTGAGGCATCGTGAAACGAAATCGGCCACTGACTTCTTCATCCTCAGACACCATTACTGACGTCATATGTCTTGGTACATCTTTGGCACTCTAGGATGTACTGCTAAGGGGGATGTATGGAACTCCCTCCACACATCCTCCCACAAGGTCACTAGAACTATGGTGCACCCTCTAAAAAGGATGTCGTGCTCCCAACCTATCGAAAATCCCTCAAGAGTCCATATTGGGGATAACTGAGCATGTCAGGACTCACATTTAACATCCACCAGTTGTGCCTCCCTAAATCACTGTAAGAGTTGGGGGGGGGGGTAATAATAATCTACTAAAGGTAAGAAACTTCACCATCATCCATGAAGGATATATGTATTGTGGCCAACTGCTCTGTCACATTACTCAGCAGTTGCAAACCAGTCCTACTAATCAGTACATTTTCTACTACCTTCCCTTTTCTAGGAGTATAGACTATCTCAAAGTCATAGTCCTAGAGAACTCTAACCATCACCACTATCTTATGTCCAGGTACTTCTGGGAGAATATATACATAAGAGTTTTGTGGTCAGAGTAAATCATAAACCATTCACCCATCAAGTAGTTCTGCCACATCTTCAAGGAAAAGACCACTATTTATAAATCCAGGTCGTGAGTCGTGTAGCTTTTCTCAAGCAGTCTCAACTGTCATGGGCCATATGCGATCACTACTTTCTCCTACATCAGGAGAAAACCTAGTCTGGTGCCTGATGCATAACAATAAACTACATACCCAACACCCTCCTCTAGTAGTCTCAAATGGGGGCACTAGTTAGTATCCAACGCAGCTCTTGAAAATTATTCTAAAATTTCTCTGCCCACAAGAAGGGCCATTCCTTACCCTTAAAAGATGATAAAGGTGATGATATTCGGGAAAAAGTAGGGCACAAACCTCCATTAGTAACCAGCCAACCCCAAGAGACTCTATACCTCAGTTACACTTCTGAGTGGCTCCCATGAAAGCAATACCTTTATCTTTTCCAAATCTACTTCAACTCCAGCCTCCAAGATGATGTGTCCCAGAAAGTGGACCTCCCGTATCCAAAACTAAAACTTCGAGAACTTACCATAGATCTTATGCTCTCAGAGTGTATCTTGGACCACTTTCAGGTGTGTAGTGTGCTCCTCCTATGATGATGAGTACACCAAGATTTCATCAATGAAGACCAAAAAAATCTTTTCAAGGTAAGGCTGTAAGATCCTGTTCATGAGTCCCATGATCACTACTGGGAATTTGATCATGCCGAAAGGAATCACGAAGAAATCATAGTGGCCTTATCAACACCTAAATGCTGATTTAGTACATCCTCATCCTATATCCGAAGCTGGGGATAGCTAGATCTGAGGTCTATCTTTGAGAACCACTTCACCCCCTTCTGCTGGTGAAAGAGATCATCGATTCTCAGCATTGGAGACTTGTTCTTTATGGTAACCTGGTTCAGGTGCCAAAATTACTCACACAACCTCAAACTCCTATCTTCCATCACGGTAAAAAGAACTGTGGATGACCATAGTGAAACGCAGGGCCTTAAAAACCCCTTCTCCCGAAGTCCTCCAGCTGTACTCTTAGCTCACGAAGATTTGTGGGAGCCATCTGATATGAGAGTGTGGATATCGGTGCCATCCTAAGGTACATGTTGATGCAAAAGTCTAACTCCCTTCAAATAGGTAGTCATATAACATCCTCAGGAAAAACATCCTCATAATCATCCATCACTATTGGAAAACTTAGACTCCTCTCATCCACCACTCCAAGGCTGAGGCTAGCCAACTTGTGAGTAATCAACTGCACCCGCCTCCGAGGAAGTCCGTACAATATTGTAAGGGTTTCCTTCTCACCAGTGTAGGAAAACCTAGTCCCATCTTTGCAGACACACCACACTATATGAATAAAATAGTTGATCTAAGCATAGAGTGCGGATAACCAGTCCATACCCAAGATAGTGTTGTAAGGCCTCGACACCGCTACTAGGAGATCCCAGCCAATTCTCTCACCTCCTAGAGTATGGTCACACTACTGACACAAGTGCATAATTGTTTAATCCCCTCCAGTAGTAGTCTCTAGACATAAGGATCGAGCCAATGACTCCACTAGAATCTATGAGCTCCGAATGAGATCTACAGAAAAGGAGTGACTATAAATTGTGTCTATAATAATGACATCTAGGGTAGAAAAGACACAGATCATACCTTAGATCATCTCTGGAGCGTCATGGTCATAAGCCTCTATTGCCTGAAGCTGTGCTTACCCCATTCCTCTTGCTCTCTGAGGTCGGGGTGGACCACATGGGGGTGGTGGAAGTAACACCTCAAATCTCATCCCACTGCCTCCTGCTCAGCCTACTCCTCCACCATATCCACCGCCCTGCGGACCTCCTCACTGGAACCACTACCGCTACCTCAGTGGCCCATCGATCATCTGCTATCCATCTGTACGATGGGTCATGTAGTCATGTGTAATGTGTTCCTAACCTCTGCACACAAAGCAAATCCTACCTCTTGGCTAACTTCCTTTGGTCTGGGATTTCTACACTGCCGGCTCTGAGTCCTGGGGTTGGCCCTTGAAAGACCTAGCCTGCTTGGGCCCTCATGTCAACTGTCTTCTACCTGCTGAAGACTCCGACGCCTGGGGTCTATTGGTAGCTCTGGATGGCGGAACATACTCCAAAAATAATCTCTCCACACGAAGGGATCGCTCCAGCACCCCAAATTTGGTAGGGATGCTAGGAGACACCATCGATGCTTTGATCTCCCGCCTATGTCCCTACTCAATTAATTGAGCCTTGAAAAAAGGGTCTCACACCATGTCTACGCAGTAGTGAAAAATCTATGTGAACCTTGATGAGTACTCAACCACCATCATGCTTCCCTACTAAAGGTGAATCAGCTCCTGAATGCACATAGAGTGAAAGGTCGTGGGGAAAAACTCCTCCTAGGAAAGTCACTTTATGTATTCCTAGGTAAGGGTTGCCTTATCGTGCATCTGGGTGGTGAAGCTCGACCGTCTCCTTGACGAGATATGTAGAAGGCTTGATTCTAAGATTTCCATATGGTCAAGCGGTGTCCTCACTAAGTTGAATTCCCACATCACATCTTCCAACCAGTAATCAATGACTTGAGGATCTGTCTATCCTCTAGACCTGAGAGGTATCTACCTCTGAAACTCATGTAGGGAACTTAGTTTACATACATCCTATAACAGAACCACTAGTAGTATATTTTGGCCACCAGGTTGTGGTTTCACTGTGAACCACCTGGTGTGGCCATCTTTAGAACTGGTCCCTGAATGGACACCTCGTTGCTAGGCGGGCTGTCCACATGACCTCATATCAGGATCCTGGTTGGTCGTCTACGTGGAGGCATCCTAAGATAGATCAATATGTATCACGGTAAGACATTTATACCTAGTGAGATGAATTTTATTCAAAAGAACATAAGGAGAGACTTATTAAACCATTTTTTTCATGTGTAGAGCTGAAAAGAAGATTTTAAGGTTCTGGTTTATGGATACGTCAGCCACCCAACCAACACTGGACTCCCCGAATCTGAAAGTCAGACTTGAAACACTTAACACTATTTTCCCAGAACAAAAGAATATACTCTCAGTATTTGGGGTAGGACTGAAAATCCTCTGATACCAATTTTTCAAGACTTGTCCCCCAAGGCATGTGTTGTGACTATCCCAATCACGCCTCCCAAAGGCTAGAGGATGGAAACTAGCGCCGAATGCGTCAACCTAAAAGTGGGTGGCATTTACCAGCGTACCTGTATGTACACACATTCCATTCCAAGTCACATACACTAACCAAGGAACAAGTATCAATAAAACTAAGCTGATTATATGTACAACTGATATATGTGGGGAAGAATAGAAACCCAACAAAAGAACTAAAATCAATAAAGTAAAAAAAATAAATACTGATCGCCATCTGTGGAAAACCCCACCGGATGTGAGAGTAGTGTAGCTGCTGGATGCCGAAGTAGAATGTCCTATCCACCAAATCCTAATGGGCCCCAAATTGTTCTGGGCAACCAAGTCCACCATTGTAGCATTCGTCGGTCCTATCTCCCTATGCACCTATGGGACATGGTCTACCCAAGTATTTGTTGAAACATCGATCATCTGCAACATACACACCACGTGTGGGTGAAGCCCATGTAGGGGTGAGTTACAAAGTACTCAGTACAAAACCAAAAAATAAAAAGGAAATACCACACAACAATCCTCAAAGTAAACCTTGAAACATAAGACAACCCATACCATGTATCTCTTTACGGTAGTGATAGAAGAGTCATCAGTCACATCATTGAACATCGTAACTGCTGGAGAAATCCTCCACTATCGAGTATAGTGGGCCATCCAAGTCACACATAAATGCTTCCCACTAATCTTGGACTACTTAGGTACACCTCTTCACCATGTATCGTGGGACTGCAAAGTCACAATAAAGTGCTTCCCACTAATCTTGTTCAACTGAGTTACTCCTCCTCGTCACGTACCATGGGCTTGCAAAGCCACACAGAAGTGCTTCCCTCTATGGGCCTGAAAATAAACATATAATTGCTTCCCACTGGTCCATATTCGAGTATGTTCCTTAGACCACCTGAGTTTCTCTGGTGGTCCATTTTCCGATCCATCTACGTCTGCAGGCTTCTCGGCTCGCTGCCACCACTTCCTTGGCCAAAAAATCAAATTTCATCTAGTTTGAGGATACAAACATAATAAATACACATGGAGGAGTTGCTCAGGCATTGTTCATAAGAGCCCGCACCCTCCTCTTTAGAGGTTTATAATCAAGGGAGGTCTGTTGAGTTTTTGTTCAGTCAATACAAGTGATGTTTGAATCCTGGATAGAGGATCCCCAAAAGAAAAGTCACCCTCCCGCACAAACGCATGAATCATAGATCAACCTATTCATGGGTTGATCTGCATTCATCGTTTTGGGAAAAGAACGGGGAAGAACATAAAAATAAAACGACCCTTACCTCTTTGATGTTCGATGTCGTTGTGCTCATCCTTGAGGGTTCAAGACATCGATGTCACTTGTTACTTCTGGATCAGTTCTTTGAGGTGTGTTAAATATGGTGATGATCCACTAGTGTGTCATTCTTCATTGGAGGGGAAGACCATTGGAGATTCTTTAGAGAATTTCCAATTCTTAATCCTTGTTCCACCAATGTGTCAAACAAAATAAAAAGGAAACCTGATGTAGTGTTTCAGTTACGCTGCAACGTTGTGTCGTTACACTATGTGATATGGGCCATTAATGAGTTCCATTAATGCGCCTCATCTCTACCCCGTAGTGTCTCCATCCACAAATCAATGGTGAGAAAATAAATAAAATAATTCTTTTAAATTTGTTTATTATTTTTCTTGAAAAGTCAGAAAAATAACTTTTCTTCTCGGCCCTTATCGGCCGAAGTTAAGCTATTTCTAGGTGAATTCCTGCATTTCAATTTCAAAGACGGCATAATATTTTTTATCTGAGCACCATTTCATAAGTTAGAAAAAACTACTTGAATGTTTACTGAACGTACCATAAAAAAAGTTCAAAATTCTGTTCTGAGATCACCGGACCGTGGAATCGTGTTTTGTCAAAGCGTGTGGTCTCAGAATAATTCCATATAATTAAAAAAATTACATGAAATGTCTGAGACATTATATATCATCCACCTTATCCTTTTTAGGTACAAGATATAACCTTATATAATTTATTTACACAAAATTTTTGAAAAATATATATTAAATATCAATGTGATTAGATCATGACTATTGCACTAGATTTTTGGTGATATTGATAACACTTTTATTAACAAAACATTAGATTAGGGGTGGATTACCGTAAACTAAAAAAATATTATGTTCATTTATTTATCCACTTTAATTTAACTATATCTTGAGTGGTAGCTATATACTTAGCTTTTTTAGTGTTTAGAGTCACTAAACTTTGATTATTTATATTCTAATTAACACATCTTTCTCACAGAAATAAAACTCTACCAGACATGGATATTCTGTCATTGACTCAACATCTAAGTTATTATTTTTATAAACAAATAGATTCAAATTTACCTTTTCTTAATAATTTATCCCACTATTTTTAGTTCCCTTAATGTATTTGGTATTTTTTGTTCAGCTAAAAAATGCGTCATTTTTTTTGAACTTTTAAATCTAGCACACACGGTAACAACATAAACCATGTTTTTTCCAAATATTGTTAAAAAAAACATGCTTAAAATAAATTTTTTAAATTATTTAGGATTAATATTACTTTATTATTCATCCTTAAATAGATTTTTCCCACTAATTTAGGTGTTGAAACACGTTTTGAATTATCCATGCCATATATTTTAAGTAATTCCTTCATATATTTTTCTTGTTATAATCAAATTTAATCCTCATGTTGATAAATTTTCAAGCTAAGAAAGCACCTTAGTTATACTAATATTGAAAATTAATACAATATCATCATTTATTAGGAAATATCCTTCACAATATTCTTCATTATTCTCTATATATATGATATCATAAACATAAACAATCACAATGATAGAAACCTCTTTATTTTATTTTCTATAGAGGTTATTGTCCATTATTCCCCTATTGAAGTTATGATTATTTAAAAATGAATCTATATTGTAATACCAAGATATTGGGGTTTAATATATCCTATATAAATAATGTTTCAATTTATAAACATATTTTTTATCTTAACCAAGAAAAAATCCATATAGCTGCTGAATATAAATTTTTTCTTCCAGATCTCCATTGAGAAAAATAAACTTGAAATGCATTTTAATATCTTATATCTCCTTTTTGAAATAATAAAAGGAAATATTATAATGGTTTAATGTTTTTATACTTGAAAAAATGTCTCACTAAAATCACTGATATCATCTTGTGAGCAGCCTTTAAAAACTAGTCTTTCTTTTTTTCTTCTCACTTCACCTCTTTCATTCAACGTTTTCAAGAAAACCCACCTTGCTCCAATTACATTTTTATCTTTTAGTTTGGGTAATATATACCATGTATCATTATTTTTAAATAAAATATAATTTTTCATTCATGTAATTGATCGACTCTTGATTCTCTATAGATTAAACATCCTCTCTTGGATAAACCTTTAAAAATAAAGAGGTATGTGAAAGTATTCTCAATTTTTTTATGGTTTTAATATTTTTTCTCTTGATCCCCAATGGAATTTTGGACCTCCACTTGATTCCTCGTCATTAGATCAGATAAAAAAAATCTACATCATTACTTGAAATGGGCGAATCAATCACTCCATCATGTTTAGTTTTCATATCATCAGTTATGTTAGAAACTTTGTCATGTTGTTTACCTGAAACACCTTCATCTCTGCTTCCTCTTAAATGTGAAGATGACGGTGATACCTCCTATGAGAATTTTCTATCACTTTCACATATAATGAGTAAAAAATCCTTCTAGTTTTCTTGTTATAATAGTTGTATCCTCTATCACTAGGAGGTTATGTAAGGAATATATCATTACCAGCTTTTAGATCAAACTGCCCATGATTCTCACCTTTGATCTTGAAAATACAGGTGCTTCTAAACACCCTTAAGTATTTCAAGCATGATATATCTTTGTAATAACTATATTATGGAGACATATCATAGATGTTCCCATAGAAACAATGACTCAAAATGTGATTTTATTCTCCAACATCTTTTCTCCAAGAAAATAAAAAAGTATCAGGTTTAATCAGCATGGTTCTATAAATCTCAACTAAAATTATATTACTACATTCACCAAAGCCATTTTTGTGTGTGTATGGATCACTATGTTCATGAATAATTACATGCTCTTAAACATAAGCTTTAGACTTCAAGTTTTTTGTATCTAGAACCATTATCATTTTGAATCTTCTTTACATATTATCCATATTACTTTTAAACAATTTTCCTAAAACTCCTAAACATTTTTAGGGCCTTCGATTTGTGTTTTAAAAACATAATACATTTACTATGAGTGAAATAATTAATTACTAAAATAAAATATTTATCTCCATTTTTACATTACTTTATTATTTACCCATATATATCAGAATAAATAAGCTCTAAGGGATGAGTTATATGTATCTCAACCCTCTTATATACTAAATTTGAAATCTTCCCTTTCCAAAAGATAAAAAATAACAATCTCTTATTCCTCTAATGTAAGGAAAAATATAATTACTTAATATTTTTTTTATCATTTTAATATTCATATAGCACATATGTCCAACCCTTTTATGACATAATTAATTCCATTATATCTTGCTCATATATCACAAACCCTATATATCTATAACATGAAACAAATTTCCATTGGTTTTTTTGTTGTCATTATAAAACTTTCTCATATTATATTCAATTAAGGATAAATCCATCTCCTCTAAAAACAATTTTATTTCATTTATCAACAATTCATAAATTAGTAAACAAGTTGTGTTGTAGTACATCAATAAATAAGGAACATTTGGATTTTATTTTTTATTTTATGATAAGATAAAATGAAATGCCTTGATTCTAAATGACTCAATATATTAGAATTTCACCATCACTTAATTATTTTCTTTCATATTTTTTAATAATTTCAAATCACCATTCATATATTAATAATGAAAAGTATTCATTATCCAAGGTTTTTATCCTTTTATATCCTCGAGAGTAGTTTCAACAACTAAAGTATTCTCATTTCCTTTTTACTCCTCACATGAGGCTTTAGATATTTATGTTGGTAGATGAGTGGTTAAAAAACCATAATAATATATGAAACTCAGGATTGAATCCTGGTGTAGATATATTTATATGTTATTATAGCTGTATTATAGCAGGTACTATAGTGGTACTATATCAACTAAAACATTTCATCCGATTTGGGCCTATAAGCCACTGGGCCTTCAGGCCATCAGGCCTTTGGGATACCTCTGTACATTAGGACATGGTATTACATGACATATGGCCTTTGGGTAATTAAACATTTAAGGTCAGACTACATTAGAGTAACCCCCAGAAGAGTCATCAGAGAAAGTAGTAGCCTATAAAGTAGAGATAAATAGATTGAGGATGATGTGAGTGTATGATAAATTCCATCCGTACCAGGCACTGAGAAACTCTAAATGGTGATATTAAAAATTATTATCCATTCTAGGTAGGGATATAAGCTCTATAAATAAAGAAAATTATAGGGTGGGGTAGTTACAATGTAGTCAATTATTTGGGCCTCCAGGTTATGTACAAGTCCTTGGGTCTCTTGGTTTATGGATCTTTAAGGGTTCCATCTCAACCCAATTAAAAAGAGTATCCAAAAAGTAATAAAAATATATGATTTTCTGGTCATTTAAACATGAGTTTTTATAGATTTTTCATATAAATATTTTTATCTTGTAATTATTACAAGAAATACTTTAGAAATATCTCTGGTCTGATCACATATTTCACAAATAGTTTCAAGTGGGTGAAATATATTTTCATTTTTTACACAATATTTATTAGGTTTTCTTATTTTAGTGTGTCAAATTCCCCTCAATCCTTTCCTCTAATACCTTCTAGAATAATTTAATTGTCTATAATTAAACCAACACATTTTTTATTTGACCAAAGCCTCCACGGTACCAAAAATATCCATAGAAATCGTATTTTTCATCATAACTTGTATGTTTTCTAGAACCGTGTATCTACATTCCAATATATTTATGACTATAAAAATTGGATCCTTATTGTGAAGAAATATTTTTTTAAAATCATAACATATTATTCTTCAAATTATACTTCTTATCAGCCTTAAATAAGTATACATTTGTTTTGGGTTTTTCATCAAAGTTTGATTGCTAAAATATTCTAGAATTTTGAAATTCACTTATTTTATCTACATATTTGGTCCTCTTGAGTTGATTCTTCTTCTAAATTTTTTTAACCTTATTATATACCTATCGGGACGATATTTTTCAACTCTTATAAGATTTACAAACCTTAGATATTTCACTAAATTTAAGATTTATGTTTTTAAAGTATAATATTCCGTATTCAACTTCAACTAGTTTCTATTATACATTGTCAAAATATTTCTCCTTCACCCTTATATTTTCTTCAAAATTTATGTTAAGGTTTTTCTCCTCTTCATGTAATTTATTGATATCATCAATCTCTTTTAAAAACATGTATTTTCCTAAATTTTTTACTCTTTATTCTAAACAGGTTGACCATATTTGTGTAACTTCTTATTTTATTTCCCAATTTTTATATTATTTTAAAGAAATTATTTTAATTACCTTTTATGTATAAAATTCATCTGAATTTTCTCTTGTTATTCTTATTTATAGTATCTTATTTTAACACTGGTAAAAATCTCATCATCTCCCTTGTTAATAAAAAACTTCTCTGCACCAACATCACTGTATTTCTAACTTCCACTTCACTATCATCATCATTCTCAAATTTAGAGAAAACATTTATATTTTTATATTTAGAGAACTTATTATCCTTTTCTTTTATATAAGAATTTGTTTTTCTGTCTTATTATTTTGAGGCATTCTTGATTTTTCATCTTCTTCATCATTATATTTATCTTCCTTTAGTAATGGAAAAATTTCTACAAAATGTCCAATAGATCCCCAATTAATGAAATTTAATGATAAATTTCCTTTATTATTCGTTGTGCCACTTTTAAACTTTGTAGAAAATAAATAAATGAATTGATAAAACATTTTTATCACATTATATTCAATGTTAGATTCATTGAATTATTTATCAAAAAGTTTCATAGTCTTTTCTTTCTTAGAATCTTTTTTAAATATTTCTCAATCAGGCTTTTCCTCGTTCCTGATAGTTTTTAATATTATCATTTCACATGTGATGATAATACTAAGAAAATAATATAGAGAGAGTTTTAGGATCTATATTTTAAAATTTTAATAACTTTCCGTTAAATTTATCAATAATAATTCATAGAACATTTTTCACAATAATAGAATATTTGAATTTCTCACCAAAACATATTATGGTGCTTAAAATGTCATTTAACCTCATAAATAACTCACCAAAATATTAATCATATGAAATTTTAATATCCTTTTAATTAAATTTCTAGATCAATAACTTTTTTTTCTTATGTTTCATATTTCCTTTATAAATATTTTTCATCTTTTCCCAGATTCCTTTAGCTATTCCAATTCCATTAACCATTAAAAACTTACTTTTTGAGAGAGAGAAAGAGAGGAAAGTATAACATTTCTATCTCACCCATCATTCTCTACATTCATTTTCTATACATTTATTAAGAGATAATCCTCATAAAGAGGAGTAATACCATATATATAACTTTCAGAGATTCAGAACCCATGGATAAAATATTGAGTAACATTCTATCTTTCAAGATATGATAGTTATTACCATTGAAGATATGCATCCCCTTATAAATAAAAATGTTTTTAGCATCCATGGTGGTCTTCTACTTCTTCAGAAAACCAATTATTAATGATGAAACCTCCATTTTATATTCATAAAGGAGTAGTCAGGATCTGTGTGACCATTGGTTGGAGGATGGATGAATCAATGGTCCTCCTTTTTGAGTTTTTCATATTTAAGAACAACCTTTTCATCCAGTTAGATATAAATACCTCCAGTGAAAAACAATTCACATTCACAGTCATAAGAACATAATAATTTAAAAGGATCAATACTCAACAAGTGTATCTTTTCCTTGACATGACCTGGAAATATTCTCAGACTACAAATACACTATAAAACAATTCTTTTTGTTTTAAAGATTGTATGGTATATCCATCACTTTCATAGAACTATATTCTTTTGACAATGAATATAATTATTGAATTCATAATATGATATATATTTTTTTAATAAATAAAATAACTTTCACTAATATAATTCATGATGTCATCACTATGGTGCTCAAAATCCTCAAACTTTTCTTTTTCGTAGGTCTGATATTCTTCCTCTTATTTTATACACAGTAGTGAGAAAAAACATCTATATATAAATTCCTTTTATACTTATATTTGTATGGAAATTCTTTGTCTAGTACTTTTCTGTCTATAACTAATTTATCTAATTCAATACATCTCTATCTAGTACCTTATTTTCTCAGTTCCTCATGTCCAATATTTCTATATCTAACACCCTAGGTTTGGTACCTCTCGGTTTGTTACTTCTCTAACCAAAACCCTATGTTTGATGCTTTGAAAAAATGGTCTCTCAAGATTCTCAGTTGACACCTAACGTATTCAACAAAATCTCACAATGAACCTGATCCCATTTATATATCCAATATTTATATAAAAAATAAGGGAAGAGAATGAACCTCAAATTTAAATTTCCTACTCTAATCATTCTTCAGTTAAGTACTTTCAAAGACTTAAGGTAAATTAGAGTAAGAAAAATTTGTTATAACTTTCCTCAAATCTCAGAATTAATGATCTTCAGTGCTTCTTGAAACCTTTAATAGAATCATTATTTGTACTTCATGATTTTGAGGTATGTAAATTTTATATTATCATTATCATAATGTATGAATTTAAAAATAATCTTTAAATATCACAAACCCTCTATCATGTTATTATTCATAAGAACTCCTCTATCTATTAATGCTCTATCTTGTATTCCTATTCATGGATATCTCATATGCCTGATGATATTTGAGTTATACTATCCAAAAATCTCATGGATTCTATATCTAGAATAAATAGGATTTCTCTATGTGATGAACTAATAGAACTTCTTGCAAATAAAATATATCTTTGATGTAATCAAAATATTTTCTTGGTTCTTCTTGAAAAAATTTCTTATTTGGATAAACATAACTTTAAATCCTATATTCATCATAGAATTTTACATCTTCTAATCCAAATTATTGGTATATAAATATCAAAAGATTTTTATAATCTTTGAAAAATATTTTTGGAAATATTTTTTTTCATAAACCTCTGTTTGAATTCCTCTGTCTAAAAAACTCATGTTCTTGCAATTACTTCCTTTTAATAAATTCAACTAGAATCATGAATACCTTATAATCTTGATTTTTGGTAATTTTAATTATAATAAATCATTTATAGATTTTCTTTGTATGAAAAAATCTTTTCAATGTCCCTGGGAACAAGTTTCGACAAACTGTTTGTCCTGTATTCTGTCTGACCACCTCATATTGATAAAGACATGTATCTCTGTCTCAAACAATCCATCTAAAAACTTCACAAAAAAGTCTCAATTATTTAATGTGATTTATGAACTAACAAAAATAAAAGTAAAGAACATAGTCAAACCTTTTTTCTATTAACCATCTTATTTCTCCTATCGATAAAAACTCAAAGCCTCTTGGTCTCAATATAATTTATTAATTTGAGTAATTTATCTTAATAAATAATGATTAAATGGAATACTAACTAGTTTAAATAAATGAATATGCACTTCATGTAGGTGATTAATCAGGATATTTTGAAACCAATGTAAGTGTTGGGTTTTTATTTAATTTAATATTATTTCAGGGGTTTTATATGTAATAATGTTTAATTAAATTAAATATGATGGTTTTTCAATCATCACTTCCACTTTTATTATATAAAACCAACATGTCTATGGTTTATTTTGTATATACCATAACTTTGATTACCCTCACCCATGTGTGAGTGAAATATATAAAATATGGATCTATCAAGAGAGGAGTTGGTTTAGAATATGATCCTTGGCGAAACCAACAATGGAAATAACAACTTTAATTGTGTAATGTTGCAACTCAAGCCAAGCCCAACTTAGAGATTTTCACACCTAGGGTTATTAAAAGATTTATCAACCACTCTATCAATCATATATTAGAAAGATCATTATCAATTTACTTTATTTATTTTTATTTTGAAGTGAGTGATTATTTAATTGTTTATGTCAATTCATGTTCATGATATCATAAACTAAATAACATAATAATACTTATATGGTAATGTAAAATAAATAAATTATGGTAAATGATTTTATAGAAGAAATAGTAAATTATTTATGTAAAATACACATAATATTGAAAAGAAATGTTAATTCATAAGAAAAATATTAATCATGTAAATATTAGTTTTAAAACGTTCCATCACCTAATTTATGAATGAAACCATAGTTCAAAGTAATTTTGTGGTAAAATTATGCGTTCTTTCAATTATCAAGGAGTTTTAAAAAAAATTGTGGTGAATTAACTATATAATAATGAATGGTTTACTTCTAAATTAAGGCTTGGTTCAACTTAGGGACACATGTTAAGGGAATAAAAGTAAAAATTTTATGATTGGGGAGTTCACTAAATAAATCAAGGATTTACAAGCTAGTAGTTTTAAAGACCGACTGAATAAATAACTTTAAATAATTTTTTGGAAAATTTATAGATTATGATACAGGAAATTTGGATCCTTTCCACTAAAATGAAAATACAACATGATATTACAAGTCCAATGCTATGGTATATTGAGGCTTTATAAAATAGTGATATATTAATAAGACAATTAAAATTATTTCATCTAACATATTTGGGTAATAAAAATAAATTACTAAATATGATTATATTTTATTGCAGAAAATGGAAATTTATTCAACATCCATGTGACCCATACTTGAGAAATTCAATCTTATATTTTATAGTAGGTTCCAATAGTGGTATATGCACTTTGGAATTATACTACATCAGGAATGGAATCTTTATATGCCAGAGGCTTTGGTTCCTAATCTTCCTACTAAGGTGGTGAGTGGAGTGTATATTTTTTCTACATAACAAACTTGGATGATGTTCAGGATTTTCAATGATCTATTCTTTCATCCGTGATTTGAGAACTCTAGAAGTCTCATGAGAACATGGATTCATATATCATGCTTAATAATATATATGATATTTATCAAGATAGAGCTATATAGAAGTAGTTTGAGATCTCAAAGTCACTCTTCACATGAAAACCTAGAGAGGGTGTACTAGATTGACCTTATATGGTCTAACATATTGGATATATTGAGTTTCTATATGTTATAGCATTTAAAATACCCAAGTAATTATACAATGATCTCAAAATTTATTCACTCCCTCAGAGCTTCTGAATCTTTGTTATAAATTTTAATTTGAACAGTATTGAGATGTCTCTCTTGGATCTTCTTAGTCTAAATTTCTAGTTCGATAATGACATAAAGTGTAAAAAACCTTCTATTATTATGGTGAAAAAAAGTAATGGTAAATAAAAAGGCCCAAATACTACCATTACATCTAAGGATTTTTTATCTCTACATTATAAGAAGAGGAAGACCAAGAGGGAAAAATGGATCTTGATGTTATATCTTTTTCATGTGGAAATATTGGCCACTTGAAGAAGAAAAATACTATGCTAAAGAAACACGTGGGAATCTTTAGGTGAGTATTTTATCGATTGTAATATATTTATTTATAAAAAATAGGTATTATAAAATACTCATTGTGGTCAGATTTGTTTTCAATTATTGAAACCAAGTAGATTCAGATTAGTTACATGTGGTGAGGTGGAAGTACAAGCAGCAAACAATTATAGAATAACTATAGTAGCTATTAGAGACTACCACCTCACAATACTAATATAATTGATATTGGTTTTAAAGAACTATTATTGTATTCCATCATTTAGAGAATACATTATTTCTATATTTTGTCTTTATATATTTGGTTCTGTTTTCAATTTTTTAAATAAAATTTGTTACTTTTAAAAATGGAAAATATTTATGGTAAGACACAATTATATAATGGTCTTTATATGCTGAAATATAAAATATATTTATTGGAAATCTATAATTAATCTATTTTTCATGAATCATATCACACAAAACCATGGAATCATTAGATAAGTCATGTAAATGAAAAGTGCTTGACTAAATTATATTAAAATGGGTGTTTAGATTCATTCTAACTAAAACCAATTCGTATATATCATGCTTTCTTGAAAATAAAAATGAAAAAAATCCATATTTAGTGGAAATAGAGCTTCATGAATTGGATTATAGAGATGTGTGTGGATAATATTTGATTGAAGAAAGGGGTGGATACAAATACAACATAACCTTTACAGATTACTTTATTAGATATAGATAAATTTATTTAAAGATTAATAAATTTGATTCCTTTGATAAATTAAAGGATTATAAGAATGAATTTTAGAATTAACTTAGTAAGAAAATAGAATCTTTTCTCTGAACAAGGTGGAGAAAATCTAAAAAATGAATTCATTTATTTTCTTAGGGTGTTTAGGATATTATCCCAAATCAATCATCATTATACTCCACAATGAAATGGTGTAAGTAAAATGAGGAATCATACCTTTTTATACATAGTGAGATCAATGACGAGTCATAAAATTTATCCATCATCCTTTTAGGGATACACATTACTGAAAAAAATATACACTCTAAATTGAGTAGGAAATAAATAATTAAAAATATTTATGTTGAAAATATGGAGTGGAAATAAACCTGTTTTTTCACATATATAGGTTTGAGGATGCAATGAATTCTTAGAGTCTCTTCAGAAAAAAAAATTACACCTGAGGCACAAAGTGTATCTTAATTAGATATCCTATGGAATTTAAAGGGTATTACCTATAAAAATATTCAGATTAAAAGGTAATACTAGAAACACAATCCATAATCTATGAGAGGTAGAACATATCCAAAAGTGATAGTGGGAGAAAGATAGACATTGATGAAGTCGAGGCTCAAGATTCACAAGATATGACACATGAATGGATTCCAAAAATCCCCATAGAAGTTTATTTTATAGAGACTCATGTATTTTTTATGTGTAATAGAGAGGTTATAGAACTAGAAAGATGTAGTTTTATTATAATCAATGGTGAATCATTATTTATTGATAATAATGAACCTGTTACCTATAACGAATTTTTATGTGGCACAAAAGCTTCGATGTATCCAGAGACCATGAATTATGAGATAGATCCCAGGTACCATAATTAGGTATGGATTTTTTAGATCATCTAGTTCATGTAAAAAACATTGGTTCCCAATGGGTATTGAAGAAGAAACTCGATATGAATGGTAGAGTTAGTATCTATAAGGCTAGGATGGTTTAAAAAGGGCTCAAATAGAATCAAGGAATTTTCTACTTTGAAACCTTTTCACCAGTTTATGTGATAAAATTTATAATAATTATACTTTACATAGAATCTTACCAAGATTATGAGATTTGGGGAACATATGTCAAAAGAGTGTTCCTTAATGGGATCCTTGTAGAAGATGTTTTTTAGGGAACAAATAGAAGGAATTATGACCCAAAAAGATTATAATAAGGTATAAAAGTTATATAGATCCATTTATATATTAAAGAAAGAATCCATTTCGTGGAACATTCCATTTAATGTATTCATAATGGAATTTGGTTTCATAAATAAAAAATTTGATCATTGTGTCTACAAACAATTTAGTGGGAGTATGATTGTTTTTCTAATAGTATATGATAATGAGATATTACTAATTGGAAATGAGATTCTAGCCTTATAGTACGTTAAGATGTGGTAGAACACATGCTTCTAAATAAAGGGATTATGTGAATAATCATACATTCTTAGGATAAAGATCTACTATGATATATTCAAGAGGTTACTCAGGCTATGTTAAGGAATATACATTGGCAAGATAACAAATAGATTTATTATAGAATAACCAAAGAGTGTATTTTTACAATTAATCACAACATATATATTTCTAATAAAATTTTTCCTCAAACATAGGATGATAGATAGATAATGAAAAGGATCACATACACAACAATGATATGTTTTATTTTCTATGGTAGTCTTTGTACCACGTTTGATATTTCCTATACCTTGACAGTGGTGGGATGATATCAAGATTATCTAGAAGAAAACCATTCGATTGTAATCAATAATAAACTAAACTACCTTATTCATAAAAAGGATATATTCCTGGTTTATGGAGGAAATGAGGATCTAGGAATCATGGGACATATAGATTCTAGTTTCCAAATTGATTTGGATGATCTAAAATCACAATTATTATATCTATTCACCCTTAAAAAAGATCTATGATCTAGAAGAGATGAAATCAAGTAGTGTTTATTGATTCTATAATAAATTCCAAGTATAATACATCTTCTATTGTAACCAATAAGTCAGTTAGTTACACAAATTCATCCAAGATCTAGATTTGGTGCTTAACAACTAATATCCTATCACAATGTAACATGATAATACTGTGGTGGTGGATTTTACTATGAAGACTATGTCACATTAATGGATGAAGCAAATAACATGAAAATATCATCTCTTTAGGAATTTCTCCTAGATTGGTGAGGTCATAGTGACTAGAGTTTCTACATAAGATAATGTGGTGGAATCATTGACTAAATTCACTTTTTAAGTAAAAGCATGGATATAATTTGAAATATAGAAGGATAAAAGTTGTTATCATTTTTCTCTAATGAAAGTTGCTGTTTGTTGGAGTTGGTTCCCTAGAACCAACTAACTTTTATTCTAGAATGTCTGTATATGAAAATACATGAAAACAAATAAATTATTTATCATATATTGAATTTTATTTGGTGTAATGTTAATGTGATAATTTTCTTGAAGTTTCTATCACACAAAAATGTCATTATAGTTCCCTACTATGATGATAATATTCAAGTATAGTAGAAATATTTTAGAACATATATGTTTTATGGTCACATGAAATCATCAAATGGGACGTAGATAAAACAAATATCAGGTGCTTGATTATCATAAGCGGATGAAGATTCACCTCATGATGTTCATACTTGATAATCACTAAGATGGGAGATTAGGAGGATAGAACCAAAAGTAGGAATTGCACATGTTTTCATGTCATTGATATTTGAAGTGAATGTTTTTTGTTACTTTTAACCCAAATTCAAGTTTATCTCTATGTTCTGTAGTACAATAGTACCCATAGTTGTCTCCTATGATAGTAACCTTAAAGAGTTTATTTATCAAGAAATTCATAATAATTTATAAATTTTAGTTAGGTAAACTTAATTCTGAAACTAAGATATAATCAATTCACAAAACAATCAATAATGAGAATAATAGAATTAAATCTAGAGAAGAAGAATATATATAATATAAACAATTATCTATTCTAGAAATTCTGATGTATTATCCTATATCTATTGTTTAAAAATATTCAAACATTAATAACTCTATCAACACATGATATTTGATCACAATACATGGATTTCATCTAGTTCTAAAGGTTGAAATAGAAAAATAAAATATCTGTTATTGATTACCTTTTAGTAGTATTAGATTAATGTACTCTCACACACATTATCATATTATTTTTATTAATAGAGAGTAAAAACAAAGAAGCAATCACAAGATAAGAATTAATGACCCATCCCCTCCACCCATTATCACTAGCCCTATCTAAGGAGGCCTAAAATAATGTAGTACGAGCACATCCCCCTTAATATATTCGATCCCCTCTACCTTGATGCTGAAAGAATTATGAAGGTACACCTCCACAGTGTTAAAAAAATTCACTGAATCCAAGTATTCTACAACCCTGTTCCCCTCCCTCTAGGTATGAAGCACCTAAGTTTTTCTATTAAGTAACTTTTTGCATTTTCTGATAATGTAAAAAATCGACCAAGGCACATATCTGTAACTTTTCAAGGCATTGTGTACAATCATATAATCTGTCTCCACTTCAGAAAGTTCTAACCTTTTTTGCCTATATATCTTAAGACCAATATGCATCGCCATTGACTCCGCTTGAAGGGAGGTCCCCGAACCAAATCTGGATGAGAACACCCTGTAGACCGATCCATTACTATCGTGCACCACCCCGCCACCTCGTGCATACCCCAACACGCAAGAACCGTCCATGTTCATCTTTAAACCCACCACAGTTACCCGGAAACAAACCCATTCGCTACTAATATTCCTTGACATATAGACCTCCCCACCACATACCTGAAATCTATTCATAGAAGGTGGATTCTTCCAAGATCTAACAAACTTATTAAAATCAATTAATAAATTATTAGACCATGTGATGATAGTCCTGGTTTCCACGGGAACTCCCTCGTGCCTCGATCTATTATGTGCCTGCCATAGGCACCAGCACCCCACATGCATCATCACCGATCGCGCCACCTGCTCATGACCTCCACCCCCTGTGCCTTGGAACCATATGTCAAAAAAGGGACAACTATCCCCAGACATGGTGAGAGATGCTCTGAATTCACCAAGAACCTTCCATACCTCACTGGCCCATTCACTACCAAAAACTAGATGTGCAATAGACTCCTCACTGTGAACAGTACAACACACACACCTGCATTCCATATGAATACCAAACCTATGGATATTCTCGTCATTCGGAATTGCTCCAGTCCTCATCTTCCATGTGAGGATATTATACTTGGTGGGAATAGTTTTCACCCCGATGATCTCGTCCCATCCATCATTCTACACCTGAAATTGAGAAATGTTTCATAAATCATTGGATGAGAATCATCTCAAGGAATAGGTGGTGAAGGTGCATTTGTCCCCCTATTCATTAACCTCTATTAGATGGAAAATATCCTACTTCTCCTTATCCAACACAGTGTTAATAAACATGGGGAACCAACTCGCTTCCCTAAAGGTGATGTCGGGGACCAAAAACCCAGGGAACCTAAGCATTGATCTGCACCAGTTCTGATTCCATAAGGAGACTTCTCATTCCCCCACGATCCATCGGGAAAAAGGTCGGAGAACAAGAATAATGGGGCCAACCATCGACCACCGTGAGGAACAATGTCTCTGCTCAGGATCATGAAGGTTAGATGCATACCAGTTCATGATAATCCCTCAGAGCGTACGACGTTCCAACACACTCCATTCTAGCCTCGCATTCATATATAATAGGGTATCTTCCTTGTTCCACACATTAATGCCTCCCTCACACATAGGCTTTTCCATTTTACCCCAAGAAACCCAGTGCCTCCTGCCCTATACACCTAGATCCCTCATAATGTTTTCAAGCATCCTGTCAATAGATCTAATCACAACTTTTGAACCCTTATGGACGAAAGAACATGAATAGAATAGGTCACCAAGACACTGTTAATGAGGACGATACTTCCACAAAAAGACCGAAATTTGTTATTCCAGTTCAGCACCCTATTAGTGATCCTAGATCGATGGTCGTCAATGTCTCTAATCTGAATCCTCTTGTAAGATATAGGGGAACCAAGATAAGACCTTGGGAACTCACCCCTCTGCATACCTAGAAGCCTACTGATAGTCTCCACCCACACTGAGGAATACTTGTTAGAAATGAATAATTCACTCTTGCACGTGTTAATAATCTAGCCAGTCCATCGAGAGTACTCAACCAGAACCCTGTTCAGACTATGTATTGATCTAATTCCAGGATTAAGGAACAAAATGGAGTTGTAGGATAACATGAGGTGAGAGATGGCCGGAGCCTTCATTTGAAGATGGTACTGCAAAATCCCCCCTTCATTAATACCCATCTGAATTAGCCATCACAAAACATCCTGCATAAGAATGAACAGAGAAGGAAATATGGGATCCCCCTGCCGAAGGCCTCTCGTGGACCTGATGAAACCATAGGATCTACCCATGAACATGATAGACAACCACGAGGAGCTAAAGCAGCAAAATATGATATCAATGTTCTAGGGAGATAACCCCATACCTGACAAGACTCTTATAAGGAAGCTCCATTAGACCCTATCATATGACTTGTTCATATCTAACTTAATGACCAAGTTTGATCCACGTGTTTTGAAGCCAATATCGCTGATTTATGAACATAAATACATAGAGAAACACTCACTATACTCACAATCATCGATTGAGGATTGATAAATTTAAATAATAAGAACTATCATCAAACTCATACTTAGCATGAGTTGACCTGATTTATCTTATGATCATAACAATATGATCTGAGATAAATTTTTCACCAAATCTAAGAAATAAAAATATATTAAATAAAAATAAGATTAGAAGTCAAAATTTGATCAAATATCTACATTCGAAAATCCAGAGAGAGTTATAGTTTGAGGGTTCCATATGGTCAATATTCCATGACCATAAGAGTTTTCATTCCAATATAAATATATAAAAAAGTGAAATTTCATGCATTAAAAATATGAAACAAAAATGTCGGTAAATAGAGACAATGCATTTTTTTGGATTCTAAAATTTACACCAATAGAAGATTTAAAAAAAATTATAAAATTAAATAAATTAGTTATATGGAAACTAAAATATCAATAATATTAAATAGAAAATTAAAAACACCATCCAATTATTTTTTTCTCTCAAAATAAAATAAAAATATTATATCATGGAACAATTTATGAACTAAGAACAAATACTTATGATTATCAAACAAAAATTCAATGAAAAAAAATTTCATTCCAAAATATTCAAAACACATAATTTTTTTAATTCTAAATAAGATAAATAACAAAAATTCCATTATTTAACACCAAAGATGAGCAAAACTAATAAAAAAGTCACCATATCAAATTATCCTACACAAATATTATGGTTTTCCTCAAGAAAATAATTCTTCAAACTCAATAGAAGAAAAATTAACTCTAGATTGAAAAACTGAAATGCCACTAATTTTTTATAAATATTCTCTTAAATGGTCTTTATTAATTTCTCAATGTGAATTCCCTCAAAAAATTAATTGGGTTCAATGAAAAACTAGTTACTATTTTGTAGAAATGATTAAAAATTAAAAAATTGATAATAATTTTACATATTCAATTTTCATTCATTTGAAAGTACAAACATCAATTTACCTCCAGGAGATTATGCCCACATGATTATAGAGTTAAGGATAAATAATTAAACACAACATTGGATGGGTTGGGATGAAAATTCATTGATGGAATAAATTACTTATCCAATATTTATCAAATATGGAATATATTAATAAATAATAAAGAGTTCAAATAGGATTTGGATTCTAATTTCATGGTATATTATAATTCATGTCTCATGAGTTATATTCATATTAAAAAGTCAAAATCCAATGATTATTTCATAACATTCTCAAATATTCTACTAAAACTATGTTTCTCCAAGTGGAAAGAAAGATATATTTTATTTCAAATTCAAGGGATAATAAAGATTAATCTTATAAAAGTTGCATCAAATCCTTTAATTTTGATAAAATTTTACACTTACTAAAAATAATTAAGTGATGATAACAAAGTCACAAGGATGAATTATTTTGGGGGGTTTTAATGGGTTTATAGTGAATTACATCATATGTCAATTAAAACCCCTACCACACTCTTAAAAACCAAAATTATCTGCAATACAGAATTCAAATTGAGAAAAACATGTAAATATAGTTTAATGTTGAAAACCTATCTGGGAATTCATCAGGTACAAAATAATTTACAAAAGGGTTAAAAAATATTTCTAATTAGGAAGTTTCCACAAATTCTAGTGATGTCTACAAAAAAATTCCTACAGGAACATGATTTATCTTAATTTGAATTTAAATTTATTTATAAATAATCTCATATAAAATAGTGTGGTGAGAATTGATTATTCTACAAACATCATCTTAATACAATGGAATTATATAAATGAAACAACAATACCATATTTTTATAAGAGAGAAGAATGAGTAGAATTTGAACTATTAACTCCCTTGAAATATAATTTTATTTTACCTTAAATATACCCAAAAACTGATTATTTACTCTAAATAAATTACATAAAGTTGATTTAACTCTATATTTTAAAGATAAAAATATATTAACCTGAAATTACATAAAAAAATCCAATAAATTATAACCAGAGTTTAAAAAATTCAGGTGTTTGATCCAAGTTTCTTCAGTATGTAGCTTATCTTGATCCTCCAAAATTAAAAAGGTTCTACTCTACTTAGTATCGAAAACCAGGAAAGAAATATTTATGGACTCTACATGTGGAACATAAAAAAATTTCCTTACTTTAATATCAATTTATTATTTACAAAGTTAAAAAAATAAAGAAAAAAACATAACACTAAGAGTGGTTATTTCTCCACAAAACTTGTTATGTATTATAAAAATCTGAAAGGGTGGATAAAACATGTAAAAAAATTGGTATTTATATTATATTATAAGGAACACCTCCCCGATATATTCCTTGATAACTCATTAAAACAGTTCAAGTCTATTTCCATTTACAGTGAAGGGATCATCTTATATAGACCTCTGATCTATACAACAAATGAATGGAAAAATTGGGTTATAATAAAAGGACCATCCCATTTGTAATTAAATATACCTTCGAATAGATTAATCCTAGAGTTATACAAAAACACTTTATCTCCATGATGTAATTCTTTTTTCAAAATCAATTTTTCATGAATAGAATTTTTATTATATTTAAAAATCCTTTCATTTTCTTAGGCATTGTTCATGGTTTTTTCTAATTCTTGAAAGCAAAATAATCTCTCTCTTATATATTTGAAAAAAATTCAAATTACATTATTTATTATCATAAAATTAACTATGTTATAACTATATATGTAGATGAAAGGCTCTAAAAAAGGATATCCTATAGTATTCCATCCTGATTGGAGTCATATAGGCTATCCTATATGCTTACAAATCATTTTCAAGCCTTAAACTCTATTCCTTCCTGTTCAGGTTAATTTTTTTCCCAAGAATATACTTGTCATATCTATTTGAAACTTAATATAAAAATTTTGTTTGAGTATTATAGGGTGTTGAAACTTTATGAATAACCCCATTTATTTTAAGAAAAGCTTCTAATGTCTTATTATAAATTTTTTTCCCTGGTCTATAAGAATAAACCTTGGTTGTCAAATCTACAAAAAAAATTACTCATGAAAAACTAGGACATTACTCTACCATCATCAATTATAGTTTTTATAAATTCAATCCACATTTAAACATAGTCTACAATAAGTAGAATTTAAGAATTTATAAAGGAATTGGGAAAATGGATCATTAAATTAATCCCCCAAACATCAAATACATTATAAAAAAAATATATTTTTTGATATCTCACGTCATTTAGAAATATTTACTTACAAATGACATTATTTACTAGTCCTACAGAACTAATGAGAATCTCAAAAGATAGTGAGACAAAGTAATCTAGAATCTAACACCTTCCTAGCTATTCTATATTGACCAAAGTGGCCTCCATTGATCAAATTATGGTAGAAATGTAGCAGAGATGAAATTTTAGAATTTCAGATACATATAATAATAATCTAATCACTTCCAAAATTACAAAAGGATGGATAATCCTAAAAATATTTCCTTGACTCACTAATCAATTTAAAAACTTACTACTTGAAAAATATGCGTGTAACAATATCAATATCTATGCAACTAAATATATCCAAATCAATGGTATATTATCTATCACAGAAGAATACAATCTACCCATTTGTAAAAAATCTCTAATTGGTTCAACATATGAATTTCCTAAACATAAATCAGTAGGTATCTTACTCAAATGATCGTCTAAAGTGTTCTCATTTCCTTTTGTTGTCTTGGATCTCATTGTAAAATTCTTTAATAAATAATATCCATATAACCAGCCTTGGTTTTGTCACTTTCTTATTCATGAGATATTATATAGCGAAATGGTAAATAGAAACCACAAATTTAGACCCCAAAAGGAAAAATATAAAAGCATAAAGGGTTAAAAATGTAGTCTAATAATTCTTTCTCTATTTTGGAGTAATTGGACTCGAATTTTGTAAATACCTGTAAATTTCAAGGGAATTTTTTTTCTGAATTTTCTTTGATATTTTACAAGTACGCAGTTTCTGACGGCACCTGATTCTGAGGCCTGGTGTGCCCGGAATCAATTTCCGAAGTTTATCTTGGGTATGTTCAGTGAACGAACGAGCGGGTTTTCCTGACTTTTGAACCGATGCTTGGAGCTGAAATCCAAGGGAACCTATGAAACCATAGTGCCAGTAATTGCTTCAGAAGACCTTTTCTAGAGTTGTGTTTACTCAGGCGAGGTTGTTATATAAATGGTTAACTGAAGAGTGAAATTAAAATTTATGCTATAATTTTTATTTCTATTCTAAGCAGTCATAACCTATGCATGGAAGTTGAGGTGGGACCCACTACATCCTAACTCCACTGGGTATGATAATAGTGAGGTGGGGCCCACATGAGCCCCACCCCTTCTAATCCCTTAAAACCTACCTCATGAATTTAATTGTGTAACACACCTGCACCCCCATTAATTTGTATCTCCTCCACATTAAAACACATGCCAATAAAACGCCTCATTAATTGGACAACGCACGTTAATTAATTTGGTGAATTCATTTTGAATTTTAAAAAAGTTGGCATGAGTAATAAAATTAGGGAATCCTTATTTTATTATGGTGGAATTGTTGTGCAAGAATTATTGGGGGAGAAAATACACGAGCCTTGAAGAACATCATCTTCTTCGCGAAGAACGCTGAGTCTATGACGAAGAACTCCGTCACCGCAAGGGGAGATCGCGGTACCGTCTGCTCTCCTCTCTGCAGCTCGTGAGAGACGCCTTCTTCGGAGAATGACGACGCGTCACATACTTCATCGGGCGAACACCGACGATGCTTACGGAGCCTCATTCCGCGACGCCGTCTTCCGCGACGTCCTTTTCTCGCGACGAACCTCGTTCGATGACTTCATCGAGGTAGGGGTTGTTTTGAGAATGATAATACTCCCATGTTTGTTTTCCTCTAAAACATGAACGTATACCAACTAATTATCAAGTTGATCCGCTTATTTTTATATGTGGGTTGGGGATTATCATTTGCTGGGAATTGTTGGGAGTTGTTTTAAACCACTAACGCGGTGGGTGCAGACCAACGAACAAGTCCGAACCCACCATTTTTCTGTTCTTCATGCGCGAAGCATTTGGTGATGACGAAACAGGACCGGAATGGAGATTGGAGGCCTTCGTAGTAAATTACGGGTCCCAGGAGAGCCGTAGGCGCAGACAACGGGCAAATCGGACCACCGGAGCGCGTCCGGTGGTCGGCGGAAGACGCTGCCGGCACGGCACGCCAGCACGGCGGCACCGGCAGCCGACACCAGCCGGCCGCCCGGAGGTGGCGTCGCGGGATCTATTGGAGGAGGACGCAGCGCCTGCCACGTCTGTGGGGCGCAAAGGGGGGAAACGCGTCCCCCCTGCTCTGCCCACTGACAGAGCCAGCGCACCCCCCCCAGCTGGGTCGGGCCATGCCCAACCGGGACAGACACGGACCTGGTTCGGGCCAACCCGGGGGAGGGGGGGGGGGGGGGGGTTGGGCAGGGCCGGGCCGGGCCCAGACCCCCCATTTCGGACTATTTTTAGGCATTTGCCCATATGTTGGGATTCAGACCTCTGATCGATGCATTGTCAATTGCGTTGGGATCCTTGGATTGAGATGGTCGTTTCGGTATATTACACTGAAGGTTTTGAAGAACTTTCGGTATGGACAGGTTGGTTCGAACACAAAACCAACCGGGCCCTCGGATCGGAAACACTTATAACTTGAGCTACGGATGTCCGATTGACATGACGTTGACTTTGTTGGTTTCCTCTTAGTGAGATGGACCTTTTGGATTACTCCGATCAAGGTTTGGACACATTTGGAGTATGGTCGAGTTGGTTTTGAATTAAAAACCAACCAGGCCTCTAGGAAGAAAAGGACAATAACTCTCAGACCGGGCGTCTGATTGACGCGCCGTCTGTCGTGTTGAGTTCCTATCTACGAGACGGAGCTTTGGGATACATCAAATCTAGACTATGTGTTATTTGATGTATCGAACCCCTTGGATCATGGAGTGGAACCTCCCATAAATGAGCATGCTGTGTGTGGGAACCCTAGAGCTAGCTACGACGACGACTGCACTAAAATCCTACGTGGGTTCGACAGTGACAACAACTGTACTGAAATCCTCCGTGGGTTTGGCAGTAACGACTACTGTACTAGGATCCTCCATGGGTTCGGCAGTGACGACGACTGTACTGAAATCCTCCATGGGTTCGATGACGATGACTACTATTCTTGTATCCTATGTGGGTCCATTAGTACGTGACTACTGTTATTGTATCCTACGTGGGTCTGACAGTATTTGACTCTGTACTTGTATCCTATGTGGGTCTGACGGAGTCGATGGTCTAGTATCCTACATGGGTCCGATAGCCTAGCCAGTCTAGTATCCTATGTGGGTCCCAGCTTAGATGAATTAGTGGATACATATGATCATCTCTATCACCTTATGAAGAAGTATACTTGTGTGAGCTGAGTCCTGACTTTCAATCATTCTCTTCGATATGATTTACTTGCTTCCTATGTGGATTGGGTTGTGCTTTCCTATGTGGACTGGTTTGTGCTTTCCTATGTGTATTGAGTTGTGCTTTCCTTTGTAGATTCGGTTGTACAATCCTGTGTGGATGTGATCGAACTTGGGCTTGAATGTTGGAGCCAAACTGGAATTAATGACTTAGGTATATATATGGGAATATACCTAAGTAGAGTTGGTTGTTACTTTGTGATTGTATATTTCCTTTGTGGATTATCCTTTTTGGATTCTGGGAGACCTTCGGGGGTCTCGGGGTCCCTTCTGAGTAGTGTATACTCACCCCTGCACGAGCTATGCCCGCACTACGTTGTGTTGGTTGCAGACGACGGACAACGCTGATCATGGTTGAGGCTTGCGGAGCGAGTCAGTACCTGGAGGTGGACCACTAGGCGGGACATACATGGAGTGGGCAGCTGGACCTGAGGAGCTGAGGAGAATATTTGTACCCATCCTTTAGGTGGGTTTTCCAGTGGACAGCTCGGCATTGCTCCTTTACTTTTCAGTTGCTGTACTTTATTTTCAGTTGTACTTTATTTTCAGTTTGGGTTTATATTCTGGCCCACTTACTTTTCTCCACTTACAATTGTACTTAGTTTACTTAGTGTTTATGTAGATACCCGAAGCTTGACATACATTGACATTACATTATTTTGTGGAATACTTAATACATAAGAAAAACAGACACACAAGGACCGTAATAGTTTAGTGCCTTTGGAAACTTGGAACATAATCTTCTAATCTTGGTGAAAGATCTTCAACATCTCCCATAAAGATCTTCCACTTTTTGTTTCCTTACCTATAACCTTTCTTTTAACCCTGGGGGAAAATAAAACATAAAAAGGGTGAGCTCAAATGCTCAGTAAGGGTAAGAATGGATAAAATAAAACATACCATATACATTTGAACTTAAATACATGAACGTAATGTTTAAACATCAAAATCTTGAGCAACAACTTAAAACATGGAAGTACATAAGGCATAGATTATAATGGAACATAAATAATGATAACATAGCATGAGAATAAAACATGTAATTGTGGCATCCATTAATCACATGTAATGATTTCCATAGTAGCCAAGGCATTGCTGCCAAGACCATCTTATTGGACAAAGTCCCATTCTGAATCGAGTTCACTCCTCATTTCAGTCCTGTAACACTGAACCAGATTAACTTACCGTTCCAGCCATGTATATCTCATGAGATATAAAATCTTTACCCAATGCATTGGAGGGATATATAGTTCCCACCCATCTCGTAATGAAATCATTCTTACTTGTGCCACAAAATAAACATACATCATTCATAAAAACCCAATAAATAAAATGGGTTTCATAAACATCATCCCATCATCACATAATCCATATAAAAGAAATGGATATCATTTCATAATAAGAAAACTGAAACCATGTAAATCATAGATACATTATACTTGAAACATACACATATGAAATAATGTCATTTTAGATGAAAAATAGTTTTGATAAAAAACTTGAAATGAATTCTTGAGGAAAATATCCTTTTTTCTTCAAAATCATTTTATCTTCACAAAATGTCGTGCAATTTTAAAAGAAAAGGATTTTGTTGAAAATAGTCATGAAATATTTTGGAGGAAGCTTCATGAAAATAAGGCTTTATAAAACTATAAAAATCCGTTCGTGCCGTATAAGTTAAAAAAACATTCTTCTCGTACTTTTGCCGGAAAAGTCAAAAAAGTTACTCGTAACGTAAACAAAAGAAAGATTCCTTTCATACCATGTAGTAAAAGTCAAAAATGGGTAAAAGGACTTTTAACATACATGAAAACACTTTTATAAAACATGGACATGGATGACAGAAATAGCCCCAGTAAATACTTACGAATAAGCAATCTCGGATAAAAATGAGATTTTTAAAATTATCCCTTACCTTAGGTCCGATATGATTTGTACTATCTGAAACTCCTGTATATTGATTTAAATAATGTCATTGACTTATTCAGAATCATATTAATTGTTATGATATCATATATGGTTCACTTGTGACTTTATATTACCCGTTCTTTTGTAAATTCAATGTTAAAGAGCGTTTTGGGTAAAATCGTTTCATTTGTCGTCCGTGTTTTGACTTGTAATTATTCATATGATTACTTAGATCACGATTACTTAATTCGAGAATATAAAACATGATTTATATATAATATATATTCAGAATATACACATATATAATAGATCGATAAATGGAAAGAAATACACCGTTCATGGAGACGGTAGGTCGTACGTACTCATGAACGTTGTTTTCATTTCCTCATTGAATTGAATGGAATTAATTGGATGACATAAATATATATAAATAAATACAGTATCATTATTATGTCATATATTTCATGATTACTTATTATATATACTTTATAATCATTTATGAATGGTTAATCATTGAGAATGAATCTCATTGCATCGTGGAGACGGTATTCCGTACGTACGCACGGGCGATGATGTCGTTCCCATGATCGTGGAATTTTATTGGAGTGTATGTATAATATTACAGAGTCAATAATACTTTACAATAATCATATATAGTTATTTATTTTCACCATTATACCCATCCATGTAAGGTGGCGGTGGAAAATAGTTTACACCACGGCGTGGAGACGGTATTCCGTACGTACGCATGCGCGGTGATTTCGTTTTCTGTAGGACAGATAGATGGTGAAATAGGGTTGTTTCATACTTATAATAACATATCAGTATATGAGTGATACTGATGTTATTACTTCATAATGAAACAACTAAAGAAGAAGAAGTGGAAGAAGAAATAAAGTTGAAAGAATCGGTAACAGACATTACCTCTTCTTTGAAGTGCCTCTTTGAGACCTCCTCTTAGGGCACTAAAATTGGTCTTTGAAGAAGACCAGAACCTCTAGGATGTTTCTATGGAAGTGGAGAAGATAATTTGGCAGGGGTTGTCCGAGCTTGAAATCTCAATGTGGTGTGAAGAAGAGAGGGAGGAGGTGCCCTTTTATAAGGGAGGAGAGGGGCACCTTTGGAAAAACTAAAAATATTATTTTATTATAAAGCCATATTCGGTTTTAAATAGCTCAAAATTGATTTATTTCAAAGCTAAGGTGGGGATGGGTAGAAATCCTCTCATCCAATATAATTTGGACAAGTTTATCTTACTATTGTAACCTTATCATTTAGATTTAACTTTAAGTTAGATAATTTTACTTTTACCGTGTCTTTTTGTGTTCTTACACTATAAGGTTAATAAACTTACTATAACAAGTCAAACGAACCCCAAGTTGTTTATTAGTAATATATATAACCTTATCTAATTCATTTGGCCGAACCTTAGATTTTTAGGAATATAATTACAATTAATAATATAAAATTTGTTTGAAAAACTATTTTATGTCAATTTTGACACTATTTGGTAATTGATTTTTGTGTAAATCATAACAGAATGATTAGTTAAAAAAAAATTAATTAAATCAATACTAACATGTCATATTGACATAGAAAATTATTGGAATTCATAAAAAGTCTCAAATTACATTTATTTGGGTATTTATAACATCCATTATGTCAATATTTCATTAATAAGATAATTACTGCATCATCATTGTATCATAAATAAATTAAATTATTTAAAGTCTAAAAATTATAAATAAAATCTAATTATGTATTAAATCTTTTTATATTTCTAATTAATATTTATAGTCTAATTTATCTTATGTATAACCCTATATTAAAAATTATTTACTTATTAAACATTGATTTTAACTATTTTAACCCTTCTTTAAATAAATTAATATTAAATGTCCTAATCTAATCCAAGTGGGCCTAAATGGTCATATTTTATTCCTAAGATTGTTTTTGGTCGAATTACACTTATCCAATATAATTAGAACATGTGTTAGGGTAATAATAATATCATTTTTACCTTAATTACCCTATTTACTTTTAACCGTGGTAAAAAAAAGTAAAAAGTTACTATTCACCAAAAATTATTTTCATCTTATTGAACCATATTTTAGTCCTTGATATTAACCGTGTCTCTCGGATTTTCGAAATTCCACTCACAGAAGCGGTAAAATTATGTTTTATGAAAAATTCAGTTTTTTTAACTACCACTTAGTGGTTTCACTATTCATCAAAAAATGAAATTTTCCAGAAAAATACCAAAACTTATGCCTAAGATATATTTGATATTATGAATTCAAAAATGATTTCTATATTACCAAATTCAAAACATATCAGTTACATTAACTAATTTAAAAATTAATTCTCGTCGTCAAAACAAATAGCGTGTTTTTAAGAGATAATAACTATCAAAAGATTGACACTTGTTTATGTCTGGTTTAAATGTGAAATTACATCCAATGACCAAAATTGTATTAAATTATAAAAATATATTTTAAATATACTTTAAAACCACTCAAATTAATAATTTATCACTATTAATTATTTTGATTAAAAAAGTTGTTTTTAATTAAAATTTATTAATTTTCACTATTCATCAGAATATGAAAGTTATCCGAAAAGTACCAAAATTTCACCCTAAGATAATTTCGATATTCCGAATCAAAAAATGAAGTCCATTTTGAAAGATAAAATTTATAAAATTTCAAAAATGTGTGTATTACTATTAATAACGGCTAGTTCATAATAATATTATAATAATATCTCATTTATTAAAACTTGGTATTGCGTACTACACACGCTATCGAGGAAGGTCGCGATTGCATGAAATGCAAGGCAAGTCAGGGATGCGTGTTGTGAAAGCTCCTTTTGGGGTAGCGTACAACACAAGACATTAATTAAAAAGAATACTTTTCATAAAATCTCGGGGTGTTACAGTTTACTTCTCCTTGCTTACTCTGTGGTGTTTGTTTACTTTATAAAGGCAATGCCTTCCCCTTTTTTGTCAGGATTTATGCCTTGGTGATAGTCGCCAGCCCCTGGCCTATGGAAGGCGGGCTTGGGGTAGTCCCTGCACGGGTCCCGAGGATGAGTCATGAAAAATTGGTATGAGAGGAGTTCGGTTCTACCGTAGAAATCATGAATCTGATCTTTCTTCTGTGTGATGAAATATTGTTAAGGGTATTGAGTGTGGTTATCAGTCTAGGAAGTCTAGTTTTGGTGTGGCGACCGATGTATCCATACACCAAGACCCTGACTTCTGATTTCCGACTCAATGCACGAAAACATTTATTGCATGTGTGTTTTAAAAGTTTTCTTTGTGATTACTTTGGGTCAGCTCACCAGGTATACTGTATTGACCATGACACACCTGTTTCTTTTCAGGATAGCCCCACGACGACAGCTAGCTAGGGTTCTGGGCTTTGTGCAAGACGACAGCCCACCGAGCGACGAGGCCTTAGTGCAGGGCCCTTTTTCAGCGGAGGCATCGGCGGTACCTCTACCTGTCGAGCCACCGATGCCACCAGACCCAGCCGCTGAGAGTGAACGTCGCCTTAGTGCACTGCACGAGTTCCAACGTCAGAGACTGCACAGGTTCTATGGGGAGACGGACCCTCAGGCAGCCGAGGATTGGCTGGAGGCTGTGGTTCGAGTTTTCAGGTTAGTGGGGACACCAGCTGACCTCATCGTGATCCTTGCAACCAGCCTCCTACACGCGACAACAGGCAGATGGTGGAGCCTGATGCTCCAGGTGCACGACAAGGAATCTCTCCTCTGGACTGAATTTGGGAGCCTCTTCTGCTCAAACTTCATCCTAGCCACCCTACGTGCGATGGGCATTCAGGAGCTACTACAGCTGCGGCAGGGCAGCACGACGGTAGCCCAGTACTCGGTGAGATTTACCGATCTCTCGTGCAATTCGATGGACATGGTATAGGACCCAATATTCTGGGCCCGGACCTTCGATCAGGGACTGAGGCATGAGATCCGAGCATCGATGATCTCCCTCAGCATTCCAATGAATGCAGGAGTACTGGAGAGAGCCCTTCTCATAGAGAGCTTCCTTGCTGAGTCTACACTAGCAGTGAGACCTACCGCAGGGTGGCACATAGCAGAGTCTTCTATAGCTGGCAGTCGACGGATGTCACAGGGGTCCAGCCAGACTAGACCAACAGGAGGATGACCTCAGGACACTGGCTCAGAGGTTCGGGGCACACGGCGTAGAGCCAGTCTTACGAGGAGCAGACAATGCTACGCATGCAGCGGGCAGGGCCACATGGCTTGTGACTGCCCGACCCGCCGTGCGAAGGAGTAACAGACGGTTGAGGGTCCACCCAGGCAGAGGCAGAGGGTCGACCGTGGCCGTCTGCAGAGATTAGGCAGATGAGGCAGAGGAGCTTGTCGAGCAGCAGGTGGTGGGCGACGTTTTGAGGGTTTACCACCACCACCACCAGGAGGTCCACCCTGACCACAGGGAGCTGGCGGGCAGAGGCAGGCTCAGCTTCAGGAGGTGGAGGCCTATGACCACGATGTACCAGAGATGATTCGAGGTACTATTTGTCTCTACTCCACCCTTGCTGCAGTTCTTATAGACATAGGAGCGAGTCATTATTTTATTGCCGCTGCCCTTGTTCGGAGCTCGGAGATTCCGACGGAGCCGTTGGCTCGATCCTTACGGCTAGAGACTCCTGAAGGAGAAGACTCGATGATTATGCACTGGTGCTGGTAGTGTGAGCTTACTCTAGGAGGCAAGAACTTCGGCTGGGATCTTCTTGTAGCAGTGTCAATGCCTTACGATGTCATCTTGGGCATGGATTGGTTATCTACACTCCATGCTCAGATCGAAAGTATTAGGCACAAGGTGCGGTGTGTCCGCACCGATGGGAGTAGGTTCACCTTGACCGGTGAGAAGGGAGACTTAGAAGCACAGGATGGACTCATGCAGAGGAGAGGACAACCAATCACTCATCAGTTGGCTAGCCTCATACTAGGAGCGATTGACGTGCGGAGTCCGAGTTTTCCTGTAGTGGCTGATCAGTATGCAGACGTTTTTCCTAACGACGTTCCAGAACTACCTCCTCGCAGAGAGGTAGACTTTTATATTGACTTGTACCCCGGGACAGCCCTGATATCCACTCCAGCATATCGGATGGCTCCCGCTGAGCTTTGAGAGCTACGAGTACAGCTAGAGGACTTGCAGGGCAAGTGATTCATCTGACCCAGTGTTTCACCCTGGGCTTCCCTGATTTTTTTCGCCAATAAGGCAGACGGGAGCTTGCGACTGTGTGTCGATTATCGTCGCCTGAACCAGGTGACTGTGAGGAACAATTATCTTCTACCGAGGATTGACTACCTCTTCGATCAGTTCAAGGGAGCACGGTGGTTCTCAAAGATAGACCTCAGGTCAGGATATCATCAGCTCAGAGTTCGCGACGAGGACGTGCAGAAGACGACCTTCAGATGTCGGTATGGCCACTATGAGTTCTTGGTTATGTATTTCGGAATAACCAATGCGCCAGCAGTTTTCATGAGCCTCATGAACAGTATATTTCAGCCTTACCTCGATCGATTTGTCGTGGTCTTCATTGAGGACATTTTGATATACTCGACCACTGAGGAGGAGCACGCCTACCACTTGCGGGTTGTACTGGACGCACTCCGAGAGCACCAGCATTATGGTAATCTCTCGAAGTGTCAGTTCTGGATAAGTGAGGTCCACTTCTTGGGACACATAATCTCTGAGGTGGGAGTTGCAGTGGATCCTGCGAAGATCGAGGCAGTTCTAGCTTGGGAGCCACCCAGGAGCGTGACAGAGGTGCGGAGTTTCCTTGGTTTGGCTGGATACTACCGGAGGTTTGTGCTAGACTTCTCCAAAGTTGCGACACCACTTTTAGCTTTGACTAAGAAAGGAAAACCCTTCGTGTGGTCATATAGATGTCATCAGAGCTTCCAAGAGCAGAGACATGGACTGACCAACGCACCCATCTTGAGGCTACAAGAGGAGGGAGTAGGGTACGTTGTCTACTACGATGCATCAGGGACCAGAATTGGGTGTGTCCTGATGCAGGAGCAGGAACTGATCGCATATGGGTCACGACAATTGAGGCTTTATGAGCATAAGTACGCTACCCATGACCTGGAGTTAGCAGCAGTGGTCTTCGTTCTGAAGATGTGGCGACACTATCTGATGGGCGAGCGCTTTACAGTCTATTCTGACCACCAGAGTCTGAGGTACATCTTCTTGCAGAAAGACCTGAACCTGAGACAGCAGCGATGGCTCGAGTTCCTCCAGGACTATGACTTTGAGATAGTCTGTACTCTTGGAAAGGGGAACGTAGTAGCTGATGCTCTCAGCAGGAGGACGGGCATTCAGCTACTTGGGGAGGCGATAGAGAAGCTAGACACTTTGCAGATATCATTCGTAGATAGAGATGGAGCAGCCTTTCTTCAGTCACTCACATTCACTCATCCACTAGTATATAGAGTCATACAGGCACAATGTGGGGATGTTGACTGTGAGATGCGGCATGCACAGATATCCTTAGGATAGGCACCTGATGGATTCTCTGTGGGAGGAGAGCACGTCGTCCTTTTCAAAGGACGTACCATCATACCAGATGCTTTACAAAAGGAGGTGTTGAGGGAGTTTCACACTTCCCCTTTAGTGGTACATCCAGGAGTGGCAAAGATGTACCAGGATCTCAGACGACAGCACTGGTGGCTGGGTATGAAGAAGGTTTTAGCAGAGTTCGTTTCTCGATGCCTCACCATCCAACAGGTGAAGTTAGAGAACCAGGTACTAGCAGGCTTGGTACATCCCTTGGAGGTCCCAGAGTGGAGGTGGGACGGGATATCTATGGATTTTGTGACTGGACTTCCATGTACTTCTAGAGGTCACGACTCCATTTGGGTGATTGTCGACCGACTCACCAATTCGGCCCACTTCTTACCCATCAAAGAGCAGGGTTCAGTGGAGAGCTTGGGACGCCTCTACGTTAAAATGATTGTACGGATTCATGATGTGCCATCATCTATCGTCTCTGATCAAGATGATCGCTTTATTTCCTGGCTTTGGAAGGGGTTATAGGAGGCATTAGGGACACAGCTACATCAGAGCACCGCCTTTCACCCTCAGATGGATGGTCAGACAGAGAGGACCATTCAGACTCTCGAGGACATGCTCCGTGCATGTGTCCTCGACTTTGGTTGCAGCTGGGAGGATCACCTACCCTTGGTGGAGTTTGTGTACAACAACAACTACCACTCCATCATCGAGATGGAACTATACAAGGCATTGTACGGCCGACCTTGCAGATCACCTCTGTGCTGGACAGACCCTAGAAAGTCAGCACTTGTGGGACCAGAGATGGTCCAGGACACGACAGAGAAGGTCCAGGTCATCCAGGAGCAGATGAGGATAGCCTAGAGCGGACAGAAGTCTTATGGTGATAGGAGGCGGCGACCACTAGAGTTCGAGGATGGAGACCTCGTCTTCTTGCGGGTCTCACCTCGACATGGATTACAGAGATTTGGCTGGGGAGACAAGTTATCTCCGCGCTTCATTGGACCTTTCCAGGTTCTCAGCAAGATAGATGAGGTGGTTTATTGCCTTCCTCTACCACCTCAGTTGCACCGGGTGCACGAAGTCTTCCACTAATCTCAGCTAAGGAGATACGTGCATGACCCGACACATATCATCGACCATGGGGAGCTAGACATTGATGATGGGTCTACTTTTTCAGAGGTCATGGTGGAGATCGAGGATCGACTGGAGCGGGTCCTACGTGGGCAGTCAATTCCACTAGTGCGAATCAGATGGCAGCACGAGAACATCCAGCAGAGAACTTGGGAGCGGGAGGCTCAGATGCGTGCTCAGTACCCTCATTTGTTCCCCTAGTTTGTTATGTATCTTTACGGGGACATAAATCCCTGATGTGGGAGTAATGTAAAGACCCACAAATTTCAATGGAATTTTTTTATCTTAATTTTCTTTGGTATTTTACGAGTATGCAGTTTCTGACGGCACCTGATTCCGAGGCCCAGTGTGCCTGGAATCAATTTCCAAAGTATAGCTCGGGTATGTTCAGTGAATGAACGAGCGGGTTTTACTAACTTTTAAACTGGTGCTTGGACCCGAAATCCGAGGGCACCAATAAAACCACAGTTCTGGTAATTTCATAGGAATACCTTTTATGGAGTTGCATTTGCTCGGGTGAGGTTGTTATATAAATGGTTAACTGAAGAGTGAAATAAAAATTTGTGCTACAATTTTTATTTCTATTCTAAGCAGTTATAACCTATGCCTGGAAGTTGAGGTGGGACCCACTACATCCTAACTCCACTTGGTAGGATAATAGTGAGGTGGGGCCCACACGATCCCCACCCCTTCCAATCCCTTAAAACCTCCCTTGTTCATTGAATTGTGTAACACACCCACACCCCCATTAATTTGTATATCCTCCACCTTAAAACACATGCCAATAAAACGCCTCATTAATTGGACAACACACGTCAATTAATTCGTTGAATTCATTTTGAATTTTGAAAAGGTTCACATGAGTAATAAAATAAGGGAAGCCGTATTTTATTATGGTGGAATTGTTGTGTGAGAAGGATTGGGGGAGAAAATACACGATCCTTGAAGAACTTCATCTTCTTCGCGAAGAACGTTGAGTCTACGACGAAGAACCCCGTCACCGCAAGGGGATATCGCCATACTGTCTCCTCTCCTCTCTGCAGCTGGTGAGAGACGCATTCTTTGGAGAATGACGAAGTGTCTCATTATTCATCGGGCGAACACCGACGACGCTTACGGAGCCTCATTCCGTGATGCCGTCTTCCGCGACGTCTTTTTCCCGTGACGAACCTCGTTCGACGACTTCATCGAGGTAGGGGTTGTTTTGAGATTGATAATACTCCCATGTTTGTTTTACTCTAAAACATGAACATGGACCAAATAATTATCAAGTTGATCCGTAGATTTTTAGTTACGAGTTGGGGATTATCATTTGCTGGGAATTGTTGGGAGTTGTTTCAAACCACTAACGTGGTGGGTGCGGACCAGCGAACAAGTCCAAACACACCATTTTTCTGTTCTTAATGCGCAGAGCATTTGGAGATGACGAAATGGGACCATAATGGTGATTTGAGGGATTCTCAATAAAGTAAGGGTCCTGGGAGAGCCGCAGGTGAAGACGATGGGCAAATTGGACCACCAGAGCGCATCTGGTGGTTCGCGGAAGACGTTGCCGGCACCGGCCGACCGCTAGGAGGAACCGCCGCGACTGAAGCCGCGAAGGCATGCAGCCAGATCCCGTGGCCACACGGGATCTAGAGGAGGAGGACGTGGTGCCTGCCACGTCCGTGGGGCGCAAAGGGGTGAAACGCGTCCCCCCTGCTCGGCCCGCTGGCCGAGCCAGGGCACCACCCCAGCAGGGCCGGGGCGGGTCGCGCGGACCAGGCCAGGCCGCGCCCAGCTGGGCCGGGCCATGCCCAACCAGGCCATACTCAGAACCGGATCGGGTCAACCCGAGGGGGGGGGGGGGGGGGGGGGTTGGGCCGGGCCCAGACCCCCCATTTCAGACTATTTTCAGACATTTTCCAATATCGTGGGGTTCAGACCTCTGATCGACGCACCATCAGTTGCGTTGGGATCCATGGATTGAGATGGTCATTTCGTTATATTACAGTCATGGTTTTGGAGAACTTTGGGTATGGCCGGGTTGGTTCGAACACAAAACCAACCGAGCCCTCAGAGCGGAAACACTTATAACTTGAGCTCCGGACATCCGATTGATGTGCCATTGACTTTGTTGGTTTCCTCTTAGTGATACAGACCTTTTGGCTTACTACGCTCAAGGTTTGGATGCAGTTGAAGTATGGTCGGGTTGGTTTTTACTTAAAAACCAACCGGGCCCCCTGGGATGAAAAATCTAATAACTCTCAGACTGGGCGTTGGATTGACGCGCCGTCTGTTGTGTTGAGTTCCTATCGATGAGACAAAACATTTGGATACATCAAATCTGGACTATGTGTCAGTTGATGTATCAAACCCCTTGGCTCATGGAGCAGACCCTCCTGGAAACGAGCATGCTGTGTGCGGGAACCCTAGAGATGGCTGCGACGACGACTGCACTGAAATCCTCCTTGGGTTCGGTAGTGACGACGACTGCACTGAAATCCTCCGTGGGTTCGACAGTAACGACGACTGTACTAGGATCCTCTGTGTGTTCGGCAGCAACGACGACCATACTGAAATCCTCCGTGGGTTTGATGGTGATGACTACTGTTCCTGTATCCTATGTGGTTCTGGCAGTACGTGACTACTGTTCTTGTATCCTATGTGGGTTCAGGAGTATTTGACTCTGTACTTGTATCCTACGTGGGTCCAACAGAGTGGATGGTCTAGTATCCTACGTGGGTCTGACAGCCTAGCTGGTCTAGTATCCTACACGGGTCCCAGCTTAGATGAATCAGTGGCTACATCTGATAATCTCTATCACCTTAGGAAGAGGTATAATTGTGTGAGTTGAGTCTTGACATTCAATCATTATCTTCGATATGATAGACTTTCTTCCTATGTGTATTGGGTTGTGATTTCCTATATGGATTGGGTTGTGCTTTCCTATGTGGATTGAGTTGCACTTTCCTTTGGGGATTGGGTTGTACTATCCTGTGTGGACGTGATCGAACTTGGGCTCGGATGTTGGAGACGAACTGGAATTGATGACTTAGGTATATGTATGGGCATATACCTAAGTAGAGTTGGTTGTTACTTTGTGATTGTATCTTTCCTTTGTTGATTATCCTTTGTGGATTCTAGGAGACCTTCGGGGGTCTCGAGGTCCCTAATGAGTAGCGTATAATCACCCCTTCACGGGCTATGCCTGCACTACGTTGTGTTGGTTCCAGACGAAAAACAGCGCTAATTGTGGTTGAAGCTTGCAGAGCGAGTCAGTACATGGAGGTGGACCACTGGGCGGGACGTACATGGAGTGGACAGTTGGACCCGAGGAGATGAGGAGATTATCTGTACCCATATTTCAGGTGGGATTCCCAGTGGACGGCTTGGCATTGCTGCTTTACTTTTCAGTTGTTGTACTTTCTTTTCAGTTGTACTTTACTTTCAGTTTGGGTTTGTATTCTGGCCCACTTACTTTTCCGCACTTACTGTTGTACTCAGTTTACTTAGTGTTTACTTATGATTTCTTACTCTGTGGTGTTGGTTTACTTTATAAAGGCAATTCCATCCCATTTTTTTATCGGGATTTACGCCTTGGTGCTAGTCGCCAGCCCCTGGCCTATGGAAGGCGGGCTTGGTGTAGTCACGGAACGGGTCCCGAGGATGGGTCGTGACAAATTTATCTAGAGTTCTTGAAGCATAATTCATGACATATGATTTCATTTACACTTTATCCCAAGAACATCCCTAAAGAGAACTTTAAAGCACTATTCATTAATAAAAAACGTAATTCCCAATTAGAAGATTAAACTATTTATGGGGAAACAAATTTTTATTTTAGTTCAATAATGGTTCACTTACACCTCATATCAAAGATTAGAGGAACATATTTCCATATAAATCATTTCAAAGGAAAATAAAATTAGCTAAAATATTTTATGAACCTCATATAGAATCTAAAATGGAAAAAAATAACTAATAGACTTCATAGTCTTTGGAAAATGTAATAACAAGATAATTTCAATCATTGGCTATTTTATAAAAATTTAATTCCTGGACACTTCACGGCCAAGAACAATGCTTCTCTCAACTATAAAATTTCATTTCTGAAAGTTCATAAGAAGGTTATTTTCAATGAAGAGTTTATTAAAAGCCCATAAACTTCTCAAGAAGATTTTAAAATATTATCCATACTGATTAAATAATCCAAAAACACTTACATACAATCCTTAATAAATTCATAAAAAATACTATGTATGCATATTTGGAAGGTGTAGGGCCATTACACAGTCCAAATGATATTAATCTATAAGAAAAGTTACCAAAAGAAAATGTAAAAGTTTTTTTATCCTTGTTCTATGGATCTGTATGAGTATGTAAATATCTAGAAAAACTATACATGAAAAAATAATGGTATTTATTAGATAAACTTTCTTGTATTTTATTAAGAAAAAGGCTAGGGAAAGTGGTCTTTCCTAGTCACAAATTCATCCTTCTATGATCAATGAACAACCTCCACTTATTTGGAAACCCCAAATTATTATTATTTTATATTTATTCATAAGAGTTGTAAAACCAAATTTTTAGGAACAATATATACTATACTTACCCATATGCTATTAGAAATGTGGTAAATTATATGAGTAACCAATACGAAAGTCATCTAAATTTAATTAATTTAGGAGGGTAATGATTCAATATCCTTGGGAATTATCTTACATGTCTAAAATTGTCCACAAGAAGGTATTATTTGATAAAAAAAAGTAATAATACCGCAAAAATCATCTAAATATAAGCCTAATAACTTTATATTCATACAAAGGGTATCTAAAATTTATTTCCCTTAACCACTGGATAACCCACTAGAAACTATAATTGGGAATTTATATTTCTCTTCCAAGTAAGAATATTATAATTTTCTAGGTAATGTATTAAGTTCAAGTGTATATGGGTTTCACAATTTTGAAAAATAGGTTCTATGTGTTCTTTGAGTTCATTTATATCTTCCAAATCAGTCTCCATCATAGTAGTTTTACAATACTCTAATGCAATAGTGAAATTGTTCTCAAACAATATACATATGGAAACATCAAATGAAATTATTGATTTTAGTGAAAATTAGGTGGTGAATATTTAATGAGAGTTTGTGTAGTTTTAAAGGTTGAAATGGTGAAATCATATGAAATAGTTTTAGTGAAATAATAATTTCCTATAGTTATCTCATGTTGCATAGAATTTAAATATGTTTAATCCATTTTAGGTTTAATTTCTTAAAGTAATTTATAATTTCTAGCAACATTATACTTTTTAATAATCTCATTAAAATCATCATCCATCTCAACATCATTTCCAATAAAATGCTTATAAGTTTCACTATTTCCATTTATAATAATCTCAATACATCTTGTAGCTTCTTTTAAAGTAGGCTTGGTTTTAAAATCAATACAATTTTCAACAATTTTAATTTCAGACGGCCCAATATCAGGTATGAGTCCATTTAGTAAAGAATTTAGGTGTTGGTTATTTTGAATAAAATCTGAAAACATATCTATAGAAAACCAATAAATCATATTAACTTAATTTTTATAATTGTCTTCCATAGGGTGTTATATTAATTCAAGGATATGGAATGTTTTGATTTGTACTCCAAACTCTAATGAAAATTTCTCTTTAGGAAAATTAATTGTTTCTTTATAAGTATTCAAAAATAGGCTCCCCAATATCAAAGGATCATGTATTCTAAATCTTATACACTCTATATCTAACTATTAGAAATAAACAGGGAAAACCAAATATTTTAGTGTCACCAAAACATCTTACCTGAATTTATCTATCTTACCTAAACTTCTAGTATCTATCTAAACAAAAACTCTAGACTTATTAAGCACTTAAACCTACATTAATAAAAGTATAGAATAAGGCATAACACTTATGGAATCTCCTAAATGTAATATAAAATCGTCAACTGATGTTATCCACTAACATAAGGAATATAAAATTTACATGGATCCTTTCATTTAATAGGTAGAGAATGGTGGATCTTGTAGGAAATATTCCTCCCCATGTTGTCTTTATCACCTATATTGAACTTCCTTTTGTGAGTGAAAATTTACTTAAAACATTTATAATGACTTTATATTTGTATCACATAATCTAATAAGGTAAAATTAACATGGTATTTCAAAAAGGTTTCATGAACTTATTTGTCCATTTTAATTTCCACCTTGTTTTTAAGAGGAAGAATACCTAGATAGTACGGTGGGGGCCCTCTATAAATTTTCAAGTCACAAAAACATTGTTATTACCTTTTTAGTTTTCCATTAAATTATTAAAATATCTATAAGTTATTTAAAAATTTGTTATTTCATTTTATTTTTTTATCATTCTACAGATTTATGGAATGTAGGTTCATGAATATATTAAATAGGTTTAAAAACTAGTCTAACAGGTGTTTTTGTGACATCTTTATGTGGTCTTCCATTTGATTCAAAAGTGGGACTTCCCTTTTTAGGTACTTTTTTACTTAATTCAAATTTTGGGTTTTTAATTTTAGGTCCACTTCTTATAATAATGGAACTAAGATTATCTATTCCTCTTAGGTCCACTTTATCTTATGATATAAAAATATCACTTCTTTTATTTTTAAAAAAATAATTTCAGTATCCATTTGATCCATTTGAGTTACCATATTCTGTAATATTACATGCTATTTTTGTTAAATCCCTTGATTTTTTAACCATTTATTAAATATTTAAATCATTGTTTTCATTATTCTGTAGCGTTTTGTTATCTTGATTTTGAAAGGATGTGAAATCCATTATAGTTTGAATTCCAAATTAGACCGGATTATACCTAGTCTATTGATTGGAGTTTTAGGGTTTGAAATACCTATTCTATAAATAATATTTCTTAAAAACATTGTTATTTTGGTAATTCCCACCTTGGTTAAAAATTTGATTGGGTTGAAAAGGCATAGATTGGTTGTTCTAGATGGTAAATTGATTATTTAGTTTATTTAAGAAAGTATTTCTAGGGAATATTCAATTAAAATATTCAAATGTTTCTCAGAATTATGGAAATTGAACATTAAAATGATACTGAGTAAAATAAATTTCATACTGAATCTAGATTGGAAAAACTAGTTAGATTGAGTTGTTAAGGGATGTAGTTTTATAACATTTATCTCATCATGTTGGTGAGATCACTCAACCAAATTTCAGATAATCCATTATTATAATTGGAAGTAGATACTTCCATGGTAGGGTTGACAAGAATTAAACCCCTAATACCAATTTTTTTTTGAATTTTGGTCAATATTAGATATTATATTTCTATTATAAATAGGAGTCTTATTGACTAAATACCTTCTAAACATGTCATATTTAATACTACAATCCATTAATACTAATCCCACATAAAAATATTGGATTAAAAGTTGATATAAAATTGGGTGATTAGGGAATCTAGAACACTGTTTTTTAAATCTATTCTAGTACTCATGTTGAGTCCCCCCTTTCAATTTTCTAATGGAAGAAATGTCTTTCCTATGAGTGGTAGTCCTAGAATATGAGAAACATTTGTCTAAGAAAATATTTTTGAGTTAATGACAACTCCCATTGGAATTATATTGGGATTAGTAAAATCAATCCTTATCCATCCCTTATAAGGAGAAATATAATTCTATCATTTTAATTTTAAAAATAACTAGTATGATGGGGATTCATGTTAATTCATACCATATGGAGTTCTTATAGGTTCTTATATGGGACCTCACAGAGTGATCTACAAACTTTTGATAAATGGTGAATAAGTCATGATCTAAGCTCAAATCAATGGGCTATATCATGGTATCCTAGATAGTACTATTTTTTTTTTAAATTTAGGAAAATCAAGCTACTTAGTTGTACTTTGATCAACTATTCTGTCAAAATTTGGAAAGCTTTCTATTTTTTGGGAATTCTGTTGTTGGTGATTTTGGGGTTAAAGTTTCAACTCTCATGAAAATTTTAGATTAAAAAACTTGTTTGATTTTTCCTTTTTCTACTATTATTGATCTATAATAATATGAATCTTTAAATTATATAGTTTCAATGTTTTTCTATGAAAAATAAAAACAAATATTATTATTTTGGTTTTTAATTTTTTTAGCAAAATGATTATGATTTTTTACTTTTTTAAAAACTCCTTGTAAGCCTTCCCAATAATGGGACCAAATTAAGTGATCCGTTTTTATTCGAATTTTAATCTAACTTCAATGATTACCCTATGTACTACTATAAAATAGTACCCAAGGATATCTTCCATGAGACCACCCTCAAAGAGTTTCTCTATCAAAAATTTTATAATATATTCTATATATTCATTGAAGAAATTTTATGCTAAAAATAAGAACCACTATTTTCTCTAAAAAATTAGTGTTGGAAATAAAAGAATTAAAACTAGAGAAGGTGAATCAATATAATAAATTTTATAACTTAATTTATAAATTCTCATGGATCTTCCACTATTCATAATTTAAAAACATTTTATCATTAATAACTCTCTCAATTCACAATCAATGATCACGACACATTAATTATATCTAGTTGAAAAGGATGAAATCAAAAACTAAAATAATAAAAGTAAATTTACTTTTAATAGGAGTAAATAAATGTACTCAAAAATCAGAAATCACAAAGAAACAAATAACCACTCATTGTACTCATAATCCTCAATCATGTATTGATAAATTTAAATATAAAGAATCATCTTTAGACTCCTACTTAGCCTAAGTTTACAAGACATTTCCAATAATCAAAACACTATTATTAGATGGAAATTGGCCATAGAATAAAATAAAAAATATAAATGAAATTATCGGAATATTGAATATCAGAATTTGATTAAATTTTAATACTAAAAAATATAGAGAGAGTTATAGTATGAAATTTAAATAATTTAACTCAGAAATAATTTACCTTGATAATCCACTAGATTAGGCCACTGATAAACTTATCCAAAAACTATCTAGTGTATGAGCAAACCCCAATATATATCTTCATTAAGGAAACATGTATAAATCACGTCCTAAATCCCTCATTAATATCCTCTACCACCATGCTCTATTTTAGTTGTTCTTCTAATAATGATTGATTCTATTTTTGAAAATATATGTTAGAATTAAATATTCATATATCAACAATTATCTCATTATCAATCATCCAAGTGGAAAAATATGGATCACCCACAAACACTGTATCTTTTGAAAACCAGGTGAGAATAAAAATTATCTCATAAAAGATTATTCCAGTGCACTTTCATCCAAATATCCATTCACCCATACTCTTTGTTTTTCCATGTTCAATTTACTTCTTTAGGCTTCACAAATCTCAATTTTTGACCACAGACAAGGACCATAACTTCACTATACTCATAAAACATAACTACGAGTTATAACATGTGATTTTTACATGTGTTCAAAAATTAATTCATGCTCATCATTTCAACCATCATGCTCAATTATAGAAATTGGGAAACTTTTCCAAAAACCTTATAGATGTGAACCTCCTTGAATGTGGGACTCCAATCATCAATCTGACAAGACACCTTGAAACTCTATCTCCCTCAGGTAGTTGGGTTATCATCAACTTAGATCTTGGTGAAAAATTAAGTTTTTCATAACCCTGTTTTGAACTTCCTTGGTGTTGGCTCATCATCTATGGAGACATTTGGATCCATTTTCTTTAGTGTCCCTATGGATTTAGTGACACACCATCCTCATATGGTCATAACTTCATCTCCAATTTTTATTTTATCTTTAAAAAAAATCATCTTCTATATTTAAAACCTAAAGTGGGATATTATTCTTTAGAAATAATCTAAACCACTCTCTATGTACCAAAATATAGTTATGTATATTTAGTTCATATTCATAAAAACCCATTCACTTGATCTTGACAATCAAACTCCGAATCATCAGCATCATCCCAAGATTGGATTATCATATTCATCATTATACATTTTATTCTTAATTACCTTAATGAAATACATGAATGACTTCCATTATGTTATAATCTTCTTGGTTGATTCAATCTATTCCTACATTAATATCAGTTTTCATCATTAATATGTTCAGTTAGAAAATATTTTTCTCTAGGTGCAATAGATTTATTCATTGGATGAATTTAATCCAAAAGGCTCAACAAGAACTTATTCAATATTAGAAAACATATAATCCCATGGATTCATTGATTTCCTAATATAAATTTCCAAGAAATTATATCTACTGCAAGCCTCACATCAACCCTCCTTCCAATTAATTTAATAAAAATAAAAAATCTATCTTCAATCAGGATTTTCCTAGAATCATCCGTGGAAAAATCCACCATGGTAGGTCCTTCCTTTTCACTTAAGGTACCTTGAGATTTCATTGTATGGTAGATTTCATCCTATACTGAATGCAATAGTTCCTCATGGTAGGTTGAAGTTGGATCCTCATGGTAACTTTTTTTACAAGTGATGTAGTTTCCACTCCAATGAAATGGTCACCTGAGTGACTGTGGATGTTTTATAATAACATTAATTCTCTTAGATGGAGGTAGTTTCAGGGAGTTCCATATAGCCACTTAATGATCCTACACTAACTTTCACAATCCTTCCAGCTAGTTGGGTACTCAATAATGTATAAACACTGGGATTTTTTATAGCCACTCAATGTGGTAAGTTGTAGTTGGGGTGTGGAAACTTTAATTTATGGAAGATTATCCTTCTTACAGTAACTAAGGTGGATATAATCTACTTGTGGAAATTATCTTGTTGATAAATGACCAACCACCAACCCTCATGCTATGAGTGAGGCATCCATACAATAGGTTGGTACAATATCTTGACCCACCACGTGTTAAGTCAAAGATTTTAAAATTTTCAACATACAACCACTCCATATAGTCACTTTCACCCATATTATTCATTCTGCATATTTTTAAGATTCCACATGGTTAGTATACCATGAACAACATAATATAATTTTCCAACGACAATATAGAAAGTGTGAAATTTCATTTATTAAAAATGTTAAATAAAAAATGTCGATGGATTGAAACAATGTATTTTTTTGGATTCTAAACTTTACCCAAACAAAGGATTTTAAATTAAAAAATATTCTAATATTAAAGAAATTAATTCTAGGGGAGCCAAAATATAAAAAACATTCAACAGAAAATTACAAACACATTCTAATGAATTATTATTCATAGAATCAAATGGAAATATTCAATTATGGAAAATTTATCAAATAAGAAAAACGTATGATTATTAAAAAATTAAAAGAATAAAAATTTTGTGCCAAAATAGTAAAAAAATTGATTTTGTTTATTCTATATTAATTAAGCACCAAAGATTCCATTATTTCATACTGAAGATGTGGAAAAATAGTTACAAAAATAGGACTAATTAATATTCCTATCTATATGTGTGTTAATTGGTCCTTTGAATTGAGATTATTATTAATGAATATCATGAGTCATGCACTATGATGTATTAATGAAAAATTTGATGCCATATGTTTATGGTGATATAGGGTATGTTGGTCGCATCATGAGTGATATGAAATTAATGAATAAGTTAATAGAAATTTCCCCCTTCTATTTAAATAATATGGAATCTTGTAAATTTTATTGAAATAGAATTTTTGTACTAAATTCCATGGACATAGTGTTTTATGAGTTCATTTCTTGAATTAAAATAAATACATATCGACCTTATAGGTTGATGAATTGAGTATGAAGTCTTCTTGATGATATATCGAGACAAAGAGATTTCATTATATAGTGAGAATTAGTATGTAGTTGTTGGAATTGTAAAATTATCTTCCTCCTCTATGGGTTCCCTTATGTGTTTCTAGATGATGATATTAGAATTAGGACAAGACCTACTAATTTCATTGATGATGAGGAATATAGGGTCACCGACTTAGTGCTTCCAATGATCTCTATTAAATATTATTTTTATTTAATATTTAGAATAAATATTATTCTTAATATAGAGAAATAATATTTAATTAGTATTTATATATTTTATTTTTGTTACTATTTATATTTTATTTGAATATTTTAATGAATATTGATTTGGAAGACTATCAAATATACTATTTATTTTCAATATCCTGACCCAAACTATAGGATTAGAAAGAGTAAAGGTTCCACTAACCTTATGTAATATTCCATAGAAACCAAAATCTGGTAATAGCATCCAATGGTTTAAACATAAAAAGACATAGGGGAATAATTTACCCTTTTTGAAACACACTCACTCAATAAAAAAATAAAAATAAAGAATAAGTAAAACCAAATACATTGAAATAAAGGATGCATGAACCAAAATCCAATCATAAATAATGTGACAAAACAAGTAAATATGATGAAAAAACAACCAATATTAGGGTAACAATAGAATAGTGTGAAAAGGAAATAATAAAACCCTAAATACATAAAGACTCTAGTACCAAGTTGGATCCACTCTAGACCAATACATAGATACTCCATAACTTTATCTCTACTAACCATGATAGCAACATCAGGGAATTACCCTAGTGAATTAATAATAATTCTCCTTCACTATATTCTAGTAAATGATATATAAAAATGCACCAAAGTGTCTATAAAGGGGGTGATTATAACACTTGGTAGGAAATTCCTAAAGACACCCAAACACATCCCAATAGGTTAGGAATAAGTTAGAACATTTTTCTATAAAATAGTAGATATGTAGAAAAATAATTTTATAGAAATAAATAATTGAGATACATGAAATATAATATAAATCATAGCATGTTACTATTTATTACAACTTCGATTTACCATATCATATTCACAAAAAAACACACGAATTCCATGGATATCTCTATAATCCTGAGTGGTGAGTCATCCTATGACTAAGTCATCACTTGGTAACCCAATTTGACTGCATTATTTATGACTGTGATCGATCTCATGTTTTTCAAATAATTAATGGTGGTACTTATGACCATGAAATATCCCACATGAACATAAACACAATCTAATCTAATTATTAAAATATTCTAATTACATTATTTATTGAAAATATAATTTTCACAAGCCTTGTTAGAAAATGTTTTTGTTTACACGTATTAAAAACTATACTTTTTAAATAATACATCCATGGGGATTTTTATCAAATATTTCTCAAATAATTTTCATGAAAAATAAAATAGTTATTTAGGAAAATACAATCCATAATGTTTTAGAATAGTAATGTGGGAGTGGATCCACCTACCTCAAGACAGATGATTTTACCACAAAAAAGATAGAGAAGAGTGAGGTAAAAAAGCATCAATCGACATCCTGAAAGTCTATAACTAGTCAAGAATAAGTAATTCATGAGATCAACCTAAAATGATTGATATTAAGAAACCAAGAAAAGGATGAATGGAAAGGGTAAAAAGAGAAAGTTTTGAGTTAAAAACTACATTAAATCTCCCCCATAAAGGTCACATGTAAATGCCATTAATTTTACCCAATATAGTTGTGAGATTTCTCCATTGAAAAAAAGGGTTTTACTAAAACCACGTCCCAGTAGAGCCCAAAATGCATTTGGTTTCTCTAAGAATGGTAAATGTAGGAGGTGAGACATGACCATCCAATAAGCCCTAGTGTGTGGGTCTTGGGTATTTTAGGAACACCACACCTTGGGTTACAGTGTGGTGAGGCCACTCTGGAAATTTTTTAAAATGAGTCACCTAAGGTACCTCACCCAATATCTAGACATTTTAGGATGCTCGTGTTGCATATGAACACACACCACACACCACACCCAAGGAAACAACCCCCTTTCTACATTTTATTAGCTATGGTGTTTCAAGAGAAGGGAAATTACTACCAAAATCTCAAAGCACCCTATTAAATCTCCTCACTCAAGAATAAAACTATGAAAAAGGCTTTAAAAAAAGGAGAAGCAATACATACATCAAATTAGGGGGGTTTCATTCTCCACACAATTTGGATTTCCATCCCAAGAAATAGGGATAATTTTTGTGTCTTAAAAAAGTTATGGACATTGCTTCAACATTTCTATATCTTGTTCCCCAGTTTCTTCTTAAATATTTACATGATTCCACAGTATCCATACAGAATTTATAAATTTTCCCCATATGATATTATTTTTTATATACAAAATATGAACTAGTAGATGGATAATTTTTTTTACCGATTCAAGAGTAACCTGATCTCAACCGATCACAAGATTGGGATTCGTGTAATACTTCTTTAGTTGAGAGATTTATAGTACAATTTGTACTAAAATGAATCTTGGCGGTAATGATAATCGATGTGCCACTACCCCAATATATTAAAAAATTTCAAATGGTCAAATATACCATGGGTGTTATTTCCTTAACTTTACCAAGAATCGATGACCAAGTCATGGGGAGACATTCAAGAAGTCATGATTACTCACATTTAAAGGAAATTATTATCCATAATGATTTGTATAATATTTCTAGGGGCTTTGATCCATAGTCATCTACTTCTAGAACATTTATATCCTCACCGTAGTATCATGAAATTGACTAGGTTCAATGTAATGTCTCAGATTTTCCATACCTTATTCTTAAAAATAAATGGAATTTTTTCAAGACTAGGCTCTGAGACGACGTGCAGTTCTGAGGCCCGGTGAGCCCGGAACAAATAATTTAATTTAATTTAATAATTAAATTATGCGCGAGTGTAATTTTCCTGAAAAAGTGGAATAACTCCCGAACAGGAGCTCGGATCAGAAATCTGATGGCACCGTTGCGTTCAGAGCAATGGGTTTACCCTAGAAGAGACCTAACATTGACTGGCGCATGCCGATGATGAAATCTGGTTTTTGGACATAATCGTAATAAATTATTTAATTTAAGATATTTTATTTAAATATTTATTGCAGTGAAATATCTCTATTCCTTTTTAAAAAGAGATTTCGTAGGGGATTAGGGTTACTTTTCTCATAACCCTGAATCTCCCTGGAGAGCTTTGGAGAAAACCTCCCAACGTGGCGACGATGTTCTTGATGAGATTCACCGACGATGACGACGTGACGTCCAGATCTTCGCCAACGAACACCGCGAAATCCAGGTAGGATGTTTAAATTGTGATTTCTTCCTCTTCTTGATTTCTACGATGAACGCGGGCTAATACACGAACAGATTAGTCTGCGGATCGATCATTTTTGCGGGATGGGCTATTTGCAGGAATCGTGGGGATTAGATTCTTGAAATTAATTTGGTTTCGTTCAACCTTCTAATGCTGATGAACCATGATGGACATGAACATCGATCGATGTTCGCCCCTCTCAATTGTTCTGTTTTCTCTCCTGGTTCATACACATTCTTCGTGTGCATTCTATGCTTTCTTGGAGGAAATAGATCGTTGCGCATTCATTTGTTGGCGCAACGATCTAAAATCAAAGATTAAACATCAAGACGACCTAGCGGAGGTGCGACTGCGACGACGACAGACAAATCAATGTGGTTCGGAAATTATCGTCCTTCGAGCGTTTTCATTCGGGCAGATCGAGATGCACTATCAAGGCCGACTGGAAGCCCGAAACTGACATAATCATTTTCGTAGGGGCAGGAAGACCCCAAATTCGGAGTTTCATGATGATCTGATGGTTGGATCAAGAACCAGAGATTTGGCCGAGGTGCACGGCGGAAGACAACCATTCTGAAAAAATCCAGACTACACGACATGTAGTATGGGCTACATGGCGTGTGTTCGTCAGCGGATTTACCTGGCGTGTACTCCGGGAGTACATGAACACAGGTTGGGTACACGGCGAAGGACAAGTCGGGTATACCCTTCCCCGGCCAGACCCGACCAGATACACGGGATACCCCGTGTACTGGTACACAGGCAGGCGACACGGACAAAGACCGTGTATGGGCACATGGCTAGCGTACACAGAGCGAACCTCGGGTGCTCAGACACGGTGTGTGATTCTTCTACATGCCGTGTAGTTACTTTTTGTATGATTATCCAAATGACACAGGCCGTTTACACGGCCAGTACCCAGAGTCAAGGAAAATGGTGTATGATTTTTCTACACACCATGTAGTTGAGTTTTACACAGCTTGAACGGATTACACGGTCCATTTACAGGGACAGTACCCAGGGTCAAGGAAAACGGCTTGTAAGCATACTACACACCGTGTAACCAATTCTTCATGGCTTGAGCCAGTTACGTTCTGTTAATTGGACTGCTTTCCTTAGGGTTTGTCCCCTTGACGTTTCTCCTGAAGGTTCCCGGTATCATTTCCTATATACAGGAGTATGATCCATTCAGTAGGACTTCTTGAATAGAGTTGTTCGAATCCCCTCTGTGAGACTTCGAGCCGGATCCTCTATACATTCCTAGAACCCTACGTAGAGTTATTGGTATTGATGTGACCAACTTTACCCGGGCACCGTTCCTCTGCTTAGCGGATTAGTTCATACTGAGTTGTTGGAATCACCCCATGGCTATTGGTTGTGATCCACATATGAGAATCATGTTATCAAGTACCTGTTGAGTGTGTCTCCTGGAACGAGTACTTAGTATCTCTCTTTTTAGACCTAGGAGTGTGTTATCCTTGTTATGTGCTTAGTGGAATCTTCGTGCTGGATCTTAGTGGTGGTTTTTCGATAGTCGATCGTGTATGAGTATATCTAGATATTCTTGTAATATGTTCTGTAGATATATACTGTGTGGAGATGACTGTATCTTTCCATTGTGGTATTTACCTTGTTGTATTTCCTTTGTGGTTTTGGGGTGTCCTACTGGGTATTGTTATACTCACCCCTGCATGGGCTTTTCCCGCACGTGCCGTGTCTTGTGTAGACGAGCGATCCTTTGATAGGATTCTAGGTGGACTAGGACCGGACGGTGCTCAGTGAGATAAGGAAGGCCGAGGTGTTTTCCTACGACTATAGATTGCAGTCCCAGTACCTTTCTTTATAGGTTGGACTTTGTTACAGACTTTCTTTTGGTGGGATTTTACTTTTAGCCCAGGGTTGTACACTTGCTATACTTTAATTTATTGTCGTACTCTATTGGTTGAGATTTTTAGTGTTTTCATGCATTTCCATTTTAGTAGTTTTTACTTTTATGATTTTTGGGCTTGGAGATGCGTGTACATGTGTACATGTTTATAGGCAATGCCTCCCATGTCAGTAGAATGCCCACTCAGTGTTAGTCACCAACCCCTGGCCTATTGGAGGCGGGTTTGGGGAGTTTCGGCTCGGTCCCCACTGGGATGGGTCATGACAAAGTGGTATCAAAGGTGGTTGGTTCTACCTTAGGACCGAGAGTCTGTGAGTTAGTTTGGGGCAACAGTGTTAAGTGTTTCGAGTTCGGCATTCAGGCCAGAGACCCCAGTGTTGGTGAGGGCGGCCGACATATCCATACACCAGGACTCTGATAACTTGCTTTTATACTCGGAACCTGAGAAAACTAGTTGCAGGGGAAAATAATGGTACATGCATCATATAGGAATGGGTTATGGTTTCCATGTCCTTCTTGAGTAAGCTCTTTAGATATAATCACTGACTGAGATACATCTTGTATTATTACAGGATGCCTCCGCGATGCGCACCCACAAGAATCCAGTAGCTCGATCACGAGGATGACCCCCTCAGTGATGAAGCTTCGATTTAGGACCATATCCCCCAGTTTTACCATCAGGTGGTGTGCCATTTATCCCACCACCTGTGGAGCAGTGTTTAGTTCCTACTGTACCAGTGGAGGAGGAGCGTAGGATGAGCACACTCCATGAGTTTCAGAGACAGAGACCCCTCAGGTTTTGAGGCGAGCCTGACCCTCAGGCAGTAGAGGACTATCTTGAGGTAGTGGCCAGAGTCTTCTGTTTTGTCTGGACACCAGCAGACCAGATGGTGATCCTAGAAGCGAGCCTTCTACAGGGCTCGGTAGGACGATGGTGGAGTTTGGTTATTCAGACTCACGATGAGGTTACTCTTGCATGGTCAGAGTTTTACCATCTCTTTAGAGAGGAGTTTTCACTGGTTACCTTGAGAGTAGTATGTATACAGGATCTTCTTCATCTCTAGAAGGGGACCATTATGATGGCTGACTATTCATCGAGGTTTACCGACCTCTAATGGTACTTGATGGATATGGTTAGGGATATATACTTCAGAGCTCGGAATTTCGAGCGGGGCTTGCGCAGAGATATCTGAGCTAGCATCATCCCTATGAGAATTCCTACTTATGCTGGGGGTGATCGAGTGGGTTTTGGTGGTTGAGAGATTATTGGAAGAGCAGAGACAACCAACAGTTGTCAGTAGTGAGCGAGCTGGGGCAGAAACCTCAACAGTAGGGAGCCGATGCTAGGGACCTAGGTGTGGGAGATGTTTTTAGAGGAGATCCCAGGACAGGGATATGCCGTATAGGGTTCATAGGGTGCATCTAGATAGCCTCGAGAGAGGCGATGCTACTCATGTGATGGCAGGGGGCATCTCACCCGAGATTGTCCGACCTACCATGCTACTGACACGGGAGCAGTGGATGGACCACTGAGGCAGAGGCAACGTGTGGATCAGACAGATCCGCAGGGCAGCAGACATGGTAGAGGAGTTGGGAGAGCAGCTGGAGGTGGTCGGAGTTTTGTCCCTTTTCCACCACCACCCCCAAGAAGTCCACCCCAGGCTCAGGGAGCTAGTGGATAGAGGCAGGGACAACTGCAGGCGGCAGAGGCGTATGACCCATGTACTCCTGGAATGATTAGAGGTAAAATATGTTTCTTTTCTACTTTGGATACCGTAATGATAAACATAGGATCTAGTTATTACTTTCTTCCTGCTTATCTTGTTTGAGACCTTGAGATTCCAGTTGAGCCATTGACTCGACCCTTATGCTTAGAAACACTGACTGGAGAAGATTCAAGGATCACACACCTCTGTAGACTGTGTGACCTGACCCTTAGAGGAAGGAGTTTCTGTTGGAACCTCTTGGTTGTAGCGTCGAGGCCTTATGATGTCATTCTTGGTATGGATTGGCTATCCACAGTTCATGCCCAGAATGAATGTTTTAGGTGAAGGGTGTGGTGTGTCCGCAGTGATAGAACAAGGTTCTCTTTTGTCGGTGAAAGAGAGACCCAGGCTGCACAGGATGGACTTGTGCGTAGCAAGGTGCAACCGATATCCTATCAGTTGGCTAGCCTAGCCCTTGGTGCAGTAGATGTTACGAGTTTCCAGTTTCTAGTATTTGTGGCTGAGTATGAGGACGTCTTTCCAGAGGATGTCCCCGAACTACCTCCCCATCGAGAGATAGACTTCTGCATTGAGTTGGAACTCGGGACGACACCTATATCAGCATCAACAAATCATATGGCACTTGCAGAGCTTCATGAGATGAGGGTGCAGTTGGAAGACTTGCAGAAGAAGGGCTTTGTGAGACCCAACGTTTCCCCCTGGGCGGCCCCAGTACTGTTTTCCAAGAAGGCAGACAGGTGCTTGAGACTATGTGTGGATTACCAGTGCTTGAATCAGGTGACCGTGAAGAACCGATATCCACTACCAAGGATCAATGACCTCTTCGACCAGTTGAGAGGGGCACAATGGTTCTATAAGGTTGATCTATGATCAGGCTATCACCAGTTGCGAGTACGAGATGAGGATGTACCGAAGATGGATTTCAGATGTCGCTACAGTCACTATGAGTACTTGGTTATGCCCTTCGGTGTGACGAACGCCCTGACAGTGTTCATGGTACTCATGAACCGGATCTTTCAGCCCTATCTAGATCGGTTCACAATGGTCATCATCGATGATATCCTTGTGTACTCTGCGTCTGAGGAGGAGCACGTGAGACACCTAAGGATGGTTCTGGACACACTCTGAGAGCACCAGTTGTATGGGAAACTCTCAAAGTTCCAATTCTGGATACGGGAGGTCCACTTTCTAGGACATGTTATCTCAGAAGATGGTGTGGCAGTGGACCCAGCCAAGGTGGAGGCAGTACTAGCATGGAAGCCACCCCGGAGCGTGATGGAGGTGCGGAGTTTCCTTGGGTTGGCATGATGCTATCAGAGATTTATTCTTGATTTATCCATGATTTCGGCACCCATGACAGCTTTGACCCAAAAGGGGAAGCCTTTCATGTGGACTGAGAGATGCCAGAAGGCTTTCCTGCAGTTGAGACAGAGTCTGACGAGCACCCTGATATTGAGATTACCAGTGGAGGGTGTCGAGTACGTAGTGTTCCATGATGCATCAGGAACCAGGCTTGGTTGTGTCCTGATGTAGAGGAAAGCAGTGATTGCCTATGGCTCACGCCAGTTGAGCTGCCACGAGCATAACTATGCGGCCCATGATCTTGAGTTGGCAATGGTAGTCTTCGCATTGAAGATGTAGCGGCACTACCTGATGGGCGAGCAGTTTACCATCTACTCTGATCACAAGAGTCTCACATATATCTTTTCTCAGAAGGATATAAATTTGAGACAAAGACGATGGCTTGAGTTCCTCAAGGATTACGACTTTGAGATCATTTACACACTTAGGAAGGGGAACATTGTGGCAGATGCTCTCAGTAGGAAATCTAGTTCGCAGTTTCTGGATGAGGCGACGAGGCAGTTGGCCTCCTTACAGTTATCCTTCGTGGATGGTGATGTGGGAGCCTACCTTTAATCGATGGTTGTTACCCCTCCACTCTTATAGCGAGTCAGGGAAGCACAGTGCGAAGATGCTAGCTGTGAGACTCTATGTGCTCAGATATCCACAGGTGTTACGGCTGATGGATATTCAGAAGGTGGGGAGCACATTGTTCTTTTCAGAGGGCGTAAAGTTGTACCAGTGACGTTGCGGGAGGAGGTTCTAAGGGAGTTCCATACATCTCTTTTGGTGGTGCATCCAGGCGTGGAAATGATGTACCATGACCTCCGATGTCAATTCTGGTGTCCAGGAATGATGAAGAGTGTGGCAGAGTTTGTTTCTCAGTGTCTTACTTGTCAGCAAGTAAAGGCTGAGCACCAAGTGCCCACAGGTTTGACTCAGCCCCTTGAGGTGCCAGAGTGGAAGTGAGATGGGGTCTCCATGGACTTCGTGACAGGTTTACCATGTACGTACAGTGGACACGATGCCATCTGGGTGATCGTTGATCGACTCACCAAGTCGGCCCACTTCCTAGCCATACAGGAGCAAAGTTCAGTTGAGAGCTTGGGACGCCTCTACGTGCAGGAGATAGTTCGACTTCATGGAGTTCCATCCATGATCCTCTCAGATCGTGATGATCATTTCACATCCTGGTTGTGGAAGGGATTTCAAAAAGTTTTTGGGACTTAGTTACGCTTGAACACAACATTTTATCCCCAGACTGATGGTCAGATAGAGCGGACCATCTAAGTCTTGGAGGATATTCTTTGAGCTTGCATACATGACTTGGATCGTAGACCTACAACGTTTTGAATTTTCTTATAACAACAGTTATAATTCCAATATTGGTATGACACCATTCGAGGCTCTGTACGGGCGACCTTACAGGTCACCACTTTTCTGGACTGACCAAGGAGAGTCAGCACTCATGGGGCTAGAGATAGTGAGAGATACTACATAGAAGGTGCAGGTCATCCAGGAGCGGATGAAGACTACACAGAGTCAGCAAAAGCCTTATTCCAACAGGGGAAGAGGCCCTTGGAGTTTCAGGAGGGAGACCATGTGTTCCTTCGGGTCTCACCTCGACGGGGACTGCAGAGATTTGGACGAGGCGACAAGCTTTCTCCGAGGTTCATCAGCCCTTTTCAGATTCTGAGTAGAGTTGGCGAGGTGGCATATTTCTTGGATATACCTCCTCATATGTACTGGGTACACAACATCTTCCATGTGTCGTAGCTACGGAGATACGTGCAAGGTCCATCGCACGTCATCGACTGGGGCGAGCTGGACATCGATGATGGAGGGACCTTTTCTGAGTACCCAGTGGAGATCGATGATCGGCATGAGAAGATCCTTTGTGGGTGATCTATTCCCTTGGTGCGTGTCCAGTGGCAGCATAGGAATCTCCAGGAGAGCACGTGGGAGTGGGAGGCTCAGATTCGTGTGCAGTACCCACATCTTTTTGAGTAGCCTTTTTTGACTTTTTAGGGATATAAAAGCCCTAAGGTGGGTGTGATGTAATGTCTCGAATTTTCTATACTTTATTCTTAAAAATAAAGGGAATTTTTTCAAGACCATGCTCTAAGACAGAATGCAGTTCTGAGGCCCGGTGAGCCTGAAAAAATAATTGAATTTAATTTAATAATTAAATTACGCACGCGTGCAGTTTTCCGGAAGAAGTGTAATAACTCCCAAATAGGTGCTCTAATCAGAAATCTAATGGCACCATTGCATTCAGAGCAGTGGGTTTACCCTAGAAGAGACCTAACATCGACTGGGGCAGGCCGATGGTGAAATCTGGTTTTTGGACGTAACCGTAATAAAATATTTAATTTAAGATATTTTATTTAAATCTTTGTTGCAGCAAAATATCTCTTTTACTTTTTAAAAAGATATTTTGCATGGGATTAGGGTCACTTTTCTCATAACCCTGAATCTCCTTGGAGAGATCTGGATAAAACCTCCCAACGCAGCGACGGTGTTCTTGACGAGCTTCACCGGTGATGACGATGTGTCGACAAGATATTCACCAACGAACACTACAGAATCCCGGTAGGATTTTTAAATTGTGATTTCTTCCCGTTCATGATTTCTACGATGAACGCAGGCTAATCCATGAAAAGATTAGTCCATGGATCGATCGTTTTTGCGGGATGGTCTATTTGCGGGAATCGTGGGGATTTGATTCTTGAAATTAATTTGTTTTCGTTCAACCTTCTAATGGTGACAAACCAAGATCGACACGAACATCGATTGAGGTTCATCCCTCTCGATTGTTGAGTTTTCTTTCCCAGTTCCTACGCGTTCTTCATGTGCTTTCTACACATTCTTGGAGGAAATCAATTGTTGCACATTCTTTTGTTGGCGCAATGATCTAAAATCAAAGATCCAACATCAAGATGACCTAGCGGAGGTGCGACGATAATGGCGGCGGAAAAATCTATGTGGTTCACAAATTCTCGTTCTTCGATAATTTTTGTACGGGTAGATCGGGAAGTGTTATCAAGTCCGATCGGAAGCCCGAAACCAATGGAATCGGTTTCGTAGGGGCGGGACGACCCCAAATCTGGAGTTTCATGATGATCCGATGGTTGGATCAAGAACCAGAGATTTTTCCTAGGAGTGTGGAGGAGGACAACGATTATGGAAAATTCCCGACTACACGGCGTGTAGTATAGGCTACACGGAGTGTGTTATTCGGTGGATTTACCTAGTGTGTACTTCGGGAGTACACAGACACGTGTTGGGTACATGGCCAAGGACACGCTGTGTATACCCTTCCCCGACCAGACCCGGTCAGAAACACGGGATACCCCGTGTACAAGTACACGGGCATGCGACACGGACGAAGACCGTGTACGGGGAAATGGCCAGCGTACACAAAGCGAGCCCCGGGTTCTCAGACACGATGTGTGATTCTTCTACACGCTGTGTAGTTAATTTTTGTACGATGAGCCAAGTGACACGGGACATTTACACAAGAAGTAATTAGAGTCAAGGAACTCGATGTGTGATTTTTCTACATGCCGTGTAGTTGAGTTTTACAAAGCTTGAACGGATGACACGGGTCATTTACACGGGCAGTACCTGGGGTCAAGGAACATGGAGTGTAATCATACTACACGTCGTGTAACCAATTCTTCATGGCTTGAGAAAGTTTCCTTCTGTGACTTGGAATGTTTTCCTTAGGGTTCGTCCCCTTGGTCTTTCTCCTGAAGGTTCCCGGTATCATTTACTATATACTGGAGTACGGTCCTTTCAGCAGGACTTCCTGAATAGTGTTGTTGGAATCCTCTCTTTGTGACTTAGAGCTGGATCCTCTATTCATTCCTGAGACGCTAGGTATATTTCTTGGTATCGACGTGACCAAATTTACTTGGGCGCCGATCCTCTAGTTAGTGGATTAGTTCAGACTGAGTTGTTGGAATCACCCCATGGCTATTGGTTGTGATCCTCATCTGAGCATCATGTTCTCAAGTACTCGTGGAGTGTGTTCTCCCAGAACAAGTACTTCGTATCTCTATTTTCCTACCTAAGAGTGTGTTCTCCTTGTTACGTGCTTAGTGGAATCTTCGAGCTGGATATTAGTGGTGGTTTTGCGATAGTTGATCATGTTTGAGTATATCTGGATATTCTTGTTATATGTTCTGTAGACATATACTGTGTGGATTTGACTATATCTTTCCTTTGTGGTATTTTCCTTGTTTTATTTCCTTTGTGGTTTTAGGGTGTCCTACTGGGTATTTTTATCCTCACCCCTGCACAGGCTTTGCCCATACGTGCCGTGCCTTGTGCAGGCGAGCGAGCCTTTGACAGGATTCTAGGTGGACCAGGACCGGATGGTGCTCAGTGAGATCAGGCGGGCCGGGGTGTGTTCCTACAGCTACAGATTGCAGTCCCAATACCTTTCATTACAGGTTAGACTTTTGTTACAGACTTTCTTTTAGTGGGATGGTACTTTTGGCCTAGGGTTTTACACTCACTTTACTTTACTTTCCAGTCGTACTCTATTGGTTGAGATTTCTAGTGTATGCATGAATTTCTATTTTATTAGTTTTTACTTTTTAGCTTTGTGGGATTGGAGATGTGTGTGCATGTGTACAGGTTTATAGGCAATGCCTCCCATGTTAGTAGCATGCCTACTCAGTGCTAGTCACCAACCCCTGGCCTATTGGAGGCGGGCTTGGGGAGTTGTGGCTCGAGCCCCACTAGGACGGGTCGTGACATTCAATAAATTATGTCTCTCCTATTTCAACCCAACACAATGGAGAACAATAAGGATAACCATATAATGACTTTAATGAGTCCATATGTATCATCTGTTTATATTAGTTATTATAGGATAAATTCACTAAAGGTATATTATTTTCTCATGAACCATCAAAATTTAGGAAATAATGTCTAAAAATATCCCCCAACAATTGAATTGTGAATTCTAACTGCCCATATAGTTGATGATGACAAACCATTATCATGGTCATTTGAGTTCCAAGTCCTCAATGTAATGATTTCTAGAATTGAGAAGTGTATTGAAGATCTATATCAGAGACAATTGAGACTCCAAATCCATGCATCATGACCACCTCTCAAATACATGAGTTTTCCAAATCCTCTACCATGTTGTACTCTCTTATTGGGAGAAAGTATTCCAACTTGGTGAGTCAATACACTATGAAACAAAAATCACCATGCTCTTGATCTATCCTCACTACTCCTATTGCAAAGTCATCCAAGACATATTATCCCACTTCTATACTAAAATAATCACGGACTATATCATACCAAATGGTCATTGATGTTACTACATTACCTACTAACAATATATATATTTCATAACATAATATTCAATATTACTTTTCATATACGACCACTAGAAATAGACTTTCAACAACTTGTAAATTTTCTAAATACCTATATGAATATCCCTTTACTATGGGTGATATGATGGATAAAGCTATTCCGGATGAGATTGAGGGATTATGATATGATCTTTTAAGCATAAAAATGTTTTTTTACTTTTTCCAACCACCAAAAGTATTCCAACCATTCAGGTTTGACCTAATAGTGATGAAATGAGGATTTTACATTTGTACCTCTTAGATGAATTTTATAAATTTTGGAAGAAGATTAACTAGGATTAAAATTTAATGCTCATCCTATGTGGAACAATCTAGATGCATGTTACCAATGATTTATATCAGCGGCCACTTGTCATGAAATTCCTTGAAAACTTCATTATATGACTATTTACTCAAATAATATACTATAGAATTTTATTTCCCAATTGAATAAATCAATTCAATGTCATAAATTTGGTGATATTCTATCCATATTCATTACCTCATGATCAAATTTTACTGAGATAGTAGATATTTCAAAATCTTATAATCAATAAAGTCTCTGAACTTTACTCAAAAGAGATAGAGGATCCATATCTTTAAATCATGAACTAATAGAGTTAATTCAAGGTCATATGTTGGATAGATCTCTTCATGTGTTCAAAAATACCTCAAACTATAGTCCAAAACATGATCCCCTATCATGAGAACACACCCAAGAATAATTCAAAATACATCACAATAGAAAAAGTATCCTTGATCTAGTTCTAGAAATATTATGATATGTGTTAAATTTAGATGAGATAAAATCTCTAGAAATCATTTTTTATAGTGATAATTCTATCTAAATAAAATAAACTTTCTCATTAAAGGAATCACACGAGAAGAAAGTATCAAAAAGTCCAAGAAAAATCATCAACAATATCTTGATAATTCTAGACATTTTTGAATCTCAAAAACATTCTTGGGTTTCTATGAAGAGATGACTAATTAATGTTTTTTGATCAACGAATTTTATATCTTGAGAAATAATGTTCCTAGAGAAAAACATCTTGTATCCATAATTCAAAATTAAAAAACAAAATATATAAATTGTGATCAAACAATGTGCAATTTCCATGTTCTTCTCATGGTCATTCCTGTTTCAAGAATAAAAAAATACCATAAAAAATACCAAAACAAAAGAATCAAGGTAACTATGTTTGATACAGTTCATTAAGGGCATTAAGTCAGCAGGTGAATTTGTTAGACCAAAAGGCATGATTCCATATTTTTAATGGTCGTAATAACTCCAGAGTACTATCTTCATGATATCGTCTTTCCCAAATTTAAGCCGTTGATATCTTTATCATTGATCAATTTTAGAGAACCACTTGTCTTACATTAATTGATCAAATATATTATTTATTTTAGGAAGATGATACTAATTTTTCATCACAACATGATTCAGTTTATGATAATAAACATACAAATGGAGAGAACCAACTACCTTATTTATGAATAAAACTACTTCATCCCAAGTCTATATACTAGGATTGGAGAATCCTATACTCTCTAACTCTTCTAGTTGGACCTTTAATTTTTGAAAATTTTTCAGACTCATTATATAAGATGGGGGTGAAATAGGGATTTTTTTCATATGTAGATCGATTGAAAATTCGATTTCTTGATAGAGTAGTAACCTAGATAAGTCATTCATAAAGACATTTGGGTATTAATCTACCATGGAAAGAAGAGTCTTATTTCTCGTTTCATCAGTAGGGACTTGGGTCATTGCTACTAATTTACCTTAGATGTTTCCTTCCACTAAGACTAAAAGTCCTACTCTACCTAAATTTATATTCTAATACCCATTGAATACATAAATATATATATCTATGTATGTGGATGTAACTTTTTGTATCATATCAGTTGATATATGATTTGAATTACACCAGAATATCCATTAAAAAATATTAAATTGAAAAAACCCTTTATAAAACCATGAAATCCTAGATAAACTGCACTACATCAATGGTAATGGAACATGTTGGGAACTTGAATCCTCTACACTCCCAATATCATAGGGTTGTCTTAATAAAAATGATATAAGTCATCATCTCCATCTATAATCCTAATTGTTTAAACATAGACGAAGTCTGGAAATAATGTGATACACAAGTATCAACCAATAAATGTATAGGAGTTGAGTTCAGAAGGATGGTACATCACACCATGGAGGGACCCGATTTCCTGGTCAAGATAGTTTTTTTCTCTATATAATTGTCGATCAATTTCCATAATACTATTATTCCTTCCATGATGAGGTGTAGACTGGATAACCGAAGCATTCTTAGTGGTATCTTTGTTTACCTATTTCTGTGGATGATAACTATTCTAATTAGATTGTTCCATCTCACTATATTAATCCTGTTGATAATTTTATCCAATTCCACCTTCTAATTTCATAATTTTATGACAATACTTATTAATATTTCCTTTATTTTAATAGTGGGAGAATTTTCTCAATGGTGTAGTGCACTCCTTCTTTATATGTGTAAGTGAGACACATTGGTAACAATCTAGTTTATTGATGTGATGTGGTATATAAGAGACTGATCCCAGATGTTTATTTTTTTTTATTTCTTTTCTATCCTATAAGTAACTCTCTTGCATATTTATTTCCCATTTTAAAACTCCCACTAACACCCAAATGGAAAAAGTTTCCCCCTCCACTCAGATTTTCTACAAGATCTCTTTCACCAACCAATTCCTTATACACCATTTCTATAAAATTAAAAATATATAACATTAGCACCTTTGATTGAACTTCAGGACATAAACTCTCCTTAATGATCCATTCTTTTATCCTATTTCTAACAGCTACATTTAGGGTAAAGGGAACAAGGTGGGTGAATTTAGAATCATATTCAGTATCTGAAATACTTCCTCATTCAGTACTAACGGAGTATTTCATATTCCTTATTTGGAATGTGTCTAAAAATAATTTTTTATTGAATAGTTTGACAAATCCTTTCCAAGATAGGTCTTGATCCAAATTATATTGTGAATATAAGTCCCATCATGATAAAATTAGGTCATTAAGCATATATATTTCTTGTTTAACACTCATTTCATATAGAGTCCCAAATAATAAAAAAATTATTATTATCCTAGTAATCTATACCTCTTCTTTCTCATGTCAAAAATCACTTTGAATCATCAATGGATTCTACTTTTGAAATTATAATGAGTAATTCTACTTGATGAGGTTCCTAAATCCTAGGTCCCTTATCATAGCCTGAAAATATTTCACAATACTCTGAGCTGAAATCTTGGATCAAATATGGTTTATGTGCAACGACATTCTTAAATTCTCTATCACATTGGTTTCTCATTCATCTTTTTGGTGAAATGTTATTTCTATAACCCATTTAAAAATTCAACAATTTATGATTGTTACTGTTCATCCTTTCATGTAAAAAAAATCAGAAGTCTAAAATCAAATAATCATGGGGAAATGAAATCCTACTAGCTAATATCTTTACTAATACATGATACCTTGAACTCCCCATCTAAACTCACAATAATGTGTTGAAAACACACCAAAAAATGATTAAAAACACTATTTTTTACTCTACTAACCTGGTAACTCGAATTTCAATATAAAAAGGTTAGAAACATCCTTTTATTCACTAAATTGCAAGTCCCTATAAACCCTATTTACCTGATACAATCCCAACTCAGAGAAAAAACAAACTTATACCATTTGTAACATCCCTACCCTAAGCATTATCTTGTAAGGAGACGAGATACCACTAAACTTAGGTAAAATTTCACAGACAAAAATGACTGGAAATAGATTAAAAGGTTTTAAAAAATTGTTGGGGAATGATTTAACCTTCTAAATAAACATTCATTCAACACACAAATAACAAGATAAGAATAAATATGACCAGATACATCCATGTAAATGATTCATGCCCCAAAACCCAGTCACAAATATTATGACTAACCCATCAAATATAATGAAACAGAGACTATCATCAGAGTAAAAATCGGATAATGTAAAATTAATTAATTAAAATATAAATCATTTAGACTATGGAACCAATGTGTAATTACTACAGAATAAGATATAGTCACTCAACAACTCCATCACTACCTACCATGAAAGTGACATCAAGGAACATCAATGGTGAAGTAAGATACTTGGACCTTCCCTATATCTTGATAAATGGAATATAAAAATTCACCAAAGTTCCATATAAGTGGGTGAATATACCAATCATTTGGAAACCCCCATAAAATTCCCAACAGATGAAACTAAGATAAGAATAATTTAACACATTTTTCTAAAAAACAGTTAGATAATTAGATAATTTTTTTTTATAAAAATCCATAAATGATTCCCATGAAATATAACATAAATCAAAACATGTTACCATTTAATACCACTTGGAATAACCATATCATATTCACACACTCACACAAATTCATTCCATGAACCTCTCAATACTCACAGGTGGTGATTCATCCTTAAAATAATCCATCACATGGTGACCTGATTTTATGGTGGTACTTTTAACAATGATTTATCCCACATGAACATGAATAAAAAAATCCCAATTATTTTAATATAAAAATTAAATAATTATTTGAAAATATACTTTACCAAGTATTCTTAGAAAAAAAATTTGTTTCCAGGTTTCATAAACCATCCTTTTAAAATCATTAAACAACAATGATTTTCATTATATATTTCTCAATAAATTTATAAGAAAAACGTATGAATGATTTAAGAAAATCCAAGCCATATTGTTCAAGAATAGTCGAGTGGGAGGGAAGACAAATACCTCAATACATGCAATTTTACTAAAAAAAGAGAGTAAATAGAATACTAAAACACTAAAAATTGACACCCCAAAGTCCACAACCATCCAGTAATAAGGTACACATGAGCACACCATAAAATGCCTAATTAGAAGAAACCGAGAAAAGGAGGATGATAAAGGGTTTAAAGAAGTTATTTAAAGTAAAAAACCACATTAAATATCCCCCATGAAGTTATCATGTTCATCCATTTGATTTTCCCCAAGATAAGTGTGAGGTTCGACCATTCAAAATGAGGGTTTGACCAACACCACACCCTAGTGTTTCCCTTCAAACGTTAATTTTTTTATTAAAAAATAACTTTTAAGGGGAAAGTGGAATCCCTCACAAATGAATAGTTTCAGTACCAAAGGATATGATAGGTTCTTTAATGAAAAGAGTAATTTTTTTGGAAACATTTTCCCTAAAAAACTCGGGGAATAGAATTTACCTATGTTTTGGGGGGATCGTTCAAGGTACCCTCGAAAAGAAGTGCCAGGTTTTCCCAAGATTTATTGTTTTTATCCTTGATAATCTTCCCCATGTTGAACCCTAGTGGTTACAAAAATAATTATGCTCATTACAAGAAGGTGAGATCTATGAGATACAAATTGGATAGTCAACACACACTGATGCATGAGGCTTGAGAATTTTAGGCTCACCACAACCTGGGATATGGTGTGTCAAGGTCTTTCTATCCATTTTTCATTGAGAATCCCCAAAATTACAATGTCCATGGACAAAAATAGTAGCCAAGAATTTTTTCCAACCTATGTTGCATTATTACACACACTGCACACCATTCCCAAGAGGGTGATGTACCTTATTCTAAATTCCTTATTTTGTTTTTCTAAGTTCATTTTGTTGCATTCTAATGAAACTAACATATTTTTTATATGTATTAAATCAAGAAAATTTATGATTTATAAATAGTTCCCATGTGGATGTTAAAAATATTGATATATTTTTTGAGCCTATTTTCATATGGTTTTTTAAAAAAGGTTTACCAAAAATGGTAACAATATCCATTAATTTTTAAAACTACTCATCACTTTTTATTGGAGAAGGTGATGTACCTTCTTCTGAATTCCTATATAATGACGTTGTCCAAGATCAATATTTTTGTTTCTGAGGTAGAAATTTTTGATGTTCTAGAAACACCATATCCATGAAATGTTTCAACTTAACTAACTGTGTGACTTCATAACAAATGGGACACCCTAACATTACTTTAACTTTATATCCTAAAAAATTTCTTAAACATGAAATTCATTTATCATCTTAAACAACATGGATCTTTAAGTGAACTCTTAATCTCTAAAATCATTATAAAATGTAACACCTGAATCCAATTTTAATTTTAGATATTCAATCAATGGATCTAGAAAAACATTAATTTTATTACCATTCTTTTGACTTTATATAAGTACTGAAAACTTAATGTAATTTAAATTCATGTATAACTGTGTTAGAAGGTTATTATAACACCCAGTAATATAATCAACCCATAATTACATGATTTATTACCAGTTTTTCACATTATTACATTTAAAATATTTTTTAGTTATATAGTTTTAGAGAATTATGAAAATGACTACATAAAAAAGTTGATATTTCAACATAGTTTATAGTTTTCCACAAAAAAATGGTTCTTAAATTTACCTCTAATTTCATTAAAGACACTTCATTTTATTTTAAGATGAGTCACCATAGCATAAATATTAACCCTGATATAGTCCCAAAATATACTTAATTATTAAGTTTTTTAAAACATAAGATGAGAAAAACAAATCTCATTAATGGATATAGAAATAAAGTAAACTCATTAGTCTAATGAAAAACAAAAAAACTCATGAAAATGGTTACCTTTTTGCAAAAAACTTTTAACACATAAATATAACATATCCACATGATAAGATAAAAATTTACTTAAAGAAATTTTTTTAAACCCATTAGTATCATAGAAATTATGAGTAAAACATGAGTTATATGATAAGTCAAGAAAGAATTCCTCAAAAAATAGGCCATTCAACTTTAAAAGTTTATAAATTATTCATTTATCATGAAATAAAAATATTTTTGTCAAAATATTCAGCACGCATGTAATAAGTATCTTAGAGAATCATATTAATATTATATTTTCACTAATGTTTAACCCATTTCAAAAAAAACTGGGACCCACTTAATTCCATATGAGTAACCTACTTGGTTATCTCCCACAATTTTTCCCACCAAAGACTATTCATCACCCTATGCAATGAAGAGAGATATCATTCTCACCCATAATAATGAGTTATATTGGTCTCACTCATCATCATATATAATTCTCAAGCAACATATCAAGAATAAAAAAATTATTAGTTTACATTTTCATTTTAAAACCCTTGAAAAACTCATTTGAACATATAAGAAAAATGATTTTTTTTTCATATGAAATTATAGTGACATATCCCTTTCTTTTAAAAATTAATACAAATGAAAAATTATTAGAAGATAGAGAATATGATATTATTTAAAAAATAATGTTAAATTATAGAAGAAGTTTTATAATTAATAGTATCTAGAAAAATAAGAAAATGTGGTCAATCAGTATACATTGAAAAAAATTCTTTTTTACATTGGTAAAAAATATCAAAATTACTTGTATGGTAAATGGTAAAAGGTTTCTTGTTAAAAATTATTAAAGAAATTAAAAATAAGTGAAAATTTACCTTTAAAAACATATAATTTTTATAAATAACAATCTTCGAATATTTTTATGCACATGGATATATAAGAGAATGAGTTTAAATGAATAATTTAAAATAATGTTTTGAATAAAAAATACTTAACAATTTGTAACTTTTAAATTAAAAGGAAATTAAAAAATAAAAATTTAAAAGGATTTGAAATCCACTCTAGTTTCAATAAATAAATAATAAAATATATCCATGTTTTAGTATATACACTACAAAAAATAAAATATGTGGCGAAAATGGAATAAGTCTCAATGAATGTAAATTGAAATGGGAAATCACTTACCTAAAGTCATATATAGCTCTATAAATTATATAAATCCTGAATAATAAAACTATATTTGTTATTTACTTGATTAATAAAAATTTTCATCTTCATTTAATTACCATTATTCATTTTATTTCATTTATTACCATGTAACATTTAGTTACTAAAATGTTTAAGTTCTTGTTGTTTGTTTTGGGGTCATTCAGTTTGTAAACTCAAAATAACCATGTTGTGTTAATCATTGCCAAATGGTTAATTATTCCTAAATATTAAAAATATTAACATTTTATAATTATAATTTTTTTACATTAAATACACTTTTATAACCATCCATGTAAGGTGGTCATGAAAAAATTATGTACACCTTTTCATGGTGGCAGTAGTCTGTACATACGCATGAACAACAATTTCATTTTTCTACTAGGTGGAAAATATATAAATAAGTTAATTTTTTTTATTTTAAAAAACCATAAATATTTTATACATGTAATATCTATCCATAAACTTTATCCTTATGACAACCCATGTGAGGTGGTAATGTAAAATTAATCTATCGCTTCGTGGAGGTGGTAATCCACACAAACACACGAACGATGTTATCATTTTTAAATAAATAGAAGTGTTAGAAGGTAAGTAATATATTAAATTTTTTGAATCATATTTATGTCTTTGATATAATATATATTCATTTTATCCATCATGTTAAACAACCATATGATCTAGTGATGAAAAATGAAAGACATCGCTTCGTGGAGATGTTAGTCCACACATATGTGAAAATAGAGTTTTCCTTTCACAAAGGGTTAAAAGGGATATGAAAAATGGTTACCCAAAAAAAATAATTAAATTTATAGAAAATTTATATAATTATTTTATTATACCATCAGGGTTAATTAATATTTTAACGATTTAGAATAAGAAATAAATGTGAAAAATCTAGGTTAAGAGTTGTACCTCTTCCTTGAAAACCTTTTTTGGATTACACATTAAAACTTCTAAGGTAGGTCATTTGGTGTGAAAAAAACCACAAGGATGTGGTGAGGGATGTTGGAAAGGTATTTGGATTGGTATTATATGTGTTAATATACTCAAGGTATGTGAATATGAGAGGAGATTGGGTTCAATTTTATAAGTGAGGGGAGTGGTACTCCTTTATTTATTAAAATTTTTATAATAATGTTAAATATTAACATATAGAAAGTGGATCTAAAACTATAAGGTGGTAATGGAATAAATTCCATCTTTCATTAAGTATAAATATAATATTCTTTGACCTTATCACATATTTTTTTATTTAATTAACTCATTTTACTTTTTATTTTGGTAACTAATTTTTATGATGGTAATTATTCATTATGAAAAAATGAATTCATTAATAAAATTTGGACCCCTTGATTTACAATATGAAATAAATTTTTAAATTTTCAATAAATAAAATTCGTAAGAAATTATTTTAATATAATTACGGAAAATACAATGAAAAATAGTATTTAGAAAAAATGTGTTTTAGGTAAACAATTGAACCTATAGAAAAATAGAATATAATATTGATTCCGATATAATTAATTAGATTATGATTAATTAAAGGGATATTTCGTTACTTTAAAACCAATTCCAAAATATAATAGTAAATTTAAATTACATGATTTAATAAAAATAATTTACATATTTTAAAAAATTATCATTTTCACTATTCAATGAAAAATAAATATTTTTATAAAAATCCCAAAAATTAACCTAAGATAAAATTTATATAGTGTAATAAAAAAGGAATTAAATTTTATAAAATATAATTCCAAAAATTTAGAAAATCATCTTTTACATAAAACCATATAACTCATGAAAAATAATCTGGCTAGAATAAGCTATTTCCTTTTTGATTGAAAAACTAATTAAAATCAGTATACTGAATATGAACCCAAAAAAATATAATCATTAATATTACTAAGAAATTAAAATTTATTTATTATTAAAATTACCTAGTTTTTCACATTACTCACCCCTTTAAAAAAAATTCATCCACCCAATTTTATTCAATAGATAAACATGTCAAGGTATTTTCCCACATAGTTTTTCTGATTCCTATGTTCCTTCTTCAACCATATGGTTTTACTATCAAAATTTAACTAAACGAGTCACCTTATTATGAAGAAAAGTTTCTCCATAATATATAATCTAAAATGGTTTTCCCTTATATGGAATATTCCATTCCAACTAAACTAGTTTGGGGATCAAATCATGAGACAAGTACATATTCCCTTAGCAATGAAACATGAAATACATCATGTAACTAAGATAAACACAATGGTATGTGTATATAGATCATCCCAGTTTTTACTATAATTTCATATAGCCAAATATACCATGAACTTAATTTTCCTTTTTTCCCAAATAAAATAGCACTTTTTATAGTGATAATTTAAGAAAAACATGATCTACTACCTTAAATGAGTGAACTTTCTTTTGGTTACCTTTATAATTTTTTTTCTTAGTTTGGGATGCCCTCATATAGTGTTGAATAATTTCTACCCTCTCACCACCTCTCTACCAATTTTTTACCAATATATCTATATTATCTGCTTTCTTCAAACATGATGGTGTTATACAACTATTCCCATATAATTACTCAAAATGTGTTATCTGTATACTGGAATGAAAATTCTTATTATTAGAAAATTTTACAAATGAATGATGTTGATCCCAACTTCCTTGAAAATTTAATGAGCATGATCAAAGCATATGTTCTGAATTTTGAATGGTTCACTCTAATTATCAATTTTATTGAGGATAACAAGTTGTAATATAATTTTATTATCTACCCAAAGACTTCTGAATCCATTTTCAAAAATTTTAGGTAAATCTAGGATAAATATCATAAACAATAAGTAAAATAACTTCATACAATTTGACCATATTTTAAAGATAAATTCTATAAATTAGATCTAAATACATAATATAAAAAATTAGAGTAAACTTCATTGATTTAGTCAATAGATCAACAGTAATACAAATAACATTATTATATTTAGATGTATTTGGTAATCCTAATATGAAATCCATGGATATATTCTCACATTTCCATTCAGGCACTTGCAATGGCTAAAGCATCCCCTTGAATAGTTTTTATTTGTCTCTAACCTATTCAATATTCATATATTTCATGGTAAATATTCCAATATATTTCTTCATTTATCGTAAAAAATAATACTCTTGATGGTATCTATAGATTTTGTTATTGGTATGATGACTAGAAAATTTAGTGTGACATACTTTACATAAAAATTCATTCTCCAGATGGGGAACAATTAGAATAGAAAAACAATTTCTAAATATCATCTCACCTTCTTTATAAAAGTTAAATTATGGTAACCTAGTATTCTTTACCATTTGTAAAATTTCTTGAAAATAATGATCTTATTTTTGTGTAAGATTAATTCCATATAACAAAGATGATTGAACATACACATAAAAAATAGGAGTTATTACATGATCAATTTATAGGATAAAAATTATTAAATCATTAACCAAAGTCTCATGTAAAAAATGAGGAATGGTTAATGATATATTATTTTTTTGACTCAAGTCATAAAATTCCTTATTTTCATTTATTTTATGATAATAAATAATATAATAAAAATACATTATCAGTTCTAACAATCTTATCTTCCTCATTTCCAATTGTTTATGAGTGAATATATACTTTAAAATGTAATGGACAATATTAATTTCAAATTTTACACCATATAAAGTATGACTCTAAATTTTTAAAGTAGAAAACCCTAATATAAGATTAAGATCAAGTGTAGGGTAATTATACTCATGGAATTTTAATTAACAAGAAAAATAAACAGTAATATAATCATCTTTGATTGAGAACCAACCAGGCCCCTTTAGTGAATCACCACTATAATTAACAAATTAACCAATTCTTAATGGACATGATAATAATTGATCATTAAGAAATATTATTTTCAATTCCTAAAAACATTAATCACATTCCTTTATCTAGATAAATTTAACTCATTTTCATGATATATTATTTAGTGAGCTAAATAATTATGAAAAGTTTTCAAAAAATCATATGTAGTAACCCACTAATCTATGAAAAATATTAATATATTTGAATTTTAAATGTCTTGACCATTCATACATAACATTATTTTTAGTAAGACCAGTAGTTATAACTTATTTAGAAAAAATATTCTTATGTAAATAAATATTTTGTAAAAAAAATTCACATTTGATAAATTTTCCATTCAACTGGTTTTCTTTTAAAGATAGAAAAATAATACTTATATATTTCCCAAGTTCCTCATAAATTTTAGAATAAAACAGAATATCATCAACAAAATACACTATTAATTTATCCAAATATTCTTGGATATATCTATTTATAAGAACTATAAATATGGTAAGAGTATTTTTAACCTGAAAGGAACAACTACGAACACATTATGGTTATACCTACTATGGAATTTCATCATCATAATGTCTTACTCATAAAACTTTAGCTGGTGAAACCTGAACTGAAGATCAATCTTTGAAAAATAATGAGCACCCTAGAGATGATTAAACAAGTCATCGATATAAGGCTATTGATACATGATCTCCATAGTAATCTTATTGAGTGCTCTATAATAAAGAAAAATCCTCATTGAACCATCCTTATTTTTAAAAAATAAAAATTAGATCACCCATGGTGAATTACTCGGATGAAGGAAACCCTCATCAACAACCCTTAAAATTGATTTTAATTCCAAAATTTCCATTGGTTCTATTTGATATGGTTTTTCTAAAATTTTCTATCACTGACATTACATTAAATTCAACCCCCTAACCAGGAATTACATTAAGAAAATATTTAGTAATTACATCCAAATATTCATTTATTACTAAAATATTACTAATTTCAATAGTTCTTATTTTTCAATAATATGTTTAAGATAAATTTCAATCACGTATTTAATCATTTTCTTAGCTTGTTGATATTTTATCAAAGGTATTAATTCATTTTTATATAATAACTAAAAAGCATTCTAACAAGTAAAATATTTAACTCTATAATCTATCTTAGCACAACAGAAAAAAATTCAATCCATAAATAAAATAAAATCAAACTATAAAATGAGAATTATAGAATGGTTTATAGTAAAAAAATTCCATATATGATAACTGTAAGATTCTGTTAATTCCTTTTTAACTTAATACCACCCCTAAGAGTATTTACCAAAAGTTATGACTTCATTTCTAAATATGTTATTTCAATTTTACTTGAAAATTTACTAGAAATAAAAGAATTCATGGATTCTCAATCAAATTAGAAATTAACATTATATAAATAAACCAATAATGTACATTATACCACTTAATTTAAGGGTCTATCATATACTATAGTAGTATAAAAGAAATTATGATATATTTTTTTACTAAACTTTATGATTCCCACCTTGAGTAGCTAACTTTGGACATATGTAGACATAAGGAACCAAATCATTATAGATAAAACATATCACAACTAGATGAATATATATTTTCAAATTACGGATATGATCAAAGCTCTTCTCTATACATTCATGAGCCAAATGGCCAAACATAAAACATTTTTAACACATCACTAATTCTATCAATCATTATTTAAAATATATTTTACCAAATCTAAAAACATTTTGAAGGCTTACCTTCAGATTTTATGGTTGAATTATTCTCTATCACCTGAAACATTTACCTATTATTACCCTTGTTTTCACAAAGTACATAGGTTTTGAAAATCTCATTCTCATCTTTTTCAGTATAACAAACAACCTCCTGATAACTTTTAAACTTATGAGTGGAAAACGTTCTTTATAAACTTGGTTTCAAGACTATGTAAAATATATCAATTTTACCCTCATGGTCTAGAATAAAATTTTATTTTATATATGGATAGTCTATTAAAATTTTCTTCATAAGTGGACACTCAGTCTTCTTAATTTTTCTTTATCTACAAAAATTTACTTTCCATTCTATGTTTAAGAATATTAAGTAAAAATTTTGCAACAGCAACTAAAAAACCAGAGGAAACTATTTTGTGAAATCCTCATTATATTCATGTTTCTCTATATATAATTCGTTCAGTCTCTTTCATGGGCTCCAACATTAATAGATTGCATCAAATGAGTTATCACTACCACAAATTTCTCTACTCTAACTATTTGGTTTATTGATTTGAATGGTTATTATCCACTTCATGCCTTCATTGTTATAATTTCATGTTTCATATATGGAAAAGTATTCTGAATTTTCATAACCCACCTTCGGAAAGATGATGGAAGGGGCAACAAAGCCCCAACCCTTCCTTATTTAAGTCGAAGTCGAGATAATGACCCCTGGGTCCCACCTCTAGTAGGCCCCGGAGTGGCAACTAGCTCCAAGGGTGTAACATTTTTACAATATGGGAGGAATTACCCTTTTTAGTTAACCAAGATTGGGAGAAAGAATGAGTCAACACCAAACACCGCCAAGTATAGAAAAATAAAAAGAAAACCAAACTACATGCATGTTTTAATAATAAAACTAAACAAGGTAAAAGAACTCCAAAGTACAAACCAACAGGAAAAGAAAAGGAGAAGCAGGAAACAATAGAGACCAACAGAAACTCCAACGACCAGACTAGTAAGGTCCCACACGGCCTTTGAAGTCCTCCTGACAACCTGAAAGTAAACGTAGGGTGAGCATACAAAGCATACTCAATAAGAAAAACCTATAGAACTCATGCACATGTGGGTAGAAATACTAAATTCCCGTGAGAAGTAGGGAAACCAACATCTATCAAGGATTATATCCATCCCACCTCACTGGCCACGCTCACCAAACAACACAAGCAGTAAGGTAATAGTAAAAGAAAAAAACATTTGGGAACCCCGCACCACCATTTCCACCACTAACTAGATGCTCATACCTAACGAAAAACGTCCAGAAGCTACCACGCTCTTCCTGCCTGCACACATCTGGGCCTCACAACCATCCATCCCTACGTGCACACACCTGGGCCTCACAACTATCTATCCCTGCCCGCATACTTCTGGGTCTCACAACCATCAATCCCTGCCTGAAAAAACCTGGGCCTCATCCCAAAGACACCTAGGAAAACAATCCATAACCAGAACCCCTGCCCGAAAACACCTGGGCTAACAACACAACAAACGAAACCTACCCGAAGGATATTGGGTGTAAGGTCGACTCCAGCCATCACAGCCAAGGGAAGAGGGAGCATGAAGGAGTGTAACTAGGGGGAAACGCCCTTCCCCATGAAATGGGGTGTCCGACACTAAGTGCCCAACATGGGTGGGGTGCAACTAAACATAAAACATACAATTATACATATATATACACCAACACACAGAACAACCTACAGATCCTCAAACAGATACAAGAAGGTACACAAGCACTGTTACCTCAGAAAATAGGCACACAAAAAATTGTTCCCAGTTCCCCTGTTCAAGTTATTATTCATAATAGTTTAGTATGAGTTAATACCTTCACTACTGGGCAATGTAACATGCACATTCACAAATGAAACAACAAAAACAGAAGAGAGTAAAAGCATTAGGTTAAATAAGCATTCACACCCAGTTCCTAAGTGAATTTACAACAACCAGGTATCGAGCGAGATCCCTCAAAGTACTGGAAACAAAACAACCCCGAGACACAACCTCATGTCCCCAAACTCCAGAATCCATCGGTTTCTAAACAACATAGGATTACACCCCAATTCATGATATAAACAGAGTAACCCCCACAACCTCAGATTCAAAACTAGCGAAAGTACAACATGGGATCCCATCCAAGAAAACCATAAAGTCACATGTAATCGGCCCGTGAAGGAAAAACAACCAAACCACTACTACCAACACAAGGTAGGCCCACACAGGTATTTTCAGATTTAAAAGATTTAACACACTCCATGGTTTCAATTCCATTTTGCTTTAACCGGGGTTATCACAAAAAATGTATAATCCTAGTGCTTTCAATTTATTTAACCGAGTATACGTAATTAACCAATTCCATTTTACGGTTATTTAAGCATCCAGGAACACCGAAGTTCATTAGTGCATAGAGAAAGACCAAAAATGACCATGATTTTCAGTGAGCGTAATCCCATATAATTCACAACACATATCAACAATTTAAGATCATAGTGGGGCATCAATCACACCCCCTTTCATTCTTTAAAGGTCCGTTCATTATCTTCATTAAGTTGGGTTTCGTCAATTTCCACAGAGACAAAGGCATGCCCACACCTTATGATACACAGAAAGGAGAGACGAAGGAGAAATACCTGCCTGATTGATCAAGGATTTACGTTACGTCCTCGCGTAGAAACCAGAAATCAGGGGTAACAGGAACTCCACAGAACGCGATCAAGGAAAACTTCGCAATAGGGGTACGACTCGTCGGGAGGAAGGGTACTCTGAGCATAGGGTGATATAAAAAGAATCTCATGGAGAAAGAGAAGACTTTAGGTTATAAGGACTGAGATGAAACATCCCCTCGACGGTTATGATATGGAGAAAAAAAAACGAAACCATGCGTAAGAAGCGGGATCGTGGGTTGACCACATGGCTAGGACACCCCACACGCTACTTACAAGTCACCACCTTTCTGAGCCATTTAATCTGACAAACACCTCATGGTTTTTCATTTAAGGAGGGTACCTCACCAATCATGTAATTTAAATGCCCTTAATGGGAATTAATGGGATTTAAAACAAGCATAAAGGGTCAAAACATGGTTTAAAAACCAATTTCCGTAAAAAGGAGGCACTATTGGTAAACCCGTGCGGGTAGGCGATAGCTACCGGTATCCTAGAGCTACCGGTAGCCGAGAGCCACCGGTTGGAGACAACTACCGGTTGGTGACAGATATCAGTAGCCAAGAGCTACAGGTAGCCGAGAGCTACCAGTTGCCAAGAGGCACCGGTAGCTGAGAGAAACCGGTAGACGAGAGAGACCTGAAGCCGAGAGCTACCGGTAGCCGAGAGCCACCGGTAGCCGAGAGCCACCTGCAACCGAATGCCATCGGAAGCCAAGAGCCACCGGCAGCCGAGAGCCACCGGTGGATGAGATCCACCGGTAGCCGAGAGCCACCGGTAGTCGAGAGCCACCGGTATCTGAGAGCCACCGGTAGCTGAGAGCCTCCGGTAGCCGAGCGCCACAAGTGGCTAGCTGAGGGATACCAGTACCCCAAGGTCACAGGTAGGCTAGGTCTATCGGTAGGCCGAGGATACCGGTAGTACAAGGCTATCTCTAAGAGTCACCGAGAAACTGGTATGGCCTTCCTGACCACCCAGAAAACCTCAAACATAAAACTTTACCAAGTAATGGACCCCCAAAACCTGGGACATTACATCAAATACTTCTCAAACTATTATTATCCCCTATAATATAAGAACAACCCAGAAAGGAGAAATTTGGGGTCCAAACGACCACCCTCTAAAGACACTTCTCATGGGAAAACCCCTGAGTTGTTCAAAATCTGGAATAGAACCCTCCCCCTACATCGAGGAATACTCTCCGAAGAGTTATCAACCACAAACATTCACAACAAGCACAAGGATCACACTGTCCAACACATGAGTCATGGAGTCCCCTCCTACATTTTAGGATATTAACCACTCTGTGCGGCACTGACTCGCCCGCACGGGTTTAATCGAATCCACATTAATGCATCCTAATTACCAGTCTGGTTTTCCCATCATCACACATTCATACACACACAGAGAGATAATATGGACCATATCAACTAATAGCTAAGAAAATCAATCATTCCATATATTAAAGCACAAGGTACATTATCTCAAGGATCAAAAAATAAATAAAAAGGAAGTCAAAATATCTCTGGGTAATGAACACATAACTAGGCCTCCTACTCCCAAGTGCTCTCTTGTAGGCCACCATGCCTCCACAACACATGAACCAAGGGGATGGTTCGTCCATGAAGCACTTTCCCATTAAGATCCTCGATCTTGATTGGCCGTTCTATGAAGGTCGCATCATCTTTGATATCTAATTCTCCACAATCGATGATGTGGGAGTCATCATGTAGATATCAACGAAGATGGGAAACATGAAGGACGTTGTGAACATTCTCCAACTAAGGTTGCAATGCCAGCTATTACGCCACTTCACCAACTCGTCCCAACACCTCGAAAGGTCCGATGAACCTAGGGGAGAGCTTACTCCCCTTCCCAAACCTTCGCTATCCATGTCCAGGTGAAACCTTTAAAAACACATGATTCCCAACCTCGAACTCCAACGACCTCCTCCTACGATCAGCATAAGACTTCTGTCGGTCCTAGGCTGCCTTCATCCTCTCACACACGAGTTGAACCTTCTCAGTGGTGCCCTGCACCACTTCTGGCCCAAGAACAACTGCTTCCCCAATCTCTATCCAGCAAATGAGTGAATGACATGACCTTCCATAGAAGGCCTAAAACGGTGTCAAACCAATAGTGGAGTGCTAGATGTTGTTGTATGAAAACTACAATAGAAGAAAGTGTTGTACCCATGATCACACAAAATCTAAAACACATGTCCACAGTATGTCTTCCAACGTCTGGATCGTTCGTTCTGTTTTCCCATCTGTCTAAGGGTGGAAAGCAGTGCTAAGACGTAGCTGGGTGCCAAAGGCATGCTGTAATCCTCTACAGACTCGTGAGGTAAACCATGTGTCCTGATCAGAGATAATAGATCTCAGGATCCCATGCAACCTCACCACCTCATCGTCGTACCTATGGGCTAAGGTGCTCATTGGGCACGACTCCTTAATCTCCAAGAAGTGTGCTGATTTTGTCAACCTATACAACACTACCCAGATGGAATCATAGCATCCCTGAGACCTGGGTAGCATTGTGAAGAAGTCCATCGAGATGTCATCCCACTTCCACTCGGGAATATCTAACGGCTGTAACCGCCCTCCAGGAAAATGGTGTCCAGCCTTTACTTGCTGACACACGAGGCACTTTGCTACAAACTCTGCCATCGCCCACTTTACCCCGGGCCACCAAAACTGTCTCCTCAGCCCTTGTAACATATTTTAGACCCCAGGATATACCGCTAAAGCCCAACCATGGAACTCACAGAGAACACCTTTACGCATCATCTCCAGAACAAAAAGCCTTCCATGGAAATGCATCCGATGCTGACCATCCTCCGACCATCCCTCAGGAGAATTTCCCTGATAAACACGATCCCGCATCACTTCCACCTCCGAGTACCCCCACCGAGACTCTTCCACCTGCACCACTAAGGATGGAACTACAGTCATATGAAACAGACAACCTCTTCCACCTTCCACCCTTGCATCCAAATGCTGGGCCGCTAACTCTTCCATCACTCTCCAAGCATCTGCAGATTTTTGAACCACTTCCTTCTATGATTTCCTGCTTAGGGAATTAGCCACAACATTGCCCTGGCTGTTGGTATAAGAGATATCGAAGTCGTAATCTTGGAGGAACTCAACCCATCTCCACTACCGCAAGTTCAGATCTCACTAGGAAAAGATATAAAGAAATCTCTTGTGATATGAGAAGACCACAAAGTGCTCTCCGATGAGATAATGCCGCCACAACTTCAATGCGAACACCGCGACAGCAAGCTCCAGATCATGGGTGGCATAGTTACATTCATGAGTACGTAACTTCCTAGACCTTTAAGAGATCACTCCTCACTACTGCATCATCACACATCCCAACCCAAGGCCAGAAGCATCACAGAACACTTCAAACAACACCCCTTCCTCTGGTAATCTGAGTACTGGAGCACTAACCAGCTTCTCCTTTAGGTTTCTAAAATCCGTCTAGAACTGGTTGCTCCACATGAAGGCCTTCTCCTTCCTAGTCAGATATGTCAAAAGAGCTGCAACTAGAGAGAAGTTGGGAACAAACCTCTGGTAATAGCCTGCCAAACCCAAGAAACTACAAAATTCCGCCATGTTTTTGGTTGCTACCTATGAAACAACTGCCTCGAACTTTGATGGATCTACTGCTATTCCCCCTGAGACATTACATGTCCAAGGAAATGTACCTCTCACGTTATGAACTTCCACTTAGACAGTTTCCCATAAAGATGATGGTGTCGAAGGACTCCCAAAACTTCCCTAAGATGTTAAACATGCTCTTCTTTTGATCTTGGGTGGATAAGGATGTCGTCGATGAAAACCACAACGAACTGGTCTAGAAACTCTCGGAAAACAGAGTTCACGAGGTTCATGAACATAGATGGTGCATTTGTAATGCCAAATGGCATGACCATGAACTCAAAGTGGCCATATCTACAGCTGAAAGCTATCTTCGAGATATCACTTTCCATCACTCTCAACTGGTGGTATCCAAAACACAGATCGATCTTAGAGAACCATCCTGCTCCCCTCCGCTGGTCGAAGTGATCGTCTATCCTTGGGAGGGGGTAATGATTCTTGATCGTCACCTGATTAAACCTCTAGTAGTCTATGCATAGTCGTAGACTACCATCTTCCTTCTTTATGAACAAAAATGGAGCACCCCATGATGACACGCTGGGTCGTACAAAGCCCTTATCAATCAGATCATCAATCAGAATCCGCAACTCCCGCAACTCAGAAGGTGACATCTGATAAGGAGTCATCGAGATCGGGCGGGCACCAGGCTGTAAGTCTATCCCAAACTCAATATCACGTCGAGGGGGTAGAGTCACAACCTCATCAAGAAAGACATCAGGGAATTCTCTTATGACCTCTGGGATATCCATCATTCCTGCATCTGCCGACTCTACTGACATCCCGTTCAGCATAGAAAGGAGTACCTCCACGTGTCGACTACCCTCCGGATAACTCCTCTCCCCAACAAAATACACACACCGTCCATCCTCATTGGAGAATTCAATCCTTCTTAGATAGAAGTCGATGATGGCATGCACATAGAATAACTAGTCGATGCCTATAATGACATCATATTGATGCATCTGCAATGAAAGAAGGTATCCACTGAACAGATGCGGTCCCAACATCAGTCTACACCCCTGTAAGAAGTAAGATACACTGGTCTGACCCCCAACTGGTGTTGTCAACACTAGGGGCACAAAAAGTCTCTCGGTATCCAGACCTAGAGCATGGGATAATTTGGGCGTAATGAAGGAGTGCGAAGCTCCAGAATCAAACAGGGCAAAAACAAAAGTGATGAATAAACTGATCGTACCTCGAATGACCTCTGGTTTCGTTGGAGCTACTAACTCTACGACATGCAACTTCCCACATCTAGCTCATCTACCTCGCTGTTGTCGACCACCTCTCCGACCACACCCAGGTCTAGGTCCCTGAGGATCACCCTGATGTCGATCTCCTCCCGCAAGGTCATCCCTCAGAGGGCCAGGGGCCTGTTGTGTCTGCTGGAAAGGCCTTGGTGGCAAAGGATGCTACTGAGGTGGGTGCTGAAACTACCCACTTCCACCATGTGGAGAAAGATTCGAACACCTCTTCAGAACGTGTCCGAAAACTCCGCAAGAGAAACACATAGGTCCTGACCCTGTGACAAAAGGGCGAGGGCCAGAAGCTCAGGAATGGAACTGATGGGGCGTGAAACCTGTTTGTCGAAACATGAAAGGCCCTGTTTCTGGAGACCTGCTGCTGACCGCCTTCCCCTTTGATGAACTCAGTTGGTTCCCTTCTCGTGGTGTGCCTCCCTTAGAGTGCATCCTCTATACTATCTCGGCCTTCTTTTGTACTGCTAGGTACGTCGAAAGAGTGAAGGTAGTGATAGCATACTGAAGTGAAGGACGGAGTGCCTCCTCTAACCATATTGTCCAAAACTCCTCATCCGAAAAGAGATCCAGGGCAATGCGCAAGAGATATTTGAACTTTATCCCCAGCTCCCTCACTGACATGCTTCCCTGCTGAGGGGAAAGAAACTCTTGTCTCTTCTCAACCTTCTCCGTAGAGGAGAGAAACTCCTCACGAAATTCATTCTCGAAACTGGCCCATGAAACCTATGCCTCTGTCTTTTCTCTCAGGAAAAGCATCCACCACTGACGCGTTGCTCCTCTCAGCTGAATGACGGCCAACGGAACCCAGTACTCCCTCAGAGCATGGATTAAAGAGAAGGTGGAGGCTAGCTTCTCGAGCCATCCCTCCATTAGTGAGTCAGCAATGCTACCCTCATAGTTCTCGAGGGTTTTTCACTAGAAGGAGTGTAGATTCCTTTGCCACAAGTCATCTTCATCATCTCAGTCAACCCTCTGCTGGTCAACTGCCTCAATCCTCTTGGCCTCAACCGCTCGGGTCGCTCGTGGATAACATCCAGGTGCAATAGCTGCAAGGTAAACAAAGAATTCCTAAGCCCAAGTATCAAGGGAAATTATTATTATTATTATTAAATTTTTCTCCCCAAGGTGCCCCAAATCAATTAAAACACAATCAGTATGATGCATGTATCTTCCCTAGGGTCTCTACCTTGCAATAAATACAGTCTCACTTGGTCGTTTGATAGGCTCATAGTCCTTGCATCGGATCACGGGGGCCCTAAAATCCCATGTCCTAGCTGGTCCTCCCTGGCCTATTTCATGAAATAATATCACCATGAATTGTTGCCCTACCATCCCATGAAATCCTCAATGCGCCTAACTCCAGACTCCATCCTATCCCTAAACCCCACCTCTGATACCATTCTATCATGACCCGCCTTCGGCAAGACGATGGAAGTGGCGGAAAAGGCCCCTTCCCTTCCTTCTTCAAGTCTAAGATGAGATAATGACCCCCGGGTCCCGCCTCCAATAGGCTCCGGAGTGGCGACTAACACCAAGGGTGTAACATTTTCACAAAATTGGAGGCATTACCCTTTTTAGTTAACCATGATTGGGAGAAAGAATGAGTCAACACCAAACACCACCAAGTATAGAAAACTCAAAAGAAAACCAAACTACATGCATGTTTTAATAATAAAACTAAACAAGGTACATGAACTCCAAAGTACAAACCAATAGGAAAAGAAAATTTGAAGCAGGAAATAACAGCGACCAACAGCAACTCTAATGACCAGACTAGTAAGGTCCCGCACGGCCTCCAAAGTCCTCCTGATAACCTGAAAGTAAACGTAGGGTGAGCATACAAAGCATACTCAGTAGAAAAAACCTATAGCTCTTGTGCACAAGTGGGGAGACATACTAAAGTCCCGTGAGAAGCAGAGAAACCATCATCTATCAAGGAGTCTGTCCATACCACCTCACCGGCCACACTCAAAAAACAACACAAGTAGTAAGGTAATAGTAAAAGAACAAAACATTTGGGTACCCCACACCACCATTTCACCCACTAGCAAGCTTCTCATCCCTAACGGCAAATGTCCTGACACTACCACGCTCTTCCTTCACACACACACTTGGTCCTCACAACCATCCATCCCTGTGCACACACACCTGGGCCTCACAACCATCCATCCCTGCCCGCACACACCAGGGCCTCACAACCATCCATACGTGCCCAAAAACACCTGGGCCTCATCCCTAAGACACATGGGAAAATAAACCATAACCAGAACCCCTTCCCGAAAACACCTGGGCTAACAACACACCAAACGAAACCTACTTGAAGGATCTTGGGTGTAAGGTAACCTATAGCCATCACAGCTGAGGGAAGAGGGAGTAGGAAGGAGTGTAACTTGGGGGAAACACCCTTCCCCATGAAATGTGGTGTCCGACACTAAGTGCCCAATGTGGGTGGGGTGCGACTAAACACAAAACAGACAATTATACATATATATACACCAACACACAACCCAAACTATGGCTCCTCAAACAGATACAAAGCAGGTACACAAGCACTACTACCTTAGAAAATAGGCACACAAAAAATAGTTCCCAGTTCCCCTTTTGATGTTATTATTTATAATAGTTCATTATGAGTTAATCCCTTCACTACCGGGCAATCTAACAGGCACATTCACAGATAAAACAAAAAAAATAGAAGAAAGGAAAAACATCAGGTAAAATAAGCATTCACACCCAGTTAGGTGGTGAAGTCAAAACAACTAGGGATCAAGTGAGATCCCTCAAAGTACTGGAAACAAACCATCCCCGAGACACAACCCCATGTCCCCAAACTCTAGAAGCCAATGGTTTCTCAAAAATATAGGATTCCACCCTAATTCGTGATATAAGAAGAGTAACCCCCCATAGCCTTAGATTCATAACTAGCGAAAGTATAATAGGGGATCCCATCCAAGAAAACCATAAAGTCACCCGTAATCATCCCGTGAAGGAAAAACAACCAAACCACTACCACCAACACAAGGTAGGTCCACACAGGTATTTTCAGATTTAAAAGATTTAACACACTCTATAGTTTCAATTCGATTTTTCTTTAACCGGGGTTATAACAAAAAAAGGGTTAATCCTGGTGCTTTTAATTTATTTAACCGAGTGTACGTAATTAACCAATTCCATGTTACAATTATTTAAGAATCCAGAAAAATTGAAGTTTATTAGTGCACAGATACATACCACCAACGACCATGATTTTCAGTGATCATAGGCCCATATAATTCACAACACATATCAATAATAAAAGAGCACAAAAGGACATCGATCACGCCCCCTTTCATTATTTAGAGGTCCATTCATTATCTTCATTAAGTTGGGTTTCGTCAATTTCCACAGAGACAAAGGCTTACCCACCCCTCATGATACACAGAAAGGAAAGACGAAGGAGAAATCCCTACCTGATTAATCAAGGATCGATGTTAAGTCCTTGCATGAAAACCAGAAAATAGGGGTAGTAGGAACTCCACAGAATGCGATCAAGGAAAACTTCGCAACAGGGGTATGACTCATTGGGAGGAAGGGTACTCCGAGTGCAAGGTGATAGAAAAACAAAACTCAGGGAGAAAGATAAGCCTTTAGGTTATAAGGACTGAGATACAGCATCCCCTCGATGGTTACGATATGGAGAAAAAAATGAAGCTACACGTAAGAAGCGGGATTGTGGTTTGACCACATGGCTGGGACACCCCACATACTACTTAAAAGTCCCCACCTTTCGGGGCGGTTTAATCCGACGCACACCTCATGGTTTTTCATTTAAGGAGGGTACCTCACCAATCATGTAATTTAAACGCCATTAATGGGAATTAATGGGATTTAAAACATGATTAAAGTGGTCAAAACATGGTTTAAAAACCAATTTGCATAAAACGGAGGCCCTACTGGAAAACCCGTGGGGGTAGGTGACAACTACAGGTAGCCAAGTGCTACCGGTTTGTGACAGCTACCAGTAGCCGAGAGCCACCGGCCACTGAGAGCCACCGATAGCCTAGAGATACCATTTGGTGACAGCCACTGGTAGCTGAGAGCTATCGGTAGCCGAGAACCACCAGTTGGTGATAGCTACTGGTGCCCGAGAGCCAGCGGTGGTCGTGAGCTACCGATAGTTGAGAGCCACCGGTGGCTGAGAGCCATCGGTAGCCAAGGGATACCGGTACCCCAAGCTCACCAGTAGGCTAGATCTACTAGTAGGATGAGACCAACGGTAGGCCAAGACTACCGCTAATAGTCACCGAGAAGATGGTATGGCCTTCTAGACCACCCATAAAACCTCAAACATCAAAATTTACCAAGTAAAGGACCCCAAAAACCCGGGCCATTACATGAATAGACATAGATTATATTAAGAAACATTTCAATTCTAAAAATATAGTCATTATAATATAACTATTATCTATAATATCTTAAAATTTTCTTTTAATATCACTTTAACCTCTAAAGTTATCTAAACATTTTCTCTGGTAACAGCAATAATGCCCCATAACATAATCAACACAAAATTATATAATTTATAAAAGGGTTTAACATTCTTAAATTTCATTGATATTTTAGGTTTAGTGATTTATAGAATTATGAAATTAATTACATAACAAAGTGGATATTTTTACACAATTTACATTTATTTCCAAACAAACATCTTCTTAAATTTACACCCCTATTTCATTCAATACACTTACACTTATTTTAATATAAACCACCATAGCTGAAATAATGACTGTTATATAGTTTCTAACGATATTTATCTCATTGAAAACATTTATAAAATTTGGATGAGAAAAAAATATCTTTAATGTATATAAAAATAAATGAATCCCATTAGACCTACGAAAAATATGAAAAATGATGAATGTGATTAACTTATTCACAATAAAACTTTGAGCACATAAATAAATCATATACACATGATAAAATAAACATTTTATAAAATAAAACCTTTAAATCCTATTAATAGAATATAAAATCATGAAGAAAACATGAGGTATATGAAAACTCAATAAAGTATACCCTAAAAAAAACCATTCACCTCTAATATTTATAAACTTTTATTTCTCATGAAATAAAAATATTTCCATAAAAACCCTTAGAAGAATGAAATCAGAATGTTGGATCATAATATTAATAACCCATGATTACTTATGTTTAACCTATGTTAAAAATAATTGAGTACTAGTTTATTCTATAAGTGTAACTTACCAGATCATCTACCTCAATTTCACATTTTAAGACTATTCATTACCCGATGCATTGAAGAGATATATCGTGGTCACCCATTATCATGAGTAATATTAGGATCAACCATCATCATATATAATTCACAAGTTCCATATCACTATAATGTTTTGTATGCTTTTAATTTTTCATCATAAATCCCTTGAACAAATCATTTGAACCAATAACCAAAATCTTTTCCCCTTTCACATGAAAATACAGAGAAACAACCCTTTCTTTTAAAATCCCTTAAAATAAAAATTTCATAGAAGAGAGGGAATAAGATATGATTTGAAAATCCTTGTTAAACTTTATATGAATCATGAAAAAAAATAGCAACTATGATTGTGAGAAACTTATATCAAGCTGTATACATTAAAAAACATTATTTTGTTCTTTGGGAAAAAATCAAAATTCCCTTAAGGTAAATGTTAAAAAGATTAATTTTAAAAAAAAATCAATAAAAAAAATGTATTTAAAATTTACCTTTAATAAAATTTTATATTATTGTAAGACAATTATTATAAAATTTTTAAGAACATGGATTAAGAGAAGAATAGATTTAAAGAAATACTCCAAAATAAGATTTTAAAGAAAAATAACTTATCAATTTGATAACATTTTAATAAAAAAGAAATTGAAGAAGTGAAAATTAGAAGGATTAGAAAAAACTTTAATTTTATAAAATTAATTATAATATACATCTATATGGTTGTATATATACCATACGAAATTAAACATGTGGTGAAAATGATATAGGTCTCAATGAACGGAAATTGAGACAAGAAATAACTTACCTTAAGTATTTTTTATCATTTTAGTTATCTAGATATAGAATAATAAAATTATATTAGTAATTTACATGATTATTAAATTTTTTATTGTTCATTTAATTATCATTATTTATTTTATTATCATTATTTATTTAGTTACTAATGATCAAATTCATATTGGTTGTTTTAGTGTTGTTAAGTTTATAACCTCTAAATAACATCAACATCATGAATGAGGTCAAAGGATTCATAATTTAATCATTTAAATAATCATAAAAAATTTATAATCATCATTTTTATAACTTCAATATATTTTTATAACCATTTATGAAAAGTGATCATGAAAACTAAAGCACTTCATTTCATGGAGATGGTAGTCTTACATATGTATGAACGATGATTTTATTTTCAACTTGGTTGAAAAGAAATGAATAGTATAATATTTTAATTTTATATAATAATAAATACTTTATACAATTAATATTTATCTATTAGTTTTATCCTTATGAAAATAAATTTTAGTTGGTAATGAAAAAAGAATCAGATAGTTTTGTGGAGGTATTAATCTATAATAGACGTGGGCGACATTATCATTTTCCAACTGATGAAAGGGTAAGAAGTTTTGTATTATATTATCTTTTAAAAATTATAATTATGTCATAAATATCATATATATTTATTTAATTAAATATTTTAACTATCCATATGAGATTCAACGAAAAATGAATGACATTTATTCGTGGAGGTGGTAGTCCTCACATACGTACGAGCGAAGTTATAATTTCCCATTTAATGGAAAAGTAGTTGGAAACATGATTTTCCATAAAAAATAAAATTTAAGTATATTAAAGACAATTATTTTATTAAATCATCATATTAAGGAATATTTTAATGAGTTATAATAATAAATAAACATTAACACACCTGGTTTAGAGTTATACCTCTTCTTTGAAAACCTCCTTTGGATTATACCTTAAGCTTTTTAGGTTTGGTCCTTTGGTGTAAAAATACCTCTAGGAAATTTGGAGGGATGTTGGTAAGATATCTGGATAGTTATTTGTTGAACTAAAATCATCATGGCATGTGAATAAGAGAAGAGAGTGAGTCCCCTTTTATATGTGAGGAAAGCAACACTCTTGTTATTATCCAAAATTTTAAAATAATATAAATTATTAATCCTGGGAATATGGATCTAAAACTATAAATTTAAACGATAAGATGATAAAGATAAAAATAAAATCATAAAATAATAATTAATATTAATATTGTTTTCACATTATCACTTTTTTAACATAATTAACATGTTTTACCCATTAATGTGGTGACTAATTTTCACATTGGTAACTATTTATTATACAAAATGAATATGAAATCGTTAATAATTTTGAAACTCATAATTAAGAATATGAAATTAATTTTTAAATATTCAATAATTATAATTTTCATAAATTACCTTCAATATATGTGTGAAAAATTAAATAAAAACTATTTTTAGAAAAAATATGTGTTTAAGAATAAAAATGAACTTATACCAAAATTTAAGATAATTTGATTTTTATGGAAATAATTAGAGTATGGTTAATAAAATGGATATTATGTTACTTTAAAAAAATTTTAAAACAAAATGGGACTTTTATATTACTCTATTTAAAGAACAAAAATGGAAATTTTGCAAAAATCATCATTTTTACTATTCACTTGAAAATCAATTTTTTTATAAAAATCTATAAAATTAAACCTAATGTTTATTTAATCTAATTAAATTAAAAAAAATTAAAATTAATAAAATTATATTTCTAAAATTTATAAATTAAATTTTATATAAAACAATATAATTCATAAAATACATTTGATTAGAAATAACTATTTTCTTTTAGACTAAAAAATGATTAAAATCAATACAATGAGTATGAATACATAAAACATAATCATGAATATTAATAAGACATGAAATTTAGTTATTTTTAAAATTAAATTTGTGATCATAGTTTTATTTTACCATAATTACCATCTATGTTCAATGAGTGTTACTTTGTACACTAAAAGCATTCCTTCTATCTGTAGATTACATGGGATGGAGGTTTATCAATCATCTTCATGATTAATTTTAGTTCTACAAGGATATTATATAGGGTAATAAAGTTTTCCATCTAAAAATATTGAAGATATATTATATATAAATTTACTTTTTTGTATCCTTAGTTCTATATAGACGTGAAAACCTCATAATTTTTATAAAGCACCATACAAATTTTAATATACTTGATTTTTATTTCTTGTATCGATCGATGACACACTTATAGAATTGGTTAAGTGATTCATAATAATTTTGAAACAATATATATTCATTTGGATATAAGAACACTATTTCATAGATTATACCCATTGAACATAACATTTATTTAAAATCATGTATTCAAAAAAGAAGCTCATTCTATTCTTATAACATATCATTTAAGAGAGAAATTTGTTATATCAAGATGGTGTCATAGTATCCATTAATGAATTTGAAATTATATAGTTTAATTATGGTAGAAAATTCTTTCTAATTATTAAAACCACCAAATAATGACATCTTTTTGTAACTTTTTGACTTCTAAAACAACATTGGATAGTTAAAAAGGTAATATTTAACTACCATGTTCATTTCCTTAACACAATCTCCATCATAATTTATAGTTATTCACAAATCATATGATCCATAAATCATAGTTCTATACCAATCAATAGTTAATTTCAATTTATACATATGTCAAGTGTAACATTTGTAACTTTTTTCAATTCTATGTAAAATAAAGCATTCTTCACAATAGTATAGAAAACAACATCATGAATCAAAATAGTGAAAACCATTACAAATATGTTTAGAAGGTTTATTTATATTATTTTTTTGTAAATTTTATGAACTATTTAACCCCATACTTATATTATTTTTTTCATATAATCTGTATTAACATATTTTTAATTTATATTCAAAATTTTTGGTTTAATAATAGTCATATATAAAAAGAAAAAAATAATACAAAAAAGGTATTCACATAATGTATCATTTTTACAAGTATTAATTATATAAATTATAACATAAAAAATAAAACTATAAATTATTACAAATTCATGTATAATTTATTTATTATATCCCACTTGGTTTAAAACCTTGATTTTACACCTTTTAAAAATCTGATTTTTGTAAAATTTATTATTATTCATGTTAATTTTTAATTTCAACAAGTAAATTTTAAAATTTTATATTTTTATTGATTTTTAATTATATTCATATATGTTATTATATAGATTCTATAATTTGTTAAAGTATTATTTCTAGTGAATAACTTGTTTACAGTGATCAAATGTTCTTAGTGATGATTTTTTGATTTAATTTTATGAGTTGGTTGGTTCTATGCTATGTGTTATATTATCATAGATTGTTCATCGGTCAGCTTTTGTGCCCTATTGTTAAGATTTCGATGTTCATATGATGGGATAGAGTTGAGTTTGCATTGTCACATGTATTGATGTTCTATTAAAATTGCATTCGTAATCAATGATTGGCGGTACATGGAAGGGGTCACTGAATTTAGGCATCATGGCCTTAGGTCACATATAATACAAAACTATTGTTAATTATACATTGGTCACATGATTCCCACTTATTCCTAATGTTGTTTTTTTATGTTTAAATTTGGAATTTCATATTTTTGTTTGTATGATGTTTTTTTGGCTTAGAACAAGTTCCCATACTAACCCCTAAAAGCGGATCATGTTAAGAAAAATGTAATTATAAAAACAACTTATTTATATATAGTATTTATTTTTTGGTTATTATGTGAGGGAAATTAATCATATATTATTAATATATAATTCTATGTTCCATGAACTCAGTGTGTGGTTTAGTGTTATTTATTTTCTTATATGATTTCATTTATAGATTTCCATGCTAATAAATGTTATAAAGCTCTAAATAGTTTTAATATACATTAAGGAACAGTTTTTTCAGATGTTCATATTAAAAAAAATTCATTATTTTTATTATGTGAAATATTTTTTTTTCATTTATTAGGCCTAGGGTAAATAAAGGGAATTAATATTTTCTTCTATTTATCAATTCCATTTTTCATTTTGAGGAAAACTAAAGGGGATTTGGAAACTATAACAATAAATACCCTATTAAACCCATAATTATTCTTTTCTTGAAATAGATTACACTTTATTATATTCTGAAGACTTTTTAGGTTTAGAGTTTTAGAGAACCCGGAAAGAGTTTTAAATATCAAATATTTATAATAGACCAAAATAATAAATATTTTATCAATAAACATAGACTAAAAGAATAATAAATAAGTGAAAAAGGATAACAATAAGTAACAATGATGATTATTTATAGAGTAATTAAGTAGTAGAGACCAATATCATCCAATTTGACTATATTCATACACTTGGAAGAAAAAGACTAGATATCCAAAAAACAAGTGATCCACATATCATGGGACACCTTGGAGGCAAGAAAATCCACAAATGTATTCCCTTACCACCACATATGAATAAACTCCATATATTTAGTAATTATCTTATTTTCACATGAGAATATTTTATGCAATATACTAGGGTATAGGTCTAAAACCAAGAGTGGCATTATAGATAGTGAGTGATTCTGTTTCAATATCCCCAAGATAGATATTCTTATGTCTATATAATAGGGGGCTAGAGAGTATCACTTGATAATCCTCTTGAAGGGAGTCGACTCTTCTGGAATACACTAAAAAGTCTTGAATCACTGATCCCCTAGTATCCCAAACAACTCCCACTCCTTGCATGATACCCATATTGTAGGTACCATCAATATCTAGCTTTAGTCCCAAGTGATGAGGGACCCAAAAGACCCATAACTATTATATGGAATTGAAAGCTCGGTTTGGTGATGGTATGATCAACATAAGAGGTATAAGACATGAAGATTCAATAAAATCCTTATATAGGGTAAGCAGATAAAAAACGGTGTTCTTGAACATGAAAAGGTAGCCGGTTTTGGTGCCTGGGAGTCCCTTGTGATGAGCGTAATTCATCATTTTACAATGATATACATTGATATAGTTCCTAACCATAATGAATCCCTATGTAAAACATTTAAAAAAATGGTATAATAAAAACAAATCTCTGTATGAGATATAAAGATAAAGGAAACCCTTTAGTCTATTTGAAAATTCATGAAAACCCATAAGAAAAATTTCTTTTTACATAATAAACATTGTACTTAAATAGTCATTTTATTACCCAAGAAATAAACTATATTTACCAAATAATTAATAAAACATATAATAATAAATCATAATGGAAAAATTATAAGAATGATAGTTTCATGTAAAATTTTAGCACTCATGAAAATAATTTCTTGAAAAACATATTTTTCACCCTTAATAAGGAATAAACTTACTTTTAATCATAATATCATTAGGTTCCATTATTAGATAACATTAATTTCATGAAAAAATCATTTTAAATAATATAAAAATAATTTAGGTAACTTTTTACATTATCTTAATATAAATATTACAATAACATATACAATGACTCTTATAAATGGAATAACCTACACAATAAATCTAATATATATATATATATATTATAGAGAAAAAAATCTTTAACCAATGAATTGGAGAGATATATCTGTCTCATCCATCATTATGAACAATTTAAAAGGACTAAAACACAAATAAAACACTTATAATATTAATTTTAATCACAAAAAATCACAAACTATCCTTTTCAATACATATGTAGAATCACTTTTGGGATTCACCAAAAAATTTAGAGAAATAACCTTTTCCTTTGAGAAATCTTAAAATGAAAAAATCCCAGAATATGTGGGAATGAGATTTATTTAGAAAAAACATGTTTCATTTTAGATTAATACTCAAAGATAATAACACTCATGATGTTTATAAATTACTCTTATGTCATATACATTAGCAAACATTCTTTTGAACTATGGTAAACGAGTCAAAAGTGATCCATATAAAAAAATGTTAAAACAATCCTTTTTAAATATTTGAAAATAAAGTCAAAAATAGTTTAAAATTATCTTTTAAAATTATTTTAATTATAAATAATAACAATATTTAAATTTTTAATGAATATTGATATATAGGAGAAAGATTTTAAAAATATTAAAATAATGTTTTATAGGAAACTCCCAGACCACTTTTATAAATTTTGAAACAAAAGGGCATTGAAGAAGAGAAATTGAAATGTATTTTTCAAAAAATTTTATTAGTAAATTAATATAAAATTTTCTCCATAACGTATTTAATATACCACAAAAAAATAAAACATGTGTTGGAAATTGAATAAATCTCAAAGAAAGGAAATTGAGATGAGAAATCCCTTACCTCGAGTTTTGACTCATTTTGTACATAATTTATTACATATATAATAAAATTGTATTAATTTTATAATTCCTTAAGAACTTATTTCATGTTAACTAAATTATAATTATCCATTTTATGTAATTTTTGACCAAATATTATTTAGTTACTTAATTAGTTATGTTTAAGTCAGATGTTTTGAGGATATTCAGTTCATAATCCCATAAAAATCTATATAGGTTGAAACTCATCAAATAGGTCATTGTTCCATCATATACATAATATTAATAATGATATAATAATTATATTTATATATGAAATAATATTTAAAATAATCTATTTAAGGTTTTAAGTAAAAATGGTTCACATCGCTTCACAGAGGTTATACTCTACACAAATACATAGACCACGTTATCATTTTTCAATGGATGGAATGTTAAGAAATTATATGATATATTATCTAAAAATAATTATAAATATGTAATTTATATCTTATAAATACATTTATTATATCATTAGAACCATCCATAAGAGGCGATAATTGAAAATTAAACACATTCCCTCATGGAGGTGACAATCCACAACTACAAAAAACGATGTTTTTTACCCATAGGATGAAAAATGATACTTATAAGTGAAATAAATTAAAAAAATAACATTTTAGTATAGTGTATATACTTATTTTATTATATAATAATGGCTTAATAATATTTTATGGAGTTATAAGAATAAATAAAACAAAACACTCAATTATGAGTTTTACTTTTTCTTTGGGAAACAACATTTGTCATACAACGTAATCATAATAGGTTAATATTTTAATGATACAAGAGATTATATGTTTTAGGGAGGTAGAATGGTAATGGATATGGGTAAGGATAGGTCAAGAAAAGTGGCTTAATATGTTTTAATAAGAGAAGTTAAGTGGGGACGAACACTCTTGTAATTACTCAAAGTATTAAATTAACATAAGGTTTTATTCATTTAAAAGTGGACCCAAGGAACTCAAAATTCATTGATAATATGTGACATGCACTAGATAAACTAAAAACAACACATTAAGACATGTTTTGGTGACCTTTTTAGGCCTTATCTCATAGTTAAACCACCGTTAAACATAATTTAACCTTAACCACAATAACTTAAAATTTTACTAACATAACACAATTATATGAAAAAAATAAAAGAGGAATTATAACTTTTTTTGAAATTATGAATCCATATTTTCACACCATTTTATCAGATTAAAAATATATATGGGGAAAAGTTACATTTAATAGAAGTACACAGAATGTATGGAAAAACAGTTCTTGGAAAAATACCTAATTTAAGCATAAAAATAATTTCACATTAAAATAATGTAAGGAGTTTTTTATATGATTTTTTGGTTAAATAATAAAAAATGAAGATTTTATACCTTTTTACCAATAAAAAATAAAATTTTACCTTCCAACCTATCAAATAAATAAAAAGACCAATTTTTTTTTAATTTCAATAAACTATAATTTATAATCTTAAAAGTCATGAATGGGTTCCCAAATTCTAAATAACGTTTATTAATGAATAATTAAACCCAATTAACATATATTTTGATGATAAAAAGGTTAAAAAATTTATTAACTCATGATTACATCATAATTAAGTCATAAAAGGGACATTATATGAAAAATCAGTATCTACACTATTCATAAAAAAATCAACGATTTCAGAAAAATCCCAAAAAATTAATCCCAAGACTACTATGAAATTTTAAATTCCAGAAAGATATCAATTTTTTGAAAGAAAATTTATAAAATTAGTATAAATTATTTATAATATTTACATATAAAATACAATAATAACCATTTTTTAAGAAAATGTATTATTGAAGGCAAAAATGATTTTATTTCCATTACTTGACTAATAACCATAATTAAATGATGTTTATTAAATTAATTAGGATATATAATCTAATTATTATAATAACTTATCAACAATTATTAAATTAATCTGTTAATATTAAAATACATATCACACATAAATAGAGTATTATGAAAAATATATATTTTACCTTTAATAGGTTCTATCTTCATTTTCAACCAACTAATAATGAATATATTATTAAATATTCATTTTATAAAAAAATATTCTACATATATTTCACAATATGGTTATTCTTATCCATATCCACAAATCCAATGTCTATGTCCTGATGGTCAAGAATAAATAATAGCTTATTGCAGTTCGTTTAAGCTCTGTATTGTACATACCACATGATATTTTATATATTACTTAAAAAAATAAATTAAAAATATTGGGGTGTTACATTATACCCCCATAAAAAATTTCATCTTCATAATTTTATGTCTTTATAGGCAAAATGGTTTAAATTATTTTTTAAAATAAATTCTTGGGAGTGGACGATAAAAAATACAATCTAATAAAAAAACCATTTTAAATATTTAAAAAATAACATAGTTGAAAACCTACATAATAAAAAGGGATAATCACACATACTTTTGGAAATTGGAAATAGAAATATGAAGGCCACATAGAATAAAACATAATCATGTTTCTAAATAAAGATAAAATTGGAAGGAACTGAAAATTTGGACATGGAGGAGGAAAATAACATCCAAGGAAAATTAGAGAATGATAGAGAACATAATAATGAGAAAATTATTGATGATAAATCCATAAATAATTAACGACCAAAGGAGAACATAAATTCATCAGAAATTATGGTGAAAGGATATTTTTTTATTTCAAGATCCTTTTACTAAAGTTAAGATATTATTTTATTATGAAGATAATAATCATGATAAAATATACTTGATTGATTTTTGTTGCATTTCTTAATCACAATTTCATCATTTGGTTGTGGTTAGATCAATATACACTTTGATCTCATTTCTTACTACATGAAATTAATATTTCCAATGAATTATTTTCTTACCTAAAGCATTACAATTAACTTTTAAGAGATCATAAGATCCGCTTAAGGATATACATTTATTACTCCAATTTCTACCCATTAACCAAAACAAAAAATGGTTAACACGAAATATGATAATATTTAATATGAATTAATCTATAAAATATCAATAATAACACCCAATTTTCCTCCTAAATTATTACACAAATAACTAACCTTAAAACTATTCAAAATTTCTCGTGAAAAAACTAAAACCCAAAGATTAGAATAATTTGATAACATATTCTTACACAATCAATATAAAAATTATATATAAATAATAACATTAAATCATAAATTTATATACCAATAATGTATACACCATGATCATATAATCTATGAAATATGATAATTTTTTCCCAAAAAATTTTGAATCACCATAAAGATATAATACAAACATATGCGATTCCAGAAGATAATTCAACCATTATTACACAAATAATCTCCCATATAACCCAAAAATATATCCATTTAACCTTATCATATAATGTTTTCTATAGAATGGACTTATTAAAAAATAACTTTTATCACATTTTCACGAAATCATATTTCAATCCCATAGTTATATATATGATAAAACATATGTTCCCAAAATCTTGTAACCCTTTTATACCAATTTACCACATTTACCTTAAAATAAATGATCACATTAACACTAGAGGTCATTAATAACTTTGAAATTATTTCCAAACAATATAAAATAGTTCATACCTAAATAAAATTTATATTAAACCTAAGGGTTATATATACCTCAAACATATGTTATATCTCCAAAAAATTACATTAACCACTTTAAAATTTCATCACTCAAAACCTAAAAAGAGTATCAATGTCTTTAAAAATATGATCAATCAAAGAATTATTAACCCACAATGGTATCTGAAAATTTTAGATTACCCTCATTTGAATAATCCTAGCCTCTAATGTCATCTAAATATTTTTTCCAATACCAACTATAATGACTTGTACCTTATTTAACCCATAATTTTGATATTAATAACAAGGATTTCACTTTCTATCATTAACATGAAATTTTAGGTTTATAGTTTTATATAATTATGAAAAAATAATTCATATAAAATATTTACAATAAAAATTAAATTCTTCCACTAAATTAATACTTTTTCACAAAAATAGGATTCTTAAATTTAAATTTAGGTTTCATATATAGCTTTTTTTACGTAGAATATCTTTAACGAAATTATAGACCATCATATAGTTCATACTCAACCTTAATCCTTATGATTTGTTTTAAAACATGAGATAAGAAAAAAAGAAATTATTAAGGGATATAAAAAAAGTAAAATTGTTAATCCATTTGAAAAATTCATGAAAACACTTGAGAAATTTCATGTTTTTCATAATTAAATTTTATCTCAAAAAACATTTCAATTACCTAAGAAATAAAATTTATTTATCAAATATGTAATAATACATATCATTATATATCATAAATAAAATAATAATAATTATGAGGACTTATTATAACCTATGATTACTCATGAAAACATTTTTTTGAATTTTTTTTCCACCCTTAAAAGTGGGATAAAATTTCTGTTAAACAAAAGATCATTTCCTAAAATTATGAAATAAAAACAATTCCTTGAAAATGCATTTTTAAAAATTTAAAAATAAGGTATTTAACTTGGGAAATAATCTTAATGTTTATTTTAAAATTACCCTTACATGAACTCTTATAAATATAATATACCATATAGTTAATGCAACATAAAATATCTAGAGAAAAAAATCATTGTCCAAAGAATTGGAGAGCTATATCAGGCTCACCCAATATCAAAAAATTTTTAAACGGAACAAAACATATAGAAAAACATACAAGACCGTGTTTACATCATAAATAATCATTAAATATCCTTTTAAACACATATGAAAAATTTATTTCATGTTTGATTCAAAAATTAGGAGAAATAACCTTTTCCTTTGAAAAATATTAAAATAGAAAATTCCTAGAACATGAGGGAATAATATTTTATCTGTAAAAGTCATGAATCATTATAGATTGACCTTATTTAACAATAATGTTAGTGATTATATGAAATTATTCCCTTTTCATATTTGGGGAAAAAATATTCTTTTTAACTTCGGTAAAAAGGCTCAAAAGAGCCCCATACAGAAAATGTTAAAACACTCCTTTTTAAACCATTGTCAAGAAGGTAAAAATTAGTTTAAAATGAACTTTTAACATTATTTATATATATATAATCATATTCTTGTATAATTTTAAATACCATAGATATGGAGGATAAAGTGTTTAAAATATTTAAAACTATGTTTCACGACAAACCCATTATAGATTTCATAAGTTTTGAATTGAAAGGAAATTAATGAAGAGAACTTTAAATGGATTTATAAAACAAATTTTTAATAAATAAATGATAAATTAAATCCAAAATTTATTTAATATTCCATAAAAAATAACACATGTTGTAAAAATGGCATAGGTCTCAAGGAAAGAAAATTGAGATAAGAAATCCCTTATCTCGAGTCCTGACTCTTTTCAATCAAAAATTATTCCCTGTATAAGAATTTGTATTAATTATTTTCTTGATTAAGTGTAAAAACCCATGTAATTATATAATAAATTATTTTATTGTTTATTAATATTAATTATATGGTTATATTTATTAAAATAATATTAATTAATTCTTACATAAAAAATAAAATAGTTTTAATAAATATTTTTTATTATAATATTTTGTTTAAAATAGGAGTCTATAAATTTTAGAGATTTAATTAAAAAAAATTAATTTAAATTATTTGAAATCCTAATATTTAAATTATATTTTGGTGTAATTTTTGGATTTTTCAGAAAATATTGATTTTTTCAGTGAATAGTGAAAAAATATTATTTTATAAAAATATTAATATAAAAGTAACTTTATGTTTTAAATATGATATCCATTAACATAAGTATTCTTTAGTTTTATTTATTCCTATTAATTTATTTTAAATCTCAATTATATTTTATTTTATTAAATTTTATTTTTAAGTTGAAAAATGATATTTTTTCATAATGTTGTTTTAAAGTGCATAATATTTAAGAATTTTGATGAATTGAAGAAAACCATAAAGAGGAATTATATAAATGAAATTTATAGATTATTTTTCAGTAAAAATTAATTTAAATTCACACAATTTTTTTTAATATTCATATTGTTAATATGAAATAATATTTTTACATGAAAAATATATTTCTTGAAAAACCTCTTTTTATTTCTTCTATGGGTTTTATTATAAATTAAATTTTTTTCAATTTGGTAAATTTAATTTTTGAAAATTTATTCCACATTTAGAGTTATAATAATTTATATTATCTAATACTTTCAACTTAAAATTTTGTCATAATGAATAGGGAAAGTAGTAAAAATATTTTACTACAATTAAGGTAAAAATGGATTTATCAGTGGTTAAAATAAAATTATAAGGGTTAAAATAACCTAAAAACTTCTCTAAAATATTTTTTATGTCTATATTTCAAACATATTATGTAAAAGAATTGTAAATGACCTATTTTAGATTGTTTTTTATCATGAAAAAATGGGGGTACAATTTTTTCCATTTAAAAATTACGAGTGTGACGCTCATCACACTTATAAAAGGTTACCCTCTTCACTCCTCTTCACACATTTAAATACTTTTATATCAGGAAAGACCTTCCAAAATAGCTTCATAAATTTCCTCCTCCTGATCTAGAGCCCCTAATTTGATCAAAAAACCAATCTTAATAAGGATTTGGTTCTTAAGTAAAGAGGGTATCCTAAGAAGAGGAAGACAAAAACATATGTGACAAATCAGACTCAAGGGAAGGGACTTTGCCTCAATTTCATTTCATTGAGTAATATGTTAATTTTATGAACCTATATTCTTTTATTTTGTGTATATTCACCCCCTGTTACATTTTATTTGATAAATTTATCTATTTTCATGATATTTAATTCTTTTTTAATGTTATTCCTTCATAGGGAATATGATTCAAATGTTTTCAAAGTGGTAAGTGATTTTTTTAAAAGTCCTCTTTAAATGTTTTCCTTAAAAAAATATTTTTTTTTTCAATTTCGATATTTTCAAAATGATTTTATAAATGTATTAATATGGATATGATCATTTTATAAAGGTTATTTTTGTCTGTCTTCAATGTTTTCCAAAAAAATAATATTTTTATGGAAGGGTTGATACCCATTATAGCTCATGGGTGGGCCCTATTATGGGTTCATCCAGATAGTTATACATAATCTAGATATATATTATATGAATGGTATTCCCAAATAGTTATAGGTGATCCCGATATATATTATATAATGGGTGCACCTAAGTAGTGATCCAATGCATTGGATAATGTTCATTATCTTAAAAGTAAGGAAAGAGGGAGTTACTAGAGGTTTTATTCTATGGATTTAACTGGGATAAGATTAATTCTGAAATGTGTTAAAAATAGGTTATAAACGTTATGCTCTAAGTTTCCAAAAAGAGTTCTTATTTTCTTGCGATGGGTTTTAAAGGTTTTCTTTGAGAAACATTTATGTGTTATTTTCATATGGAAATGATTCATTTCATTCACTTAAAGAAAATTTAAATAAAGGTAAAATATTTCATGGATTTTCATGATTTTCCTTGGACTAATGGTTTTATTTATTTTTAAAGCCCCTCATTGGTAAATTTTATACGCACCCTATATTCTAAATTATTTTTAACAGGTTTTAAAGAAGTGTATGGTAAAGTAAGAAGTGAAGTTGAATGTCATGAAGATTTTCTCATAAAAAGAAATCCTGGTTTATTATAAAAAATTTACACTGTAGTAATAATGGGTACTGATCAAAGGTTTCAAATTTTTATATATGGGTTTATTATGTAAGAGTTATGACTTAACTATCTAAAAATCTAAACCTAAATGATATTCGGAATGTAAGTATGATAATTCTATTTTAAATTCAATAGAATATTTAATTTTTACGGTCAGTTGATTATATTAATAATTTTTTTCATTTTTATTCTATTTTCATTATCCTTTTTATGTCATTTATGTCCATGTTTTAATTAGTTACTTACCAAGTTAGGTTATATCTAAAATTTTGAGGATATTCAGTTCATTCTACCAAAATAATTTTAGTAGGTTAGTCTTGGTCAAATTGGTAGTTATTCAATAATTTATATAATATTAATCATGAAATAATTATCATATTTTTACATTGAATTAACTTTTATAACCATATATGTAAATCAGTAAGAAGATATGAGCCACATCTATTCATGGAGGTGGTAATCTAAACGTATATATAAACAACATTATAATTTTTCAATGGATGAAAATGTAAAAAATAGATAATGTATTATATTTATAGGATTATTATTAATTAATTAATATTATATATACACTAAATATATCATTATAACTCCCCAGGGGAAGTGGGGATGGAAAATGAAACAGATTGGTTCAAAGGGGTGGTAGTCCACACGTACAAAAAAGATTTTTTTATTCCCCATAGGATAGAAAAGAATATGAATAAGGATTTCTCCATAAAAATATTAACATTTAATTATAGTGGTGATAGTTATATTATTATAACATAACAATTTAATTATATTTTAAGGAGTAATAATAATAAATAAATAAAATACTTGTTTAAGAGTTGTACCTATTCTTTGAAAAACCATGCTTAGTTTATAAGTTAATCCTTATATGATGGTATTTTGATGAGAAAAGAGTCTTGGGTTAACCAGGATTAATGTTGTGGAAATATTTGGGTAGTGACATGTCAATTTAGGCTTCTCAATAGCAATAATTTATATTGGAGAAGTGGTTCTATTTTATAATTGAGGCCAGTGACACTCTTGTAATTATGCAATGTTTTAAATTGATATAAGGACTTATTCGTGTTCAATCAGAAAAAAGTTTACCCAAATTCATAGATAGAATGTGATATGGTCTAAATAAACTCAACCAATAATATTTATACACATTTTTGAGATATTATTTTGTCTTATCTCTTAGTTAAACTCACTTTAAACCCAATTTAACCTTGACTAAGATAACTAAACATTTAACCATGATAACCTAAATATTTGCACAAAAATATAAGTGGAATTATAAATATATTTATAAAATATGATTAAAAATTTTGAATAAATTTTATTAGATTCAAAATAAATAGCTGAAAAAGTACATTTAATATGAGTATGAAAAACACATTGATTTTTTTTGAAAATACCTGATTTAGCGTAAAAAGAATTTCCCATTAAAATCAAGTAAAAATTTGATTTGCATGAATTTTTAATCAAATAATAAAAAAAGGATTTTTTATCTTTTATAATAATCGAAAACTAAATATTACCTTTAAACCATTCCATTAAATAAAAAAGACCAAAAATAGTTTTTAATTTAAATAAAATATAATTTTTGTTCATCAAAGTGAAGAATGGGTACCAAAATTATAAATAATGCTTTAAAATAAACAACTTAACTAATTTCACATATATTTTATTTTTAATAAGGTTTATCAAATTATTAATTCATGGTTACAACATATTAATGTCATGAAATTGATAGTATATGAAAAATCAATATTTTCACTATTTACCCAAAAATCAAAAATATTTGAAAAATCGCAAAAAGCAATCATAATCATATTATGAAATGAAAATTTAAAAAATGATATCTATTTTTTAAAATAATATTTATAAAATTAGATAAAATTAATTATAATATCCATACACAAATTATAATAAAATACCATGTTTGAAAACATTTTATTTTTAGAGCATAAAATGACTTTATTCTCATTACCTATATAATATCTATAATTAAAAGAATTTTCTTCAATAAAATTATATTTACAATAAAAATATAATAAAAATTTATCAATAATGATTTATTTATTATATTAAAATCAAAATACATTGCACAAATTAATTTTTTTATAAAAAATATATCTTATACCTTTAATAGATTCTATATTTAGTCCCAACCAATTAATAATCAATATATGATTGATGATTCATTTTATTAAGGAAACAATTTCTCTATATATTTCAAAACATATTTATTCTTATCCATGTACACCAAAGTAATTGTGAGGTCAAAATGGTTGTATTTAAATAATAGTATATCATAATTCATTTAATCTTGGTGTTTCATATTCCACACACTATCAAATATATTTTACAAAGTGAATTAATTTAAAAATTTTGGGGTGTTATATAATACCTCCGATAAATAAATTGAATCCTCTCAATTTTATCTCTATCATGATATTAATGGTTTTATAATTTTTCAAAAATTAATTCCTAAGAGTAGAAGATAAAACTTACAATCAGTAAAGGGAAAACTAATTTAATAATTAAAAATACATTAATTTTAAACCCACATCATAAAAAGGGATAATAATAAATAATTTTTGGAATAGTAATACACATATATGAATTTTCCTAATAATAAAACCTAATTAGGTTCCCAAATAAGGAGAAATTGGGTAGGAAGTGAATTTTTTGACATAGAGAAGAAAATTAACATCTAAGGAATAATTGAGAGTGATAGAGAACATGGTCATGAGAAAGTTAAGGACCACAAAACCATAAATTAATAAGAGATAAAGAATACCATTAATTCATAAATAATGATGATTTTCGAGATAAATTTTTATTTCATGATACTTTTCCTTGAGTTGTGGTATTATCTTAATATCATTATATAGAACCCGAAAAAAATATACAAACTTGATTTATTTTCATTTCATAAACATAATTTCATCATTTTATTGTGGTTTAATCAAGTTCCACATGGACATTTTTTATTAATCCAGGAAATTAATATTCAAAATGATTTTTTTTATGAATAAATCACTTGAATTAACTTTTAATGAATCATAGTTCCACAAAAGGACATGAAGTTATTTCTCATGGTTTTATCCATTAACCAAAACTAAAAACGTTTTTCACAATATGAGATAATATTTAACATGAATAAATCTAAAAAATAACAATAATAATTCCTAAAGTTCCTATTAAATCATTGTATAAATAACTGACACTAAAAATGTTCAAAATATATCTGACCAAGATTGAAACCCAATGATTTGACTTATTTGATCTCATATTTTTTGATGATCAACATAAAATTTATTTTAAAATAACAAAAATCACTCTTAAATTCCCATAACATAAATATATATTCCATAATATCATAATCTCTAAAATATTTTAATAGATTCTATAAATATCTTCAATCATAATAAAGCCATAATGAAATAATATAATCTTCATAAAAGAGAATTCATCATTTTTCCTGAAATATTTTCCTATCTTAGCCAAAAATATTTCAATATACCTTAATCATGTAATATTACCAATATAGTGAAATTATTTAAAAACAAATATAATAACTTATTAACCAAATCATATTTCAATTACATGGTTTTCTATATGCTAAAACATACATTCCCAAAAATTTAACAACCCATTTATCATAATTAACGATATTTACCTTATAATAAAATATCCTACTAACACAATGGATAACAATAAATTTAACCTTATTTCTATAAAATATAAAACCATTATTCCTAAAATAACCTTTATGTTAAACCTAAGGGTTATATATATCTCAATAATCTATTATGTTTTCCAAAATATCATTAATAACCTTAAAATTCCATCACCTAAAACCAAAAAATAATATATATGCATTTGAAATTATGATCAAACAAAGAAATATTAACCCCTGATGGTATCTAATGATCCAAAAATATCATCATCTAAATCATCTTATCATCTATATATATCTAAAACTTTTCTCTTATACAAACTAAAATTATTTATACTTTATTTAACATAAAATTATATGTTTAATAACAAAGGTTTCAGTTTATTAAATTACCATGATCTTTTAGGTTTAGAGTTTTTGAGAGTTAGTAAAAAATCTTAAATATCAAATCCTTATAATACAAAGTGAATAGTTTCACTAAATGTCCAATTATTATAAAAACAGGATTCCTAAATTTAAAATTTTTATTTCATCCAAAACATATTTTCATCTTTTAAGTCGAATTCCAAGAGGGAATATATTGACCATGATATAGTTCTTTACTCATCCTTAAACACAATAAAAATATTTTTGGACATGGTACGAACAAAAAAAATCTTACCAAGGGATATAAGAATAAATTAAACTCATTATTGAATTTGAAAATTCATAAAATCCTATAAGAAATTATTCACTTCATAATAAACTTTGACCTCAAATAATAATTTACTTACCTTAGAAATCAACTAAAATTTACAAAGATTTTATAAAACATATAATAATCAATCAAAAATAAAAAATCATAATAATTAGGGTTCTTTTTATAGTGTGATCACCCATGAAAATTCATTTTTTAAAAACACATTTTTTACCCTCAAAATCCGTATAAAAATTACAATAAAAATAAAGTCATTAGCTTGCCTTATGAAATCAGAAGGCATCAATGAAAAACCAATTTTCATGCATATAAAACTCATGTAGGTACCCTAACATATCATATTCATATAACTCTTAAATTAATGTTTACAAATGGAATAAAACACGTGACTAATCCAACATATATTACCAGGAGATGAAAATCATTATTCAATGCATTTTAGAGCTATATCGGGATCACCAATAATCATTAACAATGTAAAAGTAAAAACAAATTATTAAAAAACATTTATGCTTTCATTTATATGCTAAAAAATAATTAAATACCCATTTCAACACATATAAAATAGCATATTTAGGATTCATGTAATAATAATGAGAAATAATATTTTACTTTAAAGACTTTTAAAGATAAAAATTCACAGAATATGAGGGAATTATATTTTCGTTCAGAATAAAATGAAACATTACATAGAATGAATAATGGTAATTATTGTGGTAAATTTATATCAAGTAATATATTTTAAAAACATTATTTTTTTACTTTAGTAAAAAGAGTCAAAATTGGACCAGACAATTGTTTTTAAAATAATCCTTTTAAAAACTTTATAAAGAACGGGAAAATTAGATGGAAATGAACTTTTAGAAGTATTTTGTGTATATATAATAAAATTATTGAAACTTTTTAATGAACATGTATATGTTTGAGAATGATTATAAAATATTTAAACCAACTTTTTAAAAGGAAACCCTTTATGACTTTCATAAATTTTAATCAAAAGGAAGTCAAAGAAGAGAACTTGAAATGGATTTTTAAAAAAAATATTATTTTATTTAAATTTATTATAAAATAACTCCATATTATATTTCATATAACCCATAATATAAAATAAATTGATAAAATGAAAAATGTCTCAACAAAATGAAATTGATGCAAGATATCCTATACCTCAAGTCATGACTCATTTAGTACATAATTTATTCCTTATATAATAAAATTTTATTAATTTTATACTTGAATAAGAAAAATTTCATATTAGTTATATTATTATTATCAATTTTATGTCATTTATTATTATTTTTATGTATTTACTTAATCAGTTATGTTTATATCAGACGTTTTGTGAATAGTCGAGTCATAATCCCAAAATAGATTCTGTAGGTTAACTAGGGTCAAAGGTTTCATTGTTCAAAAATATAAAGAATATTAATAATGAAATAATTATTATCTTTATATATCTAATTTTTTTAAAAACTATCCTTGTATGATAGTAAGGTAAAACAAGTCACATTGGTTCTTGGAGGTCTTAATCCACATGTACGCACAGACGACATAATCAGTTTTCAATGGAAGGATAGTTAAGAAAATTGACTATATGTTACCACTAAATAATTATTATTACGTAATTAATAACATATATATAAATTAAATATATCATTATAACCCTACATGAGATTCAGTGACGGAAAATGAAACACATCGCTTTATGGATGTTGAAGTCGATACATACAAAAGAATTATTTTTTTGTTCCCAATAGGATGGAAAATGAGATGAATAAGGGTTTTACCATAAAAATTATAAAGTTTTAGTATATTTTAAATAAATATTTCCATATATAATCATGTATTAATAATATTTTAATGAGGTAGAATAAAAATAATTTGAAAACTATCATTTAAGAGTTATACCCCTTTGGAAAAAACCTTTGGATTAAATATCGATCCTTATTGGTTTGTATTTTGATGATTAAAACAGATCTAGATTATGGTTAGGATGTTTTGGAATGTATTTGTGTAGGTATAATTCTATCTAAGTGGCTCAATATGAGTGAAGAATAGAGGATAAGTGGTTCCCTTTTATAAGTGATGGGATTGGCACTATTGTAATTATTCAATGTTTTAAATTAATATAGGGTCTTATTCATGATAATATGGAATTAATGAAGAAAAAATTAATATATAAAATCTTATATGGTCTAAATAAATTCAATTAATCACATTTAGAAAAATATTTGGGAAACTTTATATTTTATCTATTAGTTAAACCCCATTTAAACCCAAATAATCCCTAACTACGACGACTTATCTTTTTACAATGATAATATTAATATATGAAACTAATAATAAGGGCATTATAAAAAAACAATATTATTATTATAATTTTATATTCCATTTTATATGATTAAAAATATATAGGTTTCTGAAATTATATTTAATTTAACCCCCCAAAAACATGAAGAACAGTTTTTAGGAAAATAACTCATTTAAGTGAAAAAATAATTTCACCAGAAAATAAAGTAAGAAGTTGATTTCCATTAATATTTTTATCAAATAATAGAAATGGAATGTATTTAGACTTTTGGATCAAGAAAAAACTGAATTTTCCTTTTAACCACACTGTTAACTTCAAATACCCAAAATATATTTTTGTTTAAATAAAATATAATTTATGTTCATAAATGTCTCACATGGGTTCCCAAATTGATTTTTTAAAAATAAATTATTTAACTAATTTAACCTATATTTGTTTTATATAATGGTTTCAAAATTTAATAATTCATTCTTACATCATAATAATTTTATAAAAGTGGTAATATATGAAAAATTAGTATTTTCACTATTCACTGAAAAATAAACCATTTTAGAAAAATAAAAAAATATTATCCTAATAATTTTTAGAAATGATTATTTAAAAAATTATATCCATATTTTCAAATAAAATTTATAAAAGTTTAAAAAATTAATTATAATATCCATATAAAAATTGCAATAAAAAACTTTTTTAAAGAAGATGTATTTTGAAAGCATAAAATGACATTATTCTCAATACATGTATATTAAATACAATTAAATTAATGTTATTTCATTAAATTTGATTTATAATATAATTATTATACTCATTTACCCAAATTTTTTAATTTAATATATTATGATAAAAATACCAAACTCACCTAAAAGTAGTTTTATGATAAATGTTTATTTTACATTCAAAATATTTTATATTCATTTATAACCAATTAATAATAAATTTATGATTTATTATCAATTTTATTAAGTTAAAAAATTCTATATAAATGCCATAATATGGTTATTACAATTCAAACCCATTAAATTGATGGCTGGGATATAATGGTTGTATTTAAATAATTGTATATTGCAGTTCATTTAGGATTAATGTTGTGTATACCACATGCTATAAAATATATTTCTTAAATAAAATAAATTTCAAAATATTGTGGTGTTATATAAACCTATAGTAAGAAAGTCTATAAAAACACATAAAGTGGAAGATAATCCTTCATGAGAACTTCACTAGTACCATTTTACTCATAGAAGTCATTTTCTTACCTCATATTATGGATGATAGATGCTTGAGAAAGAATAATGATGAAGTCATGTTGCTCAAATAATTTATTCTTCCTTTTATAAATCATTTTCTCCTACTACTACTCCTCTAAATCATGATTGGTTTCCTCTCTATGATAATTAAATAGATTTTGAGATTCTAATTCTAAATTTATATTTTCAAGATTTGTAGGTGGGTAATGTCTATTCAGACTGAATCTGACTTCCATAACATTAGAATAATAATTTTCTCCATTATTCCAATATGTACTGGGAGATCCATTTGAGATTAGAATGTCCTAATTCCCATTATTGGGCCCCCATGAATTGCCACTGTATAATATATGTTACCTCTCGATATCAATAATATATGGAAACCTCATAAAGGGATAAATATGATGAAATATATATTAAGACTGTATTAAAATCATTTTGTAGTTTTAACATGTGTGTTTTGGCTACATCAATTCAGATAAATTCTAGAAGTAGTTTTACAAAATAATCCTCAATTGAAATCCCATCTGTAGAAGGAGGAGGATCTTGACTGAGGTGGAAGTCATTAGACCACCAAAAGAGGAATAAGTGATACACAAAAAAAGAATTGTGAAAAGAGAGAGGCCATATCTTGGTGGTACTTTTTTAACTAATCAATGTTTCTAAGAATTAAATTTTATACATAGTCATTAATTAAAAAGAAATTAATTTATTTCTACAAAAATCTATATTAATTAAACTCAATGAAAAATACTTACCCTTGGTTAATAATTACATCAGTAATGAGGTGATTATTGGGTTTGACCAAGTTAATTGAAATGATTTGGTTATTAAATTTATTTTTATTTATTAAATAGTTTTATTTCCAAAACTAATCTTAAAACTTTACAAAACCTAAATGTTTTAATTTTATTAAAGATTTGAGTCTACAATTGGTTTTGAATAAATACTAAAAAACATATTTTTTTTCTTAGTGATGCTACAACCTTTGGTAATTTCGTTCTTCAAGTTTTTTATTTAAAACTCATTTACATCATTAATTAAATGGGTTTCATTTATAGAGTAATGATCAAGAATTTGAAGACTCTCCTTAATTATGGGAAATATTCTTAGACATTAACTTGATATGTAAAATTTTATTATTAATTTTTTTCTTTTATATATTTAGTTTCAAATGTACAAAAAATATTTAAATAAGGAACTTTTATTTTTATAGTTATATTTCATAAATCATGTTTAGAACATATCTTATCTCTTATTTAGATTATTATGAGTATGAATTTGTTATGATCAATGTCATAATAAATTCCTCCTTTAGTTTACTATTAACAGGTAAAAATTATCCTACTAAATACAAATATACCTCTTTGGGTATATAACACATCATTACAAAAATAAATTAAAAGTTTTGAATCCATGTGAATCTCAAAAAAATATTTAACCATAAAAAATTAATAAATTTTTTCAAAATAAACACTTACATGAGAAACATACCACACAAACACATCCTTAATAAACAAAAGTGTTCTAAATCAATTAAGTCAAACTAAAATTCAACCCAAATATATTATTGCACTAATCAATAATTTTATTAGGAAAATAAATAACCTTTGAATGAAAATGAAACCAAAAAAAATCCTTAAAAACCCAAAATACAATTACTCTTATAAAAAACCATTAAAGATCAATAAAGTTCTAGTAGAAAACTATACATTCTAAAAAAATAAATTTTTTAAAATACACCAAAACCAAACAAGGCCTTATTCATTAAAAAACATTCCCCGTAAAATACTTAAATACAAAAAACTTAAAATAAAATTTCATTTTAAAACCTTCCCAATTAAAACATTATTTTTCTATAATAACCTTTTTAAAATTTTTCATTTGAAACAACTCCTCCCAGTACCAACAACTATGTAATTTCAACTATAAGTCCACATTAATGACTATCTGTGACTCGTTTTTGAAAAAAAACTGAATAAAAAATTACCAAAAAATGTCAATGTATAAATTATTATAATTATGGGGGTGTGGTATAGTGTGGAATAATTTTACATGAATAAAACTCTAAAACATTTACAAATAATACATCAAAATTGGTGGTGATTTCATAACTTGTATTTAAGATGTGGAATTGTTAAAAAAAGTTGTGAATGGGGTGTAGTATATTATGAATTCCATAATATCATGATATGTAGGTACAATATATGGTGAGGTTAGGGTTATTTTATTAATATGATAATGAATTTTTATGTTCTTGTTAAAAACAACTTACAATGGATCCTTTTATCAGTGTTAAAATCATAATCACTTGTAATTTAATATTTTATCAGTGTAACTTTTAATATTAGTAATGCTGATCACTATCAGTGATAAATTTAGAAAAAATAATTCCTGATCACCATCTTAACACATATGGGTAATCATATGATATGTAAGAGTTACCAACTAATACATAAGAGTTACCACCTATATTAATGCTATTATTAAATATGATATTTTTTAATTCGTCCGCCACAAGGTTAGAAATAATAAAGGTCTCAATGTAAGTGTTACCACCTAAAACATAAGATCATCATGATCTAATAATATTATCACGTGTTATAAAAGAGTTACCACCTGATATTTATAGCATATTAATTATAATTAAAAGTAATATTTTTTAAATGAATGAATAAATATTTTTTAAATATATCAATATCTATATAAATGTGAAGTTACATTGATAAAAAATTCTATATATATGAAAAAAGAAAAATCCCAATGATTAAAAATAAATTTATAATAATTATAATATTTATATATTATCAATGATACAACAAACATTATTAGTTAATAATTTCATTTCAATGAGTCTAATTTGATTTAAGAAGTATCATTAATTACATAAATATATAAATATTTTCTATGGAATATATATATATATATATATATAATTATTAAAAAATATAATTAAATATAAAATATTTATAAAAAAATAATAATTATATAAACACCTTATAATCATGAATCATAAAATTGGGATAAAATCTAGGTAGAAGATAATTTTAAAAGGTATTATATCATCACTATATAAGACTATGTATCGACAAAACTATTCAACTGAATTGGGATTTCAGACAATAGAATTAGGCCTATGAGCCACATGGAACTAGGGCCATTAATATACTTTGAGCCATAGTGTTGGATTTGGTTCAATAAAACCAATTTTTATATACTCCATGATCAACTATATTCATTGTTTTGAATATTAATAAATTTTTTATCAAATTAGTATTGTTATTTTGTGTTACATAGTATGTGTTAATGTCCTAAGAATAATTTTTACACTGAATGGTCATTACAGTTCCCCAAAAATATGAGAACCCAAACGTTCCATGAAAATATTCTTAAATATATATTATATAGATTATTATTTTCATTTTATAGGGAAAAATGATAAAGGATATCATGAGTGGAGACTCAGAGTATTTATGAAACTTTCCCAATGTGTACACCCATTGTAATTTCCAGTGTTAGAGATCATGAGAGTATAACCAACAATGGGAAATATAACTTTATTTGTTTGATTTGATGTTACTATATGTGGATATATGTATCAATCCTTATACTTTAATATTATTATTAATAAATGGTTTTATTCACATAATTTTATGTATTGATTAAAATTATGATGACATATGTTTGCAATGAGGTATGATACATTGAGTGCGTATTGAGTAATATTGCAATAAGGAATAATGAGATAAAGGATTTTTACCTTTTATTATAAAATTCAATTTTATATATTTGGCACTCTGATGGGAATAAAACAGCCTGAATGAATCCATATCTATTGTGTTCTGTGGGTAGGTTCATTTAAAAATAGTGAAATAAGGAGACATTGAACACCTAGGTTAATAACACCAACATGCAACCTATTTTATTAGAGATACTATGATAAATGAATTATATTACATATTAATAATTAAAATTTGGTTTTATATCATTGAAAAATTTAAGTCTTTCTATATGGGTTCCTTGGTGTGTTTCTAGATGCTAACTTTGGACTTTAGGCGACTCCACCCAATGGAATTGATAAAGTGGTTGAGAGGGTTACACACTAAGTGTATCCATAACATTAGTCAAATTATAATATTATTTATTATTTATTAGATTGAATAAATGTAATTATATTTTGTGGTTTAATAATAAATTTTTTTTATTGATTGTATAAATTCTCTAACTTTTTATTTGAGATAGTATTTTGTGATCATAATATTTATTAAATATTCATTTATGGTTTAGTAAATATAATATTTATTTATTTATTTGTGAATACTGAATTTATAGTTATTTATTAACTAAATATTCATTATTCAAAGAAAAAAAATGCAGGGGAATGGCATACCATGTTTAAAGGTCTGGGGAGATATAATATATATTAAATATTATTTGAATAAATTTTAAACATTATATTCATGAAATAATATTTAATTAATTAACTGGTTTTGTAAAATTCCTGAAATATTAATCATAATATAATAATTATAGACATGGGGTTCTATATAGATTATGGAAATATTATGGTTTCAAGTGCAGTTATTATTTTACAACCCTGGAACTATTTAAACCTAATTATGTTACTTCCAACCCTAACACTAGCAATTTTTAGGGTCTACACAATGAAACTGAAAAATTATCTCAAACCCTAGAGATAACCTCACTATGTATTCTCATAAGAATTGTGAGAAATCCCTCTCCACCAATCTTTCTAATTCTAGTGAGATCAAGGGAAATCATTCCTTGAAGTGATTCTCATGGAAATTAAAGATGAACAAAGAATGTGTTAGGATCTTCAACACAAGCATTCTTAGATTCCTATAATGATTCTTAGAGGTTCATGGTGCATGTATGGATCACCACTTTATGGAATTTACACTAGACGACTATGATACAACACAGATATAGTGAGGGTGATGTTATTGGATTCATTAGCGAAGAAAGAATTTTTGACAGATGTAATTTTTTAGCTATTTAAATTAATTATAAATCATTATGTGATGAAATTGTGTTTGGTTATGATGTTCTTATGTCATTTAATCCTTGATTGAATTCCATTGGTCATGGAATTTTTCATCAATGTACATCTATATTTAATCATTGATTATGGGAAAAAATCCGTAGAGGGAATTCTCCAACATTGGTTCCACTATGATCAAAACTTTCAAGTAGTTTCCGAATGGTCATGTAAATATTTATAATTATTATAATAATAATTATTGATTTACACATTTATTTTTAGTCTTGAATTATTTTTATCATTAATTAGTCTTAATAATGAAATATTTTCTTATTCCTCATATTTCTTGAAAATATAAAAAAAGGATTAATTTTGAATAAGGAACATTCAAAGAACTCACTTATAGGTGTCAAGGATTCTAGATGGATATAACAAGAGTACACGGGGGGTATCCTAGAGGTACATATTGTGCACTCATGTTTAATTCAAAAAGAAAACTCATGAATTAAATTTATATCATGTGAATTTATTACATGTGGTGTGTATTTAATACACAATGTGTTTATAGGTCTATCCTGACAAATAGTTAGCTAGATAACATGAACTGTAACTTGAATACATGATGTGGAATCCACTAGTCAAAGATGATCTATTTATTTTTACACAGCACGTGTGACATATAACTATGTAATTCATAGACTACATGACATGTATCTAGGGTACACTATGTGTAATCCATTAATGTTTAAATTAGGATAACAAGAACATCCCACAGGTATGTGTCATAGATAAATGATGAATATTTATAAATGGTGTGTAGTTGGACAGTACATGTCTTTTATATTACCAATTTACGCAAAATTTCAAATAAACTTATTATACTTCTTAAAACTTTTAAACATGTCTTTCACGTGTAATTTATTTAAACCACACATTCAATTTTATAAGTTATATTTATATATATATTAAATAATTATTCAATTCTATATAATATTAAGAACTATATATCATTCATAAGTTATAATACTCTAGTAACTCCCCATTTACTAAAACGTAAAACACTTTGTAAATAAATTTTGTTTTGTGTTTTATTTATTTGATAGTAAAAACGATGGAATTTTGTGATATGATGTGTATAGTACTTTTTTTCATGACTAAAAATTATACAAATATAATACACTATAGCTAGTTTAGATGGGTACTACCGTGTTTCCCCCAAGGTAGATATTTTGAACTTACTCAATTTTAAATAGATTATTTAATTTATTTATAATAATGATGTATGATAATATAAATAGTGTTTGGTTAAAATTTTAAATAAAATAATTGATCAATTAAATAATATAATGAATTTATAAGAGAACGGTTTATCTTAAACATGGATTATTGGTAATGGATGCTAGTTTACTAAATGTGTAATTCATTATATCTGTGTTGATTATAATGAGCATAAAATATACCTTTTTATGTGATTTTTTCCTTTTAATTTATTATTAAATTAAATTTATGACTTACAATACATCCCTCCTCCCATTATGTAATAGTCTATATTCCCATAGTTTCATTTTATGTAAACCCCTTAATTAAATCATTCAGTTCGGCTCAATAGTGTCTGAGTAAAATATTATGTAATAGATGGATATCCTAGGAAATTGGAGGTGGTTCAATATTATATTTTTTGTGAAACCGATCCAAGTGATACATTGGTGGATAGGTGAAATATGCAACCTGAACTAAGTCATGGTTCAAGGTGTTTTCCGTTAAGCAAACAATCATTTTATCACACTCTAGATAAATAAAACATTGATAAAATATCATCATCATACCTCTTTTATTATTTTATTTATATCAATTTTCAGGTTTAATTTCATTATTGTTTTTTGTGATCATATGAATTATTGAATTAACAATCATGTAATATAGAACTTAAATAAATTGGATTATGTGTAAAATATATCTAATACATGTTTAATCACTAAAATAAATACACCATATATTAAAAAGAATGTAATAAAGATAAAATCATCAAATTGTACATATAGATAAAAATCCCTTGATTATATATATTAATCTGGTATATCCTTATATTACTTTGTTTATAATCAAACAAATGTTCAAAGTGATCGACCAGAAAATGTTGGTGTGATTTCAATTATTAAGGAATTCTAACATTAGTTTTGGGTAAAGATAACTAAGTTCAAATCAATGGATGAATTCCAAAAGAGGAATTAGTGTAACAGAGAGGAAATGGTTAAGTAAATCGAAATCTAGGATTCTAGGATCATAGAATACACTCAACAAATCAATGAACCTTAATTTAATGTAGTTAAGAAAATTATACCCACAAAAAATCATTCAAATAACTTTTCCAGAAAATTATATGTTGTGAGAAGGGGAATTTAAGTCATTTTAACAATAATGTATATGCCAAGAGATATTCCAAAACCAATGGTGAAGGTTAATGGGTTTATATAAAATATGGGAAGACATATAAATTTAATATTTATTATATAATTTTATTAATAAGATAAATTACTAACATTGTTCTCTTCTAAATTATAGAAATGAAATTATATATAACTTCAAACATATCACTAATATCCATACTATAGAATGATAATAATATCATCATAACTAACTTACAGGAATGGAAAAGGTTCTTTCACATTATTCCATTCCATGGAAGAAAATTATTTTTGCTATAAAATACCATTCCTAAAGTGCCTGATCAGGAGGCTAGTGAAGAAGAATTACCACTGTATGGGAAACATTTGGATGATTCCACAAATTCCTAATGTTTTAGGCTACCATCCATATATAAAGAGATTATAAATAAACATGGGGATATAGATGTATATAATATGGAATCTCTCCTTCATGGTCTCTATCATAATAATGTAATAAAATTGAGATATGAGGTATCTTATGCATTTTTCATAGGAAATACTGGAGAGTTGGAACCTCCTGAACCTCATATTGTTAATATTATTGGATTCGTCGAGTGATTATCCATCTTTTTCATTAAACTCCTCGATGATCTACACATAGATCTCATCCTTTTAACACTACATAAATCATTACCAAGTTTTATTGTTTAATGAAACTTGAGAAATGGAGAGAATACTATTTTATATCATCTTTCTCTCATTCTATTTGATGAGAATGATATAGGGAATAAAAAACCTATATTCCTAATATTGAATAAGAAAAGTAAGAACAAGGAAAAAAACAAAGCAACATACTAATTCTAAATATCATGGGCACCATGCTTCTAAGAAGAAGAAGATTCAAAGCTAGGTGAAAGAAAAGGAAGCAGTATGTTTCACATAGGGAAAGCTAGGCCACTAGATGAGGAACTGCACACATAAGTAAGGGGATGTTAAAGGTGGGTTTGTTATCAAGTTTAATTATAATGAACCATTATTTTCTTACATAGATATTACATCTCAATAGATGAATATTCATTACAGAACATGAAAAACTCCATTCCAAAATTGTAAAGGTTTAAGGTATTTTTATATTATATATACCATCTTATTTTTTATAAATTTTTATCAATATCTTCCTCAAAGATATTCTCTCATAGTAATAAACTTAGGAGTAACCCACCTAAACCATTCTTTATCACTTGGGGAATGAAACATAAGTAAGGGTGATCTTAGATGCTTAGTTATGGTAGACCTAAAAGATATCAATCCATTATAATTTCAAATAATAAGATTAGAATAAGTTTATGGGATCATTAACATAACTTAAAAAGTTCATACCTAACCTTTCATATATAACAAACCTAATTCATGGAATAAATGTTATCATTTTTTGCATACATTGTCCATACGAATGAGAAATAATAATAAATCAATCATGAACCATAATATAATGTCATAAAAGTGTAAAATCAACATAAATAAATAAAAAACCATTTCATATATCAAGGTTAACTACTAATACCATAAATATAGTGGATCAGAACACACCTATTTCCCTTATTGTATCCGGATGCACCTATTTCACATAATGGATCAAGCCCACCGATTTTCCCCTTGTCATATCATGAGATATAATGCTTTACCTAATGCATTAGAGTTAGATGTAGGTCCCACCCATCACATAATTAAGAACATACATATGTATTTCATAATTACATAAATCATTCATCATATCAAAACCCATGAAAGGAAATGGGTTTCATAAAAAATTCATTATAACCGAACCAATGAAAAATAAATGTGTTTCATAAACATTTCATCATTTCACCGTAGACATAAAACATACATATAAAGAGTAAGAATGATATCATTTTATCATATCCCCAATATTTCAAAAGTAAAATCAAATAATTTCATTGTAGATGGATTTTTTCTAAAGTTCACATGAAATAATTTTTACCGAAATTACCTTTCTAGTTTGAAAACATTTTTTTTCAAATGAAAAAAATAATAAAATAAAAACTTCCTTTTAAAGTAACCATGTAAAATGTTAAATGAAGATTCATTAAATTAAGGTGTAATGATGGTGGGAAATGCCTCTCATTCTATATAAGTTAAAAAACATTTCTTCTGTATTTTCGTTTGAAAATTCACAAAGAACCACATTTAGAAAATGAAAATAATCCTTTAAAAACATTTTTTAAAAATAAAAAATTAATTTGAGATGGATATAAACATTAATAAGACACTAATAAAAAAAAATTTGAATTTTTTTTAGAAAACACAGACATGGAAGGAAAATAAAACTGTAAGTGAAACATTAAAGGATAATTTTTATAATAATTTCATCTCTATATATCATATCATTGATGTGAGAATTAATAAAATGAATAAATTATGTGTATCAGATTTAAATAAAGATAAAAAGTTTAAATAAAAAATAATATAGTCAAAATTCATCTCACACATAATCTTAAAATGTTATAATCAATAAAGTATAAATATAACCCAATGATTTAAAATTGAGTTAAGAACTCCCGTACCACTTTATAATCAATCGAATCAAACGCACCCAAAAAGTAATAATTACAAAATGAATATTAATAATCTTTTTATAACATCATGATTTCTCTTCTATGTGAAATAGTATGTGATAATTTCCTAGGAATAATTATCACATAAATGTTCATAACAATTCCTTTATATTGTTAGAACCCTGAAGTTACTGGACATTATTATTAAATATATGTTATATAGCGGGATAATATCATTTGAGAGGATACAAATGATATAGACTACAAAGGGTATAGATTTATAGGACGTTGAGTCACTTTATCATGGATTATATCCTTAGTAATTTCTAGTGCATGATATTATGTGAACATGACTCACCAGTATGAATTCAATATTTATATGTGTCATTGGATGTTCTTATATGTATATGTGTGTATTAATCCTTGGAAATTAATATTATTATTAGAGAGTATTATTAGTCATGTACTTTGATTTATTGATGAAAACCAAGATTTCATATGTTTATGGTGAGGTAGGATACCTTGGGTGCGTCATGAGTAATATTGAATTAATTAATAATATGAGAAAATATTTTCATTTTTTGTTCTTTAATAAAATTTGATATCTTAGGCCCTTTGATGGGAATGAAATAGCCTAAATAAGTCCATGTACATGTTTTTATATGGGTAGGTTCATTTACAGAAATTCAAAGAAAGTGACATCAAGCACATAGGTTGATAACACCAGCATATAACCTGTTTGACTAGAGAAATAGTGATAAATGGATTATATTATACAATAAGAATTCATATGAGGTTATAGCTCATTATGACATTAACTTATTTCCCTATGAGTTCCTTGGTAAGCTGTTAGATGCTACCATTGGAATTTAGGCGGATCTACCTAATGTCACCAGGAAAGAGACCTAGAGGGTCAAATACTAAGTATATCTTGAATTCAAATTAAATAATAATTTTATTTACCATTTATCATATAGAATAAATATTATTCTCATATATGTTTTAATAATTATTCTTTTTTACTTGATCACATATATTCAATCACTTGTTACTCAAGTGAATATTTTGTGAGTAGAATATTTAATAAATATTTATTTATTTATTAATAAATATATTATTTATTTATTTATTAGAGAATAATGAAGTGATATTTTTTATTAAATAAATAGTCATTATTCAAGCCCTAATAAATATTGTATAGGAATGGTAAACCAATTTTAAATGTCTTAGGAGATATAATATGTATTACATATTATTTGAATATGTTTTAATTTTTTTTTTCAAGAAATACTAATTAATTAATTTTTTGGTTTTGTGTATGTAATATAATAATAATAATAATAATAATAATAATATTACTATTATATTCATGGGGTTCTGGAGTGATTAAAGAAATAATAAGGGCACAAGTGAAATTATTATTTACTAACCCTGGTATTAATTGAACCTAATTATATTATTTCCAGTCCTCACACTAGTAATTTTGTTGGGTGTGAACAATAGATTCAGAGAATTATCTCCAGCCCTAAAGATAACCTCTCTAAGAAAGCTCAAAATAATGGTGAGAGATCCCCTTTCACCAGTCCTCGTGATTATAGAGATATAAAGAGAATCCTTCTTTGAAGAGATTCTCATGTCTATCAAAGAAGAACAACACAATCATTATGATCTTTCATGATTGAACTTAGATATTCCTATGATGAGACTTAGAGGATTATGGTGTACCCATAAATCACCATCATATATAATCTACACTTGAATCTTGTGACACAACTATGATTAACATAATGACATAGCCAAATTCATTAATGATGAAATGACCCATCGCTAAGGAAATTTTTTAACTGCTTAAATTAATTATAAATTATTATGTGATGATCAAGAACTTTGTTTCAGCATTACCATGTCAAATAATTGTTGATTCATTTACATTGGCCATGATATTCTTTATCGATGTACAAATTGGATTAATCATCAATTACGACAACATGTTTCGATGGGCCTTCCCCACCAGTGCTTCTATTATGCCCAGAACCTTCACACAAAGCCTCCAAGCAACAAATATGGGATTTCAGATTCAATAGTGATATAGTTCATGTCTGGTGGAGAGCATAAGGGTACAATGGTGGTCTCTGGTGATCAGGACGTACATTGGAGTCATTCATGGAGTGACTAGTATGCACCTATTCAAGATCCCGACTGGGAAGATAATAGTGATAGGCCACAAACATGATGTCAGGGATAATGAGCTTGTGAATAAAAATTCAAGGTCAAAGGGGTTTTCTTAGTGTGGCGCATTGGGATTATGGGCATTTGGGAATGTAATAGATTTCAATACTCTAGGATTTTGGGCCATGTAATGTTAGGACAATGTTCCTCTAGGCCTATGGGACATGTATGGGATCCATATTAACCTAGTTAAAAAGGGGACAATCTAATGAATAAAAAAAATTCAAAAGCCTTCAGGCCAAGGAGTATATTATATATATATATACATATGAAATTAATTATAATTTCAATTGAATATTTTTAATAACCTTTAAAAATATTATTAAGTATATAAATACATAGATAATTAATTTTATAAAAATTTATTCTTATATTTAAAAATATTAATAACTATATTTCAATTTATAGAGAATTAATTTAAATATATTTTAATTAAAATTAAATTTACCCGCAAATATATTTAAAATAATACTAAATTATTATCAATTTAACAAAAATATGTAAATTTAATATGTAATAATATAATATCTTTTATCAATTTCATGAAAATATAAATATTTAAAATTTTACGACAATATATTTAAAAATATTAAATTAAAGGAGTGAATTTTAATAATTATATTTAAATATATTTAAAATTTATAATATATTGATATATTATTATTACTGATTATATATACATATTTTGTATTTATTTTCTAAAAAATATAGTTAATTATTTATTATAAATAAAAATATTATTATTTATATACACTACAACAAAATGAACTTTTAAAAAAGATAAAAATGAAAATTATCGATGCTTAAAAGTGCTGACGATCTAAGTGATATTAAAAGACCAATACCTTTATCAATGTTTTTGGAAAAGTTGAAAAAGAGTATCTTTATCAATTATTTTCCCAGAATTGATAAAAGGTAACTTTTTCAGTTCTTAGTGAAGTGATGAAAAATAAACCTTTTATGAGTGATAGATGAAGTGCTGATAAATGAACCATTTATCAGCGCCTTATCTAGTATTGATAATTACAATTTCAACTGCTACACAACTACACCCCTACAGTATCCATGCAACAACCCTATAAAATCAAACCCAATCAGAATAAATAAAAATTAATAAAAATATTCAGTAAACTATATTGGAATAAAAATAACACATTTCATTATCATTTATATTTGAAATTTATATAAAAAATATTTAAATAAATCTTATATTTACAATTGACCAAACAAAATTATAACCCATATACAAAATCAAAACTAAAAGTCTCTTTTCAATGAAAAACCTCTATATAAAACAATTTCCCTATAATAAAACCAAAGTTTAATTTAACAAAATTAAATAAAAAAAATTATAATTTTTATGTTATACAATACACATATGATAAATTATATTGTTAAATAGTATATATATTAATGATATTATTAGTTAATCATGTGTCTTATTGATGAGAATTTTATACCTATACATAAAAAATATATTATGAATAATTTTACTAATGTTTGAAAACACTTTGTTCTGTTTTTATCAATTTTTCTTAGGTGAGATGTATTTTAAAATAAAATGAAACTTATATTGAAAACCTTGACTTTGAGTCATCCGGACCACATCATGTGTTAGATTGATGTGTGGTCAATTTCTATTCATCATTAATATTTTATGGATAATTTTCCTAATACTTTTTATCAAAATGAGTTCATTTTCATTATTTTACCTATGTGATATGCATTTTAAACTAAAATGACACTTTTATATTGAAAACATGAACATTGAGTAATACCAACCACATTATGTGTTGGATTGATGTGAGGTTGATTCCTATAGGTCATAAATAAATTATGGATTAATTTAATAAATTAATAAAAAAAAATTAGATCATTTTTTTGGTCTGGGATACATGATATGAGTTTTAAACTAAAATAACACTTCTATATTGAAAACACGCACTTCAATTCATACTGACCACATCATGTGTTATATTGACATGCGATTGATTCATACATGTTAAAAATATTTTACGGATTTTTGTCTTAAATTTGAAAACAATTTGAGCACATTTTCTTGGTTTTGGATACTTGATGTATGTTTAAAATGACACTTTTTTGGTATTGGAAACACACACTTCAAGTCATATCGATCACTTCACGTGCAAATTGATGTGATTTCAATTACAACAGGTTATAAATATATTATAAATCATTTTCCTTACGTTTCCAAACAATCTTATTTTTTTGATCAGTTTTGTCTATGCGATAAGAGTTTTAAACTAAAACGACACTTCTGTATTGAAAACACGCACTTCGTGTCCCAACGAACACATCATGATAAAAATTGACATGAGATAAATTCCTACACATTGAAAATATATTATGGATCATTGTATTAAAATTTTAAAACAATTTGTGATCATTTTCTATGTTTTGATATTTAATGTATGTTTAAACTAAAATGGCACTTTTTCAATTGAAAACACATACTTTGGATCATATCAACCACATCATGTGTTGAATCAATGTGTGATAAATTTATACAAGTGAAAAATAAATTACGGATAATTTTCCTCATGTTTGAAAATGATAAAATCTCATTTTATCTGTTTTGACTATTTAATGTGTGTTTTAAACTGAAAAGTCACTTTTTTATTAAAAACACGCACGTTGGGTCAAATTGACCACATCACGTGTCTAATTTATGTGAAATGAATTAATATATGTGTAAAAGGAATTATGGATCTTTTTTCCAAAAGATTGAAAATAATCTATCTAATACCCTAACCCGAGTTACCTAGAGTCAGTGCATTATTACGTAACATTGGCATGATCACAAAAGATCAAGTCTCAAAAGACCAATTAGTTTAGTAGCCTTGGAAACACTAGATACATTCATAAATGTTACATTACATCATAAAATGAAAAACTACAGCAACATGATCTCCATAGTACACACTCATATCCCTTTCAAACTATCCCTGCAGGCCAGTCATAAAATATTTCTTCACATCCTAGGAAAAATAAAACATAGAAAGGGGTGAGCTCAGATGCTCAGTAAGGATAACAATATAGCAGAAACTTTCATATACATAAACATTTAAGGCATTGTATAACTAAAACAAAAGCCTTTTAAACTTTAACTTCAGCATAATATGGAAAAATCAAAATTAAATAATGTCATTTACTTATTCACATGGATATTCTACTAGTCTAATAATCACATGCAATATCAATAACCACTTTCATAATGATGGAATGCATAATGCCAGACTATCGTAACCACATAGTCAAGGCCTTGTGCCAAGACTAAAAATAAGATTTTGTCAAGACATTGTTCCAAGACACTAGTTTGTCTCTTGAGACCTACCGATACATCGAGGAGCTATAGGGGGCTCTAACTATCACATACTATGTCCAATTCATTCCTTATATGAAAAGTTTTAAACATATCATAAACTATAACATAATCATATCACATAAAACATGCATAAAGGAAATATAACATTTCCACATTTAAATCACAAGATATCAATACAATACATTGATATAATAAAACCATTTTCAATACCAAAATAAAATGAAAGTAAAACTTGGTATTTATTTTTCATTTAAAAAATGTTATGGCTTGTAGAGAAATCTGAAACTCAAATAATAGTCACGGTGGTGGAGAAGTCATTGTATCCGCATACATAAGGAAAAAACATTCCATTTTGTCATTTAGTAAAAAACATCTTATAAAAAGATTCCTTTTGAATAAAAGTAAAAGTCAATGGGGTTTATACACTGTATAAAAGAAAGTTGTGTATAAAACAAAATTTGCCTCAATGAAAGGAGATTGAGACGAAGTCCCTTACCTCATGTCCAACTTGACTCGATCATTCTTTAACCTCATGAATAATAAACTAGAGTTAATTTCTACTTGATTAAGAACCTTTTTCAAGTTCATTATTCATTTTATATCACTTATTACTATGTTATGAACATTATGTAATTATTTAAGTTAATAACGGTCATTTTGTGGATCTTTGGTACTTGAGTCAAAAATAGACATCTTATAATTACAAGTTGTTCATGTGGTAAAATATCCATTATATCCAGAATTATATTTATGATGCATATATCATATATATAATACACATCCAGTATATACATTGATTTATAATATTACATAACATTTAGAGGTAAGAAATGATGTGCACCGTTCATGGAGACGGTAATCCATACGTACGCATGAACGATACTTTCATTTATATTTCGTATTTAATGGAATGAAATCACAATGATATAAAGGTATATTATAATTCCAGTATTATATCATATCAGTTACTTCATCCTTTATACATCCCACATATGGAATTAACGATTCAAATCACTTTGAGGGGGCGGTAGTCCGCACTTCCTAAAATGAAATTATCGCGTTTACCCATAATGGAAATCATAAAGGTATGCCATAAATGAAAAATAAAGAAGCATAAGGAAACCATAAACATAATATATATCATATATAAATATAGTGACATCTTAATGACCGCCATGAGAGGTGTTAAAATATGATTGAACAATCATCATTTCGTGAGGCAGTAATTCACCACCCACAGAAACAGTATGTTCTTTAACCATTAGATGAAGGTTTGTGTAAGTGTAAATCACATAATTCTCATAAAAAAATCCTAGTATATTGAAGATACTTTTTTTTGTTACAAAAGAAAGTAATAAAAAGATTTTAATGGGTTGGATAAGAAAAATAAAACAAAATAACATAACAGAAGACATTAACTTAAAATCTGGTAACTCTTTTTGATTTGAGACAAAGGCTTCCTTGGGAAGACTTATGCATGAAGTGAGGCTTCTAGGAGTAATAGAGGGAATTTTAGAGATTATTTGGGCAGAGGTTGGCTGAGAAAAATGGATTTGAATGTGTAAATAAGGTGGTAGAGGTGGGGGCCTTTTATAAGAGGAGAGGAGGGGCACTCTTGGAAAGTCATGAAATGTTACTTTATTATGAAATTATTTTCAAATTTTAAAGGTCCCACAATGATATATTTCTTGGATAAGGTGATAAGGGTTCGAAATATACTCATCCAATAGGTTTTAGACAAGTGTAAGTCTTATATTTTACCTTATCTTTTCATTTTATTCAAATTGTTCATTAATGAGGTAATCGCTCCATCATCATGGTGTCAGAAATAAATTTATTTATTTAATGCCTAAAAATTATAAAAAATTACCATGATGTAGAAAATATTTTCAGATTGCCAATGAATATTTATAGTCAAAAATTTAACTTATATAACCCCATGAAATAATTGTTTTAGTAAAATAACACATGTTTGTGAAAATTTAATTTTTACATTAAATAAAAAGTTATTAATGTCATTTTCTTACCCATGTGGCTCCATGGGGTCCCCAAGTTGACCCATGGATTGTCTTGGTCATCAATGACTCATAAAATAAGGTCAGGACAAATGTAAAGGTAATTTCATATTATTATAACATTATATTTACCTTCAATTACACTAATTATCTTTAATCGCCATTAATAAAACTTAGAAGTTACTATTCACAAAAAATTATTTTCATCCCATTGAACCACATTTTACTTACTAATTACAACCATGTATGTTAGATTTTTTAAATTCATTTCACAGAAGTGGTAAAATTTCCTTTAAATGAAAAAATTAGTTTTTTAACTACCACTTAGTGGTTTCACTATTTATCAAAAATTGAAGTTTTTCAGAAATATATCAAAAATTCACCCTAAGCTATATTTGATATTACTAATTTAAAAATGATGTCTATTTTACAAAATTCAAAACATATAAGTTTAGTTAATTAATTTAATAATTAATTCCCGCTGTCATAACAAAATGCGTGTTTTTAAGAAACAATATATATCAAAAGATTGACAATTGTTTATATCCAATTTCAAAGTTAAATTAATTCTAATGACCACCATTCGATAAAATGGTAAAAATTTATTTTAATTATACTCTAAAACCACTCAATAGTATAATTTATTACTATAAATTATTTTGATTAAAATAGTTATTTTTAAGTATTTTTTCTATTCATAGAAAATTTAAAGTTCTCAGATAATTACAAAATATTCAACTTAGAATAATTTCAATATTCCGAATACAAAAATGAAGTCCATTTTTAAATATAAATCTTATATAATTTCAAAAAGTGGTTATTACTATTCATAACGGCTACTTTGATTGGTCGCGGTGTGTTAGAATCTCGAACTTGCGTACAATGCAAGCTATTGCATTATTGAAAGAGAAACGTACCATAGAAGCTTGGGGTGTTACATTATCCCAACCTTCAATAAATTTCATCCTCACAATTTGAAATTGTTCTTAGAAAATAAAAGGATGAAAGTAGAGAATACCTTTGTAGAAAACCCACATCAGAAATAAGGTTAATAAAATTTATCATTAATAAGAGGGAAAGGGAAATGAAAAAGTCACCACCAAATTATGATCTCGATTATGAGAACATTGTGGGTAATTAGAGAAATATAATTGGAGGGAAAATGTAAATATTTGTACAGAGTGATTGAGGTCATCAATCACAAACAAGTGTAAAATTGAGGGCCTCAAATCCATCAATCTATGATAATTTAAAATATCATCAGTTAAACAAAACATAAGGTATTAGGATAAAACTTTTTTTTAATATCCATTCCCTAATGTTTAAGAATTAGTTTCTTCATAAAATAAGATATATATATATATATATATACTTGACAAGTAGAAATTCATCCTTCAACTAATTTATACCACAAACTCATCTTTCACTCAAAAAGATAATAGAACTCAAAAATATTATATTTATCCAAATTGTATAAAGTTCCAAATATTAACACATTCCATGAAGAAAAATATTTTTGTAATAACTAGGGACTTCGTGTAGGCAAGTGGTAGGTAATAAAGGCCTATCGAACTATGGTTTTGTGTTCGATTCCTGCATCTTTGTCCGACGCGACGGGTTATCCCCAGACCAGCAGGTTTTCCTTTTCCTAAAATTATAATATTATAATATTCCAAAAAATAATCTTCAGAAATGTTTTAACCTTAAAGAATACGATCCAAAGTTAAACTTAATACATTCCAACCTTTATAGTTATCCAAAATACCTCTATCCAGACTTTCTCTAAAAGGACTCTAAATTCCAGAATCAATTTATCAGATTCCACAAACAAAGTAAAGTTTCTATTATTTTCACATACTAAAAATATGATTACCTTCATCATAATAAAACCTTAATGAAAACAACAAGTACTACAACACAATCCTTTTATATATCACATTATTCTTATAACTATAGTATAGTTCTTGAGTCTAAAAACACAAATACAATAATTATTCCACTTCAACTGTAGTAACAACATAAGATTGGCCTTGATCCCTTGGCCTTTTCTAAGGTATGTTTCCCTGACACTTAGGACATTCATTTTCATCATGACCCATTTCTCTACAATTGTAGCATTCAACATTGAGAGCCTCTTTGTTTCCCTTGCAATCAAGAGCCTGATGACCTTTTTCTCCGCATTTATAACAAACTCCCATTCCTTTGGCAAGTAACGGGGTGATTCTTACCACAATTATCACATATTAGAAAATCCTTCTTTTCCTTTTTCCATTTATCTCTCTCTTGTTCCACCATCCTCTCCTTCTCTTGCTTTACTTTATTATCATAAGATTAAGAGAATTCCTTTTCTGTCTTGATATGACACGAGACTATATCTTCATACATCGAGGAAGATTGTGATACTAATTCTCGATAGAGAAACAGTTTTAACCCCTTAAAGAAATGATAAATCTCTCTTCTTGGGTTACATATATAATCTGCAGCATGCCTCGCTAACCTTGTAAAGTTAGACTCATACTTTACAACATTCTCTCCCTCCTTTTGCCTTAGACTCAGAAATTGTATTTCCATATCCGCTCAATGGTCATGAGGAAAGTATTTTTCTAAGAAAAGCTCTTTGAACACCCTCCATTACATATTTGATACTTCATCATCTTCCTTTGTGTTTTGAATCAATGACCACCATTGACCAGTATCTCCAGTGATGTAGTAAACTGCCATGATAACCTTTTCCCTTTCACTACTCCCCAAGGCATAAAATGTTTTCTCTAAGGAATTTATCCTTTGCTCAGCTACTAAGGGATTTTTCCCCCATTAAATGTTGGTGGTTGTTGCCTCATGAAGCGATCTAACATTGATCCTCCATGTTGCAGATCAGGGTGCTCCATACGAGTAAGGTTATTATTCATAACCTGAGTGAGTTGTCCCAGTATGGTGATAAGATGACATCACTAGTTGTATCACCAGCTCTTTTATTTTTCTTGAGCAGAAGGGAAATCCCTACATGGAGTGCGTGCATTGATACAGTTTCCATTCCTTCCACTAGGCGCCCTTTCTAAACAATGGCATAAACTAGACCAGTTTATGAATCAAAATACATAATTCCATACTTGTAAAACACTCAACATAAATTGAACAGTTTATGGATATAATCCATAATCATAAATATGTTTACTTTGAGGAAGTATATACTCATAAAACCTTCATAATGGTTTGTAATGAAAATGGGAATTATCCTAAGAATATCCCATTGGAGTGTCGTAACCAAGAGTGCAACAAGGCCTGTTGTCGTGCACCAGTTCCCATTCGAGTCTAGTTCAAAGTAGTGTCTTCAGGTTTTACCCCTAGGTACATCTGTGCTAGAGCCGCCTCTACCCGCTCGTATCCAGATAGGGATGTATTGCTCATAAAAATAACAAAATCTCTATAATACCATAATTCTAGGAAGTTCTTCTATACTAATACTCAAAGTCTATCTTAGGGATATGTGTTCTAATAAGAGTTTTTCTAAATATATCTTCCATGGTTAGTACTAAACTACCTATGATACCAACTGTAACGCCCCAACCACAGTTACCTAGAGTCAGTGTATTATTACGTAATGTTGGCATGATCACAAAAGATCAAGTCTCTAAAGACCTATTAGTTTAGTAGCCTTGGAAACACTAGAAACATTCATAAATGTTACGTTACATCATGAAGTGAAAAACTACAACAACATGGTCTCCATAGTCCACACTAATATCCCCATCAGACTATCCTTGCAGGTCAGTCATAAAATATTTCATCACATCCTGGGAAAAATGAAACATAGAAAGGGGTGAGCTCATATGCTCAGTAAGGATAAAAATATAGCAGAATCTTTCATAAAAAACGTAAACATTTAAGGCATTGTATAACTAAAACAAAAGCCTTTTAAACTTGAACTTCAGCATAATATGGCAAAAATAAAATGAAATAATTCCTTTTACTTATTCACATGGGTATTCTACTAGTCGAATAATCACATGGAATATTGATAACCACTTTCAAAATGATGGAATGCATAATGTCAGACTATCATAACCACATAGTCAAGGCCTTGTGCCAAGAATACAAATAAGATCCTGTCAAGGGCTTGTGCCAAGACACTAATTTGTCTCATGAGACCTACTGATGCATCAAGGAGCTATAGCGGGTTCCACCCATCACATACTAAGTCCAATGCATTCCTTTATGAAGAGGTTTAAACATATCATAAACCATAACATAATTGTATCACATAAAACATGTATAAAGGAAAAATAACATTTACACATTTCAATCACAAGATATCAATACAAAACGTTTATATAATAAAACCATTTTCAACACCAAAATAAAATAAAAGTAAAACTTGGTATTTATTTTTCATTTAAAAAAGTTATGGCTTGTAGAGGAAGCCGAAACTCAAATAATGGTCACAGTGGCAGAGAAGTCGTTGTCGCCATATACAGAAGACAAAAACATTACCTTTTTTCATTTAGTAAAAAACATCGTATATAAAGATTACTTTTGAATAAAAGTAAAAGTCAATGGGGTTTATACACTGTATAAAATAATGGTGTGTATAAAACAAAATATGCCTCAATGAAATGAGATTGAGGCGAAGTCCCTTACCTCATGTCCGGCTTGACACGATCATTCTTTAACATCCTGAATAATAAACTAGAGTTAATTTTTTACTTGATTAAGAATCTTTTTTTTATGTTCATTATTCCTTCTATATCACTTATTACCATGTTATGAACATTATGTAATTATTTAAGTTAATAACGGTCGTTTTGTCGATCTTTGGTACTTGAGTCAAAAATAAACTTCTTATAATTACAAGTTGTTCATGTGGTAAAATATCCATTATATCCAGAATTATATTCATGATTTAGAAATTATATATATAATATGAATCCATTATATAAATTCATTTATAATATTACATAACATTTAGAGGTAAGAAATGAAATGCACCGTTCATGGAGACGGTAAGCCGTACGTATGCATGAACACTACTTTCATTTTTATTTCATATTTAATGGAATTAAATCATAATTATATAAAGTTATATTATAATTATAGTATAATATCATATCATTTACTCCATCCTTTATAAATCCCACATATGGTATTAACGATTCAAATCACTTTTAGGGGGAGGTAGTCCGCACATCCTAAAATGAAATTATCGCATTTATCCATATTCGAAATCATAAAATTATGCAATAAATGAAAAATACAAAAGCATAAGGAAAAAATAAACATAATATATATCATATATAAATATATTTACATCTTAATGGCCACCATGAGAGGTGTTTAAAGAAGATTGAAAAATCAGCATTTCGTGAGGCAGTAATTCGCCACCCACAGAAATAGTATGTTCTTTAACCATTAGACGAAGGTCTGTGTAAGTGTAAATAAAATATTTCTCATAACAACATCCTAGTATATTTAAGATACTGGTGTTGTTACAATAGAATGTAATAAAAAGAGTTAAAGGGGTTGGAGAAGCAAAATAAATCAAAGGAACAAAAGAGAAGACATGACCATAAAATCGGGTAAATATTTTTGATTTGAGCCAAAGGCTTCCTTGGGAAGACTTATTCCCAAAGTGAGGTTTCTAGGAATAATAGAGGGAAGTTGAGAGACTATTTGGGTAGAGGTTGGCCGAGCCAAATGGCTTTGAAGGTGTGAATAAGGTGGTAGAGGTAGGTGCCTTTTATAAGAGGAATGGAGGGGCACTCTTGGAAAGTCATGAAATGTTAATTTATTATGAAATTTATTTAGGATGTTAAAGGTCACAAAATGATATATTTCTAGGATAAGGTGATAAGGGTTCAAAATATACTCATAAAATAGGTTTTAGACAAGTTTATGTTTTATATTTTACCTTATCTTTTCATTTTATTTAAATTGTTCATTAATGAGGGAATCGCTGCATCATCATGGTGTCATAAATAAATAAATTTATTTAATGCCTAAAAATTATAAAAAAATTACCATTATGTAGGAAATATTTCTAAATTTCCAATTAATATTTATAGACAAAATGTTAACTTATATACCATATGAAATAATTGTTTTAGTAAAACAACACATGTTTGTGACAATTTTATTTTTACTTTAAATAAAAAGTTATTAATGTCATTTTCTTACCCAAGTGGCTCTATGGGGTCCCCAAGTTTACCCCTGGATTTTATAGGTCAGAAATGACTCATCCAATTAGGGTAGGACAAGTTCAATGGTAATTTAATATTATTATAACATTATATTTACCTTTAATCGCGATTCATAAAACATAAAAGCTACTATTCAACAAAACTTATTTTCATCCCATTGAACCAAATTTTACTTACTAATGACAAACATGTATGTAGGATTCTGAAATTCAATTCACAGAAGTGTTAAACTTGCATTTAAATGACAAAATTAGTTATTTAACTACCACTTAGTCATTTCACAATTTATCTAAAATTTAAGTCTTTCAGAAAAATACCAAAAATTCACCCTAAGATATATTTGATATTCATAATTCAGAAATTATTTCTATTTTAAAAAATTCAAAACATATAAGTTTAATTAATTAATTTAATAATTAATTCCCACTGTCATAACAAGCTGCATGTTTTTAAGAAACAATATATATCAAAAGATTTACAATTGTTTATATCCAATTTCATAGTGAAATTAATTATAATGAATACCATGGGATAAAATGGTAAGAATATATTCTAATTATACTTTAAAACCACTCAATAGTATAATTTATCACTATAAATTATTTTTATTAAAAAAGATGTTTTATGTATTTTTTCTATTCACATAAAATTGAAAGTTCTTAGAAAATTACAAAAGATTCAACTTAGGATAATTTTGATATTCCGAATACAAAAATGAAGTACATTTTGAAATATAAAATATATATAATTTCAAGAAGTGGGTATTACTATTCATAATGGCTACTTTGATTGGTCGCGGTGTGTTTGAATCTCAAACTTGCATACAATGATAGCTATTTCATTATTGAAAGAGAAGCGTACCATGGAAGCGTGGGGTGTTACATTCTCCCCTCCTTCAATAAATTGCATCCTCACAATTTGAAATTGTTCTTCATAAATAAAAAGATGAAATTATAAAATACCTTTGTGAAAAAACCCACATTGGAAATAAGGTTAATAAAATTTATCCTTAATAAGAGTGAAAGGGAAATGAAAAAGTCACCAAAAAATTATGATCTCGATTAGGAGAACATGAGTGGAAATTAGAGAAAAATAATTGGAGGGAAAACATAAATATTTGTAGGGAGTGATTGAGGTCATTAATCACATATAAGTGTAAAATTGAGGGCCTCAAAGCCATCAATCTATGATGATTTAAAATATCATCAGTTAAACAAAACATAAGGTATTAGGATAAAACATTTTTTAAATATCTATTCCCTAAAGTTTAAGAATTAATTTCTTCATAAAATAAAATAATATATATATATATATATATATATATATATATACTTGACAAGTAGAAATTCATCCTTCAACTAATTTATACCCCAAACTCATCTTTCACTCAAAAAGATAATATAACTCAAAAATATTATATTTATCCAAATCGTATAAGGTTCCAAATATTAACACATACCATGAAGAAAAATATTTTTGTAATAACCAGGGACTTTTTGTAGGATAGTGGTAGGTAATAAAGGCCTGTTGCAGTATGGTTGTGGGTTCGATTCTTATAGCTTTATCCGACACAACGGGTTATCCCCTGACCTGCAGGTTGTCTTTTTCAGAAAATTATAGTATTATAATATTCCAAAAATAATCTTCAGAAATGTTTTAACCTTAAACAATACTATCAAAAGTTAAACTGAATCCATTCCAACCTTTATACTTATCCAAAATACCTCTATCCAGACTTTCTCTAAAAGGTCTCTAAATTCCAAAATCAATTCATCAGATTCCCCAAACAAAGTAAAATTTCTATTATTGACACATACTAAAAATATGATAACCTTCAGCATATTAAATCCTTAATGAAAACAATAAGTACTGCAGTACAATCCTTATATATATCACATTATTTTTATAACCATAATATAGTTCTGGAGTCCAAAAACACAAATACAATAATTATTCCACTTCTACTGTAGTAACATCATATGTTTGTCCTTGATCCCTTGGCCTTTTATGAGGTAAGTTTCCCTAATGCTTAGGACATTAATTTTCATAATGCCCCATTTATCTACAATTGTGGAATTCAACATTGATAGCCTCTTTCTTTCCCTTCCAATCACGAGCCTAGTGACCGTTTTATCCACATTTATAAAAAACTCCCATTCCTTTTAGGCAATTACCGGGGTGATTCATCCCACAATTATCGCATATTGTAAAATCCTTCTTTCCCTTTTTCCCTTTATCTGTCTCTTGTTCCACCATCCTCTTCTTCTCTTGCTTTATTTATTGTCATAAGATTTAGAGAATTCTTTTTCTGTCTTGATAGAACACGAGACTATATCTCCGTATATTGAGAAATATTGTGATACTAATGCTCGACGAAGAAATGGTTTTAACCCATCAAAGAAACGATCAATCTTACTTCTTGGGTTACGTATATAATCTACAACATGCCTCACTATCCTTGTAAAGTTAGACTCATACTTTTCAACATTCTCTTCCTCCTTTTTCCTCAGACTTAGAAATTGTCTTTCCATATCCGCTCGATGGTCATGAGGAAAGTATTTTTCTAATAAAAGCTCTTTGAACTCCCTACATTCCATATTTGACACTTCATTATCTTACTTTGTGTTTTGAATCGATGACCACCATTGATCAGCATCTCCAGTGAGGCGCTAAACAACCATGATAAACTTTTCCCTTTCACTACTCCCCAAGGCATGGAATATTTTCTCTAAGGAATTTATCCTTTGCTCAGCTACTATTGTATTTGTACCCCCAATTAATGTTAGTGGTTGTTGCCTTATGAAGTGATCTAACATTGATCCTCTATTTTGGAGATTAGGGTGCTCCATACGAGCAAGGTTATTATTCATAACCTGAGTGAGTTGTCCCAGTATGGTGATAAGCTGATCAGCACCAGTTGTATCACCAGCTCCCTTACAATTATCTTGATCAGGAGGGAAATCCCTACATGGAGTGCATTCATTGATATGATTTCCATTCCTTCCACTAGGGGTCATTTCTAAACAATGGCATAAACTAGATCAATTTATGAATCAAAATACATAATTCCATACTTGTAAAACACTCAACATAAATTAAACAGTGTATGGATATAATCCATAATCATAAAAATGTTTTCTTTTAGGATGTATATACTCATAAACCCTTCATAATAGTTTGTAATGAAAATGGTAATTATCCTAAGCATATCCCCCAAAAGTGTCGTAACCAAGAGTTCATCTAGGCCCATTGTCGTGCACCAGTTCCCATTCGAGTCTACCTCAAGACAGTGTTTTCAGGTTTTACACCTAGGTACATATGTGCCAGATCCGCCTCTACCTGCTCGTATCCAGACAGGGATGTATTGCTCAGAAAACTCATAAAATATCTATAATACCTAAATTCTAGGAAGTTATTCTATACTAATCCTCAAAGTCTATCTTAGGGATATGTGATCTAATTAGAGTTTTTCTAAATCTAGCTTCCAAGGTTAATACTAAACTGCCTCTGATACCAACTGTAACGCCCTGACCCTAGTTACCCGGTGTTGGTGGATTATTACGAAACATTGGCATGATCACAAAAGATAATGTCTCGAAAGACTGATTAGTTTAACAGCCTTGGAAACACTAGATACATTCATAAATTTTACATTACATCATAAAGTGAAAAACTACTACAACATGTTCTCCATAGTCCACACTCATATCCCCTTCAGACTATCATTTCAGGTCATCCATAAAATATTTCTTCACATCCTGGGAAAAATAAAACATAGAAAGGGGTGAGCTCAGACGCTTAGTAAGGATAACAATATAGCAGAATCATTCATAAATAACATAAACATTTAAGGAAATGTATAACTAAAAAAAAATCCTTTTAAACTTGAACTTATGCATAATATGGAAAAAATAAAATGAAATAATTCCATTTAATTATTCACATTGATATTCTACTAGTCGAATAATCACATGAAATATCAATAACTACTTTCATAATGATGGAATTCATAATGTCAGACTATCATAACCACATAGTCAAGGCATTGTACCAAGACTACAAATAAGATGTTTTCAAGGCCTTGTTCCAAGAAATTAGTTTGTCTGATGAGACCTAACGATGCATCGAGGAGCTATAGCTGGCTCCACCCATCACATACTAATTCCAATGCATTCCTTATATGAAAAGGTTTAAACATATCATAAACCATAATGTAATAGTATCACATAAAACATGCATAAAGGAAACATAACATTTCCACATTTCAATCAAAAGATATCAATACAACACATTGATATAATAAAACCATTTTCAATACCAAAATAAAATAAATGTAAAACATGGTATTTATTTTTCATTTAAAAAAAGTTATGGCTTGTAGAGGAAGCTGAAACTCAAATAATGGTCACGGTGGTGGAGAATTCGTTGTCACCGCTTACGTAAGACAAAAACATTCTGTTTTGTCATTTAGTAAAAAAATTCATATAAAAAGAATCCTTTTGAATAAAAGTAAAAGTCAATGGGTTTTATACACTGTATAAAATAATTTTGTGTATAAAACAATATATGCCTCAATGAAAGGATATTGAGACGAAGTCCCTTACCTCATGTCCGACTTGAATCGATCATTATTTAAACTCTTGAATAATAAACTAGAGTTAATTTATAATTTCTTAAAAACCTTTTTCAAGTTCACTATTTCTTTTATATCACTTATTTCCATGTTATGAACATTATGTAATTATTTAACTTAATAACGGTCGTTTTGTCGATCTTTGGTACTTGAGTCAAAAATAAACTTCTTATAATTACACATTGTTCATGTGGTAAAATATTAATTATATACAAAATTATGTTGATGATTTAGATATCATATATATCATACATATCCAGTATATACATTCATTTATGATATTACATAACATTTAGAGGTAAGAAATGAAATGCACCATTCATGGAGACGATCAAACGTACGTACGCATGAACGCTACTTTCATTTCTATTTCCTATTTAATGGAATGAAATAATAATGATATAATGGTATATTATAATTACAGTATAATATAATATCATTTACTCCATACTTTATACATCCTATATATGTCATTTACGATTCAAATCACTTTGAGGGGGCGGTAGTCCCCACTTCCTAAAATGAAATTATCACGTTTACCCATAATGGAAATTATAAAGGTATGCCATAAATGAAAAATACAGATGCATAAGGAAAACATAAACATAATATATATCATATATAAATATAGTGACATCTTAATGGCCACCATGAGAGGTGTTAAAAGAAGATTGAACAATCATCATTTCGTGAGGCAGTAATTCGCCACCCACAGAAACAGTATGTTCTTTAACCATTAGATGAAGGTGTGTGTATGTGTAAATCAAATAATTCTCATAAAACATCCTAGTATATTGAGTATACGGTTTTTGTTACAAAATAATGGAATAAAAATAGTTTAAGGGGTTGGAGAAGAAAAATAAAACAAAAGAACATAAGAGAAGACATTACCTTAAAATCGGGTAACTCTTTTTGATTTGAGCCAAAGGCTTATTTAGGAAGAATTATTCCCAAAGTGAGGCTTCTAGGAGTAATATAGGGAAGTTGAGAGAGTATTTGGGCAGAGGTTTTCTGAGCTAAATGGCTTTGATGGTGTGAATAATGTGGTAGAGGTGGGGGCCTTTTATAAGAGGAGAGGAGGGGCACTCTTGGAAAGTCATGAAATTTTACTTTATTATGAAATGCTTTTCGGATTTTAAAGTTCCTAAAATAATATATTTCGAGGATAAGGTGATAAGGGTTCTAAAAGTACTCATCCAATAGGTTTTAGACAAGTGTATGCCTTATAGTTTACCTTATCTTTTCATTATATTTAAATTTTTCATTAATGAGGCAATCACTGCATCATCATGGTGTAATAAATAAATTTATTTATTTAATTCCTAAAAATTATTAAAAAATTACCATGATGTAGGAAATCTTTTTAGATTTATAATTAATATTTATAGTCTAAAATTTAACTTATATAACCCATGAAATAATTGTTTTAGTAAAACCTCACATATTTGTGACAATTTTATTTTTACTTTAAATAAAAAGTTATTAATGTCATTTTCTTACCCAAGTGGCTCCATGGGGTCACCATGTTGACCCATGGATTGTCTTGGTCGGCCATGACTCATCCAATAAGTGTAGGAAAAGTGTAAATGTAATTTCATATTATTATAACATTATATTTAACTTAAATTACACTAATTACCTTTAATCACGATTAATAAAACATGAAAGTTACTATTCACCAGAAATTATTTTCATCCCATTGAACCACATATTACATACTAATGACAAACATGTATGTCGGATTTTTGAAATTCAATTCACAGAAGTGGTAAAGATTCATTTAAAAAAAAATTAATTTTTTAACTACCACTTAGTGGTTTCACTATTCATCAAAATTGATGTTTTTCAGAAAAATACCAAAAATTCACACCAAGCTATATTTGATATTCCTAATTCAAAAATTATTTCTATTATACAAAATTCAAAACATATAAGTTTAATTAATTAATTTAATAATTAATTACCGCTGTCATAACAAATAGCGTGTTTTTAAGAAACAATATATATCAAAAGATTGACAATTGTTTATATCCAATTTCAAAGTGAAATTAATTATAATGACCACCATTGGATAAAATGGTAAAACTATATTCTAATTATACTTTAAAACCAATAAATAGTATAATTTATCACTATAAATTATTTTGATTAAAAAAGTTGTTTTTATGTATTTTTTCTATTCATAGAAAATTGGAAGTTCTCATAAAATTAAAAAAATTCACCTTAGGATAATTTCGATATTCTGAATAAAAAAATGAAGTCCATTTTGAAATATAAAATTTATATAATTTCAAAAAGTGGTCATTACTATTCATAACGGCTACTTTGATTGGTCGCAGTGTGTTAGAATCTCAAACTTGCGTACAATGCAAGCTATTGCATTATTGAAAGAGAATCATACCATGGAAGCTTGGGGTGTTACAATATAATATCATTTTTTCAATTTTTTCTATGTGATGTGTGTTTTTAACTAAAATGGAACACTTCTATTGAAAACGCACACATCGATTAATATCGACCACATCGTGTCTCATATTGATGTGTGGTCAATTTCCGCACATGAAAAATGAATTATGGATCATTTCATTAAAATTTTAATATAATGTAAGATAATATTCCTAGTTTATTCTATTTGATGAGCGTTTTAAACTAAAATTTCACTTTTTTAATAAAAAAACATGCTTTGGGTCATATCAACAATATCATGTTTTAGATTTCTATACGGTCAATTCCTACATGTTAAAAATGAATTATGGATTGTTTTTCTGAATTTTGAAAACAATGCAATCATATTTATTGGTTTTGTCTATTTGATGTTATTTTATGACTAATGTAGCACCATTCTATTGAAAACATGTACTTCGGGCCCTGTTGACCACATCTTGTATCAGATTTATGTCCGATCAATTACTACATATAAAAAATGAATTATGGTTCTTTTTCGTAATTTTTTAAAACAACCCAATCTTGTTTTCATAGTTTTGGCTATTTGATGCATTTTTAAACTAAAATGACACTTCTGTATTGAAAATATATAGTTCTAGTCATATCGACCACGTCTTTTGTCCAATTAATGTGTGGTTATTTCTCAAATGGTAAAAATGAATTATGGATCTTTTTCATAGAGTTTCAAAACAATCCAAGATCATTGTATTGGTTTTGGATATTTAAAATGTGTTTTAAATTAAAATGGAAACTTTATATCGAAAACACATAATTCATGTCATATTTACCACATTGTGTAACAGATTGATGTTTTGTTACTTTATAAATGTTAAAAATGAATTATGGATCATTGTTTTAATGTTTGAAAGTAATTCAATTTTATTTTCTTGGATTTGACTGTTTGATGTATGTTTTAAAATAAAATTGAACTTTTCTATTGAAAAAAAATGCTTCAAGTAATATTGAATATATTTTGTGTCAAATTGAAATGTGTTCAATTATTATACATGAAAAATGAATTTTGTCTTATTATCCAAAAGTCTGAAAATAATCTGATTACTTTTTATCAATTCTGTCTATGTTATGTACATTTTAAACTAAAATGAAACCTATATTGAAAATAATTACTTCAGGTCATACCATCATCATCTTGTGTAATATTGGAATGTGGTTAATTCCTACACATGGAAAATAAATTATGGATCATTTTCCTAATATTTTAAAACAATCCGAGCTTGTTTTCTTAGTTTTGAGCATATGACGTCTGTTTTTAACTAATGTGTAAATTGTTAAAAATAAGTATTAGATAAAAATTACGAGGAAATTAAATGATAAATTAGATAATATTATTTGAAAATCATCTTAATAATTATTAGGAATTTATCACTTCATGATGTTTGTATATATCCTGACACTATATATTATGCTTATTTGTTTCTAAACAAATTGATTTCCTCCATTATACATTTCCTTGAGAAACAGAAAAAAAATAACATATAAGCATTATGATAGTAATTATTCACACCCCAAATATATATCTAAGGTCATATCCCATACTAGATCACAAACATTGTAGGTAATCTCTGAAATTTGATATTGGAAAACATTTTGACACTATGTACGCTATGTACTCATCTTTAAATAAATTTACATCTTCTTTTGGGTACTTAGATTGTTGGAAATATTGGTAGTACTGTGAAAATATAGAAAAACAAATGATTAAGACATATTTTTAATGAAATTATAATTACCTTCAGAAATGACCTATTTGAGGATGTTATTATGTTGATGGTTGATGATACGTTTCATAAATTTTTAAATATAATATCCACAATCGATGTTGTTATCTTACTTCAGATACGACAAAAACATTGAAAAAAGTAATTAAATTGTTTTGAAATATGTATTTATAGTTAAAAAATTATATATATACCTTAATATATTATCATTTGAATTAATCCATATGCTTCTTATATTCAGTCACATAATTTACAGAATAATTTATAATATATTTAGCGATCTCCCTTTCATAATAAATTCTTGTAAAAACATAGATTGAAACATATAATTCCAATTTTACCTATATATTTTTGATTAATGTACATTAAAAATTCACAATACACATCCTTTATGGTCATTTTTATGGATATCCATGAATTATATCCAAAAAATATATACTTGGGGTATCAAAATTGACTATAGTATACATCTAATGATTCCTAAAAAACAAATAAGTAATGATAATAATAAAAATTTATTTTATATGATTAGAATGAAAAGTTTTACCTCTGCAATATAGGCATAAAAAAGAGTGTATTATATTATCCCCTTCTCAAATTAATCTTTTAGAAATTTTTTTTTTCAATTTCTTTCGAAACTTATTTAATATTATCCATTGATATGATACAAGGATTAATGAATCCAAATCTTGATTGATAGAGTTTTCAGTTTATATAGTAGTAATATAAATTACTATATAAAATATGAATATTTATTAACTTTAATGAACATATTAGATCATTTTTGGACATATTTATTATGAAAATGTACATTATACAAGCTTTCACAACTGAGACTCACAACTTTTTAAACTTGAGAATCTTATTTATACTCATGAGACTAAAAAAAACTATTATGATAGTTCCAAATATTTGTTCTTCATGTTAAATGGAGGAAATATTTCCATCTTTGAATGTGGTGTCTACATTAATTTATATTGATAATATATTTTTCAGTGGAACATGTAGGGAGAATGTACTATCGAAACATCATTTTGTTTTCTTGGTTGATTCAATATATTGTCTTGATTAAATATTTTGTTTCCCCATTATTTTCTCCGTATATAATAAAATAACTCACTTAAGACCAATTTTCATCAACTTTTATAGGTTTTTTATTAGAAAAATTTGTTAAGAAAAAACTTCATGTATCTTTATAATATTAAACATCCATTATATGAAAGTTCTAATAGCATAATTGACCATTGTTATATATGGATCATCAAGTAGAATAGAAAACTCAACACTCTTCTCTTGAGAAACCACAATCCTCAATTTAAGGTGATCTTTTGGAAATTCTTTATCCAGTAGCATGTCTCCTAGGATATTATAAATTGTAACTGTCACAATAAGGAAGTGTGTGGGTATTGATAGATAAAAATCACATACAACTTTACCATGTAGAATTTTAGTCATATAAAGTTATAAGAAGTTTTTTATTTTATATTTAACAGAAATATAAATGACACAGTTGATTACCTTGAGTAAGGTATATGATTGAGGGGAATGAATAAATTCAAATAGAGTGGGGTCATTTGGTTGTTAATGTGCTAATATTGTTTCCACCACCAGTTACCTTTGACCCTTTTTAATATATTGGTGTTACCAACAATGTTGTCTAATAATATCTTGCAAAGCATATTTTTTTTTTCATGTAATCCATTCATCCTCTAATGTGTATATTTTTCATTTTTTGTCTTATAATAATATTTTTAAGAGATACTCTAATACCCACACCTCTAACACGACTATATTGTTTCATTAGCTTCAATGCTACTAAAAGTAATTTCTTTTCTAGTATGAAAGGTGATGATTCTTGTTTCTAAACCATATAAAAATATTTAAATTTAAATATATATTTTATATAATAATATTATGAATCATAAAAATTTACTATTATTTCACACATACACATGTTTTCTATACTTATTTTGTGTTTTCATAAACTAATTTACCCTCCTTATTTACACGGGCCTCCTTCCAATAGGCATGAAATAAAATGGAAGTGGATTTGGGTTTTGATTCATTAATATACATATAAGAATGGAACTTTTTTTTAAATTAGATAAAGTATTTATTGTTGATTTAAAATAAATACCAATTTTTTCTCTAGTAAAGAGTACCCCATCCTTACATTATGATAGGGGTACATTTGTTTTGATGCACATTGTTTATTTTTAGAATTCCTTTTTTAATATTAATTTAAAACTTTGAATAAAATTAGATAAAATAAATAATTTCAATGAATATTTTATCAACTACAATGCACCTAAAATTATTTCTCACCATGACGATTAATGAAATCATTCAATGTTTTCTGTTTTAAAATGTATGTAAATGTAACATGAGGGTGTGGTTTTAATTTCCTCTCAGGATCACTAAGATGAAACTTGGTATGAAATGTATGGAAGATAATATGAGCCTATCCAATGGCCATTAATACATTTTTCTTAGGGAAATAATTTTAAATAAATAAACTCTACAATGAATAATGAAAATCAAATAAAAATTTTATTATATATTTTTTAAATAGACAAATTATACTGTAACATTACCATTAAATCTTCACAAAGAGTTTCCTTCATGATAATCTAGACATGGAACCGAGAGTCTATATCAATCGATACATTCATCCACACTGTGACCCCACCAATACCAATTATCACTAACCTGTTGGGGTCAACAATTTTATTACATTTCTTCCAACCAACCACAAATTTTATATATAAGGCCCCAACCTTAAACCTTACTCAATGTTGAGTTATTACAAGATTACACATTGATAATCTTTTCAGGTTTAGATTTTTAGATAATTAGATCATAAAACTTGAATTACATTCCACATTTAAAAAAAATTGTTACATAAAATATAGTATTCATTTTTTCCATCAATGGAAACATATTTAATATAAAACATGGGTTCTTTCTTGACATTTCCTTGACACTATCATCACATCATGTACCTTTCCCTTGACCTGTGAAAATCATTTCAAAAACTTGGGATGAGCATAAAAAGCTCAGTAAGGGATATGAAAATATGGAAAGGAAACATGAGTACATGTATACATAAGAATCAATGAAATCCTAATTTACTCATAAAACATAAGCACTTTACCATACCTCATTAAATCATGAATAAATCATAGAAATCATAAGACATAAAGGTTACTTGAGGCATTCATAACATTATTACGTAGGGAGTAACCCTCTTGGTTACATTTGGAATACCCATCACAGTATATTCCCTAAATCTCTTCGGATAAACCTTAACGTTTAACTCCTTTGAATTACCCAATGCATTGGAGAGCTATATCGGGCTCACCCGCCCTTAGTTTATCACGGAACCACCCGTCTTGATAACAATTCCCAAGAACCATAACATAATCGAATCACATAATACATGCATAAAGGAAACATAACATTTCCACATTTCAATCACAATATATCAACACCACACATTGATATAAAAAAAATTATGAAAACCATTTTCAATACCAAAATAAAATAAAAGTAAAACATGGTATTTATTTATCACTTTAAAAAAAGGTATGGCTTGTCGAGGAAGCCGAAACACAAATAATGGTCACGGCGGTGGAGAAGTCGTTGTCACCACATACCTACGACAAAAAACATTCCTTTTTTCATTTAGTAAAATGCTTCATATAAAAAAATATTCCTTTTGAATAAGCATAAAAGTCAAATGGGGTTTATACACCGTATAAAAGAATGTTGTGTATAAAAAAATATATGCCCCAATGAATAGAGATTGAGACGAGGTCCCTTACCTCGGGTCCGACTTGACTCGATCGTTCTTTAATCTCCTAAATAATAAACTTGAGTTAATTTCTACTTTCTTAAGAACCTTTTTCAAGTTCATTGTTCCTTTTATATCACTTATTACCATGTCATGAACACTATGTTATTATTTAAGTTAATAATGGTCATTTTAACGATCATTGGTACTTGAGTAAAAAATAAACTCTTTATAATTACATGTTGTTCATGTGGTAAAATATACATTATATCCAGAATTATATTCATGATGTAAATATCGTATATATCATATATATCCTGTATATGCATGCATTTATAATATTACATAACATTTAGAGGTAAGAAATGAAATGCACCGTTCATGGAGACAGTAAGCCGTACGTAAGCATGAACGCTACTTCCATTTCTATTTCATATTTAATAGATTTAAAACATAATGATACATAATAGTATTTTAATTCTAGTATGGTATCATATATAATATCATTAAATATATCCATTTATACGTACCACATATGGTATTAACGAATCAAATCACTTTGAGGGGGCGGTAGTCTGCACTTCCTAAAATGAAGATATCGCGTATACACATAATGGAAGCCATAAAGGTATGCCATAAATGAAAAATACAGAAGCTTAAGGAAAACATAAAAATATCATATATAAATATAGAGACATCTTAATGGCCACCTTTGAAGGTGTTAGAAGAATATTGAACAATCATCGTTTCGTGAGGCAGAAATTTGCCATCCACAGAAACAGTATGTTCTTTAACCATTAGATGTAGGTGTGTGTAAGTGTAGATCGAATGCTTCTTATAAAAACATCCTAGTATATTGAATATACTATATTTGTTACAAAATAAATGAGTAAAAAGAGTTTAGGGGGTTGGAGAATCAAAATAAAACAAAAGAACACGAGTGAAGACATTACCTTAAAATCGAGTAAATCTCTTTGATTTGAGCTCAAAGTATTACTTGGGAAGACTTCTTCCCAAAGTGAGACTTCTAGGAGTAATAAAGGGATGTTGAGAGGCAAAATGATCTGGTGTTGGCTGAGCCAAAGTCTTGAGAGGTGTGGGTAAGGATGTAGAGGTGGGGGCCTTTTATAAGAGGAGAGGAGGGGCACTCTTGGAATGTTACAAAATGTTACTTTATTTTCAAATACGTTTCAGATTTTAAAGGCCCCACATAGATTTATTTCTAGGATAAGGTGATAAGGGTTTGAAATATACTCATCCAATAGGTCTTTGACAAGTGTAGGTCTTAGATATTACATTATCTTTTTATTTTATTTAAATCGTTAAATAATGAGGTAATCGCTGCATCATCATGATGTCATAAATAATTTACTTTATTTAATGTCTAAAAATTATGAAAAAAATAATATGATGTAGGAAATATCTTTATCTTTCCAACAAATAATTATAGTCCAAAATAAAATCTATGTAGACAAAATTACAAATGTTTTACTCAGGTGATACATTCTTTGTTATATTTACTTTCTTTAAAAAATAAAAAGATAAAAAGTCACTTTCACACAAAAATGATTACATGGGGTCACCAAGATTGGAACAAGGCTTCCCATGGTCTCCCATGAGAAAACCAGTAGCATTAGGACACATTTTGGTGTCATTTTATTATTATTATGATATTATTTTATTATCCTTAACTACCTGATAACTCATTAATCAAGATAATTAAAGAAAATTTTCGTCATTACTATTCATAATGTCCAAAAACAAAAGAGTCTTGATTACATAATTTGGACCTTATGATTCCAAATATGTAATCAATTTTACCAAATTCCAAACACAGAAATTGCAATAATTAATTTAAAAATAATTCTCGTTGTCAAAACAAATAGCGGGTTTTTTGAAACAATATCTATGAAAAGTTTGGCATTAGTTTATGCCCAATTACAAAGTGAAATTAATCCTAATGACCTCCATTGGATTAAATGGTAAAAATATATTCTAATTACACTTTAAGACCAATTAAAAAGATAATCTAACTATATAATTAAATTAGATGAAAAAACAGTTTTGATGTAAAATGCAGTATTTTTCACTATTCATAAAAAAATGAACATTGTCAGAAAAATACCAAAAATTTATCCAATGTAAATTTAAATGTACCAATCATAAATAATATCTTTATTTTGACAAATAGGGAGTATTAAATTGTTAAAAGGTTGATTTAAAAATGGTTTTCCATCAAAAGGTAGAAAAACAATCTTTTAAAAATATTAGTGTATTCCATGCCTAAGATTGGATTTATTCTCATTTTAAGCCTCTAAAACACTATCTAATTCATAAATAAAAATATTAGTGTATTCCATGCCTAAGATTGGATTTATAATGGCCATATCTTATTCGAAACGCGGTCTTCAGAATATCTGCTTCCTTTACCTTCAACTAATGGTACCCCGATCTCAGGTCAATCTTTGAAAATAACTGAGCTCCCTGGAGCTGATCCAACAAATCATCGATATGAGGTAAAGGATATTTTTTCTTAACAGTGATGTTATTCAAGGCTCTATAATCAATGCAAAGTCTCATAGAACCATCTTTCTTTTTAACAAATAAAACAGGAGCACCCCATGGTGATGTGCTAGGTCGAATGAAACCTTTCTCTAATAAATCTTGCAATTGCTCCTTCAACTCTAAAAATTCAATTTGATCCATTCGATAAGGGGGTTTTGAAATTGGCTTAGCATCAGGAACTAAGTCAATAGTAAACTCAAATGCCTGATCTGGTATTATTCCAGGAAACTCATCAGGAATAACATCAGGATACTCATTTACCACTGGCACATCATTAATATGAAAAGTTCTTTTGTTTTCAACAATATGTGAAAGGTAACATTCATTTCCATATTTTACATGTTTCTCGGCCTCTTGATATGTTATCAACAGTAAGGGTTCATTCTTGTACACAAACTGAAAGTCTTTATGAAAAGTAACTTCTTTAGCTCTACAGTCAATCTTAGCATTGGAAATAGAGAGCCAATCCATACCCAGGATAACATCAAACTCTACTAGAGGTAGAACAATTAGGTTTGCAAGTAGGTTCTTTCCACAGATAAGGATATGAAGATTCTTATAAATTCTTTTTTCCTCAACATTTCCCCCATGTGTTTTTACCACAAGTTCAGGAGTCATTTCTTGAGATGGTATTCCCATTTTACTAGAAAAGTTTTCAGAGATGAAAAAATGTGTAGACCCCGAATCAAACAACACAATGGAATAATATGAAAAAACAAAGTACCTAATACAACTTCATTTGATGGCCCGACATCTGCTGAAGTAGTTGAAAAGGATTTCACCACCCCTTTCTGCTTCTATTCTAACTGCTTCCCATCACTCGAGCTCTTTGTTGGACACTTGTTTTCATAGTTACCCATCTCACTGCACATAAAACATTTCACTAACTGTAAATAAAATTTGGTCTTACCATCACCCTGATCTTTTTCAGTTCAATCACGAGCCTTATGTCCCATCTTACCACATTGGTAGCACTTTCCAGAATTCAGAATACATTCCCTAGCATGCCTTTTACCACATTTATCACATACTGGAAACTTAGTTTTCTTACTATCATACCTTTTTGCAGAATTCTTTCCTTTTTCCTGCCACCTCGGTCTCTTCTTCTGCTTGTTGTTATAGAACACTTGATCACTGGGCAACACCATTTTCACCTTCTCAGCACATCAAACAAGATTTTCATAAATTTTAATCTCACAAGAATCCAATGCCCTTCGATATTTTGGATTTAATCCTGAGTAAAAAAGATTGATTTTACTATCAAGGTCTCAGATAAAATTTGGAGCATACCTTGCCAATCGAGTGAACCTTTCTTCATATGCAGCCACTGAGTCATCCTATTGCCTCAATTCCAGGAATTGTTTTTCCATCCTAAGTCAAACAGCCTTAGGAAAATACTTCTTAAGAAACATACCTTTGAATTCATCCTTGTTGAGAGCATCAATCTCATCAGCGTCCCTGATATTTTTAACCATCGACCACCACTGATCTACCTCACCCTCCAAACGATAAATAGTAAGACTAACCTTTTGATTGTCTGAACACCCCATGACATCGAAAATATTCTCTGGTTCTTTAATCCACCCTTCAGATAGCACAGGGTCAGATAATCCTCTGAATGATGAGGGATTTTGCCTCATGAAATGTTCCACCACTAACATGTTCCTCTGCTGTTGATCTGGCTGATCTCGTGCATGGATACCACCACCATTTATCGCTCTAGTCAACTACTCTATTACTGCAACAAACTGTTCAGTTCCAATTCCAACCATCTCTGGATGCTGATTCGGAAGGTTATTTCCTTCTGTATGCCTTCCTAGCACTGCTTCCCTGTTTCCTCTGCGGAAAACCATTCTGAACAAACATGTCTTAGATGAAGCAACATGGTAATCTTCAAATGCTATATCATTTCAATTTGACCATAAATTTTTTTTGGATAATCATTTAATAGAATTATAACTCCTAAAGTAATCTAAACCGACCTTTGATACCAACTATAAGGCCCCACCCTTAAACCTTACTTAATCTTGAGTTATTACAAGATTACACATTGAGGATCTTTTCAGGTTTAGAGTTTTAAAGAATTAGATCATAAAACTTGCATTACATTCCACATTTAAACAAAGTGGTTACATAAAAGATAGTATTCATTTTTCCCATCAATGAAAACATATTTAATATAAAACATGGATTCTTTCCTGACACTTTCTTGACACTATCATCACATCATGTACGTTTCCCTTGACCTGTGAAAATCATTTCAAAAACTTGGGATGAGCATAAAAATCTCACTAAGGGATATGAAAATATAGAAAGGAAACATGAGTACATGTATACATAAGAATAAATGAAATCATAATTTACTCATAAAACATAAGAAGTTTAACATACCTCATCAAATCATGAATAAATCATAGAAATCATAAGACATAAAGGTAACTTAAGGCATTCATAACATTCATATGTAGGGAGTAACCCTCTTGGTTACGTTTGGAATACCCATCACAGTATATTCCCTAAATCTCTTCGAAGAAACCTTAACGTTTTACTCCTTCACGTTACCCAATGCATTGGAGAGCTATATCGGGCTCACCCGCCCTTAGTTTATCACGGAACCACCCATCTTCATAACAATTACCAAGAAACATAACATAATCGTATCATATAATACATGTATAAAGGAAACATAACATTTCCACATTTCAATCACAAGATATCAATACAACACATTGATATAAAAAACATTATGAAAACCATTTTCAATACCAAAATAAAAGAAAAGTAAAACACAGTATTTATTTTTCACTTAAAAAAAGGTATGGCGTGTTGAGGAAGCCGAAACTCAAATAATGGTCATGGCGGAGGAGAAGTCGTTGTCGCCGCATACGTATGAAAAAAAAACATTCCTTTTGTCATCTAGTAAAATGCTTCATATAAAAAAAGATTCCTTTTGAATAATAATAAAAGTCAAAGGGGTTTATACACCGTTTAAATGAAAGTTGTGTATAAAACAAAATATTCCTCAATGAATGGAGATTGAGATGAAGTCCCTTACCTCGGGTCCGAATTGACTCGATCGTTCTTTAATCTCCTGAATAATAAACTTGAGTTAATTTCTACTTTCTTAAGAAACTTTTTCAAGTTCATTATACCTTTTATTTCACTTATTACCTTTTCATTAACACTATGTTATTATTTAACTTAATAATGGCCATTTTAACGATCATTGGTACTTGAGTCAAAAATAACTCTTTATAATTACAAGTTGTCCTTGTGGTCAAATATCCATTATATTCAGAATTATTTTCATGATATAGATATCATATATATCTAGTATATTCTTGCATTTATAGTATTACATAATATTTAGAGGTAAGAAATTAAATGCACCGTTCATGGAGACGGTAAGCCGTACGTACGCATGAACACTACTTCCATTTCTATTTCATATTTAATGGAATTAAAACATAATGATACATAATTGTATTTTAATTCCAGTATGGTATCATATATAATATCATTAAAACTATACTTTATACGTACCATATTTGGTATTAACGAATCAAATCACTTTGAGGGGGCGGCAGTCTGCACTTCCTAAAATGAAGATATCACGTATACCCATAATGGAAGCCATAAATGTATGCCATAAATGAAAAATACAGAAACTTAAAAAAACATAAACATATCATATATAAATATAGTGACATATTAATGGCCACCTTTGAAGGTGTTAGAAGAATATTGAACAATCATCATTTCGTGAGGCAGAAATTCACCATCCACAGAAACAATATGTTCTTTAACCATTAGATGTAGGTGTGGGTATGTGCAGATCGAATGGTTATTATAAAAACATACTAGTATATTGAATATACTGGAGTTTTCACAAAGGAAATGAATAAAAAGATTTTAGGGGGTTGGAGAATCAAAATAAAACAAAAGAACACGAGTGAAGACATTACCTTAAAATCGGGTAACTCTCTTTGATTTGAGCTCAAAGGCTTCCTTGAGAAGACTTCTGCCCAAAGTGAGGCTTCTATGAGTAATAGAGGTATGTGGAGTGGCAAAATGAGGAGGTTTTGGCCGAGCCAAAGGCTTGAGAGGTGTGGGTAAGGAGGTAGAGGTGGGGGCCTTTTATAAGAGGAGAGGAGGGGCACTCTTGGAAAGTTACAAAATGTTACTTTATTTTCAAATGTTTTTCAGATTTTAAAGGTCCCAAATTGATGTCTTTCTAGGATAAGGTGATAAGGGTTTAAAGTATACTCATCCAATAGGTCTTTTACAAGTTTAGGGCTTAGATTTTATATTATATTTTTATTTTATTTAAATCGTTAAATAATGAGGTAATCGCTGCATCATCATGATGTCATAAATAATTTAATTAATTTAATGTCTATAAATTATGAAAAAAATACTATGATTTAGGAAATATTTTTATCTTTCCAATGAATATTTATAATCCAACATATCATCTATGTAGACAAAATTAAAAATGTTTTACTCAGGTGATACATTCTTTGTTATATTTACATTCTTTAAAAAATAAAAAGATAAAAAGTCACTTTCACACAAAAGAGATTCAATGGGGTCCCCAATATTGGAACAAGGAATCCCATGGTCGTCCATGATACAACCAGTAACATTATGACACATGTTGGTGTCATTTTGTATTATTATGATATTATTTTATTATCCTTAACTACCCAATTACTCATTAATCAAGATAATTAAAGATAATTACCGTCGTTACTATTCATAATGTCCAAAAACAAAAGAGTATTGATTACATAATATAGAACTTATGATTCCAAATATGTAATCCATTTTACCAAATTCCAAACACAGAAATTGAAATAATTAATTTGAAAATAATTCCCGTTGTCAAAACAAATAACGGGTTTTTTGAAACAATATCTATGAAAGGTTTGGCATTAGTTTATGCCCAATTCCAAAGTGAAATTAATCCTAATGACCAAAATTGGATTAAATGGTAAAAATATATTCTAATTACACCTTAAAACAAATTAAATAGATAATCTATCTATATAATTAAATTAGATGAAAAAATAGTTTGGATGTAAAATGCAGTATTTTTCACTATTCATAAAAAAATGAACATTGTCAGAAAAATACCAAAAATTTATCCAATGTAAATTTCAATGTCCCATTCATAAAGAATATGTTTAATTTGACAAATAGGGCTTATTAAATTGTCAAAATTTTGATTTAAAAATTGTTTTCCATCAAAAGGTAGTAAAACAATCTTTTAAAAATATTAGTGTATTCCATGCTTAAGATTGGAATTATTCTCATTTTAAGCCTCTAAAACACTATCTATTTCATAAATAAAAATATATATTATTCATTCCTTACTTGTGATGTTACATTATACCCTTACTTATTTTCTTGGAAAATTTAGTCAATAATGTTATATTGTGTCATTTTTTATTTTTTCCATAAATATGTTGTTGATACCATAATAATTTTGTGGTTTCAACATCAACCACCTCATTTAACATTGTTTCTTTTTTTAATGGTTTAAGGGATTTGGATCTTCTACCGATTATTAAAATCCACTCTTAATAGTACCCTCTAACATATAATACACTGTATTCATTGACACTTCCATAAAATGACTATCATCTCCCAATGAAAGGTTCATCCTTAATTGTATATTAATCTGACATTGTAGTTTTTTTAGTCACTAGGAGGAAAAATGGAAAATTCTTATTTTCTGGATCTAAGATATAATATAATTACACTTATTATGATTCCAATATGAATGTACCTTCCTTTTAAATTTCTATACTGAAATTAACCTTTAAATATCCCATTTCATAAACTTTTACTTCACTATTGTTGTTAACCCATTTTCAATGGAAAATCATCACCTAAAATGTTGTATAATAAAACTCATAAATCTATAATAATTTCTTTATGGGATTCAATGTATGGATAAACATCATCACTATTATATAAAATTTCATTATGTGAATGCTCCCACCCTATTATGTTAATTTTAACAACATTTCATTTTGAATTTTTTTGATCATTAATGCATCCACTATGACAAGACTTTGGGTTACTAATACTATCAATATCTTATATGTAATTGGTTTAAAATAAAATAGATTATTTAACAATATACCATTCTTCCACACAACATCCTGGTCAACATTGATTCTTGACATAACCATTCAAAATCTACATATATCATTTAATTGAGTATATCCCACTATAATGGATAGAACCACATAGTTAACCCTCTCTGACCAAGTTAACCATTAGGTTGACCATTGTATCCAAGAATAAGAGTGGGAAGAACATCTAAAATTCACATAAAATTAATAAAACCTCTTAATTTATTATTTGAAACTTATCTAGGTTTATAAATTTAATACACATGGATTTGAAAAAGAAGTAGAGTCTGGTTAATTTACGTCATAAATTTTTTGGCAGAATACAATGTAAAGAAATGTGCATCAAATAATACATCAAAACATGGCAGTATTGTGATATAATTTAATGTAACTTACAATTAATAATTGACATGTTATTTTTTATATTTTATGAATACCCCTCTACAAAATTTACATGAATAAGGAAAATAAAAAATTGAAATTTTTCCTATCTGGAAAGAGTGTAAGTTGCCTATGGAAAAAAATTCTACCCTTTATCCTTCACCGATGCAGAATCTTCCCTAAGCCCAATTTCAATCCTGTATAACCTCGCATCGATTCCATAACTTGTTTTCTTGAATATTCTATAATGTGAAAATAACACTATCAGATAAATTTTTCTTCTAAATTCATGAAATAAGTAAAATGTCTAACCAACAAAAAATTCCAATATAATAATTTCAATAAAAATTAACTCTATTTCCAACCCGATTTCATAAGTTTTTTTGAAAATGGATTATTGAAATCAGTTCCAATATATTTTACATTATCTAATAGTTGATCGCCCATCAGTGGAGATGGTGTTATACCTTTTTTGTTATTCTTATCTATTTTTTTCATCTAGGATTTTTATTTATGTCATCAAGATAAAAAATTTTGATTTCATAAAAACATAGTCTTTAAGGAATTTTTCAACTGAACTGAATGTGTGAATTCCTTACAAATTGGACACCCCAATATTCTTTTAATTCTATAGTTTGAAAACTTTACATAATTAGGAAGTTCATTTATCATCTTGTAAAACGTGGAACTCAATCTGAATTATTCAATTATATGAGAATCACACGTTATAACACCTATATCCCACATCAATTTCAAATATTCAATCAATGGATACAAGTAGACATCAATATATTTAATGGGTTGTTTTGGTCCTAATATAAGAATAGATTATATAATGTATTTACGCTTCATGCATAAACATTGCATAAAGTTATAATTTGTCAACATAAAAGGACATGTACTATGTGTAATACTATATACATCAAAAGTATTTTTTTATCTGTAAATAACACATGACATAAGTTCCTTGGACTATTTCAAAATTAAGGATACTCGTAAAAAAATTTGTTCCACCGAGGAAAGTCTATTGGATGACATAGTTTCTGATATTTAATTCTTTTGTATACATACCATGTTAATTTTATTATGGTTTCCTAACATCCATATAGTTTTCTGAGAAAAGTAATGGTAGGAAAGTACTATAGAAATTTTGTAGTGTTTGATTCATCTTTCTTTTATCGATTCATGCTACACATAGGGAATTTTATGATTGATTCAGAGCACTTGTGAAAAAATATTAAATCATTTGGAGAAGAATTTATTTTTTAAAGATCATTACCATTGAATGTAAAATTAATTTAGCATCATATGTTGGAAAAAGAAGTTCATTTTATTCTAGAATAATATCCTTCAATAGAATTTATAATTTTGTAAAGATGATGTCACTCCATCTTTTTCTAGGTTTAAAAATGTATAACTTCAATATAGATGTAAAATTTATGTGTTTAGTACAACCGTTATACAATGGTGTCTTAGAATAACTATTTAAATTCTCAAAAAACTTTATAAAATCATTAAGGTTATTTTAATTTCTATTTCCATTTCTCTAATACAATCTCCAATATAATTTACATCGGTATTGATGTCAAATGATTTGTAAATTGCAATATCATCCCAATCCATGTGCATGTTCAGTTTTTACCTATTTTTATTCCAACATTTATAGATCTTATCTATTCCATGACAACTAAATTTTTCTTATAACTCTTATAAACTAATATTTCTTTAATAACCACATTTTAAACACAACCAAAAGATTTGAGTATGGTCATATGAACGCTCTATTGAAAAAATAATGAACTATTTAACATTATATTCATACGATTTGGTCAAAAAATTAGTGTTAATCCATTTTAGATTTATATCCATCTTATTAGGTTAAAAAAATATCCATTTTCTATAAAAAATAAATAAATACTCATATGATATTCATAATCAAAGGATAATGTTATAGATAATTATAATAAGTGGAACCCACCATTTTAATGTTATTGGTTATGATTATTGAAATGTTCCCATTTTATATAAGGGTGAAATAAAAAGAAACAACTTGGGGTAAACCTGTGGCAGTTGATATAGGGTCTTGATTTGATGTTTATGGGACAAAAAGGTCGTAATTCTGGGACAATTTCTACAAACTTTCTAGGTGGGAGTCCAACTAGTGGGGGTTATTTGATTTTTATTCATTTATTTAAATGGTATATTGTGTTAAAGGTAGTGATTCATTGGTAGTCTGATTAGAGCTTTAAAATAGTGTGAATTCTTAGATTACCATCACTTTGAAGTGAAAAAATGTCACATTTCATTAATTCCAAGATCCAAAAAATCCAACTGAAATCATATGGTGAATTTGACTAATGAAATGCATTAGTCAACCCATGATGCTTTTTTTCCTTTTATTATGAAATCTTACCAATGATAGGTGTCCATTTGAAGCATAAATGTTTTTACTCTCATTTATTCCCATTTAACATGTTCTGATATACATTACATCATAAATAAATGTCTTTTAAATAATTATTTCATGTATAATTTTAAAGTATATTATTAAAAATGTTAATAAAATTGATTTCTTACTCAACTGAATAAATTATAAGAATATATTAATCTAATCATTACTAGTAAATATGTGGGTAAAAAATTATTTATTATTGGATGAAATAATTCCCATTGAAATTATTGAATATTGTTTTTCATTTACTTGTGACTTGGCTTTATAATTTTTTCTAAAAATATATTTCCTCCGAACATAAAAGGTTATGCAATAAACAGGTTTTGATCCAAGGTCATGGATCTTAGAATTTCAAGAACCAATGGATTAAACTGTTATTGGTGATAAAAGTGAAGTTGGATTCCATGTTACTCTCTTTTTCTATAGATTATTCGAGACCATGTATTATAAGAATACTAACAAATATATTTTTACAATAACCCACTAACTTATAGTTCTTTATCACATTCCATAAATTCATATAATGATTGAACGAATTGTCTTTGTTTCCATCCATATCCTTTATCATCTTTAACATGTATAATATTAATTATTCATGTAATAATATCAATGACGATTCCTTTTTAATTAACAATAAAATCTCTAGGAAGATAAAATTTTCTATTCCATTCACACATTAATCAACCATTTTATAAATTTATATTGTTGATATTTACATAAATATGTTTATAGTTATATGTAAATTTATCATTTTTATAAACTATTTTCTACATATACATGTTAATTTTTCCTCGATTCTCATTTATCATATTCATCTATATTGGTTTGATTTTATTTTTTATATACATTCCACAAGATATTTGTACCCTTTTCAATAAATAGTTTTTTATACCATTCTAAAACTATTATATTACTATGTTAGAATCGGAGTGGTTATATATATATATATTAAAACAACATGACCTCTAATTTATAATTTTTGGTAATTTTTCTACCAAACCTATAAATAAAAAAAAATTAAATCTCCTCACTAGTTTTATTTCTCTATACACACCTATGATTTTTTTATTGTTTATTTTTTTAGTTGAATTTATAAAAATCAGATATTAAACAATATTATGTTCATTCATACTATTAAAGGGATAAGAATTCTTTAATGGTTGAAAATTATTTATTTTCTTTTCAATCTACCAATGAAATTTTACTATCCATGAATTTTTATCTTATAGAAAGGACAATTCATTTGAAGTTGACTATATAAACCTTAATATTTAACTAATTAGTTAATGAATTTAATAATAAATGTTATTTTGTTTACAATAATTTCTTATATATAATTTCTTCTTACAAATGATTATTCAAATACCTAAAAAAAGTAATATGAACCTATAGTGTTTTTTTTGAAAAAGGATCACTACTCAAATATGGGTAGCTATATCCTTGAAATGATTAGATAAAACCTATGTTCACATAGTCCAACAAAATTAGTACATAGATTAAAAATGAGAAGTGATTATCCATTTACTCTCCTAAAATAAAATCTTTCCTAACCTATGTCATTTTTCCCTCACAAACATAGATATAGATTTTAAACATTAATAAAAAGCATGTATTCACCAAATATAGAATTACATCATGATATTTTCCTGCCTTCTCCTGATACATGTTATTTAGATACTTTTTATAGGGATCTAATAGCTGAGTAAAAGAAACTTAATCATTAACTATTACACTTTATAATAGAAGTTATCACTTATAATTGAAACAATGAATATGTAGAAAGTTTTGATACAGTTGAAAAACCATAATTGAATCAATAATTTTTAGATTTTGATTCTTTTTTAAGAGAATATGTATGTATTAAAAGTGAATATATAAAAAATACTTTAATTTATTCATTATCGTTTCACAATAGTAATAAGATTATTTATTATTTATTCACCCTTCCCTTTATGTTGTGTTAAATTTTAATTGTTTTAAAATAATCATGATATTCGTAATTTTTCAATCCATTACAGCTTTTATCTAACTACCCAAAATTCTAATATATACCTCAAAAAATAATTCTTACCATTTCAAAATATGTTATTTTAAAATAATGTAAGTCTATATAATGCATGATTTTATCCTTTAAATTAGAAAATCTTTAAATTAATGCGCTTTATGTTTTTGTTAATTTAATTTCATATATATATATATATATATATATATTTGACAAACACATTCCACCAATAAATATCAAAACAATGTATACAAAATTACATTTTTTAAATCAAAAACGATATTTTTAAAAATTTTAATCAACAATTTCTCCTAACCATTGGGAGATGATTTAAACATCCAAAAAATTAGAAACTAAATCAACCTGGTGATATCTCTCTAAAATATCATAAGCATTTGAAATATTTAAATTAAAAAATCATCTCATATAAATCTGAAACATAATAAAATACATTAAAATACATAAATTTAATCAATATATAATATTTAATGGTAAAAATTTCCAACATTAAGGATAGATAAAAGTATATTTTCTAAATATGTAAAGATAAATTTTGGGTTCAATTTAATATGTAAGAGTTATACACTTAGATGAAATCAATATGTGAGAGGTATCTATAAATAAGGATTCATATATTAAATAAAACATTAATTCACCATAGTTATTTATTAAAAAAATTTATTTATCTACCATCATATATAAGAGTAATCCATCAATATTCTGAAGTTCATATTATTTGTGTAATATTTTTTCCATTGTGAAAATTTGAATTGGTTATAGTTAAAATCACTTCTCAGTGAATACATATAAGTTTATTATATAGAAAATTTTTGAACTTCAAATAACTAAATATTAATACAGAATCACTATATATGTGTAGCAACTCTGAACTGAGTAATTTAGAACTAGTGTATTCCTCTGTTACATTGGAATAAGATACATGAAATTTCATCCTAAAGGATATAATAGTTTAGTAGTCTTGGTAAACTAGATATATATATAATTCAAATTAAATTTTGGAAATAAAATTCAAAAAAAAAATATTCTTTGAAAAAACTATTATTACCCTTAGAATAACCCTATATATCAATAATAATAAACTTCTGGTAGTCCTGGGGAAACTAAAACATAAGAGCAGGGTGATCTCCACTGCACAATAAGGGTTAAGTACACTGGAAAAATAACGAATCAATGATTATAGTTAACATGTCAAGGTAATTAAACAACCAGGAAGTCAATTTAATCAATAAATTGAGAATGAAATGAATCAATATATTTTTTTATTGTGAAAATCCTCTGGTCAATAATAACTAGATTCTTAATGAAATTCTTAATTATTAAACATCATATATCTGACACATGAACCTCAACTGTCAAGACCTTTAACAAGACTATATAATAATCATAGGTTAAAATCCTTTAAAATTTCCACATTATATATATCATGAGACTGCATATGAAACATTTTTATTTTATATATATGGTCCCCAATAGTTATTGCATGTCCAAATCATTTATTATATATTGAAGTATTTATTTAAGAAGATATTTTTAAAACAAAGTGTCCCATACCACTTTCAAACATTTGAATCAAAAGAACCAAGAAGGAATAACATTTAACAAAATATTAAATAAAATGAGAATAAATAAATTCCACATATGATATGTCAAAGGGGTTTTATATAGACCTCCTAAAAGAATGTGGGTGTATAACATTGAAATATGCCTCAATAAAAGGAGATTGGGATGAAGTCCCCAACAAAGATCATATAATTAATCAAATGAATCTATTATGTGCATTCAATATAAATCAACATAATAAAACGTAAATACAACATAATATGATAAAAATTAATTTCACACACTACCTTACCATGACATAGTCAATGAAATATAAGTTTATCCCAATGAATGAAAATTGAGTTATAAAATCCTTTACCACATGTAATCAGTCGAATCGTATGCACCATAAAATTAAAAAGTATCAAATGAAACTTTTAAAACTAATAAGATAATTAGATTATTTTTATATATATTAAATTTAATTAATCAAACACTACACACAAGAAATACATTGTGAGAAAGGAATATATCTCATATCAGTAAAAGTGAGATGGGATAACCATTACCTCATGCTTCACTTTAGTGTCGCATACTTTGAACTCATATATAATGGTTTATATATTGTTATTAACTAATTTCCTAACTATATAAATATTTATAATGCCTTATTTGATCCTTTTATAATATATTATAACCCATTCATTAATAATATTTCATTATTTTCATGATTTCAAGTGCATTCATTTCACGGTTTCAGGACCAGTTCATTTGTGTAAAATTATGGATGTTCTTGTAGAATGGGATAAAAAATATGGAAGTGGAATGAAATATTACTAATTCATATACAGAATTTTTAATTTACAATATATTATTTTTATTTCTTGTATAATATGATAAAATTATAATGATAATTGTTTATTTAATTTTAGCAGTTATTTTCTGAACAACACACATTAGATTTGTTTTATTTACTATTATGAGTATATATTAGTTCCATAACATGAAATAAGTTATAATATAACTATTTAAATATTATTTAACCATAATAATAGTTTTATGACCATCCACGAAGGCTGTAATGTAAAACAAACACAATCATTATTCACAGAGACAATTAACCACCATAATCTAGACAATAGTTTCATTACTTTGAATAAGATAAAGTAATTAAAGGGTTGGATTTAAGATATTCCACTAGAAACATAAGATTAAACGATTTACATGATTCTGAAATTATAATGTCTTTATGAATGAAATATATGATGATAATGTAGAAGAATAAAATAGAATATGTGAGTTGTTTTGGGAAAATTACCTCTTGACTGTCACCTCCTTGGAGGACCACTTAAAGACATTGGATTGGGTATTTTGATAACACCATCAGCACTTTTACATGATTATAGTGTGTATAATATTTTTGGATGATATTTGAAGTGTGTTATTGCTTTTTAGTCGAAATTTTGGTGTGGTGATGGGTGGTATTTATACTTGGGGTGAGGTGGGTTAATGTGACTAAATAATGATTATTTTATGCTTAAAGCTAACCACATTGAGGCTACATTAATTTACAAAAATTTTGATGATAATTAATGTTTTAAAGTATGGTTAGGGTCAATAAATTCCTCAAAAACCCATTTAATGTCGTAGTTTTTAAGTATTTTAAACCTTTACATTTTATCTTCAACCCATTTCATTATTTTACCTATACTATGGTAAATAAATTATATAAAATGATAAATTGTTTATGTATAAAAATGAAAAGGAAAATAAATTTTAATTTTGACCTGAATATTATAAATATAGACCAAATTTTAGCAAATTCAATTTACATAATTAAAACAATTAGAATTAAAATCAATCAAGTAGATACAACGAGAAAACAAGTTTTTACAGTGAAAATGTTCAAAATATTGTAATGTTATTATATCAAATTTAAATGTGAAATATATTAAAATGACATAAATTGGATTTATTAGAGTATTATTATAATAATTAAAATTTTAGACTAATTTTAAAATTCAATTTAACTATATAAATAAATTATAATAAAAACTGGGTTTCAATTAAAATTCAATATTTGTCCTAATTAATCAAAAAATGAAACTTCCCTAAAATAAAAAAAAGTTTCACCCTATGAAAATTTAGACATTCATATTTCAAAAATAAATTTTATTTATTCAAATAAAATTTATAAGATTGTCAAAATTTAGTTTTATAATAGGTGCGTCATTAAAAGCTGGAAAAATTACCTTTTTGAAAAATATAACTTTTTATGCATAAAATTGGAGATTTTTATTGGCTTAAAATTATAAAAAATTGGATGAATTTAGATACATATTATTTTATATATAAAATATAAATTTCATTCTGATCATTCAATAATAGTGATTAATTTAATTTATGATGTTAAAATATCATTGTGAGATGAAAATAATTTTTTTAATAAAAACTAAAGTTTTATATTCAATTGGTTTTATCTTTATTTATATATAATTGTTAACCAAAAACTCATTTTATTGACATGTTTAATATTTATTTTTATAATTTAGTTAATCTCATTCATTGCTACTATTCCAATGGCTAGGTGATAACTATCATAAATAAATAATAATGGCTAGTCTTTTGTTTATGCTTGTTGCTCTACGAGATGTAAGCTATAAAATATATTTTATTTAAAAAGAGACATACCATAAAATATTTGGGAGTTATATTATCCCCTCCTTCAATAAATCACATCCTCATAATTTTAAATTTCACTTCAAATATCAAAGGTTGACACTTGAAAATTTCTTTGTTGGAAACCCAAATCATAAGTAGGGTTAATAAAAAAATTCCCTTATTAAGAGGGAAAGGGAAAAGTTCTTCACCAAAAAATTAGGCTTCTGAATAGGATAACATTAGTTAGATGTGAAAATTAAGATTTGGAAGAGAAATAATACTATATATTTATGATGGAGAGTGATAGATAAAATGGTCATCAGAAAGTATATCATTAGAAAACTATAAATATGTGATGGGTTAAATAGTCCATTGATTTCTCATTAAGAAAATTAAATGAATAAATTTTTTATTCTAAAATCAATTTATTAGTGTGGAGGAATTATATTAGTACATAGGGTGAGAACATAAGGAAATATAATTACTTGGAAAGTGGGGTTTTATCCTTTAATTAATTTCCACCACAAACTCAAATTTTTCTCTAAATGTTGTGTATGATGATTTTTAATGCATGAAGCACTAAAATTAACTTCTATGGATTATAAAATAAAAAAAATTATTCCTCTGGTTATTAAATATTAAATAAAAACAAAATGGTTAGAATATGATAAGATAATTCCCAAAAAACCATAATGTTAAAAAAGATACTTTTATCTCCCAAAATTTAACACAAATACAAAAAATCCATCTTAGACCATTCAATAAATTAACATCCTTAAATGACCAAAAATATATTCCAACCTAATATTTAAACACAAATATCAAAAGAATTGATCACATATTCTTCCAAGATAAATTTAATATTTATCTCAAAAATGTGCAATCCCTAAACATATAATCTTCAGGATACACTAACTATTTAAAGAAATAACCCAAGTCACAAAAAATCCATTATAAGGTCATATTTTCCACAAATGAAAATTCAAAAATTATTCCTCAAATAAAATTACATAATATTATATTAACCTTAATTATATAGGGTTCTTGAAATTAAGTTATCCTTTATCCATAAAATTGTTTAACTAAATTGAAAATGTCATAATTAATGGGACTTCACATAGGTTAGTGGTATGAATTAAACCCTTATTGCCCTTTGATGATGGGTTCAATCCCCGTGGACTTTTTGGATGCAATGGGTTATCTATTAATATGATGGTTAAACATTTTATAAAACTATATTAATATAATCCCTACACAATTCCCCCAAAAAGTGATATATATTTTTAAAATACCCTTAATATATTAAACATTGATGAATTAATTTAAACTAAAAGTTTATATAATATATCTCATTTTGCATTACTAAAATATAATAAACCACGATTACCTTAAGATAAAATATCATATAAACACTAATGTTTATCCTTACCTTTAATCTTATGTCCCCAACCTGTAATGGAATTATTTCTTAAAAAAAGTGTTCAAAAATACTAAACCAATGGTTTATATTTCCACCAATTTATCCCAAAATATTCTTAATCTTGATTAACTCCAATAACGTGATATTAAAAAATGTTTGTTTCATAATTTAAATATATGATTAACATTAAAATCCTAAATCCATGATGATGTCTATAATTCTTATATTAATTAAAACATATATACATCCAAAATAATCAAAATTCATTAGATGATTCATGATCCTTCAAACCATGATCCCATTGGTTAATTTGTTTTTCACAACATTGGTATAAGATAAATGAAATTACTCCCAAAGGACTGAATATTTTCATTGTTGGGGTAAAATGGATAAATATTTGAAATTCAAATTACATTTTCAACATTAAATTCCAAACATATTTTTTTTGAGTAAACCATTATTCTCGTTAGTGTAACCCTATATATAAATAGTAATAAACTTATTAGAGACCATGAGAAAATAAAAATTAATAAATTGGTGAGTTCAAATGACCTGTAAGGGATAAGTATGTTAGAATAAATAATGAATTAATGGGAAAATTTAACTTGGAAATGTAAATATCTGATCACTTATTCCATTTAACCAATAAACTAAGAATGAAATGCATCCATATATTTCTTCATAGTGAAATTTGTTTAAATAATAATAAATGAATTCTTAATGAAATTATTATTTATTAAAATTAATGTATTTAATGATACTATTGATGAATCAAGGGTAGTTTATATATAATCTCCCCACCTATTATTTCATGTCCAAATCATTCATTATATATTGAATATTTGATTTAAAATGAGTTTTTAAATCAAAATTTCTAAGATCACTTTGAAACATTTGAATCATAAACACCATGAAGGAATAGAATTTAGAAAACATTAAATAAAATTAAAATAAATGAATTTAGGATATGATTTCTCAAATGGGATGTATATACACCTCATAAAAGAATGTGGGTTTAAAACATCATTATATGCCTCAATGAAAGTAGATTGAGATGAAGTCCCAAACAAAGATCATATTGTTAATTAAATGAATAAATTATGTGTATTCACTATAAATACACATAAAACCAATGGAAATAAAATTTAATATAGTCAAAAGTAATTTCCACACAACCATACTATGAAATAATCAATGAAATAAAAGATTAAACCCCTGAATGAAAATTGAGTTAAGAAATAGCTTACCACATGTAATCAGTTGAATATTATACCCCATAAAGTAATAATTATAAAATCAAACATTAAATACCATGAATATAATGATATTAATAATATTATATATAAAATTTTAGTATAAATACACCACACAGAATAAATTAGTTGTGAGTAAGGAATATAACTCGTAGAAGTAAAAGTGAGTTGAGAAAATCCTTACCTCACGCTCCCCATTAGTGTCGTGTACATTAACCTCATGTATAAAAATTTAAAGAATTTTATTAACTTATTTCATAACTGTATTAATACTTATAATAACTTATATAGTCCTTTTATAACATATTATGACCCATTCCTTAATAACATTTCATTATTTTCATAGTTTTAGGTGCATTCGTTTCATGGTTTCACGGTCGGATCATTTGTGTAAAATTATATATATTCTTGTAGAATGGGATTATAACTATATAAGTGGAATGAAAGATTATTTATGTAATTACAGAATTTTAAATGGTCCCATATAACATTTTTATTTATTTTAAGAGGATCATTCATTTGATAAAGTTTTAATGATACATATTTAGTTAATTTTGGTGGGCTTTATAAACACCACAAACTAGTTTCATTTTATTTACTATTATTAGTATATATTTTTTTACATAACATAAAATAATATATAAAATAACTATTAAAATCTTATTTAACCATAATAATAGTTTTATGACCATTAATGAAGGTGACAATGGATAACAAACAAAATAATTATTCAGAGAGATGATTATCCGACATAATTTGGATAATAGTTTCGCTTCTTTGAATAAGAGGAGGTAATAAAAGTGTTGGATATAATATATTCCATTAGAAACATAAAATTAAAATTTGTACCTGATTCAGATATTATCATTCCTTGGTGTATGAATGATATTAATAGAAAATAGAAGAAGGAAAAAAAATAAGATAGGTGTTCTGAGAAAATTACCTATTGAATATCACCTCCTTAGAGGAACCCTTGAGGAAATTTGATTTGGTATTTTTGTTATAATAGTATCACTCAGATGAAATTATATTAATTAGGAGATTTATTGGAAGATATTTTAGGAGATTTAATGTTTTTTGAGTTGAAAAGTTTGATTGGGGGTGATATTTAAACTCGAGGAGAGTGGTTTTCAGTGATTAAATAATGATTATTTTATGTTTAAAGCCACCCACATTGAGGGGGAATAAGTTTTCCCCAATTTTTCTGATCATTAACGTTTCAAAGGTTGGTTAGGGTAGATAAATATCTCAAAACAACCATTTTTTTTAGTTTTTAGGTATTTTAAGCCTTTAACTTTTAACTTTAACCCTTTTCATTATTTTACATATAACGCTGTAAACAATTTGTTCACCACGATAACTTTTTTATGTTTAAAAATGAAAATGAACTTATGTCAAAATTTTGATGTTTTGATTTCAAATATGGAATCTATTTTATCAAATTCAATTTAAAAAATAACAAAATTTGATTTAAAATTAATCCGACATATGCAATGAGATAACTAGTTTTTAAAGTACTCCAAATACTCTTTTTTGTCATTTTCTGAATAAACCAATTTTTGGTTTAGTGGGTACATCGAAATCAAAATTAAAACAAAAAGAATCCAAATACCAAATTTAATCTTCAAACTCCAATACCAATATAGGGTAATGGGTAACATGATTTTCCTCGAGCCCACAATAAAATAAAAATAATCGAGCCACATGCCACCTAAAAAATTCAGTTTTTTGAATTTCATATTTCAAACGAAACACTATAACACTACCTCAATAATCAAAAAATATCAAACCACGTGAGTAGATGGAATCGCGCAATAGAAACACTAGCACACCTTTGAAGAACCTCACTGTCAAAAAAAGATCCCAAAAACCAGAATAAAAACACAGTGCCATAATCCTCATATCCAAATAAATGAAAAAAACAACTTGACTCAGAAAAAATGTCTGAAGAAGATCTCACTAACTAAAAAACTCACATCACCATCCTCATCATCTCTTAAATTCCCATCAAATCAAATGCACCTCCAATTCTTGAACACTTGAATCACCACCTGGAGAAACCTACCACTCCCATGAACACCTCCCATAGCCTATTTAGAAATATGTCACCCTAATGACATGGGATAGAGCAATGGATCTGGAATCTAGATCAGAGTAGGTGCCAACAGACCTCTATAGCAAGTCATGACAAGACCGGAACTGAAAACCCCTTGGAAACTTCATCGTCAAACCATAGTATATCACCACTATAAACTAATTCCCTTAATAAATGCATAATTATTTCACAATAGAGAATTGTCCAAAGAAGGAACGATATGAACCTGAATCCAACCCAACCACCACTAGAGCAACTCCAACAAGACACCCCTGAAACCCTAAAACCATCGAAGGACCAACCCCAAAATGAATCAGATTCTGCAAGGACTCATGGATAAGTTAGTGGCACCTAAGGCTTGGAAGAACCATGAAGTAGACCATAATTCATCTCCAAATAAGGGAGCTCAGTCAATCAGTAATAGAAACACCGCTCTGTTTTTGGATCTACTAAGACAAGCACTAGGGGCACCTAAAAATTGGGGATCAAAACAAGGTGAAGACTGAAGGAGATCTAGAGTCGTAAAGGATAATATGAGAACAAATTATACATTGAAACCAATTTATAATATAATTTTACTATATAAATATATTATAATAAAAAGAAGTTTTCAATTAAAAATAAACACTTTTCATAATTATTCAAAAAAATGAAACTTCTCTGAAAAATACCAAAATTTCACAATATGATAATTTGGATATTAATATTTAAAAAATGAAGTTTATTTTTCCAAATAGAATTTATAAGTGTAAAAATTTATTTTTAAAATAGGTGCTCCATTAAAAGGTGGAAATGTTCCTTTTAGGAAAATATAACCTTTTATGCATAAAATTGGATTTATTTCCTATCTTAAACTTTTTATACATATTGGATGAATTTAGAAACATTTTATAGAATATATAAAATATAAATTTTGTTATTATATTTTATTAATATTGATTAATTTAATTTATGAAGTCAAAATTCCATTGTAGGAATAAAATATTTTCTTAATAAAAACACTTCTTTTGTATTCAATTGGTTTTTATTTTTATTTCTAATTAATTGGTAACCAATGAACTCATTTTCTAAAAAATTGTAAAATATATTTTCATAATTTAGTTAATATGATTCATTATCTCTATTCCAATGGGTAGATGATAACTATCACAGTTAAATAATAGTATTTAGTCATTTGTTTGAGTTCGTTGTTCTGTGTAACATAAGCTATCGAAGATACGTACCATAAAATATTGGGGTGTTACTATATGTATTATTTTATATTTTGAATAAATTTCACCACTGTCATCATATATAATATTTACTATATATTTCTATTCTGCTCTTGAAACTTAATATTTTTCCGTTAATCAATGGTCTTGGAGTGTGTTGGAAACAGAAAAACCAAAACAGAAAACATGAATTGTGCAGGACCTATGAAATCTTAGTAGGTTAAAATACAGAATACAGATTCCCACAAATATGGAACATCAAGTGGATGATGAATGATGGTGGATACTTTATTGATAGATCTCTTAAACATCGAATAATGAGACTATTGAGCTAATATAACGCTGCTATATCACACACCGATGAACCCATATAAGAAAACAACGAGAGGGTAAGAGAAGAAAATAGCATACCTTAGAGTTGAGGCTTGATTTATCTGAGAGATGGTTGAGGAGGAGTGACAAAAACATTGGAATTTATCATGTGCTTAAATTGCGTGACTGAAATTGGTGTGGTTTGGATTATTTTTAAATGATCAGGGAGAGTTTTATTAACGCTAAAAAAAACACTAATAAAAAGGGGTTTTATGAGTGCTAAAATAATAAGCATGAGAAAATACTTCTTTATCATCACTAATGTTTTATCACTGATGAAGATCCCTTTTATCACATATTTTTTAGAACTGATATCAGTGCTTGTTTAACACTGATAAAGATTTATTATTAAAATTATAAATTAATATATTATTAAATGCATTTACTAATATTTTTTTCTATAATTTTAAATGCATCTATATCATTATATATATTTATATAATTATACAAACATATTTAATAAATATATACAAGTACAGATATAAATATATCAAAGTTTACCATTATTTAAATATATTTATTATAATTTTATAATTATTTTAAAAAATAAATAATTATTTATAATTATATAAATATGTTTGAATCATATTTATTTTTAATTATAAAAATAAATTGTTTAAATATAGTAAATATAAATTTTAAAAAGAAATATATTTTTAAATATATATATAAATATATTTATATTTATATCATTATATATTTATGTAATTATATATATTTGAAAAATATTTATAAATATGAATATAAATATAGTAAATATATTCATTAATTAAACATATTTATTATATTTTTTTTATAAAATATAAATATATATCATTCTGTATATTTATATCATTATATATATTTATGTCATTATATATATTTATGTCATTATATATATTTATGTCATTATAAACATTTTTATAATATTAATATTATATTTAATAAATAAATATAAATTTAAATATAAATATAAATATAAACATAAATATAATTATATTTAATATATTAATTGTTGTAAAATATTTATTATAATTTCTTAATTATTCAAAAATAGAATTATTTATTTATAATTACATAAATACATTTAAAAACATTATATTTATTTATTTATAATTATAAATATATAATTTTATAAATATAGTAAATATACATTTATAAATAAATATATTTGTAAATATATTTATAATTATTTATATATAATTTTAAATATATTCATTATTTAGATATAGTTAATACTATTTTATAAATATATATATATATATATATTTATTTCAATATATATATTTATATCATTATATATATTTATAATATATATATATATATATAAATAAAATATATATTAATATTAATATAAATATTTTAAATAAATATATTTATTAAATATATTTATTATTATATTATAATTATTTAAATATATGAGTTTTTATTACTAATTAAATAAAATCTTTTAAAAAGATTATTTTATTTTTTTATAATTATAATTATATTGTTTTAAAAATATAGTAAATATACATTTATAAATATATTTATTTATAGATAATTATTTACAAATATATTTTCAACATTATCAATGAATATATACTTTAAATGCATGAATGTTAAAAATGAGTGAAATTGAATAATTAAAAATGAATTCTCCTTAAAAAAATGAAAAAAAGATAAGTTTTATTGATTAGATAAATTATAAAAAATATAAATATATGTGGAAATGAAGAAGAATTCATATTGAAAATATTATAACATAGTAAAGAAATATATACAAATAAATGTTATAAAATGATTAAATTCAAAATAAAAATAAAAAATGAAAATATAAAAATGAATAGAAAATAATAAATCAAAAGGTTTTACATATATTAAAGATAAATCTATTCTTCTATAAGATAATTATAGGGATTAAATTTCTTTGGATATATTTAATTTTGGTTTAAAAAGCATCTGCTCGTATACCTGTTAATCAATAGGATGAGTCCTTGCAGTCAAAGGATTATTATAATTATAATACCACTACTGTTCCAATTCATAGTGGTATAAATAAGGGATAGTAATTTTCACCAACTATTCAGGACAAGAGATCACCTTCAGATTCTGATGGAGTCTCTCTTTCTCTAACAAGAGAGGATATACAAAAGGCTAAGTCTGGTATGGTTGCTGTGCACAACAAAAAAAGGAGTATGAAAACCCTGTCCTTTATTACACACTTAAACATAATTTATTTCATGAACTTTCCCTTGATATAACATGGAAGATCGAGAGGTCTAGTGAATTTGGGTATTAGGATCATTACATAACAACTTAAAACATGAAATATAACATATTTATTGAAAACATCCTTTACATGACCTCTACATTCCCTCATACAAAGCATTGCATGGGATAACCTGAAGACATGCATAAGAAAAGAGTGAGATATAAAGCCTAGTAGGGAATAAACATGGAATAAAATGAGGAATAAAATACAAGTTAGAAAATAGGAATATCAATGGATCATAAGAGAAACATGAAAATAAAGGCATGATAAAGCATGACAATCATAACATGGAAATGTGGCAACAATACGTAACATGGAATTAGCATGAGCCTAGACTCATTTCACATGGAGCATGAGTAAACCCTCATTGAACATGAAGCATGAGTAAACCCTAGTTGCACTTGAATTAGTATGATTAAACACTCATTTCCCATGACGTATCACGACACTACACTTTACCCAATGCATTGGAGCGCTATCAGGGCACACCATTCTTAAACATTTCATTTCATGCATTAGTGTGCCACATGGATCATACAACATGGAATCAACCATCATCATGTATTCCACGATAAAGTTATGTATAATACATACATGAATATTTATAATCAATAAGTAAATGTTCATAAAGGTGAATACCCTTGATAGATAAATGAGCATGGTATTCACTACATAATGACATTGGCATGAAGAATCATAGTACAATTTTTGCAGCATAACGACTTTAAATAAGAACTCATAAAAAATGGTTGATGAGTGATAAAGGGGTGTTTTATCATATTTAAATGAAATGGATAGTAAGGGGGTCATATAGATACATGTACCATCAAACATAATAGAATATAGATACATAATACAAAGGAATTACTTGGAGGTAATAGAGGAGAGAGAAATATCTCACGGAATTTCAGCATGGTAACGGGTGTACATGGGACACATTAATGAGAGAGAAAGGGGTCTCCTATTATCCAAACATAAAGAGAGAAGTATGGTGGAGTTTGAAAACCCCAACATTTGTAATAAAAAACAAAAGGGTATAACAACTTAAGGAAAATTTGACAAAAACGAGAAAGGAAGAAATCCCTTACTTTAAAATGTGATACCAAAGGCTTGGAAGAGGCTTGATAGAGGCTTATATGAGTTTTGGGACACCTTGGGTGGATTCTAGAGAATGGAGGGAAGAGTTTTTTCAATCTTCAAAGGTTTTGAGTGAAGTGAAAGTGGGAGATTGGGTGGGTTTATAAAGGAAAAGAGAGGGAATTCATTATTATTTAGGTTTGTGTCACCACTCATTAAACTAATCAATACCACAAACCAGCCCATGGTTTTTTCCCATGTTCTTTCCAAAGGGGAGTGTAAAAAATATTTTATAAGGTCAATGTCCCAACATATTTAAATAATAGCGTTTCTTATGTGGAGGCGAGTCACACTCTCACGGAAAACAATTTAAAAAGACAAAATGTTTTATAACCATTGAAGGGTCCACCAAAGATTTGTAAAATAAATCAAACAAACAGAAAATCACATTATTTTAATGGTAAACATATATTTTCCGAATATAATTCTTATACTATTTCATTAAATCACAATTGTGTCATTATGATGTTATAAAACACATTATATATTTAGATGGTATTTAATTTTTACCCAAAAATTTGATTGTCTTAGAAAATTATGAAAAGTTCAGTGTTGGATAATTTCGACATCCTGATTCCAAAAATAATTTTCATTTTATCTAAATAATTTTCAAAATATGTGAATTTTCACATTTAATATAAAACTGACATTTATCGAAAATTCAAGGGTTTTTCCAAAAATAGCTTTCAAACCTTAATAAAAATTGCAACTGTATTCATAAAAATTGTAAAATAATTTATATTTAATAAAAATTAATTTATTAATAATATTTAATTAAAATATTATTTTATAAAAAAATATCAATTAATTCATCAAAATAGATTTCTTAGTTGAATATATACAAAAATAATATTTGTGCTTTAAAAACTATTTAATAAGTAACAATAATAAAATGAATGCACATTATTTATACAAAAAAATGTACATAGTCATAGTGCTAGAGTCTTATTATATAACCCCTTATAACACCCACATAAGAACGGAGGGTAAGGTGTGCGATGGTGACATACTCTTGGGGTGGCTTAGATAACATCGCTCGGGTGGTAATCTATATTAACTTCCACTTCTCCCGTAGTCGGTTCTGCTCAAGCTTAACAATTTCAAGCTCAGCTTGGTCTTGGTCAAGAGAGAAGCACAATGATGCCACTGCCTTTCCGAGCTCTGACAAATGGGATTCTTACAGGGAATGTCTATTGGATGAGGCCATAACTTCCTTTGTTTGAGTAAAATGAATTTGTTAAATTTCTATATTTATACTAATCATGTGATCACTGTTCAATGACAATATTAGAAACAATCAAAATTCTTAATAGTATTTTAAAATATAGAAACATAAAACCAATGAAGTTCACATTTTATATTACCATAATAAGATATTTAATTATATCAATAGTAATTTTCATTTATGAATGTTTGGGTCGTTACAATCTTCCGTCCTTATGAAATTTCTCCCTCGAAATTTCCTTTTCCCACACTAAAAGAGATGTGGGTAACTCTGCTTCATCAGTTCCTCCATTTCCTATGTTGCTTCTTCGAACTTGTGGTTTCACCATAACACCTCGATGAGGGTAATTTTCTTATTTCGTATAACTTTTTCTCTATGATCTATGATCTTCAATGATTGCTTCTCATAAGAAAGATCATCCTCTAACAGTACTATATTTGAAGAGAGTACATGTGAAGGGTCTGGTATGTATTTGTTTAAGATGGATACATGAAATAAATCATGTACTTTGGCCATGGTAGGTGGAAGTTCTAGTCGATAGGCCAAATCCCAGACACGATCAAGAATCTCTATGGGGCCGATGTACATAGGACATAACTTCCCTTTCTTTCAAAACCTAATGAACTTCTTCCACAAAGATATGCATGGAAATACCATGTATCCAACTATAATCTCAAGGTCTCATCAACAGTTATCTGTATAACTACTATGTCGACTTTGGGCTGCCTTGATATGCTGCTGAATGGTTTTTACCTTCTCCACCATTTATTCAACCATTTTTGGTCCTAGCATCTTACGCTCACCGATTTCATCCCAACGTACTGGTGTTCTGCACCTCTTCCCATATAGGGCATCATAAGATTCCCTTCAGATGCTTGATTGGAAACTGTTATTGAAGGAGAATTAAACTAATGGAATATGTTGGTCCCACCCTCTTTTGAAGTCCATAGAACGTGATCTTAACATATCCTCTAGTGTCCTAATAGTTCGCTCATATTGGCCATCCATTTGATGATGATAGGCCGTACAGAAGTTCAATTTAGTATTCAGAACATATTGAAGACTCTTCTAAAACTTAGAGGTGAATCTTGGAATCTCGATCAGATACAATAGATAGTGGTACTCCATGCATCCTTAAAACTTACCTGATATATATCCGTGCTAGTTGATCCAATGAGAAATCCTCCCAAATTTCAATGAAGTGTGCAGACTTTGTAAGACGATCAACAACAACCCAAATTTCATTGTTGCCTTTGGGTGTCTTCGGATGTTTGGTGACAAAGTCCATGGTGATGTTCTCCCATTTCTATACTGGCATAGGAAATGGTTGCATCACCCCCTTAGACTTCTGCCTCTCTACCTTCACTTGCTGACACACTAGGCACTTTGATGGATACTCAGTTATCTCCTTCTTCATATTATACCACCAATAATGATCTCAAATATCTCGATACATCATTGTGTTTCCTGGGTGAATAGGGAAATTTTAACTATGTTCATCATACAAAAGTTCCTTCTTCCACTCTAGACTTGATGGAACACATAATCTTTTCCCAAATCTCACATTTCCTTCTTTATAAACTTTGAAATCCAAGGATTTACCTTTTATGATAGCATCTCCTTTCTTCGAAATTCCCACATCATCCTTTTGACATCTTTTAACCTTTCCAAAAGAAGCGGTTGAGAAATATTTTGTGGAAGGATTGATGATGTTCCATTCTTTATGATTCCCATGTCCATCATCATCAAATCTAAAAAGATTGGATCATTCTCAATTCTCATCAATGATATAATCATTGGGTCATTTCTACTTAGAGATTCTACCACATTGTTCACTTTCCCAGGGTGGTAATTGATTGATCGGTCATAGTAGTTGATCTGCTTTAACCAACTTCGTTGGGGCATGTTCAACTCTTTCTATGTGAATATATTCTTGAAGCTTTTATGGTCTGTATATATTTTACACTCCTCCCCAAAGAAATAATGCCACAAAATTTTTAAGGTGAAGATCACTATATCCAACTCTAGATCATTTGTTGGATAATTATTCTCATGACCTTTAAATTTTCTTGAAGCATAGGCAAAGACTTTACCATTTCGCATCAACACACAGCCCAATCCCTTCTTCAATTCATCACTGAATACCACAAAATGTTCTCCACTTGGGGGTAATGTGAGCACATGCACATTGATAAGCCTCTTTTTCAACTCCTTTAAGATTTATTCCCATTCATTACTCTAAGAAAACCTTACTCCCTTTCGAGTTAGCTTGTTAAAAGGATTGGACAATTGTGAAAAGTTTCTCACAAATTGTCGATAATATCCAGCTAATGCTAAGAAGCTATGGATATCTGTTACCGATGTTGGCCACAAACACCCATCAATTGTAGTTGTCTTGGAGGGATCCACATATATCCCATTTCTTGTGATGATATGAACCAAGAATGAGACCTCCTTCAACCATATCTCACACTTGAAATACTTTTCAAAGAGCTTCTCCTTTCGCAAGGTCTCTAGTACAGTTCTTAGATGCTCCTCATGATCCTCCACTACTGGAAATATGATCTTTCCCAACACTTCTATACCAATGGTTTGTAAAAACCGTTGGTATAGGTACCATTTCCCAACAGTTTGGACAAACCATTGGGAAAGCCATAGATTTCCCCACCTTTCCGAACGGTTTGGCAAACCGTTGGAAAAGGGTCACTCTTTCCCAACGGTCTATGCTAAACCGTTGGGAAAGGGTGTGTTTTGAGCCTCTTTCCCAACGGTTCACCAAAAACGTTGGGAAAGAGTGACCTTTCCCAACGGTTCACCAAAACCGTTGGTAAAAAACCACCCAAAATCCAACCTTCGGCCTAAAAAATTCAACGCACCCCTAACCTATCCCAACGGTTTTGAAAACCGTTGGGATAGGTTCTTTGATTTTTTTCCAGATCTACTAACCAAAAACATTATATAAATCAAAATTTTAAATAATTATGATAATACATATATATATTTATGAAATTATGTTTACAAAAGTGATGTTTCCTTAGTGGTTAATTCGTTCGATTATAAACAGGGGGTTCTGGGATCAAATCCCACCGAATGTTTTTTTTGAAATACATATACCAACAGTTTTATAACTTTTGGTATAGATATTCATATTAATTATACCAACAGTTTTGAAAACCGTTGAGACAGGTCTATACCAACGGTTTTGGGAAAACCGTTGGTATAAACCTATTTTCACGGCTTACTTGCCAACGGTCCTCCAAACCATTGGTATATCCAATACCAACGATTTGGGGGCCTATACCAACGGTTCCAAACCGTTGGTATAGGGTATTTTTCCAGTAGTTCTCCTTGGTTTTGGAGTATATGAAAGTATAATATATAAATACAGCCACAAATTTGTCGAGGTAATCTCTAAATACTCTATTAATTATGTCCCAGAAGAGTACTGGATAATTAGAGTGTCTGAAATACATTACTATGAATTCATAGTGCCTGTATCTTGTATGAAAAGTTGTCTTTCAGATATCTTCATTTTTCACCCTTACTTGATAATATCCTGACCAATAATCCACCTTGTAGAAGTATTGCGTTCCATGAAAATGATCGAACAAGTCCTCAACTTGAGGGAGAGGATACTTGTTCTTTATATTAATTTTGTTAAGATCACAATTATTGATGCAAAGGCTTATTGACCCATCCTTCTTCTTGATGAAAAGGACTAGTTCACCCCATGGTGAAGCACTTGGGCGTATCAACCCTTTATCTTGGTTATCCTATAGTTGATTCTTCAGCTCCTCAAGCTCCAAAATAGCCATTCTATATAGATTCTTTGATATTGGAAACTCCCCAAGTATAAGGTCAATTGAGAATTAAATATCTCTTCTAGGAGGAAGACCAATCAATTCCTTAGGAAACACTTCAGCGAATTTCCTTACAATTGAAATTTTTTCATGGATGGTTTCCTGCTTAGACTCAATCATCTGATCTAGATACATGTGCTCATTGGGAAGTAATATCCATGCTTGAGATGATAGAGCTAAAGAAGATTCATATTTCCTCTGTGCACTTGTATAGAATCGGGGGTCGATTCTTCAAATGGAGAGTGATTTCCCTCTCATGACAATTTATGTTGGTTATATATAGGTAATGAAAATCCATGCCAAGAATTGCATCAAATTCCACCATAGGGAGTATGACGAGGTTGACCGGGATGTTCAATCCATTGAATATTATAAGGGACAAGTTATATTCATGGTATGCAATAATTGCACCATTTTTTGTACTCACCGACATTTTTTTACTTCCATGAGATGTGTTGGTGTTGAGATTTTTCTACTAAACATTCGGGATATAAAACAATGCGTAGAACATGAATTTAAGAGTATGTTCACTATTCTTGAATGAATAACTAGCATAACTGTCACCACTTCATTTTCGGGGTTCACTTTGGAAGTAGTGATGTAAAAAAACTCACCCTTACTGCCTTAGAGTTTATTGATTGTCTCTGAAAACCCTAGGATTAGGGAACTAATTTTAAAGATGCCATGGTTATTTGCAGTTGAAGCAATGAAAAATGTATTAAGAGTTGAACTGATCATTCCTCTCCTCTGTCTCAGTCACAAGTTTTTCTTGTCGACAATTAATGGATAGGTTCCCTTCCCTTCCACACCTAAACAATTACCTCATCCCCTTCATTCAATTTCTGAGGTGATTCTTTCCACACCTTTGGCAAGTGGGGTACCGTATTTTCGTAGCACTGTTTGATTTATCCATCAGACATCCAGAATTTAAGTCCACCTTATGATTCTTATCTCCATGATAGCTCTGAGGTAAGCTGATCTTCATTTCAACCTTGAGGGAACATTGGACAATTTCCTCATAATTGTCGATGTCGCGGATCACCGGGACTTTCTGCAGACTGGTTTTCATCCCACGAAAGAAGTGGTCAACTTTGAATTCGGGGGTAACGAAATAGCTGGAAGTGTATCACGCAATCCTTGGGATGTTTTCCTCGTACTCTCCAACAGATTCATCATCTTTTGGCTTAAGGGTAAGAAAGTCCCTTTCCATGTTAATCCAGAGGGTGCACGGAAAATATTTATCAAAAAATATCTTGCGAAAATCCTTCCATTCCAATTCCTCAATCTCTTCCTCAAGATTATTACTTTTTATCAATGTCCTCCACTGATCTACTTCATCCTTCATATGATAATAAGCCAGAAGAACATTCTCTTGTTCGGAACATTGAAGTATGGAGAAGATCTTTTCAATGGATTTGATCCATTGTTCAGCGATTGAGGGATCATATAATCCATTAAATGTAGGAGGCCTCTGTCTCATGAAGCTCTCAATAGAGACTTGTTATTTCTTGGGGGGAGAACATTCCTCTTGACTCATGTTTCTATTAAAATCTTGAGTTATCTGAGAGAGAATCGTGAAAAATCCGTGATTCCCACTCCCATCAGATTGGGCATCTCATTAACACAGTCATCACATTGATCTTCACATCAGTTAGTAGCCTGATTCCTCCTATTACTGGCCATTGGCAGGAATAAAAGTAAAGTTAGGGTTAACACATAAAGGGTACTCCAAGGACAAATCCGATGACTTATAAATAACTTTTATTTCCTTAAATTATGAATCTATAAGATTCACGCGATGTTTTACAACATATATTCTTAGGGATTTTTTAATTACCTTAATAATGGTTCATACTAAGCTTGTGAATTTACCAATACATATCCCTTGAGAGTGTCGTAACCAAGAGTGTAACAAGGCCCATTGTCGTGTACCAGGATACCCCAGGTCAAGCCCGAAACTCCTTGTTGGGGTTTTCACCCCTAGGTACATCTGTGCCATAGCTTCCTCTACCTGGTCATATCCAGATAGGGATGTATTTGATTGATAAACCACTTACTCAATACCCACCACAATTTAGGGATGTTTTTATTATAATTAGTCTTGTATCTAATGCTTCACTAGGGTTTTCTAAACCTAATCCCAAAAATAATGAAACCTATCCTTTAATACCAACTACGAAAACCCTACTCTTTATTACACACTTATACATGATTTATTACATGAAATTTCACCTGATAAAATAAGGAAGATCCAAATTTATAATGTCAATGGGGATTAGGATCATTACATAACAACTTAAAACCTGAAATAAAAAATATTTATTAAAAAATTCCTTTACATGACCATTATATTCCCTTGTACTTAGCATTGCATGGGATAACCTGAGGACATGCATAAGAAAAGGGTGAGATATAAATCCCAGTAAGGGAATAAAAATGGAATTACATGGGGAATACGATACAAGTTAGAAAATAGAATATCAATGGAGCACAAGAAAAACATGGACAAAAAGGCATGATAAAGCATGATAATCATAAAATGGAAAAGTGGCATCAGCACTAAACATAGAATTAGCCCGAGCCTAGGCTCATTGCCCATAGAGCATTAGTAAACCCTCATTGAACATGAAGAACGAGTAAAAACTCATTGTAGATGAATTATAATGATTAATCACTCATTTTACATGACGTATCATGATACTATACTTTACCCAATGCGTTGGAGTGCAATCAGGGCACACCCTTCCTAAACATTTCATTTCATGCATAAGTGTGCCATATAAATCATACAACATGGAATAAACCATCCTAATTTATTCCACATTAAAGGGATGTAGGAATACATACATTAAGATTTATAATCAATATGTAAATGTTCATAAAGTTTAATACCCTTGATAGATAAATGGGCATGGTATTTACTATACAATGACATTGGCTTGGAAAATCGTAGTGCAATTTCGGCAGCATAACGACGTGAAATAAGAACTCATAAAAAAATGGTTGATGAGAGAGAAAGGGGTGTCTCATAATATTTACATGAAATGTACAGTAAGGGGGTCATATATATACAGGTACCAACCAAAATAATGTAATTTAGATACATGATACAAAAGAATTATTTGGATGTGAAAGACGAGAGAGAAATCTCTCATAGAATTTTGGCATGGTAACATGTGTACATGGGACACATTAATGAGATATATAGGGGTATTCCATCATCCAAACATAAAATGGTTAGTATGGGGGAGGTGAGAAATCATACACCAACATTTTTAATTAAAAAACAGGCATAACAACATAATGAAAATTTGAAAAAAATGAGAAAGGAAGAAATACCTTACATAGAAGTGTGATCCCAAAGCCTTCGGAGAGGCTTGAGAGAGGATGCATTGGAGAATGGGGCACCTTGTAAGGATTATAGAGAGAGGAGGTCAGGGGTTTGAAGAACACCAAAGTATTTGAGTGAAGAGGAAGTCAGATCTTAGGTGGGTTTATATAGGAAAAGAGAAGAAATTATTTATTTTTTAGGTTTGGGTTACCACTCATTAAACTAATAAATACCATGAAACAGCCAATGTTTTCTGACAAAGGGGAGTGGAAAACAAAAATTTATAAGGCCAATGGACAAACATCTTAATATAATAGGGTTTCTTATGTGAAGGTGAGTCACACTCTTAAATAAAACAATTTAAAAAGACAAAATGTTTTATAAGCCTTGAAGGGTCCACCAATGCTTTGTAAAATAAATTAAAAAAACCCAAAATCAAATTATTTTAATGGTAAAATATATATTGTCTGAACATAAAGTTTATAGTAGTTTATTACATTACTATTGGGTCCTTATGATGTCATAAAACACATTATATATTTAGCCGATATTTAATTTCTACCAAAAAATTCGACTCTCTAAGAAAATTATGAAAAATTCACCATTGGATAGTTTCGGAATCCTGATTCCAAAAATAATATTCATTTTATCTAAATAATTTTCAAAATATGTTAATCTTTATTTTTAAAAGAAAACCCACATTTATAAAAAATTCATGGGTTTTGAGCAAAAAAACTCTCAAACCATAATAAAAATTAAAATTTTATTCATAAAAATTGTACAATTATTTATGTAACAAAATAAATTTATTAATAATATTTTATTAAAGTATTATTTAATTAAAAAAATCAATTATTTCACCAAAATACACTTCTTAGTTTAATATTAACTAAAAATACTATTTGTGCATTAAAAAATATTTACAAAGTAACAATAATAAATTGAATGCACAATATTTATACAAAAATAATGTACATAGTCATAGTGCTATGATATTGTTACATAACCCATTATAACACCCAAAAAAGAACTAAGGGTATGGTTTGAGAGGGTGACAGACTGTTGGGGTGGCTCAGATAACATCACTCGGGTGGTAATCTCTATTAACTTCCACTTCTCCCGTAGTTAGTTACGCTCAAGTTTAACATGTTCAAGCTTGCCTTGGTCTTGGCCAAGAGTAAAGCCCAATGATGCCACATCCTTTATGAGTTCTGACAAATGGGATTCATATGGGGAAACTGTACTAGATGAGGCCATCACTTCCTTTGTCTGAGTAAATTGGATTTGTTAAAACCCTATATTTATACTAATCATGTGATAAATGTTCAACGACTATATTAGTAATGGTCACAATTCTTAACAGTATTTTAAAATATAGAAATATATAACCAATGAATTTGACATTTTATGTAACTATAATAAGTCATTTAATTAGATCAACATAAATTTTCATTAATGAATGTTTGGGTCGTTACAAGGAGGTATTCTACTAAAGCCTATATTTACAAAGATCTTGGTGATGTTATTACACTTACCATTAATAATTTGGAGTAAGACTTCTCCACCTTGATCTATACCACTCAGATGAAGGACTTCATCACCTCAAACATTACTACACAACTAGTGAGGGAAATTAATTATCCTATTTTTTTAATGATCACTCATTATTAGCTTCAATTCAAGGTAATCATAAGTAGTATGATGTAAGCCATTTGGATCAGCATTCCACCAATTATATTCAAATAATTTTAGCACAATAGGTGATTCCCATGAGCTTGAAACCTGTAATCTTATTCCAGGATACTAGTAGTGAATGTTGGCAAGAATGAGAATGTTGTGCTGCTGTAAAATCTATTATGGAGAAGATAAAAATGAAGGTAAGTACTCTTAATAATTTTGAATTTCTAGACACTATGAGGAGTAATGAAGAGGGGAAAAAGTTATGGCATGATTGAAGCTTATGATATGAGGGAATATGTTGATAATTAGATTCCAGATGATGGAAGTGGTCCATGTATGAATGTTAAGATTTGGAGGATTGGTCCTCCCCCTAATGGAAGGGGTGGACATGCCTCTTGTCATAGTATGCACACTATTATCGAGTTTCTTGAGGTTATTTATGTTTTGTTCATGTGTATGTGGACTCCATAACTCATGTGGATTCCTTCTTTTCTATGGGATTTTCATTTCATTCAAGAAAAGATTCCATACGATTGAACCTATTTTAAAAAATATCAATTTTTAATTTTAAACCATTCTTCACTAAATATATGACTTATTTAATACAAGCAAAAATATTTTTCAATATATAAATAATATTTTAGGAAATATTATATATATTGATATATATATATACACACACATATATAAATATATATTTATATATTTATATATTAATAATAAAAAATATATTAATGAATAAATTTGTATACAAACCATTAAAAATGAATAATGCATTAGTATGTTTTTTATTATTACATTTTATTCATTTTCTATACTTAAATTTAATATTTATTATTTATTACTAATTATAATATATATATATATATATATATATTTAATTCATTCATTTTTATTAATAATTTCACCATTAATATTTTTTTTAATAATTTTGTAATTTATTAATTAATAGTTTTTTGTTTAATTTTTACAATCTATTCATTTTATATATCTATTTTTAATATGCATTGTGAATTATTTTTTATAATAAATATATATATTTATTTAATTTTTTCAATTTTATTAATAATTCTTTAATTAATTTTTTTAATATATTTTCAAATTTACTCATTTTTTATTTGTATTTGTTTAATTATTTAAATTTATTCATTTTGTATATGTATATTTAATATATACGATTTATTAATATTTAATATATATATATATATGTATGTATATATATATATATATGAAGAAAGTGGTGCCTTGGCCAAAAGACCAAAGCACAATTTATTATATAAAAAAGAGATTACGTGAGTCTAAAAGATGGGATCATTTTACAATTGTTCTCATAATGCGGGAGTAAATCCAAAGGAAGATCATCTAGACATGAATATCCTAAATTACTCCTCTATTGGTGAGGCCATCCATAACCTTATTCGCATCATGGTAGATATGAGTAGTAATAAGGTTGATGCCACGGAGTGAACAGAGACAATCCATCCAACGTGTAGTAATCGACCGTGCCAGATGAATCACACCATTCCAAATCACTCGCACTATGGTTGTCAAATCACTTTAAATCTATATTTTGTTCCAACCATGATGCTTAGTGAAAGAAATAGTAGGGAACACACTCAACATTTCGGACTCTCAAGACGAGGCAATACCACAACTTCCAAAGAAACACCCGAGGACCTGACCAAGATGATCCCTAAAGATGGTGCCACCTCTCTCCTGGCCTGAATTTCCTGTTAAAGCACCACCCATGTTAAATTTAATCTATCCAGAGAACAAAGATTTCTAGAAAACATCAAAAGTGGATCACGGATGAAAAAAATGACATCAACCTGTAGTCTCCATAGAATCAATAAATTCATTCATTATATTGTTACAATATCCTTTCTAAATCAATAAAGCTTCATGTATAGAAATAAGGATCCACATATGACCAGCATTAAGGATGAGTGAGAAATTATTAGGTTGAATTTCAATTCGATAATATCAAATCACATGATGAATCTCAGAAATCATAGTATGAAATAAGTTATTGATTTTTTGATGGTTATCCATATCTACACAACGCTTTATATAAGCATTGAAAGCATCAAAAAATCAACCATATGTATTTAAAGATGTCAAAAATATACTTCCAAAGAGCAGAGGTAGTAGAACAAGAAAGAAATATATGGTTAGCATCTTCTCTATGTTGATTACAGAGACAACATTTTGAGAAAATATGGATCCCAAAATATTGAAGTCAAGTATTTGTGGGGACCCTGTTATAAGAAATATCCCAAATAAGAGTGAATCTTGAAGGCTTTTTTCTATGGATTATCAAAAATTCTTATACAGCTAAAAAAATTTCAAGAATTATGAAAATTACAGTTATACTTTTTTTTGAATCTAGAATACCATTGTGTGAAGGATCCTAAATTTGAAAATCATTTGCAGTAGAAAAATTATAGTAATAAATGGCATACACAACATGCTTAGGGAGACTATCAAGATGAGAATTATAAACATCCCAAATATCATTATTAATTTTTTAAGGAGTTTTCTCAATAGATATCATTGAAATCAGAGAATCACTAGTCCAGTTGTCCAACTATAAGTTCATAGAGTATTTCATAGAGACCATCCATCTTGAGTTGGTCATAATATTGGCATACACTTTTTTAATGGAACACCAAATGGAAGAGTTCTAAAAATTATTGTTTCCTTTCATCAACTTATCAAGAAACAAATTTTGATGATTGAAATAAAAGGAGAGTCATTGTGAATCATGTTCCATGTGAGCCTAGCTTGAAGGGCCTCATTAAAATATTTAAAATTTTAATTCAAATTCCACCCTTATCCAAATGTTTTCAAAAAGTATACAAAGGTATAGTCACCAATTTACTATCCAGAGTGTTTCTAGTCCAAACAAAATTTTTTGATAGAGACATTCATTTTTTTGATGAGACCAGTGGTCCATTTATAAACCATCATAGAGTAGACCATTTTTGAGACAATGACAAACTTGAAAATGAAAATTCTACCAGCCATAAATAGAGTTTTTATTTTTCAAGAAGAGTCATGATTATGAACTTGATCCACAATGTCAGAGAAATAGCTAGATTTGGGCATGCCCGAAAATATGAGGACACCAAGGTAAGTGAAAGGAAACTATCCTTCTTTAATACCTAATTCATTGATAATATTACATTTTCTATTATACATGAATTTTTTCCCAAAGAATATAGATGATTTTTAAGCTAATTCCCTGAATAGAAACATCCTCGTAGTGGGAGAGATCATTTTTGGGGGTTCAAATATTTATTTTATCACCTTGTAAGAATAGAATGATTCCATATGCATATAAAAGATATGAAGGGGCATTAACATTCCTAGAATCATGGATGGTATAAATTTTACTCAAACCCACAAGGCGAGTGAGCAATCTACTTAAATAGTCCTCTGTAATGAAGAAAAGGATGACAGATAGGGGATCCCCTTATCTGATACCTTTGGTGCATTTGAAGTAGAATATGGGAGAACCATTTAACCAGATCGATATAGAATCCAAGTTGAATAGAGTTTTAATACTAATTATGAATGAGTTATGGATTCCAAATCCTTGAATCACTTTGAAGATAAAACTCCAGTCCATGGTATCAAAATCTTTTCTAATGTCAATTTTTATAGATATATGACCACCTTTGTTATTGTTGTTTAACATATTAGTTCATTCATAGGAAAGACAAATGTAATATAGGATGAATCTTCCCTTAATGAAACCAAATTTTATCTGTGAGATATTTATTTAGACATGGTGGTAATCCTTTTAGAAAGAAGTTTTGTGATAATTTTATATATGGTATTAATAAAAGAAATTATTCTAAAAAGATGAATCTTAGAGGCATTATATACTTTGGGAATCAAGGGAAATAATTTCACATTTGACTCATGTTGTAGAATCCCACTAGAAAAGAAGGATTTGATAAGTTTCCAAACATCATCATGAATGACATCCCAATACTACTAGTATAACCCACTATTAATTCCATCAAGATCCAGGGAACTATCATGATTCAAGCTAAAAATAGTTTCATTTATTTTATGATCAATTGGAATGCTTAAAGGTAAAGAATTATATTCTTCATTTACAACTACACGAATGGAATCATGTAAGATATCCTTATTGATGTTAGGGCTATTAAAGATAGATTTAAAATATGAGAAGACATGATTAGAAATATCATCCTCATTATCTAGAAGAATGTCCCCATCTTTTAGAGAGGTTAAAGGTCTGAATGATTTTATGATTCATTGAATAGATTTATAGAACCTAGTGTTTCTATTACCCTGAGATAACAATTTGATTTTTAAATCCTATTTACACATTTTATCCTTAAATGTGAGAAGTGAGTTGAGTTTCATAGAAATGTTAATTTCATGAATCTAATCAGTAGCAATGTTAGATTTGGCGTTTTTGTTTTGAGGTTAATGGAGTTCATTCTCAAGAAGCAGGGTGTCATTGAAAATTTGTTTATATTTTGAACAACACCAACCTTTAAGGTTTTGTTTAAGATGTTTTAATTTAATAGAATAAGAAAAGGCTTCACTGTAATGATTCATATAGGAACAAAAGTTTTTAATGATATTAAATCATTCAGGGTTTGAGAACCACACTTTGTTGAATTTCAAGGGTAGGGGAGGTTTCATTGTTTTGATAGAAATAGTGACTAGAATAGGATGGCGATTTTAACACCCCAAGATATCATAGTGTGTTATTTATTCAAAATAATTCAATAACTTGTATTACACGCAACACCGAGTTCAAGCGCACCATGACTTATCAAACAAGCCGTTCAAAATAGTTTATGAATAGTATTAACTAAATTTTAAACATTATACAATCCTTATAATTTTAGAATCCATATTATGAGTTTCTTAGATATAATGTAAGAACAAATTCATTTTTTTAGATAAAAGAAGTATTTTTCAAAAAATGCACTTTTACCAACTTTTAATAGTGAAAACCTTTTTTTTTTAATCCAATATTTTAAACTTTTTTATATTCAATTTTACTAAATGAATTTATTCTATAGAATGGGGACATAAAAAATTTACAAGGTAACACCCCAATCTTCCACGGTACGCTTCTCTTTGAAGAATACAGTAACGTATTTTGTACGCAACTTCGAGTTCTAACACACACTATAACCAATCAAACTAGCCGTTATGAATAGTAATACCTACTTTTTGAAATTTTCAAAATTTTATCTCTCAAAATGGACTTCATTTTTGGATTCAGAATATTGAATTTAGCCTAGGGTAAAATTTTGGTACTTTTCGGATAACATTAATATTTTGATGCATAGTGAAAATTACTAAAATTTTAAATAAAAACAACTTTTTTTAATCAAAATAATTAATAGTGATAAATTATGAATTTTAGTGGTTTTAAATTATATTTGGAATACATTTTTACCATTTAATATAATTCTGGTCATTGTACATAATTTTAAAATTATACTGGACATAAACAAGTGTCAATCTTTTTAAAACACGCTTTTTGTTTTAACAACGAGAATTAATTTAACATTAATTTCTGCCACTTCTGTGTTTTGAATTTGGAAAAATGGTTTCCATATTTGGAGTTAGGATGTTCAAATTGTGTAAATAGGTAACTTTTATTTTTAGTCATTTTGAATAATTACTTCGGTAAATATTTTATTTACCATGGTTAAAGGGTAAATCCGGTAAATAAGGGTTAAACAATAATATTATAATAATAATAAATTACCCTAAAACTTGTCCTAACCTTATTGGTGGATACATGTCCGACCATGGGCATATATTTGTCGATTTTTGGGACCCCATGGAGCCACTTGTAGGTGATAGAGACACTTTATTTTAATTAATTTCAAATAAATACAAAAATGACATAAGCATATATCTTTTAGAAAAAAAAATTTACATAGGGTTATATATGTTGGATTTTTTACTATAAATATTCATTAGAAAGATAAAAATAGTTTATACATAATTTTATTTTATTTGTAATTTTTAGACATTAAATAAGTTAATTTATTTATGACACAATGGTGATGCAGTAATTACCTAATTAATGAAAAATTATAAAAAGTAATATTATAAATACCCAAATAAATGTAATTTGACACTTTTAATAAATATAAATAATTTTCTAGGTTAATATGAAATGTTAGGATTTATTTAATTAATGTTTTTCGAAGTAATCATTCTGTTATAATTTTTAGAATAATAAATTATTGAATAGTGTCAAAATTGACATAAAAGAGTTTTTAAAACAAATATTATATTATTAATTGATATTAAATTCCTAAAAATCTACGGTTCGGCCAAGAGACATATATAATGATATGTGTATCATTAGTGAACCACTTGGGGGACTCTTGGATGTATATAGTATATTTATTAACCATATAATATAAAAATATAAAGAGACATTGTAAAAGTGAAACTAATTAACTATGAGTTAATACTTAAAGATAAGGTTAATATAGTGACCCAAACCTGTATAAATCCTATTGGTTGAGTTTTTTTGATCCAACCCCATCTTAAAATTCAAATAATCCACTTTTGAGCAATTATAAAACGAATATGAATTTATTATAAAATAATATTTCTAGCTTTTCCAAAGGTTCCCCTCACCCCTCTTATAAAAGGGTACTCCCCCTTCTCATTAATTAACACCTTCAAAGCCTTTTTTTTCAGCCAACCCCTGCCCAAATACTCTCTCAAATTCCCTCACTTCATCATAAAGGCCTTACTTTATTTATAAAGCCATCCTAAGAGGCCCTTTTGACCAAATCAATAGGAAGAACCCGAAGAAGAGTTAATGTTTTCATCACCCTCTTTCAAGTTCCATTCATCTTCAACTTCTTCTTTATTTGTTATTACCATTATAAAATAATTAATCCAGTATCTTATACATACTTTCATGTTATTATAAATATGGTACAACCATATTCTGTATTCTGTCCATCCTTTGAATAACATATCACCATACATGCGTACTTACGGCTTACCGTCTCCACGTCTTGGTGTAATTGTTATTCAATAAATTATTTTTTGGATGGGTATAATAATGATGTATAATTCATGTAAATAATAAATATAACATGATAATTATTCTGTATATATGATATAACATCCAATTATATATTATTTTAATGACAAAAGAATGATATTGTCGCTCGTGCGTACGTACGGACTATCGTCTCCACGAACGCGATGAGATTCATTCTCTATCGTATCCATTCAAGTATAATTATCATTTGATGATTAAAAAATAATGTTTAAGGACTTGATATCATTCTGGATATGAATAAGATAAAACCTATCCATGAAAACCATGGCTTATGTAACAAAACATATAATAGAAAACAAGTAAGTTAACACCCGAAACGACGATAATACTAAGATATTATTAACAAAACAATGTTAAAAGATTATATATGATATCATATTAATGTATATGATTCTTGTATAATTTAATAACAATTATTTCACCATTATAAAATAGGTTAACCTACCCCCAACCATGGAAAAGTACAAGGTAAGGGTTATTTCACAATCTCTTCATTATCCGAGGTTGTTTATACGTAATTATCTACTGGGTCTTCTTTATCATCCACATCCATGTTTCTTAAAAATGTATTTCAAAACATTTTTTACTATTTAATGGAATATGGGTTAAATTCATTTATACCTTTGTTAACTTTTATAAGTGAATTATAAAGGGTTCTTTCTATCGTTTTCCAAACAAGGTCCTTTTTAACCTTTTCGACAGAATTAAGGAAAGAATGTTTTTTTAACTTATACGGAGGGTGCAACTATTTTACGCCGTTATAAAATCGTCGAAGCTTCCCTTACAATATTATAAGAATATTTCCCAAGAAAATGTTTTATTTTATAAATATATGACTCTTAAATGATTTCAAAATAGAAAGAGATATTTCTCTAAAAAGAGTTTTGATTTCGTCTATGTCAACGTCCTTTGATGGATTTTACGCTTATTTGAAGTTGATTTATTATGATACAAAACTTCTATATTGTATTAAAGGTTTTTTATATGTTTGACTGTGGATGTGTTATTTTTATACCATTCATGGTTTATGGATGAAGTATTTACATTTCATATGCTAGTTTTAATACGATTTTTTATGTTATGTTTAAACCTTTTCATATGGGAATGCATTGGACTTAATATGTAACGGGTGGAGCCCGCTATAGCTCATCGATGCATCAGTAGGTCTCATGAGGCAAACTAGTGTCTTCGCACAAGGCCTTGGTAAAATCTTATTTGTAGTCTTGGTATGAGGCCTTGGCTATGTGGTTATGATAGTCTGGAATTATGCATTCCATCATTATGAAAGTGGTTATTGATATTGCATGTGAGTATTAGATTACTAGAATTTCCATGTGAATATGTAAATGGAATTTTTTCATTTTATTTTTTCCATTCTATGTTGAAGTTAATGTTTAAAAGACTTTTGTTTTAGTTATACATAGCCTTAAAAGTTTATTCTTATTTATGAATGTTTCTGCTATATTGTTCTCCTTACTGGGAATTTGAGCTCACCCCTTTTCTATGTTTTATTTTTCCCAGGATGTGAAGAAGTAAATTATGAATGACCTACAGGGATAGAATGATGGGATAAGAGTGTGGACTATGAAGACTATGTTGTTGTAGTTTTCATTTTTATGATGTAATGTAAAACATTATGAATATATCTAGTGTTTCCAAGGCTACTAAACTAATCGGTCTTTCGAGATTTGATCTTTTTTGTGATCATGCCAATGTCATGTAATTATGCACCGTCTCTGGGTAATTGGGGTCAGGGCGTTACAGTTGGTATCAGAGGAAGTTTAGTACAAACCTTGGAAGCTGGATTTAGATAAACTCTGATTAGAGCACATAGACCTAAGATGGACTTTGAGGATTAGTATAGAAGAACTTCCTAGAATTTTGGTATTGTAAAGATTTTGTGAGTTTTCCGTGCAATACATCCCTGTCTAGATACGAGCAGGTAGAGGCGGCTCTGGCACAGATGTACCTAGGGGTAAAACCTGAAAACACCGCTTTGAGCTAGACTCGAATGGGAACTGGTGCACAACAACGGGCCTTGCTGCACTCTTGGTTATGGAACTCATGGGGGATATGCTTAGGATAATTCTCATTTCCTTTACAAACCATTATGAAGGGTTTATGAGTATATACTTCCTCAAAGGAGACATTTTTATGATTATGTATTATATCCATAAACTATTCAATTTATGTTAGGTATTTTACATGTTTGGAATTATTCATTTCAATTCATAAACTGACCTAGTTTATGCTATTGTATAGAAATGGCCCCTAGTAGAAGGAATGTGAACTCCAACAATATGTATGATCCAAAGAGTAAGAAGGATCTTATCTTTCATGGTATTAAGCCATCATTTAGAAGGGAAATAGTCTCCCACGTATTATCATCATATGAAGAAATAATATCATGTGTTGATAAGATAAGTAGAGAGTTTACTGAGTCCTATGGCTTTGAAGGGAAGCAAGAGAAGAAAAGGATGTAAGAGAGAAATATGGATAAAGGGAAGAGGGAAAAGAAGAATTTCCCTATATGTGATAATTGTGGGAAGAAACACCCTGGAAATTTCCTGAAAGGAATGGGAGTTTTTTATAAGTGTGGAGGAAAAGGGCACTAAGTACGTGACTTCAAGGGTAAGAAAATGGTTTCAAATGTACAATGCTTCATTTGTAAGGAGTTTGGACACTACGCGAACCTATGTACCTGTCATCAGACTATGCCGCAAATGATACTATTGGATAATAATCAAGTTATGATACTACCACAGATGAAGAGGAATGATTAGAGTTCTTATGTTGATTAGGTCATTTGAGTGTTGTATCAATAATTTACTTGTTATAATAATTATGGAGTATATAAGGATTGTACTGCAGTACTATTTCATTGAGGATTTGAGATTTTTTGGTACTAAGAAAAGTTACTCTACAGCATGTTAAACTTTTTGGACATTACATGGTTGAAGGAAAGATAAACCTTAATATGGTCCTAATATTGAGGTACTAATTTTGGAATAAGATATGGTTGATTTGGGTAAATTATATTGGATATTCTTGACTGCCTTGAAACTGAATAAAGATTTGTATATTCCATAATTGTTGGAGTTTATAAAATTTTTGGATTGATGAAGTATATCCAACATTCTATATGATATAAGGGAGCATGAATGTAATCAATAAAGATTATGGTAATTCAGGATGTTTCAGTGTTTTAAAAGAATAAATGATGAAGGTATTCACATGCTATTACGGGGAAAAAGGATCTAAATTATGTTTACCTTCCTTATAAATGTTGGACTGTGAGTTTGGATAGAAGTATTTCAGATAATTCTAGTCTGAGATTAATTTTGGATTGCCATAAAATTATAACCCAGAGGTTGGGCGGCAACCCGTCGCGACCGGCAAGGCCGCGAGACTTGAACCCACAACCGAAGGGCGACAAGGGTGTATCACCTACCACTGGCCCACATGATGTCCTGGATTAAATAATGTCATTTTTTTAAAAGATCTGGTAGATTAAATATAAAGTAATTTTTTTTGAACCCAATACAAATAGGATAAATAGAATATATTTTTTACGTTCTATTATCATTTAGAGTGAAAGACGAGTTTGTGGTAGAAATTAGTGAAAGGATGGAACTCTACTTGTCAAGAATATATTTTCCTTCTTCTCTTATTTTATGAAGAAATTAATTCTTATACCTTATTTAAGGAATCCTAAAACCAAAAATGTGTTATCCTAATACCCTATGTTTTGTTGAACCAATGGTATTTCAAATCATCATAGATTAATGAATTTAAGGACCTCAATTTTACACTTGTTTGTGATTGATGACCTCAATCACTACCTATAAATATTTATGTTTTTCCTCCAATTATATGTCTCTAATTTCCACTAATGTTATCCAAATAGATATCATAATTTGGTGGTGAGCCTTTCATTTCACTTTTCCTCTTATTAAGACTAAATTTTATTAACCCAATTTCTGATATGGGTTTTCCCACAAAGATATTTTTCTATATTCAAACATTTATTTTCGAAGAAAAATTTCAAATTGCGAGGACGCAATTTATTGAAGGAGGGGATAATGTAACAACCCAAGATTTCATAGTGTGTTATTTCTTCAAAATAATTCAATAACTTGCGTTACACGCAACACTGAGTTCAAGCGCACCATGACTTACCAAACAAGCCGTTCAAAAGAGTTTATGAATAGTATTAACTAAATTTTAAACTTTTTATAATACTTATAATTTTATAATTCATATTATGAGTTTCTTAGGCATAATGTAAAAACAAATTCATTTTTTTCAGATAAAAGAAGTATTTTTCAAAAAATGCACTTTTACCAACTTTTAATAGTGAAACCATTTTTTAATACAATATTTTAAACTTTTATATATTCAATTTGACTAAATGAATTTATTCTATAGAATGGGGACATAAAAAATTTACAAGATAACACCCCATGATTCCACGGTACGCTTCTCTTTGAATAATACAGTAGCGTGTGTTGTACGCAACATCGAGTTCTAACACACACTACAACCAATCAAACTAGCCGTTATGAATAGTAATACCTACTTTTTGAAATTTTATAAATTTTATCTCTCAAAATGGACTTCATTTTTGGATTCTGAATATCGAATTTATCCTAGGGTGAAATTTTGGTACTTTTCGGATAACTTTAATATTTTGATGAATAGTGAAAATTACTAAATTTTAATTAAAAACAACATTTTCTAATAAAAATAATTAAAATTGATAAATTATAAATTTGAGTGGTTTTAAAGTATATTTGGAATAAATTTTTACCATTTAATATAATTTTTGTCATTGTACATAATTTTAAAATTAAACCGAACATAAATAAGTGTCAATCTTTTGAAAACATGCTTTTTGTTTTAACAACGGGAATTAATTTTAAATTAATTTCTGCCACTTATGTGTTTTGAAATTGGAAAAATGGATTCCATATTTGTAATGAGGATATTCAAATTGTGTAAATAGGTAACTTTTATTTTTTGACATTTTGAATAATTACTTCGGTAAATATTTTATTTACCATGGTTAAAGGGTAAATCCTGTAAATAAGGTTTAAAAAATAATACTATAATAATAATAAATTTACCTAAAAATTGTCCTAACCTTATTGGTGGATTCATTTCCGACCATTTCCATATTTGGTTCTATTTTTGGGACCCCATGGAGCCACTTGTAGGTGATCGGGACACTTTATTTTAATTAAGTTAAAATAAATAAAAAAATGACATAAGCATATATATTTTAAGAAAACAATTTTTAAATAGGGTTATATATGTTGGATTTTTGACTATAAATATTCATTAGAAATATAAAAATATTTCCTACATAATGGTATTTTATTTGTAATTTTTAGACATTAAATAATTTAATTTATTTATGACACAATGGTGATGCAGTAATTACCTAATTAATGAAAAATTAGAAAAATTAATATTATAAATACCCAAATAAATGTAAAATGAGACTTTTAATAAATACCAATAATTTTATAGGTTAATATGACATGTTAGGATTTATTTAATCAACATTTTTTGAGGTAATCATTCTGTTATGATTTTTACCAAAATCAATTATTGAATAGTGTCAAAACTGACATAAAAGAGTTTATAAAAACAATATTATATTATTAATTGATATTAAATTCCTAAAAATCTATGGTTCGTCCAAGAGACGTATATCATGATAGGTGTATCATTAATGAACCACTTTAGGGTCTCTTAGATGTATATAGTATGTTTATTAACCATATAATATAAAAATATAAAAAGACATTGTAAAAGTGAAACTAATTAACTAACAGTTAATACTTAAAGATAAGGTTAATATAGTGAGCCAAACCTGTATAAATCCTATTAGTTGAGTTGTTTTCGACCCATCCCCACCATAAAATTTAAATAATCCACTTTGTAGCCAATATAAACCGAATATGAATTTATTATAAAATAATATTTCTAGATTTTCCAAAGGTGCCCCTCACCCCTGTTATAAAAGGGTACTCTCCCTTCTCATTAATCCACACCTTCAAAGCCTTTTGGATCGGCCAACCCATGCCCAAATACTCTCTCAACTTCCCCCACTTCATCTTAGAGGCCTCCCTTTAGTCAGAAAGCCAACCAAAGGATCCCTTTTGATCAAATCAAAAGAAGAACCCAAAGAAGAGGTAATGTTTTCATCACCCTCTTTCAAGTTCCTTTCTTCTTCAACTTTTTATTTCTTTGTTAATCCCATTATAAAATAATAACTCCAGTATATTATATATACTGTGATGTTATTATAAATATGGTACAACAATATTCAGTATTCTATCCTTCCTTTGAATGACATGTCACCATACGTGCGTACGTACTGCTTACTGTCTCCACGTCGTGGTGTAATTGTTATTCAATAAATTATTATTTGGATGGGTATAATAATGATGTGTAATTCATGAAAATAATAAATATAACATTATAATTATTCTGTATATATGATATACCATCGAATTATATATTATTTTAATATCAAAAGTATGATATTGTCGCTTGTGCGTACGTACGGACTACCGTCTCCACGAACGCGATGAGATTCATTCTCCATCGTATCCATTCAAGTATAATTATCATTTGATGATTTAAAAATAATTTTTAAGGACTTGATATCATTCTAGATATGAATAAGACACAACCTATCCATGATAACCACTGATTACGTAATAAAACATATAAAAGAAAACAAGTAAGTTAACACCCGAAATGACGATAATACTAAGATATTATTAACAAAGCAATGTTAAAAGTTCATATATGATATCATATTAATGTATATGATTCTTGTATAATTTAATAAAAGTTATTTCACCATTATAAAGTAGGTTAACCTACCCCCAACCAAGGAAAAGTACAAGGTAAGGGTTATTTCACAATCTCTTCATTATCCGAGGTTGTTTTTACGTAATTATCTACTGGGACTTATTTATCATCCACATACATGTTTCTTAAAAATGTATTTCAAAACATTTTTTACTATTTACTAGAATATAAGTTAAAGACATTTATACCCTTTTTTACTTTTATAAGTGGTTTATAAATGAATCTTTCCGTCGTTTTCCAAACAAGGTCATTTTTAACCTTTTCGACAGAATTAAGGTAAGAATGTTTTTTTAACTTATACGGTGGGTGCAACTATTTTCCGACGTTATAAAATCATAGAAGCTTCCCTTAAAAGCGTATAAGAATATTTTCAAAGAAAATGTTTTATTTTATAAATATATGACTCTTAAATTATTTCAAAATAAAAAGAGATATTTCTCTAAAAAGAGTTTTGATTTCATCTATGTCAACATCCTTTGATGGATTTTACGATTATTTGAAGTTGATTTATTATTATACAAAACATCTATATTGTATTGAAGGTTTTGTGATATGTTTGAACGTGGATGTGTTATTTTAATACCATTCTTGGTTTATGGATGAAGTATTTACATTTCGTATGCTAGTTTTAATACGAATGTTTATGTTATGTTTAAACATTTTCATATGGGAATGCATTGGACTTTATATGTGATGGGTGGAGCCCGCTATAGCTCCTCGATGCATTGGTAGGTCTCATGAGACAAAATAGTGTCTTGTCATAGGGCCTTTGAAAAATCTTATTTTTAGTCTTGGCATGAGGCCTTGGCTATGTGGTTATGATAGTCTGGCATTATGCATTCAATCATTATGAAAGTGGTTATTGATATTTCATGTGATTGTTCGATTAGTAGAATATCCATGTGAATAAGTAAATGGAATTGTTTCATTTTATTTTTTCCATTCTATGTTGAAGTTCATGTTTAAAAAGATTTTGTTATAGTTATACATTGCCCTAATTTTTTATTCTTATTTATGAAAGTTTCTACTGTATTGTTCTCCTTAATGGGAATTTGAGCTCACCCCTTTTCTATGTTTTATTTTTCCCAGGATGTGAAGAAGTAAATTATGAATGACCTGCAGGGATAGTATGAGGGGATAAGAGTTTGGACAATGAAGACTATGTTGTTGTAGCTTTCATTTTTATGATGTAATGTAAAACTTTATGAATATATCTAGTGTTTCCAAGGCTACTAAACTAATTGGTCTTTCGATATTTGATCTTTCTTGTGATCATGCCAATGTTATGTAATAATGAACCGGCTTTGGGTAACTGGGGTCGGGGCGTTACAGTGATCATATTCAATCTTGGGAAGAGTGGTGCTAGAAATTGAATCCCATTTATCTAAATCATGATCATTTTCCAACACTCAATCAAATTTTCTAGAAACTATCCTAATATAATGTCTTCAATACCAATTATACTTGGCACCAATATAATTAATTTCAATAATATTGTTATCCTCAATGGTAGTCTTAAACTCGCTCATAGATATAGTAGAGTGGGATGGGCCCAACTTCTCACATTATGCAAGGATAACACTAAATTACATAATGAAAACCCGGGGTTATGTATATTAGAAAAAAAAGGAAAGGTCAATCTAGAGAGGCATCCTATATCGATATCCGTTTTTTGCATAGAAAAGAACAAAATAAATGAGTTCTATCAAGAGAAAAATAAAAGGTAAATATTTTCTCAGAGACATAAATAATATGAACATTTTGTAAATATGGTTATGCGAAAATCCAAAGATTTTAATTAGTGTATCTATTTTGAATCACACCTATAAAAGTATATCCAAATCGATGAAGATGCATTATTTTATAGGAGTTGTTTTTCTTGGGTTCGGGAATGGAGAAAATTAATGTACGGTGAATGTATAGAATTTATTTTAATACAGTAAAGGTATCATGTTTCACAAAAACCGGAAAATTATAGAAAATAATTTTCATTTATTCCTACTTTTGGAGTTAGAACTCCCCATTATCATTATCTCTGATCCTTTTTTACTAGATGTCCTTTTGAAATTTTTGGGAAAGTTTGGGCTAGAGGTTTTCACCCTATTAGTTTTAATAGAATCAGAAAGGATAATAGTAGTACCTATAGTGGAGGAATCTTTAGATGGATCTTGAATAGAATCTTCAATAGGTGTGATCACAGGGAAACTAATCAAAACATTCATAAGATCTTCATTATGAATAGTAATTAAGCTTTTATAACTTCAAGAAAAAATAGTGACATCAATATTATGGGTAACTACTATAATATGTGTGTCGATGGGTAAAATAATCGAGGTAACTGAATTGTTTTGTACATGATCTGCCTACAGTATAGATTTTACCAAGACAAAAGGGGGATGGGTATCATACTTCAGAGTAGAAACCTTAGTGATATGTTCAACCACATCACCCAAAGGACATGAGGTAGATGCCATGATTATTTCCTACCGAGTTTCAGAACCCGAACCTAAAGGAGGAAGAGAAGTTTGTCCAGAGGCATTATCTTTGTCAACATACTTACCTTTAGTTCATTTATGGGAGATAATATATGGATCAACTGTGAAATTTCTACCTTCTATATCTAATTAAAAAATAATAACAGTTGAAGGACAAGACAAATGTTTGGATGTATTAACAGAATTCTGATAGGCATCGGTCTCCATAGAAAGAATTTCTTATTGAGATTTCATAACATCAATCATAAGAGCCTCTAATTATTCTGGGAGATTAAAATAATTTTTGGTATTATCCTCCTCCTCTACAAGTTAATCCCTTGATTTACCTGAAATGGTCCTTAAGGGAACCAACTTATCTATTTTCCTCAACCATATTTCATTATTCTTATTAGATGTTTTAGGGATATAAGAAATGAGAGCCTTGTATTTCTTATTTTTTATCACTTCTTTCCATTCATTCTCCATTGGTTGAACAACCTATTTCCTAAACACCCTACTATTTGATATTGTATTCCCAATAACAATACATATGTCAAAAAGGGTGTTTTATCTCATACTAAATCCTTACTACAAATTTTTAGTCATTATTAATGAAACTTATTATATTAGTTAGTTTGTATTCATGATTAAATTCCAATATAACCCTTACAAATAGGCCCAATTTATCATTTTGGGTTCGCTGATCTATCTTAAGTGGCGATCCAGTACAACAAACAATTTCATTCAAGATTTTGGGATGCAGAGAATACCTGTTGAGACCATGAAATATAACCCATATTTGAGCCAGTGTGTCCCTCTAGGAATGGGGGTTAAAGGTATAGTCCCAATCAGATAGACTAAGAAAACCAGGTTTGAGATTTGTGGAACTGGTTTTCAACAACTGAATCGTATGTGAAGAAGTCACTAAACATCCTCTATTTCAATGTGGGACTTGTGTGTGCACAATATAGACCATTATTGAAACTAGAAAATGCACTGATAAAGGTTACCCTTTATCAGTACTAGAAATAAAGCACAGATAAATGATGTCTTTATCAGTAATAAAAAAATCAATGATGAAAGAAAACATTTATGAGTTCTAAAAAAACAATGATAAATGGTGTATTTTATTAGCACTTATAAAAGGGACCCTATATTAATACATTTTTAAGCGGTTATCAAGACATCCTTTATTAGTGCTTTTCACTAACACTAAAAAAAGGTTAACAATATAAATTCCACATTTTGTAATAGCGATAAATGAATACATGTTTTATAAAATATATAGAGATTCAATATTTATTGTAATTTATTGATAATACCACTTTTTAAATGGGTAGAGAGTGAACTCTTACATGACCCATAGGAACATAATATATGACAGAAAGTCCTAGAGGCATGAATTCCATACAAATGGCTTAAAATCCAAAACTGTGACAACTCCTTCCCACCTTGTTACTGTCTATCAATTCCATATTGGCAATATCTATAGCCCCACTATCATTGTGTGTTCTTGTTACGTACTTTGTTAGTTATTTTATACCCCTAGCGACCAATTTCACAACTATAGAAACCTCAATGATTTCCCCAGGTCTAATGGACCTCACCAGTGATGACCATCATCCCGTTGTCCACCAAGTTCAGATAACCTCATGTACAAAGAAAGAAGGCCCATATTAGCTACATTTGAGGCTCACTGGATCAAATTCCTAATTACATGGTCCTAAAGAACCCATTTCATATGAATAGTAACACTGCTATAGTACCATGCTACATTACCTGCACAACTACAGTGCTGCTACAATAGCATGGTAATTTATCTCCACATAGATTTGAACTCATGTATGATTTACAATATAAATTTATAGTTACATTCATAAAAAATACAAAACAAAAAACCTCAGAGATAAAAAACAATACAATAATAATTAAAAAATCTATATATTACCTTTTTATATAAAAAACATTAATAATAAATAATTATATTTTATTGTGACTAATTTTATTTATGAAATATTATTAATTATATAAATGGGTAAATGGTTTTTACTATATGTAAATGTATAAATATTTTTCCCTTTCTGAACTGAAATTTACCTCCATAAATCCCATCACATCAACTTTCACTTTACTCTTGTTTTCAACACATTTTCAATTGAAGACCAACACTAGAAATGTTGTATAATCCTACTATTATTTTTGTCTGATAATGTCGAAATATGACATATTCCCATAAATTAGATTTCTATTATTCGAACTACATATGTGCATCACTTCAAAAAAAGTGTAAATCCACTATTTTTCATCATACTATATTAACCATTTTCTTTTGTATATAATGTATGTAACATCCCAAGATTTATTAAAAAAGAATTATTTAATTAATTATTGGTTTTTGTTTTAGTTAAATGATATTTCAATATTATTAATTAGAATAAAACAATATCGAATTTTGATGTGTTATTATTAATAATATTTGTCAAAATAATAATCATAATTTTTTTATTTAAAATTTAATAATAATATTTATATCGGATTATTCAAGAAAAATAATGAAATCAAGTTAAAAAAATGAAAATGAAATGATTTAATAAAAACGATTAATGAAATAATAATAAAATAGAAGAATGAAAGAAAAATCGAGATTGAAGAGGTTAGGGGGTTTCGTGAGTTTCTGTTTCGCAAGGCTTTGCGAGGGTTTCAGTTCAAGAGTCGCGAGAAGAGGGATTTGATGCCGAGGCTTGGGGTGTCGTCGGGTTCGTTTGGTGTTCACTCAAGAGTCTTCACCAAGGTTGGGTGCCCAGACGAGAGGCGAGGTGGAGTAGATGTACTAGATGCAGGTCGACGATTCATCTTGGATTTGAGTTCGAGGGAGATTCGTTGCAGACCGATCGAAGTCAGGGTTTTCAGATCGAGTTATAATTCGATGTCTCCAGTCATTTTTGAGTTGCGGTTAGGGTTTTAACATTCATGGAGGTAGGTTTTTATTTTCTTTAATCATCTTAATCCTTATCTATTGAACAAATTTCGAAATAATAAATTCTTTTTTATACGAATAATTCCAAAAAAAATTATATCTATTTGATCGGATATGGTGTGTTGCTTTCTGTTGTTGTCGCATTCTTCAATCTATCCCTTTATGATGTTGATTTAAATTATTATTCATTGGTTTAGGATAATCACATACATGTTTCCATTGTTTTCAGTATATTAATTACATGTTTTCTGTCTTTTTTTATCGGTTTCAATGATTTTCTGATCTTATTGTATGGTTGCGCATCAATGATAAAGTATTGTTTTGTTCTATTTTATCCGATTTCCAGATTTGATTTCTGTATTTTATTCATCCACTTGATTCTTCCATATCTGTTTGTATTAAATTTCTTCAACAGTATGTCTGTATTTGATCCAGATATATATTTTTTGTTTAAACAAAATTATTATTGATTGATTTGGGTGTCTGTTTACTTCTTCTCCGTTTGATTTTGATTATTATAATCTGTGCATTTGTTGACCAATTCAGTTTCAAGTCGTTTTCTGAAAACTATTTGATTTTTGTGATAATTTTTTTCATTCTTTGAATCTATATATTGTTCTGTTTCGATTAATTGATTTTTTTAATATACCGGTATTATGATCCGAAAATGATATGTTTCCACTTAACACCGTAAGAAGATGGATCATATTATTTATTCTTAAAATAGTTTCTTTCAAAGCCTAGTTCTGTCCAAAATTCATTATTGACATACCAATATTCAAATAAAAGTCAAACGATGTCAATTTCCCATCAATTCAAATTTAATATTAAATTTGTGAGGCAAATACTTTAATTTATTTATTTTTCATACTTGCGTATGAAGCGCACTAAGAAATGACTATATAAGCAGTACCTTGGTTTTCATTTGGGAGTGTATTTCATGCCCATTTTAAGACACTGCGTGCTTGCCGCATATAGAGGGAATGGTTCTTCAATAAAAAAATTGTAAGGGATCTTTATATTTATTCGGTCAATTTATTTTCTTCAAAAATCATAATTTTTCAATTGAAAATTATTTCATCTATGGTTTCTTTTTCAAAACCAGCACGTTTTTCACTTTTGAAATTTTGGTAGAATATAGTAAGGGACAGTTTAATTATTTTTATGTATGCATAATTTATCTTCAAATTTTATAATTCCATCCCTTTCTATTATTTTACTCTTCTAAAATTGTTAATACATTTCTTTGCTTAAAAACCCTTCAACACTATGATGCTATATTCTAGGGAAAATTATTTTCAAAGAGTTTGATTGTTGGTTTCTTGAAATCAAACATTTTTGAAGTTCCGAAAATTTTGATAAATTTTTTTAGTAGGTTGTTATCTTAAATCTTTTTGACAGTTTGTATATCTATTTTTATTATTAAAAATTATTTTTGAAAGATCATATTAATATATCTGATTGGAATATATATAAATATATATGTATAAATATCAAATTTTATGTTCTAATTTAGTTTCATGTTAATTCTTTCAAGGAAATTTGTATTTATCGAAGTTTCATTTTAATATCGATTTATCCTGTTATTATGTGATATATTTATATATATATATGCATGTATAATCTTCATGTATAAAACTATGTTAAATAAAATTATTATATAACAAAATATTTTCTGAAGTAAGAATTTATAAGATGAAGCATATCATAATTTTGTCATATATATGTGTCATATAAAAATAATTATTATGGTCATAAATAAATGATTTGGTTTTTATGACTCGTAAATGATATTTTATGCATACTTATATATATATACCTATATATATAAACACACATGCATGAGAAATTAAAAAAACTTTACAAAAAATGGATTTTTATGTCAATAAATATGAAATTTTAAGTGCGTGAATGCTGATTTAGCTATTGTGTGATTATGTAACATCATGTATTATGAGTTTTGAGTGTTTCAAATAGAATATGCAATTTGCGATGAAGATTAGTGCTTATATAATTATATATATATAACTAAAACTCTAGTGAAAATGTATATCTATTTAAAGCAAGCTTAAAAATTATTTGTATGTTGGTACTTGAATGTTATAAATATGGCAGGGAATTGGGGAGTGAACCCAATCCCTCAATAAGTGGGTAGGCCCAAGATAGCCTATAATGTTTCATGTTAACAAAATGTTTTTATTTTCAATGTCTTGCGTATAAGTTTTTTTAGAAATACCACTGGATTATTTTTAAGCAATTTTTGAGCGTACGTATTTTCAAAACATTGAAGTACTTTCGATTTGTAAATAATTTCAATTATTTTATCAAATGGTATTTTCCAATGAAATTTTGATTGTATTACCAAAATAATTTCAAAACCATTTCTCAAAGGTTATTTTCAAAGGTAGTTTCAGTAAAACGTATTTCAACTATTATAAACCACCTCACTGGGCAATTTAATGCTCACGCTTTTATTTATTAAAATGGTTTTTCATAGGTATCTAAGGAGATTATCGTAGATGTAATCATTTTTGGAGTAAGCACACGCGGAATAATAGTGGACAATAGTTTTTGTTTCGACTCTGATAAAGGAATTTTTTTTCTAATACTCCAGAACCTAGACCGGTAAATGATCCTCGTTTCATTAAAGTGTTGTGTAATTGTTCATTCACTTTTATAAAAAAAAATTACACAACATTTGTTTAGGCACCAAGTCCGGAAGAGCAGGCTCGGGGCGTTATAATGTATAACCATTGAGTTCAAATCTAGTGTAAAATATAATGTTTTCATTTGGTCCCCTGACTATCCATCAAAGTCATTCGATAATTGAATTAGGATTTTTAGATAACTCTAAATAAATATCAAATTGGAACCATCCTTTAAACTATTGATTATATGTATTCGATATCCATACTTCAGCCCTTGTTTTTTTTAAATGTAGAGCCTTGTTCAAACAACCATGACACATTTATTTAAATGATAGAAGAAAATATTACTAGAGTCAAAAAGAAGGTATCCATTTACAATCTTTCTCAGAGAGGAGAGTCATATAAATGGGAAGGAAATCCAACCACGTGATTTCATGTTTGACCCCCATATTGGAAAACCCATTTGAAACTGTTTTCGATTCTGGAAACACAACATAATGATATAATTAATCTGCAAGAGGGAGTTGAGGTATTATTTCTATCGAGTTGTGAGCATCCACTCAAGATGCACCATGCCATTATGTATGTCTTGCATGATGGTGGTTGAATTACTTTCAATCCCAATATTAATCCAACCTTACTACCTTTCAAAGGTTATCACAAGACTAAAACTTATCATTCATACCTCCAAAGATGAAGCAAATCCACATGATCAATATAAGCAACCAATTTTCTCTCCAAGGTGGCCTATGTACACCACTCCACATCCCGAGGGACATGAATTTCATTTAAAGGTTCCATCAACATTAACATTGATCTAGACTAGTAGAAAAAAATAACAAGACTTCAAACATATACTTTTAGGTTGAGTATAAGTTCCTTAAACACCAAGGCACCATAAGATGTTGAAATATGAAACAAAATTGTTGTGGTGCCCATGATGATTTGTGGTAGCATCATGTATGGAATCAAGTATCCTCACCTGAACTGCATGAATATTTCATGATATATTAAGATTTAAATAATCATATTTGTCACACTAGATCACATGAAGAATCTTAGAAAATTCAGCTAGAAAAAAGTGCGTGATATGATGAGAGGCGTTAGAAGCAGCACAATGTTTAAGTTGAGAGGTGAATGAATTCAAATTAATAATATGTAATAAAAAATATCAGGAACATATTTCAATAAAGAAGAGGCTATAGAATAAAAAAGAAAATTATGGTTAGTGTCTTCTCTATGCTTATTTCATATAAAACATTTATAGAAAATATGGACCCGAAAAATTGGAGACTAGTATCAGTGGGGACCCAATTATTAACAATTATATAGACAAGAGTGAATCAAGAATGTTTTATTCAAGTATTATAAAAAAATTTAACAAAGAAAAACTATTATCTATGTTTTTAAAATAGTGATTATAAAAATATGTCGACATAATTAAACCATTGTGAGCATGCACCAAAATTAGAAAATCTTTAGTGGTAGAGAAGTAATAATTATAAATAACACTATTAACATTATCAAGAATTTCATTTATAGAAGAATTCAAGAAATCAGTAATAGAGACATCTGTGTGATTAAGTAAATAATTATAAACCACTATAGATATAAGAGGGGTACCAAACCAGTTATCTACCAAAAAATTCATAGAATACTTATTGGAAATAGTCTATTTAAAATTTGACATAATATTGGAGAATGATTTTTTAATTGATGACAAGATAGAAGAGTCCATTTGATTAAAGTTACCTTTCTTCATCATGTCAATGAATCTATCTTTATGGAAATTGAGAGGAATAAATTTATTATGGAGAAAATTATAATTATGTATTTATTCTAATGCATCATTGAAAATATTAATATTTTTAATTCCCAAACCACCCTTATTTAAAGTTTTGAAATAGTTTGACCAAGGTATAGTCCCAAGATTTCTTTCAAGATTTCCCTCACTCCACACAATTATTTTTTGTAATGGTGTGCTTTCTCCTGATATGTGATGGTAATTGTAACAACATATATTCAAGAAAACCCTTCCCCCATAAGGAATCTACTATGATTGGAATTTGGGAGGCTGATTCTATTAACATTTTATAGGTAATCGATATAGAATTAAATAACTTCTTCAACAATATAACATTATAAAATACAATCTTATGGGTAAATTTGATTCTTGACTTACCCTTTTAAAATATTAATACACCGATTAAAGGGGTACATATATCTGTAATGGATAAGACAACAAAGTTGAACCTCTTTAACTATGTGAACCATCAGGTGGACCATTATATCAAAGAATTATAGTTATATGAACATATATAATTCACATTATATGACTACAAACTCTTTATTCAGAATTATAAACATTTAAAGGTCTATAACATTAATCTATATGGATTTGAAAATGAATTAGAGTTTGCTTAATGTATGTCATAATTTTTTAGGCATAATACATCCTAAAGAGTCAGACATCAAATATTATATCTAAAAACTATATTCATTTATTTTGGTACCTATAGATTCAAATTAGTTATTGAAATAATTTTCGTCATTTTTGAGGAATACCCCTCTGAAAATTTTATACCATTAAGGAAAATTAAAAATTAAAAATTTTCCTATGTGGATAAAGTGTAAGTTGCTGGAGGATAAAAAGTCCAACCTTTACTATTAATCTATTTCATCTCTTCCCTTATCCTCATTTAAATCATGTCGTACCTAGCCTTGATTCCCTCTTTCATTTTCAATTAATAGTTAGTAATGTGAAAATAAAACTATAAAATACATTTTTTTAATACAAGCATTAAATAAATAAAATTTATATATATAAACATTTTAAATATGGAAATTCAAAGAAAATTGATCTCTTTTTCCAACATAATTTCATAAAGTTTTCCAAAATGTTTTACTTAAAACAATGTCAATATATTTTACTTTATTGAATTTTTGATCACCTGTTAGTGGAGACAATGTTATACCATGATTGATATTCTCAAAAAATATTTTCATCCTGGATTTGTATTTATGTCATCACAATAAAAATTTATTATTTGAAAAAAAACATAGTCTTTGAGAAATGTTTAAACTGAATGGAGTGTGTGTATTTTTCATAAATTGGACACCCCACCATTTTTTAATGTTATAGCCTGAAAATTTTCAATAATACGAAAAATCATATATTGTTCTATAAAACATGGTCCTCAATGTGTATTATTCACTTCTATGAGAATCATAAATTGTAACACCTCTTTCCCATATCAATTTTAGATCTTCGATCAATGGAGACAAATAGACATCAATATAATTACCTGGTTGTTTTGGTTGAGATACAAGAACAGACAACGTAATTTATTTATACTTTATGCATAACCGTGATATTAATCTTTAATTAACAAAAATGATAGGCCATGTATTTTGTGTATTACTATGTACCCCAAAATGATTTATTCCTTCTATTGGTAAAATAAGATACAAGTTTCTTGGCTCATTTCCAAATTCCGAATACTCATAATCAATTTTCTTCCAATAAGGAGAGGCTACTAGATAACATAATTTATCATATTTAATTATTAAATCGCTATTCCATGTCAATTGTATCACGGTTTTCTAACATCCATATAGTCTTCTAAACGCTTCAATTATAATAGATTACCATAAAACTTTAAAAGGATTTGATTCATATTTCCTGAATCAATCCACACAACACTTAAGGTATTTTTATGAGTTCTTCATAGTCCTTGTGAAACAACATGAATTCATTTGGACAAGCATGTATTTTTTTTACAGATCATGAAAATTTAATTTAGAATTCATCTAGCAATGTATACTCAACTAGGAAATTAATTTTCTTCTGAAAGCATATCATTCAAAAGGCCAAGAAGTTCTACAAAGATGGTGTTTCTCCTTTCACCACCTGCTTTGAAATTATATAAATTAAATATAGATGATAATGTTGTTTATTTAGAACTACTGATATATAATTGCATCTTATAATATATATTTAACTTCTCAATCTGTTTTAGAAAATCATGAAGATCATATTCAATTTCAATTTCCATTTCTTTCATATGACCTCCATAATAATTTACACATGTATTCATGTCAAATGTTTCATAAATTGCAGTATCATACGAATCCATGTGAACATTTAGTGTTCCCCTTTTTTAGTCTAACATTTATAGATACTATTTATTTCATGACAAATAAAATTATCATCTAAATATTCCAGACTAATGTTTATTGAATAATGAAAATTTAATCATAGTCAAAGGATTTGAGTATGTTCTTATGCATTATCTATTGCGAAATTAATGAACTCTTTAGCTCCACCATCCTACACTTTTGTTAGCTAATTTGTGTACATATATTTTCAATTGATATCCATCATTTCAGGTTCATAAAATATTTATTTTTTACATTAAATAAACAAGTACACATAATATATTCCCAATATAAGGGGAAAGTAATAGAAAATACTAATAAGGGGAACCCATCATTTTAATGTTATGAGATCTAATTCCAAAAAAGTTATCATTTTACATAAGGGTGACATGAAAAGAAAAAACTTTGGTAAAAATGTGGTTGTTGTTATGGTTTCTCAATTTAAATTTGAATAGGACAAAAAGGCCGTAATTATATGACAGTTTCTCTAACATTTCAATATGGGATTCCAAAAAGTGGTGGAGTTGTTATTTATTAATTTATTCACTTTTTGTGTGGTGGTCCAAGTGGTGTTTCATTGACTATATGAGTTGAGTATTAAAGGACTGGTAATGTTTAAGTGACCATCACTTTTCAGTGAAAACATTTCACATATGATTAATCCATATATCTAAAAAATCACTGATCAATTAAAATCATACATGAAATTCGACCACTAACAAGTATCAGTCAATGATGGATCCTTCTTTCCATTAATTATGACATCTTACCAATGATAGGTATACACTTTAAGCATAAATGTTTCCAGTCACATTTATTCCCACTTACCATATTCTGATACAATTTATATTATAAATCAAGATATTTGAAATCATTATTTTATGTATAATTATAAATTATATTATTAACAATGTTAATAAAGATGAATTATTACTCAAATAAATCACTTAAAGAATTATATTAATATAATCACCACTAGTAAATTGATTATAAAACAAAATTTATTTATTATTTTATGGAATAATTCACTTGGAAATTCTTGTATATTTCTTTCCATTTAATTGTGACCATGCTTTCAAGTTTATTTAAAAAATACCTTTCCTTTGAACATACAAGGACATTTAAAAACCATATTTTTACATAGGGTAAAGGAGTTTAGAATTTCATGAAACCAATGGAGGAAATTGTTATTAAATATATAAGTGAAGTTGGATTCCATGTTACTCTCTTTTTCTTTAGATTATTATTTACCAAATTTTATACGAATACTAAAAAATATATTTCTACAATAACCCACTAACTTTTAATACTTTTTAACATTCCATAAATTTATAAAATGATAGAAAACATTATTTTGGTCTCTATTCATATCCTTTGGCATCATTATCATATATCACATATATTATTCATGTAATAATATCAATGATATATCCTTTTTAATTAACCATAACGTTTCTAAGAAGAGAAAGTTTTCCATTCCATTTAAAAATTAGTCAACCATTTTATAAATTTATAATGTTTATATTTATGAAAAAAATTTATAATCTTAACAAAATTGGTCATTTTTCCTACACATGGATATATATATCATTGTAATTTTTTATAGATTTTTATAATTTTGTTCATATATTTTGTTTTATTTTCTTATGTATACATATTCCACAAAATTTATGTTTATTTTTATATGATATTTTGTTTCATACTAATATAAAACAAATTTATTACTATCTTACAATAATCATGGTTATATATATCTTAAAACATCATGAATTCTACTTTAGAAGTTTTTTTTTTAATTTTTAGACCAAACCTAAAAATATTTAAAAAACTACATCTCCTCACTTGTTGTATTTATCTATACAAACCCATGATTTTTTTATTTTTTATTTATCTAGATGAATTTAAAAACAACATATAGTAAATACCTATATATTCATTCATCCTATTAAAGGAATTTAATTCCTTTAAAGGTTGACCAATATCCATTTTCATTTTTATTTACCTATGAAATTTTATTATCCATGAATTTATGCCTTATTGAAAAGATAATTCATTATTTGTTGACTTTTTAACCCTTAATATTTTTTATAATTAATTAATAGATTTAATCCATAAATATTATTTTATTCAATATCATTTATTTTATATAATTTCTTCTTACAAATGTTTTTCTATGTGAGAAAGAAATTTAATTGTAACCTATAATGTATTTTAAAAATGATGACTACTCAAAATGGGTAGCAATATCCCTATAATGATTAGATAAAAACTATGTTAACATAGTCCACTAGAATCAATATATTGATTACCAATGAAAAATTATTATCCATTATATATTCTATAATAAAATATTTCATAACCTGTATAATTTTTTCCATTACAACCACAGATAATGATTTTAAATATTAATAAAAATTGATTCTTCACCAATGATAGACTTATATAATGATATTTCCATTCCTTATCCTTATACATGGCCATTAAATTTTTTTCTAGGGAACATATAGATGAGTTATAGTAACAAAAACATTATATCTTAAAATTTATACTAGATGTGAGAAATTAAATTAGAAATAAAAAATATGTAGAAAGATTAATAAAGTTGAAAACACATAGTTGAATCCAAAATTTTGAGAATTTGATAATTCTTTAAGATAATATGTATGTCATAAAAGAGAATATCTAAAAAATCCATTAAAAGAATCATCAATGTTCCACAATAGTAAAAATATTCTTTCTTCTATATTCTCCCTTCTCTTTCCATTGAAAAGTTATTTTGAATTTTAGCAGTTTGAAAATAATCTTGATATTCATAAATTTTCAACCAGTTATAGATTTTATCAAAGTACTAAAAATTCATATATATATAACTCAAAAGTAATTTGGATAATTTAATCCTCCCTTGTTTGGAAATAAATTAATTTAATGTAATCCATGATTTTATCATTGAAAGCAAGAAATGTTGGAATTAATGAACTTTATGATTTTTATTCAAAACATGAATTTCATATATATATATATATATATTAGAAAAAATCATTATAGAAATAAATTTGAAAATAATATAGGAAAATATTCATTTTATAAATATAAAATCATATTTTTAAAAATTAGAATATAAAATTTCTCATAACTATTTAGAGAGGCATTGGAATTGCTTAAAATTTGAAACCGAGTAAACATAATCAAACATCTCTAAAATATCATAAACATTTATAACATTCAAAGTCTAATAATCATCTCATATAAATGTTCAAAATAAAAAAATTATTTCGAAATAAAAAATTCTAATCAATATATAATATGTAATGTAAAAAATTTTCGACTTGAAGGATAGATAAAGGTATCTTCTTTCAAAATATAAAGGTAAATCTTGGATTCACTTTAATAGGAAAGAGTTATACACTTATAAAAAATTACATACATAAGAGTTATCTATGAATAAGGATTCATACATAAAAGTAAAACATGAATGCACGAGAGTTCACAATTAACAAAATTTATATTCCTACCATTAGATGTAAGAGAAAACCACATATATAAAAGGGTTCATATTTTGTGTGTAAGATTTTTTTCCATTATGAAAATTTGATTTGGGTATAGCTAACATTACTGATTAATGAATACATATAGGTTTCTTATGTAGAAAAATTTCAAGACTTCCAATACCTAAATATTTATTATGCATCCACTATATACGCAATCTTTTGAAATTGTAAAAAAAATCACCACTATCATCATATATATGAGTTACTATATATATATTTTTCTTTGTTGAATCTTAATATTTTTACATTAATAAATGGTCCTGGAGTGAGTTTGAATCATAAAAACCAAAACACTACACATAAACCGATTAGGACCTATGTGAGCCATAATAGAGTAAAATCAGAAACACAAAGACCCACAAACAAGAAACAACCAAAGGAAGATGAATTATTGTGGTTACTTTATCGACATATCTCCAAAAAGGGGATCCATGAGACCACTGATCCAAGATAACATCGCACTATCACCCACCGTAGAACCTAGACTAGAAAACAATAAGAGATGTGGAGAAATAAATAGCATACATTTAATTTGAGGCTAAATTTGTTATAGAGAAGGTATAGGGGGAGCTATGGAAACAATGGACTTTTTTGAGAGCTTAAACTGTGTGACTAAAATCAGTGTGGTTCGGGTTATTTTTACAAGTTTTTGGGGGGGGGTTTTATCAGCACTTCCAAAAAAACACAGATAGAAAGTGCTTTTATCAGCACTAAAATATTATGTGCTAATAAAAGACCTCCTTCTCAGGGCTAAAGTTTTAGCGCTAATAAATATCTTTTTTGTCATACTTTTAACGGGAATATCAATACTTGTTTATAACTATAAATTATTTATAATTTTAATTATAAATTAAAATATTAGTAAATATATTTACAAATATTTATATAAAATTTTAAATGTATTTATATAATTGTATATAATAATATAATCATATACATACATTAAATAAAAAAAATATAAATATAAATAAATTAAAAATATTTAATATTTAAATATATTTATTATAATTTAATAATACTTTAAAAATATAATTATTTATTTATAAATAAATAAATACTTTTTTTAAAAAATAATATATATTTTATAATTATAAATATATAATTTTATAAATAATGTATATATAAATTTATAAATAATTATACATGTAAACATATTTATAATTATTAATATATTTTTTTATAATTTTTTAATTATAAATATATTTATGTCAGTATATAGATTTATATAATTATATACACATATTTATTAAATATAAATAAAAATATATGAAATAAAATCATTTTTTAAATAATTTTTTTTATAATTTTATAAATATTTTAAAATATAATTATTAATTTATAATTCCATACATACTATTTAAAAATAAATTTTTTATTTATTTATAACTATAAATATATAATTTTATAAATATAATAAATATGTATTTTTGAATAAATATTTTTTTAAATATATTTATAATTATTAATTTATAATTGTAATTATATTTATTTGATTATATATATTTATATAATTATATATATTTAAAAAATAAATAAGAATATGAATATAAATAAAGTAAAGATATTCATTATTTAAATATATTTACCCTAATTTTATAATTATAAATATATTTATTCAATATATATATTTATATCAATATATGTATATATATATATTTATATATATATAATGAATAAATATAAATATAAATGTCAAAATAGTAAATATATTCATTATTTAAATATATTTATTATAATATTACTATTATTTAAATATATAATTCTTTAATTATAATTATATAAATAATTATAAAAAATTAATTATATTTATTTATTATTAAAAATATTTAATTTTATAAATATTGTAAGTATACAATTATAAATATATATTTTTATAAATATATATTTAAAAATATATTTTTAACATTATTAATAAATATATAATCTTAAATACATGAATGTTAAAAATGAGTGAAATTGTATAATTTAAGGTGATTGCAAATTAGAAATACTGGAAACAGATAAGATTTTTAAATTATATAAATTAAAAAAAATATGGATATATATTGAAATGAATATGAATTCATATTGAAATTATTAAAAAATATTAAATAAAATATGTTTAAATAGATATTATAAAATGATTAAATTCCAAAAAAATAATTTTTAAAAAAATGAATTAATTATACTAAATGTAATAATATTAATGAAAACAATTACTGACTAAAAACATAATATATTAAATATATTATGATCCTAAATGAAATTCTAAAAGGAATATTTAAATTTGATTAAATTACATAAATATTATATGTATGTGTTTTTATATTTGATTTCATTAATCACATAAATATTTTGTGTGTGTGAAATTAATGATATTATTTGATGTGTAGCATCTATTAATGAAATAAATAAAAATAAGATTGAATAAATTGAAAAAATATTCAAAATTGAATAAATTAAAGAAATATTATGTGGGTTTGAGTTGTATATAAAATGCATTAATTACTTATAAGTATGTGTGAAATCAATGTGACACATGTTTGATATATGTTACATTAAAAAATAAAATGAAATTAAATTAAATTTCCATTACTCGATAAAGTTTTTCAATATTTTTAATTAGTATAAATTTTTAATTATAAATCATTCTTATATATATATATATAAACTATTTAATGTAAGAATATATATTATTTAGTGTATAAATCATATTTTAGAAAATATTATATATATTGATATATATATATATAGAAATATATATGAATATATTTATATGTTAAAAATATTAAATATATGAATGAATAATTATGCATAAAACCATTAAAAATGAATAAGACAATAATATTTTTTTTAATTATTACATTTTTTCCATTTTTTATATTTATATTTAATATATATTATTTATTAAAAATTATAATTAATATGTATATTTATATTAAATTTATTTGTTTTTATTAATAATTGTTTCATTAATATTTTTTTAACAATTTTTTAATTTAATCATTTTTCATTTTTTTTTAAATTACTATTGTTTATTAATTATATATATATATTTAATATATATTGTTTATTAATATTTATAATATATATAGGTATATTATATTTATTCATTATTATTAATAGTTACTTAATTAGTAAATTTTGTTAATATTTTATCTGATTTACACATTTTATATTTTATATTTTATTTATTATTTAAATTTATTCATCATATATATATTTAATATATTTTATTTATTAATATTTAAAATATATATATTAAATTTATTAATAATTATTTAACTAAAAAGGAGTTGTGGCTCGATTGGGAAGGCTGGTCAGGCCGCATGTAGGCCTATGGGAATAATGAGAAGGTATCCTAGCATGGTTCATGGGTGACTTAGGGCTCAAGTGTAACTTATCAGTAGTGAAGATGACACAAAATTTTGTTTTTGGTACTCAATATGATGCTTGGTGATAAGCGAAGCTGCGAAAAAATTCTTGTTCATTACTATAGGTGGCAACAATTAGGTTTTTTTCAAGATTGTTTTGATGGTGATATAAAAAGATATTTCTTTTGGTCTCCATGGTCAATTTTGAATTGCATCATCACATGCAGTTCACTGCTTATTGTGGGACTTTCAAATCCCTGATCAGCAGTCTTGTTTGTGTACGGCGGCACTGCTCGAAGATTCTACAATATCTCTTTTGAAGGATGAAGATGTCATTGGTTTAACATATCCTCAAATCCTTTTTCTATAAATTATTTTTGTAAGAAATTTGAACTAGAAGTGCTTTAGGGAGTTGTGCAATTTGTTTTTCTCTCTATGGGGGCATATTGTTGATAGTTGTAGGAAGCTGCACAATAGTAAAAATCCTATCGGGGAATCTATTTGCAGGAGTAGTGGCAATTGGATTTCCAGAGCTAATGTTTCCTATGTCAGCCCCTCCCATTCTAATATTATGGAAATACACGGGGACGAAACTGGTGCTTCTCTGGGTGACTTGAATCAATAGGAAGATACATTTGATTATAGTCAGCAAGCTGTTACTCTTGGCCAGTAAGGAACCACACTAGTGAGGTTGGGGAATCTAAAAATAAGGTTGTTTCTCAATGTGATGTGTAAGTGTACAATTATTCATAAGATCTTGGTTGTATTGTACATCCACGAGCCATAGAATTCTCATGATAGATTCCACAGGATGATGGATACTGACAATATGATGTTTAGTTAACCATGGATTATCATCAAGAGATTCTGTGTGTTTTCAATTATTTCGTACTATCTAGGAAATAGGGTAATATCTCATATGGCGGACGTTACAAAGCGAAGTAGACGGTTTTATTGGACACTTCTCATCTCCGGTCTTCAGGAAATTATGACCCGATTTCCTTTAAAGATTTTATTTTAAATGGAAAGGGAAAGATAGTCAACAATGAAGGGCTAACTCTGCCTCCTATAAAAAGAAGGCTATAGAAGGATTACTCTAATCTTCCAAGTAATGTGTCTACTAGATCCTCTTATAAGGAACTAATGATCAAGCTCAGTCAGGAGCATGAAGGTTCGAAGGAAGCAATCCTTGGGATCCTCAGTCAAGGTAATCCATAGTCGGAGTGGGAAAATGTTGATGACACTAATGAATCTGTTTATGATTAAGGAAATGATCCTTCTTTTATGATCCTTACTATTCTTTTCTGGATGAGGGAATGTCTCTTTGTCAGACCCCATCATCTTTCTAGAATACATTTTTTCTTCTTCTTTTTACATTAATAAAAGGCTAGGATTTTTGGATTTTGGATAGAACATTATTTATATTATAGAGGTAGTTATTTTAAAATGCTATTATATTTATATTTATTTACACATTTAGTGGTAGTTTCATTTAAACTACTATTATAACACCCTGAAATATTATGAAAAATATTCTTTTTAATTTCATTGATGTCTTGTGTTGTACGCTACACCAAAAGGAGCTTGAACTACATGCATCCCTGACTTGGATTGCTTTACACGCAATCATGACCTTCCACGATAGCGTGTGTTGTACGCAATATTGAGTTTCACTAAACAACGATATGTTATAAAATATTATATAAACTATCCGTTATGAATATTAATACCCAATTTTTGAAATTTTATAAATTTTATCTTTCAAAATGGACTTCATTTTTGGATTCAGAATATCAAAATTATCCTTGGGTGAATTTTTGGTATTTTTCTAAAAACTTTCTATTTTGGATGAATAGTGAAACCTCTGGGTTACTATTTACAAAACGACTTTATATTTAAATAATTATTTATTTTATTTAAATTTATTTTAGGTCAAAATTGATACATAATACCTATATAAGTTCAATGTAATTTATTAGATTCATTTTATAATAATTTTTTATATATAAAAATTTTATTGAACTTTTCACCGTCTTTTACCTACCTCCTAGGAGCTTTTTTCCAAACTTACATAAAACCTAACTTTACGGCTTCTGTGAGTGAAATTTTGAAAATCCGAGAGACATGGTTAATATCAAGGACTAAAATTTGGTTCAATGAGATGAAAATAATTTTTGGTGAATAGTAACTTTTTACTTTTATTTACAATGGTTAAAAGTAAATAGAGTAATTATGGTAAAAATGTATTATTATTACCATAACACATGTCCTAATTCTATTGGATAAGTGTAATTCGACCAAAAACAACCTTAGGAATAAAATATGACCATTTAGGTCCACTTGGATTAGATTAGGACATTTATTATTAATTTATTTAAAGAAGGGTAAAAATAGTTAAATTCAAAATTTAATAACTAATTAATTTTTAATATAGGGTTATAAATAAGATAAATTCTAATATAAATATTAATTAGAAAGATAAAATGAGTTAATACCTAATGGTAATTTATTTATAATTTTTAGACATTAAATAATTTATGTTCTTTATGACACAATGATGATGCAGTAATTATCTTATTAATGAAATATTAACATAATTGATGTTATAAATACCCAAATAAATGTAATTTGTGACTTTTTATGAATTACACTAATTTAATAGGTTAATATGACATGTTATTATTGATTTAATGAACATTTTTGAACTAATAATTCTGTTATGATTTTCACAAAAATCAATTACCAAATATTGTCAAAATTGACATAAAATAGTTTTTTAAACAAATATTATATTATTAATTGTTATTTTATTCCTAAAAATCTGCGGTTTGGCCAAATGACTTAGATAAGGTTATATATATGAATAATAAACATCTTGGGGTTCTTTTGGATTATTTTAGTATGTTTATTAACCTTATAGTGTAAGATAACTAGAAGACGTAGTAAAAGTTAAATTATCTAACTTAAAGTTAAATATAAATGATAAGGTTAAAATAGAAACATAAACTTGTCTAAATTCTATTTCATGAGAGTATTTGACGCATACCTACCTTATCTTTGAAATAAATCAATTTGGAGCTATTAAAAACCGAATATGGCTTTATAATAAAATAATATTTTTATTTTTTCCAAAGGTGTCCCTCTCCTCCCTTATAAAAGGGAACCTCCTCCCTCTCTCCCTCACACAACTTTGAGCCTTCAAGCTTGGCCAACTGCTGCCAATTTCCCCTCTCCACTTCCCTAGAAACATCCTAGAGGTTCTGGTATTCTTCAAATACCATCTTTATTTCCCTATGAGGGGGTTAAGAAGAGGCACTTTAAAGAAGAGGTAATGTCTGTTACTGATTCTTTCCACTTTCTTTCTTCTTCTAATTCTTCTTCTTTAGTTGTATCATTATGAAGTAATAACATATATATTACTTATATAATGATATGTTATTTAAAATATTAAATAACCTTATTTCACCTTCAATCCATCCTACGGAAAACGAAATCACCGTGCGTGCGTACGTACGGAATACCGTCTCCACGCCGTGGTGTAATATGTTTTCAACCACCACCTTACTTGGATGGATATAATGGTGTATATAAATAACTATATATGATTACTGTAAAGTGATAATGATTCTGAAATATTATACAGACACTTCAATATAATTCCACGATCATGGGAATGATATCATCGCTCATGCGTATGTACGGACTACCGTCTCCATGACGCGTTGAGATTCATTCTTCATGTTAACCATTCATGAATGATTATAAAGTATACATAATGAATATTAATGAAATAAATGAAATAATATTTATACTAGATTTATGTATATATATATGTATGTTATCTACTTAATTCCTTTCAATTCCATAAGGAAACAAAAACAGCATTAATGCGTACGTACGACCAACCGTCTCTATGAACGGTGTATTTCATTCCATTTATCGATCTATCATATATATATATGTATATACTGAATATGTATTATATATAAATTATTTTTTACATTCTGTAATTATCTAAATTATTATATAAGTAATAATGTCAAGAACAACAAGTCGAAACACGTAAGACAAATGAAACGATTTTACCCAAAATGCTACTTTAACATTAAATTTAGAAAAGAAAGGGTAATATAAAGTCATAAGTGAACCATATATGATATCATAACAATGAATATAATTATGTAATAAGTCAATGACATTATTTAAATCATTATACAGGAGGTTCAAATACATACGAAGCATATCAGACGTAAGGTAAGGGATAATTATTCCAATCTCATTCTTATCCAATATTGTTTATTCGAAAGTATTTACGGGGGTTATATTTATTATCCATGTCCATATGTTCTCAAAATGTTTTCATAAATTTTTTAATTTTCTTCCATGTAGGTTTAAAGTCATTCTTACCCCTTTTTTTGACTTTTACCACATCGTATGGAAGGAATCTTTCTTTTGTTTACCATATGAGGTACTTTTTGACTTTTCTAACAAAAGTAAGAGATGAATGTTATTTTTATCTTATACGGCATGAACGGATTTTTACGATTTCATAACGCCTCATTTTCATTAATCTTACTCTACAAGATTTTATGACTATTTTCAACACAATACTTTTCTTATAAAATTTCATGGAATTTTGTGAAAAGAAAATGATTTTGAAGAAGAAAGGATATTTTCCTGAATAATTATTTTCAAGTGTTTTATCAAAACCATTTTCCATCTAAGATGAAATTATTTCATATGTGTATGTTTGAAGTATAATTTCTCCATTATTTACATTGTTTGATTCTTTTTGTGATGAAATGATATCCATTTTTTATATGGATTATGTTATGATGGCATGATGTTTAAGAATCCCATTCTAATACATGGGTTATGCTATGATGTATGCTTTCTGATTTTGTGGCACACGAAAGAATGATTTCATTATGAGATGGGTGGGACCTATATCTCCCTCCAATTCATTGATTAATGATTTATATCTCATGAGATAGGCATGGCTAGAATGGTAAGTTAATCCGGTTCAGTGTTACGGGACTGGAACGAGGAGTGAACTCGATTCAGAAAGGGACTTTGTCCACTAATATGGTCTTGGCATCAATGCCTTGGCTATTATGGAAATCATATCATGTGCTTTATGGTTTCCACAATCACATGTTTTATTCCCAAGCTAGTTTATCATGATTAATGTTTCTTTATGATCTATGCCTTATGTACTGCCATGTTTTATATCATTGCTCAAGGTTTTGATGTTTAAACATTATGTTCATGTTTTTAAGTTCAATTGTATATTATTTGTTTTATTTTATCCATGCTTACCCTTACTGAGCATTTGATCTCACCCTTTATAAGTTTTATTTTCCCTAGGATTTAAAGAAAGGTTTTAGGTAATAAAACAAAAAGGGGAAGATCTTTATGGGAGATGTTGAAGATCTTTCACCACGATTAGAATATTATGTTCCGAGTTTCCGAAGACAATAAACTATTACAGTCATTTGGTGTCTGGTTTTGTTATGTATTAAGTATTCCTCAAAATTAATGTAATTTCCATGTACTTAAAGCTTCAGGTATCTACATTTGGTACCAGAGGAAAGGTTTAGTAAACCTTTGGAAACTAGGATGCAAAAACTTTATTGAGATCCCTAGAGATATTTCTATGTATGTCTAGGGATGTCTCTAAGGTTAAGTATAAGTATATGTTATAGTCATAGAATTATGGTAATGATATTAGAATTATACCTAAGATGTTAGATATCAAAGGTACTCCCCCTTTATTATGTTGTTTTCCTTAGCAAGATGTTTGTCTCTCACACTATTATTTTTTGGGTTTTAGAAGATGGATGGAACTCGAAGGAACCGTGTTGATCAATGTAATGGAAAATGCAATGATTGTCTTCTTGAACAGACCAATGTTATGGGATATGGAGTGAAAAATCTTATTGCTATACTTACGCAAGCTATGAATCATTATGGACTTCCAAATGAGTAGAGAAGGGAACAATATTCTATTGAGTTCTTCATGAGGCAACGTCCACCTTATTTCAATGGGTCTTATGATACACATGTTGCTGAACAATGGATCAGTACCATTGAAAAGATATTTTCCATACTTCACTGTTCAGATCATGATAAATTCACTCTAGCTATTTACCGTTTATAAGGTGAAGCAGACCAGTGATGGACTCTAATTAAGAATACAAGGCCCCAAGATGAAATTGAATCCATGGAATGAGACGAGTTCAAGAACTTGTTTTTCAGTAAGTACATCCCTCGTACTCTTCGAACAAAGATGGAAAAGGAGTTTCCTGAGCTTAAGCAAAAGGATGATGAATCTGTTGGTATATACAAAGTGAATTTTACAAGACATGCAAGGTATGCATCTGGATTTATCATCCAACCTGAATGTTAAGTTGATCAATTTTTCAGTGGCTTAAAACCAAGTATTGGAAGGGAATTAGCTATAAGAGACGTCAGTAGCTATGAAGAAATTGTGCCTTGTGCTATCAAGGTAGAAATGTAAGTTGGTGTTACATATCCATCACATGGTTTTGACAAGAAACGAAAGATGGAGTTCAAGGAGAAATCTTAGAATAATGGTGTAAAGAAGATAAATGCTTCTTTATGCTCAAAGTATGGAAAGAGGCATGGTGGAGATTGCCTTAAAAGGACTAGAAAATGATTTAAGTGTGGAAAAGAAGGTCATAGAGCAGTTGATTGTCTAAGTAATGGGAAAAAGGTTGCTAATGATGTGAATAGAGAAAAAAGTACAGAGAACGCTCTACCAACACTTCAATGCTTCAAGTGCAAGGAAATGTGTCATTATGCTAATTAATGCCCTAATCCAAGGGTTAATGATGATCAACGTGAGCAACCTCTTAAGGAAAAGGACAAAGGGAAGTCACATGTGATCACTATTATCAATGTTGAGTATGAAAACGATGTGGTGGAATGATTATGTGTTTATGTAAAGGGATTCCAAAATAATGTCGTGGAATCTCATTTAGAGTATTATGGAACATTGGAATACCTATGTAATGGTTTATTGTGGTTTTCAATAATTATATGGTACCAGTAACCATGAAAATTGATTCCAATATTTTGGAAAGCAGATGATATGTGCATAAAGAAGGGATAAGGAGATAATAAAACGTTTAATAGTAATAACGAGCTAATGATTAATATAAGGAAAAAGTGATATCATGGTTTGAGTATATATAATTTTTGGGATTTTGGTATATGGAAAGAGTTACCTTGTGACAGCATTCGTGTTTTCACTATGGTTCAAGAGAATACATGATTAAGGTATTCACACATTTGGGATGTGACCAACAAGATATATCGTATTATATATGGGGGATAAATGATGGTATTCACATGCTCGATAGATGAAATTTCTAGTAATTGTTTTCTTTATACTATGAGCTTGGACAGAAGTATTTTGGATAAGACTAAAGATTTAATTGAATTAAGTTAGACATAAGATAGTATTTTTTTCTATTTTATTGTAGGAATGTTATTATAATGTAGTTTTAGAAAAAGAGACAACCTGCAGGATGAGAGACAACCCGTCGCGTCGGAAAAGGTTGTGAGAATCAAACCCACAACTGAAGTGCGACATGCCCTTATCACCTACCACTGGCCTACAGAAGTCCCTGGTTAGTATAAACTAGTTTTATTATATTAATCAGTATGATAGATGAAGTATAAGTCCATTTTTGGAATCATATACGATTAACTTCACCATAGATGGACTTATGTATATTTGATAACTTTTTCTAACCTTTTGTTTGAGACATATGGAATGACCCATAATTCTATCACATGATCTTCTAACACCTCACGAATAAAAAATTAAACTTCATTTCTTTAAGAGATGAAGTGGAAATTTTTCAAGGCACAAACAACGGTGAGATTATACCGAAATAAATTAAGTATTTCTTCTAATTCAAATTCTACAACTTTAGGGAAATGATCTTGAAAACCAAAAATGTTGTCCTAGTGCCCTTATATCTTATGAATCAGATGGTACCGTAGATCATCACAAATTTATGGCTTTTTTATTTTTGGCTTTTTCATAGCCATGTTCTCTACCACTGTCCATCAGAACATGATGGTTATATTTCTCTTCCATATCCATATTTTCACCTATGTTCTCCTATGTGGAAACCCAGTGATTAGTTAATTTGGGTAACCGTTAGGTTTCATACATTAGTTTTTAAAGTCATGTTTTGGTATTCCTTTTTACGATGTGGGTTTCTATGAAAGAAACTTTCAAGTAGTAAACCATTTATAACCCCAATGAATTTCGAGGGCCAAATTCATTTTAAGGGGGTAGAATGTAACACACCGAGATTTTATGAAAAATATATTTTTTAATTTCATTGTTGTCTTGTGTTGTACACTACACCAAAAGGAGCTTTCACTACACACATCCCTAACTTGGCTTGCATTACACGCAATCGCGACCTTCCACGATAGCGTGTGTTGTACGCAATATCAAGTTTCACTAAACAACGATATGCTATTAAAATATTATATAAACTAGCCGTTATGAATAGTAATACCCACTTTTTGAAGTTTTATAAATTTTATGTTTCAAAATAGACTTCATTTTTGGATTCGGAATATCGAAATTATCCTTGGGTGAATTTTTTTATTGTTCTGAAAACTTTCAATTTTTTATGAATAGTGAAAACTCTGGGTTACTATTTAAAAACTGACATTTTATTTAAATAATTATTTATTATATTTAAATTTATTTTAGGTCAAAATTGATACTTAATACCTATATAAGTTCAATGTAATTCATTGGAGTCATTTTATAATAATTTTTGATATATAGAAATTTTATTGAACTTTTCACCGTCTTTTACCTACCTCTAGGAGCTTTTTGCAAACTTACATAAAACTTAATTTTACAGCTTCTGTGAGTGTAATTTACGAAATCTGAGAGGCACTGTTAATATAAAGGACTAAAATATGGTTCAATGTGTTGAAAATAATTTTTTGAGAATAGTAACTTTTTACTTTAATTTACCACGGTTAAAAGTAAATAGGGTAATTAAGGGTAAAAATGTATTATTATTACCCTAAAACATGTCATAATTCTATTTTATATTTTTAATTATACCAAAAATAACCTTATTAATAAAATATGACCATTTAGGTCCACTTTTATTAGATTAGGACATTTATTATTAATTTATTTAAAGAAGGGATAAAATAGTTAAAATCACAGTTTAATAACTAATTCATTTTTACTATAGGGTTATAAATAAAATAAAATTGACTATAAATATTCATTAGAAAGATAAAAATATTTAATACCTAATTGTAATTTATTTATAATTTTTAGACAATAAATAATATAAGTTATTTCTGACACAATGATGATGCATTAATTATCTTATTAATGAAATATTAACATAATTGATGTTATAAATACCCAAATAAATGTAATTTCTGACTTTTTATGAATTAAAATAATTTTATTAGTTAATATGACATGTTATTATTTATTTAATTAACGTTTTTTGAACTAATCATTCTGTTATGATTTTTACAAAAATCAATTACTAAATGGTGTCAAAATTGACATAAAATAGTTTTTAAAACAAATATTATATTATTAATTGTTATTTTATTCCTAAAAATATAAGGTTCGGCCAAATTACTTATATAAGGTTATATATATTTATAATAAACAACTTGGGGTTCGTTTAGCTTTTTATAGTAAGTTTATTAACATTATAGTGTAAGAAAACAAGAAGACATGGTAAAAGTTAAATTATCTAACTTAATGTCAAATCTAAATGATATGGTTAAAATAGAAACCTAAACTTGTATAAATTCTATTGGATGAGTGGATTTAGACCCATCCCCACCTTATCTTATAAATAAATCAATTTGGAGCTATTAAAAACCGAATATGAATTTATAATAAAATAATATATTTAGTTTTTCCAAAGTTGCCCCTCTCCTCCCTTATAAAAGGGAACCTACTCCCTCTCTTACTCACACCACTTTGAGCCTTCAAGCTCGACCAAAACCTGAAAATTTCTCCTCTGCACTTCCCTAGAAAAATCCTAGAGGTTCTGGTATTCTTCAATGACCATATTTAGTTCCATAAGAGGAGGTTAAGAAGAGGCGCTTCAAAGAAGAGGTAATGTCCGTTACCGATTCACTCAACTTTATTTCTTTTTATACTTCTTATTCTTTAGTTGTATCATTATGAAGTAATAACATAAGTATTAATTATATACTGATATGTTATTATAAATATTAAACAACTTTATTTCACCTTCTATCCATCCTACGTAAAAAGAAATCATCGCGCATGCGTACGTATAGAAGACCGTCTCCACGCCGTGGTGTAATCTGTTTTCGACCACCACCTTACTTGGATGGGTATAATGGTGTACATAAAAAACTATATATGATTATTATAAAGTGATATTGATTCTGAAATATTATAAATACACTTAAATAAAATTCCACAATCATGCGAATGATGTCATCGCTAATGCGTATGTTCAGACTACCGTCTCCACGACGCGATGAGATTCATTCTCCATGTTAACCATTCATGAATTATTATAAATTTTAAATAATGAATAGTAATGAAATATATTACATAATAATGATATTTTATTTATTTATATATATATATATATGTATGTCATCTACTTAATTCCATTCAGTTCCATAAGGAAACGAAAACAGCGTTCATGCATACGTACGGCCTACCGTCTCCATGAACGGTGTATTTCATTCCATTTATCGATCTATCATATATATATTTATATGCTGAATATATATTATATATAAATCATGTTTTACATTCTATAATTATTTAAATTAGTATATAAGTAATAATATCAACAACAACAAGTCGAAAAACGTACGACAAATGAAACAATTTTTCTGAAAATGCTACTTTAACACGGAATTTACAAATGAAAGGGTAATATAAAGTCATATGTGAACCGTATATGATATCATAACAACGAATATGACTCTGTAATAAGTCAATGAAATTATTTAAATAATTATATAGGAGGTTCAGATACATACAAATCATATTGGACGTAAGGTAAGGGATAATTATTCCAATCTCATTCTTATCCGAGATTGTTTATTTGTAAGTATTTACTGGGGTTATGATTATTATCCATGTCCATATGTTCTAAAAATGTTTTCATAAAATGTTTACTTTTCTTCCATGTATGTTTAAAGTCATTCTTACACTTTTTTTACTTTTACCACATCGTATGGAAATAATCTTTCTATTTTTTACCATACGAGGTACTTTTTGACTTTTCCGACAAAAGTATGAGAAGAATGTTATTTTTAACTTATACGGTGTGAAAGGATTTTTACAGTTTCATAATTCATCATTTTTATGAAGCTTAATCTATAATATTTTATGACTATTTTCATCAAAATACTTTTCTTTTAAAATTTCTTGGAATTTTGTGAATAGAAAATGATTTTGAAGAAGAAAGGATATTTTCCTCATGAACTCATTTCAAGTGTTTTTATCAAAACAATTTTCCATATATGATGACATTATTTCATATGTGTATGTTTCAAGTATAATTTCTCCATTATTTGCATGGTTTGATTCTTCTTATGATGAAATGATATCCATTTTTTATATGGATTATGTTATGATGGCATGATGTTTAATAATCACATTCTATTACATGGGTTATGCTATGATGTATGATTTATGATTTTGTGGCACACGAAAGAATGATTTCATTATGAGATGGGTGGGACCTATATCTCCTTCCAATGCATTGGGTAAAGATTTATATATCATGAGAAAGACATGGCTGGAATGGTAAGTTAATCCGGTTCAGTGTTACAGGACTGGAACGAGGAGTGAACTCAATTCAGAAAGGGACTTTGTCCACTAAGATGGTCTTGGAAGCAATGCCTTGGCTACTATGGAAACCATATCATGTTCTTTATGGTTTCCAAAATACCATGTTTTATTCCCATGCTATTTTATCGTGATTAATGTTTCTTTATGATCTATTCCTTATGTACTTCCATGTTTTATGTCATTGATCAAGGATTTGATGTTTAAACATTATGTTCATGTTTTTAAGTTCAATTGTATATGATTTGTTTTATTTTATCCATGATTACCCTTACTGAGCATTTGATCTCACCATTTATATGTTTTCTTTTCACCAGGATTTAAAGAAAGTTTTTAGGTAAGAAAAAAGGGGAAGATCTTTATGGGAGATGTTGAAGATCTTTCACCACGATTAGGAGATTATGTTCTGAGTTTCCAAAGACACTAAACTATTATGGTCCTTTCGTGTCTGGTTTTGTTATTTATTAATTATTCCAAAAAAGTAATGTAATGTCTATGTACATCAAGCTTCAGGTCTCTGCAACTATGAAATCCTAAATAATCTAAATTTACCTCTCATCCCACAAACAAGATCCATCACCACCTCCCTCCCCTTCCACCCCTCCCTGATCACTCGAACCCTCTCCCTGATCGATGGTGACCACCCTCCCCCTTCTCGTTGAATGATGGCGACCACCCCTCAACCATCTCCCCAATTACCTTCCCCAAAGTCAATTTCCTTGATATGACTTCTCCTTGAAGGACTTATCACCACCATCAATTGGGATTGATACCCCTCTCCCCCACTGCCTTCTCACTGATAGTGATCGTTTCTCTCTCATTACCAACCTCCCATTTCAATAACCCGACCGCTACTCCCCGAATTCAAACTTGCACCACCCCGTTATCCATCAATGGTGATATGCAATGGTGTCCCATATTCCCCCTTTCCTAGATCCTATTATCTCGATTTCTTTAAAAGTATATGATTAAAGTTGGTTTCTTATTTGGTTTTTAATTAAATTATATAATTATATGTAATTGAGTATTGTTTTTTGGATTCCTTGAATTATAAATATGTTTTCAAATCTAAATGATATTTATTTTTTACTATCATTTTAGAGAGATAATCAATTTTCAGAAAATATAAACTGAAATTTTGACCTGGACTAACCCTTGATTGTTTATATTGTATTTACACTACTTTATTCATTAAAAATGTAATTTTTTGGGTATTGGAAGTTATTTTAAGTCTTTATTTATGAGTTTCATTTTTTTGTGACACCTTTCTTGAATTCGTTGAAATAAATAATTTTTTCATTGTATCAGTACTTTGAAATATTATGTGTGAATATTTTGGAAGGGTTTAAAAATTATTTTTTGAAATATTTATAATGGCCGATTATGATGTTATATAGTTATAGAAATCCTTTAATTTTGATTTTACCATAGTTTAAATGTCAATTGTGGATAAATAATAAAACATTATCTTTATGTATATTTTATTTTTAATTAAATTTTTAAATATCTACAATTTAGGTTAAAATTTTACTATTTTCATATTCTGGTGTTTAAATGAGTTATAAGTATAAAATTAAAATCTGTTTTATTTTTTTATTTTAATAATAAAAAAAATTATTTGAAATGTTAATGTGATACTTAAATATAGTTTTAGTTAAATTTTCATGATAAATACATTTGTTTCATATTTAGAAGGGCTGATGAAATTTTATAGTGTGGTTTTAATGAATTTAAATTTACCATGAATATATTTTATATTGGAAAATGTTATAATTTTAAAGAAAAAAAAAGAGACTATATCACCAGATATCACATATTCAAGTTCTTTTTTGAGATACATCAAATCTTGATTTTCATAATTATAGAAGCAAGAGATAACTATAGAGACTCTCCTATTTCATCAATATAAAATAAAAATTGATAATATGAATATCATAAATGTTGGATTGAATCAATTTTTTGTTGAATTTGTGTTATTTTATATCAAGACCATACCCTTATTAAAGAATAATTTTAGAGATGTTTGATTTTGATTGTACTTTTTTTATTAAACATTGATATATTTCTATCTTAATGTATAGGTTGGGGATTGAAAGTCCAATAATCATGGATAAAAGATGGAAAAATTTAACTTAGAACACATCTTCATATGCCAAGGGCTTGGAATAATTTTTAGATTGTGAAATTTAATAATGATAAATGGATGGTAGAATAAAATGTTTGTTTCCAGATTTTAAATTGAGATGATTGTTAAATATAAACAATGTATTTTAGTATTTGATATTGAAATATTTTTCTATTCAATATTTATGTTAGACTTGTCATGGTGAATAGAATGTTATGAAAATCCAAAACAAATGGAAATCATTTCAATTAACAAAAAGTTACCCATAATAGGATAACTCTATTAAAAATATTATAAATGAAGAATTTAGATTTACCAGATACAATTTTCATGATTTTAATAGACCAAGAGAACCTTTAGTTGACCATGAGCCTGTTACTCTGGCTTAGAACATTAGTGACCAACAAAATTTGTTTTATGAATTAGTTAACAATGAGAAAAAATAATTGTATGAAGTGTGTGAAAAGTATTTGATTTTTTTTTTTCAAATTAAGTTGTATCATATCAAGTGTCCTTATAAATTTACTAAAAAATAAATTTACATTATTTTAGAGTTTCTGCATGAGGTATTTAGTAAAGATGATATCTATGTATCATTCTTTGAGATGAATAAATTAATAAATAAACATGGACTTGATTATAAAAAGATACACGTATACCCTAATTATTTACTGATTTACAGGGGGATAAGAGTCTGATTAAAATGAATTCAAATATTTCATACCAAATCATGGAAGTCAATGAACAATAATGAGAGTATAAATCAAAGAAACCCCTGGAATAAATAGACCAATAAGACTCCTTCAAAGGTATTTCATTAGTTTCATCTGAAAACATGATATAAATGATTATTAATGTTATCTAAGACTAGATACAATAATAAATGAAATTATTAGGAAGGTAAATATGTATTTATGAGACATCAAAAAGATTCAACATCACAGAAATTGTTTGATTCATTATATCGAGATTTTTCCTCGGATTCTAGGAATGTACATTAAAGATTGGCTTCTACTTGTTTTAACCCTTTTGGTATATTATGTAAAAATTATTTCTGTTTCTAGTTGTTTTTTATCCCTTAGAATCTATCTCTATGGATGTGTACAAATAATACTTCTTTCATTATTTTGATAATTATTCATTGAAATAAAATGCCTGGAAATTACATTGATGCATACCTTCAACCTGTAGTTAAAGAATTGAAATAACTATTGGATGATGGTGTGGAAATATATGATGCTTCAATGGGAGAAAAATTCAAAAATTAATTCTTTTTTAATGTAGATAATTAGTGACTTTTCTGTACTAGTAAATTAATGCATTTGGAACATGTAGACTTGTTTGGATTGTCTAGTGAGTAATTTTGATTTTAACCCGCAATGATTTCATCATATAAGAAAATGGTGTTTTATATGTCATCATTTATTTCCGAATGCTTCTCAAAAATTAATTTTTAACAAGAAAAAAGTCAATGGAGATATTTAATTGATAATGCCACTTAAGGTGTTATCTGATTTAGAAATCTTGGGACAATTAGTGAGTTTCACTTAAAAATTTGTAAAAAGTTATCAACATAAAGATTAGGGAGGGTATTATGTAATGTATCCAAAGTAGATGAAACCAAAAAATGGAAGGAAAATATTATATTTTTCAAACTTTATTACTGGTAGTTTAAATTTATACGCCATAACCTCGATGTAAAACATGTTTATAAGAACGTCTATGATAATGTAATTTTTACACTTCTTAATGTGTAGGTAAATAGAATGATCACCTTAATTCTCATAAGTATTTTGAGTTAATGAATATAAATAATGATTATAGGGAAAATGATATTGGTAATTATCCTTCATCTATTTCTATAATGAAAAATCTTGAGAAAGACATATTCCTTTGAAGTTTAAAGAATGTAAAAGTGCCATTTGGATATTCAAGTAAAATATAAAGGTTCCTAGAATTAAAACAACAAAAGGTACATGGAATTGAAATTCATGGATCACCTATTACAATGGAGAATTTTTTTCCTATATAATTTCATAATACATTATATGAAAAATTAAATGAGTTTATAGTTGAGTTTGGTACCATTTTCAAGGAACTTTGTAGAAAAACTATAAATCAAAGTGAGTTTGATAAACTTGGAGAAATAATTTTTTTGACACTATGTCTTTTAGAGATGTTATTTACCCATTCATTCATCAACGTGATGATTAATTTGACTATTAATTTGGTTGAAGGAGTTATACTTGGTGGACTAACACACTATTGATGGATGTATCAAATTGTTTGGTATGTAGAAATTATTTTTATTTTCAATGGTGTATTAAATTTTATCAAATTAGTGTCTAAATTTTTTAAAATGTTTCTTATTTTTTCCTCATGTATATAGGTAATTTAAAATCGTATATGAGGAATAAAGGCCAGAAAGAAGGCCCTATTTCTGATGATTAGATATCCCTAGATTTCTTGAACTTTGTTTTATGTATTGGGATGGGATTAAGACAAAATTTAATCATGTTTGACAAGTTAACGATATCTCCACTAATTAATTTTCTAAAACCAGTCATCGTTATTTAAAACTATTGGAAGACCAATTGGAAAGGGGTACAATTTTAAAATACTGGAATTCAAGTTTCTATAAGAACAATGATATGTGTTACTCAATAGTCTTACTGAAGATTCAGTTATTGAAGAATTTCAATTGAAAACAAAGAGGCCACTAAGGGACTGAGATCAAAATGAGTTGGAATTTACAAAATATATTATTAATGATATTGTTTTAAGGTTCACACATTATGTAATTATATAATCATATTCGTATTATTAATGTGTATTAATTTTATTTATGCTAAAAAACACCTTATATATTCTTTTTTAGATAATAAATGTCGATAATTGAGGTAAAATGCCAAATGATTTGATGGCTTTTTCTTGAGGTACTCTATGGAAGACTAAGGGATTTGATGTTTACAGTATTAGTGGGTCCTTGTTTCATATAATCTATCAAGAAGAATACTTGAAAAATAAAAATAGGGGTGTATTTACACTTTTTTAGGTTGGATACACTGGAAATTTGAATGATATATTTGAATTAAACTATCATGGTCAGTTATTAGTTATCTTATTCCAATGAAAGTAGTTAAACATTTAGAGGGGTAAAAAGAAAGGTTCCATACATTTTATTTATGTCAAATTCTATTGATTAATCCATAATGGAAATTGTGATACATTTATCTTAGATTCACAAGAAAAGATGGTCTATTATGTGTATAATGAAATACATGAAGGTTGGAGTGTTATTGTACATTGAAATTATTGAGACTTATATGATATGGTAAATTAAGATTAATTTTTTACTTTGTGAAAGTAAACCTCATTAACCAAAAAACATTGAATGTTTTTTTTTTCAAATAATATAGAAAAAATATAACAAAAAATAAGGGGTGAAAATAAAGAACTTGTTGCAATGGAGGTTATTAAAAATGAATACAATGAATATGAAATTAATTTAATGAATAAATTGGTAATGAAAATATATTACAATTTCTCATTGATATGTTTATTGTATATATATACATTTCTCAACTTTTTATTTATATTTTTTGAAAAAAAATTATATTTTTCAATTTATATGCATTTAATATATCTGAGTCATTTAAATTCCTGGAATACCAAGAAAAAATTCATTATCTGTGTCGATTAGCATATCAGAGCACACCACCACTACCATTAGCTTCAGGGGATCTGGGGGATTTGTTTTTGTATTTGAGACTACAAGTGAGCTACCTATTTGTATAAATTTTGCTGGTATCCAACCATCCAATTAACCTTTGGTGATGGAGTAGTTGGCCTCCCATTCATCTAGGGGATTTTGACGAGTTACCATTACTGGTATGTATACCATTATACAATTTTTTTTATTAATTGTTTAATGAATTTGTCAAAAATATAAAGATACCAATAGAAGGGATATAAATATGAGCACTAAAGATGCATGGGAGCTTAAAGAATACAATATTACCATTCTATTTTAAGAGTTCGAGGTGCCTACCAGTGACACTATTGAAATCTATGAGAAAATTCTTGATGAAGCATATTTCAAGATGATAATATTTCCCATTAATTATAAATATTAGAGGCATATTATCACATCTTTGAAAAATTATGTATTTGAAAATCAAGTAACGGTAATATTAATTTAATATTAATTTATGAATAATTTTAAATACAAGAGAAATATTTTTTAATATACCTATAAAGTGTTATGCTTTTTTATTTCTCAATGGTTTTTTCCATTTTGAGGTCTCTGATTCTATTTCATTCCCACAGACTCTGAAATTTTTTAAAAGAATATGAGAGAATATAAATATAGATTATGGAATGAATTTAATAACACATCTTTGATCTCATTACAGATGTATTTTAATGTGCCTAAAGTCCTTTCTCATGGGAAATGGAAGCTGTTTTTCAGTATTAACATAGATACATCTCATGAGGAAATTAAATATTTTATAGTATCATAATAAAATACATAATAAAATTATAATTTTTATTAATGTTTATATTTTTTTCTTGTAATTATCTAAAAAAATAATAGGAATCATGAGAAAGAATTCATTCCTCATATTGTCAGTTCATATAGTTTTTCAAGAAAAAGAAAAAGTTTTGTTTGTATTTTATCTATTATTATTTATATGATTTTATTATAAGTAATGGATTATTCCAACTTGTTTATAATTGTCTATAAATTATAATCCATTAGGCTACTCTGTTTCCTGAACATAGATGTGGTTTAAAAACAATAGGAAATCCACAATAGTATTATAAATGACCCTTCCAAGGATGTTGGAGTAATTTCATTTCATTAATATTACATGTTATTTAATTAAAATAAAAATATTATGATGAAAAATATATTATAATAAAACAAGCCTAAAATCCAATTAAATTGGGTCCACTACATGGATAAAAAGATGCCAGTTTATCATTGTTTGATACATATAGCCAACCCAAATTAATTGGATTTATGTTTTATTTTCATACAATTTATTTTTCAAAATTATGTTTAGATAATAATGAAAAATTTATTATTTATATAAAATTATAAAATTAAGATATTTTAAAAAATAATTATTGATATTTTTTGTATTAAAAGGATATATTTCAAGAATTATCTTATGCAAACCCTTAAAAATCATCATTGGTTTCTGAGAATGATGTAGTTGTAATAATTTTAGGGAAGGATCATCCATAATGTGTATGAGGGATGGGTTCTAGGAATAATACATCACCTGTCTTTGAAAGGGTTTTGCAATCTATTACTGAAAATCCTAGTGGTGGTTTGAGTAGTTTTATTGACTAGGAATCAGAAAGAGAAATTACGAGGTTGAAAGAAAATGTGCAAGAATAAGACTACTATAGGAAAATATAGGATCAATGGGAGCTGAAAATGGGAAATTCTTTAGTTTCTACATTTAAATGGATAAAGGGAATAAACCATAAGGAAATTTTCATCCTTATAGATCCTACCATATAAGAAAATTCTAAATTTCTTAGATATTTCACCAATTTTTAAGGAACACATACAACTTCCATAAATAAAACACAGATGACAATTTTATTTTGAAAATATGTACTTCATGTTATACCGACCACATCTTATACCAAATTGAAATTTGGTTGATTCTTATACATCTAAAATAAATTATATATTTTTATCCTTATGTTTGAAAATATTATTTTCCCATTTTCTCAGTTTTGACCTAGTAAAAAAATTTAATGGTATGAATGCCTTTAAAAACTTGTTAAGGGGTAAAAATAAAAAATGACATCATATTCCCATAAAGTTATAGGCAAATTATAATATAATAATTTTTTAATTGTAGGAACCAATGACATGTCATTTTAGGTTATGGGTTTTCGGTGATTCCCATAAACAATTTTTAGTGTTTTAAAACACTAATATATGCATGTAACGGTAAAAAATATATTCAAACCACCTCAAATTGAATTGAAATAATCATAAAACCACTGTTGATTTCTTTTTAATGTGTACACATAAAAAACATGTCAGTATGAAATGTGGTGTGGTTGGAATGACTAATTATATTTTTTTTAAAGTAATAAATTCCTTTAAAAACATGTGTCGCAAGGTGGGGGGGGTCAAAATAGGAAAAAAAATATATTTCCATGAAATAATAGGGAAATGGCCTTAGATATATTAGTGATATTTAATAACTAATGGCAGCTCATTCGAAGTTATTTATATCACTGGTTTCCCATAAAATGAATTTTTAGTGTTTTATGACACTAAAAGATGCGAGTAAGGGACAATAATATAGAAAAGGCATCTAATTGATGTAAAATAGTGAGAAAACTGGCGTTGAGTTATCTTCAAAATTTACTCATAAAAAATATCAATCTGATAAGTGGTTTGGACAGAAGTAATTGAAAAATTGTTTTTAAAGTTACCAAAGCCTTTAAAAACATGTGTTGGTGGGATAAAACGATGAAAAATGAAGTGGATTTCCACAAAATTATAGAAAAATACTATAGATTGATTGGTGAAATGTACGAACTAATGACCTGTCATTATGACTTATAATTTTCCTTTGATTCTCGTAAATGTGTATTTAGTGTTTTAAAACACCCAAACATGTGTGTAACGGTCAAGGGCATAGAAAATGACCTTATCTTGACATGAAATCATGGAATGGCCACCATTGAGTTATTTTTGGCATGCAAACATAGAAAACATGTCAATTTGACACATGATGTTTTTTAGAATGACTCAGTAAACAAATTTTAAAGGTACGAAAGCCATTAAAAACATGTGCTGGGGGATCAAAACGATGAAACAATGTCATATTTCCATGAAATGAGAGGAAAATTCCTATAGATTGAGTGGTAAAATTTAGGAACTAAAAGAACATCATTCTGAGTTAAATTTTTCTTGGGATTCACATAAACATGTTTTTAGTGTTTTAAAACACTAAAATGTGCGTGAAATGGTTAAAAGAAAAGACAATGACCTTAAATTGACATAAAATAATGGGAAAACCAATGTTCAATTATTTTTGACAAGTACATGTATAAAAATAATCAATCCAATGTGAAATTTTGTTCGAATGATTCAATAAATTGTTTTTAAAGGTACCAAAATGTGTGTCGAGAGGCCAAAAACAAGAAAACGATGTCATATTTCCATGAAATCAAAAGAAAAAATACAGACTTATTTTTGAAATATAGGAATAGATGACATGTCATTATGAGTTACAGTTTTCCCGAGATACCTGTAAACGAATTTTTGATGTTATAAAACACTAAAACATGTATGAAACTATTAAAAGCATAGAAAATGGCATCAGATTGATGTGAAATCATGGGAAAACCACCATTTTGAGATTATTGAAATATAGGAAATGTTATTATATCAAAGTCTTTAGAATTTGTTCAATACATAAATTTTAAAGACATCATGCTTTGATTTTATAATATATTAGAATGTTACATACTTATCCCTTTCAAGTTTCAAGTGTTTAATCATATCTTAAATTGGTAAGTATATGTTTTCAAAGTGTTTTTAGGTTATATTAGTTATTTTATGTTAAAATTCCAAGTGTGTGATTAACCAAATAACAAATTTTATGTGTGAGATTATTAATTTATTTTGTGTTGGTTTGATGTGAGAATGATTCTTACATATCACACATGAATTATGAATTTTTTTCTGTAGTATCAAGATAATACGAGAATGTTTTCTTCGATTTCATTGAGTGACACACGTTTTGAACTAAAATGTCAATTTTTGGATAGTAATGGACACATTGAGTCATAATGGGAACATCATGTATCAAATTTAGGTATCGTTAATTCTTACACATCAAAAATGACTTATAGATCATTTTCATAAAGTATAAAAATAATCCAATTGGGTGTTATAGGTTTTGATTATATCATGTGTCTTTTTTCTAAAATGGGAATTTTAAATAATGACACATTGGGTCATATCTGTTACACTGTGCATCATATTATAGTGAGACTAATTCCTACACATAAAAAATAACTTATGGATTGTTTTCATAATGTATCAAAATAGTCCAAAATAATTTGATCGGTTTAGAGTGTGTCACTTGTATTTTTTAATAAAATCTCATTTTATAACGAAAACACATATTTTGAGTCATAACAGTCACATTGTGTGTCCGTTTGATGTGACATTGATTCATAAACATCAAAAATGACTTATGAATCATTATCCAAAATTATCATGACAATCATAGCATGTTTTCTTAGTTATTTGTGAGTGACCAATGTTTTGATAAAAAATGTCAAATTTAAACTATTAATAGACACTTTGAGACATACCAAGAACATAGTGTATCATATTTAGGTTTGGATAATTTATACACATCAAAAATTAAATATGGATAGTTTGAAAAATGTATCAAAACATTCCAAATGTGTTTTCTCAATTTTGAGTACGTCACTTTAGTTTTTTAATTAAATGTAAATTTAAGAAAATGACACACTTGGAGTCATACCGATCACACTGTGCATCAGATTGAGGTTTATCTGATTCATACAAATCATAAACGTCTTATGAATCATTTTCCGAATGTATTAAAACAATTTGAATTCATTTTCATGTTTTTGATTATGTCACTTTTATTTTTTATTAAAATGACATTTTTAACTAAAAAAACTCACTTTGAGTCATACCAATCACATCGCGTATGATTTTGATATCAATATGATTCTTATATTTCAAAAATGACAAATGAATTATTTTATGAAATTATAAAAATAATTTGAATTGTTTTTCTTCGATTTTAGTGAGTGGAACACATTTTGAATTGAAATATAAATTTTGAATAGATAATAGATACTTTGAGTCATACTAGGAGCACTGTATTCTAGATTGATGTACGATTGATTCCTACACAACAAGAATTACTTACATATCATTTTACTAACGTACCTAAGTAATATGAATGAATTTTCTTGGTTTTGAGTATGTAACTTTTATTTTTTATGAAAATGTAATTTTAACCTAAACACACACACATTGATTCATACCGATAACATAATGTCTTGGTTTTATGTGAGACTAATTTCAACACATCAAAAATTTAATATGAATCCTTTTCCTAAATTATAAACCCAATGGAATCATGTTTTCTAGGTTTTCAGTGACTGAAAAACATTTTATACTAAAATGCTAATTTTAAACAGATAATGGACACTTTGAGTCATACTAGTCACATCGCTTGTCAGTTTAAAATGTGGGTAGTTCCTATAGGTCAAAAATGACATAGGATTCATTTTAATAAACTATGACCACAATTAGATCATGTTTGATTTATTTTCAGTGAGTGACACACATTTTGAACTAAAATGTCACTTCTAAACTGATAACAGACATATTGAGTAATATCGGGCGCACTATGTATTAGATTGAAGTACAACTGATTCCTACATATCCAAAATTACTTATGGGTCATTTTACTAAAGTATCAAAATAATCCAAATGTGTTTTCTTGTTTTTTAGTATGTAACTATTTTTTAATAAAATATAAATTTTAAATAAAAGGACACAGATGGTGTCATTCCAGCCAGACAATGCATCTGATTGAGGTGTTATTGATTTTGAAATGTCAAAAAATGATATTTGTATTGTTTCCGTAAAGTATAAAAACAATATGAATGCGTTTTCTTGGTCTTGATTATTTCAATTGTGTTTTTTTTACTAAAATGAAATTTTAAAATAAAAAATGATCTTTGAGTCATACTGGTCAAATCGAGTGTCAGTTTGACACGAGACTTATTATTTCACATAAAAAATTACCAATGAGTCATTTTAAAAAATTATAAAGATAGTCCAATCATGTTTTCTAATTTTCTAATGCGTGACACATTTTGAACTAAAATTTCAATTTTAAATTAATAACAAACACTTTGAGTCATACAGGGCACACTATTTATCAGATTGAGGTTCAAATAATTCATACAAGTCCAAAATGACTTATACATCATTTTAATAAATTATAAAGAAGATATTAATGTGTTTTCTTAGTTTTGGGTATGGCACTTGTGTTATTAAAAAAAATATCAATTTTAAATTAAATGAGACATTTAGAGTCATACTGGTCACACCATGCATTGGATTGAGGTGTGACTGATTCTTGCATGTCAAAAATTACTAATGGATATATTTCTTAATGTAACAAAACAATAGTAATGTGTTTTCCCATTTTTGAGCATGTCACTTGTTTTTTTACTAAAATGTCTTTTTAAACTGAAAACATGAAGTTTGAGTCATACCATTCACATCGTGTGTCAGTTTTACAAGAGAATGATTCTTACACATACAAAATGACTTAAAAATCATTTTCATAAATTATTTTAAAAAATTGGAGTGTTTTTATTGGTTTTCAGTGAGTAGAACACATTTTTAACTAAAATGTGAATTTTAAACTGATAACCGACACATTGAGACATACCGAACACAATGTGTATTAGATTAAGGTGTCTTTGATTATTATATATAATAAATTACTTATGTATAATAGTCATAAATTATGAAAAAATATGAATGTGGTTTCTCATTTTTTATTATGTGATGTTTTTTTGAACTAAAATGTAAATTATAAATGAAAAACAACCTTTTCAAGTTATACCGAGCACACTGTGTGTCAGATTGAAGTGTTTCTGATTGAGTTTGTGATCTATGTTTTTATTTAAATTATCTATATCAATATTGAAAAGAGAGAAAATGTCCCATTTTTATGGAAGAGGAAACCACATGATTACTGAAACACTTCACGATTCAGGCAGCATGGGGTTTCCTCTTCCATCCAAAAGGAACATGTTTTATATTTTATACCTTATTACAGGTAGTTGAAAGAAAAATATAAATTACCAAAATATATGTGAAAAAAATAACTAAGTATTAAATAAAAATAATAATGAAATTAAATTAAAAATATTAGATAAAGTGAATAAAAAATTAACTAAATACGTTGTAGGAATTCACTTTTTCATGATATCTGTATACATTATTGTCCCATTTCCTTATTTTCAATATCCCATTTTTATCCTCAAAGTCCAATATCTCTGGAGAATTATTATGTTTTAAAAAAATGTATCACCCTGACCCTTTTATCAACCAAAAAAGTGATTGGTCCCAAGTTCCACTATCCTTAAGCATGCCTCCCCGAACACCAAAGGATTCCGACTAGAACTAAGGGTCTGAATTGTAGATAGTGGGGGTGAATATTACCTTTGGTGATGATATAATAATTGTATATAAAAATATAATTCAGTGTAAATAAATACCAATAGAAATTGAACTATTTACCTTTCCATTGTAACATCCCAAGAAATATCATGCAATAACTGAAGCATAACTGAAGTATCAATAATAATAATGAAAAAAAAAACCTAACATTTTATTTTTACTTAGACATGAATACATAGAAGGACACATGAGAAGAAGGGTCTCTAATGGATGACTTCATTATATATGTATATATAAGCACACTGATACAAAAAGATAAAAAATATAAACTCTAACTGATGTAGGAAGCTCGGGGTCCCTTTCCATCCATCCCATGCTAACACAACTACTAAGATCTATATGATATAACTGAAACATTACTTGAACAAAAAACCCTAAAGTCTACCTACATATCTAAGGGCTCATATATGGTGTGAGAATGATTCTCAGTAGGCCACCATCAACATCTTACAATCATACATTTGAGATTTATCAGTTGTTTACTAAAAATTAATGAAAGGCGTCACAAGAATTTAATAATCACCCATGTGATAAACAACCACTAGGAAGCTATCACCTACTTCGACCAATGCTGGAACACTTTATAGGAGAAGATACGTATCTTAAGCCCAAATAATCCCCTGATATATATTAGTCTAACTTAACCCTTAGGCTCTACCTCTATAAAAATAATCCAACACCAAGTGCCAACTAACAACTCATGTACATGTCAAGTCATTAATATCTTCATGGAATGCCCAAATAAGAAGATCTTGGTCCCTCAAAACTTAGCACATAAGTAACTTTGTCAGCTCAAATCCTTACATCTGAAGAAAAAAATATCTATCCTGAAGTAATATGACTGGTAACTCAACAAAATACATTATAAGGAATGGCTATGCCTATGCTCCCAAATAAATACTATCCCAACAACCTCATGTTTGAAAACCTCATCCCCCAACCGACAATATCAACACTATAATCCATCTTATAATAAACATCCTCTGGATTTCTATGGGACAAAAATCCTACAATATCCGAAATTCATAACTACAGAATGCCTATACCCAAACAAGTGGTCAATACCAACTCATCATCTTAGTCATACTATGTGCACATGACACAAAGTGGATCACTGGCGAATACAGGTGATCAATAACCACCAAAAGGTTCCTAAGAAACACCATTATATAACCTCATTACCAGTGACAACATTACTCATCTGATAGTCAACACAATCTAATCATCACATGTGCCATTCCCATAACCTGAAAAACTCATCACCTCATCGGATGATCAAGTCACCCATTATGGGATCAACATCAATTGAATATGTATATCTTAGTTAACAACTATCCTGATGATCATATCGATATCCAATTCTACCTCAATCCATGGGTTGATCCCATCGTAATCCTATGGATTATATCCTAATAAATTCATATATATTAAGGAACTAAATATAATTAAATTGAAAAACTCAATTAAAATAAATCAACACCCCAAACTAAAATTCCCTAGGTCTAACATCTCATTAAGCCTCGACTATTTTTATAATTTAGGAGCATTTCCATAGGCATCTCAAATGGGTTCAATTAATTAATTAATGAAAAAAATATAATTTATAGGGTATCTCCCAAACTACCCAATGGTGCACTAAAATAAGTTCCTCGAAAACACTCATGATATCATGAAGAAATATGAGAACCACCTACCTTGTGTTTGTAAACACCCACACACCCTATTATAGCCTCAAACTTAAACCTATTTGGAAAAAATCAATGTTTTAGATGAATGACTTGAAAATAGGTTAAAACCACTCACATGGATTGAGCACACCATATGGTGAGGGAAATGATGAAAATATGAAAGTGTATTAAAAGACTTATTAATATGGATCAAATGTTGAAGATAGATCAAGGAACAGAGTTCAGATAGAGAAGATTGCTCACATCCTAGAAGAGGAAGAAAAGGAAGAGGGATCTCCCTACTCTTCATGGATAATAGAGAAGAAAGATGGAGGAATAGAAGAAAAATGGAAGGAGGTAAGAACTATATTTTCACACTTTTAATGGGATTAATAGTTAGATTGCATGATTTTGTAAACCATGTGACAACTATGTATCTTCTACAGCTTAAGATCCATACCTTGCATGGTTATCTCGCACAGTTAGGCCAAACCATGTCATGCCTATGAGTATCCACTAGTTTAGTTTCACTAAGCATGGAGCTTGTGCATGGTTTTCCCAAAACCATGCACAAGATGCCCAAAATATTCTCCTAAAAACTACGATGGTTCATGAAATACCATTCAACCCCTCTTGCATGGTCTACGAGACCCGTGCTCTATGTATTTGGAGTGCACACAGTTTCTACTTAGAGTCTTCATAGTGTGTCTGAACTATATGACTCAGTCTACACATTTTTAAAACATGGGATTCCAGAATTTGATAGACCCAAGAACCAATCAAATCCCCATGACGCTTTTAAATCCTTAATCCATGACTTTAAACCATTAATTGGGCCAAGGAAACTCTTGTAATTATGTTTTGAAGATCAAAGAGAGAGGTGGGCACCCACCAAAAGAAATTTTTTAAACGGATTATGAATTCGACCTTCTCAAAAAACATGTGACCTTACAATCACTTGACCATAACGTAGCTCTTTTACGAGCTATAAAAAGAAAAGTCGATATGGTACTGAACATACCCATTTCTTCAAAACTAACCCAGAATACCTCAGTACAATGGCCATTGAAAAAATACCTAAGGGGATCCCCACCTTAGTAGTAACCTAACCCGATCGCATCACAACCAAAATATTAAAATAAAACCAATGGTTCACCATCCATCCTGGACTCAAAGTCCTCCCGTGAACCATTTTAACTCTTGTACTTCATCAGGTTTTAGTGTGTCATTCATGACACCCATCATAATCCCAAAATTCATTGATTACCACCTCTTGACCATGTAACACATATAACCAATAAGGTCTTGCATCTCAATAGATGCCCACAATCAATATAAGATCCTCACACCTCAAACATGTCCTACATCTCAATGATGCCCAGATTCCAATGCACCTCAAAATATATATACCCCAGGAATCTCACAAATAAATCCTAGTTCCTTCACCTCATATGTACACACACACACACACACATTTATACACACACCACATCTGAACTAATGGAATCATAGTAACCAATATACTGTTAGTCCATAGATACCTATTATACACCTCTTGCAACCAAAAAAGACATTCCTATAAATTTATTATGTCAAAATAAAAAAACTATAATCCTTAGTCAGGACCACGGTGCACCTCTAACTATAACCATCTCATTATCCCACCCTTACATTAATAGATACACAACATTCACCTAGCCTAAATCTCGACTTCCTAAAGCATGACCTCCCTATGGTGATGCACCAGCCACTAGACACTATCCCCACTATTGGGTCCCTCTATCATTGTGATGACCTCCATGTTCAATTAAAACTTGACTAACATTCCCTGGTACCACTCTCGGTTTGATTTCAGAACCTTGAGTCTACCTTGGTTCCTGATTTATATCTATTCAAGAAGGCTTCCTACAAAAAAATTCAGATCCATGACTTGAACAAATTCCAAACACTCCTTTGGTACGTAGTTACACTGCATTTACACATGAACCCATTTGCCTTACTGAAATCACACTGTCAAAGATGACTCTGAGGTGGTTCCCTCAAGTACTTGGCCTGAATTCCTTGCCAGAACTCCTATCAGCCTCTCCTTCTAGCATCTAGGGCACCACCATTGAATTCACTAGAAACTACCACCCAACTCGAGTATGTGATGTCTGTTATGTTTCCCTTAGCTATGGGCATCTGATTTTCCACCTCTAATAATGAGGCCATCCAGAAGATGTTTACCAAAACCTAAATGGTGTGACTTAAACCATCCCTGAAATGTGTCACCCTTGAGGATTCATCTCCAACCATACCACGTTAAAGTAGATACAACAAAATAAATTCCAATTCATTGTCCATGATGAACATGTCACCCTACTATAGGCTCAAGTAATCCTGAGCTCTCTCTACCCTCAATATCTCTAGAAATAGGTTTTTAAAGAACCTGGCTTGAAATTCCTTCAAGTGCAGTCCCTCGTGTCAATCTATCTAGATCTACACATAATACTAATTAATTTTCAGTCCTTTGTGTACATAAAAATCTAGGTTCACCCTCTACCCTAGAGTAGTATGCAACTCTTTGAAGACCATATACCTTGATTTGATCTAGTTCTCATCCACCTGCAGAACAATATCACCCTAAAATAGTGTTGGGTGATATGATTGGAACACCTGAGTCAAATACACCATTGAAGGATCTGATCCTTGAGCTCCCCATTCAATCCCCTAGATGACACATACCAGATTAAGTTTGAGGTTATCTTCAATCCATGGACCAAAATATTTCAAATTTGGCAGTTTCCCTGCCTGCAAAAGATCTTGTACCTAATCATGTATCAGTGGATCATGCTCTGGATAACTCTATAGAGCCTCATCCCAACCCTTCAGGGGTCTCAACCTGTGTGTTCTCCTATGGAACCACATCATAGCCATCCTAACCCTCCACTGGTGCCCGTCTAGGTGGAATCCTACTGAATACCGTTACATGGTCAGACAGCCCCGATACCATACACAAACACACACACACACAGATATATATATATATATATATATAACTCGGATAGGGAAAGAAGTAACTGGCAGTAAAATATCACTACCCTCACCCTCCCCCACCAGAAACTTGTCTTAAGATATTTGGACTCTTGACCCTTACTCACGCATATTAGATCCGGGTATCATATATTACTTGGTCCATGCTCATCTAGATGAACCATGTCACATTAATATGACAACCTACTCTCCCAACCTGGTGATCAACATCACCTCACATCATCATACCTGCCTGATCTTATAAGATCCAAGCCCATATATATATATATATCAAATTTCATAAGAATTTACAACATAGGAACACATGCATATATAAAACATCCTATGTGCCTAATCAAAAAGTTTAACCAACATCATTTTCCACACTAGGCCAAGGGTCCAATGATCCTCCCTTACCATACTAGTCCAAGGGTCACAGTTCATAATAAGTAAAAATTTACACATCTAATTTTTCCACTCAATGTGGAAATAAAAGAAACTATAGCATGAGTAAAACAAAAAAAAATTACTACCCCCAGAAACATGGTATGTACCCCATGCATGGGGCTCCAGGCACCCAAACCGAAAATATAAAACCTGTTAAAAAAGGTTCATAATATCTAGACTAACGTAACCCAAATATCAAGACCAATAAGAGGTAAAATAAACTCCTCTAATACCATTTGTAGTTCCAATAACCATTTAGCGAACCAGATAGTGCTTTTGGCTGAGCCCCACTAGCCTTAGGCATGCCTCCCTGAATGTCTATGGATGCCAACTAGTAGTGAGGGTGTAAAGTGGTGATAATGGGGGAACTATACCCTCTAGTGATGATATAATAATGTTCTATATCAATATAATGTTTTAGAAATATTGACCAACTAAAAACAAACTAGAAACCCACCCATTATGGATGCACAAGAAATATAAAGAAACAGTTAATGCATAACTAAAGATAAAGAAATAAAATTAATAGTAAAACCAAAACTTCTATTTGTGGATAAAAATGAATACATACGAGGTCGCACAAATCAATATGAAGAAGGGTCCCCAATGGATAACCTTTGTACATATATATATTAGCACACTAATACAAAAAGAGAAAAAAAGAGATACGCCAGCTGATTCCGGAACCTCTAGGTCCCTTTTAATCCATCCAATGATAACACAACTGCTAATATCATGATTCTGAGTACAAAGCCTTACCTGAACGCCAAACCATAAAGTCTACACATGTCCCAAAGGGTCCGTATAGGGTGTGGAAATGACTCTCTGTAGGCCACCACCAGCATGTTCCTATCATACATTTTTGATTTATAAGGTTTGTAGAAAAAAAATAAAAAAATGTAAACACATGAATTTAATAATCACAAGATTCCTTGGTGCTCAATAAAAACCTGCAAGCTGTCACCTCCTTCAGGAAATGGAGAAATACAATAGAGGGGAAGATCTTTATCTAAATGCCAAGACATCCCATGATATAGATTTTCCCATGTGAACCCTAAGTTTCCACCTCTAAAAAAATCACCAAGCACCACATGACAACCAACAACGCATGTTCATGTCAAGTCACTAACATCTAGAAGGAACAACCAAATAAATAAGATCTTGGTCCCCTGGACCACGCTCAAAAGTAAATCTATCACCTAAAAGGATGAAATTCAAGGTACAATGACATATTTCCAAAAAGTAATATCACCATCATCCAAATAGTCAATGTTACAAGGGACGAATATGTTCATCCTCAAAAATAAGTCATGGACCAAAAATGTCAAGCATGACGAGCCTCATCCCCCAGCTGACAGTCTCAACAATATCATCTGATGGCTCCACACCATTCCTATGGATTTCTATGAAAAGAACCTTCAACCATTTCTCTAAGACACAACTACCAGAGGCTTATGCTGACAAGAGTGAACAATACAACCTCATCATCTGATTCCTCTTATATACAGATGACTCCAAGCGGCTCATTGGCCAATACAATTGAGAGGAAATCAGCAAATATCCCAAAGATAGCCCATTCTATCCCCTCAATCTCACGCAACCACATCATGCATCTCATGACCAACACCATATCATCATCACACATGCCTTTTCTATAAACCGATGACCGTGTATTCTTCTCTGATGACCAAGTCATCCAGCATCTGATCAATATCACCCAAATATGTATATCTTTATTCACAGCCATCGCAATGATTATATCACCTTAGTCTATATAGAAAATTCTACCTAAATCCTTAGGCCAATCCCATCATAATCCCATAGATCTCATCCCAAGAAATTCATATATGTAAAACTATTTAATATAATTATATTAAACAACTAAATTTCAATAAATATTAACACAGCTTGATCTAACCTAGCTTCGACCTCTCACCAATCCTCAACTATTTGAATAATTTAAGAGAATTTTGATATTCATCTTTTATGGGATCATTTATCTATTAAATTAAACTGTTTAATTTATAGTGTCTTACACAAACCACCCAATGGTTCAGCGAAATCCACTCCTCCCAAGCACTTGTGAAATCACAATGAAATATGAGTACCACTGACATTCTGTTAGTATATTCCCCCACATCCAATGTTATCCCGTAAATCGGACTGATTCACAAGAAATAAGCATTTTAGATGAACTCGTTAAAAATAGTGTAAAACTACTAGCACTTATTTAACACACCATATGAAAAAGGAATGGAAGAAAAGAGAAAATAGGATTTAATGACATACATATACATATCCAACGATGCAGAAGGATCAAATAATAGATTCCATATTGGGAAAATATCTCATGGCTAGGAGGAGGAGTAAAATAGAGAGGGGAATCCCTGTTGTGTGCAACCAACAAATGAAAAATAAGGTGGAAAAGAAACAAAATGGAAGGAAGGTAATTGGTATGTACACCCATTTAATGGGACTCACACCTAGATTGAATGGTTTAAAAAAATTGTGTGGAAACCATGTGGATCTTGTTACTTAAGATCAAAAACTTGTGTAGTTAGGTCACACAGTTTGTCCTAACCATATTGAGCCTGTATGTAGCCACTTCTTAAGTGGAACTAAGAGTGCGACTTGCGCATGGTTTTCCAAAGTCGTACAAAATAAATGAGAATCCCTCTACTAAAAAATATAAAGGTCCACTCCTGACTATGTGAACCCTCTTGTACAATACATCGAACTGTGACCAACAAACATGGAGGGTGCACAATTCCTCCTTCGAGGCTTCATGTTATTTCCAAACACTGCATATCAGTCTTCACACATTGAAAACTTGAGTTTTTTCATCTGATGGACCTAAGACCCAACCAAAAACCTATTACACTTGTAAAGCCTTAAACCATGTCAAAAAAAAGTCATTAGGTAAAGGAAACTCTTGAAACCAAGTTCTAAAGATAAAATATAGAGTTGTCACACCAACAAAACTAATTTTTTTAAAACAGTGTAAGAATTATACCTGCTCTAAAAAACAAGGATATTATAATATATAAATTAGATAATAAGTTCCATTTTGATATAAGAGGAAACCTAATACTTCCTAAAACCCTTTACACTTCAGAAAACATGGGGTTTCCTCATCCATAAAAAATAAATATCTTATCTCTTGTATGAATTATTTCATATAGTTGAAAACAAAATATGAATTCCTAAAACATCAGTGAAAAAAACTAAACAAGTATTAGATAAACATGATAAATAAATTAAGTTAAAATAGAAAATAAATGATGAAAAAATTAAATAAATAAGTCGTAGGAATTCCCCTTTTCATGATGTCTGTAAAAATTCATGAACCATATTCTGGTTTCCTTTATCTCAGTTGTATCATCTAAGTCCAATATCTCCTAAGCTAGAGAAACATCAAACAAACAACCCCAAATTGTGAAAAATAAACCACCTATATAAGAGAATAACTCTTATGTTGTTAAAACTATAAATAAATAAATAAAACCTAAATATGAGACAATACATTAACTAAATATCAATTTTAAAATGAAACCACACAATTTGAGTCATACCGAGTACACCATGTATCTGATTGAGGTATGATTGATTATTACACATGAAAAATGACTTATGGATCATTGTCTTATAGTATCAAAAAATTGGAAAGTGTTTTCTTTGATTTCTGTATGACACTTATATTTTCAACTAAAATTTCATCTTAAAATTAATACACACTCTTTAAGACACAAAAGATACATTGTGTGTCAGTTTGATATGAGAGTGATTCCTACATGTTAGAAATGACTTATCAGCTCTAAAAAAATAGGCCCTTTAATAGAGCTAGTAAATGGGATATATCAGCGCTTCTAAACTGTTGATATTGTGAGAAATTTTAAAATCCTCCCTTTTTAGTGCTGAAAAAACACTAATAATGGGTTACTTTAATATAGCAAAAAATCCATGATAAAGAAAACATTTATCCATGCCTTTTTGAGCACTGATAAAGGGTGTCTCTATCATATCTTTTTGAGTGCTATTAAAGGAACTATTTATCAGTGATAAAAAAGATCTATTAAAGGGTGCTTTTAATAGTGTTAAAAACCCACTGATAACGAAACCATTTATATGTGCTTTTTCTGGTGGTGTTAAAAAACATGAAAAAATTATGTTATCACGCACCCAAACACTCCCCTTTTTTAGTGCTTAAAACACCACTCTCTCAGCTCTTTCCACTACCCAACCATTTCATCACCCACCCATTCCTCAACTCTATATGGAACTCCCAAATACCTTCCCACTCATAAATTTTATCCAATGTCCTCCATTATGTGATGGAATGATATTTACCACTCTTTTATGATTATTTTGTTTAATATTTTAAAACATTTTTATTTTTTTAATATATTTTGAAATGTGTGATATATATATACAATTATATTCAGTTAAATATATTATTTATCTATATTGATTTATATAATTTAGGAAATAATTATAAATACATATATTTTTATTAATATACACCCATATGTATATATTAACATTATATATAAATATTAATACATTTTTAAAGTTAAATAAAAATAAAAAAAATATTTTATATATTTAAAAATACATTTCTATATAAATATCCTTAAATATGTATTTCTAAAATTTATTTATTATAATAAAATTTAATAAATTTTGTGTATATTTAATTATGAATAAAACTACATTGTAAAAATGATACTACTTATAAACCATAATATTAATTTAAATGTAATCCCTATGAACAAATTATGTCTAAAAAAGGCAATAATACCACCTTAAATGACGATAAAATTCCATAAAATGTTAAAATAATAGGGATACCCCAACTTAAAACTCAGTTTTAGAGGTGTTATAGGCCTTTTATTGCCTCTAAAAATGTGATTAGGGGTTTCAATGAATAATTAGGGCATAAATATTTTCATCGGATTTGATTTTATATGTGGTAGATCCCAAACGGACTCCCAGATCAAAATTTATGGCAGTTTGATGTTTAAGTCATGTTTTCAGCTTATTTAGATCGTTTATTAATTTATTTAATTTTTATGTCTTCAAACATTTATTAAACTCGATAGTAATTATGAAATTATTAATTAATAGTATTTTTTAATTATTTTATAATCCATTTTCACAAAATATATTATATATTAAGTGTGGATGCCTATTTGGAATTATATGAAACATATTTAATAAATATATATTATAAATATATCAACAATAGTATATTTACATATAAATATATTATTTTTAATTTAATATTTTTTATGAAATATAACCCTTTATCAGTGCTCAAAAAATCACTGATAAATCCTCCAATTTATAAATTATTTTTTTAGCTCTGATAAAGACCCCACATTATTATCTTTTTTACTTAAATAATAATGGACAACCTCTATTAGTGATTTTTATTAGCACTGATAAAGGGGGACTTAATCAATTTCTTTTTAAAAGTGCTGATAAAGGACCCCTTTATGAGGGATTTTCTAGAACTGATAAAGGTGGACTTTATCAGCGATTTTAGTTAGCACTGATTAATCTTTGAATTGTATAAAACCAGTTTTGTAGTAGTGTAGGCTTAGGATAGTTGTGGATCAAGACTAGTTAGGTCAGGTCATGATATATTAGTATTAGAGGTGGTTCGATCCTTTGGATGGTGTCTGAATTAGTCCCCTTATGTGGATTTGATTGGAATTTAGAGCATGAATGTCAAAGTGTCTCAAGTGCGGCACTCAGTCTAGGGAAACTAAAGATAGTGTGGCAGCCAACGTATCCATTCACTAGAACCTTGAATACCTTGTTTTCAACTCAGTATACTGAGACATTGGTTGTATATATAAATGGTATATGTTTCATTTAATATTCTGTATTTGATTTTCCTTACTAATTTATCTCTCCAATATATATATATATATATTCTCCTCTAATGATGGAATGTATTGATTAAACTTTTAGGATTCCTCAGTGGAAATAGAAAGCTAGATTACTAATTTCGGATTGTGAAGACAATCTGATGAGTGATAATGCCTTAGTTAAGGGTCCATCTCGTGAGATCCTTACTTGAGGTGGACAGGTAGATGCACCACACCAGTTCAAAAATTATTTATCACATTAGCATTTTCACGTTGGTTATTTATAACCGATGTGAAAAACACATGTTTATTTCTTTATAACATTGGTTATTATATAACTAACCTTTATAAGCTGGATATGTGTCTTTATCATGTCAGTTATATAATAACCAACTTGATAAAGAGGGTTACCCTCTTGATCACATTAGTTATTATATAACTGATAGGATAAAGAGGATTTTTTATGTTGATCACTAGTGCAGAAAACATTTTTTACGTCAGTTATTTTTCATTTTTTTACGTCGGTTTCTAGCCGACATTAATATGGGCGACGTTATAAATAAAGTTTTTGACGTCGGTTATTTAAAAACCGACGTCAAAAACATAACATCACGATGTTTATGACATAGGTTATTGTAGAACCGACATGATAAATAAAATGGTAAGGGTTTATCATGTCAATTATTTAACAACCGATGTGATAAAAGGCATGGAAAATGGTTTATCAGGTTGGTTCTTAAAAAAACGACGTGATAAAAGGATGGGGAAATGGTCTATCACGTTGGTTTCTAAAGAACCGACATGATAAACTGACGGCCGGGAGGTTTATCACGATGGTTATTATAGAACCGCAGTGATAAACCGGGGGGGGGGGGGGGTTATCACGTCGGTTATTAAAAAACCGACGTGATAAACCGGGGGCGGAGGGTTTATCATGCCGGTTATTAAACAACTGACATGATAAATCGGGGGGTGGAGGGTTTATCACGTCGGTTTTTTAATAACCGACGTGATAAAATGGGGGGAGGGGGGTTTATCACGTCAGTTATTATATAATCGCCATGATAAACCGCGGTGAGGGGGGTTTATCACGTCGGTTATTAAATAACCGACGTGATAAACCGGGGGAGGTGGTTTATCACGTCGATTATTAAATAACCGACGTGATAAACCATGTTCCAGGCATTTTATCATGTCGGTTATTAAATAACCGATGTGATAAACCATTTTTCAAGACTTTCTTCACGTTGGGTATTAAATAACTGACGTGATAAACCATTTTCCAGGCCTTTTATCACATCAGTTATTAAATAATCGACGTGATAAACCATTTACCATGCCTTTTATCACATCGGTTATTAAATAACTGACATGATAAACCCAATTTTTTTAAAAAAAATTGAATGCAGTCATCTGCTCTCCACCAGAATCAACAAGAAAACAAATCAAGAAATCGTACCACAAAAAAAGAAGTAGATCAAAATTAAGCATGTACATTGATAACATATAAAACTTACCCCCTAGACAGTCCCCACCCTCATGTATACCCCATGGACAACCCTCCCCCACCCTGTTGGTGCCCTCACCCTCATGTATACCCCCTAGACAGCCCTCCCCCACCCCATTGGAGCTCCCACCCTCATGTATACCCCTTGGACAGCCCTCCCCCACCCCATTGGAGCCCCCACCACACTCCTGGACTGCCCCCGACCTCCGGATAGCCCCAAACACCCCTCGACAACCCCCACCCGCCTGAATAGCACCCCCTCACCCCACTTGACAGCCCCCACCACACCCCTGGACAACCCCCCACCCTCATGTATACCCCCACCCCTGGACAGCACTCCCACACCCCTGGACCGCCTTCCCACACCCTTGGACAGCCCTACCACCCCCTGGACTGTCACCCACCCCACCGGACAGCCCTCCCAGACTGCTGGACACCCCCCAACCCCACTGAACACACCCCCACACCCTTAGAACCCCTCCCCCATAGACCCAAATCCATACCAGAAAAACCATCATAAGTAAACCAAAACAAGAAGCAGAGAAAAATTAAACATTCACTTATATATCATTCAAAACTTACACTGTCAACTTCAAGAAAAATTAAATCCAGCCTAAACAACTACCAAATACACAATTACAACGACAATATTCAAAATTACATTTTACATTACAAACAACTAAAAGTCAATCAAACTTGTAAAATAATTTGACCACTCCACTTGTAAGTGTTTGATGTCTTCAGCAGTATAGGGTTTAGGGTCATCAAAAAGATACAAATGAAAAAGAAAGTAGTTAACGTGTATAATGAATAAATAAAATTGAAATATTATGGCAAAGTTTAAGAGGGAGTCATACCAGGTCAAAATTCACAGCTGTCCCAGTTGTTATTATTTCATACATAAATCTTAACATATAATATCTGCATTAGATGAGGCCTTGTTGTTCATGAAAATTCTGTTAGAATGAGTGTAAATTCAATATATTATTTCTATTTAATAAATCAGAAAGTACAAATTATAAATGGATATTTACCTTCACATTTACATATTTGATCTTTGCACCTCTTTTCTTTGTGTTTTTTCGAAAGTAGGACCATGCACTGTTAGAAAATAATACGAATGGGGTAAATTTAAAATTCATTATAATATATAAAACTATTGAGAAATTGAAACTTACTTTTCCAATATATTCTTAAAACTTTCCCACAAATCACCATGGACAAAGAATATCCAATAAAGGGCTTTCTCCCTTGGGAAAAAACCCCTAACATCCAATGATAACTGATAAAAGGAAATTTGACGTTATTGGTTTTTTATGTTAAATGATAATTAACTCTTTCAGAGAAATGTGTTTCATACCTCCCACAAAAAGGCATCATCCAACATTGTGTGATTATATTCTTTTCAAATCTTTCAGCAATATAAACCATTATTTGTTCCTCATTCAATGCACATGCTTCAGGGGAAATCAATTGAGGGTCCATGAATCCATATACTTCTGTCAGGTCATTCCTCTCACAAATTTTATAAAGATACCTAATACAAAACATACATAAGTATACATTTTTAATAAATATAATGCAGGGAAAAGGTGTTAAGACTTAAATGGAAAATATTTGCACCACGTTGATGCCCAAATTATCTCCAATAACAAGCTCAATGATATCAGTTTTTATAATCCCCACTCTTATTTCACATCCACAAACATGATCTTCCATTGGAAACTCTTAATAACCCGAAAAAAATGTGAATATCTTGAAAATCTATCAAGACCATTTGAATCTGTATCTGATGTCATAGCCATTTGTCTTTGTTGTTGTCTATACGTTATTTCTGTACCTTTGAAGTATTCCTGTAAAAAAAATTGAAAAATATATTAGTTTTCAAATGATAAAACAACCTTAATAAAAAATAAAATAAAATAAATAACATTCATACCTCTATGGAAATGAGTCGAAGAAGTCTGGATGGCCAAATTTAAAAATGGTTGATACTCTATCCAACTGTCGCCACCTCATCTGTAGGTATTGGTACCCTAGCTGACCTATCTATAATATCCTATACAGTGACCCTCTGATTCTCTACCTCTAATTGTTGATGATGAACTGTATCTCCTATACAATATACCAACCCATATGCTACTATATGATGTTGACAATCATCAACATACAACTCGCAATAAGTAGGAAGCTGCAGTGGAGGCGTAGGATAAGAAATGGGGTCCGTAGGATGAGGTGGGGGAGTGGGAGTGACTGGGAGAGGTGGAGGATAAATAATGGGGTTTGCAGGGGGAGGTGGAGGAGTGGGAGCTGCAGTCTGAAATTGTCTTTGCATTTCTGTAAACATAGACTGCACCGACTCTGTAACCTTTTCCTCCATCGACGCATTAATATTATGAACTTCAGCCTCCAAGGATTCTATTTTTTGTTTATAAACCCCCTCAATGTTAGAAGTTGAAGAATGTGGAAACACTTTTCTTACCGAAACACCTGCCAGATATCCTCTTACACGACCAGGATGTTTGGTCCTTCCCAATGCTGCAAATAAAATATCTTCCCTCCCAGTAGCTGTAAATGTCCCCTCTAAACTCTACTCCTCATGAGAGTCCTGTATTAATTAATTGAACATTTCTGTAATGATTGAAATTATATAAAGAAAATAGTTAACTTAAATAAATAAAATAGATATCTTACAATCCTCTCAGCCATGATTCTTGATTCTTCCGAATGATATTCCCCCTTTTTTCCCTTCTGAGATCTCTTCCATTTTTCATGTCTAGATGGAGGGGATGGAGGGGCCACCTCTCCAAATCTTGAAGACTCAGCTCTTAGTTGTTGAAATTTTTCTGCAATCATTTAATCTTCCAATAATGCATACCCTCCTCGAGATAAACAATGAGGGTATACATTTTTAGATTGGATCTCCTGATGAGCTTTCCTTGTTTGCTATAATTTAAGAATACGAAATCATTAAAAAAACATTAATAAAATCATTTATATAAGAAAGTTTATAAAAGTTTACATTTACCTTACCCGAAATGACTCTTTTCTTCTACTTTCAAAAAACTATCTCCATGTGTCTTCATCTATAAAAGGATATATACGACATGGATTTTCAGGACTCCTATGACCATAAATGAAATCATATGAGAGGGTTGATTTGAAATCCCTACATCTCCTGGCAGCCAACGATAAGCATTTCTTCCTGACTCCTCCAGTCTCAGGAATATCAAATGTCATCTGATAAAGAAGAGGTTAAACATATTATATATACGAGAAACATTAAATGAATATTCAAAAAATGACAAAAGATCTTACCAAAATCGTCTCTCACAACTGAGAGATAATCGCTTTATCCACACTTATCCAATCATCATACAGAGTGCTTACTTTTCTCTTAGCCTGAGTTTCTACAAAACTCTTAAAATCTTTTTCATTCAGAACTCTAGGAATATCATTATCATCAAACTCAACGACTATCCTCGGATCCTGTGTACGGGAAAGTGATAATTTTGGTAAACGTGTGCACCCACGTTTACCAACCTTTAAACTCTTTGTTGTAATAGGAGCATGTGAATTTTCATCCACAGAGGTATGACCAGCAATATTCTCCTCTCCAGAATCATGTGGTTGATCATCTGAATGATCTGTCATTATCCTTCACATCAAAAAAAAAAACAAACGTTAGTTCATAAATATACAAATTCAAATATTTTAATACTACTATAATCAGAAAATAGAAAAGTGTACTAAGTGACATAATAGTAAACATTGGTAATATGGTAAGCATGTTAATCAATGGTAAATATGGTAAAGATGGTAAAGATGGTCAAGATGGTAAACATGGTAAAAATGGTAAACCTGGTAAACATGGTAAACATGGTAAAGTAATTGTCAGTGAAAAAAAATAATAGATATATAATTCATGTAATGGTTATAAACATGATAAAGTAAACTAAAAAACTGAAAAAAACAAAAACATATACTTATTTTGTTTTAAAACATGTTTTAATAAATAAAAACTTACAATATCTAACATTTATGGAAAAAATAAATGTAAACAAGAAATAAACATATGTTACCTGTAATTTTAGGGATTTACAAATGGATTGTTTTCCCAAATTCCTTCATCGTGATCGTTCCTTATGGCACAAACTATGTCTTCAACATGATCATCATTATATTCTGTTAATCTTTCCATGGATGTAGGGATCTCACATAAATCAGCATATTCATCAACTTCATCCTCACCAACATATTGTTTTTTCCCTTGTAAAATAACAGCCCACTGCATATCTGATTGATCTACTACATAGAAAATTTGTTTTGCATGTGTTGCCATTATAAAAGAATCAGTTGTGTCTTCCAATATATTCCGATTAACAGGTGTCATTCCAAATTCATCGTGTATGACACTTTTGTTACCATTAAACCATTTACAGTTAAAAACTAGAACTTTAATTTTAAAGTAATCAACCTCCCATATGTCTTCAATCACTCCATAATGTGCACTTGATGCAGAAATTGGGTTTTTGTCCTTAGCACTCAAAAAACACATTTCTTCTGCAAACACCAATACACCACTATTATGAACTGCACTTCTGTTGTCCTAAGCTTCCATATGAAATGTATAACCATTAATGTCATAACCGGACCATGTTATCACATTTAAACATGGACCACCCACTATCCATTTTAATGTCTCTGATACATCTGATCTACCAAGCAAAGTCTTTTTAATCCATGAAAAAAAAGTTCTGTTGTGCTGATTAAAAATCCACATTTCTTTCTTCTTTGGATGACATTGTTTCAACTCATTAATATGCAATGTGATATATGGTTGAGCATCAGATATATTATTCAAGATGTATGATTCTAACTTCTTCATCTGTTCAGCTGAAAATGATTTGACTTTCAAGCCGCGAATCCCAGTTCCCTCATTATTAACTCGTTCATGGCGAGATGGAGGCAAACCTATGTGTTGCGCCGCATCCAAGTAGCTCGTACAAAACTCTGCTACCTCCTCAGAAATATACTTTTCAATAATGGAGGCTTCAGGTCATTATAGATTTTTAACATACCCATTTAATATTTTCATATACCTTTCAAAAGGATACATCCAACGAAGATATACAGGTCCAAAAAACTTTATTTCTTGAACCAGATGAATCATTAAATGAACCATTATATCAAAAAAAACTTGGACGAAAATACATTTCTAATTCACAAAGTATAAAAATTGCATCCTTTTCCAAATTGTTCAAAGCATTCAATCAATCGCCTTGTTACAAATTGAATTGAAAAAATAACGCAACTTCATTATAGTCTTTCTGACATGAATGAGAAATATTCCACGCAATGCACCTGGTAGAATTTGTTGCATCATGATGTGACAATCATGTGATTTCATACCTATCAACTTCAAGTCCTTCAATGAGACAAAATTTTTTACATTAGAAGTATAACCTTGAGGCACTTTGGTATTATGAAGACAATGACAAAAGCTAATTTTCTCCCTCTTCGATAATGTATGAAAAGACGGGGGAAGAAATGTTCGTCTTCCTTTAGGAGTGGGAGCTAACTCCAAACGTATTCCCATTGATAGTAAGTCTAATCTTGCATTCAACCCATATTTAATATTTCCTTTAATATATAACAATGTTCCAATCAAAGAATCACAGATATTCTTCTCCACATGCATGACATCAATATTATGTTTAACTTCATGATACGTCCAATACTGTAGCTCAAAAGAAATTGACCTTTTCTTCCAAATATGTCTATCATTACTAGATTTATGTGTCTTTCCCAATGTCACATCAAGGTTTTTTACCCTCTCAAAATACAGATCAGGGGATAAAGGTTTTGGAGCAGTAGCAAATTCTTGTGAGCCATTGAATTCCTTTTTTATTCTTCTATAAGGGTGTTCTATAGGCAAAAACTTTCGATGACCCATGTACGCTGTTTTCCTCCCATGATGTACTTGACAATATGACGTCTGTTGTTCACAAATTGGACATGTTTTATGCCCTTTAACACTATATCCAGACAAATTTCCATACGCTGGGAAGTCATTTATAGTGAACAGAAGCACTGAATGCAGTTGAAAATATTCCATTTTATAAGAATAATACACCCTAATACCATCAACCCATAACAGTTTCAAATCATCAATCAACGGTGACAAGTAAACATCAATATCATTACCGGGTTGCTTTGGACCAGAGATCATTATACTAAACATGACATATTTGCGCTGCATACAATCTTCAGCAGAGAGGTTGTAAATTACCAATAAAATAGTCCATGAACTATGTGTGCTACTGAGGGTTCGGTATGGATTCATTCCATTTGTGCACAACCCTAGTCTGAGATTTCTAATTTCATTTCCAAATATAGAATACTGCTCGTCAATTTTATTCCATTATGGACAATCAGCTGGATGACATATTTTTCCATCACATACCCGCTATTAATCATGATATCTTAACCTTTTTTCATCATGTGAATTAGCAAATAAACGTTTGAAATGATTAATTATAGGAAGATACCAAAATACCTTTGAAGGGTGCTTTGTAATCTCTACACCAGCCCATGATTTTTCTTTCACCTTATACCATGATGTCCCATATTTAAGACACTCTAACAGAAATTAATATTCCTTCCTATATATAATGCATTCATTCGGACATGCATGTGTTTTGTTGTATCCCAATCCCATCGGGCATAATATTTTCTTGGCATTGTAATGTGAATTTGGAAGATCGTTATCTTTTAGAAGAATGCCTTTCATCAATTATAGCAGCTATGTAAAACTTTTGTCACTCCATCCATGTTTCGCCTTCAGGTTAATCAATCTTAACACCGCCAATAAAACCGTAAAATCTGTACAACCAGGATATAATGGTTTTTCAGCTTTACCATATAGACGTGAAACTGTCGGTTCTATCTCAATTTGTTCTGCTACAATATCGGGAATCATTTCTTCAATTCCATCGGAGTTACCATCTTGCGAATCATCATCATCAGTGACATTCCATCCAGTTTCAACATGCGAAATCCAAGGGATATAACTCGGATTAAAACCATGACAAATAAGATGATCTTTTATCTCTCTATTTTTCAACTTCTTCATATTCAAACATTTCAAGCATGGACAGAAAAAAATGTCACTACTTGGAACATTTCATTTTGAAAATTCTAAAAAGGCATCAACACCTTCCTCAAATTCATTGCTCATTCTATGTGTCGTAATCCAACTTCGACTCATTATTACCTATAACAAATATCAACAGAAAATATATATTTTTAAGACAAGACAAATATATGTTTATATGAAAAAAATCATAATTTGAATGTAAAACAATTTAAAATCTAAAAAAAATCTATGGGTATTTAAGAAAATATGCTTGAATATTATTTTTAAAATAAAATATAGTTAGATATAACAGTTTAAAATTTCATTGAATCAAAGAAAACCATGCCGCCTACGTAGTTGATAGAAAATTGGAGAAAATAGAGTAAACCTGAGAATCACCCCCACCCCCCGGACAACCCCCAAACCCCTCTGGACAGGCCCCCACCCCCTTGGACATGCCCCCACTACCACCCACCCCCTTGGACAGCCCCCACCCCCTCTGGATAGGCCCCCACCCCTTGCATAAAACAACAATATAATCCTAAAAAATGCATATAATCCAGCTTAAATATTTGAATAAATATGTTTGTAATCAACCATCAAATCCAAAAGGTGTATGAGAGAACAATTAGAGAAAAACTGGCAATGAGAGATCATACTCATTGAGGGGGGATGGTGTCAAAGGAAACAAAAAATCAAATGAACCGAGACCACTTTATGAAGTAATCCATGAAAAAGAAAAACCTACATCAAATAAAATCGTGAAACATCAAAAAAAACAAATACCCATTTGAAATAGAATCTAGTATCTTGATTCAGAAACTCTAAAAAATAAATAAATCACAATCTCATTGATTGAATCCTGAATTTCTAAAATATAACAATACACTGGTTTCACTTTGGTTGGTGGTGCAATTATTTGTTGTATTCGATCATCAATTAGTTTTGTGACATGAAATTAAAAAATCTTGTGAAATACATATATGTAACATTCATTATTCAAGTTCACATTCTTTTTTTAAAATTACCCATGTCTATATTATCATTAATAAAAAACATTATCATTATTATCAACTAAAATCATGAGAATTGTGATATTCCAATTTTTATAAACATATATTAATGATGTTATGATAGATTTTATCATAACTAATAATATAAAAAATGGTATACTTATCTATAATAGAGTTCAATAAGACAAAATGAATGCACGATATTTCTGTGACATTTAGATTTTTTAAAGGGATATAATGATGTTTAATACTTCCCAAAAGGGTGAAATTATAAGGGAGTTTAGTGTCTTCTAAAAATACAAAGTGGGTAAAAGTGAATTTGTTTCCATTAAAGAAAACAAATGGTTTATCATAGATTTATTAGACTCTGTGAGGGTGAATGATAAATATTTATTTTATTATGTTCCATTATAACTCATGTGTAAATATTTATTTTAGTTCAATTAATGAATGATAAATGGTTTACATTAATGGTTTTTGTTTTCTAAAAAAATGACATATTGAATATGGATTATTGATTCCTATTCTATGATAGGACACTCAACAAGGATGATTCACTATATATGATGATAATTTCTTTTAATTCTCTAATCACATAAACATTATTGGTTATCCAACTACAAAATTGTTAGATGAACCTGGGAATTAAATGAAATATAGGATAAAAGGAATGGATGAATCAACCATACCTCAAATTTCTTTTTCATAATGAAATTCAAACCGGTCAAATCATGAAATATTCCAAATCTTTCCTTAATCGTGCAATAGTCCTTCAATAAATAACCCCAAATATGTTTCCAACATAGGAGGATTTTGAGTCATTAAATGCAAGGTAATATATCAAAAAAAATTATATAAAGAAATACAAAAACAAGACACTCAAGATAAAAATGAATATCCGGTGCCAACGATATTCAAAAAGATGTAATAGGGTTCGAAATAGAAGAATCTAACCTAGTTTAAAGAAAAAAATTGCAAAACATAAATATAGACTATCCGGAAAAAAAAAACGAACGAAATAAAATCGTGGAATGCTTACTTGAGTGTTGTGAGTTGAGATGATAGATCCGAGGTGACTAAAGATGATAAACGATGAAACCAAAATGAGTTTAACGCAGGTCGATCGACGAGCTGATTAGGGTTTACCGCGCGAGAGAGACGAGCTGGCGGACTGTCGATCGAAGAAACGTAAATGACAGTCCACAGGGATTTAATTTTTTAAATGTTTTATAAGGTCGGTTATTATATAACAGACGTTATAAACTATTTTTTAAATTTATAACGTCGGTTATTTGAAAACAGACGTAAACCCCCCCCCCCCCGTGTTTTGGTTTTTTACGTCGGTTATAAAATAACCGACGTAAAAAACGCGTAGATATCATTTTTTTACATCGGTTATTTTATAACCGATGTAAAAAACCAAAACGTGGGGGGTTTTTTACGTCGGTTATTTTATAACCGACCTAAAAAACCCGTAGATAACTCGTTTTTTACGTCGGTTATCAAATAACCGACGTAAAAAACCCCGCGCTTCGGTTTTTTACGTCGGTTATAAAATAACCGATGTAAAAACCGAACACACGCGATTTGTAATGTAGGTTATTAAAATACCTGATGTTAAAAAGCTACTCAACGAATTTGTTACGTCTGTTATTAAATAACCGACGTAAAAAACCACGTTTCACAGATTCTCACGTCGGTTATATATAACCGACGTAAAAAATGGTGACGTAAATAACGTTTTCTACACTAGTGGATTCATTGCTACAACATGGACTTTTATCAAAGATAAAAGCTAACATTAACAGAGCTAGAAAATCTCTATTAATGCTGGCATAGATAAGGGGGGGGTCCCCTTTATCAACGCTCCGAAAAGCGGTGATAAAGGACCCCCTTTATCAGCGTTTTTTAGAACTGATAAAAGTGTCCTTTATTAGCTCTTTTAGGAGAGATGATAAAGGGGACACCCCCCATTATCTACACTGGCATGAACAATGATTTTATAGCACTGATAAAGGGGTGAATTTATCCGCGCTATCTTGAGCGCTGATAATATGGCCCTTTCTCAGCACTCTTTTAGCGCTGTTAAAGGAATCATTTATCAGCACTCAAAAAAAACGCTGATAAAGGTACCTTCCCCTGCACCAGCACAACTAGCACCTGCACACCTGCACACTTGCACACCTGCACACCGGCAACACCTATAGAAAATAGCACCTGCACACGAACCAAGCACCGAAGGACGACACAACACACACAATATTTTGACAAAAAATTATATATAAATTTACTTAACATCATAAATACAAAAAAACACACTGCTATATACATTTAAAATAGTGTTTTATATGGTCATAATTATAATTATCCAAAAATAGTTATAAACCTTAATGTATCATCCTTTGATATCAGTGATCCTTTCAAAAATTATCATCCACTATATTTGTTGCTGAACAAAGCATCCGAACTCAAGGAAAAAAACTAACCTATATATAAAAACAAATATTATGTTAGTAATACAATAATGAAATAAATTCAAACATTAATATGAAAGAATAAATTAATATAGAAATGTGAAACTAAAACTTGGAAATGATGAACTCAAATGTTTTCATTCTGATAACAATGAAAGGGAATAATGTAAAATCAATATTTTTTTGGATGATTTATCTCATTTAATAAATACTAATTCATTATCTAATGAAAATCTTTACCGGTCACACCATGCATCATATTGAGGGGCGGTTGACTCTTACACGTCACAAATGACTCATGGATCATTTTCCTAAAGTATCTAAACAATCGGAATGTGTTTGTTCAGTTTTCCGTATGTCACTTTTGTTGTTTTCTAAAGTTAATGTCAATTTAAAACTGATATCAGACACTTTTATCCATACCGATCACATCGTGCATCGTATTGAGGTGAGGTTGATTTTTACACATCAAAAATGACTCAAGGATCATTTTCTTAAATTATAAAAACAATCTGAATGAATTTACTCGGTTTTACATATGTCACTTGTGTTGTTTTCTAAAGTTAATGTAAATTTCAAACTGATATCAAAAACTTTTAGCCATACCGGTCACACCGTGTGTTGTATTGAGGTGAGGTTGATTCTTAAACATCAAAATGACTCATGTATTATTTTTCTAAAGTATCAAAACAACATGAATGCATTTTCTCGGTTTTCTGTATGTCACTTATGTTGTTTTCTAAAGTTAATGTCAATTTCAAACTGATATCAGACACTTTTAGCCATATCGGTCACACCATATGTCGGATTGAGGTTCAGTTGATTCTTACATGTCTAAAACGACTCATGGATTATTGTCCAAAAGTATCAAAGACATCTAAATTCGTTTTTTTGGTATTCCGTATGTCAGTAGTGTTGTTTTCTAAATTTTATGTCAATTTGAAACTAATATCAGACACTATTAGCCATACCAGTCACACTGTGCATCATATTGAGGTGCGGTTGATTCTTAAACATTAAAAATGACTCATGGATCATTTTCCTAAATTATCAGAACAATCCGAATGTGTTTTTTCAGTTTTACTTATGTCACTTATGTTGTTTTCTAAAGTAAATGTCAATTTCAAACTAATATGAGACACTTTTAGCCATACTGGTCACACTGTGCATCGAATTGAGGTGCGGTTGATTCTTACACGTCACAAATGACTCATTTATTGTTTTAATAAAGTATCAAAACAATACAAACACATTTTCTTGGTTTTCCATATGTCAATTGTGTTGTTTTTTAAAGTTAATGTCAAATTTAAATTGATATCAGACACTTTTAGACATACTGGTCACACCATGCGTCTGATTGAGGTGAGGTTGATTCTTACACATCAAAAATGGCTCATGGATCGTTTTTATAAAGTATCAAAACAATCCTAATGGGTTTTCTCAATATTCCATATGTCAGTAGTGTTGTTTTCTAAAGTTTATGTCAATTTGGAACTGATATTAGACACTTTTAGAAATACTGGTTACACCATGCATCGAAATGAGATGCAGTTGATTCTTACAAATAAAAAATGACTAATGAATTGTTTTCTTAATGTATCAAAACAATCCTAATGTGTTTGCTCGGTTTTCCGTATGTCACTTGTGTTATTTTCTAGATTTAATGTCAATTTTAAACTGATATCAAACACTTCTAGACATCCCGGTCACACAGTGCATCGGATTGTGGTGCGGTTGATTCTTACACATCACAAATAACTCATGGATCGTTTTCCTAAAGTATCAAAACAATATGAATGCGTTTTCTCAATATTCAGTATGTCAGTAGTGTTGTTTTCTAAACTTTATGTCAATTTGAAGCTGATATCATACACTTTTAGCCATACCAGTCACAACGTGCATCAGATTAAGGTACAGTTGATATTTACACATCAAAAATGACCCATGGACTATTTTCCTAAAGTATCAAAACAATAAGAATACATTTTCTTTGTATTCCATATGTCAGTAGTGTTGTTTTCTAATGTTTATGTCAATTTGAAACTGATATCAGACACTTTTATCCATATCGGTCACACCGTGCATCAGATTGAGGTTCAGTTTATTTGTACACATCACAAATTACTCATGGATTGTTTTCCTAAAGTATGAAAACAATATGAATGTGTTTGCTCAGTTTTCTATATGTCACTTGTGTTGTTTTCTAAAGTTGATGTCAATTTCAAAATGATACCAGACACTTTTAGCCATACCGGTCACTCTGTGTGTTGGATTGGGGTGTGGTTGATTATTACATGTCAAAAATCACTCAAGGATCATTGTACTAGAGAATAAAAACAATCTGAATGTGTTTTCTTGGGTTTCAGTATGTCACTTGTGTTGTTTTCTAAAGTTAATATCAATTTCAAATTGATATCAGACACTTTTAGCCATACCTGTCACACCGAGAATCGGATTGAGGTTCGGTTGATTCCTAGATGTCAAAAATGAATCATGGATCATTTTCCTAAAGTATCAAAACTATACTAATGCATTTTCTTGGTTTTACGTATGACACTTGTGTTGTTTTCTAAAGTTAAGGTCAATTTAAAACTGATATCAGACACTTTTAGCCATACCGGTCACACCTTGCGTTGGATTGAGGTGCGGTTGATTATTACACATAAAAAATTGACTCATGGATCATTGTACTAATGTAACAAATCAATCCAAATGCATTTGATCTGTATTCCATATGTCAGTAGTGTTGTTTTCTAAAGTTTATGTAAATTTGAAACTGATATCAGACACTTTTAGCCATACCGGTCAAACCCTGCATTGGATTGAGGTGGGGTTGATTCGTACACATCAAAAATGACTCATGGATTGTTTTACTAAAGTATAAAAAACAATACGAATGTGTTTTCTTAGTATTCTGTCTGTCAGCAGTGTTGTTTTCTAATGTTTATGTCAATTTGAAACTGATATCAAACACTTTTAGCCATACCGGTCACACCGTGTGTTGGATTGATATGCGGTTAATTCGTACATGTCACAAATTACTCATGGATTGTTTTCCTAAAGTAACAAAACAATCCGAATGTGTTTTATCAGTTTTCTATATGTCACTTGGGTTGTTTTCTAAAGTTAATGTCAATTTCAAACTTATATCATATACTTTTAGCCATACCGATCACACCGTTCGTCGGGATGAGGTTCTGTTAATTCTTACATGTCAAAAATGACTCATGGATCATTTTACTAAATTATCAAAACAATCCGAACACATTTTCTCGGTTTTCCATATGTCACTTCTGTTGTTTTCTAAAGTTAATGTCAATTTCAAACTGATATCAAACACTTTTATCTATACCAGTCACACTGGGAATCAGATTGAGTTGCGGTTAATTCTTACACGTCAAAAATTACTCACAGATCATTTTCCTATAGTATCAAAACAATCCGAATGCGTTTAATCTATTTTATGTATGTCACATCTGTTGTTTTCTAAAGTTAAAGTCAATTTAACCTAATATCAGACAAATTTAGCCATACCGGTCACACCGTGCATTGGATTGAGGTGAGGTTGATTCATACACATCAAAAATAACTCATGGATCATTGTACTAATGTATCAAAACAATCCGAATGTGTTTGCATGGTATTTCGTATGTAAGTATTTAATAGTACTCTCTTATTAAGTTATTCTTTACTAGAAACTAAAATCATTTCTAAAACCATTCATCATAGTATAAGGATATGAAACATAAGAAAGGTTGATCATAGATGCTCAATAAGTGTAAACAAGGTAGATATCAATGATCATATAATGATAAGATAAGTATTAGGAATTCACCTTCATTGTCCTATTTGTTTACATTATTCCATCTGGTACGCTGCCCATTTTTTTCTAAACACATCTATATCATCTTGTGAATAAGAGTTTTTGCGACAGTCATAGTAGTATAAAAAAATATAAATACACAAAGGATTAATAACTATTTTAAATGAACTAGTAATTATTTCCAAAAACATCTCCTCCCGGATGCTAGTTTGTTCATGAAATATGATCTCTTTCATAAATTTACAAACATAATAACCGCATTCTTTTCTTTTTGTTTGTTTCAGACACTACATAAACATCATGAAAAATAAGTAATCTATTTTGATATGTATTTGGATAGTTGAATATAATCATATATACCCTGATACTTATCCATTTGTATATCTCGTGCACCATGTCGTCCTTGAGCCCGGGATTCATTCCAGCCTTTAGATGATATTCATACACCACCCCATCGTAACAGAATCATCATTAAAAGGTAATATAAATTATATAAATTGATATTTAGTTCTAAAATGTTTGATCTAGTGTATTAAAAAATAAAAATCGCCATCATGTGTGGTGGGTTTGTTGGATATCCATGCAGTGAATCCAGAAAATAAATATTTAGAGTATCCAAATTGACTACAATAAGCATCCAATGCTACCTAAAAAACAAAAAGTAATAAGTAATGATAAAAATGAAAATATAATTGATATGATTAAAATGTAGAGTTTTACCTCTGCAATGTTGGTATTAAAAAGATCCTTCCATTCATAATTTTGAATTGAAATGTTCTGAGCAGGTTTGACATTAATTCAGTCTAAAACTAAAAATCTATTTCTTTTTGTTGTGTAGACATGGTGTGAGGACAAACGAGTCCAAATTTGTGTTCATGGGAGAATCCCTTCAATTGTTTTTTATATATATTCCTGTGAAAAATATGAAATGTATTTATCCATAATTATCCTAGTATATCAGCTTCTGTAAAATCAAATCTTGAAAACATACCTCATATATATATTTATAACTCTTTTTTTAAAGGATAAAGGGATTTGACCCCTCTATCGACTATTTATATCCCTTCATTATGGTCTCCTCTGACATAAAAAACGTCATATACATTGGGACCACTGCAAAATAATTGTGAAGTCCCAATGAAAGGGTCATCCTTCGTTGAATTTTCATCTGACCCTTTAGTTGTTTTGGTCGATAAGAGAACAATTGACCAATTTTAGTTTGTGGGATCTAGAACATAAAATACTTGCACTGCCTGAAATTCCATTATAAATGGTTCGTCATTCTCCCCTTCCTTACTAAAATCAACATTCACGAATCCTAGTTCATCTATTTTAACATCACTCTTATTATCAACCCAATTTCATTGAAAAATTTTAACTTGGAATTCCGTATAATCAAACTCCCATATTAGTTTGATGATGGAAAAGTATGACATATTCACATAAATTGGATTCCTGTCCTTATCACCGGAAACATGCATCGCTTCAGCCACAAGTATAACCCCACTATTCCGCATGGTACTATCTTCATCATGTTCATTAGTATAAAATTTATAAACATTAACTATATAAGCATTGTAAAATAATACAAAAATACTTGGTCCTCCGACTAGCCATCGAAGTCATTCTGAAATTGACTATGGATTTTCATATGACTTCTTAAAAATATAGTCCGAAAACCATCCTATACACTATCGATTATATGTATCTAATATCCAATTTTCAGCCATAGATTGATTCAAATGCCTACGATTTTTTTTAGGTTTCAACATATGGGTCAATATCAAAACTGTTATGCAAAACATAAAGGTGGACATGCTCCCGATATGTAATATTTATTATGACAAACTGTTTTCCAGAAATTCCTTCACCCGCAAGCCGCCTACTGTGACGAAATTTCGGTAGGCCAATGCTTTCCACACCAGACATGTATTCGGTACAGAATTCAGCAACTTCCTCAACAATATATCACTCCGAAATACAACCCTCTGGCCGAATTCGATTTTTTACATACCCTTTCAAAATCTTCATATACCGTTCAATAGGGTACATCCATCTGTAATGTACAGGACTACATAGATTAATCTCTTTCACCAAGTGAACCATCCAACGAACCATCATATCAAAAAATTAAGGCATGAAGAACATTTATAATTCACATAATATGATGGAAATTTCTCTTTCCATAGTTGGAATTTTTGCGGGGTCTATAACTTTTCTACATATAGATTTGCAGAAGAAACAGTGTTTTGTTAATTTATGGTGGAAATAATTTGAAAAATTGAAACGTAAAGCAATAGGAATGAGATCATACATCAAAACATGGCAGATAAGTGATTTTAGACCTTTTAACATCAAGTCGCTCATTGACACGTGGTTTCATATATTTGACGAACAACCCTCTGGAACCTTTACGTCATTCATGAAGTTGAAAAACTGATATATCCCCTACCTGGAAAGAGTGTAAGTAGCTGGAGGAAGAAATTTTCATTTTTCACCCTTCATTGGTGCCAATTCTTCTCATATTCACATCTCAACCATGTCAAACCTAGCATTAATTCCATCTTTTGTTTTGCCAGGTGTATTTAGCAATGTGCTGATGACACTATCAAATACATTTTTTTCTACATGATTAACATCAAGAAAATGTCTGACATACAGACACTTTCACTATTGTAATTCAAAAAAAAAACTGATCTCTTTTTCCAACCGATTTTCGTAAGGTTTTTTGAAGCCATTTTACCAAAAGTAGTGTCCACATTTTTAACTTTCTTAAACAGTTGATCGTCTGTTAGTGGAGATGGTGTTGTACGTTCTTCAAAACATCTATCAAATATTGTCATCCAAGATCGGTACTTATGTCGTCGGGATAGAAATCTACGATGTCCTAAAAACATGGTTTTCGATGATTGTTTCAAACTAATTGATTGTGTACCTTGTTCGCAAATAGAACACCCTTGAGTTCCTTTAATGATATATCGTGACAAATTTCCATAAGCAGGGAAGTCATTTATCATCCCATACAACATGGCTCTCAATGTGAAATCTTCCTTTTTGTAAGCATCATACAATGTAACACCTAAATCCCACAATAATATCAAATCTTCAATCAATGAAGCTAAATAAACATCAATATCATTACCTGGTGGTTTTGGTCTTAATATAAGCATAGATTACATGATCTATTTTATTTTCATGCATAACCACAGTGGTAAGTTATAATTTACCAACAAAACCGGCAATGTACTGTGACTGTTTCTCTGAAAACCAAAAGGATTCAATCCATCTGTAGATAATGCAAGATGAAGGTTTCTCAACTCATTTCCAAATATAAGATACTCATGATCAATTCTCTTCCACTGAGGAGAGTCTACTGGGTGACTTAGTATCCCATCATTAATTCTTGTATCTGCATTCCTCGACAATTGTCCTTCAATCTCCTCACTTCCATATAGGCTCCTAATCCTTGTAATGATTGGAAAGTACCATACAACTTTAGTAGGACTGGATTCATCTTTCTTGTATCAAGAAGCACCGAACATTGGGCATTATTTAATTGATTTGTGGTCCTTGAGAAACACTATATATTCATTCAGGCATGCATGTATTTTTTCCGAGATCATACCCATTGAGCGTATCATTCATTTTCCATCGTATATTCAGCTCGATAGCTCATTATCTTATGGGAGCATGCCATTCAGGAGAGCAGGTAGTTCCGTAAAACTAGATTCACTCCACCCGTTGTCTGCTTTCAAATTATACAGCTTTTGTACGGATGAATGTGGTGTATATTTAGTGTAACCAACATACAATGGCGTCTTTGCACAACATTTTAACTTCTCATACAATTTTGGGAAATCCTGAAGTTCATCTTCGACAGTCCGTGTCATTTCCTCAATACGATCATCATCATCATTCACAATTGTAATCACATCCTCCGTACGGTCATCTTCATTGTTCATGCTTGTAATCATATCAGATAATCCATAAAATACAGTGTTATCCCAGCCACTATCTGCATTCATTGTTTCCATGTGTTTATTCTAACATGTATAACTCTGATTTAATTCGTGATGGATCAAGTGTTCTTCCAACTCCTCTAGACTATTGTTTTTGAATAACAACAATGTAAACACGAAAAAAGGGTTTGAGAAGTGTCATATGCATGATCTTTTGCAATCTTGATAAACTCTTTCACGCCTTCTTCATACTCTTTTGTCAACCAATTGGAATTCATCCATTCTTTATTTATATTCATCCTATTTGAAAGCCAAAGGATGGGTATATAGGTTAGGGGAGAAGGAATATGAGTATAATTTAGATAAAAAAACTAGATACATCAAAAATGGTGGGGGCGTGCTCATTAATAGAAAATCCTAGGTGGTTCCTAGGATTCATGCATTCTCTTCCTCTCTTCGACCCCCCTGATGAGGGGTGGTTCTTCCCTCATACTTATTCCATTACTATTATCCTTTATTTCCCTATGATTTGGGATGATTTCAACTAGGATTTGTGTGATGATTTCACTATATCATCTTCAAATCAATTTATATGATGTAGATTTTGTTTGTATTGGCTAGAGGTTATCCTTTTATGATGAACACACCATGTTTTGTGTGGTTTAGGTGGGGTTGTTTTTCCCAGTGAGTTATTAAAAGATTATTTATAATTATATTAAGGTGAATAATTAAATATATGTTTCTATAATTAATTATTTGGGAATTGTGCCTTTAGATTGGGTCTCAATCATTGGGACAAGATTAGATAAGGCATGTATAGTCTCGGTTTAGGATGAGTTGATCTTGGTGAGGTGGTTACTCCATTTTTTGAGGTAGGTGGACCATATAATACAAAACCATGTTCCAATTTATGAATGATTGTGCATTCATGCATGAGTATATGTGTTCCAATGAAAAGGATAGAAATCAAGAGAAACCTAGGTAAATAAATAGTGTGTTTTTTATCCACCAAGAGATAGAGTGAGGGTTCTATTGAATGTTTGTGATTTTGTGATCATCCAGAGATTATGTCTCCATAGAGGTAAGGTTTCTAGTTGTGTTTATGAGAGGATCGAGTTTTATATGAGATTTTTATATCCTATTTAGGTTTTCTAAGGCTATTTGAGTAGGTATTAGAGTATTAGGTCTAAATAATATGGATAATATAGTTTTATATCTCACGTATGTTGGGGAACACCCTCTTAAGGATATATAAGATTCATGGTGTGTGTGATGAGTAGGATATTCCATATAAGGATTGGTGATGTGTGACATAGAGGATTTCCTCTTTATATTTGGATTAAGAGATCTCCAAGGGAAGATATGATATGGTACCTAAGTGAGGGTAATGGTAATAGTCTGGATGAATTAGAATAGGGTATCCAGGGCTCGTAGTGTGAGTTTCTTAGGATGATCATTATTTAGTTTTAATGAGTTTTAATGTTGAAATTAGAAGATGATATAGACGAGACTATCGAGGCATAGATCTAGTATAGCATGTGGGTTGTGACATTACCATGTAGAGATGAATGTGTACTGGTATCAATGAGTAGAGATGGGTTAGGTTTGTAGAACCCAGTAGATTCCCATATAGGCAGAATTAGAATGTTGATATGTTGGTTATAATTTTCATGTATAACCATGATGGTTTTAATGATATTGTTATGCAAAGATAAATGGATGGTAACTTTTATCATTTATGGTCAGACCAATTAATAGATTGGGACTTCATATTAATTTCACCTAGTTGAAGTATGATCATCCATGGGCCCCACCTATTGATGATGTGGTTTAGCTAGTACTAAAGGTTGGCTATCTAGATACCCTCCTTAGATTACTATTTTTATGTTTTTTGGAATGAGACAAGATGTATGACCATTATTTAAGTGATAAGGTGTTGGTAGGACCATACTTTGAGTGAGAAGCCATTGGTCAAAGGGGATTGGTGCGTGACTTCCATGGGATCCACCTATTGATGGTGCATTTTGACTTGTGATAGAGGTTGGAAATTGTGATTCCCTCCTTAGATATATTTTTGTATGATAATATGATGTGATATATAGAAATGGGGATCACTTAGTATTGGTTTGGAGTAGTTTTGTGAGAGGTTTTCTATAGACATTCCCTCCTAAAATTGTTTTTTATGTGATGTGATGGTGAGACCCACCGTAATTGAGAGGGGAAAAACTACTATGTTGTGGAATTAGAGGATATGTGAATCACACCCACTGTTAGAGGATGGTGGAACTGTTATGTTATAAGAAAGGATTTGATATTTAAGTTGGTATATGACCCAACCCAGAGAGAGTGGGTAGTGGGAAAGAATTTTTAGAAACCCTAATAAGGATCGTTTTTTTCTAACCCAAGGAGAATAGTGTACACTATAGTGTACAATATAGAACATACTAAACATATGTCTCATCCCATTGGCATGCCTCACCTGATGACATGAATTCACCAAAACGGACGGTTCAAACCCTACCTGGCCTAACTATGGAGTAGTATCCAAAATCAGAAAAAGATCCATACTAAGGGACACTAGATGGAGTGACATCCTAATCTAGTGTTACAACCTTTCATTAAAAATACTCTATCTATTCGTGTTTCTATCACAAGGCTATAGTGGGAAGAGATAATCAAGATCAAACAAGTAACCAACCACATATACACGTGTCACACACACAAGCATCACATACAAGAATCACACCAAATCATAATTAATCTCAATATTGACAATAAATGAAAACATAATTAATTCATGCAATCTCAATTTTACTCACCTTATGGAGGAGGAACCGATGGAGGAGGAGGAGGAGGAGGAGGCATCGACAGTTGAGGAAGTAGAGGTAGTGGAGGCAGCGCGGAGGCAACAAAGGCAACAGAGGGAGCTGAGGCAGTGAAGGTAGCAAAGGTAGCTCGGTGGCAGTGGAGGCAGTAGAGGCAGTGGAAGAAGTGAAGTAGTAGGAGGAGGAGGAGGAGTAGGAGGAGGAGGCAGAGGTGGAGGATGAGGATGAGGAGGCCGCAGTGGAGGCATAGGAGGTGGAGGAGTCGCAAAAGAGGAGGAGGTGGAGGAGGAGGAGTCGTGGTGGAGGAGGAGGATTAACAGGAGCCGCGACAAGAGGAGGATGAGGAGAAGTAGAAGCCAGAGGAGGAGAATGAGGTGATGGTCATGGAAGAGGAGGAGGAGAAGGAGGCTACGGTAGAGAGGAGGCAGTGGAAGAGGCGCAACTTAGGGATTTCGTGAGAGCATGACACGGTGCTGGGAGTAGGAGCCGCGATAAGAGGAGGAGGAGGAGGAGAAGCAGGTGATAGAGGAGGAGAATGAGGCGGAGACTGCAGTAGAGGAGGAGGAGAAGGAGGCTGCGGCGGAGGTGCAGGGTAGGGATTCCACGAAAGCTTGACAGGGTGCAAGGAGGAGGAGGAGGACCCGATGGCATTTATAAATCCCATGGGGACCTTTATCAGCGCTAGTAAAAAGCACCGATAAAGGGAGTCTTCATCAGTGCAAAAATGAAAAGTGCTCATAAAGACCACATTTATCAGCACTTTTTTAGCACTGATAAAGGTAGGACTTTATCAGCACTTATGTAGCACTTATAAAGGGTGTCTTTATCCGTGCTATTCATTTTAGTGCTGATAAAGACCTACTTTATCAACGCTTTGGAAGCACTGATAAATCCATACTTTATCTGCGCTAATAAAAGCACTGATAAATGTATAAATTTAATAATTTTTTTATGTTATTATATATTTATTTAAAATGATATTTTTGATAAATATATATATTTAATATTAATTATAACTCTACATAAATATATATGTATTTATTCTTATAAAATTATTTGAAAGGTATTTTTATATATATATAATTCCAAATATAATAAAAAATATATATATATTTTAAATATAATGTAATTTTAATTATAAGTGTACATTTTTTAGAACATATATATTATATGGGTAACATAATGAATTATAAATCAATAAAACATCAATATGATATGTAATTATAATCTATAAATGAACTTTATTTATGCACATATATGATCACATAAAATATACACATGATATATTCATTGACCCCAATTCATTGGAAAACACACATACATTCAATAATTTTAATTATACATATATATTAAAATGTAATATACATTTATAAATAAAACAAATACATTAAATATAAACAAATAATATAAATATATATATTAAATATAATGAATTAATAAATCTAATAAAAATAATGAATTAATAAATCTAATAAATATTATAAATATAATAAATATATTTATTATAAATCTTATAATTATTAAATTATATATATATATATATTTAGTTATAACATGTGTTTTTTATTTAATGTATACAATAAACATTATTTTTGAATATAAAAATAGTAATATCATATGAAGTAAAGCGCTGATAAATGTAACCTTTATCAGCACTAAGAAAAGCGCTGATAAAGGGATATTTAAAGTTCTCATAAATGTACCCATTATCAGCGCTTGTTTTAGCACTGATAAAGGGTACTTTTATCAGTGCCTTTTTTATCTCTGAAAAATTCCTTCCCCTTTATCAGTGCTTTTCTGTTAGCGCTGATAAAGGCAGGCGCTTGCCTTGCCCATTTTTTTGGTAGTGATTATATAATAACTGACATGGTATTGAAATGAAAGCTACCTTCTCACATAGGTTATCATATAACTAACATGAAAAGTATGATTTTAGTTGTGGTAATGTAATAGCCTATGTTATACATCATTTAAAATTTTATGAATAATATATTTTAATCTTTTTGGTTCTATTCTTTCTCGTGAATGCTGAGTCGTTTCTCTTGCATAGAATCCCTAACCATATTTTATTCATTCCCATAGACTCCAATCTTGGATTTCCATCTTCATACATCCTTGATTTTCATCTGCTTATTATTGTAGATTTGATATACTCGTCTTTCAAGTAAGCCTCACACATCAAAAGTCTCTTTCGATCATTCAATGGTCTAGAAGCCCTAACCCATGATTTTTTTTTGATTTTGAGTACTCAAATATCATATTTCCATATTCATTAACCCTTATGTTTTTTCAACCTCATCATTGCACATTGGAATATAAATATACTCATTTGAAATATAGAATTACCATCCATATTTACCTTAAGTATTCATTGATATAAGCATAAAGTTGTGTGTCATGCATTATATCTTATTTTTCTATGTTAGATCATAAATTTACTCATTATATCCTAATGTTTTGGCCTTTATACGATACCGAAATTTTTTTTCACTAAATTGTTTCATATATATTTATACTAAATCAAATCTTAAATTTATACATCGAATATCTAAATGTTTCTTATATGGATGATGTTTTCAATCATTCATTTTTTATATACAAACATCCACATATATGGACAAATTTCAATTAGTGTTATAAATTTATTAGTGACTTAGTAATATTAAAGTGTAATATATATATATATATATTATGATTTTCATATATTTTAATATAAAATATCTTATAAGTATTTTATGTTCAAATTAATACTTTTATTGTGACGTGAGCATATTTCTATCTAGAAAAACCATATATTAAATATATAGTCTACATGTTATGAGTTATTATCAATATAATTTTGACATTATTTGTGAATACATAATAAGAAATTTCAATTTGTTCCTTTGCATATCTTTTTTATATTATGTTAGAATGGGAATTAATAATGACTGAGAGCTTTACCTGAATCATGTTTTCAAAAATTAACATTGTGTAACATAAATTTATATGTCATGGGTTAGTGAAATATCTAGTTACTTATGTGGAATACATGGATTGATGTAAACACTTACACAATTATTCATGAATCTCTATTCTATTTATTAATGATATCCGATTATGATATACAATTTAGTTGAGTTTTTCATTAAAGTATGACCCTTTATATTCTTATCTAAATTATTTTGTGAAGTATATGAAAATTTTAGGACTACTTTTTAAGAAGAAAGGTTATCAAAGGCCATGAAATTAGAAAATTTTAGTTCAACATAGTCCATATAGTATTGAAAAAATAATTATATCCATAAATAAATATACTTATTCTATGGGAACAATCAACCCTCATATTCTAAAGACAAAAATAAAAAATTGATTCAAATTTTTTTTACCATCACAAAGGATTCAAATTGACTTCCAATACACACATTATAACAAATTTCTAGAACATAGAGGGTTGATAGAAGAAAATATCCCATGATTAAATATCACTATTTAAATAACACTGACTACCTCTCCCTATTTAATATTAAAACAAATGATCACTTCATTAAGAATAAAAAAATCACATATCCAACCAAATAAAAGGGGTAATATAAATTTCTATGAATTCGTTGATAAAGTCACTATTTTTTTACCATAAAAATGAAATTAAACTCATATAGTGGATAAAAACATGGAGAATTGGGTCCCTTCTCCAAGTTGACTAAGTGGATTTGGGTCAATAGTATTCAATTTCACGTTTCGTCTTATTTAATTCAGAATAAAATGTAAAATGAGAGAATAATATAACTATTTTTTTTAATTACATCCATGCATCTATTTTTTATGATTTACTAATAATATATAAACATATATTCCAATAATTTATAGAATTTATAATAACAATTTTTAAACACGCTTATATTTTTTTAAAATTTCAAAATCATGCTACTTACAAATTATGAAATATGTGGTATAAATTTACTTTAATTTCTATTTAGTTATTGTATATCCATTCCAATTAAAATTCAATTTCATATCCTATTTTATTCACATTTTAAAAAATATATTAAATATTATTGATAATCATATAAAAAATTTACTAATGAATTATACCACAATTATGTCTTCTAGATTATCATTGAAATAATATATTATTTACACCTCTTACTCAATTTAATAACCAATATATTATTTTGGAAAGATATTTATTTTTTATGTTTATTATTGATAATAATGATTCGAGTTATTATTACAAAACTTTGGATAAGAATTGAATATGAGTAAGGAATTGAGGTTTATTTTGAATTTTCTAAATGAAATGTTAAAAACAATATGTTTTTCTTTCCATGCTTGTAAGGATTAAATATGATGAAATTGAAAAGAATATAGATCTAGTAGTGGATGTTATTGGGATGAGTCACTTGCAATAGCTAGTAGGCACTGGTTGATAGGATCTCTTGTCATGATACATTTTTATGACCATACTCAAGCATGTGTTCATGCTGCACAAGGTCAACGTAGAGGACTAATGGAACCTAGAGAGGGGTTGTGATTTGAATGTGATGGTTGAGTTCACAAATTCATGATTTTATGACCCAAAAAGCGGAGGAGGGTATTGTAATAATTGACGGACTACCCCAGCCAAGGCAACATCATGATCATGGATCTCCAAGGAAAGGGAAGGGTGGCCGCTAGTGAGGTGTAGATAAAAATAAGTAAGTGGAGATCTCGGATGAAGATATTTGGTTGGTGTGTGACACTATGTGATTCATCCACCACCACCACCAGGTGTCCCATTTCAGTCTTAAGCAACTAAAGGTTGGGGTTACAGAAAGCTATGGGAGATGGATTCTTATAACTCAATGGAACATGAGATAATTATAGGTATGATATGTGTTTATTATATTCTTTTTTTCAAGATTATTATACACAGTTAGAGTCATTAACTCTTCTCATTACTCTTGGTATGGGAGATGGAGTTCACAGTTGTGGAATTATCCCAACAACTATGTCTCGTGGTTCTTATGAGGAATGATTCTTTTATACCATATTATTTTCTGTAGTGAGAGATACCACATGGTGAAGAGAGGTTCTTGTGGGACCTTTTGGTCCACACAGTGGAACCCTATGATCTCATCTTGGTTTTATATTGGTTTTCCATGGTCTATTACTATATGAAATGACACTTTATATGAGTTATATGCCTCCATACTGATGGGATGATATTATCTTTTACCAGTGAGAGAGATCTCACAGTAGGATGAGTGAGTTTTGTGAGAAAGAGGCTTCATCCCATAAAAAATCAGATAAAGAGTGTATTCCTTTGTGTATAAGGATTTTTAGGCATTTTTATTTCTTTATTTGTGGTGGATTTTATGGAATTCTTTCCTGAGAATGTTCTACGACAACTTCTATGGAAAGAGATGGAGTTCTGTTTCAACTTCCTTCCCAAGACTACTCTTATATATTTCTAGCATATCGGATAGCCCCTAACGAAATCTAAGATCTATAGTTGCAGTTGAAGGACCATCTATATAAGGGTTTAATTAGACGCAATGCATCCCCCTATGAAGATCTGGTGTAGTTCAGGAAAATGGTGGATGAGAAATTGTGGCTTTACATAGATTAGCATCAAATGAATTAGGTCTTTATTAATAAAAAGTACACATTTATTTGAAAAAATGAACTCTTTGACCAGTTTTAAGGTGTGAGATGGTTCTTGAAGATCAATCTTATGTTCGATTACCATCAGTTGATAGTTCATGAGGTAGATGTTGTAAGGATTATGCCTTAAATTACACATATTTTAGTTATTTTAAAACAAGAAATAACTTTCCTTTCCCAATGATATTTTAGGTTTAGAATTATAGATAATTAGGTCAAACTCTTAAAAAGTAAACCCATACATTAAAATAAGACTTTTATACTATGTATCCATTTTTTTACTAAAGTAATTTCTTTTAAAATAAACCATGATTTCTTTTCATGAAACATATTCAATAAATTTATAATGACATCTTCTTTGTCCTTACCAATATTTAAGACACATATTTTTACAAATGTCGGATAAGAAAAATATAATTAATGAATACACACATAATAAAAACTATTTTTCCTTTGAAAACATGAAAACCCATGAAATCATTATCATATAATAATACTTTTCACCCTTAATAAGAAGTAAAGAATTTGAAAATAAGCACATTTCTTACATTTTTTTAATCACATGATTACAAAAAAATCCATCGAAATCATAGATAACACATAAGAGTATCTTGGGAAATTATTATACTCAAATATAATAACCATGTGGTTGGATTCTATACATGTCACTCTTTCAAATGGAATAACTATATATTTTAATTCTATACCCAATTATTTTGAGGGTTGTCACCAACCCACCCATCATTAGTTTATCAGGAAGCCAACCATCATAAGTTTATCATGTATCCACCATAAAATGTATAATTACCAATATATAATCATAAAAAATTTATTCATTAAATTGTTTACATGTCACTACTAAAATTTCATTTTCACTCATAGGAAACCATTACACATTAATTGAATAATCAGTCCACTTTCAAAAACCATTTTAAATATTTAAAAAGATTTTTTTAAAATAAATGGTCTCATACAAAATTGAAACATTCTAATATTTAGCAACATTAAAAACCCATAGAATAAATAAATTCATTATATTATACATCAAAGGGGATATTTATAGACTTCATAAAATAATGTTGGTGTATAACATCAAAATATGCATAAATGAATGAATATTGAGACAAAGTCTCCTATATAAATAAAATAATTTATAAAAAACAATCAATTATGTATATTATATGTATATACACATAAAAAAATTGTAAATACAATATTATATAATAAAAATTCATTTGAAATGTAATATTATCATGATATAATCAATGAATTTTATGTTTATGTCAAGGAAATAAAATTCAGTTAAGAATTCCCTAACCTTAAGCCACGCTCATCAGGTACAATATTTATATTCCTGAATAATAAAATGATGTCAATTATTTAATTTATTGAGAACCTTTTTAAAGTTTATTATTCATTTTATATCACTTATTATCATGTTATAACAGTTATATAATTATTTAACTTCACATCTGACGTTTTGATGATATTTGGTTCATAAACCAAAAATGACTTTGATCGGTTGACTATGGTCAAAGTGTACTTTATTCCATAATCTCTATAATAATAATCCTGAAATAATTATAAATTATATACTTATATTATACTTTTAAATACATCCATTTAATATTATGTGGAAATTAACTACGTCACAATCATGGAGACGGTAATCCGTACGAACACATGAGTAACATTTCCATTTTCAATGATCATAATGGAAAGAATGTATGTGTGATATTATATATATATATAATGATACTAATATAATTAATATCATATTAATCATATAAAATACCTATATATATCATCAATTTTATGTGGTGATGAAAAATGAGTCACACAGCTTCATGGACAAGATAATTAACAAATACACAAGACGGGCGTTATCATTTTTCAGTGCCTCAAAAGTTAATAAAAAATGATATATTATCTTTTAAGAATGATAAATGTATCATTAATATGATATATAAATATTAATTATATAACTATTAATAGTATTGAGAGATTTTTATGAAAAATGAATTATATCGGTTCGTGAGGAGGTTGTCTATCGTACACAAAAATGATATTTTCTTTTCCCATTTGATGGAAGTAGAGTTGGTTTTAGGTGATTATATTAACATAATAACATATTAGTATATGTATTATACTATATTAATTAATTAATAATGGTTTAATAATATTTTAATGATTTGGAAGAAGAAACGAAAGAGAAACACTTAATTAAAAATGATACATCTTTTTTAGAAATCTTTTGTTTATTACCACATTATGACCACTAAAGATGGTTTTATGCTAAAAATAAGTGATCTAGAATGTGGTTAGTGATTATATTAAGGTATTTTGGTAGATATGATCTTATAAAAATTGGTTTTTATGTGTGAAAAAGAATAATAAGAGGTTCCCTTTTATAAGAGAGAGGTGGAATCCTGAAATCTCTCTAAATATTAAATTAATATAAATTAAATTTCTATTTAAAATGGATAAAAACTAAATTATTCAAAATAAAATTGGATTTTGGGTCAAAATAAATTCATATAATGAAAATTATATATATATTGACTATTTTTATAATCATTATCTCTTTTTTAAACCCTTATTTAACCCCTTAAACTCTTACATTGACAACATGATTTTTTACTCTTTGAGGGTTAATACATTTACGATAAAATGCCAAAAAACCCATAAATGATTCATTGATGAAATTTTAAAAATTAACCCAATATTATTTCTTAATATAATATTTTTATAAATTTTAAAAATTTAATAAAATATATTTTATTTTAACATATCAGTACTATAAATTTTGAAACGATTCATGACTTTGAATTTTAAATATATCAATACAATAAGATAAATTCAAAAATAAATTCTAAAACACCTCTAAAATGTCAAAATAATAAATATTTTTTGTTTATAAAGTTAATTATATAAAATAATACTTATTTTCATATCATTAACAACATTTATTTGACATTTCCATTGATAAAAAAATTAATACATCATCGTTGTGAAAGTCGTTAAGATAATTATCTCTTCCCGGAAAATTAAAATTAAATTAATAAGATGAAGATAAATATTTTATATTTCCAAATAATAATTATGTTTTAATATTTATTTTCAATTAATATGTATTAAAAATATAAAAACTATTAAAAACATTTGTGTGATGAGTTTGATTTTTTTTAAATAAAATACTATAAGTGTATTAAAGACATTTTAATGGTTACAAGAGGTCATAGATTCTATCCATTTATGATTTTGGTTTAAGATACTCATAAAATAAAATTCAAAAAAAATTTATGATAATTTTATAATATTTATAATATTATTTTTAACCTTAATGACCCGATTTACTAAAAACCGTAACAAAAATATTACTTTGTTTACTATTCATATAGTACAAAAATTAAAGTGGCCTATTTAATAAATTTAGAACGTATGATTAAAAATATGTAATTTATTTTTATAAATAAAAAACACATAATTTTCTAAAATTAATTTAAAATTAACCTCGTAGATGGGATGAGAATGTGATTTTTTAAAGTGAAAATGTTCCAAAGCGTGGAAAAAAATTTATATAAAAAATAAATATGTAAATGATTAAAATGAAATAAATTGGATTAATAAATATATATAATTTATATAATGTTACTTTATAAAAAATTTAATTCATATTTTATAATAATAAATTATTTATATGAAACGTCTGTTTAAAATTTAAATGCATCATTTTTCTCTATTCATCAAAAAATTAAACTTATCAAAAAATACAAAAAAGTAACCCCAATTTATTTGACATTCCAATTTCAAAACTGAATTTTATTCTGCAAAAAAATAATATAAGTTTCAAAATTCTTTTTTAAAACATGTGTTCCCTCAAATGGTACAAAAAATGCCTTTTAGAATAATACAAAATTTTATTCGTAAAATTGGATTTATTTATCAATCATGTATAGAAATAATATTATTAATGTTAAACATTATATAGAATATATTATATATATTTATATATATATTTAATTAATATAAAACAATAAGTGTAATTTGTTTATTTTTTGTTATAAAACACACTTGGGCACAATTATATAGTTTTTTTTTTCAGAAAAAGATTTCCTTTTATTTTTAAAGTTGTTTTATTTTGTTTTATACTTAATTTAGTCACCAAATAATTTATTATATATACATGATTAAAAAATATTTTTATAAATCGATTAATTATATTAATACCCTCTATTCTAACGACCTGGTTTCAATGGTTACATTTAAATAATAATATATAGTTACTAATTTAAGATCAATGTGGCAAATTATTTACCCTATCAAACATAGTGTTTCATTTTGAAAACATAGGATGTTTTATTATCCTCCTCTTAGAAATTTTTTCCATATAATTTTTTTAACCTGGGGTCAGTGGAAAGGGTTTTAATTTTCAAAATATATTCATTGAAACCACCATCAGAAATGGGTCAATAATAATTCTATTTGTATAGAGAGAAAGGAAAGTACGAAGGTAACATTAGATAACACATAAATGGATTCCATATAATAATACATTTAAATTGAAAAAAAACATAACTATCATGTTCTAAAAGAGAGTGAGGGAGAACATGGTCATGGGTAAGTTGACCATAAAAAAAAGATAAATTTGTGATGGTTTAAATGACCATTTATTTTATAATAAGAAAAGTAAATGCATGAAGTTTTTCTTTCAAGATAATTTTTCTTAAAGTTGTGGAACTATTTTACTACCTTAAATTTGAACATAAAGAAACATACTTACATTACATGTTGAGTTTCATCCATTAATAAATTTACACCACAAAATATTATTTTTCTTCAAATGATGAGTATTAATTTTTCAAACATGGGGCTGGAGAATCATCATATATGGATCAAAAAATCCCAAAAAGTATAACTATATATTTCTCATATCTTTATAAATTTACCAAGATCAAAATAGTTATAAAATGATAAGTTAATTCTCTAAAAATAATAATCCATTATATGATAAAATAATAATTTAATCTCCAAAATTCAGTAGTAATACACAAAGTATGACATAGATGATTTTCAAAATAACTATGCCTCCTAAAAAATATTTTAGGCTAAGATTGAAGCTCAATAATCAGAAGGATATGATCACATAGTATTTCAAATAACATCAACCACTTTTACTGTGTCATAACAACAATTTAATTACCTAAATTACTTAATCTCTATGATATTATAACCATTTTAAAAAACCTTAATCATCATAAATACACAATAAAATTATACAGGATTCTAAAATATAAATCTACCTTTATTCCTCCAATGAAATCAAATAGAATTATCTTTACCTTTTTCATATAATTCATCCCAAAATTATAATGATCTTTTCTGAAACAACATTAATCACTTAATCACTATTTTTTATCCATTGTTATTATATTCATATGTTACCAAAAGAAACTTATTCTTCATCTATAAAATTATTTAACTAAATCAAAAAAATTTCACTGACCAGTACTTCACGTAGGCTAGTGGTTGGTGATGTACCCTTTCTCTGTTCGGTTGTGGGGTTAGTTCTTGTGGCCTTACCGAACACCCCAAGTTACCACATTTTCTATGGGCTGTCATTTTTAGAAATATACATGATTCTTATAACATTCCCAAAAAATATTATAATATACTCAAAAATAACGTTAATAAGTTTTAGCCTTAATGTTCATCTCATAAATTTCAGTTTTCAAAACAAAATACTATAACCCATAAATACCTCAGAAATGAATGAATCCAAAAATACCATTAGTTACCTAAAAATTTCTTATCTTAAAGCCTAAAAAGTGGTTTCTATGATAATATAATTATGATAAAACAATAAATTATAAACCAATTATGATATACATAACTCTTAAGAATAAGTCCTAATATCCAATGTTTTCTAAACCCTACTTTGATGCTAACTATAAAGAGCCAAACTTAAACAACACATAATTGAGTTATATTAAAACTATAAATCAGTTTATTTTCTAAATGATCATTTAGGTTTATAGTTTTGGATATCTAGGGAAAAAATATTACATATAAATCCTATACATTAAAAGTGGACACATATACTCAGTATATATTTTTTTACAAAAAAAAGTCTTTTTAAATAAAACATGATTTATTTTCATGACACAAATTCCATAATTTAATCATGACATTTTCTTTGTCCTAATACCTATGATTTTTTCAAACTTAGTATGATAAAAAAATGATTAGTAAGGGATACACAAAGAAAAAATACTATTAGTCCTATGAAAAGGTAAAAAACCATGAAACCATTATTAAAAATCAATACTTTTCACCCATAAGAAGAAGTAAATAATTTGAAAATCAGATCATTTAGTACCATTTTGTAACCAAAAGATTATAAAAAAACACGTAGAAAACATAGATAAAAAATAATGGTTTCTTGGGACATAATTATACTTAAATGGTCTAACCATGTAGTCAAATTCTATATATATCTGTCTTGACCTGAGGTGAGTGTTTGGGGAAAACAAAATGGTCTGATGGGTGAAAATAAATATTTTGTTATTATATATATTTTCAAAATAGTTTCACCACTTGTTTCCAACCCAATTCATGTCATTATCCATTAGGGGGAATTGGACTGACCCTACGAGGAATGGGTAGTGTATCCTGTTTGTATAATGAAGGAGATTCCAAAATTGAATGGTCCCGATGCGTGACTATAGGGGGTTAAGTATGTGTGAAATAGGTCCTCTTAGGATATAATTTTCTTGAATGGACTCCAACAAGTTCATTCATGGATCTATAAACACCCAAAAACCATTCTATATCTGATTAATGGAGATGATTTCTAAAGGTAGATACTTTTTGGATGGTTTGGCCCACAACGCTTGAGGATTACATTAATTGAGAGGATCGGAGGTCGGGAATATCAAACCCTTTTTGGAATAATTATTCCCTACTATGGGAATCTCTCATAGATTTATGCCATGTTCATATGTTCATTAATCCTCAGTTCATTCCCAAAGAGTGTATCCAAAGATTACCCCTGGGTTGCAGGATCATCAGGGATATACATATATTTGATGCAACAGAGATAATGCTGACTTAAGCCATGTAAAGAGGATCTCTAGAGTTTGTCTTCATCTAAGAGGGATTCAAGGTGGTTTGATGTTAGGTTTAGACACATAATATGGCATTACTATGTATCCTCATGAGAGGAATCCGATCCCACATAGTTTGGTGTCACTTAATTGGACACATCACCTTTTAAGATTGTGTTATGGGGACCCATTTTTGTTGTTTAACATCATGAACCAAAGATATCTTGGTGAAAGATGCCTATTCATGAGTTGGTGTTGGGATCACACCAAAGAGTCCCAAGGGTCCCATTATATTTTGGATCTTTTGGTTGAACATGGATCTCATTGGGATACAACCCGAAGAACCTTGGGGTTTATTTGAGGATATGATTTAGACCTCAGGGAGGCTTACAACATATCTCAGTCAAATAGGGAATCAAATTCTATGTAGTTTCTTCATCGGGACATAAAACTAAGAGGGATCCCTTTTGAATTCAAGGGGACATTTTATTAGGACTGACTTCAAAGGAACATATCCCTTAAGCTTGATCCATGAACATGCATCCTAGGTATCTTGATTAGAGTAGGAATCAGAGTTATCATAGTTTGTTGATGGGTTGTGACTTGATTGGGGATTACCTATGAGAGTTGCGTATATGAGGGAATCAAATCGGGACATAATCCTAAATAAGATAGCCTTTTGGGGACATGTTAGGTGTAATCCTTTTGAAAAAGGGTAATTATTTGAGATTGGGCCTTAAGTAGGTGTCCAACGTATCCCAATTATTGTGGGAATCAGAGTTCTCAGAGTTTTTATGGGTTTTTCCAATGTCATATAATTACAGTCGTCTAAGCCCACGTGATTCATGATTGGTGTGAGAAACAAGAGGATGTGAAATATTCAACAGTGCCACACATTCTATTCTCCATTGATGAAAAAAGTGTACGATGATGGTGGAAGACATCATTGCTATGAGACCAATGAGAGAGGGATAAAACCATGGGTGTGTCAATTCCCTCACCTGTTCCCATTCATGCTGACATTGTGTTGGGTTGCGAAGCAATGAACCTTTCAACATAGAATGATATTGAAAGTCATGTAGTGTGGGTCTTGGAAGTATAGGGGTCTACCTTAGTGGGAATTCCCCAGATCTAGTTCTAGGAAAGGGGAGGAGAGTGATTCCTTTCCAAAGGTGAAGGTAATATTGATTTTCTTGCCTCTCAATGACACACCTTGAAGATAAAGGCATGTGATTTCCCCAATCCATAGAAAGGGGAGACTCACATTGTCATCCCAAGGTATGATCTTGGGTTACCTTGGTAATTTATACATAGAGAAATTTATAGGTTCCAAACTGTTGTGGGGAAAAAATTCATGACTCTACATACCTTGGGTATGTAAATTCAGAAAACCTTAATGGTGAACCCATTGGTAGGATGATACTACTCTGGTGGCCTTGGAAGAGGCTTTGTCTAGCTTCATGTGGACTTATTTGCAGAGGATCTATTAAGTATTGGGAAGTAATAGAGGGGAATGATTAGATCCAGGAGGAAGGACACCAGAAGAAACTTTATTCCACATATTGTTTTCTCACATTGGATGGGGGAATCCCCACATAGCGTGTTACCTTGAGGGTAGAGGGGCCGCCCGTATACCAAAGTGCTATGTGGATCAAAATGTGTTATACATGCCGAAATGGTATGTGGCCCTAAATGTTGTCTGAAATGTGTTAGGACGCATAACCCTGGGTTCCATCCACATAAAGATGAAGTATGCGGCACAGGGTGTAGTCCGCATAGCGATGCACTATGCAGAGTGCTAGATTGAAAAAGGATTTGGGAACCTGTGGTTCACATGATGTTTATCTGCGAGGTATTTAGGGTTCACAGTTTCACCATTTCAGTTCATGGTTTCCCATTTTTATTAGGATCCTTTTTTATGGTTTGCATCTATTTATACCTTCATACGATGTGCTTTTCTATTCATAATTCATCGATGATTCAAGACTGAAGTCAAAGTATTCTCCATACGTCTCCAAAATTTCCAAATTCATAGTGTTGTTCCTCTCTTTATCCAAGATCTCGTTCCTCCTCATGCCTCATCTGGGTTACTTTTTTTAGTTCCTATTGTGGTCCTTTTATAGGGTGTTGGGGAAATCATATCTTTCGGAATTCAACACCATTTTTGGAAGCCTATGAAGATATAACTCAACATGTGGAAGAATTTGTCAACTGAGCTTTGTAGAGGCTTTGGTTTGTGAGACATGGTTTGCAGATCCCGCAGGCTTGCTTCACCCACAAACTACTTAGTTCACGGGAATGTATGTAGTTGTATTTATCCATTTGATTCCTCCAATGACATGGTGCATGACATGATGGGTTTTTAGTCCGTCACCCTGCTGGCCAGAACCTCGTGGGTTCTTCCTCGTACTGACGGTTTGCAGGTTATGCGTCCCGTGAACCTTTCCCAGTAATGGTATGTGGTTAGCCTAAAAACCATTGAAAAATTTTATTTCTTCAAGTTTCTTATCAAATTGGAAATTCAATTTGCATTCATTTTACTTACTAGACTTTTAGGAATATTTTATTCCATCTGCAAAGTGTTTGTGGGAGTATTGACTTCCCTTCATGAAGATTTTAGGACCCTGCAATTTCTCTTCTCATAATGGAGTCTGATCAGAATAAAGAGGAGTCTATTTCGATGTAGAAGTGGTTCTGAGATGATGTGGTTTTCCTTAGAATGGGTAGCCTTGGTAGGGGGACCATGCCTATTTATAAGGGCTAAGTAATTTGTCTTTTACCATTTCTTGGGGTGAAAAGGGACCTCAAACTCTCCTCAACATCCATCACATATACTTACCAACTCATCTGCGAAATCTTCATATGCGCGAATTATTCAGTACATTTCATGAACTGAATTCCTCATTGTTTCCTTTTCCTAGGAACCAAATTCAAGTCTACGAACCATGTGGTGGAATTTAAAACCTATGTTCGAACTTCCTAATTGCGAGATGCTTACATGGTTTTCTTGTTTCGCACACCAAAATTAAAACCCCTAAACTAATCATTAAACTCTATTAAATCAAATATAAAATTTCAATTTGAAAAAATTCAACATCAGTATAATGAGGCCTTATTTTATAGTTTATTCATTCCAAAAACAACTTTGTTTAATATAAAAAACATCATGGGATAGCACCTCATGATCCTTTTGTGTATTGATATAGTATGCGAGAAATGCCTTCCACATACTTATGTATTATGTGGGAAATCATTTCTGTATACCATTCCAAGGATCAGTACACAAATCCCCATATAGACCATATTTTTAAGTCCATTGGTCATTTTTGTGGATTTTTTCCAACAATTTTCTCATTTGACTGATTTTTTATGACCTTTTGTATCTTTTTGTGTAGACTACAATATCTCTTCCTCGAGCTATTTTCGATGTACTTGTTCCTTCTAAGGCTATCATTGATACCCCTCTTTCTACTGCTAATGAATATTTTATGTTTATGGAGAACTCAGTTTTTCACAAGACTATAGTTCCCCACTACATTAGTCTCTGAAAAAACTATATACTATGAGAAAAAGGGAGTGTCATGATTCCTTTCAACTTATGTATTTGGTCTGCTATCCGACATGTTGAATCCTATAAAAAATCCGGGAGATCAGCCCACTTCCTTGATAACTAACACCTACATTCCAAATTACCTGATCTCTTCTAGATGATGATACCTTTATAGAGATATCACGACTAGGTCCCTACTGAGCCACAAACCCCAAACCTTAGGGGAGGTGTAACGGACGCCCGAAAATATGTCCCACTATTATCAAAGAATTGTACGGAAGGCCAAAACGAGTGAACAAGATGGTTGGTCATCCAAGTGGGACCTTCATTCTGGAGGATCATTTAGCTTAGACAGGGGTTGACCTTTCTAGTTTTTCCAGAACAACAAATAATTTCAGGCTTAGCTGCAGGATGTGGGACTATGCAAGGTTGTTGGGGTGTCTTAGACATACCCTCCTCAACCCAGTTCCCTCATTTCATAGCTCTTTGTCTGGTGGAGCCCAGACACCAATACCCCTCATTTGACCCATGGAGAGGTTGGCATTTTCCTTTTGGACATTTAGCTATTTTCAGGAGTCCCTATTTCTAGGAACATGTATGATGATTTCATACATTATTCTTCCATTTGGGACAATGAGAAGAGGACTCCTCCTTTGGCCATGGAATTCATTGATCATGAAATGTCACATTTAAAGGAAGTAAATCTATATTTGAAGTAGGACATTATTTCCATTGAGTGGTTTGGTTTCTTTGTTAAGAAAAATGGTCTAGATTCCCATCATGGAAGACCCAGGCATGCCATACCAAGGTCACCCATAGATGAGTGGGTACCTACTGGCCCACCTTAGAAGAGAGGAAATTTCATGAATTGGGATGGGAGCTCGTCCTTGATGTTGACTAATTATTTTGGCTAGAGACCTTCTAGGCCATGTTTTTTAGTATATGGATCTTAATAGTATGTGAACATGGTGGTGTGAGAGTATCAACTTTCATCATGGAAACTCAGCTAGCCGCTGGTAGATGCATAAATATGGCTATTCTAGTACTGGTGGAGATTGATCTCCTGTTGGGCTGGATCAGGGAAGGGATGACACCTTTAACAAATGATTGGACACTTCCAAATACTTTGGGGCTAGATATGATATCAAATAGAAGTTTATAACTTTACTCATTCCTTACCAATTCAATATTCCATCCTCTGACAATATCATCAGATCACCAATGGGGTAATACTGATGGATTGGGCCCCACTGAATAAGCATGAGAAGAATACTGAAAAGAATTAGAAGGACTTAATGGATCATCTCAATGACCATGAACATTTTTATCATCATCCTTATGATTCCCATTCTAGTGCTGCTGTGAATAATTAATCTGAATATTTTTTCAACCAAGGATGTTTTTTTTCTTTGAGAGAAGGCATCTTAGTTTCCCTCATCGGCATGGTGCTTATCTGTGAGGGGTATACATCTTGTAGATTCAGTCGTCAATTTAATAGTGTCATGAAGTTGTGTCCCCCCACTCTCAATAGTGCACTTCAAGAGAAAAATATTTTGATATCATGTCAACTGTGGATGATGTTTACATACGAGGACACACAATTCTAGGTTATACTTTTGGATTCTTGGGATTTTGTACCCTTTATTACCAGATGATACATTGAATCACGAGTTAAATCATATTCATATGGATAATTGTAAGATATGGTTTCTATTTTAACAACCTCCAAGTCATATGGGGATAAGGGGATGGAGAAGAAAATTGAATATTTTGAGCACTCTCGGCTAGGAAAAGGAATTCGAAATCCCCTCAGTTCTCTACCATGGATGGTTGTAAAAGACGGGGTTGTGACATCACAGGCAGTTGAATGAGCTGGAAAAGCTGATGTTGGGAGTCAACCATCCATCCCACCTAAGGCTAATTTTCTAGTTTCCTAGAGGAAATGTCACATTTTGAGAAACTACCGATCCTTTCACGATCAATCCCCTCATACATTATAGATTTTCTTCTAGAATGGGGAGGTTGGCCTTACTCACATTGGTTATTTGTCATCACATGTGGAAATATCTTTCGATGAGGATCCTAAGAGGGAATGTCATTACCATGAGGATATCAAGACCTTGATTGATTCTTGGAGAGGTCGCTACAAATACTCTTATCAGGTACTTTCCATGCTACAACCATCAACTGATAATGATGACCACAATGTTGATGGATCGCCTATTATGGATACAATGGGAGAATCTTCTAACCTGCCCCCAAAGTCACATAATCATTCAACTCATGGGGGTCCCAAGGCTTCAAAAGAACCCATGAGGAATTTATAGCAGACGATACCCACTCTGCTTCCCTGTTCCGTTCCTCCTCCAATGGCCATCCCAGATAAGTTTCATTTCTAGAAGCATGGATGGTCTAGAATGAACTAATGGAAAAAGATTCTAAAAAGGATATCTAGAGACTACTACAAGGAAGATCCTTCGACATTATTTGTTTTGGAGGATAAATTACCTATGCTTTTATTTCTTATAAATAGGGGATAGATGAGGTGGTTTCTTATCTGAATGAAATAGAAGAATTATATCACCCCTCTAAAGATAGGACTTACTAGCCCGACTGAGTACCATTGATAGATGTAATCCCACAATAGATTCAAATTCAAGGAGAGTTTATTCTATCCATGAAACCGTACATTCATTTCTTTCATTTTAGAGATGCTAAAGGTCCTTTTATTAACTTTGAAGGAGACTTCAGGGTCATAGGAAATGGTTCTTTCCCCAGTTTATTCCCCCAAGGGCACTGTAGATGGGGAGTGTACTCATCTGATTGTGTGTGTGTGTGTGGGGGGGGGGGGGGGGTACTATAGAAGGATCTATTGGAGACCGAGAACATATTGAAGTAGTAATTGCATAAACTTCCTAGGATTTTACTCCTCTGTCTCTATTAGGTTATCTTATTCGGGAAACATCTCTTTGGAAAACCAAGAAATGAAAACGGGTGTCCCAACTATCATGAAACATCAAGAGGGGGATCACAAGTAATTATATGTTCATGTGGTTATCGAACTGAGTTACCTTATCTTGTTGACTCATTATTTTGTGTTCAGTTGAGTTAAATCCCATAAATAGCTAGGTGTATGTTTCTCAAACATACGCATCTCTTATTCCCATTTATGTAAGAGGATGATCCGCTAGCAATTGTGTTCGACCAAAGTATAGAAACATGACTAACCAAGGAGGACAGGGATATTATCAACCCTTTTTGTGTTCTTTCTCCTAATCAATCAAACTCTACCTCAATGATAGAATAAAACCCAGAAGTTGAGTCCTTGATTAAAAATGTTTAGGCTATTCCCATTTAGAAAGACATGACAAATTTTATGGTAGTGAATGAATGCAGTGAATAAACCGAAGCACCACATGATGTTGGAGGAACTTCAAGAATTGATGAACTAATAATTCTTCATAAAATGGAATTTTCCCATATAGATGGATTCCCTTCAGAGATTGATGCACCACTTTCATATTCCAACTCTTCTATATAGAATTTAAAACCATATGGGAGGCTATTGTACTAGATCTTGAAAATATAGAGTAATATATTGTGACTTTTTATTCAATTCTTAGAGAAGTTGTGGTCTCGACCCCTAGAATCCCAAGTATAGTACCCTTTTTCGGATTGATTATCCATACAGGTCTGATATTGGTGAGAGACCTTCTAGGGGCTATCCTAGAGGTTTTTGGTCTGGTTGGGCAAGGTAGAGGGCCATTTATGCCCTTGAGAGACCGTGGGGGGAAACTGGTGATTGAAGACATGCTACTACCTTTGCAGGACAGTGATGTTACCGGGGTGGTGGGAGGTATTGATGCTTCAGTATATGAAGGTTAGTTCTATAGTCTTTCAATTACACTTATTTATTATTTCAGGGGTCCAGAATATTTACCCATATTTCCTCTACATTCAGATCTACAACCACAAGTGTTAACAATTGTAGAAGATGATTCCCCTCTGCCATTCGTTACAATCATCATAGGTGATGCTGTTGTGGGGTCGAGTCATATTTCAACCGTTGAATCAAGTCCCTCTCTCATGATTTGTTTCCTTGAATATATTTTTTCATCAGGTAGTGACTCTGAGACTAACCGATAAAGCTTGGCCGAACTCTGTTCCATTTAAAAAAATGCATGGAATAATGTTGGAATATTAGTCTCTCATAGTCCATTGGTTGAGATGCTGACGAAGATTCAAAAATTTCACTGCCATTTTTTTATTCTGGGATTCGGTGGATTAGACTATCCTGGAATCTGTGATATAGTGAGAGAAGTGGTTTCTTTTAGGGATGTGACTGCCACACTTTAATATCAAATTTATATTGTAGAGTCGATGACATATGTTGATACAATTAGGAAAATCCTTATTAATGAAGTTGCCAATCATGTAGAAGCAGTTTCGAGGATTCAAAACAAGTACCCATAACTGGATTCCTTAGTGGAACAACTTGAGTATGAAGTGGAGAAGATTATCTAGAATCATGAGTGACTTAATAAAGAGTGAGTTCATGCCATGGTTTCTATTGAGGTGGGGCGATGACAGGTGGAAAAAGATAAAGGCCTAGCCCTGAAAACATGAGGGATACAAAGGCACTATGGTAAGGCACAGAGGCTAAGACCACAAACTTGTTATAAATTCGTCAGTCCATTTAGGACTCAAATAAATTTTTGATTTAAATTTTCAGGTCCACTAAACATCTCTTTTAATGATCATGTCCCCCCCCATATAGAGGGGCTTCAGATTGTGGACTCCCTCCATATGACTATGGAATATAATGAAACTATTTTTTCTTCCCAATGATCCTCCATTATCTATTTACATTAATGTTAGTTAATCACAACTAACCATATAAACAGAGTTTCAATTACATATAACCTGAATCATGATCCAGAATATGTAATCTTGAGATAATGAAATCATGATATGAATTTTTCCTGAGTCGAGGGACTCAACGAGTGTAGTTTGTCTATTACTGGGGTTACATTCAAAATCCCACGAACTTTGTTTCATCTTCATTATTACTATAATTGTTTCTTAATATTGTTTGGTATGGGCATAGGATCTATCACATTACTTTTTCTTAGGCCACCCTTTTCGGGTTTTCAACCCTATAAGCTTTATGTATCTTTTTAATATTTGATTGCTTGTCCTTTTTTCCAAAACCTTACACATTATTGGTTTAGCGAGCTTATATTGGACTTTTATACATGGGTTCCACTTGATAATTTTCACTTTGGTGAGTATTACATCTATTATATTGATAGTTTATATTCTTTCTAATCAGACTTATTACTGATGTTTTGGGTCGAACATCTTTGACCAAAAGTGATAGTTCAGGGGCCCCAATTTGGAATTTATCAGCCGAGAATGTCCAAATAACTTTTAGACATGAATGGAGGATTTTTTTATTAACCATAAATTTTATGTTTTTGATGTATATGGGTAATGAAATACATTTTAGGTGGATGAAGGTATGAATGGACTCTCCTTAGGATGAATTTTTTCTTGGTTGATGGCCTTTTTGTAGAAAACATATACAGAGCCACTGGGGCACGATATGCATAGTTAAAAAATGGGGTCCATAGGATACTGGCCATCCTATTCTGATGGCCTGGGAGATTTAAAGGAATTTTGGATTTGTTTTTTGGGTTGAAGTCCACAATGGTGGATTATTAAGCGACTGATGCCTAAATTTTACAAGAGCATTTATATCGTCTTGGAATGAGAAACTGCTCCCACACACATCTAGATTGTATAAAATAGGGCTGATGAATGGTATAGTTTTACATCATACAACCATGACATTTAAAACTTATTATGCGAGATCACATTAATCTAAAAAAGAGAGAGTAAATGATTCATCAGTTCAACTATAAATTCTTTTCATCTTCGGTCATTTTAAATTGGAAATACGTAAACCATGATCCATAGGGTTTTTGAATCCGGGGATTGTGATGGGACATAAATTTAATAGGAGCACATAGAAAGAGGATAGGAATCTCATGGGGACAAATTTTTCTTTGGTTAATGCTAAATTTTTAAAAAACACATGTAGAGCCACATGGGCATGATGTGCGTAGTCAAACAAAGGTGTCCATAGGACACCAGACATCCATTTCCGATGGATGTTGAGTGTTGAGATGGTATGGAGTATGATATACTCCATAATACCAAATTTAGGATTGTAATGATAGATGATACAAATAGTAGTATCGTAATAATGATGCTCAATATACGAGAGTGGGGTTTAATTTTATACTTTAAAAATTATTTGGAAGCTTTTAAAGTTGGTTAGAAACCTTTCGATTGTTTAACAAGGTTAAGCAAGGTAAATTCACAAAATATCTAAGTTCTACTAACTTTCATGATTCCAGAAATATGATTCCGAAAATTTAAGTCCGGAAAAGTAGTTCGAGAAAAAAACTTAAGAAAAGTTTACAAAGATAAATATTCTACCTTAAAGCATATAAGATCTTACTAAATCAGAGTATACAAGTATAAGAAAGTATAAGATAGTTATACTTTCCTCAAAAATCATAATGTAGTAGAAAACATGAAACAAATAAGTAACAAGTAGTAAATCTTTTAACCCAAAGAGAAAGGTATCCAACAACCTTGGAATTAGGTCCCTTGATTTATACTTTCAAGAAATTATGTCTTATCAAAACTAGGGTAAGCCCTCAATATGAAGATTGAAGTCTGTATTGCAATCCCTGCACGCCCTCAACATTAAGGTAGTCAGAACCTCTGTCTTCCTTAGCAAGGAAGTCCTAAAACATTAAGGTAGTTTGAACCTCTATCTTCCAATACCCGGAATCCCTCGAATGTACTCAGCAACATCCAGAGTCGCACGAAGAAAATTTGAACAAGGTCTTCAATACTTACTAAGCATGAGAGTCTCCCTCGAGAAATAACTTCAACAACATGTAATCTCTAGAGTCATAGAACTGTTTTCTAAAAGTTCTTAGCTAATACAATTGAGATCACATTTATATGTATGACTCCAAAGGTCGGCCCCCTCCTCTAAGGATCATATTTTTCCTTGAATTTTGAAGGGACCTATATACGTGTTAATCAAACAATTGTTAGTTAGTAATTGAATTCATGAAATCGTTTTATAAAAAAACAAATGTAAGAAAAAATATGGTTACATAACCAAAATGAAATATTCGGAATGTAAGAAAATAAAAGTTCAGAGTCTAACCAAAAACACATTTTCTGTCTATAATATAACGATATTTGGATTCCGTTTTTAAGGAATTCAGAACCTAAACTCTATAGAATTTTTGATTCTGAATTTCATGGAAATTCAGAATCTGGATTCACAAGAATTTAGAACCTGAACATAGAAAGTTTGGATTCAGAGTTCATGAGAATTCGGAGTCATAACATACAATGTTCGGAGCTAATAATTCATGATAATTCAGAGTCAGAATTTGCAATGTTTAGAGTCAGAATTCATTAGAATTTGGAGTCTAAACTAACAAAGATAGGAGTCTGAATTCATTAGAATTTGGAGTGATAATTCATAAGAGTTGGAGTCTGAATTCAGAGATCATGGAGTCAGAACTCATAAGAGTTTGGAGTCTGAATTAAGAGAACTTGGAGTATAAACTTAGAAGAGTTTGGAGTCTGAATTTACAGAACTCGGAGTCAGAACTGATAAGATTTCAGAGTCTAAATTCAGAGAACTCGGAGTTTGAATTCAGATCCGAAACACAAAATTCTCTTTATATAAGTATTATATGATTTCAATGTTTTAGATATGAAACCAAATTTTACACTTAGACAAGATAATGAACAATGAAAAATATGGTAAGGATAAATTTGCTTTGGGAATGAAAATTTTCCATGTGAAAGTAAAACAAAGGTAAAATGAAATTTTCCTTGAGGTAAGGTGTTTGTGATTTTCAAAACATGGGAATTGGTAAAGTCATAACGAAAAATTAATGACTCAAGAATCTCCCCAAACATAAAGGAATGGAAAATTTATAAGGAAACCCTATTGGCTCAACAATATCTCCTTTTTGGAAAGCACAAACATACTTACAAAAAAGAAAATAAGGACTTAAGATATATTTTTTGAGAATTTGAAAATAAAACTTATCTCCCTTATCATATGGGAAATGATGAATATGACTAAATCCCCCTTAGGCTTTGGAATCCTAAGGATCATATTCTAGATTTATAGAATGATATTTTTCAGTATCTTGAGTACAAAAATGTCTCTAATGAAAACTCCGCCTTAGATAAAATCCCCCTTACATAGTGATATTTTTTCTTTACATAGTATTATTTTTTCCTTTCTCCCCCTTTGTGATTTTAAAAAACAATGTGAGGGAATGGAAAATAAATTATGGTACTTGAAATATTAGTACAAAACATCCAAAAGAAAAACAACCAAAAATTTCATTATGACTAGAAATAATTGGTACAAGGAAGAAAAGTAAAACAAAAGATTGGATTGAAACAAAGTTATCCTTCCTTTTACTTCGACATCAACTTCTTGACTATAGTATTCAGATTTTTGAGCTCCTTATGATCTCCCTCTTCTCACTTAAGAAGCTGATCCTGATCCTCATCTTTCTTTTCTGAAGCCTTTATTCTTTCTTTCGGAGACTTAAGAGCCTCTATCTGAGCCTTCAAGACTACTTACATCATGACAAGATTTTCTTCTATCTCAATCCAAAAATAATTTCCTCTTTTCCATCTTTTTTCAACAGAATACAATTTCCCATTTAGATCCTTCACTTCTTGAATCTAAGAATTTTGTTCCAAAGATAACTTTTCAACAAAACTGGCTATAAGATCTTTGATCTTACCAACTTCAATGTCAAAATCCTCCTTGACACCATCTTGTAACTCATCAAGTTCTCTCTTTTCTTCTACTTTATTCTTTGAAAAGCTAACCATTTTCTTACAGGATCTTTTGTGGGAATTGTAGTTAATGAAGAAATTCTTGAAATCAGCCTCAAGCTTGACACACTTGTCCATCAGCATGGACACTGAATCTGATTTCTGATTTAGTGTGAGTTGAAGCATTTGGCATCTAGATTCTATGCTTGGGAAAACTAGAAATGTCCCAACAACCTTATTCAATGATTGAACAATGAAACGATATCCTAAAGATGATGATTCTGAATCTGAGACTTTTCTAGGGGAGGGATCTTTCTCTAGCTCAGCATATTTATTCTTTGAAGATCCACCGGCTTCCTTCTTCTTCAAAATATCTTTAGTAGGTGTATCGACAACCACCTGTTTCCCCTTATCAATTTTCCGAATGGATTCCTCATCCAGAGATTCAATTTCACTGTCAGACAGTTGAAAAATTCCATCTTCATCTATCTTCTCCTTCTTAGATCCTGCCTCAGCATCATCAGGATGAATAAATTGATAATTAAAACTCTCTTCCTCAGACATCTTGTTCACTTCATCTTCAGCTTTCCAATCATGTTATTTCTGTTCTTTCCCAGGTGTAGAAAGATTTAATGATTCTTCTTCTGATGTTCAGATTGAAAATTTCATGAATGGACTTTCTTTCTCAAGGAAGTATTCAACTTCCTTTAGGAGAACTTCAGTGTCACAACTTTTTTCATCTTCTTCCACTTTTTCCTTAACTTTTTATATTTCAACAAATTTTTCATGGGATTTTTCTTGAGTCACAAATTTCTTCCCCAAGGTCTTAGGTAAATCTTCGACCATGAAGGATTTTGGTACTGGGATATTCTTTGATGCTTTCTTATTATCCATCATAAGGGATTAAAAAAATTCAGTCTCATACATCTTCTTCTTCTATTTCTTTTCTTTAGCTTTCTTCTCAACCTCAGCCACTATCTTCTCTTTGAAGGCTTTGGCTTTGGTAGGATCCAAACCAAAAATTGGCTCCCCTGCATTCCTTTTTTCCTTTTATTCCCTCAACTTTTCTACAATGTCATCCGAATATAATTTTTTCTTCTTAGGTGTAGGAGGTGCGGATTGAGCTTCCATAGCTTTTGGGGGGTTGTCTTCTTCTTCTACTTCCTTCAACTTCCTCTTCTTTACAACCTTTCTCGATGGTTCATCCACTTCTAGTTTCTTCGGAACATCTACAGATTCCTCCTCTGGTAGGTCATGAAATTCTCCAGAGTCTTTAAAAAAACCAATGTTCATCCTCCAAACTCAATCCAATGGCTGAAAATCCTTCAGATCAGATCTGGCGGTTGATATTATAGCTTCAAGCAAAACATTATAAAATCCAATCTTTTGAGGTTTTCTTGAAAAACATTCAGATTTAGGGGAAAATAGAATTTGAAATATTTTAAAAACAAATGAAAATACCACTAAGTAAGAGATGAATATGAAAATTCAAGAAAGTAAACATTCCTTTTGGAATGCTAGGATGTTTATTAATATTGAGAAAAATTCTCCTTTAAGAAATTAAGATTCTGAAAAATTCGATTACGAAAAAATGGATAAGGAAAAACTCTATTAAACAAATTTTGTGTACGAAAGACATAATTACAGTAATTTTGAGTAAAAAACATCATTACAAAAAATTGAGTATGAAAATCTTCAATACGAAATTTTTGAGTAAAAAATATTCATTATGAAAATTTGAGTACTAAAATCCTTATCACGAAAATTTGAAAAAAAACGACTACGATAATTTCCATTACAAAAGATTTTGAAAATATGACTCTAAAAATTTTCATTATGAAATATTTGAAAAATCTGACAATGAAAATTTTCATTAAGAAATATTTGAAAAATATGACTATGAAAATTTTCATTACGAATGATTTGAAAAATCTGACTACAAAAATTTTCATTAGGAAGGATTTGAAAAATCAGACTACAAAAATTTTTGTTACAAAATATTTTGAAAATCTGACTACGAAAATTTTCATTATGAAATATTTTGAAAATCTGACAAGAAAATGTACTCGCCCAATAAAAATAAGTTTATTACTGTAAAAATATTGGTTTCAAGAAATATTTTACAATGAATATTACCTTGTGGTTATCATTCCTAACTTACGTTTAATGTATTCAAATCTATCGGTGGGTAAAGGTTTTGTGAAAATATCAGCAAGTTGATCTTGTGTTCCGATAAATTGAAGAATGATATCCCTTTTTGTGTGTGATCCCTAAGAAAGGGATGCCATATATCAATGTGTATTAAATAAGAGTGATGTGAAAAGTTTTTACTAAGGTCAATGGAACTAGTATTATCACATGGAATTTGTGTTTTGGTAAAACTCATACCACAATCTATGAGTGTGTGTTGCATCCACAACACCTAGACACAACAACTTCCAGCTGATACATATTTAACTTCAACAGTTGCAAGTGCTACTGAGTGTTTCTTCTTGCATGACCAAGAAACTAATGAATCTCCTAAGAAATTACATGGTTCAGATGTAATATTTCTATCCATTATACATCCACCAAAGTCATCATCTGAAAAAAAAAATTAGAACAAAATCATTTATAGAATTATTTAAGAGTACTATGGTTATAGTGTTCTAACCTTCTATGCCATAACCAAGAATGATCATCCATTTCACTAGATCTTGGATCCTAAGGTATTCTATGTTTAGTGTGTAAACATTATCTTTCCTATTGGAAAAAAGAATAAACTCTTCCTTTCAATTGTGTACTAAGAACTTGTCATTCCTAAAATTAACAATCTAACCTTCATCACATAACTGTCTTATGCTAATGAGGTTTTTCTTAAGACCTTTAACAAATAAAACATTTGAAATCAATGTTTTTCCAAGAAGACTTTTTTTACCTATACCAATAATTTCTCCATTCGCATTATCTTCGAAGGTTACTTTTCCTCCTTTTTTCTTGATAATATTTTTAAAGTAGTTTTTGTTACCTGTCATTTGCTGAAACATCCATTATCCATGTACCATGTATTTCTATTGGTATATTTTTTCACATTCAAGAAAATAAGAATTTTAGACTTTCAGAACCCAAATTTTCATGGATCCAGATATTTCAGAAAGAAAAATTTTGAGCACCCACAATTTCTTAGAAAAATATGCTTTATGAAATCTTAAAGACTGAGTTTTGTTTAGGGAATGATTTCAGGTCCAATGCCCACAACACTTACACTTAGTGAAGAATGGAGCACTTTGAGGAACAAAATAAATGTTTCTAAAAATCGGTTTAGAACTAGTTTAACCAAAACCAGAACTATTCCTTAGACTAAGGATTCAATAATACCTCTTATAAAAATTTTCCTTACCTAAGGTAAAGTTTTACAAACACTTCCTCAAGAAAAATATTTCTGATTTTAATTTGATAACTAATTTCTTATCTTCCAAAACATTTTCTTCAAAACTAGAGCTAGGCTCAAAAACATTTTTCTTAGAAATTACTTTTTGTAGATCCATAGAAAGTTTCTCCTTCTCAAAATTTTAATCCTAAATGTTTTTTTGAAATACTTTCAAAATAAAAAATTTTCTTATCAAGATCTTTAGAAAGATATGATATTTCCTTAGTAAGAATAGTATTTCTTGAATTTTTTTTATCAAGCATTTTCTTGAGTTTTGAATTATTATTCTCAAGAAGCATAGAAAACCTAGAATCTTATTCACAGGTTGGTAATGTATTATACTCATAAGAAGATTTTTCTTCACCAGAAGATTTATAATATTTACTATCACTATAGTTAGCATTTAAAGATACATTGGTCATAGATTCAGCATTGTGTACCTTTTCAATTAAGCAATGATTTTCAATATATAGTCTGGCTAGTAGACCAAGATTCTTCTATCTAGAAGATTTGTACTCTGATGATTCATCTGAAGAGTCTCCACCATTAGCACTCCAGGTGTTATTATCTTTCTAAACCTTCTTAGCTTTGGCTTTGTATTAATTTTTTATGTTTCTCTCAGAATTATTTTCCTTTCATTACTTTATTTTAATCATACGATAATCAGGTCTTATATGTCCAGCTCTCTTCCATTCATAACATGTGACCTCTTGATATTTCTTATATTTCCTTTATTTTTTCTTATATCTGGATTTAAAGTTCTTTTGTCCAACAATCTTGTTCATCCTTCGAGAAATATTGGCTATTTCATTTTGCGAAGATTCACTTCCACTAGATTTGGATTGTATAACAACCTTATTTGACTTAGATCTAGTATCTCTATCATAGGTCTAGGCTTTCATATAATTTTAAGTCGTAGTAAAAGCAACACATCCATTCCGATTCTTATTCTTAACATTATCAGCATCTCTCTTCATTCTAGTCTCATGTGGAAGAAGAGTTCCAAAAATTTCATCCAGAGAAATCTGAGTATCCTTTCTATTCTAATCTATAGCTGTTCTCTTGGATTCCCACTCATTGGGAATGATGTATATGATTTTATCCACAAGAGATTCATCATCTAATCCTTTCACACCCATAGATTGTAAAATATTAACACTAGTCATGAACCTTTGTTGCACCTTACATATGGTTTCTCCATAAGTAATGAAAAAACCATGATATTCCACTCTGAGCATGGATCTTTTAGTTTCAATGACTTTAGAAGTTCTAAGGTGTGTAACATCAAGTTTCTTCCATATAATATTTTTTGCTTCACATGATGAAATTTGGATATATATATTTCTAGTCATGGAACAAAACAATGTATTGTGTACTTATAATTCAGTTGATATTCATGCTTTTCTTGATTGGTGAAGGTTCTAATTCCTTGTTGGAGATTTTATAACCTCTAGTAAGCATAACAAAATTATCTACTCGAGTATTGATAATTAATGTCTTCATATGATCTCTCCAATATTTGTAATCATTCCCATCAAAAATAGGTGGTCGTGTTGGATTTAGGATGCCAATGGAACCAAAATTGATTCCTTCCATCTTAAAGAAAAACTTCCCACCCAAACTTGTTAGTAATAAAATCTTGTAAACAGGGAAAATATTCCTCAACAAGAAAAATATATAAAAATGAAAAATTGGACTAAGGAATTCTTATATGTGAATATAAGAAATTCATAGACCCAATCTGAAACCAATTGTAGAATTGGTTCTGGGTACAAGTTCACCAACCTTTGATACCAATCGTTGTGATGGTATGAAGTATGATATACTCTATAATACCAAATGTAGGATCTTAATGATAAACAATACAAATTGTAGTATCGTAATAATGATTCTCAATATACAATATGGGTGGGGGTGAATTGAATACTCAAAAAATTATTTGGGAGCTTTTAATGTTGGGTATAAACCTTTCTATTGTTTAACAAGGTTAAACAAGGTAAATTCACAAAACCTCTAGGTTCTACTAACTTGCTTGATTCCAGAAATATGATTCTGAAAATGTAATTCCGGAAAAGTAGTTCCAGAAATAAAACTTAAAAAAAGTTTACAAAGATAAATAATCTACCTTAAAAAGTATAGAATCTTACTAAATCAGAGTATAGAAGTATACAAAATTATAAGATAGTTATACTTTCCTCAACAATCAGAATGCAGTGGAAAACTTGAAACAAAAAAGTAACAAGTAGTAAATCTTTTAACCCAAAGAGAAGGGTATCTAACAACCATGGATAAAGGTCCCTTGATTTATACTTTCAAGAAAGTCTGTCTTACCCACACCAGTGTAATCCCTCAATACGAAGATCAGAGTCAATTTTACTATCCCCACAAGCCCTCAAATTCAAGTTAGTCAACACCTATATCGTCCTTAGCAAGGAAGTCCTCAAACTTTAAGGTAGTTGACACCTCTATCTTCCTATCCCTGGAAGGCCTCGAATGTACACAACAACATTTGGAGTCGCAAAAAGCAAATCTGAACAAGGTGTTCAGTAAGAACTAAATATGAGAATATCTCACTAGAAATCACTTCAACAACATGTAATCTCTAGAGTCATATAACTATTTTCCAAAAGTTCTCAGCACTTTCAAATGAGATCTTATTTATAGGTATGTCTCCAACAGTCGACTCCCTCCTCCAACTGTTATGTTTTTCCTTGAATTTCGGAGGGACCTGTATACGTGTCACTCAAACAATGGTTAGTTAGTAACTAAATTCATGACATTATTTTATAAAAAAAAGTGTAAGAAAAAATATGGTTATATAACCAAAATAAAATATACAAAATGTAAGAAAATATATGTTTAGAGATTAACCAAAAAAACATTCAGTGTCTATAATACAAGGATATTCATATTATATTTTTAAGGAATTCAGAACCTGAACACTATTGAATTCCGGAGTCTAAATTTCATGGATATTAGGAATATGGATTCACAAGAATTCGAAAACTGATCATACAATGTTCAGAGTCAGTGTTCATGAGAATTAGGAGTCAGAACATACAAGGTTCTGAGTCAGAATTCATGGGAATTCGGATTCATAACATACAAAATTCGGATTCTGAATTCATTAGAATTCAGAGTCAGAACTCATTAGAATTCGGAGTCTGAATTCAGAGAACTCAGAGTCAGAAATCATAAGAGTTCAGAGTATGAATTCAGAGAACTCGATGTTAGAACTTAGAAGAGTTCATAGTTTGAATTTAGAGAACACAGAGTCATAATTCATAAGAGTTTGGAGTCTGAATTCAGAGAACTCGAAGTATGAATTTTGATCCTAAACATAGAATTCTCTTTATATAAGAATTATATGATTCCACAATTTTAGAAATGAAATCAAATTTTACACTTAGACAAGATAATGAACAATGAAAAACATGGTGAGGATAAATTTCCTTAGGGTAGGATAATTTTCCTTATGAAAGTAAAAAATAGGTAAAATGAAATTTTCCTTGAGATAAGTTCTTTGTGACTTTCAATACATGAGAATTGGTAAATTCATAAGGAAACCTTATTGACTCAACAATCTCCCCAAACATGAGGGAATGGAAAAGTCATAAGGAAACCTTATTGACTCAACATTAAGGATTATGGGGATTTGGTCCTTCCTGAACATAGAGTATAACTTATGAAAGGGGGTGAGCCTAAACATTAATGGTAGCATTTAAGATTGAACTTAACTGGGAAACTTGGATATAAGTGGGGAAACTTTTTCCCATATGCGGATTATGTTCACAGATATGGATGGGGAATATTTATTTTGAAAAGGCCATTTGTAACCAGAGATAAATCAGGATATATTTTCTAACATATCCAGGATAGGGGTACGAAAGAGAATGTAAAAAATAGATTTGAGGGTTCTTGAATCAAGAGGGATGTCATGTGGCATGGGATCCATTAGGCGTACCATGTAAGAAAGGACTATCCCGAGGATGGATTTTACTTTGGTTGAAGGCTGTTTTATAGGAAACATATGCAGAGCCACTAGGGCAGGATGTGCATAGTCAAGTAAAGGTGTCCACAAGACACTGGTCTTCCATCTCTGATGGGAATGGAAGATTATAGGGATCCAAGATTACTCAAAGCCCGTAATTTTATGTGTGGAAGCAGTGTATCCAGATATATTGGAAACGTCCTGTCTGAGATTCAATGACGGTACCAAGTAATCTCTTATGTAGATCTGGCTTATATGTAGGGTGAGGCATCTATTACATATTTGGACTACCCTATAGTTAATTTTCATACAGTCAGGACCTAGGTTTCCTTATTATAGGGAAGGGAACCAAAACATTCCTTTAAGGGTCGTGCTTCTAGGACAAAAATCCTGGGTTGAATTTCCATAACTCCATGGTGGATTCCCTACTGAGGTCCCTAAGAACACGTTATATATGATCAGTGTGAGATAAAAGATGTGATAAGGATTTTGGGTCACTAATTAAGAATTTCATAATCAATGGCAGGGAGTTTTTTAGGCTTAGGCCAACATTTTGCAGTTATACATCGTGTAGCAAGGATGAATTTCACAAAAATTATCATCATGTGGGATGGATGTAGAGTAATCCTCATGTGAAAGAAGGGAAATATGATTACCCATGAGTAGACCTATAAATAGGACTTCTACATAGATTCTCATCATTGATCCAATTTGTATGCAATGAATTGGAAATTTTAATACTTTCTATGGATGAGTCTGGATCATAGGATTCGAGTATCACTACAAATATCATCAATGTGAAGCCAATTCATACAAGATTCCCAATGAACATTACTTGCAGAGGTCTAGCCCACACATAGAAAGGAAAGGCATTTTTTTGGTGAGTCCAAGCCAATATAAGAATCTAAGAATTTCCATTGTGCGGTGTAGTTTAATTCCATGCAATCAAGAAACTTATGGCCTTGCGGTTTAATGTCATGTGGTAAGGACGTTGGAAGCATAGTTTTCCATAATATTGTGGGGATATATTATAACAAAGACCATAAATAACAATGGGTTTATCATGGTTGGGATATTCTGGTATACCATAAGAATGAATGATGGTATAAATGGTAAAAAACGGTCCTAGGTGTAACAACCCGAGATTTTATAAGATATATTCTTTTTAATTTTCTTCAAATATTCTATTTTATGCTACACCGAGATTATCTTGCACTATACGCACCACCGTATTAGCTTGCAGTATACACAACACTAATCTTGGATCGTGTTACACAGTATTTGAAGTTCATCTTATAGAAGTTATTTTACGCAACATTGAGTGTATATATATATGTATATTCAATGTACAAATGAAATATGGTTGGATTCTATTATACACAACAACAAATGAATCTTGCACTACACACAACCCTGACTTAGCATTCATTACATGCAATCGCGACCTTCCACAATAGCGTGTGTTGTACGCAATACCGAGTTTCACTAAACAACGATATGTTATTAAAATATTATATAAACTAGCTGTTATGAATAGTAATACCCACTTTTTGAAATTTTATAAATTTTATCTTTCAAAATGGTCTTCATTTTTGGATTCGGAATATTGAAATTAGCCTAGGGTGAATATTTTGTATTTTTCTGAAAACATTCAATTTTTGATAAACAGTGATAACACTGCGTTACTATTTAAAAATAGACTTTTTATTTAAATAATAATTTATTTTATTTAAATTTATTTTAAGTGAAAATTGATACATAATAACTATATAAGTTCAATTTAATTCATTGGCATCATTTTATAATAATTTTAGACATATAAAAATTTTTATTGAACTTTTCACCGTCTTTTACCCACCTCCTAAAAGAATTTGAAAATTAACATAAAACATAATTTTACTGCTTCTGTTAGTGGAATTTCAAAAATCCAAGAGACATGGTTAATATCAAGGAGTAAAATGTGGTTCAATAAGATAAAAATAATTTTTGGTGAATAGTAACTTTTTACATTTATTTACCACAGTTAAAAGTAAATAGGGTAATTAAGGGTAAAAATGATATAATTATTACCCTAACACATGTTCTAATTTTATTTGACAAGTTTAATTCGACCAAAAACAACCTTAGAAATAAAATATAACCCTTTAGGTCCACTATAATTAGATTAGGACATTTATTATTGTTTAATTTAAAGAAGAGTTAAAAGTGTTAAATTCAAAGTTTATTAACGAAAACATTTTTAATATAGAGTTATACATAAGATAAATTTGACTATAAATATTAATTAGAAAGATAAAAAGATTTAATACATCATGGTATTTTATTTATAATATTTATTCATTAAATAATTAAATTTATTTATGACACAATGATGATGCAGTAATTACCTTATTAATGAAAGAATCAAATAAATGGTATTATAAATATTAAAATAAATATAATTTCAATGTTTTTATAACATCCAATAATTTTCTAGGTGACTATGAAATGTTTTGTATGATTAAATGTATCTTGTTTGAATTAATCAAGTTGTTATGACTTTCACAAAAACAAAATACCAATTTGTGTCAAAATTGACATAAAATAGTTTTTAAAACAAATATTATATTATTACATTGTATTATATTCCTAAAAATCAAAGGATTGTAAAAAAGACTTATATAATAATATATATGACATTAATGAATCAATTGGGGTATTATTGAAAGTTTATAGTACGTTTATTAACCATATAGTGTAAGAAAACAAGAAGACACGGTAAAAGATAAATTATTTATCTTAGAGTTAAATCTAAATGATAAGGTTATGATGGTAACCTAAACATGTCTAAAACCTACTGGTTGAGAGGATTTCGGCCCATACCCACTTTATATTTGAAATAAGTCACTTTGGATCCATTATAAACCGAATATGACTTTATTATAAAATAATGTTTTAAGTTTTTCCTAAAGTGCCCCTCTCCTCCCTTATAAAAGGGATCCTCCTCCCTCTTCTCTTTACACAACGTTGAACTTTCAAGCTCAGCCAACCCCTACTATTTCCCTTATCAACTTCCCAAGAAACATTATAGAGGTTCTGGTCTCCTCAAAAGCCAAATCTAGTGCCTTAAGAAGAAGATTAAAAGAGGTGCATCGAAGAAGAGGTAATCTCTTCTACCGATTCTTTCAAGTTTCTTTTTTCTTCAACTTCTTCGTATTTAGTTGTTTCATTATAAAGTAATAACATAAGTATAACTAATATACTTATATGTTATTATTAATATTAAAAAAACCCATTTCACCTTTTATCCATCCTACGAAAAAAGAAATCACCGCGCGTGCGTACTTACGGAATACCGTCTCCACGCCGTGGTGTAATCTGTTTTTCCACCACCACCTTACATGGATGGGTATAATTGTGTAAAGAATAAATATATATAGTTATTATAAAATCATACTGTTTCTGAGATATTATATCATCCAATCCAATTCAATTCAATAATTATGGGAATGATATCATCGCACTGCGTACATACGGATTACCGTCTCCACAACGCGATGAGATTCATTCTCCATGTTAACCATTCAAGAATGATTATAAAGTATATATAATTAATAATAATGAAATATATTACATTATAAAGCTATTATATTTATGTATATATATATATATCTCATCTACTTACTTCAATTCAAGCCAATAAGAAATGGAAAACAATGTTCATGCGTATGTATGGCCTACCGTTTCTATGAACAGTGTATTTCATTTAATTTATCTATCTATTATATATATATACTGAATATATATGATATATAAATCATGAATTACATTATATAAGTAAGTAATAAGTAATAATAATATCAAGAACAATAATTCCCAACACGTACGACAAATAAAACGATTTTACCCAAAACGCTGCTTTAACATGGAATTTACAAAAAGAACAGGTAATATAAAGTCATAAGTGAACCATATATGATATCATAACAATGATTATGATTCTGTAATAAGGAAATGACATTATTTAAATCATTATAAAAGAGGTTCAGCTATGTACAAAGTACATCGGACCTAAGGTAAGTGATAACATTTCCAATCTCATTTTTATCTGAAATTGTTTATTCGTAAGTATTTACTGGGGTTATTTTTATCATCAATGTCCCTATTTTTGTAAAATGGTTTCATGTATGTTTAAATTATTCTTTACCCATTTTTTTACTACATGGTATTTAAGGAATCATTCTTTTGATTACCATATGAGGTACATTTTGACTCTTCTGACAAAAGTACGGGAAAAATATTTTTTTAACTTATACGGCATGAACAGATTTTTATGGTTTTATAACGCCTTATTTTCATGCAGCTTACTCTACAAGATTTCATGACTATTTTCAAAAAAATCCCTTTCTATTAAAATTGCATGTAATTTTGTGAAAAGAAAATGATTTTTAAGAAGAAAGGATATTTTCCTCAAGAATTCTTTTCAAGTGTTTTATCAAAACCATTTTCCTTCTAAGATGACATTATTTCATATGTGTATACTTCAAGTATAATATCTCTATGATTTACATGGTTTAAAATTTCTTATGATGAAATTATATCCATTTGTTTTATATGTATTAGGTTATTATGGGACTATGTTTATGAAACCCATTTTTATTCTTTGGGTTCTGATGAATGATTTATGTTTATGTTGTGCCATAAGTAAGAATGATTTCATTATGAGATGGTTTGGGCCTATATCTCCCTCAAATGCATTGGGTAATGATTTATATATCATGACATAGACATGGCTGGAATGGTATGTTAATCTGGTTCAGTGATACAAGACTGGAACGAGCAGGGAACTCGATTCAGAAAGGGATTTTGTCCACTAAGATGGTCTTGGAAGCAATGTGTTGGCTACTATGGAAATTATATCATGTACTTAATGGTTTACCACAATTACATGTTTTCTTCCCATGATATTTTATCATGATTTATGTTCCATTATGATACATGCCTTATGTACTTCCATGATATATGTCTTTGCTCAAGATTTCGATGTTTAGATTTTATGTTCAAGTTTTTCTATTCAAATGTTTATGGATTGTTTTATGTTCTCTATGTTTACCCTTACTGAGCATTTGAGATCACCCTTTTTATGTTTTATTTTCCCCAGGATATAAATAAAGCTTTTAGGTAAGAAAAAAAAGGGGAAGACATTTATGGGATATGTTGAAGATATTTCACCATGATTAGAAGATTGTGTTTCGTGTTTCCAAAGACACTAAAGTATTATAGTTCTTGATTGTTTGTTTTTGTTATGTATTAAGTATTCTGCAAAAGTAATGTAATGTCCATGTGTGTCATGTTTGGGGTCCCTAAAGTTGGTATCAGAGGAAAGGTTTAGTTAAACTTTGGAAACTAGGATGTGAGAACTTTAGTGAGATCTGTAGAGATATTTCTAAGATATGCTTATGGATGTCCCTAAGGTTAAGTATAAGTATAGGTTATAGTCCTAGAATTATGGTAAAAATATTATAATTAACCCTAAGATGTTATATATTGAAGGTAATCCCCCTTTATTATGTTGTTTTTCCTAGCATGATTTTTGCCTCTCACACTATTCTTTTTGGGTTTTAGATGATGGAAGGAACCCAAAGGAACTGTGTTGATCAATGTAATGGAAAATGCAATGATTGTCCTCCTGAACAAACCAATGTTATGGGAGATGAAGTGAAAAATCTTATTGCTATAATTACACAAACTATGAATCATTCTATACTTCCAAATGAGTAGAGAAGGGAACAATATTCTATTGAGTCCTTCATGAGGCAATTCCCACCATATTTCAGTGGGTCTTCTGATCCACTTGTTGCTGAACAATGGATCAGCACCATTGAAAAGATATTTTCCATAATTCACTGTTTAGAACATGAAAAAGTCATCCTAGATATTTACCATTTAGAAGGTGAAGCAGATCAATGGTGGGCTCTAATTAAGAATACGGGGCCCTGAGATGAAATTGAATCCATGGAATGAGGTGATTTCAAGAACTTATTTTTCAATAAGTACATCACTTTTATTCTTCAAACAAAGATGGAAACAGAGTTCCTTGAGCTTAAACAAAAGGATGATGAATCTATTGGTATATACGAAGAGAATTTTACAAGACTTGCAAGGTATGCATCTGGCTTTATCATCCAACATGAATGTAAAGTTGATTGATTCTTCAGTGGCTTAAAACCAAGTCTTCGAAGGGCATTAACTATAAGATACTATAGTAGCTATGAAGAAATTGTGAATTGTGCTATCAAGGTATAAATGGAAGTTGGTGTAACATATCCATCTCATGGTTTTGAAAAGAAATGAAAGATGGAGTTCAAGGAGAAATCTCCGAATAATGGTGAAAAGAAGATGGATGTATCTTTATTCTCAATGTGTGGAAAAAAGCATGGTGGAGATTGTCTTAAAGGGACTAGAAAATGTTTTAAATGTGGAAAAGAAGGTCAGCGAGCAATTAAGTGTCGAAGTAATGGAAAAAGGGTTTCTAATAATGCGAATAAAGAAAATACTGCAGAGAACACACCACCAACACTTCAATGATTCAAGTGCAAGGAAATGGGGCATTATGCTAATCAATGCCTTAATACTAGGGTTAATGATGATCAACGTGAGAAAACTCTTAAGGAAAAGGATAAAGGGACGTCACATGTGATCACTATTTGTGATGTTGAGTATGAAAATGATGTTGTGTAATGATTAAGTGTTTATGTAATGGGATTTAAAAATAGTATAATGGAATCACATTTATGGTATAGTGGAATTTTGGAATATCTATGTATTTGTTATCAATAATTATATGGTATCGATAACCATGAAAATTGATTGAAATATTTTTGGAAAGATGATGATATTCACATAATGAAGGGATAAGGAGAAAATAATATTAATTAGATCATGACTGATATAAGGACAAAGTGATATTAAGGTTTGAGTATATTGAAATTTTGGGATTTTGGTATACGGAAAGAGTTACCTTTTGACAGCATTCATGTTTTAACTATGGTTCTATGGTAATTCATGTTGCAAGAGAATACAACATTAAGGTATTCACATGTTTGGAATGAGATAAATAAGATATATCTTATGATATATGGGGGATAAATGATGGTATTCACATGCTTGGTGAATGAAATTTCTTGTAATTGTTTTCTTTAAACTATGAGATTGGACAGATGTATTTTGGATAAGTCTAAAGACTGGAATGAATTATGTCATACATCAGATATTATTGTTTATGTCTAGAACTTTTTGATATTATTTTTGGAATGTTGTAATAGTATATTTTTAGAAAAAAGACATCATATAGGACAGGTGATAACTCGTCGCATCGGACAAGGTTGCGGGGATTGAACCCACAACTGAAGTGTGACAGGCCTTTATCGCCTTCCTCTGGCCTACAGGAAGTCCTTGGTTAGTCTAAACAAGTTTTATTTTATTTAGCAGTATGATAGATGATGTATAAGTCCATTTTTGTAACCATATACGATTAATCTCACCATAGATGTACTTATGTATATAACTTTTGCTAACCTTATGTTTGAGACAGATGGAATGACCTATCATTCTATTTCATGATCTTCTAATACTTTTTAAAAGACAAATTCAACTTCATTTCTTTAAAAGGTAAAGTATAAATTGTTCAAGCCACGAGAAACGGAAAATTGTACCAAAATCAAGTAAGTATTTCTTTTAATTCAAATATTATTCAATGTTTGGGAAATGATCTTGAAGACCAAAAATGTTTTCTTAGTGGCCTTATATTTGATGAATCAGATGGTACCTTATATCATCACAAATTTATGGCTTTGTGATTGCTTGATTTTTCATAGCCATGTCCTCTACCACTCTCCATCAGAACATGACTATTAGATTTCTCTTCCATATCCATATTTTCACCTATGTTCTACTATGTGGAAACCCAGAGATAAATTGATTTGGGTAACCGTTACATTTCATACATTAGTTTTTAAAATTAAGATTTAGTATTATTTTTTACAATGTGGGTTTCTATTAAAGAAATTTTCGAGGAGTAAACGATTTATAACCCTGAAAAATTTTGAGGGAGAAATTCATTTTAAGGGGGGTAGAATGTAACACCTTGAGATTTTATATGATATATATTCTTTTTAATTTCTTTAATATCTTCTGTGGTATGCTACACCAAGATTATATTATGCTATATGCAACACCGTATTAGCTAGCAGTATACACAACACTAATCTTGGATCGTGTTACACATAATTTCAAGTTTGTTTAATAGAAATTATTTTACGCAACATTGAGTGTATATATATATTCAATGTACAAATGAAATATGGTTAGATTATATTATACACAACAACAAATAAATCTTTCACTACACACAACCCTGAATTGGCTTTTATTACACGCAATCGCGACCTTCCATGATAGCGTGTGTTGTACGCAAATACCGAGTTTCACTAAACAACGATATGTTATTAAAATATTATATAAACTAGCTGTTATGAAAAGTAATACCCACTTATTGAAATTTTATAAATTTTATCCTTCAAAATGGACTTCTTTTTTGGATTTGGAATATCAAAATTAGCCTAGGGTGAATTTTTGGTATTTTTCTGAAAACATTCAGTTGATGATGAATAGTGAAAACACTGGGTTACTTTATAAAAACTGACTTTTTATTTAAATAATTATTTATTTTATTTAAATTTAATTTAGGTAAAAAATGATACATAATAACTATATAATTTCAATTTAATTCATGTGATTCATTTTATAATAATTTTAGATATATATAAATTTTTATTGAACTTTTCACCGTCTTTTACCCACCTCCTAGGAGAATTTGAAAATTTACAAAAAACATAATTTTACCACTTCACTAAGTAAAATTTTGAAAATCAGAGAGACATGGTTAATATCAAGGAGTAAAATGTGGTTCAATAAGATAAAAATAATTTATGGTGAATAGTAACTTTTTACTTTTATTTACCACGGTTAAAAGTAAATAGGGTAATTAAGGATAAAAAAGATATAATTATTACCCTAACACATGCCCTAATTCTGTTGGATAAGTGTAATTCGACTAAATAAACCTTTGGAATAAAATATGACCCTTTTGGTCCACTTGGATTAGATTAGGACATTTATTATTATTTAGTTTAAAGAAGAGTTAAAAGTGTCAAATTCAATGTTTATTAACTAAAACATTTTTAATACAGGGTTATACATAAGATAAATTCGACTATAAATATTCATTATAAAGATAAATAGATTTCATACATCATGGTATTTTATTTATAATTTTTATATGTTAAATAATTAAATTTATTTATTACACAATGATGATGTATTAATTAACTTATTAATGAATGAATCAAATAAATAGTATTATAAATATTAAAATAAATATAATTTCAACGTTTTTATGAAATCCCAGAATTTTATAGGTGACTATGACATGTTAGGGATGATTCAATGTATCTTGTTTTAAGTAATTAAGTTGTGATGACTTTCACAAAAACAAAATACCAAATAGTGTCAAAATTGACATAAAATAGTTTTTAAAATAAATATTATATTATTAATTGGAATTCTATTCCTAAAAATATAAGGATTGTCCAAAAGACTTATATAATAATATATATGACATTAATGAACCAATTGGTTTTCTATTGGAATTTTATAGTAAGTTTATTAACAATATAGTGTAAGAAAACCAGAAGACACGGTAAAAGATAAATTATTTAACTTAGTGTTAAATCTAAATGATAAGGTTAAAATGGTAATCTAAACATGTCTAAAACCTATTTGTTGAGAGTATTTTGACCCTTACCCACTTTATCTTTGAAATAAATCCTTTGGATCCATTATAATCCGAATATGAATTTATAATAAAATAATATTTTATGTTTTTTCCTAAAATGCCCCTCCCCTCCCATATAAAAGGGCACCTCCTCCCTCTTCTCTTTACACAATTTTGATCTTTCATGCTCGGAAAACCCCTGAAAATTTATCTTATCAACTTCCCTAGAAACAATATAGAGGTTCTGGTATCCTCAAAATTCTAAATCTAGTGCCTTAACAGGAAGCTTAAAAGAGGTGCTTTGAAGAAGAGGTAATCTCTTCTACCGATTCTTTCGAGTTTCTTTCTTCTTGAACTTCTTCTTCTTTATTTTTTTCATTATAAAGTAATAACATTAGTATAAATAATATACTGATATGTTATTATAAATATTAAACAAACCCATTTCACCTTCTATCCATCCTACAAAAAATGAAATCACCGCGCGTGCGTACGTATGGAATACTGTCTCCACGCCGTGGTGTAATATATTTTTCCACCACCACCTTACTTGGATGGGTATAATGGTGTAAATAATAACTATATATATTTATTATAACATCATACTGATTATGAAATATTATATCATCCAATCCAATCCAATTCAATAATTATGGGAATGATATCATCGCTCGCACGTACGTATGGATTACCGTCTCCATGACGTGATGAGATTCATTCTCCATGTTAACCATTCAAAAATGATTATAATGTATATATAATGGATAATAATGAAATATATGACATTATAAAGCTACTGGATTTATGTATATATATATATATTTCATCTACTTACTTCAATTCAAGCCAATAAGGAAAGGAAAACCGCGTTCATACGTACGTACGACTTACCCTCTCCATGAACAATGTATTTCATTTCGTATATCTATCTAATATATATATATATATAATGAATATATATGATGTATAAATCATGATTTAAATTCTATAAGTAATTAAAACATGATATAATTAATAATAATATCAAGAACAACATGTCCAAACACGTACGATAAATAAAACGATTTTACCCAAAATGCTGCTTTAACATAGAATTTACAAAAGAATGGATAATATAAAGTCATAACTGAACCATATATGATATCATAACAGTGAATATGATTCTGCAATAAGTCAATGACATTATTTAAATCATTATACAGGAGGTTCGGATACGTACGAAGCATATCAGACCCATGGTAAGGGATAACTTTTACAATCTCGTTTTTATCCGACATGGTTTATTCGTAAGTATTTATGGGGGTTATATTTATCATCCATGTCCATATTTTATAAAAATGGTTTCATGTATGTTTAAAGTCTTTTTACCCATTTTTTACTTTTACTACATGGTATGTAAGGAATCGTTCTTTTGATTACCATACAAGGTACTTTTTTACTTTTTCGGCAAAAGTAGGAGAATAATGTTTTTTTAACTTATACGACATGAACATATTTTTACTGTTTTATAATTCCATATTTTAATGAAGCTTACTCTACATGATTTCATGACTATTTTCAACAAAATCATTTTCTTTTAAAATTTAATTTAATTTTGAGAAAACAAACTGATTTTTAAGAAGAAAGGATATTTTCCTCAAGAATTCTTTTCAAGTGTTTAATCAATACCATTTTCCATCTAAGATGACATTATTTCATATGTGTATGCTTCAAGTATAATATCTCTTTGATTTACATGGTTTCACTTTTCTTCTGATGAAATGATATCCATTTGTTTTATAATGATTATGTTATGATGGGATGATGTTTATGAAACCCATTTTTATTAATTGGGTTATGATGAATTATTTATTTTTTTCTTGTGGAACAAGTAAGAATGATTTCCTTATTAGATGGGAGGGACCTATATCTCACTCCAATGCATTGGGTAAAGATTTATATCTCATTAGATAGACATGGCTGGAATGGTAAGTTACTATGGTTCAGTGATACAGGACTGAAATGAGGAGTTAACTCGAATCAAAAAGGGACTTTGTCCACTAAGATGGTCTTGGCAGCAATGCCTTGGATAATATGGAAATCATATCATGTGCTTAATGTTTTGTCACAATTAAATGTTTTCTTACCATGATATTTAATCATGATTGATGTTCCATTATGATACATTCCTTATGTACTTCCAAGATATATGTCTTTGCTCAAGATTTTGATGTTTAGATTTTATGTTCATGTTTTTGCATTCAAATGTTAATGGATTGTTTTATGTTCTCCATGTTTACCCTTTATGATCATTTTAGCTCACCCTTTTTATGTATTATTTTCCCCAGGATATAAATAATGGTTTTAGGTAAGAAAACAAAAGTGGAAGATCTTTATGGGAGATGTTGAAGATCTTTCACCACGATTAGAAGATTATGTTCTGAGTTTCCAAAGACACAAATCTATCACGGTCCTTGAGTGTTTGTTTTTTATGTATTAATTATTCTGCAAATGTAATGTAGTGTCCATGTACGTCATGTTTGGGGTATCAACACTGGGGTCCCTCAGATCATGAGGCATGACTTGGGTCTTGGGATCCATTTGGCTTATGGGGGTAGGAAATGACTCTCTTGAGGATGAATTTTTGTTCAGTTGACAGTGAGTTTGTAGGTAGCATATACAGAGCCACCAAGGAATGATGTGCATAGTCAAACAAGTATGTCCACAAGACGCTATCCTTCTATATCTGATGGATGTGGATGATTATGAAGATCCAATATTTTCTAAGTCAAGTAGTCTAGTAAATGAAAAAGGTGTTCCTACGGGGGCATAATATTTTGAAGCCTTTTTTTCAAAGGAGTTAAAATTATCTCCTTCATAGGATGGTATGTTATGGGAAGGAAATTAGGGGAATATTCTCTTATTTAGTGTGGAAAAACTCATAACTCTAGGCTTGAGTGTCACCATTTATCTCATTACACCAAAAATCAAGTCGTGTGCATCTCTTGAGATGGTTTTTAGTTTAAAGTCTAATGATGAGGACTTTATTGGGACTCTTTATTGCATTCATGACCTATATATAGAAAAAAGGACGAGATCCAATTTTGGATAGTAGATAGACCAGAATGTATAATCCCAGTGTCACTACATATCCTGCAAGAGTAGGAACCAATCTGTGTGTATTGCTAAAGAACATCTTCTGTTGCACTAGTCAGGCTCATGTATAGTGAAGAGAGGAATTTTTATCCAATTTTAGTGGCTAGAATAGGGTATATAATCCTAATATCACTACAAATCCCATTGATAAATGCAATTCAAGTCACATGTAGTTCTGTATATTCCCTTCCCTTTATAGGTCTAGTTCATACATTGGGAGGTGGCATGTCAGATTCATCCTCTTCAGGTGATGGGTTCATCATATCTCATTATGCCTTTTCTACGGAGGGACACCCCTACCATCATTCCCAGGCTCATTTGAGTTATACTCGATGTGATAAATAATGAGTGACAAGGATTCCCCCAATTATTGTAAATGAAATGAAGGATATAATAGAGGCATTTTACATCATGTACTGGCTGGTCCATGAAATTTTAGTCGAGGCATCCCTACATATACTGTTGAGATAGGAATCAAGCTGCACATAGTTATAGGAGTTCCCCCAGTGGTATTGTACATGGGTAGGGAAATAAGAGGTCATTTTTTTGATCGGTGTATGGAAGAAGATGTAAAATACGGGTGTAACTACATATCCTAAAAGGGAAGGAATCAAGCCGCACAAAGTTCTGAAAAGAACTCCCGTACACAGGTCTAGTCCGTATTCAGGGGGAAGGGGACTTTTTATTACTGGTGAATGAACCATGATGAAGGGTCAAGGTGTCACTATGTATCCTGTTGAAATAGAAATCCAGACCCACATAGTTCTATAAGTGCCTTTCATGGTGGTATGGTCCATATATAGGGAGGTGGGAGAATTTTCTATATTTATGGTGGCTAGACCAGAATGTAGGATTAAAGCATCGCTACGTATCCTACAAGGGAAGGAATCATGCCACACGTAGTTCTGCAAGCCACTTCCTATGTCAGTATGTCCATTGCACATGAAAGGGGGAGGGTATTTCTATCTCTTCCTTCTCTTGAATTTTACTTTCACATGATAGGTTTCTAGATGGAACAAAATACCTACCTTATTATTTAACATCATTTGTGATGTAAGAATCTATCATAAATTTTATTATCGTGCGATTAGGATGAATATGTCGCTATGTAGTTTAATGTCTTGTAGCTAAGAATTATATGTCACTATTACATTAAGTATTTCTTCACAAACCTAGAATTGGTGGGAGATGTGATGAGCTGTCCATCCATTGATATCAAATAATACACTTCATTAGTGTATACTTTATGTATGACATAAGGTCCCTCCTATTTTGGATCATGATTTTTGGTTTTATTCATGAGTATCATCAGGGTTTTGAGGACCAACACAATCTCTCCTTTGAGTAAATTCCTAAGAAAATTTTTTTGTTGAAGTTTAAAGCGATCTTATTCTGATAGACTTACAAACAGTGTAAAGTGTGCAACATATTCTCTTCGAACTGCTGAAATACTTTATACCATTTCTAAGATTGCTCAGCTATAGAAAATTAATCACAAATGGAAACACAGAGAAATGTCACATGAAATTCGATGAGAAACTGTAACTATATATTATATATCAGTGAGTATGGGGTTTCTTGGTTGGAAGTGTGGGTCATGGTCCAGTAATCCCAAAAATCATGGAAGATATTTTCTGACCATTATTTCTTGCCTTTTTGTACCATACTCTAGAGTATATTGGATAAAGTCTTGTTGGAAGCCTTTATCTATCCATTGGACACTACATGGTACCAAGATGAATGGTTGGATTTGATTCTATACCCCTGGTATAACTTTTCCAACTTAGAATATCATAAGTTGGATTCGTCTTCCATCAGTATTTAATGAGGGACACCAAATCTAGTAATGATGTTGTCTTTCACAATGCTAATAATTATTCTTTCCCAAGCCTCTTTAAAGGGTATAAATCCATCCCATTTGGAGTATAATTCATTTGATGTGAGAATTAACTTTAATTCCCTAGCTGTGGTAGGAGGATAGGGTCCCTTGACATCTATCCTCCATATGAAAAATGTCCTGGAGTAATGAGTTGTGAGACGTATCTCCAGGGGTTGCTGAATATAATTGGAATGAATTTAAAAGGAATGGAAATTATTGGCGGATGTGGCACAATCCTGTATCATAGTGGGGAAATAGTATCATAGCCTTAAATTTTTATAGAAGAGCTTGTATACTAATTGGTGTGCTCTACAGGTTTCAGTGTGCACTTATTTCATGACAGCATCATTCTCTTTTCCATCAATGCACTTGAGAAGGACTCCATCAATGACTCTCTTATAGATAAAATTTTCTAAGTTTGGACCATCGTACAAGACAGAATTGTCTACCCACCTAAGAATTTGTTCTCTTACAACACTATTTACTTGGAGTTCCACCCTCCGGTGGTAATTTTCAATGGGAGTCATCTAGATAATGGTGTGATCATAAGGATTACTAAGGGTGATAATCTCCATGATTTCCTTCATGTTGTTCTGAATATATGAAAAGACCATCCAACAATGGGAAATGCTGATGATTTTTCAATCCCAGTCTGGATTAGCAAGGGCTATGGATACATTTTCTAATGCATCATCTTGATAATTTTGTGACTGGGGGACATAAGTCATTGATGGTTTTGATGTGAATTATTCCATAAGCGCTCAGACATGGTTCATCAATGGAACCAATACTAATTTCTTAATGGCATAGTAACCATTGACTTTCATGATGACCAGCACCAAATCACCTTTTATCTTTAGGGATTGTGCCTGAAGTGATAGCTACATGCTTTCAATGAGGGCTTGGTATTCTACTTCATCATGTTTGAAACCCTCTGAAAGCACGAAATAGTAAGGTAAGATGTCCTTTTTTTGGAGATATGAGTATAAATACCAACCCCACATTGTTGATCTTGAGATCCCTTGTCCTATTCCCTATCGGGATTCTAGAGGCTTTGTCAAAGTACATTTCCCATGTTTGGGTTCCTTCATAGAAGGACAATACTTCTTTATCGGGATGTTTAGTATCCAATGAGGCCATTTCTTCCAAGGGGAACTCTTACAGGAAATCTACTGATGCCTTGTTTTTTATGGAATTATGGGGAATGTACAACATGTCAAAATGATGTTGGATGAATGAACATCATGATAGGCATCCAGTTAATATTGGATGGATAAGGATATACTTGAGTGGGTTGAAGGAAGAGACCATATGGACCTCATGGTGATGCATGTAATTCTGGAGTTTCAAAACTGCAGAGATTAAGGCTATGAGGCTCTTTCAAAATTTGAATATCAAGTCTCAGCATCCATCATTTTTTGGATGAGGTAATAGAAACTATGATCGCTGTCGACATCATTTTTATGTGTTATGAAAGAACATAGGGATTGTTCCAAGGCATTCACTTATAGAATGTGTGGTCTTCCATAAAATGGCAGTACTAAAACTAATTGGCTTAAGAGATACCATTTAATATTGTAGACTCTTTCTTGCAAATTATTATCCCACTGGTATGCGGCCCCTTTCTTTATAAACTTGGTGAAAGGAAAACACTTACCTCCAAGGTGGTATATGAAGTTCCGAATGTAGTCTAGGTTCCCCTGGAGACACCTCAACTTCTTGAGGTTGCGAGGTGGTGATATGAAAAGTATGGAATTTTTTTCTCAGGGTTTACATCGAAGTTGCGTTGGAGTATGATGAAGCTGAGGAATTTCCAGGAGGTAACTCTGAAAGAAAACTTTAAGGGATTCATCATTTTGATATGCTATCACATTTTATTGAAGAATGTTTCAAGATATATCAGGTGGTTTGAGTACTATCATGATTTATCCACCAGGTTTTTGATGTATCACTCGACAAATTTTCCTAGTACGGGATTGAAAATGCGATTCACGACATGCTGATATATGGTAGTGGATTTTTTTCAGATTGATGGGAATCACCTTGTAGTAAAATACTCCCTAGGGGGCCTTGAAGGAAGTTGATTATTCATATTTTCTGGCCATTCATACCTTGTTTTATCCTAGGAATCCATCCATGAAAGAGAGGGCCTCATAGCTGGCGGTCTCATCGATTAGAAATTCTGTGATCCGGACTGAGAAATCATCTTTCAGGAAGTGTCGATTGAGGTCCCAGAAGTCAATGCAGACTCTGATATGAAAATTCTTATTTTTGATAGGGGATATGTTTTCCATAAAAATATGATATTGGTATTATTAAATGATTTTTTATTTGATTATATTTTCATCTTCAGCCTCTATTTTGGAAGCATGTGTCGGGTGGGTCCTTCTGACATCCTGTGTGTAACCAAGGTGGTCTTTTAAGACACCTAGGTTATAATCGGAAACCTCAGGATCGAGGCCTAAAATTTATATGTAGTTCCATGAAAAAATATATTTATTCTTCTTTAGGAGGGATGTGTATGCCTCTTTCTCATTGAAAATAATATCCACACTTATCAAAGTGGGTTGTGTGTCGTCTTCAGTGCATAGGTTTTTCTCCCTAAGTTCATCAATTATGGTGGAGACACCTTCAAATGAGGGAGGGTAATATTTGAGATCTCATCATTATTATTATTATTTTTATTATTATTATTCATACTTTTTGTGATAATCTCGTCATATTCTTCCTCTACTAATGAAGATTCAATTTTCAAGATGAACATTCCATCATTGGGAGAGGAATCACAACTCAGATTTATGGAAACCTAAATAGTACCCCTTCCACCAACTGACTGCGGGGAATTTTTTGAAGATGATAGAATGGGGGTGGAGGAGTGTATTAGAATTATTTTAGTTATAGGACATCATATTCTAACTTAGTGAGTAAGGAAAGAACTTTATAGATCGCTGAAGATGGGATGGGAGCATTTTTTCATAACTCACCATCATAATGGGGGTTAGCATGCTTTTCAGCATCCTAGGACTTGCAGCCATAACATATATCATGAAGATGGCTGAGTTTTCATCTGATCTTGAACTTATGTACTCAACCTGATTTTTGGAAAATACATCATATTTTCCAAGTTTTTTGATGGGACCAAAATGAGATATTTCTAATCCATTTGGGGAAGTGATCCAATCAACATCTTTAGCCAATAACTTCTTCTATTTTGGTACATAGAACCATGGATTTATGTAAAGTGACTCGATGGATTTTGAATGGGATTTACTGGCGTGAAATACTCCATGTTTTCCATTACTTCAATCTTTTATGCACTGATGGTATGATGAGAGGATTGAAGCATGTTGTTGCACCTTGAGCCTCCCCAACAGGACTTTCAAGGCCTCATTTTTCCACACTTCTAGAAACTCAGAACCAGACGCGAGGTCACCAAGCCAGGTTTTATTATTGATTCATCCCAATGGATTTTCTCACATTTTCATATCTTAGTAACGTTTTGGTGCAAGGTGTAAGCCTCTTATCATTATAGCCCAACCGATGAAGTGTTCCTAGTGGAAGGTGGTTAATTCTAGATCGATTTTCGATGAAAAATTTTCAGAATTAAATTCCATTCATCTTTATAGACATGTATAAGGGTTCGACGTGTCCCTATATGATAGATCCTTCATCTTGATACGTGAAGGAGAAGATATCATGTCATTCTGTGGGATTTTTCTCTGTCTGATAGACTTTGGCCGCTGGTACTTGGACCTCAAATTCATAGGGACTTAGTGAAGGTTCTATGAGTTCCCCTCTAAGGTTTGTTAACAGATTTAATGCATCCAAGTTCAATATATTTTTTAGTACTGAGGCAAGATACTTCATAATATCATATTTATTCTCTAAAAACTGATGCTCTCTGTCTTGGGTATTCTCTTTCATAGGCACTTTAGAGACTTGAGCCCTAGATGTAGACATGCTGACCTCTATGATGGGAACTGATGGTGATCCTATGCTCTTGGGATTCAGTCGTACTGTTTGGATTGCATGATTTGGGAGATTAGGCATATTATCTTCCTCTGGCAGACACTCCAAGATGATTGGGATAAAATTTATTCATGAAGGGTAGATAAATACCCAGGTTCTTGTTGTGTCTAATTGGGGGGTCATTATATGATTTTTTGCATCATTAATAGTTTGAGTTAATGTGTGACCAAGTGTTCGACTCCTTCCATGACCACACATTATTTGAAACCCTCAAAATCTATGGAATCTTCCTCCAGATCTTCAGTTAGACATGGGCAATTCATATTTGTATCCATAGTCTCTATTAGAGAATGGGTCCATTAAGTGAATGAAATTAATGTTTCCGAAGATCAGTTCTTGATCCGAAAATGATTATGTATGAATTTTTTCTGCTGATGGCGTCATTTGGCAGGGTGGTTCCTGTGTTTACAGGCTACTAGTATGAATTATGAATGTTTCAAGGTTGAATTTGGTCTTAGTGCAAGTTTGTCTTCTTGTTCATTCTTTCTATCATTCTGATCAGACTGTCTTCTAGAAGGCTGACCCTTGGAGGGTTGTAAGGATCATTACGATGGTTGTGTTTTATCACGAGCTATTGAGGGCACAATTGGTTGCTTCTGCTATGCGTTGAGGATTCCAGGAGTCTGGTTGACTATTTTTTGAGTCATACAACAGTCAAATTTTGGCACTTTTTTTGGTGACTATATTCCAGAACCTTCCTCACATGGTTCTAAGGTGGAAACATACACCACATGTGATGGCGGTGGTCCGGACATGACCTGTCCATAATCTACCATCATTTATAAGAGATAGTTGAAGATGAAGTACTCTTGGATGGTGTGTCCTAGTATCCAGTGGTAGTTCAAATAATTTTAATGGTCATAGAGACCCACTTTATTAGCTCGCTTTGTCTCAGGTAGCTAGATTAAGTTGCAATTCATGGTACCTATGAAGTTGCCACTAAATTGGTAATCTCAGAACCAATAGAATTTAATTCTTCATTTATCGAACTTATTTCATTTGGCACCCCTTTTCTAATATTTCAGAGGTGGGGGTGGATGTTAGTGTCCAGGGGATCCTAAACATTTTTGTAGAGGCCTCACAATGGAGTAAGTGTCGGGGTAGCTTATGTGTGACATAAGACACATTATCTTTTCTCGTTATTTTTCAAGGGGTATATGGGAACTCTTAGGACGTGATATTGGTCCACTGCAAGTAGACGTCTATCATTCGTTAAAGGGAATCAAAATCTAGGAACACACTCGTGTAATTCACCATGATGAGTGCCATCTGCAATTCATCACGAATAATATTGATGCACATAGAAATAATTTCATCAAGGGGGAGAGGTAGGTTTAAGGATTAAGTCAGGAATTTTCATATGGTGATGATGTTTGAAACTCTTTCATTCTCTTGCTGAGTACATGTCATTAGATCATCGACTGTTGTCTTAGGAAATTTCAAACCTAACTGGAAGAGAAACTATCACCGGAGGTCCTCCTAGAATATGATTGATTTAGCTGAAAACTATTACAAAACATGAAGGGTAAAACCTTCAGATTTTACATGAAGAAACTGAGTTTCACTACTACTTTTTTCTCTTGGGTTCCCATCATGGGGTCACAATAAGAGGCCTAGTGCATTAGATTCTGTTTCGGGTCTCCTAAACTATTTAACACTAACAATATGGGGTTCCCAATGTTTGATGGTGTTGGAATGTTTCTCACCCAATCATGGTAAGGTTTGAATTATTTTTTTTGTCAGAGAGCACCTCCCTCCAATAGCTTCCCGCTGAACAATTAATTTCTCAATGGTATTCAAGAGCCCTTGATCCCAATCTTACAAGATTTGAGTTTGTGTGGGTGTAGTAGGGCTTAGAAGTGGACGTGATGGCACTACTGGAATTTGGGGTGGATACCAAGATAGGGGAATCCTTTTTGGATTCTCCTAAATGAGTTCTAGTTATTTCCTTATTGGAGGGAAATCTTGATATCCTTCCGGGGATAGATTCATTTAGACTGATGGTTCCAATTCTGGATTGGACATGCATCTGATCATTATTTCAATTACTGGTATGAGTGCATATGGCATAAACACTAATGGAAGAAAATTTTTATGTTCTACATGAGTATCACACCCGAAAAGATAGATTCCTTGACACAGATCGACATTGATTCTCCCGAGCTCTTTCATTTCTTCCTCCTTAGAGAATCTTTCCTTGAGACTAAGGGAATCATTTTTTTGAGGGGGAGGAGGTGGGTCATATATGACAATGGATTTATTCTTATCCTTTTTAGTGATTTCTGAGGGAGTTAGTGCTATGTTATTTGAGGGTGCGCCTAAATTTAGGAGATATCTCTCATTCTGGGTATGCACACCCTCAGGCTTAGTGTGGACCGTCTTCGAGAGGGAACCATCTTCTCTTGCATCCTCTTCATTTGTATCATTTCTTGTGAGGCATGTGGGATTGAAATCCACCACGTTCACAGATACATACCACATTGGGGGTGGTGAACCTAATTCCAAATGGTAGGAGTGATTTTTACATCCCTTTTTGGACATTATCCTTCCATTCTGTGGCATTCATTGCATTTCATGGAAAAGATCAACCCAAAGGGAGTCCTGATCTGACCCCGCAATATTATTTTTCCCAAGGGGGTTATAAGCCACTAGACGGGGCTGAACGCGTGACCTCTTGGCTCATAGTTTTTCCCAGATTGGAGAAGAACGACATCCATTTTGTAGGAATTTAAGGTAAAATTACCCCAAGCCCTATAGTATGAGGTTTCTCCGGTTATTACATTAATGTGTTATGGCTAGGATTCATTGGTCTTATGAGGGAATTTGGATTTAAAAATTCCCTAAGCCCTATGGGATGGGTTAGTTTTCCTATTCTGTAGTTATTTGATGCTATTTACACCTTCTTGATTTTGTGCACTCTCACTCGGCTGTGATATGAGTACGAAACTAGATTTTCATTGTATTTATTTACATACAAGGACATGAGAATTTCTCATTGGATGGATTTCCTTATGTGGGAAGCATGCTGGATGTTTTGGGTTGAGTAGTTCATAAGCTTGTTGATGTATTAATCTCATCATTACTGATGCTTCTGAGATGTACTCCAAGATGGTTCTTGTCGAGCGCTCCACCCTTCCTGAACAAGAATTCCATTTGGTCATTAGCATGATGTAATTACATTGCAGGATGTCATTTATGATGTGGTCTAATGTATGGGAAGTGGGGTGAAGTGTAGATCTCTATATTCTACCAATGACTATATATGAAATGTAGATGGGGTGTCACTAATGAGGTAACACAACTTGTGCAATTCATGGAGGTAGTCCAGTTCATGGTCTTTCTTTCTCTTGTCTGATTGTGGTTTCCATGCAGACGAGAGAGCTTCCAGGTCAATTAGATTAAGAAGTTCTCCTAGTATGCTGTCATGGTTGACATATCCCTCATTGGGAAGGATTTTTTCCTTTAGTTGGAAAAGAGTTTTTTATTTATTGAAAATAATGTTATTCTTTCATTCATCAGACAACTCCCTTGGTATGTCAAATTGAGAAGTGTCTATGGGCCAATACATCACTCATACATTTTCCTTAGCTAGTTGTCTTCTTAAGAGAAACATATCTTATTGATTTTTTTCTGAAGACTCCTCCACTTGGTCTACCCAACTTGAATGATCGGTAATTCCATTCCAAGAATTTGGGGTTAGAAGGAGCCTCATTGTTATTTGAGCAGTATGGGGGTGTCTCAGAAGATGAGTGTGGCCTCGGGCTGTCTTCAGTCCAAGAAAGGATATCACTCATCATAGAAAAAGTGTCTAACATTTCTGAATCTATCTTTCCAAGTTCAATAGTGTAGGAGGAATTTCTCACATTTTCCCCAGCAAGGGGAGACCTTCTTCCCAGTTTTAATTTTTATGGTGGGGAGGACATTCGCAATTGGTGCTTTAATGGCGATGGAGTCCATTGAAACTTGATGTATGACCATGGGGAATGTCTCTATGGTGTATACGCTGTAGAGGACCTTCATGGAGGTATGCATTATGAGGAGGACATTTTTACAACTTTATGTCACTGAGGGGAGGGCCTTCTCGATGACTACTATGATGGAGAGGACCACTATGACAGTTTGATATCTATCCGTAGGGATAATTTCTATAGTGTGCATTCCAGGGAGGGCCTTTAGGATTTACTAAAATGAAGGGAGCACTTTCTCATTTCTTGATGTTTCTTTGGAGAGGTCCTTCATAATAACAACCATTGTGGGGAGGTCCTGTAACGACCCCAAATTTCATTAATGGAAAATCCCTCTTGATCCAGTTAAATGTTTCTTTATGAAAAATGTTTTTATAAGATATCAACTTTTTTTTAGTTTTACTTTAAGATTTGTGACCGTTACTTTTATAGCCGTTGAACAGTGATCATCTGGGTAGTTTAAATATAAGGCTTTAACGAACCAATTTTCTACTCAGACAAAGGAAGCGATGGCCTCATCCAGTAGAATTGCCCCTTACGAAGCCCATTTGTCAGAGCTCGGAAAAGAGGTGGCGTCTTTGGGCTTTGCCCTTGACCAAGCCCAAGCTAAGCTTCATCAAGTCAATCTCAAACGTGATCGTCTACGGGAAAAATGGAAGTTGATAGAGATTACCACTCGAGCGATGTTATCCGAGCAACCCCAAGAGTCTGTCACCATCGCACACCTTACCCTTAGGTCTTATGCGGCTATTTTAAGGGGTTATGTAACAAATAAGTAGCACCATGTTCATGTACATTATTTTTGTATATAATAGTGAATATAATTTCTAGTCATTTTTGATGCATTGTAATTAGTTTTTAAAGTAAAAATGGTGTTTTTAGTTATTATTTAATTAAGAATTATATTTTATTAAATTAAAGGATTTTTGAATTAAATAATATTTTAATAAAATATTATTATTAATATTAAATTAATTTTTATTAAATATAAATGATCTTATAATTTTATGAATGCAATTAAAATTTTTATTAAGGTTTGAAAGCCATTTCTGTCAAAACCCGTGAATTTTTTATAAATGTCGGTTTTTATTTTAAAAGTGAAAATTAACATATTTAGAAAATTATTTAGATAAAATAAATATTATTTTTGGAATCAGGACGTCGAAATTATCCAACGGTGAATTTTTCATAATTTTCTGAGACAGTCAAATTTTTGGGTAAAAATTAAATACCATTTAAATATATAATGTGTTTTATGACATCATAATGACCCAATGGTGATGTAATAAAATACCATAATCCTTATTTTCGGCCAATATATGTTTTATCATTAAAATAATGAGGTTTTGGGTTTGTTTGTCTCACTTTTCAAAGCATTAATGGAGCTCTCAAGACTTATTCAACACTTTGCCTTTTTAAATTAATTTCCATGGGAGTGTGACTATACTCCACATAAGCAACCCTAATTTTTTAATAAGTACGGACCTTGGACTTGTAAAATATTATTTTCCTCTTTCCTTTTCCAGAAACCATGGGCAAATACCATGGGATGGTTTGTGGTTTGGATTATTTTAATATAAGGGGTCCCAAACCTAAATAATAAAGAATTCTCTCACCTTTCCTATATAAACCCACCCAAGCTCCCACTTCCTCCTCACTCAAAGCCCTTGAAGTTCGTCCAAACTCTGCCCTACTCTCTCTATAATCCTCTCAAGGTGCCCCAAGCTCCCAAGAAGCCTCTCACAAGCCTCTCTCTAGCCTTTGGAAGCACACTTCCAAGTAAGGGGTTTTCTTCCTTTCTCATTTTTTGTCAATTTTCTTTAAGTTGTATTTCCCTTTCTATTTCAATTATGAATGTTGGGGTATGTTTTCTCACCTCCCCCATACTGCCCTCTTATTGTTTGAATGATGGGAGAACCCTTTCTCTCTCATTAAATTCCTCCCATGTATACCCGTTACTATGCCGAAATTCCGAAAGGAACTTCTCTCTCTTCTTTTACATTCAAGCAATACTTTTGTATCATGAATCTAAATTCCATTTCTATTGTTGGGACATGTATATATATGATCTCCTTACTGTCCAGTACATGTAAATATGATGAGGAACCCCTTTATCTCTCATCAACTTTTTTTATGAATTCTTATGTCACGCCGTTACGCTGCCGAAATCACACCGATTTTCTAAGCCAATGTCTTTGTGTAGTGAATACCATGCCCATTTCTCCATCAAGGGTATTCACCTTTATGCACATTTACATATTGATTATAAAGTTTCATGTATGAATTCCACTTTCCTTTATCGTGGAAGAAATGATTATGTTTTATGAATCCATGTTTTATGATCCATGTGGCACACTTATGCATGAAATGAAATGTTTAAGAAGGGTGCGCCCTTCATAGCGCTCCAATGCATTGGGTAAAGTATAGTATCATGATACGTCATGTGCAATGAGTGTTGACTCATGCTAATTCAAGTGAAACGAGGGTTTACTCGTGCTTCAAGTGCAATGAGGGTTTACTCATGCTCCATGTGCAATGAGCCTTGGCTCATGCTAATTCAATGTTAAGTGTTGTTGCCACATTTCCATGTTATGATCATCATGATTTATCATGCCTTTATGTTTATGTTTCTATTATGCTCTATTGACATGCCTATTGCCTAACATGTATTTCACTCCTCATGTTATTCATTGTTTACTCCCTTACTGGGCTTTATAGCTCACCCTTTTCTTATGCATGTCCTCAGGTTATCCCATGCAATGCTAAGTACGAAAGAATGTAGTGGTCATGTAAAGGAAGTTTTCAATAAAGATGTTGTATTTCAAGTTTAAAGTTTTTATGTAATTATCCTAAGCCCCAAAGGCACTAAACCTCTCGATCTTCTTTGTTGGATCAAGTGAAGTTTTATGTAATAAAACATGTTTAAGTTGTAATAAAAAGCAGGGTTGTCATAGTTGGTATCAGAGGATAGGTTAAGTTATTTTTGGGATTAGGAAACCCTAGTAAAGCCTTAGATACAAGACTAAGAATAATAAAAACATCCCTAAGTTTTGGTAAATACTAAGTAAGTGGTTTATCAAACAAATACATCCCTGTCTGGATACGAGTCGGTAGAGGCGGCTCTGGCACAGATGTATCCTAGGGGTAAAACCCGAAAACACCGCTTTGAGCTAGACTCGAACGAGAACTGGTGCACGACAACGGGCCTTGCTGCACTCTTGGTTACGACACTCCCAGGGGATATGTTTTGATAAATTCACAATCTTAGTATGAACCCTTATTAAGGGAAAAATGCCCCTAAGAATATATGTTAGAAGGAAGATCATGAAAACCCTGGATTGAATCCTATAGACTCATGAGTTAAAGAGATTAAAGTTTATTTATAAGTCATCAACTTTTGTCTTTGGATTACCCTTTATGTGCTACCCCTAACATTCCTTTTATTCCAGCCAATGGCCGGTAAAACGAGAACTCGTGCTAACAACCGTTGTGAAGATCAGTGTGATGATTGTACTTATGAGATGCCCAATCCAATGGGAGCGGGAATCGCGAACTTTGTCACGCTTCTCTCTCAGCTAACTCAAGTTTTAAATAGAAACACTGGTCAAGAGGAACGTTCAACCCCCCCTAAGAAAGAACAAGTCGCTATTGAAAGCTTCATGAGACAAAGGCCTCCTACTTTTAGTGGATCATCCGATCCCACGATTGCTGAACAATGGATCAACTCCATTGAAAAGATATTATCCATCCTCCGTTGCTATGAAAAAGAGAAGGTCCTCCTGGCGGCTTATCGTATGGAGGGTGAAGCTGATCAATGGTGGACATTGATAAAAAATACGTAGCCTGAGGAGGAGATCGATGCTTTGGAATGGAAGGTATTCCGGAAGATGTTTTTCGATAAATATTTTCCACGCACCCTCCGTCTTAAGATGGAAAGGGACTTCCTTTCCCTAAAACAGAAAGATGAAGAATCTGTGGGAGCGTACGAGGCAAACTTCACGAGGCTTGCACGATACGCTTCCGGCTTTGTCGTTACCCCGAATGCAAGGTTGACCGCTTATTTGGTGGGCTGAAGCCTAGCTTGCGGAAAGCATTAGCGATCCATGACTTTGACAGCTATGAGGAAATTGTCCGATGTGCCCTTAAGGTTGAAATGGAGATCGGAGAATCACAGGGGTATCATGGGGACAAGAAGTAGAAGGTGGACTTCAATGCTGGTGGTCCGATGGATAAATCCAACGGCGCTAAGAAAATCTATCACCCCACTTGCCAAAAGTGTGGAAAGAAGCACCCTGGAAATTGCCTTAGGGGGACAAGAAAATGCTTCAAGTGTGGAAGAGAAGGGCACCTAGCTGTTAACTGTCAGCAAGAAGGACCTGTGGCTAGGACAGAGGAGAGGAACGCTCCGTTCGAACCTCAACGCGTTGTTCAATGCTTCAAATGCAAATATCCGGGTCATTTTGCGAATCAGTGCCCTAATCCAAGGGTTATCGGAGGCAATCAACAACCTCCAAGACAGCAAGGAAGTACTTTTGCCATCACTTCTGCCGAAGTGAACCCCGACAACGAAGTGGTGACAGGTACGCTAGTTATTCATTCAAGAATAGCGAACGTACTTTTTGATTCAGGTTCTACGCATTCTTTTATATCTCAAAAGTTTAGTAGAATAATCCCTGCACCACCACAAATCATGGAAGTAAAGATGTCGGTGAGTACGGAAAATGGGGCAATCATTGCATCCCATGAGTATAAGTCCTCCCCTGTTATAATCTGTGGATTTAATTTCCCGGCGAACCTCGTCATACTCCCTTTGGTGGAATTTGATGCAATTCTTGGCATGGATTGGCTTTTCTTATATAGAGCCAACATAAATTGTCGGGAGAGGGAAATCACACTCCATATGGAGAATCGACCCCAGATTCTTTACAAGTGTCAGGAGGAAGATGAATCTCCTTTAGCTCCATCATCTCAAGCATGGATATTACTGCCTTATGAGCACGCATATCTGGCTCAGATGATTAAGTCCAAGGAAGAAACCACCCTTGAAGAAATGCCTATTGTGAGGGAATTCGCTGAAGTATTTCTCGAGGAACATCCTGGTCTTCCTCCAAGAAGAGATGTTGAGTTCTCAATTGAACTTATACCTGGGGAGCTACCAATATCCAAGACTCCATATAGAATGGCTGTGGTTGAGCTTGAATAACTGAAGAAACAACTACAGGAGAATCTGGATAAAGGGGTTATACGCCCAAGTGCATCACCATGGGGTGCACCAGTCCTCTTCGTCAAGAAGAAGGATGGGTCAATGCAGATTTGCATCGATTATCGTGAACATAACAAAATCACGATAAAGAACAAATATCCTCTCCCAAGAATCGATGACTTGTTTGATCAGCTGCGTGGAGCACAACACTTCTCCAATGTCGACTTGCGGTCGGGATATTATCAAGTAAGGGTGAAGAAGGAAGATATCCCCAAGACTGCTTTTCGTACAAGGTACGGGAACTATGAATTCATAGTAATGCCTTTCGGACTCACCAATGCTCCAGAAATATTCATGGACTTGATGAATAGAGTCTTTAGAGATTACCTAGACAAATTTGTGGTAGTCTTTATAGATGATATTCTAATATACTCCAAAACCAAGGAGGACCATGAAGAGCATTTAAAAACTGTACTAGAGAATTTGCGCAAGGAGAAGCTCTATGCAAAGTACAGAAAGTGTGAGTTTTGGCTGAAGGAAGTCTCATTTTTGGGTCATATCATCACAAGCAATGGGATATCTGTGGACCCCTCCAAAACAGATGCAATTGAGGGATGGCCGAGGCCAACATCGGTAACTGATATCCGTAGCTTCTTGGGGTTAGCTGGATATTATCGACGATTTGTGAGAAATTTCTCACGATTGTCCAACCCTCTTACCAAGATAACTCGAAAGGGAGTAAAGTTTGCTTGGAGTGATGAATGCGAAGAAAGATTCAAGGAGTTGAAAAGGAGGCTTATCACTGCACCCGTGCTCACTTTACCCACAAGTGGGGAGCTTTTTGTCGTATTCAGTGATGCTTCGAAGAAGGGCTTAGGATGTGTGCTGATGCAGAATGATAAAGTGATATCCTATGCCTCAAGGCAGTTGAAAATCCATGAGCGAAACTATCCAACGCATGATCTGGAGTTGGCGGCGGTGATCTTTGCCGTGAAAATCTGGCGGCATTATCTCTATGGAGAGAAATGTGAGATATATACTGACCACAAGAGTCTTAAATATATATTCACACAGAAAGAGCTTAATATGCGCCAGAGAAGATGGATAGAGCTCATCAAGGATTATGACTGTTCAATACATTACCACCCTGGGAAGGCGAACAAGGTGGCGGATGCCCTAAGTAGAAAGGATCCAACAATTCTATCAATGATGAGAATTGAGAAGGATCCAATCTTCTTAAACTTGATGAAGATGGACGTGGGAATCATAAATAAGGGAACATCATCAATCCTTTCACAAATGATTACTAAACCATCTCTTTTGGAAAGGTTAAAGGATGCTCAAAAGGATGATGCAGGAATCCAAGAAAAAGTGGAAGCTATTAAAAAGGGAAAATCCTCAAAGTTTAATGTTAATGAAGAAGGAATTGTGCGGTTTGGGAAAAGACTATGTGTTCCATCAAGTTCGGAGCTGAAGAAGGAACTTTTGGATGATGCACATAGTTCAAATTTCTCTATTCACCCAGGGAGCACAAAGATGTATCGAGATCTCCGAGAAAACTTTTGGTGGGATAATATGAAGAAGGAGATCGCTGAATATACATCAAAGTGCCTGGTGTGTCAGCAAGTGAAGGCAGAGAGGCAGAAGTCTAAGGGGATGATGCAACCATTACCCATACCAGAATGGAAATGGGAGAACACCACCATGGACTTCGTCACTGGACTTCCAAGGACATCCAAAGGCAACAATGCAATCTGGGTTGTTGTGGATCGTCTTACAAAGACTGCACACTTCATTGCTATTCGAGAGGATTTCTCTTTGGATCAACTGGAACAGATATATATCAGGGAAGTGGTACGGTTGCATGGAGTACCACTATCTATTGTGTCTGACCGAGATCCAAGATTTACCTCTAAGTTTTGGAAGAGTCTTCAACATGCTCTGAATACTGAACTGAACTTTAGTACGGCCTATCATCCTCAAACTGATGGTCAATCCGAGCGGACTATCCAAACACTTGAGGATATGTTGAGAGCGTGCTCAATGGACTTTAAAGGAGGATGGGATCATCATCTTCCTCTAGTTGGGTTCTCTTAAAATAATAGTTTCCACTCGAGCATCCAAATGGCACCATATGAAGCCCTGTATGGGAAAAGGTGTAGAACACCGGCATGTTGGGATGAGGTCGGTGAACGTTATCTGCTTGGACCCGAAATGGTCGAAGAAATGGTGGAGAAGGTGAAAACCATTTAGCAGCATATCAAGGTAGCCCAGAGTCAGTGGAAGAGTTATGCAGATAATCGTCGACGAGACCTTGAGTTTAAAGTCGGAGACATGGTGTTTTTACGCATATCTCCGTGGAAGAAGGTCATGAGGTTTGGAAAGAAAGGGAAGTTAAGTCCAAGGTACATCGGCCCCTTCGAGATTCATGATTTTGTTGGGGCTGTGGCCTATCGACTAGCACTTCCACCTACTATGGCCAAGGTGCATGATGTCTTCCATGTATCCCTCTTGAGGAAGTACATACCAGACCCTTCACATGAACTCTCTTCCGAGGTGGTACAATTAGAAGACGATATTTCTTATGAGGAGAAACCAGTGAAGATCTTAGATCGTAGAGAAAAAGTTCTACGAAATAAGACAATGCCCCTCGTCAAGGTGTTGTGAAGAAACCACAAGTTTGAAGAAGTAACTTGGGAGTCAGAGGATATGATGAAGCTAAGTTACCCACATTTGTTTTAGTGTGGGAAAAGGAAAATTTCGAGGGCGAAATTTCTTAAGGGGGGAATGTTGTAACGACCCAAAATTTCTTTAATGGAAAATCCCTCTTGATCCAGTTAAATGTTTCTTTATGAAAAAACGTTTTTATAAGATATCAAATTTTTTTTAGTTTTAATTTAATATTTGTGACCGTTACTTTTATAGCCGTTGAACAGTGATCATCTGGGTAGTTTAAATATAAGGCTTTAACAAACCAATTTTCTACTCAGACAAAGGAAGCGATGGACTAATCCAGTAGAATTGCCTCTTACGAAGCCCATTTGTCGGAGCTCGGAAAAGATGTGGCGTCTTTGGGCTTTGCCCTTGACCAATCCCAAGCTGAGCTTCATCAAGTCAAGCTCAAACGTGATCGTCTATGGGAAAAATGGAAGTTGATAGAGATTACCACTCGAGCGATGTTATCCGAGAAACCCCAAGAGTCTGTCACCATCGCACACCTTACCCTTAGGTCTTATGCGTCTATTTTAAGGGGTTATGTAACAAATAAGTAGCACCATGTTTGTGTACATTATTTTTGTATATAATAGTGAATATAATTTCTAGTCATTTTTGATGCATTGTAATTAGTTTTTAAAGTACACATGGTGTTTTTAGTTATTATTTAATTAAGAATTATATTTTATTAAATTAAAGGATTTTTGAATTAAATAATATTTTAATAAAATATTATTATTAATATTAAATTAATTTTTATTAAATATAAATGATCTTATAATTTTATGAATGCAATAAAAATTTTTATTAAGGTTTGAAAGCCATTTCTGTCAAAACCCGTGATTTTTTTATAAATGTCGGTTTTTATTTTAAAAGTGAAAATTCACATATTTAGATAATTATTTAGATAAAATAAATATTATTTTTGGAATCAGGATGTCGAAATTATCCAACGGTGAATTTTTCATAATTTTCTGAGACAGTCAAATTTTTGGGTAAAAATTAAATACCATTTAAATATATAATGTGTTTTATGACATCATAATGACCCAATGGTGATGTAATAAAATACCATAATCCTTATGTTCGGACAATATATGTTTTATCATTAAAATAATGAGGTTTTGGGTTTGTTTGACTCACTTTTCGAAGCATTAATGGAGCCCTCAAGACTTATTCAACACTTTGCCTTTTTAAATTAATTTCCATGGGAGTGTGACTCACCTCCACATAAGCAACCCTAATTTTTTAATAAGTTCGGACCTTGGACATGTAAAATATTATTTTCCTCTTTCCTTTTCCAGAAACCATGGGAAAATACCGTGGGATGGTTTGTGGTTTGGATTATTTTAATATAAGGGGTCCCAAAACTAAATAATAAAGAATTCTCTCACCTTTCCTATATAAACCCACCCAAGCTCCCACTTCCTCCTCACTCAAAGCCCTTGAAGTTCGTCCAACCTCTTCCCTACTCTCTCTAGAATCCTCTCAAGGTTCCCCAATCTCCCAAGAAGCCTCTCACAAGCCTCTCTCTAGCCTTTGGAAGCACACTTCCAAGTAAGGGGTTTTTTTCCTTTCTCATTTTTTTGTCAATTTTCTTTAAGTTGTATTTCCCTTTTTATTTCAATTATGAATGTTGGGGTATGGTTTCGCACCTCCCCCATACTTCCCTCTTATTGTTTGAATGATGGGAGAACCCTTTCTCTCTCATTAAATGCCTCCCATGTACACCCGTTACTATGCCGAAATTCCGAAAGGAACTTCTCTCTCTTCTTTTACATTCAAGCAATACTTTTGTATCATGAATCTAAATTGCATTTCTATTGTTGGGACATGTATATATATGATCTCCTTACTATCCATTACATGTAAATATGATGAGGAACCCATTTATCTCTCATCAACTTTTTTTATGAATTCTTATGTCACGCCGTTACGCTGCCGAAATCGCACCGATTTTCTAAGCCAATGTCTTTGTGTAGTGAATACCATGCCCATTTCTCCATCAAGGGTATTCAACTTTATGCACATTTACATATTGATTATAAAGTTTCATGTATGAATTCCACTTTCCTTTATCGTGGAAGAAATGATTATGTTTTATGAATCCATGTTTTATGATCCATGTGGCACACTTATGCATGAAATGAAATGTTTAAGAAGGGTGCGCCCTTTATAGCGCTCCAATGCATTGGGTAAAGTATAGTATCATGATACGTCATGTGCAATGAGTGTTGACTCATGCTAATTCAAGTGCAACGAGGGTTTACTCGTGCTTCAAGTGCAATGAGGTTTTACTCATGCTCCATGTGCAATGAGCCTTGGCTCATGCTAATTCAATGTTAAGTGTTGTTGCCACATTTCCATGTTATGATCATCATGCTTTATCATGCCTTTATGTTCATGTTTCTATTATGCTCTATTGATATTCCTATTGCCTAACATGTATTTCACTCCTCATGTTATTCATTGTTTACTCCCTTACTGGGCTTTATAGCTCACCCTTTTCTTATGCATGTCCTCAGGTTATCCCATGCAATGCTAAGTACGAAGGAATGTAGTGGTCATGTAAAGGAAGTTTTCAATAAAGATGTTGTATTTCAAGTTTAAAGTTTTATGTAATGATCCTAAGACCGAAAGACACTAAACCTCTCGATCTTCTTTGTTGTATCAAGTGAAGTTTTATGTAATAAATCATGTTTAAGTTGTAATAAAAAGCAGGGTTGTCATAGGTCCTTTGTAGTGGCCACCATCACGAAGAGGACTGCCATCATGTCTTTAGATCCAGCTGCAAGGAGAAGCATATCTGCATTGTATACCCTAGGGAGAACCATCAGGGAAGACGACAACATGGGGAGGGCCTTCTAGCTGATGGATCTTCTAGTCAAGGAGAGGGATACCCTAAAATTCATTATAAGATGGGTTATCATGACCGATCATTCTGAGCCCATAGAGTAATCCCCTATGGATGCTTAGGGGAAGGCCTTAAGATTTTCTAGTTGCAAAATTGCAAGGAAGTCCTTCAAAACTACTACTTATACTTCCATAATTTAGTAATGAACTGACAATATCTTGAGCCTCTATTGATATATTCTAGATTGTGTAAAGTAATCTAGATTAAATTAGAGAAGAATCAAGAATATGCAGTACATTTTCCCATTCCCTTTAGCACATGTCATCTTTGGGCACTCTCTTAAGGAAAACTAGGGTCATTTGCTATTGGTAATGACCTTCGTATATGGGTTCCTATTTTTTTGGTTCCCATGATGCTTTCGGGATATTCCAATTGACATAATGGGTTTTGGAAGGGATATATAGTTTCCCTGGAGTGGCCACCACATTGGACCATCGTCCCCTAGTTAAAATAGGTATTTGTTCCTGATATGGTTGTCCGTGTATTGAAGGATATTTCCATCGACCCTCTTGGAATAGAGAAGTGACGCATAACTGCTCCTTTTAGACAAAAATATCTTGCTGATGAGTCATTCCATTCAAGGAAACCATGTCGTGGGCCCTATTCTTCGCATTTACTGCTAATACAATGGCATCTTGTCATATCCGGAGGATATGGTTTAGAATCTATGTCTGATCATCCATCATTACCATGATGTGATAAGATACATCTTTTGATGCAACAGTTATGAATTCCCATTCCAATTCTAGAGAATGAGGTTGCACCTACTCCCTTCCTCCATTGGTTTCCATTGGATACTAGCAGTTCTCCTATGCCAAGGCAAAGGAACGAGTTTGCCATCAATTTTCTTCTCTGGTTTCCATCATGTTTTACTGGTGGGATTCATATTTATGAGATATAAATTTCATTTTATTATTGGAAGCTTTATTTGAATCATGTGATTTTTATTCAACTTCAGGAATTTGACTCTATCCATATTTGTTTACCTCACTATTTGGATGGTGGGTTTCATATGAATCAGTAGGATTTCGTGCTTTCATGTTACCGGTTGTCATCCTATTTGGATGACATGCTTCTTGTGTATTAGCATATATTTGTATCTACCAATAATTCAATGCTCTGTCTGCACGATGGGACTGACGAGCATTGGGAAGAATGTGCATATGCTCTTATTGTGCCACCCTATTTCCATGGTGGGCTTGAGTAGAGGGGGTAGTGTTGTATGTCTACCAGTTGAATTTCGATGTATTTATATGTTGAATTTACTCCTTAGGAATGAAGGTGATTACCTTCTCATGTTTATATGTTTTCCTTCCTTGGAAGGCACCCAGAGGAGCCCGACTTCATTAGGTTTCCCTCAGTATGAGATCCTCTTCAGAGTGAGGATACATGGTCACCCAACATTGGCAATGACTCTCTCCGGAAGGAGCCTGTGAGTATGACCCATATACAGTTGGGATGAAGTCATAAACATTGAATTCATCTTCCTCCATGAGATAAGGGAGGAACTTGTTATCGTACACGGGGGATAGGATCCTGAAGTGGTTGGAGGCGACCAGTGGTTCTACCCTATAATAGGGTGTCGACCATAGCTGGGGTGACGACTAGAAATATTTTGAATATTTAAGGGTCTGTCTTGCGACCTCCACTATGGGGAGTACCATTTTGGTGGTACTCTCTAATTAGCATGTTGGATACCCAACATTCAAGAAACTAGGTTATAGAGGGGATTTTTTATCTTTTTTTGTGGACCGACCACCTGTGGGATCAATATGGTGAGTGTCTTAATTGGTTGTTGAGATTCCATTTAGATCAACAGTTTCTCTAGAAACCTACAACATATATATATATATGACATATATAGACAACAAAATTACATCAAAGAAGAATCTCTCGATCAAATGCGTAATTGACTATTCACTTTAGCCCATATTCTTTTTACGCGGAAAAGGGGATTGAGTGGGATAAAACCACTACCTTGGTTGAGGATTCATGTCAGGATCATCATTTATATTTCGACTTGAGGAGAGAATTTTGGGAAAACCAAATGGTCTGAGGGGTCACAAACATTTTTCATTTATTATAGATAATTTCATGTCAGGTTCACCATTTTTTATTTCAATATGACTCACATCATTACCCTTTAGGGGGAATTGTATTGAACTGTGGGGACTATATAGTTTAACATTTTTTGTATTATGAAGGAGGTGCCAAAATTTAATGGTCCTAAAGGGTGATTATAGGTGGTTAAGTATTTGTGAAATCAGTCCTCTTAGGATGTTATTTCCTTGGATGGTCTCCAAATGGTTTATTTCTGGAGCTAGAAACACCCAACAACCCTTCTATCCATGATTAATGGACCTTCTTTCCAAATTCAGGTTATTGTTAGATGGTTAGGCCAAGAAAACATGGGGATTCCATTCGTCGAGGTGATGGGAGGTCAGGATCATGACACTATTTTGTGGTGGAATTATTCTCTTATATGGGACACTCTTATATATTTGAGTCATGTTCATATGTTCGTGAATCCTTAGTTCATTCTCGAAGAGTGAATTCATGGGTTACCCACAGGTTACGACATCATCATAGATATACATGGATTTATTGCAACATAGACAATGTTGACCTAATCCATTCAATGTGGTTCTATAGAGTTTATCTTCATCCAGGAGGGATGGAAGGTGGTTTTATGTTAGGGTCAGACCCATAAGATAGGCTTCATATGAATCCTTGTGAGAGGAATAAGAGCCCACATAGTTTGGCGTCCCTTAACTAGACACGTCACCATCCAATGTCATGTGATGTGGACCCACCCATACAGTTTAACGTCATGCAATGATGAAATCCTTATGAAACATTCCTAGTCAATATTTGGTGTAGGGGTTATTCTGAAGTGGCCCTAGGGTCCAATGAAAGATATGACCTTCTGGGTGAACATGAACCTATTGGGGATATATCACGAAGAACATTAGGATTGATTTGAGGGTTGCATTTGGACCGTAGTAAGGCTTCCTACATTTCCTGGTCAAATGGTGAATCAAATTTCACATAGTTCTGTCATTGAGACTTAAACCAAGGAGGGATCCCTTTTGAATTTGGGTAAAAGTGTTATCAGGACTAAATTTTGAGGAGAATGTCCCTTGAGCTTTAGTCTTGGACATGCATCCTTTATATCATAGTTAGTGTAGGAATCAGAGTTCTCGTAGTTCTTTGATGGGTTCTGACTTGATTTGGGCTTACACATGGGAGCTTCCCAGATGAGAGAATCAAATCAAGACATACTTATATTGAGGATTCCATTGGTTGGGGAAATTTTTGGGGTGATCCTTTAGAAAAAGGGAACATCTTTGAGCTCAGGACTTATGTAGACATAATATGTATACAAATTATGCTGGGAATTAGAGTTCTCGTAGTTCGTTTATGGGATTTTCCAATGTTGTATCATCGCATACCTCTATGACCACGTGAGTCATGCTCAGTATGAGAAACAAGAGGATTTCAAATATTCAACAGGGGAACTCATTCTCTTCTCCGCTGATGGAAAAGGAGGATGGAAATAGTATAAGAATTCGTGGCTACGAGCCCAACAAGATAGAGAAAGATCATTGGGTGTGTCAATTACCCCACTGGGTCTTATGTCAAGCCAACAGTTTGAGTGGGAATGATGAAAAGAACCTTTCCAAGTAGAATGAAATTCAAATTCATGTGGTTGGGCTCTCTGAAGCCAAGTGGATTACCTCTATGGTAGTTCCTTAAAGCTGGTTCTCGGAATGTGGAGGAGCTTGATTCCTTTTCAAAGGGGAAGGAAAGAGTGATCTTATCGCTTGTTACTTGCACTCATCAAAGATAAAGGCTAGTGATTATCCTAAATCACAAAAACATGGAGACACACCTTGGCATCCTAAGGTCTAAATCTTTGTAACCATTATAATATAGAATTAGAGAAATTCCGGGGGTCCAAATCATTGTGGGGAAAACCTTTGTAACTCCACATACCATGGTTATGTAAATTTAGAAAGGCATACTTGAGTGCCTAATTATCTGATCATATAGGTCCCTGGATTTGGATGGGGATTTGGGGTGATGTTGGTGGATTGGTTTGTGGAGGAGCTATCGAGGAATGGAAAATAATGGAAGGGTATAATTGGAACCAGGAGGAAGGAAACATGAAGAAACCCAATTCTGTGTGTTGTTATCTCATTCGGGATGTGGGAAGCCCCACATAGAATTCTTCCATGTGGGTAGATGGGTATTCCATGTACTAAAGTGGTATATGGATCAGAATATGATCCACATATCAAAATAGGTTGCAGATATAGATGTGGTCCGCGATGCGGTAGGCCACACAACCCCAGGTTCATTCCGCATATAGATGCAGTATGTGACACATGGTCTAGTCAACATAACTATGAACTATACGGGGTGACAGATTGAAGAAGGGTTTGAGATCACATGGTTCATGGGGAGTTCATTATCAAGGGATTTATGGTTCATAGTTTCACTATTTTGGTTCGCAGTTTACCATTTTTAATAGGTTCCTTATATTTTTGGTACGCCATTGTTTATACATGCGGAGGATGTGGTTCACATTTCTTACTACATAGATGATTCGAAATATTTGTCGAAGTATTCTGCATACGTCTCTAAAATCTCCAAATTCTTGCTCTGTCTTCTCTATTTATCTCTTCTCCCATTCCTCCTCTAGTCTTGTCTATGTTTCTTTCAGTTCCTCTTGTGGTCCTCTTATAGGGCATTGTGTAAATCATATCTGTGGGAATGAAACACCATTTGTGGAAGCTCATGAAGATATAACTCAAACTATGGAAGAATCAGTCATCTAAGGTTCATGGAGGCTGTATTTAATGAGATGTGGTTTTCGGAACCCCCCAGTTTGCTTCACCCATTAGTTACTTAGTTCGTAGGATGGTATGTAGTGGCATTTCTCCGTTCGATTCTGATAAGAAAAAAATTCATAGCATCCTGGGTTTTCATACCACCGCCCTATTGTCCAAAACCTTGTGTGTTTTTCCATGTACCGATGGTTTGTGTATTATTCCCCCCTTGAACCATTCCCAGTGATGGTACACATTCAACCTAATACCCATTTCAAGATTTGTTTTCTTCAAGTTTCTTCTCTAGTTTGCTACCCAATTTGCATCCATTTTACTTGATGGACTTGTAGGAATATTTTATTTCTTCTGAAAAGTTCGTGTGGGATTATTTACATCCCATAGTGAAGTATTCTAGACCCAACAATATCACCCTTAAAAATGGAATATCCATAATGTCAACTTCAATACCCAATTCATTGGAGGGATATCACAGGCCCACCCATCGTTAGTTTATCATAGAACCGACTATCATTGGTTTATCATGTAACCACCCATTAAATTTCCAAGTAATATTATATAATCATAACACATAAAATATTTAAATTCTCAACATTTCACTATAAAATATTAATTTTCACTCATAATAAAACATTTCCAGATATTGAAATAATGAATAAAGTTTTAAAACTGATTTTAAGCATTTAAAAAGCGTTTTTTAAATCAATGTGTTCCATGACACTTTGAAAAATTTGAATATTAATCACTATTAAAAAAACATGAGAATAAATAAAATAATTATTTTATATGTGAAAGGGGATATTTATTCACATCATAAAATAATCAAAGTGTCTAAAATAATAAAATGCCTCAATAAAAGGAGATTACGATGAAGTACTTTATAAATATCATATAATTTATAAAATAGAACCAATTATGTGTATTAGTTTTAAATAACATAAAATTAGTGTAAATACTATATAATATAATAAAAATAAATTTCACACATAATATTATATTGACGTAATCAATTAATTATAATTTTAACTCAAAGAAAATAAATCGAGTTAAGAATTCCCTTACCTTGAGACCAAATCATCACATATAATGTCTATATTCCTAAATGAAATTTTTTTGTTAATTATTTATTTATTGAAAAATTTTAATTTTTATTATTACTTATATATCTCTTATAATAATGTTATAACAATTACACAGTTATTTAAGTTCACGTATGATGTTTTGATGATATTTGGTCTATATGTCCAAAATGGATTGAGTCGGTTGATTATGGTATAAGTATAAATTATTAAATCATATGTTGAATAATAATCCTAAAATAATTATAATTTTTATACATAAACTAATCTTATAAATCCATCCATTAAATGGGGATATGAAAAATGAACTACATTACAATCATGGAGAAGGTCAATTATACTTAGGCATTAGTAACATTTCCATTTTTTGTGATAATTATGTAAAGTAGGTAAGTATAATATTATCATTATGGAATGATAATAATATCATAAATATCATATTAATATTATAAATATAATTTTATATATTATATATATTTTGTGGTGATGAAAAATGAATCACATCGCTTTGTGGTGGTGATAATTCACACGTACACATGAACAACATTATCATTTGTATGTGCATGGAACAGTAAGAAAAATGTTATATAATATTTTCATAATTATAATATGTTATTAATATAATATATAAAAATCAATTCCATCATTATAACCATTATTGAAAGATGGTGGGGAAAAATTAAATATATCGGTTCGTGAGGTGGCAATCTCTCGTACACACGAATGATAACATATTTTCCTATTTTATGGAAATAGAAATGGATTTTGGTGAAGATATTAACATAATAACATCTTTTAATATGTATTATACTGTACTTATTATATAAATATTGTTTAATGTCACTTTTATATGTTGGAAGAAGAAACAAAACATAAACTCTTAACAAAAATAAAACATATTCGTTAGAAATCATTCATTGCCTAACAACATAAGACCACTATGAATGGTGTTTGGACTTAAATAAGTGATCTATAATGTCTAAAAGGATTAATTAAAAGGATATTTTCAATTATTAGATGAGCCAAATTGGGATTTATGTGTGAATTAAAGAAAATAATGGGTTCCCTTTTATATGATAAGGGAGGGCGGTCTTGGAATTTATCAAAATATTATATTAATATTATTTAATTTTCATTTTAAATGGATCTAAACTGATTTATTTAGAATATATAATGATTATGGGTCAATTTTTTTTGATAATATTAAAATTATTCATATTTTAAATATTTCTGAAATCCTTCTTTTTTAACTCATATTTGACCCCTTTAACTCTTACCATGAAAACATGGATTTTTACTCATTGATAGTCAATATATATACTATAAAACGAAAAAATAATACAAAATGAAGAATTGATGTCATTTTAAGTATTATCCCAAAATATTTTCAGAATATAATATTTTTAATAATTTTATATCATTTAATAATTTTTTTAAAAAATATCAATATTGTCAATTTTAACACTATTCATTACATGGACTTTTAAAATTTTCAATAAAAAAAGATAAATTTAAAAAAATACATCACTAATATGTAAAATTAACATATTAAATTCATTAATAACTTTAGTTATATCAAATTTTATTTATTGAAATATTTTTAATAACATTTATTTGATATTTCCATTAATAAAATAATCATTACATTATTGTTGTGAAAGCCTTTAAAGTAATTATTTGTTCCCTAAAAAATAAAAAAAATTCCATGATGAAGATAAGTATTTTATATTTCCAAATACTATTTAAGTTTTAATATATATTTTCGATGATCAAATATTAACATTTTTATAGATATTAAAAATATTCTTGGGATAAGTTTGAATTTTCTTAAAATAAAATACTATAAGGGGGATAAAGTAATCTAAATAGATCCAATAGGTCATTAATTATGCCATATACGATTTTGGTCAAAACATAATCATCCAAAAAAATTCGTACAAGTGTTAACGTAATTGGATAATATTTTTCATATTATTTTTACCCTTAATTACCCAATTTTCCTTTAACTATCATAGTAAAATTACTAAGATTACTATTCACATTGTTCAAAAATAAAATTGGTATATTTAATAAAATTATTAAATATTTTTACAAATATTGAATCAATTTTTAAAAATTCAAAAAACATAACTTGTAAAATGTAATTTAAAATTAATCATGTAGATTGGATGAGAAAGTGAGTTTTTAATGAGAAAATGTTCAAAAGATTGAAATGTTTTTATATAAAAATTCAATATGAAAATGATTCTAATATTATTAATTAGATCAATAAAATTATAAATTATTTAGGTTTACTTTATAACCAATAGAAAATACAATTTTTCATTTTAAATTATTTAGATGAATGATCAAATTTCCATTAAAAAGCAACAATCTTCAGAATTCATAAAAAAATGAAACTTATAATAAAAATAAAAAAATTCACCCTAAAATAATTTTTTACATTCCAATTTAAAAAATTAATTTTTATTTTTCAAATAAAATATATAAAATTGTCATAATTTAGTTTTAAAAAAGTGCTCTATTAAAAGGTTCCAAAACTAGATTTTAGAAAAATACAACTTTTTATGCCTAAAATTGGATTTATTTTTCATTATTATCTAGAAAAAATAGGTTGGATGTTAAAAATTAGATTGAATTTATTATATATATATTTTTAATATAATCCAACAACGTTGATTTTTTTGTTTTGCTGGTATAAAGAAAACTTCTTCCCATATAAATAGTTTTTCAAAAAAAGATTTCCGTTATTTTCAAAACGGTTTTATGTTCATTTATAATTAATTTAGTAACCAAAGAATTCATTATATATACATATGTAAATAATATATTCATAATTTAGTTAATTCTTTTCATACCCACCATTCTAACATCGAAGTTATAAAAATACCATTTCAATAAACACATTTACTTGTTCTTTTATGCTCGATGCGATGTATCATGTACACTATCAAACATACTCTTTATTTTTTAAAACTGGAGTTGCTATAGATATTATGAATCTAGAATTCTGATGTCACTATAAGAACTATGAGTTCTTAGTGATTCCCTTTGGTGCGATGAATGTCTCTGCCGTGTGTATAGATTTGATTCACCATATCTTCTAGACATACTTGGACTTGTTTGTGGCTGTCTACATCCATGAAATACTCATATATTAGAAATGGAGTTGAAGAATGTAGGGAACATGAGGATAGTCCTAGAATTTCTATTGGAGCACTATATTTGTGGTAAGCTATCAAAGTTCCATTTATGGATTCAAGAGGTTTACATCATGGGGAATTTCTTTTCTGATAATGGATTAGTTATGGACCCAATTAAGAACAATGTAGTGCTTTATCGAGAGACACCCAAGAACATTTCATATTATTGGAGTTTTCTTGCATGAGGGGTCCTACCAGATGTTTGTGGAAAAATTCTCTAGGATTTAATCCCTTTTGACCATACTGAATCATAAAGGGCATCATTTTACCAAGAATGAGCAGTGCTTGTGGGCCTTTGAAGAGTTAAGGTGAGGTTGATGATCGATCCTATTTTGAGACTACCAGAGGATGGCATGGAGTGTATTTGGTATATTGATACCTCAAGAGATGGGATCAATTACATGTTTATGCAGCATTAGAATGTCACCACATATGTTTCAGGGCATTTAAGACCCCATGAGAAGAACTATGTGACTCATGACCTAGAGATGAATGTTGTAGTCTTATCTTGAAGGATGTGGCGACAATATCTTATGGGAGAGAACTTCATAGTTTACTCATACCATTTGAGTCTTAGGAATGTATTGATACATAGAGACTTGAAAATCGAGACAACGATGGTGATTGGAGGTCCCACATGACTATGAATTTGAGATATTCCATACTTTGGGTAAGGGGAACATGGTAGTAGATTCCTTTAGTGGGAAATCCCATGATAATTTTCTAAAAGGGGTTTCAGAGTAGTCAGTTTCCTTACAGCTGACCTTGGTTAAGAATGAGGGTGAAACTCTCCCTCTAGCAGTGTTATTGACTCTTGCACTCATTCAATGTTTAAGAGATTCTTAGTTGTGAGAAATCAACTATAAGGTCTTGCGTGACTAGATATCATTATGAGATTCACCTAACAGATTTTCTAATAGTGGTAACCACATCTTTCTTTTCCAGGGATGGAAAGTAAACCCCATAAAGATTCACATGGATATGATTATGTTGTTACAAACATACACTTAGCTATGCATATTGGAATGGGGATGATATAAAAAGATGAAAAAAATCATTTTGTTTACTACCATCAGATAAATCATGACTAGGTTCATCTCATAGTACCCCATATATCAGTATGTGATGGCTCATCATTAGGATCCAAGAGGTTTCTTGTTTCCCCTTGTGATCATGTAGCAGATGTAGAACATCATAACCATGGACTTCTTGACTTTTCTTCCGTAGATATAATGGTCCACTACACCATCCTGGCGATAGTTGACCAACTCATGATGTAAGCACACTACCATGATATCAGTGAGCATAGTTAAGTGGAGAGTTGGGAGGATATACATGTGGGATATTTTTAACCTTCTTGGGGTTACATATACTATTTTCTTCGATCGTGAGGCTTAGTGTACATCAATATTGTGTAGAGGATCACATGAGGAATTTATGACCTAGAAGAGGATGTGTACAACATTTCACCCTTATATAGATGAGAAGATTGAGCACACTATCCATGTATTAGAAGATATGATGAGGGATTTAATGTTAGAAATATTCTTGATCTAGGAGGATCTCTTTGATCTGGTAGAGTCTTTATAAAATAATATCTACCACTCCACTATCAACAAGACACTTTTTGAGGCCATGTATGGGAGACCTTACAAGTCACCCTTATGATAGACAGATATCAGTGAGATATCTCTTGTGTGTAAAAATATGGTGTAGGTGATGATTGAAAAGGTCTATGTCATAAATGATTATATTAGGATATCTTAGATTAAGAAAAAATATTATGCAGATCGATGTTGTGTACCCTTGATGTTTGAGTAGTGAGGATAAATTTTCATGAGAGTCTCCCCATGATGAGGATTGTGGAAATTCATCAAGTGATAAAATATATCCCTGAAGTTCATTGGGACATTTTAGATTTTTTTTAGTGTTGGAGAGGTTTCATACCACCTGAAATTACTGAAAATTTTGGAGTTGGTGTATGACATATTTCAGGTGTTGTAGATGAGGTGGTACGTGCATGACACCACACATATTATTGACAGAGGAGAGACGTACATCATGGATGAAGTAACGTTTCTAGAGCACTGAATGGTGATATAGGAATTATATGGGAGTAACCTTCATGGATGGACCATACCCTTGGTTTATGTGTTCTATAATCATGACAGCATGCAAGAGAGCTCATAAGAATGGGAGAGCTAAATAAGAGCTCAGTATCTTAAGATTTTTGACCACTTTTTCTTATTGGGGATGGAAATATTGAAAGTGGAATGATTTTGGGAACTTATTTTTTCCTTTTAAGACATTGAAATATTTATAAATATAATTATAGAGCTGAGAGCTGAGACAGAGTTCAATTCCGAGGCCCAGTGTTCCTTTAATTAATTTTATAAAAATATTAAAAATATTTTATATTACACTTTCATACTTTCTTAAAAAAAGGTTATAACATAAAATTAATTTTCATTCAAAAAATTTAGACCACATTTAAGTATGGAATGCGAGGATTACCCATGGTGTTACATACAAGCGGTCAGTGTGGGGAGTTTAGAGAAAATCAGCCGTAGGAGGGTTCTTTTAGTTAAATAAATAAGTAATTTTAATTAACTAAATAATTAATTTAATTTCAGATGCAGTCTTAATACACCATTATAGACATTTTACAGGGTCTATCTTCGTATCCTTAATACCATCGAGAGGTTTCTCCTTTATCCTCCATTGGGTAATCCAGTTCTGATGTTGCAAAATCATAGGATCTAATAAGATCGAGATGTAGTGAATGCAACAACTCTGCTTCTTCATTGGTGATTTCATTCTTCGATAATGAATGGTCTTAAACTACTCATAAATCATCATTTTTTTCACTCTACCTAATTTTATTAAACTATTTATCATGATCCCCTTCATTTATTTGATCCTCATCAATTTTGAGACTTTGAATGTGCCAGTGTACCAGTTTTATCTGTCTATTAAAATTTTTATTACCCTGGGTATCCTTTCCTTTGATAAAAGGAAAATAATTATTTTTTAGTGTATTTTTACATATTATTTTGGAATTTTTCCCTTTTATTCTTTAATTTATTCTTTATTTGGACATGGGGCCATGGCTCGACGTTGCAGGGTGGTACTGAGCTAAATCGTACCCCCAGATTTGCAGTAGATTTTTATTTAAAAAATAGAACATTGAACTGGGGATAGAATCAGATGATTTCAATGTTTTAGGGATCAATTTGTTTTTCCTAAATTTAATCCTGATAATGTGTGGCATAGGATGCATGCGAGTTCATGAAGGTTCATGTGGGAAGATCCGGAGGTTCGATTTATGGCCACCAAAGGGCCATAATCACCAGTTGAAGCATGAACAACCATTTTTGGATATATAGGAGGAATGATCTGAAAAATGAACATTGATTTAGGATATGAATAATGGATATGTGAATATATAGAAAACCCTATTATATTTAATGTAGTCCGAAGAACTCATAATGTGTATAACCTTGGATATAACAACTATAGTTTCATGAGTTTATAAGTACCACATGTTGTGTGGGACCTCCACACACCATGCAACCAATGTTTTGGAACTAGGTGAGTAAAATGGGTGTAAAATGGCATGGTAATGTCAAGGAACATGGTGTGTGCCGAAGTATGTGGACACAGGAAGCCTACAAGGACATTATCATGGTGCACGGGAAGAACACTAAGTGGGTAAAACATGCCATGTAGTCCTTATATATGTATCATTTAGGTATACATAAGAAAAAATAAGTTTACTATAATGGAAATGACTAGGATATTCATTGGGGCCAAATTCCAAGTGGGTCCCCTAACACACAATGTACACCTACTATGCTTATGAGAAAACACTAACCTCTCATACCTCTTTCTTTTGGACTTAGATTTGGGACAATGAGTATCCTGTCAGGATTGATTTTTCATGTTAGAATAGATGGTGGAATCTATAATGTATTCTGATATATTATGTTAGATGTTATGGGAGTGATGCTTATTTAGATAACCCTTGAAGATGGTAGTGATCCGGCAAGATCATTATAGAAGTTCCACAAAATAGACTATAGCTAGGGTCCTCTATCATTTCACTGAGAAGTACCCCCAAATAGATTAGGGTATGGGTCCTATACTTCTAGAGTGGTTCCCCCATACGATATTAGGGTGTGGGTCAACTAGATACTAATTGGTACCCTCCAATGGAATTAGGCTGCAGGTCCTCTGTCTACAATGTGATACCACGTATAGAATTATGGTGTTGGTCCTCAATATATTCAGTGTTACCCCCATATGGAATCCGGGTGTGGTTCGTCTATTTACTGAGTGGTACTCCCATATGTTATTAGGGTACAAGTCCTATATCTACTGATTGGTACCTCCTATTGTATTATAGTGAATTTCATCTAGCTATAGAGTTGTACCCCCTATCAGATAGGGTGTTAGTCCTCCTACCACTATGTTTCACCCCCAGATGCACTAGGGAGTGAGTCTTCTTCTTGGATATTGTGTCCCCTCAGCTCTGTGTCATAGTGGCGAGGCATTTTACATTCACACAGGTAATTATATGGACATACATGGAGAATTTAGCCATAGATGATGTACTTCTACAACTATTGGTTCACTTTTCTTGGACTAGGCTATGAGATGGAGATCCCCTTCTCTTTCATTATGGTTTATTCAGTTTGAGCACACACACACACACACACACACATATATATATATATTACTATATCCATGTTGTTATATTTGTAATATTTTTCATTAAAATGATCTATCATTTTTCTATCTATTCCTATTATGTCTTTTGTTTCCCCCTTTAGCTTTCTTATCATCCTACTTGCTATGTATATACTCACCCATCATGGTATTTCCTACACATGTCATGTCCTATGAAAATGAAGAATAGGTCGATGGTGACTATATAGAAGATTAAGGATATCTAATTTAGTGAACTACATATGGTGGTCAGAGCTTGGAGATCATGAACTAGGATCTCTCAAAACATTTACTTTCTAGTTTTCCAGGTTGAGTCATTTTTTGGTTAGGAGTACATTTTCACTTTTACTTTCAGTTTTCTATGTCTTACTCGTGTACACCATAGAGGGTTTTCTTATGCATTGTTATATTCTATGTACTGCATATTTTTATTATTATTCATCTGTGATTATACATTTATATGGGTAGGTGTGTGTGTACAAGTACATTAGTAAGATGCCTTCCATGTAAGATATTTCTTTTGGCACTTATCGCCAGACCCTGGCCAACGGAGGCAACCTTTGGGTAGTTGCAGCTTGAACCCCATTGGTTTGGGTCATGAAATTTTTGGATTAATATTTATATAAATACATATATATATATTCAAGTATAAAATATTTCAATTATGACTTTTTCAATTAATGTTAAATAAATGAGTATTTATACATATTTATTTCCTACTTTTATTTGGTATATTGTGTTTTTATAGGGTTTATCTTTTCATTAAGTTAGTGTATTATACAGAGTATGTAAATATTTAAAAAATTATTAAGGAAGAATGTTTTATTACTTTTTATAAGTTATTTAATATTAATTATTATTATCTATACATGTTTTTATAATTGATATTTTAAAATATATGTGGGGGAAGGGGTTTAGCAATGATCAATTTTTGATATAGAAGCCAAATAAATTCAACTATGTGAAATTATAAATAAATATATTTCATATTAGATAATATAAGTATTTTCTTATATATATATATATATATGTGCGTGTGTGTTTTTGTTGGTTTATATTTTCAAGTTAACGTTTTATATTATTATTTTTATGTGTCAGTTTTTTATTTAATGCCCAAAAACTGTAAAAGTTTATTCATGATTTTTTACTAAAATTTTTGAATTTCATGATGAAAACCTAAAATTTTCTCAGGTGTTAAATTTTATAAATAAATTTAACAAATATGTGGATTATAGAGCCCAAATAGACTTGATTTAAAAAAAAATATTAAATATTTTTCAAAATTTATAGTCATATTTGGTTATTGTTAATTTGATATTGTTATATATAAATAGGTTCTTCATTTAGTCATTCTAAAATCCACTGGAATGGACATATGTGTGTAAGTATCACATTGATTATTTTTTATTAATTTTTAATATGTTTCTTGATAGGTATTTATTTTTTGTTTTAATGATTATGTTTAATATTACCTTTTTCTAAATGAAAAGTTCTCAAAAACTAATTATGTTCTTATAATAGATTTTTATGTTTAATATAAAATCTTCCAATTTTTCATATTTAAATACATATAAAACATGTTTTGTTGGATTATTTTGGTACATCTCTAATATTACATCTTTTAATACCTTATTTTCTTATTTCATGGTGAAATTTAGATGGAATTAAACAAGATTTTATGAGTCTTTATTGAGGTACAATGGATATTCATCCTGGAGAATGAATTTTTTTTAGAAAACTGCTAGTTAGTCTTATTTTGACTACTTTATCTGATATTTTTCAGTTTTAAAATTTGGGGAAATTAAATTGAATTTTTTAATATCTAACTTTTAATGTTGTTTTTTTGAAAACCTACTTGGAAACAAATCAATATTGGTTATTTTTAAAAACTGATGTTGAAAGTTGACCTGGTAAAGACTTTCAATGACGTTTTTCTTTGAAAATGATTTTTAAAAGTTGGAAGTGAATTCCCATATTAAAAATAATATAACATCCATATCTAATTTTCTAAAAATTTACATTATAATATCGAATTGATAGGTTCCACATTAGGTTTAGAGTATAAATGACGCAGAGATATATTTTCAATTTCGTTTTTTATATAATACAATGTTCAAAGTCCCATTAAGTTTCTATTTTTTAATATAAATATATCAGTTTTATGAAGGTTGAGAAAAAAAAATAGTATTTATAACATCACTTATATAAACATCAATGAAAATAAACATTAAAAACAAAGAAAACCCAATGTGGAAATAAACATTTCATCTAGTTCACATAAAAGTTTTTTTTTATGTCTCACCTTTCCACATTTGTAATAAATCAATATATTAACCACAGATGGTGGTGTATGAAAAGGATTATGAGAATAACCACCACTGTTTCCTCAATGAAACTCACTCTTCTTCCACTTACATTTTAAATTACCAATGAAGTTACCACCAAATGTTGGATGGAATTTAGTCATCCTTGAATTACTTTTTAGGTCAATCTCCACCATCAATGCCCCATCCAACACTTCACCATTGGTATAAATATTAAGCATGAATACTTGAGATTATATTTTAGGCTGAAGACCCATTTTTAACCTCCGTGTCTTAATATTATAAATATACCAAACCACAAGTTAGAATATTTTGAGATCAGTGAAGCTATTAGAGTATTCTATCACTATCTGATTCCATTTCTCATGGGCGAGGAACTCCATTGATTTTACTAACGTCATATACCATGAGTAGAATATATCAATCAATATGTCATTTGAGACATTCCACTATAAGACCCTAGGATTATTTACTAAAACAACAGAGTTCCACCATCTTCTAATCGGGCATGCAATCATTAATACAACATAACTCACCTTGATAAAATCTTGGTTCCTAGGAATATAATGAGTCTGTTAAATCCTTCTTAACAAATCCTCTACCTTTTTAGGGTTAGTCTCCCCATGGAATTGTAGTGGAATATAATGATGAAATCGTAATATTGATTTATATCCTCATCCCTTTGAGTTTCCACCTCTCTAAACTAAATTTGTAGGTTCCACACCATGGTCCAGAAATATGACTATGCATGTATCTTCATAGATGATATTCTGATTAACTAGATGGTTTCCCTACTAGGGATTGTTAGTATCACCCTCCCAAGGATTCTCTAGAATTATTCTAGGTGGAATAGTAATACAAACCATCAAATATAAAAAAATAAGAACATGAGATCTAATAATTAGCTTCAACTTAATATAGTAAAAATCAACAAGAATTAATAAGATACATGGAAAAAGAAATAATGGGATCAAAACATTATGAATACCAAAAGATACATTTCCTGAGATCCAATGGAAACATATGTCTCCTAATTATTAGAGTTTTCTTAGAACTCAATGTCATCATTCACCTTATGTCCCAAAATTATTGTATCCTAATTACCAATACATCTTGAGATACATATAATAAATTAAAACATATGAACCTACTTTGAAAAGAAATCATGAACTAACTAAGATTACACGTATATCCAGATCCATATCCCATCCTAAAATGTCCTTAATGGAATTATCGATCCTCCTAGGATGGAGACAAGTGACTAGGCATCCAGAACTACCTTTGGGATTGATTGTTTCACAAAAAAATACAACAAGTTAACATGAATAAATATAAATCTGTTAAGATTATACAAATCAATAGTAGGATAAATTCAAAATTAAGGGAAAATAGGTTCCAAAACCACAAAAGGAGATGAATTATACAAGAATAGTAAACACCCATATACACATTACCAGTAGTCACCATAAGAATCCCACATCCTAGTTATGAACAAAATTACCACCATTATAAACCACCATGCCTTTACATTTGTTAAGAAAACAAAATTTTCTAAGAAAAAACATAGTAGGATACCACCAATTATTTTATAAGTAGAGTTTATAATATAAAAAAATTATTATAATGTAAATAGGGATAAGTCATGAGATAAAATTTATATAGTTTAATATAAAACTTTGGAAAAAACCCTCTTCAATTTTAAAAAAAATATACCAATAAGCTAGATTTTAAATGTAACACCCCAAGCTTCCATGGTGCACTTCTATTTCAATAATGCAATAGCTTGCATTGTATACATGTTTGAGATTATAAAACACCGCGACCAATAAAAGTAGCCATTATGAATAGTAATTCCCACTTTTTTAAATTATATAAATTTTATATTTCTAAATGGACTTAATTTTTGTATTTGGAATATCGAAATTATCCTAAGTTGAATCTTTTGTAATTTTCTGAGAACTTCCAATTTTCTATGAATAGAAAAAATACTTAAAAACAACATTTTTAATCAAAAAATATATAGTGATAAATTATACTATTGATTGGTTTTAAATTATAATCAGAATATATTTTTACCATTTTATCCAATGGTGGTCATTAGAATTAATTTCACTTTGAAATTGGACATAAACAATTGTCAATCTTTTGATATATATTGTTTCATAAAAACACACTATTTGTTGTGATAGTGGGAATTAATTATTAAATTAATTAATTCAACTTATATGTTTGAATTTTGTAAAATAGACATAATTTTTGAATTAGGAATATCAAATATAGCTTAGGGTGAATTTTTGGTATTTTTCAGAAAAACTTCAATTTTTGATGAATAGTGAAACCACTAAGTGGTAGTTTAAAAAGTAAATTTTCATTTAAATGAAACTTTACCACTTCTGGGAATTGAATTTTAAAAATCTGACATACATGGTTGTCATTATTATTTAAAATGTGGTTCAATGGGGTGAAAATAATTTTAGGTGAATAGTAACTTTTAAGTTTCATTAATCTCGATTAAAGGTAATTAGTGTAATTTAAAGTAAATATAATGTTATAATAATTTGAAATTACCTTTACACTTGTCTTAACCTTATTGTACGAGTCATGGCCGACCAAGACATTCCATGGTTCAACTTGGGGACCCCATTGATCCACTTGGGTAAGAAAATGACATTAATAACATTTTATTTAATGTAAAAATAAAATTGTCACAAACATGTGTTGTTTTACTAAAACAATTATTACATGGGGTTATATAAGTTAACATTTAGACTATAAATATTCATTGGAAATCTAAAAATATTTCATACATCATGGTAAATTTTTTATAATTTTTAATAATTATATAAATAAATTTATTTATGACACCATGATGATGTATCGATTACCTCAATAATGAACAATTTAAATAAAATGAAATGATATGGTAAAATATAATACATAAACTTGTCTAAAACCCATTGTATTGGTATATTTCGAACCCTTATCACCTTATCCTCGAAATATATTATTGTGGGACCTTTAAAATCCGAAAATCATTTCATAATAAAGTAACATTTCATGACTTTCCCAGAGTGCCCCTCCTCTCCTCTTACAAAAGGCCCCCCAACTCTACCACCTTATTCAAACCATCAAAGCGATTTGGATCAGCCAACATCTTCCCAAATTCTCTCTCAAATTCTCTCTATTACTCCTAGAAGCCTCACTTTGGGCATAAGTCTTCCCAAGGAAGCCTTTGGCTCAAATCAAAAAGAGTTACCCGATTTTAAGGTAATGTCTTATCTTATGTTGTTTTGTTTTATTTTGCTTCTCCAACCCCTTAAACTCTTTTTATTCTGTTATTTTGTTACAAAACCAGTATCTTCAGTATACTATGATGTTTTTATGAGAAGTATTTTATATAAACTTATACACACCTTTGTCTAATGTTTAAAGAACATACTGTTTCTGTGGGTGGAGAATTACTGCCTCATGAGACGACGATTGTTCAATATTATTTTAACAGCTCTCATGGTGGCCATTAAGATTTAAATATATTTATATATGATATATATTATGTTTATGTTTTCCTTATGCTTCTGTATTTTTCATTTATGTCATACCTTTAGGATTTCCATTATGGGTAAACGCGATAATTTCATTTTAGGAAGTCCAGACTACCGCCCACTCAAAATGATTTGAATCATGAATTCCATATGTGGCACGTATAAAGGATAGAGTTAATGATATTATATATAATATTATACTAGAATTATAATATAACTTTATATCATTATGATTTCATTCCATATGAAATATAAATTAAAGTAGCGTTCATGCGTACGTACAACTTACTATCTCCATGAATGGTGCATTTCATTTCTTACCTCTAAATGTTATGTAATATTATAAATTCATGTATATAATGAATATATATTATATATATTATATCTACATCATGAATATAATTTTGGATATAATCGATATTTTACCATATGAAAAACTCGTAATTATTAGAAGATTATTTTTGACTAAAGTACCAAAGATCGACAAAACGACCGTTATTAACTTAAATAATTACATAATGTTCATAACATGGTAATAAGTTATATAAGAGTAATAATTAATTTGAAAATGGATCTTAAGAAAGAAGAAATTAACTTTAGTTTATTATTCAGGAGATTAAAGAACCATCGAGTCATGTCAGACATGAGGTAAGGGACTTCGTCTCAATCTCCTTTCATTGAGGGATACTTTGTTTTATACACAAATTTATTTTATACGGTGTATAAACTCCTTTGAATTTTATGTTTATTAAAAAGGAATCTTTTTTATACGAATCGTTTTACTAAATGACAAAAGGGAATGTTTTTTTGTCATACGTATGCGGCGAAAACGACTTCTCCGCCGCTGTGACCATTATTTGAGTTTCATCTTCCTCTACAAGCCATAAATTTTTTTAAATGAAAAATAAATACCATGTTTTACTTTTATTTTATTTTGGTATTGAAAATGGTTTTGATAATGTTTTGATTATATTAATTTGTTGTATTGATATCTTGTGATTGAATATGGAAATGTTATGTTTCCTCTATGCATGTATTATGTGATACAATTATGTTATGGTTTATGATATGTTTAAATATTTTCATATAAGGAATGAATTGGAATTAATAAGTGATGGGTGGAGCTAGCTATAGCTCCTCGATGCATCGGTAGGTCTCATGAGACAAACTAGTGTCTTGGCATGAGGCCTTGACAACATCTTATTTGTAGTCTTGGCACGGGGCCTTATCTACGTGGTTATGATAGTATGGCATTATGCATTCCATCATTATGAATGTGGTTATTGATATTTCATGTGATTATTAGACTAGTATAATATCCATGTGAATAAGTAAATGCCATTATTTCATTTTATTTTTGCAATATTATGTTGAACTTCCAGTTTAAAAGGCTTTTGTTTTAGTTATACTTTGCTTTAAAAGTTTATGTTTATTTATGAAAGTTTCTCCTATATTGTTATCCTTACTGAGCATCTGAGCTCACCCCTTTCTATGTTTTATTTTTCCCAGGATGTGAAGAAGTATTTTATGAATGACCTGTAGGGATAGTATGAGTGTGGACTATGGATACTATGTTATTGTGATTTTTCACTTTATTATGTAATGTAAAATTAATGAATGTATCTAGTGTTTCTAAGAATACTAAACTAATCGGTCTTTCGAGACATGATGTTTTGTGATCATGCCAATGTTATGTAATAATGCACCTACTCTAGGTAAATGGGTTCGGGGTGTTATAGTTTGTATCAGAGGCAGTTTAGTACTAACCTTGGAAGCTAGATTTAGATAATATCTGATTAGAGCACATAGCCCTAAGATAGATATTGAGTATTAGTATAGATGAACTTCCTAGAATTTTAGTATTATATTGATTTTGTGAGTGTTTTGAGAAATAAATCTCTGTCTAGATACGAGAAGGTAGAGGTGGCTCTGGAATAGATGTACCTAGGGGTAAAACCCGAAAACACCACTTTGAGCTAGACTCAAACGAGAACCGGTGCACGACAACGTGCCTTGCTGCACTCTTGGTTACGACACTCCTTGGGGATATGCTTAGGATAATTATCATTTTCTTTATAAAACATTATGAAGGGTTTATGAGTATATACTTCCACAATGAAAATTTTTTTACGATTAAGGATTATATCTATAAACTGTTCAATTTATGTTAAGTGTATTACAAGTATGGAATTATGTATTTCGATTCATAAACTAAGCTAGTTTATGACATTGTTTAGAAATGGCACCTAGTGGAAGGAATGGAAACCGTATCAATTAATGCACTCCATGTAGGGATTTCCCTCCTCCTCAAGGTAATTATAATGGAGCTGGTGATACAATTGGTGCTGATCAGCATATCACCATACTAGGAAAACTCACTCAGGTTATGAATAATAATGTTACCCGTATAGATCACCCTGATCCGCAACATGGAGGATCAATGTTATATCGCTTCATGAGGTAGTAACCACCAACATTCAATGGTAGTACAATTCCCTTAGTATCTGAGCAATGGATAAATTCCTTAGAGAAAATATTCCATGCCTTGGGGAGTAGTGAAAGGTAAAGTTTATCATGGCAGTTTACCACCTCACTAGAGATGCTGATCAATGGTGGTCATTGATTCAAAACACAATGGAGGATGATAAAGTATCAAATATGCAATAGAGGGATTTCAAAGAGATTTTCTTAGAAAAATACATTAATCGTGACCATCGAGTAGATATGGAAAAGAAATTTTTGAGTCTGAGACAATAGGAGGATGAGAAGGTCGCAAAGTATGAGGCCAACTTTACAAGGTTAGCGAGGTATGCTGCAGATTATATATGTAACCCAAGATGTAAGATTTATTTTTTATTTGATGGGTTAAAACCGTTTCTCTGTCGAGCATTAATATCACAATCTTTCCCAACATACAAAGACATAGTCTCGTGTGCTTTCAAGATAGAAAAGGAATTCTCTAAGTATTTTGACAACCAAGTAAAGCAAGAGGAGAAGAGAATGGTGGAACAAGAGATAGATAAAGGGAAAAAGGGAAAGAAGCATTTTCCATTATGTGATAATTGTGGGAAGAATCGCCCCGGTACTTGCTTAAATGGAATGGGAGTTTGTTATAAATGTAGAGAAAAAGGTCACGAGGCTCGTGATTGCAAGGGAAAGAAAGTGGCTATCAATGTTGAATGCTAAAATTGTAGAGAAATGGGGCATTATGCAAATGAATATCTTATGTGTTAGGGAAACTTACCTTAGAAAAGTCCAAGGGATCAAGGCCAAGCTTATGCTATTACTACAGATGAAGTTGAATAATTATTGTATTTGTACTCAAGAACTATATTATGGTTATAAGAATAATGTGAAATATATATAAGGATTTTACTCCAGTACTTTTTTTTTCATTAAGGTTTTAATATGATGAAGGAAATCATATTTTTAGTATGTGACAATAAGAGAAACATTATTTTATTTGGGGAATCTGATGTTACAATTGATTTTGGAATTTAGAGACCTTTTAGAGAAAGTCTGGACAGAGGTATTTTGGATAACTATAATGGATGGAATGGATTAATTTGAACTTTTTATAGTATTGTTTAACATTAAAACATTTATGAAGATTATTTTTGGAATATTATAATATTATAGTTTTAGGAAAAGTACAACCTGCATGTCGGGGGATGACCCGTCGCGTCGGATAAAGTTGAAGGAATCGAACCCACAACCATAGTGTTACATGCCTTTATTACCTACCACTAGCCTACAAGAAGTCTTTGGTTATTACAAAATATTTATCTTTATGGTATGTGTTAATATTTGGAACCTTATACGATTATGATAAATATAATATTTTTGAGTTCTATTATCTTTTAGAGTGAAAGATGAGTTTGTGGTATAAATTAGTTGAAGGATGACTTTATACTTGACAAGTATATATATATATATATATATATATATCTTATTTTATGAATAAATTAATTCATAAAATTTAGGGAATGGATATTAAAAAACAATGTGTTATCCTAATTTCATATGTTTTGTTGAACTGCTGATATTTTAATTCACCATAGATTGAAGGCATTGAGGCCCTCAATTTTACACTTGTTTGTGATTAATGACCTCAATCACTCCCATAAAATATTTACATTTGTCCTCCAATTATGTGTCTCTAATTTCCACCATTTATCTCCTAATCGAGATTATAATTTGATGGTGACTTTTTCATTTTCGTTTCCCTCTTATTAAGATTAAATTTTATTAACCGTATTTCCGATGTGGATTTTTCACAAAGGTATTTTCTAATTTCATCATTTTATTTTACAAGAACAATTTAAAATTGAGAGGACGCAATTTATTGAAGGAGGGGATAATGTAACACCCCATGCTTCCTTGGTACGCTTCTCTTTCAATAATGCAATAGCTTGCATTGTACGCAAGATGAAGATTCTAACACACCACAACCAATCAGAGTAACCGTTATAAATAGTAATACCCACTTTTTGAAATTATATAAATTTTATATTTCAAAATTGACTTCATTTTTGTATTTGGAATATCAAAATTATCCTAAGTTGAATCTTTTAGAATTTTCTGAGAACTTCCAATTTTCTATGAATAGAAAAAATACATAAAAACAACCTTTTAATCAAAATAATTTATAGTGAGAAATTGTACTATTGGATGGATTTGAAGTATAATCAGAATATATTTTTACCATTTTATCTAATGGTGGTCATTAGAATTAATTTCACTTTGAAATTAGACATAAACAACTGTCAATGTTTTGATATATATTGTTTCTTAAAAACACGCTATTTTTTGTGACAACGACAATTAATTATTAAATTAATTAATTCAACTTATATTTTTTTAATAAAAAACAAAAGGGAATATGTTTTTTTCCGTACGTAGGCGGCGACAATGACTTCTCTGCCACCGTGACCATTATTTGAGTTTTGGCTTCCTCTACAAGCCATAACTTTTTTTTAAATGAAAAAGAAATACCAAGTTTTAATTTTATTTAATTTTGTTATTGAAAATGTTTTGATTATATTAATGTGTTGTATTGATATATTTTTATTGAAATGTGGAAATTTTATTTTTCCTTTATGCATATTTTATGTGATACGATTATGTTATGGTTTATGATATGTTTAAAACTTTTCATATAAGGAATGCATTGGACTTAATAAGTGACGGGTGGAGCCCGCTATAGCTCCTCGATTCATCGGTAGGTATTATGAGACAAACTAATTTCTTGGCATGAGGCCTTGACAAAATCTTATTTGTAGTCTTGGCACGAGGCCTTGGCAACGTGGTTATGATAGTCTGGAATTATGCATTCCATCATTATGAAAGTGGTTATTGATATTGCATGTGATTATTTTACTAGTATAATATCCATGTGAATAAGTAAATGGAATTATTTTATTTTATTTTTTCCATATTATGTTGAAGTTCAAGTTTAAAAGGATTTTGTTTTATTTATACATTGACTTAATCGTTTATGTTTATTTATGAAAGTTTCCCCTATATTGTTATCCTTACTGAGCATCTGAGCTAATCCCTTTCTATGTTTTATTTTTCCCAGGATGTGAAGAAGTATTTTATGAATGACCTGTAGGGATAGTATGAGTGTGGACTATGGAGACTATGTTATTTTGATTTTTCACTTTATGATGTAATGTAACATTTATGAATGTATCTAGTGTTTCCAAGGCTACTAAACTAACCAGTCTTTCGAGACATGATCATTTGTGATCATTCCAATGTTACGTAATAATTCACCAACTCTAGGTAACTGGGGTCGGGGCGTTACATTCAATTCATTTCTATAACATTCCAAACATACATTTAAAATATTGTTTATAAAGAAAAACTATCCATTAGGGTAAAATTAGTTTTAGGTTAGTGATGGTCCTTGTACATTCCTCGTGATCAATATATGACGTCGTGTGATCATTACCCTAGTATAATAGGCATTGTGTGTAATATTTCACTCTCGATAGCATCTATATTCCACAGATGAGGCCACATGGTTCAAACATTACCCAAGTAGAATAAGAATAGATAGTAAGACTTCATACCATAGGATTGTTCCATTCCTCATCAATATTCAAAGACATGATTACCATATTATAATCATTAAAATGGAATTTCAGATGGGAAATTATATAAAACACTCTTCAAAACCATTTTGATTAACAATACCAAAAGGAGAAAATTAGTTTTCATAAACATAAACATTGACAAACTATTTTTTCAAACCATTTTTCATACATTTAACCAATTAGAGAAAACAATTTCATGGACAAATATAAAAAGGTTTTTAGAACAAATCTAATACATGAAAAAACATACATTGATACACTTGGAATATAAAATCCCACACAAAAATCACAAGAAATGGTGAAAAAAGGAATTAAGGGATTGAGAAAGGACCCTTAAGTATAAATTTATAATCAATAATATCTAAATTACCAATTATTATAACCAAGGAAACAAAAACAATCAATTACCATAATGAATCCTCAAAATCCCACCATGGAGAATGGAGATCTGAAAAAACACCCAATTCTATTACAGGTCTATATGAAACATAATTAGAAACCTAGATTTAACAAAATAAAATGGATTTAATATCCCTTGGAAGATATGAAGACAATGAAAAAGAGTATTCAATATCAAAGTGGAGTAGTACATACCCAAAAAAGATCATGGATTCGATCGACACTTCAATTCTCCCTGAATTCATGTTCTGAGAGCCAAAATCATCCAACGAGAGTTCCAAGGTTGGAATAGGTCTAGTTTGTGATGAGGGATAAGTATTAATAAATAAAATATGGATTCTAGAGAAATAATAATATAATACACCTCACTTTTCCCAACATTGTTTGCAGAACTATAGAGCCAGTGGTCACCCACCAGCTGGTTGGTGGCTAAAAGAAAATGGTGTAGCAACTTTCAAGTCCACTAGATGGCAGTTTCTATAGAAAAATATTTACCCATAGATAATATGACAAAATGGAAGATGTCCCACACCAACTAACTAGTGGACCACATATAGCATTATTTACTCTAGGATCATTTCAACACACTCTAGTTCCTTATGCACACATTTAAACCCTCTTTAAAAACTAAAAACAACTAGTGAAAATAATTGATTAGAAAAAGGTTTATGAAAATGAAATGAACAGAAAGTCATTCCTAAAAAAATTTGGGGTGTTATAAAATATATTTAATGGAATTAATATGGAATAATGATAAGATTAAATATGGTAGAGGAATTCACATGATGTAGGAGAATCCATGAATGATAGAATGTGGCCACAACTATAAATGTTTGGTCTCTTGCATACATGGTGATTTAAATATAAGAAGATGACTTGGATTGAAATAAAAAATAAATATTAGATAACTACACATTTTTAAATTAATATTGTTCATTAATAACAGAATTTAGTTTTGTAAAGTTTTTAAGGAAGAACTATTTTTGAGCTTTCCATATATGATAATTCTATGATATTTGAATTTAAAAATATTTATGCAGTTTTGAAAATACTGGTATGAATAAGAAAGAGTATATAATGTAAATGACATTGTTTTAAGTATTATAATATGTATATATATATATATATGATAGGTAGAAGAAGGTTATTGATTTCTTGCACAATTATCTCAGGAAAAATAATTTTATTATGCTAAGAACATTTGAGAGAAGATCTAAAATAATTTTTAATATGAAGAACCACCGTTTGTTGAAGTAGAAATGACTGTAAGATATAGTAATTATTGTATTGCATTAAGGAAGAGAAAAATAATATATAAGTGAAATAATAATAATAATTGGAAATGTAGACCATAAATTTGACTAGAAGGAATAAATATCCATTCAATTCAGTTAGCATTGAAGAGAAGATGAGTTGAAGAAGTGTTGTACATTTTAGTTTGTATACGGAAGATGAGGAATAATAGATAATCATATATCTGTATTATACTGTGAATAAGAAGTGGTTTTATGCAGTGTTTTGCATAAAAATTGACCAAATGTATTGATATAGTGCAATTGAAGAATAATAGGGAAGTGGAAACACAACAATTAAAAGGTAGAGTTCCAAATTAGTGATAGATTGTCCAGTTATTACACCTATATTCATTGTAAAGGTACGAGATGTACTTAAGTATGGGATTCCCAAAAAATTTTCACATGATACAAAATCTACACTATAATAGTCAAAATTTTAATTACCATAGGGTTTTACTAGTGTGTTGTGTGACTGTGAATTTTACTAAATCACACTAAGTATTATCATTATTACACTGAGAAGTTAACCTTGTAATTTTATTTTTCCATTGTGTGTGTATTTTTTGTTGTGTTGTACTCAAAGAATAAAGTGGGAGATTAAAACTAGGAGGTCTGTTGACGTTAACCAATGATATAGGTAAAAAGAAAAGTTATAAAATATTAAATATAAAAGTCTGAAAAGTCACCAGAACTGATTCACCCACCCATCTTTGTGTTATTCTAATCCATTAACATTTAAATTTTGATATGGTAGTTCCCCTATAATTTTTTACTATAATGATTCATTTGACTACGTATTTGACTGAAGAAGCTAATGTTGTGTAATCATACGCTATTAATGGATGTAACCCATAGAGAGGTATTTTGATTTTAAAACATTCTTATTACTTAAAAATACTTTTATAACTCATAGAATAAGATGTCTATTATATGTTGATTAATTAGGAACGTTTTCATTTGAAGTATTATATAAAGAGAAAATATTATCCTATAGGTCTTGTTACTATATATTACATGGATGAAGATGTGTTTGAAATAATTTTGATTTATATGGATAGGATATAGCCAATATTTAATCAAGTTGTACATGATAACAATAAAGCAATGAAATTTCATTACTTTATTAAATCCCAAATGTTTGAAACAACAGTCTATCTAGTTAAAAAATTATCATCATTTTAACTTACTCATATATAGTTCATACAAGTACAAATATTTGTTTTACTAAATATTTATATTATATATTCTTTCATTTAGAGAATAGAATACACAAACAAAGAGGCCACACTAGAGTCTACCTCAAGATGAGAAAGAGATAAAATAAATTTAACAAAGATATTGTTGATTTCTTTTCATGTTTTTTATGTTCAAAATTAGTTTCATATTTATAATATCTTGATAATTATATTCTATAAATTATAGTATTTTATAATATTTGTGTGAATCCTGAAAATTTATAATCCAGTTGAAATATTAGATGGTTTTGAATAGATAGATTAATTAACTCTAAAGAAGTCTTAAATATTTGATTCCTATAATATTAAATGATTCAAAAAATTTAATATTTTTTGTGAATAATTTTCAAAAACAAAAAATAATACAATTTTATCAAAATTTTAAAATACGATATATTAAGAAAATTTGATTGGTATTGTCAAATTATGTTACCTTGTACAATTTTCTACTCTCGTATCCAAATTAAAGTGAATGAAGATCCATACAGTTCAAAAAAAATTTGTTGCAGTTTACTTATGTTAAAATATATTATTTTATTGAAACTAGGGAAATTGAATAACATGATCCATATATTCTGGTTTCATAATCCAAAATGATATATTATGTTAATAATGAAATTGATAAGGCATAGAATGTTATAGTCCCTGAGAAACAGATAGAATTTTATGAAATATATGTTGGAGTTTTTGAATGTTTTTCTACTAATAATTAATAAGAGATCTAAAAAACATGGTTAAATTAATTACCATGGGTTATAATCAGAAGCAATTATCACATATTTTTTCGCTAAACAAAATGTATCAAATTTTATAACTAATGGTTATAACTATTGTTAACTTATTTTAGAAAATATTCATTATCTATGATTAGTGGTGGTTTAACCACTGGTAAATAATAATAATTTAGTATTGTTTCTAAACATCACCAATATGGGTTTCACAAAAATTTTCTAGGGCTTTCACTTATTATAAAGAAACACCTCATTAAAATTATAGTTAATATTGAACATAATGTTTTTGAAACCACCATAAATAATTTACTAGGGGCTAAAAATTCTTTCAATATCCATATTAACCACTACTATTATGTCTGTTTTCAATAGTGTTAATTAATAAAAATATATTTTTATTATTGTCACAATTTGTTGTTAGAGACAACATGAGTGGGGGTATCTTCTCGAAAAAATGTATATTGAATCACTATTAAAACATTTATCAATCTATTTTATTTTAACTATTTATATTGTTTTAGTCATCATCATCACACTCCATGGACTTCTAAATGATGAAAAATCATTCATGTTCAAGGAACACTGGATATATTCGGTTCACCTTCTAATGTATATAAGCTAGTACATGGGGTGATAAGGTTTATAAATCCTCACAAGAATACTAATCTCCCTAATCAATAATTTTTTTTATATTGAATTCCATAAAGGTTCACTATAGGTACAATATGTGACATGTTTCCTGATTATAATTATTCAGATAATGATAATTATTTGAAAAAAATCACTATATATTATAATGAAACAATGTTATTGAGTTATATCACAAAGTTTTATTATGATTTTTTAACTCTTCATGAAGTTACACTTCCTCATTTATTATTCCTATTTTTCCTTATAATATTTTCTATCCTCATCCATAGTATCAAATATTTAAAATATGTACCTATTTTTTTGAGTCATCATTCTCATTTTATAAATCACCAGGTCTTGTTTTCATCTATTAAATAATATGTTTGATCCTATGATTTTATCCCATATAAAATATTAAAAAATATATTTATACATTATGTTTAGATCACATGAATGTTTTTATTTTACTATTATCAAAAGTATTTCCTTCATAAGGGTTACTCGGTACAAGATATCACTTCTCTAAATATCATTTTGGTTCCTTGATCAAGATATGGAAACAAAAAATTTTCGTTTAAACAAACATTTTAATTGGTCACATCTATTGAAAATATTCTATTAGCCCTTCTTTAGATAATGTTTTTAGAATCTTATAGATGTTTCTTAAATCTAATTCTTTGACCAATGAATAAAAATCAATTCATTTCCAAGAACTTTTATCCATAAAATAAATAATTCAAAATTAATATAAGATATATTGAGTGAAATTTCTAACCCCACTCTAAAAAACTTATTTTAACTTTGGTATCATTGGTTTTCACTTTACAAGAAATCTACTTCATACCCATATTTTATGAATCATTATGAATTTAAATTTATACCCATGGTTTATGAATTCCTATTGTTTTCATATCACTCACATGTTTTATACATCAGAGTTGATTATTAACAATATTTCTACTCAACATATGTATGTTATGTTTCCAAAGTGTTATCATTGTGTGTGATATCTAATGAAAATCCTCACCTAAAATCCTGATAGTGATAGAGTAAAATTGACTATGTGTTGGTAAGTTATAGGTTTCTTCATGATATATTTAACGTAACTACCATGGTTCGTTGTAGGGTGGCAATCATGTTGTATAATAACACTAATATTCTATGATATCATGACCCCGAATTATATCATACTTATTTATTCTTCCTAATATAATGATATTGAGGAGTTATTACATTATACATGAATTGTTCGAACAATTAAAAATTAATTATGATGGTTGATCAAGAGTTAAACTAGTTGTAACATTTAGGGATATTTTTTAAAAATATAATAAATGATCATTAATCCTTAGGGGCCTGTATAAACGTTTCTCTATCCTCATGGGGGTTTCAATGACTAAGAGATTCATTACTCCCATTAAAAATCCATGAAAATGATATATTTCTTAGTTCCTGATTCCATATTTCATTTGAACTCAATGTTTTATTAAATTATTGATTGAGAGAGATCCATATCCACCTTTTAGAGATTCTGAAAATCTTTTGAAACCCCTATACGAAATATCCCATCAATTTATACTTAGGGATCTACATAAAATGCTTTTTTTGAAGCTCAAAAAAATGAAGAAAGGTATGAAACATTATCTTATTTGTTTTATTATTCATTACAACTATATATTTGCGTTCTAGGTAGTTTCTTTTGTTTTTCCTATTATATGTTTTCGATGATATTCATCCATCTAAAATTCTTCAGTTGTTTCCGATCAAGTCTATCAATATTTACTTATATTTTTTAATGGGTGAATAAAACTTCAAAAATTCGTTTTTAGGGTACCATGGCATAACCCCATTCAAAATAGGTATTTTATTCATTGATTTAATGAGATTAATTAATATTCATCAAAAAATTGGAAATTTCTCAATAATGTTATGAAACCATTCCCTAGTCCAATGTGAAACAATAGTTTTGAGAATCTTATTAAAATTGTGTAAAATATAACATCAAATTTGATAACTCTATATTATGGTATTTGGATTAATATTTCATATTTCCACCCATTATGATGTCCAAAATGATTCTAAATACTCATCAGTTCAAATTGATATTGATGAAATGAAACAAAATCCAACAAATGTTTGATTATTTCATTATCCTCAGTGAAACCAGAAGAATGAAATGACTTCTCTATAGTGGTAAAAATTTCTAGACTATGTTAAATAGTTTCTCTTCAAAATTATAATGCACTCCCGAGTTAAGATGAACAAATTGGTTTGGGTTTTCCAAAATAACTTCAATCCAAAATGGATTGAACAAAAAATGTCATCCCCAAATGAACATTATTATGTTATGACCTTATATAGTCAAAATATATTTCCCAATTAGAAATGAATACTAAAACTACATGGTTTATTATGTGATAATAGAACTATGATTCCATGAAAAATTCCCATAGGGACATGTTATTTTATTTTAAATCTAAATTAAATCATAATTTTTATTATAATTATTAGAAAAGCTTTTCTGACATGGTCCCTCTGAACCCACACTGAATGTAAAGGGGTTATTAAATGAAATGAATAATGTTTTGGTAGATGTAATCTAGTATTAAGGTAGATTTACTACTAAAAATATTCTGAAGTAGGTATATTGTATTGTTTTATATACCCTATGTCATAGCCTATGATATGTTTTGTGATTTATATCATAGATTTTTATATATTGGTATAATGTATGGAATGAGATTCTTCTATCATAGCCAAAGATATGATTATTATTTTGGTTCATGGATTTGACCACACCTACTATGTTATTTCCATTATTTATGAATCAATAAAATGGGTAATTTATGGATATATGTATATGATATAATATTTTAGATGTTCAAAAATTATTTATACCCCATTGGGAATGAGTTCACATAATGCATGTCGGCTACCTAACATTGGAAGTAAATGATTTGATCCCATCATTGAATGAAGGGAGCCTATATAAAAAATGTGATCATCTTATTAGGGTAAACACAACAGTGGGACACTCATTATCCATAGCCGAAACTCACTTATTCCTAGTTCATCATTTCTTCATTATGGTGAAGGTGATAGAACAACATATCAAATCATGTTGTATTCTCCTTATGAATGATGATTCTAGTGTATGCTGGAAAACTTTTAGATAAAATATTCCAATGGATATCTACTAGTGATCCCAATTAAGCATACTCCATTAAAAAATATGAAGATGAACTTCTTCTTTCTTCAGATAAGCCATTTTATATTTATGGTTTATATATTATTCATATTGGGTTTTTATTGATAGATAAATAAATTTAATGGGTTTCTTCCATTTATTTTTATCATATGATGATCCTCCCAAACCTATTAGTGTTATCAGATCCAATTTCATCAATGAATTATTATTTTTTAATTTAATGAAGAACATGTGTACTATTATCTTCTTGGGCTATATCATACTGTATGATATGGTTTGGATGAATATCAACAATTATATATCCATATTTCTATAAATAATATTACATTATATGCTAAATACTATGCATTTTTAGTCACTAGCTATGATTGTATTTCCATGTAGAGTGTGATACATCGAAACCTTGGTTATGTTGTAATCTATGATATACTATATCATAAGCTTTAACTAGAACCCAAGTTATGTGAAAATGGAGAATGAAATTTCATTTATGATATAGAGTATATCATTGAAGAAAGTTAGACTATATTTAACTTCCATGATCTAGATATATGTCGTTCATAACTCAATACGTATGGATTGAAGACCTATATATAGGTATCATGGCTCAATACATATGGGTCATAACTCAATATGTAGGGGTAATTTCCATTGATATAGAGGTAAATTACTAATATGTAAAGATCACCACTTAATGAGTAATGTTAGATACCATTTCCATGGAAGTGGAACTTGATAGGAAAATTTTCTTTTTAGCTTATTTTATATTGTGATTGATAATGATCCTTTATCAATCATAAAATATGATATAATACATACTATAAAAATTTAATATTTTGAATAGAAATGCTTATAATTTATAAATTTTTCATAAAATATAAGTACTATGCATTATAAATAAGAAATTTTAATGTCTATATAAAATAGTAAATATTTATATTAATATCTCATGTTTTTTGGAATAATAAAATATTTTTATTTATTTATTTATTACTTTTGAATGTTATTTTTTATAAATTATTTATGAAAAGTGATTTTTATTTTTGATTTATTTTTTGTGATAAATTTCTTCATATAAATTGTTATGACCTTCATTACATACAAGGTATGACAATAGATTATTTTCTTCATCATTAATGGCCATGATTTTTAATAAAAGTTCTTAGTTAGAATTTATTTGTTGAATATAGGTTATAAATATTAGGTATTAGAGTTATGATGAAATTTGAATCTCTATTGACTAATGAATCCAAGGGGAAATGAATTTTGGGTCATACTTCTATCTATCCCAGAGGCTTATTACTTATTCTATAAAGGTGGAGGTTCAAAATCCTTCACTTCCAGATTAATCAGGTAGGGGTTATCAATTTATTATAATGATAATCCTTTACATGGAAACATAATATACCTTATATATAGAATTGTTTTGACATATTTAAATATTATTGAATTATATTTTGGGTGAGTAACACATATTGTGAGTTGTGTAATGATTTACAAATTAACATGGTGCGAACATATTAATTTGTTTGATGGAAAAAAGATTTCAAAACACAATTTTCATAATAATTAATAAATAAATGAATAAATGAATATATAATAAATATTTAATCTGATTAAATAATTAATAATTTAATATTCATGTGATTTTTATTAAATTGGTGATACGTTTAAAAATAAAACCACTAAATATTAAGTGTGAAATTCCTTCTAAAAAGCCACTTTTCATGACATAAGTTATTTAGTATGGGTCACCCAAACTATATAACTCCAAGATTTTATGATATTTATATTCTAATAAATTATATTTATCAGATACCTTGCTCTATATGGAACACTGAGTTTAAATGAACTGTGGTACACTATTAAAATATTATTTTTTAATGTTATAGTTATCACCAAGGCATTGGATTAATAGGTATGAAATGGGAATACTAAATATTGATTTTTTACATATTTATAAAATAAATTATTTGGTTATCAAATCGTTATAAGTTATAACTAATTTTTTTTGGTAAATAAAGTTTTTTTGGAATAATATTTTTTATGCGCAAAATGTTTTTTTATTTCAATAAATCACTTTAATTTGTATTGATAAATGATTTTAAAGAAATTAAAAGATAATATATTTAATGAAATGTTTTTAAATTCATATAATGTTTTTTATAGTGTTGGGAAAATAATAAATCATGATTTTTTCTTAAAAACACATTTTTTACAAAAATGTTTTTCATTGCGATTTACATGTTCATTTTAAAATGAATTTATGCCAATTTTATAAATTTAATCTTTAAAAATGGATCCCATATTTGTATTAATGTTGTTAAAATTTGGTAAATATATCCCCTTTATTATTGGTCATTATAAATAGTAATCATGGTAAATATTTTCCACTTTGATATGGGTAAAATGGGTAAATCAAGGATAAGACTTTGGGATAATAGTTTATAATTTCTCTAAAATATTAATTTATACTATTGGATGAGTGTATTTATACCATTTTAATCAAATTATCTATAATATTTCAACTTGTTACCATTTTTCTTTGATCATGGCCTTTATATTATTTTAAGAAAATAATAAATACAAAATGTCACTCTCTTGACTTTAATATCTCAAATTTTATTACATAAGGATAAAAATACGTTATGTTTGGTTAAAAATTTATATTCTAAATATAAATTAAGATTTTATCATATGAATTTATTTTTAATTTTTAGTGATTGAATAATTACCATACACTCTTATAAAATGACAACAAGATATTTATTCCCTTAATAGAAACATATAATAAATGTATTCAAAAAAATAAAAGTTAAAAAATTTGTTTACATTATTGTGTTCATTGAATTAAATATATTTATATAAAATTTTAATGATTTGTGAATGTTTTATATTAAAATTAATTTTCTATTACATTGTTTTTAATTTCAATTTATGTGAATAGTTCCAAAGATGACATTAACAATATTTTACAAAACACAATATTTTAATAAAGGATTTAGAATTAATAAAAATACCTATATTATTACAAAATGGGATATTGTTATAAATATAATAAGTGGTACATTTATGGGTCATTTTTCCCTATATGACAACATGTTTACCCTTAAATAGTAGAAGACTTTGTTATCATGGTAATTTTCAAATATGGTTAACTGGGTTAAAAAATAGATAATGATGAAACATGAATAAAAACTGTCTAATTTTTTTTGTATTTGGTTATTTATACTAATAATCTTGTTATATTACAATTTTTCAAATTTCTATCCATTATTCTTGAAAATTAATTTTTATTAATTTAATACATTAAGTAATTCAAAGATTTCCCCTCCCCTCACTTATAACAGAGAACCTCATATCCTATATTATTCACATTTTCTGAGCCTTATATATTAGAAAATATCTACCCTAATATTATCCTAGATTAATTAACAACATCCTAGAGTTTTTTTCTTTCTTAAATATCATCCTTTAAGGCCTATGTTGAAAAGCAGAGAAGGGTTCTCAACAAAGAGTTTTACATCTTACCAAAGTCTTTTTAATTTTATTTCTTATTATACCTATTAAAAATCTATGTTATAAATTATAAAATATTTACTTAATTATATAACATATAATTAATTGTTATTATAATGATGGAACACCCATTATAAAACTCATTTTAGTGCTTTGGAAAATGATAACATCGCCCGTGCGCAAGTGTGGACTACAACCTCAATGAAGCGATGCGATTCATTTTTCATTACCAATTTATATAAATTTTAATAAGGATATATTTAGTGAATATATATAATATATATGACATAATATTTATTTTCCGTGGTGAATTATTACTTACCTTTCTTTCATTCCATTCACTGATAAATGGAAACGACATTCATGCATACGTACAACCTACCTTCACTAAGAACGATGTAATTCATTTTTCTATCTCTAAATTTTATTAGTAATAATATATATATATATATATAATGAAGATATATTATAGTTATATAATGGTAAAAATTCTATATATCTTGGAACCATGATCAAAGCTAAAGGAACAGAAATGCAAAATTGAAACTTCCTTGAAAAATGAAACAGATAACACATTGAAAAAAATGATTTTAATAATGGATTATGAATAAATATTTTTTTAAATATTATAAGTTGATCATAAATGATAAAATAAGCATTTAAATTATTTATATTTTTATAATAAATTTTAATTTATTATATAGGAGGTTAGAGCACATTCAAAGAAAGTGCAATGTGACATAAGAGATTTATAGTATAATCTTATCCCTTATTTAAATTAGTTGTGATTAAGTTTATGATGATGTTATTTTAAGACCTATCTATGAATAATATTATAAATTTTATTCTACAATTTTTCTTTCCATGGATTAATTTTTTACTTCCATTTACCTCTCATTATGTACTCATGATACTGTGAAAATATTTTTAAGGAAATATATTATTATTTCGGTCTTCAGTCAAAAATCCATTTTCCACTATGTCCAAGTTTTCTATAAATTATTTTAAGATTGTATTTAATATTATACAATTATTTATTAATGGAATTTAAAACCATGATTTAATTTTTATTAAATGGTTTAAAAGGGAACTTCATATTATTTTCCTATGAGGTAGTTTTGAGACTATAGAAAATGGGAAAAGAATATATGATTGTACGCACATGACGTGAATAGAATTTCCCTCCATCATGACTAATCAATTTTTTGAAACTAAATTTTACATTTTAAAAATTTATTTTTCAATAAAATACTTTCATTTATATTGGTTTAATTTTTACATTTAATTAATTTATTTCGATGTTAAATCTGTAATTTCTCAGGCAATGATCCAGTGATCTTCTAAAGGATTTTTTCATCTATGATAAAATCCTTGATGTTAATTATTATTTATTGGGGATATGATCAGTGACACCATACAATTTATTTATTTGTATGTCTTGTTTTGAGTATGATTTTAGGTTGATTCTATAAAGCTCATTTCTTTCTCACAGTTTAATTATGAAATGATGAAATCATTATGAAACATGTTTCCATTCAACGGGTTATTCTTTGATGAAATGATGAAATGATTATGAAACCATTTTCCATTCCATGGGTCATGATATTATAATTGTTTTATAATATTTTGGAACAAATATCTTTGATTTTAATTATGTGATGGTTGTTCTCAAAATTATAAATCCCTTAAATACATTGGGTAATGATGGACATCTCATAAGATAATAAAGACTATAATGAAGAGTGAACCCTTTCCAGTAAAGGAATATATAGACCATTATGTTATTGGGAGTGAACAATGACTACAAATATGATGGAAGGAGGAGTGAACACAATCCACTATGATTGTTTTTGTTGTGAGCCTTGACTAAGTAAATTATTAAATATGATTATGTGTATTACATGAACTTATACATTATTACAAAGTTTTTATCTCATGGATCATGGTATTTGTTTCTTTTATCATTAATTTCTTGTGAAATATCAATATTTATTCCTTGATTACAAATTTTTATCTATAATGTGTAGGGTATGGATTTAAAATACTAAACTTGTGTCCTCATACACATATTCTCATTTTATGATTATGTGATAAATGATATAAACCTTGTTTACCCTTACTGATCACATGATCCCATCCTTTCTCTTGTCTCCTTTCCCAATGTTCGGATGAGTGTTTTTTAATATAATATGACTATGAAGGGTGCATGATTTGAAGAACATAGTGGGAGTTTTACTTGATCTTTTATGATACAACTCTCTATATATACATGTTTCCAATGATATTAAACATATATTATTGTGGAATGGATTTTTATTTTATGTATTGAATATTTACATAATAATATATAATATTTATTTTTGAAAATTATGGGTAACTATATTTGATATCATAGCATTGTTTAGTTTTTTTAGAAACCAAGATGAGAAAACAATAGTGAAAACCATGGGGATATGCCTCAGTATAGCCCAACATCCAACAGTTTTTGTTATAATCATGGATAACCTAGTTTAAACCTATGTAATCATTGATTTTAGGGATGTTTTATTGATTTATAAATACTATAAATTATTTTTCATTATTACGTAGTTTACCATTACAATTATTATTTCTCAAACTATGATTTTTGGTTTTGGTCAATGATTGGAATAAGAAAAAACAATGTTAACACTGAACATGATAGAAAATTCATTGACTGTGCACCAAATAAACCAACTTTTGTAGGGGATGGAATGAAAAATATTTTCTCTATGACTAAATAATTTTCTCAAGATATAAATCATTATGATATTCCAAATATCTGAAAAGTTTCCTAGACTTCCTATGAATCATGAATTTGAGTTTTCAATAGAACAAATACCTAGAGATTACCATATTTCCAACTCTCCTTAAATAATTTCCCTGATAATGTTTTGAAATTAAAGAAGAAACTATAAGAGAATATTGATATGGGATCCATTAACCATAGTGAATCACCATGGGATGAACCTATTCTTTTTGTTAAGGAGAAATATGGGTCAATTAGTATTTGTCTTAATTGATGGGAACTTAACATGATCACTATCAAGAACAAGTATTCTCTACCTTATATCAATACTTTTCTTGATCAATTTATAAGAGATCAATAATTTTCTAACATTGAACTTTATTTTGGATATCATGTATTTATAATTATAATGGATGATATACTCAAGAAAGCTTTCTGTATGAGGTATGACAATTATGAATTTATATTATAGTAATTTGAACATACTAATGATCTTTATGTTTTCTTGGATTCAATGAATATATCCTTTAGAGATTACCTTGATAATTTAATATAGTTTTTATAGAATATATTATTATATATTAAAATGGAAAAAATGTTATGAAAATCATTTGAGAATTGTTCTAAAGACATTAATGGAGGAAAATCTATCTAATAAATTTACCAAGTGTGATTTTTATATTCCAATTGTTTCATTATTTGGTAATATAACTTGAAGTTAGGGTATATTGGTTGATCCTTTAGAAATGGTTGTTATAGATAATTTACCTAAACCAACCATGGTAAATGAAATTTATAGTATTATTAGGTCAGATAAATATTAATAAATCTTTGTAAGATATTTTTTATTTACTATATAATCCCATCACCGTGTTTATTTATAAGGGATAATTTTTTTGTGGAATGAATAATGTGAAGATAATTTCCATGAACTGAAGAGAAGGTTGGTGATCCAACATGTTCTCACACTACCCTATAGTGGAGAAGGGTTATTGATCTATAGAGATGAAAAAAACAAGATGCTGAGATGTGTACTCATGTAGAATGATATGGTGATAACATATGCCTTACACCAAATGAAAAAACATGAGAATAATTACTAAAATCATTATTTAGATTTAACTGTAGTAAATGTTTCATTAATAATATGAAGACTTTATCTCTATAGAGAATGTTTTGAAATATATAATGATTATAAATTTTTAATGTATATATTCAAAATGAAATAGTTTCATATAAAATAGAGAAAATGGTTGGAACTGATTGAATATTATAACTTCTCAATACATTATCATCCCAAGATTATGAACAAGGTAGATGATTCAATGATTTAAAAGTATAAAGATAGATTTTTTAGATGATGATAACAAATGATCGAATTTTTTTGGACTTGAATAATATGGAATTGGAAATATTAAATGAATTTGAGAAATCATATCATTCTCAAATAAATTCTCAATGATTGATACATATGAAGTTTCTAAAAGGAACATATGAAAGATTTTCAACTAAAAAATAAGGTGAAATATTTTCTTCAGTTCAATAGTGAATGTGATTGAATGATAAGGTTTAAGATTGTTGTGTTTTTTCTCATATCAAATTTGATGGAAGATATTTTGGATAAAGATAATATTTTAATGTTGTCTATTCAAACTGACAGTATGGATATGTATAGATATATGAAAGTTTATTTATAATGGGGATCATGAAAATAGATATTATAGACTATATATATCAATTCATGGTATACCATCAAGTTATGTTTGATAGAAAAAATTACAGTGGAATATTACTAAAATTACTCATACCTAAATTGATATGGGAAAATGTTAGAATGGATTTCATCATTGTATTTTCCAAAACATCTAATGGGAACAATGTTACATGGTTTGTAGTGAATTTCATTAGGAATTTAGCACACTTCACTTCTAGTAGATAAAATCTATATCTTGATCAGATTTCTCTAAAATACAATAAAGAAGTGGTGAGATTTCATGGTATACCACATTCTATTATATCTGATTCAAAACCAAGGTTTACCTCAAAGTTATAAATAATTTATTAGAATTATCATGATATAAAGTTTGGTTTTAGTATTTCTTATCATCATATGACATATAGTTATCCTGAAAGAACCATTCAAACACTAGAGTGTATGTTGAGATTTTATTCTATATATTTCAAAGGTGTTTGGAATCAACACCTTTCCCTAGTCATGTTTTTTAGGAAAATATCTGTCACTTTAGTATTCAGTTGGCTCCTTATAAATCCCTCTATTAATAAAAGTGTAGAACTCCAACGTGCTGAGATTAATCTATGGAAAAAAATTATTTACACCTAAGAAAGATGAAGATATGGAAGAAAATGATAAAGCCATTAAATAATATATAAGTGAAGCTCACAGTCAATATAAATGTTATATTGAAAATTATCAGAGAGATATGGAGTTTGAAGTTAGTGGAAAGTTTTTATTATGAATATATCCTTGGAATAAGGTTATGAGATTTAGAATAAATGGAATTATGATCCCTAGATATATTGGACACATTAATTATTGTTCGTATTGGTGGGTGTATCTTATTGTTTGGAACTTCCTATGAATCTCTCTCAAGTTAACTATATGTTCCATGTATATCTGTTGAGGAAAAATACCTAATCCTATAAATTTACTAAACTCATAGGTCATACCATTGGATCAAGATATCTATTATTAAGAAAAACCGGTGAATATTTTGGATCGTAGATTGAATGTTTCAAAAAACCAGACCACTAACATGTTAAAAGTATTGTGGTGAAACAATAAATTAGAGGAATAGAAAAGATAACCCGAGGATATGATGAAATAGATAAATAATCATTTTTTTATATCAGCGTAATATAATATCTAGTGTGAAATTAATTTTACGGTGGTATAATGTTACACCATAGGATTTTATGATATTTATCCTTGAATAAGTTATATTTCTTTGAAATCTTACACAACATGCAACATTGAGTTAAAACTAACTTCATTGCTATTGAAATACTATAATATAATGTGACAGTTATCACCTATACATTGGATTAGTAAGTACTAATAAGGATAAACAAAATATGAAAAAATATTTTTTTATATATGTATAAAATAAATTCATTGGCTATCAAATGGTTGGATATCAAAACGTAAACATTTAAAGGTAAATATTGACTTTTTCTTAAAAATATTATATATACGCACAATGCGTTATTAGTGAAATAAATAATATTAATATCTATTAATGAAATATTTTAATTAAAAGTAAAAAAATAATATATTAAATAGAATATTTTAATATTCATCCAATGTTTTCAAGGAACTGGATAAGAATAAATCAATTTTTTTAATAAATACACATTTTTATGGAAAAGGGTTTCATCGTGTTTTATGTGATTATTTTAACATTGATTTATACCACTTATATGAATGGAATCTTGAAAAATGGATCCCATATTTAGAATAAGGAGGTTAAAATTTGGTAAATGGATCCATTTTATTTTTATAAATTATGAATAGTATCCTCAGTAAATATTGGTCATCTCAGTAAGGGTAAAATGGGTTAAAAACATTAAAATGTTGGGATAAGACTTTAAAATTTATCTAAAATTTTAACTTATCCTATTGGAAGAGTTTTTTCAACCATTATCCTCTATTTCTCAAAATTATTTCCACTTACTTCAATTTCTCTTGGATTATTACCTTTATTTTATTTTATGAAAAGAATAAATACATAATGTCGCTCTCTTGACATTAATATCTCAATTTTGTTATACAAAAGTTTGAAAATTGGTTAAGTTTGATTCTCATTTTTTATATTAAATATAAATTAATTATTTTATCAAATTATTTTTTTTTAATTTTAAGTGATTGAATAATCACCTTAAATTTATACACAACTCCTTCACAATATTTATTCAATTAATAGAATGATAAAATAAATGATTTAATTTTTTTAAAGTATAACAATTTTCTTGAATTATTATGTTAAATGAATTTTATTTGTAAATATAAATTACTTATGATGTTTAAAGGATTTATATTCGAATTAATTTTCTATTATATTGTTTTTAAAGTCAAACTAAATGATTAGTTCCAAACATGACATTAATGATATTTTATAATAAAAAATATATTATTAAATGATTTTAAATTTATAAAAAATCATTTCTTTATCCAAATTATTTGGATATGGTTTAAAATATCAATCATAGTCTATTTATTTTTCAGTTTTCATTTTTTTGTAACATTCACGACCCTTAAAAAATAGAAAACATTGTTATGAGAGAAATTGTCAAAAAGTTTTAACAGGTGTTAAAACAAATAGATATGGGTGAAAAAATAATAAGAACTTATCATAGTTTTATTTTATGATAGGATTTTAATTCATAAATATATTATCTTCTAATTATATAAATTTGGATCAATTTATTCTATAAAAGTAATTTATATTATTTTAATACTTTATATAATTCCAAGAGTGCCCCTACACCCACTTCTAAAAGGGAACCTTCTATACATTATTATTAGTAATTTTTTAGCCTTATATCTTAGCTAGTAACTTCTTTAATATCATTATAAATTCTTTCAATAAATATTGGATCTTTTTTTCTTTCTAAAAGATCATTCTTTCATGGATTTAGGTGCATGTGAAGAAGGATTCTCAATAAAGAGGTTTGACTCTAAACCAAGCATTTTCAATTTTATTTCCTATTATAACTCCTATAAAAAAATTTATACATTATAAAGAAATTAATTAAGTATATTAAATATATTTTTTTAATGATCTAACAACCATTATCTACCTCCTTCCAATCCATTTGGAAACGATAATGTCGTTCATGCATATGTGTGGACAACCTCCTCCACAAAGTGATGCCATTATTTTTTTCATTTATGATTTAAATGAATGGTAATAATGATTAATTTAATTAATATATATTATATAAATTAAATAATAGTTATCATGGATATGTAAATAATTATTTAAATTCCATTAATTCTATCCATCGATAGATGGGAACAACGTTCATGGATACGTTCAACCTATCACCTCCATGAATGATGTAATTCATTTTTCTATCTTTAACTTTTATGGATGATTATCTACCAAAATGTGATGATTATATATAATATTTATATCATGGATAAAATTATGCAAATTATGGAACCATGATCCATGTAAAAGGACTATATCTATATAAAAAAACTTCCATGAAAAAGAAACACTTAACACCTGAATATGATGATTTTAATAAATAATTATTAATAAATGTGTAATAAAAATTAATAATTAGATAATATATGATATTATAGTAATTTAAATGATTATATAATATAATTATAATAAAACTAAATTTATTATGAAATATGGTTCTGTTCATTTGATGCAAGTATAACTAGAGTTAAGAGATTTATGTTACAACCTCATTATTTATTGAGATTGTTTTTTATTTAGTTTCCTATAATGAAATTTTATGAACTATCTCTCAATAATATCAGTAAATTTCTTCTAATATATTTATTTATGGATATAAATTTTTTCCTTTGACTTTCATCTCTTTAATTACTCAATATATGAAATAATATTTTTAAGGAAATCTGACTTTATTCTTCTCTTCAGTTAAAAATCCATTTTCTTCGATGTCCATATTTTCTAAAAATGTTTTCCAAAAGGATTTTAATATTATTATAATATTTATTTATTCCATATATTCCATGATTTTCCTTCTTTAAATTTTTTTAAAATTAATCTTCATTCCATTTTCTCAAATAAGTACTTTTTAATTTTTACTGAAATTGTGAAAGAAATATTTATTTTTATCTATACCCCATAAATGAAATTTCACACTATCATGACCACTAAATGATTTGAAATTTTTTAAAAAATATTAAAAGGTAATTTTTAAATAATTTTTTTCTTAATATTTATGAAATATTTAGATTTTAAATATGTGATTTGATGTGAAAATAACATTTTCCTCAATAAATATTCAAGTGATAATTTAAAGCCATTTTTCATATATGATAACATCTTTAATGTTAAGTAATATTTTTTGAGGATATGATAAAATCATAAAATCCACTTTCTTTCTATGGATGGATTGTTATAATTATTATTTGAGTAGGATTCAATGAAACATTTTTCTTTCCCATGTGTTAATTATGTTATGATGAACCATTTTGAAATTCATCTTCTTCCTTGGGTTTTGATTTGATGAAATGATGAAATTTTTATGAAACCTAAATATTTTCCATGGGTTATGCCATAATAAATGTTTATGATCTTATACAACATATATTAATGATTTTCATTATGTGGTGGGTGGACCTATAATTATGTATCATACTAATACATTGGGTAAAGATGGGTATATCAGGAGATAATAAGGAATGTAATAGGGAGTGAAATCAGTTTAGTATGGGACTCTATCCACTATGAATATCTTGGGAATGTAACATAGCATATAATTTTAGATCCATCCATAACATTGGGTAAATATGGATATCTCATGAGATAACAAGGACTAGAATAGCGATTGAACCCTGTTCAGTAAGCGACTGGGACCACTATGACAGTCTTGGGAGTGTGCCATGACTATGAATATAAAATAATTGGGAGTGAAAATATTCCACTATGATAGTCTTGGTAGGGAGTCGAGGATAAATAAATTATTTTCCATGATTATGTGTATTCAAAAAACTTATGTCTTATACCAATTTTATGTTCTCATGACTCACATTATTTGATTCTTTTATAAATAATTTCGTATGAATTTTCAAGATTTATGACATGAATCATGATTTTTTTTAATTATTTATAGGTTATGGTTTTAAAATTTTAAAAACATGTACTCATAACGTTATTCTCATGTTACAATTATGTGATAATTTATACCTCCCTTGTTTACCCTTACTGAATATGTAAGATCACCCTTTATTTTTTGTAGTTTCACTTGGTTATGAAGAAAGGTTTTAAGTATCATATTTCTATGAAGGGTTTTTCCTATATAGAACTTAGATATAGATGACATAAATCTCTTATTAACCAGTGTTTATCTGTCTCTATTTCCAAATACACTAAACATTTATTATTCTTGCGTGGATTGATAAAATATGTATTGAATATTCATCTAATAAGATTTGATAATTATTATTGAAAACAATGTGTCACCATAAAAACTATTAATTTCCCATGAATTATCATGTATAAGGAAAGAATATAATAATTTGAAACTAACCATTAGGTTATGTTTTCTTGGTGTTTGATTTTGGTTATACTTATTCAAGAAACATTGACCATGAGGTTACTGGTCAAATAAGGTTTTTAATCAATTATATGGATTTGGATATAATTAGCCACTCAATAATCCAAGATTCATATATGAAATGATTGAAAATAGTTATCTACCATATAAAGTTACACCTTATTTATGTTCATAACAAGTATAATTTAAAATGAAATATAGATCTCATATCAATCAATATATATTATGTATGTGGTCAACATTTTTAGTTGGAGTAATTTCATTAAAAGTATTTTTTGAAATGATATAAAACATGATAAAAACCCAACAATATGACTTTATTATTGATTATGTCATGCATTATGTATATAATTTTAAGGAATATAACAGGATTGACCTATTAAATTATTCTAAAATGGTATCGAAGGCTGAGAAGCTTTTTTAAAGAGAATGATTTTGGGAATTTGAAAGTGAATTTTAGAAAAATCTATTTCTCTAACTCTAAATCGTAGTCATTAGATACCAAGTGTGCATCAGAAATTTTTACAGATAAAAATAGGCATAATGATGTAAGGTAATTGAATTAAATAGAAGTATATCTACGTCTTGGTAGTGATGAATGAGTTTTCACATTGTTATTCCTAATTTATGATCTAAATCTACCTTGTTGTGTAGTTCTAGAATTAGAGAATTATATTTATGATCCTGATATAAACATTAATTTTCTTTTTGTAACTTTTTTGAATATGATTTTATTTTCATTAATTATTAAGAATAACCGTTATTATATATATATATATGAATGATATGTTTTATGGAATCAATAATATATAATGTTTTTTAAATATTGGATATTTTTAATATGTTGAGTCATAGAATAATTTCATAATTTTTTTGAATATCACATAAGACTCTAATATTAAATCATTTTAACATGAAGTTTATGTTTTAGAGTTTTGATGCTTAGTACTGAGAATATGGTAACATTATTTTTGGTATCTCTCATGGTGAAAATCAAAAAACCCAATTTTACATTACAATCTACATTCACTAGTATTTAATATCATTGTACCAATTTAGAACTGACTTCATCAAAACATGTGAAGTGTTCTTCAAGGGATGAATACAATTTTTCTAATGTTTTTGCAACTGATCATAAGAAATATGAAATCTTAACATTATATTTTGTGGTAAAATAAATTATAAATTTAATGTAGGCTTCAAGACTAGATGTTAGTGAACAGTTTATACTAATATATTAATATTTTACATTGATTTCTAGGAGTCCTGTAACTACTTGTTGATGAGAGAGTTTCCAATAATTATAAATTTTCTTTCTAAATATTTTAATAAGAACTTTCATACATGGCCTTCATTGTAATGTTAGTATTATATCTTTTTGGGTATATAATCTTTTATGATTCAGGGATTTATAGGCTGAATATAGTTCCTAATTTGATCCTTCGAAATCACAATTTTTCTAGGTGTGAAAGAAGAGTTTCTTCTAGTCAGGATGATCAATAGCTTCTATTAAACAATACATAGCCAAAAATTAGGTTTATAGAAATAGACCAATACCTTTCTAGAAGTTTTTCAATCTATTATTGTGTATTAAAAGATATACTTTTCCATATGTTAAATTCATGGATACCTTGAATTAGTTTAGAGATTATCTATATTATATAGGTTAAAAGAGGTCTTTATAATATCATATTATGGGAAATTGATTTATAAATTAGTATTATTTGTTTTTTAATTTCATCTATGAATAATATTTATATAGTTATTTTATTTTCCAATTAAAATTACTTTAATCAAAAAATTGGTTATTTATGATTGTTTATATCTTTTTGAGCATATATGTAATTTATTTTGATATACTCTATTTGTTGAGAGGGTTATTGGAACTTCTTGTTTCTAATTTTTGGAAAACATGAGGTGTGGATGAAAAATTAATGTTAGTTTATAAAATAATATTCACCCCTATATTTTATTTACCTACCTATGTATGTGGGAAAACAATTGATATCAGATTAGGTATAAAAATTTAAGACTAAACCTAATATTACCTTGTTTTTCAATTTGTATAACACAAATTATTTTTTAATTTCATTACAGCTAACAATGTTGTGGAGAAAGTATTTTATTTTTTTATGTATAGAAGGAAACATGTTCTATCTATCAATAATTTAAATCCAAACCAAAACATTTTTTTTGATGGAAACGATTATGAATAATAGCGTGATCATATGGAAACAATTTTAATCAATACCAATATTTAAACATTATAACAGTAACAAAATGCTTACAAATTGGAAAAATAAAACAAAAGTTTTTCAAGAGAAGATAAGATGTAATTTTAGTTAAAATTTTCAATGTGAAATTAATTTCTATGTTCGATCAAATGAAATATATACTGTAACACGTCAGCCTAGATCACATTTAAAATAGTAACCATACCAATTAAGGACATTAACACATGTGTGCCTCCCCATATTCAAGATATTTATAACTAGTAGAGAGTGTCTAAGGTAGTACTCTGGGGGGACTATACTCCCATATCAATGTGAGAAATAATAAATAAATTTCCTAATACTTTACATAACAATAATAATTATAGTGCATGGAAAAAATAAATTTAATATCAAAATGGTATGTAATTTTCATGTTTCCCCAGTATAAAGTAATGATATTCCATTGGGTCAATCAAATATATAAATAAAATATTTAAATAAAAATATAATGGAGTCCCCATGATGTTTTCTTTTAGCGTGAGTATGAATGGTGCCAAAATATTAAAAATACATCAGAGTCCTTATTATAATCCTTGAGCCTCAAATCATTTTAGTCTCCAATATTTTCTAAGCTATCATACCAAATCTGGAAATACTAGGCCACTACCATCTTTTTCCTATATGAAGTGTGGGTTCTGATCTGGTAACCAAGTTTCATAGCTGCCCGAGGAGGATGTGAGTACATAACATAGTAGGGAACCACCAACATGTTCATGTATATAACTTTTAAAAATTGGTGTATGGGAATATGATATGCTCTACTAAAAATAAATAAAATGTTCAATAATAAACAAAACAAACAAACAATACCTGCTTTGGCTCGATGATAGATTTTTTTAGCATGTCACACTGACCGTGCCAACCAATATCCCAACCACCCAAAGGGTGTATACATAAATCTAGTTCCATAACCAATAACCATTGTTCATCCTTTGGTTGTGGACCCAAATCAACTATAATTACCTCAGTTAATGTCATAGGGACTCTGACCATGAGAATCACCATATATTATACTATTTCTATGATTAGGGGATCCTATGATTACACCCCCATCAAGATGAGCATCAGACTATTGAGAATCACAAGGAATCCCACATCCTCAGGCCCTTAGGCTGAACCCAATAATAATAAATCTGTATTTTCGATGTTATTATGATGATTAATTTATTAGATATTCCCCCTAGAAAATCTTATACGTCAATGTGTGACTGATTCCTAAGAGTACTATGTAATCAAAATGGAATACCTACTGTAGATCCCATGATCAATCTCCCGGGAATCCACTTTCTTACAGATCATTATCTGAATAATTAATGATGTGAAAACCAAATCCTAGGCGGGTATCCTATGCATCAATAAAGAGGACCCAATAGTTTCTCTCAAAATTTCCAATATTCATGCATGGCGATATACTCCCACCCAACACCTCATATCGACATTCTAATATTAGGAACCCTGAACATTCACAAAGGTATAACAATATATCTCTTCAAATACTAGTAACATGGAATTCATAATGATATCATAATATCAACAGAACCCCTATTAGACAATGAGTTTCTATATATGTAACCATAGAAGCTCAAATGTTGGATATTAGGAATCACAACTAGGCATTCAATCCTAGATCAACCAATACACTGGATACTACACAAGCTATAAATAAAACACCACTATATCATGAGACTGGATCCCATATTTATCATGAATCCCATGGTCTCATCCATATCAAAATATGATTCCCAATCATCCCGGGAAATCAATTTATTACCAAGAATAATGATCAATTCTTAGGAATCATAAGAAATAAAAAACCCTCATAAAATAAATAAAAAAATAGAATGGGATTTGAATATTCCCATGAACATCCTCATCATCCATAGTACATTAGGCTTATATCATTGGTTTTGGTTATAAGGTAACAGCCCCGACAATATAAAATCATTCCCATGTACGCCCTCTCACTTGGGTGACAAGTCACAAGGGAACCTACTATATGTTCCCAGTCAATATCATGTATAACTAAGAGGGGAGGGGTAAATTAGTGACATATTTTTTACCTACGTTTATTTATTTTTGAAATAACTTGAACCAATTATTAATATTTATCAATTTCACTAGAAAAATCACACATCCCCAAGAACAGTGGAATTTTCAAGGACAACTAATATATAAGAGTATCTATATCCCTGGTATGGTTTGGAATCAATACAATACCTCAAAATCCACTAGAAAACTATCCTTTTATATGGAATTAAATGAGTAGGATATTCCATTACATGCGTGTAGAACTATGTTCAATAAAAAAGTGCATGTTCTTGTAGTACAACGAAAAGATATAATACAATTTTGTGTAACAAGTTAAGAAAAATGATATTGTGCTTCCTTATAAACTTTCATATGTATGTTCTTTAGAAAAGATTCTTCCCTTTACAACCCCACAAAAGATAAGAACTTCCTAATAATCATAATGATACTCGATTTGATTTCCTAGACCTATTTTCTAGTCCAATTTCTCAATACAAAAATATAATTATATTAGAATATGGTTGAGAAAATACTGAACAACTTCTATCTGAATTCAAAAATATCAGTTTGACTTCTTAGTCTAAATTCATAAACCATGATTATGATATTATCTCATATCCTTTCTTCTTTTGTTCAAAAAACTTTCTTAGGAAAGCATAATACAAAAAATTCCCCTCTCTATAATTCTTTATCACTTTTCCTTCTCACTTAAAAATTATATCTGTGTCACAATATACAAATCAATTTTACTATTTTTAGGTGACCCATAAATGGTTTGGGTGGGATTATGAAAATTTTTCCTCCTCAACCAAATTTACCGAAACATAAATTCTTCTTCAATTTTGTGTTCATATTAACTTCTTCAATGCTTCCCCACACTTCCAAAAACTTCTCGAATCTTCTCACAACTTCAGCTCAGTTAAGACTACCTTTAAAAAACCTAGACCAATTCTAATTATTTAGTTTGATTTTCTTATTACAATGTGGAAAAATGATTACATTTATCTTCACCACTTGAAAAAAATAACATACATATTCTTATTACAATTCTCAAAACCAATTATTGAATTAAATTTATTCACTATGATGAAGATAAGAGATTATTCATTAGGTTTCTATAAACAAAATTGAATCATATAAAAAACATTATTCAAAATTTACTAAACTAATTTCATTATTTAGGATAGTGTTTTTGGAGTGGTTCACTAAACCACCACTAATATTTTTATTAATTTCATCACATCTCGGTTAAATTCGCATTTAAATTTTATATATTTATTAGAAAACAATCTTTCTCCCCGATCCCCCTTTCTCCCCTAACCCCTTTATCTCTCAAGAACCCATCTCTCCAAAGTAAATCCTTCCCTAATACCATTCCACTTCATTCCCCCCCTCATCAACCTTTCCATTCATATCCCCCTCCCTTGAGTTAGCCATCGTTGGTGCTCTATTTCCCCCAATCCCCTTGATCTTATGTAGTTGTTCACGGTTCGACCTCCAGTAACCCTCTCCCTTCCTCTATTCACCACCCCATGGTTTGAGGAAGGATTTTTGTTCTTTCAGGGATTTGAGGTTAGTATAACCCTCTTTAAAACTCCCTTGACATTTTTATCTTATATTTATAATTTTTTTCTCTAGTTGGGGTTTTCTTGAGATATTCCAAAGGAGCATGGTGGTATCAACCAATTCTATTGGGGCATTAGTTTATATATAGTATAGAACATATGAAGTTAGTTTTTATAAATGTTTTCTTCTCATTTAATTAAGGTGTGATGTCTATGTGATATTCCTAAGGGGTTTCCTTATTATAATTTTAGTATAGATATGGTGTTTGTGTGGTCTTTTGGGGATTTGTCCTATGATGTGGTTGGGGTTACTTCATTAGTTGGATTAATTTTCACAACCAGTTATTATATATTTATCACATCCATAACAGATTTAGTTGCAGATTTATCTCTAGTTTTTCATCAATTTTTTTACATATTTATAATTGACACTTGAACTATACTTGAAAAAAATTGTACAATTTAAATTTTTTGTTGTAATAGGTATTTTTTATCTTTAGGGCTACTAAATATTGATAATTTGATGATCTCAATATACTTATTCCATTAGATAATTCAAGATTTAATATAAAACCTTCTTGGAATTATGTGAGGTATCAAATATCCTTTAAACTTTCTTTGAATATTTTACATTAATAATTTTTATATTCTAAACTTTGACTTTATGAACTAGAATTGTTTTTTTAAGGATGTATATATTTATATTATATTAATATTAAATTATGATCACTTAAATATTCTTATTATACACATCATAAATCTTAGATTTCTTTTGTAATTATTATTTTTAATTCTTTATCATAATTTATTTTATTAAAAGTTGACTTTTTCTAACATCAATGGAATTTTTAAAGTTTTTTTCAAATGTATTGAACATCCCATTAATCATTTAATTGGACAAAAATTTCTTAATAAATTATTTTAAATAAATCGTTCAAAAAATAAAGAATATTTCTTATATCTCTATATTTTTTTTATTACTTCAATTACATCATTATATGACACCAGTTCATATCATTACATATTTTGATTTTATATTTTCCATATTAAAAATTCTTATTCCTAGTGGGTGATATCCTTCTTTGAGAATCTAAAATATACAAAAATAAAAGTGACTATATATTTTGTATTATTTTAAATAAAATATTTTAAATATATTATTTAAGAATCATGAGAATCATTAAACTCATGATCTCCCCCAGTAGTAATATTTTATTATGTTATAAAATTTATCAAAGAAATATATGTTACTCAATTTTTTGAAAATAATTTTTTGATCTTTTAATATTAAAAAAAATTATTATCCATTGTAGTTAATGTAACTATAATATGTTTATATTATTCTATTATAATATTGTATCCAATATAATTTCAATATGGTAAATATGAATATTATGTTTCTTTCCTTACTAGGGTTATATTCTTAACCTTTCTTATTTCCTTTATATTTTTCTCATCAGGGTGTTTGAGTATATTTAATTCTAATAAGAAATAGATACAACTCCTATTAAGGTACAATTATTTATGAGTTCTTAAATAGATAATACTACCAAAAAAGTGAAACAATGATAATATTGAGATTCCAATTACCAGTTTATCTTTCTAATATATTAAAAATTATTAGGTTCATTGTGGGATTTTTCATACACCAAGAGGTGGAGAATTGACATAAGATTAATTATGAAAAAAAGAAAACATTATCCCCTCTTTTAGAAGCATAATTTATTATAACAATTATTTTAGATTTTAATATAATGATATCATGGGTTTGAATTATATTTTTTAATTTTCTAATGTTTGGAATAATGTAATGGTGATATTATTTGATTCCACCCTTTTAATGTTCCACTTATTATCATATATTTAATTTTTGAATCATATGATTTGAGATGGTGATATATTGATATTAAAATTGTTGTTTATATACAAGGATGAACATGTGTGACATGATAGTATTACAAATATTATGTTGGATATTTTGATGTTTGGAATTAGAAAAATTCACCGAAAGCATTGGATATCTACGTTGGAGTTTAAGGTATATGTTTTATAATAGTTTGATTTCATTCTACTCATACCCATTGTTATGATTTAACTATAGCTATTAGAATTAGCTCTTTATGAGGCTAAGAATGTTCACATAAAGGTGTGCCAATAGGATTGAATCATACGCTAGTGAGATGGTTATATTTCAGTAAATACAAGATTATCTCATTAAGATTGTGAGAGTTAGCCACTGATGTTCAATGGTTATTATTTTACTCTTTTAAAGATTTTTTTCACCTTGTGAAAATTAAATTTATTTCAAAAATGAATAGAAAATGGATTTTTTTATTTTATTTCATCAATATTAAAAAATATAATTTTTTTGTAACTAGAATATATTGTTTATAATATAATTGAAAAATGGATGATTTACAATAGTTGAATTCCTTTAAAGAGGGGTTTCTTTCCTTCAAAAGTTATTTTATGGAAATAGTTTTATTTCTAAATTTAATTTCAATGTGTGGTTTGATTAATTATTTTCAAAGGGAATTTGAGATGTAGTTTTCTTATTGATTGTATGATTTTTATCTTACTTGTATTTTACATAACACAATCAATGATTGATTTCCATTTTTACATTAACTTTATTATACTTATATGACTACCCTTATGACTACATAGGCTTTTTCTTCACATCCATATATCTATTTTCCTAGTTAGAAATACTTATGTGTTTTAATTTTATTTAAGTAAGTGTAAGAACATTGTAATATATATGGATAAAAGCCGGATCACATTAATAAGGACCACATTTTAGTATTCTAAGGGTCTTGAAGAGTTTTTATATTTTTCAATTTTTAATAAATCCATTGATGGGAAAATAATATGTACATGTCCTAAATGTAAATTATAATATGGATGAAGAGACATGATGTTAATGAACAATTGATATTGGATCAATTACATGCTCAATAATTTTATAGGATTTGGAATAGAGAATTGAACATTACATAAATCTTGAGAACTAATATCAATCCACATAATAAGATCCCAACCTTGTCTATATTGTGAAATGAAATGAAAAATATTATAAATGATGATTTTGGAATTGAAGGATAATAATATAAACATAAAAAAATATCAGAACAACCTATTGAGAGTGATACAAATAGTAACTTGAGAGGTGATGTTTTTAGGAAAATAAGAAAACTAGATTAAGATTGAAACATATCATTGGATACTTCTCATGATTCTATTAAGTCTAATAGAATAGATAAGTTCACTAAACATATAGTTGTGTTTCCGTATTTATTTGACGATGAGAATCTAGAGTTTTTTGGTAGATGATTTAAATTTTTTAAAAATTATTTTCTACTAAAGTTGTATCATATAAAATGACTGTAATGAATTAAAAATAAGGAATCATAAATGATATTTGAATTATTACATGACACATTTATTTAATAAAGGATCATTGAGTTTTTTTATGATTTAAAAAAAGTTGTTGACAAGATTGTTCTGAATTATAAAAAAATATGTTATTGCCCAATGATTGTATGATTTATTGGGGTGAGGATTCACATAGTCAAAATTGGATAAATCGTTATTCTTCTTGATGGAATCCAATGAGTGATGTTGGATGCCTAAATAAATATAAATATATGAAGAAAAAGTAAAAGAACTTACCTAAAAATGTTTTCATTACTTTCCATTGAATCATTGATTGCAAAGAATATTCATGTCATCAAAAAACCACCAAGAACATAAAGAGGAATTTTAATGATAATAATAAGGATGAGTTAATAAGAAATCCTAGATATTGAAAATCATGGAATAAATTTGATTAATGACATCTAAATTTCTCATTGGATCCTAGGAATGTGTGATTTTGATTGATTGTCGATAGATTCAACGCATTTGGGACTTTTTGAACTACTTATAGAATTTGGATGGCTGTTTTGATCCCTTCAAATCAGCCTATCTAGATGTTTATGAATCAAGTGTTTTTTATCATTTAGATGATTATTCCTAGAAAATAAAATTCTCAAAATTATATTGATGTATACTTTCACCCTCTAAAATAAAAATTACATGACTTAAAGAGCGTCTTTGTTGATACATATGATTTATCTTCTAGAATAATTCTAAAAATGATTACTATTCTAAGGTGCACTATGAGAGACTTCCCTAGACATGAGAACTTATCTGGTTATAACACTTTATAGTTAAAAATTGTTCTTATTATTTCATCGAAGATTTCATGAAGCATATGAATGATTTATGTTTAACAAGTCAAAATTCAATGGTTCTATTGATTATAGACCACCAACAATGTATTTTAAAGGTTCTAAAATATTCATAAAAACATAGAAATTTTGAAATATAATTTGGGAAGTTGCAGCATTTGAATGATAGAGAGAAATTAGTCCGAAGTGCATTATCATGTGAAATTGAAAAAAAACAATGTAAAATAAAATGTATATTCGTCAAAATTTCACATTGGGAATTTAGTTTTTTGTGTCATAATTTTGATTATATGCTTATTAAGAAGAATTTTTTGGACAATTTGATCTAAAAATTTCTTAATGATCATGTAAAATCATGGGACCATCTCAATTCTCGGATGTACTTATAAAAACTAAACATAAAGTGTGATATCTATCCATATGAGAATGGAAAGTATGCTCTGCCAAATTTTTCAAAGAAAAATTGAAATAAGGATACTTTCCTTTTAATTTTAAATAATTTTAAGGTATATGATGGGAATTCAAGTAAAATGTCATTGTGTGTCAACTTAAAGAATCATAGGATACATGGATTGAAAATCCATAATTCACATTTTTTACAATAGCTACTACCGTTGGATTTGAATACATTATTGCATAAAATATTTTATGCAGTTATACTCTAATTTTTCACATCCATCAGGAAACAACGTAACAAAACTATTTAACTAGATTACCTTGAACACATTTAAGATATATTTTTATTGACACTTTTTACAATGAAGATGATATGTAAACGGTCTTTATTTACTATCATGTTGAATTTAACTATGCATTTGGTTAAGGAAACTAAATTTTGATCCCCCCTAAATTACTGATGGATGTATACAATTGAAAGGTAATTTAGTTATATGTTCTTAATCATAAGAAAAAAAATTATTACCTCTGAATAAAAAACATAATTATGTGTTATTTATTTCATTTCATAGATATCTCAGCAAATTGAAATCATACATGAAAAATAAGTCTCAACTTGAAGGATTTACTTCTAAAGGATATTTTGTAGACGAGTTTATTACCTTTTGTTCTAGAGACATGGATTATATTGAGATAAGATTAAACTGAGTTAGACATGTCAAAAATATATTTATTCGATCTCAACTACATGGGAAATCAAAAAAAAATTCCTTTTATTAGCTTATCAACTGCGAGGAGATCAAATGTTATGCTGAGAGAAATAAAATTATCACAGAATCAAATATATGTGATGCTTAAATAGGAAATTTCGTATCCATTTATTTAAGTGGTAATGTTATGAAAAAATAGATTAATGTGAGTCTGAAAACTAAATGAGAAAGTTATAAAAAAATCTCTTACTAATGATCGCATAGAATGGATTTCACATCATATAAGTTCATAAATATTTCAATCAATATGTATATTAGGTTGACACATATATTTTATTAATATAATAATGTTTATTAATTTTTCTAGAACATGAATACTAGTACTCCATTTGAGTTGCCAGAGTATTAAATGTTTTTAGCCTGAGTTCCTCTAAAACAGGCTAGAAAGTTTGATGCATACAATGTGAATGGATTTAAATTGCATACATTTGATGGGGAATTTGGTTTAAAAAAAATTCTATATTTATGGTTTTTGAATTTGGATAATATATAAAGTTGATAGATATTATAAAATTAAGCTACCACAAGAATTTTTAAGTCATTTTATTCAAATGCAAGTGGGATGATATTACCAAGGGTATTAAAAGTGATTCTTTACAATTTACTTTTGTGACCTTCTCTCTCTTGATGGATGTCAGTGACTGTGAATTACATGATCCATATATATTATCATCATAAGATAAAATGGTATATTATATAAAAGACTCCATGGATTATGGGTGGGGTGTAGTTTTTGATGTAAAATAAAGGGACATTTCAGATATGGGTGAAGATGTCAAATATTTGACCTATGACATTTAATCCCATCAACACCATGAAACAAACTAATTTTTCCATTATGATATTAATAATATTATCCTTTCAAGGGTGTATGAAGTAGATGAAGTAATGTTAAAGAATTAAAATTACTTGATTGAAGGAAAAAATGATTATTTGTTCAGTCATCCATCAATTTATAAAAAACATCTGTTATATGTGGATTTATTTATTATCATAGCTGTGAATATATTTATTATTATTACTATGAATATGTTATCAATTATAATTTTTCTGTATGAATTTGTTGAAATATTTGTTATGAAGATAATTTTATTTGATAAAATGATAGGAATTAAAAGGAGGAAGTTTATTTCAAGGAAATGAACAATTCAGGATCATGAGGCTCATATAATGACACAAGATTAAAATGTTGTTTCTTTGAAATTAACAGTGATTGAATTATATTAGAAGATGACTGGATCTATTCTTGGTGATATTTCATCGATGGATTGTAGTGAGTGGGTAAATCACATAACTTCAAAATAATTTTGTACATATAATTTTATTAGTTTTATGTTTAAATTTAAATATACAACACTGTTAAATTTTCAACATAATTGTCATGGATGTGTTAGTATATGGAATTGGAGTTGGAGATGGAGATGGTTCCAATAAAAGTTCATCAGGTAGTGATTAGTTTTCACTTTGGATTCGAAGATTATTTGTAACTAAACTTGTGAATGGTTGAAATAAGATCCCAAATGTCACTTGTGTTTTTTGGATGTAATTTTAGTTCCTCCTTGTGTCATGATAGTTTCAATTGGTTTTTTTGTTCTAATGGTGGGATGTTACATTTAGTAGAAAATGTGGAACACAAATCAAAGTAAATTTTGTCTCTTTTATGTTCATTTTCATTTATGGGAGTAATTTATTAGATCCATACTATCAGTTTTGTTTGTCTATTCTAGGGATTCATATTATTTAGCTATTTTATAAATATAAGTATAGTAGTAGCATAAACCACTACTATATATTCCAAAAATTTGTTCAGTATCAGTTTAAATACCAACTATTTAATGTTGATATTTTTTAATTTTTTTTTCTTAGAAAAAAAATTTTGAGGATATATTGGAAGTACAAACCACCGCTAATCCAAATATTTTTTTTCTAGGAAAACCACTACAAAAAACAAAAATAAATACCACTAAAAATTTTTTTATGATGGATTTCATAAACTGATTCTAAATGAATAGAACTGTTATGAGTTGGATGATGACACCAACTTTAGAGGCGGTTTTTGGATGCCATAATAGAACTATATTGAGGCATTTTAAACCCCCTTCCAATCATGTAAAATGGACTCTATATGTTGTTTTTTTGTCAAGAATCTTAAAATTATTATATAATTCCCTTGATAAAACGCTAACAATATTTATGAACTTGTCCTTATATTCTTTTTGTATTCCTACGATCTTGTGTTTGATGAAGTTTTTGGTTCTAGATTTAGTCCAATATTATTGACCCACTTGAAACTAAAAATATTGAAAAGAAGTCATAGTTCTTCTTTCTCTTGACCAACTTGTTAAGGAAAACAATTTCCCCATGTGAAAAACAAACTACAGTTTAACATGATTGAAATGATAGACTATACTATTGATTGGTGTTGTACTTTCTTCCTTATATCCATCCCAAATAACTTCACATCTATTTTCATCAATATTCCCAACAACGCCCAACATTAATGATTTTGCCTCAGATGATCAGTGGAACACAGCTTCCAATGGACATATATCAGCATCTTCGACTTTGGAAAATTCATTAATATTCTGATTACAATACACATTGCTAAATATTTTATCTATATATTTATTTATTATATCATTATTGTTTGACTAAAAATCATTATCAACTTCTCATGTTCTGATCATCCTTCTCATCCTTCAAAAAAACCTACATCCGGTGATATCATGCTGATGAACTGAGATAAAAAATATTATGCTTCTATAATTTTTTTTAAAAACCTCTTCTTATATCATTAATTCCTCTTGAATTTTATTTAATTAATTATTGTAAAATGATCAGATGAATTATAGTGGAATGCATTTTATCCTCTCATTCCTCATCAAATTTATTCTTTCTATGAAATTTTTAATATGATTGGCAGTACTAGATCACACCCTTTTCTTCATAAGGATTGGAACACAAGTGCCCAAACAACATATGAATTTTTTGAAATAAAAAAGAGAAAATCATCATCCAATATTAACTGGATGTGTGGAAAAACCAATTCTCTTCATCATTATGGTTAGAACCACATTCTAAACCAAAGGTGAGTCAAATGATCCTTTTCATCCATAAAACATTTTCCCAAGATGATGTACTTTTTTAGAATTGTCAATCCAAAATACTGAATATTACTTTGAGTCTCATCACAAATAATTACAAGGTTTGGATATTTATTTTATTATTTATTTTCTTTATCAATATAATATGACACCAATCATATTCCATCTTAAAAAAAATATCTTTCCAACTATGTCCCAATAATATATCCTTTTGGATTTTTTTATCAACCAAGATTCATAAATCTATTGTATTTAAAACTTCAAGATACAGATTACTTATCAAAAATTCTAATCATACGTGAGCTAACTCATTATAGGAAAAATTAATCATTGATAGAGAAACCATATTGTCCAAAATTAGTGACTCATGAAACCTCTTCATATTTTCATCACATATCTAACATTCTGATCTACAAAATTTTCTTACAACCACTCCAATAAAAATTTATAATAGTTTACACAATTACATGCTAATATCAAAGAATATGCACAAAATTCCCTTTTTACATGTTACCTTAAAAAGTGTATTACATAATAATGGATATATTTATGAAACAATTCTCCTTGATAACATTATATAATGACAAGATGATAGAGGGGAAAAACACATACGTGAACCTTGATGAGAAATAGGTGGACACCAATGTTCAACCTCAATTTAGAAAAATATTTCTTTGGTAAAAGAGTTGTGAAAATTTTAGCAACTTGTTCAGGTGTAGGAACATTCTCTAAAATTAATTCATTATTCTCTACATGCTCTTTTATGAAATGATATTTGATATCAATATGTTTTGAATGAGATGTTCAACCATATTTTTAGTACGGTTTATGGAACTCTAATTAACTGAACCCAAGAGAAAGGGAAACATCAATTTAACAAGAAAATATTAAAAATATGTTTCTATCCACAAAAGTTGAGTAGCAGCTTGAGTGAAAGAAACAGACATGGATTCATCCATGATAAGAGTTACAAAATTGGTTTATTTTTATTCCAACTAACCAAAATTTTCCCTATAAAGAAAACTCCACAAAATGTGGATCATAAATCTCTAACATTCGCTTCCCACACAGAGAAAAATATAATATACCAAGGGTTTGAAACCATTTGTATAGGTCTCCAAACCATTGGTAAATCCTATACCAATAGTTTGGAGGACTATTGGTTGGTTTGGTGTTGGGATAGGTCCGTACAAGTATTTTTGGGAAAACCATTGGTATGGACCTATACAAATAGTTTTTTCAAACCATTGGTATAAGTCTTAAGAAAAAGTTATACAAAGAGTTTCATAAAACCAATGGTATATGTAATTAAAAAAACTAGCTTGGTTTTGATCCCATCACCTCCCATATATAATCCAATAACCTATCCACTAACAAAACATGATTTTTGTGAAAATAATTTCATAAATATATATGAATATTCATAAGTATTTTACCTTTTTCTTATTTAATGTTATATGAAAAAATATTGCAAAAAATATGTGTTCCTATACCAGCAGTTATCAAAACTGTTGGTATAGACCTATTCCAATGATTTTGAGCACCATTGGTATAGGTTCTCTAATTTTGGGAGATATACCTACAGTCTTGGTGAAATCATTGGCATAGAGTGAACCTATAACAACTTGGAAAAAAAACATCCGTATATGGTCACTATAATAGACATATACCAGTAGTTTGGGCCAAAACCGTTGGTATAGATCCATATAAGTGACCTATACCAATGTTTTTGGCCAAACCACTGGCGTAGGTCCGAATTAGTGACCTATACCCACAATTTTTGCCAAACCGTTGGGATATGTTTATATAAGTGAACTATACCAATAGTTTTGGCCAAACCATTTTCATAAGTCCAAATTAGTGACCTATACCAACGGTTTGGCCAAAACCATTGTTATAGCTCCAATTTCTAGTAGTTCCCACAAATATCTAAATACCCAAACAATTCAATGCTTTCTGAGTTATCATAATTGAATCCAAAATTTGATGTCCCTTTGATATATCTGAGAATTATTCTACCATCCAACAAATGTTATTCTTTTGGATCATTTTAAAATCTTACACATAATGTAACAAAAGAAATAATGTTGGGTCCTGAGGTGGTCAAATACAAAAAACCTCCTATCATCTTTCTAAAAAATTTCTAATAATCTTTCTTTCTTCTATATATTTTGAAAACTTGGTTCAAACTAATATTGGTTTGGAAATTGGCTTATAATTATCCTTGCCAAACCTCTTCAGATGTTCCTTATCAATCTTTTCTTGTAAAAGAAAAATTTATTTCTTATTTTGTGAGATTTATTACCCAAAAAAGTATTTCATTTCACCTAGCATAAATATCTCAAAAAAATTAATCTCTTTATAAAATATTTTATATGTCATTTCATCATTACTAATAAAGACAATGTAATTAACATAAACAATTACAATGAGGAAAAAATTCATACTTTCTTTAAAGTATAGATTTCTATCAACTCTTCCTTTTTTTAAACTCATATTATATATGACTGTAACCAATTTGGTATACCATTCCTTTTGATCCTTTTTTATACCAGACAACGATTTCTTTAACCTGAACAAACAATGTTAATCTTTCTAAAAATCAAATCCACATGGTTGTTAAATATAGACTCCCTCATAAAGATCATTATTAAAAAATGATTATTTCACATCCATATTAATGATTATGTAACATCACTATTATGAAATGTAAAGAAAGAAGATGTTTGTTTATGACATTTTTCACTCGATAAAAGGTTTCATCAAATATAATTTCTTCAATTTTTGAGAAACATTTTAATACTATTGTTTTTCGTTTCGTATCAATTCACTATCTTCATTAAATTGATTCAAAAAACCCCATTTTGTACCCATATTTTTTTATCATTGTTATTTATGAGTTACCAGGTATAATTTTTTCCATATAATTAATATCATCAATCGTATTCTAAACTCATTACAGATGTTCAAAATCTTCATTAACACATTTCAGCTCAACTTTTGAATAAAAAGAGTTATTAGTAATTGTTATTATTTTTTTTAACCCTTTGATGATGATCACTGATAATGTTTTGAACTTTAACTTTCTTCCTCATCATTGGAAGAGATTTTTTGAGATTGTTCCTCAGTAATAGTAATAGATCAGTGTAATTATTTTCCCTAAGAAGGATCATGATTGATTTCATATTTATCCGGATACTTATCAGAAGTTCTATCTTCTTGTTCATCTTTCGTATCTCCATGTGCCTTTTTTTATTCCTTATCATTCTCAATAACTTTTACATCAGCATAATAAACTAATAATTATGAATATTATTTTGAATCTAATATATCATCTTCCCTCCAGATCATAGACAATAAAAATACCATATTATCCTCTCTTCTTGGGCTTTTCAAGAATTCCACCTTTTTTGTTAATGATGAATAGAATCCAAAAAACTCTGAAGTGTTTAAAAATTTGAGTTTTTCCATAAAACATTTCATAACGATTCATATCCAAACTTGTTCTTTTGAAACACTAGTTTTGAATATATACAACAGTTCTCATGAATTGAATCTAAATATACTGTGAAATATCATGTTCAGTTAACACAGTTCTTCCCATTTTTACCAAACATATATTCTTTATTTTGGCAACACCATTTTGTTGAGGAGTGAATATCATAAATAACTCATTCCAAATTCCATGCTTCTAAATATCACTTTAAAATTTTTCATTTTTGTATTCACCAACATTATAAATTCTCAAATTCTTCATCAAATACTCACATTCCATCACATATTGTCTCCTAAAAAGATTATATATTTTCTGATAATATGATTTAAGTTTCATATACATAACAAAATTAATGAGAATAAAAACATCAATGAATGTGATGAAATACTTATCAAAATGAGTTGTCTGTTTCCTCATCTTCCCATATTTATGGGAATGAGTATGTTCTAGTGGACTATTTCAAAAAATATCAACTTTCATATGTATATAATATTAATATTCCCTTTCTAAAAAATTTTGTAGCAATAATATCTTCTTATTAACGTATCATAAATACACCTGAAAATGTCTTTCTTTGATAGCTTACTCATGTTTCTATAACACATAATTATAATCCTTTTATTCCACAACTAATTTTCTTCCACCATGCCTAAGTAACAAGAGTTTTTAGCCTCACTAACTTGGAATATGTTTCCTTTTGAACATTGGCCTCTTATAACTATTTTTCCATCATCCTCAATTACCTGAAAAGATTTATATTTTCAAAAAAAATATATTCCTTTATATAAATGTTTTGAATCACTTAGAAAGTTTTATTCTATCCCTTTAATAAAAAAATATTTCTTGGATTTCAACTTTTATTTCCCAATGATGGCTAATCCAACACCTTTAATTAGAAGATATTCATCATTTCAAAATGTAATTGTTTCTTCTATGGAGTCTTTCAAATTATTTATCAATTTTAAATCTTCAATCATATAAGAATAAAAACCACTATCCATAATCAAATATAATTATACATTTGTCTCATTGAGAGTGGTTTCAAAAAAACATGATTTTTCTTTCCCTTTATCTATCTTAACATCCCCATTCTGATAATTTTAATCCATTGTTTTTTTGATAGTAATTAATCAAGACATGGTATTTAAATATATAAGGTGTTAAAAACATTCACATAGAGTTTCCAATGTTTTTAACCTTTTTTTAGTTTTTACACCAACCTTCTCATATTTCATCAGAATTTCCTTCTCAGACTTATTCTTTTTAGAGGATTGATTCCACCTCAAATTTTGCATTCACTAATTTTTGGAATAATGGTAATCTTCTTGGCTATAATAGAAAATATTTTCTATGTCCCAAAATCCACCACAATAGCAAAAATTACCATAGAAAAAACATTTTCCTATTAAATTTTCATACTTTTCAAAGTTGGGAACATGTCTCTCAATAACCTCATTATATTTCTTAAAAGAACACTATTGACCAAAAACCATTGTATTACTAACTGAAATATTCCATTTTAGCTTGATATTATTTTCAAAATTATCAAAACTAGAATTTTTAGAAACTATTTTAGACTCATAATATTTGGATACCTATAAATTATCCACTTTTTTGGTCTTGGACACATACATAACTTTCCCAGTTTTTTACATCTGAGAAAAAATTTCATCTTTATTCTCAACCATTAAAGGTCATTCTTTATCCTTGTCAAGTTTAACCTTTTAATATCTTTCAAAAAATTTAGAGATAAAATTATTGAAACTTGTAACCATATGTTTAGATTTATAAACTCTTTATTGGACATGTTGCCACTCTTCTTATTTTTTCCTTAAAATTTACTTCTAGATGTTCATTATGAATATTTTCTTTAATAATAGATGTATTCAATTTAGAAACCTCTTCCAATATCTTGAGTTTATCATCAAGGAAAAATTATTGATTAAATTTTGAAGAGTATTTAATTTTCAGCTTCCTAATATCATTCTCATGCCACCAAATTTTCCCTAGAAATGATTTCAATTATTCTTTTAGATGATATTATATTTGAGTTTAATCTTCTTCAGAACTACTACTTATGAAATCTTTATTTTTCACCATTCAAATGAATTTATTTTATCTATTTTAAGAAAATATTTTTTAGATTTAGCCTCACTATATTCTTATTCCATATCTCTAGATAAGAAAAATACTCTTTTGGATTTGAATATTGTTTATCATTGCATTTGTAAAAATATTTAGCCTTATCAACGTAATTCTTCCATGATCTTCTCTGCCTCATTTCAGCTTCATCACTATAATATTATTTATTTCTTTGAGTACAATTATTTTCATTGTTCCCAATGAATCCATATTCAAAAAAATTCAATTGATGTTTTACTTATATTTACATGTATATATTTTCACATTATTTGCGAAAATGGATAAAAATTCATCCATTTTTTACATAACACATTTTTGAAATCAAATTCACCTGGTTATTCTTCAATAATAATCTTATTTTAAATTTCCTTCATGACAACCTTGAAATAAATTCATTTACAAACTATCCTTTTTTTATTTCATTATATTTTCACTTCACATTTCGTACGTAATGAGAGAGCAATGAAAATCATCCAATGATAATTTTTCCGGATCTTTATCTTCTAGTAAGAAAACTTTAGAATCAAACTAGTCATTAGTAATTCTCTATATTTTTTCAAAAAAATTTAGAATATTATAAATTTTTACCAAGACATTTAATAGTGATAACAATGTCATTCACCCTGGTAAAAAAGTCACCAAAATTTCCATATTCACTAATATAGTGATTTTTATACTTCATCCTCTAGAATTTTAACATAGTTATTTTTACTTTTTATTGCCTTCATAAATGATTTTCATCTTATCCTAGGTACCTTTTGTAGTGGAAACACCCTTTATTGTTAAAAATTCACTTTTAGAGAGTGATGAGAGTAATGTATTCTTATACCTTCCATAATTATTTTTATTCTTCTTTCCAATATAGGTTTGATGAAATTTATCATCAATAGGAGGAAATCCTTATATTGTGGATTCAAGAACATTATACTCAATATAGATAAGGTAATGAAACATTATACCTCTCCAAATATGATATTTATTTCCATCGAAGAGCATAATCCCATTACTCTTCACACAATTGAGATTCTCCATCAAAACATTATTCTTCCTAACTTCATCAAAGAGTAATAGAAAATAATATTCACCTCTTATACCACTTGTATGTTCCCATTAAAGATCAAGTATCACTGAGAGGAGGATCTGAAAAGTAGTGACATATTTTTCTTTTATGTTTCTTTTTTAAAAAACCTTCACCTCTTGTTAATGATTTATCTCTTCGTTAAAAAATAAAACAATCACAAAACCAAAAGAACATAAGAATTTAAATGGTTCAACAATAAAAAAGTGTAACTATGTCTTTTGTATGGTTTTTAATTTATCCAATACCACAAAATCCAATAGAAAACAATCCTTTTTATGTGGAACACACTGAGTAAGACATTCCTTCACACTCATGTAGCGTTATGTTTCATAAAAAATTCTTGTGCCTAAAGTGGACAAAAAATATGTATAGAAATTTTTTGAAAAAATTTAAGAAACATGTTACTATACAACCTTGTAAAATTTTACAAGTACATTCATCAAAAACAATTATCCACTTTCTTACCAAGTAGCAGGTAAGAACATCCTGTACTATGTAATAATACTTAGTCTTATTTAACAGTTAGATTCACCAGTCTGATTTCACAATATGAAAATATAATTCGATTAGAATATGGTTGATAAAATACTAAAATACTTATGTTTGAAAATAGAAATATCAGTGTGATTTCTTAGCCTGAATATGGAATCTGTTATTACAATCTTGTATCTTCGCTTTTATTATTATGGTCAGAAAAATTTCATAAGAAGGTACGATCATAAAACTTTTTCTCTATTATTATTCTTTACTCTAAGTTATCTCTTAAACTGTACATCTATTTTAGAAATTAAAAATATGTTAATTATTTATATTTGACCAAAAAATGGCTTGGGTAGGATTATAAAAATATTTCATACTCAACCTAATTTCGTGAAATATAAATTCTCCATGAATTTCAGGTGCATATTGACTTATTCAGCACTTTAAAACTCTTCTCAAAACATCTTGAATATTTTCACAGCTTTAACTCACTTCATACTTTCCTTATAAACCCAATAATGATTCTAATTGTTTAGTCTTATTTTCTCATTATGATGTTGATATCTGATTATATTCCTTTACACCACATATGAAAAAAACATACTTCTTCTTATTATGATTCTCAAAACCAACTGTTCAATATGATTTGTTCATTATGATGATGACAAAAGATTCACCATTACATTTATCTATAGTAAATGAATTATATGAAAACCATTCTTCAAAATTATTCAACCACTTATATGACCCCCTTGATAACACTCTTACAGGATTCAAACCATTATATTTTCCTTCGTTTCCAGTATGATGATCTTGTGTATGATGAATTCATCAGTGTAGTTATAATCCAATAGTTCTTACCCACATGATACAAAATTTTATGGTGTGTTTCCTCCCAGGACATTACTTTTTGGTATTAGTCATTGGAAGTTCTCAGAGGAGGCTTGAAAAGAGTTTGGAGTGTTTCAGTTTCTAATGGATGAAAAAGGGTGATATCACACCGTGTAACTGTATTACATGATGTGGAACCATAATTTAGGGCGTATCTTGGATATTTCAATGCATATAATATGTAATGGTTTGAAAAATAATATAAAATCGAGAGGCGACATATTTTCTAGTATAAACTGAACCGTAGGTATTATTCAACGTGATAGGGTATTACACACTCTATAATACCCCTGATCATGGGTAGTTTTATTATTCTTTTCAGCAGAACCATTAATTATTGGAACATGGTTTTATTTTCCTCTCATTATAGATGAACCCTAGGTGCCCTGAGGAGTCCTTCATGTCCTAATCCTCCCTCCTTGATCTATCAATATTGGTGGTTTTTCACTGGAGATCCATGATCGGTTCACTATGAGTTTTCTACTATTTCTCATCCATTTCCTCTTGTTCTTTCCCCAATATTCTATTACATGGAATGTGTTGGCTTGAGTTGGATTTTTGGGCAATGTTTTTATAATCATCTTTCATGAATTAGGTTTATCCACATTTCTAGTAGTGTAGTTGTCACTTGCTGGCATTCTTCTTTTCCCTACGGTGCACTAATGATTTTAAAAGCTTCTTCAAGGTACAATTTTTCTTTAATTCTCTTAAATTGATCATCATGTAGAATGGATCTACTTTTTTGCCTAAGGATTATATTTGTGACACACTAATAAAATGTACGAACCAGGAATATGATTTTAAAGGGGTATATTGATCTGATGTGCACGTTTTTCTGGCTTTAATGTTATTGTGATGTTATGAACTGTAAGAACTAAACTTCCCACTGAAATCATGGACATTTTTGGTCATTGCTTTCAAACTAAACATGTTGTGTGTTGGTTGATTCTTGTTTTTCACTTGTATATTGAAATTTGTAAACCACATACACTTATCTAACAAAAAAATACCCCATGATTACCTAGTTTATATGAAAACCCCTAAATTAATCGATGTAATTGAATAAGGGGTGCCTCATTAAATCTGTAATTGTGTCATGCTTGGTTATGTGGGGTGATGTGTTGTATAGGATAGAAGTTTTTGTGTTTGAGGGGCATATTTAATGTGATGTGGCTATGTTGTGATGTGTGTAAATTCTATGTTTTATGATCTGGTATGTTTGTGAAGTACAGGTGTGTGTTGTGGGTCGGTTTGGGCAGTGTAGTGGATGAACTTATAGACAATCAGTCAAACTGACAATGTAGTGGAATCGCGAGATGAGAGATTAATTGATTGTGGAATACATGAGAACAGTTTTGTAGTGGGGCTATGTTCAGGCTATGTGGTTATGTGTTGTGCTTGGTAGTTTCTTGGATAGTAGTGGAATAAATGAATAAATAATTTTTTAGTAATTTTTAGAACTATCTTGGGTTTGTTTGGTTAATAGAATGAATAAATGAGTTGTGAATAAAACATGGTAATGGTTAATCGAGTATGATGAAAATTTAATGGAGGTTGTAGCTTGATGTGTGGTTTTATGCATTTATAGGTAGTATAAAAGTTGTCAATGTTGTGATCTGGTTGTTTATTGAGAACCCATAGGCTAAGATTGAGTGTTTGGTATCATATATGTATATACTTTTTTTTCTTTTTGATTTATATATGCACCCCACCCTAGTTGAGAACTATGTTCCGAACTATAACACCCCAAGATTTAATAGTGTGTTATTTCTTAAAAAATAATTCAATAACTTGCACTACACGCAACACCGAGTTCAAGCACACCATGACTTACCAAACAAGCTGTTCAAAAGAGGTTATGAATAGTATTAACTGAATTTTTAACATTATATAATCCTTATAATTTTATAATTAATATTATGAGTTTCTTAGATATAATGTAAGAACAAATTATTTTTTTAGATAAAAGAAGTATTTTTCAAAAATGCACTTTTACCAACTTTTAATAGTGAACCATTTTTAAATCTAATATTTTAAACTTTTATATATTCAATTTGACTAAATAAATTTATTTTTTAGAATCAGGACATAAAAAATTTACAATGAAACACCCCAGGCTTCCACGGTACGCTTCTCTTTGAATAATACAGTAGCGTGTGTTGTACGCAACTTCAAGTTCTAACACACACCATAACCAATCAAACTAGCCGTTATGAATACTAATACATACTTTTAGAAATTTTATAAATTTTATATATCAAAATGGAATTCATTTTTGGATTTGGAATGTTGAATTTATCTTAGGGTGCAATTTTGGTACTTTTCGGATAACTTTTATATTTTGTGAATAGTGAAAATTACTAAATTTTAATTAAAAACAACTTTTTTAATAAAAATAATTAATATTGATAAATTATTAATTTGAGTGGTTTTAAAGTATATTTAGAATATATTTTTACCATTTAATACAATTTTGGTCATTGGACATAATTTCACAATTAAACCGGACATAGACAAGTGTCAATCTTCTGATAGTTATTATATCTTAAAAAAACGCTTTTTGTTTTGATAGCGAGAAATAACTTTAAATTAATTTCTGACACTTATGTGTTTTGAATTTGAAAAAATGGATTCCATATTTGGAATCAGGATGTACAAATTGTGTATGTAGGTAACTTTTATTTTTAGACATTTTGAATAATTATTTCGGTAATATTTTATTTACCATGGTTGAAGGGTAAATCCGGTAAATAAGGGTTAAAATATAATATTATAATAATAATAAATTATTCTAAAACGTTTTCTAAACTTATTGTTGGATACATTTTCGACCATGAGAATCGTTGGGTCGATTTTTGGGACCCCATGGAGCCACATTTATGTGATAGGGACATTTTATTTTAATTAAGATAAAGTAAATAAAAAAATGAATTAAGCTTATATATTTTAGAAAAACAATTTTTACATAAGGTTATATATGTTATATTTTAGATTATAAATATTCATTAGAAAACTAAAATTATTTCCTACATAATGATATTTTAATTATAAATTTTAGACATTGAAAAAGTAAAAAATATATATGATACAATAATGATGCAATATTTTCCTTATTAATGAAAGAATCAAATAATTAGTATTATAAATGTTAAAATAAATATAATTTGATAGTTTTGATGACATAAAAGAATTTTATTGGTTACTATGACATTTTATAATTGATTAAATGAATTTGGTTAGAATTAATAATGTAGTTATGACTTTAACAAAAAATCAATTATTTAGTAGTTTCAAAATTGACATAAATGAGTTTTTAAAACAAATATTATATTATTAATTAATATTCTATTCCTAAAAACCTTAGGTTCAACCAAAAGACTTATATCATTATTGGTTTATCATTCATGGACCACTTGGGTGTCTCTTGGATGTATATAGTATGTTTATTAACTATATATTATAAAAATACAATCTGACATGGTAAGTGTTAAACTAATTAACCAAGAGTTAAAACTAAAAGATAAGGTTAATATAATGACCCAAAACTGTCTAAAATCTATTGTTTGAAAGTATTTCGACCCATCCCCACCTTATACATTGAATAATACACTTTATATCCATTAGAAACCGAATATGATTTTATTATAAAATAATACTTTATGTTTTTCTTAAAGAGCCCCTCACCCCTCTTATAAAAGGGCACTCCCCCTTATCATTAATTCACACCTTCAAAGCAATTTGGCTCGGCCAAAACCTACCCAAATATCCTCCAAAATTCACTCAATTCATCCTATAGAACTTATTTTGATCAGAACTCCAACCTAAGGATCCCTTTTGATCAAATCAAAAGGAAGAACCCGAAGAAGAGGTGACATCTTCACCACCCTCTTTAAAGTTCCTTTCTTCTTCAACTTATTATTTACTTATTATTTCCATTCTAAAATAATAAATCCAGTACCTTCTATATACTGTGATGTTATTATAATTATGGAACAAACAAATTCATTATTCTATCCATCCCTTGAATGACATGTCACCATACGTGCGTACGTACGGCCTACCGTCTCCACGTTGTGGTGTAATTGTCTTCAATATACTATTATTTAGATGGGTATAGTAATTATGTATAATTCATATAAATAATAAATATAAAATGATAATGATTCTTTCTATATGATGTACCATCCAATTATGTATTATTTTACTATCAAAATAATGATATTGTTGCTCGTGTGTACGTACGGATTACCGTCTCCACGAACGCGATGAGATTAATTCCCCATCATATCCACTCAAGAATAAATTTTATTGGATTATTAAAAGAAAATTTAAGGACATAATATCATTCTGGATATGATTATGATACAACCTATCCATAACAAGCATGGATTATATAAAATAAAACGAGTAAGTTAACACCCAAAACGACGATAATACTAAGATTTTATTAACAAAGCGATGTTAAAAGATAATATATGATATCATATTAATATATATGATTATTGTATAATTCAATAAAAATTATTTCACCATTATATAGGAGGTTATCCTACCATCAACCAAGGAAAAGTACAAGGTAAGGGGTTATCATCTCACTCTTTATTCCCGTGAGATTCAGGCCATATTGCCACTATTACCTTTTGTGTGGTGTATGTACTGCCTATAATTGTATTCTTTGTGTAATACACATTAATTTATGTGTATTTAAATATTCATTGTATGATATCTATTTCATGGGGTGTATGTTTCGTAAGTTACCAAATTGGTATGGGTTAATTTCACAATCACTTTATTATCCGAAGTTGTTTTTACGTAAGTATCTACTGGGACATATTTATTATCCATGTCCATGTTTTATAAAAGAGTTTTCAAAGGAATTATTTTTAGGGACTTTTTACTAAAACATCATTTCAAATGTTTTAAATATTTATTCTACTAAATCTTTCTCTTTAATGTCCGTATCTTCAAAATGATTTTTAAGGATTTATTTATATAAACATGAATATTTTTAAAATGTTAATTCCTTTAAAAAGTTTCAAATTGGTATGGGACACTTTGATTAAAAAATGTCTTTAAATGACTTATTTTCTAAATTGTGTGACTTTTAAATGTTTTCATGAAAAAGGGGTATTTCTCTCAAAGAGTTTTACAAATCATTTTCATCTATGTCTAAATTCATTAATGGATTTTAAACTTGTTTTGAAGTTGATTTATCATGATACAAATCTTCCGTATTGTGTTGATGGTTTTGTGATATTTTTGACTGTGGATGTATTATTTTTATACCATTCATGGTTTATGGAGAAAGTATTGACATTTTGTATGCTAGTTTTAATACGAATGTTTATGTTATATTTAAAACTGTTCATATGAGGAATGCATTGGACTTAATAATTGACGGGTGGAGCCCGCTATAGCTCCTCGATGCATCAGTAGGTCTTATGAGACTACTAGATATGGACTTGGCTGAGGCCCTTTCCCAATTTGATTTATGGTTTTGGCCGAGTCCTTATTTATTTTAGACGTCTTGGATGAGGCCTTGACAAACTGTTTTAGAATGTCCGTCATTATACATTCCCTCATTATGGAAATAATATTGATGGTTCATGCGGTCAATCGACCAGCAAAATTACCATGATTATGTATTATTATGGCATTATTTACTCATCTCATATTCTTTCCATAAAAGTATTCATGTTTATTATTGGTAAGGGTATGTGGTTTCAATTATTTACCCTGCTTAATATTTATGTCATTTTCCATTTTATTACTTACCCTTACTAAGCGTTTGAGTTCACCCCTTTCAATGTTTTATTTTTCCTAGGATTCCAAGAAGTGTATTGTGATTTATATTCAGGGTTAATCCAAGGGAATAATGGCGTCCATAATGATTATTTATGTTTTTTTGTATGTCTTAAAGTGAAATGTAACATTCATGTATGTAATCTATTTTCCGAGACTACTAAACTGATCGTTCCTTCGGGACTTGATTCCTTGTAATCATGCCAATGTATTAAAATAATGCACTGACTTTGGGAAACTGGGGTCGGGGCATTATAATTGGTATCAGAGAAAGTTTAGCAATAACCTTGGAAACCAGATTTAAATAAACTCTGATTAGAGCGCATCACCCTAAGATAGACTTTGAGGATTATTATAGAAGAACATCCTAGAATTTTGGTATTGTAGAGATTTTGTGAGTTTTCCAGGCAATACATCCTTTTATGGATATGAGCCGGTAGAGGTGGCTCTGGCACATATGTACCTAGGGGTAAAACCCAAAAACACCGCTTTGAGCTAGACTCAAACGGGAATTGGTTCATGAAAACGGGCCTTGCTGCACTCTTGGTTACGACACTCCCGGGGGATATTCTTAGGATAATTCTCATTTTCTTTACAAACTTCTATGAAGGGTTTATGAGTATATACCTCCTCAAAGAAAACATTTTTGTGATTATGGATTATATCCATAAACTATTCAATTTATGTTTTGTATTTGACATGTTTGGAATTATTCATTGCAATTCATAAACTGACCAAGTTTATGCTATTGTATAGAAATGACGCCCAGTAGAAGGAATGTGAACTCCAACAATACGTATGATCCAAAGAGTAAGAAAGATCCTATCTTTCATGGTATTAATCCATCATTTCGAAGTGAAATAGTCTCCCACATATTATCATCATATTATGTAATTGTATCATGTGTTGATAAGACAAGTAAAGAGTTCTATGAGTTCAATGGCTTTGAAGAGAAGCAAGAGAATAAAAGGATAGAAGAGAGAAAGATGGATAAAGGTAAGAAGGAAAAGAATAATTTTCCCATATGTGATAACTATGGGAAGAAACACCCTATAACATGTCTGAAAGGAATGGGTGTTTGTTATAAGTGTGGAGATAAAGGACAACACATTCGTGATTGTGAGGGTAAGAAAAAGGTTTCAAATGTACAATTCTTCATCTGCAAGGAGTGGGGACACTACGCTAATCAATGTTCAAATCATCAGAATATGACCCAAATGATGCTATTGGATAATAATAAAGTTATGATACAACCACAGATGAAGAGGAATGACTAGTGTTCATATTTTGTTATTAAAGAATTATTTCATTTGGGTATTTTATCAATGATGTACTAGTTATATGAATTATGGATATAAATAAGGATTTTATTGTAGTACTATTTCATTGATTATTTGAGATTATATGGTACTATGAAAATTAACTCAATAGAAAGTTAATCTTTTTTTTTTGAAAAAAATGGTTGAAGGAAAGGTAATCCTTAATATGATCTTGATACTGAGGAAGTAATTTTGTAATAAGAGATGGTTTATTTGGATAAATTATATTGGATATTCTTGACTACTTTGGAACTGATTAATGGTTTGTTTATTTCATAATTGTTGGAATATTCAACGTTTTTTGGATATAAGGAATATATCTAGTATTCTATAAGGAATAAGGGAGAATGAATGTAATCAATAAGGTTTTATGGTAATTCAGGGTGTTACCATATTTTAATAGAATACATGATGAAGGTATTCACATGTTATTACATGGAAAAAAAACCTTCAATATATTTACCTTCCTTATAAATTTTGGACTGTGAGTTTGGACAGAGGTAATTTGGATAAGTCTAAAAGTTGGAATGGATTATATTTTAAATTTGATACAATTTGTAAGGTTAAATCATTTCTGAATATTATTTTTGGATTATTATAAAAAGGAAAACCTGGAGGTTGGGCGGCAACTCATCGCATCCGGAAAGGACGTGAGACTTGAACCCACGACTGAAGGGCGACAAGGGTGTATCACCTACCACTAGCCCACGAGATGTCCTAGATTAAATAAATTAGTTTATTTTAATAAGTTCTAGTAGATGAATTATAAATTAATTTTTTTATCCCCAAATGAATAGAATAAATAGAATATATTTTTTTATGTTATATTATCTTTGAGAGTGAAAGATGAGTTTGTGGTAGAAATTAGTTAAATGATGGAACTCTACTTATCAAGTATAAATTTTTCTTCTCCTATTATTCTATGAAGAAATTAATTCTTATACTTTATTGAAGGGATATTAAAACCAAATTTTTTTATCCTAATACCTTATGTTTTTTTGAACTGGTGGTGTTTTAAATCATCATTGATTGATGAATTTAAGGACCTCTATTTTGAACTTTTTTCTGATTGATGACCTCAATCACTACCTATAAATATTTATGTTTTCCCTCCAATTATATGTCTCAAATTGCCACTAATTTTCTCATAATCGAGATCATAATTTGGTTGTGACCGTTTCATTTCCCTTTTCCTCTTATTAAGACTAAATTTTATTAACCAAATATTCGATGTGGGTTTTCCCACAAAGATATTTTCTATTTTAAGCATTTATTTTATAAAAACAATATCAAAAATCGAGGAAGAAATTTATTATAGGAGGGAAGAATGTAACACCCCAAGATTTAATAGTGTGTTAAATCTTCAAAATAATTCAATAACTTACACTACACGCAACACCGAGTTCAAACGCACCATGACTTACCAAACAACCCGTTCAAAGGAGTTTATGAATAGTATTAACTAAATTTTGAACATTATATAATCCTTATAATTTTACAATCCTTATTATGAGTTTCTTAGACATAATGTAAGAATAAATTAATTTTTTTTTCAGATAAAAGAAGTATTTTTCAAAAATCCACTTTTACCAACTTTTAATAGTGAACCGTTTTGAAATCCAATATTTTAAACTTTTATATATTCAATTTTACTAAATAAATTTAATTTTTAGAATGGGTATATCAAAAATTTATAATGAAATGCCCCATGCTTCCACGATATGCTTCTCTTTGAATAAAACCATAGCGTGTGTTGTACGCAACTTTGAGTTCTAACACACACCACAACCAATCAAACTAGCCGTTATGAATAGTAATACCTACTTTTTGAAATTTTATAAATTTAATCTCTAAAAATGGACTTCATTTTTGGATTCGGAATATATAATTTATCCTAGGGTGAAATTTTGGTACATTTCAGATAACCTTTATATTTTGATGAATAGTGAAAATTACTAAATTTTAATTAAAAAAAACTTTTTTATCAAACCAATTAATAGTGATAAATTATAAATTTGATTGGTTTTAAAGTATATTTAAAATATATTTTTACCATTTAATACAATGTTGGTCACTGGACATAATTTCACAATTAAACCGGTCATAAATAAGTGTCAATCTTTTGATAGTTATTATATCTTAAAAATACGCTTTTGGTTTTGACAGCGGGAAATAATTTTAAATTAATTTCGGCAAATTCTGTGTTTTGAATTTGGAAAAATGGATTCCATATTTGGAATCACGATGTATAAATTGTGTAATTAGGTAACTTTTATTTTTAGACATTTTGAATAATTTTTCGGTAAATATTTTATTTACCATGGTTAAAGGGTAAATCCGGTAAACAATGGTTAAAAAATAATATTATAATAATAACAAATTACACTAAAACCTGTCCTAACCTTATTTTTGGATACATGTCCGACCATGGGAATCTTTTGGTCGATTTTTGGGACCCCATGGAGCCACTTGTAGGTGATAGGGACAATTTATTTTAATTAAGATAAAGTAAATACAAAAATTACATAAGCTTAAATCTTTTAGAAATTTTTTTTAAATAGGGTAATATATTTTATATTTTAAATTATAAATATTAATTATAAATCTTAAAATATTTCCTACATAATGATATTTTATTTATAATTTTTAGACATTGAAAAAGTAAAAATATATATGACACAATAATCATGCAGTATTTTCCTTATTAATGAAAAAATCAAATAATTGGTCTTATAAATGTTAAAATAAATATAATTTGAATGTTTTGATGACATACACGGATTTTATTGGTTAATATGACTTGTTATTATTTTCTAAATGAATTTGGATCGAATTAATAAAGTTTTTAAGACTTTAACAAAAATCAATTATTGAGTAGTTTCAAAATTGACATAAATCTGTTTTTAAAACAAATATTCTATTAATAAAAAACTAAGGTTCAGCCAAAGGAATTATATCATTATTCATGTATAATTAATGGAACACTTGGGGGTCTCTTGGATGTATATAGTATGTTTATTAACTATATATTATAAAAATACAATGTGACATGGTAAGTTTTAAACTAATTAACCAAGAGTTAAAACTAAAAGATAAGGTTAATATAATGACCCAAACCTATCTAAAATCTATTTGTTGAAAATATTTCTACCCATACCCATATTATACTTTGAATAATCCACATTGGATCTATTATAAACTGAATATGAATTTATTATAAAATAATACTTTAAGTTTTTCCTAAAGTGCCCCTCACCCCTCTTATAAAAGGGGACTCCCACTTATCATTAATTTACACCTTCAAAGCCATTTGACTCGGCCAACCCCTGCCCAAATATCCTAAACTTCCCTCACTTTATCCTAGTGGCCTTAGTTTGATCAGAATGCCAATCTAAGGATCCCTTTTGATCAAATCAAAAGGAAGAACCCGAAGAAGAGGTAACGTCTTCACCACCCTCTTTAAAGTTCCTTTCTTCTTAAACTTATTATTTCCTTGTTATTTACATTATAAAATAATAACTCCAGTACCTTATATATACTTTGATGTTATTATAATTATGGAACAAACAAATTCATTATTCTGTACATCCCTTGAATAAAATGTCACCATACAAGCGTACGTACGACCTACCCTCTCCACGTTGTGGTGTAATTGTTATTCAATATAATATTATTTATATGGGTATAATAATGATGTATAATTCATGTAAATAATAAATATAACATGATAATTATTCTGTATATATTATTTTCTATCCAATTATATATTATTTTAATATCAAAAGAATGATATTGTTGCTCGTGCGTACGTACGGATTACCGTCTCCACGAATGCGATGAGATTCATTCCCCATCGTATCCATTCAAGAATAAATTTTATTGGACGATTAAAAATAATATTTATGTACTTAATATCATTCGGGATATGAGCTTGATACCACCTATCCATAACAAACATGGCTTATATAAAAGAAAATGAGTAAGTTAACACCAAAAACGACGATAATACTAAGATTTTATTAACAAAGCGATGTTGAAAGATCATATATGATATCATATTAATATATATGATTATTTTATAATTAAATAACAATTATTTCACCATTATACAAAAGGTTAACCTACCATCAACTAAGGAAAAGTACAAGGTAAGGGGTTTTCATCTCTCTCCTTTTTCCCGTGAGATTCATGCCATATTGCCACTATTACCTTTTGTGTGGTGTATGTACTGACTATAATTGTATTCTTTGTGTAATACACTTTAATTTATGTGTATTTGAATATTCATTGTATGATACCTCTTTCATGGGGTGTATTTTTCTTAATTTACCAAACTGGTAATGGTTAATTTCAAAATCTATGTATTATCTGAGGTTGTTTTTACGTAAGTATCTACTGGGACATATTTATTATCCATGTCCATGTTTTATGAAAGGGTTTTCAAAGGAATTATTTTTAGGGAATTTTTACTAAAACAACATTTCAAATGTTTTAAATATTTATTCTTCTAAATATTTCTCTTTAATTTCCATGTCTTCAAAATGGGTTTTAAGGATTTATTTATATGGACATAAATGTTTTTAAATTGTTAATTCATTTCAAAAGTTTCAAAGTGGTATGGGAAACATTGATTCAAAAATGTCTTTAAATGACTTCTTTTCTAAATTGTTTGACTTTTAAATGTTTTCATGAAAAAGGGGTATTTCTCTCAAAGTGTTTTATAAATCATTTTCATCTATGTCAAAAAAAAATTAATGGATTTTAAACTTGTTTTGAAGTTGATTTATCATTATACAAATCTTCCATATTATGTTGAAGGTTTTGTGATATGTTTGACTATGGATGTGTTATTTTTATATCGTTCATGGTTTATGGAGAAACTATTGACATTTCGTATGCTAGTTTTAATACGAATGTTTATGTTATATTTAAAACTGTTCATATGAGGAATGCATTATACTTAATAAGTGACAGGTGGAGCCCGCTATAGCTCCTCGATGCATCTGTAGGTCTCATGAGACAACTAGACTTGGAATTTTTTGACTCCCATTCCCAATTTGATTTATGGTTTTTGAAGAGTCCTTAATCATTTTAGACGTCTTGGCTGAGGTGTTGAAAAAATGTTTCAGAATGTCTGGCATTATACATTCCCTCATTATGGAAATAATATTGATGGTTCATGTGGTCATTCAACTAGTACAATACCAATGAATATGTTTTATTATGGAATTATTTACTCATCTCATATTCTTTCCGTAAAAGTATTCATGTTTATTATTGGTAAGGGCATGTGTTTTCAATTATTTAACATGCTTAATATTTATGTCATTTTACACTATATTACTTACCCTTACTAAGCATTTGAGCTCACCCCTATCAATGTTTTATTTTTCACAGGATTCCAAGAAGTGTATTGTGATTGATATGCAGGGTTAAGCCAAGGGAATAATGGCGTTCATAAAGATTATTTATGTTTTTTGTATGTCTTAAATTGCAATGTAATATTCATGTATGTAATCTATTTTCCAAGAATTCTAAACTAATCAGTCTTTCGGGACAAGATTCCTTGTAATCATGCCAATGTATTAAAATAATGCATCAACTCAAGGTTACTGGGGTCAAGGCATTACACGAACACCCCCATTGTCATGAAGGAGGGGGTGTATTTCCCAAAATCCAAGTAGGAGGATGAATGGATAGCTATCGACTCTTCCCTGCTCCCTCTTCCAGGAAGTGATAGCTCAAGAATCATTAGGTAGGTTGTGGTTTCTGTGGCCCAAGTGTGCATGGGTGAGTTGTGTTTTCCAAGGATTTTTTGGGATGATTTGGGTTGTGTTTTCCCATGTTTAATCAGGATGAGATGAGTTTTGATTTCCTAGGTGTATTTGGGACGATATTAGTTATTCTTTTCTAGGGGTATTCAAAAAGGGATGTGATGTGGTATGTGGCCTAGGTGTCTGTGGGTGGGACGTGATGTGGTATGTGGACCAGGTGTCTGCGGGGAGAATGTGATGTTGTATGTGGGCCAGGTGTCTACGTGTGAGATGTGAGGTGGTTTTTGGACCAGGTGATGATATGAGGTGTGGTTTTGGGGCCCATGAGTATGCATGTTGGTTGTGACGTGGTTCTTCTGGAAAATGTGAGAGCATAATGTTGTTTTCAACTAGGATGGAGTGGTTAAACTTCTGGTAAGTGGTGTGGGGTACCAAAATCATCGATGTGATTACTATATTACATTAATTGACTTGTGATACTTGTTGAGAGTGTCTTTGTGTGGATGATATTACTATTATAAATTTTTAGGTACTGTTTAGTTCTAATTTTTTCACACAGGGGAATTATTATGATTCCTTTCATGTGTGAACTGAGTGAATTTTATTTTCTTACTGAGTATATCTGTATACTCACCCTATATATATAAATTTACATTCAAGTTTCCAGGAGTAATTTTCCAACCATGATAGACCTTAGTAACATAGATCTTGACAGTTATTGAGTCATTGCTTTAGCCTTCTTTGGGTAGTTACTTTGGTGTTTTATGGCACTTGTAACTATTTTATTTTAAACATTCATGTAGGATGTATTTTGATTTTCTTATACATATATATATATATATATATATATATATATATATTCTTGTAGTCATTTTAGGAAGAATCATATTATCTCTAGATCTTGTTTTCTAAAAAAGGCAATGCCTCCAATGTTTGTGAGATTTTATTCCCTTGGTTCTAGTCTCCACATCGAGGGCTACTGGAGGCAGGATTGAGGGGTATTTATCTCTCTTTCGTCATGTCCAACCTAGGAGGGGTAACTTTGGAGGGAGGGGTTCATTAAAAAATGGTATCAGAGGTGATGTTTGAATGATAAGATAGATTTTGGATTTAGGAATTGTGGTGACTGTATGGGTTGAGAGGGAAATAGTTTTAGGGAATCATGGTGAATGACATAGGACAGGGAAAAACATCTAGGAAATGGGATTGTAGGGCTCCCATGATTTGATTCATGGAATCTAAGCTTACTCCCCAACCAAGTGAGGGTCATCGGTTTCAGTGTAGAGGCCCCAAGAAAGGTATATACATCATATTGACTTGTGTTTTTTCTTCTTCTGAATTCTGAATTTTGGGATACATGTAATGAATGATAATAAATGAGTTAAAATGAATTTAAATGAATCTTAAATAAAATTCCATACTATTTAGGCTTGGGAATTCCTTGTTTTCCTTTCTACAACGGCTCCCGGTAGTTATTTGTGTGTGGCTAGGGTGGTTGAGGTTTAACAGGTTTATCTGGTTGATTAGTTGAGGTTTTATCCAATGGAAGAGGATGACCAGTGGTAGCGAATGTCCCATGAATTCTATTGGTAGGATTTGAGAAAGTGAGAGGGTATTTTTTCGAAGATGGAGACAAAGAGCTAGCTCGGGGAGATTAATATCACCTTTAACTCGATCTGGGCCCTGAGGGAATAGTGGGGTCTTTTGGTGGTTAGTTTTTTTTGTGATGAACAATGCATCAGTGGTGGATGTTTTACATGGGGGAGAGAAAGGAGGCTGTTATTATTTGGGTTGATTTTGAGAAGGAGTTTTGAGCATAATAGTTTTCATCAACCATGAAGGATTACATGATGTATTAGTTACTCTCCATTCAGAAGGGGAGTATGTAATACGAGAGCTTTGGATCAAGTTTAAGGGTCTCCTCCATTTTTCCTAGATCTCTTTTTGGATGAGGAGTCTCGTGTGAGACTTCTTGATAAGGTTCTCTATAATTCGATCCAGTGTGGTGTTAGTTAATTTATGATTCCAAATTATCTAGATGTCTATAGAAAGGCGGAGGTGATCAAGCATATGAAATCGTGTGGAGGTTTTCCATGATAGGGGATCCCTCAGGGTTCTTTTCAAGGAAGGGTTACCAATAAAAGGTATAAAGCACTAGGAAGATTGATGTTTTGACCAGTAGAGAGTCGACCACAACAACTTCCTTTTTGACCATATGGTCCTCGTTCATTTTCTACGGTCTTAGGACTGTGGTGTTTCTTATATTGATTTTTCCTCTATCATCAGAATTATTTTACAGTGGTTGTTTTCATTCAGTATAGTAGAGGTGGATAGGTTTAGTGTTATCCTTAATAGCAGTTGGTTGTTTGGCCATTTTATTAGCCAGTATTGTAGTCTCAATATCCACTGAGGGGAGATGAAGTATGTAGGGTCTGACATTAGGATGTACCTCAGAAACCTCGACCTGGGTGTGGACATGAAATCAGTCAGAAACTGAGGTTAGTGGAGCTGGGCATGGTCAGTTGCACGTAGTAGAGAAATTATCTTCAGCAGTACTATAGATCATTGGAGTTATGATTAGTTTTTTAGTTCCTTTTTTATAGTAGTTTGATTCGAAATATTTACACTCTTCTGTTGAACCCACACTATCTCATGCTCCAAGGACATACCTGGAGAGGCTTCCTATTCCCCTGGTGTTTAATATTCCATTCGGAGGTCATACCTACTTGTATGATGTGTTTTGGGGATATAGAATGACGATGGGACCACGTCAATTTTGTGGGGATCTTTTCTTTCTACAGATGCACCCATACAATGATATTCCCATCATCAACTGGTTGTATTTAGTACATGCCTTTATCAACTACTTCTAGAGGATAGTATTGTTTTTATATATATATGGAAATCATGTGTTTTTTTTGGTGAGTGGTGCTGTCAGGTGGGCAGTCAGCGTATAGAGCCTCCCCTTCGTCTGTTGGTTGAGAAGTAAAATGAATTAGTATACATTGGGATGGTGGAGGATCCCAGAGTTGTTGGAGAGTTACTGGATGTTTTTCTTGGGGAGGTTGTGATGCTACCCCATCGACATGATTTTTGGTCTGTGGTAGACCTACAAAATGATAATTCCCTGATTTTGATGGATCCTTATCTGTTGAAACTTTCAGAGTGGTGGGAGTTGGGGATTTAGAAAGATGATCTGATGAAGAAGGGATTTATTTGGCCCAGTGTGTCATCTTGGGGTGCTCTAGTGTTGTTTTTAACGAAAACTAATGGTGGTATGAGGTTGTACATAGAAAAAAAATTGTTTAATTAGGTGATGTTGAATAACTGTTACCATCTTCCAATGATAGATGATCTTTTCAACTAGGTGATAGGGGAATTCAGTTTTTAAGATCGATCTATAGTCTGGATACCAACAGTTGTGGGTGAAGGATGGTGATATCCCAAATACCACTTTTAGGTGTAGGTATGGTCACTTAATGTTCATAGTTATGTTGTTCGATGTTATGAACACTCCATCCATGTTCATGTGGCTTGTTAACTCTGTTTTCCATGAGGTCCTAGACCAGTTCTTCATCATGTTCATTGATCACATCTTGATCTACTCAGACAAAGAGGAGGAACATGTCGAGCATCTTGTGCCTATTTTTCAGGTTCTTCGATGCCACCGACTCTCTAGAAAGTTGTCTAAGTGTATGTTTTGGATATGCGAGGTGCATTTCCTCGGGTATGTGGCATCGCAGCAGGGCATGGACATGAAACCATAAAAATTTAAACCTGTTGTTTTTTTGGATTTTCCCAAGAATGTGGAAGAGGTTCAAATTTATCATAGTCTCATTGGCTATTATAAACGGTTTGTGCCCGATTTATCTTGAGTTGCAACCCCATTGATAGTTCTGATTAGGAAATAACTAGATTTAGTGCGAAGTGAGCTGTGCCAGGTAGAGTTTGACTATCTAAAGGGGAAGTTGGTTTGTGCTCTAGTGATCTGGTTTCCATAATAAGTGGTGATGTTTGATGGTTTTTTAGATTCTTACCATCTAGGTTTGGTAGACATATTGATACAGTAATGAGTAATAATCTTTTATTTGTCTAGAAAGTTACATTCCCATGAGCATAAAAATTCCACCTATGATATAGAGTTGGCAGTCATTGCATTTTCATTGATGTTGTGGCGACATTACCTCATAAGGGAGCACTTTGTGGTCTTCATTGCTCACAATATTTTAAGATATAACTTTTCCCAGTGAGATCTGAACATGGGATAGAGATTTTATCACTCATTCATGAAAGGATAAAGTAGTGAAATATCAAAAAAATTACTATGTTGATCACTGAAGGAGGCCCTTGGAGTTTGAGGTTGGGTACAACATGTTCTTGAATTTTTCCCTCGATGTGGGTAGAGGATATTTGGACAATGGAGTAAACTTTCTCTCATGTTCATTGCACCCTTTGAGGTTTTGGTGTGATTTGGCATACCAGTTGGCATTTACACTACATTTGGAGAAGATCCTGATGTCTTCCACATCTCTCAACTTTTTTAGTATCTTCATAGTGACTCCCATATCTTTTATTGGGGAGGTTTGGATATCAAGGATGACATGACATACGTGGAGTGGCTGGTAGAGCTCTAGGGTCATCATGAGAAGGTTTTCTATGGATGGACTATTCCTTTGGGTCATGTGTTTTGGAGGCATGGTGGACTAGATAAGAGTATATGGGAGTGGTAATCAATGATTATTTCACAATACACTATGTTTTATTGGGTTTTGGATTGTTCTTGTTTATTTTTAAATGTAATGTTTGAACATTGTATTATAAATTAGTTTTTCCCCATGGGTTGAGATGTGTGTGGTGTAATGTGTGATAATTTCATGATAAGTGAAAAAGGAACACCTGATTTATAATCAAGATGAATTAACTTTTATGTGATTAAACTCATGTGAGTGAGTCTGTGTCTCCTAGAGAGGATAATATTTTGACATGGAAGATGGAATTCCCTGATTTGGATGGTTAGAATGTAAGGTTGTTCTGCCTGTGGGGTGTGCCCTTTTGTCATTGGGTAGTATCCATCAGAGGAGGTGTTATTCAATGGGGGGGGAGTTCAAATAGTATATGGTTGTTTCTCGTTTAATGATAATGTGTTTTGTTGTTAGTGGTGTTTGACACATAGTATGATCCTTGAGAGGTATATCGCAGGGTGGATGTTTGGACCCCTCTTTATTTTGGGCTTGTTTTTTATTCTCGAGGGAAAGAATAAATTTAGAGTTTTCTAATGTAATGTTCAGTGTCCTAAAAGTCTGTTACTTTGTGGGATTAGCAATTTGAAGTGCTCATAGAAGGATCAGGAGGAGTTTGGAGAGGTTCTATAGCTAAAGGATGGAATAGGGGGGATTTTACACCCTATTATAGTATTACATGATTTGAAGTTTTTTTATCATGGATTTTATAGGATATTTCATGGAATTTAATATTTCATGTTTGAAAAATTAAATAAAATCAAGAGGCAACACATTTTTTTGTGGAAACTGAACCCATGGTATTACATGATGTGAAAGGGAACTACATGTCATGTAATAACCTGACCATGTGTAGTTTTAATTATTATATTCAGATTAATCATTATTTATTTAAATATATTTTTATTTTACTCTCATTACAGGTGAAACCTATCTGCCCTAAAAAGTACTTTGATCTCTACTCATATGTCCTTGATAAATCAATCCCGGTGGTTGTTAGTGTGGGATATATGAATGATATGTGGTTAGATGCTTCCTCATTTTCATCTTTTTTCTTTTACTGTTTCCATATGATCTTCTATTTTGGTATGGTTAGGCATAATTTTATTTTTTGGGAAGAGTTTTGATAATATTGTGGTATTGATTAGGTTGATCTACTTATCTAGTGTTGTGGTTTTCGCTTACGGGCATTCTTCTTCACCCGGTGATGCATAAATGAGTTTAAAAGATTATTCAAGGTAGGGGTTTTCTTCATTTATCTTTTATTGTACCTCATGTGGTAGGTATATTATTTTGTTTTATTACGGATCATAATTGTCTAAACTAATCAAAATAAGAACCAGGTAAATGAATTGAATGTGCTAGAGAGATCTAATGCACATATTTTTATGGATTTGATGTTATTATCATGTTGTAAACTATATAGGCTAAACGACCCATTGAAAATTGCAGCCATTTTTTTCCTTGGATGAGAACTAAACAAGTTGAATGTTGGTGGACTACTATTGAGAACATGTATATTTATATTTATAAACTATGTAAACATGGATAATAAACAGATTCCATATGATTAACCGGTTTTTGTGAAAATCCCTAAATTAAACAGTGGAATTAAATATGGTATGCCTCATTAAATTCATAATTTTGTTATTCTTTGGTATGCGGGGTTACTTTTTGTGTGGGATATATATGGTTTCGTGTGTGAGATAGATGGAATGTGAAGCAGCTATGTTAGGTTGTGTGGATATGCTCTATTTTGTGATGTGGTATGTTTCCGAAGAATAAGTGTCTACTATGGGTTAGTTTGGGAGGTGTGGGTGATGAAATTGTAGTTTATACATAAACATGAGCATGTAATGGTATCCAAATATGATGCATTTATTAATTTTGGATTATATGAGAAGAGTTTTTTAGCGGGGCTATGATTGGGTTGCGCGGGGATGTGTTACTGTATTTCATGTTGTGTGTTGTTCTTGGTAGTATCCAACATTGTAGTGGAATAAATGAATAGATAATTGGTTAATAAATATTAAAACTAGATTGGGATGGTTTAGTTAATGTAATCATTAAATTATTTGTGAATAAATAATTGCAATGGTTAATCAAGTTGGATGGAAATTGAAAAAAGGTTGTGGCTTGATATGCGGTGTTGTACATTTAGAGGTCATTGAAAAGTTGGAAATTTTGTGAGATGGTTGTTTATTGATAACCCATATTTTGGTCTTGAGTTTTTGGTATCATATATGTATATATTTTTATTTTCTCTCTGGGAATTTCTATATGCACCCACCCAAGTTCAGCACTCAGTGCCAAACACACACATTATCACAAGAGAGGGTGTATTCTCCCAAACATCCCATTTAGAGGATTGATGTATGCAAACCACTATTCCCTACACTCTCTTATAGGAGGGGAGATCCCAATATTCATTGTGCGGGTTGTGATTTTTGAGGCATATAAGTGTACAAGAGAGCTTTGTTTTCCTAGGTGTCTTCGGGATGAGATGATTTTGGTTTTCCCAGGTGACTTCGGAATAATATGAGTGATGATTTACCATGTGTTATTTAGGTGGGATGAGTTGTGCCTTCCCATGCGTCTTCGGGATGGAATGTGATGTGGTATGAGTTCTAGGTGATTTTGGGCTGGTTGGGAAATGGTATGTATCCAGGTATGTACGAGAAGGATGTGACAAGATATGTGGCCCAGGTGATTGTGGGTGGGATGTGGACTAGGTGTCTGTGGGTGGGATGTGATGTGGTTCATAAACCATGTGACAGAATGTGGTGTGGTTGTGTGGCACAATTTTGTGCAAACAGGTTGTAGTGTGGTTTGTTCAGAAGAGGTGGGAGTGCAAGGACGTTTTCTGTTAGGCAATAACAGCTAAATTAGTGGGAATTAGTATTCTTCCATTCAAATGTGCATGAGAAACTCTGTATTTTCTACGGTGTATATCTGTATATCCTACCAACATATATAAAAATTATTTCAAGTTTGTAAGAGGACTTCACAAACCATGCTGGACCTTATTAGCTGAGATCTTCACAGTTACTGAGTTACTTCATTAGCTTTCTTTTTGTACATACATTGGAATTTATTGAAATTGTATAAGTTTTATTTAAAACATGCAAGTTGGATAGATTTTTTTTCGGATATATATATATATATATATATATATATTCTAGTTGTTTTTTTGGGATGAACCATCTTATCTCTCGATCTGGTATTCCTGAAAAGTGTAAAGCATCCATTTTGTGTGATTATATACCCTAGGTGCTAGTCACCACCTCGGGGCCTACTAGAGGTGGGACTCGGAGTTCATTATATCCCTTTCTTCATTTCCAGCCCAAGAGGGGTATCTTTGGAAGAAGGCGGTCATGACACAAAATATCTTAAAAAAGTTAGAGTTTATCTCTCTCTTAACCAACTTGTTGAGGGGAAAAAGTTCCCACTTGAAAAACAAACAATAATTCATCTTTATAAAAATGACTGAATATATTTTTCATCATTATTTTAATTTCTTCTTCACATAGGTCCTAAAAAAATCAATTAAATTCTTCTAAGATGGTCCCAAAAAATACAAAAACAAATGATTCTCCCTATGATGATTGGTGGTACACCATGTCTGATGGACTGGTATCAAAAAAAATTGAATTTAGAAACATCTTTCCTTTTCTGATTATGTTACAAAATTCTAAATTCTTTATCTAGATAATTATTTCTTATGGATTTTTTTTGACTAAAAACCATCTTCTTAATCTTCTCATTTTTTGAACAACTTTCTCAGCCTTTAAACAAATACGTGTTTAGTGACCTCACATTGATGAACTGAGACCATAAATCTTTTCCTTCAACAACATACTTATTCTACAAAACACTCCTTAACCATGAATTACTAATGAGTTTTAAAACGTTTAAAATTGGCATAGAATCTTCCCACATATAATGTAAATTATTTTAACTTCCCATTCCATATTAAATTAATTCTTTCCAAATAATCCTCAATACAATTGCCAGTACCAGCTCTCCAAATTTTGTTTGTAATACATCTATCACAAGTTCCCAAACAACTGCTGAATTTTTCTAATAGAAAATAGAAAATCATTATCATAAATTCATTGGATCCATTCATAATTCTATTTTCTCTCTAATTAGGATTCAAATATCATTCTGAAACCAAGGTGAGTACGATGAGTATTTTCTTCCAAAAAACAACTTCATAAGAAAATGTACTTTTTAAGCATAGTGAGTCTGAAATTTTGAAGACAATTTTGCATCATATCACCAACAATTAATAATTGAGGTGATTTATTTTCTTCTTTGGAAAAATAATAAAACACTAAAAATATTCCATCTTCCATAAACAAATTCGTTCTTACTTGGTCCGAACACCTACTAGGGTCACATATATCTCATGAAGCACCGATTTTATCTCCTAGAAAATTCTTATTAGAGTAATATAATTAATCCCATTCCTTTCCCGTAATAAATTAGATCAGTCCAAACACCCATCCAATTTATTAGTATCCACATGTCCTTTCCACCCAAGTAGTCACATCCTAGATGGGCATGGACTATCACCCCATGGTCATCTCAATGATCCCATCATCGTTAGGGTAACTTTTAGAGCCCACACCCTGGCCATGTATCCCAATTCACACGGTTCAATTTATATCCATGTTAAACAGTGGTTGAGATGTCCTTCTGGAACACGAGGGTCAATCGGGGAACTCAACACCATGTTAATTTCAAATGTAATTTTCCATTTTTATTTAAAATAATTAAATAATTATAGGGGTTCACCAACCAAACTAGTTTGGTCGCACAAAAAAATTCCTATAAATAACTACGTAATACCAAAGGGTATATGCATAAAGAACACCGAAATTAAACTAAAGTGTAGCCCTTATTTAAAGATGCTCAAAAACCACTTAAGAGGATCTCTAAGTCCATATGGCCATATCCCATCCAAATGAGGCCCTAAGGAATGTCATTATAAACCATAATATATTATAATAAATTATAATTAATCATTTAACTGTTGGTAAAAAATCTATTGAGGTGACATTGCGATGTTTTTGGGTTGATTTTTTTTGACAAAGAAGATAGACAAGGTTAGTTGTGGAGTTCCAACATTATTTTTGACTATGTATGTTGAAAAAACTAAAAAGTTATGTATTTAAAAAAAGGTTTCTCTAAGGATGAATGAGGAATAAAGGAAATAAATTAATTTGCAAAATTAGAAGTAGCTGCAGGAATAGAAAATCACCTGGTGTTTTGAAAATAATGAGAGTTCCAAGAAAAAGAATAACGAGTTTCGTAAAAAGTTAGTGGTGAGATTGAAATTTCATATATGGGGAGGAAACATCTATAAATAGTTATCTACCTCCAAATTTAATGTGATAAATCTTTAACTAAAATCCATAGTCTCTAAATTAATGAAAGTATTTCATGATTATTTTCCTTGCATGAAGGTTTTCATAAGATCATCAATTTCACAAAGAAAGTTGGTTGTATCAAAAAAATTGTGAGTTTCAGTAAATTTGTGAATTTCATGAAAGGAGAATATTTTTTGAAGAATTGGGTTGTTTCACAAATGTTAAGAAAGGGGTTTCTCAAAAAAAACATACAATAATCAAAAAGAAGTTTCCAATAATTCTATAGTAAAGAGGTATTCATCAAGTGGATGAAAGTGAAACTAAATGATGCACCAATTAAATATTAAAACATATTGATTCATGTGATCAAAAGAATAATCTTATAAAGGAGAAGTGATCAAACATCCGTTGAGAGAGTAGTGAGATTTCAAATTGTAATTATTTTTAAACTATGAGGGATAACTAGATTTTTATGATCATTATAACAGTATTTCACTTTAGTGTATTTGTTACATATGAAAATTTACAATGTCTTATCTTTAGACGTAGCAATGTGTGGTTGAACCAAATAAATATTTTGCGTCTCGTGTATGATTTAATTTATGTTTATAAATTTCTATGGGAAATATATATATAAGAGTTCTTTGTTTAATGATGACTTAATTTTGGAGATAAATTATTATTAGAGGGAATTGTTAAAATCAAAGGGTTAATCCAAGTAAAATTAATGGATTTTTTAATCAGAAATGGATTTCAATCTTCAATGGAGACAATTTCAAGTTGTGGAAGAATCTTATGAAACACTACTTATAATAATTAAGAATGAATTTATTTACAACAGATATGCATGGTATTTCAGATAGTGTGGATAGTGGTTCTCTAACAAAAGATGACTGAATGGAATTAGATAGTGACACTAGAGGAATTAGTGGTTTATAGGATCCCTATCTAACAAAATCTATATGAAGTTGATGCCAGAAAATTCATCACATGCTATGTGGAAATTTTTTTAAATATATATGAGGGTGATTAAAAAGTTATAGAAGATAAATTATAAGTTATATGGAATAAATATGAATATTTTAGAATTCACTCTAATGATTTTCAGATTAATTTTTTGATCGAGTAAAGGTTGTTGTAGAATACAAGTGAGGTTTCATAAAAACTCATAAATATGTAAATATCGTAAAGTGAATCCAAAGAAGAAGTCCACCTCTGTTCAATCTAAAATTCCATGTATTGGAATATAAATATCCAATGGAACAGAATTTGGATAGTTTTCATAATAATTATATAGAATTAAAGTAGTAAAACAATGAAAATGAGTCAATAGAAAATGGGTTATCCAAATATCTTGAATTAATGGTTATAAAGTTGTTCACTATTAATGATGGTTAGGAGGAAGAAGGTATGGATGATTTCACATCAATCCATTCATCAAATATACAAAGTGGAAAAGGAAATTTCAAAGTGAAAATACCACTAGAATTATTTGGAGGTGGAATGGTTGGACATATTTAAGTAACATGTCCCATGAAGTTTCAAGATGGTGATGGGGATAAAGTGAAATTTCAAATGAAAAATTATGCAGCCTATGTGAAAGGTCAGATAATTTATTATATATTTTTTTCCAAAAATTACTTTATTATTTCACAAGAAATGTAAAAATTATTACAATCTAAGGTTGAGGCGATTGATAAATAGAAGGTTCATGCAGAAATTTATATTGTGGTAGTATCTCGTAATTCCTAGAAAATGGAGTAAATTAACAATGATAAAGGAAAATTATAAGGAATAGCTGATCTGAAGGATAAATTAGATGCCTCTCTTAAATATATATTTGTTTAATTATTCAAAATGAAGAAATCCAAAAGAGAAGTTCAAGATGACAAACTCTATATGTGAAAATTGGTAGAATAGAACTCTTATCTGACGGAATAAATTGAAACTCTAAAGTCATCAACGTCAAAGAAGTCAAAAACAGGTCATTGAGTGCATGATCAATGTTTATGAAAAAAGGTTGATCGATGGTTTAAATAACACAATGAAAGATCAAATAAAATTTACCAAATAAATTGAAGAGAAATTCATCAACCTGTGATGAAAATTCTAGGATCCAGAGAGACTCGTGACTCTTATTTTGACATCAATAAATAAGATCACTCATAAAATAGAAAATTTGAATGAGAGTCATAGAGTTCCAAAAAAATTGATAAAAAATAATATTTAAATGACAAGGGTGGTATGTGGCTTAATAAAAATAATAAATAGGTGACGATTGATGTTAGACCTAAAGCACCCACTACAAGGATGAAAAATGATTTGGGTAAAAATTAGTATTATATGGTCTAGAGAATCTTAGAAAAAACTGGTCCTATAATAATGTATGGGAATACACCTTGTTTCATGTTTTATTGATGTAGAAGGATCTTATATTACCAAATTGTATGTTCCATAGAAAAATTGTATCAAAGGGAACAAGAGAAATAAAGGCGATCACATGGAGTTCAATATTAAAATAATGATTTTGATGGTCACTATTTCTAGTGTAGAGGATTAGAAATGATGGAAAAATATTACTCAAAAACCTTTTAGAGGATTATGGCAAAATAATCTCAATGTGGTCATAATCAGTAGTTCAAATAATCATAAATTCTTTGGAAAATAGAAAATTTATTTTCATCATTACAAGATGAAGTTTGTACCTCATTCTTTGAGGAATTCCTAGAATATCAAACCACAAGAGGCATTAATTAATTAACATAGATCAATATGAAAATTTTTGAGGAAGAATTGGTTTCAGATATGACCCTTCAAGTATGATATTCTTCTTGTTTATAGATCATATATAGTGGATACACATACTATAGTATGGGAAATAAAGATCTAATTATAGGGATCAAATTTAAAAAGGTTATATTGTTTAATTGGGAAATTATAAAGGCCTGAAGAATATTGTCTTTTAAAAAACCAAATTTTTGGGAAAATATATGATATGATTTTATGTCTTGGTTTTTGAAGGTCTCAATCACATAATACTAAGTGTTAGTCAATTGTGTGAATCAGGTCATGCTATATGATTTTCCAATAATTTGTGTATCATTAAGTAAAAATATTGCACAACTTTTTTATAGTGAAAGGGAATGAATGAGAATCTCTACCTTGTAAGTGGAGAAAAAAATATGGGATTTCTATCTAGAGAGGAACAAAATAGGTTATAGAATAATGTGATTGCACATCTATTCCATCTATACGTGCAAGATATGGCAATATGTGATGTAGCTCATGAAATCCCTATGATATCACATGAACATACTAACACAAGTTATGCTCCTAAAAATGGAATATTTTCAAAAACATGTACAAAGAAAAAGAAAAAGAAGTATAAGAGAGTTCTAGAATTAGTCCATGCAGGTGTGGGGACCTATGTCACCAGGATCCATTGACAAGAGGATGTGGTATGTTATTTTAATTGATGATTTCAGTAAGATGGATTTGATATTTGTCATTTCCCATAAGTACGACATATTTAGTTATAAAAAAAAATTTGATATGTAATATGTAATAATGCTTGGATAGAGGATTCTAAAGATTCAAATATTAATGTTATATAATTCACAAATGACAAGGTAGAGGATTATCTTGAGAAGCATGAGATATTTCATCATGTTTTGGATGTTAGAAATACTCAATAAATTAGAGTGGTTAATATGATAAATTAGTTGTTAAAAACATGAATAGAATAATTCTAATTTAAAAGGACTGACAAGAAATATTCTGGAAGGAAGAATTGTTAACATCAGTATACACATCCAATATGTATTTTTTACGTCCGAAATAAGGAAAGACTATGTATGAGCTGTTCTATGGAAAAAATACAATAATAAAATACATTAAAGTATTTGAAAGTGGTTTATTCTCAATAAGATAAAATAAAAAAAATTAAAGTATCATGGATATGAGAGGATATTCCTTGGATTTTTAGGAAAATAAATGAATATAAATTTCTTCTTAAGAGGATATAAAAATTGGTTCAAAGAAATTAGGTCTTTGTAGTGAGAATTAAAAGAATATTTAAAAATACCATGTCTAGTCTCATGATGATAGAGATACAGAGATAAGATATATAAGGGTAGTCTAAGTGGAAAATGAAGATTTAGAAGAATATACTGATGATAAGAAGGAGGAATTCAAATATATATCTTTATAGAAGCCGGATATTCTTGTTAAAATTGATAGTAAAAACATCATTGGTGATCAGTCAACACCAGTTAATATATAAAGAATGAATTATATCTATTAGGAATCCTTAATATCTTAGGTAGAGGATAATTGTTTTGTATAAATATCAATATATGTCCACTATGTTCAGGCTTGGAATGAAGAGCTTGACCAAATTGAGAAGAATCGAAAAGGGGAGATTTTTTTTTTCAGATCGTAATATTAGAATTTCATCCGGAATAAATGGATTTTACATAATAAAATAAATTAATATGGATTGGTAATTTGAAGAAAATAATGACACGTTTTCAATGGATACTCCTAGAATGAGTCATTCAATGTTAATGAGCAATTTACCCTACTTAAATGATTGAGAATGATCAATTTTTCTTATTCATAGCAGTGTACTGAAAGTTCAATGCTTTCTTGATCGATGCCAAGAAAGAATTTATGAGTGTATTTATAGAAAAATAAATGTGTATCAAGCATCCATACAGTTTTATCATTCATATAGAAAAGAATTTGTTTTGCTAAGGATGATGATATAATGGTTGAATAAAGCACCAAGAGCGTGGTGTTAAATACATGATCTATTTTTGAAGGAGATATATATTCAATATGGCAGGGTTGATTAAAATATTTTGGTCAAAAATGATAGTAATAAAATACTGATAGTGTTGGTGTTTGTCGATGAAATAATATTTGGTGGATCTGGCGCAACATAATGCAATCGGTTTTCAAAATTCATGAAAACGGAGTTCAAAATGTTAGTGATTGTTGTACTAACCTTTTTTACATTATTTAAAGGTGACAAAAGAATGGAATGAAACATTCATCTCTCCTTAAAAATAGGTCAATGTGGTTTTAAGAAGATTTTTATTGAATAATTCAAAGGATATGAGAAATTTATTGGGTACCTAGATGAAAATTTCATTATAAAATGAGTGAAAAAATGTTAATGTCATAAAATATAAGAGAATCATTGGAGGTATACTTTAATTAACAATGACATGACCTGATATTGATTTCTCCGCATGAAAAGAACCATAAAATCAAATAAATCCAAAATAAATCAACTTCATTGTATTAAAAATAATAATTTGTTATATTAAGGGAATGATATATTTTAAAATTATATTCAATGAAAAATATATCCAAGAGTTATTGGGCTATACAGATGAATATTAGGCCAGTTCAGCAGATGATATATAATTAATTTCAACTGGTTCATTCTATCTTGTTGATGGTGTGTTAATTCTCTAAGAAATAAAAAGCAGAAAATATTTTAGCTACTCAAGCCTAAACATAATTATTGTGGATGAAGCAATATCTTGATGATTTTAAAGTCAAAGAAACATCTCTAATCGAAATCTGTTGTGATAATTAAAGAGTTAAAAATCTATTACAAAATCTAGTCCATCACCCAGGGATGAAGAACATTGGAATCGAGTATCATTTTATCTAGGAGAAGGTGGATCATGGGCTTGTCAAGATTTTTTATATTCCTCTATTACTTCAGGTTGTATATATTCTGATGAATACAATACCTAGATAAGCATTTGAACATCATCGACTAGATCATACAGTTCAGTCTACTCTACAAACTAGAATTTGTTTGGATATGGAACCCCTCTCCATAATTTATTGTGTTTTTTTTCTTTGTGCTAATATGTGTTATTTTCATTGTTGTAGCAACAAATATTTGACCATTAGGTTCACTAACAATGTGGGATGAAATATCTTGATCATGATTGGGGGATAATCTAATAGGGGAGAAGAAACGTTGGGGTATTTTTAAATATAAATATGTTAAATATGATTGATCAAAGGATACATATCATGGAATATGGGATTCAGATGAACGATATTGGTTAGTTCAGGAATTAAGTGATTTATTGATGAGATTTTTATGTTGCTATTGTTTCTCACACAAATCATGGTACATGTTGGATTAGATTGTGTGTTTAGTAAATATTTTATCACTATCTTGAATTACAAGAAGAATATTTTAATAGAATATAGAAGAATATTTAAAGTGGAATCAAAGGGTGAAGAGTTTTTAAAAAACCCAAAGGGGATATTGTTGGAAAAAACCCTTCGAAGTAATTTTGAAGAGTTATTGGGTTAATTTTGTTTATTGAAAAATTAGGATTACAAGGTTAGTTGTCGATTTATAGCCTAATTATTTACTAGTTATGTTGAAAAATATTCCTGATTGTGGTTAGGAATCTTTGTATGTGGTATAAACAATTGTGTATAGAATGTGGAATCATTTCCTAATGTTTTCCAATTTTTAGGATCTAAAACATTGTTGAAGGTCCATGTTTTGTGAAACATGGATTTATAAGTACGTCTCATAAAAATATGGAAAAGGTATTGAATTCTTGAAAGTTAGTTGTTTTATGAATGTTTGTTTATTTTAGATGGTTTTGAGGTTCACAAAAAAATGTTTCATTAAGGATGTTTGAGGTGTGAAGGAAAGACGATATGTTAAAATATTATGGGAAGTTTCAGGAGTATAAAATTTCCCAAATGTTTTTTGAAGATAGGGAGTTTCATGAACACGAATTAAGATTTCTAAGAAAAGGTGGTGGTGATATTTAATGTTTCTAAAAGTGAAGAAAACGTCTATGAATAGGCATCTACCCCATCATTTTAATAGATAAATCCTTAAAAACACCAACAGATATGATTCCATGATTGTTTAATTAAATGGATCTCCGTGAATAAATGTTTATATAATACCATCAATTTCACAATGAAATTTATGAGTTTAGTGAATGTTTTGAGTTTCTCTACAGATTTGACTTATGAGAATCCGAAGGTATTTCCCAGTAATTCGGTGGTAATGTGGCATGAATCATGTTGATGAAATTTAAAATTAGTGATGCAACAAATGAGGCGTTAAAATATCGATTCAAGTGAACAATAGAAGAATCACTTGATGGAGTAGTGAGAATAATTTATTTGATAGAGTATTGAGCTTTAAAATTGTTATAGGTTGTTAACCAAGAGGGATAGTGAGTCCACTCCAAACAATGTAATAAAAGTGCACATTATTTAATTTTCAACATGGGAACATATCTATTATATTCTCCATTTTTGTTTCCCATTATGAGTGAACCATGTAAATTTTTTCCATCTCATGCATTCCTTCAATTCGTTTTAGACATTGCTAAGGGAAAGGCAGAGAATAGTGATGTGACTAATGATGAAATAAGATCTGAAGGAGTGTTGTTTTAATATTCATACCTTAATTAAACCTCACTCATAGTGTATTTGACAGAGTTTGACTACAATTAATTCACTTTTAATAATATTAACAATTAGTCTGTTTAATTAAGAAATAGGTAAAAATCCTAAAATCTTACCAGTTGACCCCATTCCACAAAAACCATTACTGAATCGGTGTAGTCCACTCTCAAAACACCCATTGTTCTAGGATATATAAAATACCCAATTAAAAAAATGATTCTACATTTAAATAATTTAATTTAGGGAGAAATCCATTATAAAATATCATCAGGTGATGTACCTCAATAGAATGACATGTGACTATAGGCTAACATCATCTAAAGTTCAGATCTAGCAAGGATACCTGAAAACATCAATGAAAATAGGATATTTCAACATTCTTTGATGAAATCACCATTTCTAACCGAAAAAACATAATTTAAATCAGTATCAAATAATTGGAGATGAATGGGGGAGGAGAAGAGGAAGAACCAAACTACCAATGCTATTTAATCTTACCCATGATTACTATGAATGTAGAAAAAAAGAGGGAGGGTAGGTTTCTGTCAAAGCCCTCCCATGTGTTACTGTCCAACTAAATAAATAAGTTGGGACAACAAACTGTAATTTTTTTAAAAGGATTCCCAACTGGTTTAACAATGTGACCATACTGTTCACATCGTAAATTTTTGAGGTAAATTGTTCGGGATCTATTTGATCATCCTGAGTTCCCCACGAACACCTATTATGTCCATTCACTTGATGAATCACTATTCATGACATGAAAGGCTTGTTTTAGTTGTTTTTTGTTACTATGGTTGTTTGTTCTTCCATCAATGCTCAGTTGAAACCCTGGGCATTCTGTAACACCCCAGGTAAATAAAGAATATGAAATCTTCATATTTATCCATATTTGTGAATAAAATATTAATATTACTTTAAAGGGGACGCTATGCTCGATGGCGTACCCAAAACGCAACACCGAGTTTCTTGGGAATCTTGCGTTGCACTCCAATAATAATATAATATTATTTTAAATGGTAGTTAACGCCTAGCCGTTGTAATGGCGGGAATGAACAGAACTAACAACAAAATGATTATATATTTTTGTAAAATATTTTTACTCTTATCCAATAAATGTTAGAGGCTTAAAATATGAATGAATCCAATTTTAAGCTTAAATATTCTAATATTCTTTAAAAGGTCGATTAACAACCTTTTGATGTTGAACACTTTTAAATCCACTTTTGACATTTTCATATGTTATATTGGACTAAATAAAATTCTTCTTTATAATTGGGACATCCAAATTTGGATTGTGTTAATTTTTGGTATTTTTCCAATAAAGTTCATTTTTTAATTAATAGTGAAAATTGTTGTATTTTAATTCAAAACCACTTTTTAATATAATTAATTTATATGATTAGATTAACTTTTGAATTGGTTTTAAAGTGAAATTAGAATATATTTTTATGATTTAATCCAATTGTGGTCGTTGAAATTAATTTCATCTTAAAATTGGACTTAAACTAGTCTCAATCTTTTGATACTCATTGTTTCATAAAAACACGCTATTTGATCTGACATCGGAAAGTAATTATTAAATTAATTAATGTAACTTATATGTTTTTAATTTTGTAAAATAGACATCATTTTTTAATTTGGAATATAAAATATAGCTTAGGGTGAATTTTTGGTATTTTTCTGGAAAACATCAATTTTTGATGAATAGTGAAACCACTAAGTGGTACTTAAAAAACTGATTTTTTCGTTTAAATGAAATTTTACCACCTCTGTGTTTTGAATTTCAAAAATCCGACATACATGGTTGTTATTAAGAAGTAAAATGTGGTTCAATGGGATTAAAATAATTTTTTTTGGTGAATAGTAACTTTTAAGTTTTAATCGCGATTAGAGGTAATTAGTGTAGTTTAAGGTAAAAATAATGTTTTAATAATATGAAATGACCTATAAACAAGTCCTAACTTCATTGGATGAGTCATGGTAGACCATGAAAATCCATGGGTCAACTTGGGGACCCCATGGAGCCACTTTTCTTGGAACATGACATTAATGCCTTTTTATTTAAAGTTAAAATTAAAATGTCACAAACATGTGTTGTTCTACTAAAACAATTTTTATATGGGGTTATACAAATTATATTTTTGACTATAAATATTCATTATAAATCTAAAAAGATTTACTACAGTAGGATATTTTTTTAATAATTTTTGGACATTAAATAAATTAAATTATTTATGACATCATGATGATGCAGCGATTACCTCATTAATAAAAGATTTAAATAAAATGAAAAGAAAATGTAAAATCTATGACCTAAAAATGTCCAAAAACTATTGTATGGGTGGATATATATAACCCTTATCACCTTATCCTCGAATTATATCAATGTGGGACCTTTTAAATCCGAAACTCATTTTGAAATAAAGTAATATTTCTTTACATTCCAAGAGTGCCCCACCTCTCCTCTTATAAATAGCCCCCACCTCTACCTCCTTACCCACACATCCAAAGCCTTTGGCTCGGCCAAACCCTGCCCATTTCATCTCTCCACATCCATATATTCATCATTGAAGCCTCACTTTGGGCATAATCCTTCCCAAGGAAGCCTTTGAGCTCAAATCAAAAAGGGTTACCCGTTTTTAAGGTAATGTCTTCACTTGTGTTCTTTTGTTTTATTTTTCTTCTCCAACCCCTAAACTCTTTTTATTAATTTCTTTTGTAACAAAAAACGTATCTTACATATACTAGGATTTTTTTATAAGAAGGATTCGAGCTACACTTACACAAACCTACATCTAATGGATAAAGACCATATTGTTTCCGTGGATGGTGAATTTCTGCCTCCCGAAACAATGATTGTTCAACATTCTATTAAAACCTTCAATGGTGGCCATTAAGATGACACTATATTTATATATGATATATAATATGTTTATGTTTTCCTTATGCTTCTTTATTTTTCATTTTGGGTATACCTTTATGGTTTCCATTATGGGTTAACGTGACATCTTCATTTAAGGAAGTGCGGACTACAGCCCCCTCAAAGTGATTTGATTCGTTAATAACATATGTGGGACGTATAAAGGATGGAGTTATGATAATATATATGATATTATACTGGAATTATAATATACCTTTATATTATTATGATTCCATTCCATAAATTACGAAATAGAAATGAAAGTAGCGTTCATGCGTACGTACGGCTTACCGTCTCCATGAACGGTGAATTTCATTTCTTACCTCTAAATGATTATGTAATATTATAAATACATGTATATTCTGGATATATATGATATATATGACATCCAAATTATGAATATCATTCTGTATATAATGAACCTTTCACCACACGAACACCATGTAATTGTGAGAAGTCCACTTTCTACTTAAGAACAAAATATCGACAAAACAAACATTATTAACTTAAATGATTACATAATGTTTATAACATGGAAATAAGTGATATAAAAGGAATAATGAACTTGAAAAAGGTTCTTAATCACGTAGAAATTATCTCAAGTTTATTATTCAGGAGTTTAAAGAATGATCGAGTCAAGTCGGACCCGAGGTAAGGGATCCTACCCCTCTCTTTCTTTTTAAGTACACTGTTTTATGTCATTCCTTTCAAGATCATCTTTATTATGATTGGGAAGTTCTTTTATATTACTCATACTGTACGTTTTATGTTCATATGATGAGAGACTATATTTTCTCTCATCAATCCATTTTGGAAGTTTTAAGTGGCGCCGTTAGGCTGCTGAGTTTTCGTAAGGGGTTTTTCATCTCACTTTTAATCCCGTGAGATTTATGCTAAATTTTCCACCATTTATGTTGAGTGATGTATGTACTTACCATTATTATACTATTTGTGTAATATAGTTTCATTTATGGGTATTTACATATTCATTTTATGACCCTTCTTCAATGGGGTGTACGTTTCGAAAGTTACCCAAGTCGGTAAGGGAACCTTTCACCCTCCTTTTTTTAAAAGACTTCTTTTTTTATGTCTTTTAATTCACATAATATTATGTTGGGATACGTTATTCTATATCCTTATTGATGTAAATATTATGTCCAATTGATGAGATACCCTTTTTATCTCTCATCAACTCTTTTTCTGAATTTTGAAGTGACGTCATTGGGCTGTCGAATTTTTTCAAGGGAACCTCTTAACCCAATTTTGATTCTTTGGGATAAACTTGTACTCCTTGAATATGTCGTGATATGAATATTTGTGAATGTCCTTTGATTGTTTTACACTTAATATCCACTTATATTTCCTGTATTTTTGTCACACATAATTATGTAATTGATTAATCCTTAAATCAAAGGGTACCGTCTTTGTATGGGACTTCATCTCAATCTCCATTCATTGAGGCATATTCTGCTTTATACACAAAATTCTTTTATACGGTGTATAAACCCCTTTAAATTTTACATTTATCCAAAAGGAATCTTTTTTTATACGAAGCATTTTACTAAACGACAAAAGGGAATGTTTTTGTCGTACGTATGCAGCGACAACGACTTCTCCGCCGCCGTGACCATTATTTGATTTTCGGCTTCCTCTACATGCCATAACTTATTTTTAAAAGAAAAATAAATACCATGTTTTAATTTTCTTTTATTATGGTATTGAAAATGGTTTTCATAATGTTTTTATTATATCAATGTTTTTTATTGATATCTTGTGATTGAAATGTGGAATTGTTATGTTTCCTTTATGCATGTATTATGTGATACGATTATGTTATGGTTCTTGGGTATTGTTAGGAAGACGGGTTGTTCCGTTATAAACTAAGGGCGGGTGAGCCCGATATAGCTTTCCAATGCATTGGGTAACGCGAAGGAGTGAAATGTTAAGGTTTCTCCAAAGAGATTTAGAGAATATACTGTGATGGGTATTCCAAACATAACCAAGAGGGTTACTCTCTACGTAAAAATGTTATGAATTCCTCAAGTTACCTTTATGACTCATGATTTCTATGATTTATTAATGATTTGATGAGGTATGTTAAAGTGCTTATGTTTTATGGGTAAAGTATGATTTCATTATTATGTATATATGAACTCATGTTTCCTTTCCATATTTTTATAACCCATACTGAGCTTTTTATGCTCATCCCAAGTTTTTTTTGAAATGTTTTTCACAGGTCAAGGGAAAGGTACATGATATGATGATAGTTTCAAGGAAGTTTCAAGAAAGAATCCATGTTTTATTTTAAATATGTTTTCGTTGATGGGAAAAATGAATACTATCTTTATGTAACAACTTTGTTTAAATGTGGAATGTAATGCATGTTTTATGATATAATTCTCTAAAACTCTAAACCTGAAAAGATCCTCAATGTGTAATCTTGTAATAACTGAAGATTAAGTAAGGTTTAAGGCCGGGGCCTTATAGTTGGTATCATAGGTCGGTTTAGATAACATTAGAGGTTAGGGTATTCTCTAAGCCTAAGTGACATTACCATAATGGTTAGGATTTCAGAAAGAGTCCTAGTATTAGTTAAAGTGAATGAGTAAGTATATCTTAGTGTTTATCTTCCTCATTAGTACATGATGGTTTTTTTGATATACTCACACTGACATTTCTGTTTTTATTGAATGGATAGATCTAGCAGGCACCAAAGTGGCAATAGGTTTGAAGGAAACTGTGGTGGTTCTTTGATTAAGAGACTGGATGAAATGGGGTATTCAATGAGGAAACTCGTGGTTGTTCTAAACCAACTATCAAGGAGTCATGATCAACCACTTGTACCTTGGTATGTTCTGTAATGCATCATGTATGAGATGACCAATCGATGTGGAAGTTCAGGTAATAATTATAAAGGTAACCATTAGGGTTTATATGATCCTTAATTTTGAGGTAATTATGGGTTACTCTATGATATGATCTAAAATGAAAGGCATGAGATAAACTTGAGGTTAAAATATCTTATGATTATTTTTGAAGATTTTATCTCTTTTTGGGGAATGTTTTAAGAATTATATAGTTTTGGAAAAAGGACAACACACAGACCATGTGACAACCCATCACGTCGGACAAAGCTGCGGGAATCGAACCCATAACCAAAGTGTGACTCGTATTTATTTCCTACCACTGGACTACATGAAGTCCCTGGTTAGTATCACTTATTATTTTTAGGTAGATGATTTTATTAATTAAGAGTAAGTTTATTTTGGGTTATCTATGGTAATTATTAACCTATCATGGAGGATATGTGATTAGGTTAATTACTTTTCAATATGAGACTTTAAGAGCGACTGATGTTATTTAGAGATAAATGTCAATTTGTACCTTAGAAGACTGTGATTAAATCCTTAAAATATTTGTGTTTAAATCTTAGTTTGGTTTACTTTGAATAATTTTATGGAAAATTGTTTATCGAATGGCCTTCGTTGAAGTTTGGGTTTTTTTGGAAATTTTTTGGAGATTAAGAATATATTTTCTTTTTATAAAGGATTATACTTTTGTTGATTATCTGATCTAATACTAACAATTTTGGTTTTGGATTTTGTCTAAAGACATGGGAAATATATAGTTCTATTTTGTGGCTTAGGTTATTCTCAGGAAGTTGATTATAGTACTCTTAATGCAAACAAGTCTTCCTAAATACTCATCTTTTGGAGAAAATATGAGTTTGATTAAGGAATCTAGTAAAAGATGAAAGTATACGTGACAAGTAAGTATGTTTCATTATGATTTAGGTAAGCTCAAAAATAAATTCCTCAATGAATATTAACTTAATACAAAAAATTTGTCTATTAACTTTTCCTACTGGGGAATCGAATACCGTTTAACCCATCACAAGTTTGTGATTTTCTTATGGTTAACTTTCTCCTAGACATGTTTACGATCACTCTCCCTCAGAACATGACCATTTTTTTCAACCATGTCCATGTTTTCATACATGGAATCCTAGTAGGGGTTAACTTGGGTGACCATTGTAATTCTCTTTATTTATATTTAAGTGATAGTTTTACTGAATCTTGTTCCGATGTGGAATTTTCAATGAACGTTCCAAGTCCAATTTTAAAAATTGTGAGCACGCAATTCCAAAAAGGGGGGAAGGATGTAACACCCCAAGAAAATAAAGAATATGAAATTTTCATATTTATCCATATTTGTGAATAAAATATTAATATTACTTTAAAAGGGACACTATGCTCGATGGCGTACCCAATACGCAACACCGAGTTTCTTGGGAATCTTGCGTTGAACTCTAATAATAATAAAATATTATTTTAAATGGTAGTTAACGCCTAGCCGTTTTAATGGCGGGAATGAACCGAAATAACTACAAAATGATTATATATGTTTGTCAAATATTTTTACTCTTATCCAATAAATGTTAGAGGACTAAAATATGAATGAATCCAATTTTAAGCGTAAATATTCTAATATTCTTTAAAAGGTCGATTAACAACCTTTTGATGGAGAATGCTTTTAAATCCAATTTTGTCATTTCCATATGTTATATTGGACCAAATAAAATTCTTTTTTAGAATTGGGACATCAAAATTTGCATTGTGTTAATTTTTGGTATTTTTCTGATAAAGTTCATTTTTAATGAATAGTGAAAATTGTTGTATTTTAATTCAAAACCTCTTTTTAATATAATTTATTTGTATGGTTATATTATCTTTTGAATTTGTTTTAAAGTGAAATTAGAATATATTTTTACCATTTAATCCAGTAGTGGTCGTTGTAATTAATTTCATCTTGAAATTGGACTTAAACTAGTGTCAATCTTTTGACACTCATTTTTTCAAAAAAACACGCTATTTGCTCTAACAACGGGAATTAATTATGAAATTAATTAATGTAACTTATATGTTTTGAATTTTTTAAAATAGAAATCATTTTTGAATTCGGAATATCAAATATAGCTTAGGGTGAATTTTTGGTATTTTTCTGGAAAACATCAATTTTTGATGAATAGTGAAACCACTAAGTGGTACTTAAAAAACAGATTTTTTCGTTTAAATGAAAATTTACCACCTATGTGTTTTGAATTTCAAAAGTCCGAAATACATGGTTTTCAATAAGAAGTAAAATTTGGTTCAATGGGATTAAAATAATTTTTTGTTGAATAGTAACTTTTAAGTTTTAATCACGATTAGAGGTAATTAGTGTAGTTTAAGGTAAAAATAATGTTTTAATAATATGAAATGACCTAGACACATGTCCTAACCTCATTGTATGAGTCATGGCAGACCAATAGAATCCATGGGTCAACTTGGGGACCCCATGGAGCCACTTTTCATGGAAAATGAAATTAATACGTTTTTATTTAAAGTTAAAATTAAAATGTCACAAACATGTATTGTTCTACTAAGACAACTTTTATATGGGGTTATACAAGTTATATTTTTGACTATAAATATTCATTAGAAATTTAAAATGATTTCCTAAATCATGATATTTTTTTAATAATTTTTTGACATTAAATAAATTAAATTATATATGACATCATGATGATGCAGCAATTACCTCATTAATAAATGATTTAAATAAAATGAAAAGATAATGTAAAATCAATGACCTAAACATGTCCAAAAACTATTTGATGGGTGTATTTCGAACTTTTATCACCTTATCTGAGAATTATATCAATGTGGGACCTTTTAAATCTGAAACTCATTTTGAAATAAAGTAACATTTCTTTACTTTCCAAGAGTGCCCCTCCTCTCCTCTTATAAAAGGCCCCCACCTCTACCTCCTTACCCACACTTCCAAAGCCTTTGGCCCATACAAACCCTGCCCATTTAATCTCTCCACATCCCTATATTCATCATTGAAGCCTCACATTAGGCATAATCCTTCCCAAGGAAGCCTTTGAGCTCAAATCAAAAAGGGTTACCCGTTTTTAAGGTAATGTCTTCACTTGTGTTCTTTTGTTTTATTTTTCTTCTCCAACCCCCTAAACTCTTTTTATTCATTTCTATTGTTACAAAAAAATTATCTTCGATATACTAGGATGTTGTTATAAGAAGGATTCGAGATACACTTACACACACCTACATCTAATGGTTAAATAACATACTGTTTCCGTGGATGGTGAATTTCTGCCTCCTGAAACAATGATTGTTCAACATTATTTTAACACCTTAAAAGGTGGCCATTAAGATGAAACTATATTTATATATGATTTATAATAAGTTTATATTTTCCTTAAGATTCTTTATTTTTCATTTTGGGCATACCTTTATGGTTTCCATTATGGGTAAACACAATATCTTCATTTAAGGAAGTGCGGACTACCGCCCCCTATAAGTGATTTGATTAGTTAATACCATATGTGGGATGTATAAAGGATGGATTTATGATAATATATATGATATTATACTATAATTATAATATACCTTTATATCATTATGATTCCATTCCATAAAATACGAAATAGAAATTAAAGTAGCGTTCATGCGTACGTACGGCTTACCGTCTCCATGAACAGTGCATTTCATTTCTTACCTCTAAATGATTATATAATATTATAAATACATGTATATTCTGGATATATATGATATATATGATATCCAAATCATGAATATAATTCTGGATATAATGAACCTTTCACCACACGAACAACATGTAATTGTGAGAAGTCCACTTTCGACTTAAGAACCAAATATCAACAAAACAAACATTATTAACTTAAATGATTAAATAATGTTTATAACATGGAAATAAGTTATATAAAAGGAATAATGAACTTGAAAAAGGTTCTTAAGCAGGTATAAATTAACTCAAGTTTTTTATTCAGGACGTTAAAGAACGATCGAGTCAAGTCGGACCCGAGGTAAGGGATCCTACCCCTCTCTTTCTTTTTAAGTACACTGTTTTATGTCATATCTTTCAAGCTCATCTTTCTTATGATTGGGATGTTATTTTATATTACTCATACTGTAAGTTTTATGTTCATATGATGAGAGACCATATTTTCTCTCATCAATCCATTTTGGACGTTTTAAGTGGCGCCGTTAGGCTGCCGAGTTTTCGTAAGGGGTTTTTCATCTCACTTTTAGTCCCGTGAGATTGATGCTACATTTTCCACCATTTCCATTGAGTGGTGTATTTACGTCCCATTATTATACTCTTTATGTAATATAGTTTCATTTATGGGTATTTACATATTCATTTTATGACCCTTCTTCAATGGGGTGTACGTTTCGAAAGTTACCCAAGTCGGTAAGGGAACCTTTCACCCTCCTTTTTTTAAAAGAATTGTTTTGTTATGTCTTTTAATTCAAATACTATTATGTTGGGATATTTTCTTCTATATCCTTATTGATGTAAATATTATGTCAAATTGATGAGATACCCTTTTTATCTCTCATCAACTCTTTTTCTGAATTTTGAAGTGACGACGTTGGGCTGTCAAATTTTTGCAAGGGAACCTCTTAACCCAATTTTGATTCTTTGGGATAAACTTGTACTCCTTGAATATGTAATTATATGAATATGTGTGAATATCCTCTGATTGTTTTACACTTAATATCCACTTATATTTCATGTATTTGTTTGTCACACATAATTATGTAATTGATTTATCCTTAATCCAAGGATACCGTCTTTGTATGGGACTTCGTCTCAATCTCCATTCATTGAGACATATTTTGTTTTATACACAACCTTCTTTTAAATGGTGTATAAACCCCTTTTATTTTTACGTTTATCTAAAAGGAATCATTTTTTTATACGAAGAATTTTACAAAATGACAAAAGGGAATGTTTTTGTCGTACGTATGTGGCGAAAACGACTTCTCCACCGCCATGACCATTATTTGAGTTTCGGCTTCCTATACAAGCCATACCTTATTTTTAAAAGAAAAAATAAATACCATGTTTTACTTTTCTTTTATTATGGTATTGAAAATGGTTTTCATAATGTTTTTATTATATCAATGTGTTGTATTGATATCTTCTGATTTAAATGTGGAAATGTTATGTTTCCATTATGCATGTTTTATGTGATACGATTATGTTATGGTTCTTGGGCATTGTTAAGAACACGAGTGGTTCCGTGATAAATTAAGGGCGGGTGAGCCTGATATATCTCTACAATTCATTAGGTAACGCGAAGGAGTGAAATGTTAAGGTTTCTCCAAAGAGATTTAGGCAATATATTGTGATGGCTATTCCAAACGTAACCAAGAGGGTTACTCCCTACATAAGAATGTTATGAATGCCTCAAGTTACCTTTATGTCTTATGATTTCTATGATTAATTAAAGATTTTATGAGTTATATTAAAGTTCTTATGTTTTATGGGTAATGTATGATTTCATTCTTATGTATATATGAACTCATGTTTCATTTCCATATTTTTATAACCCATACTGAGCTTTTTATGCTCATCCCAAGTTTTTTATGAAATGTTTTTCACAGGTCAAGGGAAGGTACATGATATGATTATAGTGTCAAGGAAGTGTCAAGGAAGAATCCATTTTTTATTTTAAATATGTTTCCATTGATGGGAAAAATGAATAATATCTTTATGTAACAACTTTGTTTAAATGTGGAATGTAATGCATGTTTTATGATCTAATTCTCTAAAACACTAAACCTGAAAAGATCCTCAATGTGTAATCTTGTAATAACTCAAGATTATGTAAGGTTTAAGTTCGGGGCCTTATACCTTCCACCGAATGTTAAACCATGTTAATTATCACCATTTATAGACATACAATCCCTTATAACGTCATTCAAATTAATGGATATAAAAATCACCCACCCACTAAAATTTTAATGTTAAAGTCCCTTGAAATTAATATACCCATACAGACACATGTTTATATAGTCTCTCCCCTATATAACTTCTCATACTTGAGATGTTTTGTCAATATTTCAATCAGTACCATTAACCTACTTGGTTCACCAATTCCTATAGAAATTGCCTTGTTTAAAATATTAATTCTTTATGTTCTACCATAGAGATGCCTCTAAAACCTTAATGTTCAAATACTAAAACCAAATCCCCCACTCATAACCACTACTAAAGCATTGATATGGTTCCTTCCCATACCAATCTAACTCAAGACACCATGGTGGAATATTTAGTTTACCATCCAACCTATGGATCTCTCTACTGTAAGGTTCATATCATAATAGTTGATTCCAATTCATGGAGATACATAATATTGAAATCGTATATTTTAAGGAAATTTCAATGTTTCAATGACCCAAAAATCATTTTTTCATCTCACTATATCCCAAAATGCAAGAAAGCATTGGCTAAAATTATGGTATTTCCTCTCATATATGTTTACAAACCCAAAAAATGACATTCCAATTCCCATTCATAGGACCTTATAAACAAACCTCTCCTAAAAAGGTCATGTACAAACCTCATAAGATCCCCATTATCCCAAATAATATTTGAACAAACCGCAGTACCAATTACCCTTTGATTCATATTCATTTCCACCCCAAATGAAAACTTCATTGTATTTCATCACATGAATGACCGCCTAAACCATGTAAAAAACTAGGATTAACTGCATAAAACATGTCATGAAACCACTTCACCCACTGAAACATGTCACAAATCAAGGATTCTACCCTTGAAACATGTCACAAAATAGTGATTTAACCCTTAAAACCTTTCACAAACCATAGATCACTAAAAAATGGATATCGGTTCATACTGAGATCACCCAGACCCTAATACCAAATAACATACTCTATCTAATATCTAATCTAAAAATTAAATTTTGTATTCATATAGGAACATATAAATCAGATTAACCTAGTCAACAACATCCAAACACTATCTCAGCCATCCAACAAATAGTCCAACCGTGAAATGACCATTCCATAATGAGGATCAGGACACAACTTCTCACACTTTATCCATTACTAGAAATAATTACTATATATAATCATTTTTCTCTTACCTAAGTATAAAAAACTGTTAATTTATGTATTTTCACAAATAACAGGAATTTCATCCTTGAAACCCGTTAAATATCAAATCATAAATAGGGTCACACCATCAATGGAAAATGGTGCAGTTCCCACTACATGGTTTTACTTATAAGTCTCCTCAAGAACAACTTCAATATTTTCCACTTTCATTCACGAGTTTCACCTCTTAAGCCATGCCCATTTCATCCCATTTATATTAAATATTATTTCATCTGAATTGACAATGACACCAAACCCGATATAATTTTGGTTTCTCCTATACAACTAAGGGAAACTGTAATTTCATCAAGAGCTTGAGAGACTATGCATGCAAGTGTTTTATCAAGCTCTTTTGGTCATTTTCATCCACTTGACCACTCACTAATTTTATCTTAAACATGAATCACATGAAAATGAAAAGTATCATTCCCATCTTGTCCAACATAGTGTGTGTAAAATATCATAATAGCAATTTACATCACCCACATCATTCACCCATGAGTCATACAAAGAACTTGGTAAAACATTCTCTATAGAATTTCAAATTTTCAATCCAAGAACATCCCAAATTATCTTTTCCAAAAGTGTAAAATTTTACCCACAAAAAATTTAACCACAAACTTAACATCCACTTGGCTCTATTCTAGATAGAAGCATTCACCCGTTCTATCACTATGCTGCAAAAATTAATTGAAAAACCCACAAGGCCAAGCGTTAAACTAGACCAACCCACAAAAGAAAACTATGATTCCCAAGGTACTATCACCCATGGTTCTCTTCATTGGATTTCCTCAAGGAACTTGCATGACTATGTCACATACCCGATAGCATATAATTTGTACCGATATCATCCCCAATTATCCTACATATGATTCCATATCTAAGTAGCTCACCAATGTAGGCTAACCCATGTTACTTTTCTCCCTTAATAGTATAACCCTTCGAATCACTAAATGATGAGTTATAACCTAGGGGCCACTAGGGTCTTCCTATTATCCCCATATACTAGGTCTCACAAAAGGACATAGACAGATAATCTCATCTATCTACACAATAACTTTCATGTATCAATAAAAAAGGATTCATCGAATACAATTCCATTCCAAGAAATAAGGGAAACACCATGTAGGTTGTCACTGGTCAAATTAAATAACTAAACATGAACAAAAAAACCACAAGGGGACTAAATCTAAGGAATCATTTGGAGACTAATCACCTCCATGGGTAATGATCATCATTGGGTTTCCACATATGAAACTTCCCCTAAAAAAATAAGTAAAATTACGTAGATCGTGACTATGACTCAACTTACAGGGGCCACCCCCTCAAGGGAAACATTCTACTTTATCAGCAAAAACATTATGAAATCACTCTATTATGATCCGCATCATGAAAGAATAGTTACATGGGTTATCTATTTATGATATTATTCTATGTTATATGTGAAAAAAAATTTGAGTTTTCATGTTCATTTTAAATAAATAATCCAATTTAACTTTTCAGAACCATCATCCAAATTAAATTCCCCCAATAGGGGTACATCACCAGGGAATATAATGCTCACGCCAACCTTCCATGGTCATTGTACATACATTAAATTGAGGGTCTTCATATTTATCACCCTCAAGAATCACTCCATAGATCCACATTACCTATCATCAAATGGTAATATGTATACAAGTAATCATGGATGAGTATAATTCCACCAAGTACTGAGATAAGAAAACACTTAATGAGTAGTTGTTGTTTAACTTCCTAGAATGATAAAGGGTCAAAATAATAAATGATATGTCACATGTCAACAAGGTGAACCTTCTTTTTTAGGAGCTCAATGGATTATAACTCCACAGTTAAGAATTCTTGGCCTTGAGTAGTGATAAAGATGGGTGACCTTTTGGAAAGTTTCCCAGGGTGTGTGTGAGTGAGGGAAAAGCACACCGAAATGGACATGTATTGGACTATGGGGAAAATTATTAGTTAGATGAACCATTTATGCATTTGGGTGGGCCCTAGGGTGGGGAACATGTGCCTATGGGGCAACTGGTCATACCTTGAAAGCTAATACCCAATGACCCTGTTAAGTCTTGGTGTTTGTGCTGTCACCATGGCCCAATTGTCACATTTGGTATCAGTGGTGGTACCAAGCCTTTAGTGTGGTACACTTATTGGGTTGAGATTTAAGGTCTACAAAAAGGGCGTTGTCCTCTATGGGGGTGAATTAACCCCCCCCCCCCCCCCCCCAAGAATGATAAAGGGTCAAATGACTAAATGATATGAATAATATGAACAAGGTGAACCACCATTTTTGGAAGTCTGCATGACCAGAACTCTATAGTTAAGAGTTATTGGACTGGGGTAGTGCTCCGGATTGGTGAACTTCTAGGATGTTTTCCATGTTGTGTGTGAGTGAGGAAAAACAAGATGGAAAAGACTTATGTTGGGTTGTGGGGATAGTCATTAGTCAGATTACCCTTTAAAACACATGGGTGGGCCCCAAGGTGGGGATGACATATCTGCCAGGCAACTGGTGGTACCAGGTGGGTTAGACCTGACATCCATGTCGAGATGAGGTGTCTAAGCAGTCACCAGGGCCTAGTTGTCACAATTTTTTTGAGGTGGTACCCAACCTTATCTGTGGTGCACTTCCTGAGTAGAGATGTAGGGTTCACAGTGAGGATGTGGTGCTCTAAAGTGGGTGGGGGTGGGGTGAATGTAATGCTCCTGAATGATAAAGGGTCAAATGAATAAATGGTATTACTCATGTCAAAAAGGTTCCCCTTTATTTTTAGGATCCTGGCTGATTATAACTCCACAGTTAAGAATGCTTGGTCTGGAGTAGTGATCATGATGAGTGACCTTCTGAGATGTTTTCCAAGGTGTGTGTGAGTGAGGACAAAACACACTAGAAAAGAAATGTGTTATCCATTCAGGACAATCATTAGTTAGATAAACCATTTGAGCATGTTGTTGGATCCTAGGGTGGGGACCACAAGTCTTCAGGGTGAGCTAAAATGGGTGAATTTAGCACGAGTCAACTGAGGATGGGTTCACCCAGATAGATCTCCAATGCATTGGGTAATGTTGATTCTCATGAGACATTATGCGTGACAGTATTAGTGGTTAGCCTTGGTTTGTTCTACTATGCTAACATTTATTAAATTCTTTATTCTCTACCATCTTATGGACTCTTGAATTCTCCTTAGTAAATGTAGTCACCCGAGGATATACATAAAAAAGGGGTGAGATAAAATCCTTGTAAGAGGATAAATAATAACATAAAACAACATAACATGGGGTGATAATAATCATAATCAAAATTATATAGGAACATGTTCATAATCAAGAGAGGAAACATTATGAAAAGACATGGAATGTGGAAATATAGAAAAATTAAACATCATGTCTTAGTGGTAATCTACCACACATAGTTTTTATGTAGCGACTCGGGTTTTTGGTCCTTTCAGACTTTGGAATATTTCTGCGAATAATTCCAGAGCTAGGCGTGAAGACAGCGTGCGATTCTGAGGCCCGGTGTACCCAGAATTAATTTTATAATAATATTAAGTATTTTTATACTATGCACGTGGAGGGGGTGTGATATCTCCAAAACGGTAGCTCAGAACGGGAATCTAAGTGCACGGTTGCGTCCGGAACGTGCCATTTACCCTAGGCGAGGTGTAAACATTGCGGGAACGGGCCTACGGTGAGAAACACCACTAGGGGTGTTTCCGTTAATAAGTAGAAAAGTTTGTGTGAGAGCGTCGGCTTGAATAACTTCTGAACAGAGTCTTGGATGGAAAATCTGAGTCCGCCGTTGTGTTCAGAATGGCACGTTTACCCTAGGGGTGACATTACTTTTGTTCGCATCAGACGTCGGGTCCGAGGCGGGTTTGGCGCTGGCGGGCGGCTAATATAAATATCAGCGCCCCCCCCCCCCCCTTTATCGTTCCTCTCAACTTTCTTCACCGTTCTTCGCTGCCGCTCTGCCGAATCGAGCAAACGAAGCGCCCACGAGCTCGGAATTCGACGACAGACGTTCCAGGAGCGCGCAGCAGAAGCTCTGGAGCGCGGATCTGAGGCAGAACGTCGGCTTTTCGCCCGCGAGGTAGGAGGTTTGAGTTTTAAAATCCCGAATCCCATTTTTGTGTTTTTTTTCCTTCAAATTTTCTTAAGGGTTGTATAGTTAGGGTCCCGAGCTTTCCAAAACATGTTTTGGATCTGCATTTGGAGCACCGGGGTGCTCCCAGTGGCTCCGGGAAGTTTTCTGGCGAAAACCCGATTTTCCGGCGACGACGGGTGGCAGCCATGGCGGAATCCGGCGGCGGCGGTTTCCGGTGGCGGCAGCGGTGGCACGGCGGAATCCGGCGGCGACGCGGTGGTTTCCGGCGAGGCTGGCGGTGGTTCGGCCAGGATTTTCTGGGGGTTCTTTAAACCCCCGTAACTCGCAAACCGTAACTCCGATTTGCGAGCTGTTTGCGGCGACGTGCGCCTTGCGTCGAGACGGACCTTTTGAACTCACTTTGAGGGTTTAAGGATTCCGGATCGTGGCCCGGGAGTTAGAAACGTTGTATAAAATAATATTATTTTATTATTTTATGACTTTGGGCCATTGTAACTTCTACCCGGAGCGTCCGATTGACGTGTCGTCAGTGGTGTTGAGACCTTGATGGTACGACGGACTTTTTGAGATTGTTTCCGGGTGTTGGGACTGCAAACGGGGTGCCGGGCCCATGAGGCCGGGTTTTGGCGTTTGTGGAGAAACCCAGCTTTTGCACCAGGAGTCCGATTTTGGCGGATGAATAGTCGAACCAGTGTGTTTTTCTGAGGGGATCACAATGGTGCAATCCGTTCGATGAGTTTCGGAATCCAGGCGTGCCCCCCACCCGAGATGCCATTCGGTGAATAGTACCTTTTTCACCGGATGTCCGTTTTGGATGAGCGAGTAGTCGATTCCACTTGTTTTTTCGAGGGGATCGCCGTGGTGTGATCCTATCGATGGTTTTGGGATCGTTGTGTGGGCCCCACACGAGCTAGCTACGGTGAATAATGCCTTTTTCACTGGTGCTCTGTTTCGGGCGAGTAAACAGCCTATCCTGCGTGTTTTTTCGCGTGGAACACGATGGTGGCCTCGGTTTTGGCCTAGGAGGTGCACAGTTTGGCATTGTGGTGGGTCGCTCGGGTTAGCGATGTTTGGACCAGTAGTGGTTGACAGTTCTCCCTTGGTTCGTTCCTACGAGGGTTCGTGTGGCATCACAACCTTCATATGGGTTCGTGATCCTCTCGATGGGATGTTTTAACTGATAGAGTTGTGGCATCCCACTGGTGGTCCCGGAGCAGATCCTCTAGAATCTTTACCCTAGATCGAGTTCTTGGCATTGCTGTAACCTCTTATTAATGGGCGGCGATCCCCTATCTAGCAGGTTAACCCCGTAGGGTTTGTGGCATCATCGGGAATATGATCCCCTACACGGTGGGTCTTGCCCAGTAGGGTTGTGGCATAGTCGGGTATACGATCCCCTACTCAGCATGATGTTTATAGTAGGGTTGCGATATCGTTGGTTATACGATCCCCTACTCAGCGCTTGGTCTCGGTAGGGTTGTGGTATCGTTGGTTATGCGATCCCCTACTCAGCGCATGGTTTCGGTAGGGTTGCGGCATCATCGGTTCGATCCCCTGTATCGCGAGTTGTACCAGATAGGGTTCCGGTATCGTCGTGACCATCTTTATATGGACGATGATCCTCTATCAGAGTGTGGATCTTCTGTCGAGCGCCAGATCGGGTAGTGGTATCCCCCAGCGGATCCTGGGTGTGATCCCCTATCTGTGAGAACTACGCATGCCAGATCGGGTCGTGGTATCCCCTAGCAGAACCTAGGAGTGATCCCCTATATGTGAGCTACGTATACCGGAGTGGGTCTTGGAATTCCCTAGCGGACCCTAGCGGCGATCCCCTATCCGAGGAGTTTGGTGGTTTTGTTGTTTCAGGGAGGTTACCTCAGTGATGCTATCCGGCGAGCGTGATCTCTCGGGTGAGCGTCTGAGAGGTTTGTGAGAAACCCGATGGAGTGTATCTCTCGGATGAGTGTCATCTGGTATGACAATGTTCGTGTGGTGTATTCTCCTGGTTGTGGGTAGTTGCTGGTGACGAGGTCAGTACCTCTTGTGGCTTTGTGGCATGATCTGAGTATATCTGGATTGTTCAATGTGTATGTATGGGCATACACCTGAGTTGAGCTGAGTTGACTAGTTGTGTTTAGCTGAGGATGGTCACGAGATGGAGTTTCTCTCTCGTCTAGGTTCCCTCTGGCTGGGTTGAGCGGACTGTTGCCTTTCAGTTGCTCCCTTGGGTTTTGGGTTTTTGGGGTTCCTACTGCGTATGTTTATACTCCCCTTGCACGGGCTTTTCCCACACATGTTTGTGTCTTGTGCAGACCACATGCCTTTTGACGGAGTCCTAGGAGGACCCAGAGCAGGCAGAACTTAGTGAGTGAGTTGACCGGGGTGTCTACCGGAGCTGTGCCGAGGGATCTTTCCGGCGGGTGTTTGTGGCAGCGTTCCCCTTCTTCAGAGCAAGTTGGACGTGCTTTGTAGTTTTCTTTGGTGGGCCCTGTTTTTCCCTTTATACTTCTATTGTACTCTGGTTGTGGGATAGTGTATGCATGCATTTACTTTTCAGTTTCTATATCTATGCACTGTTGCATGGAGGTGTTTGTGGGTGCGTGTGTACAGGTACCTTAGGCTAATGCCTCCCATGTGTGAGATAACCTAGTCGGGGATGGTCGCCAGCCCCTGGCCTATTGGAGGCGGGCTTGGGGAGTCGCGGCGCGAGCCCCATTGGGTCGAGTTGTGACAGAGTGGTATCAGAGGAGGTTCCACCTTTGGGATCTCAGAGCGTAGCTGGCCTAGCTGTGAGATTGGTTCGGGCTTCATAACGGTAGTGTTATGATGTTTCGAGTTCGGATTTCAGGCCAGGGACTCCAGTGTTGGTGCGGCGGCCAAAGTATCCATACACCAGGACTCTGATAACCTGACTTTCGACTCGGGACATTCGTACACTGGTCGCAGGGACATAATGGTACATGCATCATATAGGACTGGGTTTTTGGGATTTCCTTGTCCTTTTTGAGTCAGCTCTCCAGATATACTCTTTGAATGTGGTGTGTCTTGAATGTATTTTTGGATGCCTCCATGATGACAACTAGTGAGGGTTCCGCAGTAGGATTGTGCTGATGACCCGCCCCGTGTAGAGGCTGTGGAGCAGGGCGCAGGTGCTAAGGTTGCACTTCCAGGTGGTCTGCCAGTTGAGCCACCACCTGTCGAGTAGCTGGTTGTGCCGGAGGTGCAGGACGAGGTGGCGTGCAGGCTGAGTGCGCTGCACGAGTTCCAGAGGTAGCGACCTCTGAGGTTCCGGGGTGATCCAGACCCCCAGGCAGCTGATGACTGGCTTGAGGCAATCACCCGAGTTTTACGCCTAGTGAGGACACCTCCAGATCAGATGGTGGTCCTAGAGGCGAGCCTTCTGCAAGGTTCTGCTGGGCGATGGTGGAGTTTGGTTACGCAGTCCCATGACAAGGAGATGCTCACGTGCGTAGTGTTTGAGAAGCTCTTCAGGGAGGATTTCTATCCGGTGACGCTGAGGTCAGTGCGGATCCAAGAGCTTCTGCAGCTTCGACAGGAGAGCATGACCGTGTCAGAGTACTCAGCGAGGTTTACAGACCTGTTTCGCTACTCCCTGGATATGGTTCGAGACCCATTCTTTAGGACTCGGACCTTCGAGCAGGGCTTATGCAGGGACATCCGGGCAGGTGTGGTTTCCTTGTGCCTGCCCACCTATGCTGGAGTACTGGAGCGAGCGTTGGTGGTGGAGACTTTTCTGGCTGAACAGATTCCCCCTGTTAGTGTTGGGCACTCGAGAGCTGAGACTTCGTCGGTCGGATCGACATCTGGTAGCCGACGACAGACTCAGGGGTCTGGACGTGGCCGACGTTTCAGGAGGCAACCCTAGGATGGAGGATCTGAGCCTCATGGCTCACAGGGCTCCCATGCCAGTTTTGGTCAGCTGCAGGAGAGGCGGTGTTACTCTTGCGACGGTCAGGGACATCTTTCTAGAGATTGTCCGACCCGAAGTGCTGCTGAGAGGGAGTCGGTCGATGGACCGCCTTGGTAGAGGCAGCGTCTCGAGCAAGGAGGTCCGCAGGGCGGCGGACGTGGTGGCGGAGCTGGTGTAGTGGGAGGCGGTGGTAGGCAGTACCAGTTGCCACCACCCCCACCCCCAGGTGGTCCACACCAATCTTAGGGAGCTGGTGGTCGAGGGCGATGACAGCTTCATGTCCTGGAGGCAGTCGACCCAGAGGCACCGCAGATGGATAGAGGTACGCCTTGTGTCTTTTCTACTTACTGCAATAGTTTGATAGACACTGTTTAGCGGTACTCTTTCTTTTTATTGCTTGCTCGAGTTTTGTTCAGGGCGTTAGCAAAACCATGTGTTGGTGTTGTTCGGCATGCTTCGATCGCGTGAGGAGGGGGGATCCTTCCCTCACTGAGACATGTTTTTGGTGATGCGATTAAAACCGTGCGGGCGAGTCAGTTCCGCCCAAAGCGGATAGTATTGAGGTGTGGTGGATGAGTCCCTCTGACTTATGCGTTCGGGCATGGGTGTTTTTTGGTGAGCTCGCTGGTGTGTGAGACCCAATTGAGAGTCCAGTCGCTTTCCTTGTGCTTAGGGCTTTTCGGGGACGAAAAGTTCTAAGGGGGGGAGGATGTTGCGACTCGGGTTTTTGGTCCTGTCAGACATTGGAATATTTCTGCGAATAATTCCAGAGCTAGGCGCGAAGACGGCATGCGATTCTGAGGCCCGGTGTGCCCGGAATTAATTTTATAAGAATATTAAGTATTTTTATACTATGCACATGGCGGGGTGTGATATCTGCTAAACCGTAGCTCAGAACGGGAATCTGAGGACACAGTTGCGTCTGGAACGTGTCGTTTACCCTAGGCGAGGTGTAAACATTGCGGGCGCGGGCTTGTGGTGAGAAACACCACCAGGGGCGTTCCCGTAAATAAGTAGCAAACTTAGTGTGAGAGCGTCGGCTCGAATAACTTATGAACGGAGACTCGAAATGAAAATCTGAGTCCGCCGTTCCGTTTAAAATGGCACGTTTACCCGAGGGGTGACATTACTTTTGTTCGCATCGGGTGTCGGGTCCGAGGTGGGTTTGGCGCCGGCGGGCGGCTGATATAAATATCAGCGCCCCCCCCCCCCCCTTATCGTTCCTCTCGACGTTCTTTGCCATTCTTCACAGCCGCTCTGCCGAATCGAGCAAACGAAGCGCCCACGAGCTCAGAATTCGACGGCAGATGTTCCAGGAGCGCGCAACGGAAGCTCTAGAGCGCGGATCTGAGGCAGAACGTCGGCGTTTCGCCCGCGAGTTAGGCGGTTTGAGTTTTAAAATCCTGGATCCCATTTTTGTGTAGTTTTCCTTCAAATTTTCATAAGGGTTGTATAGTTCGGGTCCCGAGGTTTCCAAAACATGTTTCAGATCTGAATTTGGAGCACTGGGGTGCTCCCAGTGGCTCCCGGAAGTTTTCTGGCGAAAACCCGGTTTTCCGGCGATGAAGGGCGGCGGCCATGGCGGAATCCGGCGGTGACGCGACGATGGTTTCCGGTGGCGGCGGCGGCGGCGCGGCGGAATTCGGCGGCGGCGCGGTGGTTTCCTGCGAGGCTGGCAGTGGTCTGGTTAGGATTTTCCGGGAGTTCTTTAAACCCCCATAACTCGCAAACCGTAACTCCGATTTGCGAGCCGTTTGTGGCGACGTGCTCCTAGCGTCGAGACAGACCTTTTGAACTCACTTTTAGGGTTTAAGGGTTTGGGATCGTGGCCCGGGAGTTAGAAACGTCGTATAAAATAATATTATTTTATTATATTACGACTTCGGGCGGTTGTAACTTCTACCCAGAGCGTCTGATTGACGTGTCGTCAGTGGCGTTGAGACCCTGATGGTACAACAGACTTTTTGAGATGGTTTCCGGGTGTTGGGACTGTGAACGGGGTGCCGGCCCCACGAGGCCGGGTTTTGGCGTTTGCAGAGAAACGCATCTTTTCCACCAAGAGTCAGATTTTGGCGTATGGATAGTCGATTCTGTGTGTTTTTCGAGGGGATCGCAATGGTGCGATCCATTCGATGAGTTTCAGAATACAGGCGTGGGCCCCACCTGAGCTGGCCATCGGTGAATAGTACCTTTTTCACCGGGTGTCCGTTTGGGACGAGCGAGTAGTCGATTCCGATTGTTTTTCTGAGGGGATCACCGTGGTGAGATCCGCTCGATGGGTTTCGGGATTTTTGTGTGGGCCCCGCACGAGCTAGCTACGATGAATAGTTCCTTTTTCACTGGTGCTCCGTTTCGGGCGAGTAAATCGCATATCCTGTGTGTTTTTCCACATGGAACACGATGGTGGCCTCGGTTTTGGCGTAGGAGGTGCACAGTGTGGCGTTGTGGTGGGTCGCTCGGGTTAGCGATGTTTGGACTAGTAGTGGTTGAGGGTTCTCCCTTGGTTCGTTCCTACGAGGGTTCGTGTGGCATCACAACCTTCGTATGGGTTTGTGATCATCTCGATGGGATGTTTTAGCTGATAGAGTTGTGGCATCCCTTCGGTGATCCCAGAGCGGATCCTCTAGCATCATTACCCTAGATCGGGTTCTTGGTATCGCTGTAACCGCTTATTCACGGGCGGCGATCCCCTATCTAGCAGGTTAACCCCGTAGGGTTTGTGGCATCATCGAGAATATGATCCCCTACGCGGTGGGTCTTTCCCAGTATGGTTGTGGCATCGTCGGGTATACGATCCCCTACTCAGCATGAAGTTTATAGTAGGGTTGCGGTATCATTGGTTATACGATCCCCTACTCAGCGCTTGGTGTCGGTAGGGTTGCAGTATCATTGGTTATGTGATCCCCTACTCAGCGCGTCATTTCGGTAGGGTTGCGGCATCATCGGTTCGATCCCCTACATCGCGAGTTGTACCAGATAGGGTTCCGGTATCGTCATGACCATCTTTATATGGACTATGATCCTCTATCTGAGTGTGGAGCTTCTGTCGAGCACCAGATTGGGTTGTGGCATCCCCCAGCGGATCCTGGGTGTGATCCCCTATCTGTGAGAACTACGTATGCCAGATCGGGTCGTGGTATACCCCAGCGGACCCTGGGAGTGATCCCCTATATGTGAGCTACGTATACCGGAGTGGGTCTTGGTATCCCCTAGCGGACCCTAGCGGCGATCCCCTATCCGAGGAGTTTGGTGGTTCTGTTGTTTCAAGGAGGTTACCTCAGTGATGCTATCCGACGAGCGTGATCTCTCGGGTGGGCGTCTAAGAGGTTTGTGAGAAACCCGATGGAGTGTATCTCTCGGATGAGTGTCATCTGGTATGACAGTGTTCGTGTGGTGTATTCTCCTGGTTATGGACAGTTGCTGGTGACGAGGTCGGTACCTCTTGTGGCTTTGTGGCGTGATCTGAGTATATCTGGATTTTTCAAGGTGTATGTATGGGCATACACCTGAGCTGAGCTGAGCTGACTAGTTGTGTTTAGCCGAGGATGGTCACGAGATGGAGTTTCTCTCTCGTCTGGGTTCCCTATGGCTGGGATGAGCGGACTGTTTCCTTTCATTTGCTCAATTGGGTTTTTGGGTTTTTGGGGTGCCTACTGAGTATGTTTATACTCACCCCTGTATGGGCTTTTCCCACACATGTTTGTGTCTTGTGCAGACCACAGGCCTTTTGACGGAGTCCTAGGAGGACCCGGAGTAGGCGGAGTTTAGTGAGCAAGTTGACCGGGGTGTCTACCAGAGCTGTGCCGAGGGATCTTTCTGGCGGGTGTTTGTGGCAGCGTTCCCCTTCTTCAGAGCAGGTTGGACGTGCTTCGTAGTTTTCATTGGTGGGCCCTATTTTTCCCTTTGTACTTCTGCTGTACTCTGGTTGTGGGATAGTGTATGAATGCATTTACTTTTCAGTTTCTATAAGTCTACACTGTTGCATGGAGGTGTTTGTGGGTGCGTGTGTATAGGTACCTTAGGCTAATGCCTCCCATGTGTGAGATAGCCTACTCGGTGCTAGTTGCCAGCCCCTGGCCTATTGGAGGCGGGCTTGGGGAGTCGCGGCTCGAGCCCCATTGGGTTGGGTCGTGACATTTGAAAAATCAAGAATAATGTTCACACATCGTTTCACTATAAATCATGAGATTCATCACTTTACCCAATGCATTGGAGAACTATATAATTTCAGGTGCTCCCATCACATTCAAGCATTCATAATGCGCTATATAATTCCAGACAAACCTATCACATCATAACAATTTCATTATCATGCATGACACATAGAACATATATCAATCATGAACATAAATTACCCATGGAACGGAATGGGTTTCATCTCACATGAACACAATCATAAACATTGGGTTCCCAAAAGAAAGGGGAATTACATAATTTATAGAAGGACCATCAACTATGTGTGAGAAGTAAAAGGTGTGTTTTTGAAAGAAGTGTTCTTTTGGAAAAAATTTTGTTTCACATATAATCTATTGGGAAACATTTATATCCAAACATGGTAATATAGTGATGAAAAAATGTCTTTAAGTAGTAACCATATTGAAAGTAGAGTGAAAGATGGAGCACCTGAAGAAACAAAGTTGGGTTCGAGAATTTCCCCTTACCTCGTATCCGAACACATTCTTTATATTAATGTCATGTCAAATCACATTAGATTCATTAATTAGAAATTACATAACCTTTTATACATGAAATTTATCTACTAAGGCTTTATTAAGTTCCTTCATGCGTATTTGTATGAGTTATAGTGTTTAAGTTCATCGTTTGAGAGTGTTCGTATTCATTGTTTCTAAGAATGGTTCAGTTGTCTTAATGGATGTATGTTTGTATAAAAATTGGTTAATAACCAGAAGTGATAATAACTAATATTAGTGACATTATAGAGGTATAAATGGTGAATTTGGTTATATACTATGAAGATGAATCATTAGATATAAGTTTAATGATAAATTATTTGATAAATTTTACAGTTTTATCACAATGAACATGTTTGTATTATTATTTTATATCTTGAATGAATAATGATTCCAGAACACATTAGAAAGGACATGTGTTGGCCTGTGGGGATATTCATTATTCAGATGAATCATTCAGGCACATGGGTGGGCCCTAGGGTGGGGACCACATGTCTTTGGGGTGAGCTAAAAGTGGTGACATTAACACGAGTCAGCTGAGGATGGGTGCACCCAAATAGCGCTTCAATGCATTGGGTAAAGTTGAGTCTCATGAGATGTTATGTGCGACGGTCATGGTTGTTTTCCATAGCTTGTTCTACCATGATAAAATTTATTTAATTATTTTTTCTCAAGACTCTTATTGGATCTTGACTTCTCCTTAGTACATGTAGTAACATGAGGATATACATCAAAAAATGGGTGAGCTAATAACCCAATAAGAGGATAGATAAGAACATAAAAAAACAAAACATGGGGTGAGTATAATAATTACCTTCATAACATAAGCATATGTTCATAATATGGAGAAGAAACATTATGAAATGACTTGGAATGTTCACACATCATTTCACTTTAAATCATGAGATTCATAACTTTTTCAAATGCATTAGAGCACTGCATAATTTTGGGTGCACCCATCACATTCAAACATTCATAATGCGCTGTATAATTATAGGCACACCTGTCACATCATAACATTTTCATTATTATGCATTTCACATAGATCATATATCTATCATGAACATAAATAACCCATACAAAGGAATGGGTTTCATCTCACATGAATAGAATCATAAACCTTTTTTCCCAAAATAAAGGGGAATACCATACTAGATACAAGGACCATCATCCTTGAGTGATAAGTAAATGGTGTGTTTTCAAAAGAAGAGTTCTTTTCAAAAATATTGTTTTCGACATAAAATCCACTGTAAAACATGTATATTTAGAAAATTTATGACAATGATTAAAAAATTATTTTTAAGGAGTAACCATACTGAAAATAGAGTGGAAGAGGGAGAACCCGAAGAAAGAACGTTTTGTTTGAGAATTTCCCCTTACCTCGTATCCGAACACATTATTCACTTTAGTGTGCTATATAATCACATTAGATTCATTAATTAGAAATTATATATACTTTTATACATAAAATTGATTCATTAATTCTTTATTATTTTCCTTCATGGCCTTTGGATGAGTTATAGTGTTTATGTCATTGTTCGGGAGTGTTCATTTTCTTTATTTCCATGAACGGTTCACTTGTCTTAATGGATGGAAGTTTGTATAAAAAGTGGATAACAACCAAAATTGTTAATAAATAATATTAGTGATACTACAGTGGTTTATATGATGAATTGTTTTTATATACCATGAGGATGAATCATTAGATAGGATTTTAATGATAAATGCTTGGATTAATTTGGCGGTTTTTCTAACAATGAACTTGTTTTTATTATTATTTTATATCATGAATGTATAAGGATTAAAAAACAATAAATAAGATAAAATACATATATTATGATCTTGTTAAACCATTAAAATGGTTTCATGACCTTTCTAGAGGATGGTAATTCAAATTGAAAACTTATCATCCTTGAATGTTATACACCTCGAACTATGTTTTCATTAATAGTATAAATGGTGGGGGAAAGTGAGATTATGATAAAATATCCCATTATCATATTATAATTCCATTAGATGTTTTTTACTGGAGTTATTATACCATTTGGGTGAAGGGAGGTGAGGAAAGAAAAAAGAAAATAAAAGAACATAAAAGAAAATAAAAGAATTAGAAAGATGAATTTACCTTTTGAGTTTATCTCTTATGAGACCCTCTTTAGGGAATATGTTTTAGGGTTTTTATTATAACATTGGATTTTGGTCCTGAGAAATGGGATAGGGAAGATATTTGGGGAGAATTTGGACATGTATTGAAGCTTAAGAGGTGCGATGTAATGCGGCTGTGAGGGTAGGCATTGATAGTGGAGGGGAGAGGGGTTTTCCCAATACTATATTCATTAATTTATTATTTCTCCACAACACAAGAAATAGTGGTGATTACCTAACTAAATATAGTAAATTGATCACGTGAGTTCAAAAAAATTGGACTTAAATCAATTGAACATCATCCATGACTCTATAATCAATGTATTTAGCTTATTTTGTAAATTATAGATTTTCATTACTCATAAAAAATTCATGTATTTCAGAAAAATCCCAAAAATTCACCTTGACCATTTTTTTACGTTTAGAAAAAAATGAACTCAATTTTTTGTAAATAATTTTCAGAATATGATAAATTTAGTTTTTAATTAAAATCATAGTTTACTTGAAAAATAAAGATTTTAAGATTTAAACTAATTTTATAATTCTTCAAAAAATTACATAATGTATTATAAAATTATTCGAAAACCATATTACATAGAATTTTAAATCTATAAACACATTTTAAGAGGATAAAATTTCTTTTAAATTAATTAATTATAATAAATTATTTATGACTAAAAAAAATCTATACTTTTACTATGGTCATATTGTCACTTAAAAGATTCCTAAATTTTATTTAATAATTCATTGGTGAGGTTACTATTATTTTGTACAATTTACTATTCATAAGAATCATATCACTGTTGATAAGGGTAGGTCACTACTCATAAGGGTAGACTACTATTTACCAGAAATCATGTTTGACCTATCATACTCCAAATAACATACTAATCACAACTGTGTATATAAGACTTTTGAAATTAAAAATTGAAAAGTGGTAAATTTATGTTTAAAGGTAACATAGTAGTTCATTTAAGAATTATGTGTCATTGTGTTTTCTATTTTTATTGATTATGACTTTACTAAAAGAATGGAGAAATTACATTGATAAATGTTGGGGTAATTAAATTTTCCCCTCTTTTGAAATTTCATCGTTGAAATTTTGTTTTACATAAACCGGTGAGGGTACTTCTCCTTAATCACATCCGATGGTTCCCGTGTTTCTTATTCATAACTATGGTTCCTCCACAACACTTTGACAAGGTTGGTTTCCTTGTTTCCTAGAAACATATTTTTGCGATCCAAAATCTTTATTAGATTCTCCTCATAAGAGAGATCATCTTCCAGCTATGCCACCTTGGAGTTCAACACATGTGAGGGATATGTTATGTACTTACTCAAGTGTGACATGTGAAACACATCAAAAACATGATCCATATTCGGTGGAAGTGAAATATGATAGGCCATGACTCCTATGCGGTCAATGATCTCAAAGGCGCCAATATACATAGGTATTATCTTCCATTTATTTTCAAACCACATGACTCTCTTCCATGGTGATATTCAAAGGAATACTTTATCTTGAACATCGAATTCCAAGTCCCTTTAGCGGTTTCCAGCATAGATGCATTGCCGACTATTAGCATCTTTAATATGTTTCTGGATGACTTGAACCTCTTCTGTGTTCTCTTGCACAAGATCTGGTCCATGTAGCTTTCTTTATCCAACTTCATTCCAAAAAGTTGTAGTGCTACATCGCTTTCCATACCGATCTTCATATGGAGCCATCTAAATAATCGAGTGGAAGCTTTGTTGAATGAGAACTAAACCAATGATAGATGTTGACCCCATCCACCTTTGAATTATAAAGAGTATGTTCTTAGCATGTTTTTAGTGTCTAAATACTCCTTCTAGATTGGCCATCTATTTGGGGGTGATAGGTCATGATAATATTTAATTTAGTACTCAAATCATGTTGATCAATCCTCCAGAATTTAGATGTGAACCTTGTGTCGTGATCTGAGACAATATAGGATGGAACACCATGTAGTCTCACCACTTCTTTCACATATATCTTTGCATGTTGTTCAAGTGATAGATCTTTCGATATAGTGATAAAATGGAAAGTCTTGGTGAGTTGGTCACCCAAAATTCATATTAAATATTTTCCCTTGGACGTCTTTGGGAGACCCATGACAAATTCACTAGTTACATTCTCTCATTTCCACATGGGTATTGGCAATGGCTGCATCATCCTTCTGGAATTTTGTCTCTTTGAGTTAACTTGGTGACATACTAAGAACCTTGAGATATATTCTGCAATATCCATATTCATGTTATCCCACCAGAAGTGCTCCTGGAGATATCGATACATCTTGGTTCTACTAGTATGGATACAGAATTTTGAGCTATGTGAATTTTCCAATTGCTACTTCAATATCCCAAGTGAAGAAGAAACAAAAAGTTTCATTCCAAACCAAATCACTTCATCATCTTCGATATGAAACTCTTTCCACTTCCTTCCTTTAATTCTCTCACATTTTTTTGTTACTCCAAATCATCCTGTTATGAATCATTAATGTTCTCTTGGATAGATGGTTACACAAAAATTTTGGAAGGGTAGGATGTATCCCCTACCCTTATGATTTGAAAATCCATCATTTTCATATCTAAGAAGATAAGGTCTTTCTCAATCCATAACATGGATAGAGTAGAAGGTTATTTTGTACATAGAATATCAGCTACCTTGTTCGCCATTCTAGGATGATAGTGAATAGAGAAATCTTAGTCCTTGATTATCACTGACCATATCATCTGGCGCATGTTGATATCCTTTTGTGTGTGACACCCCAAGCTTCCACGATACGCTTCTCAATCAATAATGCAATAGCTTGCATTGTACGCAAGTTCGAGATACTAACACACCGCGACCAATCAAAATAGCCAATATGAATAGTAATAACCACTTTTTGAAATGATATATATTTTATTTTTCAAAATGGACTTCATTTTTGGATTCGGAATATCGAAATTAGCCTATGTTGAATTTTTGGTATTTTTCTGAGAACTTCCAATTTTTTACGAATGGTGAAAAATACTTAAAAAAAACTTTTTTAATCAAAAAAATTTATAGTGATAAATTATACTATTGAGTGGTTTTAAAGTATAATTAGAATATATTTTTACCATTTTATCCAATGGTGGTCATTAGAATTAATTTCACTTTGAAATTGGACACAAACAATTGTCAATCTTTTAATATATATTGTTTCTTAAAAACACGCTATTTGTTGTGACAGTGGGAATTAATTATAAAATTAAGTAACACAACTTATATGTTTTTAATTTTGTAAAATATACATCATTTTTTAATTTGGAATTTCAGTTATAGCATAGGGTTAAATTTTGGCATTGTTCTGAAAAACTTCAATTTTTGATAAATAGTGAAACCACTAAGTGGTAGTTAAAAAATCGATTTTTCGTTTAAATGAAACATTACCACTTCTGTGATTTGATTTTCAAAAATCCGACATACATGGTTGTCATTAGAAATTAAAATGTGGTTCAATGGGATTAAAATAATTTTTTGGTGAATAGTAACTTTTAAGTTTAATTAATCGCGATTAAAGGTAATTATTGAAATTTAAGGTAAAGATAATGTTATAATAATATGAAATGACCATGACACATGTCCTACCCCTATTGTATGAGTCATTTCCGACCAAGAAAATCCATCGGTCAACTTGGGGACCCCATGGAGCTACATTGGAAGGAAAATGACATTAAAAACTTTTTATTTAATGTTAAAATAAAAATGTCACAAACATGAGTTGTTTTACTAAAACAATTTTTACATGGGGTTATACAAGTAATATTTTTGACTATAAATATTCATTAGAAAGATAAAAATATTTCATATATCATGATATTTTTTTATTATTTTTATATATTAAATAAATTAAATTATTTATGACACCATGATGATGCAGCGATTACCTCATTAATTAAAGATTTACATAAAATGAAAATATAATGTAAAATATATAACTTACACTTTTCAAAAACCTATTGGATGGGTATATTTAGAACCCTTATCACTATAGCCTCGAAATATATAAGTTTGGGACCTTTAAAATCCGAAACGCATTATATAATAAAGTAACGTTTTATTACTTTCCAAGAGTGCCTCTCCTCTCCTCTTATAAAAGGCCCCCACCACTACCACCTTATTCACACCTTCCAAGCCATTTGGCTCGGCCAACCTCTGCCCAAATACTCTCTCAACTTCCCTCTATTACTCTTAGAATCCTCACTTTGGGAAGAATTCTTCCCAAGGAAGCCTTTGGCTCCAATCAAAAAAGAGTTACCCGATTTTAAGGTAATGTCTTCTCTTGTGTTCTTTTGTTTTATTTTTCTTCTCCAACCCACTAAAATCTTTTTATTACATTATTTTGTAACAAAAACAGTATCCTCAATATACTTGGATGTTTTTATTAGAAATATTTCATTTACACTTACACACACCTTCGTCTAATGGTTAAAGGACATACTGTTTCTGTGGTTGGCAAATTTCTGCCTCACGAAACGATGATTGTTCAATCTTCTTTTAACACCTCTCATGGTGGCCATTATGATGACACTATTTTTATATATGATATAAATTATGTTTTTGTGTTCCTTATGATTCTGTATTTTTCATTTATGGCATAACTTTACGATTTCCATTATGGGTAAACGCGATAATTTCATTTTAAGAAGTGCGGACTACCGCCCCCTCAAAGTGATTTGAATCGTTAATGCCATTTGTGGGATATATAAAGGATAGAGTAAATGATATTATACATGATATTATACTGGAATTATAGTATTCCTTTATATAATTATAATTTCATTCCATTAAATATGAAATAGAAATGAAAGTAGCGTTCATGCGTATGTACGGCTTACCGTCTCCATGAACAGTGCATTTCATTTCTTACCTCTAAATGTTGTGTAATATTATAAATGAATGTATATACTGGATATATAGTATATATATGATATCTAAATTATGAATATATTTCTAGAGATAATGGATATTCTATCACATAAACAACTTGTAATTATAAGAAGTTTATTGTTGACTCAAGTACCAAAGATCCACAAAACGTCCGTTATTAACTTAAATGACTACATAATTTTAGTAACATTTTAATAAGTGATATAAAAGGGATAATGAACTTGAAAAAGGTTACTAAGCAAGTAGAGATTAACTCTAGTTTATTATTCATGAGGTTAAAGAACGGTCGAGTCAAGTCGGACACAAGGTTAGGGAAATTCTTAACCAAATTTCTGTTCTTTGGGTTAATCTCCTACTTTCAAATTATGTCATGATATTAATATGTCATATCTTGTATTTGTACTTTCTTTATGTGTATTTATAGTGAATACACATAATAGATCTATTTTATTTAAAAAAATGATCTTTGTAAGGGAAATTCTTAACCGAATTTCTGTTCTTTGGGAAAATCTCCTACTTTTAAATTATGTCATGATATTATTATGTCATATCTTGTATTTGTACTTTCTTTATGTGTATTTATAGTTAATACACATAATAGATCTATTTTATTTAAAAAAATGATCTTTGTAAGAGAACTTCTTAACACAATTTCTATTATTTGGGTTAATCTCCTACTTTCAAATTATGTAATGATATTATTATGTCCTATATTGTATTTTTACCTTATTTATGTGTACTTATAGTGAATACACATAATAGATCTATTTTATTTAAAAAAATAATCTTTTTAAGGGACTTCGTCTCAATCACCATTCATTGAGGCATATTTTGTTTTATACACAAATTTCTTTTATACGGTGTATAAACCCCTTTGAATTTTACGTTTATTAAAAAGGAATCTTTTTATACGAAGCGTTTTACCAAATGACAAAAAAGAATGTTTTTATTGTCGTACGTATGCGACGACAATGACTTATCTTCCACCGTGGCCATTATTTGAGTTTCAGCTTCCTCTACAAGTCATAACTTTTTTTAAAAGGAAAAATAATTACAATGTTTTAATTTTCTTTTATTTTGGTATTGAAAATGTTTTTGAAAGTGTTTTTTATATCAATGTGTTGTATTAATATCTTGTGATTGAAATGTGGAAATGTTATGTTTCCTTTATGCATGTTTTATGTGATACGATTATGTTATGGTTTATGATATGTTTAAACCTATTCATATGAGGAATGCATTGGACTTAATAAGTGACGGGTAGAGCCCGCTATAGCTCCTCAATGTATCGGTAGGTCTCATGAGACAAACTAGTGTCTTGGCACGAGGCCTCGACAAAATATTATTTGTAGTTTTGGCATGAGGCCTTGGCTACGTGGTTGTGATCATCTGGCATTATGCATTCCATCATTATGAAAGTGGTTATTGATATTGCATGTGATTATTCGACCAATATAATAACCATGTGAATAAGTAAATGGAATTATCTCATTTTAATTTTGCCATATTATGTTGAAGTTCATGTTTAAATGGATTTTTAGTCATACATTTCCTTAAATGTTTATCTTTATTTATGAAAGCTTCCGCTATATTGTTATCCTTACTGAGCATCTGAGCTCACCCCTTTCAATGTTTTATTTTTCCCAGGAAGTGAAGAAATATTTTATGACTGACCTACAGGGATAGTCTGAAGAGGATAGAAGTGTGGACTATGGAGACTATGTTATTATGATTTTTCACTTTATGATGTAATGTAAAATTTATGAATGTATCTAGTGTTTCCAAGGCTACTAAACTAATTGGTCTTTCAATACATGATATTTTGTGATCATTCAAATGTTACGCAATAACGCACCGACTCTGGGTAGCTGGGGTCGGGGCGTTAAGGTTGGTATTAGAGGCAGTTTAGTACTAACCTTGGAAGCCAGATTTAGATAAACTTTGATTAGACCACATAACCCAAAGATAGACTTTGAGGATTTGTATAAAAGAACATCCTAGAATTTTGGTATTATAGAGATTTTTTGAGTTTTCTGAGCAATACAACCCTGTCTGGATACGAGCAGGCAGAGGCGTCTCTGGCACAGATGTACCTAGGGGTAAAACCCGAAAACACCGCTTTGAGCTAGACTCGAACAGGAATTGGTGCACGACATCAAGCCTTGCTGCACTCTTGGTTACGACACTCCCAGGGGATATGCTTAGGATAATTCTCATTTTTTTACAAACCATTATGAAGGGTTTATGAGTATATACTTCCTGAAAGAAAACATTTTTATGATTATGGATTATATCCATAAATAGTTCAATTTATGTTAAGTGTTTTACAAGTATGGAATTATATATTTTGATTCATAAACTAATCAAGTTTATTCCATTCATTAGAAATGGAACCTAGTGGAAGGAATGGAAACCGTATCAATGTACGCACTCCATATAGGGATTTCCCTCCTGCTCAAGATAATTATTGTGGAGTTGGAGATACAACTGGTGCTGATCAACTTATTTCCATACTGGGAAAACTCACGCAGGTTATGAATAATAACCTTACTCGTATGGAGCACCCTGATCCGCAACTTGGAGGATCAATTTTAGACCGCTTCATGAGGAAAAAACCACCAAAATTTAATGGGGGTAAAAATCCATTAGTAGCTGAGCAATGGATAAACTCCTTAGAGAAAATATTCTACGCCTTGGGGAGTAGTGAAAGGGAGGAGGTTATCATGGCAGTTTACCGCCTCACTGGAGATTCCGATCAATGGTGGTCATTGATTCAAAATACAAAGGAAGATAAAGAAGTATCAAGTATGGAATGGAGAGAGTTAAAATATCTTTTCTTAGAAAAATACGTTCCTTATGACCATCAAAATGATATGGATAGGCAATTTCTGAGTCTGAGACAAAAGGAGGATGAGAATGTCGCAAAGTATGAGGACAACTTTACAAGGTTAGCGAGGTATGCTGTAGATTGTATACGTAAGCCAATAAGTAAGATTGATTGTTTCTTTGATGGTTTAAAACCATTTCTCCATTGAGCTTTAGTATCACAATCTTTCTCACCGTACGAAGATATTGTCTTGTGTGCTATCAAGACAGAAAAGGAATTCTCTAAGTCTTATGACAACAAAGTAAAGCAAGAGAAGAAGAGAACAGTGGAACAAGAGACAAATAAAGGGAAAAAGGAAAAGAAAGATTTTCCATTATGTGATAATTGTGTGAAAAATCACCCTGGTACTTGCCTAAAAGGAATGGGAGTTTGTTATAAATGTGGACAAAAAGGTCACCAGGCACGTGATTGAAAGGGAAAGAAAGAGGCTATCAATGTTGAATGCTACAATTGTAGGGAGATGGGGCATTATGAAAATGAATGTTCTAAGCGACAGGGAAACTTACCACAAAAAAGGCCAAGGGATCAAGGACAATCTTATGTTGTTACTATAGTTGAAGTAGAATAATTAATGTATTGGTGCTTTTGGACTCAAGGATTATATTCTGGTTAAAAGAATAATGTGATATATATAAGGATTGTACTGGAGTACTTTTTGATTTCATTAAGGTTTTAATATTATGAAGGTAATCATATTTTTAGTATATGACAATAAGAGAAACTTCACTTTGTTTGGGGAATCAGAGGTTATAATTGATTTTGGAATTTAGAGACCTTTTAGAGAAATTTGGACAGAGGTTTTTTGGATAACTATAAAGGTTGGAATGAATTAAGTTGAACTTTGGATTGTATTGTTTAAGGTGAAATCATTTCTGAAGATTATTTTTGGAATATTATAATACTGTACTTTTAGGAAAAGGACAACCTGCAGGTTGGCGGATAACCCGTCACGTCGGAAAAAGCTGCAGGAATCGAACCCACAACCACAGTATAAGAAGCCTTTATTACCTACCACTAGCCTACCTGAAGTCCCTCGTTATTACAAAATAGTTTTCCTAATCTAAATGGTATGTGTTAATATTTGTAACCTTGTACGATTAGGATAAATAAAATATTTTTGAGTTCTATTATCTTTTTGAGTGAAAGATGGGTTTTTGGTAAAACTTTATTAATGAATGAAAGTCTAAATGAAAAGTTGTATATTCCCTTACGTTCTTAGTAAATCTCTTAAATACATTCCTCAACTCTATGAAAGGTAACATAAAACAAAAACGTTGTTGGTTAACTTTTCCAACTGGGGATTCAATGACTGTTTAACCAATCCCAAGTTTGTGATTTTCTTGTAGTTAACTTTCTCCTAATCCTATTTTCAATAACTCTCCATCTAACTTGATGTTTTGTTTTTCCTCCATATTCATATTTTCATAAAATCCTAGTATGGGCTATCTCGGGTGACCTTTGTACTTCTCTTTCTTTCTTTTAGAGTTATATTTTTATTAACCTTATTTCCGATGTGGGTTTTCCACAAAGGTATTTTCTATTTTCAACCTTTTATATTCAAAAAAAATTCAAATTGTGAGGACGCAATTTATTGAATGAGGGGAGAATGTAACACCCAAAGCTTCCACGATACGCTTCTTAATCAATAATGCAATAGCTTGCATTGCATGCAAGTTCGAGATTCTAACACACCGCGACCAATCAAAATAGAAATTATGAATAGTAATACCCACTTTTTGAAATTATATATATTTTATATTTCAAAATGGACTTCATTTTTGGATTTGGAATATCGAAATTAGCCTATGTTGAATTTTTGTTATTTTTCTGAGAACTTCCAATTTCTTATGAATAGTGAATATACTTAAAAACAACATTTTTAATAAAAATAATTTATAGTGATAAATTATAATATTTAGTGGTTTTAAATTATAATTAGAATATATTTCTACCATTTTATACAATGGTGGTCATTAGAATTAATTTCACTTTGAAATTGGACATAAACAATTGTCAATCTTTTGATATATATTGTTTCTTAAAAACACGCTATTTGTTGTGACAGCGGGAATTAATTATAAAATTAATTAATGCAACTTATATGTTGTTAATTTTGTAAAATAGAAATCATTTTTGAATTTGGAATATCAATTATAGCTTAGGGTGAAATTTTGGCATTGTTCTGAAAAACATCAATTTTTGATGAATAGTGAAACCACTAAGTGGTAGTTAAAAAATTGATTTTTCATTTAAATGAAATATTACCACTTCTGTGATTTGATTTTCAAAAATCCAACATACATGGTTGTCATTAAGAAGTAAAATGTGGTTCAATGGGATTAAAATATTTTTTTGGTGAATAGTAACTTTTAAGTTTAATTAATCGCGATTAAAGGTAATTAGTGAAATGTAAGGCAAAGATAATGTTATAATAATATTAAATGACCATGAAACATGTCCTACCCCTATTGTATGAGTCATGGAAGAACAATAAAATCCATGGGTTAAATTGGGGACCCCATGGAGCCACTTTGGTAGGAAAATGACATTAAAAACTTTTTATTTAATGTTAAAATAAAAATGTCACAAACATGAGTTGTTTTACTAAAACATTTTTTACATGGGGTTATACAAGTCATATTTTTGAATATAAATACTAATTTGAAATATAAAAATATTTCCTACATCATGATATTTTTTTTATAATTTTTAGACTTTAAATAAATTAAATTATTTATGATACCATGATGATGCAGTGATTACCTCATTAATTAACGATTTAAATAAAATGAAAAGATAATGTAAAAACTAAGACTTACACTTGTAAAAAACCTATTATATGAGTATATTTCGAACCCTTATCAACTTAGTCTCTAAATATATAAGTGTGGGACCTTTAAAATCTGAAACTCATTATATAATAAAGTAACATTTTATTACTTTCCAAGAGTGCCCCTCCTCTCCTCTTATAAAAGGCCGCCACCACTACCACCTTATTCACACCTTCCAAGCCATTTGGTTCGGCCAAAATCTTCCCAAATAATCTCTCAACTTCCCTCTCTTACTCCTAGAATCCTCACTTTGTGAAGAATTCTTCCCAAGGAAGCCTTTGGCTCAAATCAAAAAAGAGTTACCGGATTTTAAGGTAATGTCTTTTCTTGTGTTCTTTTGTTTTATTTCTCTTCTCCAACCCCCTAAAATCTTTTTATTACATTATTTTGTAAAAACACCAGTATCCTCAATATACTTTGATATTTTTATGAGATGGATTTTATTTACACTTACACACACCTTCGTCTAATAATTAAAGAACATACTGTTTCTGTGGTTGGCAAATTTCTGCCTCACGAAATGATGATTGTTCAATCTTCTTTTAACACATCTCATGGTGGACATTATGATGAAACTATTTTTATATATGATATAGTTTTTGTTTTTGTTTTCCTTATGATTCTGTATTTTTCATTTATGTCATACCTTTACGATTTCCATTATGGGTAAACTCGATAATTTCATTTTAGGTAGTGCGGACTACCGCCCCCTCAAAGTGATTTGAATCGTTAATTCCATATGTGGGATGTATAAAAGATGGAGTAAATGATATTATACATGATATTATACTGGAATTATAGTATACATTTATATAATTATAATTTCATTCCATTAAATATGAAATAGAAATGAAAGTAGCATTCATGCATACATACGGCTTACCGTCTCCATGAACGGTGCATTTCATTTCTTACCTATAAATGTTATGTAATATTATAAATGCATGTATATAATGTATATATAGGATATATATGATATATAGATCATGAATATAATTCTGGAGATAATGGATATTCTATCACATAATCAACTTGTAACTATAAGAAGTTTATTGTTGACTCAAGAACCAAAGATCGACAAAACGACCGTTATTAACTTAAATGACTACTTAATTTTTGTAACATTGTAATGAGTGATATAAAAGGGATAATGAACTTGAAAAATGTTCTTAAGAAAGTAGAGATTAACTCTAGTTTATTATTTAGGAGGTTAAAGAATGGCCGAGTCATGTCGGACACAAGGTAAGGGAAATTCTTAACCCAATTTATGTTCTTTGGGTTAATCTCCTACATTAAAATTATGTCATGATATTATTATGTCATATCTTGTATTTTTACATTATTTATGTGTATTTATAGTGAATACACATAATAGATCTATTTTATTTAAAAATAATGAACATTGTAAGGGAAATTCACAACCCAATTTATGTTCTTCAGGTTAATCTCATACTTTCAAATTATGTCATGATATTATTATGTCATATCTTGTATTTGTAAGTTCTTTATGTGTATTTATAGTGAATACCCATAATATATCTATTTTATTTAAAAAAATGATATTTGTAAGGGAACTTCTTAACCCAATTTCCATTCTTTGGGTTAATCTCCTACTTTCAAATTATGTCATGATATTATTATGTCTTATATTGTATTTTTACCTTCTTTATGTGTAATTATAGTGAATACACATAATAGATATATTTAATTAAAAAAATGATCTTTTTAAGGGACTTAGTCTCAATCACCATTCATTGAGACATATTTTGTTTTATACACAAATTTCTTTTATACGATGTATAATCCCCTTTGACTTTTACGTTTATTCAAAAGGAATATTTTTATACGAAGCATTTTACTAAACAACAAAAAGGAATGTTTTTTTGTCGTACGTATGCGGCGACAACGAATTCTCTGCCACCGTGACCATTGTTTGAGTTTCGTCTTCCTCTAAAAGTCATAACTTTTTTTAAATGGAAAAATAATTACAAAGCTTTAATTTTATTTTATTTTGGTATTGAAAATGGGTTTGAAAGTGTTTTTTATATCAATGTGTTGTATTAATTTCTTGTGATTGAAATGTGGAAATGTTATGTTTCCTTTATGAATGTTTTATGTGATATGATTATGTTATGGTTTATGATATGTTTAAACCTGTTCATATGAGGAATGCATTGGACTTAATAAGTGACGGGTGGATCCCGCTATAGCTCCTCGATGCATCAGCTGGTCTCATGAGACAAACTAGTGTCTTGGCACGAGGCCTTGACAAAATATTATTTGTAGTCATGGCACGAGGCCTTGGCTACATGGTTATGATAGTCTGGAATTATGCATTCCATCATTATGAAAGTGGTTATTTATATTGCATGTGATTATTTGACCAGTAGAAAAACCATGTGAATAAGTAAATGGCATTATCTCATTTTACTTTTTCCATATTATGTTTATGTTCAAGTTTAAAAGGCTTTTTAGTCATACATTTCCTTAAATGTTTATGTTTATTTATGAAAGCTTCCACTATATTGTTATCCTTACTGAGCATCTGAGCTCACCTCTTTCAATGTTTTATTTTTCCCAGGATGTGAAGAAATATTTTATGACCGACCTACAAGGATAGTCTGAAGGGGATAGAAGTGTGGAATATTGAGACTATATTATTATGATTTTTCACTTTATGATGTAATGTAAAATTTATGAATGTATCTAGTGTTTCCAAGGCTACTAAACTAATCGGTCATTCGAGAATTGATCTTTTGTGATCATGCCAATGTTACGCAATAATGCACCGACTCTAGGTAGCTGGGGTCGGGGCGTTACATTGTGTGAATATATACATTAGGCTCTTGTGGTTTGTGTATATGTCCCACTTCTCACCATAAAGGCAGTGCCACCAGATTTTCAAGGCAGAAATCATGGATTCCAGCTCTAGATCATGAATTGTGTAGTTATTTTCATGGATCTTAAACTGATTTGATTCATAGGTTATCACATTATAATTTTTCATGAGTACACAATGCAAGGGTTTCTTTGAAGAATCACTGTATATCACAAACATGTCTCCAGTTTTTGGTAATGTGAGTATATGTGTAGTGATCAGCCTTCTATTTAGCTACTTGAATCTTCCATAACATTCTTCTATCTAGACATACATTACCCCTTTCCTAGTTAACATAGTTTATGGGATTGAAAATCTTGAGAGAATATGAAAAAAACATAGACCGTACCAAGATATTCAATGATAACTATAGATTTATGTGACACTGGAGGGTCTGGGCCATTCCTCAATTGCCTTTGTTTTTGAAGGGTCCACAGAAATTCCATTATTTGTGATCACATGTCCCAAAAACATGACTCTCTTAATAAAAAAGACACGCTTTCTGAAATTTGTGCACAACTTCTCCTTTATCAATTCAACCAACACAAGTCTTAGAAGTTCTTCTTGTTACTCTTTGTTTTGGAGTAGATGATAATATCATCTATAAAAACTTCCACAAATTTGTCGAGGTAATTTATAAAGACTATATTCATCAAATAAATGAAGAATGCATGGGAATTTGTAAATCCAAAGGGAATCACCAAAAAATCATAGTCCTCATACCTTATTCAGAAGGTAGGATTCTGAATATCTTCCTTCTTCACCTTTAGCTGATGATATCCTGAATGAAGATCCCCCATTAAGAAGTACTAAACTCTTTGTATCTGAGTGAACACGTAAAAAATACTTGGAATAGGATACTTGTTCTTTATAGTGATTTTGTTGAGTTCTAAATAATTGATACAAAATGGCATTGTTTCATCCTTCTTGTTCACAAAGAAAACTGGTGCACCCAAAGTTTATGCACAAGGTCGTATAAAACCTTTGTCCAAATGTTATTGCTGCCGCTTCATTAACTCTTCTAGTTCGATAGGATCTATCCTTTTGGGACACTTTTAGATAAGATTATCAGTCAGTATGAGTTATATGGATAACTCTACCTCATGATCTGGGCAAAGTCCAGGTAACTCCTTAAGAAATACATCACTGTATTCCCTTACGATGGTAATTATTTCTAGGTTGACACTTTCATTTAACTCAACCATTTGAGTGAGGTATGCCTCTTCATAAAAAATTAACACCCACACTATTGAAGGATTTTCAAAGGAGATTCATGATATTACTTGAATTTGTAGAGGATAATGGAATGGTTTGAAATATGAAAAGATATTTCTTTTTCCTGATAGTTGATATGTGCTCCACATAACAAGAGCCAATAGATTCCCATTATAGCATCAAATTTAACCCAGGGAAGTATTACAAGAATCACTGGAAGAATATTACCACATACTCTAACATGGGAATATTCAAAAACATGTATTTCATTTATTTCACCACTTGGTGTATTTATAGATATATATACTTCAAGGTTTCAAGGCTATGATTCTATATTTCTAGAATACATGCAGGATATAATGGAATTTATGAAAATATAATCAAATAATAATTCTCCCATTCTTGAGTGAATAAGAAGTGTACCTTGAATGACTTTATTATCTTTCCCCACATCCACAGTAGTGATGTAATAAGTCTTCCCTTTTTTTCCTCTGGATTTTGTGGCTACTGATGTTGATTACCCTCAAGGACTCGAGGATTAGTGCACTGGTTTGCGTAGTTACCTTCCTCCATACAGTTACAGCATTGGACCATGGGTGGTGGTCTCCATTTTCCACTACATTCTCCTTCTCATGTCTTTCCAACATTGTTGATCATGGTTTCCTTGTTTTCCACACAAGATGAATTTCCCCATCCCTTTGACGCATATCCCACGATGCATCTTTCCACATTTTTGTCATGTGGGTGGTTGATCTTTCTTTCCACCTTTATCATTAGATCCTATATCTTGGAACTCCATCTTTAGTTTCTTATCACTATAGACATGGGAACAATATCCAAACTCCATATCAAATTGGAGGTAACATTGCACATCTTTTTCACAACTCCTAATGTCTTGAATTGAAATACCCTTTAGATGTTGTGGTTTTAATACACTAAAGAATCTATCAATTTTTCAATCATTGTTGATAACAAAATATGAAGCATACCTTTCAAGCCTTGTGAAATTTACTTTGTATGTATTGAAATATTCTCCTTCATTTTTATTAAGATCTATGAATTCTCTCTCCATATTTATATGAAGAGTTTTTTGGAAATACATGTTAAGAATCATGATCTTAAACTCTTCCCATTCAGTCTCTTAAATTTTGTATCATGTCTTGGTGTTCATAATCAATGTCCACCATTGATCAACCTCTCCATCTAAAAAATAAAAAAATAGTGTCACCTTCTCCATATCAGAATAGGGAAGCACAAAAAATTTCTTCTCCATGGATTTTACCCACTGTTCCGATACTAGTGGATCAAAAGATACAATAATTTTAGTGGTCATTACCACATAAAACACTCGATAGCCAGTTGCTCCCTCATTAGTGAAAGAGGAAATTTTTAATTACTATGTTATTATTAATAACCTAGGATATTTGGGTAAGCATCAACAAAATGTTTTGAACTCAACCACCCTCTGAAATGGGGATTTCATTTAGTAAATTGTTGCATTATCCCTCACACGGGTTGTTGGCTAGGTTTCTCCTAGTTCCCACCATTTTCTAAAATAGAAATTTTTAAAAAACATAAGTCTATGAGTCATGAATAAATAACTTAATAATTTTTGAAATTTACACAAAAAGAATATATAATGGGATCCTTATATTTATCAAATATTCTTGTGTTCATATTTGTACTTAGACTTATATTAGAGGTTTTCTATAAGGTTCACTAATCAAAATTCCAAAATTTACTAAACCTTTCTCTGATACCAACTAAAGAGACCCTATTTTTATTTTACATCATTATAGTGATAAACAAAATAAAATAATCACACATCGAGGATAAAAATGTTTAGTATATTGGGAAAACAAGGACCGTACATAACATTTACAACACAAAAAAATTATTTAATTCCTTCTTCTTGAGTTTCTTATTGTCTCTTGACCTCTCTTTAGTACATGTAGTCACATTATGATATACATAAAAAAGGGGTGAGATATGATCCCATAAATAGGATTGATAAGAACATAAAACTAGATAACATGGGGTGAGCATAATCATTACCATCATAACATAGGTACACAATCATAATCATTAGAGGAAACATTAATAAAAGACTTGGAATGTAGGAATGCGTAAAAATGAAACATCATGTCTTAGTGGTTATATACCACATATCATTGTTAACAAAGCGAGCATCATGTTAATAGATAATTTCAATTTAACTCATGTGATTCATCACTTTACCCAATGCATTAGAGTGCTGTATCATTCTGGGTGTACATGTCACATTCAAACATTTATATTACGCTATATAATTCTGGGCGCACCCGTCACATAATGATATTTTCATTATCATGCATTCCACGTAGAACATATATCAATCATGGTAATAAATAATCCCATGTAAATAAATTGTTTTCATCTCATATGATCAAATTGATAAACCTGAGTTTCTTAAAAGAAAGAGGGAATATCATACTGGATACAAGGACCACCAACCTTGAGTGAGAAGTTAAAGGTGTGTTTTTTAAAGAAGCATTCCATTCAAAAACATTGTGTTAGAAATAAAATGTAGTAAAAAAATTTATATCACATAAAAGGTATGATATTTATGAGAAAATTATTTTAATGAGTAATCATATAGAAAATGGAGTGAAAGAAGGAGAACCTGAAGACATGAAGTTGGGTTCGAGAATTTCCCCTTACCTCGTATCCATACATTTCTGTCACATTAATTTCTTATATAATCACATTGTATAAATTAATTAGGAATTTAAGAACCTTTTATATATAAACTTTATTCATTATGGCTTTATTAAGTTCCTACACGGTTATTTGGAAGAGTTATAGTGCTTAAGTTCACTGTTTTGGAGTGTTAATTTTTGTTGTTCCCAGGAAGGGTTCACCTATATTAATGGATGAAAGTTTGTATAAAAAAGTGGATAACAACTAGAATGGTTAATAAATAATATTAGTGAAATTAAAAAGGTATAAATTATTAATTTATTATATACTATGAGGATGAATCATTAGATAGAAATTTAATGATAAATGATTGGATTAATTTAGTGGTTTTGCTCACAATGAACTTGTTTGTATTATTATTTAATATAATGAATGTGTAATGATTAAAAAAATTAAATAAGATAAAATAAATATATTTTTATCTAGTTCAACCATTAAAATGACATCATGACTAGTCTAGAATATGGTAATGATAATTGAAAACCTGTCATCCTTGAATGTGACACATCTCAGATAGTGTTTTCATTTATATTATAAAATGACGGTGAAGGATAGATTATCATAAAATATACCAGTATAAGAATATAATTCTAATACAAGTTTGTTACTGGAGTTATCAAAAAAATTTTGTGAAGGAAAGAAAAGAAATAAAAATTAATAGAAAAGAACTTGAATGAAAATAAAAGAATTGGAAAGTGGAATTTACCTCTTGAGTTTATCTCCTTTTAGAGCCTCTATAGGGAAATGTTTTTGGTATTTTTATTAGGCCAAGGGATACTGGCCATGGGGGAGGGGATAGGGAACATATTTGGTCATAATTTGGATGAGGATTAAAGCTTCATATGTGTGAAGTAATGAGGGTGTGATTGGTGGTATTTATAGTGGAGGAGAGAGGGGTTCTCACAAAATTATATTCATTAATTTATTATTTATCCAAAAGACAAGAAATAGTAAATATTCCCTAACTAAATATATTAACATTATAATGTAGGTTTGGACTAATTGGTATTACATTAGTATAACATCATCCATGACTCTAATTAATGTATTTAACTTATTTATTAAATTATAGTATTTTACTTTTCATCAAAACTTCATGTATTTCATAAAAATCCTAAAAACTCACCCTAACCATTTTTTAAGATGTATAATAAAAAAATAAACTAAAGTTTATAAAAATAATTTTTTTAGATATGATTAATTTAATTTTTATTAAAATCATAATTTACGTGAAAAATACAGATCTAAAAATTAAAACTGATTTTATAATGATTTTATAAATTACACAAAGTATTATAAATTTAACTTAAAACTATAAGAAATAGAATTTCTAATTTATGAAAACATTTTATGAGAATAAATTTTATTTTAAAATAGTTAATTATTTATTACTTAAAAAATTACAATACTTTTACTATGGTCATATTGTCACATATAAGATGCCTAAATTTTGTTTAATCATTCATGGGTGAGGTTACTATTATTTTGGAAGATTTAGTTTTCATAAGAGTCGAATTAATATTCATAAGGGTAGGTCACTATTCAATAGGATATGATACTATTCACCAAAAATTATGTTTTCCCTATTGGACTCCAAACATCTTACTGATCGCAACCGTGTATGTCATATTTTTAAAATTCAAAACACAAAAGTGGTAAATTTATATTTAATTGTCACATAGTAGTTTATTTAAGAATGATGTGGTCTTGTGTTTCCTAATTTGTTTGATTATTACATTACTATAAAAAGGAATAAATTTCATTGGTAAAATTTTGGGTCTTTACATGTTGACACTTTAAACAATTGATCCTTAGTAATCAGTGAAAATACACACAACAAGGATTATATTCCATTTGATTCCAATATTTCCTATATGATTCATACAATGCATCTTTTTTCTATAGGCCAAGATTTAAATCCTATCTCTATCCTCTTTACAATGGGATAAGATCCAAAAACCAAAACAAATATCATGAACCTCAGACCTCCATGTGTTTCAACCAACAATAAAATCATATACCACCATAAAATCATAGTCTAAAAAATTAATTATCCATGATAACCTAGAATTTCCAGCAAAATAGGTTTTCTTGATGCACCAACCCAAAATGAATTACATGAATTGAAACATATCAATTTTACATTTTTTAAGAATCCTAAAGATGATAAAATTAACGAATTCTTAAAAATAATTTTCTAATGCCTCATCCTAACTCACTGTATTAATAGTAAGTAGACTGGTTCTCCATGTGACTTTACACATGTATCCTCATATTATAGAGGCTTGCAACTAGAAATAAAAGTATACGGTGGTACTGTGGGGAGACAATACCCCCATATCAGAGTGAAATTAATGAAAAATAACCAAAAATTATCTTCAAAAATAACAATTAGATCACTCTGAATCAATAAAAAACAATGAATAAAAAATCTAATACAGAAGAGGTACTCTCATACATGTGAATTTCCTACCATACTGATCACATATATAAATAATACGGAAATAAAAATACACTAGTGTTCCTAATACAATCCATGATCCTTGCCTCATCCAAGTGTCACATACTATTTGAGTTTTCCCTCATGATCTAGAAATACCATGTCTTGACCAAAACCGTGACAATATCATATGAGGTGTATGCTTTGGGTACCCAAGTGACTTAGCTTCCTTTGTAGGGTGTGAGTACACAACATAGTAGTGAACCACCAACATAGTCTGATACATAAGCATTAAAATTTAGTGTACGTTCATGTGATATATTCTTTAGAAAATAAATAAACATCTAAAAAATAAACAAATTATACCAAGAATATCTACTCCAGCCAAATACCATATTGTCATTGAGCATGTCATACTTACCATGTTGACCAGTTTCCTTACTACCTAAGGTCGTATAGATATAACATAATACATGCCCAATTTTTTTTCAATATTTATGTCTATTGTAACACACAGAACTTATAATATACTATTACCTTTATATATTTTCATTTGGTCAATATATTTATCAAAAAAACATCGATGTTAATCAAAACTGAAATATATTTAGATAAAATATTAATGTCTAAACATGAATATTAAAAATTAGAAATTTAATTTGTAGAATGGAATATGAGTAATATCCTAATGAAATATATTTATAAGGGAAATAAATACAACTTTTAAAATGAATTTAATTTAATTATTTTACCAAAAAATGACTAATAAGATTATATATTACTTAGAAAATAATTTTTCTATTGAATTTCATTTATGTGATACATGTGATGTCTTGATCCTGGTGTAGTCATAAGTGACATTGTCCGATTGGCCTCATGTCCTATAGGATGCCTTCTGGTAAGGTTGTCGATGAGTAGCAAGGGTCTATGACGGTATTATGGGAAGACTATACCATCTTTAATAGAGTCAAGAACTTCAGTACAATAACAAATAAATCAACATAAACATAATAAGAAAATAAGATAAGTATTGAACAGTCCAAATAAATTTAAATAGATAATCAATAACCAATATCTTATTCAAAATAATGATGGCATCATGATGCTATATCAAAAAGGGAGTAAGGGAACAGGTAGCTATAATACAGAATAAATTAGGTAAAAAATATACAATAAGATAAAAATATAAACTCTATTAAATCATGATATAAATATCATTCCCCTACTATAGTATTCCATCCAATTATAGTAAACCATGTATTAGTAGCTTGGTGCTTCCCTTCTTCCATACTTACATCTATAATGATTTTAAGGTACCAATTAGTGGCCCAAATAAGGTTTGCCTAAAAAATGAATAGTTTACATGTACTACAATCAGAGAATTTGTAATATTACTAAAAGAAATCCAACTCGGGTTCCAGAGGGGATGCCCATTTTAATATATCTACTGGATCTTAAGTCATAATGACTCTGAAAAATGAAATAATAATTTATATTCATGTATGTATGTATGTAAAAGATATTATAGGACTCGTGGTGTATAGTAATGGGATCCATGATTAAAAATTATAGAAGGAAACAAATAGGTCCTTGGAAATGTAAGATTTTAGTAGTCAATTACAAGTTATAAGAGGTTCACCTTTTATATATCACCCTATGATATTCTAAACCATCCCTGAAAACATGTTCTAGGTGGTATTAGTGCTAAAATAAGATGAAACCCACATCATGTCAAGTTTCATATTTCCTAGATTGATATGTCCGCAAAATAATTCAATGATTTGGATCTCAATGTCCAATATCCCATTCATGGGGAAGGGATGTAATTTCAAAAAAAAATTCTAGTTTAAGGATTTCCATGTCTAATATTAAAAACCACTTAGAAGAAATAACTTGTTCAAAATACATTTCAAATGATGATAATTTCATGTCTCGCCTCTTGGTATTCTAGCAACAATAATTATCTAGGTCCAAAAAACATTTCCATTTAAACATATAATGGTAACAGGTATATAAACTAAGTTTAATCATTCATTAATATCATCATTAATATTAAAATCATAATTAATAATCAAAACCCATCCTTGAAGATGCTTGGGTTACATGGATATAATTCCAAGGTTGAAGGAATTTAAGAAAACAAACCCAAAGGGGTGACTTGTGTTGAGGTCATCAAACTCCGACAATAGAAATAGTCTAAGTGAAGCATTCACCATTTAAAAATCCATAAAATTTAATTAAAAAATTTACATAAATTATATTTAACAATACCCATAATAGAAACACACCCTAAGATGTGGTTCACATTGAGGTATCTGATGTTGGAAATGGGTTATAAGGACTATCTAATCTAAGTTAATAATAATTCACTTAATTAATTTAACATTTAATGGGAGACACACAAAATGTCTGACATGTGTAACAACACTGCAAGATATTATTAAAATTAACATTAGAGAATAATTTTAGACCACATATGTAACTACCCAACTCAGGGCACATGTTTAGTGGCTTTCGGGTCGGGAACGTTACAAAATACCTTATATGAGTAGACAACTCCTTATATGAGATAAAATTTAAATTAGAAATAAGAAAGATGATTTGGAAAAATATATAAAAATATTTTAAATAGGGAAAAACTATTCCATGAATATAACATCAACAATGATGAGAGAAACTAGTAGAATAATGAATAATACTAATATCCCTATCGATAGGCTTCTAATGTGATGAACGACCTTCTATTTGGATTCTAGATGGTGTAGGTTGGTTAAAGCCTATGAATAGAAAAATGGGAGACTTCTTACACGTGGTCCAAAATAAAAAATGAGGAGTAAGAAGAAGGGTTTTATAATTAAATAAAACATGGGTAAAAAGGTAATTTCCCCACTTTTTAAGGGGAACACAATTTTGTTGAATGATTAGGCCAATCATTCTCCAAGATTTTTCCAACACTATCCCACGACAAGTTCCCCATACAAGATGGGTGAATAGTTATTAAACATATTCAATGATACTATGTTCTTAGTAACCAAGGTGACTACCCCCTCACATGGTTTAGAACAAGTTTAGGATAAACTAATCACACACCATGTAACACATAGTTTCAATTATTTTAATGTTTAGAACAGTATTTCACAATTTATTTCATGGTAAAACAAACCACATTTAATTCCATATAGCCCACATAGATTAGGCACATAGTTGTCACAAACCATGAACTAATCTTACACCTAACATTTCTTCTCTAACATATGGAGCTCCTAGCCCCAAACAAGACTTTTTAGATCCAAACCCCTTTTTAACCCCTTATGAAAATTTATTTTGATAAAAAAATAGGTTTAACAGAATTTAAAATATTATATATGTAATGCCCTGACCATAGTTACCCAGAGTCAGTACATTATTTTAATACATTGGAATGATTACAAGGAATCATGTCCCGAAGGACTGATCCGTTTATCAGTCTTGGAAAATAGATTACATACATGAATGTTACATTTCACATTAAGACATACAAAAAAACACAAATAATCATTATAAACACCATTATTTCCTTGGCCTAACCCTGCATATCAATCACAATAAACTGCTTGAAATCTCGAGAAAAATAAAACATAGAGAGGGGTGAGCTCAAATGCTCAGTAAGGGTAAGCAATACAGTGGAAACTTTCATAAATAAGCATAAACATTTTTATGGCATTTTATAACTAAAACAAAATCCTTTTCAACTTGAACTTCAGCATAGTATGGAAAAAATAAAACGAAATAATTCCATTTACTTATTCACATGGATATTCTACTAGTCGAACAATCACATGCAATATCACTAACCACTTTCATAATGATGGAATGCATAATGCCAGACTATTATAACCACATAGCCAAGGCCTCGTTCCAAGACTACAAATAAGATTTTGTAAAGGCCTTCTGCCAAGACACTAGATTGTCTCATGATACCTACCGATGCATCTAGAAGCTATAGCGGGCTCCACTCGTCACCTATTAATTCCAATGAATTCTTCATATGAACAGGTTTAAACATAACAAAAACATTCGTATTAAAACTAGCATACGAAATGCCAATACTTTCACCATAAACCATGAATGGAATAAAAAAATAACACATCCACAGTCAAACATATCACAAAACATTCAATACAATATGGATGTTTTGTTTCATAATAAATAAATTTCAAATAAACATAAAATCCATCAAAGGATGTTGACATAGATGAAATCAAAACTATTTGAGAGAAATATCTCCTTTTTTGAAATCATTTAAAAGTCACACATTTATAAAGGAAGTAATTTAAAAGAGATTTTTAAATCAAAGGTTCCCATACCACTTTGAAACTTTCGAAGAGAAATATCATTTCAAAATATTAATATCCATATAAATAAATCCTTAAAATCATTTTGAAAACATGGACATTAATTAAAAATATTTAGAATGATAAATATTTAAAACATTTAAAACTCTGATCTTGATAAAGAGTACCTTTCAAAAATTCTTAAAATATTCATTTTGAAATCCTTTAAAGTTCACATAATTATAAAATAAACCATTTACTTTGAAAATATTTTTATAAGCTTGTAAGGGAATCTTCTAATATTTTATAATGGTGGAAAATAGCCGCACCCACCGTATAATTTAAAAAAACCATTCTTACCTTAATTCTGTTTAAAAAGCACCGTGTTTGGAAAACGACAGAATGATTCCTTTATAAAACTCTTATAATTAGTAAACAAGGGTATAAATGAATTTATACCATAGTATTTAAAATAGTAATAATGATTTGAATACATTTTTGAGAAACATGGATGTGGATGATAAAGAGGTCCCAGTAGATTATTACGTATAAACAACCTCGGATAATGAATATATTGTGAAATAACCCTTACCTTGTACTTTTCCTTGGTTGGGGGTAGGTTAACCTCCTCTATAATGGTGAAATAATTGTTATTAAATTATACAAGAATGATATACATTAATATGATATCATATATGATCTTTTAACATTGCTTTGTTAATAATATCTTAGTATTATGGTCGTTTCGGGTATTAACTTACTTGTTTTATTTTATATGTTTTGTTACGTAAGTCATGGTTGTCGTGGATAGGTTTTATCTTATTCATATCCAGAATGATATCAATTCCTTAAACATTATTTTTAAATCATCAAATGATAATTATACTTGAATGGATACGATGGAGAATGAATCTCATCACGTTCATGGAGACGGTAGTCCGTACGTACGCACGAGCGACAATATCATTCTATTAATATTAAAATAATATTTAATTGGATGGTATATAATATATACAGAATCATTATAATGTTATATTTACTATTTACATGAATTACACATCATTATTATGCTCATCCAAATAATAATGTTTTGAATATCAATTACACCACAATGTGGAGACGGTAAGCCGTACGTACGCACGTATGGTGACATGTCATTCAAAGGATTGATAGAATACAGAAATATGGTCGTACTATGTTTATAATAACATCAAAGTATATATAATATAATGGAGTTATTATTTTATAATGGTAATAACAAAGAAAGAAGAAGTGGAAGATGAAAGGAACTTGAAAAAGGGTTGTGAAATCATTACCTCTTCTTCGGGTTCTTCCTTTTGATTTGATCAAATGGGATCCCTAGGATGGCTTTTAGATCCAAATAAAGCCCCTATGTTGTAGTGAGGGAAGTTGAGAGAGTATTGTGTCAGGGTTTGGTCGAACCAAAAGGCTTTGAAGGTGTGAATTAATGAGAAGGGGGAGTTCCCTTTTATAAGAGGGGTGAGGGGCACCTTTGGAAAAGCTAGAAATATTATTTTATAATAAATTTATATTCAGTTTATAATTCCTAAAAAGTGGATTATTTAAAGTTTATGGTGGGGATGGGTTGAAAACCACTCAACAAATAGGATTTATACAGGTTTGGGTTACTATATTAAACATATCTTTAAATATTAACTCTTAGTTAATTAGTTTCACTTTTATAATGTCTCTTTGTATTTTTATATTATATGGTTAATAATCTTACTATATACATCCAAGTGACCACAAAGTGGTCCATTAATGATAAAAATATCATGATATAAGTCTCTTGGACGAAACTTATATTTTTAAGTATTTAGTATCAATTAATAATATAATATTTGTTTAAAAAACTATTTTATGTCAATTTTGAGACTATTCAATAATTGGTTTTTGTAAAAATCACATAAGAAGTATTACTTCGAAAAAAGTTAATTAAATCAATTCTAACATGTCTTATTATACTAGAAAATTAGTGTAATTCATAAAAAGTCTCAAATTATATTTATTTTCGTATTTATAATATTAATTATTTTAATTTTTCACTATTATGGTAATTATTGCATCATCATTGTGTCATAAATAAATTAAATTATTAAATGTCTAAAAATTATAAATAAAATATCATTATGTATGAAATAGTTTTAGTTTTCTAATTAATATTTAGAATATAAAATCCAACATATATAACCCTATGTAAAAAATTGTTTTCTAAAAGATATATGCTTATGTCATTTTTGTATTTATTTTAACTTAATTAATATAAAGTGTCATTATCACTTAAAAGTTGCTCCATGGGGTCCCAAAATCGACCCAGAGATGCCCATGGTTGGAAATGTATCCACCAATAAGGTTAGGACACGTTTTAAGGTAATTTATTATTATTATAATATTATTTTTAACCCTTATTTACCGGATTTACCCTTTAACCATGGTAAATAAAATATTTACCGAATTATTCAAAATGTCTTAAAATACAAGTTACCTATTTAAAAAATTTGAACATCCTGAATCCAAATATGGAATCCATTTTTCCAAATTCAAAACACAGAAGTGGCATAAATTAATTTAAAATTAATTCCCGTTGTTAAAACAAAATGCGTGCTTTTAAGAGATAATAACTATCAAATGATTGACACTTGTTTATGTCTGGTTTAAATGTGAAATTACATTCAGTGACCAAAATTGTATTAAATTGTAAAAATATATTCTAAATATACTTTAATCCACTAAAATTAATAATTTATCACTATTAATTATTTCGAATAAAAAAGTTGTTTTTAATTAAAATTTAGTAATTTTCACTATTCATCAAAATATGAAAGTTATCCGAAAAATACCAAAATTTCATTCTAATCTAATTTTGATATTAAGAATCCAAAAATTAAGTCCATTTCAAAAGATAAAATTTATAAAATTTCAAAATGTAGGTATTACTATTCATAACGGCTAGTTTGATTGGTTGTGGTGTGTTAGAATCTTGATGTTGCGTACAACACACGCCACTATATTATTTAAAGAGAGGAGTAATGTGGAATATTGGGGTGTAAACCTGTAAGTTTTTGATGTCACAATTCTAAAAAATAAATTTATTTAGTCAAATTGAATATATAAATGTTCAAAATATTGGATTTAAAAAAGGGCTTCACTATTAAAAGTTGGTAAAAGTGTATTTTTTTTGAAAAATTCATCTTTTATGTGAAAAAAAAGAATTTGTTCTTACATTATGTATAGGAAACTCATAATATGGATTATAAAATTATAAGGATTGTATATAGTTTAAAATTTTGTTAATACTATTCATAACCTCTTTTGAACGACTTGTTTGGTAAGTCATGGTGCGCTTGAACTCAGTGTTGCGTGTAGTGGAAGTTATTGAATTATTTTGAAGAAACAATACACTATGAAATCTTGGGGTGTTACATTCTCCCCTCCTTCAATAAATTTTGTCCTCGCAATTTGAATTTGTTCATCGATAATAAAAGGTTGAATATAGAAAATATCTTTGTGGGAAAACCCACATCGGAAATTGGGTTAATAAAATTTAGTCTTAATAAGAGGAAAAGAGAAATGAAAGGGTCATCACCAAATTAAGAACTCTATTCAGATAACATTGGTGGCCATTAGGGACATATAATTAGAGGAAAACATAAATATTTATAGGTAGTTATTGAGGTCATCAATCACAAACAATTGTAAAATTGAGGTCCTTAAATTCATCAATTTATGATGATTTTAAATACAATCGGTTCAACAAAACATCAGGTATTAAGATAACACATTTTTGACTGTGTCAAAATATCTTAGTTGAAATCCCACATCTAAAAATTAAATAATGAGGCCTCTATTTAAAATAAGGAGTGGTAATTATGAAGATTACCGAAAATAACACATACTAAGGTTCCATGTAGGAAAATATGGGTACGGAAGAGAAATCTAACCATTAATTATTTGATGGAGAGTGGTAGAGAATATGGCTATGAAAAGGCCAATAGTCCCAAAGCCATAAATTAGTGGTGATCTAAGGTACCATCTAGGACAAAATTTTTGTTCTAAGTTCCTTTTGATAATGTTGATGAATTTATTTATGAGTTTGGATAAGATCATAAGGAGATATACTTAATTTATAAATAGAGTTTTCTCCATTAATAAATTTCTTCCACAAACTCATCTTTCACCCCAAAACATAATACAACTCAAAAATACTATAATTTTCCTAATCGTCTAGGGTCCGAAATATAATGATTTTATAATTCACATATTAGACCCTTTATGAAATTAAAATACATTATACGATCTAGGAACTTCATGTATCACAATGGTAGGTGATAAATCCCAATTCCACTATGGTTTTGGGTTCGATTCCTACAACTTTTTCCGACACGACGGGTCATCACACGGTCTGCGTGTTGTCCTTTTATAAAAATCCAAAAATAACCTTTCAAACTTAATCCATTCGAACCTTTAGACTTATCCAAAATACTATTATCCAAACTGACAGTCCAAAATTTACAAGGAAGTTAAACATAATGAGGATCCTTTTTGCCAGGCAATAACATGTGAATGCCTTCCTCATATATTCTTTTACAACACTGCAATATCCTGAATTACCAAAATCAACCATCTCTTATTCCAAAATCACTACCTCAATTTTAGGACCATATTAAGGTTTATCTTTCCTTCAACCATTTAATTTACAAAAAATTTAACTCGCTGTAGAGTCAATTTTCTTAGTACCATAAAATCTCAAATCCTTAATGAAATAGTACTGTAGTACAATCCTTATTTATTTCCAGAACATCATTGATACAACACTTAAATGAAATAATTCTAAAATAACAACATAAGAACACTAGTCATTCCTCTTCATATGTGGTAGTACCATAACTTTATTATTATCCAATAGCATATTTGTGGCATAGTCAGATGACTGGGACATTGGTTCGCGTAGTGTCCAAACTCCTTGTAGATGAAGCATTATACATTTGAAACCTTTTTCTTACACTTGTAGTCATGTACATGGTTTCCTTTATCTCCACACTTATAACATACTCTGATTCCCTTCAAGAATTTTCCATGGTGATTCTTTCCACAGTTATCACATATGGCAAAAACCCTTCTTTACCTTCTTCCCTTTATTTGTCCTTCTCTCTACCATCCTTTTCTTCTCTGGATTCTCTTCAAAGCCATAGGACTCCGATAATTCTTTAATTATCTTATCAAAACATGATATTATTTATTCATATGATGATAATACGTGGGAGAAAATTTCCCTTATAAATTATATCATAGAACCACGAAAGATATGATCCTTCTTACTATTTAGATCATACGTATTACGGGAGTTCACATTCATTTTACTCGGCGCCATTTCTATACAATAGCATAAACTAGGTCAGTTTATGAATTGAAATGAATAATTCCAAACTTATAAAATACCTAAAACAAATAGAACTGTTTATGGATATAATCCAAAATCATAAAAATGTTTTCCTTGAGTAAGTATATACTCATGATCCCACTACTGGAATGCTGGTCTTTCCCAACAGTTACATACCAACGGTTTGATAGAACCGTTGGTGAAGGAGGTTTTTTCCAATGGTTCATTAGAACCATTGGCATAGATGTTTCCTAGGAGGTTTTTCCCAACGGTTCTCATGAACCGTTGGGATAGATGGCTTTGGGGAGGTTTTTGCCAACGGTTCATGAGAACCGTTGGTATAGATATGCTTTGGGGAGGTTTTTCCCAACGGTTCTATAGAACCGTTGGGATAGATATACATATGCCAATGGTTTTTAAGAACCGTTGGCAAAGGTTCTCCCCAAATTCTCAGCCGCCTGTTCTCTCCCCCATTGGCGATACACAACCCTAAAACGGGAGCAGCAGCCGATTTAGGCGATTTTGGAGGTACTGCCGGCCTTGAATCTTCCAGCTCTTCTTCAGGTTATTCTTCTTCTTTATCTGAAAACGTATTCAATTGTTTGGATAGTATTTAAACCTATTTTCATTTTTCCCATCAGTTTAGGTGATTTTGGAGCTACTGCCCACCGGACCAGCCTAAGGGTGAGTTTTCTTGAAAATTCCTTTTTGGATTTTACCCCTTGAACATGGTTTGCATTCCCCTTTTAACACATGAATGCCAATTATTTTTTAACACATGTTTTAATTATATTGCCTTGCCAATGTGAGTAAAGTAGAGACTATGCTATGAATCTATGAAATTGGATTGAATTTATCTTATATTTTATGTTACCATGTTAGATATATTATAACTAATGCATGTGATATCTTTATAGTCTTGTAAGGAGTGTTCTATTAAAAATTCCCATGGGAGTGTTTGAATTTTCATTGAATTGCTAGCCATTATGAGTTATGTTGAGACCATGATATGGAATTGATTGATTAAGCAAGGGAATCTCATTATCTTGTCATTACAACATGAGTAAATGAAGCTTCATTCTTTTCAGGTTATTATTTGATTGAGTCGCCATTTTGAGGTGAGTTGTATTAAATACCTTTGTTTTTGACCTTGGTATGTTTAATGAATTGTTTAAATGAAATGGAATTCATTAAACGATTAATAGTAAATAGTGATACATGGATTCTATTAGGATTCCAGGTATATAATCTTGTTTCTATTAACTTATACGCTTTATGTGATAAATGGATTCACATTGGAATTCCACGGATAGACTCATTTCTTTGAATATTGATTAAGCCATGGGTGATACATGGATCCAAGGGAGGGATTCCATAGATAGACTTATTGAATGTATAATTATATTCCAATTGATACATGGATTCTTATGATAATTCCATAGATAGACTTATTGAATGTAGAATTATATTCCAATTGATACATGGATTCTTATGATAATTCCATAGATAGACTTATTGAATGTAGAATTATATTCCAATGCTATGCGTCTTGTGTGGTGGTGGTGTGGTTTATGTGTTTTATGGTAGTAGTGAAGTGTGTGATTATGTAGTTAATGTGAACCCGTAGGTTGAGTATTTTGTGCTATCTATATATCATGTATTTTTATGTTATTTCTACACATTCCCAACCAGAGTTGGATAAACTTACCAACGATCAGAGGTTTTGAGTTATGGGTATTTTTTCTAATATCTAGGATGGTGGTTATATGTTTGAATAGCTACCATGTCTTCCCTACTCTTCCTTCAAAAGTGATTGACCATGTGTTTTTAGGCAAGATGCGATGTGATTGTCCATGTGTCTTCAGGTGAGATGTACTATGATTTCCCTAGTGTTTTTCGGTGAGGTGTGATGTGATAAGGCTATAATAAGATGTGGAATGTGGTTGGGGTCATGTAGGGTAGGAGGATGGCACAAGGTTGATGTTATTCATGTTCATGATACCCTACTAATATGGTTATGGTATGAGTCATGTTGTTATGTGATATAACACATTAAGTTCTTGTTGGTTTTACATTTTTTCAATAACAAATTTGTATGTTTTTTTGACATGTGTAGTTGATACCTTGATTATTTTCATCCTTTATCGTTTACTTAAATGTATTTTCTATTATAGTTAATGCCTATTGAATTTTTTATGACAAAATGACTTATATAAATTCTTTTTACAGAATGGACAGAAGTTGGATGTATGAAACCGATCGGATCTCAGACGATTTTCAAAACAATTTGGAGAGCTTTATAGATTTTTCATTTCACAATGCTTCAGATAGTGGTCGCATACACTGCCCATGTTCCAATTGTGTTGGTAGACCATGGTTGAGCCATGAAGAAGTTAGCTACCACATAACCAAAAATGGGTTTCAAGCAAACTACTTTCTGTGGTATCACAATGGGGAGAAAACGAAATCTCAAATTGGTGATGATCGAAATGAAAAGACTGGAATGGAAAATTTGTTAGATGATCGGTTTCCATTTATTCGTCATCATGAAAAAGAAAGGATTTCGACTCAAGAAGACTTCGATATGAGGACAGCTGATGCATCTAGTGAAAATGATGATATTGATAGGGTGAAAAAATTGAATGATGCTGCCACGACTCCAGTATATCGACAATGCGATAAAATGAAAAAGCTGGAATTTTTAATCCGATTATTTCATGGGAAAACTATGTATGGGATTTCTAATACAGCAATCGATTACATTCTTACCCTCTTGAAGGATTTACTTCCAGATGATGCAGATATTCCCTCAAACCACTATATGGCATGGAAGTTAGTTGAGGAACTTGGATTTTCAAGAAACAAAATTCATGCTTGCCCGAAAGATTGCAGTTTATTCTGGGAGGAAACCGCTGAACGAAATGAATGTATAAAATGTGGCACATCCCACTGGAAGTCAAAATCTGATGGAACACCATCCCGCGTTCCACAGAAAGTAATGTGGCACTTTCCATTGATCCCCATACTCCAGAATCTTTTTATGTCTGATGACATATCAATAAAAATGAGATGGCATGATACCGAGAGAAAGAAGACTGATGATGAGTTGGTTCATCCTACAGATGGATTTGCATGGAATAGATTTGATGCTCGACATCCTGATTTTGCAGCTGACGTGCGTAATGTGAGGCCGGGTCTTTCATGCGACGGTTTTAATCCATTTGGGCAGATGCTTACTTCGCACAGCACATGGCCCGTTTTTATGCACATTTATAATCTTCCCCCATGGTTGTGTATGAAAAAATCTTTCACTTTCATGAGTATACTCATATCTGGTCCTTCTGATCCTGACATTGATATTGATGTATACATGCAACCTTTAATAAAAGAGTTGAAGCTTCTTTGGGATGTGGGTGTGCGCACATACGATGCATGTTCGAAAGACATATTTCAGATGCGCGCTGTGCTTATGTGGACAATCAATGATTTTCCGGCTTATGCAATGATGTCTGGATGGAGCACGAAGGGGAAACTGTCATGTCCAGTTTGTATGAAGAATACACGATCTAGAAGACTAAAACATCGTTGTAGTTTCAGTTTTATGGGACATCGATGATTTTTTCCAAAGGATCATCCATATAGAATGAATCGTCGAAGATTTGATAATACTATAGAGACCGATGATCCACCTCAGCGTATGTCTGGAACTGATGTGCTTAATGAATTGAAAGATTTCAGTTTTTCGTTCGGGAAGGGTCAAATGAAATCTGGAAAGAGAAAGAATGTTTCCACAGAAACCTGTTACAATTGGAGGAAGAGGAGTATCTTTTTTGATTTTCCTTATTGGTCAACCAATTTGCTACATCATTGCTTAGACGTAATGCATATTGAAAATAATATATGTGAAATGTTGCTTTCAGTTCTTATAAATGTCAAGGGTAAGACAAAAGATGATTTACGATCTCGACGTGACGTGGTGGATTGGGGCATCAGACCAGAATTGCATCCTGTGCGTATCAGTGAAAATAAATGGAAACTTCCATGTGTTTCTTATGTGATGACACCTATTGAAAAAAAAACAATTTTTGGAAGTATTAGAGACTATTAGAGTTCCTGATGGCTATTCAAGCAACATATCTAAACGGGTCAACAGAAGAGAGTTGAAGCTAAAATCTTTGAAGACTCATGATTATCACGTTCTACTACATGAGTTTCTTCCAATAGCAATCCGTCATCTTTTGTCCAATAATGTAAGGGTGGATGTTATTCGGTTGTGCCATTTGTTTAGAGATCTTTGTTCTAAGAAGTTGTCCAAGTCTTTCTTGCAAAAAATGTTGACAGATGCCCCATTAATTTTGTGTGAGTTGGAGAAAATGTTTCCCCCATCATTTTTCACATGCATGCTGCATCTGACTGTCCATATTCCAACTGAAATACTTCTCGGAGGACCTGTTTCTTTTCGTTGGATGTATCCAACTGAAAGAAATATGTTCACATTAAAGTCTTATGTTCGAAACAAGAATCATCCCGAAGGTTCTATCGTGAACGGTTACTTAGCTCAAGAATGTATGGATTTCTGTTCAATGTATTTGTCTGATCTTACTACAAGAATGAACAGACCAATGAGAAATGAAGAAGAGCAATATGAGCAAATTGAACCCAGTTTTCCATCACTTCCTCAAACAGGAGGAATTCCTGGATCATATACATTGAAGACATTAAGCCATGAAGAGCGGGAGATGGCACATCACACAGTTTTGTTCAACTGTGATTTGTTCGATGACTATATCAGGTAACAAAATTGAATATGTATATCTTACATATATATCTGTTAAACTATTCATATTTTTTTATCTACAGGGAACATAAAACAATGATAAATAGGAAGCATCGTTCTTTATCTTTGAGAAGGAGAGAGACTTTGCATAGTAAAGAGTTTTCTGCTTGGTTAAAATTGAAGGTAAAAATATTACTGTTTAAATTAATTATTTCAATATTTACTAGAGTTTAACTGTCATTTATATTGCAGGTATTGAGTTTGTCTGCTGACTCTGTCTCTGAGGAAATAAGAGCTTTGGCTTTTGGTCCTAATACCGTGGTCCGTGACTGTAAATCAATTGTTATCAATGGGTATATATTTATTGTCACTGAACAAGCCAAAAACATGAGAACACAACATGATGGTATTATGGTTACTGCCACAACAGATTGTTATGCCAGTGCATCAGATAGTAGACCGCGACTTGAAAATGTGGGTTATTATGGAGTCATTGGGAAAATAATAATATTGGATTATTACTCTCATGGACGAGTCACAATGATGAAATGCCATTGGTTTGATTCGATGACGAGACATGGCACATTTATTGATGATTGTGGATTTAGAGTAATTAATATGACCCGCACTCTTGAAACCGAAGAACCATATGTGTTGGCATCAATGGCTAAACATGTTTTTTATGTCAAAGATCAACTTCAACCTGAATTTGGTGTCGTAGTTGAAGTAATTCCAATACATATTTTTGATGATGCTGATGATGGAATTGACACTGTCCCTATTTCCATTGGAACCAATCCATTTATTTCTTTTGATGACTCCAATAGCTCAATTGTCAGAGTTGATTGTGAACCTGAAGTTGTGGTTGGAAATATATAGAATCATTCATCCATGTTCTCAATTCTTTTGGTTTACCTCGAGTTGGGTTGTTAAGGTTGGTAATATTCATATTTATTTAGTATTGATCACAAATATGTTTTAGCTGACTTGACCGTTATGTGAATTTTCAATGTTTATTGGTTGCTGTTTTATTTGAATTGCATTTTCTAATTTGGAATTGAACTGTATTCAAACCAAATCAAACAATATTTCTAACTTGGTGAACATTACAACTTGGATTTTTTATTAAATTCATTCAAGCTCTTCTAAAACAATTGATAGCTAAATTAAAAATGAATCCCCTCATTCCCTCATATATTTAGTTTTTTGGTTTACAAATTAATTTTCTTTTTCTAATTAATTACATATTTGTTTTCAAATGCAGGAAATGAAGCCAATTGAAGAGAGACGAAGAAAAAAAATGGCGGAGAACAATCGTCGGATGGAGGAGATGGGAATTCCACCATTAGTGCCTACAGTGAGTACTTTATTTCATATATATATATATATATATTTACAGAATATATAATGTCATGTGATTAATTTTTTTTGTAAACTTTTTTGTAGGATCCACCATTACGTCGACAGTTATTCGACGAGGAGCCTAGTACTGGTCCTAGTACTCAGGCCGGTGGTACGAGGAGGGTTCGTACCAGAGGTGGACATAGAGCTGCGCGTGCCCGACTAGACCCTGCCCCTCCCACTGACATTTCAGCCTTCCCACATTCTGATCCCGGTGTGTCGTTAGGGACACACGGGATATTTAGACCTCCCATGTTTTCGCTACCTTCTGCATCTTCTGCCCCATCATTTTCACATCCGATGATGATTCCCACTCCCCAGTCAGCATCAGGTCATACAGTTGTTCCATCTTCTTTTCCTTCTACTTCTGTCTCTCCTAGCTTTTATATTCCATCGTCTTCGACTCCTGTTCCACCAGAGGGTGTTCCATCAGGTTCTGTGGATCCGGCGCCACTCATTGATCAGACTAGCACAAGTATATTTATAAAACCCTATCAAATTTTTATAGCAATATTTATTTTCATTATAACATGTTTTGATAAAATATTTGTTTTTCTTTCATGACAGATACATCTACTGACAGGAGGCGGGGGCGGGGCCGTACACGCATGTGTTCGGTGTGGAACCGTCACACACAGGTTATGGTGGAATATAATGAAGACAATCAGATGGTTGAGAAAACAGGGCAGCAATGTCGGAGTTTTATGGTGACGCTTGCCAAATACTCCGACATCATTCCCGTCAGCCCGCTGTCGTGGAGACATTTTCCACATGAGGTCAAAGATAGAGCTTGGGCAGAGATATGGGTAAAAAAATCTGTTGTATTTAATGCCATGTATTTTTTTTTGTATTTATATAAATTAATATTTTCATTTCAGCTTCGATTTAATTTTCCTGATGGTGAGGGTGCACGACTGGAACGTCTAAAGGATTTAGGCGAGCTTTGGAGAGCCTACAAGCATGAGCTGTATATTGGCTGGCATGCTAGAGTTGGCACTGAGTTAGAGGCGGTACCAGTCATGGATGATTGTCCTATAGAGCAGTATCATCAGATGATTACTCATTGGACGAGTACCCAGTTTAAGGTATGAATTACATTTGAGATATTTAAATAATAACGTTCAAGTTTTGCATTAATATTATCCTTTGCATTATCGAATTTTATTTAGGAATCATCTGGAAAAAATAAAAAAAAACATTGATGAAAAAAAATACCTCCATACACTAGGACGCACGACGATGCCGGATCATGAGAGGCAGCAGGTATGACAATTGTTTATAAGTTTTCTTTACAACTTACATTTTCTTTTGTTTCCTCAATTATTTAATTATTTGCTGAAGTCTTTATATAAATTTTGTTTTCAATGTCATTGTAGAGGCAAGTACAAAATATTGAAGGACGTGTGCCTCGAGCAAAACTGTTTTGCTCGAGTAGACGAAAAAAGGATGGACGTGCTGTCAACGAAGCGACTCAGCAGCATATTGTAAGTTTTAATCTGTTGATTTTATATTTTAATATCTATTTCTTAACTTAATAATATATTTATATTTGTAACAGGATGCTTTAGAGGCCCTCGATGCCCAAGAAGCAGACAATTTTGCGCCATCTGATCACTTACATCAGGTGTTGGGAGAGGATCATTCTGGCAGAGTACGCTGCCGACCTAGGATAGCCCCGAAGAGGTATTGGCCTGCCTCAGGTACGAGTTGTAGTGCCACCGAGCTGCATCAAGTTAGGGTACATGCAGAACAGGCTGAGAAAAGGGCCACAGAGATGGCAGAACAGTCTGCTAGGGCAAACAGTGCATTTATGAAATTTATTGAAGTTCTACGTCCAACACTTCCAGCAGAGGCCAGCCCAGCGATTGATGAATACATGTCGTCGATACATTCTATATATGGTGCACCAGGTGGCAGTTCCATTGGTGGTCAGGCCGATGTCCAGCTTGAAGATGATGATGGCGAGCAGTCTGATGCGGAAGAGGAGGGAGATGAGGAGGGCGAGGAAGAGGGCGAAGGCGAGGAGGAAGGCGCTGTGGAGGGTGAGGACGATGAGGAGGAAGATGACGAGGGCGATGACGATGATGATGATGGAGATAGTGATGCTGATGTGGGACATATTGATCCGTTACATTTTTGACTTGAGATTTGATGTTTAATCTATTCTAGTTGTTGGTTTTATCTAGACTCGTAGTATAGTATTGAAGTTGAGTTATTTTTATATATTGTCTGTTTTTATGGATGTTGTTGTCTTTTAGTGGTTGTGTGTTTGAGAACTCCCTGGACAACCCCCCTCATTCTTGGACCCTGGACAACCCCCCCTCCCCCTTGGACCCCGAACACCCCCAAACACCCCCGGACAGCCCCGCGGACAGCCCCCTGGACAGCCCCCTGGACAGCCCCCCGTACAGCCCCCAACCCTCCACCCTGGACCCCGGATAGCCCCCCAGACAGCCCCCTGGACAACCCCCCCACCCTCCCCCTTGGACCCCGGACAACCCCCCAAACACCCCCCGGACAACCCCCTGAACAACCCCGGACAACCCCCTGAACAACAACCGGACAGCCCCCTAAACAACCCCGGACAACCCCCTGAAGAACCCTCAAACACCCTCCGGACAGACCCCGCACAGCCCCCCCACCCTCCTCCTTGGTCCCCGGACAGCCCCCGGACACCCACCGGACAGCCCCCCCGGACAGCCCCCGCGGACAGCCCCCTGGACAGCCCCCCGTACAGCCCCCAACCCTCCACCCTGGACCCCGGGTAGCCCCCCGGACAGCCCCCCGGACAACCCCCCCACCCCCCTGGACCCCGGACAACCCCCCCTGGACCCCGGACAACCCCCCAAACACCCCACGGACAGCCCCCTGAACACCCCCGGACAACCCCCTGAACAACCCCCTGAACAACCCCCGGACAGCCCCCTGAACAACCCCGGACAACCCCCCTGAACAAACCCCAAACACCCCCCGGACAGACCCCGCACAGCCCCCCCCCCCACCCTCCTCCTTGGTCCCCGGACAGCCCCCCGGACACCCACCAGACAGCCACCCCGGACAGCCCCCCGGACAGCCCCTCCACCTTCCTTAATTTCATTAGCTCTGAAATGTTTCATATCACGATCAACTAAAATCTAATCCATACTAAATATGATATAAAAATATTCTATATGAATTTCCATAAGATTTTAAGTGAAAACAAAAAGTGACATACGAAAAACTGACCAAACGCATTCGAAATGTGTTGATTCTTTAGGAGAACGATCCATGGGTCATATGTGACGTGTACGAATCAACCCCGTCACAATCGGAGACGCGCTGTGGCCGACACCACTCAAAGCGTCGGTCTTTTGTTTCAAAAAGACGTCATTTTAAGTGAAAATCATCAAGTGACATACGAAAAACCGACCAAAGGCATTCGGACTGTGTCGATACTTTAGCACAAGGATCCATGGGTCGTATGTGACGTGTACGAGTCAATCCCGCCTCAATCCGAGGAGCGGTGTGGCCGACACCGTTCTAACTGTGTATCTTTTGTTTAAAATGGACAGGATTATAAGTGAAAATAACAACTGACATACGCAAAACCGACCAAACGCATTCCAAATCTGTTGATAATTTATCACAACGATCCATCAGTCATATGTGACATGTACGAGCCCACTCGGGCTCAATCCGAGTCGCGGTGTGGCCGGGATCAGTCTAAGTGGCTCTCTTTTGATTAAAATGGACATCATTTTAAGTACATACGGAAAACCGACCAAACGCATTCGGTTTCCGTTGAAACTTTAGAAGAACGATCCATGGGTCATATGTGAGGTGTACGAATCATCCCTGCCTCAATCCGAGGTGCGGTGTGGCCAACACCGCTCTAACTGTGTCTGTTTTGTTTAAAATGGGTAGGATTATAAGTGAAAAGAACTGGCATACACAAAACCAACCAAACGCATTCGGTTTCTATTGAAACATTAGGAGAATGATCCATGGGTCATATGTGACGTGTACCAATCATCCCCATCTCAATCGGAGGCGCGGTGTGGTCAGAACAACTCAAAGTGTATGTCTTTTGTTTCAAAAAGACGTCATTTTAAGTGAAAAACATCAACTGGCATACGGAAAACTGGCCAAACGCATTCGGATTGTGTTGATACTTTAAGAAAATGATCCATGGGTCATTTGAGACGTGTACGAGTCAACCTCACCTCAATCTGAGGTCGTCCTCTATGAATTTGACCGTTTGACGCCCGTTTTGGCTGTTTATGACACCAGAACTGCGTTGTCGGTCACCGCGCGCACACGGCACGTCCGATTGATGTGCCGTCTGCTCGACCACTTCATAAAGCACTCACCCGTATTTGTCGTCTGATTTCAGGCCATTCTGAAATCGTTCGGCCTATTTGGACCCCCCTCACGCACGTTTACGAAGCGCGCGCATCACTTAAAACATGAATATTGAGCCGTACCGTGCAAACCGCACGTCCGATTGACGTGCCGTCTGCGCGTACATTTCACGAATAATAATTAGAATGTTTCCCGGTGGTTTCAGGTCAATCCAAGGTCGGACACTATGAATTTGACCGTTGGACGCCCGTTTTGGCCGTTTATGACACCAGAACTGCGTTGTCGGTTACCGCGGGCACACGGCATGTCCGATTGATGCACCGTCTACTCGAACACTTTAGAAATCATTGCCCGTATTTTTCGTCTGATTTCAGGCCATTCCGACTTCGTTCGGTCCGTTTGGACCCCCCTCATGCGCGTTTACGAAGCGCGCGCATCACTTAAAACACGAATATTGAGCCGTACCGCGCAAACCGCACGTCCGATTGACGTGCCGTCTGCGCGTACACGTCACGAATAATAATTAGAATGTTTCTCGGTGGTTTGAGCTCAATCCGAGGTCGTCCGCTATGAATTTGACCGTTGGACGCCCGTTTTGGCCGTTTATGACACCAGAACTGCGTTGTCGGTCACCGCGGGCACACGGCACGTCCGATTGATGCGCCGTCTACTCGAACACTTCAGAAATCACTGTCCCGTATTTGTCGTCTGATTTCATGCCATTCCGACTTCGTTCGGCCCGTTTGGACCCCCCTCATGCGTGTTTACGAAGCGCGTGCATCATTTAAAACACGAATATTGAGCCGTACCGCGCAAACCGCACGTCCGCTTGATGTGACGTCTGCGCGTACACGTCACGAATAATAATTAGAATGTTTCTCGGTGGTTTTAGCTCAATCTGGAGATGCGGTGTGGCCGGCACCACTCAAGGTGTCCGTCTTTTGTTTCAAAAGGACGTCATTTTAAGTGAAAAGCATTAACTGGCATACGGAAAACCGACCAAACGCATTCCGAATCTGTTGATAATTTGTCCCAACAATCCATGGGTCATATGTGACGTATACAAGCCATCCCAGGATGAATCCGAGTCGCGGTGTGGCCGCGATAAGTCTAAGTGGCTCTCTTTTGTTTAAAATGAACACCATTTTAAGTACATACGGAAAAATGACCAAACGGATTCGGTTTCCGTTGAATCTTTAGGAGACCGATCCATGGGTCATATGTGACGTGTACGAATCAACCCCGCCACAATCGGAGACGCGGTGTGGCCGACACCACTCAAAGCGTCGGTCTTTTGTTTCAAAAAGACGTCATTTTAAGTGAAAATCATCAAGTGACATACGAAAAACCGACCAAAGGCATTCGGACTGTGTCGATACTTTAGCACAAGGATCCATGGGTCGTATGTGACGTGTAAGAGTCAATCCCGTCTCAATACGAGGATCGGTGTGGCCGACACCGTTCTAACTGTGTATCTTTTGTTTAAAATGGACAGGATTATAAGTGAAAAGAACAACAGACATACGCAAAACCGACCAAACGCATTCCGAATCTGTTGATAATTTATCACAACGATCCATCAGTCATATGTGACATGTACGAGCCCACTCGGGCTCAATCCGAGTCGCGGTGTGGCCAGGATCAGTCTAAGTGGCTCTCTTTTGATTAAAATGGACATCATTTTAATTACATACGGAAAACCGACCAAACGCATTCAGTTTCCGTTGAAACTTTAGAAGAACGATCCATGGGTCATATGTGAGGTGTACGAATCATCCCCGCCTCAATCCGAGGCACGGTGTGGCCAACACCGCTCTAACTGTGTCTGTTTTGTTTAAAATGGGTAGGATTATAATTGAAAAGAACTGGCATACGAAAAACCGACCAAACGCATTCGGTTTCCATTGAAACTTTAGGAGAACGATCCATGGGTCATATGTGACGTGTACCAATCATTCCCGTCTCAATAGGATGCGCGGTGTCGTCAGAACAACTCAAAGTGTATGTCTTTTGTTTAAAAAAGACGTCATTTTAAGTGAAAGACATCAACTGGCATATGGAAAACCGGCCAAACGCATTCGGATTGTGTTGATACTTTAAGACAACGATCCATGGGTCATTTGAGACGTGTACGAGTCAACCCCACCTCAATCCGAGGTCGTCCGCTATGAATTTGACCGTTTGACGCCCGTTTTGGCCGTTTATGACCCCAGAACAGCGTTGTCGGTCACCGCGCGCACACGGCACGTCCGATTGACGTGACGTCTGCTCGACCACTTCATAAAGCACTCACCCGTATTTGTCGTCTGATTTCAGGCCATTCTGAAATCGTTCGGTCCGTTTGGACCCCCCTCACGCGCGTTTACGAAGCGCGCGCCTCACTTAAAACACGAATATTGAGCGGTACCGCGCAAACCGCATGTCCGATTGACGTGCCGTCTGCGCGTACACGTCACGAATAATAATTAGAATGTTTCCCGGTGGTTTCAAGTCAATACGAGGTTGGCCGCTATGAATTTGACCGTTGGACGCCCGTTTTGGCCGTTTATGACACCAGAACTGCGTTGTCGGTCACCGCGGGCACACGGCACGTCCGATTGATGCGCCGTCTGCTCGAACACTTCAGAAATCACTGTCCCGTATTTTTCGTCTGATTTCAGGCCATTCCGATTTCGTTCGGTCCGTTTGGACCCCCCTCACGCGCGTTTACGAAGCGCGCGCATCACTTAAAACACGAATATTGAGCCTTACCGCGCAAACCGCACGTCCGATTGACGTGCCGTCTGCACGTACACGTCAAGAATAATAATTAGAATGTTTCTCTGTGGTTTCAGCTCAATCCGAGGTCGTCCGCTATGAATTTGACCGTTGGACGCCCGTTTTGGCCGTTTATGACACCAGAACTGCGTTATCGGTCACCGCGGGCACACGGCACGTCCGATTGATGCGCCGTCTGCTCGAACACTTCAGAAATCACTGTCCCATATTTTTCGTCTGATTTCAGGCCATTCTGACTTCGTTCGGCCCATTTGGACCCCCTCACGCGCGTTTACGAAGCGCGCACATCACTTAAAACACGAATATTGAGTCGTACCGCGCAAACTGCACGTCCTCTTGATGTGCCGTCTACGCTTAAACGTCATGAATAATAATTAGAATGTTTCTCGGTGGTTTCAGCTCAATCCGGAGACGCGGTGTGGCCGGAACCACTCAAAGTGTCCGTCTTTTGTTTCAAAAGGATGTCATTTTAAGTGAAAATCATCAACTGGCATAAGGAAAACCGACCAAACGCATTCCGAATCTGTTGATAATTTGTCCCAACAATCCATGGGTCATATGTGACGTATACGAGCCAACCCGGGATGAATCCGAGTCGCGGTGTGGCCGCGATAAGTCTAAGTGGCTCTCTTTTGTTTAAAATGAACTCCATTTTAAGTACATACGTAAAAACGACCAAACGGATTCGGTTTCCATTGAAACTATAGGAGAACGATCCATGGGTCATATGTGACGTGTACGAATCAACCCCGCCACAATCGGAGACGCGGTGTGGCCGACACCACTCAAAGCGTCGGTCTTTTGTTTCAAAAAGACGTCATTTTAAGTGAAAATCATCAAGTGACATACGAAAAACCGACCAAAGGCATTCGGACTGTGTCGATACTTTAGCACAAGGATCCATGGGTCGTATGTGACGTGTACGAGTCAATCCCGCCTCAATCCGAGGAGCGGTGTGGCCGACACCGTTCTAACTGTGTATCTTTTGTTTAAAATGGACAGGATTATAAGTGAAAAGAACAACTGACATACGCAAAACCGACCAAACGCATTCCGAATCTGTTGATAATTTATCACAACGATCCATCCGTCATATGTGACATGTACGAGCCCACTCGGGCTCAATCCGAGTCGCGGTGTGGCCGGGATTAGTCTAAGTGGCTCTCTTTTGATTAAAATGGACATCATTTTAAGTACATACAGAAAACCGACCAAACGCATTCGGTTTCCGTTGAAACTTTAGAAGAACGATCCATGGGTCATATGTGAGGTGTACAAATCATCCCCGCCTCAATCCGAGGCGCGGTGTGGCCAACACCTCTCTAACTGTGTCTGTTTTGTTTAAAATGGGTAGGATTATAAGTGAAAAGAACTGGCATACGCAAAACCGACCAAACACATTCGGTTTCCATTGAAACTTTAGGAGAACGATCCATGGGTCATATGTGACGTGTACCAATCATCCCCGTCTCAATCGGATTCCAGATATAATTGTCATCTAAATTTTAAATTGAATCCTATATGAATTATGTATGTTTATGAATTGTAATTTAATTATGGATGTGTATAGTTTCAGGATCCATTATATGTTAAATGTGTATGAATTTGTTCGTAATTGTATATGTATGTTTTATTTTATTACAGGTACAATAGTTGGATCGAAAATGAGGTGAAAATGAGGCTTGATGAGATGAGAGGTGCCTGATACAGGGGAGAGGGGCTGCCAAATTGCAGGGTGCTGCAATTTGCAGCATAGGGTATGCCAACGGTTTTAAACCGTTGGCATATAATTCTAAATAAGTTTTTACCCACGGTTCATTGAACCGTTGGTAAAGATCTCTTTTCCCAACGGTTTAGAACCGTTGGGAAAGAGGTCACCCATGTGGTTTTTCCCAACGGTATGGGAGAAACCGTTGGGAAAAACTATCCCAACGGTTCACCCAAACCGTTGGGATAGAGTGCCTTCTGCCACCCTACCCCAACGGTTTCCAGTAAACCGTTGGGAAAGGTCTTTCCCAACGGCCTACTTCCCCACGGTTGAGAGAACCGTTGGTATATTATATACCAACGGTTTGAGGGGCTTTCCCAACGGTTCACAACCGTTGGGAAATAGTGTATTTCCAGTAGTGTCCCTTCATAATGGTTTGTAAAGAAAATGAGAATTATCCTAAGCATATCCCTCGGGAGTGTCGTAACCAAGAGTGCATCAAGGCCCATTGTCGTGCACCAGTTCCCGTTCGAGTCTAGCTCAAAGTGGTGTTTTCTGGTTTTACCCCTAGGTATATCTATGCCAGAGCCGCCTCTACCTGCTCGTATCCAAACACAGATGTATTGCTCGGAAAACTCACAAAAACTCCATAATACCAAAATTCCAGGATGTTCTTATATAGTAATCCTCAATGTCTATCTTAGGGCTATGTGCTCTAATTAGAGTTTATCTAAATCTAGTTTCCAAGGAAATTGCTAAACTTTATCTGATACCAACTGTAACGCCCCGACCCTAGGTACCCAGAGTCGGTGCATTATTACATAACATTGTCATGATAAAAAGAAAGATCAAGTCTCGAAAGACTGAATAGTTTAGTAGCCTTGGAAACACTAGATATATTCATAAAGTTTACATTACATCAACAAGAGAAAAACTACAACAATATATTGTCTTCATATCCCCTCATACTATCCCTGCAGGTCATTCATAAAATACCTTTTCAAATCCTGGGAAAAATAAAACATAGAAAGGGGTGAGCTCAAATGCTCAGTAAGGGTATGATATACCACAGAAACATTCATAAATAAGAATAAACATTTTTTAGGCATTGTATAACGAAAATAAAAGTCTTTTAAACATGAACTTCAGCATAATATTGCAAAAATAAAATGAAATAATTCCATTTACTTATTCACATGGATATTTTACTAGTCTAATAATCACATGCAATATCACTAACCACTTTCATAATGATGGAATGCATAATGCCAGACAATCATAACCACATAGCCAAGGCCTCATTCCAAGACTACAAATAAGATTTGGTCAAGGCCTTGTGCCAAGACACTAGTTTGTCTCATGAGACCTACCGATGCATCGAGGAGCTATAGCGGGCTCCACCATTCACATATTAAGTACAATGCATTCCTCATATGAACAGGTTTAAACATAACATAAACCTTCGTATTAAAACTAGCATACGAACTGTCAATACTTTCACCATAAACCATGAATGGTATAAAAAAATAACACATCCACAGTCAAACATATCACAAAACCTTCTATACAATATGGAAGTTTTGTTTCATAATAAATCAACTTCAAATAATCTTAAAATCCATCAAAGGATGTTAAAATAGATGAAATCAAAACTATTTGAGAGAAATATCTCATTTTTTGAAATCATTTAAAAGTCACACATTTATAAAGGAAGTAATTTAAAAGAGATTTTTGAATCAAAGTGTCCCATACCACTTTGAAACTTTTGAAAAGAAATATCATTTCAAAATATTAATATCCATATAAATAAATCCTTAAAATCTTTTTGAAAACATGAACATTAATTAAAAATATTTAGAAAGATAAATCTTTAAAACATTTAAAATTATGATTTTGATAAAGAGTACCTTTCACAAATTCTTAAAATATTCATTTTTAAATCATTTAAGGGCCACATAATTATAAAGTAACACATTTACATTAAAAATATTCTTATAATCTTGTAAGGGAAGCTTTGACGATTTTATAATGGCGGAAAATATCCACTCCCACCGTATAAGTTAAAAAACATTCTTACCTTAATTATGTTTAAAAAGCACCTAGTTTGGAAAACGGCGGAAGGATCCCTTTATAAACCTCTTATAAAAAGTCAAAAAGTGTATAAATGAATTTATAACATAGTCATTAAAATATTAAGAATGATTTGAAATACCTTTTTAAGAAACATGGATGTAGATGATAAAGAGGTCCTAGTAGATTATTACGTATAAACAACCTCGGATAATGAAGAGATTGTGAAATATCCCCTACATTGTAATTTTCCTTGGTTGGGGGTAGGTCAACCTAATGTATAATGGTTAAATAATTGTTATTAAATTATACAAGAATCATATACAATAATATGATCTTTTAACATTGCTTTGTTAATAATATCTTAGTATTATCGTCGTTTCGGGTGTTCACTTACTTGTTTTCTTTTATATATTTTGTTACAAAAGCTGTGGTTGTCGTGGATAGGTTGTATCTTATTTATATCCAGAATGATATCAAGTCCTTAAACATTATTTTTAAATCATAAAATGATAATTATACTTAAATGGATACGATGGAGAATTAATCTCTTCGCGTTCGTGGAGACGGTTGTCCGTACGTATGCACGAGGGACAATATCATTCTTTTCATATTAAAATAATATTTAATTGGATGGTATATCTTATACTCAGAATAATTATCACGTTATATTTATTATTTACATGAATTACACATCATTATTATATCCATCCAAATAATAATGTTTTGAATAACAATTACACCACGACGTGGAGACAATATGTCGTACGTACGCACGTATGGTGACATGTCATTCAAAGGATGGATAGAATACTGAAATATGGTTTTAACATGTTTTTAATGACATCAATGTATATATAATATACTGGAGTTATTATTTTATAATTGTAATAAGAAATAAAGAAGAAGTGGAAGAAGAAAGGAACTTGAAAAAGGGTGGTGAAATCATTACCTCTTTTTCGGGTTCTTCCTTTTGATTTGATCAAAAGGGCTCCATAGGATGGATTTTTGATCGAACTAAGGCCTCTATGTTGTACTGAAGGAAGTTTAGAGAGTATTTGGGCAGGGTTCTGCCGAACCAAAAGTCGTTTAAGGTGTGAATTAATGAGAAGGGGGAGTTCCCTTTTATAAGAGGGGTGATGGGCACCTTTGGAAAAGCTAGAAATCTTATTTTATAATAAATTAATATTCAGTTTATAATGGATATAAAGTGGATTATTTAAAGTTTAAGGTGGGTATGGGTTGAAAACCACTCAAGAAATAGGATTTATATAGGTTTGGGTTACTATATTAACCTTATCTTTAAATATTAACTCTTAGTTAATTAGTTTCACTTTTACAATGTCTCTTTGTATTTTTATATTATATGGTTAATAATATTACTATATACAAACAAGAGACCCCAAAGTGGTCCATTAATTATACACATATCATGATATATGTCTCTTGGCCGAACCTTAGATTTTTCCGAATTTAATATCAATTAATAATATAATATTATTTTTAAAAACTATTTTATGTCAATTTTAACACTATTCAATAATTGATTTTTGTAAAAATTACAAAAGAATTATTACTTCAAAAAGAGTTAATTAAATCAATCCTAACATGTCATATTAACCTAGAAAATTAGTTATATTTCTAAAAAGTTTCAAATTATATTTATTTGGGTATTTATAATATCAATTATTTTAATTTTTCACTATTATGGTAATTACTGGATCATCATTGTGTCATAAATAAATTAAATTATTAAATGTCTAAAATTTATAAATAAAATACCATTATGTAGGAAATAGTTTTATATTTCTAATGAATATTTAAAATAGAAAATACAACATATATAACCCTATGTAAAAAATGTTTTTCTAAAAGATATATGCTTATGTCATGTTTGTATTTATTTTAACTTAATTAATATAAAGTGTCATTATCACTTACATGTGGCTCCATGGGGTCCCAAAATCGACCCAAAGATTCACATGGTCGGACTTGTATCCACTAATAAGGTTAGAACATGTTTTAGGGTAATCGAGTGTTATTATAATATTATTCTTTAACCCTTATTTACCGGATTTACCCTTTAACCATGGTAAAAAACATATTTACTGAAATAATTATTCAAAATGAATAAAAATAAAATTTACCTATTTAAAAAATTTGAACATCCTGATTCCCAATATGGAATCTATTTTTCCAAATTCAAAACACATAAGTGGAATAAATTAATTTAAAATTAATTCCCATTGTTAAAACAAAAAAGCGTGCTTTTAAAAGATAATAACTATCAAATGATTTACACTTGTTTATATCTGGTTTAAATGTGAAATTACATTCAATGACCAAAATTGTATTAAATGGGAAAAATATATTCTAAATATACTTTAAAACCACTCAAATTAATAATTTATCACTCTTAATTATTTCGATTAAAAAAGTTGTTTTTAATTAAAATTTAGTAATTTTCACTATTCATCAAAATATTAAAGTTATCCAAAAAGTAACAAAATTTTACCCTAAGCTAATTTCGATATTATAAATCCAAAAATGAAGTCCATTTAAAAAGTTAAAATTTATAAAATTTCAAAATGTAGGTATTACTATTCATAACATCTAGTTTGATTGGTTGTGGTGTGTTTGAATCTCGAAGTTGCGTACAACACACGCTACTGTATGATTCAAAAAGAAGCGTAAAATGGAAGCTTGGGGTGTTACCTTGTAAATTTTTTATGTCCCCATTCTAACGAATAAATTTATTTAGTCAAATTGAGTATATAATAGTTTAAAATATTGGATTTAAAAAAGGGTTTCACTATTAAAAGTTGGTAAAAGTGCATTTTTTGAAAAATACTTCTTTTATCTGAAAAAAAGAATTTGTTCATAAATTATGTCTAAGAAACTCATTATATGGATTCTAAAATTATAAGGATTATATAAAGTTTAAAATTTAGTTAATAATATTCATAACCTCTTTTGAACGACTTGTTTGGGAAGTCATGGTGCGCTTGAACTCAGTGTTGCATGTAGTACAAGTTATTGAATTATTTTGAAGAAATAATATACTATGAAATCTTGGGGTGTTACACCATACCTATATTAAAGTATGGTATCCTACAACCTACTCTCTATAATACAACTCAACCATAATTTTCCCTTCTGAGGATGGTTTAACATTATCTGAGAATAGTTCTGACCACTAATCATGTACATAAACTTCTCTCTCCTAGGTCATGTCATGTATACGGATGTGCTACTATAACTTCAAATCAATAGGAATTGACCATCCCCGAAGAGAATTTGTGATATAATAAAAAATAAAAATAGGGTACTTGTCAAAAGAATCATTAAAATATAACTAAACTTCATTAGGATTACAAACATAAGATGGGTCTGAATAGTTACGGCAACAATGAATCATGGAATACATAGTGCATGGAACAATACCTCTATGGTAACTAAAACTAACATGATATATGAACAAATCAATTGAAAATATCCAAGGGTCCAATATACATAGGATCCAGCTTTCCTTGTCTTTAAATCAGTGGATGCCCTAATCTAGGGATAACTGGAAGGAAGGCCATATCTCCCTCCTCAAATTCCATAGGTAGATGGTGATGATAAACATAATACATCTTCCTAGATTGAGATATATACAAATAATTTTTGATAGAATTTACATTATTTTATTTACATTTCATTATACATAGTCCTAGTAGTGCGTCTTCCTATACCTCTAACTAGTGTAGTGGTGATCATCATGACATACCGTATAGGGCCTCATAAGGATCCATATTTATAGTCACCTAAAAGATGTTATTATAAGAAGTGTGTGTTTATCCTAATAACCTCATAAATCAAGGATTAATTACCTAATAATTTCATCTTATACCATTATAGTATTCATAGAGTGACTATTGGTCTGATGAAGGAATATTTTACTCAAAAGTATATGTTAACCCAAAGCCTTATGCAAGACATTCTAGAATCGAGAATTAAAATGACAATCCCTATCTGATACGATGGCACACAAGACCTGGTGAAGGAATATAATCTGTTTAACATATATAACTATAAGCACATTCACTAGAAAGGTCTACCTATTAGGGAAAAAGTGGGAAACCTTTGTTGGCCTGTCCATGATAACCCATTCCACATCACTACCCAGGGGTGACTTCGTCAATCTTATCACAAAATCCATATTTACATTGTCCTATTTCCACTCCAGAATGGGTAATGGATGTAAAAGTTTAGTATTCCATATTTGTAACACCCCATGACATTTTAATGTATTTCTATTTGAATAATTTGATTTCTTCAATAGCTTGAGTTATAAGCAACACCATGTTTAAACAAACCATGGTACGCTGCTAAAATATCATTATTTTGTATAAGTGTTATCACCTAGACAATGGATTGGAGAAAATTAATAGGCCAAGATATATTATAAATAAAATTTGGGTAAAAATTTATAAATTGAAATCATTGGTTATGAATTAATTATAAATAAAAATAAAAATCATTTGAATGTAAAAAATATATTTTTATAAAAAAGTTATTTCTATATATGCAATGTATTTTTTATCTTAATAAATTAAGTTATCCACTAATGGTGAATTATTTTAATGGAATTTTTATATAATATATTCAATTAGATTTTTTAAAATTCAGTTAATATTTTTTTATAATCATGGGATAAGAATAAACCAAGTTCTAAGCCTAAAAAAAATATTTTTCTAAACAACTATTTTTATCCTGTATTTCTTTCCTATTTTTAAAAATAATTTTAAAACTTATTAATATTGAATCATGAAAAATTTATTCCATATTTTGAATGAGAAGTATGAAATTTGGTAAATAGTCACCATTTATTTTTTTTCAATGTGAATAGAAAATGTTTTAAAATTTATCACCACAACAAAGGGTAAATCATGTTAATCGTGGTTAAAACTAGGCAATAAGGCCAAAAATGTTCATCGTAATTCATATTATATAAATTTAATTATACATTTATAACATGAGAGAAAAAATTTATTTTTTAATGGACACATTTAAATTAAAATGACTTATATAATATTTAAAACAATAAAAGTTATACAATATGATTAACTTGGTTTTATATATCTTTTTTCTTCACATTGGGGAAAAATGAGTTATGAAAAAAATATAAATGTCTCTTTTCTGAATAATAAAATTTTATTAACTATTTTAATTTATTTATATTTTTTTCATTTTTAAAAATTACCTAAAATTATTTCACGACACTAATAAAATATTTATTAAATTAATTAAAAAAGAAAATAAATGATTTTTAAAATAAAAGATATAATAAAATTTTAGTTATTTATACTGTTAATTATTTTTTACATATTATTTATTTTAAGTCAAATTGAAAAAATATTGTCTAAATGGACATTAATTCTTTTAATCAAAATAATATATTTTTTTAAATTATTTCAATATCATAAATATCATGAAAGAGGAATAGGTGGATAAGATATGATCTAAAATTTTATACCATTAACATTTATGAACCAATTATTACTATATATGTATAATAATAACCCTTTAAGTGTGAAAATGAAATTATCGTGATTGATGTCAAAATAGGTTAATTAAGTGGTTAAACCAAATGATATGGTTTAAAAAACAACATAATCTAATAAAAATTTAACCTTTTGAATATATTTTTACCCCATACTATCTAACATTCAAATAACATGAATTTTGGTTTCATTTGGGATAGATAATGACCTAATTATTCTTTAACTTCTAATGAAATCTCAAAAGTGTACCTCTAATAAATTTTAAAAGGGAACCCCTCATTTGGCTACATCACACCAATTTTAGACATTTATATTGAACTATCATGGAAAATATACCTTAAATAATTAATTACCAAAATTATAGTGTTTATGGTCTTCCAAAAAAACCCTTGGATCCTTAAAAGGTGATTTAAAGGAGTTTATTCAATGAAGAGGTAACCATCTTAACCTGATAATTATGTTTTTTTACTTCCTCATTAGCTCCTATAATTATATGGTATTTATAATAAAATTAAAAGTTCAGTAAAGAAAAATATAATAAAAATATATTATATTTATGGGATCACCATTACCCACCCAATTTCCCATAAAATGTAAAGTGAAAGTATCGCTCATGCATACATACAACTTACCATCTCCATGAAGAAATATAATTAAATTTATAATATCATATTGTGTGGATAATATTTATGATGGACTTAATGATTATATTTGATAATTTATATTGAATTATATTTCAATAATTATAATATCACATTACCATCATACCTCAAAATCCTTTGTAAAATCATAATGCTGCTCATGTATATGTGCGGACTACCGGCCCCAGGAAGGGTTGTTATTCATTATTCATTTCTACTTTACCTTTATGGTAACAAGGATTTATATAATGAAAATATATGATCTCTATGATATTACAATTATTTTGGAAAGGTGAATTATTATTTTTGTTTATATTATTCTTTTTGGTGAAAAGAAAAAACAATGTTCATGCACACATATGACATACCATCTTCATTAATAGTGTAATTATTTTTTCAATATCTATAATATATGAATTCTTATTATATATATATGTTATAAGTATTTTCATGTTTTTTATATATAATTACAATAAATAAAAATTAATTAGGAATGAGGTTATATTCCCATTAAAGCAAGTGAAACTCAAGGTAAGGGATTTGCGACTCACTTTTATTTCTGTGAGACACATTCCATATTCACAACATATTTTTTATGCGGTGTATATAATTTCTATAAATGTATTATATTAATATTATTATGATATATATTGATATTTAAATATCTGTATAAAAGTTTTTTTCATGGGGATTATTGTTCAGATGATACCAAATTAGTGAGGGTTTCATGTAATAATCTAATTGTTTATCATGATTGTTTATGATAAAGTTTCTAATAATGTAATTTATTGATCTATATATTAATAAACATTTTAATTTTTTTATCATTTGGTTACTTCTTGAAAAAATATGTGTTCCATTCCTTTACCTCAAATTAATTACTCAAGATACTGAAAATATGTTTTTAATGAATAACATCCTTATTTCAAACATCGTTCTAAATACATTTTTTATTCTATATCCTTGTTTTCTAAAACTGTATTAGAGGAGGGTTTTAGAATTATATTTTTAGTTTTTGAAGTCATATTTACCCGTGCATGATTTTTTTTTAAAATTAAACTGCTTTTAGTTTTTTAAATGATGTACATTTTGACTATTAAAAAATATGTGAAAGGAATGTCTTTTTTAACTTGTACGACCTAAATGGAATTTACTATTTCCATGACCACAAAACATTTTGTAGATTAATTTATAAACTTTCATGGTTATATTCAAAGAAATATATTTCCTTAATATTAAATAAATTTCCAAAAAAGTGATTTTAAATAGAAAAGGGTATTTTTATTCTAAAATTTCTCAACTGATCTTAAAAATACATTTTTAATTTAAGATGAAATCCATTTATGTTAGTAATGTTTTAATTGGGATATGATCCAATCAAACCATCCAAATTATATATCCTCATTTTTTATGATTATAATGATTTTTTATGAAACCTATTCATTTTCCATGGGTTATTATATGATGAAATAATAAAATTCATGTTTATCAAACAAATTAATATTACAGTGGTTATGAAATGATGAAATTTTAGTAAAACCCATTTATTTTTATGGGTCCTAATATGATAAATGTTTTATAATATTTTGAAAAATATATGTATGATTTTATTTATTCGATGGGTGGGATTAGAATTATATATTCCTCAAATTAATTCGATAATGATTGATATCTCATGAGATAAATCGAAATGGAAAGGGGAGTGAATCCAGTTCAGTATGAGACTATTCCAACTATGATGGTCTGGGGAGTGAACCTTAACTACTATGATGGATTGGGGAGTGAATCTTAATCTAATATCATAGTATTGAGAGTGAACCATGAATATTAAGATGGTTTGGGGAGTTAACACAGTCTATTATGATATCCTTGGTTCTGATCCTTGACTATTAAGGAAATATTTTATATGCATATGAGTACGACACAAATTTAATTCTTTTTCCAATTCTATACTCTCATAGATCATGCTATTTGATTACTTTATGTTTCATTTCTTATGAAATTTTATGAATTAAGTCATGACTCAATATTGTGATCTATGTTATACATAGTATGGTTTTGGAATGTTATATTCACGTGATCATACAATTATTCCTATATTATGTTTAAGAGATCATTAATATATTCCTTTTTGACTTTACTAAGAATCTAAGTGAACCAATTCTTAAGTTTCCATTCCCAGGCTATGAAAAAATGTTTTAAGTATGATATTTGAAAAAAGGTTCTAGTTACAAACAATCTTGGGGGAGATGATGTATTTTACTTATGACCTTGTGGTTTATGTATTCCTATTTCCAAGGACACTAAACCTTTATGGTCCCTTGTAATGTTATTTTAAAATGAAATGAATATTATTTTATTAAGATGTTATATCTATGTATGAGAATTATTAGTCACTATAATTTGTATTATTTGAAATGTTTATATAACCTTTGGAATTGGGATGAGAAAACATTTGTGAGAAACTCAGGGAAAAGTTTAATGATAAGTAAAAGCATATAAAAATATCAAACAATTATGGTAATGGATAGAGAAATTTGTTTCTATGAAATTAAATCTATTTCTAGATACAATAAGTGGATGTGGATCTAGAACAGTTTTACCTAGGGGCAATTACTCCGAAAATTATGCGTTTTTATTTTAATTGATAATCACATGGTGCATGAAAACTAGCCTTTGTAAAAGCTTGGTTTGACACTCCTAAAGGATACATTTTTTGAATTTTCAATCTTTTTATGATCAATGATGATGAATTTGAATAATGATCATGATTGGCATATATAAAAACTATGTATTAATATATTGATAAGAATTTTCATTATTTAGACATCCTAAAATTTATTTTCAATTATTATGTGTTTAACCATTATCATTAATGTTGCTTACACTAAGTTTTTTGGTTTCAGTTAATGGATAGAACCTGAAGGAACCTAGTTAATGATGAATGTGATGGAAAATGAAATGGTTTTCCTCTAAATAAAGCAAATGTTATAGGATACTAAAAGGAAAAGTTCATTTATATGATTACATATATTTCTCAAGCAATGAATCATCATGACCTTCCAAATGAGAAAAGGAGGGAACAACATTATATTGAGTACATCATGATTCAACAACCACATTCTTTTCAGCCCAAATTATCAATTAGTTACTTTTATAGTATCAATACCACTAAAATTATATTTTCTATTATCTATTGTTTATAACACAATTTGTTTTGTATTCTTGTCTTTTGTAAGGAAAAATATATCAATGGTATACTATTATCAAGAACATGAGGTAATAAGAATAAATTAATTCATAAAGTGAGATGAGATTATGATCTTATTTTTTAATAGGTAATTTCCTCATATTCTTCATTTTAATTTTAAGAGGTAATTAATTGATCTAAATAATAAGCATGATCAATATAATGGAACCTATGAGGTAAATTTTACAAGAACTGTGAGTTAGACATCTAGTATTGTCATCTAACATTAATGTAAGTATTCCAAGAGAGTTATCCATAAGCGAATTTAGTAGTAATGAGAAAACCATTAGATGTTGTATCATGGGGGAAATAATGATGGGAGTTACCCATTATTCTCATGTATTAGATAAGAAAAGGAATATCATATTCAAAAGAAATCCTAAATAACATGGAGTGAATAATAAGATCCCTCATATATACTCAAATTTGGAAGGAAACATGGTAGAAATTGTCTTAATGGTACTGATAAAAGTTTCAACTTTTTAAGGATGTTCATCAGGAAATTGGATGTTGATGTTATATAAAGAAGTTACAAAATGATATAAATAGACACAAAGATCAAGAAAATGAACCACCCACACTCCAGTACCTCAAATGAATGGATTATGATAATTATGCTAACTAGTTATCAAATCCAATGATTATTGAAAATTATATAATTTTGTAACCCATTAATTCCCTAGATAAAGGTTAATCTCATGCGATCAAAATTTTATATGAGTAGTATGATAACAATGTTTTTAAATGCACATTACCATCCATTATAAAACTGATAATATCTTATTTAACTATTTATTTACCCAATCTTTTATATCCAAATAACTTAATAATGTTATCAAAATACCACCAAAATGATTCGATGTTTAATTAGAAGAAAAATCTCTTAAATGTATGATAATTTCATCCCATACCAACTATTCTTATCTAGTTATTGTTTTTGGTAATGTGATACTTGGAAATATAATTAATCCCCATATTTTTTTAGTTTTATTTTATATTAGGAATGAATTGAATTTCTCTAAAAAAATACCATATCAATTTTTAAGTAAGGGAAGACACATTTTATATTCCAAGCCAAATTATGATCATCTATTAGTGTGATGATAAATATACATTTATGATGGAAGTCACATCCATTATATGGGTCTTGATTTCTATTAAAATGGATTCTTATCTTAGATGGTTTTGGAGAAAATCAATATTGAAGATATGCTTATAGTTCAGTAATTTGTAGATGTATTTCTAAAAGAGTTTCCTAGTCTTCCAATAAATTGTAAGGTTAAATTCTCAATAGAACTTATACATAGTGATACAAAAATTTCCATGAATCCATATTCAATGGCCCTGATTGAGTTGTAGTAATTGAAGATGAAACTCAAGGAGAATCTAGAAAAGGTATGTATTCAACCAATTTTTTCACTTTAGTGCACACCTATTCTTCTTCTGAATAATAAATATAGATCATTGTGAATTTTTATTGATTATCTGGTATGAAAATCACAACCAAGAACTAGTAACCTCTACCCTGTATTGATGTTTTTATCAACTTCATGAAGATCAATAATTTTTAAAGATTTATCTTCATTATAGAAACTATTAATGGTGGTTAAATAAAGAGTATATTCCCAAGAAAACATTTCATACAATGTATTCCTAGTATGAATATATAGTGACTAAATTTGGCCTTACTAATTCTCCCACAATCTTCATAAATTTAATGAACAAATTATTTAGAGACTTTCATGATCATTTTTTGAAACCTTTATTTATAATATTCATATATATTCAATGGGAATGAAATATAATGAAGATCATTTGATAATTCTCCTAAAGAACCTGAGAAAGGATAAGGTTAGTGATAAATATACCAATTGTGAATTTTGAATTAAAAAAGTATCATTCATTGGAATTATCATACGAAGTTAGTGTATAACTATATATCGTTCAATGATAGAAGTTATTGAAAATTATCCTAGAACAAATACTATTATTGTCACATGTAGTTTTCTTGATATTGAAGTATATTATCAAATCTTTTTGGATAATTTCTCCCGACTACCTACTCCACAAACCATGTTAAATCACTAGGGAGTTACGTTCATTTGGAGAGATGAATGAGAAAAATATTTCATGGAACTAATAAGAAGGTTATTCATTGAACCTATGTTTAAAATAACTTAGATTGGATAAATATTTTTAGTATAAAGTGATGAATTTGTAGAAGGTGCTAAGATGAGTTCTCTTGTAGTATGATATTGTGATAGCTTATGCTTCATGGTAATTGACAGTTCATGAGAAAGATTACCCAACTCATGATTTGGAGTTAGGTTTGGTAAATTTTGTATTAAAGATATAGAGGCATTACCTTTATATATAAGTGTGTGATATATATATATATATATATACTGATCATAAATTTTTAAAGTATATTTTCACTTAAAAATAGTTATATATAAGCCTAAGAAGATGGTTGGTTATGATTAATGATTATGAATGCTGAATAGATTACCAAATTTTGAAAGAAAAAATGTTGTCTGATGTTTTGAGTCGAAAGGATAATTCTAGATTACCTATGATGACGATCACCAAATGTCAAATATTTCTGAAATAGAAAAAGGATAGATATGAAAATATTAAAGAAAGTGGGGAAATAAAATCTTCCCGAAATGAGTGTTCAACCATCTATGTAAGTGAAGATTAATGAGGCTCAAAAGGATGAAATAGAGATAATGAAGAATGTTATAAATGTTTCAGAGTTTTACCTTAATTGTAATCAAATTATGGAGTGTAGGAACATTTTTTGTGTTCCATCTATACTTGATTTTAAGAGGGGTTGTTAGGGGAAGCTCATAGTATTTCATTTTCTATTTATACTAGAATTATAAAGATGTATAGAGATCTAAATGAGTATTTATAGTGGGACGGAATGAAAAGATATTTTAATGATTTTGTAACAAAGTGCACGTTATATTTTCAATTTACGATTGAGGGAAAAAAATCTAAGGGGATTTTACAACCATTACCTATAGCAGAATGAAAATGGTGTAACATCAGCATGGATTTTATCATATGGCACCCCAAAAATTCTATAGGGATTGATTCAATACGGTTTGTACTCGATCACCTTATAAATATATCACACTTAACCGATATCAATGAAAATTTATCTATGTATTATATTACCCATATATACATCAAGGAATTGGTAAGGTTTCCTGAAGTGCTACATTCTATTGTGTCTAGTCCAAATTCAAGGATCACATCAATGTTTTGGAAAAGTATTAAGTTGGATCTAGATATAGAGATATGTTTAAAAGCTTCTTATCCCCATAAGACTTTTGGCCAGTCCTAGAGAACTATTTAATACCTAGAGGATATTTTGATATCTTTTTATATGGATTTAAATGGTGTTTGGTATTAGAACATTCTTTTAGTGGAGTTTTCATACAAATTGTTTTTCCACTCGAGCATTCAAATAGATCCTTATAAAGACCCCTATGGAAATAAGTGTTTAAATACAACATATTAGTATGATGTTATATAAATAAATTAGTTGTTATGTAATATTTATGAATAAATTATAGAAATTTTTTGAAATATTCAATAGCCCATCAATCTAGTTTAGTATCAATAAAAATTTTATTCTGAATGTCGTTGAAGTAATCTGTAATTTTTAATTGGTGATAAAGTGTTTCTATGAATTTATCAAGGGAATAAGGTTATGACATTTATAAAAAATGAAATTTTATCCATATTTATATTATAATATTTGTTATTGTTGATCGAGTAGGGATGATATCTTATTTATTGGAACTTCTATTGAATCTATATCAGGTTTATATTGTGTTCCATATATCTCTCCCAATGAAGTACATACTTAATCCATAACATGAACTGAACTTAGGGGTTATACCAATAGATAATGATCATTATGATGAATAATAAATGGGATAAATCTAGTACTATTGAGATAAATTTGTACACAACAAAACTACTCGCTTGGTGAAAGGTATCAGGGGAATTAGAAATTATGATAAGCCACTTGGGAACCTGAGGATGTAATGAAATGAACATATAATCATTCATTTAAATATTAATGAATTTTTAAAGGTATAAATTCATTTTAAGGGGGAATAATACAATACCTTGAAATTTTATAATATATTTCCCTTTAGATAATTTAATTTCTCTAATATTCTATGTTATATGCACCCCAATATTAAAGAAACCATAATGCACTATTAAAATATGATTATTTAATGTTATATCTATCACCTAGTCATTGTATTTTTTGGTATGACTTTTAATAACTATATTTTGAAAACAGTTATAGAAACATATTTTTTAAAATGGGTTCATTGGTTATCAATTAATTATAAAAGAAGACAAATTATTTTAATGAAAAAAAATCTAAAAAATTGTTGTTTTGTGTGCAATGTATTTTTATCTAAAGAAATTAAATTAGAAATTATTGGAGAATTAATTTAATGAAATATATAATATGTATTGAATTAAAAAATTAATATTATTTTAATTTTTTTCTATATAAGGGATAATAATAAACTATGTTTTATGCTTAAAAATTTATTTTTCAAAAAAGAAATTTTCTTTGCCTTTTACATTATTATTTTTAAAATTAATTTATTTCAGAAAAATAAATTGAATTATTAATATATAATTCAATATTTTTCATCAGATGGATCATAATTTGTAAATAGAACACTTTTTTAATCAATTTGAATAGTAACCATGGTCAAATTTTTCACCTCGGTAAATGATAAATATTGTTAGTCTGGTTTAAACAAAATGATAACGCCAAAATTTTCATCCTAATTCTTATTGTAAGAATTAAATTATAGTATTATCTCTCAACACTAATTTTTTAGGGATACATTTTCATGGGAATAGCCAATATAATATGTAAATCAAAGGAAGTTACAAAATTCCACCCTCTTAGTTATAAATATATCTTATGTGTTCAAATAGAGACAAAAATTAATTTTTAAAGAATATTAATATATATTTTTTGAATAGAAAAATAATATTAATTATGGTAATTTATTTAATATTTTTGGTTATTAAGTAATTTCATTATATGTTTTCATAACCCTAATACGTTATTTATTCAATTAACTAAAAAATAAAATATATAACTTTAAAAATATTGAATGTAATATAATCTGAGTGATTAATTGTTTAATATTAATTTTATTAGTAAATATAACATATTAGAGATTTTTAAATGGATTATATTTAAATTTTAAATTTTTATTTATGTCCTCAAAGTCAAATTAAATGAATAGTTCTAAATTGAAATTAATAATATTTGATCAAAGTCATATTTTATTAAATTACTTAAAAATCATAAAATTATTGAATGAGGAAATGGTGGATAATATATGGTTTAAAATTTCATTAATCCTCCATTTACGATACATTTTTCACCTTATATGTAAAATTATATCCCATTAAGAGTGAAAAAGAAGTCATCATGGTTGATGCTCAAGTACATGAAATATGGGATTAAAACAAATGGGAAGGTTTAAAGCACCACATAACCTGTTAAATTTTTATTGATTGATAGTTTCTAATCCACATACTATGTAATCTTAAAATCCTTAGATTTTTATGGCATTCAGGATAAAAAATAAAATTATTATATTTTAATCTTTTTGGAAACCCCTTGAGTTCCCCTAACTTCAATTATAAAAGGGAACCCCTCATTTATCTTGTTCACATAACTTTAATACATATATGTCAAAAATCCCTATAAAAATCCTTTATAAAATTAATTATGCACATTATAGAGATAATTGTTTTCCCAAAAAACCAACCATAGGATCATTACGAGTATATCAAAAAGAGTTATTTCAATGAAGTGGTACTGGTTTTAACCCAATCAATTTCATTTTACTTATTCTTTAAATCCTATAATTATATGGTATTTATTATAAAATACTAAATTCAGTATTAATAATATAATTAAATTTTATTATAATTATGTAATCACCATTATCCACCCACTTTTCTATCAAATGGGAAGAGAAAGTATAACTCATGCGTACGTACACCGTATCATCTACATATAGTGATACAATTCATTTCCCAACACTATATTTCATGGATAGTTATTTTTATGGGTTTAATGTTTATATATTATCATTATTATATAATTATAATTCTTTAACTATAATTTCTCTTCTATAATCTTATATTTCAATAAATTTAAAATGAAAAATTCAACCGTGTGAACGTGTGGACTACCTCATCCACACAGTGATACAATTAATTTGTAATTTCTACTTTACATGGAGGTTAATAGTGAGAAATATAATGAATATATATGATGTATATGATAAAAGAATTATTCTGTAAAGGTGAGTTATTATTTACCATTCATTCATCCCATCTTTCAAAATGTGAAAACAACTCAGGTGTACGTATGACCAACCATCTCTATGAATAGTGTAATTAATTTTTCTATATCTATATTTTATAAATGATTCTGAATATATATATATATATATAATGGATATTTATGACATTATAATTATGTAAATTATTATTACATGAAATTATCATAAATTTAAATTTATTATACAAGAGGTTAGAGTGACTTCAAAGCAAGTGGAACTCAAAGTAATGGATTTTTCATCTCATTTTTATTATTACGAAAAATGACTTATTCACCACATGTTTCTTTTATGTGGTTTATAAATGGACCATTAATGTAGTTTATGATTCTTTTTATGAATTTTATGGGGATTAAAATATTTATATAAGGTTGTTTATTTTATGTGTTTTGTGATTCAAATGATACCAAAGTGTTAAGTGTTTTATGTCAAAATATAATGATCTATTAGGATTATTTATCATTATGTTTCCAATGATGAAATATTAAAATATACCTCTAATAAAGATCATGATTTCATTTCTAATATTGTTATTTCATGAAAATATTTTTTGTTCATTTTATTTTTCTAACATTATGTACTCGTGAAAATTGAAATATGTTTTTAAGTAAAAATTACATTATTTCCCTCTTTAGTCGAAAAATTGTTTTTCTTCAATATCCATATTTTATAAAAATGTTTTAATGAAGGTTTTTAATAATATATAAAAAAATTAATGTCATTTTTAGGCGTGTTTTAATTTTAAAAAAACTATTTAAAATTAATATTGTTCTTATTTTACAAATCTGGTACTTTTCTTCTTTTTACAAAAAATATGAATGGAATATTTTATTTTAAATTATACGGAATGAATGAAATTTCCCAACATCAAGGCCACTCAAGGTTTTTGAAGATTACATTATAAATTTAAAATATTATTTTTTTATCAGTTCCTTAATATTAAGGAAATATTTAAAAAATCTATTTCAATGTGAAATGGTGATATTCCTTCAAAAATATTTTGAATGATTATGTAAATACATTTATCATCTAAGATTACATATTTCTAAGATACATATGTTTTAATGGGTATATTATCCAATGAAATTATCCATATTATATATCTATATGTTTTGTCATTATAGAAATATTATTTTTATGAAACCATTTCCGTTTCCCCGAGTAATGCAATGATGAAATGATGAAATGTTTATGAAACCTGTTTCTTCTCCATAGTTTATGCTATGATTAAATGTCTATAAAAAAATTTCTTTACATAAGTTCTAATATTATGAATGTTTTATAATCTTGTGTAACACATATTAATAATTTTTAGTGTGTGATGGGAGGGCATTAAATTATATATCCCTCTAATGCATTGGGTAAATATTGATATGTCATTAGATAAACATGATCAGAGTGGTGAGTGAACCTCCTTCAGTATGGGACACTATCCATGATGATATAATTGGGGGTGAATCTTTACTACTATGATGGTTTGGGGAGTGAACCCACATCCACTATTATAGTCATTGGAGTGAACCTTGACTTCTATTATGGTTTAGGGATTAAACCCAATCTAATAGGATATCCATTGTAGTGATCCTTAACTAATAAGGAAATAATTTTCTATATTTATATATATTCCAACAATATGAGTCTTATTACCAAGATATTCTCCCATAGATTATGTTCTTTGATTCCTTTATTATTTATATTCTATAAAATTCCATGTTTTATGGAATGACATAATATTATATTCTATGTTATAGAGGGTATGGTTTTCAAATTCTATATTCATTTTCTTATACACTTTTACTCATTTTATGTTTATGTGGTCATTAATATATCCCTTTTTTATCCTTCATAAGCATCTAAAATCACTTTTATTTTGTTTGATTTATTAAAGTTATGAAAATAGGTATTATGTATGGTATGTTTACAAGGGTTCTAATTATGATGAATATAGTGGAAGATAATGCAGTTCACTCATGAATTAGTGGTTTATGTATCCAAATTTACAAAGACACTAAACCATTATAGTCCCCAAAAGTTTTCTTTGTAAAATTTAATAAATATTCATATATTAATATATAATATATATTTATGAAAATATGGGTCAATATAACTGGTGTTACACCTTCTAAAAATTGGTGGAACATCGAGTAAAAATTCATTCTATCTGATTTTTCATCCGAAGCCACCAATACTGGTGGCATAAATCATTATATATATGAGAAAGGTATGGATTTACTACCAATTCTGAGGCATGATATTATCACATAAATCCATCTCAATAATCTATAGGTATCTTGTAACAACCATGTATACTCATGATATAAAAATTATCAATGAACCAACCATGAGGTGGGTTCCCACCTACAACACAATCCCTTAATTCTATTATTTTGGGATTAGAATGCTATATTATCATCACTCGGTCCAAGAGTGATGATTTATCTACAAATCTATAGAATGGGGATTCTCATGAAACACATGAATCTCAAGATTCATATCGGAAATGACATCTATCAACTTCAATTCACTATTGGAATCCTGAACCACTTTTTTTTATTCATCCATCATAGAGAACCAAAAAATGCATTTACCATCCCACAATTATTAGGAATATCAATTTTAAAATACTGTTGTTACTCAAACCACATTCACTCTAATAGGTTCAAATAAAATTTAGTGAAGATATATTTTAGAATTTTTTGGTAAGTGTATAAAATGAACCGATCTCCCATTAGATAATTACTCTAATAAATAGAATTCATGGACAAATACAACTAGATCGAGATCATACATAAGGTAATTATGATCACAAGGCCTCAATTGTTATAACACATACATAAGGTAATTATGATCACAAAGTCATGAATGTAATGGGTACTTCATGGTGTGAGAAATCCAAAATAAAAATTCTTTAATAACCAAATTACACAAAGAAACTCTATATATTAAATAATTAATTTAAATACTCCCATGAAAAAATGGATCTAACCTTTTTAGGATTCATAAATACTTCTAATTTCAATATGATGTGACCCAGGAAGTGAACATTATCATTCTAGAGAAGTAATTTTTTAATATTTCAATATAACCTATACTCTCCCAGTTTACTAAATTCGTTGTTAAGGTGTTTTGAATGACTGCTATTAGTTTGAGAATACACATAGATATCAACCACAATACCACTATAAAATAATTTTGGTACGGTTGAAAAAATGATTAATTAAATCCCTGAAAATTGAAGGCACACTTATGATACCGAATGATATAAAAAAATAATTGTACGTGCCATATCTACTACATAATGTTTTATATCATATATTTGAGGGTATAACTCATAACTAATGATACCTTGACATTATATCAATCATTGAGAAGACATGAGTTCCTTAGAGTTGGTCAAATATATCATCTATCTATGGTACTGGATACTGGTTACTAACAATAAGATAATTAAATAGTTGGTTATCCACATAGAGTCTTAGGGTGCCATCTAAATTCTCAATGAAAAGAATGAGTGAACCCCAAGGTGATGTACTGGGTGGTATAAGATATTTGGATTCTTGGTACTCAATAAATATTTTAATTCCATGATGCTCAGTATCATCTATCCTTTAAGGAGGAATAGACACTGATGATGTACTGGAATAAACTCTATATTAATCTCTACCTCTATCTTAGGTGGCAATTGTCAAAATTAATTTGAAAACACATCCCTGAAAGATACATTATAGGATAAAAATATTTCTCATTTATTCTTTGATGATTTAGAATAAGACTCGAAATATGGGCCAACACTCCACCGATCCCATGATGCCCAGGTCCAGATCGAATCACCCAAACATCCCACTTGACATTATGAATATAGCTAGCACACCCTAATGATGAAAATAACTCCCTCCAATGATAAAAATCATCATAGGATTGATAAGGAACCAACTATTCCATCCTGAGAATGATTTCAATGAATTTTATCTTAAGGATGAAGAGACTTCATAAGAAATGATAACCATGAATCACAAGGGTTTACTCCTAGAATTGGCATACACTTCCTGACCACACTCTAAATGAAGTATCACAGGTCATCACTCAACATAATTATTGAAACTATTTCCTATGACTCTCTAGGATATTCGTATATATAAAATCAATTTAAGAACATGCGTCAAATAATGCTAACTCTAATGTAGAGAATTTTAAAATAGTACCTCAGAATGTAGATGGACTGACACTATTACCCCAAGGAGTAGGTTGTAATACAAATAAATGGCTAGGTCCACAGGCCTGAGATAAAACATGATTATCCTAGATAAGTCTTCTCTTTTGGTGCTATATATTCTATGTATGGCTCCCTCCGCCATAACCACATCATTGTTATGAATGGTTGGAAGCACTCTAAATTCCCTCTTGGGGAGGCATCACTTAACCCACTCCTGAACATGGTATTAGTGAATATCCTATCACATTGGACATTGATGCAAAGGCTCTACAAAATTGCTGGAAATGCCCCATTTATCAGCAGGCTCATCACTCAATTGGGTCTCTGACAATATGAGGCTTTGTATAGACAATATTCCAAATTTTTTTACAAAACACATGGATACCAGTGCATATAAATAGACCACCACCACCCTGAAATGAACCCTTTAGGTGATGTTTCTTATTGCTGGTCAAATTAAATTTAGGTTGAGGTGTTAAACTACTATATCCCACACCTTCAACTTCCTTTAATTTTTTCGGTGTTGAGGGCCTGATTAAGAATATTATACTTGGTAGTCAACCATTAGATGTTAAGCTATGAATAAGTGTTATACATGATCCCATCATCAAATCACTATGACCTAGAAAACTCATTACCCATTATAAATTTGTCCAAATTACTAGAGATATGTAAAGTGGACTAAATAGATCTTAACAGATATAGTGACCTACTTTAGATGCATCAAATACCAATCTCGATCATCCCTCAATATCCTAGGTTAAAATTAATAGTAAAAATTTGTTTTAAAATTATTCTAGACCATAACACGGTGGAAATCTTCATGGGTGATAACATGCCACTGTCTCTTGGATGACCTGTGAAGCATGTTAGTAGCGAGATTCACTCTCATTTTAGGATATGTCTCGAGATGTAATATGAGAAAAAATATGGCCTCAATCTATGAATCGATAGCACGAGGACTAGCTTAATTTGAAAAAGTTGGAGGGTTATCCTATTGGAACTCACTAATGAACTCCACCTTAGAATGGACAGGTCATGGATCTCCCTATCTAGACCTCACTAGCCATATGAAACCATATTGAAATTGATAATTCTTTCCCATATCTTTACAAGAGGTGCCTTAAGTGAAACTATATGAGGTAACACCATAGGTGCAAGCCAAGAACTTACAGATCACGATCATCACCACCTTCCAAGTGTTCGGCCTAAGGATTCCATGGATTCATATTTCTATCATTACAAATGCATGCATCAAAATTATATATTATAATAGAAAATATCATTTAGAGAGGAAAATAAATCGTACAATACTTCATACAAAAGAGTAACATCCCACTATACGCTTTTAAATATAGGTCTAGATTACATAGAAAATCCTGAAGGGTCACAAGATACACTCCCAGTTCCCACTAAAAAGGCCGATTCAAGGATAATTTAGTTGTTTCATGGATGAATTTCTAGTATATGGGGTGTTAAATGAAATTTAATGAGGAGAAAACTCTTCAAGTTAATATTGGGATCCCCATTTAATGTTAACCATTTCATTTAAGTTATAGAGATTAATAGTTCATAGGCATATATATATATCACGGTCCTGTTAGATGAATTTTTTCTCCCAAGTTATAAAGTCATATGCTTTATAAGTTACAATTGGAACTTCTTATAACTAAAAATGGACCCTCACATCTGGTCGTAGGATATAACATGTCTATATTATTTGATTTGATTATATAGATCACTATTCATAATTTATAGATGCATTCACTTAATAAATTATAATTAGAAACCATTTAATCTAATCATCTAAAATTTCAATCCATATAAATCAAGATCCACGATATTAACATGGCATAATTGACTTGTTAAGGATACACCATTAGGCTATATAAGAAAAATCACTTAGGTTTATATAGACAAAAAAAATTAAACAATTTTTTCTCCCCTTTAAGAAACATAGTGCATTTATGAGTATATAATTCAAGGAACTACAACATGGTATTGAAAATTCACATTGTAAAATGAGAAATGAAGAGTATATGGATGAAATGGGTATTTCTATGTTCCATTGATGATTTAGGAGATAATAATTCATTTCCATATTGGAACAAGGTTGAAAATCCATAATGAAAACAAAATTTAGAAATCATCTATCTCAATAAATAGTGAAATAATACAACTATAACCAGAGAAATACATAACAATATGAATCATCCCTAACAAAATAGATTTTATTCTATACTTAGGTTAGTTTCCCCCTGAATATATCTCATTACTAAAATTTTAAATATCCTAGTAACATTTCAATTAATCTCGAAATAGTAAGGAAAAGAAAAGAAAACTATTATACAAATTTTTGAGGTCCTGAGTTTGGTCCACTCATACAAAACCCAACCCGGTCATACATATGGTCTAAATTGAGCCTCCCATACGCTAGAAGATGATAACAAGTAAGAAGTGTCTATAATGGTTTAGAAGAGAGACAACACCGACTTTACCAACATATATCATAATGTTATTATAATAGATAAATCAATAGAAGAATAATAATGTAACAAGAGAATCAGTGAAATATCTAGATAATTATAAACCAAAAATGAATTTATAATGTAATATATAAAATGATGATGACGTGAAGATGATATAAAAAGGGTATTAATGGGAATTATAGCTGCTATACATATTACATGAAATACAAAAATATAAAAAACTATAGAAAAATGTAAACTTCATAGTGTCATAAGCTAAATCTTGGAACACTTCTCTTGTTCTCTACCTTTCTACAGTAATTCATTCATCCTAGGTTGGGAACTTCCCTTTGTCCCTACCTATATCGATGATTTCTATCATGGTAAAAAATGGTGTCCTAAATTGGGTGTGAGTAAAACTCAGTAGGCCACCACCAATGGAATCCAATACTATCTATATTGTGATTATAAAATGAACAATGTACATATATAGTAATAAGATAATCAGTAATATAATATAAAGCAATATGACATGGGTTCCTAAGGAGAAACCCATCAGACTCTACCTTATTATGCCCATGTCAGAAATTCCTTGATTAGGGGTAGTCATAATTTATATACATTTATTTAATTATGTATAAAAATTTCTAGGACACATGGTGTATAACCGAGTAATCTATGATAAAAAATCATATAAGTGAACTATGAAGTCCTAAAACATGTGTGACTTTAGTAATTAATTATATTTCTAAAGGGGTTTACCCTTATCATCTCACTATAAGGTGTTCTAACTGAGCCATATGAAGACACTCTAGGTGGCCTAAATGACAAAATAAAAATAAACACACATCATATCAAGCTAACAGGTGCTTAAATCAAAAAGTATACCCCTAAATTAAAGGATTTAGATTATTGTATAATATCCTATTCCAGGAGAAGAACCATCATTTGAAACATACATTTCAATGTAAAGGATAATGTTCTTAATTATTCTTTAATAATTATAACAAAAACCACGTACAACATCCCTTTCAATAGTTGAGAATGTTATTTCCTTCCTCTCGATATTCTAGAAGCAATCATTACTGAGGTCCTACAAACATGGCCTTTTAAACATATATAGGTAATGGTGGTATAAAATATCAAAGAAGATTAATTAATATAAACATTAACATTAAAATAATAATAAAATATACAAACCCATAGTAGAAGGTGGTTGTGTCTTATAGACATAATTCCTTGGTTAAAGGCATTTCAAACAATATACCAAATGAGGTGGCTTTTGTTGAGGTCATCAACCTCTAACAATGACAAGGGTCTCACTGAAGCATTCACCATTTTAATGTCCATGAAATTTATTTAAAACACTTTCTTAATTTACATTATTTTATACTCATACTAGAAATACACCCTAATATTTGGTTTAATTCGAGGTAGACGACCTCCAATGTTGGAATTGGGTTGTAAGGACTGACTAAATAATGGTAATAATTGTTATTTTAATTAATTTCACAATTAAGGGGTTAAAAAGGAATGGAATGTGGAATAATATTTCATGATATAATTAACTTTATCTTTAAGGAAAAGTGTTAGAACACCTACATTATACAAGTATATGACTCCTTAACTGATATCAACTTCAGATCTGATTTAGAATGGAAGAAATTAGAAATATAATTAAAAAACCTAAAAAGTGAAATAAATATCACATTAATAAAGTATTAATTATGATAATATAAACAAAAAAATTATTAACGTTTATAATTTTAATTGAGAATCTTCCAGCATGTTGAACAATGTTTGATTCAGATGATAAACGGTAGAGGCAGCTCCCAATCTCAGAAGAGATTAATGGGTTTTTACTACCCATGATCCATTGTAAAAAAGTAGAGGAATAAATATTGTACCATATTTAAAGACAATTGTATTAAAATTTTCATTTCTCATATTTTTATATTCCCCCATGTTTTGCCGCACAGTTGGATAAACCATGCGCTAGTAGTGTCCCACGGAACACACCCTACACAAGTTGTGTCACGACCCGTCCTCGGGGCCCGTGCCGTGACTACCCCAAGCCCGCCTTCCATAGGCCAGGGGCTGGCGACTAGCACCAAAGGCGTAAATCCCGATAACAGGGAAGGCATTGCCTTTATAAGTAACAACCACCACAGAGTCAGCAAGCGGAAAGTAACTACAAGTGCGGAAAAGTAAAGGGGGCCGGAAATACAAGCCCAACTGTAAAGTACAACTCGAAAGGGAAAACAGCAGCTGGAAGAACGAAGCGGCTCCTGGGTCGTCCGCCTCGATTCCTACCTGAAGGGTAGGTACAGATGGCTCAGCTCCTGGATCGTCCACCACGGATCCTACCTGAAGGGTAGGTACAGATAGCTCCTCTACTCCACAGGTCCTGTCGTCTACTCCGGGTACGTCCGCCCAGTGGTCCACCTCCGGGTACCGACCTGCTCCGCAAGTCTCAACTGCGATCTGCGCTGTCCGTCGTCTGCAACCAACACAACGAAGTGCGGGCATAGCCCGTGCAGGGGTGAGTATAAGCTACTCAGTAGGGACCCCGAGACCCTTAAGGTCTCACTAAATCCAACATGGATATCCACAAAGTAAAGGCAGCAATCACGAAGTAACATCAGACTCTACTTAGGTATACGCCCATACATATACCTAAGTCATCAAGTAACCCATCCAATCTCAAGGATACACAAAAGTCATGAAATCAACGGTTAACCATCACCCAGGTATATGCCCATACATATACCTCAGTTATCAAGCGACCCATCTCAATCATGAGGAAACGAAAAGATTCATTGACTCAGCTCAAACCAGGATTTTCATTATCGAAACCGTAACTGCTGAAGAGCTCCGTCTCTAGAGTGTACAGTGGTCCTGTCACGACTCCGAGGCTGCCGCTCACTGACCTAGGACTGCTGAAGTACTCCTCCTGTCGAGTACTGCGGGTCTGCTGCCAACTACCAGGCGCTCCGTCCGCTGAGGGTCTGCTGCCAAATACCGGGCGCTACCCAGATAGCCTACTGAGGTACTCCTCCTGTCGAGTACCGCGGGTCTGCTGCCAACTACCAGGCGCTCCGTCCGCCGTGGGTCTGCCGCCAAATACCGGGCGCTCCGTCCACTGGGCTAGTCGACTCACTCCAAGTCGAGTCGGTCAAGCAGTCGTCAGGTCTCAGCCGGCTACACGGTCTCCGTACTCTGCACGCTCGTCACCACCGTCGCGGGTCTGTCGCTACAACCAAGCGCACACACTCCGTAGAGTAACGCGGGTCTGCCGCTACAACCAAGCGCTCCACCGTCAAGGGTCTGCTGCTGCATCCAAGCGCACCACCACTGTCAAGTACCACGGTCCGCTCCACGAGCTACTGGTCGATACTCCAAGTATCACAAGGTCCCGCGAAGAAGTGTCTCAAAGGTCCGTCTCGTCACAGGGGTCTCAACGCTACAGACGGCGCGTCGATCGGACGCCCGGTCTGTGAGTTATTAGCCTTTTCGTCCCAGGGGCCCGGTTGGTTTCGTGAGCGAAACCAATCCCGGCCGTATCTCAACTGCACCCCGAACTCCCATAGGGTAAACTCAAAGGGACCGTTACTCAACGTAACCACCAACGCCGCTGACGGCTCGTCAAGCGGACGTCCTGTCTGAAAGATATCAGCTTTTCCGTTCCAGGGGCCCGGTTGGATTTCGGGTACAATCCAACCCGGCCATACTCCGACTGTACCCAAAACTCGGGCGGAGTATGTCAAAAGTTCCGTCTCATCAAGAGGAAGTCAACAAAACAGACGGCGCGTCAATCGGACGCCCGGTCTGTGAGTTATTGGCTTTTTCGTCTCCGGGGCCCGGTTGGTTTTTAAGGCAAAACCAACCCGACCGTACTCCACCTGCGTCCAAACCTCGGGCGGAGTATGCCAAAAGATCCGTCTCATTAAGAGGAACACAACGCGACTGACGGCGCGTCAATCGGACGTTCGTGGCTCAAGATATGAGCGTTTCCGCTCCGAAGGCCCGGATGGTTTCGTGAACGAACCAACCCGGCCAGACTCAAAGTAAACCGAAACCTTGAGTGCGATATACCGAAACGACCGTCTCGATCCAAGGATCGCGTTGCCGCAGACGGTTCGTCATTCGGAGGTCCGAGGCTCAAGTTATGAGCCAAAAACCAAAACTGGTTCGAAACGGGGGGGTCCGGGCCGACCCGGCCCGACCCCCCCCCCCCCCCCCCCCCCGGGGGCGGCGCGACGGCGGCGCGGCGGCCGGCGGCGGCGGCGACGGCGGCGCGGCGGCGGCGGCGCGGCGGCGGGCCGCGAGGCGGCGGCGTACCGCGCGGCGGCGGCGGCGGGCCGCGTGGCGGCGGCGGCGGGCCGCGCGGCGGCGGCGGCGGCGTGCCGCGCGGCGGCGGCGGCGGGCCGCGCTGGCGGCGGCGGGCGCTGCACGGGGTGGTCACGCGGGGGGCAAGGCCCCCGCTTTGCTTCAAGTGGCGCGGCCTTTGTGCCGCGCCTGGGTAACAAAAACCGCCCCACGTGGGGGCCGGTTTTGGAGGGACAAACCGGGGGGCTGCTGCCCCCCCCTTTCATGGAACCGCCCCCCTCTTAAAGAGGGGGGTTTTATGTGCTGGCCGGGGGAATTATTTCCCCCGGTTTTAAGATGTCCGGCCGGCCAGCTGGCCGGCCGGTTTTTCTCCAACGGGACCGGATATTCCGGTCCCCTCCTCGGCTTCCGACGCCGGCGGCCCGGCCGCCGGTCTCCTCTTCCGCCGCGGCCCGGAACCGGCCGCGGTCTCCTCGTCCCGCCGCGGCCCGGAACCGGCCGCGGTCTTCTCGTCCCGCCGCGGCCCGGAACCGGCCGCGGTCTTCTCGTCCCGCCGCGGCCCGGAACCGGCCGCGGCGTTCGTCATCCGGCGCGGTGCGACGGCACCGCGCCCCTTGCCGTGCTTTGATTCTTTTCAACGCGGCGCGACGGCGTCGCGTTCTTGAAGATTTTTCCTCGGCGTGGCGCGACGGCGCCGCGTAAAATATAAGTACGATCATCTGCGTGGTGCGACGGCACCACGCTATTTGCTTCCACCGCAAGAATTAAACAACAACGATGGAGGGGGAATTCGGCCGTGTTCGTGCGGTCCGGCCCCCCTCACGTTAAATTAATAACGCAACTTAAATAAATTAAGCCACACGTTATACTTGCTATGCACGATCAAGAAAAGGAATAATAAAGAATCAACAACCCCTACCTCGGGTTTAAGATTTGAAGATTCGGCTACGCTCCGCGGAAGACGGCGTCGCGGAGGTCGGTTGTCGCGGTCGTCGTTCGTCAAATCCGTTGACGAAGAGTTATGCCCGAAGAGACACATCGCTGGCGGATCTTCGTTTGCCGACGAAGAAGGTCCCAGGAGGGTGCAGCGTTCCCTCTTGTTGACACCGAGGACGAAGAAGAGAGGCGTCGTTCTTCGTCGGAGCTTGAAGATGAAGAGGAAGCTCTCCAAAAGACAAACAAAGAACTCAAAATAAAATAAGACTACCTCTTATTTTATTAACACATAACACAAAAGAATTTCAAACGATTCGTTTCTCACCTTAGCTGCCGAACGAGGATCGGCTGCGGAAGAAGAGGCGTCGTCGAAGAACGTCGCGGGTAAAGCTCGTCGACGTCGCAGATCTCGGTGTGCGTCGTCGAATTTCGGTCGCCGGCGTTCTTCGCGTTCTTCGCGTTCTTCGCGGGGAGATGAAGAAACAAGATCCTCTCAAATCCTTTCAAAGGATTTTTAGGTTGGTCTTATTTTATAAACATGCCAACACACGAAACCGGTTAAGAAACGATCCATCAATTCGAAAGAAACGACCCATTAAATTCACGAAAGAAACAGTCCATTTAATTCACGAAATAAACCGCCCAATTAAATGGTCTGTTAAGAATTAAAGAAAACGCGTCGGTTGACTTTTTCAGTTACTTTGACGGGTTTTCGCGGGTGCGTTACTTAGCGAAAGAAACGGCGGGGCTCGTGCGGGCCCCACCTCACAAATATCCTACCAAGGGGTAGGATATTTCTGGATAGCATCCTATCCAGTTCAACTCAGTTCAAGCCGCCTTTAAGTGGCTTCAAGTGGCTTCCAAGTGGCTTAAGCGAAATAAAATAAAGTTGTCGCAAAATTATTTTATTTCTTAACTTTAAGCCCGAAAATTAAAAACCACACCCGAGCAAACGCAACTCCGGAAGAGGCGTTTCTAAGCGAATACCGGCGCTGCGATTTCATCGGTGCCCTCAGAATTCGATTCCGGGCACCGGTTCAAAAGATAGAAAAACCCGCTCGTCCGTTCACTGAATGTACCCGAGCCAAAACTTCAGAAAATGATTCCGGGCACACCGGGCCTCGGAATCAGGTGCCGTCGGAAACTGCATTCTTGTAAAATTCCAAAGAAAATTAAGAAAAAAAAATTTCCTTGGAATTTACGGGTCTTTACATTACTCCCACCACAGGGCTTTACGTCCCCGTAAAGCTTCACCACAGACTTAGGGAAACAAGCGGTACCGAGCACGCATCAGAGCCTTCCGCTCCCATGTGCTCACCTGGAGGTTCCCGCACTGCCAAAGAAAGTGCACAAGAGGAATCGACCATCCTCCTAGGATCCGCTCCTGTCGATCGTCGATCCCCACAGGAACCTCCGTACTTGTCGCCCTGCCATCGACGTCCCACTCCCCGGGGTCGATGACGTGTGAAGAAACATACACGTATCTCCACAGCTGAGACACGTGGTGAACATTATGCACCCGGTGCGACTGAGGTGGTAGGGTCAAGCGGTAAACTTCCTCGCCTACCCTGCTGAAGATCAAAAGGGTCCATCGAACTTCGGAGATAACATGCCGCCTCGGCCACATCTCCGAAACCTCATCGGGTTGAGACCGTATAAGAACGTGTTCGTCACCCTCGAACTCAAGAGGTTTCCCTTTTTAGGTTAGAACTGAACTCAAACTCCTGCTGCCACAGGGGTAGGGTTGACCAACTCAAGAGTGATCGGTCACACCCTCTTATGTCTGAGTTTAACATGAGCTGCCTAGGGTTTCCTTTTCGCCGACCAAGGAAAACCCATTCCGACGTTTGCCTAAAACAGTCAACCGGGGTATGATTTGTGAATCAAAACCATACCCAGATCAACGTCGTAAGGCCTCTACGCTGCCACCAAGAGATTCCAACCGAAACTCTCGCCTCGAGGTCAAATCACACCGTCGGCGTAAGCGTGATTATCGAGTCTCCTCCCCAAGGTATCTCCAGACGTGAGGGTCAAGTCTACGGCTTACCCGGAACCTCTAGGTCTGGGACATGATTCGTGGAAGGGTAGAATGATTGGTTCCTATGTCTATAGATATGGCAGCTCGTGGTAGACATAATTTGTACCCCGAATCATTCTTAGAGCTCCTGGGTCACACTCCTTGACCGCAAAGCAGCTATTCTCCTCCCCAGCCCTCCTGCTCCCTGAGCCTGGCGGGGACTACTAAGTCGGGTGGTCGTAACATGTCGAAATGTACACCACCACATGCTGCTCTCCAAGCTCTGCTTCCACGTCTGCTACCCTGCAGATTCATCTGTCCTTAGCACTTCCTCCTCCTGAAACATTTTACACGCCCGAGTCTCTGAGACTGGCGCTAGTCTCCTGCCTTTCACTGCTAACGTTCACAACCACAAAGGTTCTCTCTAGCATCCTAGCATAGGTAGGAATGCATAGAGGAAAAGAAATGGTTCAGATGTCCTTTAGACACACTTCGCTCAGAAGTTCGAGTCTAAAGAACTGATCACAACGTAACCAACGAGTACCAAGATTAATTGGTAAGCCACGTTGAGTGCTCTGCTTCCGACATGTCGTACTGTCGAAGCTGTATTAGCTCCAGAAAACTCACAACCACCTCCTCAAGCCAGTCCTCAGCCGCCTACGAGTCAGGCTCACTTCGAAACTTGAGGGATTTCTGATGCTAAAACATATGTAAGGCACTAAGCCTGTGGGTCTCTGCTGACCAACAGGTAGTGACATAGCTGGCGCTCTACCCGTAGGTACTAATCCAGGTATCGGTTCGCGTACCGAAGCCTCGTTACTATAAGGACCAACCTCATGGTCACTCTCTGGAAACATCTGGAGCTAAGATCATCATCCGCTCTACTAGTATCCAAGCTAGGCGTAGAACTCTAGCATTCGTCTCCATCCAGTCCACTGCTGCCTGGGAAATCTGTCTCGCCTCGTATCCTCAGAGGCCTCTACTGCTGGAACTCGTGCATCGCGCTCTGCTAGCGTGCACCGTCAGCTAGTGGCATCTGCTGCCTAACGGGTGGTGGTGCTGCTGGTACACCACCCGAAGGTGCCAACACTGAAAAAGGGCCCTGCACTGGAGTCTCGCTGCTCGGTGGGCCATCATGAAAGAAACAACGTAACACGATCAAACGATTATACCTGGTGAGCTGACCTGGTTTGAGCTGTTTTAAGGGGAAAAACCTTTGAAAACATACACGCAATCAGTGTTTTCGTGCACAAAGTCGGAAATCAGTTGTCAGGGTCCTGGTGTATGGATACGTCGGCCGCCCGTACCAACACTGGACTCCCTGAACCGAAAACCACACTCGGTACTCTCAACACTATTGCTTCACAGAAAGAAACATCAGAGTTATAAGTTCTGCGGTAGAACCGAACTCCTCTGATACCAATTTGTCACGACCCGTCCTCGGGGCCCGTGCCGTGACTACCCCAAGCCCGCCTTCCATAGGCCAGGGGCTGGCGACTAGCACCAAAGGCGTAAATCCCGATAACAGGGAAGGCATTGCCTTTATAAGTAACAACCACCACAGAGTCAGCAAGCGGAAAGTAACTACAAGTGCGGAAAAGTAAAGGGGGCCGGAAATACAAGCCCAACTGTAAAGTACAACTCGAAAGGGAAAACAGCAGCTGGAAGAACGAAGCGGCTCCTGGGTCGTCCGCCTCGATTCCTACCTGAAGGGTAGGTACAGATGGCTCAGCTCCTGGATCGTCCACCACGGATCCTACCTGAAGGGTAGGTACAGATAGCTCCTCTACTCCACAGGTCCTGTCGTCTACTCCGGGTACGTCCGCCCAGTGGTCCACCTCCGGGTACCGACCTGCTCCGCAAGTCTCAACTGCGATCTGCGCTGTCCGTCGTCTGCAACCAACACAACGAAGTGCGGGCATAGCCCGTGCAGGGGTGAGTATAAGCTACTCAGTAGGGACCCCGAGACCCTTAAGGTCTCACTAAATCCAACATGGATATCCACAAAGTAAAGGCAGCAATCACGAAGTAACATCAGACTCTACTTAGGTATACGCCCATACATATACCTAAGTCATCATGTAACCCATCCAATCTCAAGGATACACAAAAGTCATGAAATCAACGGTTAACCATCACCCAGGTATATGCCCATACATATACCTAAGTTATCAAGCGACCCATCTCAATCATGAGGAAACGAAAAGATTCATTGACTCAGCTCAAACCAGGATTTTCATTATCGAAACCGTAACTGCTGAAGAGCTCCGTCTCTAGAGTGTACAGTGGTCCTGTCACGACTCCGAGGCTGCCGCTCACTGACCTAGGACTGCTGAAGTACTCCTCCTGTCGAGTACTGCGGGTCTGCTGCCAACTACAAGGCGCTCCGTCCGCTGAGGGTCTGCTGCCAAATACCGGGCGCTACCCAGATAGCCTACTGAGGTACTCCTCCTGTCGAGTACCGCGGGTCTGCTGCCAACTACCAGGCGCTCCGTCCGCCGTGGGTCTGCCGCCAAATACCGGGCGCTCCGTCCACTGGGCTAGTCGACTCACTCCAAGTCGAGTCGGTCAAGCAGTCGTCAGGTCTCAGCCGGCTACACGGTCTCCGTACTCTGCACGCTCGTCACCACCGTCGCGGGTCTGTCGCTACAACCAAGCGCACACACTCCGTAGAGTAACGCGGGTCTGCCGCTACAACCAAGCGCTCCACCGTCAAGGGTCTGCTGCTGCATCCAAGCGCACCACCACTGTCAAGTACCACGGTCCGCTCCACGAGCTACTGGTCGATACTCCAAGTATCACAAGGTCCCGCGAAGAAGTGTCTCAAAGGTCCGTCTCGTCACAGGGGTCTCAACGCTACAGACGGCGCGTCGATCGGACGCCCGGTCTGTGAGTTATTAGCCTTTTCGTCCCAGGGGCCCGGTTGGTTTCGTGAGCGAAACCAATCCCGGCCGTATCTCAACTGCACCCCGAACTCCCATAGGGTAAACTCAAAGGGACCGTTACTCAACGTAACCACCAACGCCGCTAACGGCTCGTCAAGCGGACGTCCTGTCTGAAAGATATCAGCTTTTCCGTTCCAGGGGCCCGGTTGGATTTCGGGTACAATCCAACCCGGCCATACTCCGACTGTACCCAAAACTCGGGCGGAGTATGTCAAAAGTTCCGTCTCATCAAGAGGAAGTCAACAAAACAGACGGCGCGTCAATCGGACGCCCGGTCTGTGAGTTATTGGCTTTTTCGTCTCCGGGGCCCGGTTGGTTTTTAAGGCAAAACCAACCCGACCGTACTCCACCTGCGTCCAAACCTCAGGCGGAGTATGCCAAAAGATCCGTCTCATTAAGAGGAACACAACGCGACTGACGGCGCGTCAATCGGACGTTCGTGGCTCAAGATATGAGCGTTTCCGCTCCGAAGGCCCGGATGGTTTCGTGAACGAACCAACCCGGCCAGACTCAAAGTAAACCGAAACCTTGAGTGCGATATACCGAAACGACCGTCTCGATCCAAGGATCGCGTTGCCGCAGACGGTTCGTCATTCGGAGGTCCGAGGCTCAAGTTATGAGCCAAAAACCAAAACTGGTTCGAAACGGGGGGGTCCGGGTCCGGGCCGACCCGGCCCGACCCCCCCCCCCCCCCCCCCCGGGGGTGTCCGGCGGCGGCGGCGCGGCGGCCGGCGGCGGCGGCGCGGCGGCCGGCGGCGGCGGCGGGCCGCGCTGGCGGCGGCGGGCGCCGCACGGGGTGGTCACGCGGGGGGCAAGGCCCCCGCTTTGCTTCAAGTGGCGCGACCTTTGTGCCGCGCCTGGGTAACAAAAACCGCCCCACGTGGGGGCCGGTTTTGGAGGGACAAACCGGGGGGCTGCTGCCCCCCCCTTTCATGGAACCGCCCCCCTCTTAAAGAGGGGGGTTTTATGTGCTGGCCGGGGGAATTATTTCCCCCGGTTTTAAGACGTCCGGCCGGCCAGCTGGCCGGACGGTTTTTCTCCAACGGGACCGAATATTCCGGTCCCCTCCTCGGCTTCCGACGCCGGCGGCCCGGCCGCCGGTCTCCTCTTCCGCCGCGGCCCGGAACCGGCCGCGGTCTCCTCGTCCCGCCGCGGCCCGGAACCGGCCGCGGTCTTCTCGTCCCGCCGCGGCCCGGAACCGGCCGCGGTCTTCTCGTCCCGCCGCGGCCCGGAACCGGCCGCGGCGTTCGTCATCCGGCGCGGTGCGACGGCACCGCACCCCTTGCCGTGCTTTGATTCTTTTCAACGCGGCGCGACGGCGTCGTGTTCTTGAAGATTTTTCCTCGGCGCGGCGCGACGGCGCCGCGTAAAATATAAGTACGATCATCCGCGTGGTGCGACGGCACCACGCTATTTGCTTCCACCGCAAGAATTAAACAACAACGATGGAGGGGGAATTCGGCCGTGTTCGTGCGGTCCGGCCCCCCTCACGTTAAATTAATAACGCAACTTAAATAAATTAAGCCACACGTTATACTTGCTATGCACGATCAAGAAAAGGAATAATAAAGAATCAACAACCCCTACCTCGGGTTTAAGATTTGAAGATTCGGCTACGCTCCGCGGAAGACGGCGTCGCGGAGGTCGGGTGTCGCGGTCGTCGTTCGTCAAATCCGTTGACGAAGAGTTATGCCCGAAGAGACACGTCGCTGGCGGATCTTCGTTTGCCGACGAAGAAGGTCCCAGGAGGGTGCAGCGTTCCCTCTTGTTGACACCGAGGACGAAGAAGAGAGGCGTCGTTCTTCGTCGGAGCTTGAAGATGAAGAGGAAGCTCTCCAAAAGACAAACAAAGAACTCAAAATAAAATAAGACTACCTCTTATTTTATTAACACATAACACAAAAGAATTTCAAACGATTCGTTTCTCACCTTAGCTGCCGAACGAGGATCGGCTGCGGAAGAAGAGGCGTCGCCGAAGAACGTCGCGGGTAAAGCTCGTCGACGTCGCAGATCTCGGTGTGCGTCGTCGAATTTCGGTCGCCGGCGTTCTTCGCGTTCTTCGCGTTCTTCGCGGGGAGATGAAGAAACAAGATCCTCTCAAATCCTTTCAAAGGATTTTTAGGTTGGTCTTATTTTATAAACATGCCAACACACGAAACCGGTTAAGAAACGATCCATCAATTCGAAAGAAACGACCCATTAAATTCACAAAAGAAACAGTCCATTTAATTCACGAAATAAACCGCCCAATTAAATGGTCTGTTAAGAATTAAAGAAAACGCGTCGGTTGACTTTTTCAGTTACTTTGACGGGTTTTCGCGGGTGCGTTACTTAGCGAAAGAAACGGTGGGGCTCGTGCGGGCCCCACCTCACAAATATCCTACCAAGGGGTAGGATATTTCTGGATAGCATCCTATCCAGTTCAACTCAGTTCAAGCCGCCTTTAAGTGGCTTCAAGTGGCTTCCAAGTGACTTAAGCGAAATAAAATAAATTTGTCGCAAAATTATTTTATTTCTTAACTTTAAGCCCGAAAATTAAAAACCACACCCGAGCAAACGCAACTCCGGAAGAGGCGTTTCTAAGCGAATACCGGCGCTGCGATTTCATCGGTGCCCTCAGAATTCGATTCCGGGCACCGGTTCAAAAGATAGAAAAACCCGCTCGTCCGTTCACTGAACGTACCCGAGCCAAAACTTCAGAAAATGATTCCGGGCACACCGGGCCTCGGAATCAGGTGCCGTCAGAAACTGCATTCTTGTAAAATTCCAAAGAAAATTAAGAAAAAAAAATTTCCTTGGAATTTACGGGTCTTTACAAGTTGGGTGCAGAGTTAGAAAAACTAGTCACATACCATGAATTATCATTGAAAAAGGATACCACCCTCTCTCAAAATTAGGTGCATGATTAGATGAAACCACGCAACAATCATGTGATACATACAATATGTTTATTACAAGTTTAAAACAACAGTGCATTCCTCCTTGTAAGATTAAACAGACTGTGTTGCACCACATACATGCTACATGGTTGAGTTTCAAAGTTATAACCAATCATTCTATAAAAGCAGACCTCAAGTTTCTTCCAAAAAAATCCATAGATTTGGGCCCCAAAAAATCCCCGAATTCTCTAGAACCCTTTTTAACCCCTTAGGCACTTGTATTGAAATAAAACAAAAGGATTAAACAAATTTTAAAAATATATATATAAATCTCTAAAAATCTTGTATCCTATATTAGACATTTATATATAAAAAAATATATGATTAATGATAAATTATTCTTGATATTAATAATTGGATAATATAAATTTAGTTGTTAAATGATTTGAAATAAGAGCAATAGCAGTTAATAATATAAAATTTCATTTTCTATTGAAAATAGTTTTTCGTTATATTTTATGATTTTATTTTTATACAAAATTTAAATTTTTTTTTCTATTTGAAACTAAAAAAATAAATTAATTTCTAAGTTAATCATATCAAAATTTTCTTAGTATTAATTTTATATTATTTTATAAAAAGATACTGTTATTTGACATATATGGGACTTACAAAAATTATATTTTCTGTGATTTTAACAATATATAAGAATATAAAATAATATTTTAACATACATTAAATTAATCATATATGAAGTTAATGGGTAAATTTAAAAATATTAATTTTACATAAAAATCCCACATTAGTAATTATTATTACTAATTATAATGTTACTTTAATATAGAAAATATTTTTAGAATTTTTATTTAAAATAGTGTTTTTCAAGAGAGATTGGTTTTTGAAATGTATTGAAATAGTCAATTAATTAATTTTTTTTTATTGAATCAATTTTTTTAATAAAATCTATGCCAATGATAATTTTATCTAATATATATAAATCATAAAAATGTATTTCTGTAAAAACTATATTTATATTATTAAGACTATTTAATTAAAATTAACTTTTCATGCATTTAGAAATTTTATTTTATAAAATGATATTATAATTTTAAATTTTATGTATTAAATTATTTAAAAATGTCAGTCCCATTTATTTTTCAATAAAATCTATTACAACGGATATCAATTAACTACTATGGTAAAAGTAAAAATGGGTGAATTGAGGTTAACGTCCTATAGAAGCCATAAAAAACGTAAAAACATGACCAGTAGTAAATGGTTGAGATTGTAATAGACCAAGAAATGTTTTACCTACAATTCTTTCAAATTTTATCTATCAAATAATTAATTTTTTAATTGAAGTATTTAAAAAAGTAAAGGTGTTCCCAAAACTACCCTTTACATCCCTTATAAACGGGTAACATATTAACCACTTAAATTCAAACATTAACATCAAATTAATACATTAAAATCATTAATGTTACACTCTATATAACTCTATTTTATGTTTATAAGGCCCTGGTAAATCATATTTATCATATTCATTTCAAATTTAAGAAGACATCCTAGGAAAATTGATGTCCCTGATATTAGTATTTTCAATAACATAGCTTTCTTCAAAATTGAATTCTTTAAAATTTCTTATAGCCACATTAATAGAATGAAATTATTATAATTTTTATACTTTAATAAAAAAATATTAATGTTATTGTTTCTTTTTTCATATACCACATCCATTAAAACAACCAAAATTGTCTTTCTTGCATTGTACAGACTACCATATCCATGATGAAATGTGTTTTATTTTCCATCACTACATTACCTGGTTGGATATAAAGATGGGTTTAAAGGATAAAAGTTATGTTTATGATAAAAATAATGTTACTTTATAGAAAATATAAAAACCAATTAATGATATGAATAATAAAAAATCATCATAAATTTAATTATTTAAAACAATCTTGGTAAGAGGAAAATATTTTACTCAAATTGTGTACTATTTTTATTCACCATAATTATTCTTATAACACCTTATAATTATAATTTTTAAAATTAATAATTAAAAAATAAAATCAATATTTTTTGGGTATAATGATATTACAACTAAATCACAACATAATCAATCATTATATTAGTGTATGTTCATGTTTGGGTTGGTTTAACTAAAAAACATAACAATAATTTGAATTTATGTCAAGGATTAATATGATAAATTATCCACAGGTGAAATTTGAAAAAACATAATTAATAATGTTTTTTTGTTCTAAAAAGGTTATATCAACATTTAACTCGTTAATTAAGAAAACACCTCTTCTCCATCAAGAATCACAAAAAAAATGATCATTTTAAATTTCATATTCATGGGATCTTAACAAAATGGAAAATAAATGAAATTATAAATTTATAAAATATCTTGTAAAATATATTATATTATTTTATTTTATCTAGTAATTATTATCTTTTGAATAAGTAAAAACATGAACCCTTCTAATACGACACTAGTACAAATGATCAAAAATGTGAAAAACTTATTTAGAAAATCAAAAGAATTAATGTAGAGAATAAATATGTACGAAGAGTATGAATAGAAATGGATATTATTTTTATAATAAATTAATTTATTATGTTATCTGTATTTGTGATAAAATAGTTTTAATTATTTTCATGAAATTCAGGACAAGATGTAATGGATTCAGTCTCAATTTTTCTTTATTTGGATAATTATTGTATTTATGTTCATATTTTAATTTATGTGGTGTATATAATTCCAATTTGAGATGTAATATAATGAATTATATTATAGTCACTTAATTATAAGGTCAAATTATATTCTTTATATTTCAACAGGATTTGATTGAAGTGACACTCAAATCAAAAGTGTTTTCTTGGTCTCAATTTTTATTCTTTGAGACATGATACATTTTCTGCACCATATTTTCTTTGAATGATATATTAAATAATTATAGATATATTTATATCAAAAAATTTATTTCATATTATTTAAAATATAAATCATGAATCCATGTGCCTATTTATTCTTTTGTTACCCTAGTTGTAAGTATTATTGGTTACTCAAATCCCCTTCTTTTAGTTGTAATGTTTTATCTTGAACATTTTCCTCCCTTGATTGGGTTATCACAACATAATATTTTATTATATTATATTTTATAATAAATATTGGGAAAATGAATTTAAAACAAAAATAAGGATTTATTACTCTTTTTAGAAACTGGGTTTCCAGCAAAGGTAATTTCTAGTACACAAAACTATCCCTTTCATAATCAAATGTCTTACATCCATATTTCCTAAAGAAAATATTTTTTCATTCCAAAGGATCCGTTATTAGAGATTTTTTATGGTATATTTTTTTCAATGATTTTTCCCTTCATTTTTTGAAAATTATTTTGAAAATCATCCTTAACTATCCATTTTATGATAATATTATTGTTTTTAAAATTCCATTAATGATTTCAATTCCATTTCCATTTTAATTATCAAAATGTTTTTCCCTAATTATGTTTATGTTTCTTGATTAATCCACTAATATATATGTGTTATAATTTTATTGTAATGGACCCACAATTCCAAAAAATATAATTCATGAACCCTTTATGGGTGGTATCATTCAAAAATTCTTTTATGTGGGTGTTTTTCATCCATGTCAACATCCTTATAGGTTTCATTTGTCCCACTAGGGAGATGTTATTTTATAACCATCCACTGAAATCCCATGGATGGAGTATGACTATGTTTTTCAATTATTGACTTATTGCTATGATCATTATTTTATATGGTGTGAACATAACATTTTACCTAACTCATATTGGATAATGTTCACTAAAAAAGCATGAAATTCTATTAAAATGGTAAAAGTATTAGCTTGCCATATTTTGTATTCTCAATATTGAAAATAATTGGAATGTTGATGATGTATTGTTTGAATGTACAAATTATTTCTCATGATGGGTTATGATTATGTTATACATTTATTCAAATGGAGAAATTTATTGACATTATTGAGGATTATTGGCTACTAACTTATTTTGATCATGTATCGATATTCTATATTCTTCATTATATAGATATTTATAGTTTTATTAAGATAATGTTTATAAGGGAATAATATTAAAATTAATTATTTACTCGTATATTTAATTCATTGGACATAAAAAATTTATAGGTGGGTCCCAACATTATATAGCCCCTTGATGCATCAACCGTTCTCATGATACAATACAAGTTGGGTTTTAGGGTATGCCTCTTCTAGTCATAGGATATTGTTTTTTAACAAAGAATTCATATTCCTATGTCATCATTAGAGTCTAAAGTATATGTATAGTGTCTTGGAACAAGGCCAAGATAGAAGGATTTGTATTTCCAGTATTACTCATTCCATTAGTATGAGATTGATATTATTTATATCCATGTTTTCATTTATTCTCATGGATATATAATTCTTTTAATTTCATGTTGATTACGGATTCATGTTGTTTACCTATTCATACTATAATATTTATGTCATTTTTATGTTATAACTAATTTAAATATATGTTTCCCTTACTAATCATTTTAGATCACCCCATATTATGTTTTCTACTTCCATAGGTTATGGATAAAAGTAGTATATGTGACATGTTTTGAAGGATATAACATGTGAAATAATTTTTGGGATATGTTGAATACATTTAAGGAATTAAGATATTTAATAGATAATGGATGATTTATTAATTTTATATAAATAATATGGGATCTATAAGTTTATCTTGTGTCCTAATTCCCTAAATCTGTAAATCTAAAAAAATACACCATATTTAAGTGATTCAATAGTCAATTTAATTTCATATTAAAGGTTATTTTTATCCAGGATTTTTCAACTAGTATCATATATGTAATTTAATATGTGCGCTTATAAGCACCATACATAGGAGTGAGGGTTTGAGGCATCATATATGGTGTCAATAGAATGGTTTAGATAACTTTATATATTATCATGTCTATTGAGGATAATTTAAGGATTGACAATATATGTTTGATCATAGTTTCAAAATAATATTTAATCGTTTGGAATAGTATATGATTAGACACAAAGGTAATAATTGATTTGTTATTTAGGAATTAGGTTTATAGAACTCGAGTGAAAACCCTATGAATATATATAAGTATTGGATAACATCTTGATGTTTTAGTAAATTCATGAGTATGTGGTTCACCTAGAAAAAAAATCCCAATGTAGATACCAGAATGTGGATATTGTTATGACATAAATGAACCTACAATGAATTAACCTGAAAAGGGTTGGTTGATCATTGGCTCAATCATCCCTATGATTCCTGATCAGTGGGACTAAGACTGCACACCTCAGGATAATCTCCCAAGGAATATTCTATTGTTTATCATATTGTTTTTATGAACCATGGATAAAATATAATGGACTAATGGGATATTATTCGGTTAGTCAAATTATGAAGGATTTAATAATGATATTAACTAATTATTTTAGAGAACCTAATTGAAAAATGACTATGGATAACTAAGGGTTAAATAATAATGTCATAGGTTGATCCAAAAGCATCATATGTCAAAAAAAATGTGTCATAAGGGAAAAATGTTGATATTTGTGTTTTTATATTCTTATTTTGGATAATATCATAACCATTTTAGTTTTAGTATTTTGTTGAGACAAGATCATAGAAATGAAGCTGAGAATGATTTGTGCCTAGGAACCTCTATGTCTTATAACTAAAAATAGTATCATAATTAAACGGTTTAAAATATTATTAAATGATTTTAATGATGAAAAATAGGAATTTTATTGTGTTACCTATGGTAGAGAGGTTGATAACATAATTTTAATAAATTATCGATACAATTATCTATTTAAATTGGTGAAGTAATGTTTATCAATGAAATCTTATTGATTTCTAAGTGTTATTTTGGATTGTGTGAAACATATACAGATTTTTCTTCACTTGTTTTACATTAATTGTTTATAATAATGCATTTAACACTATTAATGAACTTAAGTAATGATTTTATGGAAATGTATACTTTTTAGAGTTAATGAATGAAGAAAACATGTTTGAGGATTGGATATGTTTTAGGATTAGTATATGATTAATGTTGAGAAAATATAGGATGAGATTGTTTTGAAGAAGTATGTTTTATAGTAATTGATAACCTCAATATTTATAATTGATTCATGATAATTTTTGGGAATTTAATCTTATTTTTTGGATTGTGATATATAATAACCAGTTTTTGATTTTAACCACTAATGATTAATACTATTTAAGGGTTAAAGATAGAGTTATTTTTAGGGGAATATATAATCTCATTTTTTAGTGTATTTGATATTCTAATTAATATTTGGAAATATATGTTTTTAAGAATATATGATTAATTTATTTGAATAATACAATATATAATTTTATGAATGATTAATGTTTTTTAAAGAAGGGTAAATTTTATTTTGAGAGCATAAATTTCAACGACGTTTGGATTTATAATATTTTAATAAAGTTTATGGAATTTTAGATAACTATTTTTAGTATTAGTTTAACAATTATGAGAGAAACCAACTCATTGTAACCTTGTATGAATGAAGAATTATATATGAAAATAATATATGTTAAACCATGTCTGATACATGTTGGGTTATATAAACTATATGGTACTATGATAATGTTGTAATGTGCGACATCTTGAGGTTACATTTTCCAATGGTTACTTATGAGAATTATCTTATAATGATAATAAATCAAGTTAAATATTTGTTTAATATATGGAATTGGAAGCTACCATGGGTGTTATGGACAATGCAGAGAAAACCTCAATGAAAAACATAACAGAATGGGAGTTGGAGTGAGAAAGCTTATGATTATTCTAAACTAGATATCATAAAATATCTTCCAAATTTTTACATAATCAAAGTCTTGAACACATCAAATAATAGAAATATATTGTCTCAAAAAGGATCAAGTGATGAAGGCCATTTTACTAACAAGTGTAAGTAAAAGGGAGACGCTACAAAAATATGTTGCTTCAATTTTAAGAGAGTTAGTCATTATACAAATTAATGTCACAGTTCATGTCCTAATAATTAAATTAGTAACCATAAACATATTTATAACGTAAATCATGTGAAACTACAACTTATTTATTGGATAGTGAGTTTCTAATACTTATTTTATCATATCCAATTCTATTTAAGTCATCACTATGTACTAGTTATTGAATTTTAAAAACACCTAGTGGTATGATTATCATATAAATCATTTTAGGGTTTGCGGGAAGTTTTTCCTAATGTATCTAGATCAAAATTCCATTAATAAAATCTAATTTTAAATAATTAATGGGTTATATCCCATTATAAAGAACATATAATAATTATTCATCCTAGATAAATATCTTTCAATATCCTAAAAAACTCATGATCATCTAGTGGAATATGTTAAATTATGAGTTACGTATAGGAATTACTCTTATTCGATGAGAAAATTATGTGGATGTAATTTTTTAAAGGGGGGGATGAAACATGCCAAATTTATAATATATGCTTTCCTTTAAATATGTTAATTATTTCGATTGCATTCTCCGCAAACAATACTTAACAAAAACGAAATCATGATATATTTTGATAGAATCTGTATGTTTTCATATGATTGTTAAAAATTTACCATTGATTTAAAGAGAAATAATTTGAGTGACTAATTTATGAAATATATGTATATGGAAAATAAATTCAACTTTTAAAATGAATGAACTTTTTTTAATTAACCTCAAATGTCTAAAAATATGGATTATTTTTTAGAAAAGTTTTTTATAAAAAATTGAATTTATGTGATACATTTTTTTTCAAGAAACATATGATTAAAAAAATATTATCTTGGACATTAATAATATCTTACCCATAATTAATTTGGTAAATTATATGAAATAACAATAATAATATTAGTTGATATTTTAAAATGTCATTTTTTGATAAAAAACAAATTTTCATTATATTTTACTATTTTATTAAAAAACTGAATATATATATTTTGTAATATGAAATTAAAAAAATTAAATGAATTTTTTAATTACAAATATCAAAAGTGCTATAGTATTAATTTTTAATCACATTTTAATAATGTTTATTTTTTTGACAAAAAATGATGGATTTATGAAAATTTTCATTTCCTTGTTTTTATTAATATATAAGCATAACCTATAAGATTTAAAACCAATAAAGTAATAAGATATTAAATTGGAGTATAAAATTATAAAATATCTAATATTACTTGTTGATAAAAGACTTATTGAAAATATTTTTATAACTAAGTAAATTGTTACTTTAATATAGAAACTACTTTCAATATTTCTCATTAAGAGAAAGATTTTTCTAGAGATATTAAGTTTTTTATTTCCCTAAATGTTTAAAACCCTTTATTTTTTATAATAAATAAATATATTTCAATAAAATCAGCATCCATGATAATTTTATCTTATGTATATTTAAATCATAAAAATTATATTTTACTAAAAATTATTTTTATACATTTAAGTGTGTTCATTTTAAAATTTAAATTTCAATCCATTATTAATTTTATTTTATAAATTAATTATCATATTTGTAATTATAATTTTAATAAACCAGCTTGGGTTAACTAGAAAATCCAAAATTAATTGTCTTTCATATGGTTTGTTAAAAAAAATTACCACAAGTCACATGTCGGAACTGAAGAAACATCAATGTATAATGTGGAAGAAAGGAGTACATATCTATTAGACATACAATTTTAGCCAAATAGGTCAAACACAAAAATTTAAATAACAATAAACTAAACAAGTATCCATGTGACCATCCATTACCACCAAACCATCCCTCCATGAAGGTTATGAATGACAAGAGAACCCAACAAGCAACATGATGCCCTTCCCTTTACCTAAGTCCTAGAAAAAATGTTCGACGACATCCCCAATAGAAAAGTAGCATGTGATCACATAGGAAATTAGGATACCATAGAATAATCAATATAATTTCTAATTTCAAGGATTCAAATTTTATTGATTTAAAATTAAATCCAGTTTATAAAGAATTTCTATAAATGAAACCATTTGGTAAACATTGATCAATGTTATATAAATTCAGACCATATTTACCAAATACAAGAAGATGTCAATCATTAATGAAAATTAGGTAAGATGAGGGAAACCAACCCTGGATACACCATAATGTAAGAATGTGGGAAAATATTCATGCCCTCATATATCATGTGATAAACCATATATAAATAAAAAGGCACACAACATAGGTTATATCCAATGTGAATAAATACTAGATATAAAATAATACTAAAATATGTATATGTTAGTTCCAATAAATATAAATTATGGACATAGAATGTCAGGCCAATGAGACCGTACCTGAGTGGTAAGGGCTCTTGCTTGGCATCCAAGAGACCCAGGTTCAAAACTGGTTGGAGGAGAATTTCTGGGTTACTGTAGCACCACTGTAGCAGGCACTGTTCAAGACTGTAGCAGCAGGACTATTCTCCTGATTTGGGATTTCGGGCCACCAGTTTGGTTTTACAGGTCTTAGGGCCTTTGGACCATCAAAGGCCTTCGAGCCACAGGGCCTTCGGGTCATTGAAGACCATGAAGTAGCCCAGTTCACACAGAGCAGTCCCCAGATGAGGATCAGAGAACCAGTAGCAGTCACCAGAAGCAGAGCTAATCAGATTGGAAGAATTAGGGGTATGGCAACTGCCATCTAGACCAGGCACCATGCAGCTTTGTACGGGGAAATGATAGTCGATCAGTAATGTAGGTGGGGAGATAAAGGAACCCATTGATGCAGAATTTGGGGAGGGGCAGTTCTAGTGGGATGGGCATATCGGTCATGTATTGGGCTTGGTATGCCTCTAGGCCTTCAGGTCATGTACTATGGGTCATGTCAGGCCTTGTGCCTTGGGCCTATGGGTCATGTACGAGTTCCCCTTTAACCCTTAAAAGGGGATTATCTATAATAAAATAAAAAAGAAGGCCTTCGGGCCATTCAGACATAGAATGTCAGTATCACAAAACCGCTAGTGGTGTTACTTGCACAAAAGTGACTCGTCTATTTCCCAATGAACCCAAGGTTCCCAATGTTCTAAGTTCGTTAAAACCATTTCAAAATAAATCTTCTATTTAATAAATACTGTTTAATATAGAATAAAATCTATCTTCAAAACCAAATACCATTAAAAATTTGAATCCTTTTCCATCAAAACCTTTAAAATGTCAAAAAATTCATTTTCATTCAATAGATCAATATAATTGACAAGAACATATAACAATTCTAGAATTTGAACCACTTATATAGATTCACCTACCTTGAGAAATATGGAGACGTATATTCTTTTGAAAAGAAGATAGGAAACTAATATACTGGCCTTTGAAAGACTTGGAATGAATGAAAATTGAAAAGGATTGATAAAAAACACTAATTAGTCACAATATGAATCACAAATGTAGTTAAGACCACTTCTATGACCAAAATAAATGAAGTAGGAAGACCACATACCAATGATATTCCATGAAACTTCCATGGGATTCAAACATTTAATAGTGTGATCAAGAAGGAGGAAGATCACCCAAAATAAATAAAAATCACCCTAAAGCATGATATGGTGGTCTGAACATCAGATTATATAAAACATGGTTAAAAATAATAATAAAAAAGAATTTTAAACATGAACCCCTTTCAATTTGTGAATTACATGAATTTAAAATACTCCAAATATGTCATTGGCTCATGTTAAATAAAATATTGACCAGACAATTCATTATTTATACTAATTTCATGGCATGTAAACTTTCATGCTTTAAACAAGACTCATGAAATATGCCTAATAACATCTTCGCATCATGCAACCCATTCATGATTTGAATATATCCAGTAGGCAGTGTGCAGTTGAGTTCATATAAGAAAATACGAAACCAATTCTTGGGGCTCTCCAACACCAAGGAGGACCCTCTATATTTATTTAAACATTTATACCCCGAACTCATTAAATAAAACAAAAATACATCACTTAGGTTTTTTCATTTACTCTAGAAAAGGCTCTCTATCCCCAAGAAGCGTGTAATGCACCCAAAACAATAGTGAAACCAAAAAAATAGTCAATGATACCTGGATAAAGGTAACAAGGGGTTATAATCTACCCACTATAAACACTATCTATAACTCAAAATTTATCGAAACCCTTGATTCACAAAAAATGTGTCCACTGCTACAAAATCAACAACTCTTACTCCCATAGCTAGGGGTTTTCCTTCCAATACTTTAAACATACATGGACTAATGTAACCATTTTCAATGTAGTACCTTCTCTTGGTGATCCATAATTTTATCTGGTTATTCAAGCATAGTGGTTTCGAGATTAAGATCAACATCATCCCATTCAATCACATGCTAATGATCTATTGGATACCTCCTTAGCTGCAAAACATGAAATAATACACGGATGGAAGTTTAATATTATGGATTTCCCAACAGATATTCCACCCTTCCAATTCAAAAAATGATAACAAATTATCCTAGAAACCTCATTTCTAACATACCCTTGTTACCCAATGGATGATGCCCAATGATTGTAACTCTAAGAGATAGTTGATCACCATCCTTAAACTCCATCTGCTGATGAAAAAAACCTGCATAATCTTTATGGAAACTCTATTCAATGATCAATATTTTATGGATCAAAAGAACTCTTTTTTCCTCTCATGAACAAGGTTCCACACAACCTAGGACCCCACTCCAATATTCACCCAACACAAGGGAGATCAGGATGGCCCCCAACAAAAATTATCAACGAGAAACATTTTTTTCAAGCCTGATAACTATTTTTATAGGAAAACTACAATAAAGGAAAATTTATTTTCAATGAACTACCAAAATCAAGCACACATGCACGGAGGATATTCTCAAAAACATGGATATCCCCCTCTATTTTCCTATATATTTGTGGATGATATAAAATTCTGAATTTTATTTGGGAACCCATAACCTCTGGTAATGACCCACCAATTCTCATTAGCTTGAGAGTGAAACGAGTCATTACTAGGCATTAAGTGACATCCCCAAGACACCAAAGGCTGGAAATAAATGCCGAAGGGTATCAAGAATAAGTGGGGGATGATTAAACATTTAAGAAATAAACCCATCCAATACTCATTCACTATATGATGCATGAATAAATTAAAGACCAACCAATAACATTATTTATGTTAAACCACATCAGAGTACATAATAGTGGAATACCAAACCAAAAATCAAAATACACAGCGGAAGGACAACACAAGACTCTCAAAATACACCACGACTCAGTGGTCCACGTGATCCAAGCTCCACATCTTCTCCCAAACATCACCACGAACAATTAGTAATGAGATGATTTACCTTTACATGTGTCTCGGAATACTACAACTCCAAAATCACCAAAGTGCCAAAGTAGGGGAGAGTATAAAACTCAATAGGTTTTCCCCAATGACTTCCATACTCACACCACTAGGACAAAAAAGTTAGCCACATTTATATAAAAACTGTTTATATAAAACAATTTCCCCAAAGTAGTTTATAACTATATATAAACAAGTTTTCCAAAACCATCCATGATCAAAATCATCAATGTTCTATTTAATCTGGATTTTCCAACACGTTATTTTTCCAGAAAAATAACCAACCAAATTTCAAAATCATTTCATAAACATCCCATTTTGGTATACCCAACCAATTCACAAACCCCTGAAATCAACCATGCATGCTTCGTTATGATAGTTCCATACTCATGAGCGGTCTCTCATCAATCTACCAAGTCGTGACAAGGTAATTATTTCCCATGTGCCATTAAACCTTTGGCACCGAGCACAAGGTCATATTTCAACCAAGCCTCGTACTTAAAAGTCCCATGTGCCATTAAACGTTTGGAATCGAACAAAAGGTAATATTTCCACCAAGCCTTGTAGATGAAACATGAACCCACACACCACACATCCCCAAAATCACTCCAAAACCTTCCATTCAATAAAACACCTTTTATTGAAAAAAAATTTCCATCAAAACCAGGTGTGTTCAACCAATTCAAACCATTTCAAAAAAACTCCCTTTTTATTGAAAACCAAATCCATCAAATTCATTTCAATCTGAAACCATTTCAAGAAAACATCCTTTTTATTAAAATCCCATTTCTCACCAAACCATTTACAATTTCAGGAAATTCATTATTTAATATCAACATTTTAAATTCAAATAGCCAAATCACTTTGCACAACAATTCACCAAGATTTCACAATTTCATCAAAACCGAAAATCATCACTAAAGATGATTTATTCCATGATTTTAACAATAAAAACCATTCAAATAACCAATTTGAAACTAATCCAACCAATTCTAACAAGTGGAGTAGAGAGTGAAGTTACCTACCTCAACCAAAAGGCGAAACCAAGCAATGGACGAAGAACACTCAAGAACACCGGGTGAAATCTCCAAAAACCCACCATAGATCTCTTCTCCTAACACAACAAAGACCAAATCTCAACATATTTTGCATCCACAATCTTAGGTCTACACCTAATGTGAATAGATATAAGATACCGAGAGAATGGGAGTAGTAGATCTAAGTAGATCTAAGAAACCATCCAAGAACGAAGGAGAACGATCACATACCTCAAGAATCCGGCTTCAATTCGCCAAGAGAAGCCTTCGGATCGCCTCTAGAATGATGGGAGAAACCTCTTTGACCTTTGGAGAACCAAAATCCCCAGTTAAGGATGCTTTGGAGCTATAATGAGGTGATGAGAGGAAAAACAAGTTAGATCCACAATTTAAGGATCTAATTTAAGTGACCACATGGTTAGTCTGCACGATTTGACAAAACATGCGCTAACTGTGCATTAGATACTGGATTATACACCCTTTTCACACGAACTCATCGCACGGTTTCCATTAACTGTGCACTGAACGTGCGGAAGCCACTGGCTCCTCATTCAGCCACGCACGGTTAAGAAAAAATTGTGTGCCGCCAGTGAACCTTCTCCTTTGCTTCAAACTTCAGTCCATGATCTCTCGCCTCTCCCATACACCACCTTTAACTTTTAAAAGCAAGAAAAGCATCACGTAAGGGTTACATACTAGAAACCAGGGGTACTAAATTCTCCCCACCATTGGCCTTTCCTTCCCAGGAAAGTAGAAAACCAATGCCTGTCTGAAAGAGTTCTGGCCACGGCTCTCTCATTTCTTTCTCGCATTCCCAAGTCTCTTCTTGAATCTGACCATGTTGCCACAAAACCCGCATTAGACCAATACTTCTCCCATGAAATACATTATCCTGACCATCCGCAATCCACATCGGGATATGTACCATTGAAGAATCCAGCTATAGGTCAACGTGATCCCATCTGATCACATGGTCAGGATCGGGTTGCTACTTCTTCAACTGAGATACATGGAACCCATTGTGCACCGAACTGAACTGTGGTGGTAATTCCAACCGATATTCCACCTCTCCAACCTATTATAATATCTCAAAAGGGCCTATATAACGAGGAGATAATTTTCCCTATTTCCCAAAATGATTATGTCCAAGTCTTGGAGAGATCCTCAAAAAGGCATGATCACCCACAATGAATTCCAATAGTCTGTGACTGTGATCTGATTAAGATTTCTGATGACTTTGAGCCATCTCCATCTCCTTTATCATCAATTAAATCTTCTCTGTCGTTTCTTGGACCAGGCTCAGCTCGACTATTGATGTTTCACCAGTTTCCACCCAGTATAGTGGAGAACGACAAGGATGCCCATACAATGAATCAAATATAGCCATGTGTCTTGAGGCTTGATAGCTGTTATTGTATGAGAACTCTACTAAGGGTATATGCTCTTACCATGATCCAAAATATTTTATTACACAAGCCTACAACATGACTTCCAATGTTTGTATCATATGCTCATATTTCCCATCTGTTTGAGGATGATACGCCGTACTCATCGTCAATTGAGTCCCCTGGGCTTGCCGTAATGATTTCCAGAAACGAGATGTGAACCTCGTATCTTTTTATGAGACTATAGACACTAGTACACCATTCCCATTTACCACTTCTCAGATATAGATTTTTGAAAGATCTTCCACCTTATGAGTTTCATGAATCAAGACGGAATGGGCCGACTTGGTAAGACGATCCACTATCACCGAAATAGCATAATGTTTATGGACTGTTCTTGGAAGACCTTTAACAAAATCCATTGCTATCTGCTCCCATTTCCATACTGCGATAGGTAAAGACTATAACATACTATCTGGTCTCTGATGCACTGCTTTAACCATCTGACATGTTAAGCATCGCGAGATTAACATAGCCACCTTCCTTTTCATGCCACTGCACCAAAACCGTGCCTTTAGCTTCTTATACATATTCTGTGCACCCGGATGTACAAAACATCTTGAATGATGGTAACCATTAAGGAGTTGTTCCTGACAAACAATAGGTACAACCATCCAATCTATGAAACAAAAAACTGAACTCCCATCCAGCTTCTATCCCTCAATGGTCTACCCACCATTTTGTTTTGAACATAGTGCAACACATTCTACATAGGATGCATGTGCCTCCTTTACTATCTCCACCAAATCAAGAACAAGTGTAGCTGGAATGAAAATAGTAAAATCACCTCCGTCTTCACATTCCACATGCATGTCGGCTAAGACTAACATCAACTTCCATTCATCTGAAGCTTCCATTTCCAACTGAGCATAAAACTTCTTGCTTAATGCATCAGCCACCGAATTTCCCTTACTTGGTGTATACATTAAGCCAAAGTCTAACATTTGAAGATAATCTATCCATATCATCTGCCTCATATTCAAATATCACTATGAGAAAACGTGTTTCAAGCTTTTGTAATCCGTATACACAGTAAATTTCTCACCAAAGAGATAGTGTCTTCATGTTTTCAAAGAATGTACAACTGCAGCTAACTCTAAATCATGTGCTAGGTAATTTTTCTCATGCACCCTCAACAGCCTTGAGCCATAAGTAAACACATGGTCTCCTTGCATGAGAACACAACCCAAACCTGTTCTCTAAGAATCACAATACCCCACGTATCCTTTCCATGACTCTGGCAAGATTATGTTAGGTGCTGATGTAAGGTGAACTTTCAACTCTTGAAAATATCTCTGACCTTCCTCAGTCCATTGAAATGCAATGTTCTTCTTTTTCAATGCTATCACAGGTGAATCTAGTCATGAGAAGTCACAAACAAAGCATTGTTATTAACCATCTAGACTAAGAAAACATTGAATTTCAAAGACATTCTTCAGCAGTTTCCAAGAAAAAATTGCTTCTATATTTTCTGAATCCACTAAAACACCATTCTCAGAAACAACATGGCCTAGAAAACGTACCTCTTGTATCCATAAATCACACTTTCAAAGAATCACTTTCTGCATCCTCTGTTACAAAACTAACTAAATTCACGAACTTAGCCACATAATCTGTGACAGAGAGGCTCTCCTATTTCAAGTTGAAGAAGTCCATCGTTTTCTGGATCTTCAAAGCATGAGGATAGAATTGTTTGTTTAACAATTCATCAAAATCCTCCCATGTAAGGCCTTCATCCAATTTAGCATGCACCGCTAAATCCCATCACTGACGTGAAAGATCCTCGAGCATATTATTCTCCAACTTTACATTAAGCTTCACTGGTGTGCCAATGAAATCAAATATACAATTCATCCTACTTAGCCACACCTCCGCCTTCACGGGTTCAGAATTACCCCTAATGTTCAGTGGATTCTACTTCATGAATTGGATGGTATGATCCACATGTCGTGTCTCATTCCTCCGGTTCTCCGTATCCACAGCTTGAAAGGCATGGACAATACTCTGAACCATCTTTCGGTTCACACGTGGTTTAGGTGAAACCACATTCTACGCAACTTCTTTGGGTTTGTTTCAACGACCCCTACTGGGTGCCATTTTCTAAACCTACAACAAACTCTGTCAATCTCACTCTATATCAACTGTTGTCTTAGCATTTCAAATTATATAACATCAAATATCACAACATTGTTCTCAAACAACCTTTTTCCATGTTCATCCATTTTTGAAAACATTCAACATACTTTTTGAAAATCAATCCATTTTCAAAATACACCAAATACCCTGTTTTCAATGTATTTCGATTGAAAACAATTTCCGTATTATTAAAAAAATTTCACCTTTCACAAAATTCTTACTCATTCCTCTAAATGAGATATGAAATCCTAGTGGGAATTCATTCCTCTAAAATGCATGTCTTGAAACTCTCATTGGCTAAACCCACAACAATGAGATTTCCAACATTCTAGAAGTGTATCCAAAAAAATTATGTACCCAACAACCATGTTACTTAATGTTCAGCATAAACAGGTTTTCTACGTCTTTTTATGCTATACATTTCAAGTTCCGAAAATCCTACTCTTTTCTAAGATGACCACCCAAGGAATAGGCTGGAAGTAATTTCAACTCCAAGACCCAGAACATCAATGAACACTTGTTAGGAAAGGACTGAACAAGATGATACCATTTATAATGATCCGCCAATTCTCATTGGCTTGAGAGTGAAACGAGTCATTAATAGGCCTTAAGTGACATCCCCAAGACATCAAAGGCTGGATATAAAATATGGAGGGTCTCAAGCATAAGTGGGGGATGATTTACCCTTTAAGAAATAAACCCATCCAATACCCATTCACGGTATGATGCATGAACAAATGAAAGACCAATCAACAACTTCATTTAATTTAAACCACATCAGAGTACATAACAACGGAATACCAAACCAAAAATCATAATACAAAGCGGAAGGACAACACAAGTCTCTAAAAAGACACCACTAATAAGTGGTCCACAAGATCCATGCTCCACAACATCTCTCAAACATCACCATGAGCAATTAGTAATGAGATGATTTAACTTTACGTCTATCTCGGAATACAACATCTACAAAAGCACCAAAGTTCCAAAGAAAGGGTGAGTATAAAACTCCGTAGGTTTTCCACAATGACTTCCCTACTCATTCCACTAGGATTGAAAATCTAGCCACATATATATAAAAACAGTTTATATAAAACAATTTCACCAAAGTAGTTTATAATTAAATATAAACATGTTTTCCAAAACCATCCATGTTAAAAATTATCAAAGTTCAATTAAAACCGGATTTTCCAACAGGTTATTTTTCTAGAAAAATAGCCAACCATATTTCCAAACCATTTCACAAACATCCAGTTTTGGCATACCCAACCATTTCAAAAACCTGTAAAATCAACCATGCATGCTTCGTTATGACAGTTCCATACTCATGAGCGGTCTCCCGTCGTTCTACCAATTCGTCACTAGGTAATTATTTCTCATGTGCCATTACACCTTTGGCACCAAGAATAAGGTCATATTTCAACCAAGCCTCGTACTTAAAAGTCCCATGTGCCATTAAAATTTTGGCACCGAGCACAAGGTTCTATTTCAACCAAGCCTCATTTATGCAACATGAACACACACACCACACATTACCAAAAATCATGCCAAAACCATCCTTTCAATAAAACACCTTTTATTGAAAACCATTTTCCATCAAAACCAAGTGTGTTCAACCAATTCAAACCATTTCAATAAAACTCCCTTTTCATTTAAAACCATATACATCAAAGTCATTTCAATATCAAACCATTTCAATAAAACAACCTTTTTATTGAAATCCCATTTCTCATCAAACCATTTACAATTTCAGGAATTTCATAATTCAAATTCAACTTTTTAAATTAAAAAATCCAAATCAATTTGCACAATAATTCACCAAGATTTTACAATTTCATCAAAACCATAAATTATCACTAAAGAAGATTTATTCCATGCTTTTTCACAATCAAAACCATTAAATTAACCAATTTGAAACTAATCCAACCAATTCTAATAAGAGGAGTCGAGAGAGAAGCCACCTACCTCAACAAAAAGGTGAAACCATGCAACAGACGAAGAACGCTTAAGAACACCAGGTCAAATCTCAAAAACCCACCTTAGATCTCCTCTCCTAGCACAAAAAAACCAAATCTCAACATATTTTGAATCCACATACATAGGTTTGCCCCTAACAGGAATAGATCTAAGATACAAAGAGAAATGGAGAAGTAGATCTATGTAGATCTAAGAAAACATTAAAGAACGAGGGAGAATAATCACATACCTCAAGAATCCAGCTTCGATTTTCCAAGAGAAGCCTTTGGATCACCTCCAGAAATATGGGAGAAACCTCTTTGACCTTAGGAGAAACAAAATCCCGAGCTAGGGCCACTTAAGAGCTTTAATGAAGTGATTAGCGGAAAAATGAGTTAGATCCACAATTTAAGGATTTAATTTAAGTGACCGCACCATTAGACTGCACGGTTTGACAAACCGTGTGCTAACCATGCATTAGATACTGCCTCATCCACCCTTCTCACATAGCCTCATCGTATGGTTTCCCTTAACCATGCACCGACCGTGTGAAAGGCACTTCCTCCTCATTCAGCCACACACTATTTGGCCACATGGTTTAGAAAAACCATGTGTCTCCCGTGCACCTTCCACTTTGTTTCAAACTTCAGTCCAGGATCTACCGACTCTCCCATACGTTACCCTTAAGATTAAAAACCAAGAAAAGCATCAATTAAGGGTTGCATACTAGAAACCGGGGGGTATTACACCTCCCAAAAACCTTTAAAAAATTTGTACATTAACCTTAGGTCCCTATCGTAAACAAAAATATAGGTAACTTCATGAAGTATCCCAATCTCTTGGTCATCAAAGTCCCCATGATGATCTAATTGCATTTTGTCCTTGATAGGGAGAAAACAATCCAATATCATGATTTAAAAAATGATCACCCAAATTTCATCATTCCTACTTGGATTGCATGGAAATCCATCACAAAATTCAATGTATTTATCATCCAATTTAAATAATGGAATGGGTAAGTGGTTCAAAAAACTATCTTGTATCTGACAATCCCACTTAAATAACGAACAAGTAAGACATCATAATACAAAATCTGCATTTTATTGTATCATCCCTGACAAAAATACTAATGTATAAAATTATGATACATATTTTTAGTACCACTGTGTAGTGAACAACTATAATGGTGTGAATTTTCAGTAAATTTCTACCTCAAAGAAAAAGGAACAGCCAACCTCTTTTGAACACACAGAGTACCATTGGGAGATTGAGACCACTCACCTAAGGTATCCACACTATAAAATTGTTTTCTAAATCTCTGGCACTCAGTGTCAGATATCTTTCCGAGTCAAACCCTGGAATCAAATAAAGTGTTATCCTTCTTCATATATAGATTTAACTTACCACTAGATTCTACCATTACCAAGCTATTATATGAAATGAACTCATCAAATACCACTCTTCCTCTATTTCCATCGCTGCTTGTGTTGGTAATTTCTTTCTCATATCATCGGTGACCATAATAAATTTTCTAAGAGTCTAAGAAATATCAAAATCAAAAATATTTATATACTCCACCCTAATTCTCAATCAAATATTTAGATCAATATAAGTGAGAATATACTGATTCACTTTTGATCATAATATATAGTAAAACACTATATAAAGTTGTAGTTACACCATGTTTTGAGGGCATTAATAATCTCTAGTAACTCAAGATCATGAGTTGTGTAGATCTGATCAGTAGGCTATAACTAGTGAGAGTTGTACTCTACTACATATCTCACCAAAATCAATACACAACCCAAACCAATGATAGAAGAATCAGAGAAAACATCATAACTAAAACATGGTTATGGAAGAATCAAAACCACAGTTGAAGACAATATAACCATCAGTTCTTCAAAATATATCTGATATTTTTCCTACCACTCAAAATTTACACCCTTTTAGGTTAAATTAATAAATAAAGATTAAATTTTGATGTAGTACTAAAATAACCACATGTAATAACCTTCCAACCTCCAGAAGCATCGAATATGCAACAAATTTCTGGCCCTCTTCTAAGATATTACTAACTGCACCATTTCAAGATCCACTATGACACCCCTCTGTTATATGAAATGTCCAAAAAACATTACTTTTTTATTCCAAAATAGAAATTTTGAATGATTAATATATAAGAGGTGTTCCCCAAACTATCTAAGAATTATATCTAAAAATACCATGTGATAATCCTATGACTTGGATTAAACAAAAATATCATCCATGAAAACAAAAAATAATATATTCCCAGAACCATTTAAGGATAAAGTTCTTCATAGCCATAATTTCCATAAGAGAATTAGTGTGGCTGAATTGAATAACCATAAACTAAAAATTCTCATATCATCTCCCAAAAACTTCATTAGGTATATCAAAATCTCATAATCTCAACTGGTGGTACCCTGAATAAAGGTCAATATTTGAAAAAATGAGCCTCTCTAATTTGATATAAGAGATCATTAATACCAGGAAGGGGATATTTTTTTGTTGAAAATCATATGATTTAACTTTTTATAATCACTAAATAGTCCGAGTATCACAAATTACATCATAGAAAATAGCATAGGAGAAAACCATGGTTACGTTCTAGGAAGAATAAATCCCATAACATCAAGATCCGAAAGATGGAACTTATGTACTACCATCCCAACTGGCACCATATGATAATAGGGTATAGAATGGGGAATCGTACTAGGTTGCAGTTATATGGTAAACATGATCTCTCTCGGTGGTAGTAAACTAGAAATATCTTCATGAAAGACCTTGGGACACAATCACACAACCAAAATAAGTGGAATACTCCAATTTGGATTAACAATATCTAGTAGTAATTTCTAAAAATGATATTATATCACCTAAAAAAAGGAACAACATACCCTGCTCTCCTAGAACTCAAATCCTTCTCACATAGAAAGACATTAGTGATTCCATACACAAATAGAAACATAAATCAATATAATTAACAATAAATTTAGTCCTTAATGTTAATCATCCAAATTATGTCAACAATCTGGTCAATGATAGCAGGATCAAGAACCACAAATACCCACTCCACCTCATGTTATGTTATCATAACTCAATATGCTGGATAATTTAAACATTTTGCGGACTAGTTTCCTAAAGGGTTGGAGAGATACAACAAGAATAACATAATATCTAAACCCAATCCCAAAACATCTTTTAATATTAATGATATAAAATAATGAATAACATTAGTATCAAACAAATCTTGCACCAGAGAAGATGATATAAACATTGTACCTCTAATAGTAGCGATCCCAAATTCATCATCTGGTTCATACTCTACCACATAAAGAGAGATGATAGCAGATCCTCCCTTTGGTGTCTTAGCCACATAAATATCCCCCTTAGCATGAGAATATTTTCCACCACCCTTTGAAAAAATAGTACGAACCTGCGAACCATTAATGAGAGTAGATCCAACCCCACTTCCTTGGGAAATCATTTCACAAAAATTCATCATATTTACATATTGTGTATAACATTGATAAGTATTGGGATCCATTGTATAATTAGGATTGGTATGACCAGGATTTACATGTTGATAGGAAAAACTGCTTCTATCCTGATGAAGACTCTTAAATTGGTCCTTAAAAAAACTGGTTACCTTAGTGCTTCCTTTTTAGGCTAGCGATACACAATTTCTAAATAAAATACCAACTAGAGCTACTACAAATCCTATTTTTTAGCTATATCATCCTTTTTTGAAGCTAACTAATTGAATAAATTCATGAATATTATATGTTACATGAGAATAAACATTGATTAGATATGATTTCTCTATAACAACTCAAGCATCTAATCCTTTTGGTAATCATTGGTGACTAGATTTGGTACAATGTGCACCAACTCAGTGAAACTGGGGGAATGATATAGAGAAATATATTATCCTTTCACTAGGATAAAAAAATCTAGGGTATTTTCCCTTCATAATTTATTAGGATAAAACTATTGGTTGAATATTTTCTTTAAAGATACAAATGTGATATACTCACGCAACATGTCTTGGAAAATAAAGTTAAAAGCATTCTTCTAAGTTCCTCAAGAACATATATGATAAAAATAACCTTAGATTCCTTAGGATACTTCATAAATTTGAATGAAATCACATTCTATTCAAGACTTTCCTCATATTCCCCGAGCCTTTTTTTACCATGAAGTACATGTGGATATAGATTAGTAAACTCTACGTTTTCATAGAACTCTCATCCAGGGTTCCTGACACCTACATGACCCATAGTATTAATAGAATTTTTACAACTTATACCAAATAAGGTACTAATACACTATTTTCCTATGGAACCTTTTTCATAGATTCCTCAATCAAATATGAAATAGATCTTCTAGGTTTCACTGCCTAATAATCTCAAGAAAAAAACCAATATGTCGTGATAAGATTCCAAAATCATAAAACCAACATCAGGAATCCACGTCAATTATTAAAAAAAACATGATTTTAAATCAATCATAAATTTATCCACACATTCTACCCAAATCCCAAAGTTCCAGACTTCATTCTACCAAAACAAAAAACCACACAAAAATAATTGCCATAAATAATCTAGGATTGGGATTCCCCTTGATACAAATTTGTATTGAATGATCCAATATTAACTAGAAATGCCACTATGAATGGTCCACAACATAGTGAGATATATAAAATTACAACATGAGTCATATATAACAGAAGAAACATCAAAGTAAAATATAGAATAAATGAATACATATATAGGAGACATAGATGTCAATCCAAATAGGCCAAATGAGAACGATAAAAAAGAACATACTAAACATGCCTCCATGTGACCATTGATAACCACCAAATCATCCCACTCTGATGGTGATGAATAAAAACGTAACTTGGCATGATATATGACGCCCTTCACTTTACCATATCCCTGTAAAATAGTTCCTACAACCACATAATGTAAAAATTTATGTTTGAGCACACATCCCATTAGGGTACCACCCATATATTTATAAGTGATCTAATTCTATAATTTCCATGTTCCATATTTAAAATATAATAATGCTTATAATGAATTTTGAAAGATGAGTTTTTTTTTGTAAAAATTCCATCACTTTACATTAATGTATACGATATTCATCAAATCCCAGAATATGTCAAATATAAAAGAAAAATAGGAAATCCTTTGAAAAAAAAACAATGGACACACCATATGATAAGCATGTGAGAAAACATCCATGAACTAACCCATCATCTGATAAATCAAGTATAAATAAAAAAGAACACAATTTAGTCTCTAACCTATTTTAATATATACTAGACATAAAATAATCCTAAACCAAGAATACGTAGGTTCTAACCAATATCATTTACTTCCACATTATATCAATATCAGAAAACGTCTAATGGAATTACACACACTAAAAATTACATGTACATTTTTTGATGTACCAAGGGTCCTAATGTAATAATCTTGTTAAAACCATTACAAAATCCATGTTTACATTTAATAAAAACCATTTCATATCAATGAAAATCCACATTCAAAACCAAATCACATCAAAAATGTGAATCATTTCTAATAAATCCATTCAAATTTTAAAACATCTGTGTTCATTCAATGTCTGAAATGAACTTATAAGTAAATATAAGAATTCAATAATTATACCTCTTTTATAGATAAACATTCATCAAGAAAAATGAGAACTGTATGCCTTTTATAATAGAGATTGGAAACCAAAATCTTTTCCTTATATAGACTTAGAATGATAGAAAACTAAAAATATTAATATAAAAAAAATAATCAATCATAATATAAATAATAAACACAACCAACACTACTGTAGTGACTAACGATAATAAATAAACATGAAGACCTCTTAAAATGGATATACGACACAACCACCATTATAGTCAAACATAGAATGGAGTGATCCAGAAAGAAGGATATCACATAGAATCACCCAAAATCTCCCAAAATCCCAATAGAGAGGCCATCACATGAGGTAAAAAAACTTATTACGTGTGAAGTGTGGTTAACATCAAAAAAACCAAAGTATTAAATTTCAGAACCCCTTTCATTGCATGTGTTCCATTAATTACATGTTCACAAAAAATGCATCACCTTAAATCCAATTAAGTAATTATGGACCCATACACAATGTGTAATTATTTGACATCTTCTAAATTTTCACACTCTAAATAAGACTTAAAACATATGTTTTCAGCAGTTTAATGTTGTGCAACCCATTCAAGATGTAAATATATTCGGAAGGTAGTGCACAATCAAGTTTCCTAAAAAAATACAACAACCAATTATTGAGGCACTATAAACCGAACAATAAAACTTTAAATCAATTTAATGATATATATTTTGACCCATTAACATAAACATACATAAATCCATGTAATTTTGGTTGTTTTCCCTAGAAAAGGATATCTACCCTGAGGATTCCACAATTCTTCCAAAAAAAAAAATGTAAGCCAAATAAAAATTAAAAAATACATGAAGTAAGGTAAAAATTTGTTTAAATAAGTATCGAATTAAAGAAAAATTTTATTCTTAATCATTTTAATTAAAATTATTTACTATGGTTTGAAATTTAATAACAAGGTAAAAGTAAAAAGGGGGTTAATTGAGTTTAACTAATGGGGAAGACCTATATATTTTAAAAATAACTATAAATTATTGTTTGGTCATTTTATAAACCAAAAAAGTACCCCATACTCTTTTTTTCTACTATTGATTCATTGACCCATGAATTGTTTCATGAAATTATTGAAAAATGTAATGGTGATCCCTAATCTAACCATTTTTAACTAATAAAAGGGAAACATATTCACAACTTGAAGAAACACATTACTTTTTAATTCCTTTTTAAAAATCTAAAATTTTAATATAATAATATCTCTATCCCAGGAATATAATCCCATGGTATCTTTTATTTAGCATAATCTCTTCAAACTGACGGAGACATCCAAGGAAAAATCAAGTCCATGATGTGAGTATTATCTATTAATTGGTTTTATTATTAAATATATTATTTCAAATTTAGTTTTGAAACACTATTATAATGATATTATTGTCATTTATATACTTTAGTGCCACTATATTAAGGGTATTATATATTTTCATATACCCCGTCTATTAAGAAAAATAAATCTGTTGTTCGTGTGCAATCTAGACTATCATCACCACATCATAACATGTTTTGTTTTTCTTACCCACCTTACTTGTTTGGATATAAGTATGGGATTAAATAATAAATAATATTTTAATGAAATCATTAAGGTTGGGGTATAACAAATAAAATTACCTATTTATGATATGAAGAAGAAATGACCATCGTTAATTTAATCATTTAAAATAAGTGTGCCAAGAGGATAATCATTTATTCAAATTGTGTAATATTTTGATATCCACTATCCCATTTTATAAATCCTTCTAATTATGATATATCAAAATAATAAGAACCAAATAATAATAATATTATTCTAGTATAATGATATTACAAATAAAGCACCTAATAATCATTTATTAACGTAGGGTATGTTCATGTTTTGGTCAGTTTAACATCCTAATCAAATAATAATTTGAATTAATGTTATGGATGATTTTGAGAAATTATTTACTATTTTATTATGATATATATAATTAAATTATATTTTGTGTATTTTTATATCAACATTTAACTCATTTTTACGAAAACACATTCATTTGTTAAGAATCACCGACACATGATCATCATAGATATCATTATCATAGGACATAACAAAAAATTATATGAAATAAAATTATATATTTTAAAAAATATATTGGAATAAATATTCCACTATCTTAGATTATATAGTAACTATGAAAATTTAAATTAAAATAAACATGAACACCAATATTAAAAAACTAGTATAAATTATCAAAACTATAAACACCTAATTTTGAAAATAAGAAGAATTCATGCTGAGAATGAATATTTAATAATAGTATAAATAAAAATAACTATAATTAAGGTTATTAATTAAGTTATAATGATATATATGTTTTCGATTCTGATGTTAATGTACATTTTTTGGAATTCTAGAAAAGTGGTAACTATTTTAGTCTCAATTTCACTTCATGGAGAGAAATAATGTATTTATAAAACTATTTTAATTTTTATGGTTGATATATTATCAATTTGATATATAATATCATTAAATTTCGTTTATTCATGGTATAGTTAGTTCAATTACATTCTATCTCATTCTAGGGGTTTTTATTCAAGTGTAATTTGAGTTTAATGGTTTTTCTGGGTTTCAATTTTTATTCTCCAAGACATGTTATATTTTTTGTACCATGTTTTATATGAATAGTGTATTAAAATACCATGGATTTATTTATGTCATAATCCTTGAATTCCATGAGATTTAATAACAAAAAAAACATTTTAAAGTGGTTCTTATTTAGTTATTTACTATGTATTATCTATTTTTTGGAAACTCAAATCCCTTTATTTCAGTTATAATGTTTTATCTTAAACATTGTTCCCCCATGATTAGGTTCTCCAACCCTAATGATTTATTATACGATATATTCTAATAATATTTGTGAAAAATAATGTTTAATAAAGAATGTTTTTATTAATCCTTTTATATTTTTGGTTTCCAAAAATGATAATTTCAATTATTTAAATAATGACCCTTTTATACTCAATGATTTTGGATCAACATTTCCCAATGAAAACATTATTTCATTTTCAAGGCTACATTATTTGATAATATTTCAAAATTAATGTATATCAATTAGTTTTCACTTCACATTTAAAAAGGAATTTTGTAAGTGACCAGTAATATCATGTTTTACAATAATGTTAAAAAAAAATTAAAACTCTTTTAAGTGTTCACTTCAATTTCCCTTTCCATTTTCAAAATTTTCTACACTTATATATTTTAGGTTCCAATATTAATTCTCTAATAAATATGCATTATCATTTTGGCAAAATAAACTCATGATACCAATCAATTTAATTCAAGAACCCCTAATGGGTTGTATCATTATTTTATGAAGGTTTTGTTCATTTATATCATAATTATTCTATGTTTCCTTTGTAAAAATAGGGATATGTTCTTTTAAAATCATATTTATCCTTTGCATGGATGAATTATAATCTTGTTTTTCAGGTATTGAAATATTCATATATTCATTATTCTATTTTTTATTACAACTAACTAATATTGGATGATGTTCACCTAGAAAATATGATATTCTATTGAAATTTGAAAAGTATTAGTGTGACATATATTTTTATCCAAATATAGATAAATATTTAAATTTTGAATATTCATTTTTTGTTCACCCAGAATCTTTTTAGGATTTTTATGACCATTTTATCCCTTCATTGATATGGTAAAAAGGTAATGATAATCTTCATAACTATTTTATATTAATGCACTTTGATCATGTGTTGATATTCTATATTTGTCATAATGTTGATAAATATGTTTTTATTCAATCAAAGTGTTTTTAGGGAATGCTATGAAAATTATTGATTGACTCTTATGGTGAATGAATTAGACTTAAATAAGTAATGTGTGAGGCCCAACATTATATAGTCCCTCAATTAATCCACACGTCTCATGAGACTAAATAATTTGGTTTTTAGTGGATTCCTCTTCCCATAACAAGATATTATCTTACAAAAATGTTTGAAATTATTATTTTTAGACAATGGACTCAATGATAAGATATGTTCCCTAGTATAAGGCCTTAAAAGTAGGGTTTTGATGTGTGATATTATGTATTTGACCAGTATTACAACAGTATGACATTACTATGGAATGATTTTTTCACTTATATGCTCCCTTTACTGAGTGTTTTTGATCATCCCATATTATATTTTCCAATTCCATAGGTTATATATAAATGCAGTACATGTGACATGTTTCAAAGGATATAATGTGTGGATTATTTTTTTTCTAAAAATTAATTATCTTTTTGTGATTGACCTGTTTCAAATACAATTGGATAATTATCCATTTGATATAAAGAAAAGGTGATTTATTTGTTTATTTTTCTCCAAATTATCTAAATCTATAAACCGGAAAAGATACTTTGGTTATACGATATGAAATAATTTTTTTTATTTTTTATTTATAGTTGGTTTTATCCAAGGGTTTTTAGATGGTATCAAAAAAGTGATATAATGTATTTTTTAATGAGCATCGTTCCTAGGACCATGGGGCTGAGGTGTGAAATCAAGAACCCCAATCGATCATACCTGCCTCAACCAATTCTAGAGTGTCTACAAGAATGAATATATCTTCATGGTAACTTATTATATGACCTTATAATCCCATTATCACGCCTCTACTATGTTGAGTAGTAGACATTGGGGTGTCAACATGCATCTAACATTCTATGGCCCTCAAGCTGAACCCCACGATTGTACCTTTCTATTCTTGAGGTCAATCTGATGACTAATTCATATTATTGGAGCCATAGGAAATCTTATATGTCTAGGAATAATTTATTTTAGGGTGACCCAAGACATAAAAAGAGAATAACCTCCCTAGATCCCACGGTAAATATCTTGGGCATCCACTAACCTGTAGCTCATCATCCAAAATAGTAATAGTGTTTCCACTAGATCCTTTTTGGATATACTACGAATCAATTTAGGGTATCCAACTATCACCCATTGGATGTCCAACATCCATCCATAACGATAGATTACCATGAAACAAATCATACCACCATTTAGATCAGGGACATTTTGCTAATTTACAATGGTTTATTGATATCTCTATTTGAATAAAAGATCCCATTCATTGAAAATGTTATAAGGATTTAAAAAGGACCCCTATTATCTTAGGAATTCATGTACATGTGGCCAGACAAGCTCTAATGTTGGATCTTAGGCATTATATCTTCGAATCCACTCTTGCATCAACACATACACTGGTCTCTAGCCAAGCCAAAAATCCTCCATTATTATATATTGAATCCATGTATCATACATACTATGAATCGTAGGGCATCATCATTATCAAGTGGTTATTCGAAAGTTTATTATAAAACCATTTCTCTTCTAGGCCAGAAAACTGATTATGAGAAATCCTGGGCAATCACTTACCTTAATAAAAATAAACAAAATATATAGTACATGTTTTCCAAACATCCTATCCCATCTTCTTCATCCACAAACCATTAGGCTTACATCATTGGTGCAGGTTTTATGGTGACAACCACTACCATCTCCAACCATTCCCCAGTTCAATCTCTCACTAGTGTCACAAGTCATAAGGGAACCTAATAGGGACCCCATGATTTTATTGAGGCCTTTTTAACTCAAAGTAAAGTCAAACTAGGGTAATGTTATTAACACCACTCCATTTCCCCACCATCTTAGGTTGGTAAAATCCCCTGATCAATTTTTTGGTCCATACATGGTCTAACCACCCAAGTAGTCACATCCTAGAGTGGGAGGAACACTAACCCCATGGTCATCTCAATGATCCCATGTAACAACATTACCAGTACCCGGGCTTGTTCATAAACTACCCAAATACTTCCTCCATAGGCCAGGGTTTGGTGACTAGTGCTGAAGGAACAAAAAATTTGGGGAGGACTTTTCCAAAAAAACTACAAACACACATAGTCAACTCAATGAAAATATACATATGAAATGAATGAAAGATACAACAGTGCTATAAAAAGAAAACCAAACATATATTCATCAACCTATAATCTGTACAAGTACAAGAAAATTAATCTGAAAGGGAAAGGGTGAAAATACACACCCAACAATAAAATTTCGATAACCTAGAAACAAGTGAAAAAGTAAAACAGTTCGGAGAGAGCTGCTCCTGAATCCTAGGTTATGACCAATACACTCGGTCCAAGCACCCTATATCCCTAAGATCATCTAATATCACGGTCAAACTATCTTTCATCTTCAAGGGCACACCATGTGCGGGAAAAGTCCAAATGGGATGAGCAAACGAATACTCAGTAGGATGCCCTAAAGGTTCAAGGGAGAAGTATGTGTGGTACTGAAGAGTAGATCATTAAGAGATAGAATAGAAGAAGACCAGTAAAAGGAAAAACATACAATAAAAAGAATTTTTTCTCAATCCGAAGAAGAATTACATATTCTCATCGAAACATAAAGTGTTATAAATGGTGATAAGAAGAACTTATTTAGAGTCTTTACTACCTATATAATTAGTGTATTCTTTTCCAACCATGATAAACAATACACATAATTCACATGGCATACCACCCATGTCTTCACCTATCCTAGGAAGAGAGTAGCCAAAACCCATGGAGTTGGAACTTTAATAGGATTTATATTTATATTCTAATTAAAAAAAACCCAAATGAGAGGGTAAGGGGATCTCGATATCACAATCAAAGCATAACAAAAGTGAGTCTCCAACAGTTCCAGACGTAACCATCGATTCCTGGCATCCCATACATTAGCTCCAAATTACATGTCAAAGGGACTCAATCATTTCACCTTGATACTATTTGGTTTGGGTGGCACTGTCTCACCCAAAGACTTTCAAAATTTATCACAAGGGCGTGTCTTAGTGGATAAAGTGTCCCTCTATCTTGAGATTCCAATGTAAAGTCAGAGCATGCCTCCTTACTATTTCATAGTGCAGAGGTCATGTCTCAAAGTTGAGGACCCATACCTATCCCAACTAGAAGGTTCTACTATAGTGTAATCAAGGACCCATCACCAACCCCACTAGAGGGTTTTACTCTATTATTGTTGAGGACCCATCCCCATCCCCGCATGAGGGTTATACTATTGTCTTGTAAAGGAACAATACCTATCCCGAATGGAGGGTTTGACTCCAAAAAGATCATGGAATCATTCCCAGCCTGGTTGGAGGGTTCCACTCATAACAACAATTGGGTACCACTTCCTAGCCTAGTTGGAGGAAACATGGATTTGCTATGGCCATCCAGGTTGGATGGTGCCTCTTGGAAAAGCATTGTGGAACTATGGCCATCACTGCTTGATTGTGCCTCTTAGAAAATCATCAAGGAACTTTGGCCATCCCTACTGGATGGTACCTCTTGTAAAAGCAATGAGGTTCTCTATCCATCCAAACTAGATTGTATCTCTTGGAAGAATGTTTCTATAGTCATTGGGTGATGCCCCTAAGAGGTCTCAAAAATGGAATATCTTGCATCATAACTCAAAATACACTATGGATGGATTCATCACATTCTACATAGAAAAACACTCCAGATAGTCTACTCACATGCCAATATCCAAGTTCAGAGGAAAGATTTACAAGAGGTAGAATAATCACATAGTAGTGCAAAATCTGTGTGTGTCCCCACCTCATTCCTAGGCCATGTTCTGAGCCATTCCCAGGTACTACATTGTGAATAAATACTCATAGGTGTGCCAAATTAACCTGAAAGTATATGGAACATCATGTCTTGAGGTCGACGAGTGCACGATTCTCATCGTTGATCAGGAGGGTGAAAAAAATAATTTTTTGTACACACATCCTCAATTGGTCCCATAAAATTTTACCATATCTCTTAGTGCATCTTCTTCTCTCTCATAAGAGTCGAGGTTGACCAAAGACAAGGGTTCTCTTAAAACACACAAAAATGATCATTCACTGATATTCTATTCATGTTTCCACATTTAATGTATTCTTGAAATAAGGATTTTCACATCCAGATGGATCACATCATTATGATCCTTGCAAAAAACATTCCAAATCAGTTATTTATTCCACCCAAACATACATCTGATGGTAAAATTCATAAATCACTACATTGTTCTTGATTGGAATCATGTGGTTCCCAAAAATCGATCTTGATTTATTCATATGGAATTGGAATAGAAAATCACACCTCAATTTCAAGGTCCCAACATCACAGATGGTTGATCATTCTGACACCGTATGAGAGATATGTGTCGGATACAAGATCCCACGATAATAATAATTTTATTATTATGGGGTGTTTTACTAACTTGAGTCACGAGTCTATGAAAGGAATCCAACATCGGTCTTAGAGTGACCATCTCAATTCATGGGTCCCTCTCCTACCAATGATTCTTCAATCCGATGTCATACAAAAAAGTTACGATCAAATTTGTGCTCGACATCCAAAATAATAAATAATATTATTTTATTATAAAACATAAATTGGTGTAAAAATATTTTATTTGGAGACTCCCTTCTCCTGATGCTTCTATAACCGAATAATCTAACAAATAACCCATTTAAATTTTTATTTTAATAGACTGTAAATGATATTATTAATTTTCAAAAATTAAGAACAACTTATAATGATTTAGAGGATGGAATACCATGCCCCAAATCGTCAATCATCATGATATTTGGTCCACCGAAATGAGTTTGGGGGTTCAACCACATTCGAACCTGCCTTGTTAGAGTCAGATCATGACCCTGTGGTTCCACGATGATGAACAGAATGAAAATTGGGGTTAAATCACCAAAATCAATGCACAAACATCTTTGCCCAAGAGTTCCTGACCGGAGAATAAGAATGGGGCACCTAGGTCAGATCATAATTAATAAAATTAATAATTCAATTTCAGTTTTTTGGCACATGAAATGGCTACATTGAGGGGAACAGATCTATCAACAAATATTAATCTACTCAAACTTTTAGTATATAGGTGTAAAACACCAAAAGATGAATCCTACCTAGATTATTTCGATCTTTGTTAACATAGAACGTGTCGTCGATGAAGGAAGATGATGTATTGAGATTTGATCCATTAAGATCCAAGGGTTCATTATAGTTGAACTTTCATCATTAATCGGTGGGAAGGAGAATAGGGAAGAGGAAGGGAGGGTTTTTGTTGTTGAAAAAACTAAATTATGAGGATATCCCCTCTAAACAATGTATTTATAACATCTTATTCGGTTAAAATAAATTAATCAAATAATTAAATAAACAATTTCTTAATTATTTAATTAAAATTACATGATGGAATATAAGCTAACCTTCAGATTCCAACAATGGTTATACCCCATCTAGGGAAAAGCCTAAATTCTGAACTCAATGGTGGTCTCAGATTTGTCAACTGAGTCTCCATTTATGAGTTATTCAGGTTTGATCCTTTATACTAATAAGTTAATAATTTTATTAATCCATTTAACATATATCCAATGAGTGAGGGGTACGAACATACCGCACTGACATATTTAATGTCAGGCCAAGGGGAAACACTACATTCCAGACCTAATCATGCTCTCATATTTTCAATTTGATCATCTGTTTAAGAGTAGTCCCGATTTATTTAATTAACATCGTGTGCGCAATGTTAAACATATTTAATATTTTTATAAAATTAATTTTGGGTACACCAGTCTTCAAAATTGCATGTCGTCTCAGTGCCCAGCTCTGGAATAATATTTCGAAATTTTTCACAGTCTTATTAGAAAAAATTTAGGTCCCTATATAATTACCTGCTAGAAGAAGGTTTTCACCAAAAAGAAAAACTAAACAATTTGGGATACTGTTCCCACACCTAACTCTACTTCTCTTAGAAAAACCATCTCATTCCCGTAATATTAGAAAACGTGAAACAAAAAGATGGTATCTACTCATAAGGATTTCTCCTAGAACATGGTATCCATATTCCCTCCTTCAAAATATCTATATGGTGAAACGCCCAAAGATATCCGGCAACACAAGATATCATAGTAGATGCATCACAACCAAGACTCTCTTACATGGTCGAGAAGTGAAGTATTCAACACCATCGACTGATGAAATGTTTTACCCTCTTACTCCACCTGGTTCAGTTATAGGGAAGTTAACTTCTCCAAAATATCCTGCACTAGGAGATCCTAGGACTTCCTTATAAGAGAATCTAGAACAATGTTGCCGTTTCCCAGAGTATAGATTATACTGATGTCGTAGTACGGTAGGAAGATCAACCAACATCGGCACCTCAGGTCATGACCTCTCTGGGTGAAGATGTATCTGATACTCTGGTGGTCTATGCAAACTACAATGCTCCCTTCTGAAATATAGAATCTCTACATTCTCAGGTAAATGACTACCACTACTATCACTAGGTAGTGAGTCACATTTTTCTGTTCATGGTGTCTCTATCACCTTGACCTATACATGAAAACTGTATTATCAAGGCTTGAGGTTGGGCACACAAGGTACCAATGAATAAGGCATGTGAGAAAACTAATCCAATTTCAAGAGGTTAAACATGGTCATCATGTGGTATACCCCACGTGTATTCACTCTTCTTGGAATGAGAGTATCCCCAAACCAGACACACCATCACATAACATTTCCCTAAACACACAACTCAAGGGGAATCATCCAGTACTCCTATTGAATTTGAAACTATTTTGGAAAACACTAACACAGGGTTACATCGATTCCACATGTCACCTCTATAAAGAATCTATAATGACTAGGTTGAAAAAGAGTACATTAAACAATTTTTAGTGAGTTCTACTGCAAAAATTTTAAAATGATATAAGGCCTAGCTCTTATCATCACATGCTCTGCAGGACTATAACGACCTGAACTTTTATTAATGTTTGTTTCCTAATTTTTGTGTGTTATTTTATTTTTTTACTCAGCAAAATATATTCTTTAATTAATGAAGTGAGTATAATTCAATGAGACCATTGGGTTTCGACTGTTATACCACCGTTGGTCAATATGACCGTTGGATGCTAAACTCATAACGTTAAATTTTTTTTGTTTATAAATACAAGTGATATTGGTTTATTAATATAAAAAAAAGATTCAATGGCCCCATCCAGTAGTCTCGGGATGATCTAATCCCATCTGACGGAACATGGGAAGGGGATAGTACCATTGGGCTAAGCTCTAGACCAAACCCAAGCCGAACTTCATCGTGGGAAGTTGGAACAGAATCACTTTTGCAAGAAGTTGAAGCGGATTTAAATCACCACTCTAGCAATGTTGGCCAATCCACCCAAAGATTCTATCACCTTAGCACACCTTACACATAGGTCCTATGCTGGTGTTATAAGGGGCTATGTAACGAGACCTCAGCTACTTTGTGTAACCCTTTGATATAAATAAAATAGTTAATTCTTCTTATGGTGAAGTTGGTAAATCTCAAATGTTTGGGTAAATATAAGATGTATATTATTGATGAATTTTGGGAAAAGGATATTTTAAAAAATTTATGTAAACCTTAAATAAATAGAAATGTGTAATGATTTTTTAAAAATGGTCTTCTACTGTTGTGTTTAGTATTAAATTTAGAGTCTAATAAGATCAACATAATTTTTGGTGAATAGAAAATTATGAATAGTGATTTTATGCTGACGATTACTAATGTGACCAAATGGATTAAGTAACCTCACTTAAGAAAGTGTTAATATAATTTAGGCACCTTGATTAAGTAATGTGATTCAATAAAATAGGTAAATATCTATTTCAGAAATTATAGGTTAAGTATTAGTTTTTTTCAGGTGAATAGTGTTTTTATTTATAAATTAAATTGAAAATATTTTAAAAATTATTTTCATAAGATGGATTTCATTTTTGAAATCCGAGCATCAATATTTGGTTAATCTGAATTTTTGTGTTTTTTCTAAAATAGTTGAATTTTCCGTGTATAATGAAAATACAGTTTTGAGTTTAGGGTGTTTAATGACATAATTAAGGATGTAATAATTATTCAGTCATTCTGGTCGACATATGAATAGTATTATAATGTATGAGGTGTCCCAAGTTGGCAATACCGTGGGAAAATACCATGGGAGAGCCCATGGTTTTTCCAATAGCACCAATGAGGTGTCCCTTGGTAATTAATGCTTTGTTCCCTCACTTCTCATATAAATACTAAGCCATTACCTCAATAATTTCATTTCTATATCCATAACAATGAATTTATGGCCTCTTTAACTCCCATGTAGTCCTCTCAAGGTGCCCTCATTCCTCCCAAGTTCATGACCTTCATGATTTCTAATATACTCTTCAAGGTAAGGAAATCTTTCACCCTCCTCTTTTAAGCCTTGACTTCCTTTATGTTGTGTCCTCTAGTTTTGATCTCTTTTTATTGAGGTAATGTTATTATATGTTCTAATTACTATCAATTTCATGTTTAATTGTTGAGAGTCCCTTTCCACTATCATCAATTTGTTTTCTGAATTTTTATGTGACATTGTTAGGCTGCTGAAGTTTTCGTAAAAAGAGTCGTGTCTTCTCTTTTCTTTCATGTTTTCTTTTCATGTGGTATGTCATTAAAATATCCATATCATGTTCTTATCTCCATTTAATTATATATTTATAATTTATTATGAGTTATTTATGATTATGTTACTCTTTTACCCTCCCTTTTCAATGTTTTCTAAAACCATGTTATATAGCCGTTATGCTGTAGAAATTTCGCCTCAAAATTTCTATCTCTTTCTCGGAAAAAATTCTGTTATATTATTAATGTGAATACCCTTATCAATTTAGTTTATTTGAGTGTTCATAAATATATAAAGATGATTTATTTTATTGTGTAATTGACATATATATAACCCTCACTCCTTTTCCATGGGTTATAAATGACATAATGGTCTTATATTTTTAAGAACTCTTAAAACATCACGATCCTGAAATGAAACCCATTTTCATTATTCTCCTTGGGTAATTTATGAAATTTTTGATTATTATGTCTATGGATCACATGTAATTAAATACATATTAAGTGTGATCCCTGATAGCACTCCAATTCATTGTGTAAAAATTAAATCTCTAGAGAAGACAAGTTTTACGATACCTTGGGGAATAACCTTGGTAATTTTTATGAAACATTAGGGATGGACCTTGGTGATATGTTCATTAATGTATAAATGAAATGTTGTAGCCACATATTCAAGTTATTTTCAAAGCTCATTTCATTATGATATTCCTATACATCCATTGGTCAGGTCTTTATGTTTTTATTCAAGTTCTTCTTGATATCCCAAGTACATTGATTCCCTTGTTTACCCTTACTAGGCCTTCTAATCACCCATTCCTTAAATTTGTGTCTCCAGGATAGAAGATGTAGTAATTTTACATAGGATGAACCTATTATGAATACTTACATGTGTTTTAGAAGAATTTTTTATGTTGTTTTCTTGTATTATGTTCCTAATTTCCAATATACTAGACATTAAAGATCCTCTATTTGTAAAATGTAGTGAAAAGTTATGTAATGAAAAGGAGGGATGACATAGTTTGTATAAAAGGATAGTTTAGTTATTTATGGAAATTAGGCTATGAAAAAATTAGGAAGAACCGTACTGAAATGTTTAAATATAGGAAAACTTCCGGGTATTCTAGTGAGTATAGAGTTAGTGGTTTATCAAACCAACACATCCCTGTCGGGATACAAGCATGTAGAGGCGACTCTGGAACATATGTACATAGGGGTAAAACCCGAAAACACCGCTTTGAGCTAGAATCGAATGGGAACTGTTGTATTAAAATAGGCCTTGCTGCACTCTTGGTTATGACACTCTCGGGGGATATGTTTTTTTAATCAAAATATTTTTATGAATCATTATGAAGGAATTATAGAAAAACATAATTTTCTATGTATGAAGTTTATGACATAAAATCCTTTTTAGTTAAGATATTCCTAAATGAAATAAGTTTCTCACTAAGGTTTTATTATTTTATAAAATGGCGGGTAATAGGAGGAACTGTGCAAATGGTGACCGCAATGGACCATGTGCTGACAGCCCTCTGATGGTAGTCGGAATGGAAACATTCATGTGAATGATGACCCAACTGACTCAAGTTATGGGAAATAACTTTAATGAAGCAGAGAGACTGATATCACCTTGAATGGATGAACATTTTGTTGAGTCCTTTATGCATCAACAACCCATAACTTTTAGTTGATCGACCGACCCATTGATTGATGAACAATGGATCAACTCTATAGAGAAAGTACTTTCTATGCTACATTGTTCAGAGAAAGAGAAGGTCACCCTGGCTTTGAATCACTTAGAGGGAGAATCTGATCAGTGTTGGGAACTGATAAAAAACACGAGGCAATGAGTGGAAGTTGAAGCTATAGAGTGGGAAGAGTTCAGATGGATCTTTTTCAGTAAGTATTTACCTCGTTCCATGAGAACAAGAATGAAGAAGGAGTTTCTCGAGCTGAAGTAGAAGGAGAATGAATCTGTGGGAAGCTATGAGGTGAACTCCACAAGGATTTCATGATATACTTGTAGCTTTGTCATGGATCGAAATGGTAAGGTTGATAGATTCATCGGTGGACTGAGACATCATCTATGGAACAATCTAACCAACCAATACTATGATAGATATGAGGAGATTGTGCGGAGTGCGATGATAGTCTATATAGAGTTTGTTGAGATGCAGTGGTCTCATAAATAAAATGACAAGAAGAGATAATTAGATCCATGCATAGGGAGGATCTTCGATCAAGGAAGAAGAGGCAAGAAATTACAACTTCCCACGTGTAATAAATGTGGGAATAACCATTCGGGGAACCTCATGATTAGGAGTGGGAAGTGCTACAAGTGTGGTAGAGATGGCCACATTGTGAGAAATTGTCATAGTGATGTGAAACCTTAGCTTCCAGTCCCTAACGACATGGGGAATATGGTGCAGGCCCTACCCGTTGTCTAGTTCTTTAAGTGTGGACAACTTGGGCTCTTTTCCAATCACTGTCCAAATCCAAGGGCAGTGGATGGGAATAACCATCAACCTCAAAAAAGGTCTAGGGACCAAGGCGGTGATTTTTCTATCATAATAGCTGAAGTTGAAGCTCAGAATGATGTTGTAGAAGGTACTCTTGTTGTCCTCTCAAATCTATCAAGTAATTTTTTTTATTCTGGTTCTAAGCATTCCTTTATTTCCTCCAATTTTGCAAAGAATTTAGAATCAAACACCGATTTTCTAAAAGTAGAGTTATCAGTCAGGACTTCTGGTGGGACAATTCAAGCATCGTCAGTGTTTAGAAAATCTAGTATTTACTTTAGTGAGCATAATCTTATCGCAAATCTAGTAGTCATTCCCATGTTGGGATTTGACATTATACTATGGATGGACTTGATATTAAAGTATAATTCTAATATCAATTGCATAAGCAAGGAAATATCAGTAGTCTTGAATGGAAAACCTAAAATTATCTTCCAAGGATATATATCTCAACCTCATCTTTGTCTAAAAGAACCCCATATATCCTTCTATATGGAGTTGATCAGTGAAGAAGAAGAAGGATATGGAAGTTTGATGATAGAAAATGTCTCCATCACCCAAGAATACGTTGATGTATTTCTTAAGGAGTTTCATGGACCTCTGCCAGAAAAAGAGGCAGAGTTCTCCATCAAACTTGTACATGGATCTCATCAAATATCAAAGACCCCCTATAGTATGGAAAATGTGGAGCTATAGTAATTAAAGAAACAACTCCAAGATCAATTGGAGAAGGGGTTTATCCGACCGAGTGTGTCTCCTTGGGGATCACCTGTTCTCTTTATAAAGAAGAAGGATGAATCGATGCGGCTATGCATTGATTATAGAGAACTGAATGAGATCACAGTAAAGAAAAAATACCTTCTTCCAAGAATTGATGTCTTTTTTGACCAACTTCATGGGGCTCAATTATTCTCTAAGAGTGATCTTCGATCTGGTTATCATCAATTGAGGGTGAAGAGAAAAGATATTCTGAAAACTGCCTTGTGATCAAGAGATGGGCATTATGAGTTTGTTGTTATGCCATTTGGACTGACTAATGCACCTGCTATTTTTAGGGATTTGATGAATAGAGTCTTTAAAGACTACCGTGATAACTTTGGGGTAGTTTTTATTGATGATATTCTGATATATTCCAAGAGTCTCAAGGAGAATAATAATAATCTAAGGGATATTTTTCAAACTCTATGGAAGGAGATGATTTTTGGGAAGTTCAAAAAATATGAATTTTGGTTACAACAAGTAGCTTTCTTTGGTCACATTTAAACAATGAAGGAATCACGGTTGATCCTGCAAAGGAAAAATTGTAGAGGAGTGGCCTCAACCTACAACAATAACTAAGATTTGATGTTTCAATGGATTAGCAGAATATTATAGGAGGTTTGTGAAAAATATTTCATGACATTCTAATCCATTAACCAAGTTAACTCGAAAATGGGTCGAGTTCATCTGGACAAAGGAGTGTGAGGAAAGTTTACAAGAGCTGAAAAAGTGATTGGTTACTGCACCCATGTTTACTATTATCTCAAGTGTAGAAGGATTCGTTATTTTTATTGATGGATCTCTAAAAGGTCTTGGGTGAATCCTCATGAAAAATGACAAGGTTACTTCTTATGCATCACGATTGTTGAGGATTCATGAGAAAAATTATCCTAAACATGATCTGGAGCTGGCTGTGGTCGTTTTTTCTCTAAAGATATGGAGGTACTATCATTATGGGTAGAAATGTATTATATATACAGACCATCAATGTTTGAAATATTTTTTCACAGAAAAGGAATTTAACATGAGACAAAGGAGATGGTTGGAAATTCATAAAGACTATGATTTTTCAATTCATTATCATCCTGGAAGAGCAAACAAATTTTCTGATGCATTATGTAGGAATGACCTAGTTGTTCTTTCCATGATGTGGATTCAATGATATCCTTTGATAAATGATCTAGTAAATCTAGACATGGGAATTATAAGGGAGGTGACATCATCTACCCTAACCCAAATCATTTCTGGAGAAGTCTTCAACATGCTTAATGCACTGAATTGAACTTTGGTACGTCCTATCACCCCCAAACTAATGGCCAATTTGAAAGGACTGTTCAAACACATGAAGAAATTCTAAGAACATGCTCAATAGAATTTAATGTTTGATGGGATCAACATCTCCCTTTAGTTGAGTTCTCTTACAACAATAGCTTCCACTCAAGCATTCAAATAGAACCCTATAAAGCTATCTATGGAAAGAAATGTATAACTCCTACTTGTTGGGATGAAGCTAGTGAGAGAAATCTTCTTGGGCCTCATATTGTGCAAGAGATGATAGAAAAAATCTATGGCATCGAACAATACATTAAGGTTGCTCAAAGTCGAAAAAAGATATATGCTGAAAATCATTGAAGGGACTTGAAGTTTATTGTTGGTGACAAGGTCTTTGTTTGAATTTCACCTTGAAAGAGAGTCTTGAGGTTTGGGATGAAAGGGAAGCTCAACCCTAGGTATATTTTCCCTTATTAAATCTTTGATCATGTAGGAGAAGTGTCCTATCGGCTTGCACTCCCTACAAATATATCAAAATTTTATGATGTCTTCCACGTATCCCTCTTGAGGAAGTACATACCTGACCCTTCACATGTACTAAACCCAGAGGTGGTATAGCTGGAACATAAAATCTCTTATGAGGAGAAGCTGGTGGAGATCTTGGATCATAGAGGCACAGTTTTACTCAACAAGACATCCCACCTTGTTAAGGTGTTGTGGAGGAACCACAAATTTGAAGAAGCCATTTGGGAACTGGAAGAGTCTATGAGGCAGATGTACCAACAACTTTTATCCTCAGAGGGTACGAGATAAAAATTTCAGGGATGAAATTTCTTAAGGGGGGAAGAATGTAATGACCCAAACATTTATTAATATCTATTTCTAAATTTTTGTGTGTTACTTTTTGTATACTCATCAAATCTATATACATTAATTAATGAAGTGAGTATAATTAAATGAGACCATTGGGTTTCGACTGTTATACGACCGTTGGTCAATATGACCGTTGGATGATAAACTCTTAATGTTACAATTTTTTTATAAGTACAAGTTATCTATGTTAATGAATATAGAAAGAAGATTTGATGGCCACATCCACTAGTCTCGGGCCGATCAAAGCCCATCTGACGAAACTCGGGAAGGAGGTAGCAACATTGGGCTTTTCTATGGACCAAAAACAAGCCGAACTTTATCTTGTAAATCTAGAATAGAATCGCATTGGTGAGAAGTTCAAGCTGATAGAAATCACCACTCTGAAAATGTTGTCCGAGCCTCCCCAAGATTCTATCACCTTAGCACACCTTACACTTAGGTCCTATGTTGGTGTTATAAGGGGATATGTAACGAGACCTTAGCTACCTTGTGTGACCCTTTGATATAAATAAGATTATTATTTCTTCTTATGGCGAAGCTGGTAAATCCTTAATGTCTGGATAAATATAGGATGTATATTATTGTTGAATTTTGGAAAGGGGATATTTTAAAATAATTACCGAAAACTTAAATAATTAAAAATTTGTAATGATTTTCAAAAAATGGTCTTCTACAGTTGTGTTTAGAATTAAATTTAGAGTCTAATGAGATCAACATAATTTTTGGTGAATAGTAAATTATGTATAGTGATTTTATGCTTACAATTAGTAATGTGTCTAAATTGATTATGTAACCTCACATAATAAAGTATTAATATAATTTAGGCACCTTGATTAAGTAATGTCATTACATAAAATTGGTAAATAACTATTTCAGAAATTATTGGTTAAGTATTAGTTTTTTCAAGTGAATAGTGTGTTTATTTAAAAATTAAATTAAAAATATTTATAAAATTATTTTCATAAAATGGAGTTTATTTTTGAAATCAGAACATTGATATTTGGTTAAGGTGAATTTTTGGATTTTTTCTGAAATAGTTGAATTTTTAGTGAATAGTGAAAATACAGTTTTGAGTTTTGGGTGTTTAATGACATTATTAAGAATGTAATAAGTATTAAATAATTCTGGTAGACTTATGAATAATAATATAATTTATGTGGTGTCCCATGTGGACAATAACATGGGAAAATACCTTGGGAAAGCCCATGGTTTTTTCAATACCACTGATGAGCTGTCGTTTGGAAAATAATGCTTTGTTCCCTCACGTGTCCTATAAATATCAAGACATTACCTAATTAATTTCATTTCAAAATTCTCCCCAAAGATGTTATGGTCTCTTTATCTCCCAAAGAGTCCTCCCAAGGTTACCTCAAGCCTCCCAAGGACTCGACCTTCAAGCTATCGATGTTACTCTTCAAGGTAAGGGAATCTTTCACCCTCCTCTTTTAAGCCATGACTTCCTTTATGTTGTGTCTTCTAGTTTCCATATCTTTTTTTTGAGGGTATATTATTATATATTATAATTAATTTACATTTCATGTATAATTTTTGAGAGTCCCTTTCCGCTCTCATCAATTTGTTTTCTGAATTTTTATGTGACACTGTTAGGCTGCCAAATTTTTCGTAAAAGGAATCACGTCTTCTCTTTTCTTTAATGTTTTCTTTTTCATGTGGTATGTCATTAAAATTTCCAAACCATGTTCTTATCTTCATGTTATTATATATTTATACTTTATTATATTTTATTTATGAGTAGTTTACTCTTGTACCCTCACTTTTCAATGTTTTCTATAACCATGTTATATAGCCGTTATGCTGCACAAACTTCACCTCAAAATTTCAATCACTTTCTCTCCATAAATTCTACTGTTTTATATATGTGAATACCCAGACCTATTTCGTTTCTTTGGGTGTTCATAAATATATAAAAATGATTTATTTGATTCTTTAATTGAAATACATATAACCCTCACTCCCTTTCTATGGGTTATAAATGACATAATGATCTTATATTTTTAAGAACTATTAAAATGTCACAATCTTTAAATGAATCCCATTTATTTTATTCTCCATGAGTTATTTATGAAATAGTTGATTATGATCTATGTGGATCACATGAAATTAAAGACATATTATGGGTGCACCCTGATAGCACTCCAATGAATTGGGTAAACAATTAATCTCTAGAGATGACAAGTTTTACGATATCTTTGTGGATAACCATGAAATTTTTATAACACCTTGGGGATGGACCATGGTGATATGTTCATGAATTTCTAAATGAAATTTTGTAGCCACAAATTCAAGTTATGTTCCAAGTTATTTTAATTAGGATATTCCTATACTTCCATTGCTAATGTCATTATGTTTTTATTCATGTTCTTCGTAATATCACAAGTACATTGATTCCCTTGTTTAACCTTACTGGACCATCTGATCACCCTTTCCATTGATTTATGTCTCCAGGATCTGAGAAGTAGTAATTTTACATAGGATGAACATATTATAAATTCTTACAAGTTGTTTAGAAGAATGTTTTATGTTGTTTTCATGTATTATGTTCCTGATTTCTAAGACACTAGATTTAAAGATCCTCTATTTGTAAAATGTAATGAAAAGTTATTTAATAAAAAGGTGGGATGCCATAAGGACCATATAAATAAAAATAATACGGTTGTTCGTGGACTCAGATTACATCTTCCTGAGCCTGTCGTGGGCCTCCTTATGGTGGTAGAGAGACTCATAAGGTCACCTCTACCTCCAGCTCCTGGAACTCCTCTAACAACACCACCTCTCTGGGGAGCACCATGATCCATGTGCTATGTCTACAATGGTGGTCCACCAGCTGGACACTTGGTGTTTTTTGCACGTCTGGTCAGGCTGTCTCATGCCAAATGACCTTTCCCATCACAAGCATAGCACCAACCCTCTTCAGGATGAATCTTTTCCCACACCCGATCATGATAATATCTTCTACCTTGAGATATTGTCGTCTGATATCTTCTATCTTTAGAAAAAATTTCAGTTCTATTGCACTCATTGACACAACCATCTACATGGAATCGTTCTAATAGAAGGTGTTCTTCCAGTAGTGCTTGATCTAGTACCCTGACATAGGTGGGGATGGCCATGGGTACTATTGTCACCCAGATCTCTCCATAGAGTCCATACACAAACTTCCGTGCTCAAAAGAAGCTATTTGAGATCATGTCTAGAGAGTAGTGCACAAGTTATGTGAACCTAGTCACAAACTCAATCACCATCATCCCTCCATGCCATAACTGAGGGAGATCATGAAGTCGAACAAATTGAAAGAAATAGGGGTTTTACTCCTCACAAAAAGCTACTGGAAGTCATCCAATAATAGTAACGACTCATCATGTATCTGAGAAAACAAGCTCCACTAACGTCCAACTGCTCTGTGGAAAATTTTGACTTCCAATGCCACCATCCGGTTACTAGTGTCTATACATGCATGAAGAGGAAGACCATCGACTCTAGCCAAACCTCTGTTGTCAGAGGTTCTGGCTCTCCATAGAAAATCCGCAGTCTCATGAAGTATAACTCACAAAGTTCACTAAGAATTGTTACTTCCTCATCTCCCACTTCTGGGGTTGTCTGCTGCTCAATAGGTAGGGGTGATTCTACCTAGCCACCTTGAGAAAGGGGCTCACATGATGGGTCCTGAACTGATGTCTCGTTGCTCACAAAATATTCATCACAAACCATAGCTAGAATCCTGGATGGATGTCATAGAAGAGACATCATGAATGTTATCAAGGGGAGTATCATGGTCAGATGAGCATATATATATATATATATGTATATATATATATATCAACATAATTGGGGAGCTGACTCAAAAGGGACAGTCGAAGGAACAATTCTATATAATTCATGTACCATTGTTCCCCGCAACATGTATCTTAGGTTACTGAGTCAAAAAGCTGGTAATTAGGGTCCTGGTGAATAGATATGTCGGTCGCCCATACCATCATTGGACTCCATGTCCTAAGAGCCTCTCTCAATACACTTCGACACTGCTTCCCTAAACCCAACAATGCCCATTTTAGGGAAACATCTAATTTTTTTTCCAAGGGTCGAACCACCTTTGATAAAAATTGTAATGACCTGACCCATATCAGGGATTGAGCTATTACTACCCCATGCCTGCCTCCAAAGGCCAGGGTCGAAAGTCTAGCCCTGAAGGCAAAACAAGATAGGGGAGGCCTTTGCTTTAGAATCTATACACACACACTCAACCAACTCAATGTAAAAGTGCAGATGAAAGCAAAGAGAGATATAAAAATACTCTAAAAAGTTAACAAAAAATATATTCATTGATCTCTAAACTATACAAGTACCTGAAATGTAAATATAAAAGGGAAAGGGTCAAAATACACACCCATCAACATAAGTTCTACAACCCAGCAACAATGAAAAAGTAAAACATCTAGGAGATTTCCAATCATGAATCCCAACATAAGAACAACACACGTGGTCCATGTAACCCATATACCTAATATCATCTGATATAACAGTCAACCTGTTCATCGTCTGTAAGGGAAAAATAAGTGCAGGAAAATCCCATGCATGGGTGTGTATAAAAATACTCTGTAGGATTCCCCAATGGCTCGAGGGAGAAACAAGAGAGGTACTAAAGTGGGGAGTAGTAAGAGATATAATAAAATAAGACGAATATAAAGAAAATTGTACAATAATAAGAAGTGTATATAAACCCACTAAAAGTGAAATGTAAGCACATCCAAACATAAGGAACAAGAAATTTTGATAAGATTAACTTCTTGTCAAGTCTTCACTACCTATAGTAGGTGAGTACACTCGTCCTACCAAGAGAAGCTTTGCATTGAAAGCATGTAACATACCCCACACGTCTTCACCTCTCCTAGATGGATAGTATCCAAATCCCAAGAACTGGGCACTGCAACAGTATAGATATATATATGCTCTGTCAAAGAAACACAAACGATTGTGTAAGGGGATATCCATCTCACAAGCTCAACCCAAGAAAATTTAGTCGCCAAATATTCCAGAACTAACTATCTATGGCTAGAATCCCATACGTCTACTATAAACTGTAATTACAAGGGACTCAATAAACACACCATGATATTAGCTATTTTTGGAAGAACTATATATCCCACATAGTTTTAGGTTGCGTCCCAAGGAAGCATCTTGGTGGGAAAAGAGTCATTCTTTCATGAGGGTCCAAAGTCACGTCAGAGAAAACCTCATCACTATCACACAGTCGAGAGGCCGTGTCTCAAAGTTAAGGACCCATAACATACCCATCTGGAGTATTCTACTCTAGTTTTATTGATGACCCATCCCCAGATATGTTGGAGGGTAATACTCTTTTGTTTTTGAAGACCCATCACTAGACCCGCTAGAGGGTTATACTGTAGTGTCGTCGGGGTCCCATCCCAACGCGGCTGGAGGGTTCAACTCAAAAGAGATATGGGTCCCATGCCCTGCTTGGATGGAGGGTTCTACTCAGAACTTCCATTGGGAACCACTTCCTGGCCCAATTGGGTGTAAACCTAGATCTTCTCAAGCCATCACTACTAAATGGTACCTCTCAAAAAAGCATCAAGAAACTCTAGCCATTCCTACTAGATAGTACCTCTAATAAAACCATCAATGGAATATTTTCATCCCTACTAGATGGTACCTCTCAAAAATACATTGACGAACTATGGCCATCCAAACTTGATTGTATCTCTCAGTTGAACACTATTTTAGTCATTAGGTTCCACCCTATAAAGGCCTCCAAAATAGAATATCACTCATCGTAACTAAAAATCCAATATGGAGGGATCCATCATGTTCTAGATAGAAAAACACTGAAGATATTATACTAGCATGCCAATATCCGAGTTTAGAGTAATGAGTTACAAGAGGAAGAATAATTATCATAACAGTACATGATCAGTGTGGGGATCACATGATGTGTGGCCCCACTTGATTACAAGGATGTTTACCTTACCACTCCTAGGCACTATATTGTGAATAAGTAACCCCAGGCATGGAAAGGTACTCTCAAAGTATATGGAACGTCTAGTCAAGAGGTCGAATAATGCATGCAACTCATCATTGATCACGAGGAAGCAATTTTAATTTTGCTGACAGACATCCTCAAATGATCCAAGAACATTTGACCACATCTTTTGGTACATCTTCTCCACTCTCACAAGAGTCGAGGTTAACCGAAGCCATGGGTTCTATTCAAACACATGAAATAGATCTTCCACTGATATTTGTTTCATGTATCCACATTAAACGGGATTTTAAAATAAGGATTTGTACATCAAAACATATTGATTCATTGTGATCCTTGTGAAAAAACAAGCAAGTTAAACTATTTATTCACCCCAAATAGACATACGATGGAAAAAGTCACATGTAAATGCATTTCACTCAAATGGAATCACGTGAGTCCCACACATTGATCTCTATTAAAACAACTAGAATTTGTCCTGAAAAGTCCGCCCCAATTCATGGGTCCCAAAATCATAGACAGTTCATCATTCCAGTACCACATGAGAGAGATGTGCTGGATAGAAGATCTTATGATAATAATTATTTTATTATTATGGGGTGTTTTGTTGAACTAAGGCATGAGTCAGTAAAAGGTATCCCACATCAGTTATAATATGACTGTCTCAATTCAAGGGTCCCGCTACCACTAATGATTCATGAATCTGATGTCGTACAACAACGTTACAACCAAATTTTTGTTTGACATCCAAAATAATAAATAAAAATATTTTGTATATTTCTTTTATTATAAAATTAAAATTCGGGTAAAATTTATTGACATGGAGACTCCCGTATCCTCATACTTCTAGAAACTCATAATGGAAATGAAATTACATTTTCATATTTTGTTTTTAATAAAACAATAAATGATATAATAAATTTCCAAATATTAATAACAACTTTTAATTCATGGGGGGAGGGATATCTCATGCCCTAAATCATCGATCCACATGTCGTTCATTCTGCCGCAATGAGTCTAGGTGTTCGACCACATTCAAACCCACCCTACTAGTGTATAATCATGATCATGTGGTCCAAGATGATGAACTTGAAGAATAGTGGGGAAAGAAGAACAAAAAAAATGGTTTAAACATCATTGACCAAGAATTCTTAGCCAAAAAATAATAATATGTCACTACGGTTAGAACATAAATTTAACAAAATGTAATAATTCAAATTCAGTTTGTTGGCACATGAAAAGGTTTTCATTGAGGGGTATAGATCGAAGATAAAATATCAATCTACTCAAACTTTTAATCCATAGGTGTTAAACAACAAAAGACGAGTCATACCTGGATTGGGTCACTCATTTTTGACATATAACGTGTTCATCGATAATGGAGGAAGATTTTTTGTGATTTGATCCATAAATATCCAAGGTCTTATCATCTTTCTCTGTTCATCATTTGTCAACATAAATGAGAAAACTGGGGAGGAATGGAGGTTTTGTCATCATTGGAAAAACTGAATTTTGAGGCCAACCCCCCTAAATAATAGATTTATATCTTCTCATTAGGTTATAATAAATTATTCAAATAATTAAATAAAAAACTATTTAATTGTTTAATTAATTTTCTATGATGGGATATAAGAAAACCTCTCAATTCTGATAAATATTATACCAACTCTAGGGGTAAAGCCTATGTTCTTAACTTAATGGTGGTCTAAGATTTATCATATGAGTCACTATTCAGGAGTTATTCAGGTTTGATCCATTAAATGAATAAATTAAAATTTTAATTCATCCATTTAACATACATCCATTGAGTGAGGGTTCCGAACATTTCTCGTCAAATTATTTTATGCCACCCAATGGGAAACATCACATTCCAGACTTAATCGTGATCTAAGATTTCCGATCTGATCAAATTTTTAAGAGTTATTCTGGTTTCTTTAGTTAACATAATGTGTGTAATATGAAACATATTTAATATTTTTATAAAATTAATTTTGGGAACACCGGTCCTCATAATTGCACACCGTCTCAGTTCCCACCTCAGGAATAATATTTAGAAATATATGAAAGTCTTATTAGAACAAAATGATGTATCTACAAACAATTTTACCATGGTATATCTCATGGGAAACCCCATTTACATACATCACAAGGAACATTGTTCAATTTATATCCTAATCCACATGTATAAACAATATGGTCAATCAGGGCCCTTAGTACCGTGTTCATTTCAAACGTAATCTTTATTGTTTTGTATGACTTAAATAATTAAAGAGGACCACTACCGGTTTCCAGGATTCTTATACCACATGTATATAATTTATTATATAATACAAGAGTTTAGAATCATAGAGACCATCTACATTAAGCCGAAGAAAAACCCTTCATCAAACTAGCTCAATAACTCCTTCTAAGGGTTATAAGTTGTATTTTAGTAATACAAATAAAGAACTAACAATGTAATAAAAAAAATAATTAACTATAAAATTATAATTAATTATTAAAATCACTTATAATTATTTTATCAATTAATTACTTAATTTCTACTGTATAAAATATCATAAAATATCATTGGTTGAGCTTTTCACACCAAAACCATGTTTGAAAAGGCATAACACACAAAGATGAACCCCTAGAACTAGGATGAATAAAAGTAAAAATTAATATTTTGGATTCAAAATCTTGATAATTTAATATAGGTAGAAAAACAAAAAAAAGTCACAAATGGGGATTGAACTCAATGGAAAGATACAAGACATAAATAAAACATCATTGAAGGTTACCTTTTATCTATACAAGATGGAGAATGTGATGAAATTATGTGATTTCACCATTATTTGGTGAAATCATCATTTTCGAACTCAAAAATTCCCTATATAAGTAAAGTGGGATATTAATTGGTCGAGTATATATAGAAGAATCTACTCAATAATTATATCCAACCACACCCATGTATTCTATGAACAGAGAATAATATTGGGAGGGTTTGTGTCATATAAATCCCTCCCACACACCACTATCAATCTGAAAGAAGATGTGTGTCCATCCCCTCGTAAAAATCATTGAAAAAAAATTAAAGCATGTTTCCTATCATGAATCAAGTGTTCAAAATTTTATTTTTCTCAATAAACCCATGGGCCCCTCTTTTCACATCTTAAAACTCTTATGAACATCCCATTGGTCCATTCATGCGATGAATCACTATTGAAAACGTGAAAGCCCTGCTATAACTGATTTCAGTAGCTATGGTTGCATTTTATTCCTTTAGTTCTCCAACAAATCCCTTTGTCATACACTAATGTGTAAACCATGTCTAATACTTCCCTTTGTGGAAGTAAAAACCCTTGAAACTATGTTATGATAACTAGTTCTTAAAAAAAACTACCCAATAAAATGAGAATTTAAAAATTTCTGTGGAAATTATCAATCCCATAAAAACACATGGGATTAAATATAAAAACTTTTTTTTTCTTATGGATAAAATTTTGCTGTTTATAAAATGCTATAAGTATCAAATTTTATAACTTCAAAAGTTCTATAAATTATGAAATTTTTCCTTAGAGATGACTATGAAATGTTTTAATTTGTACAGGTTGAGAGCATTGAAACGATTCTTATAAGATTGATTACTATCATGAATAGTTTACAATCCCATGGAAAAAATGAATAATCAAATTATTAACTTCATGAAATGTTAATTGAAACAGTTCATAAGAAATGGGAATATAAAACCACTACTATTGATGATACAAATTATATCACCAAGTTAATTCTTGATGATCTGATTGCAACCTTAATTCAGTATGAAATATTATTGAATTGAAATATTGATATGAAAAAGAAGGAGAATTGAGTTTCTTTTATATCTAATTAATCTATCATTTTTAGGGTATGTAACGATAAGTCATTTAAATCCAAATTTTATAGTTTTATTTAGTTAATAAAAGTAAAAATATCATTACTTTCCAAAATAATGAATTAATATATTGGAATGAATAATTCTTAGAGAGATAAGCTAAATCATAGAAATAATGATATTGATAAAAATGATTTATTCAAGAATATATTTAATGAATTTAGAAATCAATTTCATATTCAAAAATATTACCCATACATAGAAAAGATACATTTTATATCATTAATAAAATATTCTATGTGAAAAGACAATAAAATCATGAAATTTCTAGATATTAGAAGTCTTAGAGAAGGGGATTATACATCCAATAGATCATCAAAATATATTGACAATAATTTATATGTAATTGGTTTATATACTAATACTCCAAAGTGTGAAATTTTTTTTTGTAAAAAAACTTCACCAAATATATTATGAATCTTGGGATTTATTTAAAATGTTTTTACGATCAATGTAGTGATGAAAGTGAGAGTGAATATGAGTTCGAATCTTCTATATTTGAAGATATGTATTTGTATTTAAATAGACATGAATATATAAGAAATATATTAAATGATTATTTCCTTTTAAAATTCATTATTTTATTTAACTAACATATTCTTGAGGTCATTTTACTTTTTAGAATATCTAGAAAAGTAAAAGTAGTTTTGACTACTAATTACCAATAAAGATAGTTATCTTATAAGAAGTAAACCAATAGGAATTTAATAATATACATAAACATTTTTTTAACAATTTGAGTTCCTTTTTGAACTATATTTCGTAAAGGAGGACATTTTAAATAAGAAATATTTACAATATACAAATAAATCTTTTATAATAATGCCTATTTTAATATCATTGGAGGTGGATGCTTATGGGAGTTGGTGAACTAAGAATGTATAGGTTACAAATTCTCCTTTTGAATTTTTTTTTTACCTAAGATGGTAAACCTTCCAAAGAACTAATTTCAAATGAAATGAAATAGTTTTGTAGCAACAAGTGATCCTATATTTCCAATTCCTTGTAAGGTTATTTTAAATTTATTAGAAGTTACTATTTTAAACTGTTTATATGTTGGAAATATTTTTATGTTTTCATTAATATATTAATTTAACTTCATTGATTTATTGGAGTTAAAGTTATATGTTTTTAGCTAAATTAATAACTCTTATCGTTAAAATTTATAGAGAATTTAATTTTTAGATGAAAATATTTGAAACTATAATAGATAGAAAAGAATTAGCCAATATATCTAGAAGTTAACTTCCAAAAAAATTTAACAATTTATTTTATTCAACATATTTTTTTAAAAAATTATTTTTATATAATAATAATTTAATTAATTTAACATATATACCCACAAAATGTGTAAATTTATATTAAGAGTTTATAAAAATTTGAATTTTAGTACATTTAAAAATTTATCAAATCATGAGTTATGGTGGTATTTTTATATGGACTATTTGATCAATTTTTATCAATAGTTATATTGCAATGACTCTAATGCCTAAATAAATGGGTGAAACTAGAATTATTTAAAAGAATTAAAATTTCAAGATATTTTTAGATATTTTTAGTTTATTGAATTACTTTTTTATAATATGATTGAGTAATGGAATCACTATATGAAATATCATGGAGTTATATAATGAATTAAAGGATAATTAATTGGGAATTATTTGTGAAGAATGAGTTTTTTTTTGAAAAATGTTTTAAAATTAAAAGTATGGGAATATATTTATATATTTAATTAATATTTTTAGATGAATTATCCTTCAATCATGAATGATTTATATGGAATAAAAAGGTTTATTGAGTTTGGTGATGAGAAGAGTATTTCATTTTCCCACTTGATGAAATAACTAAACATATCATTTGAATGGTTTGTTGAGTTGTTGGGACCACCAATGGAAGGGGAGTCAAGGATTTTATATAAAAAAATTTGAGAGGACTATAGATCATTAATGAAGAGACAAGATCAAGATAGTCTATTTATTGAAAAATAGAATGTTTAGAAAAAAAATTATTACGTCAATAGAAGTACAAATTGTAATTTAGTTTGAAAATTACTTTTTTTTTCATGTAAATATGACACAAATATTGTTAAAATAAAAGATATTTATTGGAATTTATGTTTAACAGGCAGATGTTGAACCTTGAAATATTTCTCTATCATTATACTAAAACAATATATAAAATAATGGTTAACCTAAAGATACTAATACTTTCCTATATGGTGAATAAATCCTTGTTAAATATGCAAAGTGAAATGAGTTTTGAGAATTAGTCTTATAGTCAAAAGGTGAAGGAAAATATAATAAATAATTTGAATATTAATTAACTATGGTCAATTTAAAAATTCAATTGAATTGTGTTCAAAGATAAGTCATCATAAGTGTATGATTTAGATACACAAAAAAAAATTCGGAAGAAAGATGAGGAAAATTTAACGAATAAATCAAAATATAAGACATAAATTATTGAGGATTTTTTCCAAAATCTCATGTATAAGAGATGTCAAAACATGGAGAAGGTGAATTTGTATAGAAAAATCCTCTATATTTTAATGTTACTAATGATGTTGATGACATCTAAATATTAGTAAAAACTCATAGTGAACGCTTGAAGAAAAAATTGAAAAAATTAAAAAGGATAAAGAATAAAAGGTTTTGGTGAATCCTTATTTTGGATTGGATATAGAGGATTATATAGATATAATCGTGGAAGAAAATTAGAACTTAACCAATGATAAAAATGAATATGTATTCCTAGAATATTATAGATTTTTAAAAATAAATGAAAATATTACCCAATTTTACTATTTGAGAACTTGTATTTGAAGATTCATCTATCAAAAAGAATATACATTTTTAATGTAAAGAGAATGATATAGTGACAAAAGGCCAGGAAAATCATCTCTAATATAATTTCCCTTCAGTGAAGCTAGTTAGCTAGCTGAGAGGACCATGAAATTCATCTCATCAGAGGCTTTTCCATTGGTAATTTATTTTTGGAAAGCACCCTATAAAAAATTTCTATCTGTTAGGGAAGATGTTGAATTGGAGAAAAAAATTATAATATGTTGATGTTGAAAAGTAGAAGGAATTAAACGAAATATTCCGAAAAGAATATTTAGTGGTTATTTATAATGAACAAATTAAATATCCTTCAATGGATGTTATTTCATCAAAATACTATAAAAGTAAGAGTTCAGTCTTAAAATATTCATGCTCGATAAAAAGTGAAGAAAAGTCAAATTAATTGGAAGAAAATAGTTAAAATGGAATTAATATTGAAATATATATTGAATAGTATAATTTTTTTTATTTGTATCCCAAATAAATAAAATATCCTGAAGTTTCACATGTTGATATTGGGAACCAAGGAGAAAAGTCTAATAATTGATCCAAATGTTCTACTAGTTTGAAAAATGAAATAATTGAATAGATGTTCGATTTTTTATTATTTATATAAATGTGGATACTTTCAATACATTATTTTTCAGCTTAATTCCATAGTTAATATCATTAAATATTTAATTATCAACAATAATGATATGAAATGGTGGAAGTAGTTGGTATACATTGTTGTAGATGTAAAAGTGAATCTCGGGGTTATTAAAGAGAAAATTGAGCTTTATCATTAGAAGATGAAATAATATCCTTGATATTTGAAAGGACATGATATTGATTTCAAGTTTATCGATGAACAAACAAATACATTACAAAATTTTTTTGAATCATTTTTGAAAAATGATAGTAGATCTTTAGTATATTATAAAAGATTCCTACAAGAAGGCTATCCGTCTAGCTACTAATATTGATGATTTAAAACATCTAATAGTTACTCAAAATATAAATCTTTAATAATGGTTCCGGTAACACGTTGAAAATTTTATGAAATAGGTTTTTAATAATTATATTTTTTAGATGTATTTTGTTTTATGCTATACCAAGTTAATATTTTTTCACACACAACACCATGTTATTTTGCATTACACTCAATAATGAGTTTCAACAAAAGAAGACTGTATTACTATTATTATTTAACAAGAAATTTATAACTTAACCATTAGAATAATGAGAATAAAACGGATTAAATAATTTATAAAAATATGTCTTACACAAGAATATTTGATTAATTATTTGATGATAAAATATTTATAAATTAAAATTATACTCTTCGGAAAATGAAAGGAAATATTTTTATGAAAAAATATTTAAATGCACACAAGTATGATTTATTTCAGAAAAATAAAAAAAATTATTTTCAGTGGATTAAATTATTGATATATATATATATTTTACTCAATCTAGTGTTTAAAATTCATTTATGTGTTTTCCAGACAAGATAAATCCAGTTTTACACTTAAAAATAATTTTTTTCTCTAAAATAAAAATTCATTATCTTTTAATGGTGTAATGGATTATATATAAAATATGAAACTTGTATATATTTTATTTCATAAAATTAACACCATTTTGAAAAAAAGTGAATTTTTTTAATTTTTTTTACATTTCTGATAAGTTTCATAATATTATGAATAGTGAAAAATATTTCATTTTAATTGAAGACTAAATTTTCATCTTAATAATTTATAATGTTAGATTATATTTTAAATTAGTTTTAAAGTAACATTAGATTATATATAATGCATTTAATCTAATGGATGTCATTTTAATCATTTTCATAGTAAATTTGGTTATAAAAACATTTCGAGATTTTTGAAAATTTTCACTTTAAAAACCTTATTCTTTTCCAATCCATGAGATTAATTTTAAATTTATTTTCAAAAAATTAATGTTTTAGATTTTGAAAAATTGATTAAATATTTGGAATAAGAGAGTCCAAATTTATTAAATAGGCCCTTTTTATTTTTGGACAATATTAAAAGTAAACTTAATAATTTTATTACCAGAGTTATGGGAATATGAGGTAATTAAAGGTGAAAATAATATTATAAATATTAAAAAATTTACCTAACCATATTATGATTTTATTAGATGAGTTTTTATAAACCAAAATAAAATTTGGGATGAATTTATGACCTAATGGATCAACTTGGATGACCTTTTCCCCTTATAGTATTTTATTTAAAGGAATAAAAAACATGCAAATTAATGTTTTTAATAAGTATAATATTTTTAATATGTTTTAATCCAAAATATATAATTGAAAATAAATATATTTATAAATATAAATTTTTAATATTTTTCATTGGGATTTATTTATAATTTTTAGTGAAGTATTTAGTACCATAAATAATTGCACAATGCAGATGAAATACTTATTCAACTAATGAAATTACCAAATAAATGATATCCAAATTATTAAATTAAATATAATTTTAATTAATTAAGGTGATAAACTAATATTATATATTATTAGGACCTATTAGGGGTGTATTTAAATATTTTTTTAATATATCTTATTTTCATGAGTTTCTTAATGTCAAAGTAATGAGTAGTGTTAAATGTGACACTAATGATATTTTATAAAAATAATATTTTATACAAATATTTTAAATCATAAATATATTCAGTAATAAAAAATAGGGAAGATATATGGTCTTAAATGTAATAAATATTCCATTAATGGTAAAATTTATACATTATATGTAAAAAATTCAATCTTTTAACATTAAAAAATTTGTTACTATAGTTAAAGTTTAAATAGATTATCTAGGGGTCAATCCAAACGATAAGGTTTAAAAAACACCAAATGCTATCTAAAATATTTTTTAGGATATTAAAACCATATATTATATTATATTATAATACATGGTATTTTTGAGGTATTATAATTGAAAGTGAATTTATTATAAATTAATCTTTTGAGAATTTCCAAAAGTACCCCACACCTTAATAATAAAATGACATGTCTGCTAATCTTACCATTGCACCTCAAGACCTATTTTTGTCATCCAAAACCAATCCAAATATACTCCAGAATTACATATCTTCATCCTAGTATTATTCTATTGGGCATAAATCCAACCATGGAAGTCCTTTGTGGAAACCAATAAGAGATACTAGAAGAAGTGGTAACATTCCTAAACAAACTTTTTTGTTTTATTTCTTCCTTAAACCCATTAAATTAATTATTTATAATATTAATATAATAAAACTAGTAATTTAAATACATTTAGGTGTTTTAATGTTAATTTTACTAACTAAAACTTCACACACCTCCATAAAATTGGATATACAATCATTTTTTGTGTGTACGGTGGACTACGACCTCATGAACGAATGTCGTTTGTTCATTCATTATCATTAATAATAATTATGATTAATTATTGATTTATAGTTTATATATGATATATATATATATATATATATTTAATTTTTATTATGTTATTATAATTGATTAATTTTCATATAAAAAATACCTTTATGCATTCCATTTAGCGAGAATATGATAATGTCACTCATGTGTATGACAAACCAATAGCTAGAAAAGCAATGTGATTTCTTCATGAATAAAATGTAATGTATTTTAAATTGTTTTAATAAAAATATGTGATTTATTTGAAATAAAAATTATTCTTTAATAGTAGTATATCACATATTTTTCTTTTTTTGATCATACAATAAAATAAAAACAACATTCATGCATACGTACGACCCACTGTCTTGTTGAATAGTGTATTTTACTTTCTACCTCAAACTTTTATGAATTTCCATAAATAAATATATAATGAATATATATATATGATATTTATATCATGTTTATCATTATTTGGATTATTAAATCATGACTAATTCAGAGGACCACAAATAAAAATTGAAAACATGTACGAAATACAAAGCATTTGTTACCCAAAAGATATCCTAAAAATGGAATTGATAAAAAGAGATTAATAAAAAGTAATAAGTAATTAATATATGGTAATATATATATTAATATTATTTTTTATATTTATAATAAACTTATATTAATATTAAGGAGGTTTGAACATGCACAATTGAATTCAAGACTTAAAGTATGGGATTTTTGTCTCTAATTGTTTTTGTGGGACACATGACCTATGCAATACTTGTTTATTTTTTTGGTGTATAAAATACCAATGAATTCATTTTTTTTGATTCTTATCCTGAATATTATGGTTTTTTAATATCCATATAATTATATTTCTTTCATGATGAAAGTGATTCGACTGAATACAATGTAGAAAGGGTTCATTTAACAATCTCATTATTACTCAATATTGTTTATGTTCAAGTCTCTACATGGAAATAAATCTATTCAGTGTACATTTTTTATAAAAAAGTTTTCAAAATGTTTTTTACAATTATCCTATCAATTTTAAATAAAATTTTAACCTTGTTTTAATTTTTTACAAAGTAGTTTGAAAATAATATTTTTGTCATTTTTAAACAAGGCTACTTGGGACTTTCCGACAAACATATACAGAAGAAGTTTTTTTTACTACTAAAACAAGTGTGGATTTAGCCAAATTAGTGAGGACTAAAATTATTAAAAAATATTTTAACATTTTAAATGTTTATTTCAAAATAATTTTTTTCCTTTTTAATCACTTGAAATTTTAAAATAATTAATTATTTTAAAAGTTGAATGAATATTTTCCTCAATAATTATTTCAAGTGATCATTCAAGGTAAAAATATTTAATGTTACTTACGCTTAGATTGTGTAATGATACAAGGATACAATACTTATTATTTCTGGGGTTGGTTTATGTTTATGATGGAATGAATTTTATGAACCCTATTACTTTTCAATGAGATATTCAATGATGAGATTTTTATAGAAACCATTTCATCGCATGATTTCTGATGTGATGAAGGATTTTTGTTATTGAGGTACACATATTTATTATTTTATTAATGTGATGGGTGGGAAATATATCTCCCTCTAATTAATTGGGAAAATATTGATAATTCATTAGGTAAATATATTATGCGTGGACCCGAATTCATGTTCACAATTATATTTGTGGATTTGGATTTCATTTAGATAAGTTTATTAATGGGAATGGATTTCAGGTACATATGTTTAAAAATGGATCTATATTTCATGTCCATTAGTTTATGTGTGGACCTAGTTTCATGCATATAAGTTTATGCAAAGGCCAAATTTCATGTCTTTGACTTAATGCGTGAACCTATTTTTATTTATACACATTCACAATGTTATTAGCTTTTCTATTTTCCACATTTTTATGATTTATAGAAATGTTATTTTATCATATTAATTTATTATTTATGTCTCAAAAACTACCAAGATTTATTCCATGACATTATCTTATAATATGTTTTATTTATGGAAATATTTTCAAATGTAATGCCATTGTTTTAATATACTTATGTATTTATTGATAAAATTATTATTTATCCTTATTGAGCATCTGTGATAACACATTCCTATGGTTCCTTTCCCCAAGTTATAAATACTGGTTTTAAGTAGGGGTATTAAAGGGGAAGATAATTGCGGGAAACATTTATCCACATTAACTAGACTAGATGTTTTTATTCCATGTTTCCAAATTTGCTACACTATTACAGACCATAAGAACATTTTTGTGTTATGCAATGTATATTCATCTAAATTATGTAATATCCATGTATGAAAATCCTGGGTCATTATTTTTTATATCAAAGGAATGGTTTAGTTATCCTCTAAAAACTAGGATGAAACAATCTTTTCAGATCCCTAAGGACAAATCTAAAGTATAGTTTATAATCAACTAAATTTTGTAATATTCATGAATAACCTAGGATTATACATTATATGTTATATATTGAAATTAATTTCCCGTTGTTATGTGTCTTTCTGAATATGATTATTTTTTCCCACACTATACTTATTATTTTAATAAGTACTATTTTTGTATTCTTCGTACCAAAACGGAGAAAGAATTTTTTGAGTTAATGAAAAAGGATAATGAATATGTTGCAACCTATGATGAAAGTTTTTCATGAATTTTAAGGTATGCTTATGGAATGAAAATTATACCTTAATGTAAAATTTATCGATTCTTTAGTGGCTTGAAACCATGTTTTTAAATATAATTATCTATAAGAGACTTTGGATGTTATGAAGAAATTGTTCGATGTTCACTAAAATATCTAAGGATTTCTCCACCTTAGTTTTTCCTTATGTGTTTTAAGGTATTTATTGAATGGTACTAGTTAACATGAAAAGTAATTGAAGTGTTAAATTGATATTTTTGGAGAACACATTATTATGTTAAGGATAAACCTTAATATGTGCTTGTTGTTGGGATAAGGAGATAAATAGATGTATGATTATTTTAAAATAAATGGGACAATATTGATTCCCTAGGCACATATTTGTAATATGATTAAAAGGATGTTTATGATATGATGAATTATGTTAATTGATTTTTTTTATTTATAGTACTGGGATAGAGTTAATTTTTGAAATCATGGATGTTTTAACTGAGGTTTTAGAGTAATTATTGTTATAAAGATGTTTTAAGAGAATACATTATAATGGTCTTCACATGTTTTATGTGTGACAATTAATAGCTAGATCAAGCTGTGTGGGGAATTAATGATAAGTGGATTATAAAAATTTAGTTACCCTATTTCAATAGTCTTTTATTTTCATCTTTTGGAGGGTTAATAAGGGTAAAAATTTATAAAATTGTTAATTTTGGTCTTTGGATGAGGTTTTAGATATTATTCTATTACATCACTGCATGAATATCTATGATTATTAGATAACATGTACTAAAAATTTTGTTATGAAGATAACTATAGATGAAAGTATTGTCTTTTCATTTCATTATAAATATTATAATTCTTTATTTATTTATGTATTAAATTTAAAACCTCATTTCATGGAGTAAGATATGATGTAGAAATTGATCAAGGCAAAACTACAGAATGAAATAGTACATATGAAATGAAATCAAGTAATTATATATTATCTATGGATTTTGTAATATAATTTTATACAATTATCATCATTTATGAGTATATCAATGAATATTTTCAGATCTATATGGTCTATGGTTTTGTGGTTATTAACCTTATCTTGATCATGTTCTCTAATAGTATCGATTAGTTTTTGTGGATTATTTTTTCTATCTAAAATGATCATTTAATTTTAAACTAAGGTCTTACCTATGCGAAAACCTAGTTATGAGATACTTCAGGTAACAATTTTGTTTCTAACTTCAACATTTTAAGGAATTTTTTATAATTAGTATGATTTGGGTTTCTATATATAATTAATTATTTAGTGACCAATTAATTATAAATTAAAATAAAACCCTTTTTGAATATGAATGGAAACATTTAATTGATAAAATATTTAAATGATCATACATTTCTTATAATAATAAAATAATAATGAAAAATATTTCCGGATTATTTTAATATAATATGTATATAATATATTCAATACAATTTTTAACATTTTTCTAATGTGTTTTTTAGACAAGATAAATATAGGTTTAGACAAAAAATAGTTTTTCTTTAAAAAGCAGTTTTATCACATTTTAATGGCACACTTATTTTAAAAATTAATTTTAACACATTGAGAATTTTTATGTTACAAATAAAAAAACAATTTTTCTTATATGAATATCAAAGTTTACTTTTTTTAATTTTTTTCTTTTTTATAATAAGTTTCATTTTTTATAAATAGTGAAAATGCTGCATTTTAATTGAAAATTGAATTTTCATATAAATAATTTATAATGAAAAATCATAAATAAAATTAGTTTTAAAGTAAAATTAAATCAATTATATATCTATTAATCAATTTAATTTCACTGAAATATTTTCCTTATTGAATTTCGATATAAAACCATTTCAAGATTTTGAACATTTTCACTATAAAAACCAACATTCTCACCTCATCTACATGATAAATTTTAAATTAACTTTAGAAACTTATATGTTTTCAATTTTTTAAAATTAAATAAATAGTTGGAATTATATGTTAAAAATTTAGTAAATAAATCCTTTTTAGTTTTGAAAATTGTGAATAGTAAATACAGAAATTTTATTACACAGTTATGGGTAAATCAAGTAATTAAGGGTACAAATAATATTATAAAAATAATAAAATTACACTAAAACTTGTCCTAATTTTATTTTTTGAGTTATTGTAGACTAAAATTTTCATAAGTATGATTTTATGACATTTGTTGGCCATTTTATTGTCTTGAAGCCTCTAATAATATTTTATTTTATGAATAGTCAAAGGTTTCAGAATAATGTTTTTAAAAAGTGTAAATTTTTTTATATTTGGTAATATAGAATATATATATTAATATAGATATTATTTGTAAATATAAAATATTTATCTTCATCATGATAAGTTATTTATAATTTTTAGTGATGATATATGTACCCTAAATAATTATACAATGATGATGCATCAATTATTCAATTCATGGAAGAATCCAATAAATGATTTTAAAAAAATTAAATGAAACATAATTTGAATTGATTAATATTTTCAACGATTTTTATTGACTATTATGACATATTAGGGATGTATTTAAACATATTTATCAAATATATCATGTTTTCTTGAATTCATTATAGTCAAACAAATGAATAGTTTCAAAATCGACCGTAATAATATATTTTGAAAAAAATTATATTAATAAAAAATGATAAAAATATTAAATAAGTTAGAAGGGGATAATATATGGTATAAAATATAATAAATTGGTCATTTATGGTATAATTGGATCTGTATAGGTAAAAATTACAACCTTCTAATATTGTAAAATGTATTACAATAGTTATAATTAAAATAGGTTATTTAAGGGTTAATAAAAAAGATATGGTTTAATAGAACCCCAAAATATGTCTAAAATATATTGGTTGATGATATTAAAACATAATATTATCATATATTATAATCCATGTCCTTTTAAGGTATTTTAATTGATATTTAATTTATTATAAGTTAATCTTCTGAGAAATTTTAAAATTGCGCCTCACCTCAATTATAAAAGGGAAAATATTCTTATCTTTTCTTCACAAATAAAAACATATTGGTTTTGGCCAAAAACTATCAAAATAACCTCCATGTATCGCTAAATTAATTTTATAATTCTTTCATGGGGAATAAATCCAACCAAGTAATTCCTTGGGTGAAAAACGGGATACTCAAGAAGAGGTAACTTTCATCAATGAATGTTTTTGTTTTAATTATTCCTTAAAACCCTTAAATTAATTTTATATTATAATAATATAATAACCTAATTATTTTAAATATTATTATATTTTTTATCTTTAGGGTACTATCTAAAACCATAGACACTTTCATCAAATGGGATACAAAATCATCATTTGAGTGTATGGTAGACTACCACCACTACTAGAAATATAACCTATACGCACAGTTTGGAACCATGGGTATAGGATATACCCACAGTTTAATGAAACCTGATCTACTGAGGTGTCAGTATAACCTATACCCACTGTTTCTACAAAACCGTGGGTATATTCGGGGAAATTTATTAATACCCATGGTTTTGGTAAACTGTGGGTATACATTTTCACAACATAAAATATATACATGTGCTTCACTGAAACCTAGGTATATATTTTTTTAATCACACCACACATACCCATGGTCCATTTAACATTTGGTATAGATGGGTTTCCCAGAAACCGTAGTAGCTACCCACCTTTCTTCATCCATCCTTCATCTATAAAAACAATAAAAACCAGAATAAAAATTGGTAAAAAATATTTACAAACCACAATATATAAATTTCAAATATTTGGAAACACTTCAAAACAAAATGTAGAAATTATATAATTTTGAATGAGCTCATAAATTACAGTGGTGAGGCTGATAGAAAAAACCAAAGGTCCATAAGCTTGGAATTGAAAATACATGAAAAGATATATAGATGTATACTGCACTTCTATCTAGGAAAGCCTTTATTTTATACCTATGAAAAATTTTAGGTGTTGTATATTTGTTCAAAAGAAAAATTCATGTTGTATACATTTCATAACTCCTTTTATATTCTGAGGTTTAGATTTATACCCACAATTTAGGCCTTCTCTAGAATTTAAGTTCTACTAAAATATTGGCTAATAATCATTAAAACTCTATAGAGAAACTCATTTTTCTACTTTTTTACATAAGGTGAAGTTAAATATGAATATTCATATATTATCGTCCAGGGGTACATGAATTAGGTTTATATATAATGTTCTTACATGACTGTGTCTCATTAATGTAGATCGATTAGGGCATTAGTTGTGTGGTATATGCACCCTCTCAATTTTCTCATCTATTCGGGTTCATGTAGTGATGGTTTCTAACACAAATTTTGGATTCTATGATGAAGTGACATCCTATGGTGTTATGTAAACTCTTGTTAATGATGATTTAGGAGGAAACCAATGTCAATATAAATTGTACATTCCCAGATGTTGGTGTATAGATGATGTTTCAGCATTAAAAAATTTGGATTTAATATTAGTTTTATAAAATTTTGTACTAAAATGTAACCGGGGTCAATGTATCAAATGTCACTGATATGGGAGAAGTCAAACAAGTATGACATGAAAAGGGTATTCCACGGTGGAAGCCATTAATTATTTGATTCGGTAATTCACCCAGTCCCCACAATATCTAATTATTTTGGAACTGATGCATTATAATCTAATAATAAAGTGATAATGATGGAGGTGAAAAAAATTTCCTTGTTGTAAGGATATATTCTAGGAAATAATATGAAGATGGAATGGATTAATGACTCCAAAAAATATATATATATTTTGAGATTTAACTTTTGGATCAAGTGTCTAGTAATCATGAAATGAAATGATCTATGTGTTTCACGTGAAGGTGTTTTATGCACTCCACAGACATGGAATGTGAAATATCCCACCAGAATCATTGTTGACATTAATTTAGCACATATTAGAATATATATCACTAATTTGTAGATGTGTGCGCATATTTTCAATGAAAATATCCTAACCTCTAGGAATGTGAGTGATATGAGGGACAATGTGAACATCAAAGGGGTAATCAACAAATCTATTAATAAAGAGTGGTATGGTCCCCTAAACTCTAAAATCATATGATAATGATCTTTGAAATGATATCCATTAATTATCATATCTCTATATAAATGATCAAAACTATTCAATCTTTCAGATGACAAATGAGGACAAGGAAGTGATAAATTTCTCTTAGTATACTAAGGGTTGATCATTGGTCGGTTGTGTTGTGGGGCCGGACACCTCTAATGAATGAGATATTTTTTCTTATTGGAGTAGGATTCTAGAGGGGAGGGATGAGGCCTTGATTATCCTCTCACAATAAATAAAAAATACCCTATTAAAATTGAATATTTTAAAATAAATGTTATATCCTTGATGAAATTGAGATTCTTAAGGTTGTAAGATACCAAGATATCAATGGAGTGCCACAAATAGAAAGTGAAAATATAACCATTAAAAAATAGTCTCTTTAGAGCCTTTAAAATTTTTGAGGTGCCACTCTGGCATATAGTCCCAAAATAGTCAATGAGATCCTCTTATATCATTCCAATACCACTATCACTATGGTCAAAAGAGAAAAATATTAGCATTATCCTACTTCTCATTTATAAAATCAGCATAATAATTTACATTTTATTATACATTATGGTGACATTTCCACTATCTAGTTCAAGTTTAATGTCAATCTCTAGCTCACGAGAATATCTAATAAGAATAGGTTCACTTATGCTTATGTACCATAACTCATCTTGAGGATCACTTTTATTACTAAAATAGAAGCATACAGAAAGTTTAAAAATGATTTCCATATGAATCAGAATATTTATTATTTCACGAATTGGAAAACCAGAATATAGTAAAATTTTAGGTGAATATAGTTAAACAACCACACCTTTCAAGATCTCGTAGAAACACCTTCTAATGTATGTATAGTTTATAAACTATCAATTTTATCAACCCAATAACTTAAAAGGCATTTCAAATTTTATATCATCTCATAGTAAAAGGAAAATATCAATCCTAAAAATAGTCATGGTGAATATGAAAATAAAAAACAGATTAAATCAGTAAGTTCACCCTTCACAAAAAATTCTTAGACACTACAACCTATCCAAATCAGTACTTCACTACTATATGTCGCCACAAGACAAAGATTCCTTTTTCAAACTCATGCCCTATTGATGAGTCCACTTCAATATTTTTCTTCAAGGGCCATTGTTTAAATAACTTCATTTCCACAACCATAAAATTAAAAAAAATTCTAAAGAAATGAAATTATCAATTATATGAATATAAATATGATGTGACACTACTCCAATAGAAGAAAACATATCCTAATCTAATAAATAAACATAGAACCTACTATATCCTAATGAAATGAAGATATTGATTCCTTCACATTCCTAAAACTAATGGATGTTACCATATGATATTATATGTTTTCTGGATGTTAATTGTGTGAGTGAAATACAATCATCTGATGGAAAAAAAGAACTGAAAGTATTAATGATCTATCCTAATGATACAATATATTTATTTATAATCATAATTGTTTTTCAAATGAAACAATGTGTAAAAAAATTAGAAATGAAAACTATAAGAGTTAATAAAAAAATATTATAATATCCTTCTGAAATTAATATTTATTATATAATTGAAAAGAAACAGTTTTTATTTTTTGGGGGTGATGTTGGTTAATATAATTGATGTGTGATGAAAACAGGGTTTCTTCACATTGAATGATTTATTAAAAAATAAAATATTATTCAGATAGTTTATTATAATTTATTAGAAATTTTATAATTTCAGAGATGTTATTAAATGATGGAATAACTTCAGAATTTATGTAATAAAATTTTCATAGAAGGTTCCTCCAAAAACTATTTTTGTTTTATAATAATGAATCGCTAATAATTATATGGTTAGTTGAATACATAAATGAATGCACGTCAGATTACTAATAGAATTTGAATAAGATAGGTTATGTTTTATTAATAATTTTTTTGGTTGGTGTGAGAAGGGCAGGTGTTACAACAATGATGGATAAATTTTTTTGGAGTGCACATGATTTAGAAGAACTTGAAATGAATACCAAGAAAAGCTGCAATTTATGATTATAACCAGAATTGAGTGAAAAATACAATTTTTTTAAATACCAATAAATTGTGTGTTCTATTTATACTATTAAGAGAATTATATATTATTGATTATGGATATTTTTTAGCATAAGAATAATATAATGAATAATAAAAAACAAAGATTAATTATGCATGTTGGATATTGTGTAATTGTTAATTTTCATAATGCGAGAATAGATTCATAATGAAAAATGAATAAATAGAATGAATATTAAATAAGGTTGTGGCCAAATTGGCCTAAATAAGTTCACATTTCCTAATGAAAAAATAGAAAGCATAATATATACTGCTCACAAGGAAAACATAATATGTATATAATAGAATTAAAGCAAGTCAGGTATATGATTATGATTTATGATAAGGATAATAATTAAAAGGTATACAATTTAAGCAACTGATATGTAATATATAGGTTCCAGATATGAATCTTTGAATCTTCCTCCAATGTATAGATAAGTTTTCGACAGATTCCATAATTAAGAAAAATAAGTTTGGTTCCATTCATGATTACTCCCATGGCATTTGGTATTCCCCAACATTATAACTTCCTTAATTATCATTGCAATGAAATCATACTCATTGTAATCCACTTGTGAAAAATGAAAATAACAATTAAATTTAAATGATAAAACAAATAAAAATATAAATCCATAAATAAATCGCACCTTTGAAAACATTGAACAATTATTCAGAACCTATTCTTGATTGTATTTGTACTCTGGAGTGCTAGCCAACATTTTTATAAATAAAAAACAAATGTTTTCATTATTTTATAGGGATGCTTTAACAAACATGATGGGAAGGATCTAGGTATTATGAATACTTGTTCTAAGGAAACACCCATACGCTATGCACCCCCCTCTACACTTGTTTCCCCCTTCTCTACCTACACACACACGCTAGGCCCCCCCTGCACTCCAAACCTGCACCCCCTCCAGCCCAACCTGAAGCCCCCCTCCAAGCCTATTTTCCCTCCCAACCTACACCCATCCCCCTCCCAACCTTCACCCTGACCCCACCAAACTGAACCCTCATATCCTATACCCACCACAAATATTTACCCCTCCCTACCTACACCCATCCCCCTCCCTCGCAACCTTCACCCGTACCATCTAGCACCCCTACCTCAAAACCAAGAGCCCCCTCAAAACCTATTTCCCCCTCCCTACATACACCTATCCCCCATACCTCCCAACCTACACCAATCCCCCTCCCTACCTACTCCCAACCGCCTAAAAATGATTTTTAAGAGAGTGATTATTGGTTGATGTTGTGATGAACAATCTGGCTAATGCAACTATTTTTTAAGTTATTGATTTCTGAAAATAGAAATAAAATACTTGGTGGAATTGAGAATATATTTCTGATGAAAGAAGAATTGGAAAAAAAACATGGATTTTCAGAATATTGGAGTCTGGAAGTGATGAATAATGGTTTCCAAGAGAATACATGCCTATTTTTAGGAGGATCAAACAAATGTTGGGAACTGACTATCAATTGTTTCATTATAGATGTGTTCATTGGAGTTAAAAGATAATATAGTGGTGGAACTAGGATAACAAAAGAACTCAAATTTAAATAGATGGGTGGGGGTCAATTGGGAACAAGTGTGTCACACATGTACTATTTACCTTCTGTTTCTCTTGGGTAGTGTTCTAGTCTTGGGAATTTTAAACTCAATGATCTCCCTATTGTTCTATGTTCTTAAAAAAATGTTATAGTGATTCCTCTCATAGAGTAGCCCCTTACCATATAAATCCTTCTTATTTAGAGAGCTGTGAGTTGATTCAATTTTATATAAATTTTGTTCTAGAAGTTATGTTGTGTGTGATGAAGGTGATTAAGTATCAGATGTTTAAAATAGTTCCTTTTTCTATACATTGAAATCATAGGTCTACTAGTTGCAATTTTTTTAATCATTTTCAACATGTTGTGGTTCTGGAAGGAAAATCTAGAACATGGTTGTTTGTGAAATAACAATTCCAAACCAATATCCTATCTCTAAAATACTATGAAATCATGGTACTTTAATCAAAAACTATATTAGACCACAAATAGCATTCTTTAGGAACATATATCACAAAAGATTCACATGATAAACTAGAAAATTAATTTAGTCACCTTTCCAACCCCCCTATTCCACCACAATTATTCTGTGGTATATTCATTATAGATACCTCTTGTAGTTTATACTTGATATATGCATGCCAATCAGTATTGAATTGGTAACCAAGCATAAAAGTCCCATGAAAATTAATAGATCCTCCATATTATAATGTCTAAGACTTTATTATCCTCTCCCCCTTCTTTTTCAGTGACCCACCTCTACAAAGTTCTCCATTTTCTACTTCCTATTTGTCCAAGATAATTATATTTATAACCCAAAAAATTCCACTAGATCAGAAATTGAATATGAATTTTTTAGTATAGAGCATACTATAATCTTCTAAGTATGTGGTAAGTTCACTATAGGACTTCTTACCAAGTCTGATTGCCATTAATTCTTTTACATTAAACCATTATTCATGATTTTTTTGATCTATAACTTCCTTTTTATAGATAGGTTTTCATTTATGACAATACATATCAAAGATGTTTCATTATCAATTTCATGGGAGACTATTTCCTATACATTTCGTCTATTACAAGACAACCAATTCAATGTTCATTTAAGAATAATTTATCTAGAATGCCTCTCAGAAGCACCTACCAGTTGATACGATTGAATCAATATTTACAATACATACTCATAAACAGCTATCACACAACCCTTTTAAATTTAAATTCCAATACATTCTACCAAAAGCGTCACTTCTATCACAAATCCTTTTATCCATGGTTCACTTAGACTAACCAGATCAATCCATAATCAAAGGAATCACGATCCATTTCAAAATATAATCTAATTTTATAAGACAACCTCACATTCAATATAATTCAAATCCAATAACTCCCCTAATATTACCATCACTTTGTTAAACTCATGTTACACCATTCCATATAATATTAATGATACATAAATATCCATTCTTCTGTCCCCATAGAAAGTAAAAATCAAATTACTATGCAATTGTTAAACTCACATTACACTTCCCATTAAATTACCTGTCACATATCCCAACAACTAAGCTAATAATTCTCCACAAAGTCCAAATCCCATGTATCACACTATTATAACCCATGATACACTACCTATCCTATAACATTTCCCACCAACACAAAAGGAAGAAGATGATACCTAATAAAAAAATGCATCTGCTTTAATAAAATGATATTTAAAAAGATATATAAAACATTTAATTCTAAAATGATGTAATTTCATAGAAAACAATACTTGGATAAATAAAAACCTAATCTAAAATGTGTCATATTCTATTGTATCCATATGAATTAGAAAGAATATATTCTCTATAAGAAAAAATTGGCCAAAACTAAATCATAGAACCATCACGAGACTAATCCCTAGATGTCATAATGAATTAAGGTTCTTGGGAGGAAGAGGAAACAAATGAAAGAATAAATGAAGAATAACACAGGATAAAAAGAAATTATCATTATACCACAGCACACAAAAAATAATATACACATGCGGGTGTGTTATGAACCATCAAATTTATTCTTCCTACTACTTAAAGTCCCACTTCCAATCTTAGAAATAGAAGGAATCTTCCCAAATCCCATTTCTTCATTATATTTTTTCTTATATATGAAGGATATATTTACAACCTATAGCAAAAAATTATATAATTAAATGTCCACCTATTATAGAGAAACATGTGTGAACCAATCCTAAAACCATCTAACTCAATCATTATTATCACTAGTACAACCACAATTAGTGAAACACATATAAACACTATAAAAAATACTAAAATAATAAATAATTTACCTCTCAATTTATTTTCCATAAATAAACTCCTCAACATAGATGAGATTCACATTGAGTGAGGGAAAGCTCATCCTAGGTGGATGCATGACCTAGGAGGAGATGCAAAACCATAGGAGGAAGAGGAGAGGGGATGCATGTTGACTGAAATATGTAAAGTGGGAATGTCCATCATTGATCAAAGGAAAGTAAAGGGTCATCAGGTGAGTGAAATAAGGAGAGGTTTGAGGCCTGACGCGCAAGGGGGGAGTGGGGTGAGGTGAAATAATTCACCTCTCTATACCAACAGTTAAGTAAAAAATGTTGGTATTGGTAGATTATACCTACAGTTCAGTCAAAATCATGGGTATAGAAAAACCTGAATTAGGCTATACCCAACATTTATAAAATCATGGGTATAGCTCTGTTGGGTGAGACACTCTTTCCAGTAGTGAACCCCACAAAATTATGTTATTCATTCTTGCATGATCACCTTCAAAGATTTATAATATTTATGAATTTATAGGTTATATATGATATATATATATAAATATTTATAATATTTGTACGATTTTTTATGATTAAATAATTTTCATATCAGACATACCTTTATACATTCCATTTTTTAGAATATGATAATGTCATCCATGTGTATAAAAGAATACTACCTCACAAAGTGATGTGATTAGTTCACACCATACATAGAATGTATTAAAGATGGTTTTAATAAAAATATGTGACACATATGATATAAAGATAATTCTGAAATGATAATATTTCATATATATATATATATATATATTTCTTTCTATAATTGGTGAAGAAAATGAAAACAACATTTATGCGTACGTATGAACTTCTATCTCTATGAATAATGTATTTTATTTTCTACCTCCAACACTTATAAATATCCATAAATACATATATAATGAATATATATGATATTTATATCTTGTTTATAATTTTTGAGATTATGAAATCATAATCTATATAAGATTAACAAGAATAAAAAATCAAAACAAGTATGAAAAACAATGTGGTTATTACCTGAAAAATAACATTAACATGGAATTGATAATAAGAGAGTAAAATAATGTCATTAGGAAATAATATATGGTGTTATATATATGAATATGGTTTATAGTTTTTTGTATAATAAACTTAAATTTAATATAAGGTATGTTTCAATGTGTATGACAGAAGTCAATACTTATGGTACCATATTTTTACCTCACATTTATTTATGTGCGACACATTTCTTATACACTAATTTTTTATTTTTTGAGGAGTATATAGTTCCCCAGAATGTATTTTATGAGTATTAAGCTAAATTTTATGGTATTTACATATCCATATAACGTTATTTTTTTCATGGGGAAAATGATTCGATTGAATATTAAGTAGAAAGGGTTTATTTTACAATCTAATTAATCATCAATATTGTTTACATGTATGTCTCAACATTGAAACATTTCTCTTCCATATAATTTTTTTTATAAAAAGTTCTTCAATTTTTTGGTTATGATCTTATGAATGTTTAAAGTAATTTTAACCATGTATTAATAGTTTACAAAGTAGTTTGAAAAGTATATTTATGTGATTTTATAAATAAGGATCTTTAGGATTATTCTAAAAAATAATATACGGAATATTTTTTATCTTATAATAATACAATATGAACAGATTTTACATATTTCATGAAACCTTATCTTCTTGAGGAATCCATTACTTTTTTGAAAGGTTATTTTCAAATATTTTTTATTCATTATAATTTCATGGAATTTTTAAATAAATAATGATTTCAAAAATGAAAAGGATATTTTCCTCAAGAAGTATTTCATGTGACCTTACAAGATAACACTATTTTATGCTACTTACTGTTTAATTGGGTTATGATTCTAGAATAATGTCTTTATTATTATATGGCTGATTTATGTTAATGGTGACATTATGTTTATGAATTTTATTACATTAAAATGATATATATTAGGATAAAATGTTTATGTAAATAATTTTATTTCATGATTATTGATGTGATGAATGATTTATGTTATAGTGGAACATGTATGTATGATTTATTTTATGTTATGGGTGGGATCTATATATCCATCCAAATTAATTGGGTAAATATGGGTAACTCATGAGGTAAATATGCTATGTCTAGACCTAAATTAATGTTAACAATTCTATACATGAACTTGGTTTTCATATCCACATGTTTATGAATAGACCTAGATTTCATGTCCATGAGTTTATGAATAGACCAATCATTCAAGTTCAAAAACCACATATTTGAACCTCGAACTAGTCATCTGATTCAGAAAATGATAAGCCTCAAGAGGCATTCCTAATCCCCTCAGGATGGGGAGAAGAACCATGATAATGAATGAAAAACCATGGGAACAATGTTTTCCAAATTAAATAAACAACGCAACAAATATAAATAGATAAACAAAAAGATAAATCCATTTACAAACTGAAAATAATTTATACATAAACTAAAAGATACAAGAATGATTGAAAAAACCAAAATGAACATGATAACAAATAAAACATCATGGGACCCCTTTGTTCACTCACCTAACCTGAACCCATATTCCCCTTAGGTAATCAACTATGATAGAACCTACACTAGAAGATAAAATATGTTGAACTATAGGAATGAGTATTAAAACTCAGTATGTTTTATTGAAAAATTATTTTCCTAATGCATTTTGTTTAAAATAAATAATAATCAATTTAGGGTTTGAAATACAACATAAAAAACATAGGATTTCATAAATATTATCTTTAAAACAAATCATGGTATATTTACCTTTTCCCACATAAATCCATATTATTCTTCAAGAATGATACAATAATATTTCAGAGGGAATGAAAGATGTTTTCTGTAAAAATAGGGGAAAAGGAAGTTTCAATCATTTTTTAATCAATTTCCATTAACATTTTCTAACCAAAATAGTTCTTTATTATTATATATTAATAAAAAGAGATAATAAATAGTGATTACATAATTATGTTAGTGTAAAATAGCATGAATGCCTAAATAACCAAACAAAGAAACTCAATCATCCACCACAGACAAGTACGGGCCAAAGTAAATGAGAGAACCAATGAGAATAGTGGATAATCATGAATATACTATACATCTGACTCATCCCATTTGAATTCCTCATTTGATGAAATAATTCTCTCAAAAACACTCTTTTCATACCTTACATGGCCTAACTGAGTGGTACTATCCCAAATAAGAGTAAGTTCCATACTAAGTGCCACTAGCTAGAGTAGAATCATAATATAGTGTACCAACAATTCACTAGAAATCTTCTATTTATGCTAGGTTCCCATTTGATCACTAAATTAGGGTGACCTAATCAATACCAAAAATGAAACCAACCACATATTCATATATCATACACCCAATCATCATGCCCATGCATCGCCTTAAATCAACCCAAGGATAAATACCTCACCATTAAACAATTTGACCATAAGGATTTCCACACCATGGACCTCCCACACAATTAAAAATAACCAAGTAATGTTGATTATCTATACAAATTTTTCATGAGAACCAAATTTAAAAAACTTCCAAATAAGCCTCAAAAACTCTTCATGGAACCACCGATTTGCAGGAAAATACAACAATTCATTTATAATTTTAAATCCACAGAGAAATCAATTTAATAACCCAAACAATTATTTTAAATACCAAATATATTTAATAATCGAAAACTATTCCTTATAAATCACTAAACACTTACAAAATCCATCCCAGAATTTTATCAAAACAGTTGGTCTGAAACGATTAACAAAATGACTTTATGTACTTTAAAATAAGAAGAAAACAACATAATATCAAATAAAAAACTGTTATAAAAATATTATATCACTAATTAACATATGAGGTAGGTGCGAAAACCATGAAATCAACGATTCTTAAATTAAAAGGATAAGTGAAAATGAAAAACTACCTCAAACCACAAATTCTTTTACAAACCCCGCATAGAACCAATATAAAAAAATCTCATTGAAGAATGAAAATCCAATAGGAATCTAAAGGCAACCACTTATTAAAACACAAAAGAACATAAAACCTTTATCCACACAACCAAGGGAGAAGAGGAACCACTAAGAAAATGGAAGAAGAAGGTAGAGGGAGAAAACATAATGAGAACACCATGAATATCTAGTCACAAAACCTAAATATATCACTAGATACCACCCTAGGGAGAGGAGAGGGGGCCTGGAGAAGAATGGAATATCTCCTGTTGTATCACACGAACTCAAGGAGGAATAAATGAGTAATTTTGGGGTTAAAATATAAAGAAATTCCAATGGAAAATACACAATTTTAATTCCCTAGGAACACTGAATGTTTTGGCTACACGGTTTTGAAAACCGTGCTCCCATTTCTATACAAAATGGGTAGCCATGTGGTTTGGATGCATGGTTTGGTAAATCATGCACCAACTAGGAGCCATTTTTTTGTCCGAATTGGCAGAACCTTTCACACGACTTATGCATGGTATGTTTACTATTCGTCATCCATGAACCATCGACCAGAAACACCCAAAGACTTGCACAAGTTTCCCTTGGATTCACACAGTTTTGACCAAACCAATATGAAGTTATGAAACTAAAACCATGAAAAAATAAAATGAACTAAAAAGAGACACAACATGAAAAGGCCACATAGTTACCCCTAAACTGTGCACCTAAACTGTATAACTAGAGGTAAGAAGACCAAAACATAAAATTTAAATATGAAACACCTAAAACTGGAGTGGTAAACCAAGATCAATAATAAAAAGAAAAATAAAAGAATTAAATAAAAAACAGGGTGTGATAATTCTCCCCACCATCATACTTTCTTCCCCTAGAAATTCATAACATCACTATTTTATCAATTTGAAAGGAAAAGGCTCACACGGACACATAACATGATTCCTTAAACCAAAACCACCTACCACCACAGAGAAGAAATAACTCTCTTCCAATTGAAATGAACTAGAAACTCTTAAACAAATTCTCAATTAAAATGGTAAACCATAGACCCAAATCCAAAAATATTACCACAACTGAAACCATGAAGCTTACCCCAATGGTCCAACCATCACCTATGGTATGAGAGAGAAATAATGAAATGACAAGACATAAATATACTAGATTCAACATAAGAGGACAAAATAGACTCCCCACCATTTTATAATTTTAACCATGTGTCCCACCAATATTAGCCTAGAAAACTAAAACCCTATACTATAATGAACACTGAAAACTCCCAGAGAAAATAACATCACCATGAAACCCCAAGAGACCTTATTCATTCAAACTAGACAGAAAATGAAACATAACAGGACATACATCAACCATGGATAAGAAAATTCATAATTTTCAAAAGTAAATAATTAAATTAAATGGAGGTTCTCAGTAGAATAAAACATATTTTACTACTAAAAGGAATGAAAATCACAAAAAACAATAATACCACAACCTAAGAAACACCCAAATAAAGAGAGACCTCAAAATTAATTTTGAACAACACCTTACTTCTGCAAATGAGAGGGGGTGTTTTCTAAAGGGGATGTCCTCTCTTCACATCGCATATTGAAAACACCCCAATAGAACCATTGAAGGTAACCTAGGAATCCAAATATAAAAAAGGTATTTGGAGGACATGGGAAGAAAATTCTTATAACCATCCTTGAAGAAAATATGACACATCAAGACCCTACGCCCAGAAGAAGTTGATGATATATCTGAAGGCCTCTTGATTTCATGTACCATACCAACATCTTCAGATTTATTTTAGATTTTTTTTAAATCCCCATCAATGCGTCCATAGTCTAAAAAAAACTTTCTATCTTGAGCACCCCTATAGACAAATCTTCAAAATAAATTTATTTCCTCACCACATTGACAAAGGTGGTTAAATTGAACTCTAACACATTCAATTATAGGTCAAGATGAATCATTTCCTTAGTATTTAAAGTCTTAAGAGAATCATTCTGATAACATTCCTTAACATAAGGATCTAGACCCATGGAATGGTGGAAAAACTACAACACTAATCCATCACCTTTTTAATGATAGAACATCTCCATCTCCTTTCTCAACTTCAAATCCTTAGGAAAAAACTAGTAAGTGAATGAAACCTTACAGAATTATAAAAATGGCGTTCCTGAGGATTGGTCCCAATTATCTACTTCCACCTCTTCCAAATTGGATCTTCAAGAATAATGGTAGTAAAATTAACCTTTAAAGACTCAAAAAACTCATGGAAATTTAAGATCCCTTCATTTTTATGCATCCACTCTTTAGCTTCAGGAGGATTAACATGACCATACAAGAGAACATGATACAAATTTAAAAACCCAAGAATGAAGTCCTTAGATTAATAAAAAGGATTTTTTTATAATGATAAACCACCCAAATCTACATCTCTAACATCCATCAAAACATTATTGGGGTAATCTACTAAATAATAATGAAAACTAGGAACCCAATCAAATCCAATTCTCCAATAAGAATTAAGAGCTGAATCTCCACCAAAGAAATATTTACCAATAAAAATAAAATGAATTTTAAAACCATGAGTTCTCATAAAATTACAATTTTTCTTCTCAAAAATACTTTTGAAGGAAAAAACGTGTTGGCGTGCAGACTAACCAATAATATTCCATGGGGCCTCACACATGCATATTCACATTCCAAACAGTAACCCATGAAATCATTCCATAAATCCTATATCTCAAACTAATATCCATACATGTGACCTCTTATAAGAAAATTATAGGTCAAAAAAACCATTCTCTATTTTTTGAACAACTGTTGAACCTAATTTTTATATTCCCAATCTACTTCAAATTTCAAATTTTACCAAATTTTCTAAAAAAAATTCCAAGAAATTTTTCCAAAATTTTATTCATTCCAAAAGTCAATTTCCATATTAAAAACATTATATTTTGATAAAACCCAAGTAGTAATTATAAATATCCAATATCGACAAACCAAATTCCCATCTTACCCAAAATTAAACTTATTAAAAATCAATTTTCAACAAAATTATCTTGAATCAAATTTGAATTTTTTTTTACATCTTCATATAACCCAAATATTACTTCTTGAAATATGGATTTATCAATCAAATTAATTTTATTCAAAATGATATCAAAATTATAGGGACTAAAACAAGTTCACAATGGGGAAAAATAATATCGATGGGTGACTTTACTATAGGGTTTGTAGCCAAATTCCAACCATTCCATCGTCACAAAGACTCTCCTAGGACCATGTCCCCGGATCTATATGGATTTTTAGGCCCTGCGAGCTCACTAAGAGAAATATACTAACTATTTTATCAATTACCTAGAACAAAACATCCCATAAAAACCATGAAAACCAATCCAAGACTAGATTTCCATGGAAACTAAAAGCTTGGTCCAGAATGTGTTAGCCATACACTCTCACAAACCTACATCACAATATCTGATTTTCCAACTCTATTTTAATTATTTTAACAACTAAAAATGGGCACTCTAAAAGATAGTTCATATAATGAACCTATCATATGATTCCATTTAGTCATGAACTAACATTGGTCGACCCGAACCTACAACCCGAGTCATCCCAATATAATGCCTGAGAGGCATTCTAATTATTCTCAGGATGAGGAAAAGATTCAAGGGTATAAATGAGATTCAATGGGAATGATTTCACCAAATATAAATAAAAAATCAGTCGGTAAAATTATAGAAGGCCAAAGATAAATACATGTCCAAACTAAACATCATTTATACATAAACAAAAAGATACGATAAATCTGGACATAAAATCCCCAAATAAACCTGAAAACAACTAAAACATATTGTGAACCCTTGGTTCATTGTCTGATCCTAAACTAAACTTCTCCCTAGGTGATCAACCAAGCTATATCCTACACTAGATTCTAAAAACTAGAGCAATAGGTGCGAGTATTAAAAATTAGTAGGCATGATTGAACAAATATATTCTTAATTTATTTCCTTTAAAACAAATAATAATCAATTGAAGGTTTGAAATAAAATATGCCCAATTTTTTTTACACATTTTCTATTTAAAACTAATCATGGTCTATTTCCATTTTTTTAATTAAATATTTTTTCTTCATCAAGTAAGATACATTAACATATCTAGGAGAAAGAATTATTTTTTCACAAAAAAAGGAAAATGAAGTGTAATGAATTTTTATATAATTTCCCATGGACATTTTAAACCAATAAGTCCCATTTTACTAAGAAGTAATACACACAAGATAATATAAATAATAATCACATAAGTAGGGAAATTGAAAATACCATGTATGCATTACCATTCAAACAAATAAAATCAATCATATGCCATAGATACCCAAGTGCTGATGTACATGGGAGAACCTAGGATCTTAGTGGATAATCTAGAATATATTATCCATCTTAATCATATCAAAGGAATTCCTCACCCGATGACATCATTCTCACCCATATGTTCGGTTCTGGCCATACCTAACCAAACCGAGGGGCTATATCCCAAAGAAGAAAAGTCCATAATAAGGGCTATTATCTAGAGTAGAGTCTTATAGTGGTGCAAAAACTTTTCACCGATAATCTACTATATATCTCATGTTACAATGGCAAGACAATAGTGGGTTGATCCAATCAAAACCAAAAAAAGAAACACACAACATATTTACACATCACAGACACAAGAATCACACAAAAATATCTCCTTGAATTTCCCAATGGATAAAAAACATCACCTTTCAACCATTTAATCATAAGTGGGTCTACACTGAGGACCTTCCACTTTGTTCAGAATAACCAAGGTAAGGAGATAATCCAAAGGGAATTTTCAAAAGAACCTACATACAAAAGTTCCAAACGGGCCTCAAGCACTATTTGAGGAAGAAAACATTACTAAAAAAGTAAAACACACCATTTACAAATTGAAATCTATACAGAAACCCATTTATTAAACCCAAATTATTAATTCAAAAAACAAAATATCTTTACGAATCCAAAAACTAGGCCTTATAAATCACTAATAACTTACAAAATTTGACTGAACATTTTATCAAACAATTGGTGTGAAACACATAAAAAATTATTTTAGATACATTAAAATAGGAATTAAACCACCTCATTTAATATAAAAAAATTATTCTATAAACACTACAACAAATGCTGGTCATAGTGGCGGTTTTTTCCGGTTTAGCAGCGGTTTAAACCGCCGCTATACTGTGTGGCGGCGGTTTACAAAAACCGCCGCTAAGTTTGGCGTCGTCAATCTATTAGCTGCGATTTTTTCGATTCCATGGCGGTTTTAGAAATGTGTCGTAGGTCCATCATTTAGCGGCGGTTTCTCTTCATTTAGCGGCGGTTATATGGGTATCTTATTTGTGGCGGTTTTAACCGCCGCTAAATTCAGGCGTTTGATGCGCCTATTCTACGACGGTGAATACCGCCGCTAAATATCAACATAATATATTTAGAGGCGGTTAAAACTGCCGCTAAATTCTGCCCAGTTCATCATTTAGCGGCGGTTAAAACCGCCGCTAAATCCTCACAGGTATGGCATTAGCAGCGGTTAAAACCGCCGCTAAATGTTGAACTGGAAAAAAAAATATGTTGGATCTGCTCCACCACTGCCCTAAATTTTCCAAAACCACAGCCACATCTCACCCATCAGCCCCACATAATATCACATCCACACATATTTGTAATGTACAACAGCTTACAACATTATTACATCATTACCATTTCATATTCCATCACTAAAAGAATACTACCACAAACCAGTACACACAAAAACCAACATCCTCATAATAGTGACCATAACATCTCTTACCATAATAAAAACCAAAATTAAAAATGGAAACAGGTCACACATGAGTGGTAGCGGTCACACCGTGCCTCGGATTGAGGCGGGGTTGACTCGTACACGTCACCAAGGACCCGTGGATCCTTCTCCTAAAGGATGAAGGCAATCCGGATGCGTCTGGTCCGATTTACGTAGGTCAGTTGTTGTTTCCAATTAATGTGGTGTCCATTTTAAAAAAGAGAGCAACTCTTTGGGTGGTAGTGGTCACACCGTGCCTCGGATTGAGGCCGGGTTCACTCGTACACGTCACCAAGGACCTGTGGATCGTTCTCCTAAAGAATGAAGGCAATCCGGATGCGTCCAGTTGGATTTCCGTTGGTCAGTTGTTGTTTCCAATTAAAGTGGTGTCCATTTTAAACAAGAGAGCGACCCTTTGGGTGGTAGCGGTCACACTGTGCCACGGATTGAGGCGGAGTTGACTCGTACATGTCACCAACATCCTCATAATAGTGACCATAACATCTCGTATGTCAGTTCTTGATTTCACTTAAAATTAAGTCCATTTTTAACAAAACAGTGACACTGTGAGTGGTGTCGGCCACACCGGGCCTCAGATTGATGCGGTGTTGAATCGTACACGTCACACATGAGTCCTTGATTGTTGTGAAAAAGTATCAACGCAATCAGAAGCCGTTAGATCTGTTTGGCGTATGTACGTAAAATATTGTCCATTTTAAACTAAATACATACACTTGGAGTGATACCAGTCACACCGCGCCTCTGATTGAGGCGGGGTTGAATCTTACACGTCACATTTGACCCATGGATAGTTGTCCTTAAGTTTCAATAGAATCCCAGTGTGTTTGGTCGGTTTTCCGTATGTCAGTTGTTGATTTCACTTAAAATTAAGTCCATTTTTAACAAAACAGTGACACTGTGAGTGGTGTCGGCCACACCGGGCCTCAGATTGATGCGGTGTTGAATCGTACACGTCACACATGATTCATTGATCATTGTGAAAAAGTATCAATGAAATCAGAAGCTGTTAGATCAGTTTGGCGTATGTACGTAAAATATTGTCCATTTTAAACTAAATACATACACTTGGAGTGACATGTACGAGTCAACTCTGCCTCAATCCGAGGCACGGTGCGACCGCTACCACCCAAAGGGTCTCTCTCTTGTTTAAAATGGACACCACTATAATTGGAAACAACAACTGACCTACGGAAATCCGACCGGACGCATCCGGATTGCCTTAATTCTTTAGGAGAACGATCCACAGGTCCTTGGTGACGTGTACGAGTCAACCCTGCCTCAATCCGAGGCACGGTGTGACCGCTACCACCCAAAGAGTCGCTCTCTTGTTTAAAATGGACACCACTTTAATTGGAAACAATAACTGACCTACGTAAATCTGACCAGACGCATCCAGATTGCCTTCATCCTTTAGGAGAAGGATCCACGGGTCCGTGGTGACGTGTACGAGTCAACCCCGCCTCAATCCGAGGCACGGTGTGACCGCTACCACCCAAAGGGTCGCTCTCTTGTTTAAAACGGACACCACTTTAATTGGAAACAACAACTGACCTACGTAAATCTGACCAAACGCATCCGGATTGCCTTCATCCTTTAGGAGAAGGATCCACAGATCCTTGGTGATGTGTACGAGTAACATGCAAGAATGATGGACCACATTTCTTTGGCCTTTGGACAAAAAAACCAGTAAAATCTCCAAAATACCTTCATATCATGCATGAACCAGTAAAATCTCCAAAATACCATCATATCACGCAGTTCTGAAAAGAGTCACTATTTAAAAGAAAGTCACAAATTTAGATACATCTCGAGATGGTCAGTTTAAAGACATTTTGAGGGACACTACTAAAGACATTCTTAGATATGCACACATCCCCCACTTTTAGATCGTTGTCTACTACAATGATCTTCCAAACAAGATATGCATTAGAACGCTCATGATACATAGAGCAATTCACTGGCCACCTTCGAGAATGATCTGAAGCACAAACCATGACAGCATTATATTTTTAACTTCAGCACCTCAATTGAGAATGTGACACCTTTCAGGAATTGGCGCCATTGTATGTCATTTCGTCCACTAAATGGGTCTATCCTTTTATTTAATTTTTTTAACTTCAGTCAAATATTCTAGAAAGATGCCGCGGAAGATCCTTCACCATTTTGTTTTGCTGAACATCTCATTACATTGTTAAAAAAAAGCAGGGTGTCTTGCATGGGCAATACGTTCCTGTATGAGATAATGAGGTTTTAGAGTAATTTAGGTTATAAGCATTTTTCAGGATAATAAATGAAAATTATATTCACATCTTTCGTGTATGAAAATTAAAAGCTAAAATAACTTGTTTGGGGAAATGATGATAGTATTATTTTGAAATTTTAATGAGCTTATTCCATGAGTCTTGGATATTATAATTTTAAGGGATCATAAAGCTAACCATTTATGAATTTTTTCCAATGATATTTCATTGTGGTTTTAGAGATTAATGTATTACTTAACGATATGAATATTTAAGAGTATTGGAAAACTTATAACAACTATTTTGTTATGATGAAAACTAGAGACATAAGGAATGAATTTTCATCCCATATAGGATCTTATTATCCACTATTGTTTTAGGAATTACAATTTCAACCTAATTTCATTGAGTAAGAGATGTAGTAGAAATTTATTAAGGCATAACCAAAGAGTGATATTGTACTTATGAAATGAAATCAAGTATGCATATCTTATCAATGTATTTTTAAATAAATTTTTATCCAATTATCATAATTTATGATGATACTAATAATTTTTTTATTCCTATTTTTTCTATGGTTTTTTTTATTAACCTTATCATTCCCAAGTTCCTTATCTCTATATATTATTTCATGGGGATTATATTTCCCTTATAAATCCACATTTTTAATTTCACACTAATGTTTGACATATATAGACACCTATTTATGTGTTAATTTTATTAACCTTTATGTTTAAAAAAATTTAATGTTAAGTGAAGATTTGTTATTATTATGATGTGGGATTCTATGATTGAATTATCAAATATTAAACATTTGATGATCGAGATGAAATTTGAGGGTGAAATTAATTTTAACGTGGATAGAATGTCACAACCCAAGATTTATAAGATATATATTTTTAAATATTTTGATTTTTATGTCTTACATTGCACGCTACACCATGTTAATATTACACTACACACAATACCATCTGAGCTCGTGTTACTCACAATAATAAGTTTCTACGATACAACATTTTATTAATATAAATTTTTAAATATTTTAATTATGAAATATATGTTAGCAAAGAGGGTATGAATAGGATTAAACGAAAAATGAAAATAATGTTTACACATGTATATATAATGAATTACATCGTACCCAATTAATTATTAATGATAATAAAACTTGTTTGAAAATGAAAGGAAATTATTCTTGGAAAAACTGTTTAAATGTGAACTATTATGTTTTATACCAATAAAATAAATAAATAACTATTATTGGATTAAATTAATGATATATATATATATGTATATAATTTTTACCATTCGTACAATGTGTTTTCTAGACATGATAAATATAGTTTCCGCATTATTTTTTCCCTAAATAGAATTTTTATCGACTTTTAATGGAGAACATATTAAATAACTAAAATTTTACAATTTTTAAAGTTTTATTTTAAAATTAAATTTCAATTTTGAAATAGTAATACCAAAATTTAATTTGGATAATTTTTTATTTTTTTCTATCATATTTAAATTTTTATGAATAGTGAAAAACTCTGTATTTTATTAGAATACTAACACTTTCCTCTAAATAATTTATATTGTGAAATTATATGACTGAATTATTTTGAAATAAAATTAGATAAATAATTCATATATATACATAATTTAGTTCACTTTATATTTTATTCATGTTAATTTGGATATAAAAACATTTCAAACTTTTGAACATTTTCTCTTTAAAACCCTGATTTCTCACCTAGTCTATGGGATTAATTTTAAAATAATTTTAACCACTTATGTATTTTAAATTATAGAATATGGATTCTATATTTTGAGTCATAATGTAAAAATTTATTAAAATACCTCATTCTTATTTTTGGACAAAATGGACAGTAAACATATTACGTTTTTACTATGGTTAAGGGAAAATCGGTTATTATGAAAAAAAATAATATTATAAATATTCGAAAATTTCCCTAAAAATTTTCATAATTTTTCTTTATGAGTGAGTTTCAACAGAAAATAATAATTGTGATGAACCTATGGCCTCTTTTATACACTTGGGTGACTTGAAGACCGTTATAATATTTTACATTAAGTAAAGTGGAACTTATCACACATATGTTTTTATAAGAATACAATTTTTAATATGTGTTAGTACACAAGATATTTTAAATAATAAATATTATTTGGAAGTATAATATATATATGTTCATCATTAAAATTTATTTTTTATTTTTTGTGAATAAATAAGTACCATAAATAATTACATAATGATGATGTAGTAATTATTGTATTAATGAAACAATAAAATATATGATTTTAAAAATATTAAATGAAATATAATTTAAATTAATTATGGTTATAAAATAATTTATTATATTTATATTAAATATTATGAGTTTATTAAAAGGATTATTTTTATTATATATTTTTGTATTGATTTTATTAAAGTTAAAGTAATGAATTGTGTCCAAATTTAAACTAATAATATTTTATAAAAATATTATTTAATTTAATTATATAAAAATAAAAAATAAAATAAAATAATAGAAAATGAGATGATATAGGGTCTAAAATTTAATTAAATTACCATTTATAATCCAATTTACTCTATAAATGTAAAAATTACAACATATTAATGTTGAAACAGTTGTTACCATAAGTAAAATTAAAATAGGTTCTCTAAGAGTTAATCGAAATTATAAGGATTCAAATACAAATAATGTATAAAATATATTGGTTAATGATAATATAACATTTTATTTTATTTTATTAAGATCAATTTAATTTTTACAGAATCTTTATTGATATTGATGTTTTTTATAAAATAAATTTTTGAGAATTTTGAAAAGTGCCCCTCACCTAAATTATAAAATAAAACCTTGTATTCTATTTTATTCACACCTAAAAGACTATTTTTTAATCTAAACCCATTAAAAATATCCTCAAAACATCAATAAATTCATTATATAATCATTCATTTGGGTAGAAATCCAATCAATGATGTTGTTTTGTGCAAACCAAAAAGAGATATCTGATGAAGATGCAACATTCACCAATGAATGTTTTTGTATTATTTATTCCATGAACCCATTAAGTTAATATTATATCATGGTTATATATTAATATCAATATATATATATAAATATATATATAAGTTTAAGTTAATGGCTTACAATTTTAAGGACATCCATCAAATGGGACACATAATCATGATTATTGTGTAAGGAGGACTACCGCGTCACAAACCTACGTCATTCATTATTTTATTATAAACAGAAACGATTAAGAGAAATGATAAATTTATAGTTTATATATGAAATATATATTATTTATCTGATTTTATTATTATTTTGGAATTGTAACATCACACAAACCTTTATGTGTTTCATTTTGTGGGAATATGATAACGTAGTTCACATGTACGACAGAATACAACCTCACGAAGTGATGTGATTCATTCAAAAATTTAATGGGATACATTAAAGATGTTTTTCATAAAAATATTTTATATATATGAAATTGAAATGATTCTAAAACAAATATATTACATTTTTTTTTTCTTCAATCAGAAAATTAAACAGAAACAACGTTCAGGAATATGTAAGACCTACCAACTCCATGAATGATGTATTTTATTTTCTACCTACATCTTTTATGAATCACCATAAATAAATATATACTGAATATATATGATATTAATATCATAGTTGACAATATATATATTATGAATTAATTATCTAATTAAGATGACCGTGAATAAAAATTCAAAACAAGTACAAAAAATATAACTGCCATTACATGAAATATTACTTTAACAAAGAATCCATAATAAGAGAGTAATATAATGACATAGAAAATAAAATATGTTATTATATATATGAATATGTATTTTGGGGATATTTATAATGAACAAATATTTATTATATAATATTTTTTAACATACATGCCTGAAGTTAAGATGTAAGGTAAGTGATTTTTGTATCACCTTTATTTCGGTGGTACACATGTCTTATACACTAAATGATTATTTTTTTGTGGTGTATATTCTTCCCATGAATTTACTTTATAATTAATACCCAAAATATTATTTTATTTGCATTTTCATAAAATATTATCTCATTCATGATCCATAAAATTTGACTGAATACAAGGTGGTAAATGATTATTTCACAATCTCATTATAATTTGATATTATTTACATTTAAGTATCTATAGAGGAATATTTATAATCAGTGTCCAGGTTTTCTAAATATGTATTGAAAAAATAATTTTAATACTCTCTTACCATTGTTTTACATTATTTTAACAATGTTTTACCTCTTTAGAAAATGGTTCAAAAAGATTGTTTTGTTCATTTTCAGAGAAAGTCTCTTTGGGACTTTTATAAAAATGAATATGTAAGTAAGATTTTTTAATTTATACAACATGGATGAATATTCATGAATTCATGGATCCTTATTATCTTGTTCAACATTTACATGTCTACAATTTTATTTTCATATAAAAATGTTTCTTTAATAATTTCATGTCTTTTTAAAATAAATTATGATTTGAAAAATGAAAAGGATATTTTCATCAAGAAATATTTCAAGTGATATTTCAAGATAAAATTATTTGCTAATATTTATGCTTTACTGGGGTAATGTTTCAAGGGTACTATCCTTATTCTTATTATTTTTGGTTTATGTTTATGATGGAATGATGTTTATGAATCCTGTTACTTTTCATTGAAATATGATATGATTAAATGTTTATATAAACCATTTAATTTCTTGATTTAGGATGTGATAAATGATTTTTATTCTTATGGATCACATATGTATGATTTTATTTATGTTATTGGTGGTACCCATTACTCCCTCTAAAGAATTTGGTAAATATTAATGACTCATTAGTTAAATATGTCAAGCGTGAACCTCAATTTAGGTTCACAATTATATGTACGGACCTTGTTTTCATGTCTATAAGTTTATACTTAGACTAAACTATCATGTCTATAAGTTTAAGCATAAAACTTGATTTCAGGCATCTCATTTTATGAATGGACCTGGTTTTAAGTCTATATGTTTATAAAAGGTCCTTTTTTCATGTCCATAACTTTACTACTAAACACATTTGTATTCATACATGTTAAAAATGTTATAAGTTTGTGTGTTTGTCACATTTCCCTGTTTTATGCAAATGTTACTTTCTCATGTTCCATTATTATTTATATCTCATAAACTACCCAGATTTATTCTATATCTCAAGATTATGATATATGTTATTTATGTTATGATTTTCAAATTTTATGTATATGTTTTTATAAATATTATGTTTTATTTGATATCACCATTATTTATCCTTACTAATAATTTGAGATCTCTTTTTGTATGTTTCTTTCCTTAGGTAATATATAAAGGTATTGCGTATGGGTAGTAAATGGGAAGATCTTTGTGGGAACATTGGAGTTATTCCACCAGATTAAAAGTTTGCGTTCCATGTTTCTAAAGGCATTGAACTATTATGGTCCTTAGGAATGTCTTTGTGTATTTTAATGAATATTATTCTAAAAATATATAATATCCATATATGAAAATCCTAGGTCATTATTGTTTCAGAATTATAATTTGAAAATTATTAGATAGTAGAGTATAGTAATATGTTAATAGATAAGGAAACCAAATTAGGACAGAAATACTAGATGTTATCAGAATAGGAAGATAATCCTTCTGAACAAGATCAAAAGTTTGTCTCACAATATTATAAGGCAATAAAATAGTATAATATATTCAAAAATCATAAACAAATGATTGATAAAGTAATTTAAAAGGAATAAAATCTCAATTTATGATACTCATTTTATAACACTCCATGATTTTATGAGATTGATTATTTTAAATTTTATTGATGTCTTGTGTTGTACGCTACCCCAAGATTAGCTTGTGCTATACACAACAACATATTTTTTGGTAGTATACACACAACTATTCTTATATTTTGATATGGATAATATAGCGTTCTTTTGATTGAATTAATTTCATGCATATTTGAATATAAGTGAAAACTAAATTTTATAATCTAGTCATTATAATAGAGGGTATGAATAGTATTTACTTCCTTATAAAAACAATTTAAATTAAAATATGCGAGTCTACATAAATAATAATATCACACTTCTTGGATTTTATTAGTGAAATATATTTGTAATATATTCAATTTAATGTTTTAAATTTATCTTATATGTTTTTCAAATATAATATATGAACAAATTCATGTTTTTGGATAAAAGAATCATTTTTCAAAAATAATTTTTTACCTCTTTTGAAAAGAGAATCATTTTTAAATATTGTTTTTGACTATTTTATAAGTTTTATTTTTCATAATAAACATCTTCTTTTGAAGTAGGAAAAAAAAATTCACCTTGGTTCAAATTTTTGGTATTTTTATGATGAAATTAATATTTTAACGAATAGTGAAAAATACTGCATTTTAGAACAAAACTAACTTTTCATCTAATTTATTTATATAGATTGATTAAATTTTTATTTGGTTTTAAGGTTTAATTGGGTTATGTTTTTATCATTTAATATAATTTTGGTCATTGGATGTAACTTCACATTTAAATTGGATATAAACACTTGTGAGTTTTTGGACAGTTTTTTAATATTAAAAAATGGATTCAATATTTGGAATCATTGGGTGAAAATTATATTCATTGGTTAAATTTGTTTTTTGTAATTTTAAATAGTAACTACGGTAATTTTTATAAAACATAGTAAAGGTAAATTTGAAAAATTATGGAAACAAATAATATGATAAAGATAACAAAATTATCCTATTGTCACAAACGAATTTGGGTACCCTAGTAACCAGATTACTGAGCCAGCCCTGACATAGACTTAAGGGTGTTCTCGATCCCCATGTGTTGGAGACTAGCACCTTTCATCACACAACATGCAAGTGGGAATGATTTTTCCACCAACAATTCGAATGAAAAGAGAGAGGACAGTATGCATAATAAAAGAAAATCCAATTAAAGTAATGTACCAGAATTCCCGAATGCATCAACCAGCCCAAAGCACTAAAAAGAAAGTACTAAAATAGGGAAACAACCCAAGGTCCTGAGGAATAAAAATCACCAAGCTCAATGCTCAACAGCTGGATCCACCTCCAAGAGATCGTTTCTCCTTGCTCAGACTTGGAAGGAGAAAATCTAAAAACACTCAAAGGAAAAAAGTAGGGTGTGAGCTAAAAAGCCTAGTAGGGTCTGAGGAAAGATTCCAAAAACAGATTCAAAAAATTGATTAACCAAAATAATACATTCAATATTAATGGTAAATAGGTTTCAAATTTTAAATCATTATTAATCAAATCCTGATACACAGTTAAAATGTAGGATTATTTATACGAAAATTCTTTACCAAATAATTCAATATTTCTAAAACTATGGCTTAAATAAAATATTTACATAAAATAGTTTATGTAAAATAATTATGCATGTAATGCAGTTAAAAACAATTGGAATATATTTGTATCTCAAAAATAAATAAACAAGTGGGAAACATGGTCATCTTCTAGAAGTACAATTTTATTAACCATCTATATGATTCCAAAATCACTATGTGAACTCAGCAAAATTTGTATACACACATCCCTATGACACATGCCCTGGGAGACTCGCCACTAAGCCATCATGGAAGTGACCTGCCGTAAGTATGTTTTTGAACGTTTTTATAGCATAGAGTGTATCCAAACAACTCACTAACTACCTAAGGCCTACATACACTCGTTCATGATGGGTAAACTATTTTAAGACTACATAAAAATATGATCAATCCCATTCTTCCATTTCAAAAGTTCCGATTTATTTCCATTTAAAACCAAAACAGTGTTTATTCAAAAAAATGTCTTCTTCACTAGATACAACCAATGGGTTTCTATCAAATCATTTTATTCGATTTTCACTAGTATAAAATCCATTAAAAAACAATTCCATCATTTCAAAAATTATTTCAATAATTAAATTCAACAAATTAATTGAAATCATTTCCATTAAATCCATAATTTAAATTAAACAGTTAAAATTAGCCAATTTCCATAAACACACCCAATTTAATTGAATAGTGGGTTTTCCAAATTTCCATGCCAAAACCATTTCAAATATCTTGATTCAATGGAATCAGGTTTTTATCAATTTAATTGAATGAAAATTTGACCAATTGAACTTAAATCAAAAATTGAAATAAATATAGCAATACAAGGATAATCAATTTGGATAATCATAACAGAACAACCTATCTCAAGGTCATCGATGTTAACGGTGAATATAAAACACCAAATGTGGTTCAATATACCTCCTCACAACCTTATTATCAAATGTGGTGATACATAAATAGAGGATGTTTTTCAAGGGTTCCTAGAACCAATACAAGTTATTATATTTCAAAAGGAAATAAAATATCACATGCGATGATACATTTTATCTCTTTAAAAACTCTTCAAATTATCGATTAAAATATTACATGCGATAATATTTTATCTCCCTTGGATAATTTTAAAATTACCTAGAAGAATATTACATGCAATAATATTTTATCACTCTTTGATAATTTTAGAATTATCAATTAAAATATTTTATGCGATAGTATTTTCTATGTTTTAAGTAATTTTAAAATTATCAATTAAAATAATACATGCAGTAATATTTTATCTCCCGTGTAGAATTTTCAAAAAATTAATTAAAATATTACATGTAATAATATTTTATCTCTCTTAGATAATTTTCAAATTGACAATTAAAATATTATATGTGATAATATTTTCTCTCTTGTGGATAATATCTGTACAATCATTTTCTATCAACGCATGTGTTTGAAATTCTCCATCAATTCTTCATGCAATTACACATTAATAATATTTTATTTAATAAAATTATACTTAACATCTAATATAATTATCACAAATATATATCTTACTATATATATATATCTTTGGACAATCAATATAAATAATATTAGATAATTTTAATAATATATCTTATGTTGTTTATCAAGATATATATATATCTTTTGATAATTTATTATCTTTTGATAATCCAAATAATTATCATTTTTAAATTTTAAACAATTAATCATTCAATGATTTGTTAAAATTATTGTTCGTTAAATCATCATAGTTATTGTTTGGCAATTTCATTTAACTAATTATTGCTTGATAATTATTTGGGATTATCCTTTCTTTTTAGAAGATTTTATTCGAAAAATAAATTATTTATGTAATAATAATTAAATTATTATTCATAATAATCCGTGATAATTATCCCAGATAATTATTCACAGATCACTCATCCATTACATAAAACCAAATTTCTATTATAATCATTGAATACTTCTCATAATTATTCATTGATAACTTATGTTTTATCATATTATTATTCAAATATTTTTTTTATTGAGAAGGGGGAATAAAAAAAGAAGAAAATAAAATAATGAAATACAAAGAAACTCAAGTCAGGGCTTCCACACACATGAGGTGCACATGAAGGATGGTTACCACTAGTGGAGAAGACCTTTGTAGAGGAATAAAACTTCACCAACTACTTGCTTGAAGAAAGCAGAGTCTTTGGATTCGACCCAAGAAACCAAGAATCAAAACTATATAGTGTGGGTTTTTAAAACGCCAATCTGTATAAGATTCATTCATACAACCATTAAAACACTAATTTAATGCATCCTTTCTTTTGAATATTGATGGAGGGTTTTAATTCATTCTATTAATGTGTTGGAGATTGAAACGGTTAAAAACTGGTGAAAGTTTAAGGATTTGAATACCAAAGGTGGAAAAAAATGGAGTTTCAGCATGGGGTAGGAGAATGTGAATATTAAACTAGTTTTTATTTATAATTAATTTAAAAACTAAATAATTAAATAAAATAATTTAACAAGAAGATAGACCAAATTCCCATTGCTAATGAATGTTATTCCTTGTATAGGGTAAACAGTCTCTTCCGGACACAACGGTGGTCTCATATTTCTTGAAAGATAAACTGTTTGAGAGATATTAATGAATTATTAATTAAAAAGTGGAATAAATGATAAACTAAAATAAACAAGATTATTATTGTGAGAGAGGCATCCAAACACTCAACACATAAAAATTTTATACCCCTTATGGGGTTAAACCCCCATTTCGTACCCATCAGTCATTTCAGATTTCCCATATGTTTCATTATTTGTGATATATATAATTATTTTTAAAAACAATATATTAAATATTATTTAATAACATTAACACACGACTGAGGAATCCGAATGTCTGACGCCTTCAAATGTTCTAACCCTCCTTGGGTAAACAATATATTTTTGATATAATAGTGGTCTCAGATTTCACAAATGACATACCGTCTTGGGGTTATTCAAAGATTTCAAATAAAAAGTACAACCTTAAAATATTCTACTTAATAGTATTGTTCTGTCTTCACTGAGTCTTTTCATTCATTGGGATCTCATACATACTCAATGTTTAACATAGAAATTATTCAATTGAATATTATGGAGTGTTAATTGGGCGTTTTACCTTTCCACAACATGTTTAACAAAAATACAACTTTTCACTTATAAACCATTTTTTATCATTTCACATAATAATTATATTACACAATATGGTTTAGAAATACCTGAAATAGTAACGGAATGTAACCACCTTCGAACCATAGAAACAATCTATCCCCAGAAATCATATGAAGAAGCCTCCATGTCAAAAAGACAAGGTCACAGATCTCTCATAACTACCTCCCTCTCTCACTTCTCATGAGAATTAGAACCATGCTTCAATACCATGTAAAAAAGAGGTATCATCCTCCCATTATGTACATTAGTCTTATAATCAACATCCATGAATACTACTTCAGTCACATATAAAATAGCTTCCACTTCAAGATTACTCCAACTAAGAACGTGAGATGGGTTTGATAAATGCTTTCGAAGCTGATATACATGAAACAAATTTTGTATCAATTTTAGTTGCAATGGTACTGATAAATTCTAAAAAAATTTACCCATAAAATAAAGAATCTCAAATGATACCACAAAATATGGAGCAAGCATCCCTTTCTTCCCCAGCCATCTATGACCCAACTGAGGTAAAGCCTTCAAGAATACATGGTCATCTAAATTGTTTCATCAAGTCATATAACATCTTAGTGATTCTTGGGTTCACAAACCATTAAAAATTATGACAATCCCCCATTATATCATTCCATAATGCTAATAGTGAAATATAACTATTTCGATGAAAAATTACACCCTTTTTGGAGAACAACCACTGGGCAACAATTTCCCCACCATAAAGAGAGTCTCTAATTCATACAGAATTCATCAACAGACATCTATTCTTGAAGAATCATCTTGAGAAGAGAATATGTTAGAGAAACATCATATTTTATGGTAGATAGAATGGGCACAACTCAATGTGACACACTTGGGTGAATAGGGGCTTCTTCAAGAAGATTTTCCAACTAGGACATTAGTTTTTTTAGTTCAGTTAGAGCCATTTGGTAAGTGGGAAAAGAGACAAGTTGAGTACCAGGAATCATGTCAATGGATAAATCAACATCCCTTAACAGTACAAAAAATCCAGGAAATCAGAAGGAAGAACATCAAGTAAATCAACGATGACTGGTGGGAGAAAACCACTCATTGAATTTCCCTCCAGATCTAAATTAAACACTAGTATAACATTCCCTAACCCTAGATAAGATTGTCCAACTCTACTGGACCATGGGTCACATTCTCCTTGAAGGACTATAGGCACAACACTGGGTGTAGTAATGTAGACCCATGAACGCTAATAATCAATTCAGGATTTATTGGTAATGAACTTATCCATCCCAAATATTACAATAAGATATTTCAGGTTGAGTACCCAAAAAAACTCAAAGAATGTTTGACAACTGATAGATAGAATAAAAAAGAGGGATTATGGTGAGCCAAATCTCTCTTCATACCGAGGGGTATAATAATATCCATTTCACAAGATAAAATCTCCATAATAATATTAATATGATTAACAATGTGGGTTAAAAAAGAGTGAGATGCACTCATACCAAACAAATTTTCAATAAAAACAAAGCTATAGTAATGGTACCTCTAACGGCCATTGAACTAGTATATTCTTCCTCTAGAGGCTTATCCACAGCGTGAAGAAGATTCATTCTGGATGCCTATGGATGGAACCCTTTTGTATGTGAATCATTTGACTTCCCCATAGTTGTTTATGTTTTTGATGATCTCTTGCCTCTGTGGGGAGTGGGAAGGTTGTGGAAGTACTTCTGCAAGTTCCCCAAACGTCTGCATGAGCCATAGTTCTTTCAGCCTACTCAGGCTTGAAAATATCCACATCTTTTTCCAACACCATTGACTATAGATAGAACTATTCAGTTAAAATAACCTTTAATTACTTCCAATATAACCCCTCATGTTTCATTGTCATCACTATTTTGTCCCAACATCTCCTCCTTGGTCACTCTAGCACAAATTTGGAACACATCCTCTTGATCTTGTTCGGTGTCTATAAGTACTCAAAATAGAAGTTCTATCCTACCCAACCATACCTCAACATATTGAGGATCAATGGTTCTTTTCAAAACTGGTGGTTTCTGGTGAATGAACTGTTGAGAAAACAATTAAAAGAGCACCCCAGGTTCCACAACTGGAGCTTGAATTGGGGTTAAAGGTGGTCCATATCCTTGAGCTTGTATAGTGTGAACAATCACCCCAATTAGGCGTGAGTCCATTGGAGGGTTCCCTCATAGAGGTTCAACAGTTTCCCCTTCATGGATCTGATTCACACATCTTCTCGGAGGCATGATGTTATACAATATCATAAGAAAAAAAAGGAAGATATTAGTTTAACACTCTGACAAAGTAACAAGAGATAATATTTGTAACAGAAGGAACATGAAAGATTTGGATTTCAGTCTATCTAAGTCACAATAAAGAAAAGATTAGAGCTATACCACAAGACATATCTCCCTAAGCACCAATGGTGACATAAGGTTCATTACAGTGAGAGCTGTCAAGACAATCAATCACAATTACCTCTTAAGTCCCGACAAGAATACTCAAATGTATACAGTCATCAAGATAAGATTATTAACCTCCCTTAGATACCATTTTTTCATGAACAAACCTAGGTATGCTGGTAAACTGATAATTGTGCCGACCCTTACATAGCTCGAAGGGTTTTCCCTATTCCCACATGTCGGCGACTAGATCCTGGCATCACATGACATGCATGTGAGAACAATTTTTCCACCAATAATGTAGAAGAAAAGAAACAAGACAGTTTCCATAAAAAAAATAATATTCAGTGGGAGTACTGTACCAGAAGTCAAAAAGTCATAAACCATCCCAAATAACTACAACCAATGATATAAAATAGGGAAAACATCCCAAGGTCCCAAAGAACAAAAATCTCCAATCCCAAAGATCAACAGATGGATCCACCTCCAAGTGATCCGTCCCCCTTTAATAGACTTGGAAGGAGAAAGTCTATAATCACCCGAAGTCAAAAGTAGGGTGTGAGCTAGAAATCCCAATAGTGTCTCACCATGTATTTCATAACAGGTGCCAACAATTGATTAACCAAAAGAATTATTTCAATATTAAAGATTAAAATGTTTGAATTTTTGAATCATAATTAAAAAAATCATGCTTTACAATTCAAATTAAGGAAAAATTATTTACGAAATTACATAACAAAATGATGAAATATTTGTAAAATAATGGATTTAATAAAATATTTAAAGTAAAATAATAAAGTATGTAAATTCATTCAAAAGAATTAGCATACATTAATATCTCAAATATAAATAATCCAGTGAGTAACATGGTCTTCTACCAAAAGGTTTGATTGTATTAACCAACTACAGGATTCAAGACTCTCTTTGTGAAATCAAATAAATTTGTATACACACGTCCCTATGAAACTAGCCAAAAGAGAATTGTCACCAACTCTTCAGGGATGCGACTCACCAAAAGTATGTTTTAGAATGTTGTAGTAGCATAGAGTGTATCCAAATAACTCGATAACTACCTTTGGATTACATCCACTCTTAAATTCTGGGTGAACTAGTTTAAAACTGCCTAAAAATACAAACAATCCCATTATACCATTCCATATGTGACAATTTCTTTCCATTTAAATCTGAAAGTGTTTTTATTCAAAAATATACCTTTTCACTAGATAAATACACAGGGTTTCTATCAAATCATTTAAACTTTTTTTCAGAAGTTTTAAATCCATGCTAACCCAATTCTACCATTAAACAAATTATTTTCAGAATTAAATTCAAAAAATTAATTGAAATTATTTCCATTAAATCTGTAATTTAAATCAAACAATCTGAATCATCCAATTTCCATAAACACACCCAATTCAATGGAATTGGTGGTTTTGAAAATTTCAAGGAAAAAACATTTCAAATATCTCGATTCAATGGAATCATGTTATTATCTATTTAATTAAAAGAAAATTTGAGCAATTTAATTTAAATAAACAATGTAAATAAATCAAGCAATACAAGGATAATTTGTTTAGCTAATGAGAACAGAACCACCTACCTCAATGTCGTCGATGTTTTGTGAGAAGATAAACCACCCTATGTGATTCAAAAAACCTCCTCACGGCCTTATTATCAAAATCATCAACACACCAATGGTGGAAATTCTTCAAGGGTTCCTAGAACCATTACCAGTTATTTTATTTCAAAACGAAATAAAATATCACATGTGAGGAAACCTTTTTTTTCTTGGAAAAATCTTGAATTTATCGATTAAAATATTATATGAGATAATATTCTATGTCTCATGGATTATTTTAAAATCATTGATTAAAATATTACATTCAATAATATTTTATCTCTATTGGATAATTTTAAAACAATTGATTAAAATATTATAGGCGATACTATTTTCTCTCTCTGGGATAATTTTTAAATTATCGATTAAAATATTACATACGATAATATTTTATCTCTCTTGGATAATTTTCAAATTATCAATAAAAATATTACATACGATTACAGTTTCTCTGTCATGAATAATATCAGAATTATCATTTTATGTTAGTACAGTTGTTTGAAACTATCCTTTAATAGTTCAGGAAATTACAATTGACAATTTTATATTTAATAAAATTATCCTTATCTAATAAAGTAATTTCAAAAATATACATATATATATATAACTATATATTTTTATATATACATAGATATATATATTTTTTGAAAATCAAAATAAATAGAAATAGATAATTTTTAAAAAATATCCCATATTGTTTATCAATATATACATATATCTTTTGAAATTTCATTATCCTTCAATAATCTAAATAATTATCATTGGAAAACTTTAAACAATTATTCAATCAACAATTTGAAGTAATTATCATTTGTTAAATCCTCATAGTTATTTTATGAAAATTTCCCCTAATTATTCATTTCATGATAATTCATTGTGATTATCCTTTATTTTAACATGATTCTATTCTCAAAATTAATTATCAATGTAATTATTGTCAGATTAGTATTTATAATTATCCATGATATTTATATCAGATAATTATTCTCATATCTCTCATCAATTTTGAGAAACCAAATATAAATGGTAATCATTGGATATTTCACGTAATTATTTATTGATAATTGGTGTTTTATAATATAATTATTCAACTATATTATTTTCTTGAGAATGAAGAATAAAAAAAGAATAAAATAAAATAATATAATCTAAAAACACTAAAACCAAGGGCGCCACACGCATGAGGAGCGCATAAAGGATGGTCGCCATAAGAGTAGAAGACCCTTGAAGAGGAATATAACTTCACCGACTACTTTCATGATGAAATCAGGGTCTTCAAATTCCAACAAAGAAACTAAGAATCACAAATTGAGGGTTTAGGTATTTAAAACACTAATATGCATAAGATTCATTCATCCATCTATTAAAACACTAATTAAGTGCATAATTTCAACTGAATATTGATGTTGGATGGTTTTAATTTGTTAGATTATGGTGTTGGTGTTTGAAATGGATAAAAATTGGCGAAATTTGAAGGTTATGAAAACCAAGGGCATTAGAAATGTAGTTTCGACATTGGGAATGAGAATGTGAATAGTAAACTCAGTTTTTTAGAAATTAGTTAATAATGAAATTATTAACTAACTTAATTAATCAATAATATGTACCAAACACCCATTTCTAATGAATGTTAGATATTTCATAGGGTATATAACCCGTTTCTGACACAATGGTGGTCTCAGATTTCGTAAAAGATAAACGGTTCGAGATATATTAATTATATATTAATTAAAAAGTAGAATAAATAATTAAATGAAATAAATAGGATTATTTTTGTGAGTGAGGCATCCAAACGCTCGACACTTACAAATTTTATACCTCTTCTAGGGTAAACCCCCATTCTGGACCCATAGGTGGTCTCAGATTTCACATACGTCACAACATTTTGGAGATATTTACTTATTTTTTTAAAAAATAATATATTAAATATTTTTCATAACTTTAATATATGAGATAGGAATCCAAAAGTCTGGTTCCATAAAATGTTTACCCCTTCCAAAGTAAACACCGTATTTTAGGCTTAAAATTAGACTCATATTTCAGAAATGAAGTACCATTTTAGAGTTATTCAATTATTTTTAATAAAGTGTGTTTTTAAAGAATTTTATTTTATAATTTTATTCCGTCTTCATCGAGTCTTTGGGTGAATTGGGATCTCATACTTACTCATTGTTTATCTCAGAAAATATTTAATTAAATATTATGGAGTGTTAAGTGGGAATTACATCATTCCACGATGTGGTTAACAAAAACATAACTTTTCACTAATAAACCATTTTTCCCATTTAACGTAATAATAATTTAACATAAGATAGTTTAGGAATACATGAAACGGTAACATGATGTTACAACTATAACTTGCCAAAATTCTATTGAATAAATTAAAGTCGACCTATATCACCTATGATTGGAAATGATTCATTTAATATACTTTCTCCCATGAAAGTAAATTAATTATAATTAAAAACAAAAAAGTGACAACATGTCACACTCTTATCTCTTATGAGTATTATAATTTTAATGTAGTGATAAACATGATAAAACAGTATACATAAAATAGTATCCAAGAATCCAATAAAATTATCTACATCATTCAAATTTATTTATAATTTTTATAGAATATATTATTACCAATAATTATGGCACAATATTGATATAGTAATTATTTTATTAATAGAAATATCAAATATAAGATATTAAAAAAATGAAAACAAATATAATATGAAGTAATTAATGTGATCCAAGAATTTTTTAGGTTACTATGACATGTTATAAGTGTATTAAATATTTTTATTGAATTTAACTTCAATAAGGTTTTTATTTAAAGTCATGTAAATGAATAGTGTAAAATTTGACACAATTTATATTTTTTAAAACTAACGTATTATTAAATTATTTAAAATTCACCAAAATGTTTAAAAATTACAATGTAAAAATTATATGTTATAAAATGTTTTAAATAATCCAATTATAGACAATTTATAACAAATAAGTAAATATTTAAAACCATTTAATATTTATCACATTTTTACTATAATTAAAATTAAATAGATTAAATAATGATAAAAAAATGATAAGGTTTAAAATAAAAAAACATGGATAAATTTTATTGGGTAAGAGGATTTTCACCCATCGGAACAATATAATCGAAATAACCCATTTTGTAGGCATTTTAATTAAAAAAATAATTTAAATTAATTTAATAGTTGTGGTATTTGTAAAGGTGTCCTTCCCCTCTCTTATAAATGGGTATCTCTCCTTCTATTTTAGTCACACCATTAAAACCCTTTTGATCAGCCAGAACCTGTTAATTTACTCTCTGAAATTCCCTCAATTCATCCTATAGTAGACACTTTGGGTTGAAATCTATTTTAAGGAGACCATTTGTGGAAATCAAAAAGATATACATGAAAAGGATGTAATTGTTTTATCACCTCATCCAAAATTTTCTTTTTCTTCTATTTCTTCTTTTAATGTTGTTTCCACAATAAAGTAATAAATCCATTATCTCCTACATTCTGAGATTTTATTATAATTATGGGAAAACCTTATACCTCCTTTATTATTCTTATTAATAATAAAATCACCACGCTTGCATATGGACGACTTAATGTCACCATGCCATGGTGTAATTTCCTATTAAAAAATACTTAACATGGATGGGTATAATGATGAGTATAATGGATGTAAAAAATTAATATACAATTATATTTTTTCTATATAAATAATATTCTATCTAATTATATCCCACATAATCATTAAGTGAATGATATCGTTTCTCATGCATACGTACGACCTACCATCACAACGATATAATGCGATTCATTTTACATGATCTTAATTAAACCATGATTATAAATGTGAATGGAATAAATAATTCTGATATATATTAAACTAATATAATCTGGTAAATTAGATAACTATACACAAAAAAGTGTATCATTAACTTATACGAAAAAAACATGCCTAAAAACATAAAGCTGTTAATATCCGAATAACAAGTGACAATGAGATCGTACTAACAAAAGAATTATAATATAATCATATGTGGTATAATAAAATTTCTATTATTATGTAATAAGTCTATAACATTATTTAATTCATTATATAAGAGTTTTGGATACATATGAAGCATATTAGACCTATGGTACTAGATAAATTCACAATCTCATTATTATTTGAGATTGTTTATACATAAGTATTTATTGGGGTATAGGTATCATCCACATCCATGTTTCCAAAGTATGTAATATTATTTATATTCTTCTAATATTTGTTACGTTAATTTTACCATTTAGTGAAATTTAATTAAATTGTATAAATGAAATATTTTTTCATTATTCGATTTGAGGTACATTTTGACTTTTCTGGTAAAAGTATGAGGGGAATTTTTTTAACTTATATGGAAGGAAAAATATTTTCTACTCTATTTACATGAATCTTCCCTTACATGATTTCAAGTTTATTTTCTAAGAAATTATTTTCTTTTAAAATTGTACAAAAATTTGAGAAAATAAAACTTTTTTGAAGCAGAATGTATATTTTCTGCTAGAATTATGTTCGAGTGTTTTTATCAAAATTATATTCATTCTAAGATATTTCTCTTTAAATAGCTTTATATTTATATCATCATTATTACTATGATTTGACCGTGTAAATGATGGAATGGTATTTTATATGGATTTTGTTACAATAGAATGATGTTTAAAAAATCCATTTCATTCCTTAGGTTATGCTATGATGAGTGATTTATTTTTTTGTTTCACATTTATGAATGATTTCATTATGATATGGGTGGGACCTATATCTCCCTCTAATACATTGGGTAAATATTTATATCTTATAAGAGAGGAATTATGGGAATGGAATTAAATATGGTTTAGTAATATAGGGATTGAATGGAAAGTAAATATGGTTCAGTATTACAAGCCTATAATGCCATGTAAAACCTGTTTAGTAATGGACTTTGTACATTATGGTGGTATTGGAAACAATGGATTTGATACTACAAAAATCATAATATATGATTATTTGTTTTACACAATTCCATGTTTTATTCAAATGCTATTTTCTCATGTTCATGATTCCATTATGATTTATGACTTATGAATACCAAGATTTATTTCATGACTCAAGATTTTGGTATATGATAAATGGGGTATGTTTTTTTAAAAAATTTATGTTAGTGTTTTTAAATTATTATGTTTATGTTTGGTAAGATATATTCCATAGTCAACATAATTTGAATTTTAGCTCAACTATTTTTAGGTTTATTTTCTCATAGTATTTGAAGAAGGCATTACGCAAGATGTGTCCAAAATGAGTTCTACTTATGAAGGATAAAACATTAGATGATGTAGATGTTTTATGAACTACTTTTTTATGTTACTGAGTTTCCAAATACACTAAATAAATACGGTCATTGGGCATCTATTTGGGTTATGTATTACGTATTCTGTAAAAGTAATGTAATGTCCTTGTTCTTCAATCATGGTTCTTTTCAAATTTAATTTTTCACAGTTGTTAATGATATTTTGACAATAAAATATGTTTTTCTATATCTTTAAATATATTCTATCACTCATTGAGTGGTTTAATTTACATTGAATAGATTTTTCTATATATCAATTATTTTTTATATTTTATTTTTATTAATATTTTTTCCTACTACTATGATACTTTGAAATTATAAAACGCATATCATATTATGTACAGTTTGTTCATAGAAAATAATTAAATTTGATAGAAATGTATTTTTTTCTAATTTTAAGTATCATTTTTGATACCTAAAAGTGTTAGATTTTCATTAAATACCATATTCTATAAATAATGTATATTTTTCAAAGATGTAGTATATTATTATTCAGGGGGAGCATTCATTAAATTTATTTTATATTTTCCTCTTTTAAAAAAATACCAAGGTAGGTTATTTGTAAAATTGAAAAAGAAATCTGAGACTATTTTTTAAATTTTATATAGAGTATATTTAATTGAATTATATTTTTATTGATAATTAATTTTCTTAACTAGGGGGGGGGGGCATTGACACCATCAATTGTTAATTTTTTTAAAAGAAATGTTTGTTTTATTACTTTTATTCATGTTTTTTCTTTCTTAAAAGTAGATATTCTTGAGTGATAAACTCATTTTATCCTATTTTTGGAGATCATATAACATTGACATCATAAATAAATTAAAACTGAAGTCTCTATTTTCGGTATTTTTAGGGTGAAATACAAAAAATACACTAAATTTATTTCTCGTGTCCTTAGTCATGAAAACATGGAAACTTGAGTAGTCATTCCTGACTGACTTCACTAATATTTAAGAGCATTTTAGTGGAGAAAAACTCAATTCATTGGAATATATGAATTGTTTTCATGTTCATCAATGGATGATGAAGATGATTTTGATGCTATTATAACTAATCCAAAAGATTAATAAATGTAGAAATTAGAGTTTGTTACCACATCATCTATATGTGGAACTACATATTTTGAGACTAGACCTGATAAAACAATAAATAATAAAAAAATAAACTATTTTGTTGATCACTTGAATATGTGGAACCAGTTGTTATTTAGAGATATTTCGATCATTTTAATTTATATTTATGATTTTGTTTTTGAAGAATTTTATTGTGTGTATTTCATTATAAATTTAAAAGAATCTATTTTCAATTTTTTGAGATTTTAATCATTCTTGATCTAGGGCATGTAAGGGGGTAGTAAAATATTTATCCAATTTTTTGATCGTGAACTTCTAGAGTGTGGTAGTAAATCTACTACCAATCGAGATAATTAAAGTCTTTCATTGAGGAAAATAGATATAACATTATTCTTTGTAGAGGAATACTGATATATATTGATATGTTTATTTGAGGGATTCATGTGAAGTAGAATACATACATTTAGATAAGATTAATTTTAAATCACCATTTATTTGGTTTATGATTCTCCATATTTATTTTGGTTATCCAAGTTCTTTATATTATCTTATAAGGATTAGTTGAATTTCAAATATACATTGTGTGTCTTTTTTTATTTCCATTGTTCCTACTCTTTGTAAATATGGTTTATTTAATCTATAAATATTACATATGTCATATGTTTTACTAATTTCTATTATTTAATTTTTATGAACATATATTGAATTTACATTAATATTATCTGATTTTTATGTGGGTTATCAGAGAGTTGTGATTACATAAATTTGAAAACAAGAGGTGTAGATTAAAATTATATGTTTTTTTATAAACTACAATCCACCCTACACTCTTATCTGTATACCTACATTTGTATATCCGATAATAAATCCTTTATATTGTATTTCATATAATTAAAAGGATTTTTATAACAGTAATTACCTTGGTTATCATCTCCTTGTATATATAAATGGTAAATTAATTCATAGAATTCATAGATAAGGATTGTTATAAATATTTAACTATGAATTTTTTGATCACTACGAATTTGTGTATTGGAAAAAATGAACAAGGCATGTTTTAGTTGAATATATTAAAGGGTTAGTAGACTATTGGATCATATACAATAGGATTTATATAGTCTAAAGAGTACACTATAATGTGTGGAGTGTAAGTACTTTTTGTCCTTTACCAATGAATTTAGTTTTTAAGGTATTTTGTTTTCGATGACACTAAAGTATGAAACCATTGAAAAGTTTAAATGAATTGAATCAATTGAGAAAAATTAATAAAATTTTCTCTTCAGATTGGGGTGTGGAAGACTTGATCCAATAATTCCATTATCATTTGATAGATTTTGGAATTTTTCCATGACTCACTCTTCCTAGAACACAATAGTGGAATTCAATATTTTAGAGGAGTAATTGTAACCTGTTGAATATATTCAGATAAATGATGAGTTACTATGACGTTTTTTTATTATGTGAATATTACCTAGATATTGTTCTATTCACACATAACCGTATTCTATTTAAAATAATCATAAAGAAAAAAATTGATATATGGCATCGAAAACACACTAATATGTATTTTATGTATATTTCAGAATGAGAATCATATTTATAAAATTATTATTATAATAAAATTATCCTTAAATAAGAGAAAATATTAGTATTTGGTCATTATAAATATATATAAGGATATTAATTTTATAATATTACTAAATACAAAGTGTTTGTGGCTCGATGTGGTGTTTCTTATAAGAAGAAGAAACTAGTTTAAGAAATTTGTTAGGGAAAGGTTTAATTTATTGATGATAAAGACCAATAGAGATGAATATTTTCTCAAATAGAAGTTGTGTCAATTCCACAAATATTTTTATAAGAAGAACATAATCAAGTTACTCAAGAATATAAAATGTCTTGTTGAATTCATAAGGAGACCAAGATATATTGATATATTATAGAAAATGAAATTAATTAATGTCTATAGATAATTAACTTAATATCAAGAGAAAAATTTCAAAATGAGTTTTGATTATGTGATACATATAGAATACCTAGAATTATTAATTGACTCCATATACACTAGCCATGTTTATAAATTGGTGGATAAACATAAAGGAGTAAGACCCATAGGATAAGAAAACTGACATGGATGGTGAAGTTTCTACTTATAAATCATACTTTTTAGAAAATGGATTCAAAAAATTGATTGATTGACTAAAAAATATTCTCTAGTTTTTATGAAAAATTACTTTCATATATTTCTTCCCAAAATAAATACTTATGAGCACAAGACATGTCAAATAGATTTAAAAACATATTTCATTAATGATAATTTTTTCTATGATGTGTATATAGTACATTCCAATGGTTTTGATTTTTGAAATGAGTATAATAAAGTATGAATGTTTCAATGGTCTACTTATGGATTGAAAATATCTTCTTAGAGTTTGAATATTCTCTTTGATAATGCAATCAAATAGTTTGGTTCAATCAAGAACTCAAATGATTCATGGGTATAAAAGAGAATTGGTGGGGGGGGGGGGGTGTTGTGGTATTTATAATATTTCATATAGATGATATAACAATGATTAGAAATGACATCCCATCTTTACACGCTGCTTATATTTGTTTGTTAAAATACTTATTGATGAAATATATCGATGATGTAACCTGTAGACTAGGAATAAATATATATAGAAATATATATAAGAGGGTTATTAGACTATGATAGAGAACATATATTGTTAGGGTACTAAAGTTGTTCAACATAGAGAACTCAAAGTAGGTGTCTTTACTAATATTTCAAGCATAAAACATTTGGAAGAGTTGAGAACCCTCTAATGACTTAGAAATGGTGGAAAATATTCATTATGTATCTGTTATAAGATCCATCATGTAATCCATTCAATTTACAAGACCCAAAGTAGCCTTGAGGACATGACTAGAAACTTTCATGACGTAAAAAAAATATTTCACTTCAATACATATTAATGATATTATATGTTTATAGTTGTATATAATTTAGATAAAAAATTAAATAACAAAACCCATGCCTTTTAAAACTAATAGACATTTTAAACATTATAATAAACTATAAATCTACAAAAATTATTCAAAATAACCCAAAACGTTTTTAAATAATATTATATTCTTAACAGAAAAAACAGATTTTATTCCAACATTACGTAGTGAATAGAAATTCTAATAAGGGGTGAGATCAAACACTAAAAAAAGTATAAGTGTAGGGGATACCAATAAAACATCATAAGTGAGACTAAGATCAATATATGTGTATGATAATTTAAATAGGGAACATGAATAACAAATACTGATTTCACACCCAGCAAAACATGGATCATGATACAAGAATTACATCATGACACTTTACGATAAAGAAATTGACATCAAAGGATCATAGCATCATAATATTGTGACCAGAAGATAATGGATGAAATTATTTACATAATTCACAGTTCACTACGAATACGATCATTACATAGTGGAAAATTTCCTATGGTCGATTAGGCTCACTCTATAATACCATACATGATATTTCATGAGATATAATTTTTTACCTAATGCATTAATTTGAAAAATTATTCATTGACCACATATCACATAACAATGTTTTCTTAGGCTAACTAACCATTCCCCAAACATGGTATCTCATTATATAAAAACATTACCCAATATATTAGAATTCTATATAGTTTTTGTTCCACGTAAACTTCACATAATGTACATGAATAAATATCAATAAACAAAAAATTCAAAATTTCATAGAAAAAATTAACACAAGAATGAAATGGGTTTTAGGATTATTTAAAGAAAATGACCATAAAAAATATATAGAAATAGTATGGATGGTTGGAAAATAGTATATCCATAGTAACCAAATTAAATATAAAAGGGTGTCAACATAGATATAAAAATACCCTTGTAAAAAGAATTCTCTAAATGGTATAACATAAAAGATTAATAATTTGGGACAATTGGTTCCATGAGTTTAATTACTAAAAATGAAAATAAAATCATGTAAATAAGTGTAAATAATGAAACAAAAATATCAATGGAGAAATTCCTTCAAGTAAGTTAAAATAGAAATTAGATTTAAAAATATAATATTTTTTTGAAAGAACTTTTAACATTAACTTAAAATAAATTTTTATTGGAAATTTCAAAAATCCATTTTAAAAAAGGCCAATTGAAATTATATATGAACACTGATTTTAAAAATAAAATCTTCAATTGATACTTTAAAATCACTTAAATTTTTATCATGTGAATGATTAGAGTGTACGACATACATTTTATTATAAAGTGGAAGAAATACCACTTTTAACCCTTTATTGAAAACCTAAATCATGAAAAAATAAAAAAAAATAATTTTTAAATGGATTATGTATAAATATGGAAGTAATAGTAAATAAAACATGTTTTTTTCATATTTTAATGAATAATATTGGGGTAGTATGAAAGCATGGACATGGATGATATATCATCATTTATAAATGAGGGTTTTATTTTTAAATTGTTATAATGTCAAGTAGGAAGATAATTCATAGGTAAGGATTTCATTGTACTAATTGTAACTTAAAAATATATAAATAAGGAATAAAATATGATATAAAATATAAAGATCAAATAGAAACATTATAAATCAACAAACAAGAACGAGTTTCAAACATACACATTATATTTTAGGGAAGATGCAAATAATAGTATAAATATAGGAATACAATGAATGGAAGTGAATTTTACCTGATCAAACATAAATTTAGATATTATAATTAAAATTTTAGTAGTTACACCAACCAAAAAGATATGGGTAAATAATATCAAAACATACCTTATTGGTGGGTGATAGAGAAAAAAACACTGACAACTTTTTTCATTTTTGATTCAAAACCCCATGAGATAAAGAAAATTGTATAGAACATTGAATATCATTAAATATAGGATAATAAAGATTCAAAAATAATAAATTGTCATACATACATTATTTCAATGAAAATATGGTCTATAAAAATAAGTATATATCAAGGGTTGATAATATAAAAAAGAAGCCCTTTTAAAAAAATTATCTTTGAGGTAAGAATTATTTGATAGTGGGGTTTCATGGTGTAACATACCAAGTAAGTAATTAATAATAGATATTTTTATCTATGTCTATTAATTAATTAGATAGTGTTTTAGAGGCTTAAATGGAGAATAAATAAATCTTAAGCATGGAATACACTAATATTTTTAAACGATTTTTTTACTGCCTTTTGATGGATAACCATCTTTTAAATCTATATTTTGACAATTTTATAAGATCTATTCTTCAAAATAAACTTATTCCTTATTATTGGGACATCAAAATTTACTTTTTGTCAATTTTTGTTATTTTTCCGATAAAGTTCATTTTTTAATGAATAGTGATTTTTTTTGTATTTTAATTCAAAACCTCATTTTAATCTAATTTATTTATATGATTATATTATCTTTTGAATTGGTTTTAAAGTGAAATTAGAATATATTTTTACCATTTAATCTAATGGTGGTCATTGGAATCAATTTCACTTTCAAATTGGACTTAAACTAGTGTCAATCTTTTGATACATATTGTTTCATAAAAACACGCAATTTGTCATGACAGTGGGAATTAATTATTAAATTAATTAATGTAACTTATATGATTTGAATTGTCACGAACCAGATATGGTCCCCATCAAACCAGCGACAAACACGGCCTGTGATAAGGCCCGAAGGGCGTTCCCGATCCCCACGGGCTAGCACATGTCCCATGGTATCATATCATGATAATTGGGAACGATTTACCCGATTTTATAAACATTAAACAACAAACAAACTCAATAAAACAAATATGTATTTTTCAACTAAAACCATCTTTTACAAAATTTCAGAACCAAAATACATAAGATAAAACTGTGTTTAAAGAACATTACAAAGGTACAAAACCAAATAAAGACAGCACAAGAACCTCCAAATGGAAAGAGTCACCGCCCTCAATCCATCTCCATGACACAACATCCCAATGGACAGCTAAAAACCTGAACCAATGGCATAAAATCTGTACCCAAACCTGTGACATAAAATAAGCGAAACTGAGGCCAAACCCCACGGATTTTCTAGCATACTAGTACACGTCCACCCACCTAGATAACCGGGTTTTCCCTTTCCGCTCATTAAATTTCAACAATCCAATAAGTATAGTTTTCACATGAAAATATCACTTCCACATGACACATTAACCAAATAGCCCCATGTACATCACACAAGTCAAAAATTCCACTTTTCATTCAAATGCATTTTGAAATCAAACTCACACCAAAATTGCCTACAACACTTTTCACATTTCTTTAACACTACCCCAAATCATTTAAACTATTTTCTAAACCATTACAAGATATTCAACTCACATAACAGCCCACACACATTTCACATAATACAATTCTCACCTTCACAATTCATTTTATCAATAAAACTCACACGAAACATCCCACACCCGTGTTTCGCACACAGAACACAATTTAGTAATACAATTCGGCAATTTATAAAACATTCTAAAAATGTTTTACATCTCAAATCACCACTATACCATTGAAAAACCCAGATTAGGTGAACACACTCACCCAAATAGTACATATACACCCTTTCCCAACTTTGTTGAACCAAATAAAACATTTTCAATTTTTATAAAACAAACCCAAGAGGTATAACCACTGTTTGCACACTAAACCCATTTCAAACCCCTCATTCAAAACCAAAATCATACCAATAACAATCCAAAATAGAATTTTCAGCCCTAAAACAATTATTAAACCACCCCCAAGTGTTATAAAAATACATCAAATAATACCACAAAGATACACATGAAAAACACACGTTATCATAAATCACCTTCATGAAGTACAACACAGTTTTACATCTTAAACTAAATCAAAAACCTCTTTTGAAGGCCCACATTATAATAAAGAATTACCAAACCATAATTTTCATCCCATTTCAAGACTAATAAATCACTTTCATATGTTATAAACTAATCCCAAAAATTATCCCAAGAGTCACACATGAAAAGTACCAAATTTCAAGCTAAAATACAACTAAAAATAAAATGTTTAACCAAATTTATCAAAAACAGTTTTCACACCACACAAAACAGATTATAAACATACTAGATTAATAAACCAAGAAAGCTAACTCATCTTAAAATGGTTACACAGAGAATCACCTACCTTTTGAGTCAAAACCCTCAAAACTTGTTGTGAAACCTTAAGCGCACCACCGCCGCACCACAAGGAATATAAATCCAGTCCTAGACCACCAAAAATTGTCCCAAAATACACCAAATCAGTCCTTAGGATCGAACCCTAACTTATGGACATTTCAGTACATAATGAAAGAGGGAGGAAACCCTAAGGAGAATTAAAAATTGAAGAGAGAAACACTTACTCAAAATAATCTTGAATATAACAACCCAAAATCCACTAGAATCTGAATTTGAAAACATAAAACCATTCTACGGATGTTCGAACAAGGATTATGAGATCATTTGGGAACCGGAATGGGGAAAAAATATTAAGAATTGAGAGAGTTATGATGGGAATAACTTACCTCCTCAAATCTGGTCGATTTTAGAAACCCTAATAGTTTCCGCACTCAATCGCGATGCAAACGAGATCCAATGACGTGGTAAAGGTATGGGAGCGCGCCTGGGCTTCTTAGGGTCGAGGGGGAGGTGGAATCACAGAATAATTCATTATAATGAATAAGATATTAAAAAATTAAAGAAACAATTTAAAACTGGAAAATGGGCTTTCGGGTTGGCCCACTTCTTAAATAAAAACCCAAATCCCCCATGATTATGGATTTATAAAGGCACCAAATTTAAATGTGGTGTTAATATATCAGGGGAAGACATTTAGGAGTTAGAATAACTGAAAAATATTAAAAAATGAAAAAGTTATAAACTAAACAAAATTTATTTTTAAATCTGGAATTGGGCTCACGGTTTGGCCCAATTCATGAAAACTCACCTATTCTCCATAAAACATTTGAAAACCCCCAAAACAAAGCATTAATGGAAAATAAATTAAAAAGAACTTTAAAATAAGTTATGTTTGTGACAATTCTCCCCACCTTGAAAACATTCCGCCCCGGAAAGTCACAGTAAGGATAAAGCAACAACCAAACCCCACTGAGAAACCAATAGGTACTCCCTTGCGAGGTTTCACCCCCAAAGGCAAAAACACCTCCAGTGATCAATTAAGGAAGGATTACTCTCACAACCAAAACTTACACCACTTTCCTGAAAGGATCAATAACATTCATACTTTATCCCAAAATAAAACTCTTCAAACACTATCCGAATAAGACTCAAGCAATTCACTCAAATAAACAACAACTTTGAACAAGGTTACACTTACCTTACTTTAATTAAACCATTGGGCTCTCTCCACTCCAATCGTTTACTCAAGGAAGATGTTGTTAGATAGATATTTCCGAATGAGACTATCTACACCAATCCAATACCATATTTAAATTTATGTTACTGGTACGGGGGGACACTAATATGCTCCCCACTATAAGAGACAACCAATATTTTTTTGAGACAGAATCAAGACACTAATAGGCAGAGGCCTGAACGGACTCCCCGGTACCTAGGGTAGACTTCCCTTCAAAATTTCCTAAGGAACATATATGAGAATAATAGTAGATCTACCCACCATAAGAACCAACCATCTTAATCTACCATCATGATCTGACATAGAAAGACCCAAAAATTTCAAGATTTGTGAAGGTCACATGGTTAGTCCGCACAGTTTGTGAAACCGTGAACTAACTATGTTGATCAATCTTCCTGCATGGCTTCCAGGTACACAGTCTCTCTTAATCATTTACAAACCATGTACTCAGCATATCTAGCCAAATTTCTAACCATTCTCCAAAGAATCAATGGAAACCAAAGGGGGAGGGAATGACATTGGGAGATGTCATGGGTACAAGGCCCTCTGTCTATTTCCACCAAACGTGAACAAAAGAAGAAAGATAATGATACCAGAGGTTTAAACTCATCATATCTTTCATATTTAGGATAGGACTTTGTATAAGGGTTTAAATGACCCTGTGATTTCCCCTGACTATGAGCCACATTCTCCCCAAGACCAATGGTTGGAGCTCAAATGATTGAAGCATCTTCGGCCTCGCAGTTAGTCATCGGAAACCCACTGAATGAGAATTCTTCTTTTGGTGCCACCAACAGCTACACCGCAACCCAAGATAAGTTTTCCAGACATAACAAATTCCATACTCACTTTACCATATCATGATATTTTACTGAAACAAGGGTTAAGAATATTCACAGACATCACACCTTGTTTCTTTAGGTGAGAAACAATAGAAGTAAAGAACACCTACACTCACCTTCCTCTAAAATGGAATATTTTTAAGTTTTTCCAAGGGATACATTCACCCAACAAAATATGGACTCTCGGAGGATTTCAAGACTTTCACCTATATGGTCAATCGAGCACATGACATCATAAGGCATCATCGAATATGGCCATTGTGACTGATATAAACAGTGCATGGAGAGGGACCTTATACAACATCCCCAAATAGCACACAATTCATGAAATTGGCCACAATATCCTATCGTGACCATATTTCCCACACTGGTGGTTTAACATAAAATCATGCTTCAAAGAAACTTTGAAGAACCCCAAATGCCCTCTTAGACACAATCGAGACACTCATCCACACTAACAACCCTAGACCACATCCACCTTCGACGAATCAGGAAACATAAGAAGCCATGGTCTCTTTCAACCTTCCATGAGCACTCTCCCATTACAAGAGGATATAAAAATCAAACGAAGGAATGGGTGTAGACTCAATCTAAAAATATCAAGAAAAGTATTCCTTATATTGATCAACTGGAGGGTCTTCAAACGACGAAACAATCCTGGTTGCACTTCAGTTGTGCACTAACCATTAATGGGGGTGTACCTTATCCAACGATTGAACCCAATGACCCAACCAAGATGGTACATTAGTCAAGATATACCACAAACCATATCCAAACACATGAAGGGAACCATCATAAAGGCATCCCAAAACATTTTTAAAAGAGACCACTAACTGTCCCTATAACACAACTTACTGACCAAACCCAAACCCAAAACACAGTTCAAACAGGAGGGGTTCTTAGACTCAAAACATCCCACAACATCAACATTTTCCAAAAACACATAATATAAACTATTCAAAACAATTCATCAAGTCTTCATGTTTCTCTTTAAAAACATTTCTTTGAAAACAAATTTTTCAACGGTTAGCACATCCACCAATGGTACCCCATGGGCCTTACACATGCATGTTTCTGTGCCACACCGGGCACCCTCCTCATATCCATCTCAACACTCATCCAGTCATGTCATCAACCATCAATATTCCCATATAACCCCATACATGTGGTTTCTCACAAAAATACCAAAGGTTAAAACAATTTTTTTTCCACTTTTCAAAACCTACACAGTCAACCAACAGATCTTGTTTTCTCAAAACCGCTAACCACGAGATCAAAATCCCAACTCACATCTTACAAAACTTTTCATAAAGTCACAACCATTTAGAAAATAACTGACTTTCAATATATTCACATCAATTTCAAAACATCTCATCCCATTAAAACACACTCTGATTGTGTAGAAAACTCTATTGGAAACACTTTTCAAAACCAACTTCAATATAGTTCTTGCTTTCAAAGAGGTGTAAGCACACCATTTTACATTTCAAATCAATTCTGAAAATTCAGTTCCGCCATTTCATAAACAAAACCATTCCCTCTTTATTTGAAAATCATTTCATAAAAACGTTACGCTTCTTAATACCAAGTCACCCTAAAACCAAAGTTCCATGATTTCAAAACTAAAGCACAAAACAATGTGAGAGGAAACTAGTTTCAGCGGGTGACTTGGAAATATAGTTGGCGGCAATATTCCAATCACTTAACATTCACAGAGAGTGTTCCAGGGAATATCCCCAGCTTCACATGGCTCGCTAGGCCCTGCGAGCTCACTGAGAACATTAACCCAACTCTCTTTTCATTTCCCCTAATCATTATCAAACCAACAAAATAAAATGAATTAGATAAATCCCGACTTCCCCTGGCGACTCGAATCCTGTCATGAGGTGTGGTGATCAGGAACACTACTCATAACTAAAATACCAAGTCCCAAAAATCCTGACTTTATACTATCCCGAATATTCCCTAAATAACATGACCCAAAGAGTTAACCACAACCTCCTCTGATACCATTTTGTCACGAACCGGATCTGGTCCACATCAAACCAGCAACAAACCCATCCCGTGACAAGGCCTGAAGGGCGTTCCCGATCCCCACAGGCTGTCACAAGTGCCCAGGTTTCATATCATAATAATTGGGAACAATTTACCCTATTTTATAAACATTAAACAACAAACAAACTCAATAAAACAAATATGGATTTTAAACTAAAACCGTCCTTTACAAAATTTGAGAACCGAAATACATAAGTTAAAACTATGTTTAAAGACCATTACAATGGTACAAAACCAAATAAAGATATCCCAAGAACATCCACATGGAAAAAGTCACCGCCCTCAATCCATCTCCATGACACAACATCCCAATGGAAAGCTAAAAACCTGAACCAATGACATAAAACCTGTACCCAAACCTGTGACATAAAACAAGTGGGTCTACTTACACCCAAAGGTGTAAGTAGGGTGTGAGAGAAAGCCCAGTAGGATACCACCTCTAAGAGATTCAATGTGATAAACATTTCATGACAAAAAGTATTTCATGTTTTGTAAATAATAAATGCTAGCTACAATTTTCTAAAGGATGCAATAATAAATGAAAACAGTTTTCATGTGGGATAATTTTAAAGGACCAAAATTTTTAAAATAAATAACAAATCTACTGAGTTTTCCAGCCAACAATACCGTATATCGATGATAAGTACAATGGATCTAATGAGCACAAGTAATAGGAAATAACCCCTAGGCACTAGCTATATGTGGGTCCTAGGTACCTCGTATCTCGGTGAGAGTAACCACAAAAAAATATCCATTCTCGTGCACGAGCCACTAGTAGGGATAATACCCATATCCTAGTGGTCCCCTATCATCATAATCATAGTTTATTTAGAGTTTTAAGTGTCAATCTTGCTAAGTGAAACTGAGGCCAAACCCCACGGATTCACTAGCGTACTAGTACATGTCCACCCACCTAGATACACGGGTTTTCCCTTTGTGCTCAAAAACGTTTAACAATCCAATAAGTATAGTTTTCACATGAAAATATCACTTCCAAATCAAAAATTTACCAAATAGCCCCATGTATATCACACAAGTCAAAAATTCCACTGTTCATTCAAATGCATTTTGAAATCAAACTCACACCAAAATTTTCTACAACACTTTTCACATTTCTTTAACACTACCGCATATCCTTTAAACAATTTTATAAAACCATTAAAAGATATTCAACTCACATAACGGACCACACATATGTCACACAATACCATTCTCACCTTCACAATTCAATTTATCAATAAAACTCACACAAAACATCCCACACCTGTGTTTCGCACACAGAACACAATTTAGTAATACATTTCGGCAATTTATAAAACATTCTAAAAATGTTTTACATCTCAAATCACCACATTACCATTCAAAAACCCAAATTAGGAGAGGACACTCACCCAAATAGTACATATACACCCCTTCCCAACTTTTCTTAACCAAATAAAACATTTTCAATTTTTATAAAACAAACCCAAGAGGCATAACCACTGTTTGCACACTAAACCCATTTCAAACCCCTCATTCAAAACCAAAATCATACCAATAACAATCCAAAATAGAATTTTCAGCCCTAAAACAATTATTAAACCACCCCCAAGTGTTATAAAAATACATCAAATAATACCACAAAGATACACATGAAAAACACACGTTTTCATAAATCACCTTTAAGAAGTACAACATAGTTTTACACCTTAAACTAAATCAAAAACCTCTTTTCAATGCCCACATGATAATAAAGAATTACCAAACCAGAATTTTAAGCCCCTTTCAAGACTAATAAATCACTTTCACATGTTATAAACTAAACCCAAACATTACCCCAAGAGTCACACATGAAAATTACCAAATTTCAAGCTAAAATACAACTAAAAATTAAATGTTTAACCAAATTCATCAAAAACAGTTTTCACACCACAAAAAACAGATTATAAACATACTAGATTAATAAAACAAGAAAGATAACTCATCATAAAATGGTTACACATGGAATCAACTACCTTTTGAGTCGAAACCCTCAAAACTTGGTGTGAAACCTTAAGCGCACCACCGCCGCACCACAAGGAATATAAATCCAGACCTAAACCACAAAAAAATGTCCCAAAATACACCAAATCAGTCCTTAGGATCTAATCCTAACTTATGGACATTTTAGAACATAATGAAAGAGGGAGGAAACCCTAAAGAGAATGAAAAATTGAAGAGAGAAACACTTACTCAAAATAATGTTGAATAAAACAACCCAAAATCCACCCGAATCTGAATTTGAAAACATCCAACCATTCAAGGGATGTTCGAACAAGGATTATGAGATCATGTAGGAACAGGAATGGGGGAAAAAGAGTACGAAAAGAGGGAGTTATGATGGAAATAACTTACCTCCTCAAATTTGCTCGATTTTAGAAACCCTAAGAATTGCAGCACTCAATCGCGATGCAAATGAGCTCTAAAGAGGGGGGAAAAGGAATGGGAGCGCGCCTGGGCTTCTTAAGGTCTAGGGGGAGGTGGAATCATAGAATAATTCATTATAATGAATAAGATATTAAAATATTAAAGAATCAATTTAAAACTGGAAAATGGGCTTTCGGGTTGGCCCAATTCTCAAATAAAAACCCAAATCCCCCATGATTATGGATTTATAAAGGCACCAAATTTTAATGTGGTGTTAATATATCAGGGGAAGACATTTAGGAGTTGTAAGGACTGAAAAATATTTAAAAAATGAAAAAGTTATTAAATAAAAAAATTTATTTTTAAATCTGGAATTGGGCTCACGGTTTGGCCCAATTAATGAAAACGCACATATTCTCCATAAAACCTTTGGAAACCCCCAAAACAAAGAATTAATGGAAAATAAATTAAAAATAAAATTAAAATAGGTTATGTATGTGACATGAATTTTGTAAAATATACATCATTTTTGAATTCATAATATCAAATATAGCTTTGGGTGATGTTTTGGTATTTTTCTGAAAAACTTCAATTTTTGATGAATAGTGAAACCACTAAGTGGTAGTTAAAGAAACTGATTTTTCGTTTAAATTAAACTTTTCCACTTCTATGATTTTATTTTCAAAAATCCGACATACATGGTCTTCATTAAGAAGTAAAATGTGGTTTAATGGGATTAAAATATTTTTTCGGTGAATAGTAACTTTTAAGTTCTTAATCGCGATTAGAGGTAATTAGTGTAGTTTAAGGAAAAAATAATGTTTTAATAATATGATATGAGCTTGAAACATGTACTACCCTAATTGGATGTGTCACGTACGACCAATACAATCCATGTGTCAACTTGGGGACCCCATGAAGCCACTTTGGTTGGGAAATGACATAAATAACTTTTTATTTAATGTTAAAGTAAAAATGACAAAAACATGAGATGTTTTACAAAAAAAAAATTACATGGGGTTATACAAATGCGATTTTTGACTATAAATATTCATTAGAAATATAAAAAGATTTCCTACATCATGATATTTTTTTTATAATTTTTAGACATTAAATATATTAAATTATTTATGACATCATGATGATGCAGAGATTACCTCATTAATAAAGGATTTAAATAAAATGAAATGATAATGTAAAATCTATGACCTAAACATGTACAAAACCTATTGGATGGGTATATTTCGAACCCTTATCACCTTATCCTCAAATTATATCAATGTGGGACTTCTTAAATCCGAATCTCATTTTAAAATAAAGTAACTTTTCTTTACTTTCCAAGAGTGCCCCTCCTCTCCTCTTCTAAAAGGCCCCCACCTCTACCTCTTTACCCACACTTCAAAAGCCTTTGGCTTGGCCAACCCCTTCCCATTTTGTGTCTCCACATCCCTCTCTTACTCCTTGAAGCCTCACATTGGGTAGAAGTCTTCCCAAGGAAGCCTATGAGCTCAAACCAAAGGGAGTTACCCGATTTTAAGGACATTAAAGAACGATCAAGTCAAGTCAGACCCGAGGTATGGGACTTCGTCTCAATCTCCTTTCATTGAGGCATATTTTGTTTTATACACAACCTTCTTTTATACGGTGTATAAAACACTTTGAATTTTACGTTTATTAAAAAGGAATCTTTTTTATACGAAGCATTTAGTAAACGACAAATGAGAATGTTTTTGTTGTACGTATGCGGTGACAACGACTTCTCCACCTCCGTGACCATTATTTGAGTTTCAGCTTCCTCTACAAGCCATAACATTTTTTTAATAGAAAAATAAATACCCTGTTTTTTGTTTCATTTATTTTGGTATTGAAAATCGTTTTCATAATGTTTTTATTATATCAATGTGTTTTATTGATATCTTGTGATTGAAATGTTGAAATGTTATGTTTCCTTTATGTATGTTTTATGCTATATGATTATGTTATTGTTCTTGGGAATTATTATGAAGACGGGTGGGTCCGTGATAAACTAAGGGCGGGTGATCCCAGTATAGCTCTCCAATGCATTGGGTAATGCGAAGGAGTGAAACGTTAAGGTTTCTACGAAGAGATTTAGGGAATATACTGTGATGGTTATTCCAAACATAACCAAGAGGGTTAATCCCTACGTAAAAATGTTATGAATGCCTCAAGTTACCTTTATGTCTTATGATTTCTATTATTTATTAATGATTTTATGAGATATGTTAAAGTGCATATGTTTTATGGGTAAAGTATGATTTCATTATTATGTATATATGTACCCATGTTTCCTTTCCATATTTTTATATTCCCTTACTGAGCATTTTATGCTCATCCCAAGTTTTTGAAATGTTTTTCATAGGTCAAGGGAAAGGTACATGATATGACAATAGTGTCAATGAAGTGTCAAGAAAGAATCCATGTTTTATTTTAAATATGTTTCCATTGATGGGAAAAATGAATACTATCTTTTATGTAACCACTTTGATTAAATGTGGAATGTAATGCATTTTTTATGTTCTAATATTCTAAAACCCTAAACCTGAAAAGATCCTCAAGGTGTAATATTGTAATAACTCAAGATTATGTAAGGTTTAAGTCTGGGGCTTTATAGTTGGTATCAATGGTCGGTTTAGATAACTTTAGGAGTTAGAATTCTATTAAATGATTATCCAAAAATATTTTTTGAAATGATATAGCATTTGAAGATTACCATGTTTCTTCATCTAAGACATGTGTGTTCAGAATGGTTTTCCGCAGAGGAAACATAGAAGCAGTGCTATGAAGGAATACAGAAGGAAATAACGTTCTGAATCAGCATCCAAAGATGGTCGGAATTGGAACTGAACAGTTTGTTGCAGTAATGGCGCAATTGAATCAAGTGATAAATGGTGGTGGTATCCATGCACGAGATCACCCAGATCAACCATAGAGGAACATGTAAGTGGTGGAACATTTCATGAGGCAACATCCCCCATCATTCAGTGGATCATCTGACCCTGTGCTAGTTGAAGGGTGGATTAAAGTACTAGAGAAGATTTTCGATGTCATGGCGGGTTCAGACAATCAAAAGGCTAGTCTTTCTATTTACCGTTTGGAGGGTGAAGCATATTAGTGGTGGTCGATGGTTAAAAATATCAGGGACGCTGATGAGATTCATTCTCTCGACTGGGATGAATTTAAAGGTACTTTTCTTGAGAAGTATTTTCCTAAGGCTGTTCGACTTAGGATGGAAAAGCAATTCTTGGAATTGAGGTAAGAGGAAGACACAGTGGCTGCCTATGAAGAAAGGTTCACTCGATTGGAAAGGTATGCATCAATTTTTATCCGAAACCTTGATATTAAAATAAATCGTTTTTTACTCAAGGTTAAAGCCAAAATATCGAAGGGAATTAGCTTCTCGTGAGTTCAAAAGTTATTAAAAGATTGTTTGATGTGCTGAGAAGGTGGAAATGGAGTTTGCTGATGATCAAGTGTTCTATAACAACCAACAGAAGAAGAGACCGAGGTGGCAGGAGAAAATAAAGAATTCATCAAAAAAGTCTGATGGTAAGAAAAATAAGCTTCCAGTTTGTGATAAATGTGGTAAAAGGCATGCAGGGGAATGCCTTCTGAATTCTGGAAAGTGATAACGATGTGGTAAGATGGGACATAAGGCTCGTGATTGCACTGAAAAAGGTCAAGGTGATGGTAAGACCAAATTTTATTTACAGTTAGTGAAATTTTTTATGTGCAATGAGATGGGTCACTATGAAAATGAGTGTCCGACAAAGAGCTCGAGTGATGGGAAGCAGTTAGACTACAAGTAGAAAGGGGTGGTGAAATCCTTTGCAACTACTTCAGCAGATGTCGGGCCATCAAATGAAGTTGTATCAGCTCCAGGGAGCTTAGTATTTTTCAAAGATTGACTTGAGATCAGGGTACCATCAGCTAAAGGTAAAGGAAGCAGACGTTCCGAAGACTGCGTTTTGTACATGATATGGCCATTATGAATTTGTAGTAATGCATTTTGGGCTAACAATGAACCTGCTGTATTCATGGAATTAATGAATAGAATTTTCCATGAGTTCTTGGTTATGTTTTTGGTTGTTTTCATTGATGATATTTTGGTGTTTTCTAAAAGTAAAGAGGAGCATGAAAGACATTTGAGGGTTATCTTTCAAACCTTAAAATAAAATAAACTGTATGGATAATTCAGCAAGTGTGAGTTTTGGTTGAAAAAAAGTTCATTCCTTGGTCATATTGTTTCTAAATATGGGATAACTGTTGATCCTACAAAAACAAAGGTTGTTGAAGAATGTCCAAGACCCAAAAATGTAACTGAGATTCATAGCTTCCTTGGTTTGGTAGGCTATTACAGAAGGTTTGATAGAAATTTTTCACGGTTATCTAGTCTAATGACTAAGCTAACTCATAAGGGTGTTAAGATTATCTGGAAAAAAGATTGTGATGATTGTTTTCAGGAATTGAAAAGAATATTGTTGAATGCTCCAGTTTTGGAACTTCCTTCCAGGAATGGGGAGACTGTTATCTACAGTGATGCTTTATTGAAAGGACTTGGTTGTGTCCTTATGCATAATTATCAGGTAACTTCTTATGCTTCACGTCGGTTGAAAACTCATGAAATAAATTACCCAACACATGATTTGGAATTAACTGCTGTTGTTTTCGCTTTAAAAATTTGGAGACATAATTTTTATGGAGTAATGTGTGAAATATATACTGATCACAAAATTTTAAAGTATTTATATTCACTCAGAAAGAATTGAACATGAGACAGAGGATATGGCTAGAATTAATCAAGGATTATGAATGTACAATTCATTACCATCCGGAAAAAGAATATAAAGTGGATGATTCTTTGAGTTGAAAAAGTAATGCTTCATTAAAAATTTTGTGTTTGGAACGTGATCCTTTGGTTAAGGATTTGATTAACTTTGGCATAGAAGTTGTTGGTGCAGGATGTCCTTCTGTTTTATTTCAGGTATCAGTGAAATATTCTCTATCAGACAGAATCAAGAAAGCACAGAACCAAGACAGTGAGTTGCAAAAAAAGGTAGAGCTGGTTCAGAAAGGTAGTTTGCATGAATTCAACATTGATATTGATTGTGTTTTGAGATTTGGGAAGAGATTGTGTGTGCCTTGTGATTCACAGTTGAAGAGAGAGTTGTTATGTGAAGCTCATAGTTCTCCATTTTCAGTTCATCCTGACAGTACTAAGATGTACAGAGATCTGCGGGATTATTACTGGTGGGATGGAATGAAAGGAGATATTGCTGATTTTACTATGATGTGTTTGACTTGTCATCAGGTTAAAGCAGAGCGGTAGTTACCAAAAGGGATGCTTCAACCTTTACCAGTACCAGAATGGAAATGGGAGAATAACCATGGACATCATTGTGGGATTGCCGAAGACACCTCAAGGTAATAATACAATCTGGGTTATTGTTGATCGCTTGACTAAATCTACTCATTTCCTTCCTATTCGAGATACTTCTCTCTAGATCAAATTTCTCAATTGTACCTTAAAGAGATAGTCAGGTTGGATAGAGTTCCTCTATCCATTGTATCCGATTGTGATCCCAGGTTTACTTCTAACTTTTGGAAGGGCCTTCAAAAATCATTGGTTACTGAATTAAATTTTAGTACAGCTTTTAATCCTCAATCAGATGGGCAGTCAGAACGAAAAATTCAGAATTTGGAAGATATGCTATGTGCTTGTTCGATGGATTATAAGGGAAGTTGGGACCAACATATTTCTTTGGTTGAGTTTTCTTATAATAACAGTTTTCATTCCAGTATACAAATGGCACCATTTGAGGCGTTATATGGGAAGCGGTGTCGAACTCCAGCTTTTTGAGATGAAGTGGGTGAAAGGAAGCTGATGGGACCAAAATTTGTAGAAGAGATGGCAGAAAAAGTTCAGCTGATACAGAAACACATGACAACATCTTAGAGCATGCATAAGAATTATGCGGACAATAGGAGGAAGGATCTCTTTTTTGAGGCAGGTGATCATGTCTTTCTCAAAGTATCACCATGGAAAAGTGTGATGTGATTTGGTATGAAAGGAAAGCTGAGTCCAAGGTTCATTGGACCATATGAAATTCTGGAGAGAGTTGGATCAGTTGCATACCGAGTGGCTTTACCTCCGATTTTATCTTAGGTACACAATGTTTTTCATGTTTCGATGCTGAGAAAGTACATTCCAGATCCATCTCATGTTTTGAGTCCAGAGGTAGTTCAGCTGGAAGAGAACCTATCATATGAGGAACAACTGATCTAGATTCATAACCACAGGGATCAAGTGTTATGGAATAAGGTGATTCATCAGGTAAAGGTTTTGTGAAAAAACTACATGATTTAAGAGGAAACATGGGAATCTGAAAATGCAATGAAGGATAAATACCCCCACTTATTCAATGAGTAAATAAATTGTGGGGACATAATTTTCTAAAGGGGGGAAGGATGTAACATCACAAGTAAGTAATGAATAATAGATATTTTTATCTATGTCTATTAATGAATTAGATAGTGTTTTAGAGGCTTAAAAGGAGAATAAATCCAATCTTAAGTATGGAATACACTAATATTTTTAAAAGATAGTTTTACTCCCTTTTGATGGAAAAACATCTTTTAAATATATATTTTGACAATTTTATAAGCTCTATTTGTCAAAATAAACTTATTCTTTATGATTGGGACATCAAAATTTACTTTGTGTGAATTTTTGGTATTTTTCCGATAAAGATCATTTTTTAATGAATAGTGAAAAATGTTGTATTTTAATTCAAAACCTCTTTTTAATCTAATTTATTTATATGATTAGATTATCTTTAGAATTGGGTTTAAAGTGAAATTAGAATATTTTTATACCATTTAATCCAATGGTGGTCATTGTAATCAATTTCACTTTGAAATTGGACTTAAATTAGTGTCAATCTTTTGATACTTATTGTTTCATAAAAACACGCTATTTGTCATGACAATGGGAATTAATTATTAAGTTAATTAATGAAACATATATGATTTGAATTTTGTAAAATAGACATCATTTTTTAATTCAGAATATCAAATATAGTTTGGGGCGATTTTTTGGTATTTTTCTGAAAAACATCAATTTTTGATGAATAGTGAAACCACTAAGTGGTAGTTAATGAAACTGATTTTTCATTTAAATGAAACTTTGCCACTTCTTTGATTTGATTTGAAAAAATCCGACATACATGGTTGTTATTAAGAAGTAAAATGTGGTTTAATGAGATTAAAATAATTTTTTGGTGAATAGTAACTTTTAAGTTTTTAATCGCGAATAGAGGTAATTAGTGTAGTTTAAGGTAAAAATAATGTTTTAATAATTTGAGATGAGATTGACACATGTCCTACCCTCATTGTATGTGTCATGGCCGACCAAGAAAATCCATTGGTCTACTTGGGGACCCCATGGAGCCACATTGGTTGGGAAATGACAAAAATAACTTTTTATTTAATGTTAAAGTAAAAATGACACAAACATGAGATGTTTTACTAAAAAAAAATTTACATGGGGTTATACAAGTCATATTTTTGACTATAAATATTCATTAGAAAGATTAAAAGATTTCCTAAATTATGATATTTTTTTATAATTTTTAGACTTTAAATATATTAAATTATTTATGACATCATGGTGATACAGCGATTACCTCATTAATAAAGAATTTAAATTAAATGAAAAGATAATGTAAAATCTATGACCTACACATGTCCAAAACCTATTGTATGGGTATATTTAAAACCCTTATCACCTTATCCGCAAATTATATCAATGTGGGACCTCTTAAATCCGAATCTCATTTTAAAATAAAGTAACCTTTCTTTACTTTCCAAGAGTGCCCCTCCTCTCCTCTTATAAAAGGCCCCCACCTCTACCTCTTTACACACACATCAAAAGCCTTTGGATCGGCCAAACCCTGCCCATTTTGTCTCTCCACATCCCACTCTTACTCCTTGAAGCCTCACTTTGGCTAGAAGTCTTCCCAAGGATTCCTTAGAACTCAAACCAAAGGGAGTTACCTGATTTTAAGGACATTAAAGAACGATCGAGTCAAGTCAGACCCGAGGTATGGGACTTCGTCTCAATCTCTTTTCATTGAGGCATATTTAGTTTTATACACAACATTCTTTTATACGGTGTATGAACCCCTTTGACTTTTATGTTTATTAAAAAGGAATCTTTTTTATATGAAGCGTTTACTTCACGACAAAAGGGAATGTTTTTGTCGTACGTATGCGGCGACAACGACTTCTCCGCCGCCGTGACCATTATTTGAGTTTCGGATTCCACTACAAGCCATACCATTTTTTTAAAAGAAAAGTAAATACCCTGTTTTACTTTTCTTTTATTTTGGTATTGAAAATGTTTTTCATAATTTTTTTATTATATCAATGTGTTTTATTGATATCTTGTGATTGAAATGTGGAAATGTTATGTTTCCTTTATGAATGTTTTATGCGATATGATTATGTTATGGTTCTTGGGAATTATTATGAAGACGGGTGGTTCCATGATAAACTAAGGGCGGGTGAGCCCGATATAGTTCTCCAATGCATTAGGTAACACGAAGGAGTGAAACGTTAAGGTTTCTCCGAAGAGATTTAGGGAATATACTGTGATGGGTATTCCAAACAAAACCAAGAGGGTTACACCCTATGTAAGAATGCTATGAATGCCTCATGTTACCTTTATGTCTTATGATTTCTATGATTTATTCATGTTTTGATGAGGTATGTAAAAGTTCTTATGTTTTATGGGTAAAGTATGATTTCATTCTTATGTGTATATGTACCCATGTTTCCATTTCATATTTTTATATTCCCTTACTGAGATTTTTATGCTCATCCCATGTTTTTGAAATGTTTTTCATAGGTCAAGGGAATGGTACATGATATGAAGATAATGTCAAGGAAGTGTCAAGAAAGAATCCATGTTTTATTTTTAATATTTTTCCATTGATGGGAAAAATGAATATTATCTTTTATGTAACCACTTTGTTTAAATGTAGAATGTAATGCAAGTTTTATGTTCTAATTCTGTAAAACTCTAAACCTAAAAAGATCCTCAAGGTGTAATCTTGTAATAACTCAAGATTAAGTAAGGTTTAAGTCTAGGGATTTATACATGGAATAATTAAAAAATACTTTAAAATAATTAGGAAATAAAATAAAAAATATTCATTAGGTATTATAAAGAAACCATGGAATTATATATTTCAATTATAATGTTTCTAAGTCAATGGAATATAAGTGAGTTTCCACAAACACATATATTATTTCTGATTCTTTTTGCACATGCACCTATCTAAAAGGAAAGTAAAACTAATTTCATTAGATATACAATTAGGGACCAAATTTATTAATATTTAACTTTATATTTACCATATATTATGATAATATATTAATATATTATGTCTTTTTTTGTTTTCGTGAAGGGTGAATCGGTGTCGGCTTATATCAGGTTTTTATCAAATAAATATGATATTTTAATAATAAGTTAAATACATTATATAAGAATTATATAAAAAACACAAAAATTAATTTCTTATTAAATCTTAATATTATCATTATTTATGTTCCAATCATCCCTGATATAGTTTTATAGTATTATTCATGTCGGTTGTTAAAGTAACCCAAACATGAAAGTTATATATATATATCTTTCGGTAAGTGTGGTTAAGGATGTGTAAAATATCATCATAATAAAATATTAATTATATTATTTAGATTTTATTTTATTTTTTAAAATAATGTTATGTGTTTTTGATAAATAATTCAAATCAACATGGAAAATGAAAATCATTACATCATAGAGGTGTTAGTCTGTATAATTACGATCAATGTTATATATTTTTTCCATGTATATGAACATGATTAAATTGTTTTTTTCAAGTTAATATAATAATACCTTATTACATGATACATATTTCCTTCTATAACTATGTTTAGAGTAGTTTTGAAAGTTAAATATGAAGAAAATGTAAGGAGGATGTAATACTAACATTTGTACCTTGCACTTTCCCTTGAAATTGTTTTTTGAAATGATGGGATTATGATAAATATGTAATGAAAAAGTCTTAGGAACATGATTTAATATTATTTAAAAAAATAGTGGTAGAATTTTAAGAAGAAATTATAATTAATGTGTTTATCTTTAAGAGGTGAAAGTGTTTCCTTTTATAAGTGAAAATGAGGTAACTTTTATGGATACACTATAAATTTTCAATGATATCATTAAATTATTAATATGTAAAATTAATTTTTTTTTAAAAATAGTGTATAATTTTATGATATAAGGTTTATAAATCCTCACACAATAATTATAACACGTTTTTTAAACATGTTGGAAGTAATTTGTCCTTATATTTTCACATTTACCATATGTTTTTATTTTTATCATGATAACTAGTTTTTACTCCAGTAACATTAATTTAACTATAAAACAAACCATATTACTAAATATGAATTAATGAAACCCAATATTAATATCCATTAAACAAAACTCAACTTCTAATTAATTTAAAATTATATTTTCAATTAAAACATTTAATATATAGAGAATGATTATGAAGAAAAAGTTGTTTTCACAACCAAGTGTTCTTAATATTTTTTAGTAGTTATTACCAATTAAATTAGTCAAAAATTATTTAAATATTGTGTAAAAAATATATTATTAACACCATTATTAATTTATTAAATTATTTATTTACCAAAAAAATATACAATGTTAATAAACAAATTCTTTTAACATAAATATTTTTCCATTATCAAGGTCATTAACTATATTCATAGTAATCTTAAATTTATTCCATAAATAAGAAATTTAAATTAATACATAATATATTTATGTTTATATAAAATATAAAATCCATTATTTATATTTAATTTTTATAGGTGACAAAAATTAGTTTTTTAATAGATGAAAATAAATCATTTTTAGAGTAAAATATTACTTATGTTTCCAAAATGACATACATGAGATTTATAAATAAATAATAGTAAATATTAAAAATTTAATGGGAATATAAATATAAATATCTATATATTACAAAATGTATTAAAAAACATTTAATTCATTCTTATTTTTTGGCAATGTAATAAAAGTGATTGTTTTAGCAATATTGGCATTTTCACTATTCACCTAAAAACCAATGCTTTCAAACAATTCAAAAAAATAAGAATAACATAATTTGGATGCTTGACTGAAAAAATATAAATATTTTTATGTAATTCAAAATCTAAAATTTAAAATTCTATTTTTTAAATATAAGGAATTTTTATAGAAAATAACCAATTTTTTCTTTAAAAGGAAAAATGGGAAATATGGAAAATAAATGTTATAAAAAATGATTGAATTAATAATTGAATATTTATTTCAAAATATTTTATAGTTACATATCCCTTCATGATCTCCAAATAATATTTAAGAATAAGTTACGCTTTTGTAGAATTAGATGGTGGTGATTATGGTAGCATAAATACGGTTAAAATTTCCATGAAATAGAATTTATATCACATATGATTTCACCTATACTATAATTTTTTGATTTAGTCATGGGATTTTACCAGATAATTCCATAAATAAGATACTTCCTTTTTGACCTCATAAAAATTAGATTTGTACATAAGATTTTCGCAACTCGATGCCATTTATTACCTTCATAGATTTAATTATATTGTTACTTCCCTTTTACCTACCAATTAAAAAAATATATTATGATGGTAAATTTTATTTTCACATATCATGGTTTAATTTTAGTTCATTATTGTTTATCGAACAATCTATTACCATATTATTTATTTAAGAAAATATATTTAGTTAAATCTCATGTTGTTAAAGACTGGATGTCTATTATGATTTGAGAATGACATTTAGATACCAATAAAATACTATTGACAGTCATTAGAATATAATCAATAAAATCATCATGTAATCCTGAAAGAATGGGAATATTTTTGCAGTATTTTGATGAATGGATGAGCACAATGAAGAATATTACTCTGATTCTAGTTTCCAATCTAAAAAATATGATTTTAGATACCAATATGGTTTTAAATTTTCTAATATAGAGGATCGATCACTTGGAAGAGTTCAACATAACCCACCATGTTTTTTCAAAAATATAGGTTGAGTAGATCATTTTAATAAATATTTTGAAAGAATTTGTTTAAAATGAGAAGTTTATTTCCAAAATTGGGGTGGTTCCTAGAATCTTGGGAGATATCAATCTTTTCTATGAAAACGATGGATATATTACCTTGTCCAAAGAACTACCATATCACTAAAGAACTAAACACAACCATTGAAAATACCATCTCATTTGGGAGATCAATGAGTGGGGTGATGTAAATATTTTCAGTTCTATAAAACTCCATATAAATACATTGTTATGAACTAGAAAATGATTAGATTTAAAATTAAGTGATTTTTCAATAATTAATATATTTTTATAAACTATAAAAAAATAGTTTCAATGGATTCAAAACAAGTTGTGTTGTTTTTTAATGTATGAATTTGATTTTAGTGATAGTGGGGTTTTTTAAAAAATGCAATAAAATGGGAGTATTGTGTTGTATGAAATACACTATATTTTATCCAACAATATGCATGTGTCACATATCGTAGATAACGATATCCTAAGATCATATATGGTATGTTCTTCCTCTATCAAAGCCTAAAAATGATTAAAATATGATGGTATAGATTCATCAATGTATTCTATGTTGTTCTATTCAGTTACTAATAAATGAGTTTATTTATTTTTTCTTTTACATTCTTGATATAATCAGTGAAATGTTAAATTATTAGTTATACTATAGTGGGAATGTGATATCATCAACATAATTATACTATTTTATTATAGAACCACGTAAGAAGTAACCATGGGTACAATAAGAATAGGATGTGCCTAGGGGGTCTAAAGTAGTGCAGGTCGAGGGAATCCCTTCTACCAATATTCACCCCTAAGGGTTTAAGAAATTCAAGTTGTAATGGTATGAAATAATATAACCTTGAAACACTATGGATTCTAGATGATCAACAACCATATTACTATCATGCCACATGTGCTTCAAGAAGATGTTAGAAATCATTCAATGGAACATTATGATGGTGTAGGTGATGGACCATGGAGTTGAACAAGTGTTATTAATTGCATTGAGGAGGATCAGGGAATTAGTTTTAGCTTCTGAAATGAAAATTCCCCTGTTGATATAGGGATAAACTATACAATAAAACAAGGTCTTCTACCTAAAGGGAGGTGTCGACGCCAATGTGGGATGTGTGCACATAGATGTCCGAACCCCTAGAATTATGAACAAAACTACATACTCTCATGATTACTGAGATGAAGGAGAAATATATATTGAGTTTCAAGACCTTCAGTGGAAGTTTCCATCAGACCCACTTCCCTCTTGAGTTTTCTATAGTTTGGGGGACATTAGAGTGTCATTTCAAAAGTTGATGTGAAGGGGATTCATGCCATTTATCAATATGTCTAATGAGGTCAAGGAGGAGGCTCTGCATTCTGGAAATGCTGGACCTCCCTAAAAAGATGATCCCATCCTGTCTATTTTTATATTGAGCCTACTGGTGGCCCCAACATGCTTTATGAAGAATTTTTGTCCCTTAAATTCTTTCCATGCCTTTATCATCTACTCCAATAAACCATCAAACCAGGAAAGAGGAATCCAAGTGGACATGGGATGTAAAATCAATAAAAGTGCCAAGGAAAGTCCATACATCCCTTTCCCATTCACCCTCAAATAATATATGATCGATGCAATCTTCCATAAAGTTTTTATAGAAAGTAAAATTAGAGACCAGTTTAATACTACACTTTCAAAAATTCTTTTATGTTGGGGAAAAATTACGACGTTACCTTCATGTGAGGAAATTTTACTTTGCTGGGATTTTATTAAACAAAAAAAATTAATTCCAATGACCACCCTAGACCTGGGTGTTCATTTTCCACTGAAAATCCATAGAATATAAAGTCCCAGAGCTGGCTAGTAGAATACACACCTTTCTGGTTTTGTATTAATTTCAATAAAATGGAAGGATCCATGTTTTCCTTTATCCGAAATTGACTTGAAGAAATATAGAAATAAAGATGACTTCTTGAATGTTATGTTATAGGTTGTACAACTTGGGAAACCCGGGATTGATCCCAACTAATTATGGTGCTAGAAGGATACCTTCCCCTCCTTGATAATCAAATGAATGAATGGCTGTAAACAATAAAATAAGGGGAAAACATTTAAAGGAATGAGGACTTGTGGCCATCCACCATCAATGTGTTACCCTCAAAATAATTATCTGATGGTCTTTCCCCATAGGGTACGCCGTTCATGCATGTACCAAAAAAGTTTGGTAGCCATGCAACAGATAGTATATGCGATGCTGCGTAGATTGATCTCATATTCCTATATGGGCTTTACCAACATCTCCCAAGGCACCCAATGTAATTTTCCTTCTACCCTATCATCCCAAAAAACCCTAGCTAAAATATTCTTGATATTGGTGATGACCATGTTTTGGACTTTAATTGAATAAATCCCTTGGATTGGAGTGTCTAGGAAGATTTTATTAACCAGAGCTATACGACCCCCAAAGGAGAGGAATTTTTTATTCCAGTTGATGAATTTATCATTGGTCTTGGTAACAACGGTGTAAATGTCTCTGATTACAAGTCTTCATGAGGATATAGGGGCACCTAAATAATTTATTATCCAGTTTACACATTTCATATATATGGTATTAAATAAAGAGGCTTCCCACTATGTAGCACATCTTTTGGAAATGAATAGATTTCTCTTAGAACTGTTAACTACATGACCACTATAATGATAGTAAAATTATAACACTTTGATAAGGGATCGAATTGATATCCTATTAGCATTCAAGAAGATTAAGGTATCATTTCTGAACATTAGTTGGTACATCGGTGGATGGATCCACATCTTTCGATATAGGATAATCTCTCCATTGGTCATGCTTATGTGGATGAGCCAACTCAGAATGTCCAAGGTGATAATGTTGAGTCTTGGAGAGAAGGGGTCACCCTTCCTTAATCCCTGAGTCACCTTGAAGAAACCATGTGACCTAACCATGAAATTAATTACCAACCATGAGGAATTAAAACAACTAAATATGAGGTCAGTCGACAAGGTGGGTAATCCCATACCAAACAAGATGTTATTAATAAAGATCCATTTAACTCGATCACGAGCCTTGTTCATATCTAGTTTAATGGAAATATTTGAGCAATGATTCCTGACGTGGATGACCTAAACCATCTCATATGAAAGTAAAATGGAGTAATGAGTAGAAATACCCTTTACAATACATTGTTTCTCAATAGAGACCCATCTCGGTATATGGATAGACAACCTAGCATTGATAATTCATGTAAAAATTTCATAGGGGAAGTTGAAAATACTAACCTGGAAGTAGTGATGAATGGATGAGGGGTTCTTGTTCTTAATTAAGAAGACCATCGTGGTGGTCAGAGAAATTCTCGGTAAACAACCTCTGAATAAGAAGTCTTGGTGGCGTTATTCAAATTAGATTTAATCACCTCCCAAGAGTCCATGTAGAAAGAACTATGAAACCCATCAGGTCCTGGTGTGCTATCATATTTCAGATTCATGAAGGCCTTATAAATTTCTTCTTTATCTTGAATTTTCACCAGCAATTCATTATCCTAGGGGGAGGGGTCACTTGATTTTGGATAACACACAGGAACAATTCCACAACATTTGTCTAACCCTTCTGAATGCGCAGATTTGGACCCCCTAGAATGTCTTTAAATAAGGGCTGAGAATGGTTCCCCATTACCTCCTTTTCATTTGAATACGGCTTATCCTCTATTAGTATGTTGGGTTATACTGAGTACTTCCTCTCTATGATCCATGCATGAAAAAAATGATACATTCATATCTCCTTCTTCATGCCATTTGATCCTTGAGGTTTCCCACACCATGAGTTCTTGTAGAAGGATCATGCTTGAGAGGGTGTCTTTCTTCTTAGAAAGTTCATCAAAAACCTATCATCCCAGCCCCTTGAGGTATGCTTCACGGTGTTTGATTTATTTCATGGGATCATCCACTTCTCTATTTATTGGTGGGTAAAATTTTTACTAGACTATAAGATAGGTTTTGAGTCTCCATATTTTTTTTGGAAGGTAATCCAGAGACTCCCCTAGGAATGCTCAGACCGTAGGATACTTAGGATTTTTTGGTAATTAGGGCGGCTGGTCGAAAACTCATAGAATATGAAGGAATCATGGATTTCCAGATCTGGCATTAGGGAAATAAGTAGCAGAGAGTGGTCTGATAATCCTCTTACAAGGTGAGACAATTTAAGGTTGGGGAACTCATAAATGGCCTACATGTTCACCAGGAAGAGGTCCAGTCAACTCCATGACTATTGATCCCAAAACTGGTTGTTGCACCAGGTTAACTAGTCACCTGTATAACGAAGGTCCATAAGCCCTTTTACTGCCATGAATTTATTAAACACCAGACTTTCATTCCTAGGGAAAGAACCCCTACCCTTCTTCTTTGATGGATCTGCAATTATGTTAAAATCCACTCCCACCTACCAATGATGATTACCAATGTCGAATACATTTAGAACATTCCAAAGGTGTTCTTTTTGAAGAGAGTCACAGTTCCCATGGAAAAAGAAAAGAAGAAGAATACACCATCATGGGTGACCTTAGTTGTAATATTTTTATAACCTTTTTTACTCAAATCCACTTGAATGTTGTTGTTCTAGAAAATGCATATAGTTCAATTTGTGGGCTCTGCATGCATGTAACTCTGCATTTTTATTATGTGGGGAAAATCACTCATACCAACGATATTCATCCTATTCTCTAGGATGACAACATGAGATGCCATATTATTGCCTATTTCAGAGGTGATGGAATCTGTTTTCACCCAGGCTTCAAGATCGTGAGCATTCAAAATGATATAGGGAATTATTGAATGAAGAGGGACCCCACATTGGCCCTGGGACTCTTAGCCTTCAGACGACATGGGGGAGAGGGATTTATCCCAAATATTTTTTTCTTGGGGTACCGAATGGGGATAAGGATGTTGATGTTGAACACCCCATGGTCCATAATATTCCACATTCATGGCTTCTAGGCATTATTTAGAGTAGGATTGTTCAGTTCCCCGCTATTAGGAGTTCATGCTTTAGATTAATGAACCAAACTCGAGGATCACTTACCCTATGTGATGGTTGGTGGGGAATCAAGGAGTTGGATAATTGTATCCTTCACTAGAGGTAAAGGGAAAAATGACTTTGGGGATATGGGAGGTAGAAGAATTTGTGAGAGTGTGAGCATACGAACCACTGAAACCACTTCAGTATCAATTTGAAAGTTGTAGAAAAAGGAATATTGGGCCCTATAATTTTCACTAGTTTGTTTTGTAATAAGGGGATGATTTTCCCCGATAACTCGTCATTAACAAGAGGGTAGTATATTAGTGCTTCAGAATCAAACTCTCCAATACTAGAAAGCACAAAAAAAGATCCCATTTCATCATTTTGAGGTTGCACTTGAGTGGCTATCATCTGAGGGGGCAACTTCCAAGTGTTGTCAACCAATTATAAAATCCATTTATTGAATGAAGTGATCTTCTTTAAAAGATTTTATCATATTGTTGGTTTTAACATTTGAGTGTGACAGTCATTAGAATGTGTTGATAATATCTTCTTATAGGTTCTATTTTTCTTTCTTTTTAGAGAATGTTTGATCATCCTATATGAGTTCATAGGGTCCTTTACTTATTGATAATTATTTTAGTGGGTAGTTAGATCCTTATATAGGTGAGAGACAATTAGAAGTCACTTAGTGATCCCAATCAATTTTTCTCCATCTGAATGGAGAAGATATAAATCGCTACACTTTAGGTACACCATATTAAATTTATGTTCTTCAAATTTTTCATATTGTACTATTTATGATAATGTAGACACTATAATGCATTGCATTGAATAATTTTAATCATATAATGATGCTCCAAAATCGATCATTTATGTGGTAAATGTTTTCCAATTTTTTGTAATTTTAAAATAAGTAAGAAAATAGATATTAATTTATATATTTTTTTTAAATTACAATATAAAAATTTATATTTTTATATGCCTCTTTTGGAAATTATTTAAAAAATCTAGAATAATTTTAAATGATATGATCAAAGGATTATTTGAAAACCCAAATTTATTTTATTTTTTTATATAAATAATTAAAAAATCATGAAATGTTTATTATCTGTTTTTAAAAATGATCAAAAAATATTAAATATTTTGAAATATGAATGATTTCTTATTAATATATTGTAAATGATAATAATAAAGCTTTATGTTGGATTAAAGTGAATAATTATTTTTTATCCAAGCCTAAATTATAATTTTTTTAAATTTAACTAATATTTATTCATAAATTTTTATACAATGTATTGATATATTAATAGTTAATTTATTTAATTCATTCAATAATTTAGTGAAGAATACAATTTTATATTATGAATTTTATTGTATGATTTTTCTTATAGTTATAAACCACTATATAAACTATCATACATGTCTCTATAAAGTTACATGCTATGTATTATAATTGATTTATATTTATTCGACCTCAAATTGGTGTTGTATTATTTTATGATATTTAATTTATCATTCAGTTATATTTATTACATATTATGTGTTAGAAATATGATAGAATAGAGGTATCTCTTGAATAAAGAACCTTGGTAAGAGGTACTTTGTATCATACTAATCATTTTCCTAGAGGTTTATACATTGTTTAAATTTATAGGTGTTGGATACCTTTCTCTCCATGCTTACTATTATGAGGATTATCAATTTCATATGATTCCATGACTTTACATGAAATGATTTAATATACCTTATGCATGGGATGCAATAAGATATCCATAAACATTGTTATCTTTTTATTAGGGTTGGTAATACAATATATGAGTTGTGTAAGGAGTTACACATCAATAGAGTTTGAACATATTGATTTAGTGTAAGGAATAATAATTTTGAACTAAATCATTAAAAACATTCATACATAAATGTATTAACATGAGATGTGTTGTCGATATTAAATCCACATAAAATACAAAGTTTATTATTCCCTTCAAAGAAAATCATTATCAAGATCTTGATTGTTCTACTTGGTAGGTTATAATGAGGTAGGTAACATTAGAGATATCTTGTATAAGGAAAGAAAGTATTGAGGTGTCCCTAATATTTAGGATACTCATTTTTAAAATTTACTTTGGGTTATACACAATTAGGAAACCCTTGGAAAGTGTACCGTAGTAACAGTATTGTTTTTATACATTTTATGTATTTGAAAAGGGGTTGTCCACTCAATTATCCCTAATTCATATACGACATGATTCACATGATAGCCTACCAAAATAAACATGTTGTTTGAGGAAATAAAAAATAGTATTATTTATTTGTGAAATATAGTTATTGTCCAACTAATATATCTGATGTAGTTAAAAGGGGAAATCATTTTAATGGGATCATATTTAATAAATTTCATTATTAAATAAATGTAAAAAATGAAACTCATTTGACAAAATCTTCTGTTATAGAAAATTGTTATCATTTTAATCATCAATTAGGACTTTGAGAAAAACCATTTGGATGTAATGTATTAATTAATGAAACATATAGGCCAGTATAAAAAATAATTATTATTCTTAACTAAGAAATAAAAATTCAATTTGTTATAGAACTATCTTCTTCAGTAGCCATGTGTTGAATTTGTTCAATAATAGAATCTATATTCTTATAATAATCATAAAAGAATTCAGTTGAGTTTATTAATGGATTAGATATGAGATCACTAAAGTAAAATTACTCTCTACTCATATACTCAATATGATTGAGGCATTTTTTGACTTATATATATTTGAGGCCTTCTTTAATGATTGAATTTACCATAGAATAAATCATAGTATTATTATTGGAATGGTTTCCACAATAATAATGTGCTCAATAAATATTTACCCCACACTAAAAATGTGTTGTGGATATATATCTAGAAATGAGCTTTATCGGTCATATAATTGAATGGATAGTAAAAACGAGTAAGGGTTTTAACCTAGAGGAGGAAAATACTGATGGAGACACTAATAAGGTTTCTTTTTATAGACATTAAATGTTTTTGAACTGTAAATTTAGGGATAGGAAGGAGGAAAATGATTCAATTGGATGTATTTTTCTGTAATTTTAAATTGTGTTTTAAAATCACAGATAAACTTTAACATTTATAATTAATATTAAAAAATAATATTAATTGCTTTTGAATAAATGATGATACTAAACATTTATTTTATAAATGTTGTACATATAAAAAGATTTCAAAATAATTTCAATTATTGAATGATATTTTAGTTTTCAATTAAATGTTTCTGTAATATATTTTTGAAATATTGAAGATCATTTCATGTTCATATAAATTTAAATAAAGTATTTCACTTTTTATCATATTTATTTTATATGATAAGAAATTTTTATTATTAGAAATTATTTTTTATAAATTAAATGAGATGATTTTTATACTCATTTAATATGATTTATCATACTCTATAAAATCATTCAAATTGGGAAATAGACAAAGTGAATTTAATCTTGGATAAAAGTGTTTATCTATATTTGATAAAATTTTAGGAAAATAGTTCCCACCATGAAAAATTGTGATATTTTAAAATAAAGTCTCATTCTAAAATTATTTTCTCTAAAACCATAGAATAATATTTATGATATGGATAAAATAGCTAATTTTCAAAATGTCCACACTAATAAAAGATAAGTTATACTAATTTGAAAAAAACGAGTTTTTGTATCTTAACATGATATTATTGAAAGAATAAATATTTTATGATGTTTTTTGAGTATATTTGGAATTTATTAAGTTCAGGTATAATAAATAATTTATTATCCTCATTAAAATTCAAATTTAATGTATCTTAATACCATAGATTTTGTTTCAGGGTATATCAGTAAAAAGGAATATAATGAGTTATATTTATTTAGTTTAATAATGTATGTTCCATATTATAATATAAAATAATGTTTTATAAAATATATGCTAATGTTAATTTTTATATTTTTTCATTAAAACTGATCTAAGTGAAATGTTTTAGGTAATGTTTCCCAGAAATGATAATGTTGATGAAGATATAAAGGGTTCTATGTAAAAAGTGAGTTAGAAAATTTTTAACATTTGATGCTGTAAAGTATGTTGGGTTTAATATAATTTTTAAATATTTGAACATTAGAAATATGATTCATATATCTCACCACTATTAAAAATGTATTTCTTCATATGTTTTACTAACTAAAATGGATTTGTGGGGGATTTTTATCAGATGGTCACAATGAGATGTGGCTAGAATTATATAGAATTAAAATCAGTTTAACAAAACCATAAAAGTTAAAATAAATATGTTCTTTCTAGTTTTATATCATATCAAATATGATTAGATGAGTTCTTATATGTGGTTATGTTATTATTATTAAAAATATAAAATGTATAAAATGTATCATAGAAATGATACTCTCTACTTTATCACTTTTTCATGTTGTCTTCATATTGTGTGTGAAGTTAAATTATAATTTTCCTCTAAAATTAAAACATTGAGTTCACTAAAACCAATGTTATTCATCAATTTATATTGGTTATCATGAAATTTTAAGCTTACACTTGGTATGATATCATATAAGGATATGGAATCTGCTCATGAGGCACAAAAAGAGTTTTGTGTGATGGATGATCTTACAAGAATACCACATGGAGTGTGATTCATAATGTCTTGGGAATGTTATGGGTTTATGTTTCATATTGAATCCATGTGCTTGAGGTTGGAAAGAAAATTATCCTGAGAACCTTAGTAAATTGATACCGTTATTTTTAAAACAATAAGGCTTAGATTATCAGGGGTGGTTAGATAAAATATTAATAAAACAAAATAGTTCATTAGTGTCTATCCTAGTCCAATAGAAACCCCATTATTTTCTTATTCAATAACCACTATAGGTCCCTTTTCCCTTTGATGGATCTCTAGCCATGAAATCTATAATAACATTAAATCTCCCAATTTGGGTGTGAGTACATGACTCTATAATAAACCATAAATGTGTTTTTAACCTTGTGTTCACATGTATAACGTGTTTATTTCATAATTATTTTAAATAAAAAACTATAATAACATTATACAATCAAAAACTAGGTGGTTATGAACCAATACACTCACCACAAATGTCCAGTCATATTTACTGAAGATACACACAAAAAGGTAAATTAATATTTCAAAAATATCATAATTAAATGCATGATTGTCGGAATATTGCTTTATATCCTCTAGGAATCTACTGAACATGTCACTCAATGTCTAAAAGGCATCGAGTTTTTTTTCTTGTTCCTTGGAATAAAAAATTAATAGAGTGAGTGTGTTTCTCAGTTTTCATGATGCATCATGTTTCAGAACATTCCTTATAATCCTCAAGTCACCAAGTCATGTTTCGACCACAAGAATATCATGCAACACTATTATAAACATCAAAAGTAATATTTACTCACCCTTAATGGTTAAACATACAATAATGGCCACCTATCATATGTACCATGCACCAAACCATCAAAATAAAGATAATACACAACAATCTATAACATTAATAAAAAACAAAACAAGAAATCATTAAACATACTGTAGATTTATATAAAACATGTGAATTAAAATAAATCATTGTAAAATATACTCTATAAATTCTCATGGAAAAAATATCAAACGGATCAAACAGGCTATAATAACACACACACCAACATGTGATCACAACCAAGATTAGTTGTTATTTATTCTAACAAAGAATTTACAGCTTGAAAACGTGTGTAAAAAATATCCCTAAAAAAGTTAGAAACGTCCTTCCTCGAAGTAATCAATATTAACATCAATGATAAATAAACCAATGTGGTTTGAAACCTAGAGTGGAAACCATTATAACTAAACACACCTTTTCAAGGGACTTATTATCAGAGTTTTCGACATGCCAATGATCGAGGTTCATAATGACTTCTATGTACCTAATACACTATATTTTGCATGAAGAGTTAAAATATCACATGTGAGGACACATTCTCTCTCCTAAATAATTTCCAAATTATAGTTCTAGGGAAACACATGTACTATAGGTATTTTTGCCAAGAATAATTATAAAGGTGCATTGGATAATTTTAAAATCCCTTAAGATTAAATCGAAACCACATTTTATAGTAAATTAAAAATTTGTATTTAATAAATCTAAATAATAATACTTTGATAATTTACATAATTATCCTTTAATAATATTTATATATTAACCTATGATAATTCAATTATTTTATCCCCTGTTAATTCGATGTTTTATCTCTTGATAAGTCCTTATAATTATCCTTTTCTAATTTTAAATAATTATATTTTGATAATTTATAGTTAAACTATCATTTTTTAATTCAATGTAATTATATTATGTTAATTTAAAATAATTACCCTTTAATAATATCCCATAATATTCTTTTGATATTTTATATATAAATATTGCTTTGATAATTTAGTTTAATTATATTTTGATTATTATTTATTCTTATCTTTTATTAACTTCTCATAAATACCCTTTGAGAAATTCTTTATTAATTATCCTCTAGTTGTCTAGGTTTTATGACATTATCTTAAATTAAACCATTTTTCCACAATTTAGGAAGATCAAAAATATTGAAACTAAAAATAAATGAAAAATAACATTCTTAACATTTGAAACAGATCTTGGAACTAGAAATTTAGATGGTCATTTGCCAATAATATAGATCAACAGAAGTTTATTGATCGATAATTCCTTACTGAACACATGAAAGGGAGTTATGTGTGACTTGAATTCAATGGAAACAACCAACACCAAGGATAAATTTTTTATACTATTATAACCCAAGATTTGTATAACATTTCTAAACCAAAAATTATACTCACTTATTTATGTTATGATTCAACATATAATTGATTATAAAATATTTAATTTTACCCCATTAAGGATTTTAAAATTTAAACAAGTAAAAAACCTTTTCCATCACTTTTAGATCACATCCATATGAAGAATGAGATGATTTATAGTGCTTGTCATAGAGAATAATTAATAAAAAAAGGTTAAAAAAGTCCCTTTCTCATGGGTATGTGATTTAACCAAATAGTAGATGTGCGCTAATGTTATGTCACACCTAGGGTAAAACAGAAATTTTAGATTTAATGGTAGTCACGGGTTTCCCATCCATGAAATTTTTTTTAAGATATTACATCATTATATATATACAATGCATGCATGATCTAATATATTTTATATAAGGACCCGACCTTGAAATATATATAATCTTGAATTAAGTTAGTAATTCACATTGAGGATCTTTTCAGGTTTAGAGTTTTAGAGAATAAGACATAAATATTACATCTCAAAAGATTACAAAGTAGACACTTGTACTCAGTTTCCATTTTTTTCAGAAAATAAATACTCTTGAATAAAAGAGTCATGTCTACTTCCATGTTTTAGATAGCATGACTTTTTCTTGATCCCATCATTGACCCTATTCCACATTATGTCCCATGAAAAAATTTTAAAAAAAACCTGGGATGAGCATAAAAATATCAGTAAGGGATAAAAAAAGAAGGAAAACTGTTAGTTTTTCAAAACAACAAGTAAACCATGAATACATTAAAATAATTAATAAATTTCACCTTTATGAAGTAGTAAATACTCTTCACTAAATAAAAGATCACTAATTATCCTTTTGTAACCAAAACATTACCTTAAAACCCATATAAAGAACACATAACAGATAAAGGTAACTTGGGACATAAACATACTTTAATGGAATAACCATACGGTCGACTTCCACACATATCACTAAATAGAATAGCCATATGACCAACTTCCATAACCAATGCATTGGAGGTTATAATGTAACCACCCATCCTAGTTTTCAAGAAACCACTTGTCATATGGTTTATCATGTAACCACCCATAAAATTTCCAAGTACCATCACAACACATAAAATATTGAAAATTTAAACATTTCACTAATAACATTTCATTTTTAGTCACAAGAAGTAATTTCAAGATATTGAAATAATCAATCCATTTTCATAAACCATTTAAAAAGTGATTTTTGAATAAAAGTGTCTCATACATATTTAACGATTTTAATGGAATTATAATTTCAAAACATTAATGTCCAAATAAATAAATACTAGAAAAAATTTATAAAACATGGACATTAAATATAAGTATTTATAATAAATAATCTTTAAAACTTTTAAAATGATATTTTAGTTAAAGAGTTTTTAACAAAATGAGAGACTCTTGAATACAAATAATTGAGGAATTCCATTTAATTAGAACATTATAATATCATGAGAATAAATGGATTCATGATATAATATGTCAAAGGACATTATATACACCATACACGAGTTAATTGGTGCATAACAACAATGAAGTCTCAATGGAAATGTAAATTGAGATGAAATCCCCTATAAAGATGGTATCCTTAAATTAAGGAAAAATAAATCTCATAATTATGTGTTACAAATTTAATACACCCAATATAAGTTTTTATTATTCATAAAACAATCATAGTTCATTCACACATATTCATAGGATTCCATATTCAATAAGTTCAAGATGAACCCATAGAATCGAAATTGGGTTAAGAAGTTCCCCTGTAAAAATTCGACAGCCTAACGACGTCAATATAAAATTTATAAAATGAGTTGATGAGACAAAAAGGGTATATAATCACTTTGAAATAACTTTTGCATCAATAAATATATAAAACCACATATCCCAACATAATAAAATGAAAATTAAAAGACACAACAACAAGAAGTCTTTTAAAAAGAGGAGTGTGAAAGGTTCTCTTACCGATTTGGTAACTTACAAAACATACACCACATGAATGAAAGATCATACAATGAAGATGTATATAATCATAAATAAAATTATATTACACGAAGATTACAATAATGTTACGTACATACACCACACAAATGAAAATAGTGGAAAATATAGCATGAATTTCACTGGAATAAAAAGTGAGATGAAACCCTATACCACGTTGTAATCAACTGAGTCGTATGACCAAAAGATAATAACCACAAAATTAATCACTCAATACCAAGAATATAATGAGAATCATGATAATATATATCAAATGGCAGTACACAGTACACCATATGTAATGATTAAGTGGTGAACAATGGAAATCTCACGGAATTAAAAGTGAGGTAAGAAAATCCATTACCTTGTGTCTGACATGACTCAATCATTCTTTAATATCTTGATTAATAAAATAAATTTAAATTCTACCTTATTAAAAACCTTTTTCAAGTTTATTATCTCTTTTATTTCACTTATTACCATGTTATAAACATTATGTACCCATTTAAGTTAATAACTTTCGTTTTGTCGATATTTGGTACTTGAGTAAAAAATAGACTTCTTATAATTACATGTTGTTCATGTCGTCAAAGGTTCATTATATAAAGAATGATATTCATGATTTAGATATCATATATATCATATTAATCCATCATATACATGTATTTATAATAGTACATAACATATGGAGGTATGGAATGAAATGCACCGTTCATGGAGACGGTTATCCGTACGTACGCATGAACGATACTTTCATTTCTATTTATTATTTTAATTGAATTTAAACATAATTATACATAGGTATATTATAATTAAAGTATAATATCATATATAATATCATTAAATCTATCCTTTATACATCCAACATAAGGCATTAATGAGTCACATCACTTTGAGGGGGCGGTAGTCCGCACTACTTCAAATGAGATTATCGTATTTACCCACTATGGAAACCATAAAGGAATACTATAAATTGAAAATAAATAAGCATAATGAAAACATAAAAATAATATATATCATATATAAATAAATTTCCATCATAATGGCCACCATGAGAGGCAGTAAGACATAATCGAACAATCATCATTTCGTGAGGCGTTAGTTTCCCATCCACAGAAACATTATGTTATTCATCCATTATATTAAGTTGTGTGTATGTTTAGTTGGAATAAATATCATAAAAAATTACTAGTATATTTAGGATACTAGTGTTTTTACAAAAGAAAGGAATAAAAAGAGTTTAGGGGTTGGAGAAGTAAAATAAAAGAAAGCAATTTAAGAGAAACTGTTATATTTAATTTGGGTAACTTCCTTTGGTTTGAACCAAAAGGACATCTTGAAGTGCCTTATTTCTAAGATAAGGCTTCTAGGAGGAGGATAATGATGTAGGGAGCTTAATTGGGCAGATTTTGGATGATAAAAAATGCTTGAGATATGTGATGAATAGGTTAGAAGTAGTCCCATTTTATAAGGGAGAGGAGGGGATCTTTAGGAAAGTGTGAAAATGTTATTTTATTATATAATGATATTTAGTGTCAAAAGGTCCAAAAATATTTAAGGTCAAAGATACAATGACACATGTTCAAAATAAAATCACCCATTAAGAATTGTACATATTTAAATAATATTTTTATCATTAAAATCTTATTTATTTAAATCATTTATTAATAAGGTAAATACTGCATTGTTATTCTGTCATACATAATTTAATTTATATGATGTCCGAAAATTATAGAAAAAATACCATGATGTAGGAAATAAATTTATCTATCCAATTAATTTTCATAGTCAAAAACATTACTTATATAACACCATATAAAAATTAATTACTAAAATAATTTTCTTATGTCATTTTGGCATTTACTTTAAATTAATTAATCTAAATTGTCATTATCACTCCCAAGTTGCTCAATGGGGTCCCAAAATCGACCCATAGATTACCATGGTAGATAATGACTCAACCAGTAAGGTTTGGACATGTGTTAAGGTAAATTGTGAATTATTATAATTTTCTTTTTACCTTGAATTACCTTATTTACCTTTAACCGCGGTAAATAAAAGACCAAAGATACTCTAACCAAAAATTATTTTCATTTTATTGAACCACATTTTGCTTCTTTATAACAACCATGTATGTTGGATTTTCTAAATTCAATTAACAGAAGTGGTAAAATTTCATTTTAATAAAAATTCATTTTTTTAACTACTACTAAGTGGTTTCACTTTTCATAAAAAATTGAAGTTTTTTATGAAAAATACCAAAAATTCAGCCTAATATTTATTTGATATTCCGAATTCAAAAATGATGTATATTTTTCCATATTAAAAACATAGAAGTTGAATAAATTAATTTAAAATTAATTCTAGTTGTTAAAATAAATAGCGTGTTTTTAAGAAACAATAACTATCAAAAGATTGACACTTGTTTATGTCCAATTTCAAAGTGAAAATAATTCCAATGACCAAAATTGGATTAAATGGTAAAAATATATTCTAATTACACTTTAAAACCAATTAAAAAGATAAAATAAACATATAAATAATTTAGAATAAGAGGCACTTTTTGAATTAAAATACATTATTTTCTACTATTCATTAAAAAACGAACTTTATCCGAAAAGTACCAAAAAATTACCCAAAGTTAAATTTGATGTCCCAAATAAAAAGAAGAATTTTATTTGGTCAAATAGAACATATAAAAATTATGAAAACTATATTTAAAGAGGGTTCTCCATTAAAATCGACATTTAAATGTAAATTATGCTAAAAATTAGATCCATTCACATTTTAAGCCTCTAACATTTATTGGATATACGTAAATACATCTAAAAAACATTTATAATCACATTTTAGTTGGTTTTTTCATTACCACCAATACAATGGATAGAAGTTAACATCCATTTTAAATAATAATATTTTATTATTATTGCGCGACGTAAGATTTTAAAGAAACCCTTTGTTGCATATGGGGTACGCTATCAAACATAACAACCCCTTTAAAGTAAAATTAATATTTAATTCACAAATATTAATAAATATGAAATATGTCTTATTATTTATTTACCTGGGATGTCACATACTTCCCCCCTTTGGGGAATTACGTCCTCACAATTTACAAAAAATGGGCTCAAAAACTTCATTGAAAGTCCCACTTCGGAAAAAGAGTCAGTGAAACTATCACGTTAAAAGAAAGAAAGAGAAGCACAAAGGTCACCCGAGATAACCATACTAGGATTCAATATAGGATAAAAAATATATGGAAGAGAAAACAAAGGGCCGATTTCTGGTGGAGAGTGATAGAAAACATGTTTAGGAGAAAGTTAACTATCAGAAAATCACAAACATATAATGGGTTAAACGGTCTTTGATTACCCAGTAGGAAAAGTAAACCAACAACGTTGTTGTTTTACATTCCTTTTCATAATTTGGTGGAATTAATTTTCTACATAGAATAATAACATAAGGAAATATACATACCATCATGTAGAGTTTCATCCTTTAATAATTTCTACTTAAAACTAATATTTTCTCCAAACAAAGAGCATTCAAAAAGACTTGGTCACATCAAAATCAAAAGAATCATCTTATTGAGAATTACATTATCCAAAAAAGAAGAACTATATATTTCCCTTGTCTTTAGACATCAACTAAAACCAAAATTTTTAGTGGGAGATTTGATAATACCCAAAAATGATAATCTTTTACAAAAAGAAAAACTACTCTTAATCTCCACAATTTGTAAAACAATTCCAAAAGATCAACCAACACCATTAAATAAAAAACAATCCATAAAATTTTTCAAAAGTAATCCAAACTATGATTGAAACCCAAATCTCATAAGGATTTAATTACATAGTCTTCCAGGATAAATCCTATCATTTATCACCAAATAACATCAATTACTCATAAAATATCATATTGAAAAGTAATTAACCTAATCACATATTCTCCATGATAGGTTAATCAGTTTCATAAATAAACCAAATCATAATATATTTACAATAAAAACATAGATTCTCCCAAACTAAAATTTCAACCAATATTCCCCAATTGAAATCAATAGTATTCTATCTCTGTTTGGCATATAGTGTTTCCTTAAAAGAGAGAATGTCTTACCCAAAAATCTTTATCACTTAATCAAAAAATCATTTTTCAATAATAAGTATATCCATTTGATAAAACATAACTTCCAAAAATAAACTTATTCTTCTTCCATAAAAACATATTACTTAAATAATAAGTCATACTAACTGGGGACTTCAAGTAGTCTTGTGGTAGGAGATGCACCCTTCTAACCCTTTGGTCATGGGTTCGATTCCTACGGCCTTACTAGATGCGACGAGTTTTTACCCACCCTACAAGTTGTCCTTTTTATAAAACTCAAAAATAATCCTGACATGTTTTAACCTCAATGGTTTCCTTATACCACTAATTTTCATCCAAATTCATTTTGATCTCAACATCTTAATTCTTGAAGTCTTATCTCACCACTATATGATAAAATAAAACAATCCCCAAAATAAAGAACATCATACCTTGATCATGGTGTACATTTGGTTTCATCGTCATCATGTTCACATAGGTAGACGGTCCATGTATTGCAATAATGATTTAGAGATCCTTAAAAATCATTTACTTCCTCTATCCAATTGCACCTTGTACAACATGGGTCATATGGGTGTTCACAGAAAATCAGTTATGGAAAATAATCAGGTATGACATATAATTTCAGAACATCTGATAAAACATGATTTATATAAAATAGTCGGACCAAATTTGAGTTGAAACATTCAATTAAGGGTCCTTTTAAAATACCATAGGTACGTGGAGAGAGACTACATTTTAAAAGAAAATATAAATAGGTTGTGCAAGGGTATCATCCTTCAACACCTTTTTTAAAATCATAATATGTTTCAAAATCTTGTGATAAGGTAAATTATTTGAAAATTCCTTGATAATATTAACCTTTCTTGAAAAAATGAGAATATTGTGAAAACATGATTTGTCTAAATATAACCCATGATCCCCGATGATAACGAGGTATAGTGGAGGTGTTTTATATCTCAAACAACTGCTTTCATGTGAGTTGTATGCAAGAAAAAGTTTCACAATCATCCGAACAAGACTTTGCAATAATTATTGCAAGCATGTCATCAGGAAGAGATATAAATGTCCTTTGAGATCCTCGTCCTTCCATTTGTAACTGAATTTCCTTGATCTGAAAATGTTATAAAACAAGGATTTATCTGAATTAATTGACATAGGCACTAACCATGTGTCTATCAAAAACTCATAATAACTAATGTTTTCTAAACCGACCTCTGATAACAACTATAAGAACCCGGCCTTAAAACATACAAAATCTTGAATTATGATAATAATTCACATTGAGGATCTTTTCAAGATTTCAGTTTTAGATAATTAGGAAATAACTATTATATCTCAAATGATAAAAAATTAGAAACTTGTACTCAGTTTACATTTTTTCATTAAATAAAAACTCTTGAAAAAAAGAGTCATGTCTAGTTCCATGTATTAAACAACATGATTTTTCCCTGATCCCATCCTTGACCCTATTCCACATTTTGTATTGTGAAAAACATTTCAAAAAAAAAACATGGGATGAGCATAAAAATCTCAGTAAGGGATACACAAAAAATTAAAACTGTTAGTTTTTAAAAACAAAATGTAAACCATTAATACTTTAACATAAGTAATACTTTTCACCTTTATGACGTAGGAAATACTCTTCACTGAATAAAAGATCACTACTTACCCTTTTGTAACCAAAATATTACCATAAAACCCATATGAAGAACAAATAACATATAAAGGTAACTGGGGACATAAACATACATAAATGGAATAACCATTCGGTCGACATACACACATATCACTAAATGGAATAGCCATACGGCCGACTTCCATACACAATGCATTGGAGGTTATAACGTAACCACCCATCCTGTTTTTCACGGCACCACCCGTCATACGGTTTATCACGTAACCACCCATAAAATGTCCATGTACCATCACAACACATAAAATTTTGCAAATATAAACAGTTCATTAATAACATTTCATTTGATTTCACAAGAAGTAATTTCATGATATTTAAATAATCAATCCATTTTCATAAACCATTTAAAAATAGATTTATGAATCAAAGTGTCCCATACCAGTTTGAATATTTTAATGTAATTATAATTTCAAATCATTAATTTATAAATAAATAAATACTGAAAAACATTTATAAAACATTGACATTAAAGATAATTATTTAGAATAATAAATCATTAAAACATTTAAAATGATATTTCAGTTAAAGAGTTTTTAACAGAATAAGAGACTCTTGAATACAAATAAATGAGGAATAACATTTAATCAGAACATTATAATATCATGAGAATAAAGGGATCCATGATATAATATGTCAAAGGACTGTATATACACTATATAAGATGGAATTAGTGCATAACAATAAATAATTCTCAATGGAAATGTAAATTGAGAGGAAATTACTTATAAAGACGGTATCCTTAAATTTAGAATAAATCAATCTCATAAATATGTGTGAAAAATATAAATACACCCAATATAAGTGTATATTAAGTTTAAAACAACCAGAGGTATTTCACACATATTCATAGGATGACATATTCAATAAGTACAAGATGAACCCAAAGAATCAAAATTGGGTTAAGAAGTTCCCCTGTAAAATTTCGATAGCCTAACAGCGTCACTTTAAAATTCAGAAAATGAGGTGATGAGACAAAAAGGGTATCTCATCAGAAGGAAATAAATTTTACTTCAATAAGGATATTAAAGAACATATCCCAACATAATAATATGTAAATTAAAATACATAACAAAAATAAGTATTCTAAAAAGAGGAGGGTGAAATGATCCTTTTCCGATTTGGTAACATACAAAACATACACCACATGAAGGAATGATCATTCAATGAAGATGAAAATACTCATAAATAAAATTATATTATACAAAGTGTACAATCATGGGAAGTACATACACCACACAAAAGGAAATATTGGAAAATATAGCATGAATCTCATGGGAATAAAAAGTGAGATGAAACCCTTTACCACGTTATAATCAACTGAGTCATATGAGAAAAAGTTAATAACCAACAAATTAATCATATAATACCATGAATACAATGAGAATAATGAGAATATATATCAAATGGCAGTATAGAATACACCACATGCAATGATTAAGTGGCGAACAATAGAAATCTCATGGAATTAAAAGTGAGATAAGAAATTCCCTTACCTTGTGTCCGACTTGACTCGGTTTTTCTTTAATCTCCTGAATAATAAACAAAAGTTAATTTATACTTGATTAAGAACCTTTTTAAAGTTTATTATTCATTTTATATCACTTATTACCATGTTATAAACATTATGTAGCCATTTTAGTTAATGACGTTGATTTTGTCGATATTTGGTACTTGAGTGAAAAATGGACTTCTTAGAATTACATGTTGTTTATGTGGTCAAAGGTTCAATATATCCAATATGATATTCATGATTTATATATAATATATATCATATATATTCATCATATACATGTAATTATAATAGTACATAATATATGGAGGTAATAAATGAAATGCATCGTTCATTGAGACGGTAAGCCGTACGCACACATGAACGCTACTTTCATTTATATTTCTTATTTTAATGGAATTTAAACATAATGATACATAGGTATATTATAATTACAGTATAATATAATATATAATATCATTAAATCTATCCTTTATACATCCCACATAAGGCATTAACGAGTCACATCTCTTTGAGAGGGCGGCAATCCGCAATTCGTCCAATGAGATTATCGTATTTACCCACTATGGAAACGATAAAGACATGATATAAATGGAAAATAAAAAAGTATAAAGAAAACACAAACATAATATATATAATATATATATATACAGTTCCATAATAATGGCCACCATGGGAGGCGGTATGAGATAATCGAACAATCATCGTTTCGTGAGGCGTTTGTTACCAATCCACAGAAACATTATGTTATTCATCCATTAGAAGGAGTTGTGTGTATGTTTAGTTGTAATCCTTATCATAAAAACATCCTATTATATTGAGTATACTGGTGTTATCAAAAAAGAAATTAATAAAAAGAGTTTAGGGGTTGGAGAAGTAAAATAAAAGAAAACAATTTAAGAGAAACGGTTACCTTTAATTTGGGTAACGCCCTTTGATTTGAACCAAAAGGACTTCTTGAAGAGCCTTCTGCCTAAGAAAAGGCTTCTAGATGCAGGGAGTGATGTAGGGAGCTTAATTGGGCAGAGCTTGGATGATCCAAAGGCTTTAATGGTGTGATTAACTTGTTATAAGTGGTCTCCTTTTATAAGGGATAGGAGGGGATCTTTAGGAATGTGTGAAAAATATTATTTTATTATATAATGATATTTGGTTTCAAAAGGTCTAAAAATAATTAAGGTCAAATATTAGAGTAATCATGGTCGAAATAAAGTTAGAAAATAATAATTGGACAGGTTTTGGATAATATGTTAATCATTATAATCTTATTTATTTTAATCATTGATTAATGAGGTAAATAATGCATCGTTATTGTGTCATAATTACATTAATTCATATGATGTTAAAAAATTATATAAAAAATACCATTATTTAGGAAATCTTATTATCTTTCTAATTAATATTTATAGTCAAAGTTATTACTTATATAACACCATATAAAAATTAATTACTAAAATATTTCTGTTTATGTCATTTTGGACTTTACTTTAAATTAATTAATCTAAATTGTCATTATCACTCCCATGTGGATCAATGGGGTCCCAAAATTGATCCAAATATTCCCATGGTCATTAATGACCAAACCAATAAGGTTTGGACAAGTGTTAAGGTAAATTTGAATTATTATAATTTTCTTTTTACCTTAAATTAACTTATTTACCTTTAACTGTGGTAAATAAATGTCAAAAGTTACTATTCACCAAAAATTAATTTCATCTTATTGAACCACATTTTAATTCTTGATAAAAACCATGTATGTCGGATTTTTTAAATACAATTCACAGAACGGTTAAAATTTTATTTTAATCAAAAAGTCATTTTTAAACTACTACTAAGTCGTTTCATTATTCATCAAAAGTTGATGTTTTTTCAGAAAAATACAAAAAATCCAGCCTAAGATTTATTTGTTATTCCGAATTCAAAAATGATGTCTATTTTACCAAATTAAAAAAAATAGAATTTGAATTAATTAATTTAAAATTAATTCCCGTTGTTAAAACAAATAGAATGTTTTTAAGAAACAATAAACATCAAAAGACTGATACTTGTTTATTTCCAATTTCAAAGTGAAAATAATTCAAATGACCAACATTGGATTAAATGGTAAAAATATATTCTAATTAAAATTTAAAACCAATTAAAAATATAATCTATCCATATAAATAAATTAGATTAAAAGACACTTTTTGAATTAAAATACAATATTTTCCCCTATTCATTAAAAAATGCACTTTATCTGAAAATTACCAAAAAATTACCCAAAGTAAAATTTGATGTCCTAAATGAAAAGAAGAATTTTATTTGGTCAAATAGAACATATAAAAATTATAAAAACTATATTTAATGATGGTTCTCCATTAAAAGGTGGTAAGTCGACCTTTTAATTTAAATTATGCCAAAAATTAGATCCATTCACATTTTAAACAACTAAATTTTATTAGATAAAATTAAATACATCTAACAAACATGTATACTCATATTTTAGTTGGTTTTGTTCATTCCCGCTAATACACCATCTAGGAGGTAACTTCCATTTAAAATAGTAATATTTTATTATTAGTGTGCGACGTAAGATTTTAAAGAAACCCGCAGTTTCGTATCGGGTATGCTATCGAACATAGCAACCCCTTTAAAGTAAAATTAATATTTTATTCAAAAATATTAATAAATATTAAATATGTCTTATTCTTTATTTAACTGGGATGTTATATGTCACGACCACCTCCCCACAATCTGTACCCCTCCTGGTCCGGCAATGTGAGAAGAGAGATAATGACCCCCGAGTCCCGCCTCCAGTAGGCCCCGGGTTGGCGACTAGCACTGAGGGTATAATAAACACACAAATGGGAGGCATTACCCTCTAAGAGAACACATGCGGAAGAGAGAGATAGAATAGACTCCAACCAACTCCAACTCATAACTGAAATATAAAAGAAACCCATGTACATATATGAAATGTCATGAAAAAGTACTACAACTGAAAGCGAAAACTAAAAGTACCCAAAAGAATGTAAAACGACAGCGACCACAAGCCCGAACAACTCCTCCTCCAACCACAAGCTAGTAGTAACCATCTTGATCTTCAACCTGCTCCAAGTGACCTGAAAAATAGTTTATATATGCATAGGGTGAGTATAACAATATACTCAGTAGGATCCTCCCCAAGCATCTCATGCAAAAGTAAAGAAAGCATGCGAAAGCCCAGTGAACAACAGGGGGAACTAACTCGTCACCTAAATAGGTATACTATGTTTCCAACCTCACCATGGCTACTCTCACCAAGTAACTCATACAAGAATATATCATATAGTAATAAATATCAAGGGTACCCCGCTACTACTTCCCCACTAGTTTACACCTTTTCCCCAACGACATACGTCCTGTGCATCTCTCTCTAAGGCTTCCCCATAGACACCTGGGCTAAGCTCCACAATCTGCACCTCATGCACCACATAGGCTTGCCCGCAAACACCTGGGCGAAGCACCGCACCTTCCTCACAACCAAAAGTAACCAGGTAGCTTCTGGGAGCTACCACAGCTCGCATAACGTGTATCATACGTCGGGTATAATACCTCAAGCCATTACATCCCATAATCCGAGTAAGGATCCTCAAGCCATCATAGCCTATACACATTACACCTATAGTAGTCCATAGGATACTATATCCAGAATATATGTGTGTGAAATAACCACAAGCCATTACAGCCCTCTACACACATATATGGGTAAAACTAACCAGTGTGCCTACCAGCACAAAGATCTACCAAGAGAAGAGAGCAGGGTTAAAGGGGGTAGTCATCTATTCAACCTCCCATTAGAATGTTGGGGAAAACACCCCCCAGGGCTCAAAATCCCCGAGGTGTCGGTTTCCCTTACCGATAGGGTGGAGTAGCGTATAGAAAACACAAAAAGTACAGAATATATATGTACTTATAAGATTAGGTATCCTATAACCACACAAACATTTGAAGAAATTTATTAGATTACTCCGTTCTCATTTTATCAGTTCCATTGTACATTAATTAATTCCTTAAACATTAATTAAGAATGAATAATTCCACATTAAACTGAATTGGCATCACATTCAAAAAAAACTGCTCCTTTTAAGATTTACATCACCTTTAAATTCCAAAATCTCCATCCCCGTGGATTTTCACCATTTAATCAAACATTCATTATAGAATTACATTTCCATATTCCCAGGCATTCTAGAAAAGAATCCTATGCTTCTAAACACAAAGGAGGATCAACAAAGTGAGTAGATATACTACCCATTGAGTCTTTGCCGCCTATATAAAGAGAATAGACCCTTTCTCCCTCGAGAGGCTAAACACGGAAAGCACATGGCATACCCCGCGCGTCTTCACCTCCTTCAGAAGAAGGGTAGCAAGACCAGCTTCCTTGAGCAGTGGGAAAAAACAAAGCAGATTAACATTCAAAGAAAACCACAAGCATCCAGCAACCTCATCCATCCCATTCCATCACCCCTGGTGTCCTCCCCGACACCCACATGCATAAACCGATGCATCTCGCCACTCTAGGCGTCATCTGCTACCATAAGCACAAGGCCTCCATGCCTCCACATATCACAACAGCCATCTAGGCTCACATCACAACACAAGCAGCAGGAAAACAAACATCACATCATGGGTTCTTGACCCTTTAACAAACAAGAGGGTAACTCAGATCCCTTTTAATAATTCCCACATAATCTGTTCTTTAATCCATATTGAATTAGAAAATTTTTTATGCGTAGCATCCAATTATAGGATACCTAAGCAGTAAGCTATCACAATTAAATAACAATGCTTACTTCCCTAATTTTATTATCCTCAAATTAGAACAACTACAAAAATGGAAATTACCAGATTAATTTACATGCCTCTTTATCTTTAGCCAATTAATTAACAATTAATTCTGGATTTACGTTCCTTATGAATTTCTATCATGAACGAATAAAATATCAAAGAATACATAGATATCACTCTATATAGAAAAACATGAGGCAACTATTATCCCGGTATAAAGAAACAACATGTGATCAACCAATTTTCTTAATCAAGTTCAAGTATTTAATTAGGACAATTTCATTGTGATCCAAAGGTATAAATCATGGTAATTCTACGATTGCACATATACAATTTGAGAATCCATGAGTCCCCTACCTGGAAGAGTTCTTGACATCCTTTATCCACACAACGGGTCACAATCCTCCTCTCGTGACAACTTATTGGGAAGATTGACCGATAGAGTTCGGTTGCATCCAAAACAGAGCAGAACCAATACTTGGAGTAAAGATTGATTGTGCAACTCCTACAGGAAGTATTGAAAGGTTCTAGCGTCTCTTAGTTGAGAACAAATGGAAAGAACAAGGGAGAATGATATCTCGTCCCTTTTTAAGATTTTATGGGGCGATAGTTTAAGATCTTGTTAATTCTCTATTAAAAACGGATCACATTAACCGATGCGGTTTGACCAAGTAAAACATTCCAAGCCTTAGGAATAATTAATATAGGATTTATGGAATTTGAAACGGCCTTAAGATTCCTTAAAATAAGGCTTTAAATGTATTTTACGTCAAAGGAAACGTCAAAAGGGGAAAAACTGTTAGAGTCTGGAAACACTGTTCACCCACCGTTACTGTACATGAAACCGATCTGTGAAACAGATCTGTGAAACCGATCTGTGAAACCGATATGTGAAACTGATCTGTGAAATTGATCTGTGAAACTGATCTGTGAAACCGATCTGTGAAACTGATCTGTCGGACCGATCTGTCAGACCGATCGGTGAGACCGATCTGTGAGACCGATCTGTGAGACCGATCTGTCAGACCGGTCTGTCAGACCGATCTCTAAGACTGATCTGTGAGACCGATCTGTCAGACCGATCAGTGAGACCGATCTGTCAGACCGATCTATGAGACCGATCTGTCAGACCGATCTGTGAGACCGATCTGTCAGACCGATCGGTGAGACCGATCTGTCAGACCGATCTGTGAGACCGATCTGTGAGACCGATCTGTGAGACCGATCTGTCAGACCGATCGGTGAGACCGATCTGTTACGGTTCATAAAACTGGAAACACTGTTCACAGAACTAGAAATTTGGAAATGTTTTGGGGATAAGTCACCTTGACCTCCCGGAACACCTCCAACACCTCATTTTCACAATGTAATGGACCGGAGAGGTCCGGGACATTACATTAGATACCTCTCAAAACATTCTCGTCCTCGAGAATTTAAAACCATCCCAGAAAAAAAGAGGGGTCCGAACAACCACCCCATAAGATACCTCTCAGGGGAAAACCACTAGGAGTTGTTCAAAAGCTGGAACAAAACTAAGACATCCGAGAGTAGTGGAAACAAACAATCCATATCCGAAAAATTCAAACATAACATCACCTAAAAGGTACATAAATAAAACATGAAAGGTCCAACCACAAAGAAAACATCATTACATGAAAGGAGTTAAACATTAAACAACTCTGGGTACTGAGCACGTATCTGTGACTCACGCTCCTAGGTACTCTCTTCCATGCCACCGTGTCACCAAAAGACACGAACTAAGGGGATAGAACGACCACGCAACACCTTCTCTTTGTGGTCTTGGATCTCCACAGGTCGCTCCTCGAAGGTTGCATCATCATCAATATCGATTTCACCCCAATCGATTACATGAGATTCATCATGAAGATAACGAAGGAGCTGTGATACATGGAAAACATCATGTATCCGACTCATCTGAGGGGGGAAGTGCTTCTCGATATGCCACAGCTCCAACACGAGCTAACACCTCGAAAGGCCCAACGAACCGGGGAGAAAGCTTACTTCCATGACCAAACCTTCGCTGCCCACGATGGGGAGTCACCTTCAGAAACACATGAAACTCTAAGGGTATCCTTCTTTGATCAGCATATGATTTTTGACGATCTTGCGCTGTCTTCATCCTCTCACGAATCACCTGAACCATCTCTGTTGTATTCTTCACTAGTTCTGGCCTGAGAATTATGGACTCACCGACCCCAGTCCAGCACAACGGAGAATGGCATGGCCGGCCATTCAAGGCTTCAAACGGCGCCATAATGATGGTAGAGTGAAAACTATTATTGTAAGAGAACACTACCAAGGGTAAGTGATTCATCCATGAAACTCCAAAATCAATAACACAAGAGCGCATCATGTCTTCAAGAGTATAGATGGTTCGCTCTGTCTGACCATCCGTTTGAGGATGAAAAGCTGTGCTAAGGCACAGTTGAGATCCAAAAGCATGCTGGAGACCTCTCCACACCCTAGAGGTAAAACGAGGATCTCGATCAGAAATGATCGTCCTAGGTACTCCATGAAGTCTCACCACCTCCTCTAGATACTTCCTCGACAAAACTTCCACTTAGCTCGACTCCTTGATCTCTATAAAGTGGGCCGACTTTGTTAAATGATCCACTACCACCCATATAACATCATGTCCTCCCAGAGCTCTAGGTAAACCTGTAACAAAGTCCATTGAGATGTCCTCCCACTTCCACTGAGGAATCTCTAATTGCTGGAGAAGACCACCAGGAACACGGTGTTCGGCCTTCACCTTCTGGCAGACTAAACATCGAGACACACACTCAGCAACCATACGTTTCAGCCTAGGCCACCAAAACTGACTCCTTAAGGATCGGTACATCTTCGTCACACCAGGATGTACTGCCAAGGGTGAACTATGGAACTCTCGGAGAACCATCTCGCGCATCGCCAATGGAACAAAAAGCCTTCCATGATACAACACTCGGTGTTTTTCGTCCTCCGACCAACCATCAGGGGCCTCACCACAAACAACTCTGTCTCTCCAGAATTCCACCTCTAGATCACCCAACTGAGACTCTTCCACCTTCTGCATCAGGGATGACTGCACCATCATCTGGAAAAGACAACCTCTACCCCCAACTTCTCCCATATCAAGATGCAAAGCTGATAGCTCTTCCATCACTCTCCAAGAATCACCAGATTCACGGACAACATCATTACGTGAATTTTGGCTTAGTGCATCAGCTAAAAAATTCCCTTTTCCAGGTGTATACGATATTTCAAAGTCGTATTCCTGCAAGAACTCCATCCACCGACGCTGCCTCAAGTTCAGGTCACGGTGGGAGAAAACATACCTCAAACTCTTATGATCGGTGAAAACCACAAAGTGCTCACCAATGATGTAATGTCTCCACAACTTCAGAGAAAACACCACGACTACCAACTCAAGATCATGGGTGGCATAGTTCCATTCATGGGGACGCAACGTCCGAGACCCATAAGAAACAACTGACCTCTGCTGCATGAGAACACAACCTAGCCCCAGATGTGAAGCATCACAGAAAACATCAAACTGGACTCCCTCCGCTAGAAGACAAAGGACTGGAGCACTTACCGACTTCTCCTTTAGATATTAAAAAGATGCCTGACACTGATCAGTCTATATGAACGCTTGATCCTTCTTGGTCAAAACTGTCAGAGGAGTCACAACTCAGGAGAAATTGGCTACAAACCTCCTATAATAGCCTGCAAGACCAAGGAAAATTCGCACCTCTGACACGGTCTTGGGGGCTGCCCATGACACCACTGCTTCTATCTTCAAAGGATCCACAACTACTCCCTGTTGGGACACAACATGCCCCATGAAACGAACTTCTCAAGCCCAAAACTCACACTTGGACAACTTACCAAACAACTGATGTTGGAGAAGAACTCCCAAAACGGCTCGTAGATGCTCTGCATGCTCCACTTCAGATGTGGAGTACACAAGGATGCCATCGATGAAAACCACAACAAATATGTCCAGGAATTCACAAAACACAGTATTCATCAACCCCATGAAAACAGCTGGAGCATTCGACACTCCGAATGTCATTACAACAAACTCATAATGCCCTTGATGACAAAGGAAAGAAGTCTTCGGGATATCCTCATCCTATACACGCATCTGATGATATCCTGACCGCAAGTCGATCTTTGAGAACCAAATTCCACCCTTCAGTTGATCGAATAGGTCATCAATCCATGGAAGAGGATAGCAGTTCTTTATTGTCACTTTGTTTAATCGATGATAATCGACACACAACCGCAAACTGCCGTCAGCCTTTTTCACAAACAAAACTGGTGCACCCCATGGTGACACACTTGGCCGAACAAAATCACACTACAATAGACCATCGAGCTGAATACGTAGCTCTCGTAACTCAGAAGGGGCCATCCTATACGGAGAAATAGAGATAGGAGACGCTCCCAGTTGTAGCTCGATCCCAAACTCGATCTCTCGTCGAGGGGGTAAGGATACAACCTCTTCTGGAAAGACGTCAGGGTACTCCTCTACGACCCTAGGAAACACCAACTGTTGAACCTCTGAAGAACTCAGCATCATCCCAACCATCATGGATGATAAGTATGGAACTTGTCTATGACTCATCCGAGGATCTCGCTCACCCACAAACACCACTTTCTCTCCATCTGCATCAAAGAAAATGACCTTCTTCTTGTAGCAATCCACAATAGCATGCACTGAATACAACCAATCCATGCCGAGTATGACATCATAAGGTTGTATTCATAAACATAGGAAATCTCCCCAAGAGCGGTGTTTCCCCAGCACTAGCTCATAGTCTCTACATACTTCAAACAAGTCGGCTCGACCTCCAACTGGCGTAGTCAATGCCAAGGGCACTGGAAGCCTCTCTACCTCAAGTCCCAAAGCATGGACAAGGTTAGGTGATATGAAGGAGTGTGTTTCTTTTGAATCAAACAAGGCATACACCAAGGTAGAAAACAAGCAAAGGGTACCTCGAACAACATCTGGCTCACCTGGGGCTGGCAACGCTAGAGCATGAAGTTGACCACGACCTCCTCCATGGCCTCTCTAACCCTAATGACGACCACCACCATGGCCACGCTCTGCTCTATGAGGACGAGGAGCATCCTGGGGCTGTCCTATGCCTGCTCCATCTACCCTCGGGTGATCTTAAGCTGGTGCAACCTGCTGCTGCTACCTCGGCTGAAACTGCCTCAACAGAGGAACCTGGAGCGGAGCGCCCGGTGCACGATGACTGCTCTGAAAAGTCGGGCACTCCCCCTGCTAATGACCACGACCACCACAAGAAAAACAAGCGCCTGATCCTTTGTCATATGCCTGAGAGTTGTTGCCTCCAGAGAAACGAGATGGAAAGGGCTGGGACCTACCTCCAGGTGAACGGAAACTCTTCTGCCCTGAAAACCGGGAACACCGGACCACAGCTCTACTTCGTGAGAAATCATGAAGATTCCCCTCTCGTGATGATCCGGTCTTAGCCAAAGTCTTCTCAACAACCTATGCCCTCGCCAGCACCTCAAGATATGTCTATAGCATAAATGGGGTGACCTGGCGCTGGATCTCTGGATGAAAATACTCCTCGAAATGCCTCGCCCTGGCCTCCTCATTTGGTAACAGGTCTGAAGCATATCGTAGAAGGTTCCTGAAACGGATTCCAAACTCCCGAACACTGGAGATCCCCTGTCGAAGGGTAAGAAGCTCATGGCGGCTGGACGCCTTCACAGGCGATGAAAGAAACTCGACTCTAAACCTGTCTCGAAACTCCTCCCATGAGATCGCCGACTCATCACGATCCCCAAGGAACAAGAACCACCACTTCCTCGCTGCCCCATGTAGCATTGGCACAACCAAGGACACTCAGTTTTCCTTCCGAGCACGAATCGAACTGAAGCCTATCTCGACCACCTCCAACCAGTCTTCTATGACTACATCTAAAAGGGATCCCTCATACTTCTGCAGACTCTGGCGCTGAAACTCTCGGAGTGTCTTCCTCCAAGTGTCATCGTCGTCAACCTCTACCCGGCGATGATCTGCTGGAACAGCCTACTAGGCATCTTCTGTACAAACCTAATGAGGACGTCGACCTGGAGCCATACCTGTAAAATAACAACTGTTAGAGATCCTAATCCTGGAATATGGAAGACTCAACATTAATTAATTAATTGTTTTGTTTTATTAATTTTTTTAGGTTACCTATCCCAAGGTCTACCCATTCAAACACAGGCGCAAAGAATAATGATGCATGATCCTTTCCAAGGTCTCTACCCTGCAACCAGTATCACTTTGTTTAGTAGCCATCGTAAACTTAAAATTCCGTGCAACAGATCATAGGGGGCCCTAAACGCCTATGTCGCTGCCGGTCTCTAGTGTTTACCCCACTTTCTAAACATGAATGACACTGTTTCCCTACCATCCCATGCATCCTCACCTGTGCCTAACTCCAAACTCCATCATATCCCTCAACCAGAGCTATGATACCACTCTGTCACGACCCCTCCCCACAAAGTGTACCCCTCCTGGGCCAGCAATGTGAGAAGAGAGATAATGACCCCCGAGTCCCGCCTCCAGTAGGCCCCGGGATGGCGACTAGCACCGAGGTTATAATAAACACACAAATGGGAGGCATTACCCTCTAAGATAACACATGCGGAAGAGAGAGATAGAATAGACTCCAACCAAATCTAACTCATAACTGAAATATAAACGAAACCCAAGTACATATATGAAATGTCATGAAAAAGTACTACAACTGAAAGGGAAAACTAAAAGTACCCAAAAGAATGTAAAACGATAGCGACCACAAGCCCGGACAGCTCCTCCTCCAACCACAAGCTAGTAGTAACCAGCTTGATCTCCAACCTGCTCCACGTGACCTGAAAAACAGTTTATATATGCATAGGGTGTGTATAGCAGTATACTCAGTAGGATCCTCCCCAAGCCTCTCATGCAAAAGTAAAGAGTTCATGCTAAAGCCCAGTGAACAACAAGTGAAACTAACTTGTCTCCTAAACAGGTATACTATGTTCCCAACTCACCATGGCTACTCTCACCAAGTAACACATTCAAGAATATAGCATATAGTAATGAATATCAAGGGTACCCCGCTACTACTTCCCCACTGGTTTTCCGCTTTTCCCCAACGACATACGCCCTGTACATCTCTCTCCAAGGCTTGCCCGCAGACACGTGGGATAAGCTCCACAATCTGCACATCGTGCACCACATAGGCTTGCCCGCAAACACCTGGGTGAAGCACCACACCATCCTCACAACCAAAAGTAACCATGTAGCTTCCGAGAGCCACCACAGCTCGCATAACGTGTATCATACGTCGGGTATAATACCTCAAACCATTACAGCCCATATTCCGAGTAAGGATCCTCAAGCCATCATAGCCTATACACGTTACACCTATAGTAGTCCATAGGATACTATATCCAGAATATATGTGAGTGAAATAACCACAAGCCATTACAGCCCTCTACACACATATATGGGTAAAACTAACCAGTGTGCCTACCAGCACAAAGATCTACCAAGAGAAGAGAGCGGGGTCAAAGGGGGTAGTCAGCCATTCAACCTCCCATCAGAATGTTGGGGAAAACACCCCCCCAGGGCTCAAAATCCCCGGTGTGTCAGTTGAACTTACCGACAGGGTGGAGTAGCATATAGAAAACATAAAAAGTACAGAATATATATGTAACTCACATCCACTCTATGGGAATTACCTAGTCTTAGCTACAACTGCAGCTAACGTCTCTCAGACTCCAGGCTACTACTTCTAAGACTAGGTATCCTATAAGCACACAAACATTTGAAGAGATTTATTAGATTACTCCGTTCTCATTTTATCAGTTCCACTGTACATTAATTAATTCTTTAAACATTAATTAAGAATGAAAAATTCCACATTAAACTGAATTGGCATCACATTCAAAAACAACTGCTCGTTTTAAGATTCACATCACCTTTAAATTCCAGAATCTCCATCCCCGTGGATTTACACCATTTAATCAAACATTCGTTACATAATTACTTTTCCATATTCCCAGGCATTCTAGAAAAGAATCCTATGCTTCTAAACACAAAGGAGGCTCAACACGGGGAGTATATATACTACCCGTCGAGTCTTTGCCGCCTATAGAAAGAGCATAGACCCATTCTCCCTTGAGAGGCTAAACACGGAAATCACGTGGCATACCCCGAACGTCTTCACCTCCTTCGGAAGAAGGGTAGCAAGACCAGATGCCTTGAGAAGTAGGAAGAAACAAAGCAAATTAACATTAAAAGAAAACCACAAGCATCCAACAACCTCATCCATCCTATTCCATCACCCCTGGTGTCCTCCCCGACACCCACATGCATAAACTGATGCATCTCGCCACTCTAGCCGTCATCTGCTGCCATAACCACAAGTCCTCCATGCCTCCACATATCACAACAGCCCTCCAGGCTCACATCACAACACAAGAAGCTGGAAAACAAACATCACATCATGGGCTCTTGACCCTTTAACAAACAAGAGGGTAACTCAGAACCCTTTTAAAAATTCCTACATAATCTGTTCTTTAATCCATATTGAATTACCAAATTTGTTATGCATAGGTTCCAATTACAGGATACCTAAGCAGTAAGCTATCACAATTAAATAACCATGCTTACTTCCCTAATTTGATTATCCTCAAATTAGAACAACTACAAAAACGGCAATAACCAGATTAATTTACATGCCTCTTTATCTTTATCCAATTAATTAACAATTAATTCCGGCTTTACATTCATTATCAATTTCTATCATGAACGAATAAAAAATCAAAGAAAACATAGATATCACTCTATCTAGAAAAACATGAGGCAACTGTTATCACGGTATAAAGAAACAACATGCGATCAACAAATTTTCTTAATCAAGTTCAAGTATTTAATTTGGTCAATTTCATTGTGATCCAAAGGGATAAATCATGATAATTCTACGATTGCACATATACAATTAGAGAAGCCATGAATCCCATACCTGGAAGAGTTCGTGACGACCTTTATCCACACAAAGGGTCATAATCCTCCTCTCGTGACAACTTATTGGGAAGATTGACTGACAGAGTTCGGTTGCATCCAAAACAGAGCAGAACCAATCCTTGGAGTAAAGATTGATTGTGCAACACCTACAGGAAGGATTGAAATGTTCTAGCATCTCTTAGTTGAGAAAAAATGGAAAGAACAAGGGAGAATGATATCTCGTCCCTTTTTACGATTTTATGGGGTGATAGTTTAAGATCTGGTTAATTCTCCATTAAAAACGGATCGCATTAACCCACACGGTTTGACCATGTAAAACATTACAAGCCTTAGGAATAATTAATAAAGGATTTATGGAATTTGAAACGACCTTAAGAGTCCTTAAAATAAGGCTATAAATGTATTTTACGTCAATGTAAACGTCAAAAGGGGAAAAACTATAGGAGTCTGGAAACACTGTTCACCCACCGTTACTGTACATGAAACTGATCTGTGAAACTGATATGTAAAACCAATCTGTGAAACCGATCTCTGAAACCAATCTGTGAAACCGATCTGTGTAACCGATCTGTGAAACCGATCTGTGAAACCGATCTCTGAAACCGATCTGTGAAACTGATCTGTGAAACCGATCTGTGAATCCGATCTGTCAGACCGATCTGTCAGACCGATCGGTGAGACTAATCTGTGAGATAGATCTGTCAGACCGATCGGTGAGACCGATCTGTCAGACTGATCTGTGAGACCGATCTGTCATACCGATCTCTGAGACCGATCTGTCAGACCGATCTCTGAGACTGATCTGTGAGACCGATCTGTCAGACCGATCGGTGAGACCGACCTGTCAGACTGATCTGTCAGACCGATCTGTGACACCGATCTGTGAGACCGATCTGTCAGACCGATTGGTGAGACTGATCTATCAGGCCGATCGGTGAGACCGATCTGTTACTGTTTATAAAACTGGAAACACTGTTCACAGAACTGGAAATTTGGCAGTGTTGGGGATAAGTCACCTTGACCTCCCGGAACACCTCCGACACCACATTTTCACAAAGTAATGGACCAGAGAGGTCCGGGCCATTACATTAAATTTTATATTTTTATTATGTCAATATCTTGGTTCAAGGGGCCTCAGAATTCTACACTTATAGTTAATCTTACTCTTAAAATATTACTTTAAATATTATAAATTATTTCTCAAAAAACTTTTTTGTTACATTTACTGTTATGTAAATAATTTTAATCATTTAAAAAGAGATTTTTATAGATAATATATATTTAACAAAATAATCATAAATTTCAATCAAAATAGGGTTTTATTATCATTTAAAAATTTGGAATATTACATTAGTTGAGGCTTAACCATGATCAGATTTGTTATCTCACATGAAGAGTATGACATATGATCCACTGATGAAGATAGATCAAGGAAATTTATGGCCATTATTAAATAAGGTTTATATCTTGTACTAATCTACCCTGATGCAGGGCATGCAATGTACTCATATGCTAAAATAAATGGTTTATAATTTATTGATAACCCACATTGGTCTATACTCAAAGAATAAATTTTTTATTATTATTTTATATGGGATTTATATACTATATTCCACATGGTTACTCTATGTATTATAGAAAGGGACAATGAATTGCCCAATAGATCACACAGTCACACGTAGTAGAGGGGGATGAATCAATGCCTAAATTTTTTCACAAAATTATTTTCTCTTAACTTTTTCATCTTTTTGTATTCAAACATATGCATCGATTATGATGAATGGATCTCATACAATATTAAACACACCCACACAAAATTTCATACAAATATTAAATATATCACAACACACAATATTTTTAAGGTTCACCCTCGATATGGAGGACTATGTACTTTCAATTTTTTGGTCAATTTGGAGAAATATCTTTTACAGTAATACAAGAATAGTTCCCAATGGGATATGTATCATTTTGATCCCAAAAGTTGGAAGTTAAGGTATTATACTTTACCCAAAAGTTTTTTTTGAACCCTTATGTCTCCCAAATATTTATTATAATTGTCCCCACTAGTTTACAACATTACAAATTATTCTCCAAGAAGTCTCTTCATCAACATATAAGGACTTTCTAATCAATATTTATCCTTTTAATGGTTGTGAATTTATAACTCCAAATTCATAAATATCAATAATGATAATTCCGAATGATCAACTCATGACGATTGAAGTTGTCTTCTCCCTGAGCATTATGAATATTCAGAATATGTAACTTCTGTGCCTTGAAAAATTAAGTTATGTTTCCTATCATTAAGAAATTATGGGTGATAGTTTTTTTTATTTCTCAATAATATCTAATTTGTTAACTTTTAAAAACCTCTATGTCATCATGGTCCAAAAAAGTAAAAAACATTGGACATTTGATATGAAATGTTGGTCTTACATACTAAAATACAATTCCTTAACTTCCATAATCTTCTCAATATTATACATTATAATATTAATTTTCGGTTCTTCAAATAATTTGAACTGAAAACTAAAAGAAACTTGTACATGGGTTCTAAACCATCATGTATATATTTTTGTAAAATAACATTACACAATTGATTATCATGTATGTTTCAACAAAAAAATATGTTATTTCTTAACATTATTCACATAAGGAATAATTTCATGTAATTTTAACCCGAGAACAATGATTTTGTCTCCAACAGAAAATATTCAACACAAACTAATGGTGGAGTTAGACAGCATTTAGAGGAATATGTGACGCATTCATGCAACCCTTCGTGATTCAAAAAAATATTCTATCGATATTAATAAATTTATCTCAGTTTTCACTTCCTAACCACTATGAGTAATCTATATACTTCAAATTCTACCTGAATTTCACACAATTTTGAATACTAGAATGAAACCATACCTTTATTCTATGTTTGACTTCATACTTCCTACATCCCAATTCCAAATATTACAATTTTCTAAACATTAATATTCTAAACATCAATTTTTTTATACTTATAAAAATTATCATCTTGAAATACTCTCTAGGATCAATCAAGATCATTCCCAAATAAATCTACATTTTTCGGTGTTAGTTTGATATATTAATCTATTCTATGAACATTACTTTTTTTAATAATTCCTTTAGTATGTATACCAACCAATAAAACATTCATCACTAAGAATGCTTAATATTTACATATTATATGTCTCTGTCATTATATAATGATACTAATTTTAATAATTTTATTATGGAATCTGATTAAAATATTAATTTTCCACATATTTTCATGATACAATAGGATAATCCTTAACATATGTTGCTTCATATTCCATTATTCACCTTCTCGGATCACAAGATTATTATTTTATCTTCAAAACCCAAAGTGTATCACAGTATTCAATACTTTATCCATACATTATTTCTACGTTTCCTCTTTATCATATTTAATATTATCATATATCAACATCTATAGTTAATCATGTAACTGACGGATAATAGAATCCTAATTTAATTATATTTTATATTTAATGTTTAACTATTTCAAAAATAGTTGTTACAAAATTCACTCCAAGATATAAATGAATCAATATTTATTATTTTTCATGTAGCTTCTAGATGGTTCAACATATGGATAATATTCCTTTTGGATGCTACAAATTTTAACTCAAATCAGTCATTAACATCCAAGTGTCATTTAATTTTCAATATCTGTTTTCATATTGTGTAAACATAACTATATATTCTGAAATTTTTATTCAAAAATATGTAGATCATAATTCACTTTGAAACCATAAAACTTGTCATTATTTTAAATTTATGTTTCATTCAAAAATCATCTGATATATAAGCTTCTACCATGATCTAAATTTTCAAGTTGAATCATCATTAACACCTTTACTTCTAGAAACACACTTTCTTCCTTTTTATAGTATTATCATATAGACTCATAATATACTTAATTGTTACCTTCCATAAGTAGATTCATGGATTACCTCTATTTAGATAGTAAAAAATTTGAAGCACCTGTTATACATTTTGTTTCTATTTTATCTTTAGTTTAGACTTCTGGAAAAATTATTTTTGACCACTTTTCTTATTAATAACCAACTCTATGTTCAACTCAACTTAATTCAGCAAAGCAGTACTTCCATTCCATGTAATTGTTTTCATAAAAATAATCATAAAAATGTAATTATTATATAATTCATCTTTATATTTGAAATATATTTACTTTAATACTATTTGAATTTAATTCACACTGATAACAAATATAACACTCTTTATCACACCGCATTTGGGATTTTCAATATTTCTCAATGGATTTTTTATTAATAACTATTTCAATTATAAAATAATTATCATTCCAATATCCTTTATAATATTTTCTTCAATATGTTATCAGTTTAAATACCATTTATTGAAATTAATAAAAACATTCTTTTATCACATTATATTGAAATTCTTCGATTAAGGGAATGTCACACTCATCTCATTATCCTATCATGACTTGGTTTTTTCATTCTCCCCTTTATATATTTGATATATATAAGAAAATCATGATTTTTGTGTGATAAGTATTGAATAAAATTACTTAAATTAATGATCTATATATTATTAATCTCCAAGTCTATAATTTAAATTATTGATGTTCAATATTAAAGAGATTATCCTAGGTGTCATCAATTTTCTTAAACACTTCAGTATGTGATACCAACTCAAAGATATATTTATAGGGGTTTTGTGGTGTTTTTATCTATAAAAACCCACACACATATTAAAAAATATATTAAAAACATTAATATACAAGATTGACTCCCCCGATTTTAAGCTCAATATAGTCTCCCTTATAAAACTGAGAGATTATTAAATAAAAAGTATTCAGAAAGTGTGATTATCGTACCTTTACAACAAATATATCCCAAAATTTTATATTTAATAGAAAAAATAATTTCAGGAATGTTTTTTAAGTAAACTTTCTCTCAATAGATGCACTACATAAATCTTTATCTTTGTGTATATTCATAAACTCCAATTATTTTCTTTTGATATCACTTGATATTTTTAAATAAGGAAACAAACAATTAACTCAATGATGGATATTTCTTCTTATTGTATAATTTTCATAGATTTTATAATGTTATACCCCTATATGATTCTACTTCAATTCCTTACCCATAAATATAATCAAATAGATATGTGAATAATTTGGATCCTCTAATATTTAATCATTATTGAAAAAAGTATGATATTTATGTCTATAACTACTGACCCTTTTGTTTTAGCTCAATATTAGGAAAAATATTTATTTTTATGTTTACTTTTACAATAAATAGTTTACAACTCAAGGGATACATGTTATTCTTTTATTTCAAAAACTTCTTTTTATATATAAGTAGTCATTTCACATTTTATATCAAGTCACATTACTTTATTTATGATGGTTCCATTTTCTTATCCTTTTATTGTTATGTTGGTCGTATGATCACACATTTCTTAATATAATTCTTATATTTACACTTTTTTGAGGTGGTAGGATCCCTATTATCATGAAGGTACGACTCATTTGTTATTTGGTTTGATATTTTTATTCTTTGGAAAAACATTGCCTATAGCCTATAGTAATTTTTTAGGATAATATGGGGATTGTTTATAGATCAGAGTTCCAAAAATTATAGAAACATAATGGGACACACTTTTAGTGAACTATTAGTGATAACTATGATAATCAACTGCATGTGGTAACCATTTAATGGGAGAGGCCAAAAAGATTTTCTTCAACCCAAAAATACAATAGGCACAATCACGTAGAGTTACATGAATTTTTGATAGTATGTTTTAACATGTATTTCACATTTTTAGCCCATCTTTGCACCTATCCCATGCACAATGGATCCTTCGGATGTTTATTTCACATTGTTAGCGCATAGTTTGGCCAGATGTGTTGAAAATCCATGCGTCATTTTTTAGGGTGGTTTTAGGTTTTCAAATTGAAAATGTTTGTAACTAAAAATTACAATTTCTACATCATTTCTCCGTTAGTGGAAAAACATTCCTCTCATGTGAGATCTGCTTATCCTATCCTATTAATTTTGATAACTCCTATATACGAACTCCGATTTCATTTCCATAGGAAGCATTGGTTCCACAATGAATAGATTTAGAATTCTCTTTCCTTCTATCATATTTTATCATCCCATCCCTCGCACTGTTTTGGTACAAGATCATATTACAAATTTTAAGGTCATTTTTATGTTCCTTTATTTTCATCTATTCTTCATAGAATCAAAGGATGATACCTGACAGGTGGTTCTATTATGACCTAAACAGGTGGTCTATCAATCCCTTAAAAACATTAATGTGTTTTTATAGTATTTTTCCATAGTTTTTCATGCTAGACATTCCCACATGTTGCTTGAAATTTGTTAAACCTTTTTTTATAATTATTACATGTATACATTCTCCCATATAATCTATTGGATGATTATATAATATTAACCACAAATATTAACACACCATTGGGTGTTACAAATGAAATTCTATCCTCTTATATAAATTCTTAAATGATCTAACACCGCCTATGTTTTAATCTATAATTGGAAAACAAATATAATTTCCTTATAAATTCAATGGCCTAAATAAATTGAATGTATATTGGTTAAAATACCACACTAAATTTTATATATTAAAAAACATAAATTATATGAATTGGTCACCCTTGGATAATTATATTATGTGATGATAAAATTTTTAGAGGTGAACCATAATTGATATTATTGTTAGTCTGACATGGTTATTTCTATGGAAGATGAGTAAAGGGACTTGTTGAGTATGGTGTTTCATGCTCTCTTAAATTGGGTGTTTGGAATATCATTCCTCACCATTTACATATATTATGGTAATGGTCAAGATTCTCCATATACATTAGTATCGGGTGATGGGCATAATGACTCCCCCAAAATCTTGAATGATGATCATGATGTCTCACATTCATATGGGATTCAGGTAAGGTATCATTATAAGAGCCATTGGCTCATTGGATATGTTATGGACTCCTAAGTTACACCCCGAGTCCATCTATCACCTAGTATCTTTGTATATGATCTTATATGTCTACACATGCAGAGTGTATATACATGTATACATATTATATATATATATATATACATGTGTGGGTGTGTCTTTGTGTGTGTGATTAAAATATATATGGTATATCGATCAAACTCATTTCTTCCGATGCTGAAGTAGGGAGAGTCATCTAGGCATCCTTTTGAAAAATGATCCAACTAGAATTTATATTACTGATTTATTTATTATCTATTTATATCTTCACAATTCTATTATATGTACAAGGAATAAATTATTATTTTTACCATTGGTGGTGTCCCATTGAGTTTATCTCACACCCTAATTAGACCACCTTTTTTACTTGAGTATACTTCTTGACTACATGTGTAGATAAGGGAAGTCACCCCATATCAGATGATTAATTTATTTCCCTTATATCCTAGATAGAGAGAGAAGAGGAATGAATGTATATTTCTGAGAATAGAGGAATAATATTTTAGACTCTTTGTTTTATTTTATAGCATAATATATATGCTTGTACTCTGTATCACTTGTTTCACTTTTTTCAATATATTAGCATGCCATGACATTATCATGTATACAAATCATCCTTTGGATAATTATTTATACTATAGTTTCTTCATTGTGTATGCTTTAATAGTTATTTGTTAAACTTGTTTTTGTTATTTCATCTGTTATTTTACGCATCAATTATTATTTTTTATTTTGTATAACCACTGTTTCACTCTAATATGATGGTATAGTCTCCCATTTATAGCACCTTGGACCCTCGATACTTCTCAGAATCCTCCCATGTATGGGGAGACACACATGAGACTATGTGATCCATATAAGCATGGCACTATTTTGGTGGAATCTATGGTGGGATGTTACAATGTTGTATCATATATTTTTTTCCATTTTCACTTACTATTTGGCTATTGAAAAGGAGACTAGGATGAAATGTGATTCGATAATGATCATGTTATAAGGAGTATATAACCCACATATATTTGAAACCCAAATTACCTTGGATGGGTTATTGTTGTTATTGGATTACACACTTTATAGATGATATGATTTCACCATTGGGTGATGAACATATTTTGTGAAGTTATTAATATTGGTATTTTTGTTATTATTGAATTAATTCATTGTCCAATTATGGTAATATTTTAGCATCCCTTGTATCATTATGGTAACATTAAGACTAACATTACAAACATTTTTCTATATCATATATACATTTTTCAAGCATTTTTCTTCTTCATATAGTTTATAGCTTATTTTATTATATATTGAAATATAGAAAGTATTATTACATGGATAATATAATTAGATTAATTATAGTTACTTAATAAATATAAATGTTGTTTTATTATATAGACTAGTGATGAATCCTTATGTTGCCGATTATTGAATGTTTTGTGTTTTAGACCTACTGGTTCCATGGACCAAAAAAATGTTATATGATTGGATTACTTGAATTAAAATGGTTATTTATGGAGATTATACTTATAAAAATATTGAATGGTGATTCATGTAATAAAAAATTTCTTACAACCTGTTACATCCTGATACCAGATGTAAAAGGATCTGTTGTAGTCAAGTAATGTGATAATTTTAATTTATAAGGATTATGATTTTTATAAATTATGAATGAAGACACATCTATCTAGACCATGATATATATTTATATATTTATATAAAATAGTATGAAATCAATCAAATTTAAATTTTTAAAATAAATTTTACGCTAAATGGGATGCCTATTGAAAAGTTAAGGTGTTTTCATCTATACCTTTCTATTGAAACATCATATACTTGAACCTATGGTGTTTTATATGATATCGAGACCAAAAATTGGATTTTTTTGAGTCTTATTCCAAGAAGGAAGTGCTGACCATGAAATAGAGGTGGCCAGACCTGAGCCTCTAGTAATACCCCCAATAGTGCCACCTATTTCACCACTAACTATTCCGGATATGGGTGATGATGATAAAATTTTAGAGGGTTTTCTTTATATTATGCAGAATAATCAAATATTTACTCATTATACCTTTACTATGTGTGATTTTACTTGAGGGTTTCAGTAGAAAAAACCGTAAACGTTTTTAGGGGATGGATAAGCATATATTGTAGAGTCATATTTAAGGCCATGCTTTTTATTTTTGATCATATAGAGATGAATCCATTGTGGAGGATCATGATTTCTACTTATATTCTATATAGTGTTTCCAAGGGATAGTGAGATATCATTACCTATGTAGACCAACATTAATACATGATCTAGATTTATTTCTAGATATTCTTTTACAATTAATTCATTCCACATACATTGAGAGGTGTCTAGGCTTGAGAGTTCTTGAAACTATAGTTGAGAGCCATGTTTTTTCATGAAATATTTTGTTAGTTTCCTTGAGATAAATGTTTTTTCTTGAATATTATCTGGTGAAGATCATATGGATATGAGGATATTTGAGGATGGGATGGTATATTCCATTTGGAGAAATTTTAAGGCCTTTTGGTTGACCAATATATCTGAAATAGTCAATCGGGCTCTCATTACTGAGACGAATTTGAGGGATGATGGCAGTGGGAGAAAACGTGATTCATCACCAAAACCTACTAGTGATTATTCTAGAGGATGGAAGTTGTGTTTCAATATTTATTTTTGGGGTAATAATAGCTAGATAACCGGTACCAATGGATACCTTATATATAACCATTATGGGAAGTTGGGAAACAAAAAAACACAATGTATATGAGATCCAATTGAGTATAGAGGAAGCTAAAGGATGGGGAACATCCAATACTTCTATAAGAAGTTTCCACTAGTACCTAGTTAGAGAAGGTCTACAATAACACCATGATCTACAGAGGGGCCCATAGAAACTCACTAGGACGGAAGCTGGAATACTGCTGACTATTCATGCTGAGGAAGTATTACTGGTATAGGGAATCACACCCATGACTTGTAATGAAGGAAGAATGGTTCTACTCAGGTAAGTAAGGTAGTAACATAGGGATGAGGTATATTCTAGATACATACAGTGAATCCTATGATAGAGAAGAAAAGTTCCTGAACATCTATTATTCAATGTATTATTCTAGTAGACTGGACCTTAGTGTCTACTTTATTTGACATATGTGCATCACACAATTTAATATATGGGGTAATTTTGGAGATTATGGGCCTCAAGATGGGTTATTTATGTGGATTCATGATAATTGACACTCCTTTGGGAATCTGATCAAAGAGAATTCACCTATGTAAGGATTTTCCTCTTGATATAGGTTAATATAAATTCATATGGAATATTTTCATCCTTGAAACGACTAGGTTTGATGTAATTCTTGGGATGAAATTATTTTTTCACTATTGAGCCGATATTGATTTCTATCTCTAAAGGGAGGTGTTTACATCACCAGAGGGTGGTAGACATGTTCATAAGAGAGAATGGAATGACCATGTATCTCAAGATGGACCTGATCATTAAGGGATGAGTATAGTGAAAACCATGATTTCTAGTCTTTTCATGGATGATCAAGGGCTATGAAACACAGTTTCCCCTCTTGTAGTGATCGTTTAAGAGAAATATTACATATCATATTTTCTAGGCTTCTTCAAGTGAGTGAGGAAGAATTCACCATTGAGCGAGTTCTAGGAGAAGCAATTTTGTCAATTCCTCCTTAAAATATGGAAACTATAGATCTTCTATATCTTAAAAAATTGTTGTAATACCTGTATACTAAATTTTTTAACCAACCTAGAACCTCTCCATGGGGTTCACATGTCCTTTTTTCTAGGAAAAATGGATTTTAACCTCAGGATTTTCATGCATTACCAATAATTGAACTAGAATAAAGTAAAAAATCAGTATCCACTACCTAAAATAAAAAACCTTATTTATTATGTTAGAGGAGATCAGGTGTTTTAAATGTTTTCATTTAGGTTAGGATTTTATTAGGTGTGTGTTAGGACTTCAGACATGCCCCATACAACATTCTGGAGTAGGTATGTCCTTTATTAATACCTAGTAATATCATTTGGTCCCAAAAATGAACTTTTATTTTTATGTATCTAATGATTTATATTTTCCATCCATATCTCGATTAATTCATTGAGGATTTGTGGAAGTCTTCTTAGTGCAATATAATTTTTTACAGGACCATAATTAGTATCTTGAGATCATTCTAAATACAATGTGAGGGCACCATATTTATGAAATGATCATAAAATGAAAATTTTGTATTGAAAAACATCACATCATGGGTCACATTATCTCATATTATGGATTCTCGGCAAACCTAGAGAGGAAGATACTTATTGTTTTCTTTGAACAAATCATTAATGTATTTGATATATAGAGATTATTTCTGGCTAGATGGGTGTTACACATGATACAATAAGGATTTATCACACCTAGAAGTTCCTCTTATAATATTGAATAATAATACTATGAAATTTGTGTCATTTGAATCTTATGATGTTTCCTTTCATGATTTGAAGAGAAAATTGACTTTATCATCGATACTAATTCTATCATATCTATGTAGGATCTATACTATTTAATGTGACATATCATTAATAGAGATAGGGGTGGTTATAATATAGGACAAGAAAGTTGCAGTGTATGGGTATCATTAGTTGAGACATCACATGGTGAAATACCTTACAAACGATGTCAACCTAGAAGCTGTCATTCAAGATCTACAATTTTGGAGACATTATTTTCTTGCGGAGAATTTTGTGGTGTTAAAGAATAATAAAAGACTCAATTATATCATCAGGAAGTTCAATCTAAGTCCTAGGTAGTGTAGATGGAATGCATGCCTACAGACCATCAATTTCCATAATTTTTATATACCTAGAAAAGGAAATGTTGTAGCAGATTCTATTAGCTAGATGTCTCATAGAAAGGTAGTTATAGAGTCCGGTTGAGAGTGGCTTCAAATGGCCTTGTTTTCAAGGATTCAATTTTTTGTTTAAGAATTTAATGGTTTGGAAATCGTTGTATCCTTATAAGTGACCTGTACTCCTCTATAAAGGATGAGAAAGAGTAAACTCTTAAATCCATATGGATTATTCCTAATATAAAGTATATCATATGATGACTCATCTTCTAGTGGAATTTTAGATTAGGATTAGACCTTATGATTTCATGGGTGTGTTTGGGTCCCATCAAACATTTGTGAGTAATTAATGTGGGAATGTATTCCCTCAATTTGGGTAGTAAATATAAGTGTTACCAAGATTTATCGATACTTACATCATTATTATATCTGGCCTGATATGAAATGGAAAATAACAGACTTTATCACTCGGTGTTCCAACTATCAGTAGTTTAAGGTGAAACATCATTGACTAACATGACTTTTACATCAATTATTATTCATGAGTGGATGTATTTGATGTCTCCATGAACATAATAATTGGTTTTCCTAGTTCTCATCATCTAAATGACATAGTTTGGGTGGTTTTTTATTGGTAGACAAAGGTATCAAACTTTTTACCTGTTCAAGAGACCTTATCAATATATGAGATATAAAGGTTATACAATAGGGATGTCGTACATCATCATGGATCTCGAAATTCTGTCATATCTGAAACGGATGGTCACATCACATATATGTTTCAAAATGTGTTTCATAATTCCTTGGGTAGACAAGTTATTTTTAATTTTCCCTCCCACCCATAGATTTACGATAGATAGAGTTCTAGATTCAGGTATTAGTGGACATGATTCGTACATGTTCCATTGAATTTAGGTGTTCTTAAGAGAAACACATACCCCTAGTTGAGTTTTCATATAATAATATCTTTTAGGATACCATGAAGAAGGATCCTTACCAAGAATTATATGTTAAGACATATCAATCACCTAATTTTGGTCAAAGGTAGGGAGGAATATTTACTTGGACCCTGTCTCATTTAGAACACTATATAAGAGGTATATATGATTAGGAAGAACATATTGATAGATCAAAATAGACATCACTTATAGGAAAATATCCACCAGGGAATACTTATGTTCAAGGTTGGGGATTAGGTTTTCTTCTGTTTTTCACAAAGGTTGGTACATCAATGAATTTTCAGGCAGGTTCATCTCATACCTAAATTCATTGGAGCTTTTGAGGTGTAAGATATAATTGTACTAGTGGCCTACTAGATAACACTTCTATAGAGATATATATCTATGCAAGATGTTTTCCATGTGTCTCAACTCTACCAAAATTATCCAAACCCAACATAATTTTTACATCCTGATGAGGTTGAGTAATTTGTTGATGCTTCCTTCAAAAAGTATAGAGTGCTTATTGTGGATTAGAGAATAATGACTATTTAAGTAAGTTCGGTCTCTTTAGTATGAGTTCAATGGTAATACACTGAGTATGTGAAAAAACTTGAGAGAGAGAGTCTAACATACATGCCTAGTGGCTTGTGATTTTCTCAAATGATCCATCTCTACCCACTAAAGTATAACTTAGGGATGAGTTTCCTTAAGGAGGGGAGGTCGTACCAACCCTTCTCTCTACGAAGGCATGCCTCATTTGTTTTTAGTTTGAATTCATTGTTTTCTCTTGGTAAACATGCCCTATTATTTAAGGAAGGTTTTGGGAACATCTGAGTCTTCTTTGATTTCTGTAGTTCTATAAATTTTAGAAACCAAGGGGGAGGAACATTTAGCACATGGTTAGCACTAATTGTGCAACTCAACCATGCATGGTAACTAGTGAATAGCATGGTCCACATAGTTTTTTCTACAATAATGTGATCCAGGCCACACACCCATGTAGTGTTGAAGATATTTATGAATGTGGATTTTCACACATATTACACATGGGTAGCCAATCCATTCAACTAGACCATGTGGGGGGATCCATGAGTAGTGGATATTTTAATGTTAGTGCATGGTTTGGAAAACTATGCGGCCAAACCAAGAGACCCAATTTTTTAGGGTTATTTTATGTTTTCTACACTATATTTTTTAACTCAAAATTCATCTTCCACACTCTTTTCTCATCAATTAGACAACCATTCCCCCCCATGATTTCCACCTTCCCCTCTCCTTGAGATTTTGATAACTTTAGCTTAAAGAATCCAATTTCATTATTATCATAATTATTGGATTCGAAATGATAATATCCATAATCCTCTTTCTTCTTATTATAATTTATATCCCCAAATATTGTTCTTTTTTTTGTAATATCATTTTCTTAATTTTTAGTGAATTGGTATGATCTTTAATTTTATTATTCTTCTATTGACATATTGATACATTATGACTATTCTTATATAGACACAAGGAATGAGTTAATGAAATATTTCCAAATGTTTATGTTTTTTCATAGAATTTCTCTATAGTTACACTTACCGGATGATCATGTGCCCTGCATAAAATGTGTTATTCCACTTTTAATAATTATTCCAAGTCTAATTACACCCATGAACCATATTTACTAACTTTAGGTTTGATACCTCATTAATTTATACCCTTTTGGGTGTCTTAAATAAAATTCCATCTTTCTATATAAATGTTTAAATGACTAAACAACACCTATGTGTTTTGATAAATACTGAAATTGAGTTTCCTTGACTTGAAAATGAAATGGCCTAAATAAATTTAATGGAAGTGGGTGAAAAGGACACACAACTTTTCATATATTTATAAATGTGAAAATTACTAATTAGGAACCCTGGGTTAATTATTCTATGTTATGATAAATGATTTTAAGTTAAACCCATATTTCTATTAATATTAGTACACCATGGTTATTTCTGATTGAATAATGGTTAAGGGAGTTTTTTATAATGACATTTCACGCTCCCTTATATTGGGCTTTGGGTATTGCATTCAACTTCATTTACTTCTATTTTGGTGATTATAATTATTCTATATGTTCCATTATATCGGGTGTAGTGAATGAAGACTCACCCAACCATATAGAGTGTTGAGCATGATGTCTCACATTCACATGATATTCATGGAAAGTACCCTTGCTTGTTTCATTGGCTTGTTAGACTAGTTGTAGATGCCTTAGTTATTCCTCAGTTCCAACTAGCACGTAGAATCCATGTATATGCCTCTATATGTCCATACATGTAGAGTGTATAAATATTTATACATATTATTTATATATATATATATATATGATTAATATACATATGTTATACAGATCAAAATTATTCTGGACTATCATGAGGTATGTAGAGTCATCCAAGTGTCCTTCCAAAACCCATGCAAAGGGTATTTATTTTTGGGCATTTTTTATTATTAGTATATATATTCACACTGATATGCTATGTATATAGGGTGGATTATTCTTGACATTGTTGGTGGTGTCCCTTTGAGTTTATCTTACACCCTACTCATGTTGCTTTTGGTACCCAATTAGTCATTATGACTGCATGTGTAGATAATGGATAACATCCCATATCAGATGCTTGATTTATTTATCATATAGCTTGGATAATAGGATAAGAGGACAAATCATATATTCTTCATGTTATATGAGCATTCCTTTTCACATTTTGTATTTTTTTATAGAATGATGTATACTCTTGTTATATATATCCCTTGTTTACTATTTTTTTTATATAAACATTCCATGAAATCATCATATATCTGACTCAGCCTTTGAGTTTTGATTTGTATTACAATTTTTGGGTTGTTTATGTTTCCTTAATTATTTATTATTGTTATTTTTTCAGTTCCATATGTTAAATTATGTTAATAATATTATAATTTATTTTTTATAACCACCGTGCCACTCTTATATGAGCCTATAGTCTCCCCACTGCACCACCTTGTTTGTTTTCCTCTAGTATGTAACCTCTAGCATACAGGGAGGTGAACCAGAGGCGATAAGACCCACCGGCTCAGGCACCATTTTGGTGGATTTCAGTATAGCATGTTACATGAGGACCCATGTTTCATTAAAGTATTATTGGAACATAAATCCATTATTTATTTCGTATTGTTTTAAACAACTCAATATATTTTGGTATCCAAGTCATTTATTTTTTAGGAGTGTGTCTATCCTCTTTTCACCTTTCACCAAACATCTCTCTAACCTCCATGTTATCCTTCTTTTTAATGTCGTTAATTATTTATTTTGGATGTCTTCAACAAAACCAATTCTATTATTTAATTCATGGATTTATTATTTCTACAATTTTATTTTTCATATTTTAAATTTTATTTTCATGGAAGAAATGAAAAATATATTATTTTTCCCTTTGTTAAATAGTATAATATTGTAATATTTAATTTAAAATCCTTCACAATATTTTTATTGGGTGTGTTTTGTTTAAAATTTTTATTCAATTAATTATATCCCAAGGGGATCTAATATCTTTTTTCTATTTCCTCATATTGTGTCGCTTTCTATTATCAGAAATATATGAATAATTCTTAGTAGGATTATACCGGAAGACATCATCAAATTGAAAACATTTTTTATAAATTACATATAAGTTCTTCAATCTCTAAAATATTTTTTTAATAAAAAAATTATTCTTCTTCTATATACGATGAATATTTTCAATAGTAAATCTCTTCAATATTGATTTTTTCCCATTATTACATGTTTTCATTGTATTATATTGATTGAAAAATTATTCCAATATTCAATTTCTTAAAATGGAAATCTTATATAGCACCAGTTGTTTCCAATAAGCCTTTTTTTTATTTTAGTTTCAATCTCACAAAATATATCTTCTTATGATTTTTGGAAATATAATCCCATATTTTGAGATTTATTTGGTGATCCATTCCTCTTGTTTTTTACGTACATTCTCTTTTAATAACATTTGTTTTCCTTGAATTTTTATTTGTCCAATTGTTTTTAAAAATTTATTATTAAATTGTACTAGCGATTGAAACAATATTAGTAAAATTATATTTTTTATAGATACGAGAATCATTTTCCATGATCTTATATTAGTTATATAATTAGAAGATCCCAAGTAAATAATTCTAAGAGTGTGATTTTTTGGTGACATGAATTTTATCAAAAACTTACATAAAAGCCATTATTTTAATAATTTGGGAAGATTTAGCTTGTTACTTTTGAAATTTCTAATTTTATCACCCAACTCAAGACACATTCAGTTGAGAATATTTTTATCAACTTCAACTTAACTAATTCATCCTTTCATATAACTTTTTTATATTCAGAATCTAAAAATCATATATATTAAATTTGTTTATCAATGATTTTTCAATATCCTTTACCATTATATCATTGATATATAATTGGGTATACCTGAAATCCCTGGAAAATAATGATTTTATTCTAATTCAAGGATTATTTATTAAGAATAAATTTTTATCATCTTTTTCATAATTTAATTTCAAAATTCTACTTCAAAAAAGGATTATTTTAATTTATAAAACCTATAAAGTTGTTCCTAGGTTTTCTTATCTTTGATGAGGTTATTTTTTTTTCAAATTATACATCCAATTCTTATTTTATTGAATTATATATCAACTCTAGATATTTTTTAATATCTAGTACTCATTGAGTTTTTAAAATATATATCTAACAAATACAATAATTTTTTTTCTAGTATTCCATTGTTTTTGAGTAGAAATCAGTATATAATTCGTTATGCACATTCTATTTTTAGATTAAATTTGATTTATAAAGAGGAAAATATTCATATATAATAATATTACTATCACCACTATGATTGGTTGAACCCATTTTTAATTTTTTTAAAGAAATAAGCTTTTTTTTAATTTCTTAGAACCCTTATTATTTCAGTTCTTTATAGATTTATTTGAACCAATATCCTTGTAGACGTTAATAGAAACATATTCCTTATTACTTGATTCAAGAATCTAAATAACCATGTCAAATATCTATTTCATGTAATGTATTTAAAAATAACTAGTATAAAAAATATAGTTCCCATCAGTGGTGAAAAATTATTTATTGACAATAAAAATGGTATCATTTTATCATATGTTCACATAGGGTGAGGGTTGAATCAATATTAACAATTTTTTACCAGATTCCATTCTATTTAATTTTACCGCCTTCGGTATCCAAATATCGTCACCTATTATGATGAATGTATATCATTTATTCGCACAAAAATTCACAGAAATGAAAAAATATAAAGTAAATAATGCATAATACATGGTATTTTTATATGGTTCTCCCCACATGTTGTTGACTACATTAAAACTATGCTTGGGTCCAATATAATATATTTATTTTCCACAAATATCAAAATTAGAGACATCGAAGAAGGTTTAATTATAAACACAAACGTTCAATACAATCATATCATCCTTTTCAAAAAAGTGTTTCACAACAATTATGTCTCTTGACAATTTATTATACAGGTTCCCATCAATTTACAACATTACTCTAGAAACTCTAGAAACAGAACATCGCTATGATCTTGAATGTTTCTAAAAAACAATATACATTCTTATTCCACAATAGTATATCTTCACCTTCTAGTGAATGTATAACTCCAAATACATGCACATATGACATATTCTCTTATACTTTATAATGAAAAAATATATATTCTATAAGTTTACTCGGGTCGTATTCATCTTTTCTTTTATGAATATTTATAATATATAACTTATGATATACTTAAACTTATTTCAAGTGTCCTAATGTCCATATCTTATGAATGAAATTCCCTGATTAGTAACTTCATGTTTCATAAAATCATGACTCACATCCTATTCATATTCCATTATTGTATTTTACATATGTTAGATGATACATAACATTTCCATTTACCACTAACTATCCATTTATTATATTATGAAATATTTTCAAAATGATACTTCATAATAGTAAGTTCTTGTTTTTATAATGATATATCCAAAATAATGAATGAAACAAGTAGTTTTGTTCTTAACATGTACACAAATAATTTTTCATGTAAGATAACTTCATGCTATCAATTCTGATGTAAGTTTATTCTCTATAAACATTGTCACTTAATCTTACTCACAAATGGTATAATTTTTTTTAATATTTACAAGAGAATAAATATTTTACCTCTCATAAAAAATCCTTGCCAAAAATTAATGATCAGTTTATTCAGTATTTTTAGAAATAGTCGACCCATTCTCAAAATAATTCATGATTTCGGAAAATGCCTGATCATCATTCAAAAAATTATATTTTTTATGAATCCTAAATTCTATTAATACATAAATTCCATAAAATTATTACTTACTTATGCATGATTCATATTACCTATGAAAAACCCTTCCATTTCATCAAATTTTACATCAAAATTACTCCATCCTACCTCTCTAGAATAAAAATTCTAAACAACACATCATTATAAATTTCAATCTTCTATACATCAGAAAATTGTCATTTTAAACACTCTTTCGGATGACTAAATATAATTTTCCATAGCTCTTTATTTTCTAGAGATATCCTCACACACTAATGAATCATCTCGAATTTAATTTTTCTAAACAATTTATTTTATATTTGGATCCATAACTTATAGATGAATCCCTATAACACATTCATAATTACATTAACTGAAGTTGTGATCATTATAAACTACTTAAAATTTGATAAATATTATTCTAGAATGAACTACAAATTATCATAATTCTCATAATTACATGATAGTCCAATAAAATCTTAAACATATATTTCATCAACCTCCATTCTTCACATTCCAATAATCAGGATCAATCTTCTATATTCTAAATTCTACATGAATCACAATATTCAAATGGCTATAATATACGTTATTTTTAATGGTCAATATTACAATATATTAATTGAAATCTATATTATGATTCCATAATATATCTCTATCTTCTTCAAAAATATTATCTTTATCTAAGTGTTAGGTTACACTTTAATACACTTTGAGTAATTCTCTTAAATTAATTTTTTTATATTGAACCTTCTTCTCTAAGTTTGGATAACTTAGAGATACACCAAAATTCTCTTCCACAACTAATATCTTAATAGTGTAAGTTTTTTAATTAGAACTTCTACATTATTCACATCATAGCCATGAATTATTATTTAATATCTGAAACTAGAATTGAAAATAGAAAATGCTATAATGTTTCAACATTATTTGTTTACCTTTATCTATTATTCAGCTTCCAATATTTTCTTTTACAATTATTCAAGGTTTGTATTGAATATTTTTCCACACATTATATGGGATTATTATCTCATATTCACACAACTCATCATCTATAGATCATCATGTATGTTATAGTATGTTCATTATAGAGTTACTTTTGGGTGATATCCAATGTATACCTATTCCAGAAATAGTTTTTTTAATCTCAATTACCATATATTACCTTAACCATTGTTATTATTTTTTAAGTAACTAATAGATGATGAAACCTATAGATAGTATAACTTCTAAAAAAATATAACCTTAACAAACTTCTTTATCATCAACCAACTTTAGTTCAATATTGAACATCAGTTTACAAGTTGTATAATCAAAAGATAAATAATCAAATACTCCATAAGTATCAATTATAAGATTGTTTCAATAGAAACCATAACACTTGTAAATAATTTAAATCTAATTAATCTCAAAAAAAATTATATGCACATGCTTCTCCCAATATTACCATCAATAAACAACTACATGATTAATTACGTTACTTCTAAAAACACACAGTATTCATTCAACTGGATTAATCATTTAGACACAAAGTATTATTCAATGTTATCTTTGGGATATATATTCTAAAATTACATATTTCAATATAAATACAATTTTCAACTAATAATATATATTTAATTTAAATTATATCTTAATTGTAAACATTGAAAACTAAATATTATACTCCTCTTATCTTTTGAATCACCAGTTTTTTGTACAACTTAACATGAAGCACTAGTTATATTCTCAACTGAATTTTTTAACCCACGTAATACTTCCATTTCATTAATATTTATTCATGTTAAAAATTTCATTGATATAATTCTTCCCAAGTTTCTAATTACCTTTAGAACACATTTACTTTACTACTCATAGAAGGATCTTCTCATTGAAAACAAATACAACACTCTTTAACACAATCCTATTGGGTTATGTAGATTATATGATCATGCATACTTGTATATGAGACATAGGTATAAAGATACATGTATTTAATAGAGATCACATTGGATCCCATTATAATATGAGTATAATTTATTATTTTCAATAGGCCTCTCCTTTCTTACTTATGTTGGATTGATGAATTCAAAATGTTTTTTCAATTCTATAAAGGCATGTCGAATCACACTTTGTGGTTTTCAAGATAAGATATTGTTTGTAAAACATTTAGTGATATCCTAATTTATTTGAGAATGTCTAGAAACATTCATAATGTATTTCCACCATTTGATACATATGATGTCATATAAGGTGGAAATGAATGAAAACTATTCCAAAATCTGTTTTGGATATGAATTATTTTACTTTTTTTCATTTAATATGTCATGATTTTAAAGCGTTCTATGTTTGTGAGTCTTTTAGTTAAAGTATGATATTGATGGAAATTTGAACCTAAAAACATGACAAAAACATATTGAAATAGATTATTATAGGGACAATATTTAGATCCACCATGAAATAGTGACAGTTTTTATTCCTTAGATCATTAAATGTAGTTTGAAGTGTTGTGTGATAAAATAATTACTCCATTATTTATCCATATTGAATTATATTATACCCTATTATTCATCATGAGAATATGATATTGAGAAGATTGAATATTATGTATAATTTTTATAAATGTTAAAAAATTTATTAGGAGGTCTGATCGAGACTTGTAATAAATTTTACATTGATAGACCTTAATGAAACATCTCATGAATTATATAAAATTCCTAGAGGAATATAAAAAATGTCTTAATCCTTATAGAGATTATTGTGAGTATAAGACTCATTACCTCTATTTAGACTCCTTGAAACCATGATAATTATTAGATCTCTATTCTCTCTTACCTTTAAACTCATGATTCTATAATACCATTGTTTTATATATATCCTTCCAAGGAATTGATTGTTTCTCATAATTTATGGACACCCAAGCATGGTGGATCGCATTGGTTCATCCCTAATGATCTATATAAAATGTTCATTCAAATCTAAAATAAACAAGTAAAAGTCAAGAAACTTTATATTCTTCATTTTATTACTCATTCAAAACATCTATATAGATTCTAGCTTGTTAGTGTTTTTTTTCTACTATGTTTTGGATAATAGTTATCCCCTCAGAACCCATCAATATGAACAAAAAACTTGTATGATGCTCTCTTTACTGTCCTAATTCCTCCAGCTTGTTATAAAATCAATTTAATTATTATTCAATATTTTATAAAAGGATTCATAATTATATATAGTTTTGGTAATCATATATTAAAAATTTTCCTAAAATATAACAACAATTTATTTATTTATTCCTTGAATGTTTATCATTTTCTTCAAATTATTCATATTACATTCATATTTAAGAATAAAAACACATGTTATCACCCATATAATTTTTTTTCTACTAATAAACTTATTATGTTTCATAAAACCCTTAAGTTATTCTACCACATCCTTTATCATTAAAAAACACTTAAGGCGTATCTATAGTACTTTTTCCTTAACAAATAAAAAAAATTTTCCTTCTACGAGAAAACATATATAAATATTACATGTTCCATTCCAAATAGAATATGTTCATTTCTACTATCAATACCTTAGTCATTAATCTCTTTAAACTATAAATTTACTCATAAGTTAATATATCAACATTAAGAGTTAACAATTATTTTTTTGGGTTGCTAAAAAATCCTACAATGAAATAATCCTTTGGGGTTACTTTTCTATCCTTTAATATTTTTATCAAAATATATTTCAAAATACTAGAGGAAAAATTAATATGAAACACAATTTGACATAGAAATATTATCTATAACAATTTTTAACATATTTTTATTTATTTACTATGATTACATGTAATCACACTTAATTCAAAACACAGTTTGAGAATAATTTAAAAATGATTTTGAATTCAATTAATTTCACTAATGTTTATACCTCCAGAAAATTTTATTCCAATAGATATTTAGTGATTATATAGATTCACTCCCCTGATGTTAATTATATGAGTAAATTATTTTATACGTCAACCTCTATTTAGCAGATTTTTTCTAATTCCCCTTTCCCTCATATTGGAGGATTCCGAAAATTAATTTAAATAAAATTTTAAAAAATAGAAATTGTTGAGAAAACATTCTTGTGTGTACCTTGATGTACAATTTTCTACTTAATATACTTTTTTATGGCTTTATTATATGAATAATCAATACCAATATCTCCCCGTTTTTCAAATATTTCATAATATTTATGAAATACCATATAGTGTAATACATAAAAAATTCCTCAATCTTCCATCAGGGAAAAGGGGATTTAACTATACATATTCGAAATGGGTTGGATAGGTTCTATGGATTATTCCATTCATAAATGTTAAAATTGTAACCGTTTACACCTTAAAATTCAACCAATATATACCACCTTAGTGAAATTCCATTTTTCTGACATAACATTGAACAAAACCACTTTTTTGTCCAAGTAAAAAAAAATTTATAATTGATTTTATTTTTATTACTAATGGAAAATATATCCATACAGTGTTCATGTAATATATTATTTATTTATCCACCTCATCTAAGTTCATATTTATATTATTCTTTAAATAACACATATTCTCTATATTTTGACATGTTTGAGTGTTTGTTCACTACTTTTTTTCTTCTATGAAATAACTTGTGATTGAAAAGACTTATAAAGTATATTTTTATATACTTTATCTTCATAATCTTATTTAAATAATATAGGATATTTTTTTTCTCATTTAAATATTATCTTCCTTATTTAAATGTTAATTTCAATTACCCAATGAACATAAAACAAATTAGTACCTTTTTTCTTTCATTTTAGCCTTATATACCTGATTTGCATAATAATTATACCTTCTTTTTCATTTTATGTAATTAGTTTGTTTAGTTTCTCTTAAACATTTCACCGTTTGATATATTCCAAGGCATTATTTTAAAATATCATCATGTATTCATGCATTCAATAAAATAAACACACGATATGTTAATAGCCAATTTTTTGAAATTAAAAATAAAAATTATTATTATTTAATTAAATTGAGTAGTTGTTTTCTTTATATACTATACATTTAAGGGATCTATGTTTTTTAATTTCTTACTTATTATACCATAAATTTCTTTCTTTGATTGTGATGGAACACAATCATAACCATGGCCCATTTTTTACACACATTTATAACATTATCTTGTTAGTAATTATCTTATATTTATTTAATATTTAGAAAACATAAGATAATATTATTAAAATTTCACATTACATCTATATAGGATTTTAATTTTAGTTCAATTTCTATTAAAATCTTGTTCAATATATACTGTTGAATAATATTGGTCAAAATCTATTCATCAAAAAACATCAAGAGTCCAAAAAAATGTATTCAATCCCATAGTAATAAAGGTTCTAGATTAAATAATAATAATTAGTGGTATGAAAAAATAATATTTTTCGATGATTTATTTTTAATATTGTAAACTATGTTAATTCATGACCAATTTTTGTTCCACTGAATATTGACATTGAGAAAACCATGAGACCTGAGTAGTTATTTTCATGTTAAATTTAAAATTAATGAATTTATGATCGAAGAAAAAATATCTCAATTTCAACTCTTTCATCACTACATATGTTAATAATATCAATAAACTATATTCTGATTACCATGTTTGTGCTTGTAGGAACAAATTACAGAGTCCCTCAAGTGACGATGCATACATACTCTTTTAAAATCCAAATGATGTCGGTTTATTTCTGGATTCCATCATGGTGAATTAATACTTCTGAGTTGTTCATATTGATCAATTAATGATCCTTTAGTATTTAATGAGTTCTTATAATTATTTAGAATACGAGGGGATGAATTTTATGGAGGGATTGTTAAAGAAAGAATTATATTATCCATAATTATTATTCATTCCAAAAAAATTTATTAACACTAAAAAATAGACTTAACCATATGTTTATAGAGTTAGGGATTAGTTTAAAATGTAATTTGATTACTTAAAAACCCTTAAATAATAGAATAATATTTATCTAACCCCATTCCATATAACAATTATATAATTTTTATTATCTGGAATTCCCTAACTCACAAAAATGATATATATTATTTACCAGTTTTTAAATAAATATTTAACACTGAAAATGATCTTGGTCTATTCCAACCTCTTAGATTTTAGGGAATATATGAATAAATAAATAACTAATATTTTCATTCATCAATAACTATTTTTGATTGATAAATCATGAATAATTTATTCCTCTATCTTAAAAATAATTATAATTCCATTAATTAATGTCAAAGTAAATTAATAGAGATTAACGGAAACACATAGTAAGTGACCCTATAAGACTTATTCTCATTGTTATTAGGCATCCTTCATTAAAATAGAAGATTATAATCTATAAAAATTTCATTGATGTTGTGAGAACGAGATTTATTTCACATCATTGAGAACCACATATGAACTCCAACTCTATATTATAATCTTGTTTTTCATAATATCTCATCAACTAGGTTTCACATCCTTGACATCAACCAATATAATCGATATATCTTTTTTCGATATATGAAAGAATTTCATAATTTCCCCCCAACCATGTAATTTATTCGGAATCTTATGTCCCAAAGGAATTTATAAGATATCAAATTCTATAAAGTTGTAAGGTAGAAATCCTTCATCAACATATTCATTAATAACATATCACTCAAGATACACATGAAGCATCCAAATTCTACTAGATCTGGGTAGTCACGGTCTATGAAACGAATGTAAGTGTATTAGTAAAAATATTTTTTAATAATAACATTTAGGTTTAAAGACTATTACAGGCTGACACAAATAAGAATAATCAATGACCCCAAAACATATGGAATTTATACCAGTGGGTCTATTCTTATAATCTACCATCTTGGAGATGACAAATTGATAACTTCATGGGATGAAATCCCATCTGATTATGAATATTCTCACATGATAATAAATTTCTATTTTTACAATCATAGAACATTATCCAACCATAGAACGATGTTTAATAATATCATCATAGAATTTAATGGTTCTCATCCTAGTAGGAAACTTCTTGGACCTTATTAATGCGATAGATATTATATAAATTCATTACATTAAATTCATGAATAAAAATTAAAAATATGTTATAATATATTTTATTACTATTAAAATAATTCAATATACATTATATCAAAGTCAAAACATTTGGGCATAAGGCACTAGCTCCAAATAATCAAACATAAACTAGAGCCAATTTCCTTTGACATTTAGTCAAATAGACCACACCTAATAATCACTTTTCTAATAAGTTACGGATTACCCAATGGGTTTTCTACATTTCTCTTTTGTGGTAATATTAATCACTACAAACTCATCCAGCTAAAAAAACACTTAGTAAATGAAACTTCTAATTTATATGCTTCATCCACTGATGTGTCTTTGGCTCCATGGATGGGCACTCCTAAAGTATTGTCACAATAGAGTGTGTTAGGACCTTTACTACTATTTACCACATCATGATCATGGATGAATTTTTGTATCCACAATACTTCTTTATCTACCTTAGACGGTGTGATATACTTGGAATCTATTCTAAATTTTTTGACTACATCACTCTTTGAGTTCTTTTGGCTGCCACCACATCCATTCAAAGTGAAGATCCATCCAATTCGTGATTTCATATAATCTTGATCTATTTTAAAATTATAATCTACATTTTCTATAATTAAAAGTTCCCATATCTTCCATATACCATGAATATATTATTACACCTTATATACTAAATGATGTTCTTGACTGTCAGCTAGTGGAGGACACCTGTATCATCATGATATATGCATACCACACTAAAGGTATATGAAAAATATTTCACAATATATCGAATAAAATACCTGGATAAACCAATCTTCCACACATTTGGTATCATTTCTATTTATTGTTTTTCATAATATGTATGAGGGAACTTTTTCCAAGAAGGATAAATTCCATGTGAAATTAGAGACAATACCCTCTTGGAATGTTCCAAAAATTACCTCTTCAGTTTCTTTTTAATACATGAAAAATTAAATAGGATGAGAAACATATTTGATCTTTCTAAATGTATCTTCATCCAAAGAGAATATTCTTCTTTACGAAAGTCGTTCGTAGAAAAGTATTTATTCAGATAGGCCTAAATAGACTATTAAATTTTTATTCCATTTTGAGTAAGTATGTTGTCCCCATAATATAATACTAATAAAATTTATGAAATCTCACAAAACCATTAACATACAAAAGAAAAACGTTCGTTATTTATGAAACTAAATTATAGTATGTCTTTATAAAAACAAATGTTCGAGGACCTAGATTTTTTGTTTAATCCATGAATGTATTTTTTTAAATTTAATACTTTTTTGTCATCCTCTTGAGTCACAAAAAACATTATGTTGTTTCATATAGATATATTTCAGACAGTTATTTTTAATTATGGTTTTAGGGATATCATTTTTCCAAATCTCATAGTCATGAAATTCTGTAATGGAATGTAGAATTATTATGGATTTTGATATAGAAACTGGTGAAATTTTTTCATTGAATTCAATGATCTAATGTTTTTAAACCTTTATGGAACCATTCATGAATTATATGTATTAAATTACCCATCCATGTCTTGTTTCTTCTTGAATACCCATTTTAAACTACTATTATTTATATCCACTAGAGGATCTAACAAAATCATGACATTCTTTTGGGACATGGAATTGAATTATGAATTCATATCTTTTTTCCAATTTATATCATATATATAAATTAATACTTCATTTTAGAATATTGGATCATTGTTATCAACAAATAATGATCCATCATCCTCATCGACTAAAAAACTATACCATTATGGTTCTCTAACCTCTCTTACACCATTACACAATAATCGTTTCTCTAGAATATCTTCTTCTGTGGGGATTTGTGAAATTTATTCATATCAAAACTATTTTATATATTGATGGTTGACATCATCAATGTCTATCTATCTCGATCTATCAGTTTTAGAGTTATGTTACAAATTAAGATATTTTGGACATTTATCAACCACAACCATTTTTAAGGGATTGTCTTAGCAGTATCCCATTGTTTCCATAGGATATCCAATAATGATACATTTCGTTCCTTAGGCTGAAATATTATTACCTGAAGAGTGTGTAAAAAATTATTCACATCCTAACAATTTTTATTATGAAAACATGAGTTTCTTTAGACTCTGTAATTAGTATGGGATACCATCTGTCTCTTTAGTTGGCACACGATTTATTATGTGTGTTGTTTTCTATAATGGGTATCCACAACGGTTTATAGAAGACTTGAATGAATCATCATTGATCTCACCATATACAACATTTTTTGGTTCCTCCATTAAATTATATCATTCAATCCATGTTTATAAGGAGGAGTGGGTGAAGAAAAAAAATCAGACAATATAAATAATTAATAATATTTTGATTAAGATATTATCCCATATAGTTTAAGAATGTTTTATTAATATTATTACTAATATAGTTCTCAACATCATCATTTTATTTTCTATATTTCTCACAAGAATATGAATTACAAATTATCAGTTAGAAATATCTATATCTAGTAAAATCAATAGGGAAAATTTGAAGAATGAGTTCCAACCCCTTTCTTTAACTACAAACAATAAAAAAATATTAGTATAAACTAATTCATAAAGATATTTTCCACAAATATTTTCCACAAGATGGGTCAATGGTACTTTTTCATTTTAAACATTCATGTAATACACTATTTGGTTTTATTTTATATGAATTTAAATAACCATATTGGTGTAATTTTTTCATACTTCTTCAGTTTACATGACCCAACTTATGATTCCATAGTTGGGTGTGGTATGAGATATGTGATATAGCTTCCTTATTGTTTTTATTACTTTTTTCATGTAGTGAAACAAATAAATACATGTATTTATAAGTTCATTACCATAAAAAATTATATTTTTATAAAAGAACCACATTTAGCCACAAAAATCAATATAAATCAATTTGTATCATGTCTAAGTACAGAACTAATGTTTTTGGTAAATTATAGAACATAATAAAATAACATTCAAAACCAACACCATTCTCATTGGGAACGTGTGCCAGTAGCCACCAATAGTTACATTAGAATGTTTATATATGTTGGATGCTCATAATTCTACCTCCCATAAGTCAATTTTTTATTCTAGTAGACCTTATTACAACATGTGAAATAGATATCATCATTCTCACTAGACATCCCTTTGATATTTTACTTCATGGATGTAAATTACCATGAATGTTTGGTCCTAGAGCTCTATACATGACCTTTTTTGTTCAAAATAAGGATGGAAAGATATTTTCACTCGGTATACTTATCTACTATGTGAATTATATTGAGAATATATGGGAGAGTCTTACCAATATTGTTCATATTAAAATTTACAACAATTAGGGTGAATCTATAGGGGTTTTATTTCATAAACATACTGGTGTGTTGTTCATCTACGATTTTGTACTCCAAAAAGTATAGATACTCATTGTAGCCAATGAGTTTGACTAAATTTGGTCGATTTGTCACACCCTCTATAAGATTTAATTGAACAAAAGACTTGGAAATATAAAACTATTATTTCCTTTCTCTATGGTAGTATAAACCATGGATATTCTTGACCAATGAAGATATGGTATTTCACCAATGTGGTTTTCAAGTATAATTTGGATGATTAATATTCCATTATTATAAAATTTAATAGATTAAATTAGTATAACTTATCGGGATTAATAATTATGTGAGATATGATAATAATAAATTTTATTAAATGTCTCACTATTTTATCATGCCTTAGTTTCCCTCACCATTAAACTCAGAATGTCCTATCACAAAATAAATTATAATGTAAATGACCCATATTTCCTTTATTATAGTTCCGAATTGTTCTATAAAACCATAAGAAGTTGTTTGAGTATAAATCTTACCAAATATAGCCTTTCAGTTACTTGATCTATTCAGAGGACTCAAAAATATAGAAATACCAACTTGGAATTCCTCAACACATACTTCAAAATTTTAATTGCACAAACATTGGCCTTATATTTAATATAAATTTAGTTAATCTAACCCATTTTCTCTGTTTATATTACCTGATAATTTAAAGTTCCCATGTATTTGTCCAAACTAATACATTAAATTTAGGTTTTTCTTAATTCATATGGTTGAAGGCATAATAACTTAATAATTACTTGAGGGATTTGTTTTTTGCATAAAATTTCTTGTTTTATGATTATATGTCTGGTTAATATTTTCTGGATTTTACTTGAGTGATTAACCATGTTTGATAATACCAATACACACAATCCATTTATTTAAATTCTTTCATTACAGAGTAATTTATTCATGGTCAAAAAACCATAAAATAATTTATTTATAAGATATAAATAAATAAATAAATGACCTAATAATGAGATTATCTAATGTTTGATTTATTATGTATAAAATAAATCATCCTATTTCCATGAGGAAAACCCCTTGTTTAGGTTTCAATATGAGTTACAACATTTTACTTATCCAAAAAAACATCATATAGGTTGGAAATATATTGGTTATGTTTTGAATGGCCCCCACAAGCCATGAGAGACTACATTTATGAAAAAAAATTAACACACACATGTGAGGGGAATAAAAATATTTTTTAAGGTGAAATACATAAAAAACATTATAAACACATGTCATGCATAATAATGGAGGGAGGGATGATTCGTAGGATATCTATTTAATTTAATAATTAAAATTTTCAATCCCATGAAATAAAAAAATTTAATAATTCCAACACATATATGGATCTTCTCCAGAATCACGATCAGTCATACATATGTAATTATTTTTCACAAGTACACTAATTAAAATTTATTTGTATTAATTATTTTTATTATCATAATGTTTCATGAACTAATTAATTTATTAACTAATTCCCTGTTATCTTAATGACTATATGAATTCTCTTGGAGATACCCATCATTAAAGGAGTTCAAGGAATGTATATAGTATAACCAATAATGACATATTATTATTATTATTGATTTATATATCATTTAATAATTATTTAATGACTTTATTAATTTTCCAAACACTATTGGTTCCAATTCATATAATAATGTTTTAATGTTTTATTGAGAAATTTATTGTAATTTAATTATTACATTTTTTTGGAGAATACAAGGTGTGTACAATGGATTTACACATCCGATATATCATTTTTCTTTTTCGTAGGATATACACTTCTAGATTCAACATGTACCTTTTTATAGACTACACATGATGTAATAATGTGCCACGAACTATGTATTTTGCTTTCTGTGTGGCCGAAATACATGCCCGAGTCATCATTATGTTTCTTGGTAGATTACACAATGTGTAACAAAAAGATACACAACGTGCACTCCAAATGTTATGTGGTCAAGAATCCCTCTGAAAGGCTCAACATGTTAATCAAATATGGGTCTACACTACATGTAAAATCCAGATACACGACATGTATCTCTCATACCATTTGCCTTATTTTCTCACCAAATGGCTTGGTTAGTAATTTGTATTTAGGAAGTAATTCTCTACAGAGAATGTATTCTAGCTACACATTGTGTTTGTTTTTATTTCTCTAGACTATCATTCTCATGTGATTTCTATAGTGTATAGAACCACACATATGTTGTACATTTCCCTAAAAAACCATGTAGGCTACACAAAATGTAGGCCAGCTACACACCATGTAATCCAACCTGTTTTTCATAGATATCCTGATTAACATATGGTTTTCAATAAAATCACCACATGTAGATTTATCCCAGTGCCTTATGTATCTCACAACGTAGAAAGGCGAATTTAACATTGGTATATAAAGTATGGTTTGTCTATACATCATTTAATAATAGACTATTTGGCCAGAATCCTACACACTTCCGGATGGAATATCCATTCCTTACTAATATGTTCTTAATTATTTAATGAAATTAAAACTGAATGATAATGATAAATATGATTAACAAATTTAATTTAAAATCATATTAACGATTAAATATTCATGAAAAGAAAATATTACAACCATTGCACATTTTGATCAACAATCAAATAAATAATTTTAAATTTGAAATGTGGATGGTCTGATGAAACATATAGGTTTCGAGCACAACATATGTGACATGATGGTTGTAAAATTAAATAAAAATATTTTCAATTCAATGGATCCTTTTGAGCATTTTCAATGACATGAATGTTATGAATAATGGATATTTTACACCAAATATTAACATATAGGGACACTAGATACCAGTTATGATCTATTAATTTTTGAATTATAATTAATTTATTTATGAGCAGAAGAAGAAATAATGCATATTATAATATTTATCATATGTAGATATTGATCATCTTGGAAAAAACTATTCATATGTCATTTGTTTCCCTTGTAGGATCCATGTGTAGAATCCATCTAGAGGTTATGCACAAGTGATGATTTAACTGCCGAATGACACTAATTGATTTTCAGGTGTTGGCACAGAGAATAAATTATTTTATTTTCTATTCATTGCTTCGGGATCCTTTATGTTTGAAGGTGTTTTTCTCATTTTTAAAATTAGAGAGGATTAATTCGAGGGAGTGACATATGTTCTGGGAATTGATTCCTTATTATCCATTTTTGGATTAACCACACATAATAGATATAATAATAAATTTATTACAATGGTTTTAGGTTAAAATATTATTTAATTACATATCACCCCTTAAATAAAATTATAATCTTTAACAAACCTCAATCTACATAATAACATTATTATTATTTTTTATCATGAACTAACTCATGAAACTGATAAATATTATTTAACATATTACTAAAATATATTCATCACTACACATGATCCATTTATATTCTAACCTCTCCAAATTTAATAAATATTCAAATAAATATTTAATTAAATATTTTATTCATCATTAAATAGTTTTGATCAATAAATCATTAATAAATTATTCCTCTGACATGAGAATAATCATTATTTTATTAATTAAATTAAAATGAAATTTAATTGAGATAAAAAGAAAAACATAGTTTATAACCCTCTATGACCTATCTAATTTTCATTTTGTAGGATTCCGAAATTTCCAGATTACTTCCTACTATAAGGTCATGTAACCCAAGAGAAATAACTTAATGACAAAACATCAACAACCACATATGAATTCTCACTGTGTAATATAATCCCTTTTCATAACATATCATCGAGAAGGTTGTTCATCCATGTCATCAACCAATATACGTGATACGTCTATATTTAAATATCTAAATTATACACATATTCACACAATAGATATAGAATTTATTATTATAATTATATTCTATATCAATTGGTTAACATGTCAACTTATATAAATATGGAAGGGATAAATCCTTCCCTCACTTATATATTAATGACATATCTCTAACAATGCACCCATCGTGTCCGACGTCACACTCTATTATGTACTCATGGTTTACAAAATACATCTAAGTAAAAGATTCTTAATATGAATTAATAATAATATTAATTTTTAAGGATCATTACACACAATCGTATATAGGAATATCTTATGAAACCAAAATGCTCCAAATTGTGACTAGTGGGTCTGTTCTCAGAATCTCTCATATTTAATATTATAAAATATGAACTTCAAGAGAAGTACTTTAATTCACATATGAGCACTCACACCTGATAGTCATGTTCTATGAGTCCCGTTATAGAACATTATCTGACCATAGAATGATGTTTAAGAGTATCACTATATCATTTCAAGGTTCTCATTTTTATGTGGAACTACTGCAACTTTATCAATGAAACCAATAATCATCGGAATTATTACATTAATGTCACACAGAATAGTGAACAATTGTAATAGTATAATTTATTAATATTTAAACAAAAAAATTTAATTTCAATCAATGTAAAAATAGTTGGTCTTATGAAAACAAACCCAACACATATAACTTGTTCTTCTCCTCTATTTGATTAGTAAACACGCTCAACTTCAACTTTATTTGTTTATTTTTAATTTCTCGTGAATCAACCATCTCACATATGGATATATGAATTCCATAATTTTTTTGAATAATTATACATAATTTAAATTCATGTGGATAATTTTCTAATATAATCACATTTTTATCTAGATAACCATCGAAATACGTTTTTTATTTGATTTAAAACCCAATTTTTTTGTTTAGTGTGAAATTAAAAAAAATAGAGACAAATAACATGAAACCAGAAACTCTAAAATAGAATAAAATCAAAATTAAAATAAATTTAGAGAAATGATATTGACTCATGTTTCTCTAATCATGGAAATTGAAAAATATTTACATTCCATGGGTTGTGTGATCCTCAACTGTGAGACACTTCGCACCGCACAACATGTCATGTATACTCACTATTTTCGCCACACACTACGATGGTGAGAATAACATTCCCGAATTATATAACAACATCCATACCATAAAAAACCAAATTAATCCATCACAAACCATCCATGTCTTAGAAAAACCCACATCTACACCAGACCACTCAATATCCACCTATGACTAAAATAAATGAAAAAACAAATAAATGAAGAAAATATTCATCAAATCCACCTAGGAATAATAAAAAAACATTAATACCAGAGAAACACCAATGTTTAGTGCCGCTTGTAACCACCACCTGAAGGGAAACTGTTATATAAAACATAAAATTAGGAAAAAATATCTGAAATAAAAACATTCACACTCTTATAAATTCAAGTAGAATTCCTCAAATCTATGTACCTCAATACCTCACACACCATCCACTATTTTATTGTCATTAACCATTAAAAATGTTGTGAACCATTAATAAGAACACATACACATCTTATTTTCTAATAAACAACCCAAAAATAGATCCATAAATATTTTCTAATATACTAGGGAGAATTAGAATCAATAACCACTACATTAACCCTTAGACATGCACTGGATCTTATATTGAAAAAAGGGAATATAGAAAACCCCCAAGAAGCACTAAAAGGGACTACCATAAAAATATCCAACAATAAAAAACCAAACAACCTTGAATTCTAAAAAACTAGATGAGGATGGGGTCTCACTCATGGGGACAAATAGAAAGAGATGAGTGGAAGATGTGAGGGCTTTTTAGAAGTTCAACACCAAAAAACAACCTAAATTTAATAATAGATCTTATATTTGGCGGAGAGAGAAAATAAACCACTTCCATCCCCATTCCCAAATATATTAAGAAATTCATTACACCTTACCAAAATGGGCCCATGAATGATGGTTCAAGTGATTATGGTAGGTGTATATGTTGAAAGGGACTTATAAGAAGAAGAAATAACCACAAAAAACATCAAATGGAAATTTTGGAGAATAAATAAATGAATAAAAACATGTGATAAAGACAAAATTAGGGAGAGGGATACCATATTGAACATTAGATGATATTAAGTGGAAGAGTAAACCATTATTATGGAGGATGAAATGCACATAGAAGAACAAAATCCATAAAGAATAATCATATATTGATGGTTAAATAGAATAATTGGGTTCCATAAGTAATTCTTTCCATCTTATTTTATATCAATGTTGTTACCATATTACTTTTAATCATCCAATTATAAATTTAATCAATTTTAAATTTTTATCTTTAAGTGAACATTTATTATCTATAATTCTCTTTTTCATATTTTATAAATTAAATTTATTTTGTTTAGTGGAAATATATATAAGAACATGGGCCAAAGCTATAATCAGTGAATAATTAAATCAAGATAAAACATAAAAGACTCAAATCCAAATAGAACAATGGTAAATTGATGAAAAAATCCAAAATTTAAGGATAAAACCAGGGATGGCATATGCAGGGCTAAGTAAAATGGGCAGCCGAGACTCCATAGTCTAAATACTCATTGCCTCACACAATAGATGGATGATATAATCAAATAAAACCCATTTCAAAACTAATACATAATTGAAAATGATAGAAAATATGAGTACGAAGTATAAAAAAGGCTATATGATAAAATTTCCCAACACAATAAGAGCAGTGACATGTGATGATCAATAGTTAAGAAATAGAACTACAAAAAAGAAGTTCAATGAACTCACAAACTACCATTATAGACTCCAAATCATATTGAAACCACTAATAAATACTAAAAATAATCAATCCATATAATCCATTAATGGATGGGATGAATCACCTTAAAAAGAGACTGAGGGAGAGAAGATGCATTGATCCATGAGTGTACCTCCACCACTAGAGAGAAAGGAATGACCCTAAAAGAAAACTAGAAGAAATCCATGATGGAAGGAACATAAAAATATAGAAAAACCTTATTGATACCCCAAATGTGTTATAGGTAATTAGAGTGGAATAAAAAGAGAAATAATTAACGATTAGTATACCATACAAATATCAATAACAAATTAGGAAGAAAACATCATCATTAGAATAAAAAAGGAACTAGCAGCGACAAAAAGTGGGACATCAACAACATTAGAAAAGAAAAAAATAATAAATAAGTATTCATATTAAGGAATCTATTTAGTTTCTTAAATGAGTAAATATACAATGTCTAAAAACAAGACAAAGGAGAAAATGAAACCAATACAAAGTATCACCAGATAGAGAATAAAACATTGGAAAACATTCTATGAATGAAACAGAAACCTGATGAAGGTAATCAATGTGAGAGGAATGCTATCAAAAAATCATGTGTGAGGTAAAAATAATATGCGTTGAATAAGAATATAAAATGGTGGGGTGGGGGATCTCAAGCACCAAATATATTATGAAATCCAAGTTCATGGTGAGAGAGATTCAAATAAATGAGGCAAAAGAAATAAATTCGTCATTTCTTTTAAATACATATTTTCATTGAAATTTAATGGGAATGAAATAAATATACCTTATCTTGATGAGACACATTTTTTCTAGTTTTATCAATTTTTTCAATATATCCTAGGAAGTCACAAAATGTATCAAATATTATGTACTATAAATATGGTGTAGGACTGACCAATGACTATCCAAATTACATGGAATCAACTCATTCCCTCAAGCTATAATGTAACTCCTAGAACACTCTCTATTGAATCACAACCAACTCATGGTTCATCTAAATAGTAAAGTTAGTAGTGTTGGACATTGTTTATTATACTCTTCAATATGGAAAAAATACAAAGACCTTATACGGATTGTGAGAAGATCCTCGGAGTAGCTGATATTGGGATTCTTGTGGTTCGTCTAAAAAAAATTCACAAAATAGATTAAGAAGGATATTTTGAAGTGTTAATTGAAGATAACTATAAACTAAATCAGTCAATAAGAGATCAAACAATATATTGATAAGTTGGAGGTGAGGATTCATGTTTGTTGGAATTATGATAACATCATTACCATGATAAGTAAACATAACTTATTTTTTGAAAATATGTGGAAAGATGATAGAATAACAATAGAAGTATCAAGGTATATCTAGATAAGGTAGGGGATAAAAATGTTGCATACATCTAAGCATACCTACAGGAAAATATGGTGGTGAGAAGAGTCTACCTTTGACATTAGTATGAAACGTATTACGGAGATGTGGAGTTGTGGGGGAGGATTTCTAAGGATAATAATGAATTTCTACTCTAAAGTACACCTTGAATGGATAAAGGGGGTATCCACGGTCGATCATGGAGTAAAAATAAGAAAACAAAATCCCATATATGGCAAAGGAAAGGGGAAATGATGAAAATAAGTCTATCATATGAGTGAAATAGATAAAATAATCCATATATTTCTTGAATTCAAATAGCTCACCAAGTCCCAATAGACTTCCTTATTCAATTTATGTGTCTATATGGGGCATCCTCATGGAATAGGTGGTTTATTTAGTTTTATATTTCTATTATGGTGGACTACTAACGTTGGAGACTTTTATATGTATAGAGGTTTTGATTCAGAATGTTAAGGACCCCATTTTCCTTAATCAGTATAGTCCTTTATGCCTTTCAAAATTTTCATAAAATATCCTTACATGATTCATAAATTGGAGACTTGGATGGGTTTTAACAAAAATCATCTCTGAGTAAGAACATAGTTTCATGAAGGGATGAAGAATAAAAGGGGAAATCATAATCTCTAAGGAGATAAAGAAAGAAATTTACAAGAAGAACCTTGGATATAACATCCTGATCAAGATAGAAATTGATAAATAATATGTCTGGATATAGTGGTACTTCATTTTAAGGGTCATGATATATTTAGGTTTCAAGTATTGAGTGCATGACTTGTTCTATAGATGATATGGTTCACCATGGATATCCATTTTGGTTATGGGGATGTTTTTTGGGTTTTCAAGACACTGCATAGATTATGACATAGAGATAATATTTCACCCATTATATTTAATATATTATAGGAGGCCCTTAAGAGAAATATCAAGTGCGACATTTATGAGAGGAATATTGTTCCTTATTTAAAAATATTCGAGTTCGAAATTTTTTCTCAACTCATTTTTTCTGATGAAATACTATTTCTTTATCAATGGTAGGAAAGGATCTATAAATAGATTCAACATATTGATAGAGATATATGCTAGATAAAGTAGAAAATTTATCATCCATGTGAAGAGCTATGTTTTTATTTTAAAATATTGTGCTTACATGAAAAGTAAACATATTATGAAAAATATGGTTATTCAAATGTAGAAACGTACAATGGAATACATTAGAGTTCCCATTGTGGATGGAAGGACCTACAATGTATTATTTTATGGGATCTTTAATCATATTACAACCCATATATACAACTAGAAGAACAAATTCCTATTATTTGAGATGATAATATCACTAGTTAATTGTGTTCTCATATTCATCCCATTGCATCTCCTATCTTTTATTTGGGTGCCTAAAATAAAAATAAATATTATTAAAAAATCATGACTACTTTCATATTAGATGTTATACATTGAGTAAACCATCATTATAAATATTGGAATAGGATGGTAAATCCAATCAAGGATGGGGGAGTTAACTTATATAGTATGTGAAAATTCATATAGAGGATACATTTCAAATTTAAGTGGAAATTTAGGCCTCATAATATGAATAATTTACTAGTTGGACATTATGAAGGATATGAAACAATGGATGGTTGGATGTGGTGAAATAAGTTACTAGAAGGATAAATGAGTAGGGGATATCAACTTATTCCTGAGGTTCATATCCCCTTATATTTTCATTATAGATTCATTCATGAATCCCTATTTTATTAGTATGACCCTCACTAAAAAGAAAACTATATTTCATGGGAACATCAACTAGTTTGATGATCTTGTTAGGTGTGTTTTTTGGATTTTGTGTTAGGATAATTCAGGGATTGGGAATTCCTCTCACTAATTAGTTAAGAACCAGATATAAATTAATGGGTGAGAAATATTTGTTTTCAATATATAGTAAAGAAGAATAATTTTATGGCCTAGAGGGTAAGGAAATAATCCATTCCCACAAGTGATAATGTGTTCAAAAAAGGTATCTACTTGGTATTATGGTGACAGTTCTATGAGAACTCAATATAAGAATTAATCAACCATATCATCTTCAAAATATAATGGGTTTTCATAATTATGGATCAAATCACCCATATGAATGGTATTATAGTTCTAGGGGTCTCTTTAGGCTTTTCCCAGTGAATGGTTTTAAGAAGTTGAATGTAATGGAAAAGAAACCAAATCACATGGAATTTTTTGTGTGTGGTGTGCTAGGTTCAATGGGAGTAAATTAATAATGAAAGATTGGTTTAATTATCTTAAAAACAATTTATTCTTGTTTTTTTATAGTTATGGTGGTAGAAATTGGCTCAGTTATCCATATAGGGAGGTCAACTTCTTACTTCAAGGATATCCTTACAAGGAATATTGTTTTCAATAAGGGATGTTGTACATCTCTTTTAGGGCATTGGATAAAATGGAACCCCATAGTTTGTGTGTGATAATGAAGGTTCTTGGTAATTGTGTCTATAGATACATAGATGGTTGGCCTGGTTCATGATTGTAGGGGATTAGTTTTCTTGGTTTTTACTATATCATATAGACCAAACATTTATATTCGGGTAGAAACAAGGCAAATTCATAGTGTCTTTTTATATTGATAACTGTATAACATTTCAATCATTATGGTGGAGACTAATTCCAAAATTCTAGAGTATTTACATCAAGATAATTAGATTTTCTCAAGGTAAATGTTTTACTTCCTCAGAATATTCAAGATGATCATTGGAAGAGATATGTAGGTTATCCAAAGTCTGAGGGAAGTTAATTTTGTGTTTGAATTTATAGCTAGTAAAGGGATGGTAAGAGAATAGATTATTCATTACCAATTTATTATTTATTTACAATATTATTGCATGTTCATTATTAGTGGTGAATCCATTTATATCCACCACACCCCCCTGAGTGTTAGGGTATTAGAATAAAAATTTAACTTTGAGTTAGTGAGTTATATTTTTTCTATTTGAAATTTTTTTGGTATCACTTAACCTTCATATACATAACTTCATTATTTTATCCCCAATTCATTTATTACCTTTTTATCATTTTTAATTTCTCATTTCTCAATTTACAATAAACTTATTGAAAATATTTCATTTTTATTAATTTCATTAATAACAATTATGAATAAATTGGTGTTAAGTGATTTAAAACAATGAACAATTCAAATTTTAAAAATATGAAATTATTTCTATTAAACACTAGTTATCTTTTTTTTCTCACCCACTACATCATTTCCAATAACATATTTTTTTTAATTATTTAATCCATTATTTAGGATATTTGGGTTCAATTTTGTAAATTATGTGAAATTTGCAAGGATGAACGACCATGACACATGACCCTGGGGACCATGTGGGGACTGTGTAGTGTGTACAGGGGAGACAATGGTGTTTTTTTGCATAGAGAACTATAAATCCAAGATATATTTATTAAATCTATTTATAATGTATTTTATTTATTTGGGTACATTCATTTCATGCTACACCATGTTAATTATGAACTACAAGAAAAACCAACATAGCTTGTGTTAAATGCAACACAGAGTTTCTACGAAACATCATTTTATTATTATAATTATTTAAAAAGAGAAAATAATGTAATTGTTTAAAAAATAAAATTATAACCTATATATTATAATTACATATATGAACAAGATTATCTGAATTATGAATGTATTTTTTGTATACATAAAACCATTTCGAAATTAAAAAGAAATCATTTTTTGAAAAACTATTTAAATGAACACAAGTATGTTTTATAACAATAAAATAAAAAAATAACTATATTTCTATTATATTAATGAAATATATATAACATGTTCAATCTAATTTTTAACATTAATACTATTTGTTTTCGTGACATGATATAAGAACAAATGAAATTTTACGCATAAGAGATTTATTTTTATAAAAATACAATTTTACCAACATTTGAGGCCATATTGGTTTCAAATCAAGTTTTTGAAACTTTTATAAATATTATTTGAAACAATAAAAATATTCTTTCAAATAGGGATATCAAAATTCACTTTGGTTTTTTTTGTATTTGTTTAGTTAAGTTTATTTTTCTTGATGACTAGTGGAAAATATTCAAATTTAATTGCAAATACCTTTTTCATATAAATAATTTATTATGTTAAGTTATATTTAAAATTTGTATTAAAGTATAATTAGATAATAATTTAATTTAATCCATTTATATCCACCGAAATCAATTTTTCATTGAATTTAGATATAAAATCTTTTCATCCTTTTGAATGTTTTCAATTTAAAAACCTATTTTCTCAATCTATTTATATGATTAAATTTAAAATAATTTTATAAATTTCAACGTTTTGGGATTTAAAAAATTTATTCCATAATTGGAATCATTATTTTCAAATTTAGGAAATAAGTTTGTGTTATTTTTGGACAATATGAATTGTAACATTATTAATTTTTATTACCCTGATTAAGGGTAAATCAGGTAATTAAGGGTAAAACATATTATTTTAAATTATAGAAAAATAACATATCAAATGAGAAAATGATACTGTATGATGATAATTCTTCCCTTAACACATAAGTTTATTAATTTTATAATTTAATAGACACTTTTTCATGAAATTGTCATGTATATTATTAAAATTCAAGAGAGCGATAAAATCTCGCAATCTTACTTTTAATAACTATAATATTTGTAATATGAGGTTAATTTTAAGAAATTATCATATATATATATATATATTATGAAATTTAAAAGGATTATATAAAACAAGGAAATTTATTTCAATATTATTAGTGAATAATAATTATCATAAATAATTACACAGTGGTGATGGAGTAATTATTCAATTAGTGAAAAACTAAATAAAGTGAGACTAAAAAGATTACAATAAATATAATTTTAATTAACTTAGTTGATTAAAAAATATTATTGGTTAATATATCATATTTGGGGTGTATTTAGTGAGTTGTTTCATGTTTTATACTGTATTTATTTTCTTAATGTAAATATAATGAATAGTGTCAAAAATGACATTAATGAGATTTTATAAAAATAAAAATACTAATTAAGGAGAAAGGGGAGAAATTATGTTTGAAAATATCATAAATTGAGTAATTATGGTTCAATTTAGACCATATAAATAAAAATATATACCTTTTAAATTGAAAATCATGTTTTATAGTTAAACTAAAAAAGGTTAACTAAGGGTTAATACAAAAAGATAAGTTTTAGAATTACAAACAACATGTGTAAAATATATTAGTTGATGAGATATCCACCCTACTCCACATTATCATTGAATTACTTTCAATTTATAGGAATTTTAATTTATATTTAATTTAAAATAAATTAATATTTTTATAAATTTAAAAACTTTCCCTCTCCTACATTTTAAAAGGAAACATCCTCCCACATATCATTTCACTATTTTGAGTGTTATAGCTTGACCAAAATCTATAAAATTATATTCTCTACTTTCCTAGAAACATTCTAATGGTTCTGGTCAACCTAAAGGACATGATTTATATTTATTTAGTGGGGATCTAGAGAAATATTTTCCAAATAGAGGGGGTTTTAACGTATATAAAGAATGTAAAGACTTAAGGAATGAGATTATTTCTCACTATTATTTAGGGGATAGACATACCTTATATACTACTTTTTTATTTTGAGTGGTGTATATACTTCCCATGAATTTCTATTGTGATTATTATCCATAAGATTATATTATTTTCATATCCAAATAATTTTATTTCTTTTATGGGGCCTATGACTTTATAAATTATTAATTCATAAGGGTTATTTCCAAGTCCCATTATTATTCAAGATTTTTTATGTTTAAAACTTCACTATAGATAATTCTTATTTCATGTCCATGTTTTTGAAAAATGATTTCAATTTTTTTACTCTTATCTTATGAATATTTAATTTTTTTCTTACCAATGATCGAATTTTTGTGAAATTTATTGAAAAGAATACTTTGGTAGTTTTATAAACAAGGCTCTCTATGAATTTGTAGACTAAAATATAGAGAAATAATGTTTTTACAACACAAATTAAATGAACCAAAATTTCCACCATCATGATTCCTTAATTCCATGAAGCTTCAAATACAATATTTTAAGGTTATTTTAAAAGAAAGTGCTTTCTTATATGATCAAGAATCATTTTAGAAAAAGATAACATTCTCTAGGAAGAAAGTTATTTTCCGCAATAATTATATATAAGTGACATCTAAAAATTATTTTCCATCTATGATAACAATTTTTAATGTTATTTATGATTTAAGGGGGATAATATGCATGGATACTATCAATATTCATTCAATATGAAATTTGTGTTTATGATGGAATGATATTAATGAAACCCATTTCTTTTAATGGGTTATGTTATGAATGAATGTTGTTTATGAAAAAAATTATTTATATGGTTTTATATAAGATTAATGATTTATATTCTTGTGGTTCACACATATGTATAAATTTTAATATGTGATAGGTTTGACCTATATCTTACGCAAATTAATTGAGTAAAGATTTATATCTCCCGAGATAATGATGAGAAACATGTCGATGAGCTTGATCTACTATGATAAGATGGGGAATTACAATCCACTAGGGGAAGACGGGGAAAACCAATCCCTTACAAGGAATGGACTGTGATTGGGGATGGCGGTGTATCCCACCTAGCTGGTGTAGTTCCCATGATGTGCACTGATATGTTTTGGAAATGTTCATTGACTTATAGGGAATGATATTTCCTATTTATGTGTCTATCAGAATTTCATGTTTCATTCCAATTTTATGCTTCAATGGATTATGCTCTTGATTACCTTATGATTCTTTTCTTATGAATTTTTATGATTAATTATATCACTCAAGATTATGATTGTTGATATACCTTGGTATAATTTTCAAATTTTATGGTCATATTCATATACCATTATTTGTATTTTATGATTCTTATATCTCCTTTTTACGCTTACTGGGATTTTGAGTTCACCTTTTTCTTATGTTAACATTACATAGGATATAAATAAATGTTGTAATTATGTGTTGTGAAGGGTAAGATCTTTATGAGAGATATTAAATATCTTTCACCAAATTAGAATAATGTGTTCCATGTTTCCAAAGGCACTAAACTATTAAGGTATTGTGACATGTGTTTATAAAATATAATGAATATTCTTCTAAAAGGATCTAATTTCCATGTATGAAAACCATGGGTTGTTATCATCAGTATCAGAGGAAAGGATTAGTCAACATTTGGAAACTAGGATGAGAAACCATTAGTGAGACCCATAGAAAATTTTGGAGGATATTTCTAGTGATGTATCAAAGAGTACTCCTAAGGTGATATCGATTAAAGAAGGTTTAATTATTTAGACATACTAAAATTGAATTTTCATAGTTTGGTGGTTTCTGATATGATTAGTAATACTCAAAATATAGTTTTGGTTTTACTCAATGGATAAAACCTGAATGAACCACTTTAGTGCGTAGTGGAATGTGAAATGAAAAAAAATTAAATATGAGCAACCAAATTTTATGGTGGAAGGAATGAAAAATCTTGTTTCTATGCGCAAAAAAATTCTCAATATGTGAATCATGTGGGAATGGAAAATGAGAAAATGTGATAAATTTTTTTTAGTCATTCAGGAGGTAGATTCCACCTTATTATAATGGGTCTTTAGAACCAATTGTGGATGAGAAATGGATTAGTACCACTGGAATGATATTTTCGATTATCCGATATTTAGAACATGGGGAATTAATTCTGGTTTTCTAACATTTGGAAGGTGATGTAGATCAATGGTGAAATATTTTCAAGAATACATGGAGACAATATGAAATTGATTCAATTATTTGGGATAAGTTAAAAAAATTATTTTTCAATAAGTAGTTTCCTTGTCTACTTCACAAAAATATGGAGAACAAGTTCCATTATCTTACACAAAATGATGATTAATCCATTGTAACCTATGAGGAAAATTTTGCAAGGATTCATAGGAACGCTTCTCATATTATCATCCACTCAGAAAATAAGGTTGATTGAATCTTTATTGGATTAAAACCAAGTCATTGTAGAGAATTATCTGTAAGGTACATTATTAGTTATCATGAAATAGTTTGATGTTACATAAATGTGGAAATAGATATTGGAGTTGCCAATAAATCTCATGGTTTTGATCAGAAAATGAATACGAAGTTTGAAGGAAAATTTAAAAACCATGGATTAATGAATATTTTTTTTCCTTTATGTTCAAAGTGTGGAAATAAGCATGGTAGAGATTTTCTAAAGTGGACTAGTAAAGGTTTTATGTGTGGAATAAATTTTCATCAAGAAAATAATTCATAATTAATCATATGAATTTAGATAATGATGCTAATAAATAGAATGAATGTCATGACCCATCCTAGTGGGGCCCACACTGAGACTCCCGAAGCTCGCCTCTAATAGGTCAAGGGCAGGTGACTAGCACTGAGTATGTATATTACAAAAATGGGAGGCATTGCCTAAGTTCCTATATATAGGCACACATCTGCAAACCAACATATGTTGAAATGTATAAAAACCACTATGGAACAAAATGAATTCATACAAATAAACCCATCCAACTAAGTACGATGGGAAGTAAAGTATATAAATTAAACTGGGCTAGAATACAAGCCCCCCAAAAATAAGATACTAAAAACAAAAAAGTCAAACTTGTAAAAACAAAGAGGTGCTATGAATGATGCTCATGGTCGTAGGAACACCTTGTCCTATTGATAACTCAGAAAGGTTGGTCCTGTCCTGGTCTGCCCTGGACTCTGTCAAAAGGCTACGCATCTACACAAGACACGATACGTGGGGAAAAGACCATGCAATGATGAGTATAACAATACTCAGTAGAGAACCCCGAGAACCACAAATTAATACACAAAGGAAAGGTATAGTCATCTCTACATAGTATATGTCTCCTGAAAATATTATAGGGGAACAAAAACTATATATACTCAAAACCCAGACCCATAGTCTAGAGACAAGTCACACCACTACATTACCACGCTAGAGATTCAGTTGGAAGATTCCACGAAGCACTCGTCTCAGAGATCTCACTTCACAAGTCTGATAACTCTGATGATTTCCATCCATTAAGTATTGTCCGACAAGAAAAGTCATGATATATAAATACACTCATTTCAGAAGAACGCACTCTTGAGTGGGGAAATATCTCGATACATAGATGAGTATCACATCCATGGCCTTGGTTGATACAGTGACTCATCCGGATTCACCTACTAGGTATAGGATAGGCACCCTATGGGAATAGTCACGTTGATACATAATTCTACCTAGGTTCAAGAATGGATATAGGATCTCGCTCTGAGCCTCTTGGAGGGATACCATACCCTATCTCAGAAATTCCTATTAAAGGGATCATACTCTTGACAAAGGAAATGAGACCTGAACTTTAGGGGAATGAGAAGAAGGGGTAGTAAACCAAAAAAACATGTCCAAGATATGGGAAGCAAGAAGATCAATCCATGTACTGAGAAGTATAGGGCGTGTAGAAGTATCACACGCCGTGTCTCTTGACCATAGGTACTGCCTGTGTACAATGGACCACGTCGTAAGGTTGGTCGTGTAGAAGAAGGTAAACATGGTGTGTAAGAGAGTGACATGTCATGTTACTCTATTTGGGAGGACTTCATCTATTCTAGCCATGTGCCCATACACGGCTTCAACCTGTGTGTTACAACTCATGTATCAGGTACATGAGGTAACCTATGCAGTTGGCATGGTCTAGCCGTGTGGTGGAGTACACGGCCGTGTACTCCACTCTGTATCCGTGTATCCCTTGGATACACATCGAGTCCCAAGTAAGGACCCACAAACTTTGTTAATTAGAGAACATGATGTTTCATTGCTTCATGCACCAGGGAACCGTAACCTCCACTTAGACAGGCCTACAAACCGTGTTCATTGGGATCCAAGCCTTGTGTTCTATAAATTTCCTCAATCAAAAACCTCCAATGTCGCGCCTCAGGTGGAGGTCTAATATTCAATCTGGCCAACCATTTTCCACCAAACCTGAAGATTAAGGTCGCCCTGATGTCCTGATACAATCTCTATTGTTTTTGGGTCTCTGATCGGCCAGGAAAATGTGTATCGATCCACCCATGTGAAGAATTCATAAATAATAATCTCTCCTAATCTGACCCTATTCTTTTTTTGTCAATGTCATCGCACCTCCTCTAGGTCATCAAGATATAATATCTCGCAATTTTGATTGTTCCATTGCAGGACAGATGTGCATCAATCCATTGTTTGTCTCCCAAAAAGAACATTAAGAATGCAGGGTAAAAATAGGGGGAATAATTCTATATCACAAAAGAAAAGAGGAACAAACCTCCACCATAATTCTTCACAGCATTGGTCTATTCTCATTAGAAGGATTAAATAGAGATATTTTGAAACCTGGATTTCAACATCATGGATTAATTCCCAATAACAACCTAATAAATTTCCTCCCACAAGAACGCATGATCTGTGGGTCAAACTATTTGTGGGTTGATTCACATTCATCGTTTAATTTCAAAAATGTGGAAAGGATGAATTGAAATAACAAACCCCCACATCAAGGAGTCATCAGTTACTGATAAAGGGATTGAATTGTCATCGTCGTCGAGATCCAACAACTCGGTTGGCATAGCGATTCCCACTTTTGATTCGAATTCATTCATCGTCGAGAGTTCTCTCCAAATTTCCATGAATTCACCAGATTTTCTCACAATCATCTTCCAAAGACCAACATTCAATAAACCCATTAAATGAAGGAAACAAGTTTTTATGTCCCATTGCACTGTGGAATTAATGAGTCAGCATTGCTATTTCAAAGTCATTATGGCACGAAATTAATAACCGAAACATCTACCCTGTCATTAAGCTGCAACAGATGTTTTCAAAAAAAAAAATGTATAAAATAAACATTTCTAATTATTTTATTTTATTGGATTTTACTAAAAAAATCCAAAAATCAACTTTTTCCCTCAACTCGCGCTGGTGGAGGTTATGCATGTTGTTAGGAAAAGTCATCGTCCCAGACACAATGGTGCCCTCATATTTTTATTCTGGTCAAATATTTGTAAACTTCCATAATCGGCACACCCACCAACATACATTGCATAAAAAAAGTTCGAATCAACATTCTGGGATCATCATTCTTCATAATTATGTCCCGTCTCCGTGTTTGGTCTCATAATAATTCCATATAATATTTAAAAATAATACACATAAAATCTAAGACATTACATTCTCCCCACCATGGGGATTTGCATCCTTGAAAAGACAAAACAAAATCTACTAAAAAATAGTGGAGTACTGGCCATGGATCTGAGCCTCTCACTCCCACATGCTCTCTTTAATATTTACATGCTACCTCTGGACGTGCACCAAGGGAATCGATCACCCTTAGATAATCTTCTCCAACGGATCCTTGATATCCACTGAGTACTCTCGATGGTCGCTCTATCCTCGATGTTCAGATCACTATAGTTGATGACATGCGATGGGTCCTGCACGTACCTCATTAGCTATGACACATGGAAGACATTATGTACCCAATGCAACTATTGTGGTAGATCTAGGCGGTAAGCCACCTAACCAACTCCATGTAGTATCTAGAATGGTCTGATGAATTTTGGAGATAGCTTGCCACCCCAACGAAATCTCTACAACCATCTTCAAGGTGAGATCTGACAAAAGACATGGTCTCCCTCCCCATACTCTGGAGGTCTTCATCATTTGTCAGCATAAGACGTCTTTCAGATTTGTATGGTATTCATCCACTCATGGATGATCTGTACCTTCCCTGTAGTAGCTCGCACCAACTCTGGACCCATGAGTGCTGACTCTCTGGGGTCGGCCCAGCAATGCGGTGATCCACATAGTCTCCCACATAAATCCGTGAATGGTGAAATACCAATCATAGAGTGGTATCTATTTTTATATGCAAACTCCACTAGTGTCAAGTGTTCCTCCCAACTATGTCCATGATTCAAGATACCCATCCGCATCATATCCTCAATAACTCTAATGGTCCCCTCCATCTGACCATCGGTCTAGGAATGAAATGGTGTGCTCAAGCATAGATGAGTCCCAAAATCCTCTTTCTATCCCTTCCACAACAGGGATGTGATGCAGACATCTCGATCAGATACTATTGTCAAAGGGACTCCATGAAGCTGAACTATCACTTGCATATAGAAGAGTCTCAATCTATCTACGGAACTCTGCTCTCTGATAGTTAGGAAGTGGGCTGACAAGGTGAGTCGGACAATGATCACCAATATGGAATCATTCCCCTTGGACGTTTTTGGTAGTCCTATTATGAAGTCCATCGATATTCCATCCCACTTCCACTCTAGAACATATGGGGGTGAGCTAATCCCACTTGAACCTGGTGCTGAGCCTTCACCTATTGACACGTAAGGCATCGAGAAACAAACTCTGCTACTATCTTCTTCATGAATGACCACTAGAACTATCATCAATCCTCCATGTACATCTTCACCATTCTAGGATGTAAATATAAGGGGAACGTATTAAACTCCCTCTGTACCACCTCCTACAATGACACTGGTACAACAATGCGTCCTCTAAAAAGAAGTATATGCTCCCAACCTTGTGAATATCCATCAGGAGAATGACCTATGAATAACTAAATACGTAAAGACTTATAGTTGACATTCCCATGTTTTGACTCTCTAACTCACTATAAGAGTGGAGGGCAGACAACCATCGACTGAAGGTAAGATCCATCCTCTCTGTCCATAAATGATAATTGTAACAAGGCCAATTATTCTGTTTCCTCACTCAGAAGTTGTGATCTCGATCTCCTGCTAAGAGAATCTGCCACCTTGTTCCCCATCCCAGGAGTATATATGATCTCGAAATCATAGTCTTGGAGGATCTCTAGGCAACCCCTCAGTCTTATATTAAGATCCTTCTTTGAGAAGATGTACATGAGGCTCTTGTGGTCAGAGTATATGATGAACCGCTCACCAATAAGGTAGTGTCGCCACATATTCAATGAAAATACTACCACTGCAAACACGATATCATTGGTCACATAGTTCTTCTCATGTGGATTAAGCTGACACGAACCATAATCAATCACTACCTATGTTTTCATTAAGACACAACCAAACCCGGTCCGCGATGTGTCGTAGAAAACTACATACTCAACACCCTCCTCTGGTAATCTCATGAGCAAGGTGCTCGTAAAACTATTTGTAAACTGCTCGAAAGCATACTAGAACTTCTCCATCCACATGAAGGGTTTCCCCTTCCTGGAAAATGCTATTATCAGTGATGATATTCATTAGAAATCAGGAATGAATCTCCGATAATATCTGTCAAACCCAAGGAAGCTCTGGACCTCCGTCACATTCTAAGGTGGCTCTAATGCTAACTCTACCTCCACATTGGCCGGGTCCATAGCTATTGCATCTTTGGAAATGAAATGAAAAAAAGAGGACCTCTTGAATCCAGAACTGGCACATTGAGAGCTTCCCATAAATTCAGTGCTCTTGATGTACGTCCAAAACCATCCGCAGATGTCTCGCGTGCTCCTCCTCTGACGGCAAGTACAAAAAGGTATCGTCGATAAAAACTAATACGAACCAGTCCATGTATAGAAGGACGATCTAGTTTATATGTACCATGAACACTGCACGAGTGTTCGTCATGCCAAAAGGCATCACTAAGTACTCATAGTGATTATTGGAGCATCTGAAAGCCTTCTTTGGTATATCCACATCTCATACTCGTAACTGGTGCTATCCTGACTGAATTTCAATGATCAAGAACCAAAATTACCATATCATCTGGTTGAAGAGGTCAATGATACTCGATAGTGGATACATGTTCTTCACCATCACTTGGTTCAGGCACCGGTAATCCACGCACAACCTCAGACTCCCATTTGCCTTCTTGGCAAACAAAACTAGGGCCGCCAAGGGTGAAATTCTGGGTGTCACAAAACCCTTGTTCTAAAAATCCTCCAACTAAAAACTATTTTTATGAAGCACCTCAGGAGACATTCTATTTGCTGATGAAGAAATTGGTGTCATCCTGGGGTTTAAGTCGATGCAGAAGTTGATTTCCCGATATATAGAAAGTCCTGGAACATCTTCGGGAAAGACATCTGCGTACTCTACCACTACTGTTAGGAACTGGAAGATAAAAAAATCTACTGATCTGAGGGCATGGATTTTCAAATCATGAGTGATCAGATGTACCCTCCTATGATTTAGCCCATCCTATGCTGTTTGAGTATCCCTTTCACTAACAAAGGATAAAAGTCGCCATATCACTACGGGCACACCGTACTCTTCATGTAAAGTATTAAATCTTGGAATGGACAGAGGATAACCAATACATTCCGAGAATGATGTCAAAAGGACTTGACACTTCCACCAAGAGGTTCAAACCCAAACTCATGCCTCCAAGGGTAAGATCACACTATTTTCAAAGGTGTGTTGTCATCGAGATTCCTCCCATAGGTGTCTCCGAGCATAAGGATCAAGTCAACAGCTCTACTAGAATGTCATGGTTTCTCACAAGACATGTGGTTAGGAAGGAATGACTGGAACATGTGTTTAAATGTACGACAACTAAGGTAGATAATACACAAATCATAACTTGGATCATCCTAGGATTACCTAGGTCGTATGCCTCGACTTCATGTAGTTGTCCCCGCCCTTGTCCAACAGCTCCCTGAGCCTAGTGAGAAACTCCTGGGGGTGGTGGTTCAAGTAGATGGAAGTTTCTTCCACCACGTGAAGATCTCCCTACTCCTCTGCCACATCTGATGCTTGAAAGGTCTATCTTCTCCACTCTCTTCCACTACCTCTACGGTCCATCCACCCTCTCCCTGTCAGCAGCTCAACTGGTCAAAAAATCTCAATCATGATGCCCCCTAATGTCACATGAGTATCATCACCTCTTCCTAGGATTAATGGATCCTTTTTTGGATCCTTGGACTGCCAAACCCATATCCTGGGTACTCCTTTGATGTCTCCCATGTCCTGATCCCTATGCTTGACGTAGAATCCATGCTGCTGAGGTCTCCACACCTGCCTGCCTACTGCTGAGTGCCATCAAATGACTCTGCTCCACCAAGATGCTATCGATCCAAAATTCCCACTCGAGCACTCCAACAGACAATGGAATTCAAAGAGGCACAAAACTAGCTCAGATGTATCATCGTAGACCTCACTAAAAGGTTCAAGCTCTGAAATACTGATGCCTGACCATTTTTGGTGAGTACCTGGCGAGGTTAGTGAACCTCGATGAATAGTTAGCTACCATCAAACTACCCTACTGGAGTTAAAGATGCTCCTAGATATGCCCTGATCTCAGCATAACCTGTGAGAACGATTCCCTAAAGAGTCGTTATAACTCTATCCACAAAAGAGTCTCCTCATTGTGAGACTGTGTGGTCAGACTCCAACATCATCCCGTCGAACCCTGAAAATGGCTCACTCTTAGGATGACCATCTGGTCAGTCGGTGTCATCACAAGACGAAAAACTCTAGAAACTTCTTCAAGCTAGTCCTCAGCCGCCTAAGGGTCAGGCTCACCTTGGAACCTGAGGGGTCTATATCTCTGTAAATAATGGAGCGTGCTCATTCTGCACCCTTCATTAGTCATTAATACAATTACCACAGGGTTCTCCACTAGTGGTGGTATAACAGGTGCACCACCTAGAGGAAACGCCCAGGGAACTGGTCCCTCTATCAAATCCTTGTCACTCAAGGGGTAATCCTCATGATCGTTCTGATGAATCCTAGTAGGTATGCATCATGAAGGCATCCTATAAGGAACAATATGTACCATGGTCAAAGAGTATATCTGTATAGATGACACAAAAGACATGGAAAATACAACTCATTCCTATATGATGAATGTACTGATATCTAATTTCCCCACAACTAGTGTTTTCTGGTACCAAGTCAATCGCCATGTTTTCACTGTCTTTTTGTATGGATACGTCGGCTGCCCGCACCAATACTAGAGCCTCTGGCATAAAATCCAAGCTCAAAATACATAACACTATTTCCCCAAACCAAACTCACAGACTCTTGGTTCTAAGGTCGAACCGACCACCTCTGATACCACTATGTCACAACCCCTCCCAGTGGAGCGCATGCCACAAATCCCCAAACCCACGTCCAATAGGCCAGGGGCTGGTGACTAGCACCAAGTAGGCATATTACTAACATGGGAGGCATTGCCTAAGTACCTGGACAAACACACACATCTCCAATCCCACAAATTCTAAAATGTAAAAAAATCACTAAGGAACAAAATGAATGAATATAACTAAACCCAACAAATAGAGTATGACAGGAATTAATGTAATGAATTAAAACTGGTCTAGAATACAAGCCCCCCAAAAACAAGAGTCTGAAAACTACAATGTCCAGCCTATAAACACAAAGTGGTACTAGGACTGCTACTCGTAGCTATAGGAACACCTCATCCTATAGGGAACTCAGAAAGCTTGGTCTTGCCCTTCTCCGCCCTGGACTCTGTCAAAAGGATGGTTGTCTGTACCAGACAAGACATGTGCGTGAAAAGCCAGTGAAGGGGTGAGTATAACAATACTCATTAGAGGACCCTGAAACCACAAAGAAATACACATTTTATTGGTAAATTCATCTCTATGTAGTATATGTACAGTGGACATTTAATAGGTGAGCACAAGCCATATGTACTCAAAACCCAGACCCGTAGTCTAGAGACAATTCACACAACCGCATTCCCCCGCTAGGGATTCATTTTGAAAATTCCACGAAGCACTCATTTGGGATAAATCACTCTATGAGTCTGATAGCACTGGTGAAATCTTCTTGAGAAGTACTGTCTATCAGGAAAAGTTACGAGAGATTGATAAACTCATTTTTGGAGACCACACTCTTGAGTGGAGAAAGATCTCGATACACGGAAGAGGATCACTACCAGGGCCTTGGAAGACCCGCGACTGATACAGATTCACCAGCATGGTATAGGATCAGCGCCCTTTGGGAATAGACACATCGATACCTAAATCTACCTAGGGTCAATAATGGATATAGGATCTAGCTTCGGGAAACTCGGAGTGATAACTAACTCTATCTCGGAAAGTCCTACTGAAGGAATCATACTCCTGACAAAGGAAACGTTGTCTGACCTTCAAGGGAACAAGAAAAAGGGCCTCTAACCTAAATGAAACAAGTCCATCACATAGTGGGAATGAAAATAAATCCATTTATGGATAATTACAAAACATGTATATGTGTCACACGCCATGTCTTCTGACCCCGGGTACTGCCGGTGTACAATGGCCCATGTTGTAAGGCTAGTTTTGTAGCAGAAGGTATACATGGAATGTAAGAGAGTGGCATGATTTGTTCCACTATTTGGGGAGGACTCCGTGTACGCTGTCCATGTGCCCGTACATGGCTTCAACCCATGTGTTACAACTTAGGAAATAGGTACACGGGGTAACCCATGCAGTCAGCCTGGTCTGGCCATTTGGTGGAGTACATGGCCGTGTACTCCACCTCGTGTCTGTGTATCCCATGGATACTCACATAGTCTCGTGTAAGGACCCACACGTTGTGTTCTTTGGATAACAATTTGTGTCATCTCTTCACTCACCACCGAACCCTAGCCTCCACTTAGCCAGGCCTACATGTCATGTTCTTAGTGATATAAGGCATGTGTTCTTGAAATTTCAAGAATTGCAATCCTCTGCCATCGTGCCTCAGGTGGAGCTATGATCATTGATCCGGCCATCCATTTTCCAAAAAACATGAAGATTGAGGTCACCCCGATTTCCTGAAGTCATCTCAATTGTATTTGGGGCTCTGATGGCCCCAAAAATGCGTATTGATCCACTCACGCGACGAATTCTTGATGAATGGTCTCTCTCGATCTGAGCCGATTCGGCGTCCAACATTATCATCACACCTCCTCTAAGTCATCACAAATTTGGATATCTAAATTGGGATCGTTGTGTTGCAAAAAAGATGCACAAAGATCCATTTCTCATCACCCCATGAAGAACGCAACGAAATCAGTGTAAAAAGCGGTGGAAGAAATCCAAATCACAAAAGAAAAGAGGAACGAACCTCCACCGTCATTCATCACGGTGTTGATCCACTCCTGTTAGAAGGATTAAACCAAGTGAATTGAATCATGGATTTTAAATTCGTGCATTAATCCCCAATAACAACCCAATGAAAACCCTCCCACAAGAATGCACAATCCATGGGTAAACATATTTGGGGGTTGATCCATGTTCGTTGTTTTATTTCAAAAAAGGGGAAAGGAATAATTGAAATAAAAAACCCCTCCATTGAGGAGGGATCGATAGCTGACGAAGGGATTGCATTGTCGTCGTCATTGAGATCCTTCAACTCTTATTGTGTATCAGTTCACTCTTTTGATTCGCAGTCATTCATCCTTGAGAGATCTCTCTAATGTTACAAGAATTCACCATAGTTTCTCATAATCGTATGCTAACGACCAATATTCGATTGACCCATTAAAAGAAGGAAACATGTTTCTGTGTCCCATTGCACCATGGAATTATTGTGTCAGCATTTTTGTTTCTTTAGTCATTATGACATAGTATTAATTATCGAATTAACTACCATGATGTTAAGCTTTAGTGGATGTTTCAAAATAAAATAAGATAAAATAAATATTTAGAATTATTTTATATTATTAGATTTTACTAAAAGCATATAAAAATTAACCTTTTCCCTAAACTCGCACCGGTCGAGGTTATTCATTCTCTTAGATAAATTCATTCTCTTAGATGCAACGGTGCCCTCAGATTTTTATTCCGGGAATCCGTTTGTAAACTGTCACAATCGCGCACACCTACCAACTTACATAGCTTAAAAATGATCAAACCACCATTCCAGGCTCATCAAGCCTTGAAATGACGTTCTATCTCCATTCTTGGTCTCGTAAAAATTCCACTTAACTTTTAAAAATAATACATGGAAAATACGATACATTACAATGAATTATAGAATGAACCTGCATACTTTAGTTATTTAAGTGTGAAGAAAAAAGGAATTATGATAACTAGCCCCAAAATTCGAGGTATAATAAAGATGATGGATGTCAACAACCTCTTAAGTCCAAAAAAGGGAAATATCATGTGATCACTATTGGAACTATGGATTAAGATATTTATGTTGTGAAATGATTAAGTGTTTACGTAATGGAAGAATAGGATAATGTTATAGAATTACATTTATATTATTACTATGTAATGAAACGTCTAAGAAATGGTCCTATGTAGTTTTTCCTAAAAGATCTGAGAGAATATGTTGAATAATACTAGTATCCATTAGTAGATATTGAGGTGGTAAGGTTATTTTTTTAGAGAACATAAGATTTTGGGAAATATAACTCTCAATATATAAATGATGTTGGGATAATTAAATAAAGAGATGTTGTATTGTGAAAAAATAAATGGGATATTATTAAGGACATTAGGTATGATATGATATTATGGATTGCATTTATTGAATTTTAGGGTTTATGGTGTGATGGATGAGTTATATTTTGAATGAATTCATGTTTTCACTATGGTTTTATAGTAATTTAGGTTATTACAATGTTTAATGAAAATTCATGATTATAGTCTTCAAATGTTTGGTATGTGACAATTAGAATTTACATAAATTTGCTTGGTGGATTAATAATATATTGATTTTTGAAAGTTAGTTACCTTGTATTGAATTTTTTGGCTTTTAAATTTTCTGGAAGGTTCATAAGGGTTGGAATTTAAAAAAAATGAAATTTTATGAGGCTTTAAAGATTAATATTTTACATAACAGTATGAAAATTTATTCATATTGGATATCTTATGCTGGAATTGTTTTATGATACCTAGATATATAAGGTATAACTTTTCATCCTGTTATAGAGCTTATGGTCTACTAGTTCTAAAGGCAATATAATTTCATCCTCATTTCCGTGAATAAGATAGGAAGTGTAAATTGATGAAGGTAAAATGAAATTATGATATTATTATTATGAAATGTAATGAAATCAGGTAAGTATTTATTCTCATTTAAATTATTCTACTCTTGGGAAATGATCTTGAAAAAAATGTTATCTAAGTACCTTCTTTTTTTAATGATTCAAATGATCCTTTAAATAATTAAAGATTTATTTATTTTTAATTGTTCACATTCTCTTGATCATGTTCTCAATCACTCTCCATCAGAACTTGATTTAATGATTTCTCTTTCCTATCTATGATTTCACTTTCCACCTATGTTATCCTATGTGGAAACCTATTTATGACTTTCATTGGTTAAGATTAATGTTTCTATCTTTCTATTTTTAAAATAGAGTTTAACTACTGAATTTTACCCGTTACTAACAGTTCATAACCGTTGGTATATTATATACCAATGGTTTCCCAAACCGTGGCCAAGTAATCCATGGGTATAGGATTATACCAACAGTTCTGTGTAAACAATTGGTATATGTGTTAAAGTAAGATATATACCAACTATTTCACAAATTTTTGGTAAATTTTACCCTTATACCAATGGTTTACAACTCTTGGTATATAGTGTAAAATATACACCCAAATGATATACCAATGGTTTTGAAAACTGTTGGAAGAAGTTTATGCCAACGATTATAACAAAACCATTGGTATAATATAAATCAAAAGGATATACCAACGGTTTTGAAAATCATTGGTATACATATGCTGCAGTTCCACAACAGCCGATAACCACCTCCAACCTGCAACCCTCCATGACCTACAAGAACATATACAACTAGAATCCAAAAGCCTACATGGGATGTTTAAAATCTATACAGAATTCAGAAATTTAGATATTTAATATTCATTCCTCACTCAAACCAAAACACAAGAGAAAAATCCATAATCAAACACATCCACAATCCAATACATCCAGAATTGAAATCCAATAACACCCATAACACCAATACAAAATTAAAATCAAATACATCCAGAATCCTATAAACATAGCAGTATTCAAAATTTAGAATTCATTAACAATACAGCCACAATCCAATACATCCAGAATTCAGATTTTAGATTTGAAAAGAAATAACACCCATAACAATATTCAAAATTTAGAATTCACTTCCCACTCAAACCACAACACCAATACACACAATAGAAAAATCCTACATGTTATAGAAAGCACAAGGAATTTTTAATCATGGTCTTGGGTTGACTATCTTAAAACCAACAAAAAAACATGGGTAGAGTGGACAAGGATCATAATACCCATAAGATGTACAATGGTAGTGGTCATGTGCTTAGACCTAGGATGAGTTATAGGAAGCACATGGTATGTTTATATTCCTATAATGACTATGTATCCATGTATAAATGGTTCCAGATGTGTTAGTGGGAAACATTGGCCAATCTCGACATATGAGAAGCGTTACCAGAATAGCCTACATGTTTTCATAGAATTTTCTATTGGAATAAGTGGGAATGTGGCTAATTGTAATTTAGTATCCTGGGTGTGATTGGAGATAAATCCCCATTTTGGGTAGTGGTTATGATTATTCAATTAATTTTTTGGTATTGGGTTCCCAAAGGGACTTTGGTTGGTCCTAGAACCCACAGTTTGAGGATGGGATTGGTGTATTAAAAGTCATGTGTTTTAGATTAGGGGTAGGAGTTACTCACATGTGAAGTGGATTTTGTGAGGCTGGACCATGGATCCTTATGCTAATGTATCAACACAATCTGAATACATTTGGTCAGTTTTCCATTGGCAAGTTGTTGTTTTCACTTAAAATACTATCCATTTAAATTAAAGTGAGACAATTTGAGTGGTTTCGGTCACACCGTGCCACCTATTGAGGCGTGGATGACTTCTACAAGTCCTAAATGACCCATGGATCATTTTCATAATGTATCAACAGAATCTGAATGCATTTGGTTGGTTTTCATATGCCAGTTGTTGTTTTCACTTAAAATGTTGTACATTTCAAATAAAAGTGAGTCAATTTGAGTGGTACCAGACACATAGTTCATTAGATTGAGATAGAGTTGACTCATCAACATAAAAAATGACACATGGATCCTTGTGCTAACGTATCAACACAATCAGAATACGTTTGATCATTTTTCTGAATTTCTATTGTTTTTACTTAAAATGATGTCCATTTTAAACAAAAGAAATACACTTTGAGTGATACCGGCCACACTGTGCTTCAGATTGAGGTGAGGTTGACTCGTACACATATAAAATTACCCATGTATTATTTTCCTGATGTATCAATACAATCAGAAAGAGTTTGGTCAGTTTTCCATATGCAAGTTGTTGTTTTCAATTAAAATCATGTCCATTTCAAATAAAAGTGAGACAGTTTGAGTGGTAATGACCACACCATTCCTCGAATTAAGGTATGGTTTACTTGTACACTTAAAAAATGACCCATGGATCATTTTTCTAAAGTTTCAACAATATCTGAATACGTTTGGTCTGTTTTCTGTATGCAATTTTTTTTTCACTTAATATCATGTCCATTTCAAATAGAAGTGAGACAATTTGAGTGGTACCGGCCACAATGTGCCTCATATTGAGGCGGGGTTGACTCATACACATCACAAATGACCCATGGATCATTTTCCTAAAGTATAAATAGAATACAAATGCATTTGGTCAGTTTTTCTTACAGAAGTTGTTATTTTCACTTAAAATGTTGTCCAATTCAAAAACATTGAGACACATTGAGTGGTACCAGCGACACCGTGACTCAGATTAAGGGGGGGGGAGGTTTACTCATACATGTCAGAAATGAACGATGGATCTTTGAGATAAAGTATCAACACAATCTGAAAACGATTGGTCAGTTTTCTGTATTCCAGTTGTTTTAACTTAAAAGGGTGTGCATTTTAAACAAAAGAAGGAGATTTAGAGTGATATCGGCCACATTGTGTTTCATATTGAGGCAGATTTAACTTTTACATGTCACATATTACCCATGGATAATTGTCATAATGTATAAACACAATACTAATTCATTAGGTAAGTTTTCCATATGTCAATTATTGTTTTCACTTAAAATGTTTTCCATTTAAAATAAAGGTGAGAGACTTTGAGTGGTACCGGCCACACTGTGACTCGGATTGAGGTGGGGTTGACTCGAACATGTCACAAATGACCCACAGATCTGTGTGCTAAAATATCAACACAATCAAAATATGTTTGGTATGTTTTCTATATGTTTTTTGTTATTACATAAAGCAGTGTCCATTTTAAACAAATGAGAGACACTTTGAGTGATACCGACCACACCATGCCTCAGATTGAGGTGGGGTTGACTCGTACATGTCACAAAAGACACAAGGATCGTTGTCCTGAAGTATCAATACAATTAGAAAGGATTGTCTAGGGGTTATGGGTTTTCCATGGGTGAGGGGTGTCCTAGGGGTCGGGGGGCTGTCTAGGGGAAGGGTGAATGAGTCACATCAAATCATCAAGTCATGTTTTATTATTTATAGATAAAAAATGAAGATAACATGACCTACCTAATCACAAATATTTTCAGGCACAAAAAATCAACAGAACATCAAAGGTCTGTAATATTAGTCTAAAATTTAACGGATCAATTTGTCCCTGATCACCATCACTATTATCGCCATCATCATCAACCTCACCCTCGTCCTCATCATCATCCACACCCTCCTCCTTGCCCTCACACTCATTCTCGGCCTCCTCATCGCCACCTCCTCCACCTCAGCCTCATCCTCAGCCTCCTCCTCATCTGCCTCGGCCTCCTCCTTGCCATCATCTCGATCACTACAAGAACATCCACCTGGTGGATCATATATTGAACGCATCAATGAAATATATTCATCACAATAATTTCTATCCTCTCGTGGAAGTGTTGGATGTCAAACTTCAATCAGTTTCATAAATGCAGTTTTTTACCTATCAGACTATTCTGCCATCTCTGTCGACCTTTTTTCAGCCTTTTCTGCATGTGCCTTAACCATCTGCAACTTAGTGGAACTACAAATCATACCTGAGGAGGGCCAATACCTCATCAGAAGAATACTCTTCCCAGGTCGGCAGCGTACTCTACGAGGGTGATCATCTCCCAACACATGATGTAAGTTACCATTTGGGAAAAACATTTCAGGGTCCTGGGCATCAAGGGCCCCGAAATTAGACTATTACAATTATAAATATGTTATTATGTTAAAAAATAGAAATAGAAATTTTAATTCTATATATTAAAACTTACAATCAGCTGATGAGTCAGTTCATTAACCACACTTCTATCTTTCTTCCTTCTACTCGAGCAAAACTGTTTTACTCAAGGTACACATACTTTTATATTAAATTTATGCATCTACAATGACATTAAATATAGGAAACCATAATTAATTATAGGATAAAAATAAAAAATTGTAATTGCGTGACTACGATTATATAACAACTTTAGCAATCGAATAAATTATGGAGGAAGCAATAGAAAGTGCAAGCCATAAAAAAAATTATAAACTTTCATACCTTTTGTCTATCATGATCTGGCATAGTAGTACATCCCAATGTGTGGACATATTTCTTAGCATCAATATTTTTTTATTTATTCAAGATACAACCTAAATAAAATTAAATAATTAATATGAAGGAAAAACTTGATCATTTTCATTTAAATACCTCTAATTTGATTAATAACCTAAATTGGCTAGTCATCCAATGAGTAATAATCTGTCGGTATAGTTCAAACAGACAATAATCCACAACAGGGACCGCCTCTAACTCTGTTCCCACTCTACCACACCATCCAATGTACAACTAATGCTTATAAGCTCTCCAAAGTTCGCCTAAATACTTTAGACGTGATTCTCGTGCATCCTCACCATTGGGGAAAGTAAACCACAACTGAAACCAAAATATTAATTCATATAAATACAAAAAATAATATATTGAAATAAATACAACAGATTTTTTTCCCATATCTCTGCCCAAGCATTATCCTTGACATCATTTGGTAGTTGTCTCCATGAGAGCGGGCTAAACGGAATGATGTCGGAGTATTTGGAAAGCGTCGTAAAAAAACTCTGACATTGCTGCCCTGATTTTTCAATCATCTAACTATCTTCATTGTAGTATACCATCAACTGCGTGTGGCAATTCTAAACCACACGCATGCGTGTATGTCCCCTCCCCTTCCTCCTATCATTAGATGTATCTGTTATGAAAGAAAAACAAATATTTTATCAACACATGATATAATGAAAACAAATAATGGTGTAAAAAATTGTTCGGTTTGTATAAGTACGCATGCTGTAGTTTGGTCAATGGGCACCACTAGATTTGTAGAAACTGATGGAACACCCTTTACATATGGATTGGGTCCCAATGTATGCTCCACAGGGTCAGACTCTGGCAGAGTAGGAGTTGAAGAAGATGGAATATAAAATCCTGGTGATAAGGAAGCAGAAGTAAAAGGAGATGACATGGATGGATGGTGAAATACTGGATGGGAAGTGGGAATCATCATTATATATGGTACAGATGGGTGAGGAGGCTCAGATGTAAAGGGTGGTGAAAACATGGCAGGCCTAAATATCATGTGTGTCCCTAATGAAACATCAGGAGCAGAATGTGGGATAAATGATATGTCATTGGGAGGGGTAGGGTCTAATCAGGTACGCTGACGAGATCATCTAGCTCCCGTACCCCCCCCCTTCGTACGAACACCCGAATTACTTTGACAACTAATAGGCTACTCATCGAATAACTGTCGCCTAATAGATGGATCTTGAATTTTTTTTTAAAAATAATAATAACATAACACTATATATTATTTAAATAAATATATTTGAAATAAAATACTCACTACTGGCCCTCATGGTAGAATTCCCATCTCATTCATGGGATTATGGTTATCCATGACCTGTTTTCATCACCTCTCTTCAATTGGTTTCATTTTCTTCATTTGAAAAAAATATGGAAGTAAATAGAAAAGGATAACTAATGTATAACCCAAAAAACAAAATAAATGAGAGGGAATAGGGGGATTCATGGATAATTTTTCTAACCATTGTTTTAGGTGAGATTGAATAGATATATAATGAAGTCAATAAATCATAAAATATGTAATAAATAAATAAAATTTTTAGTGGGATGATTATTTATTAAGTGTCATCAGTCTATTAAAATCATAGAACAATGATTCTTCCATATTCCTATTTGGTAACGAAGTTCTCAAAATTAAGGAAAAATTTAATTTCTTTTGCTTAGTTAGATGATATAGCTTTCAAAACATGTTCTTCAGAAGAATAAAAACCATTATGTTCATTACCTGGTAAAATGTTAAAGACAAGTCATAGAGTCATACAAAATTTTTACAAATCACAGTTGAAGCATTAAAATGTTCACCAAGTTGGAAATTTTGGATTCTTAGGTTTAAATACAATTCAATTTCAAAATGGAAAATGAAATTCAAATAAATATTCCAACCATTAAATATTGAAAATTAACATAACAGTCTAGTGGGATACAACATATTTGTAATAAATATTAAATCAATTTAAATAATACAAACCTTAACAACCCAACTCGAGGTAATCCAAAATAATTGGTAACATGGATGGATGATTCTATATATTTTACCCCACAAATTCTGGTTCACAATCAACACTAACCATAGAGCTATTAGAGTCATAAAAATAAATAAATGGATTGGTTCAAATGGTAGTGGGGAAAGAGTCAATTCCACCATCACCATCATCAAAAATATGTCCTAGAATTACTACAACCATGACACCAAATTCATGTCAATGTTGGTCTTTGACATAAAAACGTGTTTATACATGGATTACAATACATATGGTTCTTCGGTATCAAGAGTGGGAGTAATATTAATTACTCGAAATACATAATCATCGATAAATGTTCCCTGACTCGTCATCGAATCAAACCAATGGCATTTCATCATTGTGACTCGTCCATGAGAGTAATAATCCATTATTATTATTTTTCAAACACTCCATAAGAACCAACATTTTCAAATCATAGTGTACTATCTGATGCACTAGTATATAAATATGTGGGGTAAATAACCATAACACCATTATGTTTTGTTCTCATGTTATTTCCTTGTTCATTGATAATAATTGATTTATAGTCACGAACCACGGTATGAGTACCAAAAGCCAAAGCTCTTATTTCCTAAGAGACAGAGTCAACAGGAAAACTCAATACCTACAATATAAATTAATATTAAACTTTTTTAAATATTGATTTAATTATTTAAAACAGTAACATATTTACCTTCAATTTTAAACAAGCAAAAAACTCTTTGCTATGCAAAGTCTCCCTCCTTCTCAATGATAACAAACAATGCATTATATTTATCAGTTTTTATGTTCCCTATAGAAAAAAAATGAATTGAATAACATATATATATGTATGGTATACATATTCAAAATAGTTACCTGATTTAGTCATCGAGAAAATCACAGTTGAACAAAATTGTGTGATGTGTCATCTCCTGCTCTTCAAGGATTAATGTATTAAATGTATATGATCCAGGAATTCATCCTGTTTGAGGAAGTGATGGAAAACAGGGTTCAATTTTCTCATATTATTCTTCTTCATTTCTCATTGGTCATTTCATTCATGTAGTAAGATCAGACAAATATATTGAGCATAAATCCATGCATTCTGAAGCCATGTAACTGTTAACGATAGAACCGTCAAGATGATTCCTATTTCGGATATATGACTTTAATGTGTACATATTTCTTTCAGTTGGATAATCCATTGAAAAGAAAATAGTACTCCAAGAAGTATTTCAGTGGGAATATGGATAGTCAGATGCAGCATGCATGTGAAAAAATGATGGAGGAAATATTTTCTCCAACTCACACAAAATTAATGGGGCATATGTCAGCATTTTTTGCTAGAAAGAATTGGAAAACTTGTTAGCACAAAGATCTCTAAACAAATGGAACAACCGAATAACCATCACCCTTACATTATTGGACAAAATTTGACAGATTCCTATTATAATCAACTCATGTATAAGAATGTGATAATCAATAGTCTTCAAATATTTTAACTTCAACTCTCTTCTGTTGACCTGTTTAGATATGTTGCTTGAATAGGCATTGGAAACTCTAATAGTCTCTAATACTTCTAGAAATTGTTTTTTTTTCATAGTTGTAATCACATAAGAATTACATGGAACTTGCCATTTATTTTCACTGAAACACACAAGATGAAATTATGGCCTGATGCCCCAATCCACCGAGTCACGCTGAGACCGTATATTATCTTTTATCTTTTCGTTAACATTTAGAAGTATCAAAAGAACAATTACACATATATATTTTTCAATGTGCATTACATCTAATAAATTACATAACAAATTGGTTGACCAATAAAGAAAATCAAAAAATATAATCCTCTTCCTCCAATTATAACAGGTTTCAGTTGAAACATTATTTCTTTTTCCAAATTTCATATGACTCTTCCCGAATGAGAAAACAAAAATCTTTAAATTCATTATGCACATTAATTCCGAACCTACACTAAGGTGGATCATCGGTCTCTATCATATTATCAAATCATTGATGATTATTTATATATGGATGCTCCATTTCCAAGAATCGTCGATGTCCCATAAAACTGAAACTACAACGATGTTTCAGTATTCTAGATCATGTATTCTTCATACAGGTAGGACATGACAGTTTTTTCTTCGTGCTCCATCCAGGCATCATTACATAAGCTATAAAATCACTAATCATCCACATAAGCGCAACATGAATCTGAAATATGTCTCTCGAATATGCATCGTATGTGCACACAACCACTTCCCAAAGAAGTTTTAACTCATTTATTAATGGTTTCATGTATACATCAATATCAATGCTTGGATCAAAAGGGCATGACGTGAGTATACTCATAAAAGTGAAAGGATTTTTCATACAAAACCATGGGGGAAGATTATAAATCTCTATAAAAACATTCCATGTGTTGTGCGATGTAAGAATATTCCCAAACAGATTAAAACCATTGCATGGAAGATCCAGCCTCACATTACGCATGTTAGCTTTAAAATCAGGATATCGAGAATCAAGTCTCTGCCATGAAAATCCATCTGCATGGTGAACCAACTCATCATTAGTCCTATTTCTCTCAGTATCATGCCATCTCATTTTTATTTATATTTCATCAGACATAAAAATATTCTAGAGTCTGGGGACCAATAGAAAGTGACACATTACTTTTTGTGGCACGCAGGATGGTGTTCCATCAGATTTTGACTTCTAGTGGGATGTGTCACATTTTATACAATCATTTCATTCAGTTATTTCCTCCCAAAATAAACTAAAATCTTTCAGGCAAGCATGAATTTTGTTTCCTGAAAATCCATGTTCCTTAACTAACTTCCTATCCATATAGTGGTTTGAGGGAATATCTACATCATCTGTAAGTAAATCCTTCATGAAGGTAATAATTTAATTGATTGTTGTTTTCGAAATCCCATACATAGTTTCCCATGAAACAATCAGATTAAAAATTCCAACCTTTTCATTTTATTTCATTGTCTATATACTGGATTCTTGGCAGCATCATTAATTTTTTTCACCCTGATAATATCATCATTTTCATTAGATACATTATTCTTCCGCATATTGAAGTCTTCTTGAGTCAAAATCCTTAATTTTTCATGATGAGAAATAAACTGAAAGAAGACATTTACCAAATTTTCTAGTCCAGTCCTTTCATATCAATCATTAGTAATTTGACATTTCATTTTCTCCCGATTGTGATACCACACATATTAGTTTGTTTGAAAACCATATTTGGTTACGTGGTAGCTAACTTCTTCATGGCTCAATGCAGATCTACCAACACAACTGGAGCATGGGCAGTGTATGTGACAAATATCTGAAGCATTGTGAAATTTAAAATCTAAAATTCTCTCCAAATTGATTTGAAAATCACTTGTGATCAGATTGATTTCATACTTCCGACTTCTATCCATTCTGTAAAAACAATTTTCATAAGTCATTTATTCATAAGCAATTGAATAAGATTTATGTTTACTCAAAAATATATTTATGTAAACGATAAAGGGAAGAATTTATTGTTGATGTAGTGAACTATTAAAACAATGTGAAGATATACTAATTCAGTTACGTGTGCTGAAATTTTAGGTGAGATGTGTTTTGTAATTTTTTCTCTTATCACGTATAAGAAGACACCATAGACCTGATAGAACATTGTTCAAGATATTACAAAGTGAAGGCTTTTCATTAAAGATGTATAATGTTTAAAGAGTGTTTTGTAAATATTTTATTAATGTTAAAAAATGGAAATATTGTGAAAAGTTAGTTCATTTCATAACACCCAAACTAAAGTCCACAGAAAGTACCATATCACCCCACTAAAAAAGGAAAACCACCTACCCCACTCCCTAAACCATCCCCAATCTACTCAAATGGATCATCCTTATATCCATTACCCACCTCAAGAAAATATTGCTAAACAAACCATTTACCATCTTTGAATGGGGATACATCTCACCAGCACCTCCATTAGTTGATATGATTCACTAACTATATAAAAGGAGTGGCTATGAAGACTTCAAATCAAGTTTAGTCATATAATCCTGACAGTTGAATTATAATAAGTATATAGAAAAAAATCAAAATACACTTATTGGGTATGACATTCCACACACATCACCACCTGGTTTAAGAAAAATCAAAATATAAACAAAGATTAATATATTCAAAACATTAAAACTATGTTATGCCTTAAATATTTGGAGTGTAAAACAAAAAAATTGATGGACTTTAGATGGATTTATACGGAGGAAGGGGTTCCTAGACTATGTAAAGAGAGGCATCTAGTTTAGAATCCAAGGGGGACCTCCCAAAGGCTTTCTAAATCATAATCACTATGAATACCAGGTATATTTCTCCAAGGTATTCTAAGACAAATAATCCTGATTCCAAAGGGGTTTCCAAATGGAAATAAAATATATCTTTTGAAAATGAATCCTTGGTTTGTTTCTTCATGGAATTTAAAATCATTAATCAAAGAAAAAGAACTCAGAAATTAAATTAAAATTTATTTATATTCTTATGAAGAGGTGTCAAAACAAAAACTATACCAAAACAAAACCACACTAAGAAAACATCTTACATTTATCAATTGTGACAACAAGATAAAGAGTACAAATCAACAAAATAGGTTATCACATTGTTCATGAAATCGATGAATCATATTTCTACTACACTATACATGAAATCCCTCATAAAACATGATTCATTATACAGCCTATACCTCCTATAATAGAGATAACATAACCCACAAAAAATAGAACAACAATTATTCAACACCTCTAATGGGTTTTCACTATCCACATGGCACACTAGAATGCCTTACTGTATAAATGGAAAAGATCCCACTAGAAGGAAAATATTCCCAAGGCGCCCATCACATTAAATAATATAAAACATCACTGTCATGATCAGCTCTTATAGAAGGGTCTTGTGGCAAGGGAACATGATAAGAGAAATAGAAATACTAGAAGAAGTAGACCATACAGATCTCATTTATGGGAAATCAAAATTGATAACAAAAAAAATAGACACACTGCATTCCACTTACAGATTAGAAGTGTAGAATTAAATAATTACCTGATTTATTATAGAGAGATATTCGAGAGATACCTTGGGGTGAAGAGAGAGCATCAGGAGAGTGTCATGAGCGATTAGGTTTATGGATGCAATCACACGGAGGGATTTTGGATGGCCTTCTATTTGGGGAAAACTATACTGACTTTTTGTTAAAACCATTGTGAAAGAGTTTATTTACCAACAGTTTTTAAAAACCGTTGATATATATATATATATCCCAACATTTTGAGTAAACTATTGGGAAAAGATTGTTCTCATCCCATTATCCTATCAGTTTGAAGAAACTGTTGGGAAAAAGTTTGTATACCAATGGTTTATCCAACGTATTGGTATACAAGTGTTGGGAAAAAACAATTATCCAACAATGTTTTAGTATTCATTTGTACAATTTTGGATTCTACGAAAAAAACATTCAATTAATAAACATTTGATATCTCAGATGAATTAGAAGGGAGAAATCCATTTTTAGGGGGTAAAATGTAAAACCTTGATATTTTTTGAAATATATTTTTAAATAATTTATTTTAATTGATATATTTCATTGCAGGCTACACCATGCCAATCTTTCATACCACACAACACTACCTTAGATTGTGTTACATGTAACATCGAGTTTTTAAGAAACATCATTTTACTACTGAAATTATTTAAAATAGAAGAGTATTTTTGTTATTTAAATAAGTAAATTATAACCTATATGTTAAAATGAATAATTTGAATATAATTATATTAATTTGGAATGTATGGTTTATATATTAGGTCCCATCCGTAAAAATTACAAAATCTTGTAAAAAAATTTAGAATTTAGTTTCATACATTCCAATGATATTTTCAATTTATAGTTTTAGAAAATTAGGACATAATTAATACATATCACCCCACAATCATAAAATGTGGGTACTACTAAAATATTATCCATTTAATCTAAATATAGTAATGTTTTTAACAAAATATTAAATATTCTCATTAAAATTATTAACAATAGCCATTATGGATTCTCTATTTATTTACCTATCCTTAAAGCCTATGAAAAACATTTTAAAACAAGGGATGAGAAAAAAAAGCTCAGCAAGGGACATAAAAATAAGGATAGAAACCACTAAAAATGAATAATTATAAACCAATAAAATAATTTTCACAATGACATACTTCTCAACCAATATGTATCATATAGTTTCTTTGTAAAAACCAGATATTTCCATAAAAATAGAAAACATAAGAAATACCCTAAGGTTATCATGCGTAATTACATACTTAATATTTTAAAACACTAAACTAGCATATGATTTTTATTCCGTATGTATACCTTACAATGTAACCTTGATGAATACCTTAAAACAAAACCCTCACAGATACCTTTCAATGTAACCCTCATGACAAACTTATGGTGTCTCCATCACAGTTACACTTGGAGTAACCATATAGTATACTTCTAACATAATAATACCCAATACATTGGAAAAAAACATAATTCCCACCATTAATCATAAATAATTCATAACAACTCAAACACAATAATTAAACAAGAATATTATAAAACCATACCTTTTGAATTTTGTAATAAAATAAAAACTTAAAAAAGGATTTTTATAGAAATGTCACTTACAAATATTATATATTGGATGTGAGATTTGATAGAAAATAATGGAATGTGTGTATACACTATAAAAAACATAGAAATATATATAATAATAAAAAACAATTTCAAAAAATAATCATAGAACCACATAATCAATGTAGTAGAAGGTTAACCTAAAGAATGAAAATTGGGTTAAGAATTCCCTAACATCAGGTTCATTTTATATAAAACGTGTTCAAACATCCTATATAATTGGTGAAATAGTGTTATTAATATATTAAAGAATCATATTATTTTTTAAAATTACTTATATGATATTATTATAACATATTTTCACCTATTTAATAACAATATCATGTAATTTTCAATGTTTCAATTACATTTGTTTCATTGTTTCTAAGGTTGGGATCATTATGTATTTTCTTGATGAGTGAAAGAAAAAATCCATAAGTGTAATGAAATTGATTTAATATACTTCCCTAATTTTAAATGACACCCTATATCATTTTTTCATGATATTATGAAGAATCATTAGATGAAACATTAATGAGAATGAATTATATTTTTTTGTGGTTTTTATGATCAACATGATCTTATATCAGTTTATTCAAGATCATGTTTATATATTGGTTCGTAACATTAAATAACAAACTATGTGTATAATAAAATATTATTTAACCATAATAATGGTTTTATATCCATCTTGTATGGTGATAATGAAAAATTAACGTGTATCCCCCACGATGGCTGTAAATCAACACATCACAAAAGATGTTAACAGTTTGTGAATAAAAATGAGAGGAGGAAAAATTTTATGATTAAAGTTTTACATAAACATATTAAAATTATAATATATATAATATAATTTAGTTTTCATGAATGTTTTATATGGGAAAGTGAAGAGAGTATAAGAATAAAAGGAAATAAAATCAAAATAAAAGAAAATGAAAGAGGATTTTACCTATCGAATTCTCTTCATTGAGAACCTCCTTAAAGACCTTGTTTTTGTCATTTTTGTGTGACCAAACGGTCTTGGATGTTGGTAATAGGATTGTAATGGTAATTTATTATAACTAAAAAAGATAAAAATCATTGTGTTGTTGGTAGAAGAGGTTGTGAGGGTTTGTATATATAGAGGTTGAGGAATTTTTTCTCTCATTATTATATTTATTAGTTTATTATTTTGGCTCAAGAATATGAATAGTTTGAGAATTATCAATAAATATATTAAAATAATAATTATAATTATGATATTATGGTCTTATATCACATATTACTGAGGTAATTTTGTATTTATCTTATAATTTATATATATCGTAAAATACTTTATTTTACTATTCATAAAATATCAAGTATTTAAGAATACACGAAAAATTAACCCTAAATATTGTAGAGGTGTAGAATTACAAAATGAACTTCATTTTAGGAAATTTTTTTCTAAATTTTAAAAATATAATTTTTAATTAAAATCACAATTTATTTAAAAACTACCAATTTTAAAATTATTACTGAATTTATTACACATTTAAAAAGGAATTATTTTCTCAAAAAATTATAGTATTATCATATGATAAAATGTATTTATTTATGACTATATTTTAGGAAAATATATTTTCTTTAATTCCATTACATTACTTATAAAATTATAAATAAAAATTTATGAGTCAAAAAAAATACCAACACTTAATTTATCATTTAAAAAAACATATTTAATTATTCCTTAATATAAATGTATCATGATTACACTTATAAGATACAAATTTTTTGTTTATAATATCATTGGTGATGTTACTGATCTTTTAGTATTTACACTTTAATTATAAATACTATTTTCGTTATACCTTTATAATGAATTTAATTATTTTATTCTAGAATAAAAGAAAATCAATTATATCTACTAAAGCTATGTGACTTCTTCATATGAGGCACCCAGCTATGCTTCCACATCAACACAAAAAACATATCCCTCCATCCATAAACAATACCAGCATCATGCAACCACACCCTCTCAGTATGCCTCACATTTATGGTTCTGCTCATGATTTTCCTCCCATATCCCTTGCTTTGTTAACTCCTCCACTACCCCTCCCTCAGATTCCCCCCCCCCCCTCTGCTACTCCTACATGTTCTCTGTGTCTGAATCCCCCCTGATATCTTCTTTACATTGGGGCCCTCTACATACGGTTGTTGCACCTCTGGCTACCCCTCCTCCTACTACCCCACCCTGCTCTCTTTTTTCCACCGATCATTTTAAGGTTCCCAGTAAATATTAGCATCTACCTCCCTAACACCCCTCTCCTAGCAAGCCTCCATTTCCAACCTTCCTCTATCTTGATTTCCTTATCCTTCCCTAACTACCTCTTTCCCTTACTATTTCTGCATCCCCTTTCAACACTGCCTCCCTCCCCAACTCCCTCGACAACTCCCCTCCTGCCACGCCTCTTCCTATCCCTCACCTCTGCCTCTACATCCAACCTCCACACTGAATACCAACTCATAATCATGCCTGTCAGTTTCCATATCCTACACCTCCTATTGATGTAGAGATGAACATGTTCATCTTTAATTGTTTTCATAAATCAACTACTCGTCCTTCTTGACATGTTCTCTCCAAATCGGTAAAAAGTTGATTTTATTTTAGATCTTCCATCCATGATTCTCTCATATTTGGTCATTCATTTTCGTCACGGTTCACTTCCATTACTTAAACCATAATTTTCTAAACATCATTTAAATTATATTCTCTATTATTTAGTTATTCTTCTTTTGTAGCCCTTATTTAATTCCTATGATTTTATCATTCTTCCATTATTTTGAATTCATCATGTTTATCTTTTGAATTTTAATTTTGTGACATTATTTTATTAGGCATTTTAATATTATTTTCTAGTTTGCTTATATTTTTTATGATTGATACAAATATTTTCATTTTTAGGTATATAATGGTTTCATTTTAATGAGCCCATTTCCATGTACACAATGAATGAATTTTTAGGTATTAATTTTTTGTGAATTTATTTTCATGTACTCAATGAATGAATTTTTATCTGGTTGTAAATTTCTTCTCCATCAGTTTGATTTTTTTCACTGTATGTAGTTAAACTGATTTATTGTTACATATTTGGCAATGGATGCTTCAAAATTCAAGGATTCCATGAAAATGGGTGAGTTGTTACACCACTTGAAGGTTATTTTTGATTTATTTTAATATTCAATATTCCATATCATTTTAATGTTTAGTTATATTTTTTTGGAAAAATATCACAATTCCCCTATATTTTGGGCACTCCAATACCAATTGAACCATAATAATTGAATAAAAAAATTGACTCATTTCTTGGTTTTCATTAAATATTAGTTAATTATTCAAGGATCATATTTTCATATATTTTCAATGAATTATTTCATATATGGTCATTGAATTTCATAGGGTTCCCACTGTCTTTTCTCATAATACACTATAAACATGATCAAATCCAGTATATAACTGTTATCTTCTGTATAAATTGTTTTTATGAAACCATTATAACTATAAATGAATCATTTTTTCAAGTGTTTCATTTTTAAATATGTAGGAAATATAGTTCTTTTCCTCTTACCAAATAGTTATTTTTAACATTGTGTTTTTTTATTTTGTTATTACAATTACATCTATAATTACTACTAATTCATGTAAATAAATTTTCTATGAGAAATATTTATTGGAAGATTTTTTCATTGATAATTAGGTGAAACATCGTGTTCAAATATCTCTAAATACTCTGTCTAGAGCAAGCCATGTAACAAATCTGGACACTCGAACAAAGGATAATTTAAAAAACCTCGAAAAATTGACTGAATCATCGCACTGAAATTTGGATGTAATAATAAAATTTTATTATTTTTATTTTCATAATTATTTTGTAAATATAAATTCACAAAAATATGGGTGTTAGTATATGACGTTTACACAAAAATTATTTGAATATGTTTACCCTGTTTTGTGAATGAGCCTCTAACATGGAATCTACATTACATATGTTCTATATACCCATTTCAGTTTTCTATGAGATGTTTTATGTTGTAATATTATATTTAGTATACATCAAATTATATTTTCAGTTTATTTAACCCATGTAATCTACTATTCAACATACATCAACTGAAATTTTTGGAACATTCTTTTTTTATCTGGACAAAACATTTATTATTTTTCACAAATACTAAATTTAATACCAATAATTATGACAACATATATGTACATAACCAGGTAAAATTGTTTAAAATTTTTGGATCATAGATATAAATAACTAACATTTTAATATTTTTATACCTATTTTTTAACAGTATAATTTCAGTGGATGTTTTAGATGTTTCTTTTTTAAAATGAACCTTGTAGATTTCATCTGCTCAGGTACAAAAGTATTCTCTTAATGGACCTATTTTTTAAGGAAACTTTTGATCTGAAAATGTTTAATTTTAATTACATGTCTATAGATATAACATATAAATATTATTTTTTCTCAATAAGCTATAATTTTCAGGTACAAAATAAAAAACACAAATTCAACTAACAAAGAATACCCAACTGGTTTGACGATAGTAGGAATTTGTCATAAAAGTGTATACATATAATATATTCCTGAATAGTAGGTGAAATAAGATATTCATTATACATAAACATGAATTTTTTATTTGTTTTTTCCATTTTCAATTATATTGAGGCATTAGGAATTCATCGGACACCACTAAAAATAATTTTATTCAAATTTTATTAGTCGATGTATATTTTTCCAACAAATAATAATGGGGATTGACCTTATCATATATAAAAAATTAGGGGAACTATTACATAGCATATGAAACACAATTATATATGTAATAACTTCACTTAATATATACCTTTAATTATTTTTTTGTGATACCACATCATATTTACTTCATCAATCCAGTTCTAGCCTTCATGACTCATTCAAGCCACTTATAGGGTTTACTGGTTTTGAAAATGATGTCTGCAAAACTAGATGGTAAGAACACCATCAAATATTTTTTAAATGAAAAATTCATCTTTATTACATTTAATGACATTTTTTTGTTTATCATTTAAGCAAAAATTTCAATATTTTTTAGGAAATTTTATGATCGTGATGTTATGTTATATTTGGGAACACATACCACATAAAAGAGTTTTTTTTACTACATCATTTCTTAAAATGAATTGTAACACTCTGATGCCCTTTTATATTTGGGTTGATGAAAATTTAAACATAACAAGATATTTCTATTTATAGGTTACCAAACCATATGTTTCATTCATCTTATATGATCTTCCTTGATATTGATGTGGGGGTTTCTCTTCTTTGAGATAACTTTTAAATGGGTACTCTATCTGGGTTTCTAGATCATATGAGGTTTGTTTAGTTTTTAATATTGTCTCATAAATTTCATATTGTTTTACACGGCATGATTATATCTTGTAGAAGTTAATTGTATATCTTATATGCCTGATAATAACATGTGCTGAACAATCAAATGTAAATAAATATGATTTTATAGGTTGAAATAGTATGTCATATTTTGATTATACCTAGGTTGTGAAAGTAGATTTATATTATATTTTTTTAAGATCTTATATGTTCTCCCAATTAACCCATCCCTTAATGCCTTCATAAATCACTAATATAGGGAGATGTGTTTGTAAAACATTAATCTTCTAAGGAGCCTTATGTACTTGGTTTGGATACTTATCACTAGAAAAATTATCTTTTATTGGTTGTAGCATAAACAATAATTTAATGTAGCTAAAATAACCATTTAATGGTTCAAAAGTATTAATTCATTATAAAAACAATACGAGGGACCAATACACTAGATGGGTTATATAAATCAGAAGAATTTTACACAGTAGAACACTCTATTGTTACTACGTTTTCTAAGTTTCTCGATATCATCAAATCATAATATTTATTAATTCAATCTGTGTTTAATTACATTTCTATGAATCATAGAATCACAGAAAGTAATACTAATTAAAAGACACTCATTACAATTTTGTACATTTTTAACGGGTTCATCTTCCCAAAAAATCAAATATAAGAGTTCAACTCTGTGGCTCCAATTGTATTAACATAATTTAATCATCACAAATGTTTAAAACTACTGAGTGAATATATTTTTATTTGTGAATATTAAATTTTTTATCAATTAAATCTTAATAATAGACCATTTCATGTCCACACTCATCCTTTACTTAGTGCAGGTATATTAATGCCCTGGAATTTAAGGAATTATAGTTTTTCTATTTAAAACTTATCTAGTTAATATTTATTACATGAAACTATTGAACATCATATTTGTAATTAAATGATTTTAAGTTGCCACTATTACTTTCTACAAAATCATTAAAGTTAATTATTTTCTCTAATTAATACTGGAGTGGGTGATAAATTAATAATATTTCAGGTTCATGAGGTGAGGAGAATTTTTATAACATTGTTTTTTCATTAGTTATTTTAATATATAACTCATCCCATTATTCCATCCCTATTCCATTTGTTGAATGGTACACTGAATTTGGAGGGGATCTACCTTTCTGACCAACTGAAAGCATGGCCACCGACAAATTAGAAAATAAAAAGATTAGGGAGATGAGATAGAATCTGAAGAAAAATCAAGTGGATACTGAAGTACAGCATAGGGGAACATCTATTGTGTGTCTTTCACTAAATCCTTGAGTTTTTCTTCATTAAACATTTTATTCTTTATTAATCTAATGTTATTTTCATATGGATTCAAAACATTTTATCTATTACCAATTTTTTGTATGTATAGGGAAGAGTGAGTGTTGGATCAGTATTTATTCAAATTCTTATACATTATATTTCTTTTTTTCTTAATTTTTTGGTACGTATACTATTTAATGTGTTGATAGAACTTGATTTTAAAGATTTAGTACAAGGTTATAATGTGATTATACATTATGTTTTCTAATATTTTAAATATCTTCATATTTATAATATTTTTATTACAATATTCTGCAGTGCTAATTTATGCTTTCAATACATTCAACATAATTAATAGTAATGCATGGTTATGATCTTGAAAAAAAGGTGACAAGGTGGATTATCAATGAAAAGAGTACTTAATTTTTCTTTTGAAATTACAATGTAATACTATAATTTTATTATTTCAATTATTTTCATATTTTTTTTCCGAAACAAATTTATAAAAAGATGAGTGTTAGTCTATGCACTTTATATAATAGTAATTTGAATATGTTTACCCTATTTTGTGAATGATCCTATATCAGGGAATCTTCATCACATTTGTTTACATATTTTTTGTACGAGATGTTTTTTGGAGATGTAAACCTATGTTTCGTTCACATTTGTTCACATATGTTTAGTTCACATCTGTCCACATATGTTCTATTCAATTTGAGATGTTTTCTAGAGTCATATGGGTTGACTCATTTATCTATGAGACTATTGTCTACTCCCAAATATATTCCTCATTTCCATTCCAAATTTATGATTTTTCTATGCTCCATATATATTTTAAGAGGAAAATAGAACCCAAATGCCTCTAGGGCTTAGTCAAGGGTACAAAAGACTGAAAAAGTCCTTGAGTTAGCAGGTCATGCTATAGATATATATGAGGATCTTTGGGATAGTGGTAGCTATGGAGGCCATAAAGGTTAGTCACAAACGAAATGTAAGGATCATAGTGTAAGTTACACAAATATTATCTTGTATGTATATATGTTTGGATTAGTTTACAATAGTTAGATTATCGTTTACTTTGACCACCATAGGGATGACTTTGATTTCTTTGATTCTTTTTATTTAATTAAATGATATAACAAGATCCTATAATTTTATTAAGGGGATAAACATGGTGTTTTTAGGGATGATGGTGCCTAATACATATCAATTTAAATGGTTGGATTTGGTTCATAGGTTTCCATTTGATACCATAGTGGTGGTTGTATATGAGAATATTTTTTTTAGTTTTTTATTCATGATATAATGAGATTTGATGTCATCTTTAATATAGATTTACATATATGTTTTTCATATCAAATGATTTATACAAAAGGTTATTGTCATTTATAACCCATATGGGACATGATTATGTTTTTCTGAGAGAGTAGGATGTGAAGGTAGGTAGATAAGGGCCCAACATTACTCATATTAGAGTAATTATAATGCATGTGGTTGGTAGGGATCTTTCCATGGATCGTGTGACAATTACAGATTCATGAGTGGTGGACCATTTTCATGATGATTTCCTTTATTTATTATATTCAAAACCTGTACATAACAGTTGAATAAATCTGACATGTCCTGTATAAATTGTTATTGTCTTATTTCATTAGTTCTTATCCAAAATTTTAAACATTATATTTCTGATTTTTTTTTTCTATAGTTATGTACAAAAAATCTTTACTATGTTCAAAGATATTGAGGTTAAAGATTCATTACAACTGTACAATGACATTATCCTTTATTATTTATACTCCCTTAACTGCCTACATATTTTTAGTCCACTTTTTTTCTATATTATGTTCCAATAATTTATGCTTTGAATATATTCAATATAGTTGAGATTAATTTAGGGTTTAGATACTGTGTACAATCTAACATGGTTTGCTATAACTTGATTCTGGAGAAACTTATAATCATGGAACATAGAAGAAGTGGCATATTGTAGAGAATTGGAACATTTTATTTTGTCTCACTAATAGTTTTATTCTACTTGTACTAAATATCACTAGTGAAAAATGTTTTTGAATAATAGGTCATTTAATTTGTTTGGGAATTGGATGGCATATTTAAACCAATGGATTTTTTTAGATAATTGGACAATGTAATTTATTTGACCATTGGATCACGTATTTTACTAGATTAGTGGATCCTTTTTGATAGGATTAGATGATATCACTGTGGAAAATCACTAGTGAGTACTAATTATTTTATAAGTACCTAGGATGTTAAATTCTCCCCACCATCTAGAAATTGTGTCATCAAAATTTTTATTTACGTATTAAAAAAATTGTGTGTAACTTTCCCTCATATCATTTTAATATTCCCATGATTGTTATTAAACCATGTACTTTCTCCAATAAATAGTAACATGGTGAATTAACTTATTCAAAAATACTTTCTCTTTATGATCAAGACTCTAAAAAGGTTTCAATTCATAAGAAAGGTTCCCTTTTAGTTGAACTCTTTATGGACTCAAAACATGAGAAGAATCTGGAACATACATTCTTAACCTCAAAAAATGAAAAACATTGTGTGCATGAGATAAAATCTATGGAAATGATTATCGGTAGGTGACTTGTTCATCTTTCTCAATAATTTCATATGGTCCAATAATCCATTGGATTATCTTTCCTTTCTTACCAAAACAGATAACCCTTTTCCATGGTGATATTATATGAAATATTTGATCACCTACATCAAAATAATAGTCATTACTCTTATTATCAGCATAATATTTCTTCTTTAACTGATCTATCCTCTTGTGTTGTTGGATCATCTTCACTTCCTCAGCCACATAATCAACTAATTATGGTCCCATAAACATCCTTTCCCTAACTTCATCCCAAAATTATGGTGTTCAACACTACTTTCCATATTATTCCTCAAAAGGATCAAATTTTATATTTAAATGAATTATATTAAAATAAGAAAACTCAAACTAAATAAAGATGTTGTTTTCAAATTTCTTGGTAGTCCGTTGATGAAGCTCAAATCATATCATCTAATGTCTGAATTTATTGTTCAAACAGTCCATGTGATTGAGGATGAAATGATGTGCTAAATGTAAACTCAGTTTCCAATGACTTCTAATGTATTTCTTATAAGATATAGGTGAACATGGGATCATGTTCATATACAATGGATAGAGGAAATCTATGAAACCTAACGATATCTTTAAGGTAATGTTGATAATGACGGTGCAAAGTCATGTTATCTTGAATGGTAAAAAATTTGACGATTAATCTAGTCAATCAAGAATAACCCAAAACAAATTGTTACCTTTGGATGTATTCGGTAGTCCCACCATGACGTCCATGTATATATTTTAGCACTTAGACATTGACACTGGAAAAGGCTAAAGCATCACAATTGGGGGTTGTTTCCCTGTGCTAACCTGTTGACATGTAAAACATTTCATAGTAAAATCTGCAATATCACTTATCTTTCCATCCCACCAGTAATACTCCCAATGGTCTGTACATATTTGTTTAACCAGAAATAACTAAAAACAAATAACTATTAGCTACACTTTACAACTCTTTTTTCATATGTGACTCACAAGGCCCACAAAATTTATTCCCAAAACTCCAAACACAATATTTATCAATATTAAATTCTAAAAACATACCTTTTTTCAAAAATTGTACATTTTTATGCAACTCACCATCTTACTTCTAATCATTTTTAATTCTGTATGACATAGATTCCGTCACTAAATACTTAACCAAAATAAAGGAATATTCAACACCAACATCATCCAATAAAAAATGTATCAATTCGTCAATCAATGTATCTTGTTCCAAATGTAATATGGTTAATGATGCATGATGTTTTCAACTTAGGGAACCCACCAGTTTTTTCCATTTATGGTATGGTAATTGATCTTGCAATCATAATACTTTATCAGTTTAATCTTTCTTATCTGCCTCATGTTTATGTATTTATGAGTAAATAAATACTTCAAACTTTGATGTTCAGTATATATTTTACATTTGGATCCATATAAATGATGCCTCCAAATATTCAAAATCAAAAACCACAGCTTCTAATTCCAAATCATGTGTAGGATTATTTAATTAATTAGGTTTCAATAGTCTTGAAGCATAATAAATTATCTAATCATTTTATATGAGAAGAAACCAATTACCTTTAAAGAATCATAACTGTAGAGTAAAAATTCCCCCTTCCTGGATAGAATGGGAAAAAATAGACCATTCACCAATCTATTCTTTAGTTCTGGAAAACAAGCAACACATACATCAGTCCAAATAAATGTTACCCATTTTTTGATTATCATAGTTGTTGGGATAGATAACAATTAAACCTTTTTAACATACTGTAAATAATATCTTGATAATACATGAGAACTACGAATCGCTTTAACATATTTAGGTCTTATACATTCATAAACAACTTTTGTTTTGGTGGGATAAACAATTATTCCATCCTTATTTACAATGTTCCCAAGAAAATAAATATGTTTCAACCAAAAAATCACATTTGCTAAATTTTGTATAAAACTTATTTCCTTTTAGAATTTTCTATAAAATCCTAAAAGGTTTTCTAGGATCCTCCTAAATTTTTGAAAAGTCTATAATACCATTAATAAAAACAATAACAATCTTATCCCAATATTGATGGAATATTCACTTCATAAGATCCATGAATACTATAGGAAAATTTTTTAAACCAAATTTCTTAACAAAAAACTCCTAATTCACATACCTAGTATGAAAATATATTTTTAGGATGTTATATTCCTTCACCTTCCGCTGATGGTACCTAGATCTCAATTCAATCTTGGAAAAATATTGATCTCCCATTATCTGATAAAAAACTCCTCGATATGAGGCAAATGATACTTATTATTAACAATAAATTGAACTAACCCAAGAGTTTTCATAGTGATATCATCCAATCCTATAAAAATTGATCCTCTATTCAACTAAAATACATGATCCACTACTCAAATAAGGTGCATTTTCCAAAGATCTAAAAAATCCACTATTAAAATTAAATACATCATCCACTTCTCAAACAGAGTACAAGACCCATTATTAAAAAAACAAGTATCACATGAGATATTTATTACAGGTATAATAAACTAATAAGTGAGAAAAAAATAAAATGATCTTATTCTCCAAAAGATTCCACTAATTATATGATCCATTATGATGTGTTTCTCTAGAATCATGTTATAGTAAACCCTATTACAATGAATACAGGATTGAAGACCTTCATTAATCTTGAAAATTTTAAAAAAATTGAAATCTAAAATTAATTATACATAATCTAGAAATAAAAGTGGACAAAAAATATATATATACTCCAGAGAGTAGAAATAATAAAGGATAATATCATTTTATCATTGTAATACATATTCAACCTCAATATCTTCAAGCATAGTCAAGAATTTTTGTAGATAAAAATTGACAAAAATTAGAAATATAATGTTTATAATTTAGGATAAGTACTAATGAAATATGGTACTAACAATTTATGTAGGGCATGTCATATTTTTTCAACTCGTATGTATAATTTATGCACATAATACATGAAGGAATGAATCCTTAAATCAATCCACCATTGTTGGGGAATTTATAATTGTCACATGATCCATATAAATATCCCTACCATCCAAATGCATTATAATTACTCCAACATGATAATTGTTGGCCCTTGATCTACCATCCTTCACATCCTAATCTCCCATAAGAACATACTCATGTCCACTTTGGGATCTAAAAGATAATAACCAATTCCAGATATCATTTGAGATGAAAAAAATATCTTTCAATACATATTGAAGATGATAAAAAATATCATTATATAATGAATAAAAAATTTAAAAAAAAATTATCATAGCCTAAAACCACTATGGTTTCATATGTTAAACTATGACCAAAATCTGACCATTCAAAATGATATTTGTTAGGCACCATAATCCGTAGGAAAAAAATCATGATCATCCCGTCAATAATATAAAGGATTCGATTATATCAAAGAATTAATAATAAAGAATCAAAGAAATCCAAACTATACCTGTGATGGTTAAAGTAAATTGTGCTCTATCTATTGGAAACTAATCCAAACATATATCCTTCCAACATTAAATTTGAGTCCCTCAACCTATGATCCTTATATTTCTTGAGTAACTGGCCCTGAGGGCCTCTCTAGCTACTGAAATCCCAAATATCAAAAGATATATTGACATCATAACCTTCTAGATAAAATACATTTTCCAGTCTTAAGTCCCCTTGACAAATCCCTGGAGGAATTTGGCTTCCATGTCCCTCTTAAACTGTATTTGGCGCCTAGAAAAATCATAAATTTGTAAAGGATAACATTGAATATATTAGGGAGCAAGAGATAGTCTCATAATTAAAGGATTAAACACATATGATTCCAGAAAACATATCAAATTGAACGGAACATATGTGAATAGATGACAACTGAACATATGTGAACAGATGTGAACTGATCATTTGTGAACATCTCCAGAAAACATCTCGTATAGAACATAAGTAAACATATGTGATGCAGATGCCATGCTAAAGGATCATTCACAAAATAAGGTAAACATATTCAAATTAATGTTTTATATAATGAATTGACCAATAACCTTCCTTCTTTGATAATTTGTTAAAAATATTATCAAAATAAATAAGAGAATAATATTTTGGTGTTACCTTGTAATTTTAGTAGAAAAATTCAGTCCGTATTTTCAGTATTAATCCAACCTATCAACTAGTTTATGGGATAAAAACCATGAATTAATATTGATAATATTAAATATATATAAAACATAAATTACTGTTATATAATATTCCAATAAATGTAGATTAATTATAGATATTTTTAAAATAGTATAAAACCTAATGTAGAATAAAATTGTACCTTTTTACTGAATCTCTAACTTCCTGATCATCTGACACATTAAAAAATATTTGTGCATAACAATTGAAAAAATTATAAAAATATTGTATAAAAATTATTATAAATTCTAATAAAACACTGAATCATTTCTATACATACACAAAAGATGTATTAGATAAAATGTTTTAATTAATTTGAAAATAATTTTAGATAAACCAATAAGGAAATTATGAATGAAAAAACCTCAATGATTTAGGAAATTTTTCACCTTAGAAGCTCCCTTATGTTGTAATAGAGTTTCTTCTTGAGTTGACTTTTGATTCTATCCAAGGTCCCTAATCTGTTTATTTGATCAATTCTAAACTTCCAAATTTTCTGTCGGTCATATTGGTAAAGAACATCCATATTCAGTGTTCCTATCAAAAAATTGAAGAGGGATGAGATAATGGGATGATATATGGATTAAAAATACTATAGGGAAAAAATTATGAAAATATATTCAACTCATGAAATTGAAGGATTATTAATGTACCACATACTCCAATATTCATTCCATAAAAGAAATGACATTAATGATTAAGTAGAAAGTTATCATGAAAACTGAAATCATTAAAGAAAAAATATGATGTTTAATAGTTTCATGGAAAAAAATGTAATAACTAGATAGGTTTGGAATAGAACAACTAGAATTCACTCAATTTTAGGGTTTTCATATGCCTACACTAAATAAAAGATGATTGTGGATTTGATACTATCTATTATTAACATTGAAATAAAATAAATATGGATTATTCACTAATAAAAAAATATTCACTCAGTAGTTTTAAACTGTTGTGATGATTAAAGTATAAAAATTTAGTAGGATCTAGAAAGTTGAACTCTTCCAATTCATTATTTTTTAGAAGCAGAACATATTGAACAATATACTTACCAGTAATGAGTGGTTTGAAATTATGAATATTTTCTCTGATTTTATGTTACATATAAATGAAAGTAAACACATACCAAATTAATAAATAATTTTATATGATTATCTCATGTAACTTGGAAAAAAAGAAGTGACTAATAAATAGAATATTTTATAGTGTAAAATGATTCCAAATTATATAACCCATCTAGAGAGTTGGTCTCCTGTATAGTTTTTATAAAGAATCAATTCATGAGTTCCATTAAATTGTTGATGTAGATGCATTAAAGGGTTGTTGTATGTGTTTCTAAGAAAAGATAATATTTCTTGTGATAAGTATCCAAAACTAGTGAAGAAGGCTCCTTGGCAGCTAAATTTTTTACCAACACAACCACCTAGAATAATGATGCTTATAGACATTAAGGAAAAGGTGCATTGGGAGAACATATGAGATCTGAACAAAGGACATAATATAAATATACTTTCACAACCCTGGTATCATCAAAACAATAACATACCATTCAACTTTCAAAATCATATTTATTTACATATTATTATTCCATAGATGTTAATATTAGAAATATAAAGAAGAAAATGAACTTATCTAGTAAATAATCCCTTCAAGTCAAAACAAAATGACATTTATGATAAAATATGACAAATTAAAAAAACCTTTTGTGTTCTAGAAACTCATATAGATAAACCATATAAAAGTTCTCTAAATGAGGAGATTCCCTATCCTCAATATAAATAAAGAGAATATTTAATGCATGAAACATATATTTTGGTAACATAAAAATAGAAATATCATGTCATGTTTAAATTTTGATCAATATAATTAGAAAATGACACACCAATGTTATAATTTATTTTATGAAATACTACAATAAAAAACTCGTGGATGTGGTATGCGTTCAGAAATATATCATACCATCATGGTTATAAAGTGTTTTGAGAAATTAGTGCATTTTTTGCTTAAATGTTAAACAAAATAAACTTCATTAAAGGTTATAAGTATTCATTTTTTAGGTAAAAGAGATTTGATTATGTTATAACCATCTAGTTTTCCTGATATCATCTCAGAACCAATGAACCCTATAAGTGTATTGAATGTGTTACGAAGGCTGGAACTAGCTTGATAAAGTTAATCTGATATGCTATCATGGAAAGGTAACTGAAGGTAGATAAGAAGTAATATTATTTAATTTATAATTTTGTTTTATATTCTATTTAATAGTTCCCCTATATTTGTTTGACTTCATAATGTCTATCCCCTCGGCTATTTGTCGTCAAAACATACATAGTTTAATAAAATGTTCAAAAATGATTTTTTATGGTGTTAGATAAATTCATAATGTCTTAGAATAATTAATAATTGAAAAAAAACTAATTATATTTATAATGAATACCATATTACACATTCTATTCTTTAATATATTAGATGTACAATCTTTTATAACTGATTCCAACTACTGTGGAACCGGTTGAGCATTCATTTTTAATTGAATCTATGTTTTGTGTTTTGTACCAAAAAATTATAGCTTAAACAGAAAAAGTAATAGTAATATGTTATATCCATAGACATAGAATTATAATTATAATTTTCCAGATCAAATGCTTAATTAAAGATACCATTCTATTAAGATAATATATCTATACTTGAGTAGATGAAATATGAATGGTTCATTTTATAGAAACTACATCAACAATGTCCACTTATTTTATAATCCTAAAAAACATGTATAAATTTTTTTAAAATGTCTGATATTTATAACTGTGATATAGGAATTTTAAAACTATTTTACCTAGTTATGTTCAGATGTGTTTTCATAATTATGATAGGAATTTTAGTATTTAAGAAAAACAGTGGGTGTTTTGTTCAGATAAACAATGATAGTTTCAAAAATGCCATTTGATGTATCCTGAATAAAATATTACTTCGGTAAACCAAAACTAAAATTTATGTTCATGTATTCTAAATAGCGTGTTAATACACAAAACATCTCATAGAAAACTAAAATGTGTATAGAGAACATATGTAATGTAGATTCCATTATAGAGGCTCATTCAGAAAAAGGGTAAACATATTCAAATAATTTTTATGTAAACTATGTAGTCTAATACCATTCTTGTTGTTAATTTTTTTAGAAAAAAATTATGAATATAAATTGAAGAATGAAATTGTAGTATTACCTCAAAATCATTGCATAAAAAATCTATCTTTTTTCAGTTTTGTTTTTTAACTTATCCTTTGTTCAAGTGTCTATTTTTGATTCATGGCTGGTTCTAGCCAAATTTTCCAGAGATATTTGGTTATTATTCTTCACCCCATTAGAACTAAAAAAATCAACTAATATATTTTTTTAGAGAATGTAGTTAAAAAAATTATTAGTAACTATACCTACAATTGTAATCAGAGAATAAAACATCACAAATTCAAAAATAGCTATGAGGGTAGATGTAAAGAACTGTATTTCTTATATATTTGAAGAATGAAACATGTGGACAATGATTTTTTTATAGTTATACTATTTTCATCAAAACAACATCGATAAAAGAAAACAGTTATATAATTTAGTTAGACACTGTTATAATGTTGTATGAGCAACATATAGATGGAACCCTATGAAATTAAATGACCATATATGAAAAAAATTCAATTACCATATATAAAAAAGTAGATTATTGAATAATTAACTAATAATTAATGAAAATAAAGCAAGGAATCAATTATTTTTTGAAATTAATATTGAGTAATTGGTAGTGGATTTCCCAAACTATAGTGGAATCCTTCAATTTAACCAATAATGAATAACTTAATATTTAAATGATAAAGATTATTGAATATTAAAATAAATTAATAATAACCTTCATGTGGTGTAACAACTCACCCATATTCACGAAATCTTTGAATTATGATTCTTCCTTCATAAAATATGTAACAATAGATGAGTTCAAGGGCATACAGTAAACACCATCGAACTAAGAGAGGAGAAATTTATCAATAGATAAAAATGCATTGAGCTGGTACTTGAAAATGAATTCATAAGAAAATTCTGACCTAGAAATGAATTCATTGTGTACTAGAAAATATGTTCATTAAAATTCTTCAATTATATACATGAAAATACAAATAAGTATATAAGTCATAAAAAATGGAATAAAACCAGTAAATAAAATTAAAATTCATCATAATAGTAGAGTCGCAAAATTAAAATTTAAAAGATGAACATGCAGAATTAAAAAAATCGAATCATGATAAATGTAGAGGCACAAAATTACGGTTAGAAAAGAGGAATAACCATAGAACATAGAAGCTAATTTAAATTATGTTGAGAAAATTAGGGTTCCATTAATGGAAGAAAAGGATGATGAAAATGCATGATCAAATGTGGATGAAACATTGATGAATGAACCCAAAAAATAGGTATGTCCCAATTTGGTGAAAAACATTCATGAAGGATGAGTAGTTGATTTATGAGGATGATGATAGCATAAATTTCAAACTCCACTTCGATTAGAGGTATGGCATAGGGGAAGAGACGTGAATGATGATGACTTAAATTTAGGGGGGATGTCAGAGGAAAAGGTATAGGATGAGGTGTGGCATGTCATGACCCATACCCCGTGGCCCGTGCTGTGACTAGCCCAAGCCCACCTTCCATAGGCTAGGGGATGGTGACTAGCACCGAAAGGTGTATTCCCTTAAACGGGAAGGCATTGCATTTAACCTGTATAAACACACGATCTGAGAACACACAATGAAGTAATTTTGTAGTAAAATTCTATAGTAAAAGTGTGCTTCAAGTAAAAAGGGGGTCATAATATAAGCCTTAATGTAAGAGTAAAAGTACAACGGAAAGAAAAATACAAATAAAAAAGGGAAAACAACTACTAGATCATCCTTTGAGGATCATACCTGAAGGGTAGGTACATATCATCTCTTCAACAATCCAAATCTTCCTATCTCCTCCACGTACCACCTAGTCCTGGCTCCCTCAAGCCTCAACCCAGCTTCCTGTCATCTTCACAAGACCCAACAAGGTGTGGGCGACACCCGTGCAGGGTTGAGTATAATGATAATTGATTGGGACCCCGAGACCCTGAAGGTCTCCTAGAGTTCCACAAATAAAAACCATAGGGTAACACCATGAAGGTAATGTACTACAAAAGTAATGTACGAGATGGTAAAAAATCAATCACAAGAAAAAGGTAAAGATAGCTTAGAGCAAGATTTATTCAAGGGGTATTAACAAGTAACATCCTCTGTCACATCGTCGAACACCTCAGCTGCTGGAGAACTCCTCCTATATCATGTAGATTGGGCCTACCACGTCACACATAGGCTCTTCCCACTAACCATGAACTGCTGAGTTACTACTCCCCATAACGTACCATGGTTCTGTCAGGTCACACAATGTCGTCCCTCCCCAATGTGGTCTGCTAAGGTACTCCTTCCCATTGAGTACCGTGACCTCTCCCCATCGTATCCCGCTAAGGTACTCCTCCCCATCGCATACCGTGGGTCTTCTGGGTCACACAGTTTTGTCCCCCCTTTCCACAATGTGGTGTGTTAAGATACTCCTATCCATTGCGTAATGCGACTACTCCCCATTGTAGCTGTCGAGTCATTCTGAGTCGAAAAGTCAGTAGTCATTAGGTCTCATCCAGTTGAAGGGTTCCTTAGGTAGTGTGCCTAGGATAACCTCTCCCAAATCCATCTTTCATATCGTAACCAGCACAATGTCTCACAAATAAGTAACCCAAAGACCCGCCTTGTCATAAGAATTCCAACACAATAGACGGTGTGTCAGTCAGACGCCCATTCTATATGTTTTTGGTATATCAGTGCTGAGGGCCTGGTTGGATTCTGGTGCGATCCAACCTGGAATAACTCCAAGATTTTATGAACCTATAATGGTGTAACTGAAAAAGTCATCTTTCTCCAAGGGTCCCAATGCTGCATACAGTTTGTCAAAAGGGCATCTGTTTCTCAAGATAAGGTCCTAGGAGTGTTTCTGGGCCCGGGTGCGGTCTGACCCGGCCTGACCTAGTCAGGGATGGGCTAATGATTAGTCCAGCCCGTAGGAGGGGTGGACCGGCCAGAATAGGGTGGCCCACATGGGGCGGCCCGACCTGTGTGAGGCGGTGGCCCACCAGACTGCGACCTTTATCGGGGGCAGCGGCCCGCTGGGGTGGTGGCCTGATCTGAGGGCGGTGGCATGGTCCGAATTTGGCTTCCCGGCAGGTGGGAGACAGTCGGTTTGAAAATGGAAGCCAAGTCTGGGGGTGGCAGCCTGGTCTGAAGGTGGCAGCCAGCTCCGAGGGCAGCGGCCCAGTTCGAGGGCGGTGTTTTGGATCGAGGGAAGCAGCCCGGTGCGAGGGAGGAAACCCGGTCTGAAGGTTGCAGCCTACATTGAGGGGGGGGGGGTTCGAGGGAGGCAGCCGAGTTCAAGGGCGGCGGCCCAGTCCGTCGGTTACGGCCCGGTAAGTGGGCGTTGGCTAGATCTGATTCCGGTGACCCGCTCTAAGGGCAGCGACCCAGTTTGAGGGCGGTGGCCCGGACTGAGCCAGCGGCCCAGTCTGAAGGCGACAACCTGCTCCGAGGGTGGCAACCGAGTATGTGGAAGGAGGCCCGGTTTGGTCCAACATGTGGGGTGTAACACCTAGGTCTTTCGGAATCCCGAATGGCCCGAAGGATATTCAATTGGTGAGGTGGCGACACCACGGAACCCACCATAGGCAGGTTTGGATTTTTCTGTGGCTTCTGTTTGCCCGTAGCAGGGCTTTCGTGCCGCCTCCCTTCCTGTGGCCTGCCGTCACGTCGGCCTCTTCATCCATTCACTGCGGATGTTGAGCCACAACCATCCTCTTGTAGTGTGCGTCGATGTGCACGTGGTCTTCCAAGGAGGTGCAAGGATGTAGCAAAACAAAAGTGGAGGATTTGGTCCGGGTTCATTAGGGCCTCACCCTCCATGTCAGCTCGTATTATGGAGGATATTAAGGGATTGAATAATCAATTTAATTAAACAATAAGATAAACCCCACCAATATTCCCTGCAATAATCCTCCCGCAAGTAAGAATGGATCGTGTGTCAACCCGTTAGATGGTTGACCATCGTGCTTCATGTTATTCAAGAATAGGTAAGATGAAATGATTCAAAAAGTTTAAATGAATTAACCCCTACCTAGAAACATTGGAGGAATGTCCGTGATTGAAGGCATGTCAGATTTTTCATTCCCACAATTGGTTTCTAGAGACGCCACTCACACGATGCCCTTTGGATCAGTGTCATCTATCACCTCCCACTAGGTCAGCTTTTTATTCTACGGTTCTGGCATCATGATTTTCCTTCAACACTTCAGTGCATGGTGAAGCTCTCTGATACCTCTTCCCTAGATCCATATATATATAAGAGGGGTAGGGTAGGTAATGGTGTGGGAAAATAATGGGGTCAATAATTTCGAAGCTTCGAAATTTCCTCAAAAAAATTGTTACTTAAGGTTGGAAGGTCAAGTTATTTAATGGCTTTTACACTCCATCAGCCCCACCCTTTAATTGGTCCATTTGTGGTTTATGAAATAAAATAAAAAAATTATTTCATTTCATTTCATTTAAAATGTTGCAAAACATGAATTTTTCTCCAATCCTACAGTGTTCAAAATAAAGCCTCCCTTAAGCGAATCACAGCACTGCTAATTCAACGGTGCCCTATGATTTTTAATCTGAGAAATGATTCAATAGTTAGAAAATGATGCTCACACATTTACTGAACGCACCAGAAAAAAGATCGGAAAATAATTCCTAGAACACCAGGCCTTAGAATCATGCGCCTTCAATTTTCATAGACTTATAATAATTATATATAATTAAAAAAATTACATGGAAATCTGGGACTTTACATTCTCCCCACCTTAGGGATTTTAATCCTCGAAATCCACAATTTAGACTATGGATTCAAATGGGGGTACTGAGCATGAATCTAAGACTCCTGCTCCCATGTGCTCTATTTTAGGTTCACATGCTACCAGAAATCACGCACCAGAGGTATCGGCCGCCCATGAAGGACCCGCTCTTGTTGATCCTCAATCTCTATGAGAACCTCCATCAATGTCACCCCATCATCTAAGTACATCTCTCCATGGTCGATGATGTGAGATGGGTTGTGCACGTATCTCTTCACCTAGGATACGTGGAAGATGTCATGCACGTTATCCAACTTTGGTGGAAGGGCCAAGTGGTCCGCCACCTCAACTATAATCCTAAGATTCTGAAAAGTCTCGATTAATCATGGTGACAACTTACCGCCTTGGCCAAATCTTTGTAGTCCCTATAATGAATAGACTCATACGAAAACGTGGTCCCCCTCCAAGTACTAAAAAGGTCTCTGTCTCCTACCAACATATGACTTCTTTCTGCTCTATGCATTCTTCATCTTCCCCTGGACGATCCTCACCTTCATAGTGGTAGCTCGTACAAACTCTTGACCCATAAGTGATGAAACCCCTATGTATGTCCACCATATATTTGATCTTTAGGGTCGGACGTATAGGGCCTGAAATGGTTCCATACCGTTGGTGGATTGGTAACTGTTGTTGAAATGGAACTCCAACCAGGGAAAGTGATCCTCCCAATTGTGGCCAAAATCTAGGAGGCATGCAAGAAGCATGTCCTCTAGAATCTGGATGGAATGCTCCTTCTAACCATCCATCTGAGGATGAAAGGTGGTGCTCGAATGTAGCTAAGTCCAAAACAACTACTGTAATCTCATCCACAACTGGGATGTAAAAGTGTGACACGGTTGGAGACGATCGACGATGGAACCCCATGATGATGCATGGTATCTTATACATATAATCATCCCAAGAACAATTCTAATCCCTACTCTCATATAGGTAGGAAGGGGGCCGACTTGGAGAGTCAGTCAATGAACACCTATATGGAATCATGTCCCCTAGACGTGCATGGATGCCCAATCACAAAGTCCATGGAGATCCCATACCACATCCACTATGACACCCCTAGTGGATGATCTAAGCCTGTAGGTACTTGATACTCAGCCCTCACATGCTGACAAGTGAGGCATCATGAAACAAACTCTGCTATAGGATTCTTCATCCCTGGCCACCAATGCTGACACTGGAGGTCTTGGTACATATTCACCACACAAGGATGTACCACCAGAGGGGTCGTTTGTACCTCACTCAATACCTCCTCCTGTAGTTCCACTGATTCCATGATAAATCCTATGAAGAGGATGACATTCTCCCCACCTTCAGATAATCAATCAGGTTCCTGCCCTGAGGATATCTGAGCACATCGAGTCTCGCAGTCAGTGCACCCAAATTGCACCTCCTAGACTCGCTGAAGGAGTGGGGGTGTCACTGTCATAGACTACAGGTATGATTCTACATCTTTATCCATGAAGGATATCTGCCATGTGGCTAGCTGCTTTGTCGCCTCACTCAGCATCTGTAGACCATACCTCTTTTTGAGTTCATCATCTATGAAGTTCCCCTTCCTAGGTGTATAGACTATATCGAAGTCATAGTCTTCGAGGAACTGTACCCATCACTGATGTCTTAGGTTCAGGTCCATCTGAGAGAAGACATACCTGATACTCCTATGATCAGAGTAGAATGTAAAGTGTTTTCCCATCATGTAATTTCGTCACATCATTAAGTCAAAGACCACTGCTGCTAACTCCAGGTAATGGGTAGCATAGTTGTGTTCATTATGTCTCAGCAGTCATGAACCATAAGTAATCATTGCTCTCTCCTGCATCATGTCACATCCATGCTCGGTCCTTGATGTGTCGTAGTAGACTACATACCAAATTCCATCTTCTGGAAGCCTCAATTTTGGGGCAGTCTTTAGTCTCTGCCTTAGCTCTTGAAAACTTTATTAGAATCTCTCCATCCACATGAATGGTTTCCCTTTCTTTGTCAAAGATGAAAAGGGTGATGCAACTCTGGAAATGATTGGCACGAATCTATGGTACTATCTAGCCAACCCGAGGAAACTCCACACCTCCGTCATGCACCTGGGTGACTCCAAAGTTAGCACATCCTCTATCTTCACTGGATCAACTGCAACTCCAGCCTCTGATATAATGTGTCCCAAAAAGTGGACCTCTCGTATCCAGAATTGGCACTTCAAGAGTTTACCATAAAGCTGTTTCTCTTAGAGTGGATCCAGAACTATCTCTAGATGATAGGCACGATCCTCCTCTGCTACTTTGAATATCAAAATTTCATCGATGAACACCTCCTTGAAGAAATCAAGGTATGGCTGAAATATCATGTTCATGAGTCCCATGAACAATGGTGTGGTGTTGGTCATGCCAAAAGTCTTAACCAAGAACTCATAATGTCAAGGCTGACATCTGAAGGTCATCTTCTACACATCCTCATCTCGTATCCTAAGCTGATGATAGCTTGATCAGAGGTATATCTTTGAAAACCAGGGATCTCCCATTAGCTAATCAAAAATATCATCAATCCTCAGGAGTGGATACTTGTTCTTAACTGTCACCCGGTTCAAGAGCCGATAGTCCACACAGTGTCTCAATCTCTAATCTACCTTCATGGAGAACAAAATCCGGGCTACCCATAGAGAAACATTGGGTCATATGAATACCTTTCCCTGCTAGTCCTCTAATTATACACGTAACTCACGAAGCTCCATGGGAGCCATCTAATATGATGGTGTAGATATCAGTGTCGTCCCAGGGTATAGGTCAATGTAAAAGTCTACCTCTATGCATGGTGGTTGTTCTGGAACATCGTTAAGAAAGACATTGGAATATTGATCCACCACTAGGGGATATCTTAGAATCTCAACATCAAATGCTTCATGGGTAAGGCCAACCAACTAATGAGTAATCGGCTGCACCCACCTCTGGATTAATACCTCATGTGTTGAAAAGGTTTCCTTCTCACCAGTGAAGGAAAAACTGATCCCATCGATGCGAACAAAATACAATTTTCACCTAATATAGTTAATCTAATCATGGAGTGTGGATTAATAGTCCACACCCAAGATGACGTCGTAAGGAATCGACACCACTACTAAGAGATCCCATCTAAAGCTCTCACCTCCTAGAGTAATCTCACACTGCCAGAACTAGTGGGTAATTATAGAATCTTCTCCCGTAGGTGTCTCTATCCAGAAGGATTGAGCCAATATCTCCATTGGAATCTCTGAGCTCCGAACGAGGGTCGTGGAAAAAAAAGAGTGAATGAAACATGTGGCTATAAGTACTACAACCAAGGTGGAGTAGACATAGATCATACCTTCAATCACCTCTTCAGTGTCGTGGTCATAGGCCCCATCTTCCTAGAGATGATCTCATCCTTGTCCTCCTGATCACTATCATCAGGGTGGACCACTAGGCGGTAGTGGTGGTAGAATATCAAAACGTCGCCTACCGCCTGCTGCATGACCAGCTCATCGGCCATGTCCCCCACCCTGATGACCTCCTCACTTGAACCTCTTCCTTTGCCTCAGTGGTCCCTCGAATGTCTGTTGGTTGTCGATATGGTTGTTCAGGTAGTCATAAGCCATATGACCTTGTCCGCCGCACATGTAATACAACGTGTCCCTCGTCTATCTTTCTCTGTCGTGTGAGCCTCGCACCTCTGAACCTACGTCCTGGGTTGTCCACTACAAGTTCTAGTCTTCTTGGACCTCTATGTCATCTTCCCACTACCTCCTGCAGATTACTTGGATACCTGTCAACCGGTGGTAGCTCTCTCTATCAGTGCCTTCTCATCTAGGAAGCTCTCCACCAATAGTGGTCTCTCAAGCACCGCAACCTGCATCCGAATGCTGAGCGATACCATTGATTCTATGATCTCCCATCGAAGACCGTGATAAATGGTCTGGGCCGTGATGAAAGGGTCTCATTCCATGTTATTGGAGTAGAGGAAAAGATCAATGAACTTATCCGAGTACTGGGCCACTGTCATGCTACCCTAATGTAAGTGTAGCAGCTCTTGTATACGCACAGAGTGTAAGGTCACTAGGACGAACTCTGTTGGGAAAATGACCTCAATGTTCTCCCAGATGAGGGTCACCTCATTGTGTATATAGACCATTAGGATCCAACATATCCCAGCTGCCACTTCAAAACGTTTGGCTACCAGAATCTCTATAAAATCAGCTGGTGTCCGAACTAAGACGAAAACTCCGGCCACAACCTTTTGCTAGTCCCGAGCTTCCTGCGAGTCCGTCTCGCCACAGAACCTTAGAGGCTTATTCTGATGTAACTCGTGAAATGCACTCAGTCAGCGTGCACCATCACCTGATGGGGATGGTAGAAATGGATGTCCAACGGGTAGTGGTGCTGCTGGTATTCCATCCGAAGGTGCCAATGTAGTAAGGGGGCCTTACATCGAGGCCTCCGCGCGGTGGGACTTCATCACATACTCTCTCAGGGAACTGGAGTGGCTGTATCCATGGAGGCATCATGAAAAGAAATTGGTGTGACATGATTAATTGTTATATATATTTATTTGACTTATAAAAACATAAGAATGAATTTTCAAAATAAACACAGTCAGTTTTGTCATGCGCTCAGTTGGAAATCAGAACTCTGGGTCCTAGTGTATGGATATGTCGGCCACTGCACCAACACTAGACTCCCAGAATTGAAAACCAAACTAAAAACACCACACTATTACCACATAGAAAATATCATAGACCTAGTTCTTCGGTAGAACCAACTAATCTGATACAACTTTTTCATGACCCGTCCCCTAGGGCATGTACCATGACAACCCCAAGCCAGCCTTCCATAGGCCAGGGGCTAGTGACTGGCACCCAAAGGTGTAATCCCAGAAATGGGAAGGAATTTACTTCAAAATGTACAAAAACATGGTCCGAGAACACAAAAATAAGCAACTGTGAAGTAAACTGATGTAGTAAAAGCATGCTGAATGTAAAAAGGGTGTTGGAATACAAGCCCAACTGTAAGAGTACAAGTAAAACTGAATGAAAAATACAACCAAAAAAGGGAAAACAACTACATGATCATCCTATGAGGATCTTCCCTGAAGGGTAGGTACAGATCGTCTCCTCAGCACTCTACAGCTTCTTGTCTCCTTCACGTATGGCCTAGTCCGAGCTCCCTCATGCCTCAACCCAGCTACACATTGTCTGCCCAAGACACAACATGGTATGGGATAAGCCCGTACAAGGGTGAGTATAATGATACTTAGTAGGGACCCTGAGACCTCGAAGGTCTCCTAATGTTCCACAATGAAAAACCACAGGGTAAAACCATGAAGATAAAGTACCACACAGGTAAAGTACAACATAGCATAACCTCAATCACAAGAACAAAGTAAAGATAGATCACACTTGGATTTATTATAGGGGTAATAACAAGCAACATCCCCAGTCACATCGTTGAACCCCTTGGATGCTAGAGAACTAATCCTCTATCGAGTACAGTGAGCATGAGACATCACATAGAGGTGCTTCCCACTAACCTTGAACAACTAAGGTACTGCTCCCCATCAGATACCGTGGGTATTCCGGGTCAAACAAAAGCCATTCCTCATCCGCGTGGTCTGCTAATGTACTCCACCTCATCGTGTACCGTGACTGCTCCCCACCGTGACTTGCTGAGGTACTCCTCCTCATTGAGTATAGTGGGACTTCCAGGTTAGACAGAGTCACCCCCCCAATGCGGTCTACAAAGGAAATCTTACCCATCACATACTACAGTTTCTCCCCACCATGTCCATCAAGTCACTCTGAGTCGAAAAGTCAACAGTCTTCAAGTCTAAACCAGTCGCAGGGTTCCGTACATAGTGCACTTGGGAGAACCTCTCCCCAAGCAATCCATTGTATCTCAAACAGTTTAAAGTCACAAAAAAGTAACACAATGATATGATATTCCATAAGGGTTCCACCGCAATAGACGACGAATCAGTCAAACACCTGATATGTACATTATTGGCATTTCAGTGCCGCGAGCCCGATTGGATTCATGTGTGATCCAACCTGGCCGGACTCCAAGTTTCCCTGAAACTCTAATGGATTAAGTCCAAAGGATCATATCTCTCCAAGGGTCCCAACTCCATATACGGTTTGTCAAACGGGAGTATGGCTCTCATGATAAGGTCTTTGGAGTGTTTTTGGGCCCGGTGGGGCCCGAGTCCAGTCCGACCTGGCCCTACCTAGTCTGGGTTTGAAATATGTGGTCTCGAAACGCTAGGTCGATATAGCATCTTAACCTTTTTACATAAAACATTTCCTGATTTTAAGCATAATTAATCATCAAAGTACAAGCCAAGGATCGTTAAGTCTGGTGTCTTGGAAGACTAGGTACATATAACATAAACCATGGGGATAAAAAACATCTTTTTTTAATCTCCAGAAAGAGATTAAAACTTTTTTTGAGACCTTATATATACATTGGGTACCCTGGGGAACACATGAACTAAGGGATGGGCTAAAAATCCCATTAAGGGAATGAACATTAGGATACATCTCAAGCACATGAGTTTAGAGGCATGACATAATGATATCCAAAGAATGAAACATATAAAATCATTTAATATAAGAATAGCATCATATAAATGTGGAATCATATAAATGTGGAAGAATCATAAAACATTTATTCACTATGGGTCAAGGCTGACCGCGAAACTCGTTTCCCATTTCAGTACGGGTTAAGGCTAACCGCCAATCTCGCTTCACATCACATTTCATGAGACTTATCCATACCCAATGCATTGGAGCACTATCTGGGTGCAAAAATATCAAAATTTTCATGAATATTATGTCCACATAAATATTCTTACCATATATACAATCATACATAATCAACCATACACAAACATAAGGGTACCCCTGGAAGGAAATGGGTCCCACAATCATTACATCAATCATAACCAATGGGTGTATCATGAAACTGTCAATGTAAGGAAATAATTATAAAATACATGGATGTCCATAGGGTAAAATATACATATAACATGGTAAGTTGTGTCAAACATAAGTGACAACATATGAGAAGTGTATTTTAGAAACATTAGCATTAAAACATTTTTGTACGGTTTTAACGAAAATACTATAGAACATTTAAAATAGTAAAGAATCCATCATTTTATATAAAAATATAATTGAACCAAGAATGTTTTCATAAGAAAAATACATAATTTACAAATAGAATAGTTTCATAAAATAGAAGATAGAGTGCACTCGGAATTGGGTAAATGTTCAGGAAGTTCCATTAAAACCAGTGTGCTTATCGGGAAGTATCGATGAAAGATTCACTTAAAATATTGTATATCCCTGAAAGAGAATGAGAGATGGATGTTGGAACATGAGTTTGTAGCATATAAATAGAATGTTAATGTTCTTCATAAACGAAATGACAACATCATTTTGGTAAAAAGAAATATAGAGCAACCCGAAGGAATAAAGGAAGTTCGGGTAGAATCCATCATGGTTTATTGGCATGGTATTAGGTGTAACTAAGAGGGCATGATGACAGAGATAAGCGATTTCTAATCACTTATAACACATTAGAGAAGTATGGGGAAGGTGTATAAACGTACCACAACATTTGGTATTACACAAAAAGGCATATCATAGAGAACAATCTTGATTAAGAGTAAAGAGGGGAGGATCCCTTACCTTTAGTCTGTTGGTGTTCTCCACTTGATATTAATGAACTGAATAGTCAAATTAGGTTTTTTAATCAATAGGTCCAGAACCTTATATACATGTAAACTATTTAGTATAACCTTTTTATGTTCATTTATACCCATTTTGATTGATTATAAGGTTCAATTTCATGGTTCTGGTCTGTTTGTTTCCTTGGTTTTAATGAACAGTTCACTTATATTTTGGTTCGTATAAAATGTAAGATGAAATTGGTCATCTATAATTGATGTTATATAAAATAATTGAACATCCAGAAGGTTAGATGGTTACGAAATTCATTTGTTTTATTGGAGTGATAGAGACCCATGACATAAGACATTAATGATAAACAGTTGGATTGACTTGTTTTGTATTATTATTTGAGACCATGAGTGTATAAGGATTCCAGAACAATAAATAAGATATATAAAATATATAGTAATCTGGTTTAACCATAACATAAATCATTTCAAGACTAGAAAAAACGATGATAAAAGAAATTGAAAACATATTATCCACAATGTCGATAATTCGTCACATCACGGACGATGTTTTAGTTTTAGAATGCGAGGGAGATGAGAAGAAGCATGATGGATGAATTTTTCCATAAACATGATTAACATATAGAATATATGAGATTATGTAGATTTTATGCCTTTTGAATAAGGTAAGAGGAATAGTGTATAATAAATAAGGAAATTGAAAACAAACACTTTAAAATGAAAGGGAATCCCTACCCTTTGATCTCCTCTCTTTGAGATCCCTCTTAAGGCATTTGATTTTGGACTTTTGGTAAGACCATCAGGACTCTGAAGTGGGGAAGGAGATTAGGATGATATTTGGGCTGAATTTGGTCTAGGCACAAGGCTTGAGAGGTGTGAGGGAAAGAGTTAAGGAGAGGGGGTATTTATAGTGAGGGCAGGGAGGTTTTTCCCATTATTTTAAGTACTAGTTTATTATTTAAGGCCAAGACTATGATTAATTGAGAACTATCATCAAATGTAATAAAATAATCAAGGATGATTCGAGATTATCCTCTTATATCAGCCATAAATCACCAATGATGTAGTAAAAACAAGTATTTAGCATTTATTGTAATTTATCATATTTTACTATTCATAAAAAATTCATGTATTTCAGAAAAATCCCAAAAATTCATCCTAACCATTTATCAACGTGTAGAATCCCAAAATGAAGTCCATTTTTCAAAAATAATTTCTTAAATATGATTATATTAATATTTAATTAAAATCATAATTTATTATCAAAACCAGTTTTAAAACACTCATTAACTCAATCTAAAATATAGGTACATCATACTTCCATCTTGAATATTATTTTTATACTATCATATGTGAGGTTAATATTAATTTGGGTAAATCACTATTTATAAGGGTATGTTACTATTCATAAGGGTAGGTTACTATTCACCAAAAATTATTTTTGATTTATTAGATTCCAAAAAAAATGTTGAACACAAATGTGTATGTATAATTTTCAAAATTGCAACCACTGAAGTGAAAAACTTTTGTTTAATGGTCACTTATCACTTAGTAGTTCATTATGTTAGTTTTTCATGTAATTTTATGACATAATTATAAGAAAGTAATTTCCATTGAAAAAATTTGGGTCATTACATTCTTCCCCCCTTATGAAATTTCAACTTCGAAATTTTGTTTTACATTCTAAGACAAAAACAGGTGTGGGTACATTTCCTTCATTGCCTCCTCCAATTACCACGTTTCCTCTTCGTACTTATGGTTTCTCCATAGTACCTTGACCAGATGAGTATTCCAGTTGCGTAGAACTTTTTCTCTACGATTCAAGATCTTTATTGGATTCTCCTCATAATAGCGATCTTCCTCCAACTTTACCACCTCTGAAGAGAGAACATGTGAAGGGTCTGGTATGTACTTCCTTAAGAGGGATACATGAAAGACGTCATGTACTTTTCACATGGTAGGTGGAAGTTCCAGTCAATAACCCACAGCTCCAACTCGATCAATTATCTTGAAGGGGCCGATGTACATGGGACTTAACTTCCCTTTCATCCTGAATCACATGACTCTCTTCCATGTAGATATTTTAAGGAAGACTATATCTCCAACGTCGAACTCCAAGTCCCTTCGATAGTTGACAACATATATCTTTTGCTAACTTTGAGTAGATTTGATGTGTTTCTGGATGACTTGAACCTTATTTTTCATCTCTTGAAAAAGATTGGGTCAAAGTATCTTTCTTTCTCTAACTTCATCCCAACAGGTTGGAGTTCTACATCACTTTCAATAAAAAGCTTCATAAGGTGCCATCTGAATAATCGAATGGAAGCTATTGTTGTATGAGAACTCAACCAATGGGAGATGCAGATCCCATCCACCTATGAATTCTAGAGAGTAGGCTCTACGAATATCTTTAAGATTCTGAATAGTTCTTTCAGACTGGCCATTAGTTTGGGGGAGATAGGACGTGCTGAAATTTAATTCACTACTCAAAGAATGTTGAAGGCTCCTCTAGAATTTAGATTAGAACCTTGGATCATGGTAAGAGGCAATTGATAGTGGAACACAATGTAGTCTCAACACATCATTCACATATATCATTGCAAGTTGTTCAAGAGAGAGATCTTTCTGAATATCAATGAAATGGGATGTCTTGGTGAGTCGTTTAACCACAACCCATAACTCATTATTTCCCTTCGGCGTCTTTGGGAGACTAGTGACAAAGTCCATAGTAATATTTTCCTATTTCCACATGGGTATAAGAAATGGCTACATCATACCTTTGGACTTTTGTCACTTAGTTTTAACTTGCTGACATACCATGCACCATGATATATATTCTGGAATCTCCTTCTTCATGTTAACCCACCAAAAGTGTTCTCAGAGATTATAGTACATTTTGGTACTCCCAGGATGGATAGAGAAGGTCGAGTTATGTTCATAATTCAATAGATTTTTCTTTATCAACGGATCATATGGTTCACATAATCATGTCCCAAATATTACAACTCCTTACTCATCAATTTTGAAATTGGAGGATTTTCCATTTTTAGCATATTCCACCATTTTCTGAATTTCCACATCCTTTCTTTCAGAATCCTTTATTTTCTCCAAGAGGGATGGTTGAGCAATAATTTGAGAAATTATTGATGATATTCCTCCCTAAAATATTCCCATGTCCATCCTTTGCAAATATATGAAGATTAGATCCTTTTCAATTATCATCATTGATAAAGATGTAGGATCCTTTCTACTTAGAGCCTCCACCAATATGTTTGCATTACCGGGATGGTAGTGGATTAAGCAGTCATAATCCTTGATGAGATCTATCCATCTTTGTTGGCTCATATTGATCTCTTTATGTGTGAATATATATTTTAGACTCTTGTGGTCAGTATATATCTCACATTTTTTCCCATAGAGATAATGCCGCCAGATTTTCAACGCAACGATCACAGCTTCCAACTCCAGATCATGTGTGGGATAGTTTTTCTCATTGATTTCAAGCTGCATTGAGGGATAGGCTATCACTTTATCATTTTTCATTAGCACACAACATAATCCATTCTTATAATCATCACTATACACCACAAAGTGTTATCTACTTAAAGGGAGTGTGAGTATCGGCACAGTTATAATCCTCTTTTTCAACTCCTTGAAACAGTCTTCATATTCCTATTTCCATATGAACATTACTCCATTCCGTTTCATCTTGGTCATTATGTTTGAAAATAATGAAAATTTCTTCATGAATAGTCGATAATACACAGCTAGACCTAAAAAGTTGTGGATCTCTGTTATAGAAGTTGTCCTCGACCACTCTTAAATTGCTTTCATCTTGGTGGGGTTCATAGATATACCTTTCCTGGTCATAACATGCCCCAAGAATGATACTTCCTCCATCCATAACTCAGATTTATTGTACTTTGCATATAACGTATCCCTTTCCAATGTCTTGAACACAGTTTCCAAATGCTCCTCATATTCCTCCTTACTCTTAGAGTATATCAGAATATCATCAATAAAGACCACCAAAAATTTGTCTAGGTAATATATAGATACTCCATTCATTATATCCATGAAAATTGCGGGAGAATTATTGAGTCTGAAGGGCATCACTATGAACTCATAGTGTCCATACCTCATTCGAAAGGTAGCATTGGGAATATCTTCCTTCCTCACCTTTAGTTGGTGATATCCCGACCGAAGGTCCACCTTAGAGAAATAACTGTCCCCACAAAGTTGATTGAACAACTCATCTATCCATGGAAGGGGATACTTGTTCTTCATAGTGATTTTATTGAGCTCAAGGTAATAAATTTAGAGGCACATTGATCCATCCTTCTTATTGAAAAAGAGGACAGGAGCACCCACACAGTGAAGCACTCGGGCGTATAAAACGCTTCTCCATATTCTCTTGTAACTCCTTCTTCAGATCTTCTAGCTCTACGGTGGCCATTCTGTAATGTGTCTTTGAGATTGGCAGATATCCATGGATATGATCAATTGAGAACTCAACCTCTTGGTTCGGAGGAAAAACATGCAACTCTTCAAGGGAATAAATTAGTGTAGTCCTTCATGATGAGCATGTCTTCAAGAATGATCCTATCCTTTGTCGCAATAATTTGAGCTAGATATGCTTTCTCACAAGGAAGAAGTATCCAAACATGAGATGAAGATTCTAAAGGAGACTCATCTTCCTCCTTAATCATGTAAAGTTTAACGCCCCGACCCCAGTTACCTAGAGTCGGTGCATTATTACATAACATTGGCATGATCACAAGAAAGATCAAATCTCGAAAGACCGATTGGTTTAGTAGCCTTGGAAACACTAGATATATTCATAAGTTTTACATTACATCGTAAAATGAAAAACTACTACAACAACATAATATCTCCACAGTCCACACTATTATCCCCTCATAATATCCTAGCAGGTCATTCATAACTTACTTCTTCACATCCTGGGGAAAATAAACATAGAAAAGGGGTGAGCTCAAATGCCCAGTAAGGATAACAATATAGCGGAACATTCAAAATAAGCATAAACATTTAAGGCAATGCATTACTAAAACAAAAGCCTTTTAAACTTGAACTTCAACATAGTGTGGAAAAAGTAAAATGAAATAATGCCATTTACTTATTCACATGGATATTCTACTAATCTAATAATCACATGCAAAATCAATAACCACTTTCATAATGATGGAATGCATAATGCTAAACTTTAATTTCTTTTCAAGGCCTCGTCCCAAGACCTTGGGGCTAACTATAACCGGAACCCAACCCGGAGTGCCTCTAATAACCGGACACCAACCCGGAGTGCCTCTAATAACCGGACACCAACCCAGAGTGTCTCTAATAACCGGAGACCAAACCAGAGGGCTTACTTTTACTAGTCCCTAACCTGGAGGGCTTACTTTTACCAGTCCCCAACCTGGAGGGCTTACTTCAACTAGTCCCCAACCTGTAACATACTTGTCCAACACATTCATATGAAGTAAAGGTTGAAATATAACATAAACATTCTTATTGGAACTAACATACAAAATGTCAATACTTTACTCATAAACCATGAATGAAACTTCTACATTCAAACATATCACAAAAATTCATTACAATATAGAAGTTTTATATCATAATAAATCAACTTCAAATAATCTTAAAATCCATCAAAGGATGTTGACATAGATGAAAATGTTTTTTTTTAAAATTATTGAGAGAAATATCCCTTTTTCATGAAAACATTTTAATGTTACACAATTTAGAATGTAAGGAATTTAAATACATTTTTGGATCAAAGTGTCCCATACCACATTGAAACTTTTGAATGGAATTAACACTTTTTAAAACATTAATTTTCATATAAATAAATCCTTACAAACCATTTTGAAAACGTGGACATAAATGAGGTTGATTTAGAAGAATAAATATTTAAAACATTTAAAATGATGTTTTAGTAAAAGTTCCCTTATAAATAATCCATTTGAAAACTCTTTTATGAAATATGGACATGGATAGTAAATATGTCTCTGTAGATACTTACGTAAAGACAACCTCATATATTAATGAGATTGTGAAGTAAACCCTTATCAATTTGGTAACTTATGAAACATACAACCCATGAAAGAGGTATCATACAATGAAAATGTAAATACAAATAAGGTAAAGTGTATTACAAAAAGAATACAATTATGGGTAGTACATACACCACACAAAAGATAATAGTGGAAATATGGCATGAATCTCATGGAAATAAAGAGTGAGATGAAAACCCCTCACCATGTTAATCAACTGAGTCGTATGGCCAAAAGTTAATAACCACAAAATTATTTACAGAATAACATGAATATAAAGATAATCATGATAATATATATCAAATTCCAGTACACAATACACCACTTTCAATAATAATTATTGGCGAATAATGGAAATCTCACGGAATTGAATGTGAGATAAGAAAATCCCTTACCTTGTACTTTTACTTGGTTGGGATAGGTTAACCTCCTGTATAATATTTAAATAATTGTTATTAAATTATACAATAATCATATATATTAATATGATATCATATATGATCTTTTAATATTGATTTGATAATAATATCTTAGTATTATCGTTGTTTCGGGTGTTAGCTTACTTGTTTTCTTTTATATGTTTTGTAACGTAAGACATGTTTGTAAAGGATAGGCTGTATATTATTCATATCCAGAATGATATCAAGTCCTTAAACATCATTTTTTAATAATCAAATGATAATTATACTTGAATGGATACGATGGAGAATGAATCTTATCGCGTTTGTGGAGACGGTAGTCCGTACGTACGCACGAGCGACAATATCATTATTTTGATATTAAAATAATATATAAATGGATGTTATATCATATATACAGAACAATTAACATGTTATATTTATTATTTACATGAGTTTCACATCATTGTTATACCCATCCAAATAATAATATATTGAATAACATTTACACCACGACGTGGAGACGGTAAGCCGTACGTACGCACATATGGTGACATGTTATTCAAAGGGTGGATAGAATACTGAATGTGGTTGTACCATATTTATAATAACATCACAGTATATGTGAGATACTGGAGTTATTATTTTATAATGGTAAGAACAAAGAAAGAAGAAGTGGAAGAAGAAAGGAACTTGAAAAGGGGTGGTGAAAACATTACCTCTTCTTCGGGTTCTTCCTTTTGATTTGATCAAAAGGGCTCCTTAGGTTGGCTTTCGGATCCAACTAAGGCCTCTAGGTTGTAGTGAGGGAAGTTGGGAGAGTATTTGGGTAGAGTTTTGCCGAACAAAAAGGCTTTGAAGGTGTGAAGAAATGAGTAGAAGTGGTCTCCTTTTATAAGGGAGAGGAGGGGCTCTTTAGGAAAGAGTGAAAGTATTACTTTATAATATAATTATATTCGGTTTATAATGGTCCTAAAATCATTGAGGTCTAAGATAAGATGACTCATTGTCTAAATAACATCAACCAATAAGAATTGGACTGGTTTTAGATAATATTTTAATCATTATAATCTTATTTATTTAAATGATTTATTAATGAGGTAAACATTGCATCATTGTTGTGTCATTAATAATTTAACTTATTTGATGTCTAAAAATTATAAATAAAATATCATTATGTAGGAAATCTTTTTATATTTATAATTAATATTTATAATCGAAAATCCAACATGTATAACCCTATGTAAAAAGTGTTCTTCTAAAAGATGTAAGCTTATGCCATTTTTATTTTTATTTTAACTTTATTAATATAATGTGTCCCTACCACATACAAGTGGCTCCAAGGGGTCCCCAAATCGACCCAAGGATGACCATGGTCGGGTATGTGTCCACCAATAAGGTTAGGATACGTTTTAGGGTAATTTTGTATTATTATAATATTATTGTTTAACCCTTATTTACCAGATTTACCCTTAACCATGGTAAACAAAATATTTACCACAGTAATTATTCAAAATGTCTAAAAATAAAAGTTACCTATTTACACAATTTGGACATCCTGATTCCAAATATGGAATCCATTTTTCTAAATTCAAAACACAGAAGTGGCAGAAATTAATTTAAAATTAATTCCCGCTGTTAAAACAAAAAGCGTGTTTTTAAGAGATAATAACTATCAAAAGATTGACACTTGTTTATGTTCGGTTTAATTGTAAAATTATGTCCAATGACCAAAATTATATTAAATGGTAAAAATATATTCTAAATATACTTTAAAACCACTCAAATTCATAATTTATCACTATTAATTATTTTGATTAAAAAAGTTGTTTTTAATTAAAATTTAGTAATTTTCACTATTCATCATAATATGAAAGTTATCCGAAAAGTACCAAAATTTCACCTTAGGATAAATTCGATATTCCGAATCCAAAAATTAAGTCCATTTTAAAATATAAAATATATATATAATTTCAAAAAGTAATTATTACTATTCATAACGGCTAGTTTAATTGGTTGTTAGAACTCGGTGTTGCGTACAACACACGATATCACATTATTCAAAGAGAGGCATACCGTAGAAGCTTGGGATGTTTAATTTTAAATTTATGATGTCCCCATTTAGTCAAAAAGTTTAAAATATAGTATTTAAAAATGGTTCACTATTAAATGTTGATAAAAGTGCAATACTGAAAATGAATTTGTTATTGCATTATATCTAAGAAACTCATAATATGGATTCTAAAATTATAAGGATTACATAAACTTTAAAATTTATCTAATACTATTCATAACCTCTTTTGAGTGGCTTGTTTGGTAAGTCATGGTGTAATTGAAATCAGTGTTGCGTGTAATGAAAGTTATTGAATTATTTTGAAGAAATAACACACTATAAAATCTTGGGGTGTTACATTCTCCCTCCTTCAATAAATTGCGTCCTCGCAATTTGAAATTGTTCTTCAAAAATAAAAGGTTGAAAATAGAAAATATCTTTGTGGGAAAACCCACATCGGAAATTGGGTTTCTAAAATCTAGTCTTAATATGGGGAAAAGAGAAATGAAAGGGTCACCACCAAATTATGATCACGATTAGGAGAACATTGGTGGCAATTAGAGACATATAATTGGAGGAAAAATGTAAATATTTATAGGTAGTGATTGAGGTCATCAATCACAAACAAGTATAAAATTGAGGTCCTTAAACTCATCAATCTATGATGATTTTATGTACCATCGGTTCAACAAAATATAGGGTATTGGGACAACACATTTTTGACGTTTCAAAATATCTTAGTTGAAATCCCACATCGAAAAATGAATTAATGAGGCCTCTATTTAAAATAAAGAGTGGAATGTATGAAGATTACCAAAAATAACACATACTAGGGTTCCATGTAGGAAAATATGGATATGGAGGAGAAATCTTTCCATCAATTATCTGATGGAGAGTGGTAGAGAACATGGCTATGAAAAGGCCAACAATCCCAAAGCCATAAATTAGTGATGATTTAAGGTACCATCTAGGACAACATTTTTGTTCTATGTTCTTTTTCTTAATGTTGTGGAATTTATTTATGAGATTGGATAAGATCATAAGGAGATATACTTACTTTATAATTAGAGTTTTATCCAATAATAAATTTCTACCACAAACTCATCTTTCACTCTAAAAGATAATAGAATGTAAAAAAAATTCTATTTACACTATTCGTATAGGGTTCCAAAATAAACGAATTTATAATTCATCTACAAGATCTTTTAATAAAAACTATATTATTTAATCCAGGACATCTCGTGGGCCAGTGGTAGGTGATACACCCTTGTCTCCCTTCGGTTGCGGGTTCAAGTCTCACAGCCTTGCCGGACGCAATGGGTTGCCGCCCGACTTCCGGGTTGTCCTTTTATGGCAATCCAAAATAATCCAAACTAGAACTATCCAAAATACTTTTGTCCAAACTCACAGTCCAACATTTATAAGGAAGGAAAACATAATGTAGATCCTTTTTACCATGTAATAGCATATGAATACCTTCATCATGTATTCTTTTAATACACTGAAACATCCTGAATTACCATATTCCTTATTGATTACATTCATGCTCCCTTATTCCATATGGAATGCTGGATATACCTCATCAATCCAAAAATGTTTTAAACCCCAACAATAATGGAATATACAGATCATTAATCAGTTCCAAGGTAGTCAAGAATATCCAATATAATTTATCCAAAACAATCATGTATTATTCTAAAATCACTAACTTTGTATCAGAACTATATTATGGTTTATCATTCTCTCAACCATATATTTTCCAAAAATTTATCCTGCTGTTGAGTCACCTTTCTTTGTTCCACACAATCTCAAGTCCTTAATAAAATAGTACTGCAGTACAATCCTTATATACTCCATAATTATTATAACAAGTACATTGTTGATACAACACTCAATTGACATAATCAACATAAGAACTCTAATCATTCCTCTTCATCTGTGGTAGTATCATAACTTGATTATTATCCAATAACATCATTTGAGACATATTCTGATGACCTGGACATAGGTTCGCATAGTGTCCAAACTCCTTGCAAATTAAGCATTGTACATTTGAAACCATTTTCTTACCCTTGCAGTCACGTTCTTTGTGCCCTTTTCCTCTACACTTATAACAAACTCCCATTCCTTTCAGGCAAGTTCCAGGGTGTTTCTTTCCACAGTTACCACATATGGGAAAATTCTTCTTTTCCCTCTTCCCTTTATCCATTTTTCTCTCTTCCATCCTTTTCTTCTCTTGCTTCCCTTCAAAGCCATAGGACTCAGTAAACTCTTTACTTATCTTATCAACACATGATATTATTTCTTCATATGATGATAATACATGGGAGACTATTTCTCTTATAAATTATAGCTTAAGACCATGAAAGATATGATCCTTCCTTCTCTTTGGATCATGTGCATTTCTGGAGTTCTCATTCCTTCTACTGGGCGCCATTTCTAAACAATGGAGTACAATAGATCAGTTTATGAATCAAAATACAAAATCCCATACTTATAAAACACTTAACATAAATTGAACTATTTATGGATATAATCCATAATCATAAAAATGTCTCCTTTGAGGATGTATATAATCATAAACCCTTCATAATGGTTTGTAAAGAAAACGAGAATTATCCTAAGCATATCCCCCGGGAGTGTCGTAACCAAGAGTGCAGCAAGGCCCGTTGTCGTGCACCAGTTCCCGTTCGAGTCTAGCTCAAAGCGGTGTTTTCGGGTTTTACCCCTAGGTACATCTGTGCCAGAGCCGCCTCTACCTGCTCGTATCCAGATAGGGATGTATTGCTCGGAAAACTCACAAAATCTCTACAATACCAAAATTCTAGGAAGTTATTCTATACTAATCCTCAAAGTTCATCTTAGGTCTACGTGCTCTAATCAGAGTTTATCTAAATCTAGCTTCCAAGGTTTGTACTAAACTTCCTCTGATACCAACTGTAACACCCCAACCCCAGTTACCTAGAGTCGGTGCATTATTACATAACATTGGCATGATCACAAGAAAGATCAAATCTCGAAAGACCGATTGGTTTAGTATCCTTGGAAACACTAGATATATTCATAAGTTTTACATTACATCATAAAATGAAAAACTACTACAACAACATAATATCTCCACAGTCCACACTATTATCCCCTCATAATATCCTTGCAGGTCATTCATAACTTACTTCTTCACATCCTGGGGAAAATAAACATAGAAAAGGGGTGAGCTCAAATGCCCAGTAAGGATAACAATATAGCGGAACATTCAAAATAAGCATAAACATTTAAGGCAATGCATTACTAAATGAAAAGCCTTTTAAACTTGAACTTCAACATAGTGTGGAAAAAGTAAAATCAAATAATGCCATTTACTTATTCACATGGATATTCTACTAATCGAATAATCACATGCAAAATCAATAACCACTTTCATAATGATGGAATGCATAATGCTAAACTTTAATTTCTTTTCAAGGCCTCGTCCCAAGACCTTGGGGCTAACTATAACCGGAACCCAACCCGGAGTGCCTCTAATAACCGGACACCAACCCGGAGTGCCTCTTATAACCGGACACCAACCCGGAGTGCCTCTAATAACTGGAGACCAAACCAGAGGGCTTACTTTTACCAGTCCCTAACCTGGAGGGCTTACTTTTACCAGTCCCCAACCTGGAGGGCTTACTTCAACTAGTCCCCAACCTGGAACATACTTGTCCAACACATTCATATAGAGTAAAGGTTGAAATATAACATAAACATTCTTATTGGAACTAGCATACGAAATGTCAATACTTTACTCATAAACCATGAATGACACTTCTACAGTCAAACATATCACAAAAATTCATTACAATATGGAAGTTTTATATCATAATAAATCAACTTCAAATAATCTTAAAATCCATCAAAGGATGTTGACATAGATGAAAATGTTTTTTTTTAAAATTATTGAGAGAAATATCCCTTTTTCATGAAAACATTTTAATGTTACACAATTTAGAAAGTAAGGAATTTAAATACATTTTTGGATAAAAGTGTCCCATACCACTTTGAAACTTTTTAATGGAATTAACACTTTTTAAAACATTCATTTTCATATAAATAAATCCTTACAAACCATTTTGAAAACGTGGACATAAATGAGGATGATTTAGAAGAATAAATATTTAATACATTTAAAATGATGTTTTAGTAAAAGTTCCCTTAGAAATAATCCCTTTGAAAACTCTTTTATGAAATATGGACATGGATAGTAAATATGTCTCTGTAGATACTTACGTAAAGACAACCTTAGATATTAAAGAGATTGTGAAGTAAACCCTTATCAATTTGGTAACTTATGAAACATACAACCCATGAAAGAGGTATCATACAATGAAAATGTAAATACACATAAGGTAAAGTGTATTACACAAATAATACAATTATGGGCAGTACATACACCACACAAAAGATAATAGTGGAAATATGGCATGAATCTCACCGAAATAAAGAGTGAGATGAAAACCCCTTACCATGTTAATCAACTGAGTCGTATGGACAAAAGTTAATAACCACCAAATTATTTATAGAATAACATGAATATAAAGATAATCATGATAATATATATCAAATTCCAGTACACAATACACCACTTTCAATAATTTAGTGGCGAATAATGGAAATCTCACGGAATTGAATGTGAGATAAGAAAATCCATTACCTTGTACTTTTACGTGGTTGGAGTAGGTTAATCTCCTGTATAATATTGAAATAATTGTTATTAAATTATACAAGAATCATATATATTAATATGATATCATATATGATCTTTTAATATTGATTTGATAATAATATCTTAGTATTATCGTTGTTTCGGGTGTTAGCTTACTTGTTTTCTTTTATATGTTTTGTTACGTATGACATGTTTTTAAAGGATAGGTTGTATATTATTCATATCTAGAATTATATCAAGTCCTTAAACATCATTTTTAAATCATCAAATGATAATTATACTTGAATGGATACGATGGAGAATGAATCTTATCGCGTTTGTGGAGACGGTAGTCCGTACGTACGCACGAGTGACAATATCATTTTTTTGATATTAAAATAATATATAAATGGATGTTATATCATATATACATAACAATTAACATGTTATATTTATTATTTACATGAGTTGCACATCATTAGTATACCCATCCAAATAATAATATATTGAATAACAATTACACCACGGCGTGGAGACGGTAAGCCGTACGTATGCACGTATGGTGACATGTTATTCAAAGGGTGGATAGAATAATGAATGTGGTAGTACCATATTTATAATAACATAACAGTATATGTGAGATACTGTAGTTATTATTTTAGAATGGTAAGAATAAATAAAGAAGAAGTGGAAGAAGAAAGGAACTTGAAAAGGGGTGGTGAAAACATTACCTCTTCTTCGGGTTCTTCCTTTTGATTTGATCAAAAGGGCTCATTAGGTTGGCTTTGTGATCAAACTAAGGCCTATAGGTTGTAGTGAGGGAAGTTGGGAGAGTATTTGGGCAGAGTTTTGCCGAACCAAAAGGCTTTGAAGGTGTGATGAAATGAGTAGAAGTGGTCTCCTTTTATAAGGGAGAGGAGTGGCTCTTTAGGAAAGAGTGAAAGTATTACTTTATAATATAATTATATTCGGTTTATAATGGTCCAAAAATCATTGAGGTCGAAGATAAGATGACTCATTGTCTAAATAACATCAACTAATAAGAATTGGACAGGTTTTCGATAATATTTTAATCATTATAATCTTATTTATTTAAATTATTTATTAATGAGGTAAACATTGCATCATTATTGTGTCATTAATAATTTAAATTATTTGATGTCTAAAAATTATAAATAAAATATCATTATGTAGGAAATTCTTTTATCTTTCTAATGAATATTTATAATCGAAAATCCATCATGTATAACCCTATGTAAAAATTGTTCTTCTAAAAGATGTAAGCTTATGCCATTTTTATTTTTATTTTAACTTTATTAATATAATGTGTCCCTACCACATACAAGTGGCTCCAAGGGGTCCCCAAATCTACCCAAGGATGCCCATGGTCGGTTATGTGTCCACCAATAAGGTTAGGACACGTTTTAGGGTAAGTTTGTATTATTATAATATTATTTTTTAACCCTTATTTACCAGATTTACCCTTAACCATGGAAAATAAAATATTTACCACAGTAATTATTCAAAATGTCTGAAAATAAAAGTTACCTATTTACATAATTTGGACATCATGATTCCAAATATGGAATCCATTTTTCTAAATTCAAAACATAGAAGTGGCAGAAATTAATTTAAAATTAATTTCCGCTGTTAAAACAAAAAGCGTGTTTTTAAGAGATAATAACTATCAAAAGATTGACACTTGTTTATGTTCGGTTTAATTGTAAAATTATGTCCAATGACCAAAATTATATTAAATGGTAAAAATATATTCTAAATATACTTTAAAACCACTAAAATTCATAATTTATCACTATTAATTATTTTGATTAAAAAAGTTGTTTTCAATTAAAATTTATTAATTTTCACTATTCATCAAAATATGAAAGTTATCCGAAAGGTACCAAAATTTCACCTTAGGATAAATTCGATATTCCGAATCCAAAAATGAAGTCCATTTTAAAATATAAAATATATATAATTTCAAAAAGTAGTTATTACTATTCATAACGGCTAGTTTAATTGGTTGTTAGAACTCGGTGTTGCGTACAACACACACTATCACATTATTCAAAGAGAGGTGTACCGTAGAAGCATGGGATGTTTCATTTTAAATTTTTGATGTCCCCATTTAGTCAAAAAGTTTAAAATATAGTATTGAAAAATGGTTCACTATTAAAAGTTGATAAAAGTGCAATACTGAAAATGAATTTGTTCTTGCATTATATCTAAGAAACTCATAATATGGATTCTAAAATTATAAGGATTACATAAACTTTAAAATTTATCTAATACTATTCATAACCTCTTTTGAATGGCTTGTTTGGTAAGTCATGGTGTAATTGAAATCAGTGTTGCATGTAATGAAAGTTATTGAATTATTTTGAAGAAATAACACACTATAAAATCTTGGGGTGTTACATTAAGAATTAGAGGATGCTTTAGGATGTGAAAAGTGATCTCCCTTTCCCGAAAATTGATGTTGGCCTTATAAAAAGATATCCAATCCATGCCCAAGATAACGTCGAACTCCACTAAAAAAATTATGATAAGATTTGATGGGAGGTTCGGTCCAAAAATATTAACTGGGTAGGAGTTATAAACCATGGATGCAATAGTTTCCCCATTCGATGTTCTCACCGATAAATTTTCCTCCAAATTTTGAGGTGGTGTTGGAATAGTTCTACTAAACATGCAAGATATTAAAGAATGCATAGAACCAGAATCAAATAGTATATTCACTATTCTTGAATGAATAACAAGGGTACCTGTCACCACATTGTTTTTCGACTCCACCTCAGCTGTAGTGATAGCATAAACCCTTCATTATTGCCTTGGTGGTTGTTGTTTATTTCCTATAACAACCCTCGGCTTAAGGTAATTGTTCGCCCAATACCCATGCTCCTTGCAGTTATAACACTGCACTGCAGACTGAGTGTTGATCCGAACCTTCATTTCATCTTCATCATTAGCAGTATTTTTCATATCCCGTTGGCAGTTCTTGGCCAGATGACCAAAATTTATGCATTTGAAGCAATTCTTGTTTCCCTTGAGACAGTCACCAAGATGTTTCTTCCCACAATTTTTGCAAAGGGGAAAGTGAGGCTTCTTTCCATCATAGAATTTGTTTGATAAACCACCCTTGTTTTTCTTCATTTTACGCTTCTTTTCACTAGGCCCAAGAGACCACTGAGAGTCTCCAATCTTCCTTTCAACCTTCAGGGCACACCAGACAATCTCCTTATAGCTGTTGAATTCTTGAATTGCTAAAAAATTTTGTAGACTCGGCTTTAGCCCGCTAAAGAAGCGATACACCTTGCTTTCGGTTTTCATGAAAAAGCCAGAGGCGTACCTTTAATGCCTTGTAAAGTACGCTTAATATGCTCTGATGAACTCATCTTGCTTCTGCTTGAGTCCAAGGAAATCTTTTCCTATCTTCAGATGGAGGTTTCGAGGAAAATATGTGTTGAAAAACATCCTCTTGGATTCCTCCCATTCAATGGAATAAATTTCCTCTTGGGACATTGTATGCTTGATTAGTGTCCACCATTGATCATCTTACCCATCCAAATGAAAAACTGCCAGTACAACTTTCTCTACATCCAAGCACTGGAGGATAGAGAAAGTCTTTTCACTGGAGTTAATCCATTGTTCTGGGAGGATGGGATCAGAAGACCCACTAATCATGGGAGGCCTTTTCCGCATGAAGGATTCTACAAAAACTTTTCCTTTACTTGGAGGAGGGGGATGTTCTAACTGATTCATGCTATTATTTATAACTCGAGTAGCTAAAGAAGTACTACCATGATGTTTTGAGCACCCACTTCCATCACATCAGGCATGTCATTTTGGCAATCATCACATTACCTATCACATTGGTTGTTGGAACGTGTTCTTCTATTTACCTCCTTTAAATAAGAAAAAGAATGTATAATTAGAGGTCTTGAATACTTATCTATTGATCATAAAAAGAAACGTTGAACAAAAATGTATGAACTTATAAAGAAGAAGTACATCCTAACTTGTGATTCATTATGTTTATATCCATGTTATCCTTGATCTGTTTCTTAACATATATTCTTATGGGATTTTTTTCCATAATAATGGTTTCTACTAAGCTCGTAAATATACAAAATAGTATCCCCTGGGATTTTCATAACCAAGAGTGAAGCAAGGGCCATTATCATGCACCAGTTCCCGTTTGAATCTATCTCCAAGCGGTGTTTTCGGGTTTTACCCCTAGATACATCTGTACCAGAGCCGCCTCTACCTGCTCTTCTCCAGACATGGATATATTTACTTGATAAACCACTTACACTATACTCACAAAAAATTAGGACTGTTTTATTACACTTGGTCCCATCCATAAGTTTATCAATAAGGTTATCTATCCCTAATCGCAAAAAATAACTAGACCATCCTCTGATACCAACTATAGTGTCCTGATCTTTTACATAAAACATTTCATGATTTTATGCATAATTAATCATCAGAGTAAAATCCAAGGATCGGTACGTCTAGTGCCTTAGAAGACTAGGTACATATAACATAAAACATGGGGCTAAATAAAACTTATTTATTTAATCTCCAAAAAGAGCTTCTAACTTACTTTGAGCCCTTATATCTGCCTAGGGTACCCTTGGGAATACATGAACGAAGGGATGAGCTAAAAAATCCAGTAATGGAATGAACATAAAGATACATCTCAAGCACATGAGTTAGGAGGCATGTCATAATGATATCCAAAGTATGAAACTTATAAAATCATTTAATATAAGAATTATATCATATGAACATGGGATAATATAAATGTGGAAAAATCATAAAACATTTATTTAGTATGGGTTAAGGCTAACCACCAATCCTGTTTCCCATTTCAGTATGGGTCAAAGCTAACCCCCAATCCAGTTACACATTGCATCTCAGGAGACTTATCCATACCAAATGCATTGGAGCGCTATCTGGGGTCACCCATCTCAACATTTTCATGAACATTCTTTCCACATAAATATTCTTACCCCATATACAATCATACATAATCAACCATACACAAACATAAGGGTACCCATGGAAAGAATTGGGTTCCACAATCATGACATCAATCAAAACCAATGGGCGTATCGTGGAAGTTTCCATGTAATGAATGAATTAGAAAATACTTGTACATCTATATGGTAAAATATACATATAACACGGTAATTGGTGTCAAACATAATTGAAAACTTATGAGAAATGTATATTCGAAACATTATCATTAAAACATTTTTGTGTTGTTTTAAGGAAAATACTACAGAGCCTAAAAAATAGTAAAGAATCCATTATTTTATATAAAACCAAAATTGACCCATGAAGGTTTTCATATGAAAAATACAGAATTTACAAAGAGAATAGTGTCTTAAAAAAGAATATAGAGTGCACTTTAAATGGAATAAATGTTCAGGAAGTTCCTTTAAAACGAGTGTGCTTATCGGGAAGCTTCGAAGAAATATTCCCTTAAAAGCATGTATATCCCTAAAAGAGAATGAGAGATGGATCTTGGAACATGAGTTTCGAGAATATAAACAGAATGTTGATGTTCTACATAAAAGAAAAGACACCATCATTTTGGTAAAAATAAATATAGAGAAACCCGATGGAATAAAGGATGTTCGGGTAAAATCCATCATTGTTTATTGGTATGGTATCTGGTATAACTAAGAGGGATGGATGAGAGAGATAAGGGGTTTCTAGTTACTTATAACACATTAGGGCAGTATGGGGAAGGTGTATAAACATACCACATCATTTGGTATTACACAAAAAGGTATAGTATAGAGACAAATCTTAATTATGAGTAATGAGGAAAGGATCCCTTACCTTAATTCCATTGAGGTTCTCCACATTATATTAATTACCTAATTAGTAAAATTAGGTTTATTAATCAATTGGTCTAGAACCTTATATACAGTTAAAATATTTAGTATAACCTTTTTATGTTCATTTATACCCATTTCGATTGATTATGAGGTACAATATCATTGTTCGGGTCCGTTTGTTTTCTTGGTTTTAATGATCAGTTCACCTGTATTTAGGTTCGGATAAAATGTAAGATGAAAGTGGTCATCCAGAATGGATTTTATATAAAATGAGTGAACATCAATAAGGTTACATGGTTACATAATTCATTTGGTTAATTGTAGTGAAAGAGAACCATGACATATGACATTAATGATAAACGCTTGGATTAAGTTGTTTGGTATTATTATTTGATATCCTGAGTGTATAAGGATTCCGGAACCATAAATAGGATATATAACATATATAATAATCTGCTTCAACCATAAAAGAAATGGTTTCATGACCAGAAACAATGATGATAAAAGAAATTGAAAACACAATATCCACAATGTCGATAATTCGACAAATCACGGACGATAATTTAATTTTAGAATGCGAGGGAGTAGAGAAGAAGCATGATGCTTGAATTTTTCCATAAAAATGATTAACATATATTATATATGAGATTCTGGAGCTTTCATTCCTTTTGGATCAGGGAAGGGGATGAGGTTATACGAAATAAGGAAATTGAAAACAAAACACTTGAAAATGAAAGGGGATCCTAACCCTTTGATCTCCTCTCTTTGAGATCCCTATTAAGGCCTTTGATTTTGGCCTTTTGGTAAGACAAGTAGGCCTTGGATGTGGGGAAAGAGCTTGGGAGGATATTTGGGCAGAATTTGGGCTAGGAATATGGCTTGAGAGGTGTGAGGGAAAGAGGTAAGGAGAGGGGGTATTTATAGTGGGGGAGGGGAGGTTTTCCCTATTATTTTAAGTATTAGTTTATTATTTAAGGCCAAGACAATGAGTAAATGAGAATTATCATCAAATATACTAAAATAATCATGGAAGATTCTAGATTTTCATCTTACATCATCCATACATCACCTATGAGGTAGTAAAACAAGTATTTCGCATTTATTGTAATTTATCATATTTTACAATTCATCAAAAATTCATGTATTTCAGAATAATCCCAAAAATTCAACCTAACTATTTTTCAATTTGTAAAATAAAAAATTGAATTCCATTTTTCAAAAATAATTTCCTAAATATTATTATATTGATATTTAATTAAAATCATAATTTATTATCAAAAACCATTTTTAAAACACTCGTTAACTCATTCTAAAATATAGGTACATCGTACTTCCAACTTGAATATTAATTTTATAATATCATAGGTGAGGTTACTATTCATTAGGGTATATCACTATTAATAAGGGTATATTACAATTTTTAAGGGTGGGTTACTATTCACCAAAAATTATATTTGTTTTATTAGTCTCCAAAAAACATATTGAACACAACTGTGCATGTCAGAATTTCAAAATTGCATGCACAGAAGTGAAAAACATCAGTTTAAAGATCACATGTCACTTAATAGTTCTTTTTTTTTTGTGTTTTCATGTATTTTTATTAAATAATTATAAGAAGGGAATTTCTATTGAAAAAATTTTGGTCGTTACAACCGATGTTCGGTCCAGCCCACAAGAGGGGTGGCCCGACCATAATAAGGCGGCCCACAAGGGGTGGCCCAAAACATGTGAGGAGACCGCCTGGATCGTGGGTGGCAACCCACTAGAGCGTCAGCCCAGCCTGAGGGTGGCATCCTGGACCATAGGCGGCATCCTGGCTCGAGGGCGGTGACACGGTTCGAGGGCAGCAACCCAGTCCAGGGGAGGAGGCCCGGTTCGAAGGTGGTGGCCTGCTCTGAGGGCGGCGTCCCAGTCCGAGGTTGGTGACCCATCTCGAGGGCAGTGGCTCGGCTTGAGGGAAGAGGGTCGATCATATGGCGGTGACCTGCTTCGAGGGTGGTGGCATGGTTCTAGGGTAGTGACCCGGTCTAAGAGAGGTGGCCCATTCTAAGAGAGGCAGCCCGGTTTGAGGGGGATGGCCGGGTCCGAGGGCGGCAACCCAGTTAGAGGGTGGAGGCCCGACATGAGGGCGACGACTGGGCTTGAAGGAGGAGTCATGGTCCGAAGGTGGTGGCCTTCTCTAAGGGCAGCACCCGGTCCTAGGGAGCTAGCCTGGTTCGAGTATGGATGCCCGGTCCAAAGGCTACGACTTGCTCTGAGGGTGGAAACCCGTTTCGGTTCGATGCTGGGGTTATAACCCCCCGGTCTCCTGGATTCCCAAGAAGCCCGAAGACTGTTCGGTTGGTGAGGCGGCGACACCGTGTGGGCATAGCTCGGTCTCCATAGAACCCACTGAAGGTGGGATCAGCCTTTTTCACAGTGTCAGTCATGGAATCTGTTCACTGGAGGTGCGTCAGTGGTGCCGCCTCCCTTCCTGTGGCCGACCGTTGTGTGGGACGCTTCCTCCATTCACTGTGGCCAACGAACCGTGTCCTTCCTTTTTTGTCAGGCGTCTACGTGCTTGTGGTCTTCCAAGGAGGCACATGGATGTACCCAAAAATTGCGGAGGGCTTGGTCCAGATTTCTTTGGCCCACAACCTCTGCGTTATATTGTATTATAGAGGATATTAAGGGGTTTAATAATCAATTTTGATAAAAAACAAGATAAAACCCTCAACTATTCCCTACAACAATCATCATGCAATGAATAATGAATTGTGGGTCAACCCGTAAGTTGGTTGACCCATGTTCTTCGTGTTATTCAAGAACATGGGAGAAAAAATCATTCAAAAAGTATAAACAAATTAACCCCTACAATGAAATGTCGGAGGAACATCCATGCTTGAAGGCAGATCACATTCTTCATTCTCATGCCCGGTCCTAGAGACATCACTCGCACAACGCCTTTTTGTTCGGTGTTGTCCGTCACCTCTCATTGGGTTGGCTTAATCTTCTACGAGTTTTTCATCATGGTGTTCCTTCACCACTTCGCTGCATGGTGATGCTATCTGATACCCCTTCCCTAGATCCATATATATAGGAGAGGGGGAGGGTAGGTAACAGCGTGGGGAAATAATGGGGCTAAAAAATTAGGACGATTTTAAATTTCCCCAATGTCGTCTTTAATTATGGTTGGAAGTTCAATCCATTTAATGGATTGACACACCACTGACCCCACCATTTAATTGGTCAGTTGGATTTTTATCAAATTAAATCTCAAAATTATTTCATTGCATTTCATTTAAAAAGTCAAAAAACTTAACTTTTTCTTTTTACCTATTGTAGTCAAAGTAAAGCCTCCCTTAACTGAATCTCGGCGCTTTGGATTCAATGGTTCCCTAATATTTTTAATCCAAGCAATGATTCAGATGTTTGAAATTTCCTCTCAGGCATTTACTAAACGTACTAGTAAAAACATTAGAAATTCATTCAGGGATCACTAGGCCTCGGAATCACGCACCGTCAATTTTGGAAGACTCTTAATAATTATTTATAATTAAAAAAATTACATGGAAATACTGGTCTTTACATGGATGGAGGTGAGTCATCGAGGGAGTCGGGGAGGGTGGTGGTGTCAAGACGGGTTGAGGAGGGAGTTAGGAAGGGAGGCAGTGTCATGAGGGGTTTTGAAGGTAGTTATGGAGTGGGGAGGTTTCGAGAGTGGAGTTATGGATGGAGAGAGAAAAGAAAATATAGGGAAATAGAGGGATAAGTAGGGTCGACATGGAGGCATTATAGGAGATCGGTGTTAGGGAGGGTGATTCTAATATTCAGTTGGAACACAAAAATAATCAGAGAAAAATTTTGAGTGGGGTTTGTTTTCCAGGGAAGGAGAAGCCAGAGGCACATCAACTAGAGGTGGAAGAATCAAATGTAGAGTATACTGATGGAGGTGGGGTGGAGCTGGACGCTGAGCAAATAGAGGAGGAACGAAGGGGGTAGAGATGTCAGAGGACATGGTAGTAGAGGAGAGACTGAAGCGGGTGTTGTAACGGCCAAATATATTTAATTGGAAATTTATTTCTTAAAAATATGTCATTATCATATTAAATCACAACATAATTAACTACTAAGTGCTATGTGACCCTTAAAACATATGTTTTTCACTTAGTGATTTGAATTTTGAAAATCTGACATACACGGTTGTGATCAGTAAGTTATTTGGAGACTAATTGGAAAATCATATTTTTTGGTGAATTGTAACCTACCCTTATAAATTTTAACATACCCTTATGAATAGTGATAGACTCTAATGAATAGTAACCTTATGTATGATAGTATATAATTAATAGTCAAGTTAATGTTTGATATACCTATGCTTTGAAATAAGTAAATAAATGTTTTAAGACTCGTGTTTTTAAAATAAATTATGATTTTAATTTAATATTAAATTAATCATATTTTTAAAATTATTTTTTAAAAATGGACTACATTTTTGGATTATACACGTTGAAAAATGGTTGGGGTGAATTTTTTGGGATTGTTTTTGAAATAATTGAATAATTGACTAATAGTGAAATATAGTAAAATTTCTTATCTCAGTTAAATACACTATTCATGACATTATAGTTGATTAATTCCCACTTGGTTTGAAATCACATGATAACATTACAATTCATGGTCAATGAAGACTCACTATTCCTTGTCTTGTGGGGAAATAATAAATTAATGAATTTTATATTATGAAATCCTCTCTCCCCTCCAAAATAAAAACCCCCCTTACTCCCCCTTCTCTTGAATCCTCTCAATCCTTGTGCCTTCTAAAAATTCAGTCCAAATATCATCCCTACCTCCTCTCCCACATCCATAAAGCCTTGGTCTCATAAAAAGACCAAAACCTCTTCCTTAAGGAGGCTGTCATGGAATTTTGGTTCAAGAGGTAAATTCATCTTTTCAATTCGTTGCCTTTCTCTTCAATTTCATTTGTTTTCTTTTTCTATTACCTCTCCTTATCAAAAATTATTGATGAATCCAATACCTTATATGTGTTGGAATTTTTTCATGATAGTGTAATTAGTTATCACCATCTCACCCTTTTACCATCGTTTATACTAGTAGTAAGAACACCATCTAAGATGTGTCAATTTTCAACATTCAAGGACAACGGGCTTTTGATTTTTATTATCATTCTCAATTATGGTCATGAGAACATTCATGTTATGGTTGAACATGATTACAATATATTCAATATAACTTATGTAAGATTCGGTAATCCATTTTTACAAATGGTATTATGTTATAAAGAAAAATGAGTTTGTTGTAATCAAAACCCACAAATTAACCGAAACAATTATCCTTATAGTTCTATATAATAATTCTTCCTCATTCCATGTAACATTGTTATATAATTTACCAATAAAACCTATTTATTTGAAAAAATAATATATAATTTCAATTCTGGATATTTACATCCATTCCACATACATAAAAACAAGTGAACCAAATATGAAAATAAAGAAAGCAAACACTCCGGAACAACAGCATTAAACAAAATAACTTATTAGTAAGGACATAAATGAACTAACCATAACTAAGATACATGTATAATAGGTTCTTATATAAGGTATTAATACGTATAATTTAATATTCCAGGAGCTTATGTTTGAGAGCGGAACACCTTCAGAGTTATGGTAAGGGTTTTCCGCCTAAACATCCATTTTCATTTGGGTTACTTTCATTGTATAATTACCTAAAACAAATACTTATATGTTGTTATGTACTTCCCATAAATTATTTTTCAGTTTTCTATATATGTAAACCAACCACAATCCTTCCCTATATTATGTAATGTTTCATGTTTTAAGATAAACATTCAAAACTATTTAAAAAATACAGGCCCGATTCAAGGGAATTTATCAAATTCATATACATTTTCAAGGGCACTCAAGAATCTGTTTTTAAACAATTATCTTTATAAAAAACTAATTTTATCATGAAAATATTATCTTACTTCACTTCCAATTTTATATAAATATTTCCCAAAATAACTCTTCTTTTCAAAATAATACAGTACTTATCTCATGATTGAATAATGATTTTATAAGAGTATTTTCGTTTGATTCAATGCTCTTGTTGATTATTATATATTACTTGGTTTAATAATTTATGAATTCATATACCATATTTGATTTAAGGATTACAACTTACCCTATTTTGGATTATCTATCCACAAACCATTCACCATATTACTCGGAATGGTTAGTGTTTTATGTTTAATGATTGGGGATAGATAGTTACATTTCGTATGATAGTTTGACTATGAACGTATATGTTGTTTATGTTTATCCCCACTCATATGAGGAATTCATTAGACTTATTATGTGATGGTTTGGGCCCACTATAGGCCCTCTATGCATCGATAGGTCTCATGAGACAAATAAACGTGGAATTGGTTGAGGCCTTTCTCAATGTGATATATGGATTTTGGTCGAGTCCTTAATCAATAGAAATATTGGATGTGGACTTGAACAAAGGTTTCATAATTTCTAGCATATCCACTTACCTTATTATGAAGCTAGTAATTTAATGTTCATGTGGTTATTTACTAGTCTAATACCCACGATTATGTTATTTTATGACAATATTTACTCAGCTCATATTCCTTCCATTTTATGTTAAAATTTATTTTTGAAGGTATATACTTTCAGTTATTCACCATGTCTAATGTTATATTATCTTCTACAGTATTGCTTACTCTTATTGATCATTTGATCTCACCCCTTTCTTATGATTCATTTCCACATGACATGAAGAATTAAATTATAAATGACTTCCTAGCGTAATCTAGTAGTCATGGATGTTTCTAGTGGAATTAATTAATGTCGTTTTTTCCTTCATGATGTAATGATAAACTTATTTATGTATCTTGTTTCCAACAATACTAAACTACTAGGTCCATTGGGATTATTATTCCTTGTTTGTATTCTAATAAGGCATCGGGTCTGGCCAACCGAGGTTAGGTCCTTACAGTTGGTATCAGGGAACGTTTAGTAGAAAACTTGAAAACTAGATTTAGAGAATGTGGATTAGGGAAGAGTCCCTAAAATAGTTTTGAGGATAAAAACACATGAAAATCCTAGTATTTTATAATGGAATATATTATGTGAATATTTCAAGAAATAAATCCATGTATGGATATAAGAAGGTAGAGGCAGTTCTAGCATAGATATATCAATGGGTAAAACTGGAAAACACCGATTTGAGCTAGACTTGAACAAGAACTAGGAAACGAAAATGGGTGTTGCTGCACTCTTGGTTACAACACTCCTAGGGGATATGCTTGCGATAATTCACATCTTCTTTACAAGATAACATGAAGGATTTAAATGTAAATGTTTCTTTAAAGAAACCATTTTTGTGATTTTTCTATTAACCATTCCTATGATTTCAATTTTTGATAAGTATTTTTTTATGTTAAGATTATGCATTATGATTCATAACCTAATCCAGTTTATGCCATTATCTAGAAGTGGAACCTTTTGGAAGGAATAGAAATCGCATAAACACACATTTCATCTATAGGTATTTTCCTCTAATATAAGATAAAGATGTTTCCTTTAGTGCTGTGACTGGTGTTGAGAAACTCATAACCATACTAGAAAAACTTACTCAGTTTATGAATAATATCATTAAACATATTGAGCATCCAGATCCACCACAAGGATGAGGTATTCTAGATCTCTTTATGCAAAAATATCCTCCATCATTCAATAGGACTACAAACCCATTTGTAGCTGAGTACTGGATAAGATCCCCCGAGAAGACATTTATTGCTTTTGGATGTAATGAAAGAGAGAAAGTATTCAAGGTAGTTTATCAACTATTAGGAAATGCGAATTAGTTGTAGTCACTAATCCAAAACACAAAGGAGGAGGAATAAATAGAAGAGATAGAATGGAGTGACTTTAATGAATTCTTTATAGAGAAATACTTTCCTCGCGAACAGAGAGAGGATATGGAGAGACAATTCTTTAATCGGAGGCAGAAGAAAGATGATAACGTTGAAAAGTATGAAGCAAACATCACAAGGATAGAAATAAATTCTGTAGACTACATACAAAATTGATTGGAAAAAATTGATCGATACTTTGGTGGCTTAAATCCATTCATCTGGTGGGAGCTTGTCTCCCAATGTATTTCATCATATGAGGATATATTTTCATGTTATATCAAGATTTAAAATTAATTCTCTAAGTCTTATGAATTTAAGGGATATCATTAAAATAAGAGGGACACTAAAAACACTAGGAAAGGAAATAAGGAAACATGGAATAAGGGAAGATTTGAATTTCCACCCTGTGATAATTGTGGAAGGAAACACCATGGTGATTTCTTAAAGGGAAAAAGAGAATGCAATAAATGTGGTTAAAAACGCCATCTTTATGGTGATTCCAAGGGGAATAAAGAAGCCATTAATGTTCAATTCTATAATTTTCAGAAGATGGGACACTATGCTAATGATTTTCCAATGCGTCAAAGAATTATAAAAACAAAAAGGCCAAGGGAGTAGGGACAAACTTATCTGATCACAACTGCTGATATTGAAGTTCCAAATGATGTGGTGGTTGGAAATTTAATAATTTTATCAAACTTATCCAATAATTTATTTGATTCTGGATCATCGCATTCATTTGTATCTTCCCAATTGTCCAATGAAATTAGATATGTCTGATTTGATTTAATAAGGGAGTTATCAGTCAAAACTCCCAGTGGATGTATCATTGCAACAAAGGCATGTCGAGTAGTCCCCCTCGTGACACATTAACGTGCTTTAGATGATAACCTTATCATCATAACCATTATTGACTATGATATAATTCTACTTATAGATTGGATATCAATTTATGATATGAAGATCTATTGCAAGAAGATGAAAGATACAATTATCGAGAATGGTGTAGAATCCCTTATTTTTAGAGCAAAAACCTCACCATGTGATTCTCATCTAGATCCACCCACAGTAACTCTGCTGAATTAAATTATTTGGGAGGAAGGGAATGAAATAAATATAGTTAAGGAGAAGAATTTATAGATAGATGACATACATATTTTGAAAGAATACGCTGTTGTCTTTCTAGAGGATTTACCTGAACATCCTCCAGAGTAGAAAATTGTGTTTTCCATTGACTTAATTCCTAGTTGAAGGCCCATATCAAAGACCCCTTATAGAATGAAAACTATGGAGTTAGTGGAACTAAAGTAACAACTAGATTAATTTATTGATAAGGGATTTATTCTCCCTATCATTTTTCCATGGAGATCCCCTATTATTTTCATAATGAAGAAACATGGGTCAATGAGGTTGTGCATTTACTATAGGAAGATCGATGCTATTACAATAAATAATAAGTATCCTCTATCACAAATTGGTGATTTATTTGATCAAGTTCATGGAGCCCAATATTTTTCTAAGATTGATATTCGATCTGGATATCATCAATTTCTTGTGAGGTAGGAAGACATTCCAAAAAACAGCATTTTGAACCAGGTATGGGCATTATGAGTTTTTAGTAATTCTTTTTGGACTAAGTAATGAACTTTCTGTATTCATGGGTCTAATTAATAGAGATTTCAAGGGTTATCTTGATGAAATTTTTGTGGGGTTTATTGATGATTTATTGGTATACTCTAAAAGATATGTAGACTATTAAAACCACATTCACACTATCTGGAAGACACTTAGAAGAAATAAATTATATTGGAAGTTTAAGAAGTTTGATTTTTGGCTCCAATCAGTTTCCTTTCTGGGCCACATTGACTCTAAGGATGAAATAACTACAGATCCTGTGTAAACAAAGGCTATCCAAGAATGGCCTACTTCAATGAACATAACTGAGGTATATAGTTTTTCGGTTTTACAGGTTATTATCGGTGTTTCATTCAAAACATCACCCATTTAGCCAACCCAATGACCAAGCTCACACGAAAATGGATTAAGTTTGTATGGACAAAGGAATTTGAATAATGTTTTGAAGAATTGAAGAGGATGTTAGTGAATGATCTGATCCTAACCCTACCATCAATGAATGATTGGTTTGTTATCTATAGTGATGCATCAATGAAAGGACTTGTTTGTGTCCTTATCTAGAATGATCAAGTGATTACCTATGCATCAAGGAAGCTAAATATTTATGAAAAAAACTATCCAACTCATGATCTTCAGTTAGAAGTGGTAATCATTGCTCTGAATATTTGGAGACAAAACATCTATGGTGAAAAAATGTGTGATATTTGCATAAGAAAATCGTTTGAGATATATACTCTCATAGAAAGAAGTAAACACGAGACAAAGGAGATGGATTCAGCTACTCAGAGATTAGGATTTCACAATACACTACCACCCAAGGAAGGAAAATAAGGTAGCATACACTTTGAGTATAAAAGATCATGGAGTTCTGAATAAGATTAGAGTTGGAAGGGATCCTTTGTTCATGGATTTAGTAAAGATGGATATGGAAATTATCAAGGAAGGTAACAGATCACAACATTTTTAAATGGTTTCCAAACATTATTTACTGGAAATGATAAAATATTCTCAGGCTGATGATGAGGAGTTTCAAAAGAAAATTAAAGCTATAAATGAGGGGATGTTGACTAAATTCACATATGAAGGTGCATTTTGAAATTATAGAAGAGGATGTGTGTTCCTACTATTACTGAGCTAAAAAAGGAACTGTTGGACGATTCTCAAAGATCAAATTTTCTATACACCTTGGTAGCACAAAGATGTATCAAGATCTCTGAAAACATATTTTGTGGGAAAATATGAAAAGTGAGATTACAAAATATACATCAAATTTCCTCATATGTCAACAAGTAAAGGCTGAGAGGCAAAAGTCTAAGGGGATGACACGTCCACTAACAATACCATCATGGAAGTGGGAGAACATTACCTTGGACTTTTTCACTGGACTTATAAGGACATTCCGAGGAAACAATTCTCTATGGGTTGTTGTGGATGTTTTAACAAAGACCGATAACTTTATTGAGATTCGATAGGACTTCTCATTGAATCAACTTGAAAATAATTACATCAAAGAAGTGGTAAGGATGCATGGAGTACCACTCTATATTGTATCTGACCGTGATCCTAGAATCACCATGATGTTTTGTAAAATTCTCCAACACACTCTAAAAACTGAACTGAACTTTAGTACAGCCTATCAACCTCAAACTGATGTCCAATCTGAGCAGACTATTTAGACACTGGAAGACATGTTCATAACATGTTTCATTGAATTAAAAGGAGGATGGACCAACATCATCCACTGGATGAATTCTCCTTCCACAATAGTTTCCACTCAAGCATACGAATGACACCATATGAAGCCCTTTATGGTAAAATGTACAGATCATAGACATGATTGGATGAAGTCCGTATGCATAAGATGGTAGGACATGAAATGGTCAAAGAAATGGTAGAGAAGGTGAAAACCATTCAGTAGCATATCAAGGCAGCCCAAAGTTGATAGAAGAGTTATGCAGATAACCATTGATGAGATCTTGAATTCAAAGTTGGAGACCTAGTATTTCTACGCATATCTCCATGGAATAAGGTCATGAGGTTTGGGAAGAAAGTAAAGCTAAGTCCTAGGTATATCGACCCCTTCGAGATCCTTGATCGAGTCACAGTTGTGGCTAATTGACTGGAACTTCCACCTACCATGTCGAAAGTAAATGATGTCTTTCACCTATCCCTCTTATGGAAATACATACAATACCCTTCACATGTACTCTCTTTAGAGGTGGTACAGTTGGAGGATGATCACTCCTATGAGGAGCCACCAGTGAAAATATTTGATTTTAGAGACAATGTTCTACACAACAAGACTAATAAGATGGTAAAGGTTCTATGACGGAACCATAAGTATGAAGAGGTAACATGGTAACTGGAAGAAGTAATGAACAAAAAGTACCCCCATCTATTTTTTCCAAGTTTGTAAAATGAAATTTTGAGGGTGAAATTTCTAAAGGGGGAAGAATGTAACAACACAATATTTTTCAATGGAAATTCATTTCTTATAAATATATCATAATCTAATGAAATCACAACATAATTAACTATTAAGTGCTATGTGACCCTTAAAACATAACTTTGTCACTTATGCGATGTGAATTTCGAAAATCTAATATACACGGTTGTGATCAGTATGTTATTTGGAGACCAATAAGAAAAAATTTATTTTTGGTGAATAGTTACCTACCCTTATGAATAATAACATACCCTTTTTAATTGTGATATAACCAAATGAATATTAACCATTCATATGGTAGTATATAAATAATATTCAAGTGAAAGTATGATATACCTATGCTTTGGAATAATTAAATAAATGTTGTAAGACTATTGCTTTTAGAATAAATTATGATTTTAATTAAATATTAAATTTATAAAATATAAGAAATTATTTTTGAAAAATAGACTTCATTTTTGGATTCTACACGTTGAAAAATGGTTTGGGTGGATTTTTTGGGATTTTTCATAATTACATGAATTTTTGATGAATAGTGAAATACGATAAAATACTGTATATCAGTTAAATACACTATTCCTGACAATTCAAGTGATGCAAGCACACTTGGTTCGAACTCACATGATAAAATTACTATTCATGGTAAAGGAAGTCTCATTATTCCTTTTATTTGGGGGAAATAATAAATTAATTAATTTTATATTCAGAAATCCTCTCTCCCCTCCACTACAAAACCCCCTCTCACCCCCCCTTCTCTTCACTCCTATAAAGCCTTGTACCTTATCTAAATTCTGTCCTAATACCATAACAACTTCCTCTCCTACATCCAGGAAGACTTGGTCTTATAAAAATACTAAAATCTCTTTCTTAAGGAGGCTCTCAAGGAAGTTTGGTTCAGGAGGAAAATTACTCTTTTCAATTCATTGTCTTTCTTTTCAAGTTCATTTGTTTTATTTTTCCATTACCTCTTCTTATCCATATTTTGGGATGAATACAGTACCTTATATATGATAGAATGTTTTCATGATAGTGGAATAAGTTATCACCATCTCTCCCTTTTACCTTTGTTTATACTTGTAGCAAGAACACCATCTAAGATGTGTCCAGTTTCCACATTCAAGGACGATGGGATTTGGATTTCTATTATCATTTTTAATTATGGTCATGAATGCTTTCTTGTTATGGTTGAACCTGATTATTATATATTTAATATAACCTATGTAATATTCTTTAATCCTTTTGTACAAATGTTATTATATTATAAATAAAAATGAGTTTGTTGTAATCAAAACCCACAAATTAACTGAAACAATTATCATTAATGGTTTATATAATAATTCATCCTCATTCCATGTATCAAAGTTATATAAATGATCAATAACTCCTATTTATGTTCATAAATAATATATAATTTCAATTCTAGAGATTTAAAACCATTCCACATACTTAAAAACAAGTGAACCCAATATGAAAATAATGAAAGAGAACACTTCGTTACGAAAGAATTCAATACAAAAAATTATTAGTAAAGACATAATTGAACTTACCTAAATTATGATACATGTCAAATAGGTTCTTAAATAAGTTATTAATAAGTATAATTTCATATTCTAGGATCTTAGGTTTGATTTTGTTACACATTTGAAGATAGGGTAAGTGTTTTCCACCCGAACATCCATTTTCATTCTGGTTACTTTCATTATCTAATTACCTCAATGAAATTTTTATATTTTGTAATGTACACCTCATAAATTCTGTGTGAGTATTATATATATGTACACCAACCATAATACTTCCATATGTTATGGATTGATAGATGTTTGAAAAGAATCGTTCAAAACTGTTTCCAAAATACAAGCCCGATTCAAGGTAATTTCTCAAATTTCATATCTATTTTCAAGGGAAATCCATAATCTATTCATTTAGAAACCAGTATATTTGTAAAAAAAATAATTTTATTGTGAAAATAAAATTTTAATTCACTTATTTTTTTATAGAAAATTTTTCCAATAGAACTCTTCTTTTCAAAATATAAAAGTATTTATCTCAAGATTGCTTAATGATTTTATAAGTGTATTTTCATTTTATTCAACGCACATGTTGATTCTTATGTATTTTTGGGTTTAATTAGTTATGAAGTCATAATAAATATTTGATTTAATGTTTTATGACTAAACATATTGTGGATGATCTATCCTCAAACAATTCCCTATATTACTTGGAATGGTTACTATTTTTTGTATAATGATTGGGAAAGATAGTTACATTTCATATGATTGTTTCAATATGAATGTATATGTTGTTTATGTTTATACCCAATTATATGAATAATGAGTTGGGCTTATTATGTGAAGTGTGGGGCCCTCTATATCCCCTCGATTCATTGGTAGGCCTCATGAGACAAATAGACGTGGAATTGGCCGAGGATTTTCCCAATGTGATATATGGGTTTTGGTCGAGGCCATGAAACAATGTTTCAGAATGTCCAACATATGCACATCTCTCATTATGAAGCTAGCAATTGAAATTTAATGTGTTTATTTGACTAGTATAAGACCCATGATTGTGTTATATTAGGAAATATTTACTCAACTCATATTCATTACATTTTGTGCTCAATGTTTTTAAATGCTTGTACATTCAATTATTCACCATGTCTAAAGTTTATACTATCTTACGTTGTATTTCTTACTCTTACTGAGAATTTTTTATGACCCCTTTCTTATGTTTCATTTCCATTGGGTATGAAACATTATTTTTAGAATTACTTTCAAGCATAATATAGGAGTCATGGATGATTCTAGTGGAATAAATTAGTGTTATTTTTCCATTCAAGATGTAATGATAAACTTATTTATGTCTCTTGTTTCCAATAATACTAAACAACTTGGTCCTTCGAGATGATTATTCCTAGTTTTTATGCCAATAAGGAATCAGATCCATGTAACTAGGGTCAGGTCATTACAAGATCTCTGGGAGGAAAATTGTGAGCTGAACACTAAAAGGGACAGAAACGATGAGGGCTCCATTGCATGAGTTTCAATTTTGGATGGACGGATAAAATTTTTGGGTGATGTGGAAGCATAATTAAGTGAAACGTATGAAGACGCCACCCATTTTTAGTATATATAATTGATATTATTCAATTATCTATAATCAATGAAAAGTCTCATGGAAATTTCTTTCATTTTATTGAACAAAATAAGATCTCCCCATGTTGATTTGCTTGGTTGAATAAAGCATTTATCAAGTAACTTATACAACTAAATTTTCATTTGTAGAAGATCCAATAGATCCATTCGATATGGTGGTGTTTAAATTATATTAGAATCAGAAACATGGTCAATTGTAAATTAAACTTCCTCATCTGGTTTGACACCAGTAAACTCATTAGTAAAACATTTAGTTTTTCATTTACCATTTGAACATCATCAAACTGAATAGTTATCTTGTTTTCAACAACATGAGTGGTATAAAATTAGTTTTAATCATTTAATAGTTTCTCAAATTCTCAATATATTAACAATTGTATGGGTTAATTATTTTATACAAACTTAAACTCTTTATATAAGATAAATTTCCTAGCTCTACAATAAATCTCAACATGATAAAAAATAATCTAATCTATTGCCATAATATAGTCAAACTCTAATAAGTGAAAAAATGGTTTATAGGTAATGTATTTTCATAGAAAATAATTAAAAGATTTATATAATAATGTTTTGCTGTAATATTTCCCCCGATATTTTAACCATATTCTCTAGTCTCATTTCTTGAGGTGAAATTTACAATTTACAAGAAGATTTCTCAAAAATAATGGAATGTGTAGACCCAATATCACGCAAGAAATTTCCAAAATCAGAGTAAAAAAATTAATTGATACCACTTCATTGGATGGCCCGATATTTTCTGATATTGTCCCAAAGGATCTCACTACACCTTTATACTTATTATCTAGATTCTTTCGAGCATTGAGATCTTTCTTTGTATGGGTATTTGTGTAATGAATCCTCTCACAAAATTTGAAAAACATTATAGTTTTCTTATTATAATTAATCATAAGAACATTTTCATTATAATCTAGGGCCATATGTATAAAAGTACCATATCAAAAAAAAATTCCTAGTGTTGTTAAGGCATTCTCAAGGGTGATTTTTATAGTACTTTTCACAAACTAGAAATTGGAATTTCTTACCTTCAGATTTCATTGATTCATTCTTACCCATATCTTTCCATATGGACCTCATATTTTTCATATTTTCAAAGTAAAGATGATCATAAGAATACTCTATCTCTACTCTCTCATCACATCAAACTAGTTTCTCTTGACTTTAGAACTCACGGTAGGAAAATTCCCTTCGATATCATGGCTTAAATACTGAGTAAACATGATTGATTTTTCTATCAATATCCTAAATAATATTTAGAGCTTAACTTTCCAATTGGGTGAAGTTTTATTAATAGACGACCACTGAATCCTCTTACTTTTGTGTAAATTCATGGAATTTATTTTCCATTTTATGTCTAACCACAATAGGAAAATATTTTCCAAGGAAAATATTTTTAAATTCGACCAATTCCATAACAATAATCTCCTCACTATCCTTGATATTATTGACCATTGACCACCATTGTTCAGATTCAACTTCAAAATGATAAATATAAAAACTAACCTTTTGATTATATGAATGCCCCATGAAATAAATATCATTTCAACAAATTTTATCCACCCATCAGCAACCACTGGGTTAGAATATACAATGAATGTGTTTGGGAGTTGCTTGATAAAATGTTCAACTATCATATTGTTCTTTTGTAGTAGTTATGGTTGATCTCTACCATGTATTTATCCACTATTTATAGCCTGTAAAAAATGATCCATTAAAGTGAAAAATTCATTGGTTCTAATTCCCACCATTCCTATTACTAAATTTAGAAAGACACCAGCCTCTAGGTTCCTTCCTTATTCAGCTTCCTTGTTTCATCTGTTGAAAACCATTTTGAATAGACTTATCATAGTTGAATCAACATGGTGGTCTTTAAATTCTATATCATTTAAAATTAACTAGAAGGTAAAAATATTTTATGGAGTTTTATTAATATCATACTAAGACATAATATTATATAAACCATACAGTGATACTAACTATATGATCCCAACTTTAAACATTACATAATCTAGTAAATTTATTTAGAATTCACTTTCTTACATTCCCAAAGATCATTTTGGTTTACTGTTTTATAAAATTTGGACATAATTAAAACATATAAACCCATAATCATACATTTTGGGCACTACTAAAATATTATCCATTTTTTTCATAATTTTAAAATATTTTTAAAAAACATGAGTTTTTTAGGAAATGTCTTGAAAACATTCATATTGGATACTCCTTTTCTCTTACCCATCCATTAACCAAGGGAAAAATATTTCAAAACATGGGATTTTTAGAAAAATCATTGTATAGGACCTAAAAAATAATGATAGAAACCGTTAGTACACGAATACTTATATTTGTATGAAATCATTTCCACAATGGAAAACTTCTCACTCAATAAGTATCATATAGTTGATTTGTGAAAACTTGAGTTTTCTATAAAACATGGAATGTATAAATAATACCATAAAAGTAATATGGGGAATTAATTACTTCAAATTTTACCCCTCATTGCTACCATATTATTTTTAAACCTCTTTACTACCTTACAACATTACACTCAAACCTACATTACAATGTAACCCTCACGACGACCTTATAGTGTAACCATTGCAATTACACTTGGAGTAACCATAAGTTTGACCTCCAACATAAACATAACCAATGAATTAGAAAAGTATATTGGTCTCACCCTTCATTATAAATAATTCCCAATAACCAAAACATAATCATAAAACACAAATATTATAAAAAAAATCCACTTTTGAAATTTTTTTAAAAGTAGAAATTTAGTAGAGGATTTTTAACGAAACTTCCATTACCAATATTATATATTTGATGTGAAAATTTATAAATAATAAATGAATGGAATATGTGTATAAAATATTATAACACATAATACAAAAAAATTAAATCAAAATTCATTTCACAAATAATATTAGTACAACATAGTCACTGAAGTAGAAGGATAACCCAACGAATGGAAATTGTGTTAAGAATTTCATCACCTTGGGTTATTCATATATAAAACATGTTGAAAAATTATTAATAATGGTTTAAAGAATGTTATTATTATATTATAGTGCCATATTAATATTTATAATTAATTATATGAAATTATAAAATCATTTTTACACCCATTTTGTTAATAATATGTTGTTATTTTTTTAATTTTGAGTACAATTTTTTATGCTTTCTATAGTTTGTTCATTAGGGATATTCAAGTCGAGTTAAAGAAAAAATAAAAAAGTGGATTGAAGTGATGTTATTATGTTTCAATAAATTTAAATGATACAACAAATAATTATTTTCCTGATATGAGGATAAATCATCAAATAAAACATTAATGTTAATGATTTAATTTATTTTGGTCGATATAATATGTATAATAGAATATTATTTAACCATAATAATGGTTTTTTGACTAGTATTGATGGTTATAATGAATTATTAATGTGTATAATCTACAATGGTAGTAAATTGACACAACAAAGATGATGATCTTATTTTTAGAATAAAAGGTAGAGGAGAAGAAGTTTTATAATAAATATTTACCATAAATATGATAAAATTACATTATATATATGATAGAAGTGTTTTGATGATGATTGGATAAGGTGAGGTGAGGATACTTTACGAAAAGGAAAGTAATTGAACATAAAATAAAATAATATGAATGCAGATTTTAACACTCGAATTATACTCCTTGAGAACCTTCTTAGAGACCTTGGTTTTGGCCTTTTGGTGGGACCAAAATGTCTTGGACATAGGGAAGAGGCTTGATAAAGGAATTTGGGTTAAATTAAACAAGCTAAAGGGATATCAGGTGTTATTAGAAGAGGTAATGGGGGTGGTATTTATAATTGGGGATAAGAGTGTTTTCCCATTACTATATCAATTAGTTTATTATTCTAGCTCAATACTATTAATAATTTGGGAATTATCCACTGTTATATTAAATTAATGGATGTAATTTTTAAATTATGACTCTTATATCATTGATTACACAAGTAATAGTGTATTTAAATTATAATTTATATATACCATAAATTAACATATTTTAATATTCACAAAAAAATCATGTATTATAGAAATACAACAAAAAATCACCATGACCATTTTTGGATTGTAGATTTATAAAATGTACTCTATTTTAGAAAAATAAATTTTCTTAAATATGAAAAATTTAAATTTTAATTGAAATCATAATTTACATAGAAAATAAATGTTTTATAGTTGTAAGTAATTTTATAACACTTTGAAAATTTAATTAATGTCTCAAAAAATTATCTTATAATTATAAGAATACAAAATATTTGTTTATAAACCAATTTTATAAAAATTTATTTTAATTTAAATAATTGTATTAATTATAAAATTATAAATAAAAAATTATGTGTCATAAAAATAGAAACACTTATTTTATCATTTATATATCATTTATTTACTTATTCTATGATATAAATATATCGTGATAACACTTATGCAATACTTATATTTTATTTGTACTCACATAGGTGAGGCTAATATTCTATTAGTTGATATCCATTAATTAGAAATACCACTTATTTAATTATACATTTATAATTAATTCAACTATTTATTTTCATAATGAAAATAAATTATTTTATAAGTACTTGGGTTATTACATTATAAGTGTAAAACCATTTGGAAAATAAAATTATATCTTTTTCTGAACAACTATTTAAATATAAACAACATTATCTTATAACTACAAAATAAAAAGTAAATCTTGTTGGATTATATTTATGAAATATATATTTATATATATAATATTATCATTAATGTTTAAAAATCATCCTAATTTGTTTTCAAGACATGATATAAGAAATAAAACAATTTTTTTAAAAAAGTTGCATTTTTTTAAAAATCAAATTTTACAAATTGTTGATATAACACATGTTTCAAATTTATTCTTTAACATATTTATAAATTATTTTTGAAAAAATAAAAATTTTCTTTGAAATATGTATATTAAAATTTAATTTTTTTGTATTTTTGGCACTATCCTGTTAAGGTTCACGATTTGGTGAATAGTGAAAAATATTGCATTTTAATTTAAAACAAAATTTTCATGTAAATATTTTATTGAGTTATATTATTTTTTAATTGGTTTTATGATATAATTAGATAATTTTTTTTTCAGGTAGTCAATTTTTTTTCATTAGAATCAATTTATTATTGAATTTGGATATAAAAACATTTCAATATTAAGAAACATTTTCACATTACAAACATGTTTTTGTATGTCCTTTAGAGGATTTAATTTAAATTAATTTTGGCCATTTATATATCTTGATTTTTTAAAATTGGATCCCATATTTGGAATCATAATTTCAAAATTTATTAAATAAGTTCCCTTTTTAGACAATATGAATAGTATCTTTAATAATATTTATTACCACAGTTGATGGAAAATATGGTAAATAAGGGTAAACAGTTATATTATAAATATTATAAAACTACCCTTATAATTTCGAATATTTTATTGGATGAATTTAATTCGGCACTAAAATATACTTTTATTTAGTTTAATAATTTAAATTCACTTTTACATGAAAATTACTTGGATATTATTAAAATCAAAATGAGTGAAAAAAAAGTTACACACATACTTAAATAAGTATAATATTTTTAATATTGAGATAAATTGAATATATTATAGAATATATATATAATTATTAATTCTAAAAGGTTTATCTACATCATTTAAATTTATTTTTAATTTTATAGTGAATTAATAATTTTCTTAAATAATGACACATTGGTGATATAATAATTATTCAATTAATGAAAACTCAATTATGTTACTGTAAAAATATTAATATTAATATAATTTCAATTACATTAGTCTCACCAAAACTTATATTGGTGAATATGACATATTAGGGATGTATAAAATGAATTAGTTTGAATTTGTCATCATGTATTGATTTTCGTAAAGTCAATTTAATGAATAGTGTCATAATTGACACTAATGATATTTTATAAAAAACAATATTTTATTAAATTTGTTAAAAATTATAAAAATAATAACGAAAAGGGGGTTAAATTATGGTCTAATATATCTAATTTTTTTAAAAAATCAATTGAAAACATATAAGTATAATTATACACCTATGAATTTGAAAATGTTGTTACCGTAGTGAAAATTTTAATTGGTTAACTAAGGGTTAATAAAATAGATATAGGTTTAAATTACAACAAAATATGACTAAAATGTATTTTTTGATGGTATATGCATCCTATCCCACATTATATTTTAAATTGTTTCCATTTGGAGTAATTTTTATAGAGATTTAATTAATTAAAAATTAATACTTTTATAAATTGCAAATGTTCCACCCAAATTCCTTATAAAAGGATGCCTTCTCCCGAATCTCATATCACCATGTTGAGTCTTCTAGACCAACCAACCTCTGTCAAATTACATTATAAAACATTCTTGATATATTCTAGACTTTATTTTATTCCCAAATTACCAAATTTGATTTATGTTGAAGAGATATAGAGGAACTATTTCGAAGAAGATATGGTTGTAACGTGTGTGAAGGAAGGCAAGACATAAGGTAAGATATGTTCATCACACTTTTATTTATGTGAGAAACATGCCTTATAGACTCCCTATTTATTTATTTTGGTGTATATAAATCCCATGAATTTATTTTATAAGTATTATTTTTATGGCCATGTTATTTTCATATCCATGTAATTTTATTTCTTCCCTGTAGCATACGATTCAATTGATTATGATGTTATAATGGATAATTCAAAACCTAATTATTATTTATGATTATTTCAGTTTAGGTCTCCATTATGAAATATGTTTCTTCTATGTCTATATTTTCAAAAAATGATTTTATTTTTTTATTATTCTCCTCTGAAAATATAAGGTTTGTTTTAACCAATATAGACTTATTATGAAATAGTTTGAAAATAAAAATTTTTTCTTTTAAAAAAAATGGTTCTATGTAAATATACTAACATAAAACAAATAAAAGGAATGGGTTGACATATATGTAATGAATGAAATTTTCGAAAATCATGATGCCTTAATTAATTGAATCTTCCCTTGAAATATTATATAGTTATTTTTAAACAAGCTTTTATATTTTAAAATATACTGGAATTTTATGAAAAGATAATATTTTCAAAGAAGAAAGAATATTTTCCTCAAAAAATTATTTTGAAGTGATATCTAAAAAAGATTTTCCATCTGTGATTAAATTCAATGGGATTATTTACGATTTACTAGGGATATTCTTAAAGGATACTATCCCTATTATGTATATGGTTTTTTTATGTTTATGATTGAATGATATTTATGAAATCAATTTTTTCCATGGCTTATGTTATGATGGAATGATGTTTGTGACATCCATTTCATTTTATGGGTTCTAATACGATTAATGATTTATATTCATGTGACACACACATATGTATGGTTCTCATTATATTATGTGTGGTAATTATATATTCTTCCAATACATTGGGTAACAACTTATATCTCATGAGATAATGATGGTAAACAAGTCAACAAGCTTTATCCACTATGGGAAGATAAGGAATCCCTATCCACTATGAGAATATTGGGTAACTAAATCCCTTAATAGGAAATGATAGAGGCTGGGGAGGGTAATTATTCTTTTTTATTAGGTGTATTCCCTATAAAGTGCCTATATATGTTTTGTAAATGTGCCTTGAATTATAGTGAGTGATATTACATGTTTATATGTCTCTTATAATTCCTTGTCTTATCCTTATGTTATTCTTCTAGAGATATTATCTTGATTCTCTTTTGATTCATATATTATGAATTTTTATGATTTATTCTATGACTCAAGATTATGATCTTTGATGTTAAGGTTATAATTTTGAATTGTTATACTCATATTATTATACCATTATGTTTTTATTATGATTCATACCTCCCTTGTTTACCTGTACTGAACATCTAAGCTCACCCTTTTATTATGTTTCTTTTCTCTAGGTTATAAATAATTGTTTTAGTTGAAGTAATAAAGGGGAAGTTATTTAAGGGAGGCTTTTAATATCAATTTATAAATTAGAATAATTTATTCCATGTTTCAAAAAGTGCTAAACTATTATGGTCATCCAGAATGTGTTTTTAAAATGTAATAAATATTCATATAGAAATATGTAATATCCATTTTGGAAAATCCTTGGTTTTTATAAGCATGGTCTCAAGGACTGTACAATGATTTTTATGTTGAAAATGGGAGCTAGTGGAGGTTACAATTTTCGAGCATGCACCATCCTAGATAAAAACTCAAAAAGTGATTTTTTTCCATTTTTATAATATATTTTTATGTGTGGTTTCCTTTAATTTCTTACAACATTTATATAGATCCCTCTTTAGACCATACATGCTTTGACTTCCTCTTTTCACCACATTACATGACTTATTATTTAATATTTGTATATACACCAATATCTCTTTAATGAATCTAATATTCATTAAGGGATCTATTCTCCTATTATTTGGTATAAAATGACCATTAATAGATGATTGATTCAGTATTCTAGGGGTGACCATATGCAAACTCTTTTACATTTTGAACTAATAATTATCGATCATTTTTATAGTGTTTAACATTTTTTATTTTATATATAAATTCAATGGGTATTATAGACTTATATATATTATTTTATTTCAAATGGATGGAATCTATAAGGTCAAATGGTTATCAAGAGCATAGTTTTAATTATTTCCCATGAGGTGTTTGATGAAATGACTAAATTAGGTTTTCAATGTTTTATGTAGAATTTTTCTCATATAAAGAAGGAAATAGATTATTGATATTTATGAAAACTATCATTATTGTAATTATTTATACTTTATATGATATTTTTCATTATATTGTTTAGTTGAAATTGAACTCCATGTTATTTTAAATTTAATGGATGTGTATTTAGGTTTCATGAGAGGGATCCTAGATGGGAATATTTTATGCCATGGCATAAAAATTACTAGAACATAGAGCTTTATTAAATTCTTATACTTGTGATATTAGTCATCTTAATTGGATAGCCATGTGGTACATGTCTCCGCCCATATCATTATATTGGTTGACAAGGTTATCCCACCAAAACATACATACATTATCTGGAGAGAAAATTTATACCCTTAAAGCCCAAACGTTAGTCCTTTGGTTCCTCCCTATGAGTATTTAATAATTATAATTATTTATCATATTTTATTGTATTTATTTTTGAAAACAACCATAATCATCTTGTCTCATTCATTTTACCTATGTTTTTAAAATGAAAATATTGTTGTTTATTTACAGAAAGATTAAATATGTTACATTTTTTTATACTAGCATGAAATAAATTACTTTTTAAAAGAATCTCATAGCGTGATTGGTTAAATCCTTCTAGAATTGTAATTATCATTCCTCACATACACATATTTGGTGAATGTAAACATTTTTAGTTGAAATAGTAACATAAAGGTGTCACATGTATGTGGGGGTTAATCCTGCTAGCCTTGGGTACTTTTGAAGGAGGTGACATGGAGAGGAGGTTAAAACATGTGTCACACTATGATAGATAACATCCATTTTTATGTAGTTTTGTGTGTATTATAATTATCTAGTAAAACTCACCTCATCAGATTCCCATCCAATTCTCTTCCCTTATTATATATTATTTGATTCATGTATAAAGTTGGTTACAAATATAGTTATATTCAGGGAATTTTTAGTTCAATTTTTGTGTTTTGATCTTGTTATGAGTTGATACTTTACATTAATTTATTTTTTGGATCTTATTTATATATAATAAGTTCTTATCAAAGATATTATTTATCAATACATGATCAACATCATGATAGGTTAGTGGAGAAAACAATTTTACCATCGAATATCATGTTGTAAAAAATCATTAGCAAAGGTGTGTTATTGATTACTAAACACTTATCACCTGATCATGGGGATTATAAATTCTCTTCATGCCATGTCATTGGATGAACTGGGTACTGAGTTTTGGGATAACTAGAATAGTTCACAAAAAATTGTATCATAGATATGTTTTATTTGATTTATTTTAGAATTTTCTCAAAATAAATATGATAAGATTATCAGAACACTAGAGGAACATTAAAGGTGAGTATCTGGAAAACACTCCGCTTGATTAGTATTGATTAACTAGTGGTAGTTATGGATATATATTTTAGGTTTTTATATAATGAATGAGTCACTATAGGTGGGGTTAAAAATCTGGGGGGATTAAGAAGAATGGAATCCAGGTTACATAGGTTGTATACAATACACCGAAGTAATCCAACATGATAATGGTTTATTTTATTATTTAATTATTTGTGCGTTTTTAGATGTTTTCATTCTTTTTTTATAAAACTATAAACAAATTAATTTGGTTTATTTTTAATAGTTTTAATTTTTATAAGATTTTTTACATGTGTTATTTTTTATTTTATTTCATTTTGTTTTTAGCCCCCAATAAGATTCCCTAAGAACTCTTTATATGTAATTGGGGATAAATGTTTTTTGTATAATTATCATATTAATCTAAAATTTTCTCAAAAAATTTGTCGTGAACCATCCATTACATGGAATGTGATGATAATAGTAACTGAGATTCTATTAGGGAAGTGGGGCTAGGTCTAACCCAAGATAAAGGCCGAGCCCAGGAGTTTCTCCACCATATAATTTTATCCTTAAAAGTATTTAATGGTCTTCAAGAGGTTTATGGTTGGATATTTTTTATTGAAAGGGAATTTTAATTTCAATAATCTCTTGAATCTATCAATGTAAAGCGTGTTTTGTTCTTTACTGAGGGGACAAACTAGGTGTGGTGGTGTTAAGTTTTTCAAGAAATAATTCATGATAAAATAGCATGGAAGGACATCATTATCAAGACCAATCAATAATTATACCCATATATAATGGAGTTCATGATGTTGATGGAGTTATTTTTTCTTAAGTAAGGTAACTAAAAAGTGATGGACTATATAAATAACTTTAATTATCATCTAATCAATGTATAAAAATCAGTATCGAATGATAAGTATAATGATCATCATCTTGAAATGGGTCTTTGTTTGAACATTTTATATCATGTGATTTTATTTTATCTACCCATCTATATTGAGGTGGTTGAACAAGCTATAATGGGGGAGGTATACCAAGTAAATATATTCATAACGATGAATTATCTTCCAGTTTCTAGAATAGGTGATGGAGGACTCATTGAAATAAATGTAAATTTGGATGTGATTATAAAAATATGTTGTAAGGTATCATGATTTCACAATCAATTAGTCTCATCTATACCCATGAAATGTATACCTGAAATATATATTCAATATTGTAATATGGGACATGAAAAGCCTGTGAATCAAAATACACTAAATAAATGCATTTACTATGTCTATGTGGGAGACATCTAGAGATTCTATAGATCCAATATTCCTATTTTGCGTGGAATGAGTTGTTAAACTAATTATATCTCATAAGATCCTATATATTCCATTAAAATAGTAGAGAAACCACCATAAGGGTGAAGGGGTAGAGGTGTTTCATCATTTAGGATGGTAAAATATAGGGATAAACCTAGTACTATATAATGTCTACATACCCACTCTAATGGAAAACAATTTCATGTTCCATAGAAAATTTACATAGAGTTTTAAGTAGAATCTTCTAATAATTAATGTACTTTTTACATAATATATTTTTATTTATTTGATACAAGTACCCCTCACAAATTTATATATAATTTATTAATAAAAATATTTTTTCTTCATCCTAAGACGAGTCTTTATGTAATGGAAATCTCTACCCTGATTTGAAAGAAGAAAAGGCATATTTTTCAAGGTTCTTCATTACTTTTTTGAATATATGAAGTAGAGCTAGCATTGTAATTATTTGTTTTAGAGATTTAACTATTTGATATCATTTATGGAGTCCTAAAATATGACTCCATTTTCTCATGGACTTATCCCCCTTTATTGGCACTATGATTTTAGGGGTTTCCATTTGAAAAAATTGCAGCAACATTTTCCTAATTACGAAGAATCAACTAACCAATATACCTAATTTTACCTGTAATGGTAGGTAATATGCTTTAGATGTTACCGATTCCCTTTCTATTTTACCCCACCACTATTTTTGAGTACATTCCATGTTTGGATCTAATTTTCATAGCTGGTAAATTTTTATTGCAATCATTGCTTGGCTGTGGGTCTCATGTTCTGAATAAGTCATGTTTATCTTCATTTTTATCCCATTTTAGTGGTAAAACCAAAAATGTGGCTTGTGTTATGGGTGAATCATGTGTTTTTATCTGTAGTTGATTTAGGTTCTCGTGGTGGACCTTCCATTCTAGACTGGTACTTTTTTGTCTGGATTGACCTGATGTTTCCATGATGTTTCATTGTTCCTGTCATTAGTAATGCTTTAAGTGTTTAGATTATTATAGGTTTGTTTTTTTTCGATTTCATGTAGGTTTTCTAGTTACCCTTTATTTACCTCTGACCATGTGGTAGTGGATATTGTGTTCCAAAAAAAACTTTTAAGTTCCTTGATACTCCTTCTTTAACTACTTTTAGGTATGTTTTTTGTATTTTCCATGGACACCTTCCTTGATAAAGTGTCCATGATGTCTCGTGGTGGAGACCCTTAATGTGGTATGATGCCATGTGGTTATTATGGTTCCAGTGCTGATAAATCTTTATTTGGAGATTTTTATCAAGCATCCTAGATCCCATCCTAGTTATGTGTTTCTTCTTATGGTATTTTTTATTTATTTCAAAATTCTATAATAGTGTTTTCTCTTTTATTGTAGTTCCCACTCATGGGGTAAGCTAGGTGGTTTCTATTTTTGGTGATAATTTGGTGGAAACAATATGGATTCAGTGGGTTATGACACATGAAATCATCAATATAGGGTTCCAAATTTGAGGGGATAAAGCCACATGATGGATAAACCCCTCGGTCCCCTTAAAAAATACGCATATTATTTCCTTAGGTTACCCAAATCACTATTTTTTTGGTTTGATATTATTATTTTTTTTGGGTTTTATATATAGAGTTTTGTATTTGAATTTGGATTTGTTCTCCCAAAAAATTATTATTTTTTTACTCATAAAAACAAAAATTGAATTTGGAAAATATAAAAAAATTGGCTTATAAGGATATTATTATTAGGATGGACTGGATGTTCATATTACAGAGCTATATTTATTTTTATCACTAAATAGTTTTTTTGGACATGTGTTGATGGTAAAGTTTATATATTAGAAGGGGAATGGTACCCAATATTTAGAATTTTGTGTTATCCTCTTCCTAAATATGGATCTTTGAAGATTCAAATATAATAAATTTTTATGGAGTTTGATAAATTTGTGTTGGAAATAAATATTCCCTATATAATTCATGGTTTTTTAAGTGCTTCAAGCGAACTATTTTGAGATAAAAACTTACAAGAGGAGTTTAATTTTTATTTTATGTGTTTCTTGGTAGGTATTCAATATCATATATATAATATCATATTACAATAATATAACTATGGGAGTTCAATATTATACTAGATGATATTGAAGCTAAATTCATTATTCATCATTGAGTTCCGTGATGAGGGCACATAAATACTCATCATTAAGAAAGAAAGTGGATATTTATACTTTTGTATCAATTACAGGAAGATGAACCACATTACCATAATGAAATAATATCCCTTCTCACATATTAACGGTATTTCTATTCATTAGGAAGGTGTAAGGTGTTTTACAAAGATTGATCCCCGATTAAGATACTATTAACTCAAGATGAAAGAGTTAAAAATTCCCAAGAATAATTATAATGACCCGGCATTAAACCTCACTTAATATTTAATTAAATGAATAATTCACATTGAGGTTCTTTTCAGGTATAGAATTTTAGAGAATTAGATCATAACTATTACATCTCAAAAGATTAAACATTAGACACTTATATAAAGTTCCCTTTTTTAACAAAACAAAAACTCTAAAAAAAGAGTCACGTCTAGTTTTACGTTTAAGATATCATGCAATTTTCTTGATCTAATCCTTGACCATATTGCACATTATTTCCTATGAATAACATTTCAAAAAAACATGGGGTGAGCATAAAAAGCACAGTAAGTGATACACAAAGAAGGAATACTGTTAGTTTTTCAAAACAACAAGTAAACCATGAATAAGTTATCAAAGTAACATTTTTCACCTTTAAGAAGTAGTAAATACTCTTCACTAAATAAAATATCATTACTTACCCTTTTGTAACCAAAATATTACCATAAAACCCATATAAATAACACATAACAGATAAAGGTAACTTGGGACATAAATATACTTAAATGGAATAACCATACGGTTGACTTCCACACATATCACTAAATGGAATAGCCATATGGCCGACTTCCATACCCAATGAATTGGAGGTTATAACATAACCACCCGTCTTGGTATTCATGGCACCACCCGTCATATGGTTTTTCATGTAACCACCCATCAAATGTCCAAATAACATTATAAAATCATAAGACATAAAACAAATATAATGGAAAGAAAACATTTCCACATTTTGATCAAAATATATCACTTAAATATGTTGACATAACAAATCCATTATAAAAACCATTTTCAATACCACAATACATAAAAGAGTTTATGGTATTTATTTAATTTTAAAAACATTACGGCTTGTTCACGAAGGCAAAGACCAAATAATACGCACGATGGTGGAAAAGGTCGTTGTCACCATGTACATTAAAATAAACAATACTTTTTGCAGTTTAATAAAAAGCTTCATATAAAAAGATTCCATTTGCATGAAATGAAAAGTCAAAGGTGTTTTATACAGTGTATAAAAGAATTTCTTGTATTAGAACAAAATATGCCTCAATGAAAGGATATTGAGATGAAGTCTCTTACCTCATGTCCGACTTGACTCAATCGCTATTTAATCTCCTGAATAATAAACTATTGTTAATTTATAATTTCTTAAGAACATTGTTGAAGCTTATTATTACTATTATATCACTTATTTCCATGTTATAAACATTATGTAATCATTTCTGTTAATAATGTTCATTTTTTAATATTTGGTTCTTAAGTCAAAAATGGACTTTTTAAAATTACATGTTGTTCATGTGATCAGAGTTTCATTATATCCAGAGTGATATTCCTGATTTTTATATCATATATATAATTTATATCCATCATATACACATATTGATAATAGTACATAACATTTATAGGTATGAAATGAATTGCACCATTCGTGGAAACGGTAAGCCGTGCGTACGCATGAATGCTACATTCATTTCTATCTCATATTTAATGGAGTGAAATCATAATTATGTAAAAGTATATTATAATTATAGTATAATATCATATATAATATCATTAACTCCATCCTTTATACATCTTGCATATGGAATTAACGAATCAAATCACTTTGAGGGGGTAGTAGTCCAGACTTCCTAAAATGAAATTATCGCGTTTACCCATAATGGAAACCATAAAGGTATGACATAGATGAAGAATACAGAAGCATAAAGAAAACATAAACATAATATATATCATATATAAATAGAGTTACATCTTAATGGCCCCAATTAAAGGTGTTAAAAGAAGATTAAACAATTATCGTTTCGTGAGGCAGAAATTCACCAACCACAAATATTGTTTACCCATTAGACGGAGGTGTGTGAATGTGTAAATCAAATACAACTCATAAAAACATCCTAGTATATTTCAGATACTGTTCCTTTTACAAAATATATGAATAAAAAGAGTTTAGGGGGTTGGAGAAGAAAAATAATACAAAAGAACACTAGTGAAGACATTACCTTTAAATCGGGTAACTCCACTTGGTTTGAACCAAAAGGGTTTCTTGAAAAGCTTTCTTCCTAAGGTAAGGCTTCTAGGATGAATAGAGGGATGTGTATAGATACAATGAGAAGATTGTGGCTGAGACAATGGCTTGAGAGGTGTGTGTATGGTGGTAGAGGTGGGGGCCTTTTATAAGAGGGAGGAGGGGCACTCTTAGAATGTTATGAAATGTTACTTTATTATATTGTGATTTTCGTATTTTAAAGGTCCCAAAATTATATATTTCGAGGAGAAGGTGATAATAGTTTTAAATCCACCCATAAAATAGGTTTTTGAAAAGTTTAGGTGTTAGATTTTACGTTATCTTTTCATTTTATTTAAATCGTCAAATAATGAGGTAATCGCTGCATCACCATGGTGTCATAAATAATTTAATTTATTTAATGTCAAAAAATTATAAAAAAAATATCATGATGTCTGAAATCTTTTTATATTTATAATGAATATTTTTACTCAAAAATATTACTTGTATAACCCCATGTGCAAATTGTTTTAGTAAAACAATACATGTTTGTGACATTTTATTTTAACTTAAAAAAAAGTTATTAATGCCATTTTCTTACCCAAGTGGATCCATGGGGTCCCCAAGTAGGCCCATGGATTTTTTTGGTCGGCCATGACCCATCCAATAATTTTAGGACATGTGTTAAGGTAATTTCATATTACTATAACATTTTTTTACCTTAAATTACACTAATTATCATTAATCGCGATTAATACAACTTAAAAGGTACTATTCACCAAATATTATTTTCATCCCATTGAACCAAATTTTACACACTAATGACAACCATGTATGTCGGATTTTTGAAATTAAATTCAAAAAATTGGTTAAGTTCCATTTAAACGAAAAAAATCAGTTTTTTAACTACCATATAGTGGTTTCACTATTCATCAAAAATTGAAGTTTATCCAAAAAATACCAAAAATTTACCATAAGATATGTTTGATATTCCGAGGTCTATTTTAAAAAATTCAAAACATATAAGTTGAATTAATTAATTTAATAATCAATTCCCGTTGTCAAAACAAATAGCGTGTTTTTATGAAACAATATATATCAAAAGATTGACACTAGTTTAAGTCCAATTTCAAAGTGAAATTAATTCCAATAACCAACATTAGATTAAATGGTAAAAATATATTATAATTTCATTTTAAAACCAATTCAAAAGATAATCTAATAATATAAAAAAATTATATTAAAAAGAGGTTTTGAATTAAAATACAACATTTTTAACTATTCATTAAAAAATGAACTTTATCGGAAAAATATCAAAAATTTACCCAAAGTAAATTTTGATGTCATGATTATAAAGAAGAATATTATTTGGTCCAATAGAATGTATGGGAGTGAACAAAACTATATTTGAAGATGGTTCGCCATCAAGAGCGGATAAGTCGACCTTTTAGTGGATATTAGATTATCTATGCCTAAAATTGAATTATTTTCTTATTTCAAGCCTTTATCTTTTATTGGATAAATGTAAAAACATTTAAAAAACATATATAATAATATTTTGGTTATTTCTATTCATTCCCCACAATAACAATCGATATGTGTTAACAACCATTTAAAATAATATTATTATATTACAAGTGTGCAATGTAAGATTTCAATGAAACTCTTTGTTGCGTATCGGGTATGCTATCAAACATAGAAACCCCCTTTAAAGTAAAATTAATATTTAATTAGAAAATATTAATAAATAAGAAAATGCATTAATCTTTATTTACCTAGGATGCTACACTAATTTTAGAACAATATCAAATTCAAAAATGTATTTTGTTATTTTATTGGGATTAACCATTGTTCTAGTTGTATTCATAGACTTTATAATGTTGATATTTTACTGTTACCTCAACTAATTCATCTTAGTGTTTGTTGATGATGCCTAGTCTTATTCCATGATCGAAGTGGTGCATGAGAAACATTTTCAGATCATTCATGGAATGATTTGAGATCACATATATTTTCTGAAGATATGAAAGTGTTCCTTATGGATTAGAGGAGTTTTTTTCATGGTACATATGTTAATAAGCAATCATTTTGGTTTATCCTAAGAAGTTAAGGGTCGTAATATTTGGGGAAGAACCAAATAATTTATTTGACATACACAACTTCTTGGGATTAATGGGATAATATCAATGATTTTTAAATTATGTTTAAAAGATATATTATTTTTCCATTTCCCTCTCTCATATGGGAGATAAATTTGTATTGATATTGTAGTTTCAATATTTCTTTAAGGATTTGATGTCGATATTTACTCTAAATCCTGTCATGATCTTTGCGACTCTGTAAAAGGATATTTCATACACTATAATGCCTAAGGTATGGTGTTGTGGAGTGTTTTTATATAGGATGATGATGTTTTGGAGTATGAATATCACAAAATGTTTCCACATAAGAATAACTAACCGACTCATAACCTCGAATAAGATTGGATCACACATTCTCTTTAGTATTGGTGATGTTGTATTTTAATTGATATGTTCATGTTATACACCATTCAAACGAGTTAAATATATCTTTTAAAAAAGGATATGAATATCTAGAAGTGGTGATGGTTATACTAATTAATTGTTTTTGACTTTAAAATCAACTATACAATGTGAAAAATGAATTTTTTTACTAATGATATTAGTTTGAATCTCCCATAACATTACAAAAAGGAACCTGAAAAGGGGTTGAACCATAAGATCCTATTTTCTAAGATACACTTGGAGGCGATGGAGGTTATAGAGATAATTATATTCACTAATATTTAAATAACCCCATATCTTCTTGAGATTATTCACGTGGAGATATCAAAGGATGAATAAATGCAATGTATTAGGTTAATTATATATGGTCGTAAAACTACTTTTTATTGGTGTCGATATCCCATGGAGATTATTTGTTTAAAAAGGATTTATGTGGTCCTTCACTACCTAAGGAAAAAAGTGATGAAATATAGTCACCATTATTATTTGGAATTTCATCATGGTACAAGATGTATTATGAAATAAAGATTTGGTACTACTTTCCTTGATTGACGTGAGATATTGTGGATTATGTATTGCGATGGTACACCTATAATAGGTCAAATTAGAACACCGAAAACCCTTATGTAGTTTTCAACCCTTACTCATTCAAATATATTAATTTGAAGAGGGTTTAAAGGATGAAAACCTTGGACTACCATAAACCCTTTGTATGAAGAATTTTATCTCAGTTTTAATTGATCAATAGAAAAAATCATCACAGTTAATATTTTTCACGTATAAAACCAACATGTAATAATTGGGGAATCTATTTTTTCATGAACTCATAAAACTACATTGGTTGATTTATCTAATAATATTTTTATAGAGAGCCTTTGTTTAAGTATACATTTTTGGAATACCTTATTGTGGTTAATGGACCTCAACTGAATTTGAGCATGAGGTGACACCTCATTCATCCAATTCTTACTTTGGACATCACTTTCTTCCCTCTTAGGTTTTTGAGGACCTTCTTAGTGATGATGGGTCCTTTAATCTTCTATTGTGTCTCTATATTTTATCATTTATGGTTTTCCATTTCATTTTCACGCTTTAATTCTTCCCAACCATTCTCCCCTTATAGTATTTCTTATTATTCCCTCAGGATACATAGTTTTGGGTCATCATCCTAGGATATTTTGTTCTGTCACACAGAACTCGACCCCACTATTGGTTAGAAATGATTTCTAGTAGTATAACATGGGATGTTATGGTGGTATATTGTAGTAGCAGAGCATTTGATACTTATCCCTTTCTCCTTCCCCTTTTTGGTCTATTTTGTTTAGGCTATTTGAAGTAGTCATTGTTCTTTAACTTTAAACCCTGATCTACTGACCTGGTATGATAAATAGGAATAAATCCAATTTGGGTTTGTGGGGTTTTTATTTTAATTTATTATTGTGGAAATGGGAGTGTTGAAAATGATGAATCTTTTATGTGGTGGCTTCTTCCCATGGATACTTTCTCTCTTTTTATTTAGTTCTTCCTATTTGGTGTTTCGATCCTCATTTTTTTGTTGTTGTTGTTTTATCATTCATAGATCCAAAACTATCATTTAATTTTGATGAATTTGTAATGGTTTTTGGTTCATCTAGTTCACGTTTCTCTTTGGATGATTTGAATTATTTGTTCAACATTCTTTTATTGTGACTGTGTTGGTTCTCAGGTTTTCTTAGCCTGGTGGTGGATTTGAAGGAAGGGTTTTATTTTCAGGGAGGTGTTCAGATATCATTGTCGAGCCCTTTGTATGCCTAATAGTATTTTATTGATCTAGGGTTCCACTATTATTATCCCAATCATATTTTCAACATGGTTTTCATGGTGTTTTAGGTTGTGAAGTTAGAAAATTTATGGAGTATCAAGAGGTGTTTCTCTTTGGTGGCTTTTTCTCTATCCATGGGTTCCAGGAGGGCATGATATTCATGGTGGATTGAGGAAGGGACTCAAAATTATGATTTTATTGTATTTGGTGATATGTTGTGATTTTCTATGGTGTAAAAGATTTATTTTGGTTGATGGTATCTCTGGTGTACTATGGTGGATGATTGGTATGCCTGGTGTCTATGTTCATGGGACATGGTGGTACTTGGGCTGAGGATGTGAGGGTAGATTCTGTTTGACATTTCAATTTTGAATTTTGAACATTGTAATTATTTTCTGGGGGTATTATTTACTCATGAATATTTCTGTTAGGTTCCTAATTTCCAAAAAGTGGATTTTAAATAATATAAAAAGTGGATTATGGTTAATGTTGAGAATGACATACCACTTGTAAACAAATGGTGGGACCAAATGAGAAATCCAATATTCAGAAAACATGATATGTGAAAGCATTTTAGGATTCAATGTGTTAAGGGTTAAAAATATTTAATTGATAGAGTTTATATCTATTTTAAACCATGAATCATATATCATGATTTATCCATTAAAATACATTTATGGTCAACCATTCCTATGACCACTCTACATGAAAGAGTCTTTTGAAACTTCCTACGGGTGACCATATATTGTTCATGAGATGAATGAAAAGATTTAGATTAGTATAAAATATATATGGTGATATATCAAAGTCACTATAAGTTATATATCAACAATCATTACTAACCCCAGTAATTTTAGGTGGGTGAACTAGATTTTTTGATGGTTTCACCCCCTTTGGTGTATTGACGACTTAAAATATTGGTAAAACTAACACCAAGGTATGTGAACCCTGTTGAAATTTAATGAATAGATTACCAAAGTTACATATAGGATAATAATTCATCATCAGTTGACTGCAGTCAATATTTTCACCCACATACAGTATTTATGAAATATCATATAATCCCCTCCATGTTTTACATCAGGAGGACTTGGAAACAGATCATGATGTCCCTATGGTTGAGAAAGTAATCTCGATCATCAATTCATATAGTAAGGTTTTTTGGGGGATTTTTATTACCATAGGTTGGTTTCTATGAAATCACATACTTTATTCAAATAAAAAATGGGAACATGAATTGTATACATGGGCGCAGTGGCCTTATCTCTTATTAATGAAATCATCTCTATGTTGTCTTTATGAGGAAAATGTGATATGTAAGGAAGAATTTTTACACTAATTATATCATTTTTAGGTATATAATTTGATGTTTTTTATTATTGGTTTTATTTATTTGATTAGTATTTAATTTTAAAAAATATGAGAAATTTTCCATCAATCATATTTGAGATACATGGTTCTAGGGATTGTACAGTGACCATGTAATGTGCAGAGGGGGGATAGGTGGGTATTCATGATTAGAGAATAGTTTTGAGGACAATATAGTAGTGTGGAATGGGGGAGTATGTGTATTTCATATGTTCATATCATGGTCTATATAGACTATGAAAGTCAATTGAGAAGCTCATTAAAAATGTGTTTTCATTATCATTTTTGGGAAAATATTTTTAAATGGAGAGACCTTTAATTTCAACCCCTATTTCTCTAAAATCCTTCTTGTATATCCCCCTCAACAATATACTGTCCTATACCTATTCAAATAGATTCAATATTTAATCGTTTCATATACACTATTATCTCATAAATGCATCTATAATTAATTGAGTGATCTGTTCCCAATCAATTTTCTAGAAAATTATCATTACTTGCAGTTTCAGTTGATTTGCAATAGTTGAACCCATGTAATCTCCACTACTTTTGGAACTAATAGTGATAGATAATTTTGAATGTATTTCAATTAGTTTTATCTTATATTTATATTATTTGGTAATTATATTTGTCTCCTAATCAATTTATTTTAAAACAAAAAATTCTATATGTTCTAATGGTTAATTAATTGCTAGATTTAATTTATTTTAATTAAGTGTTTGATAAAATTCATAAACCATATTTTTAAATTTTTTTCATATTTTTTCTCTTGGGTCGAATGAAATGCATTATTAAAATTTATAAAATATATCACCATCAAATACATTCCTAATTTAACGATAATTTTTCATTATATGTTTTATTTAAAATGTAACTCCATATCATTTAAAACATTATGGGTGAGTACTTAGGGTACATGAGTTAGATCATATGTGGGACGATGTTAGGTCATGGAATAAACATTACTAGGGAATATATATCTATCGAATATTTATACATGGTAAATGAAACTCTATAACTAGATATTTGGGTGGGAGATGATGCATTCTCAAACTCATTCTCTATGTTTACATGTATCCCCCTCTAGAACTCACTTCCATTACATGATAATGGAATAGAGACTCTATATTACCCAACCATTATCCCTTGTATCCACTCTATTATTATCTTTAATATGATTCTTAATCTCTCTTATTTCTTCCTCCTCATAGAAATTCAATTCATCATGTCGTTTCCTTCATGATAACTATGATTTTAAAATGAAAATATTTTAGTTTTCTTCTATAAAGATTAAATGTATTAATTTTATATGTTCTTTTTCAGTCTGGCATGACATTGGTTATTTTTAATGGTATTATATATGGTAATTAGTGAAATATAAATAGGATTTATATGCCAACTCACTACATAAACCGTATAGATGTGTGTAGACTTTGTTATAACATACATAGGCAATGTTAAATCTTTACAAGATGGTTTGGGTTAGTAATGCTAACCTAGACCTGGGAAGGAGAAGATGACATGAATACTGGGTTGTCCTTTATATAAAGTGGTGATGGTCGGTGATCATCTACTGTTTTTTTGTTGTTTTTATTATACCTATATTTTGAATAGAACATCATTAGCTTCTCTTCCCAGATTCTTTTCTTATTTTTTGTTGTTTGGTTCCTATTTAATTTTTTTAATGTGCTTATGTTGAAGGAATGATTAGTTCTATTTTTATGTTTTGATCTTGATATTAATTGTAATTGAACTTAAATTAATTGTTTGGTTCTAATATAAATTTAATAGCAAGTTATAAAACGCTTTCCATGTTAATATATGGAAAATTTCGTCAAGAGTTCTTGGGATAAAAACTTTTACCTTAAAATATTATTTTATAAAAAACCAATCCCAATGATGATTCCTTGATACCCATTATAACACCCTGATATATAAAAAAAGAAAAAACATATGTGATAACTTATAAAACACAAATAAAAACCTAACAGGAGAGTGTAACACCACAAGAATTTATAATATATATTTTTTAAATAAATTCAATCTCTTTGATAGCGTGTGATGTATTCCAATCCAAGTTTAAATCAAACATGATCCTCTAATAAAATATTTTTATTTAAACATTATTGATATAAATAGGAAGTTAAATTGGGGAGTATGAATATAAATAAATAAATTATGAATTTTTTTAACACATTTATAATACAAATTATTTTTTTTTTCTATTTATTATAAGTAAAGTAAGAACCATTTGAAATAGAAAGAAATTTTTTCTGATAAACATTAATTTTTTGGAAGGCTGATTAGTTGCGCTTTGCACACATAAGTTCATTTTTTTACAAATTTTATAAATATTATTCGAGAAAATAAAAATAATTTAACAAAAATTAATGTTGAAGTTATATTTGGTTTAATTTACTTTAATTTTCTATAAATTTATATTTGTTTTCTCAATAGAAAATAATACTTATTATTTTCGAACAAATTCCATTAATTTAGACTTATTAAAAAGGTAAATTATATTTTTAATTGGTTTTAAATTAAAATTTGATTAATTATATTAAAATCTAACAATTTTATATCCTTATAATAGTTTTCTTATTAATTTATTATATATAATATTTTTAAACATTTGATTGATTTTTAAATCTTTTTTTGACACTTTTATGGGTAGGATATTCAATTAAATTGTACTACTTCTCTGAGTAGAATTTGTGAAATATATTACATATTTTTAATCATAATAATTAAAATTTTATAATAATGTAAACATAATTTTTTTTAATATAATGATTAGTAAAATAGTAAAAAATTATTTTCCATGGTTAAGGTAAAAATGGATTTATTGGAAGATTAAACTAAAAATATAACGGTTAAAAATGACCCAAACATGTATAATTTTTAATTTACGCTTATCTTTAGTCCTTATCTATATTTTTTTAAATATTTCATTTTGTAGCCTAATGACGTGAGAAAAACATTAGTGGGATTCTTTTTTTTTTCAAAAAGTAAAATTCTGACCTGTCTCCCACATATAAAAGGATACCCCTTCTCTTCTCTATTTTGCACATTCAATATCTCTTTTTTAAACCAATAAAAACAAAATGCCTTCCTAAATTACAAAAAATAATCCTATAATTCTTGGTTTGGACATAAATCCATCTTAGGAAGGGTTTTGGTGTAAACTAAAGGGAGTTTTCCGAAGAAGAGGTTATGTCCTAAGCCAAGAATTTTATTTTATTATTTCTTCTACCTCCTTTAAATATTATAAATGAATGATAAAATAATAATATAATTATATAAAATATAAAAATATGTTTTTATTTAAATTTAATTATCTACAAAATCATCTGCCTTTCAAAAATGGGAAACAAAACAATTGATTAATTGTACAACAGACCACTTCCTTACGTACTAATGTAATTTGTTTTATATCACCGCATCTCAAAAGTGGATATAATTATTTATCTGATATTTTTATATGATATTTATGATATAATTATAATAATATAATTATAATATTATATATACCTTATTAATTTATATTCTATGTAGAATGTGATAACATCGTTCTTCTTTTCAAGAGACTACCACCTCACAAAACGATGTGATTCATTTTCCATGTATGATTTAAATGGAAGGTAACAAGTATTAATTTTATATTAATATATGATATTTTTGAAATTTTAATCATTAACTAATATTAATATTCAATTATATTCCTTTCCCTTTCACTGATTATGGAAAAAATATCATCGCTTATACATATGTATGACCTATTATCTCCACGAAGTGTTGTGATTCATTATCCATATTCAAAATTCAATATTGATTATAAAGATATATCTAATGAAAAAAATGATATTTATAAAATTAACATATTAATGTAGATGATGTAAATATAAAATATGTTCAATATATGCCATATTCATGATGACATATGTAGGATAAAATATAGCAATTGACACAGAAATAAAAGTTATAATGAAATATTATTAGAAAACGGGAAATAAGACATTATAAAAGGATCTTATATGAAATTTAAAAAAAACATATTGTTGTTTAATAATTTAATTATGTGTTTAAAATCGCTATATAAGAGGTACAATAGTTCTCAAATAAAGTGAATCATTAGGTAATGGGTTTCATAACTCAATTCCCATTCATTGGGTTGTAGGACTAAATAATTGAATATATTATTCTAGAATTATGTGTGAATTGAATTTTGATTTATTTTTGATGTATTTAATACATTTGTTTTTGTGGATCAACATTTAATACACATAATCACCCCATTTTATTAACTCTGAGATGAATTATACAAACTTTGTACGTGTTTCTCACATCACTTTTACTTCCGTGAGACATAAACAATGTTCACCAAATTTTACATTGTGTGATGTATATAATTATCCTTTTGATATTTTATAGTGGGAATATATTTACATAGATTAAATTTAATGATTCTATGAAATTAATTCTTTCACGGGTCTTATAATTTAGATGTTACCAATGTGGAAAGAGTTTTTTTTTCAAAATATCATCATTTTTTATGATTGTTTTTATTTAAGTCTCCCTTAGAGAAATTATTTTATATTTCTATCAAAGTCTAAATATATTTAATTATACTATTGTGATTTATTAATTACCACATGTAAGAGTACCATTTTACCTCTACTTAGTACTTAAAATGATTAATAATTTTTTTTAAGAAAATTCGAATCCATTTCACTCTTCATTCAAAAATCATTCTTCTTCCAAATCCACATTTAAAAAAAATTCCAAATATATTTTACAATGAATTTATAAAGTAGTTTTTAAAAATAGGTCTCTTTTAAAAAAATTAAAAGGATAATTTCAAATCCTTTCCAAATAAATATTTTTTTTCAATATATTACAAAAAATTTGAATGGAATATTTTTTTACATATTTGGCATGAATAATACTCTTCTTCCATCATGACCACTAAATTTTTTAAAGATTTGTTTTTATGTTTAAAATGTTATTTTAAAAAAAAAATGATTTCTTGAATTTTATAGGATTTTCTAGATACTAAATATGTTTTTTATAATGGAATGTTTATTTTTCCCCAAAAATGATCAAAGATATCTTTCCAAATCATTTCCCATTTCAGATGAAATCCTTTGATGTTACATAATGTGAAATGGTTATTTATCTCAAGAATGTTAAACTAATGTATTTTAATCAATTATAGAAACCTTTTATATTATTTATTTATTCAAAATTATATATATATAAATATCCCTTAGATATTTACGTAGTTTATTATCCCTTTGTATAATAAGGTAACACATTCATTGTGATTATTTCTTAAATAAATTGATTATTAAATTTACTTTAAATATTTAATGAAGAAAGATAATGTAAACCATTTTATATCATTGGGTAATTCTTATATTAAACAATATGATTGATTTTATTTATGTGAAACACATAAATCATGAACATGCTATGATGGTTATGCACAAATTTGGGTCTAATTAAATGTTTAATGTTATATTCTAATGAGTTTTTATGTATGGGATTAGGGTGTAAACATGAACCATTATGAGACTTTATTCACCATGTGATATTATGAAGGAAGATAGGCTTGATTCATTTTTATTTTATATTATATTTTTGAGCAACATTTCCTATAATTCCTTGATCTCATGATACCATGTTATTAAAATTATTCTTCTATATTACTACTCATGTGAAGTATCTTTTATTATATCATGCCATACTGTTGATTTATAAGTTATGTTTCAGTAAAGGGTATATTCCATTATATGTAATTTTAAGCTCAAACATTTCTTTATGTACTCTCATGGTTATACCATGATGTTTTAGGAGATCAAATGGATTTTAGGAGGTTATTATGGATAATAAAATACATATTCCATGTTAAAGATTACTTTCATGTAATTTTTGCCTATTCATTAGAAATCACAAGGAATTTATGATCCTTATGCCGTGTTAATATATATTTATGTTTAATAATCATGTAATAAAATGTCTAAAAGGATCAGGTATCTATGGTGGGTATCATAGTAATTCATTAGTAAAAACATGAAACTAGTATTATAAAACATTAGTAAGAACCCAATAGATAGGTCTAATAGTATTATTAAGTATAGAAAAATATCATGGAATTTTGGTGAAGTATAGAGTGAGTGTTTCTGAGAAATTAAATCCCTTTCCGGAGACTATAATTTGATATAGTTTGAGAACTTATATACCTAAGGGAAATAATTTTAAAAAATGAATATGTTGATTTACTCGAGTGTTACATGGTATAAGATAATAGGCCTTACTGCGCACCTTGTTTGACACACTCAAGGGATATGATTTAGAAATTTACAAACTCTTTACAAATAATCATGAAGGATTTGAATAGATTTTGATCATAAATGAAATATGATAAACATAGTGTGTCATAGAATAAAATAATGATTTTAGGTTTTAAACATATTATAAATAACTTTTCATGATTATTTTGTTTAATATTATGTATCATACTATAAATTAAGGTTGTAGTTAATTTTTTTGAACTAGAAGCAACTAGGTTAACATTGAATGTGATATATAATATATTTATGAACAACCAAATAGTATATTAACAAGAATAATAGATATAGTGATTAGGATTAATCTGTTATCATGATATTTGATAAAAAACATGAAAATTAACCAACTTTCAGACACCCTAAATTAGATAAGGATATTGATTGTTGAGAGCTCAGGGGGTGGACACCATGGAGGAAAGAAGATTCAAATTCATATTTGTCAAGAATATTGGAATAATAACTCAATGAAATGTCTCAAAGTAATGAGAACAAATTTTAAATGTCTAGTGGAAAGAAAAAAGTAATTAATAGTTGCCTAATATGGTATAATTATGTTTTCAAAATGGATATGAAAAATGGTTACACTATGGAATCCTCAAAGTTCGAATATTTTTAATGTGGAATGTATGAGAATTATGAAAATTTATTTCATCATGGATAAACTTAAGAAAGTGATAAAAAATATTGTATGAGTAATGTTTGTTCTATTGATCATGAATATATTAAAAATTAAATAAGAAAGTAAGGATGTAATAAAGAATCAGATAATAAATCACAGTTATTTGTTTAATGAATGAAGTGGAATTATTGAAATTTATATATAATGGAATTTATGAATTATGTGAATCATGATATATATATATATGTATTGTTCTGTAGAATTTTTATGTAAATGATTTTGGAGAATAAATTGGTTGACCCAAAATGGAAATTTGATGGAAAAGTTATTCCCAATATATAAAATACATCATTAAAGAAAGGAAACCCTGTTATATTTTCTTCATTTTGAGGTAATTAGTTGATTAGGGGAAGACATTGATCTTTATAAAAAACCCCTCTGATTAAAAAATTGATTTGAAAAATGTTGTTATTTTTTAAGATGATAATTATAGTATCGTGAATGTAATAGTATAATGGAATATTATGAATAAGATCATCACATAAGTTATTCTATATTTATTGAAAAAGTACAAAACACAAGTTGGGTGATAACCCGTCTCATCTGGAAAGGCGATAGGGCTTGAACCCCCAAAAAAATAGCTAAAACGGTGAAATACCCATGATTATCTTTTGCGATGTACTATTTACTCTAACAATTGTTTTAAATAGATGGTTTTAAATTTAAGTATTTCATTTTTTTTAGAAACATATTATTGGATTTTGTTATTTAATTTTTTTTGTGGAAATGATATTTAAGGAGTAGTTTTATTAGGTTGAAGTAAATATAAGATTTTGGTTTAATTTAATGGATAATATTAAGAGAATGTTATTGTGTTTTAATAAATATAAATTGTAATGGTACAAGATATGCTTTGAAGTTAAATCTTATTTCATATTCATATTGTTGATGTTATTTGGGAAGTAGTGAATTATCTATGAATATTGTTTGTAATTTTGAAAATTAATTTATTCATATTATTATTTTTAATCGTCATTATTTGTGATAACCATTATTTTAATAGACACATGGAATAGCTTTTTACTCTTTTATGGATCTTATGATACGTTAAATGTAAATTTTTGTGATTTTGGATCAAAAAAATCATATAGGATATTCATTCCGTAGAGTAAGAGGTGATGTGGAAATTAATAAAAGCATAAATAAAGGATGAAATTCTATTTATGAAAAAGAAGCATGTTTTTTTTATTTTCTAGTGTCCTCCATCTTAATAGTAAAATAATCCCTTAACTCTACTAAACAAAACATGAAACATAAATGATATACTATTACCTTCATATTTGATGAATTGATGTTATTTTAATTAATCACATATTTATAGATTTGTATTTTTTGAATTTATCATCATCATTCAGTTTGTTATGATCAATTATATCTACCACTCTATATAATTGTTTATTCTTTTATTCTATATCTATATCTTCAATTTCCACCAATGTTCTCTAACTTGGAACCGTAGTTATTTTTTATTGGTGATATAATTTTAATTCCCTTTCCCCATTTTTAATTGTAAATTTTATTAAACCTATTTATTTTTTAGTGTTTTCAAAAATAAAATTTGAAGTGACTTATTTATGAGTTCAAAATTAAATTATGAAGGGAACAAGTTCTTTAAGGGTAGAATGTGACACCCTAATATTTTAAGTGTGGAAGATCAATTGGGATAACATATATGAAATTAAAAAACAAGTTATATGAGAATGTAACTTTCCCAGACATTTTTTAAACATTTTTCTTAAATAAATTTAATTTATTTGATATTGTGTGATGCATGCAACACCATGTTTCAATGAAACACGATACTCTTTTAAATTTTTTTATTTAGACATGATAATTATAAACTAGTCATAAAATGGGTGGGTATAAATAGGAACAACTAAATTATGACCCTTATTTTTTACACCTAAATAAATTAATTCAATTGAAATTTATTGATTATAAATAAAATATAAAAAAATTTAGAGAGAAATAAATGTTTTCCTAAAAACATTATTTTTCTAAAATGCGGATCAGTTTTTGTTTTCACACATAAATTAATTTTTTAACATTTTTATATAATTTATTATAGAAAATTAAATTATTATTAATACATATACTTCTAAAAAAAATCAGTTAATTTTTGAAAATTTCATAAATTTTTCTTTTAGAGGAATAATGAAAAATCATGATATTTATTGAAAACTACAATTTTCAATTAAATTATTTAAAAAGATAAATTAAATTTTATATTTGGTTTAAATTAAAATTATTTCAATTATATTACACTTTAACATACTATTTTGATTATAAAAAAGTTCTAATTTATTTATGATATAATATCATTTGAATATTTTTCAAGGAAAAAAGCATTTTTACATATCTATGTGTTTAATTTGAAATTAAATTATACTTCTTATGTGAGTTTAATTTGTAAAATGGATTTAATATTTTTAATCATAATAATTTGAGTTATTTAAAAATGATAACATAATTTTTTACCCTAATAAATAGTGATTACTGTAAAAAAATTAATCAAAATTATTATGGTAAAAATAGGTTTACTATGGGATTACACTGAAAATATAAGATATAAGAATGATCCAAAAAAAAATTAATTACTATTTTATGGATATATTACTACCATATATTTTATATTTTTTGAAAAAGATATGATTTTTCTACTTTTTTCAGGATAAAACCGTTGGTGAAATTATTTCTTTTCAAATATTCCATGTGTGTCCTCACACCCTCACATAAAAAGCCACCCCTCTTCTATATATTCTATAATTAAAAACCCATTGGTTTATCCAGGAACTACAAAGATAACTTCCTTAAATCTTTCCCCTCATATTATAATTTTTTTGGTTTGAAATCTATCCTAGGATGAATTTTCAAGAAAACCATAAGAGGTTTTTTGAAGAAGAGGTAATGTCGTTAACTGAGTGTTTTATTTAATTTATTCTTCCACTTATTAAATCACTATTAAATTAATATGATATAATAAACTCAGTATCTTAAACATAGTTATTTTTATTTATGTTATGTTAGTAACCTGTAATCATCTCCTACAACCTTAAATTAGAAACAAAACGGTTGATTATGTGTACCGTAGACTACCACCTCGCGAACTAATGTAATTAATTTTCCATTTTATCTTCTAATAGATGGATATAATAATGTATATAATGTTTATATATCATATTTATGAAATAATTATACTTTTTTAATGATATTATAATATATACCTTCTTACTTCCCTTCCCATGGAGAATGTGATTATGTCGTTCGTGTGTACCACATATTACCACCTCACGATGTGATGTGATTCATTTTTCACTTACGCTTTACATGTAAGGTAATTAGAATTAATTTAATGTTTATATATGATATTAATTAAAATTAATAATTCTGTAAAATTAATATTGAATAAATTTATTAACAGTTTGACCCCTTAAATAAATGATAATGCCACTTGTGCATAGATACAACCAACTCTATCCTCAACAGTATGTGATTCATTATCCATGTTAAAAATTAAATAATGTTTATAGAGAAGTATCAAATGAAAAATTTTTATTTATAATATTAATATTATTCTAGATATTATGGAACTATAGCCTAGGTTTAGGATTTGAAACATTCATGATTAAAATTTCCAGAAAAAATAAGGAAATTAGAAGCCGAAAAAATAGTTATAATGAAATATTATTAAGAAAAATATAATATTATGTTATAAAAGTGTCATATATGACATTATAAATAACAATATTATTATTTAATAAGTTAATAACATTTCTAAACTATTATATATTGGGTTAAATTTCAATTAACTAAAGAAAGCACGAGGTAAGGGGTTTTGTAACTCAATTTCTATTCATTGGGTTGTAGGATTACTTAATCGATTATAATATTAGAAAATTAATTTTAAAATGAATTTATTAATTATGTTGATTATTAATTATATTTTTATAGATATAATGTTTTTACTCATAATCACCCAAATAATCAACTCTTACCTCAATGATTAGAGCTTTGTAAGGGTGGCTCATTTAACTTTTACTATTGTGTTACACACGCCATATTCACATTATATTCTATTAGTTAATTTATATATTTCCCATTTTTATTTTTTAAATCATCTATCCGTTTATCTCTATGTTAATTAATGTTTAATTTGAAATTATTTCATTCATCGAGCTAGTGATTCCAATGTTACGCAAGTTATACTGGTTTATATCACACCCTCATCATTATTTAGTATTGTTTTTATTTAATTATATGATGTGGAAATTATTTGGTATTTCTATATTACACTCAATATATTTTATTATCCTCCAGTAATTCATGAATTTTTTTAAGTAATCGTACCATTTTCCTCTCTTTGGTACTTAAAAATATAAAATTTTTTTTTAAGAACTTCATACATCATTTATCTATTTTGTAGAAAATTATTCTTTTTCCAAAAACACAATGTGTAAAAATGTTTTAATATTTTTTTAAAATTAATTTTTTTTCCTTTAATTTAATTTTTTAAAAAAAAATTAAAATTATTTTTCACGTCATTTTATGAAAAAGGATCTTTTTGACTTCTCCGTTAAAAATGTGAAAGGAATCTTTTTTTACAAATTCAAAATGAATAGAAATATTTTTATATCAAGACCACTCAATCTTTCAAAGAATCTTTTTTTCTTCCAAGGTTATATAAAAAATTATTTATTTAAATTAAGATAATTTTTTTATATTTTAAATAAGTTTTTTGATATTAAAGAGGATATTTTCCTCACAATATGTTCAAAGTGATATTTTAAATTCATTTTTGATCAATGATGGCAATCATTGATGTTACTCAAAGTGAAAATATTATTTTCTCAAGGGTTTTTAAAATAGTATCATAATCAAATATAAAAAACTTTAACATTAATTATTTATTCTAAATTATGTTTATATGTCTCTCACATATATACCACATTTATTTTCCATTTATTTGACTAAAATATAAATTCCTTATGATCATTTCTAGAAATATTTTATTATATAATTTCTTTTGAATGTCATATAAGAAATGATTATAAAACATATTATATTTTAATTGATAATTTTTATATTATGCCTTATGAATTATTTCCTTTATTTTTCACACATTTATCATGAATATGTTACGATGGGTGAACCCATATGTCGCTCTAATGCATTGGGTAATGTTATATTCTCATCAGACATAATGTATGAGAGTAGGGAGTAAAACTTATCCATTATGGGACTTTGTTCTCCTTGTGGTAATGTCTAGGATATTAGCATTGACTCATGTTTATGTCATGATATTTTTTTTTCATATTTCATATGATTCTATGCTCTATGATACTATGTTCTTTATGTTATGCTTCCATGTGATTACCCATGTTCCTTCTCTGTTATGATATCATGTTATACCTTGGACTCACATTTAATGTTTCTTTAATATGTTTATTCCATTTTTTGGATTTTTAGCTCACCCATTTTTTAGGTAATCCCCAGGTTATCCAATGTATTTTTAGGATCCCAAATAGATTTCTAGATCTCACTATGGAGAATAAAATAAAGATTCCATGTTTAAGTTTCATTTAATAAAATATGATCCTAGTCTTCCAATGACACTAGGAATTTATAATACTTCTATAATATTAATGGATATTTTTGTTTACTAATAATATCATAAAATGTTTAAGAGTTTGGTTTACTGTACCCATTCACTAGTTTCTATCTTCTGAGGACTAGGAATGCACTTCGTCCCATATCATGGTTTTTCTCGGGTATCGTGTTAGGGGGTGACTGAGGATGGATTGGGACATCTCTTGAGTTCATATTGATTCAATATTCTTCAATTTTTCAATGAAATATATAGAGTTTCCTAATTCAAAAAATCAATATAATGGATGGGTTAAAAAAGATAATAAAATATATGAATAATTATTATTATTTAATGCCAATTATTTTTGGTAGTGGTCTAAATGAGATACACAATGGTTTGAATCTGGAGGAAAATACATTTACAAATTTATTCCTTTTTAATCCTATTACATTTTCTTCAATAAATGGATCTTGACTCATTATTATACGACACATTTTTTTAATATTTTATGCTTATATATGTTTACTCATCATACCTTACACTCTCTATTCATATAATGAATAAATAAATAACATGGATATATTGAACACTATATATAATTTGTTCACCTTCCAAAATTGGTTAATTAGATAAAGGAAAAATAGAGTTCACTACTCCTCACTCAAATAACAATCTCACAAACTAAAATAGTGTTTTAATATGACTACTTCCACTAAGGATAACTTATTTTAAACATAATATAATATTTCATTATTATAATGCTTCAAAACACATATTAATAAGAAAAATTACTATGTAAAATGATATATCAATACTGCTAAGTTATATCAAGAGATTCATTTGTTGAGAGTTCTCAGATTCTTCTATTTTGGTGAGTTCTCTTAGTCTTCATGAAGTTCATCCTCCCCTACTCATTATTCCTGTGAGTTATCTAACATTTTTAACCCTCTCATTCTTCTCAAACATTCTTCATAATCACTTCATTTTGTTTCTTTTTTATTTTCATTCCCCTTTTGTACATAATCAATTATTATTCTCATATTTTATGAAATTGGATATTCCCATTATCTTAACCTATTAAAACCATCTATAAAGATCTTGAAATATTATATTTGAATCATATGAATATTCTACTTTCACTTTGATCAGAAGTATTTCAATCATAATGGAAACCACATGTAATATATATTTTTTCTAAACACATCATAATAACCTTGACCAAGATAAAAAAGATAATTATTTATATTAAATTAAGTATTTTACTATTCACTTATATTCAAAATATTCAATGAATATTTCCCGAGATATGTTTATGAAGATATTTTATATTATAACACATAATTCATCTATCTTAATCATTGATAATGATGTGATTTAGTTCCAACAACTTAATTTCACAAGATAAATTAATTTTTAATTGAATATATATATATATTGGGGGGGATTTGTAATTCCATTATAGATAGATAATTTAAAAATTGGTTACTAATGTTTTTAATATGTGTGGTTTCTACTAATTTCACCCATTCCAAGAATCCCTATGGTATCCAATTCACCCAAATTTTTTAGGCATATATGATAAGTTTTAAATTTCAATATTCCTAAAAAATTATATTAATTTTAAGAAAATCTATTATTATGTGTTATATCACAAAAAAAAATTGTGATATCATCTCAAATGTACTTCTCCCTTGGATTTGTACTATAAGATATTAGTTTCTTCTCAATGATTCTTTAACAAAATTTTAAATCATTAAGCATTATGATAATAATATATATAATGTCGGTTAACACATATCAAATTGATTTTCCATCCAATAATTGTACTATAATTATTATTATCATTTATTTTAAAACATTTGAATGTATTCCCAAAAAAATGTTATTATGAACACAAAAATTTTTTTAAAGGCTCCACTCATTTAATCTTCATCAAACATATTATAATATATCTTCCATATTTTATATCAGACAAAATAACTTATTAAATCACTCGTGATATTTTTTAACACATAAATTTATATATAAAATTTAACACCAATAAAATAGAATATATTCATATAAAATATTCCCCTAATAAAAAAATATTTATTGTTTATACCCATCAGTTGGAATTTGAGATCATTCATAAAACCCCACAGTTGTTCTATGTTGAATAATTTCTAGGGAATTTAATATTTTTATTTCTCCAACAAGATTAATATGAGAACTAGGGATCTAATTAAGTATTAAATTTTTTGAATATCTAAAGTTGATGATTTTAATATGAGTATGAATTCCCAAAGAGTATTTGGGTGCTCGAGTAGAATTAAAAATGTTTTTAGGTTTTCGCTTAAGTTCATCACACTCAGGAGGACCACAAAATGGTGGTCCCCATGATGGAGGGTGAAATTACAAAAATGGGTGAGGAACCAATGTTTTTTTACCTAGGAATGGGGCTTGGGAAGCACTAGAACACTGTAAAACCATTGGATAGTGTGTTTTAATGTCCATTGAACTTAAGGGGGACACATATGGGAAACAACCTATGATATATGACTATCCTATTTGGAATTTATCCCTATATGGGACTAGATCCTTGGAGATTTCCCTATGGAAAAAATGGGTGATAGGGTTTCATAGTGTTATGCAGACTATTTCCCACCCTATAAAAGTTTAAAATTATTACGGAGTTTATAATTATCAAGTCTATTTTAAAAACCCAATCCCCTTTTTTTCTCTCATGGGTGATTGAAACATAAGGGTAATACCACCATTACATTATTTCAATTTTTAAAAAATATATGATGTTATTCAGAGATTCCTTAAGAATTTGATGTAATTTCTCCTTTACTCCCCCAATTCTTTCCTTTATATTGATACCTATTTCGATTCAAGATTATTCTATAATAATACACACTCTTGTATCCTAGATCCAAGGACTAATTTATAACATTATAATATTACAAAAGGGATCACATAACCTATGATAGACTAGTTTAGTTTCCTTAAAGAACTGGAAACATATATTTTTCTCATTTTATATTAGAAATAAAATATAGATAATAATAAAATAATTTTTTTTCATCCTTGAAACACATTGAAATATTTATTATTCTTAACATAGGGAATTAAGAAAATTAAGGGTGAGATAAAATGATTTATATGGTTTATGTAAAATGGAATCTATAATGGGTATATAAGGAATAATAAATGTGGGAAGGTAAGTAACTGAAAAAAATTCTATTTAATCAATAAATTGGTAAAATGAATCTATGGGGAATATCAGTGAGATAATATCATGGATAATAATAACTAAATTCTCAAATAATAAAATCCATAATATTAGATTCCATTATCACATACATCGTCATATATTTACACTTAAGGTATTTCACAAATATATTTTTAGCTATGGGTGGGTACACACAAAAAACCCTTTTAATAAGGATGTCCAACTAGTTTTTCTCATGATAATTATTGATGCATTATGGGTCTATGTAATTATGGGACCACACATCACATTACGTCCAATTAATTCCTCATATAATAAATTATAAATTAAATTCATAAATAATATTCCTTGTAAAAAAATGTCATTATTAATTAAATAACATGGAATATATACATTTCCATTGTTAACCAAATAACATTAAACACAAAAAAACTATATATAAAAATGATATACATGTTAGAAAATAAGTATATCCATGATACAATGAAAATATATTTGTCAATTGAAAGATAATCACAACAAAAGGAATGTTTCATGATAAATTTTATGACCAAAAAATTAATCAAGGTATGAAATATGACTATTATTTCAGTAAAATATTGATTTTTTAATAGAACCATGTATTTTTTAGAATAAATAATATGGAATAAAAGAAAATAAAATAAATTTTCATTAAATAATTTTATTTTTTATGACTATTTTAATCATAAATAAGAATAAAAATTTCCTAAAGTTTTTATGGAGGGAAATTCCATTAAATTCATATATGATAAAAACAAACATTTCATTTGACATTTTTCACAAAAATTCAAATGTGAAACTTTTTAAAAACATTATAAAACTCATATAAAACCATTTAGAAAGTCATAAATAAAATAAAAGTTCCTTATTAAATAATTCCATTAAATAAAATGGGTTATTTCAAAACATATTTTACATGCCTGAACATGGAAGAAATGTATACTAGATTAGAAAGAGAAATAAGATAGAATTTTATTTTAATTTTTTTACTTAATATAATTTAAAAATAAAAGAAGAGTTTGAAGAAAAAATTTAAACTATATAAATAACCATAGGAAGATAAAATAGTTTTATTTTATAAAGGATATATTATTATATTCTATTAATGAGAAATATATGTAATCCTAAAAGAAATAAGATTTAAAAAAATTACTACATCATAGGTAAATTTATATTGTAACCCCTTCAAATATTAAACATGAATCAAGATTTTAATCACCATGAATAAATATAGATTCATGTTAAACACATCAAATTTTTATTATATAAACCACATAAAATTAAATAGGTTTACAATACCAAATATGTATCAATGGGGTAGAAATTGAGACGAAATCCCTTAACTCAAGCTTCTAATTAATTAAAAATGATTTTAAATCCCCTATAATAAATAAAATTTTAATAAATATATAAAAAAATAAATATTAATTATATTAATATTTATAATCAACTTTTAAAAGAAAAAAATGAATCACATCACTTAGTGGAGGTGATAGTCCACACATAAAAATGAATGGCACTATCATATTTTAAAAGGGTGTAAGAGTAAATAACTTTATGATATATTAAATTTCAATAAACAAAATTATTTAATAATTTTAATATAAATTTATTATTTTTATAATTATGTTAATCCATGTGGTGTGGTGATGAAACACAAAAGACATTGGTCCGTGAAGAGGTAGTTCGTTTTACATCAGAGCGATAATTTTGTTTCACATTTTATAGAGAGGATATAGATAAATATAATGTCATAAAAATAAGTAAATCCTATTATACGGTAGTTATATTAGATATTATATTGAATTTATTTGGATATAATTAAAGGTGGTAATATAAAAATAGAAATGTTGGTGTTCGGTTAAGATGATTATCGCTTCTTTGAAAGATCCCCTTTAGATCCATTCTTAATGACACTTTGGTTAGTCTTTTGGGAATAAAAGAACATCTATAACATTGATAAGTATGGTTGGGTGATATTTTTTCTGGGTTTTGTTAAGTTAAATGGATAAATAGGTGTGAATAATTTAAGGGATGAGATTCCGTACTATAATTGTGGAGAGTGAAAAACTTATAATTTTTCAATGATTTATAATATTATTAATTAACTTTCATTGAATAATGAATCATAAACAACTCATTTAATATTGTTATAATGTTATGTTGAAAATATACTCAACATATTGGTTTTTTTGTGTTGTTATTTCATTTTATCACTCGTTGGATTAGGCTAACCGCTTGGTAAACCTGTTTTAAACCTAACCGTGCTAAATCATTTTTATTGTTATACTCTTAATTATTCCAAAAAATTATGTTGATATTATTTTCTAATATTAATTATGATAATTAAAAATATATAATCCATTTCTTAGAAATTTAATTCGTATATGTGGAGTAATTTAACTTAAAAATATACCCACAAAACATGGTGGAAATAATTTTTCCATAAGGAAGAATTTTTAGCCTACGATAATATTTCATTAACTATATGAGTATTAATAATGATTAAATTTATTTATATTCCTTTATTTAGATTTATAACTTATAAATTTCATTTTAAATATTCATTATTATTCATTATTTTAATTAATGAAAATGAAAATGAATTATCAAATTTAAAATATTTTTATTAAAAAATACCTCTTTTTTACTTCCAAATAATCTTTTAATATTTATATAAAATTCATAATAATAAATGGTTTCCTAAAAATATTATAAATTATAATTATTAATAAAATGTGTAATATTAAAAATTATACTAAATCGAAATTTTTTCAAAAAATCTTATTTCATGGGAAATTTTCAAAAAACATTAGAAATATATTGACATATTATATTCAAAATAGATATTCATTCTATATAATTTTGAATTTTTATAACTTTAAAAGATATAATTCTCATTTTAAAATAGTTTCATGAAAATAAAATGTTCACTTACTATAATTGAAGCTCTAGTGTTACACTCTTTCCTACTTCAAAAATTTTAACTTCTAAATTTTCATATATTACTTTATAAATAAATGTGGGAGGTTCTTCTTCATCATATCCTTAGGTTACCATGAAACGTCCACTATTTTTTAATTTCCCCAAAGTACCTTTATTAGTTATGTAATATTATTTCAAAACACTTCTTGTATAGTGTCATGAATTTAGATAGGCTCTTCATCATATGATATATTATGTTCCAATTCTATTTTTTCATAGTTGAGAACATGTTTTTAGTATGACATATACTTTATAAAAAATTATATATACAAAAAATAATGTAATTTATTGATTGTTTTGACATTTACAAATGGTATACCACAGATCCAGTTATTTAAATAATTTCAAATGTTTTGAGGTAATTAGTGTTTAATTTTATTTTCTTACAGAATCTTATAACACCCATCCAAAGAAAAGATTTTATGAAAATGTGATCTCACACTAAACATTAAAAATATTATATTTAATTATTGATATAACTCTTTATTCCATATTTTATATAGTTTAATACGATATTGTATAGTATTTATCTTCTTCGAGGTATCTTCAAATTGATTTGGACCTATTACCTAAATTTCACAATCATCATCCCAACACGTTGAAGTAAAACATGAATTTCCCTATAATACTTTGTATGACACCAATTGATTATTTTAATGGATGATATTTTTATAGGAATAATCCACCAATGTAAAATAAAGATCCCACATACATTAAAATTAATGTGGTAATGGACTCAACATGTCTTCTAATATTTAAATTTACCATTTGGAATATAGATGAATTTGATGATGATAGGCGGTGCTAAAATGAAGATGGGTATCAAGAGACTTATGATGACTGTGATAAAAATCAATTTTAACCATGGATCATGATGAATAAATATTGAAATATGTATACCTAGAATTCATAAAAACTCATTAACAAAGATCCATGTAGGGAAATAAAGAGTTAAATATTCTTTTATAGAAAAGATACGTTTAAAATTTATATGGTGGCCATTAATAAATGATATTGAATTATTGTTCCTTAAGTATTTGGTAGTCAAGTAATAAATTCCATACTGATATCATCCTATTTATACATATAAATAGATATTAGTTGTGTGAATCTTCTTGGATTATATCTCATATTATTCATATTTTGAAAAATCAAACATCTTGATACAAAATTAGTAATTTCCCACTTCATATTATTTTACAAAAAATGATCATTTAAATCCCTTGACATCTATATGATACCAAGGTGTTTACAAATATTTTACCATTTAGAATTATCTAATAATTCTATTTTTAGCTCAAGTATATGTGAAACACCTAATATATTTTCTCATTTCATAAAACCATCTTCTTTAATTAAGTCATCCAATTTTCTATATTTCATGACAATAATTTTCTATTGAAAATTATCTTCATCAGGATGAGAAAATATTATATTTTATTATTAATATGGGTTGTAAATTATTTTGAAAAGGAGCGACATTCCCTAATCAATAATAATTAACATATCCGTCTTTACAAAATTTATAAACATATGTTCCATTTCAATCAAAATTTTTGTTAGGACTCCATGATCATTGATGATCAATGAATCTATAAATTTTTTCCTTCCTTTGGTGGTGTTGTATTTAGTAATAATATTCCATAAGTATATCAAGTCATCAGCTTTTCCTGATATTGATATATTTATTTGAAAAGATATATTTTAGACTCTTATGATCTTTTTATATCTCAAATAAATCAACACAGAGATATATATCATCAAGAAATATTTATGCATTTCAACTCAAGACCATTAGTATGACAGTTCTACTAATTATCCCTTAATTGATGCGTCATAAAAAAATTAATTATCTTAAATAAGTAAAAAACCAAGTCTCTTCATTAAAGTATCACTATATATAATAAATCCATCATTTCCTAATGGTAAAATAAATATCGATGAATTGAAAATTATAATATTCAATTCTTAAAAAAAATTCTTCTTATTATTTTTTATATATAAACGTAAACCATTTATGTGTAAGCGTGGTTATCTAGTTAGTCAATCAAAAAATATTTTGAAAACATCACCAATATAAACATACCAATTCAAGGAAACAACAAACCATTGTTATGTTTTTTAGTATATACCATTCCTTGTCTACCTTTATCCTTGTAAGATCAACCATGATTCTATATTAAGAAAAAATACATCCATGAAAAAGAATATTTGAAATCTATAATTCCCATTTTTTAAATTTTCTATATAAGAATATTTATCTATGAGTCATAGGAACATTTCCTAACTGATTCCCATATTCATCCTTTCTTTTAGACTCCACTAATATTTCATTAATAAATGAAACAGAAAATTTATGGAGATGTTTCTTGAATACTATATTAATTGGATCCATTAAAATATAGAGTGAATTATTGAATATAAATTGAATTAATAAAAAATTTCAATTTTCATACCTCATATGAAATGTTTTATAGGTAATGTATTCATTCTATATGATCAATTGATGATACCCATAATGAAGATTATTCATTGAAATATATTGAGCCCCTTCATGTTGATCGGAAAATATTGAGCCCCATCAAGTTGATTGGAAAATAATCAATATGAGTCATAGAAAACATTCCCTTTATAGTAATATATTTTGATTCCCTATAATCAATGGAAAACATCATCAATCCATTTTTCTTATAAAAAAATGTATAGGGGCTCCCTATGGTGAACACTAGGGAGTATAAACCCCATTTCATAAAAATCGTGTAATTTTTTTTCAGCCCTAATAATTCAATAACGGCTAATATATAAAGTGCCTTTGATATAGGTTTCACATTATGGATAAAATAAATTGAAAATTTAACTTCATGTTATAGTATATGTTCTAGAAATTCCTCATGAAATACATCGATATATTTTAGTACAATATATACATCCTCAATTTGAAGGATAATTTTCTCATCCAAATATTCTAACTTATATTCTTCCCCAATAATCTCACATATAAGATATATTATATGTGGATTTAGGCATGAACCTGATGATGGAGTACCCCATTTAAAAAAAATAAATTCTTCATCTTCATCATGGAACATAATTTTATTCTATTACATTTTCTTAATGAATAATATATTGAATTCAAGTACATACTAATGATTATATAAAAGTCAACCATATGAATAAAAATAAAGGATTAAAATGGTGCATGTCTATGTGAATTAGTGGTATCAAACTAAGACATCCCTTTTTTATGTAATATTTCAACTCGGATTTTAAATTGAGAAATCCTTTATTATGTTTCCGGGATAATATTTAATTTTATTATAAAAAAAGATGATATAAAAGATTATGATGATCTAGAATCAAATAAATAATATGTTAAATTTTATTCTATGATTAATTTAACTTACACCAAATTATTATAAACTTTTACCTAAGTTGTAGTAATCACATTATCATGGACATATCCCATTGGCCTCTTTTACGGTAAGTTTGCCTTACACTTGGGACATTAGTCTGATTAATTCTCCATTTGTCTATAGTTGAGGAACATAGTATTAATGATTTATTTCCTCGTATTTCATTCATTATCTAGATAAACCATATCTCCAAATAGGTGAAAATTTTAATTTCCCTTCATGATTTTTCTATGATGTTTCTTTCACCAATTTCTATATGTTGTAAATTTCTTTATTCCCTTATTATTAATTGACGAAATTTTTTATGGTTCATGGTTGGACTTTTACTCTCATGATTTTCCTTTATGATATAGGGTCTAAAAAATTATTTATATTTCAATTGCACAAAATATTTTTTCAAAATTTAATAAAAATATATGACTACTAGAAAATGGGTCCATCATCATTCATTTATATCAATTTTATGGGAACCATTACAATATAGTTTTTTGATTATATATATACTAATGGGTTGAATAATTTTTTTATACATATGTCTATACAAATGGTTTATTAAAACCATTGGTATAGAGTCTCCACAAATACATATTCTTCCCACACCCCCTCTTTGTTCACATGCGATCCCAAATCTCCCCTATCAATCTAGAAGCAACCTTCTCTTCTCTTATATCATTCTCCCCTATTCATTTATTTCTTAATCTATATCTTCTACATCATACTAACAATGAGTTACAAATACTTCTTCTAATATACTAAGTATTGATTTCATTTTTACTTATGTATCAAAACCCAATCAAGATACTGTTCTTTCAAGATTCATCCCAATTATTTGAAAAAATGTTCTTTTATATTATTTTTTATAGTATTTCATAATAAATGTGATTTTAATAGATATATATCTTATTATAAATTTTCTTTCTACTAATTTTACATAATTCCAATTTTTTTATTGTAATATATATTAACTTATTATGTAATCAATTAATGTAGTAAATTTTCTCTATTATTAATGTATTTTTATGTTATTATATGTATAGTGATTATAGAGGATAATTTATTGGAAAGAACATGACAACATTGGTGGGAACATATAATTGACAATTATTTAGTCATATATATGAAATTGGGATTGATATGATTAAAATTATTTTGTGAATTCATATGAATATAATTCCCTATTACATAGTAAATAATTTAGGTATGTGTCCTCCCACCAAAATTGAACCATATAGACATGGTGCTCCCATAAAAATAAACACTAATGAAATGGAACTCTTATATAAATTCTAATATTTTTATATTTTTCTCCCATTTAAATATATTAAAATGGAATGATTATCAAATAGATACCTAATATTTCTCAATAGTATATATTTTTGTTCTTACCCATGATCCTTACAGTGAAACTTTATTATGAGATATTCTCTTAATATTTACTTATTTATCGAATAATTTTTAAATAATCATAATGTTCATTATTATTTCTAGTTACTTATGTTCAACATTATGGAATTTTTTATTATTAATTCATATTGTATTTATATTATATATGTATTTAGATATTATGTAATTTAAAATGAATTTTCAATTTTAATAATCATATTCATTAGCTATAAAGTGGTGTTTTATTTGAAATTTTTATATCTATTTATCCCAATGTTGTTTATATATGAATTAAAATTTTATCTTTGTATCTTGATATTCCTTAATACTCATTACTATTTTCATTAGTATACACTTTTTAACTACATAAAATAATTACACTTCATTATATGTTTATATTTAATTAATTATTTGTAAAATTATGGTATATTTTTTAAGAAGTTGGATAAATCTCATGTCTTTAGAGAGATGCATAAAAATTAATTCTTCGGTGATTCTATTTTTTATGGGAAACACGAATTTTATATTATAAATTTTATTTCAAAATAATATAGGATGTATTATATTACAATTTTTTTGAATGATAAATTTAGTGCAGTCTGAGTAAATGTTTTATTTTTCACTATTTATGAACACTCTATATATATGTTGACCAAATGAACTTTGATTTTTTTGTTAAAAGATACTATTTTAGTTTTTGTATGATCATTGAAAATTATTTGGGATTATAGAGGGAGATAGTTAATAAATATTTATTTCTATATATAAATGTGTATTTTCTACTAACAAATTCTTTATTTCATATAATATATCATACATATTTAGGATTCCATCACATTTATTAAAATTTGGGTATAATTTTTATTGTATATAGATTAGTTTATATGAAATTAGGATTAGATTATTATTTATTTATATCAACTATGGTATAAGATTCATGATGTTATTATTCTAGGTTTTTTGTGGTTTTGATGTTCGGTGATTGATTTATATTATTCTTGAGTAAATTGTTTCCATAATAAATACATGTGTATGTAGTTATATTAATTTCTTATTCAAAACATGGATGTTTTAAATTTTATTCATATATACATATGTATTTAATTATATTTTCTAATATCTGTTTCCCATTCCATGTCTTACACTTTGATTGGGTTTTTAGGCATTAATTGTACCATATGTTATTTCTATTACTGTATTATTGGATAGATAATAGTATTATTTGATGAATTTCATATTAAAATCAGTTATAAAGAAAATTAATAATTATGTTAACAGTTCGTTATATTTAAATTTTCATTGTTTTATCATATTGGTGCAATTGTAATTACTTTAATTTAGTTTTAGTTCGGAATGGTATATTTATTTTGTATTTTTCAATGAATTTAATTAGATTTATTTAAATTTAGTAAAATTTGGATTGAAATGGGTTTTAAATAAATTTATAACTTGGTTTATCATTATAGTTTATGAAAAAAGTTTTTGATATTTTTTATTTCTTTTTTGAAGTAAAAGATACGTGCATAAATTGTAAATACTAATTCTAAAAAAAGTACATTTAATTATAATGCAGCTTATATAAGCTATTGAATAAAATCCCAAGAAGATAATATTTGGTAAAGATAAATAAATTTATAAACTAGGGATTATTATTACGGTACCATTATTAAGATTAACAATTGTAATATTTATCTTTTACATTGCATTTAATGTCATGTTCTTATTCTTTATCAAAAATTTTATGGACATTCATTTGAATGAGAGTTAACCTCTCCAAAACCCACTGGTATGGTTCTTAGTAGGGGTCATTTATAAGATACACCGAGCACCCTTGGAACACATTCACCCCTTGACCCTATAGTGGACATCCCCTCTACCACCCTTATTCAACCATTAATAGAGCCTCTAGAAATGTTCCCACCCATGCCTCCATCATCATCTTATTTAGCATTTACTTCTTATAGAATGTCAACTCCACCACTATGAATGTTCCCAACTATACCATATCAATATACCATGATGTACCCTTATCACTTCTATCCTTATCCTCCCTTGTCAATGACCCCACCACTTCCTACTATCTTTCTAGGATCTGGTGATTGTGCTCCATCATATTTTACTACACTACATATAGATGAACTTGTTCATGCATTTGAAAAGGAATATCCTTTGGTGGATACTAATTCAAGATGAATAGCAGATACATAAAATTCTAATTATAATCTGGTGTTACGTTAGTGTTTCAAATTATATTATATCATTATTTCTTATTATTTATTAATTAATTATATTTTTTCATTTTACTCTATGAAATTGGATCTTCTAATAAGTGGAGTTGGATCACCCATATGCTTGATGCCTAGAATAATCAAATAAAAATAATTGTTCATTAAAATGAAGACAATTAAATGATAGGTAAAATTGAAATATAGTGTATAAGTTTTATGGAAACTTTATCAAATTTCTCCGATATCATTCCCGTGAAACTATTATGAATGAGATATATCAAAAATTCAATAATGGATAACACATGGGATGTGATATGGGTAAAAAAAATCTATTAAATTGATATCTATATTATTGTAATATTTTTATGAATTATACTTGTTTTTTCATTACTAGTTTAACCATCCCAATGGTAAATCTATTATGGTCTCATAGATTATAGAATATGGGGAGTTATGCTGATCATATAAGCAAGACTTATATGTTGGTAGGAATTGTAGAGTCAACTCTAATTTTGTGGGTGTACAAAAATTTACCGAAATTCCAACAAAACAATAGAAAGAAACAATATTATATAGGAAGAGTATTGTGTTTAAGGTATTCATAGTCATTAATGGTTTTTTGGAGAATATAATTCTTATTAATTATATTGAATGATTTTCTTAGGATGTTTCTAAAAAATCAAAAAGAAAAATAATTCTATATATATATATGTACACATTTGGGAGTACTAAAATTTTGGAGCATGAATGGAACCATGTAAATTTTTAAAGAACTATGTTTTACTAGGTAATAACAAACGAAATCGAATTTATTGACATTTTTCTATAATATGCGTGAGAATTCTATTATAGGGAAGGTGTGCACCACTGATCCATCAAATAGTACCCCTTTTAAGAGAATAAAAGGATGAATTCACTTCAGAATAACCATTATTTTATTTTGTCACCTCATTTTATAATATTCCAAAACAAAGTATGTTTACTAAATCCATGTCATCACATTAATCCAAACCTCAAACACACTCAAGAGAAAATAAAAAACAAGAATTCAATAAAAATGAAAACAATATAAAGAACACGTGAATTTATATGGTTTATAAATTAGGTCTTATGTCTGTTGGAGAAAACTAACACAATTTTATTCAATTGTAAAATCATAAGAATTACAATAACTTTCTTTATGTCCTCATATTAGATCACTACGTACATGTAAAAAATAAATGGCATCATCACATATGTGCATGTTATCCCACATGCTTATAGTAAGTATCAACTGGTCATCTTGTTCCACCGACTTCCAAAATTTCATGGATGTCTACTCATTGAGCATCGGGAATGTTAAGAACATATATCATGTCAAGCTAAAACCTTCCACTTCCGATGAATAATTAATTTCACTAATAATTTAATATGAAGAAAACATACATTCTAACAATAATTTATGAATATAATAAGGTTAATACCTTAACATATCTCCCTTAAAACCCTTATATTAAATAAGTTACTTTTATTCATAACTTTGAGACTATTGAACATTACGTTATACACTTCTAGAGATCAAATATTTCAAAACTACCACCTATATAGCGTGTTTTTATGACTAATTCCTATATTAAAAATCAAGGATATATTTTGGATCATCTCATTTTTGTAGAACTAATCAAAACATGGATAAAGATTCACATTCTAAATATATTCATTCTTAGAGACTTCATTACAGAGACTAAAATATCAAATATCCCTTAAACACAAGAACACAATCAAATTACTAAAACACAAGTTTTCTAAACTATATTATATTCAATGAAGTACCACATAGGCATAATATATCCATAGACTTTCTTATACCAAATCCTTTATGGAAACATGAGATTGATTTTTTAACTATATTTTAGAATTCATGTACTCAGTCCTCAAAACATTTAAGGATGACATGGTATTATAGGATTATATTATTCATCCATATGTAATTCATAATTTCCAAATCCAAATAGATTGAATTCTATTTATCATAGAACATCATTCATCCCCTTTAATAAATTAAATCTCTTCCAACTGAGGAATCAACTAACAAGTAATATTCTAGAAAGAATTGTGGACATGTATCAAATGTTTTTGATAGATTTTGTAACAAATGGTTATAAACGTAATATATATTTAATTTTAATTTCCCTATAAATTAATAAAACCCACTCTTACAATTGAGGGTGTCTATGTCCCTACAAAATTCATTATCTATGTAACATTTGACTCGATTGGGCATCATAAAGTAAGGATTAATATATTTAAAGCCTTTATGAAACTGGATTAAAAACTTCATGCCTTTCTAATGTTCTTTCATTTAATTTCACAAGAAAAATCTGAAAAAATCTAATAAACATTAATTTAGGTTCTTTTATGTATCATGGATAAAATCAAGAAACCCACCACTAATGAAAATATAACTCTCACTATATAATTTAATTACCCTTTTTTATTTTAGCACTCCCTAATTATAAAATTTAATGTGTCTCAATGATAAAGTATAAACCATATTAGCTTTAGATATCCAATATTTCTCAATTACCATAATGACAATGTCACTATTATATAGATCAAAAAATAACCATATTTTATTACTATCAATCCATATCCACATGATTTTATTAAGGTTATTGTTATATTTTAACTTGATTATTCAATAAAATTCATGTGTTAGTTAATAAATCATCTTAATTTCCAGACCACCCAATAATATCTAATCCACCTACAAGAGAATGTGGATGAATCCCCCATAAACGTAAACACAACCACTATTAAATTAACCAAGAAACACAATAATAACTCCTATCCAAATAATGGAGTATTAGATAAACCCACCAAAAATAAAAAAAGGGAAATGGAAAAAATTTCCATCATTTATGATCTAGGTTATACAAATCATCCACATGGAGACCAAAAAATATGCACCTAGATATTATAGTCTACAATTTACCCTAAATAATCCAAAATTTCACCTTCCCTCAACACAATTCACACATATTAAAATAAAATGAGTATTATATCTCCAACCATTACCAAAACAAATCATCAAATAGATCAATCTATCTAGTCCATATCAAATTACAAAATACCATGTAACAAGACTCTAAGAGACATTAAAAATACCAGACCAATATAATCTACCAAGAAAAAAACTCTTATTCTAAATAAGAGAGGCTTGAAACAATATAACCTTCTCATATGAAAATGTGACATTAAAAATATGAGAACCAAAAAACCAGTAAACATCACAATATCATGTTATTTTATCATTTAAATTTTAAAAAAATCAATTTGAATATGAAATATAGAAAACCAATTAGAAATAATAAATTATTTATGGTTTTAATTTAATTCTGTACAATTGTACACTGTTATGGATGTTGATGGATAGAAACCATGAAGTTATCTATTATGGTTTTTATTTATGAATTATAGAATATGATCAATTTAGTTCATAATTTAACACAATTGGTTGACGAAGACCATGTAGTTAACTCATATGGTTTAGTTATATACTAAATCATTTTATTTATTTCTTCAATTACTAAAATTTTAATTCAATCTGTGATTTTATATGTTCTTATTTAACTTAAATTAGTTACTTTATTATGATAGACTCAGTATATTATTAATCTAACAGAGCGTCCTCATTATCCATGCTTCCCATATGATCTTGAATATCACTTAATCACATTTAAAATTATTCCATTTCAGCTCTATCTATTTTGAGTATTAAATATTATACCACGTAGTGACTCACCACTAAAAATTAATCTAATGTGGAAAGGTTTTAACCGGATGTGTGTAGATGGTTAATATCACATTCCATCGCAAATAAAATTATTTTGGTTTGGTTTATCTATTTCATATTAAGGAATAATATACTATTATATTCATCAATTTCATTTTCAAAAACTGACATTGGGAATCGAAGACCATGTTCCTCGAACAACATTATTTTTCGAAAGTAGGAGGGAAAATTATATAATTTCTATAAATCTATAGAATAAACTGAATATTATAAGTCAATTTATTTATATTTCAATTTTTTTTTGATAAAATTCAAAATTAATTATATTGTTTATATTTTAAATAGTGTGACATGGAGGCCCTTGATGAGAAATAAGATGAAAAATTTGGGCAAAATATTCATTTAAAATAGGTATTAGGTGTGGATCATAAGGGGAGAGTTCGATATCAACCCCAGAAAAGAATCACCCATTTGTATTTTTCCTCATCAAGAGCTTATCAATCCTCTCACACCATAGAGATGTAAAATTATTATAAATAAATAGAAAAGGGTTACAAATTTCTATAAAATTGCTTTATAGAGGTTATATGTTTGATGAGTAGTTCTTGAAAGTTATGGTAGTTATATTTTCATCATATAAAAAAGAGTTTTCTAATGTATTTTATTGAAGTATTTAAAATTGATCTCTTTATTTGATGTGTAGTGTGATGTAAATGAGGTTCCTTGTGGTGGTTGAGGTGAGGAAATTACTAGTGATGATGATAACGATTTTTAATATGATAATGTTGGTTCTCCAAGAGATTATTCTAAAAAGGATTTAAGGTTAATTATGTTGGTGCTAGTGGAGATGAAAAAGATATTAGTCCCCTATATTTTTTAGTGGATAGAAAAGACACGTGTTCAGATGATGTTGAATGACTAAAAATGATGATGGTATGGATTATATATATGTGTGTGTTATAGTATTGTAAATAGTATGAAACTATTGATAACTAGATTGTTAAAAGAAAAATATATAATATTTATAGTGAATTAAATGTTTATCGTTATTTGTAATTTATTTATAGGTCCTTCCATCGGTATTGGATAGTGGTGATATGAATTGTGGATATGAATCTATTTGAGCATTTTAAAAAATCCTTGGTATTTATAACATTCAATAGGATTCTATACCCATAATTTCAAGAACCTTAGTTATAGATGTTTACCCATAGTTTTCTTTAAACCATGGTTATTCAAATTTGGTCATGATATGTAATAATGATTTCAAATGAAATCATTGGTATAGACCTATACTAACACCTAAAATTCCCACAGTCTATATAACCATTGTTTTAGGTAATAACAATGGTTTTAGAGACAATATATATGGTTTAAAACCATTGGTGTATGGTATTTTCCAGCAATTTTTATAAAACCAATTTACTTTTGAGGATTGGATTAAGCCCTTAAAATAAATATTCAATCATTATTTCTATATTATATATATAATATGTATCATATATTGAAATTCGTGTAAAGGTATCCTCATAATCCAAAACATTTACTTCATCCTTTTTATTTTAATTTATACCATTCTCGTCATTTTTGTTTCTTTATCATAAAGGAAATATTTTTCAAATAATTTCTCATTAAAACTACTTCATTATATATACTCAATTTATGTATCCTCCCCAGTATTCTCAATTAAAGATCACCATTGATCAACATATCCTTTTATACAATACACTTCTCATTCCACCTTTTCCATTTTATTAAATACCAATTCGATAAATTTATTTTCAAGGGAACTAATATATTTCCTAGCTACTACTATATTTCTAGTTAAAAAAATATAGAGGATTTTGTGACATGAAATGATCCAATATTGGTGTATCATTCCACGGAACATCATGGAGATCTATTTTTGAAAGGTTTTTAGTTATAACCTAGGTAAAATATACTAATATAGATATGATTTTCTTATATTTAATATCTATTGAATTAACATTATTAATAATGAAATCACTACATTGTCCATGAGTATTGATACAATCATTTCTAACATGATCCATTTATAAACAATGGAACATATTGAATTTGATCATATCATTATGAATTATAAATAATGTTACTCGTGTAATGATTATAATAAAATGATAATTTATGAATTCATAATCCTAGAATTATAAAACTGATTCGTTTTGGAATATCCTCAAATCATAAAAATATTTTCGAATCATTCATAATGATTTGTAAGGAAAACATGAATTAACCCCAGCATATCCCCCTTGAGTGTCAATCTAGATAAAAAGTATGGGATGATTTTCCATGGACTATAATGGTGGAAAACATATACCAAACCACCCATTTTTTAGTTTTTAGACATAGATAAATTCGGGCGAAACCCACATCCACTGGTAGTATCCAAACTTTTGTGTAACATCAAGGAATACTAAAATATATCTACTGAGAAAATATTATGATATTATCTAAATATTTGATATATAATTAATATCATTTATATGGTTGTGTATCCGAAAATATATTTTTTCTGAATTTTGTCCTAAGGTTTCTGCTAAAAATTCTCTAATACCAACTATAACCACACAAAGACCATAATCCCAGAGCGAGTGTCTACTTTATTTTATTATCATAAGATACAAAGGATCAAATAACCAAAGATCGATCCATTTATTAATATTTAATAACTATATACATTAATAATTCCCATTTTAAATTAGAAATAAATTATAAAACATAATAGAAAACATTATATTAATCATTGAAAGTCATTTAAAAATTTATTTTTTATATAACAGGGAAATGTAACAAACTAATGATGTGATGAAACACTCAATAATGGTTTGGTAAAAAATGAATCTATCATGGGTAATTAAAAATAATCAATATATAATTATAAATAACTAAAAAAATAATTAATTTAATCAATAAATTTAGCATGAAATTTTTACATGGATAATATCAATGAAATAATCTAATAGATAATAATTTCAATGTCATAATCTCATGGATAGTCCGTAATAATTTTCCCCATCAAAAACTATATTTCAAATTCATTCCAAAAATATTGGTTGGAAAACATAATTTATAAAAAATATTCCTTACCAACAAATATCAATATTGAGAAATGAATATAGAATATCATGATTTCCCCAATAAATCAAATAACATTTATAGTAAAACTCTATCTGTAGAAATATTATACAATTCTGGTAATAAGTATATCCTTGGTATAAATAACTTGTAAATATTTCATAAAATATGATGACAATTAATTTAATTTTTCAAGATAATGTTAATAAACACAAATTTATTCAAGAGATTAAATATGACAATTAATTCATACGACATGTAATTTTTTTTAAAACCATTTATTTTGGAGAATATAATACATTTGAATCAAAATATTTAAAATAAATCATCAATTAAAAAAATTCAAAAAGCACTTAAATCTTTTTTAATAATAGTAAAAGAATAAAATGGTTATGGAGATGGAGATTTCATTAACCTTGTATACATTAACAAGAAACGTTCCTTTTTTCCATTTTTAAAATGATAATCTAAATTGACAATTGGATAAAAAAATATAATATTTTATTTAAAAACACATAAAAATTCCTAGTTAACATAAAATTTCCAAAATAAATTATTTGGGTAAATAAAGAGGTCATTTAAAAATAATTTTGGAAAAATATGGCCATATAAGAAAAATATACCTAATCAAAATAGAAATATCATTGATTTTTCTTTTTAAACATTTATTTGAAAAATTCAATTTCAAAAGAGATTAAAAGTCATATTTAAATATTGAAACTCCTTAAATATAAAAAATTTAAGAATATATATTTATTTTATGAAAAATATATTGTAATATTAATTCAATGAAAAATATAAGCAATCAAATAATAAATATGATTTTAAAACAAATTATTAACTCTTTGGTAGCTATTATATTATCACAAAGTGAAAGTGTAAACTTGAATTGGATATTTAATCATGATTAATAAATTTATAATCTTTTTAAATATATAAAATGTAAAATATATACACCTCATAAAAGAAAATTGGTGCATAATACAAAATATGTCTCGATGAAGTAGAAATTTAGAGGAAGTCCCTTAACTCAAGCTTCCATTTAGTTAAACATGAATTAACCTCACATATAAAAACTTCATATATATTATATTTACAAATGATAGACATATAAATATCTATAATATCATATATGATCCACTTATAACAACTTATCACCCATTTCTTAACAATCATTCATTTTTTTCATTATTTATGATTTTGAACGCTTCATTTTTCATGTATGTTTTGATATCGAAATTATGGTTCATGTGTTTATATCATTGTAATATCATTTATACAATTTAAATCTTAACATAGATATCATATAAATTCATATTTTTAACTATCCAATAAAATAGGGCATGAATAATGAATCACATCCCTTAAGGGAGGTCATAGTCCACACGTATACATGAGCGATGCAATAATCATTTTAATGGGTATAAGGGTAAATAAATATATGATATATAAAATTTAAAGAATCATAAATATATCATAATTATTATATATATTTTTTTCTATCATTATGAATATCAATTTGAGGTAGTGATTGAAAAAAATTACATCTGTTTGTGAGGTGGTAGTCTCTCTTGCACATGGGTGATGGTTTTCCTTTACATTTGATGGAGAAGAAGATGAATAGATATTTGTAAATTTTCATAAGAAAATATTTTTATATTTTAGATAACGGTTATATTATATTACAATTTTTAGGAAATAATTTTATAATGGAGAATGAAAAATAGAAATGAAGGTTTCTTGTAAGAAACCAGATCTTTTTTTCACATATGTTTTTTCGTTTTGGTTATTTTTGGGATAAAGAGGAGTTTCTAAAATTTTTGGAGTACACACTATGTACTTTAAGTACATGTCTTGTACCCGGTTATAGTGGGTGTCTCTGTGTGGGCTGTGTAACAGTCGAGCACATGTCCATGTGTGGTGACCTATATACCGCCTAAAGTGGAGGTCAGAAAAGGGATGGACACTCCATATACTTTTAAATAACACACCATGTACATTATTTTTATTCATTTAACAGACCAGGTTGCATCTCAGAAACAGAAAATACTTCTTCATCCATCTCATCTAGGAGCATCATTATGGCTGCAGATCATCTCCAATCCCCCAAATCGTCATTATTTCTCTAGGATCAAAATGATACTGATTGTAGTATCAAAATAATGATGTAGATGATCAATATACATGAGGGGTGGGAGAATTTTATACTAAAAAAATTCCTTTATAACTTTTAATGGTGGTAATTTTTAACAAAGTTAAACAACATAATTTCACGAGACCTCTTAGTTTTAAAACATACTTGATTTTGGAAATGTGGTTTTGGAAATTCAGGTTCCAGAAATATGGTTATGGAAATGAAACATAACAAAAGTTTACAAAGATAAATATTCTACCTTAAAGAGTATAGAATCTTACTAATCAAAGTACAAGTATAAGAAATTATAGGATAGATATACTTTCCTCAATAACCAAAATGTAGCAGAAAACATGAGACAAAACAAGTAACAAGTAGTAAATATTTTAACCCAAAGGGAAGGGAATCCAACAACCTTGGATAAAAGTCCATTGATTTATACATTCATGAAATTCCATCTTACCCACACCAGGGTAAGCCCTCGATATGAATATCAGAGTATGTCTTGCTATCCCCGCAAGCCCTCGAACTTCAAGATAGTCGACACCTATGTCTTCCTATCTCCAGATGCCCTCAAATTTACTCAGAAATTTTGGAGTAACAAAAATAAATTATGAACAATATTTTCAGTATGCACAAATCATGAGAGTTCATCTGTAGAAATCACTTCAGAATTTAATCCCTAGATTCGTAGAATATTCATCGAAGATGTGAGCTATTTCAAATGTGGTCCTATTTATAGACACATCTTCAATAGTCGGCTCCCTCCTCCAGTGGTAATATTTTTACTTGATTTTCGAAGATACCTATACACATGTCACTCAAACAATGTTTGGATAGAAACAGAAATAAAGACATTGTTTTACAACTATAACAAGAGTGAGCAAAAATAGTATCTTAAACCGATCCATTTTTGAAGTGTAAGGAAAAATAAAAGTTCAGAGTCAAACCAATATTACATTCGGTGTCTATAATACATGAGTTTTCGGATTTTATCTTCAAAATAATTAGAAACCTGAATTATATTGAATTTCTGAGTTTGAGAAGGAAATTTAGTGTGTGAATTCATAAGAATTCGGAGTCTGAACTCAGAAGGTTCGAAGTCCAAATTTTGAGAATTCGGACTCTAAACATATAAAGTTCAGAGTCTGAATTCATGGATTTCAAAGTCTGAACTCAGATATTTCAAAGTATGAATTCAGTGAATTAAGAGTATGAACTCAAAAATTTTGGATTCTGAATTCATAGAATTCAAAGTTTGAACTCAGAATGTACGAATTCTGAATTCAGAGAATTTGGAGTCTGAACTCAGAGAAATCAGATTCTGAATTTAGAGATTTCGGAGTCTGAACTCAGAATGTTTAGATTCTGAATTCAGAGAATTCGGAACCTGAATTCGGATCTTGAAAACATAATTCTCTATATATAAGTATTTATTGGATTCCGAGGATTTATTTTCGAACCCAAATTTTAAACATAGAATGAAAATGGGTTAGATTATTAGATGAACAATGAAAAACACGGTAAGGATAAATTTCCTTATGGAAGGATAATTTTCCTTATGAATGTAAAACATAGTGAAACGAAATTTTCCTTAAGATAGAGTGTTTTTAATTTTCAAAAAAAAAATAAGAAATGGAAAAGTCATAAGGAAACCTTATTGACTGAACAGTCTTTCCCTATTTTGAAAGAACAAACCTCCTTACGAAAAAGAATATAAGGACTTAGAATATATTTTTCTGGACTTTAAAAATAAAACTTATCTCCCTTAACAAATAGGAAATGATGAATACGACTAACTCCCCCTTAGTATTTGGAAACACTAAGGATCATATTATAGATTTTCGGATTGAAACATAGCATTTTATTGCATACAAAAATCTTCTTGCATACGAGCTCCGCCTAAGAGAAATTTCTTCTATAACTTTGTATTATTTTTTTAACATTCCATTATCCCCCTTTGTGATTTTAAAAAAGGTTTAATGGGAATGAAAAATAATAATATGGTACCTGAAATATTGGTGCTAGGCAGCCAAAAATATAAAGAGAAACCCAAAATTTCATTACCATTGGAAAAAATTATACATGTAAGGAATAAAACAAAAGATTGGAATTGAACAAGATTATCCTTCCATATACTTTAGCCTCAACTTCTTCACTATGTTTTTGAGAATCTTGAGTTCCTTGTGATCCTAATCTACATGTTTGAGAAGCTGATCCTCATATTCTTTTTCCTTCTCTAAGGATTTGCTTTTTTTTCCTGAGCCATAAGAGATTTTGCCTGCCCCTTTAGAAATTCTTCTAACAGAGAAAATTTTTCCTCAAATACAATTCTAATATCTCTTTACCGCTTCCAACTCTGAGCAACTGGATATAACTTCCCATTCAAATATTTCACTACATTTATCCATGAATTATATTCCAATGTTTGCTTTTCCTAAAAACTATTTGTGAGATCCTTGATCATCACATCTTCAGTGTAAAATGCATCCTTGACACTTTCTTGGAACTCATCCAGAATTCTCATGTCCTGTATGGTTTTCCTCAACTAGATTTTTATTTTATTTCAAGACCTTTTGTGGGATTCTTAGTTTATGAAAAAGGTTTTGAAATCAGCACCATGTTTGATTCACATATCCATCACCATGGATACTGAATCTTATTTCTGTATCAAGGAATGTTGAAGCATCTGGAATCTCAAGTCTATGCTTGGAAATATTGGTGTAGTCCCAAAAAGATTCTTCAAATAATGAACTAAAAAATCATGTCCAAGGGAGGATGATTCTGAATCAGATATCATTCTTGGTGAAGATTCTTTTTCTAACTCAGTAGCTTTCCTCTCTGATAAACCACCAACTTCTTTCTTCTTCACAACAGCCTTTCTATGTGTATCAACTACTACCTGTTTTCCTATATCATCCTTCAGAATGAATTCCTTATAAGGAGATTCATGTTCACTATCAGATAGTTGAATGATATTTTTCTCTATCAAATTATTCCTTTTCGGATCCTGCCTCAGCATCCTCTGGGTGAATGAAATCTTTATTGATGATTTAATCTTCAATTGGTTTGTCTACTTCATCTTAACCTTTCATTATATCCTTACTACGAGTAGCAAGCTTTGATGATTCATCTTTAGAAGTTCGTAATGATAATTTCTCATAAGGTCTTTCCTTCTCATTAAAATCCTCAACTTTCTTTATCAGATCTTCGGTATCACCACTCAATTTTCCTTCTTGTTATTCCACTACTTTTTCTTGAACTTTTTTTGGAGTTACTAAATTTTTTCCCAGAGTCTATGGTAATGATTCTATCAAGAAGGATTATGGTACTGAAATATTCTCATAAGCCTTCACAACAACCTTTAGAAGAAAGTTTTTTGTCGGAGTGGATACTTAAGAGGGGGGGAATTGAGTTCCAATTTTAAATTTCTGTTTAAAATATTTGTATTAAAATACCCTAATTTATAAAACAAGTTAAACTGTAGTGAATTTATAATGATTGTAAATGTTCAATCGGTTTCTCAAATATTGTTTAATTCTTATTTAACATAATCTAATGATTAAGTTAGCTTTTGAAACTAACACACAAGTTCACAGTAATTACAAACACATTCTAGTTCAACTATCAGAGTTACTCAAAAATAGATTTATATTTAATGTACTTAGCAGTGAAATATTAATAATAGTTTATACAATGAAAAAATGCACAGTAGTTTTAAAACATGATGTCCAGACTCAAGGTGAGACTTACTCCTCTCAAACAGTTTATATAAACTATAATCAAAACCCGGGATCACGGTTTTACAATAGTACTCAGACTGTTCAGGTGCTCAGACCTATACCATATATCAATATGGGTAAACAATAACAACATTGCTCAGGCTATCCAGGTCACACTTGACCTCTTCCACAGCTCACAGTGGGATACAAAAAGGTGTAAAAAGTTTGGTTTGAGAATTTAGTATCTTCTAGTTCATCTCAGGAGTCAATGTGTACCTAAATAGACATATCCACACACACTGCTCAAAATTTTAATCAAAGGTATACTATTGAGGAAATTAATTGATAATGAGGTTAGAATTATCTGAGTGATTACAAATGAGCTATGGACTCGTTAAAATATTTCAGAGGTTATTTGAGTCCTTCCTGGTGAGGATGAAACAAAACAGAGTGTCGTTGTTATTCCCAACTATAGGTATTCAGCCTTATGCAGATGATGTTTAGTAAGGAATAATAACTTGGCTTCAATGTTTCTTCCAGGTGAATGATCTTCTTGAAGCTCTCTGGTTTTCACAGGCATTCTTCATGTTCTTCTTTTGTTTGGTGGTCATTGGAACACAAGTTTGATCTCTTCTTATTGTGTGTGTCTCTGTCTGGGTAAATTCTATGTCTCTATATTTCCACTGCAGATAGATCTTCATTTTTATTCCTTGAGATCTTCTAAAAAGAATGATTACTTTTTGACAGGTACGAGGTACGGTACCCTAACATCCAACAACCAACATTAATTAATAGAAGGTGCAATAAATTAAGAAAATACAACCGTTGGAATTAATTAAGAGTTAATAATAATTTAAGCAGTTTTCAAGACTGTTAGTTAGTCATGAGATCAGTAGTTCATTTGAATTTGCATCAGTATCAGTAGGTCATTGGAATTTGCATCAGAATCGGTAGGTCATGTGATCAACATCAGCTTTGGTAGGTCATGTGATCAGCATTAGCTTCGGTAGATCATGTGGTCAACATCATCATCGGTAGGTCATGTGATCAGAATCATATTTAGTAGATCATTTGATCAACATTAGCTTCAGTAGGTCATGTGATCAGCATCGTCTTTGGTAGACCGTTTGATCAGCATCAACTTCGGTTGGTCATGTGATCAGCATCGGTTTCAGTAAGTCATTTGATCATTATAGGTGATATAGTTGTATCCTTAGTGTGACCGTTGTCCTCGGTGTGACCGTTGTCATTAATGAGACCGTTTTCATTGGTACGACTGTTGTCATCAGTGCGACCATTGTCATTAGTGAGACCTCTGTCCTCGTTGCGACCGTTGTCATCAGTGCGACCTTTGTCATCGGTACGATCATTGTCATCGGTGCGGCCATTGTCATCAGTGGGACCATTGTTATCGGTGTAACCTTTGTCATCAGTTCGGCTATTTCCATAGGTGTCTCATTACTTTAACTATTGGTGACTCAAGAATATAACTAACTATGATTCAAAAAATGAAATTCTCACAGTGTCTATTTAATCCAGAAAACATCTAGGTCAATAGTAAAACATAAATAATTATAGATAAACATATGTAGTCATGATTAAACAAATATAAAAAAATTTATAATAAATTGATTAATTTACTAAATTGGCTTATAAATATAAAACAACAATGATTTTTGATTATTAATATAACTATCTCATAGAGGGTTCCACATGATTGAACTATTTCAGCCTCAGAGAACTTCTTCTTTTGCTTATTTTTTTTCTCTTTCTTCTCATGCTCTTCAAGTACCTTCTCCCTCAAATATTTTTCTTTACCAAGGTCCCAGACAAACTTAGGCTCCCCTTATTTTTATTTTTTCTTGTCTTCTATCTACTTTTCTACAACTTCATTAGGATATGTTTTTTGTTTCTTTGGATTTAGGGGTTCAGATTGAGTTTTCTTAGCCACTAGGGTCTTTTTCCTTCTCATAAAATTCCTTCACTTTGTTTTTCCTTCCACCCTTTTTGGAAGTCTCATCCACTTTTTATTTCATTTTTTAGGCTTTTTCCTCCTCCTCAAAAAAATTAAAAAATTCTTCAGATTCTTTAAAAAACCCAACTTTCATCCTTTTCAAAGTGTCATCACTTAGAAACACGACTTTTCAATATATTGACGTAGATTTGAAGGGAATTTTGAAGGATTATAGACGCTGAAGAATAATATTAGAACGAATAGATAGATAAATAATAATATGCACCTTCAGGTTTCCATTCTTTATGTTCTCAATAGTAACCAAGATATGTTTAACCAAGTTTATCTTCCTTAGGTTGACCAAGAAATCCAGGATGTACATATCACATTTCTTTAAAGTATCCTTGTATCCTTTTCTTGGCATGACAAATCCTTGAACCACAACCCATGAATCTGATAATTTGTAGATAGGTGAAGAATCATCGGAGTCATTACATATGAGAGACCAAGGCAAGCCATGGAATTCACCTTATCAAAAATTCCTTGAACATCTGGAAGCTTATGAGAAAAAAACTCAGCTTCCCCTTTATAAGGAATACCAACAAAGCTTGCATTCTTGGTGTAAGTAAGTGAATATGTATTTCCATAACACTTGAAAGAAAACATACTCCTCCCTTCATCCTTAAAGAAAATTACTGACTCATAGAATTCTATTAACAATTCCAGATATAACAAATCATGATCTTTTGGTTTTGAAAGGAAAAAAATTTTCTACCCATTTAGCTTTATGTTCATAGAGATAATAGAATCATACTTTGTGATAAAAATAAAATCAATAAACATTTCTCTGTATATATATCATTCAGATATTGGTTTGACAACTGACATATATTTCTGTGTGGAGACATCAGTAGACATTTGTATTTAAGAATGATCTGAGAAGTTCAGAACGGACTTATGTAGGATGGCAGAGCTTCAGCATGCAATGGGTTGAGTTTCGATGTGGGACAACCATCGAGGATTCTTTATATAGTCAATTTTGGGGACGTTTCAACTTCCATACTCAATCTAACTGTTCAGAAAACCTTCTAATCAGATCTAGCGGTTAAGATGATAGTCCAATGGAAATTCTGATAGAATCCAATTTTTTGAGGTTTTTTAAGAAAAACATTTAGATTTAAGAAAATGTGAATACAAAAATTAAAAAACATATGAAAAATGACACAAGTAAAAGATGATTATGAAAATATAATAATGTAAACATACGTTTTGTATTTCTAGAAATATTATTCATATTGAGGAAAATTCTTCTTGAAAAACATTATATTCCAATAAATTTAATTACGAAAATTTTCAAAACGAAAATCTCCCTTACTAAAGTTTTAACAAAAATCCTCATTACAAAAATTTTGTGTACAAAAATATTCATTAAGAAAATTTAGGTATGAAAATATTCATTATGAATAATTTGAATACGCAAAAATTTGACTACGAAAAAAAATTTATACTTTGAAAAGAACATCATTACTAAATATTTTGAACTAAAAAAACATCATTACGAAAAATTTTGAATTAAAAGAAACTTCATTATGAAATTTTTTGAATTAAATAACAAGAAAATTTACTCCCCCTATGAAAATGAGTTTGCTAATGTACAAGGATATGATTCAACAAGAAGTTAATAAGGATTATCCCCTTACAGTAATTATTCTTAAAATCTGTTTAATGTATTCAAATCTATCAAATGATAATGATTTTTTTGAAAATATCTGCAAGTTGATCTTGTGATCTGATAAATAGAAGAATGTTATCTCCTTTAGAATTATCTCCAAATGTTACTTTTCCTCTTTTAGTCTTGATAATATATTCAAATAAGTTTTTGTTACCACTCATAGTCATAGAAAATCCACTATCCATTTACCCAGTATTGTTGTTGGCACTTTCTTAACATTCCTAAAATTAGGAGTGTTAGACATTCAGAATCCAAATCTTCTTGGATCTAGAAACATGGGAAAGAAATTTTTTTGAAATTCTCATTTTCATTGAACAATAATCATTTTGAAAATATAAAGACTGAGTTTTGTTTATGGAAATTTTTTTCCCAATTCCCACCCCACAGACACTTAGTGCAGAATGGAGAACTTTGAGGAACAAAATAATTGTTATTAAAAATCGGTTTTGAACTTATATAACCAAAACTAGAACTATTCATTAGAGGGAGGATTTGAGAATACATTTTATCAATATTTTCCTTACCTAAGGTAAAGTTTGACAAACACTTACACATAGAAAATATTTCTAACTCTAGTCTAATAACTTCTTTTTTATCCTCAAAAACATCAGATTTATTACTAGAGTTAGGCTTGAAAAAATAAATTCTTAGAAATTACTTTTTCAAGATCCTTAGAATGTTTATCCTTCTTAGAATTAAATTCCTCACGGTTTTTTAAATACTTTCCAAGTCAAGGATTTTCATATCAAGATCTTTATAAAGCTTTGATATTTTATTAGTAAGAATAGAAATTCTAGAGTTTTCCTCATAAAAAATTTTCTTGATTTTAGAATTATTATTCCCAAGGAGTTTAGAAAACCTAAAAGAATCTTTATAGGTAGGTAATGTATTATCATCATAAGAATATGATTCATCATCTGATGATTTATAATATTTACTATCACTATAATTAGAATTCAAGGATAAATTGGTAATATATTAATAATTTTGTACCTTTTTCATTAAACAATGATTTTCAATAGGTTGTCTGGCTATTACACCAAGATTCTTCGGTATAGAAGATTCGTAATCTGAGGATTCATCAGAATAGTCTCCAACACTAACACTGCAGGTGTCATTAGATTTCAAAACCTTCATATATTTAGCTTTTTAGTACTTCTTTCTATTCCTCTCAGAATTATTTTTCTTTAGATCTTTTCACATAAGCATAGGAAAATCTGGCATTATTTGTCCATCTCTTTTACATTCATAACAAGTGAATTCAGAGTCTTTCTTGTCATTCCTTTATTTATTCTTGTATCTAGATTAAGAGTACTTTTGTCCAAAAATCATGTCCATACTTCATGCAAGATTTGCTAATTCATTTTCTGAAGATTCACTTCCACTAGATTCGGATTATATAACAACCTTCTTAGATTTAGATCTCAAAAATCTCTCTGGAGTTCTGGGTTTCATATGATTTTAAGTAGTTGTAAAAGTAACAGTTATATTCCCATTCCTCTTCTTAAAATTTTCAGCATCTCTTTTCATTCTAGTATCATGTTGAAGTAGAGTTCCAAAAATATCTTCAAGAGTGATCTATGAGACTTTTCTATTTTCATCTATTGTTGTTCTCTTGGATTCTCACCCATTAGGCATGGTTTCTATAATATTGTCTAGAATTGCCGCATCATCTAGATCATTTTCACCCATGGATTGTAAGCTATTTAGAATATTCATAAATCGCTTTTTTGCCTTACATATAGGTCCTCTATAATAAAAAAAACTATGGTACTCAGCTCTAACCAAAGCTCTTATAGTTTAAATAAATTTGGAAGTACAAAAAATGGTAACTTCAAGCTTCTTCCAAATACAATTTGTATCTTCACAAGAAGAAATCTTGCTAAATATTTTCCTAGACATGGAGAATAACAATGTATTGTGTACCTTATAATTCAGTTGATATTCATGCTTTTCTTGGTTGGTGAAAGTACTAAATTCTTTGTCAGGGATTTTATATCCTTCAGTCTGCATAACAATGTTGTCTACACCAGTGTTAATAAAATAAGTCTTCATAATATCACTCCAATGTTTGTAATCATTCACATCAACAATATGTGGTCAAGTAGGATTAAAATTGCTTATATAACCAACATTCATTCCTGCCATCTTAATGAAAATATTCCACAAAAACTTGTCTGTAATAAAAGTTTACCCACGAGGATAAAAATATCTTCAGAAAGGAAATATATAACAATGAAATACTTGATCTAGAAAACTTATATGTGAATATAAGTATTTCAGAGACCTCATCTGATACAAATTTTAGGTTCAAAATGATACTAATTATAGTATCGAAATAATGATGTAGATTATCAATATAAAAGAGGGGGGTGAATTATATACTTTAAAATTTCTTTTGGAACATTTAAAGATGAAAATGTTTAAAAAAGATAAACAAGGTAAATTCACGAGACCTCTTAATTCTACATCCTTGCTTGATTCCGGAAATGTGGTTTCATAAATCCATGTTCTGGAAATATGGTTCTGGAAATAAAACTTATCAAAAGTTTAAAAAGATAAAGATTCTACCTTAAAGAATTTAGAATCTTACTAATCAGAGTACATGTATAAGAAAGTATAAGATGTTTATACTTTCATCAATAACCAAAATGCAGTGGAAAACTTGAAACAAAACAAGTAACAAGTAGTAAATATTTTAACCCAAATAGAAGGGTATATAACAACCTTTGATAAAATCCCTTGATTTATAATTTCAAGAAAGTCTGTCTTACCCACACCAGGATAAGCCCTCGATATAAATATTGGTTTCTGTCTTGCTATCCATGCGAGCCCTCGAACATCATGCTAGTTGGAACCTCTATCTTCATATCCCCGGAAGCCCTCGAATTTACTCAGCAACATTCGGAGTCGCAAGAATAAATTCTGAACAAGATGTTCAGTACTCAAAAAGCATTAGAGTCTCTCTCTAGAAATCACATCAACATATAATCTCTAGATTTTGAGAACAGTCATAAAAGTTATGAGCGATTTCAATTGAGCTCCTATTTATTGGCACATATTCAATGATCGGAACCCTCCTACAACTGTCATATTTTTTCATTAATTTCAGAGGGACATATACACATGACACCTAGACCACTGTTGATTAGAAACATAAAGAATGGCATCGTTTTACAACTATAACAAGAGTAAGAAAAAATAGTTGCTTAACCAAATCCATTTGTCAGAGTGTAAGGAAAAATAAATGTTCAGAATCTAACCAAAATCACATTAGGTGTCTATAATACTTCATTATTTGGATTATTTCTTCAAAATAATTATAAAAAATAATTCTATAGAATTACAGAGTCTAAATTAAAAGGAAATTAAGAGTTTGAATTCATAATAATTAAGAGTCTGAATTCAGAGAATTCAGTGTCTGAAGTCATAAAGTTCGGTGTCTGAATTCAAGGAATTCGATGTCTGAACTCAGAATGTTTGGATTCTGAATTTTGAGAATTCAAAGTCTGAACATAGGAAGTTCAGATTTTGAATTTAGAGAATTCTGAGTTTAAACTCCAAAAGTTCTGATTCTAAATTTAGAGATTTCAGAAACTGAATTTGGATCTTGAAAACTGAATGCTCTATATCTATGTATTTATAGGATTCCAGGGTTTTTGTTACGAAACATAATTTTACACTTAGAATGAAAATGATTTAGATGATATGGAAAATGAAAAACATTGTATGGATAAATTTCCTTGGGGAAGGAAAATATTCTTTATGAATGTTAAACATAGGGAAAATAAATTTTCCTTAAGAGAGTGTGTTTGTGATTTTCAAAACAAGAGGGAATGTAAAATTCATAAGGAATCGTTATTGACTCAACACTATCTCCGAATCGACCTACATTGATTGTGTTGGAATAGCATCATTGAGTTCTCCTTTCTTGTTGAACTTCATCTCCAGATTTATACTCTTCCGAAAGATATCCTTGGCTTATCTTCTTAATAGTTTTTGTAGACCTATTACCTTATAGGGTTATTCAAGGCATTAGGTTCATGTATATCGATCTCACGATGCCGATGTAGGTGGTTTGTGCCTTTTTGTAGTTACTCTTTGAGCTACTTGTGCAAAAGTTCCCAATACCCTTGTTCGGGTTATTGTGTGTTTATGGTTTTAGACCTATTATTTTACTGCTAGGAATTATTTGATTGTATAAAGGTAAATTGATTATTAATTAGGTTAACTTTTCCATGCTATGAAGGGTTATCCCATGTTTTATTTTTTTGACTGTTTTTCTAGTTTTCCTGTTATTCTGATTTGATTCCCTTTCTTAGTATTGTTAGGATAGAGTGAGTATTATCTAACATGCTATGATATGTTTTAGATTGATTATACGAGTAGTTCTTGAGGATTACATTGGATTCCACATATTATTCGAGCACAACTAACTTCCATAGGTCTGGGAGAACATCTTGTAGTAGACCATATAGAGAATAGGCCTTGAGGTCTTCTACAAAGTGTATGTTTTACTATTGCATTGTGAGACAATAAGGGGAATGAAAATTTTCTCCCTCAGAGTGTCTTTAGTTTCCTCGATATGGGACATAAGGGGAATTAGACATTGAGTGCTTCCTCATAGAGGCTACTAGTTATCGATACGAGACCCCATGGGGGAATTGATGATGAGTGCTTCCCTAGAGTGTCTTTACTAAAGCTGAAATAGAGGAGTTTGACTGCGGGTACATCCCAAAGGGTTGATTCTATTTGTTTATTTGAACCAGAGGGGTTAGGCTGTGAATAATTCCCAGATAGTTATGTTCATTTAATTAGATGCATACTTGATATATGCAAATTTATGATATGGAATTTCTAGGATTTTCACTATGGGAACTTCCTTGTTTACTATTTAATTTTGATTATTGCCTACCATATATTTTAATTGACTATTAGGAACAAATATTTTGGTGGTTTCCTACTAGTATTCGTCTCACATTTAGTTTGGGTCATGCTTTTGGGCCCAAGTATATTATATTGTTTCAGGTCTAGATAAGGGAAATCGCCCATCTACTTTAGGTACATGATTGTTGTGGAGCTGGGGAGCGTGGGACCAAGATAAGGCTTGCGATGATGTGGAGATGTTTACTTTCTTTTCTTTTGTAATTTAGTTTAGTACTGTATTCTAGAATTGTGATTTTCTTGGATACATTCCCAAGAATATTTATCATGTATCATATATATATATATATATATTTTCATAGTCGTTATTACTTCTAGTCTTTCGCTGTTTACTTTTGTCTGGTATGATTACTGTATCCACTATTTTATATTTCTTATTTCCACTCTTTTACTCAACCAATGAGGTAATAATTTCTATTCTATCACACCCAAGGCCCTCACTATTTTTCGGAAGCCTCTGGTGTTCGAGGAAAATGCTCTTGAGGCTATGTGACCAACCGGGTACGGGGTGCCTCTGGGCGACTTCCAGAATTGGGACGCTACCATGTTGTATTAAAGGAATAATTTTCTTCTTGACACAATATTTGGAGCCTATAGCTTGGGATATGAAGGAATATGTACTTGGTAATAAGTTTTTCCTAGGAGTAGCTAGTCCATGTACTGGGAAAATCCAATTTACCTCATATATTTAAATTTATTTGGTTTTTCAATTTTACGGTTGATTTTATTTTTCCATTGGGTTATTAACTTGTATTTTGCTATTATCATTGATGTCATTGAGGTTCTATTTATGTGGAAACCCGATGAGATGAGGGTGTTCCATCTCATGAATCAGACAGGAACTTGGTAGAGATCACATGTGATGCATTCTTGTCATGCCATTTAGGGTGCATTAGTGATTTCATGTTGTTGTGATAGATTTTATGCCATATATGCTTCTTGTTGGGATATATGAATCGATAAAATACCATATTATGGATAAGGTATTAGTTTTTGTATGGTTTTGTTTGAATGGACGCCAAAATTTGGTTCTTGAGGTGTTATGGGCCCTCCTCGATCATAACTTGGTGGATCATTGTATTGTTTATTCTGGAATATGACATGTAAAAGATTCCAAGATTTGATTCGTAGAGAGTATAGCCCCTAACAAATCAGAATTTGGAACTTTAATGTTTGTTTCAGTTTTTTTCTTGGCCTCTACAGTAGTTTCGGAGGCTTACTATCTAGAAAAACACAGAATACACTGGGTGTAATGATAAATACACACAATGGGTCCTTATGTTTGGGAAGGAAGTATTTTCTTAATTACACAGCGTGTTCATTATGTACACTCCGTTTAGTCTCTAACCGTGTCACTGGTTATGTTGGTAGAGACACGGGGTCGGGAAATCCTATTGGGACACGCCGTGTACCGGAAGTACACACTGTGTTGTTTAGACAATGTTTCCCCCAGTGTGACCAATGACACAGATGGATAAAATAGATGTTATACACTCCATTTCAAGATTGAAAACAATGTGTAGTGTAACCCATGTATCCGACCATATAGTGAACAAAACGGGTCGGTGAAATCCTAATAGTATATATCGTGTCTGTCTAGAACATGCCATGCAGAGTGATCCTTATAACCTACCATGTGATTAACTACATGGGTCGTTGAAGTTTGTCTAGTAAACGTTGTGTCTGGAACACGCCATGTTGTCTTCTTATAGGGAAACAATGTGGCCGAGCCATGTAGAAGAACATGGGCATGTAAAGAGGATTTAAGTGTAGACCATGTGTTAGGAAAACACGTTGTTTTTTTGTGGTGTTACACAACCTAGGTTGGAAAAAGTACATGCCCATGTGAAGGCTTAAGGGAACATGGTGTGTATGAATTTTACACACTGTGTATCCATGTTTTGAAAATCTTGAATGTTTTCTTTATATTTTTCCTTTCATACACATATAATATTCATTACCTGTTAATCTTGATCTAAGGTGTGCGGTTGACCTTGTAGACTCCTGCCTCCAAGACGTCCTTCGGTTGTCCTCCAGTTATAGAGAAGCGACCAGAAACTAGATATGGCTGATAAAGGACTTCCAATATATCCTCCAGTTGTGCAGGTCTTGGCATCGACCGTCATTCCAGACACAGGTGCTGCCACATAGTTTTGAGAGGGCTTTATGAGGTTTAGGTAGACCTTCCAAGAATATCTGCATCCCACCCATTCTATGGTAGAGTTAATGTGGGTATTCTAGAAGTATCATCCTCCCACGTTCACAGAGGGAGGAGGACCTCAGGATACATAGTCATGGTTAGAATCCATTCTTTCTATCTTCGAGAATCTGGAGATGCCTACAGTGAGGAGGGTGAATCATTCTACATATATTGTTTGGGATTCTGCCAAGAGGTTTTGGGATGTGATCTCATAGGCAGGACACCAACATGTTATGGCTTGGGATGATTTCCTGCATTCCTTTTATGGATACTTCTACCTAAAGACCTCGATGGATGATCAGGCTTGAGATTTCATGAGTCTGGAGAAGGGTACTCTTTCTGTTAGGGAGTATTCTTCTAGATTCATAGAGCTGCAGCGCTTGAATCCTATTCCAAGAGGTGATGATTTATTTATGTAAAGGAAGTTTGAGAATGGTATTAGGCACATCATACAATATCAGGTAAATATCTTCAGGCTGACTTCCATCACTTCTATACTCAATAGGAACTGATCATGGAGTGGACTCTGTGGTATTCTATAGTCGTGGGCTAGGGAGGCTCGACATACGAAGTTAGTATCCCTCCTACTAACAATAGAAAGTGTCGTAGGGAGTCTATGTGCGAAGATCTGAGGAGATGAGAGACATATTATAGTATCCAGGTGGTTTGCTACCAGTGCAGGATGTGCGAGAATACGAGGCCACATTTCCCAAAGAACCTAGTGTGGTATTGATGATATGGCAAGATGGGTCATCTTTAGAATTTCTCTCAGTTTTTATCACCGCCACCTGGTGACAGAAGTTTTTCTATGACTCCTCGTTCAGGAGCATCCCCACCAGTTCCTCATCAGTCAAATAACTGGAGATCTTCCAGCTATTTAGGCTATGGTGGAGGTCACAATTGTGGTTGCTAGTCTATAAGACTTCAACCACAACAGGGTGGATCAGCTCAGGGTGGTCAGACAGGTTCACATGGTCAATGTGTATGTCGTACTTTTATGGTGGAGTATATCCATTAGGAGCATAATCCATGACCCTCTATAGTTCGAGGTACAATCTTAATTTCCTCAGTTTTAGCTTTTTCTCTTTTCAGTACAGGGAATTCCCATAGCTTTTGAATCTGTTTCTACTGTGAAGATCCTTTGTCTCTGTATCATTTAATATGCAGATATCTTAATGCTAGAAACACTATTGGGGACAAAAATGACAAGTATACTTCTGTGCAAGGAGTTCCCTCTTGAGGTTGGTGAATGTCACTTACGATGGGACTTTTTTGACCTAAAGATGACAGGCTATGATGTCATTCCTAGAATGGACTAGTTAGTTCCCATCTAGGAAGTTGTCGATTTCTATCACCGTAGGGTGAGTATCACATCACTAGAGGGAATATCGTTTCTTTATATAGGTGAGTTGGATGTCCAGGCGGGCATAGTAGGACCCGAGCATCATTGGTTGAGAGGAGTTACTTCCCAGATTTCATTTCTATATCCGGATGACCAGGGAACATCACAATTGGACATTCCTCCAATGGAGGATCATTTAAGAGTTATCTTTTCAGATGAATTTTTTAGTTTACTTCCTTAGAGAGTGGTGGAATTTTATATTTATCTTGTGATATGAGTAGCACCAGGGTTCATTCCTCCATATAGGATGGCTAAATCAAAGTTATAAGGTCTCAAGAAGAAGTTGGAGGAGTTACAAGCAAAGGGTTTCATCAGACCCTATACATCTCCTTGTGGTTCGCCTGTGCTATTTGTGATGAAGGAGTATGGTACCCTCATGCGTTTTGTAGATTATCAGAAGTTAATCCAGTTGATAGTCAAGAACCAATAACCGTTGTCGAGGATTGATGGTCTCTTTAATCATCTTCGAGGAGCCTGGTTGTTCTTAAATATTTACTTGAGGTCCAGATACCATCAGTTATGCATTAGACCATCCGATATAGCTATTACATCCTTTCAGATCAAGTATGTTGTATACAAGTATATGGTTATAGCATTTAGTCTCACGAACGAACCTGAAGTTTTCATGGCACTGATGAACCGAGTGTTTCGTCCATACATAGATTCCTTTGTGGTAGTCTTCGTGGATAGTATCTTAGTGTACTCTCATACTCGACACAACTACGATACCTATCTTGAGATCATTTTGAGTACACAAAGAGAGTATCAGTTGTATGCTAAGCTCTCAAAATTCCACTTTTGGATTGACTAGATTCACTTCATGGGTCATGTTATCTTAGAGACAGGATTATCAGTAGACCTAGAGAAACGAGAGCAGTAGATTCATGGGAGTAGTTAAAAAAATCTCCGAGGTACACTGTTTTCTAGGGTTGGCTGGTTACTAAAAATGATTCATATTAGACTTTTTACACTTTTCCACTCCACTAATGGTTCGGAATAAGAAGTGTGTGAAGTACTTGTGGTCATATTTTTGTGAGTCAGCCTTTTAGGAGCTTAAAGGGAGGTTGAATAAAGCACCGATACTGGTTTTCCAGAGCTAGGAAAGATCTATACTGTTTACTGTGATGCTTCATGAATCAGGCTAGGAGTTTTTATTTTATAGGGAGAAGGAGTTATTGCGTATGGTTCATTGATGTTGAGGACATATGAGAGAAATTACCCAAATCATGATCTCAAAATGGGTGTAATAATTCATGCTTTACAATATTGGAGACACTACCTTCTGGGAGATCATTTTGTGGTTTTATCTGAACAGAAATTTATGAAGTATATATTCACTCAGTGTGATCTAAATTTGAGACAAAAAAGGTGGATTTAGTACCTTTAGTACATTGACTTTGAGCTAGCCTACATGCCTGGGAATGATAGTGCAATGGCTGATGCATTGTGTAAGAGAACTCAGATACATGCAGTTCAAGAGGCCAACAGTGATTGGTAGCTTATGGCTCTGTTCTCTGAGATGCATTTGGAGGTGCATGAAAAATAGGGGCAGACATTTTAAGCATCTGTAGTTATTACCCCTACTCTCCTTGATCGAGATAAAATGAGGAAGCTATCAGATTCAGAAGGCCTAGTCCAACTAGTGAGGGTTTTAGGAGATGGACCTATTCTTTGATGGAAAATAAGAATAGATTAGATCATGAATTTTCATGGGCGTGTGTGGGTTCCATTAGACTTATGAGAAGTACTAATTCCGGACTTTCCTTCCTCATTTTGGGAAGTTCATCCTAGTGTCATGAAGATTTATCTTGATTTACACCATTCATATTAGTGCCCATGTATGAAGAGAGATGCTGCCAATTTTGAAATGACGTGTTCCACCTGTCTGCAGGTGAAGGAAGAGAATCAGTGACTAGAAAGGATTTTCTAGTAATTACCCATTCTTGAGTGGAAGTGGAATGATGTCACGATAGATTTTGTGACAGATTTTCTGAGGTCACCTTAAGGTAATGATGCAGTTTTTGTGGTCATTGACAGAATCATGAAGGTTTCTCACTTCTTGAGGATCCAAGAGACCTTCAATACTGATGATATTGGGAGGTTTTACATCCTATAGATTGTACGTTTAAATGTGGTTCCACACTCTATTTTTTCAGATAAAGACGCACATTATACTTCCTAGGTCTTGTAGGGATTACAGAAAGAATTGGGTACCCAGGTACACCGGAGTACATCATACCATCCCCAGATAGATGGCAAGTCTGAGCATACAATTTAGGTGCATGAGGACATTCTTCAAGAATTTATCCTAGATTTTGGAGGTTTATGGGAGAAGCCCAAACAACTTATAGATATTTCCAGAAATAATAGTTTTCAAGAAACTATTTAGATGAAACCTTTTGAGGCTTTCTACGGTAGTCCATGATGATCACCCTTATGTTGGCCGGAAGTAGGAGATGCAACTATGCTGGGAAATCATATTTTATAAGAGACCTCAATGAAGATAGATTTGATTTTGATGAGGATGGATACTGCATAGTCATTATGGAAGTATTATACTAATAGACGGATAAGAACTCTAGCCTTTGAGGCCAGAGATCAGGTTTTACTGTATGTCACACCGAGGTTGGGACATAGGAGGATTAGGTGACTGGGTAAGCTTTCGCTGAGGTACGTCAGGCCATTTTAGGTTTGGAGAGTGTTGGGCATGTTTCATATCAAATGAAATTACCTTATATGTAAAAGGATATGGAAACAGTATTCACGTTTATTACCATTGGCATTACTTCTCAGACTCATCTCATGCTTTTCAACCCAAAGAGGGTGAGTTAGAGGAGGACGCCTCGGTTGCAGAACATCCTCTCTAGATTGTTGATTGAAGTGTGAAGGTTCTTATTGTCCGGTCTTATCCTCTAGTATGAGTGCTATGGAACCAAGGATGACTACTTGATGAGACATGGGAGAGGGAGGCTGACGTACGATCACAATGGCCAGTGCTACTTGAGGTTTCTTCTTCTACGCTGCCTTGTTAGGGAATTTTGGGAATAAATTTGTTTAAGGGGGATGTTTGGAAGAACCCAAATCTTTTTTTCGGGTATTATTTTCATTTCTATATGTTTTTCAGAAAAATAATAGTTTCTTAAAAATTCATAAGTACACGCCATGTACTTTATGTACACGTCATGTACTTGGTTTCCACCGGTTACTGTGTTTGGGCAGTGTAATAGCCAAGAACATGGCTGTGTGTGGTGACATGGAGACCAGCTAAAGCGGTGGCCAAAAAAGGAATGTACATGTCATGTACTTTTAACGAACACACCGTGTGATTGCTTTTTTTTTCATTAAATGGACTGGGGTCACATCTGGCAGACAAAACACACTTATTCTTTTTCCATCTCATTTAGGAGTGTCCATACAGCCGCATATCTTCTCTAAGTCCCCAACTAACCGTCTGTTCAACGTATCAACTATCTTCGATTACATTTGAATTGCATCAGTGAGTTCTTATATAATCTTGAACTTCATCTCCTGATTTCTCCTCTTTCGCAAGATATCTTTAGTTGAACATCTTAGGAGTTTAAGTAGATACACGACATTCTACGGTGATTCAAGGCCTAATGTTCACATATATCGATCTAAAAACGCCGAGGTAGGTGGTTTTTACCTTTCTATAGTTAGTCTTTGAGTTATATATGAATAAGTGCCCAATACCCTTTTCAGGGTATTGTGTGTTTATGGTTTTAGACCTTTTATTTTCATGTTATGACTTATTTAATTCAATAGAGGTTAATTGTTTATGAATATGGTTAAAAATTCCATGATATAGAGGTTATACCCATATTTTGTTATTTTGACTGTTTGGTCAAGCTTTCCTATTAGGATCCTTTGTTTCCCATACCTAGTATTGTAGAATGAAGTGATTATAATCTAACATGCTATGATATTTTGTATATTGTTTATCCAAGTAGTTCTTGAGGATTTCTTTGGCTACCACATATCTTTTATGCGTGACTGACTTACACATGGTCGTAATAACCCTGTGTAGTAGACCATAGAGAGAATGGATGTTGATGGATCCTCTAGAGTATCTATTTTATTGGTACGTTGGGAGATAAAAGGGGGGTGGACTTTGAGCTCCCTCAGAGTGTCTATAGTTTCCTTGATATGGGCTATAGGGGGAATTGGAAATTTATTTCTTCCTTAGAGTTCCTATTAGTTACCTATACGAGACCACAAGGGGGAAGGGACAGTGAGTGCTTCCACATAGTGTCTTTTCAAAAGCTGAACGAGAGGCATTAGACTGTGTGTACTTCCTAGAGGGTTGCTTTTGTTTTTTTAATTGAAATATAGGGGTTAGGCTATGATTATGTACCACAGGGTCACTAATTTTGATTAGCTATGTACATGATATATGAAAATGAATGCAATTGAATTTGTAGGATTTTTATTATGTGTACTTCCTTGTTTACTACATTATTTTGTTTATTGCCTTCCATATATATTCACTGACTATTAGGCATTGATCATTGAGTGGGTGCCTACTGGGATTCGTCTCACACTCTATTTGGGTTAGGATTTTGGGCCCAATTATATTATATTATTACAGGTCTAGATAAGGGAAAGTACCCTTATATGTCAAGTAAATGATTGCCATGGAGTTGGGGAGCATGGGACGAAGCTGAGGCATGTGATGTTGTGGAGCTGCTTACTTTCTTTTCTATTGTACATTGGTTTAATACTGTATTCTAGCTTTGAGAATTGTTCGTCTGCATTCCAAGATATAGGAATAATTCATCATATATATGTTCTCAGTCGTTATTACTTCTAGTCATTTGTTGATTACTGTTGTATGGTTTGCTTACTGCTTCCGCTATTGAATATCAGTTATTTCTAATGTTTTACTCTATCAATGAGGGCATAGTTTCCCCAATATCACACCAAAGGACCTTGCTGCTAGTCGGTAGCCTCTGGAGATCTGGGAAATGTGCTTGATGATATGTGACCAACCGGATATGGGGCGCCTCTGGGCGGTTTGCAGAATCGAGACGTTACATGTCTGGTTAAGATGCTTACATTTTCATTGAAATGGATCATTTAGATCTCCTCTAAAAAACCATTGGATTAGTATTTTGGTAATATAAACACCTCTATAGTAGGTATAAGGATGTTGGATAGATATTTTAATATGGTGAATTAAAGATAAATGGATCATTATGTGTAAGGAATTGAGGGAGGAACCAGAAAAAAATTAATATTTAGCCATGTTTCCTGAAAATAACTCAAAATTGGTGATGTTTCATGAAAAATGTTACTAAATTAGTGATTTTTTCAGGAAATGACAATAAATTATGGTCTTTTTTAAGAAATTATGCTTGTTTAGCCGTGTTTTAAAGGAAAATCACTAAATTAACGATGTTTTTCATGGTACATCGCTATATATATAGCTCGTTTTTCTACATCGATGTAAATACATATTCATATATATATATTAATATATTTAAACATTTATGCTTATATATAAACATATATATATATATATTAATAAAAATATTTGCATACATATAAAAACAAAAACACACACACAGATATATATAAACATATATTTATATACATAAACATAGATATATTTTAAATTTAGCAACATTTTCAAGAAAACATGCCTATTTTAGTGACATTATTACCAGTGTTTTAAAATGTGCATAAATATTTATTTATACATACATACATTTATATATTTACACACAAAAACATATATAAACATATATATATATATTAATATAAACATTCTTATAAGCATAAAATATAAAGATATATATAATATAAATATAAATATATATATATGATATATATATATATATATTATAAAAAATATATATATTGACATATAAACATAAAATATAAAATATAAATATATGTGTATATTAATATATTAATTTTTTAAATACTGAAATTTGTATATGAATATATATATAATATAATACAATATTATATTCAAAGATGGAATAGTTGACAAGCTCTTGTATTTTAATGTTACCATGGAGGTTCTCTATTTGATTCTGAATGGAAGCATATTATTGGCATGTGGTTGTGTCCCAGGGTGGTTGTCTCTTAGGTGTGCAACGATGGATAGTCTCTTTATGCTCATGGAGGGTGGGTCATTGGGAAGGTAATAAGGGTGTGGGGGGGGGGAGCTAATTGGGTGGTAATGATGTGTATGGTTGTGTTCACTAGGTGAGAGGTGTTCGCGATTTTTTTGTATTGTAAATGAAAAAGTGAAAAATATTATTTTTTTAAAAAAATTACCGATTTTTTTTGAAATGTCTGTAAATGAGGTGTAATTTTTTTAACATTGGTATATTAATTAGATAAATTGTAAACTATATGTGATTCTAAGAAAAGCATTTCTAATTTATGTTTTTTTGTTAGGGGGGAGGTTCAATTATATAATCAAGGTGAGTGACACAATTCTAATTTTTAAATGTTTTAATAGTACTATGAAGTCACTTTCATGGGATAATAGCTCGAAATGACTCATATTATAAAGTGAAAAGGTTATTTTATTAACAAAATCATCCAATTGTATATATAAACGTTTTAAAATCAATTCGACCCTTATATTTTTAGATTAACCCCTGGTAAACCTATGTCAATATTAACCATGGTAATATATTTTTAAAATTTTTACTAATCATTTTTACAATAAATTAACATGAAATTATTATCAAATATTAATTATGATAATTCCAAATATTAAATATGTTTTCTCAAAACAAATTCATACAAGCATGAGGTTTTAATTTAAAAATAAACCCGTAAAATGTGATAAAAATAATCTTTCATGGAAATTAATATTTTATGAAGAGGATGATTTTATAATAACTATAGACTAGTAATAATAATTATATGGATTTAAATTCATATAGTTATATATAATATTTATATTTAATATAAATCATTAATTATTAAAGAATATTATAATTAATGAAAATTGAAAATCTATATGCACTTAAAAATGGTTTTCTGAAAAAAAAAATAACTTTTAACTTCGAATGGACTATTACTTATTTCAATAAAATTGATAATCAATAAAATGTAATTATAAATATTATAATAATTTATTCTAAATAAAATGAGGAATAATATAAAATAGCCTTTTCAATTATTCGTAAAATCTTATTTCAAAGGTAATATTTATAAAATTTATTCGAGGCTTATTTAGACATGGAATGTTCAAAGTCGATATTCATCCAATCAGATTATTATTTTATTTCTATGAAATATTAAAATATAAATTATGATAAAATTTTTGGGAAATAAAATATTCATGTACAATAATTGAAACATGGGTGTTAGACCTCTAACTTTGGGTTTTTGATGATCTAAACTAGTGTATCATATAAATCATCCCTATTATTTGGGGTTTCATGTGTAGATCATTGAGTAGGTCTTGAGAGGATGTAATAAATCGTCAATTCATCATTTAATTTGAGTTATATTAATTTACGAGTTTCTTTTGGGTTTATTGTGAATTTATGTAAAATTAATCATTGAATTGGTTAATTTAATACGCATCTCTTTATAGATTAGGTTCATGTTCATGTTAGGAGTAGACCATATACTATTTCAAATGGTTTTGGAACGAAGATGATTTTGGTGAGGTTTTCATATTTATTTTTAATTTTTGAAATTGTGGAATTAGTTTTCAATATTTTTATTAATTGTTTTAAGATCAAAAATTATTTAAAATATTTTGTAAATTATTATTTATGATGTTGGGGTTTGGGATAGGAGTCCATGTTATGGGTTGATTTTAGAATATATGAGTAAGAGGTGGTCAGTTTTTGAATTAAAAAGGGAAATGTATTGTATGAGGTAAGTTTCCATAAATTTATTTGACGATCTAATGCAATTGACGATTCTATGTTTGTGTTCTATTGTAATTTTGTCTGTTAATATTCTACAAGACCATTGTGATTCTATAATACATTGTGATAGAGATGTGTTTGCCAAATTGTCAACTTGGACCACATAGACATCTAAATTTCTCAATTATGGGACTATGGTCAAATGAGTTTTGGTGGCCCTATTTGTGGTTTTCATAGTGTACTATGTTGAATTGTAAGGTGAATATGGGTTTTCTTTTAAAATGTGATCTTGGAAAATAATATTTCATTGAAATATTATTGAAATGAAATGAGGTAATTTCCATAATGGCCTTTGAAATTTTATTTATATATTTAAATGGGGGTTATTAGATAATTATTTGACATTGGGTTTCCATGATCCTAGCATGAGTATGATGGAAGATTATTCCATTTAATAATTTATTGTAAACTGGATTTTGACTTAATTTTAAAATTGAATTTGTAAGGGATGAATTTTACCAGTTTTGGTGGTAACACTGTAATATTAAAATACTTTTCTAATTTTAAATAAGTAAATATTTCAAATATCTTTCTCTATATACCAATCCATACTTAAATTAAATATTGATATATTTAGATTAAATATATGTATTTTATTATAACTACTAAAAACTAATATATTGAATTAAAATGAATTAATAAGATTGAACTCTTTATGATTTATATGTTTATTGAAAATAATACATACTTTAAATATGAATGGAATTCAATTAGATAATCTAAAATGACTAATAATAACATTTAAAGATTATAAAATTATTTTCCTATAAAATTTCTTTTTATTTGATACAAATTTCAATTTCAAGAAGAATATGACTAATGATAAATATTGTTAGATATTAATAAATAGTTAAAACCAATTTATAATTTTAATTTTATGAAATAATAATAATAGTAGTTAATGTTTGGAAATTGTATTTTATTATTAAAACATGTTTTTAATTTCATATTAATATTTTATAGAAAAACCTAATTTATAAATTTTTTAATTTTAATTTAATAAATATATAATTTAATTTTCAATCCTCACATTTTAATTTAATTAATAATAATTTTTTAGATTTTTATAAAAATTTCATTTTTTCGAGAAATATGTTTTTCATGAAACATATAATTTGTATGACATTACCATTATAGAAGTATATTCAAAAAAATTATAAAACCTTTTCTGTAAAGAAATAGTAACTTTTGGAATAATTTAATTAATTTTAAAATAAATTCCATAACTTAAAAAATCGATTGAAAATATTTTTAATACTAATTATAGTTATAATTTAATATAAAAATGGTTTCATTATTTTATATTTCTTAAGTGTTTTTCAAGGGAGATTAAGGTTGTGTTGAATTTGAATCCTTATGAAATTTATATTTTTTATTATATTTCAGATAATTTTATTAAAATTTGTGTGAAATATAATTTTACCATATATATTAATTTTATTAATAAGATCATTACCTCTCAAAAAATGTTTTTATGCGATTAAGTTTATTTTTATTAAAATTAACATTTCAGAACATTAAAGATATAAATTATTAAAATTATTTTAAAATATATAATTAAGAGAATCAAATTAGGTGAAAATTTAATTCATAATATTTTTCATCAAAATAAATTTGAAATATTTGATATAAAATACTAAAGTAATAGTATATATGAGTAAAATAATACTAGTTAAGAAATCCCTAAAACAATCATAATTATCTATAAAAGGAGTGGTTGAGTCAATTTCCAACCCAAAATAATTTTACACTCCAATGTTTTCTATTGATTTGTCCTTTTATACATGGTTATTAACCATACATTGTTGAAAATTCAAGAGTTACTTCTAAAACCACAATTTCATTCACTTCTAAAAGGGTATCATATTTACCACAACAAAAAGACCCATTCAATAAAATTTACCCACTAAAACATTTACTTTTTATTATCCTATAAACATCTCAGACTATAAAAAATATTTTTCCACCATTAGCTAGCATAACAACTCCAGTTAAAAGGACACATTCAAGGAAAATTCTTATCCTCGATGTGAGTATTACCAAATATAAAATTGTTCATATTTATTATGTTATTTAAAATTTATCCTATAAAAACTAATATAATTATATCAGACTCATTTATATAAATTAATTTTACTATATTAGTTGTATTAAATTTTTTATTCATATACCACATCTATAATGAAAAAAATAGTTGTTTGCACATTTTCTGGATGGCCTCCTCTATGACAAAACATATTTATTTTTCCCTCTCTGCCTTATATGGATGGATATAAGTTTGATATTAATGAATAAATATTATTTTTATGGTATCATTATTATTATTATATAAAAAATTATTTAACCTATTAATTATATGATTAACAACCTATTCTCGTTAATTAAATCATTTGAAATAATCATACAAAGAGGATCATCGTACTCTAAGGGTAAACATTTCTCTAAATTATGTATTTTCATATAGATTACATATTTTCATTATTACATATAATTTAAATATAATAATCTAATAAAAACATAATATAATTATTATTCTTATAGCATTATTATATTACAACAAAATCAATCTCGTAATAATTCATTAATTAATGGTATGTTCACATTTGGGTCTGTTTAATCATATGATTGAATAATACAATTAAATTTTATAATGAATGAATTCAGGAAAATAGTCTTTGATATAATATGATATAAATGTTTAAATATTTATTCTATTTTTCTTTGAAATCTATATTTAAATTTAATTCATTAGTTAAGAAATCACACTTTGATCATCAAGAATCACTGGAATGTTCTTGATATCAACTTCATATTCATGGATAAAGCCTAATAAATTAATAAAATGAGTTTTAATAATTACTAATATTTATAAATAATCCATAAAACTAATTTTAAAAATTTATTAAGGATGAAATTTTAGTGAAGAATTATCACAAACATCCCAATTATAAATCCTGTACAAGCGATCAAAACTATAAACAGAAGATGTGGAAAAACTGTAGTATTCCTATAAATAATTACTATAAAAGAAGTAACTAAAATAAAATGTTATTTATTAATTTATTAATATATCTATGTTATTTAAACCAGATTTTAATTTATGTTCATGGATTTCAGAAATAAGAGCTATAGTTTTTTGTCTCAATTTCTTTTTATTGCGACATGTTTATGTTATACACCATGTTTTCTATTGTATAGTGTAATTACCACCCCAATGTATTATTTATAATAATAGTACCATTTATTTGAATACTTCTAATTCCACTTTTAATGATATCATTCTATTGGGATTTTGGTTCCAATGTTATAATGGTTTCTAGGGGTTTCATCTCAAATTTCATTCCTTGAAACATGTTTGGTATTATGCACCAAATTTCATTTATACAGTGTATATAATACTTATTTGAGATATAATATCACACTTTTTATTTTAATAATGTTATTTTATGTTATATAAAAATCCATCTCTATCAAGGGGATTTGATTAAAGTGTTACTCATGTTGTAAGGGTTTTTCTTGGTCTTAATTTTGATTTTTTAAATATAGTTCATTTTGTTCTCTATGTTTCTTTTTTTATGGTGTATTCAGAACTCATGGATATATATTTTTCATAATACGTGAATTTAAATCAGTTTACTATAAAAATAATGTTCACCTGTTTTAGTTATTGTGGATTCTATTATTTCTCCAAAATTGATTATTTTTGGTAACTCATTTTTCATTCATTGTGTTATGTTCATTATGGGAACTTATTCCATTTATTTTGGGTACATTATACCCTTTTATTTTATTTTGTGTTATTATATAGTTTTTTATATAGAGATATCAATTCCTACCATAAGAATACTTTCATTAATATTACTCACTTATTGGGTTATATATTTTCATAGTTATCCACGATTTTTAGGATGAATTATGGTCATTTTATCAATGAATTAGCATAACTTTATATGAATTTATCAATATTGTGTGACAATAAAATTTAAAATAATTCATATTTTGTATTTATCATATAGATACCATATTATTCTAAAGAATGGGTAAAAGTATTGGTTTTCCAAATATTTTTATTCCAATACATATGATTATTGTAAAGTGGAAATTTTATTGTTTGACCATTCACATTATTTCTCTAGATGGGTTATGATTGAGTTACCCATTTTACATAAATTGGTAAAATTAATTGTGTAATATATATTTATAATCTAATATATATAATTATTGGAAATTTAGATGTATATTGTTTTTCCAATAACCTTCTTTATCAGGATGGGTTATAATTAGGTCATACCATTTATTTACATAGGGAAAATTATCAACATTCTTAATGATTTATGGAAATTAATAGTTGTTAATTGTGTTTTTATTTCTATATTCCTTATAATATAGATAACAAATATTTCATAGCTATGAGGTTCTATAGAGAATTGTGAAATAGTTTTTGAGGAATCATATGGTAAAGGCCTTGAACATAATCAGGTGATAGGTGGGGTCTATAATTATATAGTCTCTAAATATATCAAAAGGTCTCATGAGGAAAAATTGGTTTAATTAATTGGTGTATTACTAAACTATTCAATAATTTTTTATTAATTTTAGTCTCGAAGTAAAGTAATGTGTCTTTGAATAATTCCTTGACAATAAATTTTTAATGTTAAAAATTATTCATCCCATGATTAAGAGATCAATATTATTTATATCTATGTTTTCATTTGTTATCATAGAAATATAATTCTAATAGTTTCATGTGGATTATGGATTCATGTTTTTTTACTTTCTCCTATAATAATATTTATTCCCTGATTAATATAACTATATGTTTACTTTAGTATATATTTGAGCTCACTGATTTATATATTTAAAATTCTCTATGATATGTATAAAAGTATTAATCATGACATGTTTATAAGGATAACACATGTAAATGAATTTTGAGAGACATTAAAGACTTTTCCTATATTATGTAGTTTCAAATATAATTTTAATTTTTACTATTCATTACAAAGAAAAGGGTATTTATCAATTTACACTTTATCCTAATATTATAAAACATTAAAACTAAAATGAACCTTTAGATTCAAGATATTCAATATTTTTTTCACTTTAAAAATATAGATATTTATATAAAGTCTACTAAAACTGGTATCAAATCAAGTATGTAATGTATGTGCCTATGAGCACTATATCTGAGAGTGGGGGTCTGGGGCATCGTAGTTGGAATCAAAGGAAATGTTTAGATAACCATTGAGATTAATATGTTTTTTGAGGACAATTTAAGGATTTATAAGTTATGGTTGATTATAATTTCAATGGTATATATAACCATTGGGATTTTTATATGATTTAATGTTAAGGTAATAATCTACATTTTATTTGGAGATTATGGTCAGATAACCCCAATGAAAAACCTACAGATGAGTGTATGTATATATGATATCCTATTGTTTTGGTATGTTATTTAGTATGTGTTTTTACGTGTAATTACATCCATTTAAAGATACAAAAAATATAGGTAAACTCTTGAATAGATGTATGCATGGGTAATAATCTCGAAAAAGGATTGAAATTAACTTGATCGTCACCTGGTGCATGAGAAATAGGCCTAAATATACACCTAATTTTACACTCAAGGGGGTAATATTTTGATGAAAACCTTCCATTTACAATAATTTATATAGAATTTAAGAAATATGTTAAATAATATTTCATAGATCTTAATTTTAAAATAAGGTTGGATAACCAATTAATGAATATAAATTGAAATATTTTTATCAAAAAGTATCATATGTTAAAAAAAGGTTTCATAATAGAATAAATATTTTTATTAATGTTTTTAAATTCATATTTTGGATATTATCAGAACCATTTTTTTGTTGAAATAGGTTCATGAAAAAAATCTATGAAAGGTATATTTATAAAAACAACAATGTCTTATAACTCATTAATGTATCAAAAATTAATGGGTTATAATTTTTTTTCATATTATAAAATAAAATGTGTTTTTCTTGGTCTTAACAAATGTAGTGAGATTGATATTTAAATAATATTAAAACTCTTAAATATTATCGATAGTGGGTTATTTTTATCAATATTTTTCTGGTATATTTAAAATATAATGAGGGTTATGTGAAACATATAAGGATTATTTTTTAGTAGTTTTACTATAAAGGTATGTAACCACAAATTAAAATATGTTAATAAAAATTAAAATTTATTATATAACAAGGTTATATTTTTTGATATAACTATTGATTAAAAAATGATTGAGGTATAAATAAATCTTATGTTTAATATACCTGTGATAATGATATAATAATTAGTTTTTTAATTTTGGTGAATTAAGTTAGATAGTAATTGGTAACCATGTGACTTATTATTTAATCTTGACTTTTTTGTAGAGTTTTCTCTCATTTTTGTGATTATGACTTATAAAGACTTGTGTATGAACTGGTGGTTAATACCATTTGAGGATGGATGTTACAGATTTTATTATGTAATCTCATTGTGGTTTAATGATGATGATATTCAAATATTTTTTGGGAAATGTATTTTATCGATAAATTTTTTTTAAATCATATAAATACTAATGTATATGATTAAAATAAAGACTAATATTGTTTGAGGAAGGATAGAATGGATTTTTAGAGCATATATTTCAATGATTATTTGGGTAAGATTATTTATATAAATCTCACGGTAATTTTTGATATATATTTTAATTATAATGTTAATAATTATAGGTGAATCAAACAAAATGTTACGTAGGTAGAACTAAGAAATAGATAGGTTAAATTTAAAGTGATATAGGTTGAACTGAGACTAATACATTTTTATCTGTAAGTCATATATTATAATATGATCGTGTTGTAAAATGATACTTATTGTTGATGGTTATAATTCTCTTATAATGATTTTCACTCACATAAATCATTTGGTTTTAGTAATTGTTGTAACTAAAAGGAACTATGAGTGTGAGGGACAATGTAGATATTACCTAAATGAATAACCCATCATAATGGGAGATATAGTATAAAACCATGTGATTATTCCAAAACCACTTTCATGATATATGATTAAAAATGTGAACATATTCCAATCCCCAAACAAACCAAGGAAGAGAATGAGGGAGCCTCATAAAAGATCAAGTGATGAAATTCATTGGACATACATGTGTAAGGGAAGAAGAGAAGCTATAAAAATTTATTTATTTGATTTCCACAGAATTTTTAATTTTATGGATCAATTTCTTATTAAAGGGTCCAAAAATGGATATAGTCCTAAATAACGATACAAGAAAGGAAAACCCTTTGAAAATACTTAAAATGTATTAGATTGTGAGTTTTTTGTAATGTTTTTATAGTATACTATGTCATATATGTTTTCAGAAATTACAAGATATAATGTGGTATGATTATCATATAAATCATTTTCATAATTTTTGGGAATTTATTCAATATGGATCTATATCTAATTCCACTAATATAATTCTATGTGAAATCCGGAATGGTTTAAATCTATTTTCTAAAGTTATTAAAATAATTTTCCAAATTGATAAATCGCATTCCACATCCTAAATATACTAATGATCATATAAAAGTGTATGGTTCATTATGAGTTACAAATTGTTATTGTTTCTGATATATGAGTCAAATTATTAGGATTCCATTAATTTAGGTGGTGGAGAATGTAACACCTCAAAATTTTGGTATATGATTACATTTAAATATGATAACTTTTCTTATAATTATCACCACATGAAACACTAATCTGAAAAAAAAAACTATTATATATTTATATAAAATATAAATATTTTAGTATAACCATTAAAAATACAGATATTGCATTATAGGGAATTAATATTAGTTTATGAATATTTAATTATATGTATATATAAGAAATTTATAATTTTAAAATGGAATGAAATTTAATTAGTTAATTAGAAAACAAGAAAGATCATTTATAGTTTAGAAAATTATTTTTATAAAATAAAATATTTTATGTAAAATAAATTTTAATTTCATGAAAAATACGATTAATGAATTATTTTTTATTTAAAATTGGTTAAAACAATTATTTGGTAAATGAAATGAAATAATATTAATAATTATTAATATTTGAAATGTCATCTTCCATATGAAACCATGTTTTAGTTATATTATAAGATTTTATTCAGAAATTAATATATATTTTTCTTGAATTTTAATTAATTAAAAATAAAATTAATTTTTTAATTACTTTTATAAAAATTTACTTAGTATGATTTTCTGAGATTATTATAAATAGATTGTTTTTAGTCAACAATACAGTTTTCATGAAACATGAAATTTATACTACATTACTATTATAAAATATTGCCCAAAATATTCATAAAAAAATTAAGTAATAAAATAATATTATTAGGAATGAAATTAGTCATTATAAAATATTTTTTAAATTTGAAAATTTATGAAAAAAAATTATTCTAACTAATTGATTTGTTACTTTTATATAAATTTTTTTTTTGGTATTTTCATCAAACCAATTATTTTTCAAGGGCGATTTTATTTTACAGTTACCCATATGACTCATATCATTTATTTGTTTTATAATAAATCAATTTATGTCAGTATCATTTGTATCCAATATAATTTAACCATATACAATAATTCTAAAATAAAAATCATTATTTATTTAAATTTTTTTTTACATGATTAAATATATTTATTTTATAATTTAATTTTAACAACTTCAAAAAATTTAATTCATAAAATTATTTCAAAAAATTATATTTGAGGTATAAAATTAATTAAAAATTTCAATCTTAAATATTTTTTATTAATATTAAATTATATTATTAAAAATTAGTACAAAATTCAAAATTAATTAGAGAAAATGAAGAAAATATAAAATAAAAATACCTAAAACACTCAAAGTGGACTAGAAATGAGTGGTTGAGGTGAGATTAAACCAATACTAATTTTACTCTCCAATTTTTTGGTTTTTTATATAAGAATATTAACCTTAAATTATTGAAAAAATAAGGGTCAGTCCCTAATCAACCCTTTCATTCACTTAAAAAAGGGTTATATCTTTACAACTTCATGAAATAAACATTCATATAATTTAAAAAATAATATATAAATTATTTCTCCCTCTCTAACCATATACCAGATTTAAAATTTTCTAGTAACCAGTAGTTAGCATTAAAACCATATTTCTAGGGATACTTTCAGTGAAAATTCACGCCCAAAACCTGAGTATAACCAACTTCATTGTTACTCATATTAATTATATTATATAAAATTTATCTTCGAAAGAGTAATATAATTATATTAGGTTCATTTATACACAATATTTTTACAATATTAATGTAATTATCATTATTTATTCATACACCCCATCCAGTAGGGGGAAAAAGTTGTCATTTTTATGTTGTGTGATCTGCCTCCTCTAGGATGCAACTTGTTTTGTTTCCGTTCACCACCTTACAATAATGTATCTAATGATGAAGTTAAAGGATACATTTTATGTTTATATAATCGTTAAGGTTATGGAATGAAAATTATAGAACCTATTATTGATATGATTAACATTGGGACACCATTAATATAATTATTTGAAATATGTATAAAATGTGGATATCCATTTATTCAAATTATGAAATGTTTTCATATACATTGATTATTATTACATATTATTTTGATAATGATATATAATATAAATAAGAACTAAATAACATAATTATTATTCAATTATAATGATATTACTACCAAACCACTGCATAATCAATCATTAAATCTGTGTTTGTTAATGTTCTGGTCGGTTTAACCACATAATCGAACAATACTATGAATTAATGACGTCAATGACTATGATAACATAAGTAATGGTATACTCTGACATATATGTTAAAATAATTATTTCTTCATAATGTATATTTTATATCAATATTTAATTCATTAGTTAGGAAAACATAATAATCTGTCAAATATGCTTATTACCATTTTCTTATTTTTGGACAAAGACTACGATTATCTTGACTAGAGATTAAAACGTCATAAATAAATAAAAATAGGGCCAAAATTAATTTTGATGATATATTTATGATTATATTTATAAAAATAATAGACATGTACACCTATATTATGAAATTAGTACAAACTATCAAAACTATAAACAACAAATGTGGAACATATGTAGAATTTATGTGGAGAATAACTATTTATAAAGACTGAAAATGGAAGTGGATATGACTATGGTTCTAAAATATGTGAATAATAAATCAATTTTTATCATAAAACTAGTTATCGTATGTTCATTGATGTCCAAAAAAATAGAGAAGGGATTCTATCACAATTTCCTTTCTTTTAGAATTGGTGATATTATACACCATGATTGATTTTTTATAGAGTAATTACTATGAAATTATAATAATTACAACATGATTTTATTATATTTCAATTTATTCAATGTCTCGTGTCATTTCAACATTCTCACTCGATTTTTTTCCAATGTTCCAATGGTTGTAAGGGGTTTTATCTCGAGTTCCTCAATTTGGGACATGATTGGTATTATACACATAAGTTTAAGTAAAGGTTGTATAGAATTTCTATTTGAGATATCATATCATGAATTTTATTTTAATAATTTTTTATGTTCAATTACAAGCCATATCATTCAATTTTATTTGATTAATGTGTTACTTAAGCGGTAAGGGAATTTTTGTCTCAATTCTAATTCATTGAGACATAATTCATTTTTTGATCTATGTTTACATTATTTTATGAATTACATAGATGTGGAATTATTTTTTCATATTCCTTATATTTAATGGGGGTTACTAGCCAAATCGTGTTCCCTTATTCAAATGCCTTTTGATATAGTGGCATCCCATGTTGTGATGATTTTTGGTAATTATATTTTTTTCATCTAGTTGTGATTATTCATTGAAATTATTTCTTATAATTTGGGAACATAATTAAATTTAATTTTATTATGTGGTACACAATAATAATTTTTTAGGGATACAAATTTCTACCGAATAAATCATTTGATGAGTATTCCTCACGACTTGGTTTATGTCCTTTTATAGGCACCCAAATTCTTTATTTTGATAGATTATGATCATGTTATTCCACTATTTACTTAATCATACACCAAGTTCTCCATACCATGTGAACATTAAATTTTACATTATTATTATTTAGATATGTTGACCTAGAAATTTTGTTATTATTTTTGAATTGTGGAAAAGTATTTGTGTTTTATAAAATTTTATTTAATACAGTTGATTATTGTCATGTTGATAATGAATAGTTTAACTATCGAAATTCTCTCTCTCTCTCTCTAGGTTTTATAGTTGCATTATAAATTTTTTTACTTAAGGAAAATAACAAGTTTTATGTATATTATTATTTCAATATGGATTATTTATTGAATATTGACTATGTATTTTTCAACTATACACATTTTTCTCTTATTGGACCATGATCTAGTTATCCCTTTTATTAACATAGGAAAATATATTGACATTCATGATTATTATTGACTTCTAAAAATGGTTTATTATGTATTGATTTCTATGTTACTCATTATACATATATTCATGTTTAATTTAGAAATATATTCCTTAGAGAAAATTATTAATGGTCTTGAAGAATCTTAATAAGAATGCATTTGTTTTAATCATTTGATATATGGGAGACATAATTATGCATCCATGTGATTCATTTACATTAATCATGATAAAAAACATGTATGGGTATTTTGTGTTTTTCTACACAATTCATAATTATTTATTGAATGTGTCCACCATGAAAAGAAACTTTTCTTACATCAAGGCCTTAAAAAAATTATTTTGATATATGAAATTATACATTCCATAAGTGTAGATATGTATTATTGATAAAGATATTTTTATTTAGTGTTATAAGTATAAAATCCTCATAGTTATATGTTTATTATGGTCTCATGTTGATTACTTATTATTTTCCATTATATTTATGCCAGGTATATTCCATGATTTATTTATCTATATGTTTCCCTTATCATCTGTTTCAACTCACCCGTTATTATTTTTCTATTTCCCCAGGTTATAGGGAAATGTATTAGGCATGATTTTTACAGATGGATAAAACACATTGAAGAATTTCTAAGAGATATTGATGAATTTTCATGAATTTATTTTTTTTTGAATATAATTGTAAAATTGTCTATTTGATATAGATAACATGGTATTTATCATTTTATATTGTGTTATAATTCTCAAAATCTATGAAGTTGAAAATATACTTTGGTTGTAATAAATTAACTAATGATTTATTATGTTCGAATTATTAATGGTCATATATAGGCTATTATAGCTAATATCAAATAAAAATTTATATTTTGTGTATGTGAGAATCAGTTCTTGTAGTGTGGGTCCAGGGGGTCACATTAGTCTATTTTACTACATGAGAAAATTTACATATTTTTCTAATTTTTAATATGGTTTGTTAAATTAAATATGATGCATTTTGATTGTATGGACCAGTGAAAACTCTTAATTTTCTATCAAATTCCGTTGTTGATTTGGATTGTAATGAAGGACCGATTAAAGGGTAAGAATGGTTTTGAATGACCTAATAGATAGTTTAGGGACATGATGATCTAAATAATGGGATGAGGATTAGTAGTTAAATCTTGTATAGGAACCCACGAGGGGTTTCTATGTAGTGAAGTGACCCTAGGGACCCATTGTTGGTGCCCCTGTATTATACTTACTATGGAGAGGGTTATTGTGATATATTGTTAAATATGATGAAGTGTTCAACCATAGAACCAAATTCATACTTGTGTTACCTTATGTTTTTAGTTTTAATTATATGTCATTCATAACATATTTAGATATAAAAAGTGTGAGTTGGTTTAGGAAAAATGGAAAACCACTATGATTTATGCAGTTACGATATGATTTGGGTGGAAAAAACTACCCAATAAAATCAATAAAGATACATGGGATTCTTGAACATGAACACACATAATCTTTTATCCATGTCATATATTTGAGCTAGTGTATTAATTAGGTGCATATTATGTGATTACTAGATTGCAAGCGAAACACCCATAACTCTAAGTGAAGAATTTTCAAAATGGAACTCACCTCAGTTTGAAGATACAATCTTCATGGATTGGTAGAGACACATCTCTAGATCTTAGTAATAGTTATTTTGTAGGGTATTAATAAGAAGTAGAAGATGTGATATTTGGATATGTGGAGAGAGATACCCTTTTATTTATGTGAATGATTTATTTTAGGGTACTTTATGTATCTTGATGATCTGATAATTGGTAGGGGAGAGACATATCACTAGCTCTATGTGATGTAATCCCAGTTGGGCATGTCCTGAACCCAGGTGAGGGATTCCTAGAGAGGGAGAAACACAACCTTGACTCGAGGAAATAGATTCTTAATAGGGATTTCCACATGATTTTTCAGATGAGGTTTTTTGAGAGGGGTGTGGTTATACCCTAGAACTAGGTGATTATATTGGTTGTCATGATTAAACTATGTCTTCAAATAAACTTTTAGACTAGATGAATCAAGTATGCTCAGTGTTCTATGTAGTTTAATTGACACTTGATGGCATAAAATTTATGTTGGTGTGAATTGAATGTTATATTTCTAGGTGAGTATGTTACATGAAAAAAACACTTATATATATATATTTAATTCATATATACCTGATCACAATAACACTTAGTATTGTTGAGTAATTTAGGATGCCTACTGGGTCGTTGGACTCACCCTCAACCCATGTGAGCGATATGTGTTTTGATGTACAATGTTTGATCATCCTAATTTCTCTCAATGAAAATGTATTTAAGGGAGATAGAAACATGGTTCAATTTAGTAGGTTGTGAAGGTTAAGGGTTCGATAGAATTATTATGTGAGTTGGTCCAAATTACATGTGTTCACCGTTCAATTATGGTTTACCATGGTTAATGGGAAACATGCCACCATTTTGTTTTATATATTATTCATTTTATTCCATACTTCTTTGGTTTTAGTTTCTATTACCTTGTTATGGTTAATAAATCATATATATATAAATAATCTTTTATATTTTTGACTTTAGGGGCCAATGAGGCTCCCTGTTTTATGACAATAGGTTTTTAGGATATCCGTTATATAGATGAGTTGTGGAAAATATTTAGTACAATCAAGCATGACCACTCGAACTTATTTTAGAGAACATGGTGTCCCAATTACTATATTAGGCCCTAAAAGTTCGTCAGAAGCCTTTTACATAAGGGGAGGCATGCCATATGTCATTCAATGACCCCTTCCCGTGCACTGTTTAGCTAGTCTAGGTCAGTTTTTTACATAATTCAACTATATTTCAACGCACATTAGTTTAAATAATATTTATGTTTTGGAACTACACCTCATGGGAAAATAAAAACCCAAAAAAATCCAATAATATTTTAGGTTTAATAATTTAAATTATATAAATATTCCTAAATTTTAAAATCTGAATGATCAAAATGATTTTTTTTGAAATGATACAAATTTATATAATGAAAATTTTTTGTATTATTTATATGTTTGTTGAAGATAATGAAATTAAAAATTATCACTTTTTTACAGAATATTTATAAGTTGATTTTATGATTTTATACTCAAAATTTTATAATTCCAAAATAGTCACAATTTAACTAATTAAGACATTAAATAAATAATTAAATAACTATTAAATAAAATTATAGAAATGAAAATATATTAATTTTAAAAAAATTAAAAATTTAAATGAAATAATTTTTATAATTTTAAAATGATTAAGTCAGTACTTACTTGAAAACATATAAAAATTTAAATCATAATGATTTTATAAATTCAAATGGGACAACTTTTATAAAAAAATTGATATTTTTTAAAACAAATTGAATCTTTTTTACCATTTACACAATATCTATAATAACTATTTTTATTTAATAAACAAAACATATGTGTAATCTGTATGTACGCACGTAGGGTGGTTTTATTTTTCTAGGATAGATTGATGGAGAAATACAGTTGTTTCATAATTATAATAAAATATTAGTATATAAGTGATACGTGAGTTATTATTTTATAATGAAATGACTAATAAATAAAAAGTAGAGGAAGAAAGAAGTTTTGAAGAATCGGTAGATGATATTATATCTTCTTCGATGTGATTCCTCTAAAAATCCTCTTATATTACTAGAGTTGGTAAATAAAGAGTACCAAAACCTCTAGAAATTTAATAGGGATGTTCAGAAGGGAAAGTGGTTGGGTATGTTCGATCTTGAAGGCTAAAAGTGAAGTAAATAGGATAGGGATGATGTTCCCATTTATAACTAAGGTGAGGGTCACTTTTAAGATCTCCAAAAATAGTAATTAAAAACAAAATGAAACCCAATTTGAAAACCTAAAAAATTACACAAATTTGAAGATGAGATTTGATAATGTTTCAATATCTGGAACTAATTATTTTTTAACAAGTATTTTTGTAAATTTATAGCTTATTATTGTAATTAACACATAGTTATCTTATTTATGTTTTAACATGGTTAGAAAATATTTAAATATTAAAATATTGTAATATTTACTTATTTTATGTAAATTAGACCATAAATAAAAAAATTATAACAATTTTTATCCTTTAAAAATTATTCAATATTTTCAAAAACTATTTATGATTTTTAAATATTTTCATAAAACATTATCTGGATGAAAAATCAATAGTGTCAACTTTGACACTATTCAATTCATTAATTTATAAAAATATTAATATAACTAGATAAATTAGAAAAAAAATATTATAATATATTAAAAAATAGTCTAGGTCATATAAAAAATTCATTAGACATATTAGTTGTCCAAAATTATATTTATCTTATCCTTTTTAATAACAATTATTTGTTATCACTATTAATAAAATAATTACTATATTATTTTTTTTAATTATTTAATATACTTATTTCTAGAATAAAAATTAAAAAATACTATGATGAATATAAATCTACTATATTTTATAAGATATTAGTATTCAAATTTATATTTTGTAAAATCAAACATTTTACATGTCATACTTATTAAGTTTTGAATGTGAAAACATTAACATCACATTAAATAAAATAATATAAGTGTCAAAATCTGTTCTATAAGACTCCAAATGGTCACTAGGTAGACCCTTGGATGATTATGGTAGGGATATACTTGATAATTATATTTGGTCAAGTGTTTTGGTCCCTTTTGGGTTATTATATTTCTAATAATTTTTTTTGATTTATCATCAATTAATTAATTTTTACATCATCAATGAATAAGTATTAAAGGTAAATATTTATTTCATGAAATTTAAAAATAAACATTCGTGAAAAAGAAAAAAAAATCATACTTCAAAATAGTGTTTATAGTCAAATATAACTTATATATATCATTATATAAAATATGATTTAGTTATTAAAAAGTGATTGATCCATATTTGACATTCATTAAATAAAATAAATTACATATCCTAATCTCTACCAAGTGGCATCCAAAGGAAACCAATTTGACCCAGGGATTATTTAGGTCGAAAAACACCTATCTAATGATATTAATACAGGTGTTATGATAATTTCATAATAGTATTCTAAACCTTAATTAATCGATTTACGTATTTACCATATTAATAAAAATTAAATAATTTAATATTCATAATGACCAAAAATAAAATAAAGAAATTTACATAATTTAGACCTACTGATTAAAAAAATGGAATCCATTTTTAAAATTAAAAACAACATGTTTTTTTAATTAATTTAAATTTATTCCCATTTTTGGAAAAAGTGAACATGTTTTTAAATGTTAAAACTTTTAAAAAGGTTGAACTGTTTTTACATCTGAATTAAATATAAAATTAATTATAATGAATTAAATTATATTTAATTATAAAACTATATTCTATTTATTCATTAAAACAATTCAATATTAATATTTAACCATAAAAATTATTTTTCTTATAAAACTGGCTTTCAATTAAAATTTAGTGTATTTTTAATATTCATCAAAATTTGATTGTTATCATAAATATATTAAAAATTAATAAATCTTAATTTTATATCCCACTTCCATAGAAACATTTTTTGTTGTCATATAAATATTATTAATGTTTCGAAATCATAATTTAAAAAGGATTCTCCATTCAATTGCGGAAAAATTACCCTTATGAAAATATTGGTTTTTATTCATCAAATGGGGTTTATTCATACCCTATGATAAAAAGATCTATTGGATGAATATAGAAAATATTTTATTATGTGTAGAACATATATATTTCATTAAATTCATTTAATAATATCAATTCTCTCAATTTATTAACACAAAAAACAATAATTTATAATTGATTATTATTTTTCATAAATTATTAGTAGTGAATGAGTTATTCGTATATTTTTATATGTTATTTATATTTATTCCCACTAACATAATTGAATGTTTAAAATGCTCATTTTATAACAATCTAATCTCTCCGATCATTCGAAACTGATGATTGAATTCAATGCAAACTATTAAAGGATAAAAATCATTCAAAGAAAATATTTCATAAAAACATCTGAGTGTTGCATTCTATCCCACTTAAATATAATTTCGCTCTAAAAATTCATCACATGGATACAAATTGATTAGTATATAGATCCCTCATAATATCCTCACGTTCCCACATTGCTTACTAAAATTTTATGATTCACTACAAAACTTTATCCAAGAGGGTGGTCCAATTTCGTAAAACATTTTCTGTATGATCCAGAATCTCAATCAGTTGTTCCTTATAACAAAAGATATTACTCCAGTAGTATGACATCTGAATTTAGTAATGGTGAATGATCAAGTATGTAATTGATCAGGAGAGATATATGGAACACATTATGAACATCAGATATATTCCATGGAAGTGCAAATCAGTAAGCTACATTCCCAACATGATCTAGAATTTCAAAAGGAAAGACATTATTTAGGATTAGCTTTCACTTCATTACAAAGCTCTTTACTCTCTTCCAAATAGATATTAATTGAAACACCTTGTCACACACTTCAAACAGTAGGTCATTTCTTTGGTCATCAGCCTAAATGTTTGGTCGACTCTAAGCTACTCTTATGTGTTATTGAATAGATAAGACATATTCTTTTATTTCATCAACAAGTTCTAGTCCTTATAGCATTATTTCCCTAACTCAATCCCATCATGTTGGATTTCTTCACTTATTTACATATAAGAATTCATAAGTATCTTTATACATACTACATTTAATGCTATTATTTTATGAAAAATTCACCACTGATATGTGTTAATCACAAACACATATGAAATTCACAGAGAAAGCTCTCAAAAATTCTTTTAGAGTTTGATTTTTCCTCTGAGACTGACCATCTGACTGAGGATGATAAGAAGTGCATAAAATTAACTCTGTATCAAGATCCTATAGATGTCTTCTCTAGAACATTGAGTTAAACTTCATGTCCTAATTGGATAAAATTTAAATTTGTACTACATGAAATCATACCACTTATTTTACATATATACTTCCAATATGATCAAGAGAAGAATCCTCTCTAGTAGAAATAAAGTGGGTTTACTTCATAATGTGATAAACTATCACCCATATAGCGTTATGGCCTTTATATGTCTTAGGATGTATGACGAAAATTTATATAGTGATTTTGTTTCATTTATATTCTGGTATTGATAATGGTTGTAACATCCCCTTATAATTTTATCTTTCAGCCTTAACTTCCAAACAAACCAATCATCAAGATAAATATTCAATAACATCTCTTTTCATGCCATCCCACAAAAAATACTATCTCATGTTTCATGTCATCATTGTGCTTCCATGGTGAATTGAGAATGGAGAACTATGAGTCTCATCCAATAGATATTTCTTTATTTCTGCTTTGAGGGGAATAAAAACCCAAATCATGAGCCTTATTATTGTATCAAAACTAATGTTGAATTCCATAACATTTCTCACCATATTTTGGAGCTCTACATCTACCTTATACACCTCCTTAATCATCACTTGTTTAAATGGTTGAATATTCATTTGAGAAAGATAATAATTCTCCCCTTATTTTAAAATTTCAAGATTCAATTTGAAAATCAATAAATATTGGAACTTTTGTAATCATCCTTATGGATAGGATAGCATAGACCTTTCCACTAAAAGCCTCTTCCACCTTGTTCACTTTCCCAGGGTGGAAATGTATTGACCATTCATAATATTTAATCAACTCCACCAACTTTCATTGACGAATATTCAATGCATTTTGTGTGAAAATATACCTTTAACTTTTATGATCAGCATCTATATAACACTTTTCACCATAAATATAATGCCTCTAAATCTTTAAGTCAAATATTTCTTCAGCTAACTCCAAATCAGGAGTTGGTAAATTTTTCTCATGGATTTATAATTTTCATGATGGATTAGATATCACCGTATAATGTTTTAGTAGAACAATACCCACCACTGTTTTGGATACATCACTATAGATCACAAAAATTTATCCACTACTAGTTAGTGCGAGCATAGGTGAAATGGATAACCTTTTCTGGGCTCATTGAAATTATCTCCACATTCCTCCATCTAATCCAACATAACTCATTTAAGAGTCAAATTTGTTATTGGATTTGATAACAGTGAAAAATGATTCAAAAAATGTCGATAATATCCACCCAAAACAAGAAAACATAGGATCTCAGTTACCATTTTTTGTCTCAGACATATTTCAGACAACTTTGGTTTTTTTGGATCAACAGATATCCCCTGTCTTGAAATTATGTGACCAAAAAATGAAACTTTATGATACCAAAATTTGAACATGGTAAATTTCTCATAAATAATATCCTTTATATGAGTCATTTGTACAATTCTATAGTGATCTCCAAGTTCTTATTTAATATTCGAATAAAAAATTAATATCATATATAATGACTAAAAAAACTAGTTATATAGTCTCAAAAACACTGTTCATTAGATCCAAGAAGATGGTCGTAGAATTAGTAAGACCAAAATGAACCACTATAATTTATTAATGTTCATACCTTGTACGGAATGACATATTTCGAAAAGCCTCCTTCATGACACTTGATTGATGATATATTTAATGAATATAAATCTTGGATAAGTATTGAGACACGTGTTGTTGATCAAAGAAGTAATTATTGGGGGGGGATGATATTTTTTCTTGATAGTGATCTTGTTAAGTTCTCTATAATTAGTGAAGAGTATCATTGATTCATCTTTATTCTTAATAAATATAACTAGTGTACCCCAAGCTGATGACCTAGGGCGTATGAATCCCTTTTCCTGATTACCATGGAGTTTCTTACTCAATTCCTCTTACTTAATTGTGGCCATTCTATAAGGTGTCTTTGAAATAGTAATAGCACCCAGTATGAGTTCTTTTGAAAATTCAACTTCACGATTTTGTGGAAGACCTGGAAATTCTTCCAGAAAGTCATAATAAAACTCCCATACAATGTGAATATTCTTAATTGTTAGTTTCTACCCAACTATTTGAGATATATGACCTTCATTTATAAGGATAAAGACCCATAATATGGAAGAAATTTCTACTGGAAGGTCATACTCATACTTTAATCGATAGATGTTCATATATTGATCTAGAATATGAAATATGACATCCCTTCCATGGAAATTGATATGAGATCCATATATAGATAGACAATCCAAACCATGAATCCCATAAAATTCTACTATATGAAGTATGACAAAATTTTCCGAAATCACTTTCCCAAAAACTTCAACCAGAGAAGAATTATAAACTTTTGATGTAGCTGTTGTTCCATTAAGTGTTTTCAGATATTACTCAACATCAAATTGTTGAATTAATACAGAGATACAGTTGTAAAATTATTCAAAAATAAATTGTGGGTGGATCAAGAATCAAATAATAAATTTTTTAAATTTGTGTGGATGGTATGTGTACCTTCCACTACTTTATTATCATACGACACATCACTAGAAGTGATTGCATGTGACTTTCTATTTTCTTTGGCCTTATGAGTTTACTGATGTTGATCATCATCAATAACCCTTTTATTAGGAAACTGATTAGCATAATTACCCATTTCTTTTCACTGGAAACATTAATGTATATGTGGTGATCTTTTTATCCTTTTTCTCTATTCTCACTAGTAGACATCTTTTCCCCATAACAATGGAATTCAACTACCCAATGACCATCCATTCCACACATAAAACATTTATTAGTCCCTTTAAGATAATTTCCTCAATGTTTTTTCAACATATTGAGCATAAGAAAAAACTCATCTTCTTTTTAGTGTGGTTTTTATATGTTCCCTTGAATTTCATTTTTCACTTTTTACCAACCCATGGGACTGATTGGTTGCTCCAATTTTTATCTCAACCATGGGAGGACACCAAATGATTTCTTTATATCTATTTAAGACCCTTATTGATAATTCCATTCAGAGACATGGTTTTAAGCCACTAATGAATTGATCAATTTTACTCTCAAGTTGGATAATAATTTGGTAGGCATAAATTAAATGTATTGTAAAATTTGGTTTGTCTGTACCAAAATATTTATCATCATTTTTTTAGTTCAAGGAAATCATAATCCATCATTGTTCAAGGAATAAAAGGAATGTACTTACTGAAATATAGTTTCTTGATCTTCTCCCATTAAATGGTTTAAATTTCATCTATTTTCCTTATATTATTGATAAGGTTTTACCATTGATTTGCTTAACCTTCCAAATGATAGACTGCTAAGATGAGTTTATTGTGTTCTGAACATTGGAGAACTGAAAATATATTTTCAATAGTATCGATCCATTATTCTTCCACTAGTGGATCAGAAGACCGGTTGAAATAAAGTGGATTCTACCTCATGAAGGACTCAATAGAATGTTTTTCCATCCTTTTCTTATATATAAGTCCTACATGATTCATATCTTTAGGAATTTCTATAATTATATTTATAAGATTTTTCATTCTGGGTCCGATAACATTATGTTCCTTAGGAGGAAAATCATTGCATTTCCATTCATATTCATCTTTAACATGGTTCCATCAGGTTCCATACATTAACTAAAACCAAGAATCATTGTGTGGGAAATACTAATAATATTGTTAAAATCACATAATGTTGAATAAAATTTCATTTTAGTGCAATTTATGTTTTATCATATGTTATTCATGAACATTTATAAAACACATGTATTGTAACCTATACTTCAACATATCCTTTAGGTTCTTACTAAGGTTTTATCATCCTAGTTTCCAATGGATAACTTTACCTTTGATATCATTCAAACTATAATGACCCATCATTTAAATACATTGATATTCCTTCAAATTTGATGATTAGAAATTACAAAATATAACAAAGCCATAACAGGACATTATCAGTATACTTTATTTAAAATTGGTTATCATAAATATATGGTTCATAAGACTTCTTCATTGTCTCCCACATATTTTTTCATAAGTAGAACCCATTTTGGTATATCATACATAATTCCCTTATTCATGACATGGTGAAAATAAACATATGAATGGGTGATATCAAATGCCCAGTATGGGAAAATAAGGGAGATATCAATCATATCATATCATAAAACATATGAAGATAACATTTGAAAATATTATCATGTATGTGAAAGATCGTGATATCATGTCACATAATAAATCATGAATGTTTATAAGAATCAATGAACATAATCCTAAATGTAAAAACATAAGATATGATGTTTCTTGGAAAACATATAATCATATACATTAATTCTATATTATTAAAGGCTTATATCCACAACCATAATAGCAGACAAAGCCCATTTCTGAACTGAGTTCACTCATTGTTCCATACCTGTATTAGCGAACTGATATCATTTCATATTATTGAAATGTATATCTTCTAAGATATAAATCCATACCGAATTAATTGGAGGAAGATATAGGTCCCATAATTCTTATAATGAAATCATTCTTCATGTTCCACAACAACATAAATTATTCATCATAACCCATGGAATAAAATGTGTTTCTTTGAACATCATTCCACTATAACATAATCTATATAAAAAATGGTTTTAATAACAAGAATTCCATCATCAGTACAATACAAATGATAAGAACAATTAATGATATTATACTTGAATCATATCCCTACTAAATAATCATATCTTATATAGAAAATAATTTTTATATAAGACTTGAAATTAATTATTGAGGAAAATACACTTTCTTCTTTAAAATTGATTTCTTTTCGCTACATGCCATGTACTTTTAAAAGGAAATAAATTAACTAAAAATAAACATGAAATATTGTAGAATAATATTCACTGAAATAATGTATTGTTAATACATAAAAATTCATTAATACCATATATGTTAAAATACAATATCCTCGTACTTTTTCATGAAATGTCAAAATGTACCTTGACAAAAGATTCATTTAATACTGTTTAATAAAATTTCACCAATGAGTAAAATAAACATTAAAAAACTGTAGAATAATTAAAATAATATTATATATTTAGGAAACATGTATGTGGATGATAAATATACTATAGTAAATACATACGTAAAAATAGTATTAGATTATAGTGAGCTTGCAAAATTATCCCTTACCATAGGTCTAGTTTCCTTTATTTGTATCCAAAACTGTTGTATGATGATTTAAATATTGTAATTGAATTATTTTATAAAAATATAAATTTTTATCATATCATAAATGATCATATTATCATCCATTTGTGGATAGAATTTCATTATTATTTGTCATTCGGGTATTAACTACTTCTGTTTCTAATGTAGGTTTTGTCAAATTAGTTTGGGTTCTCCTTCATAGATCATAGTAATAAGATTAAATAAATGATATAAACATTATATATATTATATTCATTTATTATATTCATTTATATAGTCATTATTTAATTTATATCATGAAAATGAATCGAATCGCATCGAGGAGACAATAAGTCGTACGTACGCATGAGTAACGATATCATTCCCCTAATTTTGGAGTGGTATTGAAGTGAATGGATTATAATATTTCAAAATCTAAATAATATTATAATAACTATATATAGTTATTATTTCCATCATTATAAATAACCATGTAATGGGGGTGGTGAAAACAAATTACACCATGGCGTGGAGACGGTAGGTTGTATGTAAATACGCTTTGTGATTTCATTTTATATAGGATGTATAGAAAGTGAAATATGGATTTTTAATAATTATAATAAATACAATTATATAATTGATTTGTATGTTTCTAATTTAAAATTAAAATACTCATGAATAATAAGTAGAGTAAGAATGATGTTTCAAAGAATCGGTAGAGGAAATTACATCTTCTTCGACGTGCTTTTTCAAAATCTTCTCTTAAAGATCTAGAGTTGGACTTTGAAGAAGTAAAAATCCTATAAAATGTAAATAAAAAAGTATATAATGTAAAATGGTATGTGATGACTGATATTTATGAATAAATGGAAAGTGAAGAGTTGATGGATGAGGTTCTCTTTTATAATTATTGTGAGGGGCACTTTTCAAATATCCAAATCTATTAATTAGTAATAATATAAAACCCCATACAGAAAACAAAAAAAATAACCCAAATTCAAATATAAGATTACATAAGGTTGTAATATCATCGACCAATAAATTTTCAACAAGTATTTTTATCAATTGAAACCTTATCTTTTTAATTAACACTTAGTTATCATATTATTTTTTCAACAGGGTGTCTAATATTTTAATATTAAAAGGGAGTAATATTTACTTATTTGAGGTCAATTAGATCAAAAAAATAAATTATAACATTTTATACAATTTATTTATAATATATATTTTTTAATTTGTAAATACTTTTAAATATGTTAATAAATAATTATTTTGATCAGAAATAAATAATGACAATTTTGACACTATTCAATTTATTGATTTCTAAAAATATTAATATAATAATATATCACTGAACCATATATTTTATTATATTACTAGGGGTTCAAGGTAATCCCAAAAATTCATTATTCATATTAATTATTATAAATTATATTTAATTGAATATTTTTAAAAACAGTTATTTGTTATCTTTATTAATAAATTAATTACAATATCAATTTAGTGTAATTATTTAATATACTTATTTATTGAATAAATATTAAAAATAAAATTCTATGATGAATATTAATATTCTATATTTAAGAATAATATATGTAGTAGAATTATTCTTTTGGAAAATCCTACATCTAAAATGTTATACTTATTAAATTATTAACGTGATAAATTTAACATCATTTTAAACAAATAATATAAGTGTCCCAATCAAATAAATGGGGCATAAACGGTCACTAACATGACCAATGGATGGTTACGATCATGATATAATCGACTAATAAGATTTGGTTAAGTGTTTGGGTTCCATTGATGGTTATTATAATTTTAACAAAAACTGTTTTATTGATTTCTCATAAATTAATTATTTTTACATCATCAATGTATAATTCTTTAAGGATAAATAAACAAAATGTCATAATCACATACATGTGGCTTAAAAAGGACACAGTTTACACCAAAAGATTATTTAGGTCAAAAAATATTAATAAAATTATATTAGTACAAGTATTAATGTAATTTTATAATTTGATTGTTACCCTTGGTTACCTGATTTACCCTTTTACTATATTAATAAAAACAATCAATGTATATATTATTAATTACTAAATATAAAAAAAATCTATTCACATAATTTAGACTTAATAACTCAAAATATGGAATCAGTTTTTCAAAATTCAAAACCCAGAAGTTCCAGTAATTAATTTTAAATTAATCCCATTGTCGGAAAGAGAGAACATGTTTTTAATGTTAATACATTGCAATATATTGAACTTTTTTTACATATGAACTCAATATAAAATTAATGATAATGAAATAATTATATTTAACAATAAAAATATTTTATATTAGTACATTAAAATCATTAAATCTTACAATTTAACCATATAAATTATATTGATGAAAAAAATTTGTCTTAAATTAAAATTTGGCGTAGTGTTACAATTCATCAAAATTTTAATGTTATCAGAAAAGTATTAAAAATTATTCCAAACAATATTTTTATATCCTGATTCCGAATAACAATTTTTTGGTCACTTTATAATTATTAATATGTGTGAATAATTATTTAATAAGGGATCACCATTAAAATGTGGTAAAACTATGCTTTAAAAAATATATGTTTTTATACATCAAATATGGTTTATTCATACCCTATGAAAAAATATCTATTAGAATAATATTTAAATATTATATTAAGTATATAATGTAAACATTTCATTTACTAAAATTATTTTCTTCCATTTATTGACACAAATAATAAAAATAAATAAATGATTTAAAATTTTCATAAATAATTAGTAACGAATGAGTTCACCATAAATTTTCATATATTAGTTAAACATAATCCCACTAACATTATAACTATGTTTAAATTTTCAATTTATTCCATGGAAATCTCTCGGTTTGTTTAAACTCATGATTGCGTGCAATGCATGCTATTGTAGAATTAAAATCATATAGGGAAAATATTTCATAAAAACATCCAGGAGTTATATTTCATTGATTATGGTTTTTCAATTAAGGGATCACAATCATTACAGTTTTTATATTGACAAAATTTGGAAATTTTGTAAAAATATAGTATAATTCATTTTAATAAATAAAATATATTGCTAAAATTATTTGAAATTTATAATTTTGAAATTTTAAACCATTTTACATTTCTAAAAAATTAACCATTTAAATTTTACATTATAAAAAAATAAAATCACATAAATATTTATTTTTTTAAATTAGTTGTGGGACATATTATTTTGTAGTAATATTATCTAAAAAACTTTAAATTCAACATCGTTGAAATTTGAAATTTTTATAATGTAATTATGGGTTACATCATTTTAAAATTTTAAATGGACAATCATTTGAAATTTTATCATATAAATGTTTTTTATTCTAATTTTTTAAAATTTATATTGTTTAAAATATTAAAATTTTTAAAAAATATAGTATTTAAATATGTAATTTTTTATAAAATTTTGTTTCATTAAAATTATTTATTTAAAACTTTTATTGATTTATTTTTCACTATTTGAGATTTATAATCTTTAAATTTTATGTATACAATAGTTAATGTAAATATATGATGTTTAAAAAGTGAGAATGATTTATTTTACTAAATACAACATATCTCCAAAATAATTTTAAAACTATTATCATTTAAATTATTTTTATTGTAATTTTATAGATTTAATTTCAATTATTTTTTACTTTTTATGAAAAAACAAAATAATATTTATTGAATTTGTAATGGCTGAAGAAAGACACATAGAAACAATGTATTATGCACATTATATAATAAAGACGATCTATCACAACATAAAAAGAATGGAAAATAGAGATAATAAACTGTGAAAAAAAGTTTCTTCAATAAAAGATACTATTATATCTATTAAAACTATAAACCAAGGTAATGAGGATTGGGGTTGGAATATTTTGTACATGATCTTCAACATGAAAAATTATGTAAGAATGTATCCTCTAATATTAATCCATGATGATTTTTCTTGAATATATACCATGAGGAAACAAGTTATCTTTTTCATAAAACTATTTTGAGTGAAATTCATTGAGCACCCTTTGAAAGATTCTAACAGCATTTATTTTATCAATTTTTTGGACTTAAAAATATGTAGAAATTAAATAATCCATAAAAATAATGACCTTATAATTACTATTTAACAACAATATTGACTTCTTTGTTGATCTTGTGACCATAAAAATCTGAACTAAATATTTACCTTTCTTATACCAATTTTTATGCTCTAGAACAACTTGTAAACCCTATTTAACAATAATAAGATTATTTTAATTGCTTTTAACATATGAGAAAGGTACCAAGGTGATTTTAACCATAGATCTATTAAATTAAACTGGTGATAAATGAATAAAATATCCATGTATCATGAGTTGGGTGTCCCCTATTTTAGATATAATTAAATAATAAACTCCACTATTTTTTTAATAATGATTTCGTTGGATTAAAAGCATGTAATTTTGATGATATTTCATTCAAATAATTGGGCATAATAATCAGAAATCTAAGCTATCTCATAAAAACAACATCCACATGAATGACCCTTGGTTCAACCACTCCAACTGAAATTCCCTTATTCCCTTCTATGGGGTCAGTAAGGTCAACAAATAAATGTGAGAATGGGTTCTCACTATAATTAGAATACATCAAGGTCAAAGTAGAGACTCTTGCTTATTATGATGCTATATTTCATGGGCCCTAAAGAAATTTCAAAATATATTCTACAAGCAGATTGTTTTAAACCTAGTACCTAATAAATTAGTGACTCACTTCCTATTCATAAAGATTAATTACGTTTCATTAATAACCTGGAATTTGACTGAATTTTCAAAATAACAAGCTATTTCTTCTCCAAAAACATCTCCATACTTGTTATCCACCAATATATTAATATATAAAGAGATAAAAACCCAGTAAAAAAATTCTTCTATGTCTATATTTCCCCACAATTCTTCATTAGTTCATAGGTAAAATTATCTTAAAAAAATTAAATACTCTTCATTAATCATAAATAATTATTTCAGTATGAATCCAACATTAATTATAACCAAATATACCAGATGGAGATATATCTAAATGATAAGACATTTTTGTAGTGTTTTAAATAAAGATGATATTCTTTAGAATACTCAAGATAATCCCACATGGCTTGTATTGATGCATGTGCAGTTGGAAGTGGTTAGTTCACTAGATATGGTGGGTGGAATGTTCACTTGATTCAGTAGTTAGGTGTAAGATCCCATAGGGTATTTTTTTTCATTGATATCAAATGAATAATTTTTCATGAATATTAGATAAAATTGTTTAATAGACAACCATATATGAATCATTATATATGTGGGGTGCGACCACTTTTACATGTATGTGTGTTGTGATGGGAAAAAAAGTAAAGTATTATTGGACATCATTGTTGATTTTTTTTTAAAAAATATGTTTCATTTTATAGTTGAAATAATTATGGTAGAAGGTTTATCTCATGGATAAAGGATATAACTGCGTTAATTGAATAGAACCAAATACATTTTTTCATGATAACTATTTTCATGTTTTGTTTATGTATGATGAGTTATATAGTGTTTTTTATGTTGTGTGTGACTTAGTGATATGATTATGATGTGTAAAATCAATATTTTATAGTACAATAGGATCTTAGGGAAATATTTAATTGGTGGAATCATCAGAGCATCACATTCTACTGTGAATAGAATGCATTGGATTGGTGAATGTTTGTAACCCAAACGAGAAATATTATATTTTGGATTAGATATTAACAATTCATTTTTTTTAAAAATAGGTAGCATTCAATTTATTAATGAATTTTTTATTTAGTGATAGTTTTTTTGGAAATAAAATGAATTACATTTTTTAATTGTATGTCCTCAGTTAATAAGTTGATTTCAAAATCCTTTGTATTTTATAGATGTAATATAATCCATTATCACATTAAAAAAGATCTAAAAACTCCATTTATTAGAATAAATATTGATAATATATAAAAAGTGGAATGGGGTATGTTGGAAAGAATGGATCATAGAATCTTCATGATTTTATTGGCTCGGAATGTATCCTTTAACACTCATGAGGTTTTTATATCTATAAAGTTAATGAAGACTCTTGTGAACATATATTATAATCCTACAAAAATGAACAAGGTGTTAATGATGTTGAGACCATCTAACATGAGGTTTTCATAAAATAGGTCAGTTTATGACCATATAAATGTCTTTAAAAAGATTCAAAGTGAGACCAAATATGTTAATAAGATGTTCATGGGATTTTTTGGGGCATTGATATTGTTATCATAACTTCTGGAGAGTTGGGAAGTGATGGTAAATAATATTATAAATTATTTCAAAATGATTAGTAATTTAGGATTCTTGGGGTCATATATTGAATGAATATATTATACGGGGATAGGTGAAAACCCATCTATTAGTGTTCTCAATAATGATGGGATAGAAAGATCACCTCATCAAAATATAAGTTAGAAAATTTTGAAAAATAATTCTCAAAAAATGATCCTAGAAAAGTTAGATAGCTCGGAATCAACATGTTAGATTAAAAAAAGAGTCCATCTCATGATTCACTAAAAGGAATTATGGGGAAACAATTTTTCAGAAACATCTAGTAATACAAGTTTAGCTAAAATTTTGATAGGTGAAGGGATTTGTAACGTACTACAATGTGTACATGTTCTAAAGAACCATGAATCCTTAATTCCTCAACAACATTCCACTCTAAATCATAGAAGGTATATATAGTAACCCATACCACATACACACATAATTACATGTTTTTTTTAAAAAAATATCCAATATACACACCCCAAGGAGGAATAGTACTACTGTATTTGGGAGATATGATTTATAATACATCTATGTGAAACTAAACAAATCAAAACCTATTTATTTTAATTAATATAATGTGATCCCAAATCTATTTGGATTCTAAAATATAATATGATAAACTTGGAAATAGTAAATAAAATGTTCGATCAATAAATCCTAGTAAGTGAATACACGTGATAACATAGAAAAAAATATGATTAAAATGATGTTACATGATGTCATAAAATGAATGGTCGAGGAATATTTTTTTTTGGAATCATGATATAAATTAGATGGAATCCCATTATCATGTCATCATATGAATGTGGAAACATTATAATAAAATACATCATATTCATTAGTTAAGGCTCACTATTATGAATTCATAGCATGATAGAAAAAGTCCTATAAATGATTTGGTTTAATCAATTATCCCATTATTATCCTCTTAAGAGATATAAAAATTACAAAATACATTTAAGGACTATCTTTCTGCACCCATCATAACATTTACTTTCATATGTGTAATGCATACTGGAATCAAATATTGGCATCGACATAAGATATACCCATGTAAAAGATGTGTTACATAATATTCACTCATAGAATTATCAAAGAAGAATAAATAATGATACCAAATAAAAGAATAAATTAAAAATGTTATATTTTTATATCTTACTAAATAATTATAGACCTAAAAAATAATGTTAATTTAAATAAAACATCATGATAAAGGGTAGATATTTGGATATAGAAATAAAACATTAAAATGTTGATTAAATGAATCGATAAAAGTCATTTACATAATGTAAGAAAATGTGATTTTATTTCAAAACAGTCGTAACAGAAAATAGTTATCCATAAAATAGTTCTTATTTTTTAAAATAATTAAAGGAAATATATTTTTAAAGGATTTTACATGAAATTATTAATTGAAAGAAAAGTTACTTTTAAATAAGGGAAAGAGTATTTCATGAAATTAGTTAAACATATTTTAGACAAATGGTAAAATATTGTATAGAATAATTTGATCATATATTCGTGGGGAATTTTTTTTATAAGTGTGAAGAAGATAAAAGAGGAGGTGGACTATTAAAATTTAAGTGAGTGGCACACTAGTAATTTTTTAAATGAAAAAGTTATACCTATGTTTTCAAATAAAAAAAGTCTATAGAATGGGATATTATAAGACCTTATAAGTTATGAGGTCTAAACATGTCCATCCAATGGGTTTTGGATAGATTTACAGGTACATTAGCCTATATATTTTAATTTTAACCTTTAGTAAACTTGATTTAACATTAATCACAATGATTAATTTTTACTGTTTTTAAAATTAATTATGGTCAAAAATTATTTTTAACTTATTAGATAATATAAATTATTTTTATTCAAAATATAGAATCCATTTTTTATAAATTAATTCATATAATAAGAAAATTATATTTTTATATTAATCCCACAGACACGGTGAAAATTGGTTTTCTAGAGTTAAATGATTCAAAAGGTTAAAAAGTTTCAAAATTGTAAATCAATATAAAATTGATTCTAATTACCTATATTATATTACAATATATAAAATTTGAATAATATTATTTTTAAATCCATATTAAGATCAATGTTAATTGTTAAATTATTTAAATGAAAATACATTTTCTTTAAAAAAATTAGTATTTTTCACTATAAAACTAAAAGTTTATATGTTTAGAAACTTTTAAAAACATTAATCAATGATATTTTTGGCACGAAGATTTATAAAATAAAAATTATTATTTTTAAATCATTTTTATAAATTTTAAAATGATTAATTTTAATATAAGTGCACAAAAGTTGAAAAAATTATTTTTTAGAAAAAATACAGTTTTTAAATGTAAAATTGAATGATTTATTATCTATTTTACAGAAAAAAAAATAAGATAAATTTTAAAAAAAATTGATTTAATATATAATATATAAATTTTCAGAAAATAATTTCCCAAAATATATTTGTTTAATTAATTGATGAAAAATGTGTTTGTGTGTGTAAAAATCATTTGTAGAAAAATATTGCTTTTATTTTAAAATGGTTTTTTTTATATCTATATTTATTTGGTTACAAAATTAGTCATAATATATATACATATTATCAATATATTTTCACAATTTATTTAATCATATTCATTACCAATACTCCAAATTTTAAGTGATAACTATCATATTAAATAATAGTATTTTAATATTATGTGGTGTTTCATTAAAAATTCTTGTTGAATATAACGCAATATAAACTCAGTTATTTGTGTAAAACATGCTAAAATCAGTGTTTTTTGGAATTAATGACACACTATAAATTAAATTTATATGAAAACAATATTTCATAAATTCTTTGGTTTTTACACCTTTATGGAATAGTTTGAAAGTTGCATTTGATTGTAGTTAATATGCGACTTCTTATAGTATGGTTTCATAACTCCCAAAATTAAATGACATTTTTTTCATGTCATTAATGTATTTTTGAATGGTTTTAAATGTAAGATAGTATTAAAATACACATGACTCATATAGTAGAAATATTATTACTTGATGATTAATTCATTTAGGTGGTGTTTCAAATCATAAAGAACTCACATAGTTTTGTTTAACCAAATGACTATGTATCCATTCCAGAATATTTAAAAATATATATATTTTAATGGATTAGATAAATTGTCTCCCTAATAAATGAACAAAAACCATCATTAAAGGTGGTGTTAAAAATAAAAGTACATTATTCATGGTGATTGTATGCTAGTCATAATGTTTTTAATGTTTTAGTACTAGAATGAAATAAAAATATGCTAAATAATGGATATTCAAATAACACAAAACATTACAATATATTTATTATAATAGATTCATTATTCCATATTGGTTGGAATAAATGTTATTGAGACCCATAATTTTCATACATAGATATCACATCTTAATATATGAATAGATAATAGATCATATAATGATCCATGTTAGAATCATATAGGCGTAGTTCCTTTGGAAACATGGATACATAAAAAACTAGTTCATAAGTGAACTAAATCATCTCCCCATATTTTTTTCATAACTATCACCATTCATCGATATATCATATATAATATCATTCTTTAGAATATGGGGAAGCGGAACATAGTAAATGGTTATCTTTGATGATCAGTAAGGGAATAAAGTGAGATATCTTAAACTAACATGAGTACAAGGGTCTGAGAACAAGATTATAACATTTAATGAATATAATGTGCATATCATAGTTCAAAATCGTGAGTCATGGAATAATACTTGGTAGTTCATAACACATGAATTATAAACGTATCAAATCACATGATCCATGAGAGGGTGGCACTGGCATAAGACAGATATTGGTGGCATATACATAAGCATATAAAATCATTTCCTTCATTTTCAAGGTTCATAGAAAAGTTTATCATAGTGGTATATTTTCACTCCCCATTCTATTTTAGTGGTCAAGGTTCACTCCCAATACCATCATTGAGGACAAGTCCCCTTACTAACCTAAAATCGCTTATAATTCCTTTCCAATTTTTCTCATAAAATATCTATCTTTAACCATTGCATTTGAAAGATATATAATCTCACACCCACTCAGCACATAATGAAAATAAAACATATGTGTTCTATATTTTCAAAAATCATTCATCATACCATATATAAGAAATAATAAATTAGTTTCATTAAAATTTCTTCATAACATATCATGTGGAAAAAGAAATGGGTTTTATAAACATTTCATCATAACATCACCCGTGGTAATGAAATATGTTTCTGAAATAACTTATCATCATGAATGCAAAACTTCTATAGAAAGAATAAAGATATAATAAATGGATAATATACCCATTAAAACTTATTTATCTTTTAATATTGACATTATATATGAGAAATACAATAAAAATTTCTCCAGGAACATTTCCTGAGCAAGATACCCTTTTCAGATTAAAATCATTATTTTAAATTATAAAAAAATTCCAAAAAATTTTGGACAACATTTTAAGTTAAATTAAATTGGTAACATGTAAATGAATATTTAATAAATTTACTTTCCATGATAGTAGGAAATTATATTCATGTTGTATATGTTAAAATATTACATTCCATTTAAAATTCTGTAAATAATGTCAAAAAGTACTTCGATTGAGAAAACAAAAAGAAGATTTTGGATAATTTTATTTCAAAAAAATTAGTAATGGGATGAAATGAATTTAATATATCATTTTATAATATTAAAAATATTCATGTAATTTTTTTACAAAACATGGACATGTAAGACAAGGGATTTTTGACCAAAGAAAGAAATAATGTCATTTTTTACATAAAAAAGTTCATTCAGTATCTTGAGTAGTTAATGTGAAAAAAATGAGAGGAAATAATTTATTCACTAAAAATAACCAAATTATAAGAAAACTATCTATTTTAGTGATTGTATTCCATACTATTTCATCATTTTAACATAATCATAAATAATGTTGACAAATAATTAGATGGTTACATAAAACCCTTACCTCATGATCTACATTCATTAAAAGAACACTAACCTCCTGTATAATAATACTATACCACATTAATTTTCAAACATATAATATAATTTATTATTGTGTTATATAATTTCATCAACCATTTTTTAATAACCCCTTTTTGAAATTTTCATTTTCGTGTTTGAAATATTTCATTATATCATAAGAATACAGGTTCAATACTTATGGTCCTAATCATTTCATCATTTTTCATAATATAAATAATTTTAACTATGATATAAATATCATATATATTCATATATATATATATACAGTCATCCATGAATGATAGAGATATAAAAACCAATTTCATTCCTCATGGTGATATAGTTCATACTTATGCATGAACATTGTTTTCACTTTTTAATGGATGGAATAAATGAAAGGTGATTACTAATTCACCTCTATTGAATAATTACAATTTTAACTAAATCATATATATTTATATAATCCATCCTTATTTCCATCCATGAAAACATAAATGATAAATGAACCACATCTCTTTATTGAGGTGGTATTCCACACATTTACATGAGTGACATTATTTTTTTCCAAAAGCGTAGAATGTAATAAGGTAGATATGATATGATAATTCAAGATGAATAATTATTTCATTACTATCATATATAAATATTAAACTCATTTTAACTCTAATAAATAAAAAATGGTGGTGAGAATTGAATTATATCATTACATGGATGTTGTAAGTTATACTTACTCCTAAGCGAGACATTCACATCACATTTTATGGGGAAGAGGATGGATAATTTTTGTTTCATAGTCTTAATAAAATTATAATATAATTAGTATAATAAATTTATTTTTTATGAAAAATACAACATATTTTAATGTGGTAAAAGAATAAGTATGAAAGAAAGTGACCGATTAAGGACATTGCACATTCTTTGAAAAAACACTTATAAATCTCTTAATAGGGATCCCATGGTTCGTATTTTCTAAGTCCCGAACAACAATAATGTGTATAAAGTATTTTAAAATATAATATTATTGGGTTTGGTCGATCTAGTTTTCTCAATTATTTGTAAATAATAGAATGGAATGGTTTCCTTTAATAAGTAAGGGGAGGAGACACCTTAAAATTTAATAAAATATTGACATATAATCATTGATTATGTTGAAAAATGATTCCAAATGGATAGATATTCAAATATAATGTATGATCTATTTGAAATCCCTTTAATTAAAATTTTTTGTATGTATTAAGTGGTAACTTAAACCATATATTTTTAATGCCTTATTTAACATATTTGAACCATAATCGTGGTAATGTTTTCACTCTTAATGGGCTCTAATTTTATATATAAGATGAAAATATTCCCATAAATGGAAAATGGTGGAATGTTTCGACAATTTCTTATCCACCTTTTTCACTTTCAAATTTTTTTATGATTTTTAACGAATTTAATAGATTATTTTTCATCATAAAATTACATTAATATAATTTATGATATAATTCATTCAATTTTAAATTAAAAACAAAATTTAAGTGATGGAATTAGAATAAAATCATTTACCACCCCACCATTATGTCATATTACTATATAAAATTCTTGTAACACTATAAAACACTTAAATAATATTACATTTTATATTTTGTTAAATCATTTGTTTCATATGTTAATTAATATAAGAAATATTGTATTGACATTGCATAAAAATGTTAGGTAAATATATAATCACAAAAAATTATAAATAAATTAACACCATGAAAATAATATCATTAGTTTCTAAAAATATTAATATTCAATAATAAATTTTTTTTTCTTATGTGAATAAATAAGAAATATTTAAAGTGAGGGAGTGAAATTTTTTATTTTTATTTTTAAAATATTATATAGGTAATTTTCAGAGAATGAAATCCATTATGAAATTACATTTTGGGAGTAATGTTATATTGGAAGAATATATTTGCATAATGAGAAATAATATGAAAAATGGTGACCGTAATAGTTATTTTTATCGAATGTTATCTTGATTTAACCTTTATGAAGGTGATAAATTCTCCCCAATTCTTATCCCTTATAACTAAAACAAAAAAAGAGTCATATTAATCAATCATTAAAATACTGATTCCAAATATGGAGTCTATTTTTCGCAATTCAGCTTCTATAATTGGAATAAATTTATTTTTAAATATGTTCATAAGACACGACAAAAATTGTTTTTAAAAAAATACACTTATAAGGATAAAACTGGATTAATTATAATCACATAACAATAAAAAATATTAGATGAATGTTGAAAATTTTATTTTAATATATAATAAATTAATTTCATTTCAATAATTAAGAAATAGTAATAATTTTTGTTTATTTAAATAAAAACACATTGCACACATTGAAATAGATTTCCCAAAATCTATCTCCTCTATTTTCAAATGATTTTACTTTGAATTTATAATTATCTGGTAACTAATTGATTCATTTTATTCATTTTTTAAACATAAATACTTTTATAATTTATTTAGTCTTATACATAACCTATCATTTAATGTAAATATTTTAATTATATAACATAATAAATTTTATTTATAACATGGGCTATGTTTATCCTAATCTATTAAAGAAGAAAAACATTATTTGAAATGAAATATATCATTAAATATCCGGGTGTTACATTCTACCTCCCTAAAATTAATTTCAACATAGAAATTGTACTACTATTAGACAACAATAGGACGATATATTTTGTTCATCACACCCTTAGGGTCTAAAGTATCTCCTTTGAATTTACAATTCCTCTAGAGAACTTTAACAAGGCGAGTAGTGTTGTTCCATAGAAAATTATCTCTATGTTCCATGATTTATACATGTTTTTATTCAAATAAATGATCATTCCCCTATGGTGTGAACTCTGAGTTCTGTACAAGTGAATGATCAAGTATGTACATAATCATGAATGATAAATGGGACATATCATTAACTAAAAATAGGTATGTTAGAATTAGAAAAATATTAGTTACCATACATACTCAATTATGAATATTAAAAGAGAAAATTTACATATGGATCATATACCCCATATTTCTAAATCTAATAACCATATTCTATGCATAAATTCATTGAAATACATTTTTACCAACATCAAATTCTAAATCACACTAATGATTTTCAACATAAATTTTCTGTTGACTATGAGCTGCCTTGATGTACTACTGAAGGGGTATAACTTTATCTACCATGTCAACAGCAAGATCAGGTCCCAAAAGCATTATTTCTATAAATTCATCTAATAAATTTGTATTTATATACTTATTTCTATAGTGCGATTCATAAGGATTTGTCTAAATACTAAAGTGAAAGTTATTATTGTAAGAAAAGTATAACAGGGGAAGGGTTTGATCCAAATGACCTTTTGAATACAAATAATACAATCTCAAAATATTCTAGAGTGTTTTAATGGTCCTCTCAAACTGACCATCTATCCAAGGATGATAATATGTACTGAAACATAACTCTATATCCAGATCATATAAAATAGTCTACCATATCATCAAGGTAGTCCTGAAATCCCAATCGAATATAATAGGATGTTGTACTCCATGAAACATTACCACATCAATAATGTATATCCTATATAGATGGTCATGACTGAAATATTATCTTACATAAATGAATTGTTCTCACATCATAAGGAAATTAACTATAACACAAAGGTATTTATGGCCTTTATATGTTTTGGAGAGTCCAATGACAAAATCAATAGTGATTTTTTCAATTTCCATCCTTATATAGGTAATGGTTATAACATCACCATAGAATAATTACTCTCACACTTAGCTTATTGACATACTGAACACTAAGATACATAATCTGAAATATTTATCTTCATACTATCCCACTAGTAAAATTCCGTTACATCTGTATACATCTTTTTACATCCAAGACGAATAGAGAATGATGAAATATGAGATTCTACAAAAACCTTCTTTTCAAGGTCTAGTATTCATGGGACATATAAAATATTTATAAAACCTATCATTCTATAACAATTATGCATGAAATTAGCATCATTTTAACTTTCTAATTCAATTCTGCATCTTCCTTTTGGCCTCATTAATCTTTACATGGATATATATTTGAACACACATTTGAGAAAGATTTTATTCCCACCATTCCTCGATGATTTCAATATCGATTCTTTAATAATATAGAAATATTGTATATTTTGTGCTCTTTATCACAAATAAGCTAGCATAATTATTTCTAATCAATTCATTGACCATCTTTTTTTCCTTCCCAAGGTGGTAATGTATTGGGAAGTAATAATATTAAATCAAATCTAGAAATATTCTCATCAATATATTCGTCTCTTTCGGAGTGACTATATACTTCATGAAATATTCAATTGACATATTTATATCATACCTTTTTTGATAATGATATTTCCTTCATATATTGACTAACAAAATTACCTGAACTAACTCTAAATGATGATTCAAGTACCTTTTCCACAAACCTCAAATTACTGTGAGACATAAGTTATCATTGTATAATTATTCATGATGACACATCCTATAACATTCTTCAATTAATCAATAATGATATAAAACCCTTATCCATTGTTGTGTAATGTAAGAATAGTTTCACTAATTAACCATATATTTAGTTCCTTGACTTTTTAACACATTCATATATTTAATAGAACATTGATCCCTTCTAAGTTAACCGAGTTATTATATTAGACAATCATGATATATTCTATATAAGCCATCAATAAATCCATCCTTACCGAAAAAATTTATATCTCAGTCATAGTTGTTTGGTAGGTTGATGTTGATAAACTTTTTCCTTTGATGGGTCCATTGATATACATCCTCTTGATATTATATGGACAAAAAAATCATATTTTCTTATAAAAATTTTACACTTTTTAAATTAAAAAAAATCCTCCCTTTGGCTATATAGTTCATTCCTCAATAGATATTCTAGAACTACCTTGATCATTGAATATATAAGACTATCATTTGTAATCACTACCAAAAACTAATTAAAGTAATCTCTAAAAACACTATTCATTAAATCTATGAAGATAGTGGTGGAATTAGTAAGAAAAAAATCGAACAAATATATATTTATAGTGTCCATACCGAATAATGAATTTCGTAATAGGTATATATTACTTCTGTAAAGTCAATTGACGGTATTTATAGTGAAGAGCAATCTTGAAAATGTATTTACCCTATACAGTTGATCAAAGAAGTCATCAATACTCCTTGGGGACAGTTATTCTTGATTTTTCTCTTGGTAAGTTCCCTAAAATCAATGTAATGAAAAATTTATCGATGTTTCTTATTGAAAAAATAATAGATGCAGCTATGGTGGTGACACTTTCTAAATTAATACCATTTAACGATTATCCTTGAGTTTCTTCATTAATTCCTAAAACTCATTTGAGGTTATTCTATCTAGAATAATTGAAATAGGTGCAACACTATGTATGAGTTTTATTGAGAACTCAACTTCAAGATCCTGAGGAATACTAGGAAACTCTTCAAGAATAATATAGAAAACTCCCACATAATAGGAATATCTTTGATGTTGAGTTTCTCCAAAACCATTTGAGATAAACACCCCTAGTGAATAAGAATCATTACATATATAATGGATTCAATTTCCATTATAATTTCATATTTACCATCACACCAATAGATGATCAATGTTTGGTTTAGAATATCCATATTGTATTCTTGTCCTCATAAATTGATGTTGGATTTATGTAAATAAATACAACCCATATAAAAAATTAAATCAAATTCATGTAGATGGATTATAATGATATTTACCAGAAACACATTCTAAGAAACATCAATCCGAGAAGAATAATAGACTTATGATGACATCACCGCACCATTAAGGGTATTAATTTCAAATTCAACATCGAATTGTTGAGGTGGAATAATGATACCCATAAAAATATTCAGATATAAAAGAGTGGTTAGATATATAATCAAATAAACCAATGTTATTTCTAAAGTGGATGATAAGTGTACCTTTCAGCATGTTTTTATCATACCCCAAATCATAAATAGTGATCAAATGATATTTCCATTCATCTCTAGGATTAAAATGTTTTTTGTTTATTATCAATATTAACCTTCATTTTTATCACTAGTTATCAATATTCACATACTCCATGAATTCAAAAAATTAGAGTGCGGTTGTGAATAATATTGAGATTTTTTTATTGTTCCATTTAATGACTAGTTTCTACACATCACATTTTCATTTAATTGCATGATGGACTTATATTTCAGAAATAAAGACATTTACCACTACCCTTAATAAAATTTACTCCATGTTTAATTACACACATTGAGCATAAAGGAAATCCCACATTAATCTCTACATGTTTATTAAAATGTATAATTAAATAAATATTTATTTTCTTTTAAAGAAAATGAGATCGGTGGGTAACTATAATAAAAAAAATTCCTTGATAATAATTCAAATTATTTATTCATAGCTTTTAATGTCCCTTTTGTATGATTACCTTTAATGAATTTATTTTATCTCAATGAAGAAGCAATCAACCTTACTATTAGGATGGATGATAATAATAGATGTGTACCATGAAAAAAATGTAAACTTTTCCTTAAAGGTACAAATTGATTCATTGTCTTTTAATTTATCTAAATTAATTATTTATTAATTATTGTAAAAAGAGTATGAGGGAAGTCATTATTTAAAACTAATATCGTAAACTCATGCCACTATATTGATTCAATTTCTTATCATTCCATCATTTTATTGCTTAGATTCTACCATTGATTATTTTCACCTTTTAAACGATAAAAAACTAAAATAACTTTTCCATATTTAGAACAATATATAATAGAAAATATATTTTTCTTTTTATTGATTCATTTCATAGTAAAAATAGTATCCATGAACCCACTAAATTATGATGGATGTTTCCTTATGATGTACTCAAGATAAAATTCTCCCATCCTTTTATAATATATAATTTCAACCTAATTATAACTTGAGAAAGTTACATAAGTATAGAAGAAAGATTTATCTACCCGAGTCACATAATATTTGGTTGCTCATGTGTGAAATCATTTCATTTTATATACCCTTTGTCATTAAAACAATTATATTGGGTTCCGTATATTTAATGAAAAAAATATTATTATGTGTGAATTTAGTCCTAGTGGAATACCACACAATTATGAAAAATAATTTATAGGATATCTAAATCAAGGCTCATTATTTTCAAACTATGACTCCTTATGTTTATCCTATGTCATACATGATCTTAATATATTCATATCGTTAATAATGGTTAATATATAAAAAGTGAATTGACCTAAGATATACTTCTAAGAGTGTTAAACCGGGTTCACAATAAGGGCACACTCACCATGCACCAGAATGATTACTAAGATATACTTGAAACTCATTTTTTGAATATTAACAATATTTTTATCTATTCAAAAAAAATCCACTTATAGTGTAAAGATAAGTATTTTTTTATGATAAATCACACTTATTTCTCTACCATAACATATGTTTTTCTTTACACATATGATTATCCTTAGTGTTCCCACTAAATATTTCTCACACCAGCTTCTAAATTTAATAATACCCTTTTATGATACCAACTATAGTGACCCATAATTTTAATACATTGTTATCCTAACATAATAGATGAATATTTGTTGCATAAAATATTGATCCATGCTATAATATTATTGGTATACTTCCATTCGAAACTATTATACATAATAAACTCATTCGTATGTGAAATACATTATCTCCCCCTTTATTTATAAGAACTAGTACTATTCTTAGAAATATAATAAATTATACCTTTTTTGATAACCTGGTGAATGAAACATAAAAAAGGGCGGGTTTTAATTCTTAGTATGGGTATAAAAGGGATATATCATTAACATAACATGAGAATTAGGGTATGAGAAAATGATCATAACATTTTGTGACTATACCCTACATATCATATAACATAACCTTGTGTTGTGGAATAAATTTTGGATGATCATAAGAAATGATTCCTATAGGAATCAAGGAACATGAGTTATAAGGACCTAACATTGGCATGAGACCTAGATTTGTGGAATACACATAAGAATAGAAAATAATAATCTCATTAGTCAAGCATCACTAAGAATACTATAATACTAGATTGGTTTCACTCCCCATTCTCTTGAATTAGTCAAGGTTCACTCCCAATACTATTATAGTGGAGAAATTACTTTAATAAACTTAGTTCACTCCCCAATACAGTCTTGTTTATCTCATGAGATATCTAAATTTACCCAATGCCTTTGTGGGACATATAATTTCAAACCCACCCATTATATAACAAAAATAATACATATTTGTTCCATAATTTCATAAATAATTCATCATATCATAACACATGAAAATAAATTTCGTTTCATAAACATTTTATCATAGCATTACCTATGGAAAAGGTATTGGGTTTCCTGATCATATCATCCTAGAATAACCAATGGAAAAGAATATGTTCTCTAAAATATAATTTCATCATAAAAATAAACCATATAGATAAATAGTATGCACTATAAAATTTCTCCATATCCCCAACAGAACTTAACTAATATATAGTGATTTCATCAATGATGAAAAATTCCTTCGAAAGGTCACTTGGAAATTTTATTGAATAAATTACACATTTTACTTTTAAATAAACCATTTAAAATCAAATAATTTTCCAAATAATAAGGAAAATAATTTCTTTGAAAATAACCCTATAATATTTTAAATAAATCCTCAAATCATTGTTTTATCGTGATAGAATTAAATTCCATTCATTTCTTAATAGTTAAAAATGTATTAAATTTATACTTTAGTAAAATAATTGAAAAAAGTACCGTATTTCAGAAAATTCAAATTAGATTAGTTTTCTAAAAATAAATAATGTGTAAAAATAACTTTTAAAATCATATAATACTATTAAAAACATTATTGAATTTTTTTTAGAAAAAATTTCAATAGAAGAAAAATTAGTTTCTGCCGAATAGAGAGATAATGTCATTTCTTCCTAAAAAATATTAATTAGGTCCATTGAGTAATATAAGTAAATAAAATGAGAATAAAACATGTATTATAAATAAATATTCACATGTTATTAAATTAATCATATTATTAAATGTTATACCACAACATTTTATTTTCAAAACATAATAAAAAATAATCCCAACAAATAATGAGATTGTAACATTAAACCCTTACCTCAAATTCAACTTTTTTCAAAAGCACTCTAACCTTCTATATAATAATTTTAAATTTATTTTACTTCTATAAAATAAAAATTTAGATAATTATAATATAATATATTAACTTTTTATAATATTTTAAAACCCATTTACTAAAATTCTCTTATTATAATTTTTTTCTAGGTGTAAAATATTTTTTTTCATATTAATTTTTCTTCGGTAGTTTCAAATATTATCCATTTATCATGAATCCATCATATAAATATATTTAAATAATTATATAAATATAATATATATTAATTATATATATTTATTTATTCATCCAAAAATGATAGATATAGGTAAATTAATTACACCATTCATGGAGACGGTAAGTCATACATGTACATAAATATTGTTTTCAATCTCATCAGATTGAATCAAAGAGAAGTAAATAATACTCAACATTATACAATCATTATCATATAATTTAAATCATATATATTCATGAAATATGTCCGTATTACAATCTATGTATAAAATAAATGAAAAAATAATCACATCTATTCATGGAGGTGGGGGTTCAAATATACACATGAACAATATTATCGTTTTAAAAAAGAGTGGAATGTTAGAATCTAGATATGATAAAATAAATCTAAATGAATAATTATGTAGTAAATATAATTTTTAAATATTAAACAAATCATAATACCTATCCATAAAATATGGTGATGAAAAATGAGTTGTATCTCTATGTGGAGAATGTAAGTCATATGTATGCATGAGAAATATAATGATATCCCATTTGGAGGGACATATCTCAATAATGGTTGTTTAATAATCACAATAAAGATTTAGTATACATTGGATACTAATTTGTTTTGATAAATACCACAAATTTTGAGGACCTAATATATGAGGTACCTCTTCCATAAACGAACTGCTTTATATATACTCTTAAGTATCATATGGTTAGAATTTTGGGAAGACCAATGCTTCCAAAATGAGCCCAAGGATATTTATAATAAAATTTGTAATGTTTTTGTTAACATAGAAGGATCAAATTAGATTTAATAATAGAATGTATGGGTGCCCAATTATATGTGAGGGTGTGGTTACTATTTTATTTTCTTAAAACAATAAAATATAAAAAATCATTAATATAAAAAATGATTCTAATTGGATAGAGAATAAAATAGAAAGTAGAATGTGGTTAAAATCTCATCTACAAAAAAAAATTGGATAGTTTAATGTGGTGTTTAAAACCATATCTTTTATTTTAGACCCTTAGATAACCTATTTTAACCAGAACCACAATAACATATTTTTCATTCTTAACGGGTTATAATTTTACTTATAAGGTAAAAATTGGTTCGTAAATGGAAAATGGGTGAATTTTTTGACCATATAAATCCAACCTTTCACTATTTTTAAATTTTCACTATTTATAAATAATAGAATAATATATTATTTATATAAAATATCATTAATGTCATTTTTAAATGTATTCATTTAATTTGGCTTTCAGCAAACCAATAAAAGGTTTTAATTAGAATATAATTTTTTAACACCAATTAAATATTTTATTTTCATCTATAAAATTCATGTTGCAATATAACTCACTCAAATTATATTACATTTAATATTTAAAAATATATATTACATTTCCTATTAATTTAATAAATATTGTGTCGACATTACTTAAGAATTTAATGTTAATATATAATTATTAAAAATAATAAATAAATTAAAATCGGGAAAAGGCTTCATATATCTATTAAAATTCATTCACAACTTACACTTTTTACAATGTGAAGTCATAATTGATATTTTAATGTCAGAGAATTCTGTACTATATTTTTCATTGCATTAAATATTATATTTTTACTTTTCATGGGAATGTGTCTCGTAAATAATTAGATTTCTATTATAAAAATATAAGGGTATATTTACCTTAATCCAATAAGAATGAAAATGAAAAATGGCTTCCTTAACACTTATTGTTAACTAAGGTTAAACCGATTCAACCTTTATCAAGATGGTAAAATTTCTAAAGTTACTACTCATAATGCCTTAAAATAAAAAGTAATCTATTTAACAATTTTTTACCTATTTATTAAAAATATTTATATATTTTTTTAAAATGGAATTTCTATAAGTAGAATAAATTAATTTTTAAATAAGTTCACATAATGTGAAGAAAACTGTTTTATTAAAAAAATCTACATATAATATAATATTTATTTTTATCCCATACCAAAAAAATAATATATGAATATTTATTTTTTCTTCAAAATATAATAAGTTAATTTCATTAAAACATTCAAAAAAAGTGATTAATTTAATTTATTAATATGAAAACACATTGCATGGTAAATAATTTCAAAAAAAACTCCTTTATTTTTAAAATATTTTAATTTTAATATCTTATTAATATAAAATTAATGAATTCATTTTATATAGGTATAAACTATATACTTTTCATAATTTAGTTTTCCTTATTCATACCCAATAATTTAATGACTATGTTTTAATGGTATAATGTATCACAATATATTTTTTCCATAGATTTTTTACATGATATGATATTGAAGAAGGAAAAAAATAGAAAATAAATATATTATTAAATATCAAAGTGTTATAGATGTGGATGAGGTAGAAGATGAAATTAATTTAAAAAATATAGAATGAGAATATTACCTCTTTCAATGTCGTCAATTGAAATAAACCTTAAGGCACATTTTTTTATTTTTAGTGAGAATAATACTCTTAGGATTTGGGATAGAGGATTTGGAATATAATTTGGTAGATTTGGTTTAGCACCTTGTAATATAAGGTCTGTGGAGAAGGGGTTCTCAATGTGGTATTTATAAGGGGAGGATAGGGAGTTTTTTAATATAATATTAATTATATTATTATTTTATCTTAGGACTATCAATAGTGATGAGTCATGTGACTATATAAAATAATTCATTCACTTGAGTTTGAGATAATGGATGCTTACATCATTAGTTACATAGTCATACATCTATTAAAATTATAATTTTAAATAGCATATTTTGTTGTATTTGACTATTCACCAAAAATAAATTATTTTAAAAAATTTTAAACATTCCCCCCTAACCATTTATTAATTTTTATATTCCAAAAATGAAATCCATATTATGAAAATAATTATATAAATAAAAGATATTTAATCATTTAATTAAATTCTTATTTATTTGAGAACAAATATATTATATTTTATTATCAATTTTATGCCTCTTTATGAAATTAAACTGGATGACCTAAAAATTGATTTTAATAATAATGAAACATAGTTTAATTTTATAAAACCATTTTATAAAGAAAAATAAAAAAAATTATATTTATCAAAAAAATTAAATTAAACATAAGTGTTGGATAAAAATACAAACACATAATTTATTATTTGGAAATCCTTTATTTATTTTTATTCTGATATAAATTTTATATATTTTCATGTCATAAGATAACAAAATATTATTTTATCAGTTAATAGATCATTTTTTTCATTCTAAGGGTCATCTTACTATTCCCAACGATCTAATTTGTGTTCAACTGGAAAAAGTAATATTCCAACAGTCATATTTATGATAGTCTTATGGGTTTCCTACCTTCTATAAATATTATATATTTCCTTTTATATTAATTCACTTTTTTTCTCAATGTTATATATATTTTCATATTTATATATGGTTATTAAATTATTAATATTTTATTTCATTTATATAGTGTTATTCATGAGTGAAATTATTTTATGTGATATTTTAAATCAAAGTTTTCATATTAAAGTAATCTTTTTTTTCACTATAATGTTCAGACTTTTATTGAGTATATATAATATGTGAATTCATAGTTCAAGTCAATTTTATAATTTGTTTATTCTATCATGTTTTGTTTTTTATTTATATAAAACCTCATTTCTAAATATAATGCCCATGTAAATTCAGATGATAAATTCCATTCATAAAATTATAGGTCATTACATTCTTCCACCATTAGGAAATTGTTCCTTAAATATTTCATTTCACTCACCTAGATTAAATATGTTTGGGTAAGTCTATATTATTTCTTCCTCTAGTTCACATGTTTCCCATTCAAACTTTGGGTTCCACGAAAGAACATTGACTAGGAGAGTAATACTATTTTGTTGATTATCTTCTCTATATTCAATAATATTCAATGATTTTTCCTAATAATAGTAATCATAAAAAAATGTTCCCCCTTGATATTTAGTACAAGTAATGGATCTATTATATTATTCGTAAAGATTGATACATATAACTCAAGATGTACTTGGAATAGGGTTGGTGAGAATTCTAGTCAATATGACCCAACTCTGAAATTGATAATGAATATTAGAGGGTATGATGTATTTGGGACATAGAATTCCATTCATCTCAAATATCATGACTCTATTTCATAAAGATATATAGAGGATCAAATTATCTCAAAAATTAAACTCTATGTCCCCCAGATGTTTATCATCATAACTCTTTTGCCATCTCTGTGTTGTCCTAATGTTCTACTGATTGGTCTTAACTTTTTATACCATTTCATCAACAATATCAGGTCCCATCATCTTTTGATAATTAACATTCTTCAAAAATGTGTGATTACTATATCTTTTTATATAATGGTATTTTTATGGTTTTGTTTTAATTAATGACTAAATACTATTATTTTATTAGAATAAAACCAATGGATGATATTGATCCCAACCACCATCGAGGTCTGTTGAGTAAGATCTCATTATATCCTCATGTTTTTAGATGGTCCACTTTTATTATCCATCAGCCTAAAGTTGATAGCCTATACTAAACTTTAACTATATGTTCACATTATGTTGGAGGAATTTCTATAATTTTTATTTTAAAATAAGATCATTATCAGATATAATTGATAGTTGTGTTGAATGTAGGATAACCACTTCTCTAATGTTTATCCTTACATGTTGATCTAGTGATAATTCATCAACAATGGAAAATTTTCTAATGTCTTTGAAATTCGGTTGACCAAAACAAACTTGGAATATCTCTCTTTCCTTTCCCAATAAATTCACATGAAAAAACCCCTGGTGATATTCTCCATCTTCATATTTCCCCACCATATGTGCTCCAAAAATCCAAATACATCATCACCGTCCTCTGATAGATGAATAATGTCATGGTACGTGCATCATTAAACAATTACACCTTTATTACAACATTTTTTGAAACACATATCCATGACCCAAATTATACAACTATTTATTCATAACTTTTTTATACTTCTGTTTCTCCATTTGTTATATGATTCACCGTATTTTAAATATCTACATCATCTATCTAATAATCCTTAATCATCTCTATAATGTATGGTTGTGAAAATATTCAACCTTATTAGGGTGTTGTTTATTCTTTATAATTTCTATATCTATCCCTTCTTAAATTTTGGGATGATTTTACCCTTTTCCATTCTCATCATTGATAAGGTTGTTATACTACTTCTATATAAGGAATATAGTAATTTATTTTCCATCACAGCACGATAATGGATTATGAATTTATATTATTTTGTCAACAATAAACATTTTCATTAAGAAATACTATGGTCCTTAAATTTTATTATGTATTTGAGTATATTATAATATATATATATATATTTCAAACTTCTTTCGCTAGAGAAAATTCATGAAAATTTAAATGTGAAAATATCTTTCACCAATTGTAGATCATTAATTTGGTAGTTATTCTCATTTCAATTCAATTGGTTTGCGTTACAGGCAAAAACATTATCATTTTTCATTAGTACATAACCTAATTCCTTCTCTGAATCATTTTTAAATACCCAATATAATTTCCCCACTTGAGAGATGTGTGAGTATTGATGTAGTGAAAAGCCTCATTTTTAATTCCTTAAAGGTCACTTCTTGTTCATTGGTCCCAATACATATTACTCCATTTTATGTTAACTTAGTTAGAAGGTTTGAAAATAGTGAGTAATTTCTCAAAAATTATCAATAATACCTTGCTAGTCCAACAAAAACATGGATCTCTATTACAAATCTTTGTTAAGGACACTCCTGTGTCACTATTTTCATTGAAGAATCCACAAATATATATTTTTGGTGATGACATATCCCATAAATGGTATTTATTCCATCCAAAACATTCATTTACTATAATTTCCATATAACCTGTCTTTTTTAAATATATTTATCAACATAGAAAAATAAACCTCATTATCATCCTTAATTTGGGAGTATATCGTAATATAATATATAGAGACTACCATAAATATGTTAATGAAATATCTAAAGTCCCTCTTTATTAATTCCATGATGATTTCTCTAGCATAAGTGAGTCCTAATAGAATCACTTTGTACTAAGAGTATCCATACCATACTTGAATGTTTGCCTTAGGAATATATTCCTCTATCACCTTTAATTTGTCATATCTTAATTGGACAACCTCCTTAGTAAAGTATTTGTACCCATGAAACTAATTTAATAACTCATCAATACATGGAATGGGATGCATGACCTTTATCGTTATTTTTTTATTTCTTGAAAATAAATGGAGACACTAGTGAAAAGTGTTTATTCATTTTGATTTTTAATATTTTAAACCTCACTTACCTCATGATGTTATTACTAAGGATGTTGTAAATCATTTTTTCACATCATTTTTTATTTATCGACGTAAAAAATGTTAAATATTTTGTGGTAAATATTTTATGTATTTTTTTTTGAAAAAATAGATGGGAAAAATACATTTTAATTTCATTTATTATGTAACTGATGTAATAAATCCTTTTTTAAATTATATGTTTTAGCTATTTTTTTAAAGGTAAAATGGGATGGATAATGGGTTTCTCTTATTCTGTTTCCATTAACTTCTTTCCATGAAACTCCCAATGGTTCCCTAATCCACACTTAGGTAAAACCGTATTTATGAAGGCTGACATTTTCCTTGGTTATTCGGCATAGTGACTCTTAGGGACTCATATTGGTCGAGAGGAAGTTAGTTCCGGCTCATCACACCCTTTAGTGGGGAAATTTTTCCTAGTACGAGACTCTCTAATAGATTTAATGTATTTCCATTAATCTATTCTTAATCTTGAAATGTACTTGTTACACTAGAGAAACAACATTAGGTGAATTATCCTTTATATGAAATCTATCAAGTTCTCTTTGGTGTGTCCATATGTATGTTTCCTAGGTTACTCATCATTCTCCAGTAACATGTGGCTACTTATATGAGGAAAGCATATAACGAGGTGCATTAAAACATACTCAAATAAATGAAATAGAATAATATTCTTAGGATTGAATTGATCCATTATGAGGTATCATTCGTATACTAGTTATTACAGGAATTAAAACCCACATTTTCCATTTAACCCATGTAGTTTTACATCATGTGCAAGGACTTATGTGGGTGTTGTAGGAAACCTTCATGCTCGGGTCCTAGAGAGATGCCCTGCATATTCTAAATGTAGATAGAATAAAAGTTTTCATAGTTCATTCTTTCAAGACTTATATATTGGATTTTCCTGTGTCATTATAGAGATGCATGGTGATGATGACACGATTACTGCATTTCTGTAAAATCTCGTGAGAAATGTTTACTATGAGAAAAAAGGGATAGAAGTTAAACAATTTTATTTCATTGAGTAAGAGTCTTAGATTCTAGAATCACTCTAAATAGTAAATATAGAGCTCGAACATCAAAAATAGGTATCCTATATATTCAGAGTATAGTAGGAATCAGATTCATCGTTGTTCCCTTTATGTCAGTGCTTACACACTGAGGCTTTAAGGGATGATGGTGAATTATGATGTCTGTTAGGTGTTTGTTGTATACCCCTAATCCAATGTGAATTATGATTTTGGTGATAAACAATGGGTGAATATAGTCAGACTCATGGCGCATGGGTATGGTACATTGTTGTCAAAAAATCCATTGGGGTGTTTGGTGTAGATCATGGGCCTTAGAGAGGCATCCTACGTATCATTGTTATGTTATGAATCAAATTTCATGTAGTTCAGGTTATGTTGGGGCTTACCAACTAAGGACACCCTATTGATAAAGGAACAGATGGTGAGGATAGACAATATTATGCAATCATGGGATCCCCTATTCCATTGTAGGGGTTTATAAGGAAGATTAAATGAACCTCACAACTCCCTAATACCATGTGATCCCTGCTTGTTTGTGAGTAATGAGGGATAGCAAGCAGTCAATATCATTGATTTAGACAAGTTACTCATATGATGGTGTTCTACCATCTAGGTGGCACTCTTTTCTGGTGGTGCAAAAATTATAAAATGAGTATCATCACCCATATCTTTTCTATAGATAATAGTTCTCATAAAATTAACCATTCCTTTTGTTTTGACTGTACTACGTCATTATCCTTTAAAGAATTCAGAGTTAACCCTGTAGGAAATATTGGTCCCGACAAGTGATTTCATGGGGGTCAAGTAGTTTTGAACTCTTTCATTAATAGATATAACATTCTTAGATGGTCTCTGGTGGGTTTATTCGTGGTGCCATAAATGGTCAACAACCCTGATATCGATGAATCATAGACCTACTTTCCAAAGGCATTTTCTTTGTTGATTGATGATTCAACTAAGGGAACATAAAGAATCAATTGGTTGGGAGGATGGGAAGTCAGGCTCACATCACCCTTCTGAGGGAGGATAATCACACGTTCCAGGACACTTTTATTTATTTCAGTCATGTTCATATGTTTGTGAGTCCTTTGTTCATTTCTGAAGAGTGTGTCCACATGCTACACTTGATTTGAAAGTTCATCGTAGGCGTGAACATATTTGATGCTACAGAGGTACTACTGACTTGAGCCATATAATAAGTTACTCTAGAGTTTATCATCATAGTGGGGTGGAAGGTGATTTGAGTTTGGGATGAGAATAATAATATTGGACTCTCATGTATCCTCGAATGAGGAATTAGAAGCCAAATAGTTTCAAATGGATAGGGATTACGCATGGGAGCTTCCCATTTTTGGGAGAATGGTTGGGTGGACCCTTTTTGATGGGAAATTTTTAGATCTCAGACCTTTGGGCGTGCATATTACATATCCCAATTTGATCAGGAATAATAATTCTGGTAGTTCAGATTGTGTGGGCTTACACGGGGAAGCTTTCCATTTGAGGGAGACATGACTGGTTGGAACCTTTATGGATGTGGTCCATTTTGAGCTCAGTCCTTCTAGTAGGCATCCTACATATCCCAATTTGATCAAGAATCATATTTCTCATAGTTCATAATGTATGGGTCTTACATTCAGAATCTTCCTAATTGATGGAGACATGATTGGGAGGACCCTTCATGGAAGTGCCCACTTTTGATCTCAGACCATCTGGAAGGCATCCTACATATCCCAATTTGATCAGAAATCAAAGTTATCATAGTTTAGAATCATGTGGATTTTTTAATCATCACAAACCTATAATACCATGTGAGTCATGATCAGTGTGATATGGAAGATGATTTTAATGAATCAACAATGCACATGCCTCCTCCCTTGTAGGTGGGGGAGGGAGAGCCCACAGCCGATGTGGCTGGGACAAATCTATGTGATTGCATTGAGAAATGATTCCTCCATTGAGAAATGTAATTAATTCCCATGCATCCCGTCCTTGGAATATTGTGGAATTACCTTAGTGGTAGGGCACCCAAATATGTTCTAGGAAGGGGAGGAGTTTTTTCCTCATCAAACGGGGGAGCGAACATAACCCCGTCGACTAATCACTATTCCTCATTGAAAGGAAAAAAGAGTAATCACTTTTACTCCATAGAAGGGAGAGGTTCTCGTCGGTGTCTTAATGTTGGAATCTGGGTTACCATGAGAATGTAGACCAAAAACCATTCCCAAGACTTAACCGTTGTGGGTTGAGCTTTCATGACTCCTCTTACCATGGGTATGTAGACTCAAAGGGGCACATTGATGCGCCCAATGAACCTAATCATACCAGTCATGTGGATTTGGAGGAGTCATTGTCTTGATTCCAATGAAATGGATAGTAGTTGGCTCATCAAGGATTAGATGGTAATCGAAGGGTGAGTTTGGGACCAGTGGAAATAATACCTGGAAACACCCAATTCAGCTAATTGGTTTGTCATGCGCTATGGGGAAGGTTCTGCATACTGTAGTGGTATGTGGGGAAATGGTCCGTATGTGTATTGATGTGGTACGCAGGCATGGGTAGAGACCACTATGTACCATATTTGTATGTGGCCCATCACACCAATTTGGGTTCCATCTTCGTACTGATGCAGTATGATGTGTCACGTTCAGTCTTCTTAACGATACACTACAGAGAGAACAACATTGAAGGAGGGTCTGAATGATTATCGTTCTTAGGGGGTTCATCCACTTGAATTTTATGGTCAGCGGTTCACCATTAAGGTTTTTTGTTCTATTATTATTATTATTCAATTATCTCGTTTTATGGTATGTAGCTGGTTGTACATGTTGGGAGAGTTGTTCACGATTCAGGCATCATCGATGAATCAATATGATGTCAGAGACTTATCAGAACTCTTTCATCAATACTATGGGTTCCCTTCAGTATTTCATCATCCATCCATACCTCTTTCTTCTACTATCCTCACTTTTATAGATCATCGGGGAACTTCTATCTATCGGGCACACGACACCATTTGTGGAAGTCGATGAATCAATATCCTGACCTATGGATGACTCGATCAACATGGTGTTTGTAGATGCTTCAGTTCACGATAATGGTTGAAAAAACTCTAGTGATTTTCTTTATCCACGAACTGATGAGTTTTCATTACGGTACGCAGAGGGGCTTCTCATGCATGAGTCCTTCAGTGAAGCGGTTTACGGTCTGCATTGTTCATTTTCCATCACTCCACGGGCTACTGGTTCATAGATTACATCAAGTAAATGGTTGTTCGCGACCCAGTAAGTCTGTGTACCGTTCCCTGTGATGGTATGTGGGACACTTGAAATGCTTTGAAAACATTAATTCCTTCATGATTCTTCTGAAATTTGAAACATGATTTGAGTCCATTCACCTTTCTAGACAAGTAGGAATAGTTTATTCCATATGAAAAGTGACTATTGGGCTATTTTTATCCCATAGTGGAATTTTAGGACCCTAAAAATGCCCCTTATCTGAATGTGGTCTGTTCGAAATGAAATGGGGACTATTCTAATGTAGAAGATGTCATAAAATGAAATAGTTCTCGGTAGAACAGATCAACCTAGTAGGAGGGGACCACGTCTATATATGGGGTCCAATGTCATTTTTATTTTTCTTTTTCTCATGAAAAAAAGAACTCTCAATTCCCATGGCTTCCTCTAATCTCATGTACCATGATCCTTGAAAAAATACCTTTCATGAACCACTTCGTACATATTGTGAACCGATCACCTCGCCATTTCTCTATCATTGTACCATTTTTTGGGTTTCTCCAGAAGCATTGTGGAACATTAAGATTAAAATATGGATTATGCGTAGGAAGACACTATGCAGCTGGCATGTTTTCATACCATACATGGACCAGTGAATCGAACATTAAGAACTCATAATATGAACTTGAACATTATTCCAAAATTAATAAACATGATCATAATCAAGGCCTATGTTTGGGGTGTCTATCTTCCGTGGTTATTTCCATTTGATGGCCATTGATCCGTGGGCCAACACCTCATGGATGGTTCACATACCATATCTATACATGGTGAAAGGCATCCACATAATGTTGTTGTAAGCAGGGTTACCTCTAGGTATCAAGCACTACGCAAATTGTTCCTTCCGCACACTATGTAGTATGTAGGATTTGGCTACCACATACCGTTTCCACAAACATTACCTGAAGCCTTTTATGGAGATATTTTGAGTCTTTGAGCCATTATACTATATCCTTTATCCAACACATTTTATTTGACTGACTTTTTGTTGGCTCTTGGATATTCCTGTGCAAGTTACAATGGATACTTCATAGGCTGTGATAAAATCGAAGAAGAAAAGGGAGATCATGACGGGAAGTAGTGAGGATCATCTTTGAGCCAACATCATTCCTTATGATATCATCATATGGGATTTTTTGACACCAGATATTCTATCATATATTCTATCTTTATAGTAAACACTTTATGGATTTTATCTCCTTGATGATGTTCCTCTGCCATTGGCTGACAAAGATACACCTTTAATCTTTTGGGAGGAACCTCAAGGACATGATCTCGCCAACATTTCCCTAGTAGACGAAGTCATCACCATTCAGATTCTAGATAAATTTTTCATATTAAGAGGCTCGACATAGATTCAAGGAAGTCGCGGGTATCATTACGGAAAACCGAGACTAGAAACTCAAGAATACGCATCAATTATCAGCATATCCGAAGAATATATCAATGGAATGTGGATCACCAAGTTCGATCTGTAGGTTGGAGGATGCTTCTCAAATGAGTGGGCTTGGGCATTCTTGGGAAATCAGACCTGTTTGGAGTCCCCCGACTAGTTGATGGTGGTGGCATTGTATCAGGTGGCATGGGTTTCTCAGTTTTTAACCTTCTCCGTAAGAAATATCTTTTCAGATATGCTAAGACTCTTGTGATCAAGAACCAACACCTTCCAATTATTTCATGGGGAGGTGGAGATCAACCAATGGGATATCCACTGGCTTGGAGGACTCCCAATCCTTGGAGAGATGTATGAAGTGTTTCCCTCGATAGCTGCTTCTTGGAATGAAACTGGCCATGTATCCCCTTTGACAAGGATTTTACTGGTCATGGTAGAGGAAATACTTGACTATCCCCTCCAGGCTCGCTCACTCAGACCATTCGAAGCATGGATAAGGTCACTCTTACAGGAGAACATACCCAAGCCAAGTGCTCTCTACAGTCAGACTCATCCAACCCATCAGTCCAACCAAACACTAGGGTCATACTATGCTACCATTGAACCGGGAAGACATACAACATGGGGATATGAGATTTTACCAGACTTATCACATGCACATAGACTAGTAGGTTTCTATTCCATGTTTTTAAGGTGGTGGCTTTTCCCAACCCACAATGTATATACTAGGGTTTGGGCCTGTAATTTGATGATGGAGGCCACACTGGTAGAGGGTCGACCCATTAATTTGGCCCTTCCCACACTCTCTTAGCTTTATGACTTATTGAAAAAATACAATAAGGTAGGACACCACAACATATCAGTGGACCATTTCATTTTATATATGGGTGGATGGTAGAACACTTTTATGTTATGAATAAATGCATACTGTAAAGGTTCATCATTCTAAATTTCAACCCACCCTTCTCAAAACATTCATTGCCATCGTAGGACTCTAAGCATTATTGATGAGGTTGGACTATGGAACGATGCTTCTCATTTGTTTTTTTCACCGCATCCTACCAATCATGGGTATTTGAGAGTTGACAGGGACAGTTTATTGGAAGAATGCTCATACCTCATTACACATAGGGATGGAATTCTCACTGCTCATATAAATCAGGTAGTCATTTATGAGGAATAACTCCCCTACCAGTTTTCTAGAAAATTTGGATTCCTCTAATAGAGTGTGCTGCTTCCAAATGTCCATTTATGTGGAGTGTCTTTCCCCGTAGTTCATCACCAATTATGGATCATGATGATTCATGAAGGCACTACAATAGATGTTATCATTCCTATATTGATAGAATCCTCTTTTCTATCATTGGATTACACCCATCTTTGGCCGGACTGTTACCCCAATAGGATTCTAAAAGAACAAATTCTATGGGTGCAAAAAAATTTAACCATTTCCTATCCTATCCTTTCCCTAATGACAATGTCTTTCATTCCTTCTACTGTGATGAGTGAAACAGTTACGCCTTCTGCTTCTGTCCCATCAGCGGCATTGATGGATACACCAAATGTTCCTACCCTTATGGTTAGAAGAGGCTCATTTCATCGTTAGAAATGTCTGGTAGGGGCTTCATCACTAGAACCTATCACATTAGAGAGTGATTCAAGCTTCTCATCACCCAAAGATACCACACAAAACGTTATTGAGGCTAGCACAAACCAAGAATCACCAATCACCTTAGAATCTTCTGCTAATCCACCGCATCCGGCTCTAGTGGTAGGGCCATATTAGGGCATAGAGAGTCCCCCATTTTGGGTGACCTCTCTCAGGTCCCTCCACACTCTTGTGATGTGTCTTCATTCTTAAAGACATGTTGTGGTCGGTGGGGGATTCAAGGTACTAATTCTACAGCGAGGCAAGAGGCATGGCAAAAAGAGGCATGGCACCAGTTATGTACTCTCTCCATGGAGACAGCTAGGGATACTTTTGTAGATGCGATTGAAATTTTTAGCAGTTATTCACCGAGATGGGTTCTAGAAGCATCAATTATCATCCCTTAAACCTCCTTTTTTACCAATTTATTGTTTCCTGAGAATAACGTGCCTCCTGCGAGGACAATCTGGCCATGTTCAATTTGTCCCATCACTAGGTGGAAAACATCAGAGATGTTTTGGAAGAATTTTACCATATAATGGATGAAGAGGTGAAGTCCCATGAATTGTTGGACACCCAAGAGGATGAGTGGTGGGAGTGCAAATCCCATGTAACATGGTTTAACGATTAACTAGCCTCCTAGTATGTCAACTATGAAGCCGTTCAAAAGAAAGGGATGGACTTCAACATTATTCTAGAGTGGGTGCGTTCGACGGTCCAGGATGAAACGGAGGAGGGATATTCTTTGGAGAAAACTATTTATGGCTTGCGGTAATCACTATCCATCCTCTTGGAATGTTTAAATCGAGCCTTGTTGTACTTCAATCCAAAATCATGATATGTAATCTCCCTTTTTTTATAGTTTGGATAGAATCTCAACTATGGATGATCCTCCAATTTTATTAAAGTAAATGAAATTGATTTGACTTTAAATTCCCTTTAATTGGATTTTCCCATTAATTTCAAAATTATTTTAATCTGGAATTAATTTTAAACCATGATTTGGAACCAGTAAAGTGAAATAATTGAATCGGGACCTAATTGTTTCATGAGTCAAAGGGCTCACCATGCGTAGTTCGCCTATTGCAGAAACTTCATTGAAACAATCAAGAACATTTATGTCATTTTCATTTTTACCCTAATTTTTTCCCTAATCCTACTTGATATGGGCTTAGTGGGTATGACATTAATTTTTTGTCGGCCGCCCTTTGTGGGTTTTCAACCTAACAACATTTACGCTTTTTTGGCTTAATGTTTTTAATGAATAGAGAATCAACTTTTACCTAGAGGTATTTTTACATATTTTTCCTCTTTCTTGTATGGAGTCTTCAACGCTGGTAGTTCACAATCCTTCCAATAAAATTTATTACTGGTGATTTAGGTCAAACACCTTTTACCAAACTTAACGTGGTTGAGGCCCTAACATGGTATTGTCAGGTGGGAATGTTTTAATAACCATTAGATATAGATTAAGGACTGTTCCTAAAACCTAATTTATGAATTTGGACATGAATAAGGCTCAAGATACAATTTTGGTGTACATAGGTAAGAAAGAACACTCCTAGGAACAAATTTTCCTTTGATTGATAGCCACTTTTGAAGGCGATATATGTAGATTCACTGGGGAATGATGTGTATTGTATATCAAAGATGTCTGTAAGACATTGGCCTTCCATCTCCGATGGCCCTGGTGGGATTTGCAACATTTTTTATTTATGTTGAAGGCAGGAGCCACAATGGGTGGTTGACCTGTGTAGTGGTGTCTGAAAACATTAGGGACATTCATGTCTTCATTGAGTGGACAACTATTCTCACTCAGTTCATACTTGTGTGGGGAAAGCTGGAAAATGGTCAGTTCAGTTTGGAGTCCTTTCCATGTTAGGGTAATTTGGAAAGAAAAGGGTGTGTTTGATATTATCTAGGAGTTTTCAAAATTAGGGGGTGTGAAAAAACATGATTGTAATTTGGGCATACAAAATCTTGAAAGAAATATACTAAATACAAATTTTCCTTCGATTGAGGGCCATTTTTGTAGGTGACATATGTAGAACACCTGGGCATGATGTTCATAGTCAATCAATTATGTGTACATGACACTTCCCATCCATCTCCAATGGCCATTAAGGGTTATGGAGATTGGGAACATTCTAAATATAGTATGTATCCTTCAAGAAGGGGTGCACCTGAATATGAAAAGGGTCATTTTAACTGAACTTCTTTGGGGGAAACCAAAAAATGAGTGGGCGAACCCTTATTTTGTATCCGGATCAACATCATGCATATGGATGCGGTATCATTAGATACCAAAAAAGGGAACAAAGATGAATCAAGCATGTATGTTCTTATATATCCAGAATATGTGTGAGGAGGAAAATGTAATCCATGACATTGAGGGTCCTTGAATCAGGTGGGATAGAATAAAGCATGGACGCCATTGGTAATACTGAGATAAGAGATGACTCCCCTGGGGACAAATATCCATTTGATTGAAGGCTATTTTTCTTGGAAACATATGCAGAGACCTCAGGGCATGATGTGAATTATCCAACAAAGGTGTCCACAGGACACTATCCTTGAATCTCAGATGGGCTTGGAGGGTTATGGGGATTCAGGATCACAAAATGCATGGAGTTTGGGGTACGTTAAGTGTGTATCTGGACTTATTGGGGACATTTGGGCTACAATTTACAAATGGAATATTGTATCCCATATGTTGTTTTGACTCGTACGTAGGGTGAGGCATTCATTCCATCTTTAGATTACCTAGTCATTTAACGTCACGTGGATTGGAATTGGGGTTCCTCTCAAGGGAAGTAACTGTAACTTGCCTTTTTAGGGTCATTCTTCCAGGGCCAAATCCATGGGATACTTTTCCATAATATCACACAATATCTCTCACTAAGTCCCCTTATCTCACATGATCTACGCTCAGTGTGAGAAACAAAGAATTATAAGGATTCCATTTCATTTCCTAATAATAGAAAAATAAAAAACTGAAGAAACATTCCTTTTAATCGAATGCTATATGGTTCAATGTTTTACAACAATGATTATTTTGGACTCATAGTTTAATATCATCCGGTGTAGTCATAATGTTGTGCTGTTTAGAGTCTTTCAGTGAGGAAGATCATGGTGTCATAAAGATCCTTAATAGTTTTGGGTTAATCACAATCAAGATGTTCTAGTATTCCTTAGACGTGAGGGATGATAGTAGTTTTAAACCATAGTCCCGGGGGAAACTATAATCAAGAGGGATGACATGGGGCTTGGAATCCACTTTGCATATAGATATAGGAGAGGACTCCCCTGGAGAAATTTTTTCCTCTGATTGACGACCATTTATTTGGGAAACATACGCATACCATCCGGGCATGATGTGAATAGTCAAACAAAGGTGTCAACAGGACACAAGGCTTCCGTCTCATATGGAAATCATTGATTTTTGGGGTTTCAAGATCACTCAAAGAACAGTGTATGGAGTATGAAAAATGGTAGATATGTGCCTCGGAATGTGAGTAATATTCAGATTGTGATTACCTGCAACCTACAAGAACATCCACATAGATCTGAATCATATGTAGAGGGGGATGCATGATCGTTTGACTTCTCATGAGTGGGAAGCGGTCTGTCTGGGATCTCATAACAGTGAGGACTGAACTGCACATAAACCTTGATGAATTTCACAGTTTATTGTCATGCAATTAGAACCTTTCATGGTCTCCCCGTACAACTCTGACATACGCATGAGGAGAATGGAAATTGTTTTTGCAGTGGTTGGGCCAGGATGCCAAATACGGGTGTCACTATGTCTCCTATGAGGTCATGAATCAAGCCGCAATTAGTTCTAAATGAACACTGCACCGATCTGGCTCAGTCCATGTGTAAGAATATGTGAGGGAATTTTGTTTTCATATATATATGTGTGATTGGTCCTAGATTCTAAATCTGGGTGTCACTACATATCCTGCGAGGGATGGAATCAAGCCATATGTCATTTTGAATTTTCTATACAAATGTTTGTTCAATGTGTAGGGACACTTGAAGAAATTTTTTTCTATGTTATTTTTTATATGATGATGAATGTGATGGTATTTCAAATATGGGCATCACAACATATACTATGAGAGAATGAATCAAGCCGCACGTAGTTCTGAACGTTCCCTGCACTGATCTATATCAGTCTATGTGTATTGACATTTCTACTTCATTTTCTATGGGTATCAAGTGAACCATACTTCTCCATAACGTATTTTCTTAAGATAATCCTTAAAACTAATCCTAAGATGACATGATTCATATGCATTATGAGAAATAAGGAGTGGACATAGGATTTCCTTCACATGTTTTGAGAGGTAGAGGATTTGATGAGGGTATTCTTTTTATTCATGGTATGGCTGGGCCAAGATCAAGTATTGAGACATCGATACATATCATGTGAGGGACGAATCAAGACGTGCATAGTTATGTATGTACCCTGTACCAATTTGGCCCATTCCAAGAGTAGGAGAATTTTTTTTCTATCCATCGTGGTTTCCTGGTGTACCATGTTACTCTATAGTTTTCCTTCTTGAGAGAATCCCTGCCCCTTATCCAAATGTCAAGATAGTTATACTCGATTTGAGCAACAAGGAGTGATTAATGCTTTCCTTAAAAACATTGGTAGAAAGAGGGAATGATGGTGGCATTTCTTTATAAGGGATGGGTCAAGATCAAGGATCGAGGTGTCATTATGTATCTTGTGAGGGTAGAAATCAATCCATATGTAGTTCTATTAGAGATCATTTATTTTATTTTCATGCGATTAAGATGCTTTCTGTCGTGTAGTTTAATGTCTTACAATGAGTAAATGAATCACTGTTCAATGTCATGTTTCAGGGATGAGTTCCTTATAGTATAACACCATGTGGAAATGAAAAGGACTCACAATTTAAGATTATAGTGTTTGGATAGTAACATGGGGTATATTAATTATTGTTTAAGGTCATAGAGATTTGACCATGACATGATAGTCTATTACTCTTAGTTTAATGTCTTAGAGAATTGAACATGAAATGATGATTCAATGTCATGTTTCATGGACTAATACCTTACAGAATAACGTCATGTGGTTAGGAAAATGACTCATAGTCTAGGGTCGTAGAGTTCAGAACATGACTTGGGGGGTTTCTATTACGACTCATAGTTTAAGGTATTATAGTTTGGACCATAACATGATATATTTCTTGATGAAATAATTTTTCAAGAACTTATCATTTTTGGGAGCTATGATGAGTTGTCCTTCTGTCGATATCAGATTGTATGCTCCATTGAAAAAGACTCTATGTATGGAATATGGTTTTTTCAAATCTGTTTTAAGCTTCGGGGCTTCATCACAAGTATCATTGGGGTTCTGATAACTAAAACCATTTTTCCTACTAGGAATGATCGAAGGAGAACCTTTTTTAAGGCTCATTTCAGACAATTTTGGTAGATTTCCAAATGGTGTAAAGAGTGAAACCTTTTTTCATCTAGCTTATCCAACTCATAAAACTGTCTCTGGGATTGCCCGACTATAGACCGTTGATTGATAATGACACAAGAAGTGATGGCACATGGATATTGATAGGTAACACCACCTCTTCGCTGTATAATATTGAGTGGGGGGTTTCCTGGGTGGAATTGTGGGTCGTGGTCTGGTAATCCCATAAGTCATGAAAGAGCTTGTATTGCCATGATTTATTATCCTTATAAACAATATTCTGGATTATGTTGTGCAGCGTCTTGTTGAAAGCCTCTTCTCTCACATTGGATACCATGTGGTCACAGGATGACTTGTGGGCTTTGATTCCATAATCATGGTATAGCTTTTCCAACTCAATGAAGAAGAAGTCGGCGTTGTTTTTTGTCAATATTTGATGAGGAACAAAAAATCTGGTAATGATGTTGGCCTTCATGAAGCTAACGATGTTTTCACCCCAAATTCTTTATGGGGTGTGGATTCAGCTCATTTGGAAAAGATGTTAGTCGTTGTGAGAATGAACATGAATTTTTAGATTTTAGCGGGAGGATATGGTCCCACAACAACCATCCCGCAGGCAATGAATGGCCCAGAATACATAGCTATATAAAGTAACATTGGGGGGTGATGTATGAAATTATCATTTACTGGACATGAATGGAACATCATGTTGAATATGTCACAATCATGAATCATAGTGGGCCAATAATACTTGAGCCTTCATATATGGTGAGAGAGCTTGGTTGTTGATTGGTGCACTTCACAAGCTCCGACGTTCACTTCTTTCATGACTACATCAATCTCTTCTCCATCAATGAACCTGAAAAGGACCATGTTGAGGCCTCATTTTTAGAGAAACGTTTCTTGGTTGACCCCATTGTACATGGTATAGTTGATTGTAGGCCTTTAGAGCTTATATTTTCCAGCCCAATCCGGTGGGAGTTAACTATTGCGAAGGTAATATTCAATGGGAATCATCCCACTGGTGTTGTTACCATAAGGCTCAAGAACATGACTAATTTCATCAATTTCCTCCATATTTCTCTGGGTGAATGGAAATACTATCTGATTGTGGGAACTGCTAATGACTGTTTCATCCCAGTCTGGATCATCCAAGGCTATGCCTGTATTTTCCAAAGCATTATCTTTGGCATTTTGTGACTGGGGGACATATGTCAATGTATGATCAAATGGGAATTATTCCATTAGTTCTCGAACATGTTTTATCAAAAAACCAATACATTCTTCTTGATGGTGTATTCACTATTTATCTTTTTGATGACTTTCTAAGAATCACCCTTTATTTTTCAGTGTTTAGCTTTCACATGAAGGACTAGTTCTAGACCTATGATGAAGGCTTGGTATTTTGCTTCATTATTTGTACAGCCTACAGAATGTAGAAAATAGTAAGGCAGGATGGAATTTTTAGGGGATATGTGTATAACTCCCAGCACCGCTTTATTGAGTATGGGATCCTCCCTCCTTTTCCCTATTGGGCTTTGGGAAGCACCATCAATGAAAATCTTCCATTCCTAGGGGTTATCCTGAAGGGAAACACTTCTTTATCCAGAATTTTAGAATCAAATGGTGTTGTTTCCTCCGAGGGGTGCTCAGCCAAGGAGTCAGCTAATGTATGTCCTTTGACTTCCTTCTAGGGAATTTACAAACTGTCAAATTGTTGCAGGTTGATTTCACATTGTGATAGGAACCCATTCTGTATGGGTTGATCGAGGAAGTATTTGAGCGGGTTACATCCGGAAACTAGGTGGACCTAATGGTGCTTCAGGTAGTGCCAGAGTTTTTAAATTGTGAAGATTAGGTCTCATAAGTTATTTTCAATTTTTGAATACTGAGTTTCATCTTTGATCATTGTTCGGAAGAGGTAAGAAATGATTACCTCACCGCCAAAATATTTCTTCTACGTGATAAAGGTTCCTAATGATCGTTCTAGGGTAGTTACATACAATATTAGTGGTCTCCCCTTAACTGGTGGCACCAACACCAGCATGATTAAGAGATATCATTTGATATTGTTGAATGATTCTTGTAAATCATTATACTAATAATATTTAACTCTTTTCTTCATGAGCCAGGTGAATGGTAAACATTTACCTTCTAGGTTGGCTATGATGCACCGAATGAAGTAGTGGTTCCCCCAAGTGTCCTCTCAACTCAGTGAGGATGCATGGTGGGGACATGTCAAGAATGGATTTAGACTTCTCAGGGTATCCTTTGAAGTCATGATGACATACGACGAAGCTGAGGAATATTCCTATGGTAATGCCAAAGAATCACTATATGGGATTCATCTTTAATCGATGATGTCATTGTTTATTGTAGATAGTTTCAAGATCAACCGGGTTGTTTGAGCACTATAGTGATTTAACCACAAGGTGGATGACATAACACTTGAAAAACTTTCCCAATAAGGGATTGAAGATGTGATGCATGCCATGCTGATATGTGGCACCAGTATTCTTTAGAACAAAGGGAATCAACTATAATAGGACACTCCTAGAGGAAACCTAAAATCAATTGTTTCCTCATCTCATTAGGCCATAGAAATTTAATTTTATCCAAAATATCCATTGATGAATGCGTGGGGTTCATATCCAGTTGTTTTGTCGATCAACAACTCGGTAATTGGGATCGGGAAGTCATCTTTTGTTAAATTTCGATTAAGGTACCTTATGTCAATGATGATTCTAATCTCTTACTCTTCTTTTGGACATTGACTATGTTTACCAGCCAGACTAGCTATTAGACCTCTCGTATGATGTTGTCTTTGACCTTCTTGTCAACATCTGCATTTATTTTAGTATCTTGTGTCTGGTGGGTCATTCTGACTTCCTACTTATAGTCCTAGTGATCTTCTGGTAATCACAGATGATGTGTATAGACCACAGGATCGAGGACTAGAATTTTTGTGTAGTTCCAAGAAAAGAAATCTCGATTCTTCATTAGGATGGATGTTTATGCCCCTAATTCTGAACAGGAATAGCCACACTAATCAAAGTGGGTGGCAGGTCATCTTTGGTGACCCTATTTATCTACTTATGTTCATCGATTATGGTGCTGACATCATCTTTGACTACCCGAGGGGCTTCTTTGAGATCTACATCCTCTTCTTATTCCACATCAATGTCTTCATCTTCTTCCTCTTCTTCCTCTTCTGAATGAGGGAGTATTTTTTAGATGAACTCTCCATTGATGGGAGAGAAATACAATTTTTCCATAGTGTGTGAGGTCAGGGAAATTTGATGTCCCAAGGATGGTCCAAGAGCATATTTGATATGGATTTTCCTCACATCAATGGATTCACCCTTTTTTTATATGTCATTGTACTTGGTGGAAATAAGAGAGATTAGGTAGACAATTGAGTCTTTATATGAACTAGCACTTATTCATTCGACTTGGTTGACGTGTAATACATACTCTTTTATTGGTTGTTGGATGGGGTCAGCAGGAGTCATTCCTAATCGATTCAGGGCATTGATCCAATCACTATCATCGACTGAAATATGTTTTTCCTTCGATTCATAGAACAATGCATCGATATAATTCCACTTAAAGGACTCAAATGAGGATTTATCGGTGTTAAATTTCCTATTTTTCCATTATCACAATATTTGACACACTGATGGTATAATGATATAATTGCAATGTGATAATGCAGCCAAGCTCTCCATATCAAGGAATTTGATGGTTGTACGTTGTCATACTACTAGGAACTCATAATCTGATATGAGATCTCCATGAAATGTTTTATACTTGATTTGTCCTAGTATTTTCTTCTCACTTTTGTCATATCCCATTAGAGTTGTCTTGTAGGGTGTCAAGATGTCTTCATCATAGCCTAGTCGACGATGCGTCCACAGTGGAAGGAAGATAAATCCAGATCCATTTCCGATAAAGATCCACTAGACATCAATTCCATTTATCATGCTAGACACATATAAGGGTTTTATGTTCACATTCATGATAGTGTCTTCATCCCTATCTATGAAGGAGATGAAGTCATGACATTCATTTAGACTTGTCTCTATTCAATAAATGTCAGCCACTGCTACTTCGACCTCGAATTTATGGGTACTTAGTAAGGCTTCGATGAGTGCCTCCCTAAGTCATGTGGATATGATTAACACATCTAGGATTAACACATTTGCTGGTACTGAAGCTAGATTATTTAGAATATCATACTTATTCTCTAATAGTCATCATTTACCAGCTTGGTTTTTTTCTTTAACAGACTCATTAGGGGTTCTAGCATTGGATGTAAATGGTTCGACCTCTATAACAGGGGATGGTGGTGATGCGGTCCCTTCCACGTTTGGTCGAACTGGTCTGCATGTATTCCATGGGTGATTTAATATTTTTCCCCCTGATGGATATTATAAGATAAGTGGGCTTGGAATTATTCCCATGGGTGTCGAGGATCATTCATGTTCTTGTTGTGTCTTCCATAGGGTCCTTCCGCGAGTTTACACGATGTTAAACAGTTTGATTTGTGGGATGGTAAGAAATTTGAATCCTACCATGATCATGCCTTCCAAGAAACGTCCAGCATCTATGACCTATTCCCTGGATCTCTGGTTGGGTGTAGGTAATTTGGGCTTGTGTCCACATTATTCATCTGAGAAGGGGAATATAAATTTAATGAAATTAATGGAGCTGAATATTAGTTCTTAATCTGACACTATTTCTATACGGTTTTCCACTTCTGATGGTTTCGTTTGGTGTGGTGGTACCCATTTTACTATTCGGTGGGGTGGCACCCATTGTATCATGTCTGTTGGCATGATGTTATGAAAGCGTTAACACTGACTTCATCTTTGTTTTCATCTCATATTCTTTCTCTTTCTTCCTACACTTATAGACTTTAGAGGACTGTAGGGATGAAGTGGATGGATGTGTGGTATTGGGAGATTGTTGGGGAATAGTTGGTCACTTCTACTACATATGGATAATGCCATTGACTTGGTTAATGGTTTTCTAGGTCATCAAATTGTCAAAAAAATTCTCTTTCCTACTTGAACACATCTTCCATTCATCTTCCTCTTTTGAGTCTAAGGTGGAAACATATGCCACATGTGTTGGATGCGTTCTCAACATGACTTTCCTGGTATCCACCATCTTCAGTTAGACATCCTTGAATAAAATTATTCCTAGATGGGGTGTCCCAGTATCCGGTTATAGGGACAATAATTTGGATGTTTTTTGAGATGCACATCATTACCTCACATTGGATCTGGTAGCCAGTGCAGATTACAATTCATGGAGGCTATGAAATTACAGCGGACCTGGTCATCTTGAAATGAGTAATCATTATTTCTTCATTCCTCTAACTGATTTTCTTAGCACTCCTTCACTCGAATGGCTGAGGTGGGGGTGGTTGTTGGTGTCCATGGGGACCCATACGGTTCGACAGGGGCCACACCACTAGAGATGGTTCTAGGGTGTCTTATGCGCGATAGAAGCTACATCATCTTTTCTGGGTATTTTTCATAGGGCTGATATGGCCTCTAAGGACTTAATATTTTTCCTTTATAAAAATTCTTCTATTATTTGGGAAATGGCAGATAAATCTCCATACCCACTAGTGTACTTCAACGAGATGAGCAGCGTTCACAGTTAAGCCTGGTGGTTATTGATGCACCTGAAGAAATCTCATCTTGTGGGAGTGTCTAGTTTAGGGAATATGTCCAGTCATTCCATCTGGAAATGATGTCTGATACTATTTCATTCTCCCTCTATTTTTAGTTCATGAGGTCACTGACCGTCTTCTTAGGCAGCGTTGAACTGAACTAGAAAATAAATTATCACAAGAGATCCTCCCAGACTGTAATTGAATTGGCTGACAGGATTGTGTACCATAAAAATTCCAATCAATGCAAGGTTCGTACGAAGCACCTATGTTATTTTGATTCTTTATGCTCCAATGTTCCCATAATGTAGTCACAATAAGGGGCACAATGCATTAAATGATTTTCTGGGTCCCCCCGAACCATTGAATACTGGGAATACGGGGTTCCCGAAGTTTGGCAGTGACAGAACATTTCTCACCCAATCAGGGTAGGCTTTGTGCACTCGCTATACTGGAGCACACCACCCCTAAATGGATTCTAATAGACCTATTAATTTCTTAACAATGTTCATGATCCATTGATGCATATCATGTCAGGCTTGAGCTTGGGCTAGTGCGGAAGTGGCCAAAACTGGGTGTGCTGGTACTGCTAGAATTTGGGGTTGATTCCTAGCCATGGGTATCACTTGTGGGTTTACCATGATATATTATGGCTACCAAACCACTAGGGTAAGTCTTGGGGTCCTTTCGGGGACAGTTTGAATGGTTTTTCGAGCTTGGATCCAATCACTGAGATAAGTTTTTGTGGTATGGGACCTCTTTGGGAGAACATACTAACGTTTTGCAGGGGGAACAAATTCTGAAAGTTATCTCCCTTGATGAAGCTCAGTATTAATTCTCCTAAGATCTTTCATTTCTTACTCCTTCTTGGAGAACCTTTCCTTGAGGGTGAGGGGAAAATTAACAGGGGAGGAGGAGGTGGTTCATAGAAAACCTTGGATTTATTCTTCTCCTTGTTGTGGTTTCGTGGGGGTGGTAGAGACAGATTAATTGAGGGGGTTCACAGATTTAAGATTGCTCACTAGTTTTGGGTGTTCACACCATCTGTATTGGTGTGGGATGCCTCTAGGATGGAAACATATTCCTTCGTATCCTCTCCATCCACACCATTTCCTATGTGAACCACGGGGTTTAAGTTTACCACGTTCACTAAGGCATACCACATTGGTGGTGGTGTACATGGTTCCAAATGCTAGGAAGGCTTTCTACACCCATTATTAGACATTCACATTATATTCTATGGTATTCTTGAAGTTTCATGGTGACGATTGACTCGAAGGGAGCCTTGGTCTGACCTCATAATGCGTCTTTGTCTCGGAGGGTGTGAACCACAAGAAAGGGTGGAACGAGTAACTCCTCTGTCCATTCTTCATCCTAGATGGTGGAATATAGGCATTCACTGTTTAGAGATTTGAGGTAAGAATTCCCCCAACCCTATGTGATGGGGTTTTATAAATTCTTCTGTTGATGTGCAACAACCATGATTTGTAAGTCTTACAGGTGAATTTTGATTTAAAAATGCCCCCAACATTTTCGAATGGGGTTGTTCCCGTATTAATGCAGAAACTGCTACTATTTCCATGCTTTCAATATCACATACACTGGTGTAGGTGTGATATGAGTTTTTAACTAGGCCTTCACGGAGTTTATGGTATTTTCAATACATTGGAACTACTTGATGGTTGGATTCCCTTAGGCAGGAAGCATGAGGGATGATCCGGGTTTCCTGACTCAGAATCTTTTTGATGCATTCATCTCATTGGCCCTGACACATTCTAGACTTAATATGGATGTTTTTTTTCAAGTGTCCTATCTTTCCCGAGAATGTGTTTCACTTGATTTCTCCCCTGAATGATGACATTACATGACATTATTTCGAATAGGGTTTTCTAGATGGGACATTGGGTGATGTGCAGGGCTCCAAGTTCTCCCATCCATGAATGTGAACTCTAGCCGGGGCATTTCCAATGAGGTAATGTGAATAATGTAGTTCATGGAGGTAGGCATGTTCAATATTTTTCTATCGCATTTCAGATTGTGGATGTTGTGATGAAGGGAGGGATTCCAGGATAATTAGACGGTGAATCTCCCCTATCACGCTGACATGGTCTACATACCATTCCTAGGGTAGGAATTTTTCATTCAGATGATGAAGATTCATCAAAATATTGATGATAATTTCATGTGTGCTTTCCCTAGACAATTCTTTTGGTAGGTCTATGTACGAAGTGGTTGTAGGAAAACACAACACTGGTATATTTTCCTTACCTAGTTTTTTATCACAAGAAATGTATCCTATTATTGTTATTCAGGAGGCTCCTCCACATGATATTCCTAGCTCAATAACTTATTAATAATTTCAGTCCACGATTCTGGGCTAGGGGGAGCCTTATTGATTTTTTGACGACGCGGGGGGGTGGCTCAGAAGATGAGCATTGCCCCAGTCCATGCTTTGGTTGAGAAAGAATATCACACATTATTTAAGTAGTTCCAAATGTGTCTGACTACTTTATGGGTGCCTCGGTGTTGGAGGGTTTCTCACATTTGATTCGAAAAGGGGATAGCCTTCTTGCCAGTATGAATTTTGATTGCAGGGAGGACCTTCGCAATTGGTGATGCAATGGTGAGGAATACTATTGAAAATTGACACCTGGCCATGGTAATTATATTTGTGGTGTATACCCTAGGGAGGAAGTTCAATTTATGCTACAATGAGGGGAGGACCTTCTGGGTTCTTTATGTTACTGTGGTAAGGGCCTACACATCTACTTTCATTACTGGGAGGGCCTTTTCAATGACTGTCATCCAGGAAAGGACTACCATAATGACTTGATCCTTGGCTGCAGGGAGAATTTCAGTAGTGCACATCTAAGGGAGGGCCTTTAGGATGTATTTTAATGGGGGAGGACCTTCTCTTTGCTGGAATTTACTATGGGGTGGACCTTCACAATAACTGTCATTGCGGGGAGGGCCTTCTCAATGACTGTCTCCATGGTGAGTGTACCATCATGTCTTGGTGTTCGTCTATAGGGAGAAGCATATATATAGTGTTTACCCTGGGGAGGACCATCAGGACATATGATAGAAAGGGGAGGACCTTCTTGCTATTTGATCATCAGGTAGAGAAGAGGGCTACCCCAATTCACATTAAAATATTGGGTCTCTTGATTGATCATTCTAGGCCTAGGATGTAATCCCTCGTGGGTACTCTATTAAGGACCATCAAAGCTGCTAGTAGCGACATTGTGAGAAAGGCGTTTGAAACTGATACTTCCACTTCCATTATTTTTTACAGGACTAGTAGGTTCTTGTACCTTTATTGATATAGGCTTGAGGGCCTTAATAACACCAGCTTCTAGTTGAGTAGGATCATGTATGTGCTCTTCATTTTCGGGTAGCCTTTGGTGACTTTAATTTTTTGGCACTCTCTTCAAGGTAATTGGGTCCATATTCTATTAGAAAAGACTATCATATATGGGTACATGTATTATTGGTTCTGATAATGTTATAGGGATATGTCGGTGGGCATCTTGAGTTTTGTCAAGATTATATGTCTGCCCTGGGGCGGCCAACACATTGTACTGGTGTCCCCCTATTGGAATGGGTATTTGTTCCCAATATAGTTGTCCTTATATCATAGGGTATTTCTATTACCCCTCATGGACTGGAGAAAGGATTAATAACTTCTCCATATTTACTAACTCATTTATCGAGCGAGTTATTTCGTTCGAGGAAACCAGGTCGTGGGACCGATTTCTCTCTTTTTATGATGATGAAATGATATCTTGGCATGTTTTGAGGATATATTCTAGAATTTCTATCTGATCTTACATAATTTCTGGGATGCGATTAGATGCATATTTGGTTGGAACAAGTGCGATGGCCCATTCCAAAGTCAGATATGGGGTTTGCGCCTACTCCGGTCCTCTATGAGTTTCCAATACATACTAGAAGTTCTCATGTGCTATGAAAAAGGAATGAGTCTACCACTAATGTTCTTATCAACGTTCCACTGTATTTGACTGATGGGCTTCATATTGAAAAGTGTTTATTTTCATCTTCTTTCTTTCCACTGTATTTGTTTCACAGGATTTGTATACACTTGACAGAATTTGAATATGCTCATATCTAGTTGCATCCCTATTTGGATGGCGGGATTGTAATGACATAGTAGGTGTTTGTGCCTATGGGTAGCTGGGTGCCACCAAATTTTTACGGATGTATAGTAGTGCATCGATAAATATCTGTATCTACCTATATTTTTTCACTCTATCTACATGGAGGGACCGGTGAGCACTAGTAGGAACGTGCGGGTGTAGGTATTGTGCCACCCTATTTATGTGATGTGATTATGTGGAGGGGGAAGAGTCTTATGTTTTTTCATTGAAAGCCACCATGTTAGTACAACAGAGCGTCTCCTCAAGAACTAGGGTGATAGTGTGTTTCTAATTATATAATCTATGGCCTTGGTAGGAGGCCCATGGGGCCTATGTCCCCTAGAATGTGGAAGGTTTCCTCAGCATAAGGTTCTCTTTGGTTGGAGGATCCTTGCACATCTAGTGTCGAAGACAACGTTTTATGGCGAGGGGCCATGAGTAGGACCCCTGGTATGTTTAGAGGAAGCTGTTAGCATCTATTTCATATTCCTAACTATGATAAGGGAGTTAATCATTTTCACATTCCATGGACAGGCTCCCAAAACATTTTAAGATGACCACATAGGTCTACCTTGTGTTGGGGTTCCAGCCATGGAAAATGAGAAGGATTGCGGACCTTGGTAGACTGGAATGTTTGCCTTGTGGCCTCTAGTGTTGGGAGAGTACCATTTATGTGGTACTCATTGATCAACGTTTTGGATACACAGTGTTGAAGATGCTGGGTAGGTGAGGGGTCTTTCTCTTTGTTGGGGCCCCGACTTCCTGTAGGACCACTGATGGGTGTGTCTTCATTGGTTTTTTGGATGTCATTTGGATTGACGATTGCTCTGCGGGAACCTATGATATATATGACATAGAGACCAAAAAACCTTTTCAAATTAGAATTCTTTTAAAAATATGAATATTTGGCGATTCTTCTTGGCCCCCTTCTCCTTTTCTTCTGTTGTGGGGAAAAGGGGACTGAGTTTTGTAAGAAAAACACTTTTGTTAAGGATTCATATCGGGTACACCATTGTTGTTCTACCTCCAAGGTGATGAATGTTTCTGGTGGTCCAGAAATGGTACGACGAGGATCATCACCCATCTCTTTTCTATATATACAGTTTCTCATCATATTCACTATTCCTTTTGTTTCGACAATTTTGGGCCATTATCCTTTATATAAGGCTGAATTAACACTATGGGTAATATTTTTCCCAACAAGTAAATCCATCGGGGTCAAGTACATTTGAAATAATTCCTCAGATATAACTTCTTTGGATGGTCTCCAATGGGTTTATCTATGGTTCTAGGAATGAATAACAGCCCTGGTATCCATAATTCATGGAACGACAAACAATGGAATAAGCTCGTTGATTGATTATTTAGCTAACAACACTTAAGGACTCCATTGGTTGAGAATATGGGAAGTTATGCTCATCATACCCTTATAAGGGAGGATTTTTTTCCTATTTTTGGACTCTCATATAGGTTTAAGTCATGTTCATGTGTTCATGAATCCTTTGTTCATTCTCGAAGAGTGTGTCTACGGGATACCCTTGATTGTCAAGATCGTCATAGGCTTTCACATATTTTATTCTGTAGAGGTACTACTGATTTGAGCCATATAATAAGGTGATAGAGTTTGTCACCATATAGGGGGTACAAAAAGTGATTTGATGTTGGGATCAGACCCATAAGATGGGTTTCCTACATATCCTCCAGGGAGGAATCCGAACCCACTTAGTTCAGCATGGATTAGGGTTATGTATGGGAGCTTCCCATTTTAGGGGGCATGGTTGGGTGGACCCTTTTGGATGAGAATTATATTGAGATCGGCCCTTATAAGGCCTCTTATGTATTCTGATTTCATCAGGAATTATAGCTCTCATAGTTTATATTGTGTGGGGATTACATGTGGAAGTTTCACATTTTAGGGGAACATGATTGGGTGTGCCATTTATGAATGGGATCCCTTTTCAGCTCAGGCATTCTGGTAGTCAGTCTACATATTCTGATTTGACTAGGAATCAATGTTCTCATAGTTTAGAATGTGTGGGGCATACGCATGGAGGATCCCCATTTGATGGAAACATGATTAGGTAGAACCGTCATTAGAGGGAACCCTTTTGAGCTTGGTCTTCTAGAAGGCGTCCTATATATCCCTATTTGACCAGGAGTCTGAGTTCCCATAGTTTAGATTCATGGGTATGTTTTAATCATCAAAAACCTGTAATCCCACATGAGTAATGCTTAGTGTGAGAAACATGAGGATGTTAATGATTCAACAGTGCACATGCCTCCACCCCTGTTGGTGGGAGAGGGAGAGCCAGCGGCTGAAGAGAATGGAACGACCATGGGCGTGGGTGCGGAGAACTGAACCATTTGAGGTGAAATGGAATTAAAGGTCATTTAGACCGACCTCAGAAGATTAGGGACTTTCCTTAGTCGGAGTTCCCTAGAAGACATTCTGAGAAGGGGAGGATTTTATTCCTCATAAAATGAGGGAATAAACATAACCCCTTGACTGATCACTATTACACATTGAATGGAAAAGCGAGTGATAACCCTTACTCCCTAGAACATGTTGTTTCAAATTGGTGTCCCATAGTTGGACTCTGGGTTACCATGCTAATGTAGACCCACCTGAATTCCCAATACTTGAATCGTGGTGGGGAGAGCCTCCATGACTCCACTTACCATTGGTATGTAGACTCAAAGGTGTGCACTAATGCATCCGATGATCAAATCATAAGGTTATAGTGGCTTTGGATGATGCTTTTTCCTAATTTCAGAGGTCGGGATAAAAGAGGGATCATGGAGGACTGGATGGTAATGGAATGGTGAGGTTGGGACCAGAGGAAATAATACCCGAAAACACTCGATTCCGCATACATGGTTCTCATGTAGTATTGGGGGGGGGGAATCCGCATACCTTAGTGGTATGGGGGAAAAGGGTACATCTATGTACTGATGCGTTACATGGGCATGGGTATAGACCACCATGTACCATAGTGGTACATGGATAATCATGCCTCATTGGGATCCATCCGCGTACTGTTGTAGCACACAACACCTAGTTCAGTGCTCAAAGTGGTACACTACATAGAGAACCATATTGAAGGAGGGTCTCTGGTATTATAGTTTGCAGTGAGTTCATTTACAAAAAGTCTTTGGTTTTTGGTTGAACAATTAGTTTTTTGTTTCTATTATTATTATTCAATTCCCCCATTTTGTGGTTCGTGGTGGTTGTACCTGCATAGATAGTGGTTTACAATTTGGTCTTCGTCGATGAATCGAGAAAAATGATGTAGTCTTCTCCAAACTCTTTCTTCCATCCTATGGGTTCCCTTCAAGATTTTATCATCTTGTAGTCATTCATAATTCTACCGTACACTCTTTTATAGAGAATCAGGATACATATATCTATTGAGAATGCATCACCATTTGCAAAATCCCAGGAAGTTATATCCCGACCCTCAGATGTATCGGTCATTTTGGGGTTTGTGGAGGCTTCAGTTCATGATAATGGATTGCCAAATCCTTCTAATTCTCTTCATCTGCAAATTTATGAGATTGTGGTATAACAAGTGGAGGGGATTTTGGCACATTAGTCTTTCAGAGACGCAGTTCTATGTATGACTTGTTCACTGTCCATTTCTCTATAAGCTAGTGGTTCATTGATTATTTTATATACCTGGTGGTTCGTGACCCAGAAAGTCTGCGTACTTTTCCAGGTGATGGTACATGGACCACATGAAATTATTTGAAATCATTAATTTCTTCTAGTTTCTTCTCAAATTCTCAACTTGATTTGAGTCCATTCATCTTGATTGACAAGGAAGAATTATTTCGTCCTTCTTTAAAGTTATTTTGGGGGGTATTTTCTTCCCTTTGAGGAATTTTCATGACCCTAGAGTTAGTCCCTTCATAGATGATCAATATGGAGCACATACCTCATATGTAGGTGTCTGATATATCCTGAATATGACAACAATCAGAGTAGTTATAGTTCCCTCTATATGGGGGATTACACACTAGGGTTTTCCTTTTGACCGAGGCTTACACATTGAGGATATGAAATATTTATCTTACCTTGGAATGACCTAGGGATCTATCCTTATTTTATGGAAGACATCACAAGTCCATGTTTTCACATCCTAGGGTTTATCAAATGACGTGGCTTGACACATATGGATTGTTTCATGAGAGTCTGTGTGGAATAGCTTAAGTGGTGTCGTGTGTCTAGGATGAAACCTCAAAGGAGACAATGCAAGAACAGGATGACAGTTCTGGAGGGAATCACAAGTTTCATTGGACATTCCCATAATGTTTCACTATGTATTAATGGTTATGTCCAAATGATTTCGTGAGACTTAGTTGACATGAGAAAATTCTTTTACATGTGTCAGGAAATGAGTCTTGAGAATGTCGGAAGTCTTGGGTGATAGACTCTTATGGTTCAAAATATTGATGTGGAACCCATAGGGGCACTATATGATTCACCATGACTTGTCTATAAGACTTCATGTGTCCAATATAAAAGGTTGAAGGGTTGCTGCAAAATCTGGGTAAGGTGCCCTGATGCTATTTTATGTCTTCAAATAACACATATGAAGCTCATGAGGGGAATCGAAAATGTGTTTCACTTGAATTTCATGCCTTTGATCATGATTCTAACCCATGTGTTGTGAATTCCCTGGTTTCATTCAGTGTTAGTTTGTTTGAGTCTCATTTGATTTGAAGGACATTTGTTATGTTCTTTATATATATTATGGGAAGTCCTTTGCTTGATTTATGAGTGGTCATGAAAATAACTTTATGAATATATCATGACTACTCAAGCTACACATTGGTATATTACCTGAAATAATTTCATCGGTCATGTGATCAAATAAACTGATAAGTTTGTAGAATTCGAGAGCCAAATCCTGTAGATCATGAGAGTTTAATTGATTAAAAATCCTTAAAATTCTTTATGTTGGGGAGGGTAATAATAGGAGTCTCCACCCTAGATACTTGTTGGTTTTTGTGGCGTTCCTGGACCATGTTTATGCTAGAGTCACTAAAGGGGCATGGTGCCACGCAGATTCCCGATTCTCTATTGATGGATGCTTCAAGAGCATCACCTGATATTCAGAAATTGCGAGTCTCCTTCATCAAAATCCCCTTTATCATATTACTTAGTATTATTGGTGAATTGTTCGATCATGAGGCCCTATTGATGTTATTTCATGTTGTCATGTCAACATGTCTAATGGACTTCAAAATATCCAAATTCCTACGAAAAGAAACTCATGAGATGTTGGGTGACTTGTCTTAGGGTTGGGTCGGATGGCGTCGCAGGTGTGCTAGGTGCATTTCATTCCTTTCAGTAAAAAGAAGTACCTCTCACATATTCCATTTTAGTTCTTTTTATTTTTTGTAACAATATTTGTGAGTAATGTGTTATTTCATGTATGATTCCCATGATATTTATTATTTTATTTATAGATGAGTCATTTTATTAATATGAGTCACATTGTGGTTCATGTGAATTTAATGAAATAATCTATCCATTTTTTAGTAGAGCACCGATGGGTTTTCCATACACACATGAAGACGTTCATGTAGTGAGGCCGAAAATCCCATGGGATTTCGTGAGGCGAGGAGGACGTGTCTCCAAGGACTGACAACATATCTTGGGTCACTTGGGTTGTGTGTCGCATGCCTTTTAGTGATGGTGAACCCCTATCAGCTCCTCTCATTTTATCTCCTTTTTATTTTAAAATAAATAGGGATCATGTGAGTTCGAAGGAATTGAATCAATGATTTTCACTCAATTTTTAGATGATTTCTCACTTGAACAATATGGTTCATATAGAGACTGCGCAAGAAGGTAGTGTAAAGGACTATCCTCCTTTATTTATATCACCACACAGTTTTCCTGAACCTCCCAAGGACTTCTGTGTGGTGAATCCAAGAACCATGGGGGCTTCGGGAGGTGAGGAGGATGGCTCACCGAGGACTCATGGACATTCCTGGGTCACTCAGGGTGTACATCACATGCCTTCCAACAACTACAAACCCTATCACCACCTCCCTTTTATCTCATTTGTTTTATTTGGAGAAGGGTCAGATGTCTTATTAGATTTCCTAGACATCTCCTAGGGATTGTTTTCCTAATGTTGACCTACCGCTGGAGATTCATTACCATTAGTGGTCTATTCATTTAGAATGTGATCCCTCATTATTCAGGAAGTATTTATGATGGGTTTTTAGGGACATTCCAATGTAATCCCATGCAGTATGGGGGGTTCACATTCGGTTTTTTGGGGGGACTTTTCAAGTCTAGGAAGGATTGTTGATGAGGGAATTATGACACTATCTGCGGGTGATACACCATGCATGGGGCCTTTTTGTGACCTTGAAATATTCATGTGATCACAAGTCTTTTAGAGTCTTTAGGATTCATCCACAACCCCTTCTTCCTTACTTTCACGGGGAAAATACTAATTCACGTATTCATGTATTTCATCTTCTGTTATTTATCGATGCTTATTTCATAGGCATCATCAAATTCACCCACTCAAGGGCGATGTCTTGGGGACATGGACTCAGTTCTAAGGAAAACAAATTATTTTCAGAAAAATCAATGATGTCCCAAACTAGTGCTTCGTGTGACGTTTGGTCTTCTAGGAGTCCTTATGTATTCTATGAAATACATATATATATATCTCTGTGTGTGTGTGTGTGTGGGTGGAGATAATTCATTCCATAGTCCACCTATCCTTAGTTCTCTTCGGTTGTTGTTCTTATCATGAGACCCAACTGCGAACCTATATCATGAAACCTGTCTACATGTCTACATCATGAACCCATCTTGTTGAAGTTTTTGTGAAAGGCTTTGTTATACTATGTCTCTCATCTGCCTCAACTGTGAACTTAATTTTTGGTAATTCATTAGACAACGGTTGTGAGGGATATGGTTTCCTTGAGTGGTTTCAGGAGACTCTTTTACCTGATCATTCAATAATTTTCGATTCATATGACCATGATTAGTTCACTCTATTGTGAGTATTTTGGGAGGGAGGGGGAATTCAATTTTGACGAATCCATTCAAGGGTTATGCAACCCCTGAGTCCTTCAGAGATCAAAAAATTTGTGAACCATTTGTTTGGCTTTCATATCCCTTTTTGAGTCATGAAATGCTCTTAATGCCACTATATCATACCGGGCTTAATTTTTTAAAGGACTATGAATTTTATATGTACAACCTATGCCTGTTTCTTATTTTCAATTCGATTCAAGTACTCATAAACCCACTGAAATGGTGTAGAAGTGGGAGGTGAGAGCAATAATTTCCTATCGCATGGACTTGTTAGAGATCATGGACCCTCCTTCATGTTTTACAATTGGGCCATACCAATAGATCCTAATAAAATTGATGGGATCAAAATCCAAGAACTATCCCCTTTTGGACTTCTTTCCCATTTATGGGGTTAGTTTTACCAGTGATGCTTCAATCCAATTCTTCCCATCACATGATTATGAATGCCTTATCTATAGTGGGATCATCAATGCATGATGTGTGTCCTATAAAATGAGTGCATTTCATATCTATAGAAATTAGTTTAACTGTAGTAAGGTTTTGTAGTGGAACTCATGGAAATTTCCTTTGTGCTTTAGTTTAATTTATTTTATCTAGGTCCATCTATTTATTTATTTTAGGTTCTTTTAGCTCAGACCATCTATTTCATTAGATTAAGGTCTTTTTTCTCAAACCATTAATTACATTAGTTTAAGGTCATCTAGATCGGACAATCTGTTGATTTAGTTTATGTTCTTCATTGTCGGACCGTCTACTGCTTTAGTTTATGGTCATTTAGCTCAGACTATATGATCATGGGATATGGTGCATACATGCCAAGAATGACCCAAAACAATCTGAGGAGTTTCATTCTAACATGGTGTTTCTGAGGCTCATGAGGAATAGAATTCCCATTTTTTAGAGTGAGATGTTTTCTTAGACAACCATAGCCATATATGCATAAGCCATAAGCATGTATTCATAGTCATGAAAAGTGTTTATGAAGATGATTATATTTTTTAAGGGTTATGGAATATTTATTAGAGAAATATTGAAGAGGTTGGAATAGAAATGATACAAAACATGTTTGGGATGCTTGGTTATAGATGACGTAAGTGATAACCTTTGAGTTTTAGTCAATTAATATGAGATGGTGTAGAAATTTTGGGAATTTCCCTTGACATTTTGAAATACCATGTTCTAATGTAGTGTTATAAAGTCTAACAAGGATCAAATATCCTTTATGGAAATTATAAAATGCATTTATTTGGTGGGTTAAGGCCCTTATGCATCAGTATCCAACCATGTGAAATATTATCACCACTACTTTCTGAGGGTTTTAGAATATTTTCAAAGAATCAAATGTCTATATGTTGAAATAGGAAATGGGATGAAACCTAGGCCGGAAGGGTTATAGCACCCTAGGGAAGCTAGTTCTTAAAATTATGCTTGATCTCTACAACATGTGGTTTTGAATTTTGTGACACGATCTATAAAATGGATAGAAAATAAACTGTTGTGGTCTACCTATGAAAAATGGTATGCCACACAGTAACATAACATCAAGGATATTGAATTTTCTTGTATAGTTTGGTTCTAGGATTTTAAATCATGGTATGGACTGCTCGGATCAGTAGAATGTTATGGGATATTATACATGGATTGGTTCAAATGAAATGGGGTTTTGAGTGCTGTCGTGATTATATTAGTGCTCATAATAATTGAAATGTACTTTTTTATAGTGACACATTTTGTTGATGGACACATGAACATATACCAAATCCATGAGAATGTTTTAATAGTAAAGCTAATGGTCCTTGATGAAAGATATCATTTACAATGGTCGTGGAAGATTATGATGATTTTAGGAACCCCAGGTTAGAGACTTTAGTTTATGGAAGATGAATAATCAAAGGAGGGGTATAATGCCCTAATGGTTTTGTCGCCACCTAGGGAACATAATCTCATAGCGAGGAGAAGTGAAAAATATTTCCATAACTTTTTTTCTAGATGATTAGGTCCAGTTTACATATCCTAGATTTTACAAGTGTATAGAACCAATGAAATTTGCACCATTTATGTTTTCATCCTATCATTTTACTAAACTATGAGGATGTATTGTTTAGCATACGGAGACTCGACTTTTGTTCAATATGCCAATTGCGGGTTTTTAGCATGACAGGTTGTGTGTAACTTTTTTTGGAAGTTTATGATCTTGTGGTTTGGACCACTGTGGGATAGATTTTAGGGTTCTACAGCTTTAACCAAAGTGTAGAAAACTTAGGTTGATGACTTTTATAGGCCTGACATGGAGGATGTGAAACAAGAGGTTAATTAAGATGCATAGGGTTAAGATCACTCCAGCCTCTTATCATATATGGATAATGGAGATACATAAAATATGTCTTGAGTTTCTTAGGTCACGAGTAATGATGTGGGAAATTCATAAAAAGAGTGGTTCTAACACACTAGGATGTTGAGTGTTGTCGTGATGATGTCTGAGATCATTATAATTTGAATGTCGTTTTGTAGGGTGATATATTTTGTTGACGACCATAGATGCATATGCAGAAGCCATGGGCAAGCATGTATAGTCGAGAAAAGGGTCATTGATGGTTTTCATCCTTTCCATGGTCCATAGAAGGTTGATGGAATTCTGAGATTAACAAGACATGAAGTGTGGTATATGGATTGATGTGGTTTAAAAATATGGTAGAAGAACCCTAAAATCTGTTTAACCTGGGTAAGCATCTTGTGGCCCTTTGAGAAGGAATAAAAAAGGTATATGATATGCATATTTTATCATCATGTAGTGTGGGCATTTGTCATGTAGGTTTAATGTCATGTGACTAGGAAATTTTATATGTAGTTTAACGTCATGTGGTAAGGACGTATTTTCAAGCAGTTTAACACCATGAATTTAGGATGTAGGCTATGATGCAGTTTATTGTCATCTAACCAGGAAAATGTGGAATAATTTAATGTCGTGTTATAAAGACTTATGCAAACAATTTAGGGTCATGTCTGTTAGACCATAAGATTGAGTTCTTTATGTGAATATGTGTAGTGTGGTGCCATGAAGATACCCTACATGAATGGGGAATAAAAAGGTCTCAAACACACCATGAAAATTTCTATGAAAACTAAGGCCAATGGCACTAAAAAATGTTATACATATAGTTGGGACTGAAGATGATATATCTGGGGGTAACTATAAATCTTGGATGATGAGAATCAACCCACACCTAGTTCTAGGAATGAAAATATTCTACATAGGATTGGCCCATACATAGTGGTGAGAATTATTTCCTTTAGTTGTTACAGCTAGGATTAGGATTTGAGGTCCTAGAATCACTACATATCACATATTGGTAAGAATAAAGATACACTTAGTTATTAGAAGTTCTATGTAGTTTAACATCATGCAGTGAGGATGGAAGTTATTTACATGAATTTGTGGGAACATCAGAGTTGGCCCCAAATATAGAAGCATGGGTGTCACTGTGTATCTCGTAGGGACTAGAATAACAACACATATTGTTCTTGGAGGACCATCCAGTTTAATGTTGTGTGGAAATGACTTCGACCATGCTGTTTATTGTCATGCGACCCAGACTTATGGAATGTCTTTTATTGTATTTTATTCCAAACATTAATTGAACTTTTTTAAAACTCTATTCCATTATTGTGAGGGTAACATCTTGCTATAATTCTTAATAACACGTGATCTATGTTCGGTGTGAGAAAAAACAATAGCAATAAGTTCTCTTATACTGTAGAGACTAAAGAGGGATATGGCATATAAATTTTTTATAATGTAGTTCATGGAACCAAATATATGATCTTAGAATCCCTTCCTATCTCATTGAGAGTTATAATCAATCCATACATAGTTATAAAAGAATAATGTAGTTTAACATCTTTTCAAAAGGAAATATGGATTGCCTGATGTGAAGGGGAAGGGTAGTTATCGACCAGTGATGTGTTATGTCATGTGGTAAGGACATTGAATCTGCGGTTTACTATCTTGTGGTAAGGAGAAATTTTGTACAGTTTATCATCATATGGTTCAGACAAATTTTGTACTTTTTAACACCATGTTCTTAGGAAAGATCCTTACAGATTAACGTCATGTGGTTAGGAAGAATAAAAGGTATTACTCTGATGTAGAAGACATTTTTTTTAATAGATTATTCAATGCCTTTCTTAAGAAATATCACATTGGTAGGTGGTGTGACATGATCCCTATCCTTAGTGTCCTGCTAACATGATCCATTATGATAGAACTTATGTATGATGTAAGGTGTGTCCCACATGAGATTCAATTTTAGAGGTTTATTCCCCAATATCATTGGGGTTTTGAGATCCAACAACAGTTCTCTCAGGAGGAATGAGTATAGGTAAACCTTTTAATTATAATATTATGTAATCTGATTCTAGAGGAATTCAAGGTTGTGAAACACATGAAAATTTTTCTTACCTATCCATTCCAACTCATCCTACTATTTTTTAAACTCTTCATCATCTGAGAGTTGTTCAAAAATTGATATTTGTGGTGAGGGAAGATGAACATGCATTGGTAATACTACATTGGTCTCATACACTAGTGAGTATGGTGTTACCTGTGTAGCAGTATACATAGTGGTATGGTAGATCCATAAATCAGGGAAGAGTTTATTTTACCCATAGTTATTATCATAGTTCAAAATGTTCTATAGTATGTTTGATACTGTCTTATTAAAGGACTCTATCTATCCATTTTCCACTACATAATAGCAGGATGAGTGATTGGACTCAATGTTGTACTCTTAGCAATGATTCTTTAACTCCATGGAATGGATGTTGGTGTCGTTGACCATCAATATTTTGCGCGGTACTTTAGTCCGAGTGATGATATATACCTTCATGAATTTGATGATATTTTTGTCCCGAATTTCAGAAGGGTTATTGACTCATCCCATTTGGAAATGAAGTCTGTGGAAGTATGGATGTACATAAACTACATAGCTCTGGCTAGGGGATATGGCCTGATGACATCCATCACCAAAATGGAAAACAACCATGAATATTTAGCATTATGCTGCAATTTAGGGGCTGATGGATGATATTTTTATGGATCTAGAATGAATGAAATCTATTTCTGAATTCCCCACTATCCAATAACTTGGTATTCAAATAATATCCCAACCTCATGATTTGGTGGGAGTGTCTGGTAATAGATTTATGAGAACCACAAAAACCTACATGGAATTCCTCCATGAAAAAAATCACTATATATTATACCATTTAGCTGCTGATAATTCAATCAAATCCATTCTTAGAGAGTATTGTTTTCTCATTTGGGGAATCCTATAGAGTGAAATTAATTTCACAGTGCTAAATCTATTCCCTTTTGAAAAAATCAGCTAGGAGAGTCTCATCTCGATGATAGCTAATTATGGGCTACATCCATCAACAGTTGGTCATTGGTTCATCATGCTCTGGGGAGGTGCTGAAATGGTTGATCTATTCTGTGATGCATACAGAGACTGATGAAACCATTCGTTGATGTGTAAAACAGAAGGTTGATTCCACCTAATTAGGGTGGCCCGGATGGCGACTGCATTGGAAATAAAATTAGTGTGATCATTCAATGATCAAGGAATGGAATGAAGTGTGGTCTTAAAGGTGAATTCCACCATTAAACCCCCTGACATATTAGTGAGGGGTCCAGTTCCCCATTTTTAAAGAATATTCTCTAATGAATTTCTTTATCAACAGATCTGAATCCCCATTGATGTTCAAGTGGGATACATGTATCTATAAGGATAGTTTTAAGCCAGAGATGTGGGCTTGGTAATCTACCTCATTATTTTTGTATCCATTAGATAGTGAGTAAGATTTGGAAAAAAACTTCTTTGTCATGGGTGACCAATGCAATCCCCATGCGAACCAGATTGAGCGTCAGGTTCCGCATTCAAGTTCCGACAAGTCTTCAGGAGTCGCAATTAATGTACATATTCCATTTTTAGGGATTTTCACGATAATAAAATACCTATTTGTTGGGGATCGTAGTGCATTATGGGGAAGTTTATGAGGTAGTTAGTGCTGTGGGGAAATCATTCGGAGCGTTCCCTTTCACCGACTTCTTAGATATCAACTAGATGTCATATTGCTGTATAATGATAGCATATTGAGACAAGAACCCATTCAAAATGGGGTACCCAATTATGTAATTGAGTGGATAAATATGACATATTAGGTGGACCTCGAGGTTTAGCATGTAATATCTCATCTATTTCACAAGGAAAATTAGTGTGAGGAAATTAATCTTGACATCATAGTATCATGTCTCATTTATTAGCTTGGTCTGTATGAGGTAGTAGAGACTATTATCTCTTCTCAAATCAATATTATATATGAGGAGGGAGCCCAATGAGGATTCCATAGAGGATACAAATAAGACGAATGCACTCCCTTATACCAGTGGCATCAAAATCATTGGGTGAAACTAGTACTTCTTGAGACTCTTGAAAACATTCTAGAAATCACCATCCCATTTGTATTCGAACCATTTCTTCATTAACCTAGTGTTGGAGAGAGACATTATAGCCAGGTTTGTAACACCACAATCTTCCACGGTACACTTCTCTTTGAATAATACAATAGTGTGTGTTGTACGCAACAATGAGTTCAAGTACACCATGACTTACCAAACAAGCCGTTCAAAAGAGGTTATGAATAATATTAACTAAATTTTAAATATTATATCATCCTTATAATTTCAATCCATATTATGATATTCTAATTCATGATTTAATAGCAAATACATTTTTTCAGATAAAAGAAGTATTTTTCAAAAAAATGAAATTTTACCGCCTTTTAATGACGAAGCCTTTTTAAAACCAATATTTGAAACTTGAATATATTCAATTCAAAAAAATGAAATTCTTCTTTAGAATCGGGACATAAGAATTTAGTATCAATAATGTTTTGGTGTCTTTCTGATAACTTTCATATTTGGGTGAATAGTGAAAAATTACTAAATTTTAACTGAAAACAACTTTTTTAATCAAAATAATTTATATCGTTAAATTATACATTTTAATGGTTTGGAAGTATAAATATAATATGTTTTGATTATTTAGTCCAATGATTGTAATTTTAATTAATTTCACCTTGAAATTGGAAATAAACAAGTGCCAATCTTTTGATAGTTATTATTTCTTAAAAATACGCCTTTTGGTTTCGAAAGCAAGAATGAATTTGAAATTAATAAATGAAACATTTATGTATTTAATTTGGTTAAATAGACTTTATTTTTTGATTCGGAATAACGAAATTATCCTAGGGTGAAATTTTGGTACTTTTCGGATAACTTTTATATTTTGATGAATAGTAAAAAATTACAAAATTTTATTTAAAAACAACCTTTTTAATCAAAATAATTAATTGTGATAAATTATGAATTTGAGTGGTTTTAAATTATATTTAAAATATATTTTTACCATGTAATACAATGTGTGTCATTGAACATAATTTTACATTTAAACCAGACATAAACAAGTGCCAATCTTTTGATAGTTATTATCTCTTAAAAACACGCTTTTTGTTTTAACAACGGGAATTAATTTTAAATTAATTTCTGCCACTTCTGTATTTTGAATTTGGAAAAATGGATTACATATTTGGAATCATGATGTTAAAATTGTGTAAATAGGTCACTATTATTTTTAGACATTTTGGATAATTACTTCGGTAAATATTTTATTTACCGTGGTTAAAGGTTAAATCCGGTAAACAAGGGTCAAAAAAATAATATTATAATAATACTAAATTACCCTAAGACGTGTCGTAACCCTATTTGTTGATACATGGTCTACCATGGGAATATTTGGGCCGATTTTGGGACCCCATGACTCCACTTGTAAGTGATAGGGACACTTTATTTTAAAATGAATACAAAAATGACACAAGCATATATCTTTTAGAAAAACAATTGTTACATAGGGTTATACATTTTATATTTTAGACAATAAATATTCATTAGAAATATAAAATTATTTCCTACATAATGATATTTTATTTATAATTTTTAGAGATTATATAATGTAATTTATTTATGACACAATGATGATGCAGTAATTAGCATAATAGTGAAAAATTAGTATAATTGATATTATAAATACCCAAATAAATATAATTTGAGACTTTTAATGAGTAAAACTAATTTTATAGTATAATATGACATATTAGGATTGATTTAATGGACTTTTTTATGTAATAATTCTGTTATGAGTTTCGCAGAAATCAACTATTGAATAGTTTCAAAAGTGACATAAAAGTGTTTTTAAAACAAATATTATATTATTAAATGATATTAAATTCATAAAAATATATGTTTCGTCCAAGAGACTTATATCATGAGATTTGTATCATTAATGTACCACTTGGGGGTCTCTTGGATGTATATAGTATGTTTATTAACTATATAACATAAAAACACAAAGTGACATGGTAAATGTCAAACTAATTAACTAAGAGTTAAAACTAAAAGATAAGGTTAATATAGTAACCCAAACCTGTCTAAATTATATTGGTTGAATGGTTTTCGACCTATAACCACCTTAAACTTTGGAGCCATTAGAAACCAAATATGTATTTATTATAAATTAATATTTCTAGCTTTTCCAAAGGTACCCCTCACCCCTCTTATAAAAGGGCACTCCTCTTTCTCATTTCTTCACACCATAAAACCCTTTTGGTTCAGCCAACCCTCCCCAAATACTCTCTCAACTTCCCTCACTACAACCTAGAGGCCTTATTTTGATCAGAAATCCAACCTAAGGAGCCCTTTTGATCAAAACAAAAGAAAGAACCCGACGAAGAGGTAATGTTTTCACCACCCCTTTTCAAGTTCTTTTCTTCTTCCACTTATTCTTTCTTTGATATTTCCATTCTAAAATAATAACTCCAGTATCTTATATATACTGTGATTTTATTATAAATATGGTACAACCATATTCAGTATTATATCCACCCTTTGAATAACATGTCACCATACGTGCGTACGTACAACTTACCGTCTCCACGTCGTGGTGTAATTGTTATTCAATATATTATTATTTGGGTGGGTATAATAATGATGTGTATCTCATGAAAATAATAAATATAACATGATAATTATTCTGTATATATGATATACCATCCAATTATATATTATTTTAATATCAAAAGAATGATATTGTCGCTCGTGCGTACGTACGGACTACCGTCTCCATGAACGCAATGAGATTCATTCTCTATCGTATCCATTCAAGTATAATTATCATTTGATGATTTAAAATAATTTTTAAGGACTTTATATTATTCTGGATATGAATAAGATACAACCTATCGATGAAAAACATGGCTTAGGTAACAAATCATATAAAAGAAAATGTGTAAGTTAACACCTGAAACGACGATAATTTTAAGATATTATTAACAAAGCAATGTTAAAAGATCATATATGATATCATATTAATGTATATGATTAATGAATAATTTAATAACAATTATTTAAACATTATACATGAGGTTAACCTACCCCCAACTAAGGAAAAGTACAAGGTAAGGGGTTTCTTATCTCACTTTTAATTCCGTGAGAATTTCATTGTTCACCACTTATTTATTACATGTGGATTGTGTACTGCCCATGTTTGTATTCATTGTGTAATATACTTTAATTCATGTATATTTACATCATCATTTTATGATCCTTCTTTCATGGGTGTATGTTTCATATGTTACCTAATCGATAAAGGAATTTTACATTTCAATTTCCATTTATTCGGTTTTACGCAAACTTCGTTGATTATTTTACTCCGAGATTATGTGTGGAATAACTATTCATTCTCTTATGTCATAATTTCCACTCCCCATTTCTGTGGATATACTTTTGATACACATAATCACTCCATTTATAATTTCTCAAGTCATCGATATGAATTTTATAGGAGAAATTTTAACTCAATCTCCATTTGTTGAGTTAGACATCCAATTCATTGGTGTTGTTTTTACAAGATTATGTGTGAATATCCTATGATTGTTTTACACTGAATATCCAATCATATTTAGTGTATTTATATTTGTCACACATAATTATGTCGTTGATTTATCCATAACCTAAGGATACGACCTTTATGAGAGATTTCATCTCAACATAAATTCCATTGAGACTTCTTTGTTGTTATACACCAAATCACTTTTATGTGGTGTATATAATGTAATTTGACATAGTATATCATGAATACCTTTATTATCATGATATTACAAAGTTTTGATTACCTCAATTATTTGTATTCAACTGTCTCTCTTTTGATTAGAATCTCTAACTAAAATACCATTTTTAAATGTTTTAAAAACTTATTCATCTAAATCATTCTCATTAATGTCCATGTTTTAAAAATGGTTTTAAGGATTTATTTATATGGAAATTAATGTTTTAAAATTAAAACTCCTTTTAAAAAGTTTCAAAGTGGTATGGGACACTTTGATTCAAAAATCTATTTTTAAATGGCTTCTTGACAAATACTGTGACTTTTAAAATGATTTCAAGAAAAATGGGGATATTTCTCTCAATTAGTTTTGATGATTATTTTCATCTATGTCAACATCCTTCATTATTCTTGATTGAGGTTAATGTGATACAATACAATCGTCCATATTGTATCAAATGAGTTATGTTTGACTGTGGATGTGCTATTTTTATACCATTCAAGGTTTGTAGTTAAAGTATTGACATTTCGTATGCTAGTTTTAATACGAATATTTATTTTATGTTTAAACCTGTTCATATGAGGAATTAATTGGACTTAATAAGTGACAGGTGGAGCCCGCTGGGGTCGTAATCTCTATTAACTTCCACTTCTCTCATAGTTGGTTTTTCTCAAGCTTAACATGTTTAATATTCGCTTGTTCTTGGTCAATATAGAATCCCAATGATTCCACCTCCTTCACGAGGCCATAAAAATGGTCTTCATATAGGGAAAGACTATTGGATGAGTCCATTACTTCCTTTGTCTATGTAAATTGGATATCTCAAAGGCCTATATTTATTCTAATGATGTGATCACTGTTCAACATATATATTAGGATTGGTCACAATTCATAATTGTATTGTAAAATCTAGATACATAAAACCAATGAAGTTCAAATTTTATATAACCATAATAATTCATTTAATTATATCAATAGGGATGTTCATTAATGAATGTTTGGGTTATTACACTCTTCTCCCTTATGAAATTTCTCCCACGAATGATCCTTTTCCCACACTAAAATAGATTTCTGTAACTTTTCTTTATCACTTCCTCTGATTCCCATGTCACTTCTTCGAACATTTGGTTTCTCCATAACACTTTGACGATGCACATTGTCTTATTTTATAGAACTTTTTCTCTAAGTTTTATGATATCCTCCTAAAAAATATCATCCTCTAACTGTACTAACCTTGAAGGGAGTACATGTGAAGGGTCTGGTATGTACTTCCCTAAGAGGGATACAAGAAATATATCTAGTACTTTTTCCATGGTAGGTGGATGTTCTAGTCGATTTGCCACATCCTAGACATGATCAATAATCTTGAAGGGGCCGATGTACCTAGGACATAACTCCCCTTTCATTCTAAACCTCATGAAATTATTCCACAATAATATGTGTAGAAATACCATGTCTCCAACTTTAAACTCAAGGTCGCATTGATGGTTATCTGCATAACACTTCTTTCGACTCTGGGCTACCTTGATATGTTGTTGAATGGTTTTCACCTTCTTTTTCATTTTTTCGACCATTTTTTTCCCTAACATCTTACGATCTCTGAATTCATCCAAAGATGTTGGTGTTCTACACCACTTCTCATTAAATTTTTGATAAGGTGCCACTTGGATTCGAGAGTGGAAACTGTTATTTTAGGATAATTCAAACAGTGAAATGTGTTGGTCCCACCCGCCTTTGAAGTCCATACGAACATATTCATAACATATCATCCATAGTATGAGTAGTTCACTCAGATTGGCCATCCATTTGAGGATGATAGGTCGTACAAATGATCAATTAAGTATCTAGAGCATGTTGAAGAATCTTACAAAACATTTATGTGAATCTTGTATCTTGATCTGATACAATTGACAGTGGTACTCAATGAAACCTAACCACTTCCATGATATATATCTATTCTAGTTCATACAATGTTAAATCCTCTTGAAATGAAATAAAGTGTGCAGACTTTGTAAGAAGATCCACAAAAACCAAGATAGTATTATTGTTTTTGGATATCTTTAGATTTCTGGTGACAATGTCTAATGTGATGTTCTCCCATTTCCATACTGGTTTGGGAAATGGTTACATCATCCCCTTAGACTTCTTATAAGTCCCCAGCCTTAAACATTACTTATTCTTGAGTTACTTCAAGAATACTCGTTGAGGATCTTTTCTGGTTTAGAGTTCTAGAAAATTAGGTTATAAAACATGCATTACATCCCACATTTAAACAAAGTGGTTACAATAAAAGATAGTATACATTTTTCCCATCAATGGAAACATATTTAAAATAAAACATGGATTCTTTCTTGACACTTCTTTGACACTATCATCATATAATGTACCTTTCCCTTGACCTGTGAAAAAAATTTCAAAAACATTGGATGAGCATAAAAAGCTCAGTAAAGGATATAGAAATATGGAAAGGAAACATGAGTACATGTATACATAAGAATCAATGAAATTATACTTTACTCATAAAACAAAAGTATTTTAACATACCTCATCAAATCATGAATAAATCATAGAAATCATAAGACATAAAGGTAACTTGAGGCATTCATAACATTCTTACGTAGGGAGTAACCCTCTTGGTTAATTTTGGAATACCCATCACAGTATATTCCGTAAATATCTTCGGAGAAACCTTAACGTTTAACTCCTTCGCGTTACCCAATGCATTGGAGATCTATATCGGGATCACCCGCCATTTTTTATCATGGAACCACCCGTCTTCATAACAATTCCCAGGAACCATAACATAATCGTATCACATAAAACATGCATAAAGGAAACATAATATTTCCACATTTCAATCACAAGATAACAATACAATACATTGATATAATAAAAACATTATTAAAACCATTTTCAATACCAAAATAAACGAAAAGTAAAACATGGTATTTATTTTTCATTTAAAAAAGGTATGGGTTTTAGAGGAAGTCGAAACTCAAACAATGGTCAAAGCAGCGGAGAAGTCGTTATCGCCGCATATGTACGACGAAAACATTACCTTTTTCGTTTAGTAAAACAATTAGTATAAAAAATATTCCTTTTGGATAAACATAAAAGTCAAAGGTGCTTATACACTGTACAAAAGAAGGTTGTGTATAAAACAAAATAAGCCTCAATGAAAGGAGATTGAGACTAAGTCCCATACCTCGTATCCGACTTGACTTGATCGTTCTTTAATCTCGTGAATAATAAACTTGTGTTAATTTTTAATTTTTTAAGAACCTTTTTCAAGTTCATTATTCCTTTTATATCACTTATTTCCATGTCATGAACACTATGTAATTATTTAAGTTAAAAATGTTCGTTTTAACAATCATTGGTACTTGAGTCAAAAATAAACTATTTATAATTACAATTTGTTCATGTATTCATTATATCCAGAGTTATACTCATATTGTAGATATCATATATATCATATATATCCAGTATATACATGCATTTATAATATTACATTACGTTTAGAGGTAAGAAATGAAATGAACCATTCATGGAGACAGTAAGTCGTACGTACGCATGAACGCTACTTTCATTTCTATTTCATATTTTATGTAATGTAATCATAATGATATAAAGGTATATTATAGTTACAGTATAATATAATATATAATACCATTAATTACATCCTTTATACACCCCACATATGGCATTAACGAATCAAATCACTTAGAGGGGGTGGTATTCTGCACTTCCTAAAACGAAGATATCGCGTTTACCCATAATGGAATCCATAAAGGTAGGCCATAAATGAAAAATAAAAAAATCTTAAGTAAAAAATAAACATATTATATATCATATAAAAATATAGTGTGATCTTAATGGCCACATTTGAAGGTGTTAAAAGAATATTGAACAATCATCGTTTCGTGAGGCAGAAATTCGCCATCCACTGAAACAGTATGTTCTTTAATCATTAGATGTTGGTGTGTGTAAGTGTATCTTGAATCATTCTTATAAAAACATCCTAGTATATGGAAGATACTGGTTTTTTTACAAAATAAACGAATAAAAATAGTTTAGGGGGCCAAAGAAGCAAAATAAAACATAAGAACACAATAGAACACACTACCTTTAAAACGGGTAACTCTTTTTGATTTGAGCACAAAGGCTTCCTTGGGAAGACTTCTGCCCAAAGTGAGGATTCAATGAGTAAGAGAGGAATGTTCAGAGACAAAATGGGTAGGGTTTGGCCGAGCCAAAGGCTTGAGAGGTGTGGGTAAGGTGGTAGAGGTTGGGGCCTTTTATAAGAGGAGAGGAGGGGCACTCTTGGAATGTTATAAAAGGTTGCTTTATTGTAAAATAATTTTCGGATTTAAAAGGTCCCAAGATTATATATTTCAATGATACGGTGATAAGAGTTCGAAATCCACTCATAAAATATCCTTTTTACATGTGTTGTTCTTAGATTTTACATTATCGTTTCATTTTTTTAAATCGTTAAATAATGAGGTAATCGCTGCATCATCATGGTATCATAAATGATTTAATATATTTAATGTCTAAAAATTATAAAAAAATATCATGATGTAAAAAATCTTTTTAAATTTCTAATGAAAATTTATAGTCAAAAAATATGACTTGTATAACCCCATTTCAAAATTTGTTTAGTAAAACAACTCATGTTTGTGATATTTTTATTTTAACTTTATATATAAAGTTATTTAGGTCATTTTCCTATCAAAGTGGCTCAATGGGGTCCCCAAGTTGACCCATGGATTTTATTGGTCTTCCATGACACATCCAATATGGTTAGAACATGTGTAAGTTCATTCCATATTATTAAAACATTATTTTTACCTTAAACTACACTAATTACCTCAAATCGCAATTAAAAACTTAAAATATACTATTCACCAAAAAATTATTTTAATACCATTGAACCACATTTTACTTCTTAATGACAACCATTTATGTCATATTTTTGAAATTCAAAACACAGAGGTGGTAAGATTTCCTTTAAACGGAAAATCAGTTTTTATAAGTACCACTTAGTGGTTTCACTATTCATCAAAAATTGAAGTTTTTCAGAAAAATACCAAAAATTCACCATAAGATATATTTGATATCCTGAATTCAAAAATGATGTCTATTTTAATAAATTCATAACATATAAGTTGAATTAATTAATTTATTAATTAATTCCCGCTGTCAGAGCAAATAGCGTGTTTTTATGAAACAGTAAGTATCAAAAGATTGACACTAGTTTAAGTCCAATTTCAAAGTGAAATTAATTCCAACGACCACTATTGTATTAAATGGTAAAAACATATTCTAATTTAACTTTAAAACCAATTCAAAATATAATCTAATCATATAAATAAATTATATTAAAAAGAGGTTTTGAATTAAAATACAACATTGTTCACTATTCATTAAAAAATGAACTTTATCGGAAAAATACTAAAAATTTACACAAAGTAAATTTTGATCTCCAAATTCTAAAGAAGAATATTATTTGGTCTAATAGAATGTATAAGAGTGACAAAAGATATATTTAATGACGGTTCACCATCAAAAGGTGATAAGTGGACCTTTAGTTAATATTAGAGTATATATTCCTAAAATTGAAATATTTTTCTATTTTAAGCCTTTATCGTTTATTGGATAAATGTAGAAACATTTAAGAAACATATATAACCATATATTTTTTATTTTCATTCATTCCTACCAATACAATGGCTACGTGTTAACTATAATTTAAAATAATATTATTTTATTACTAGTGTGCAACGTATGATTTCAAAGAAACTCTTTGTTGCATTTCGGGTACGCTATAGAACATAGAAACACCTTTAAAGTAAAATTAATATTTAATTCATAAATATTGATAAATATGAAAATGTTTTATTCTTTATTTACCTGGGATGTTACATCCTTCCCCCCTTTTGGGAATTGCATCCTCGCTATTTTATTCACTTATCAAAATAAGAGGGGGTATTTATCCCTCATAGCATTTTCAGATTCCCATGTCGCCTATTAGACCATATGGTTTTTCCACAAAACCTTTACCTGGTGATTTACCTTATTCCGCAAAACATGCTCCCTACGGTCAAGTATCTGGACTGGTTGTTCCTCATAAGAGAGGTTCTCCTACAACTGAACTACCTCTGGGCTCAAAACATGAGATGGATCTGGCATATACTTTATCAACATCGAAACATGAAAAAAATTGTGTACCTGAGATAAACTCGGAGGTAAAGCCACTCGGTAAGCAACTGATCCAACTCTCTCTAGAATTTCATATGGTCCAATGAACCTTGGACTCAGCTTTCCTTTCTTACCAAATCTCATCACACTTTTCCATGGTGAGACTTTGAGAAAAACATGATCACCTACCTCAAAAGAGAGATCCTTCCTCCTGTTGTTTGCATAACTCTTCTTCCTGCTCTGAGCTATTCTCATGTGTTTCTGTATCAGCTGATCTTTTTCTGCCAACTCTTCTACCAATTCTGGTCCCATCCGCTTCCTTTCACCCACTTCATCCGAGAAAGATGGTGTTCGACACCGCTTCCCATATAACGCCTCAAACAGAGCCATCTGTATAATGGAATGAAAACTGTTATTATAAGAAAACTCAACCAAAGAAAGATGTTGGTCCCAAATTCCCTAATAATCCATTGAATAAGCATGCATCATATCCTCCAAATTCTGGATTGTTCGTTCTGACTGGCCATCTGATTGAGGATGAAAAGCTGTACTAAAATTTACTTCAGTACCCAACGACTTCTAAAGGCCTTTCCAAAAGTTAGAAGTAAAACTCAGATCAGGGTCAGATACAATGGATAGAGTAACTCCATGTAACCTGACTATCTCTTTAAGATACAAACAGGAAAGTTGATATAGGGAAAAATTATCTCATATAGCAAGGAAATGAGCAGATTTAGTCAAGCGATCAACAATAACACAGATTACATTATTACCTTGAGATGTCTTCGGTAATCCCACAATAAAGTCCATGGATATATTCTCCCATTTCTACTCTGGCACTCGTAAAGGTTGAAGCATCCCATTCGGTAACTGTCGCTCTTCTTTAACCTATTGACATGTCAAACACTTCATAGTAAAATCAGAAATATCTCTTTTCATACCATCCCACCAGTAATACTCCCGCAGATCTCTATACATCTTAGTACTACCAGGATGAACTGAAAACTGAGAACTATGAGCTTCACATAACAACTCTCTCTTCAACTATGATTCACGAGGAACACACTATCTCTTCCCAAATCTCAAAAAAATTATTATCAATGTTGAATTCATGAACTTACCTTTTTGAACCAGCTCAACCTTTTTCTACAACTCACTGTCTTGCTTTTGTGCTTGCTTGATTTTTTCTGATAGAGAAGAATTCACAGATACCTAAAACAAAAAAGAAGGACATCCTGCACCAACAACTTCTATGCCAATGTTCATCAAATCCTTAACCAAAGGATCACGTTCCAAATGCAACATTGTTAATGTAGCATTAATTTTTCGACTGAAAGCATCAGCCACTTTATTTTCTTTTCCCTAGTGGTAATGAATTTTACAATCATAATCCTTGATTAATTCTAGCCATCTCCTCTGTCTCATGTTCAATTCATTCTGAGTGAATATATACTTTAAACTTTTGTGATTGGTATATATTTCACACTTTACTCCATTCAAATGATGCCTTCAAATTTTTAAAGTGAAAACAACAGCATCTAATTCCAAATCATGTGTAGGGTAATTTACCTCATGAGTTTTCAACTGTCATGAAGCATAAGAAATTACCTGATCATTCTGTATTAGGACACAACCATGTCCTTTCAATGAATCGTCACTGTAGATAACAAACTCACCATTCCTGGAAGGTACTTCCAAAACTGGATCATTCACCAATCTTCTTTTCAACTCATGAAAACATTCATCACATTCTTTTGTCCAGATAAACTTAACGCCATTCCGAGTTAGCTTAGTCATTGGACTAGATAACTGGAATTTTTTTTAACAAACCTTCAGTAATAGCCTACAAAACCATGGAAGCTATGAATCTCAGTTACATTTGTGGGTCTTGGCCATTCATCCACAACCTTTGTTTTTGAAGGATCAACAATTATCCCATCTTTAGAAACAATGTGACCAAGGAATGAAATCTGTTGCAACCAAAACTCACACTTGCTGAATTTTTCATACAATTTCTTTTCATTCAAGGTTTTAAAAATAACCCTTAAATGTCTTTCATGATCTTATTTACTTTTAGAAATGACCAAAATATCATCAATGAAAACAACCACAAACTTATCCAAGAACTCATGAAAAATTCTATTAATTAAGTCCGTGAATACAGCAGGCGCATTGGTTAGCCCAAAAGGCATTACTAAAAATTCATAATTGCCATATCTAGTATGGAACACGGTCTTCGAAACATCTGCTTCCTATACCTTCAACTGATGGTACCCCGATCTCAGGTCAATCTTTGAAAAATACTGAGCTCCCTGGAGATGATCAAACAAATCATCGATATGAGGAAACGGATATTTGTGCTTAATAGTGATGTTATTCAGGGCTCTATAATCAATGCAAAGTCTCATAGAACCATATTTCTTTTTAAAAAATAAAATAGGAGCACCCCATGGTGATGTTCTAGGTCGAATGAAACCTTTCTCTAGTAAATCTTGCTATTGCTCCTTCAACTCTAATAGTTCAATTTGAGCCATTCGATAAGGGGGTCTTGAAATTGGCTTAGCATCAGGAACTAATTCTACAGTAAACTCAACTTCCCAATCTGGTAATATTCAAGGTAACTCATCAAGAAAAACATCATGATACTCATTTTCCACTAGCACATCATTAATCTGAACAGTTCTCTTGTTTTCAACAATGTGTGCAAGGTAACATTCATTTCTATCTTTGACAAGTTTCATAGCCTCTTGATATGTTATCAACAGTAAGGGATCATTCTTATACACAAACTGAAATTATTTCTGAAAAGAAACTTCTTTAGCTCTATAGTAAATCTTAGCATGGTAAATAGAGAGCCAATCCATACCCATGATAACATAAAACTCTTCTAGAGGTAAAATAATAAGGTTTGTAAGCACGTTCTTTCCACACATAAGGATAGGATGATTCTTAAAAATTGTTTTTTCCAAAACATTTTCTCCAGGTGTTTTTTCCAAATGTTCAGGAGTCATTTCTTGAGATGGTATTCCCATTTTACTAGAAAAATTTTCAGAGATGAAAAAATATGTAGACCCCGAATCAAACAACACACTGGCATAATCTGAAAAAACAAACAAAGTACCTGATACAGCTTCATTTGATGGCCCGACATCTGCTGAAGTAGTTGCAAAGGATTTCACCACCCCTTTCTGCTTATAGTCTAACTGCTTCCCATCACTCGAGCTCTTTGTAGGACACTCGTTTGCATAGTGACCCATCTCATTGCACTTACAACATTTCACTAACTATAAATCAAATTTGGCATTACCTTCACCCTGATCTTTTTCAGTGCAATCACAAGCCTTATTTCCCATCTTACCGCATCGGTAGAACTTTCCATAATTCAGAAGACATTCCACAACATGCCTTTTACCACATTTATCACAAACTGGAAACTTAGTTTTCTTACCATCAGAACATTCTAAAGAATTATTTCCTTTATCCTGCCACCTCGGTCTCCTCTTATGCTGGTTTTTATAGAACACTTGATCATCGACAAACTCCATTTCCACCTTCTCAGCACATCGAACAAACTTTTCATATCTTTTGAAATCACGAGAAGCAAATTCCCTTCGATATTTTGGCTTTAATCCTGAGTACAAATGATTGATTTTACTATCAAGGTCTCGGATAAAATTTAGAGCATACCTTGCCAATCGAGTGAACCTCTCTTAATAGGCACCCACGGAGTCTTCCACTTTCCTCAATTCCTAGAATTTTTTTTCCATCCTAAGTCAAACAGCCTTAGGAAAATACTTATCAGGAAATATACCTTTGAATTCATCCCAGTCGAGAGCATCAATCTCATCAGCGTCCCTGATATTTTTAACCATCGTCCACCACTAATCCGCTTCACCCTTCAAACGGTAAATAGCAAGACTAACCTTTTGATTGTCTGAACACCCCATGACATCAAAAATCTTCACCGGTGCTTTAATCCACCCATCAGCTAGCACAGGGTTAGATGATCCTCTGAATGATGGGGGATGTTTCCTCATGAATTGTTCCACCACTGACATGTTCCTCTGTGGTTGATCTGGCTGATCTCGTGCATGGATACCACCACCATTTGTGGCTTGAGTCAACTGCTCCATTATTGTAACAAACTGTTCAGTCCAAATTCCGACCATCTCAGGATGCTAATTCGGAAGGTTATTTCCTTCTGTATACTTTCCTAGCACCGCTTCCCTATTTCCTTTGCGGAAAACCATTCTGAACAAACATGTATTAGATGAAGCAACATGGTAATCTTCAAATGCTATATCATTTAAATTTGACCATAAAAAAATATTTTTGGATAATCATTTAATAGAATTTTAACTCCTAATGTTATCTAATCCTCCCTTTGATACCAACTATAAGGCCCCATCCTTAAACATTAAATATTCTTGAGTTACTTCAATAATACACGTTGAGGATCTTTTCAGGTTTAGAGTTCTAGAGAATTAGATCATAAAACATGCATTACATCCCACATTTAAACAATGTGGTTACAATAAAATATAGTATTCATTTTTTCCATCAACATAAACATATTTAAAATAAAACATGGATTCATTCATGAAACTACCTTGACACTATCATCATATCATGTACCTTTCCCTTGACCAGTGAAAAACATTTCAAAAACATGGGATGAGCATAAAACGCTCAGTAAGGGATATAGAAATATGGAATGGGAACATGGGTACATGTATACATAAGAATCAGTGAAATTATTCTTTACTCATAAAACATAAGCACTTTAACATACCTCATTAAATCATGAATAAATCATAGAAATCATCAGACATAATGATAACTTGTGGAATTCATAACATTCTTACGTAGGGAGTAACCCTCTTGGTTACTTTTGGAATACCCATCACAGTATATTCCCTAAATCTCTTTGGAGAAACCTTAACGTTTAACTCCTTTGTGTTACCCAAAGCATTGGAGAGCTATATTGGGCTCACCCACCCTTAGTTTGTCACGGAACCACCCATATTCATAACAATGCCCAAGAACCATAACATAATCATATCATATAAAACATGAATAAAGGAAACTTAAAATTCCCACATTTCAATCACAAGATATAAATACAACACATTGATATAATAAAAACATTATGAAAACAATTTTCAATACCAAAATAAAATAAAACTAAAACATGGTATTTATTTTTCATTTAAAAAAAGGTATGGCTTGTAGACGAAGCCGAAACTCAAATAATGGTCACGACGATGGAGAAGTCGTTTTCGCCGCATATGTATGACAAAAAAAATTCCCTTTTGTCATTTAGTAAAACTCTTCATATAAAAAAGATTCCTTTTGGATAAATGTAAGAGTCAAAGGGGCTTATACACCGTATAAAAGAAGTTTGTGTATAAAACAAAATAAGCCTCAATGAAAGGAGATTGAGATGAAGTCCCATACCTCGTATCCGACTTGACTTGATCATTCTTTAATCTCCTCAATAATAAACAAGAGTTAATTTCTACTTGTTTAAGAACCTTTTTCATGTTCATTATTACTTTTATATCACTTATTTCCGTGTCATGAACACTATGTAATTATTTAAGTTAATAACGGTCGTTTTAACGATCATTGGTACTTGAGTCAAAAATAAACTCTTTATAATTACAAGTTGTTCATGTATCCATTATATCCAGAGTTATACTCATGATGTAGATATCTTATATATCATATATATCCAGTATATAAATTAATTTATAATGTTACATAACGTTTAGAGGTATGAAATTAAATGCACCGTTCATGGAGACGGTAAGCCGTACGTACGCATGAACGCTACTTTCATTTCTATTTCATATTTGTGTAATGGAATCATAATGATATAAAAATATATTATAATTCCAGTATAATATCATATATAATACCATTAATTACATCCTTTATACATCCCACATATGGCATTAACGAATCAAATCACTTTGAGGGGGTGGTAGTCCGCACTTCCTAAAATGAAGATATCGCGTTTTCCCATAATGGAAACCATAAAGGTATGCCATAAATAATAAATTAATAAGATTAACTAAAAAATAATCATATTATATATCATATATAAATATATTGTCATCTTAATGGCCACATTTTATGGTGTTAAAAGAATATTGAACAATCATCGTTTCGTGAGGCATAAATTCGCCATCCACGGAAACAGTATGTTCTTTAACCATTAGATGTAGGTGTGTGTAAGTGTAGCTCGAATCCTTATTATAACAACATCCTAGTATATGGAAGATACTGGTGTTTTTACCATATAAATTAATAAAAAGAGTTTAGGGGGTTGGAGAAGCAAAATAAAACATAAGAACACAATAGAAAACACTACCTTTAAAACCGGTAACTCTTTTTGATTTGAGCTCAAAGGCTTCCATGGGAAGACATCTTCCCAAAGGGAGGCTTCAAGGAGTAAGATAGGGATGTGTAGAGACAAAATGGGTAGGGTTTGGACGAGCCAAAGGATTTATAGGAGTGGGTAAGGTGGTATAGGTGGGGGCCTTTTATAAGAGGAGAGGAGGGGCACTCTTGCAAAGTTATAAAAGGTTACATCATTATAAAATTCTTTTCATATTTAAAAGGTTCCAAAATTATATATTTCAAGTATAAGGTGATAATATTCCGAAATACACACATACAATAGGTTTTTGACATGTTTAGGTCTTAGATTTTACATTATCTTTTCATTTTGTTTAAAGCGTTAAATAATGAGGTAATCGCTGCATCATCATGGTATCATAAATAATTTAATTTATTTAATGTCTAAAAATTATAAAAAAATTATCATGATGTGGAGAATATTTTTATGATTATAATGAATATTTATAGTCAAAAATATGACTTCTATAACTCCATTTAAAAATTATTTTAGTAAAACAACTCATGTTTGTGACATTTTTATTTCTACTTTAAATATAAAATTATTTATGTCATTTTCCTACCAAAGTGGCTACATGGGATCCCCAAGTTGACCCATGGATTGTCTTGGTCGTCCATGAAACATCCAATAAGGTTAGGACATGTGTCAAGGTCATTCCATATTATTAAAACATTATTTTTACCTTAAACTACACTAATTACCTCTAATCACGATTAAAAACTTAAAAGTTACTATTGACCAAAAAATTATTTTAATACAATTGAACCACATTTTACATATTAATGACAACCATGTATGTAGGATTTTTGAAATTCAAAAAACAGAGGTGGTAAAATTTCATTTAAACAGAAAATCATTTTTTAAAAGTAACACTTAGTGGTTTCACTATTCATCAAAAATTGAAGTTTTTCAGAAAAATACCAAAAATTCACCCTAAGATATATTTGATATTCCGAATTAAAAAATTATTTCTATTTTAAAAAATTCATAACATATAATTTTCATTAATTAATTTAATAATTATTTCGTGCTATCAGGGCAAATAGCGTGTTTTTATGAAACAAAAAGTATCAAAAGATTGACAATAGTTTAAGTCCAAATTCATAGTGAAATTAATTTCAAAGACCACTATTGGATTAAATGGTAAAGATATATTCTAATTTAACTTTAAAACCAATTCAAAAGATAATATAATCATATAAATAAATTATATTAGAAAGAGGTTTTGAATGAAAATACAACATTTTTCACTATTCATTAAAAAATGAACTTTATCGGAAAAATACCATAAATTACACAAAGTAAATATTGATGTCCCGATTCTAAAGAATAATTTTATTTGGTTCAATAGAATGTATAAGGGTGACCAAAGATATATTTAATGAAGGTTCTCCATCAAAAGTCAATAAGTGGACCTTTAGTGAATATTAGATTATATATTCCTAAAATTGAATTCTTTTTGTATTTTAAGCCTTTATCCTTTATTGGATAAATGTAGAAACATTTAAGAAACATATATAACCATATTTTAGTTATTTATTTTCATTCCCACCAATACAATGGCTATGTGTTAACTACAATTTAAAATAATATTATTTTATTACTAGTGTGCAACGTTAGATTTCAAATAAACTCTTTCTTGCATTTCGGGTACGCTATCGAACATAGCAACCACTTTAAAGTAAAATTAATATTTAATTCATAAATATTGATAAATATGAAAATGTTTTATTCTTTATTTACCTGGGATGTTACACTTCTGCCTCTCTGCCTTCACTTTCTGACACATTAGGTTCTTTGATGTATACCCAGTGATCTCCTAATTTCTATTATCCCACTAATAATGCTATCAGAGATCTCGAAACATCTTAGTGTTTCTTGGTTGAATAGAAATATTTGAACTACATAAATCATCCAAAAGTTCCATCCTCAGCTCCAGACATGATGGAACACATGGTCTTTTCCCAAATCTCATAATTTCTTCATCATTATCATTGAAATACAAGGATTGACCTTTTATAATATCTTCAACTTTCATCTGAATTCCCACATCATCCTTTTGAGCGTCCTTTATCCTTTCCAAAAGAGATGGATGAGAAATCATTGGTGAAAGGATAGATGATGTTTCCTTTTTTGTGATTTCTATGTTCATCTTCATCAAATATAAAAATATTGGATCCTTCTCAATTCTTATCAATGATAGAATCGCTGGGTCATTTCTACATAGAGCATCCACCACCTTGTTCACTTTCTCTTGGAGTTAATTGACTGAGAATTCATAGTCTTTGATCAGCTCTAACCATCATCATTAGAAAATGTTTATCTCTTTCTGTGTTAATATATACTTGGGGATTTTGTGGTCCGTATATATTTCACACTTCTCACCAAAGAGATAATTCCACCAAATTTTTAATGAGAAGATCACCGAAGCTAACTCCAGGTCATGTGTTGGATAATTCAACTCATGAACATTCAATTGATTTGATGAATCGACAAAGGATTTGTAATTTTTCATCAACACACAGCTCAGTCCCTTCTTCAAAGCATCACTAAATACAACAAAAAGTTCGCCACATGTGGGTTAAGCGAGCACGGGCGTAGCGATAAGCCACAATTTCAATAACATGAATATTTCTTTTCATTAATGACTTCTTTAAAAGTTTACTATCTTTAGAGTTATCTTAGTAATAGGGTTGGACAACCGTGAAAAATATCTCACAAATCATTGATAATATCCAACAAACACCAAGAAGAAATGAATATTTGTTAATGATGTTGGCCTCGGCCACCCCTCAATTACAGCTATCTTTGAGGGATCCATGGATATCCCATTGCTTATGATGATGTGGCCCAATAGTGAGACCTCTTTCAACCAGAACCCACACTTTCTATACTTTTCATAGAGCTTCTCCTTTCTCAAGGTCTATAGTACAGTTGTTAGATGCTCCTAATGATCCTCCTTGGTTTTGGAGTATATGATAATATCATCTATAAAGGCTACCGAAAATTTTTAAGGGTAATTTCTAAAGACTCTATTCATCAAGTCCATTAAGATTGTCGGATCATTACTGTGTCTTAAATGTATTACTATGAATTCCTAGTTCCTGTATCTTTTTTGAAAAGAAATATTAGGAATATCTTCTTTCATGACCCTTACATGATAATATCCTGACCGAAAATCCACATTTCAGAAGAATTTTTCTCCACATAGTTAATCAAACAAGACATCAATTCATGAGAGTGGATACTTGTTCTTTATCGGGATTTTTTTAAACTCAAGATAATCTATTCAAGGGTCCATTTACCCATCCTTCTTCTTCATTAAGAGGACTAGTACACATCATGTTGAAGCACATGGGTGTATAAAACCATTATCCAGATTCTCATGTAATTGTTTCTTCTTCTCCTCATGTTCCACAACAACCATTCTATATGGAGTCTTTGATATTGGAAACTCACCTGGTATAAGGTAAATTGGGAATTTCACATCTCTTCTAAGAGAAAGACCATGCAATTCCTGAGGAAATACTTCAGTGAATTCCATCACAATAGGCATGTCTTCAAGGAATGTTTCCTCCTTAGACTCGATCATCTGAGCCAGATAAATGTGTTAATAGGGTAGTAATATCCATTCTTGAGATGATGGAGCTAAAGAAGATTTATCTTCCTCCTTGCACTTATACAGAATCGGGGGTATGATTATCTACATGGAGAGTGATTTCCCTCTCAAGGAAATTTATGTTGGCTATATATATGGAAATCCACTCCATACCGATAATTGCATGAAATTCTACTAGAGGGAGTATGATGAGGTTTTTTGGGAAGTTCAATCCACTGATTACGACAGGGGAGGAGTTATATTCATGGGATGAAATCATTGCCCCATTTGTTTTACTCACTGAAATCTTTACTTCTAGGGTTTGTTGTGGCATTGGGGTTGTTCCACTAAACATTCATAAAATAAAAGAATGCGTAGAACCGAAATCGAAAAGTACGTTCACTGTTATTGAATGAATAACTAGTGTACCTGTCACCACATCATTGTCAGTGTTCACTTAGGTATTAGTGATGGAATAATCTTGCCCTTGTTTTCATAGAGGATGTTGGTTTCCTCCGAAAACCCTTATCTCGGGGCACTGATTTTCAAGATTCCCTGGTTCTTTGAATTTGAGGCAACGAACAATGAATTGATAGTGGAATATAGCATTCCTCTCCTCTGTCATAGCCACTTGGTTTTCTTGTCAATAGATAATGGATAGGTTCCCTTCTCTTCCACACCTAAATAATTTCCTAATCCCCTTTATGAAATTTCCAAGGTTCTTCTTTCCACACCTTTGGCATGTAGGGTACAATATTTTCTTAGCACTATTAGATTTATCCATCAAACATGAATAATTGAAGTTCAACTTACACTTATTATCCCCATGATACCCATAAGGTTCCCCGATCTCCATTTTGACCTTGAGGGCACATCTTACAATTTCCTCATAGCTGTCGAAATGGCGGATCAACAGGGCTTTCCACATGCTATATTTCTGCCCACCAAAAAAGCGTTCAACCTTGCATTCGAGGGTAATGACAAAGAGGAAGCATATAATGCAAGCCTTTTAGAGTTTTCATCATATGCTCCGACAGATTCATCATATTTTTTCATAAGGGCAAGGAAGTCCACTTCCATCTTAAGCCAAAGGGTGCATGGAAAATATTTATCAAAAAAATATTCCAAATATACTTCTATTCCAACACCCCAATCTCCACCTCAAGATTCGTATTTTTATCAATATCCACCATTGATTGGATCCACCCTCCATACGATAATCAACCATAAGAACTATTTCTTGTATGGAACATTGAATAATATAGATTATTTTTTCAATGTAGTTGATACTTTGTTCGGCGACTGAGAGATCAGATGATCCCTTAAAAGTTAGAGGCCTTTGTCTCATGAAGACCTCGATAGAAACTTTTTCTTTCTTGGGGGTGTGGGGGGGGGGGGGGGTTGAACGTTCCTCTTGAATAATGTTTTTATTCAAATATTGAGTTAACTTAGAGAGAAACATGACAAAGTTATTGATTCCCGCTCCGATTGGATTGGGCATCTAATTGGCATAGTCATCACATTGATCTTCAATCGGTTGTTAGCACGAGTCCTCCAATTACCATCCATTGGCTGGAATAAAAGGAATGTTTTGGGTAACACATAAAGGGTAAACCAAGGACAAAAGTAATGACTTATAAATAGATTTTATTTCCTTAAAATATGAATATGTAGGCTTCAATCTATGTTATCCAACATATATTCTTATGGATTTTTTTAATTCCCTTAATAATGGTTCATACTAAGCTTGTGAATTGACCAATGCATATCCTCTTTTGGTGTTGTATCCAAGAGTTTAGCAAGGCCCGTTGTTCTGTACCAGGATACCCCGGGTCCAACCCAAAACTCCTTGTCGAGGTTTTCATCCCTAGGTACTTCTTTGGAAGAGCCGCCCCTACATGCTCATATCCAGAGATGGATTTATTTTCTTGATAAACCACTTACTCAATACCCACTAAAACTTAGGTACGTTTTTATTATACTTATTCTTGTATATAAGGCTTCACTAGGGTTTTATAATCCTAATCACAAAAATAACTAAACCTATTATCAAATACCAACTATGACAACCTTGTTCTTTATTAAACCCTAAATAATGATTTATTACATAAAATTCACTTGTTACAACATTCAAGATCTAGAGGTATATTGTTTTTGGGGCTTAGTATTATTACATAACAAATTATAACATAAAATAAGTCCTCTTTATTGAAAACATCATTTACATTACCACTACATTCCCTTGTACATAACATTACACGGGATAACCTGAGGACATGCATAAAAAGGGGGAGCTATAATGCCCAGTAAAGGAATAAACAAAGAATAACATGAGTAAGACAATACATGTTAGACAATAGGCATATCATTGGAGAATAAGATAAACATGAACATAAAGGCATGATAAATAATGTTAATCATTACATGGAAATGTGGCAACAACAGTTAACATAGAATTAGCAAGAGCCAAGAATCATTGCACATGGAGCTTTAATAAACCCTAATTGCATTTGAATAATGAGTAAACCCTCATTGAACTTTAATTAGCTTGAGTAAACACTCATTTTACATGACATATCATGATACTATACTTTACCCAATGCATTGGAGCGATATCAGGGTGCACCCTTCTTAAACATTTCATTTCATGCACAAGTGTACCACATGGATCATATAACATAGAATAAATCATCATAATTTATTCCATGACAAAGTGATGTAGAATACATGAAGCTTTATAATAAATAAGTAAATGTACAGTAAGTTGAATACCATTGATAGAGAAATGGGCATGGTATTCATTACACAATGACATTGGCTTGGAAAATCGTAGAGCAACAAGGGCAGCATAATGACTTGAAATATAAACTCATAAAAATGGTTGATGAGAGAGAAATGGGTGACTCATAATATTTACATGAAATGGATAGTAAGGGGTCATATAGATACATGTCCCAATAAACATAATAGAATTTATACGCATAATACAAAATAATGACTTGGATGTAAAAGAGGGGTGAGAAATATCTCAATGAATTTTGGAATGGTAATGGGTGTACATGGGACACATTAATGAGAGATAAATGGATCTCCCATCATAAAAAAATAAATAGTTCTATATAGGGGAGTTTTAAAATCATACTCTAACATTTGTAGTTGATAAAATGTCATAACAACTTAACGAAATTTTTTAAAAAATGTGAAAGGAAGAAAACCATTACTTGGAAGTGTGATCCCAAAAAATTGGGAGAGGATTGAGAGTGTATTCATGGGAGCTTGAGGCACCCTTGGAAGATTCTAGATGGAGGAGGGAAGAGGATGGATTAACTCTAATGGTTTTTAGTGAAGAAGAAGTGTGATCTTGGGTGGGTTTATATACAAAGGAGATGATATTATTTATTATTTATGTTTGGGTCACCACACATCAAACTAATCAATACCACAATCCATACCATGGTTTTTCAACATGGTTTTTTCCAAATGGGAATGGAAAAAATTATTCTATAAAGCCAATGGCCGAACATCTTAAAATAATAGGGTTTCTTATGTGGATGTGATTCACTGTCTCAAAGAAAACAATATTAAAAAGAAAAATATTTCATAATCCTTGAAGGGTCCACCAAAGCATTGTAAAATAAATCAAAATAACTCAAAATAAATTTATTTTAATGGAAAACCATATATTTTCCGAACATAATGTTTATAGTATTTTATTAATTCACTATTGGGTCATTATGTTGTCAAAAAACATATTATATATTTAAATGGTATTTATTTTTACCCAAAAATTTGATTGTCTTAGAAAAATATGAAATATTCACCATTGGATAATTTCAACATCTTAACTCAAAAAACAATATTCATTTAATCTAAATAATTTTTTAAATATATTAATTTTTACATTTAAATTAAAAACTAACATTTATCAAAAATTCAATGGTTTTGACAAAAACATCTTTCAAACCTTAATAAAAATTAGAATTGAATTCATAAAATTATACGATAATTTATATCTAATATAAATTATTTTAGTAATAATAATAATATTTTTTTAAAAAATTATACAATTCAAAAATTCATTAATTAATAAAAATAGATTTATTAGTTAAATATTGACTAAAAAACGATTTGTTCTTAAAAAAATAATTAAAAAGTAACAATAATAAAAAAGAATGTATATTATATACACAAGAATAAAGTACATAGTCATAGTGATATGTTATTGTTACATAACCCATTATATCACCAGCATAAGACTGAAGAATTAGGTGTGCGATGGTGACAATCTCATGGGGTGGCTTAGATAACATCGCTCGGGTGGTAATCTCTATTAACTTCCACTTCTACCTTAGTCAGTTCCACTCAAGCTTAACATGTTCATGCTCGGCTTCGGCTTGGTCAAGAGCGAAGCCCAATGATGCCACATCCATTCCGAGCTCTGAAAAATGGGCTGCATACTGGGAAAGTCTACTGGATAAGGCCATTGCTTCCTTTGTCTAAGTAAGTTGGATCTGTTAAAGCCCTATATTTATACTAATCATGTAATCACTGTTCAACGACTATATTAAAAATGGTCAAAATTCGTAACATTATTTTACTATTTAGAAACATAAAACCAATGAAGTTCAAATTTTATATAACCACAATAATAAATTTAATTAGATCTAGTGGAATTTTAATAAATTAATGTTTGGGTTGTTACAGAATAAATAATACCATGAAAAATCATAAAACCTATTGTTTTATGTCATCAAGGCTATTCTTTTATATTTTTCACTAACTTTTTTCTTTGATGGATCAAATAAATGTCCATTTCTTGAGAATATATGACCCCAAAATGAAACATTATTTATCCAAAATTTAGACATTGTAAAATTTTCAAACAATTTTTCTTTTTTTAGGATCCTTATTATAGATAATTTTCTATAACTCATAAAGAAGGAGATACTGAGTGTGAAATAAATTTTGAACCTCAATTGATAGTATCTAGATCGAAGATAAATCATTGTAAAATATTTATTTCCATATAATTGATTGAAAAGAACATTGATATGGGGTAGAGTCTATTATTTCTTAATTGTGATCATGTTGGGTTCTTGATAAACAATTAAAATATTCTTTGACCCATCTTTGTTTGTGATATAAAGAATAGGTGCATCCCATTGTGCTATACTAGGGTGTATAAATAAATCATAAATATTATCCAGAAGTCTTTTCATCAAGACATTAAACTCAAATCAGTTACATTATATATATATTCATTAAAATATGTACTTAACCATGTCATAATTCTACGGACAAATCAACTTCATGATTTAGATTATGAAAATGAAAATCTTCCCCAAAAAAAACAAAAACCACCATACAATATGTATATCTTTTATAATAAGTTTCTCTACAACCATATGAGATAAACACCCCCTTTGAATAAGAATAAATACCTATGAAATTGATGTATTATAAATTGGATGCCCATATTTACTCTAACGCCAATAAATTATTATAGGTTGTTTTAGAAAATAGAATGTGACTTAACTTTCTCAGTAATCAATATTTTATTTATATAAACCAAATAAATCTATCCAAAAAATTATGTCAAATTTAACTAGAGGATGTGTAAAAATATTTAGAGGGAGAAAATTCCTAGAAACATGTATCATAGATGATTCATAGACATAGGATGAGATCATCCTATGACTAAATTTTTGAAATACTATTTCAACATCTAATCAAAGAGAATTTATTGTGATGCCTTGGTGTAATTCTTTATTTTTTAAAGAGCTGGTAGATCCATAACCAACTAAGACATTAATAGTTATAGTGTTGATGGTTAGTGTACCTTAAACCACTTCATTATCATACAACACATCATCCACAGTGACCATATGAGGGTTTCTTTTGTAATTAGGCTTAATAGGTTGTTTAATTCGATCATCATCATTAACCCTCATACATTATCTATGTTAATAATAATTCCCTTACTCGTGACATTTGAAAAATTGAAGTGTTGGTTGTTCATTACCTAGTTATTTATCTCTATTTTCATCCTTATCTATCTATATCCCATCAAATTGAAATTAAATTGCATGATTACCTTCCTTTTCACACTTAAATCCATTACTAGTCCCATTAATAAAATTTAATCCCATTTTATTTGATCACTTAAAGCATAAATTATTACTCATATTCATCTATATATAGTAATTATTGTTATAAATTCCATTCAATTCAACCATTATTTTCTTATGAAAACCATGTGATTAATGGGTAATTGAAATATCCATATATACATTGGTATTTCATCAAATTATTTCCTCATAGCTACTAAATTCCTTTATGGCTAATTAACATTTAATTGATGTTGGTAAGTTACTTAAGAATCATCCTATAATATTTTCTAGTTCCATTATAATACAAGAATCATAACATGAATGAATTGAATTTTTTCTACTTAGGTTCTAATGGATTCATCATCCATCTACCTTATATGATGGAATTAATTATCCATTTTCATATGAATAATATGAAAAATTAACTTATTGAAAAATAACCATATGAACTCATCCCACTCCCTAGAGTTAATTTCATCTCATTTCCTCATATTTGGTATTAGATTCCTTCATTATTTTAGATATCCCTCTAGACTATATAACTTATTGAATAATAAAATAAAATTTAATAAATAATATATTTAGTATATTTTTTAGATATGTATCTGTTGATTGTTACAATCACGCAGAACACAATTTCCCATTGATGGAAACATTTTGTGAATATTGGGCGATAGGTAAACAACATCGTACATCATCTTATTCAAACACATAACACTAGAGTTTCTATTTTCCTGTTACACATGGGATCGATGTCACTTACCATCAGAACCTCAATCACATAATCTAGCTCAAAATAAAACTCCCCATGTGAAGACTCGTATATGAGACACCATCATATGAACATCACATGCTTGATATCATGCAATGATATGAAGGAAGCTGTTATATTATAACATGTAGAGGCACATAAATATATTCTTGGATTTTTTCATCAGATTCCCCACACCACAAGTCCTTGGTTCAGGAAGGGAACCTTCATTAATGTATGGAATATCTCATGGCATACTGGAATATTGCAATTCATATTGTCAAATTATATAAAGCCTCCATGTTGATATGCTATAACAAAAAAATGGGTTGTAAATAAAATAGTAGTGTGATAGATATGGTGTCAATCAATCCGCATGGAGATTCCAATCATGTATGAGAAAAAAACATATGAATCCTAGAATCATCATTCCTACAAATGTAATGAAGCACAAAAATGGAGTATAAGGGTGTATTAGAGGTGTGTGGTAACTCTAATCACACAAAACAGAAGAGAAAAGAGAACAACACAAAAAGTTACATGGTTTAAAAAGTTTTCCTATATCTATAGGAGAAATGGGTAATTTTTCTCTTATTCACTCTTCGAATATCATTAGAGGATTACACATATAGAACACATAAGAAATTGGATTTTAGTCCCATTTTATAGAGGAGGAAATATATATATTTCTTTAGTTGTTTTGGGTAGCTCATATATACATGAATTTTCCTCCCACTATCATCTGCTTCCCAGGAATGCTATTCTGCGTCTACATCTGGATGCCCTCAATTGAAGACCAGAATCTTACTGAAAGAAGACATCCCCACAGATTTTTTCCAAATTTGGGTGTGACCCCAAAAATATCCCCACATTACCAATTTGGGGTAAATGATAGTCCTGTATTCTCCTTGTACGAATTAAAAAATTCATCGAAAATCAAACATACTTTTCTCAATAGATGAATTGTTACATCCACTATCTTCAGTTGATCTTGCACAAACTACAATTCCCCTCAAATCATACAACAGTTAGGACTCTTTCCCAGTAAACATCGTTGAATCTCCTTGTGAGACATCCAATAGTCCACCATCTATGTATATCTTGTACCCTCTTGCATAGATCCTACATAATGATACCTTGTTCTGTATCATCCTCAGAACAAGTTTCATGTTATCAAATTAGCGTACTTCTCTATCGAGTGGCTTTAATTTCACTATCCTGACTTCACAAACCTCGCATGTAGACCTATCATAAAGTCTCATAGAACCTAACCCCTACTGAAAGTTATGAAACTCGCCTACCTTCATATATATATGTGTTGATCTCCCCAACTCCAAAAAACAATCGATCTTCCATTGTATTTTGATCCTACTCATTATTTTGGTTTAAAAAGAGTCATTCCTGCTTCGTGTACCCATATCTTTTGTTGTAATGACATTGCACCTCTCTCCATTCAACTCTCCTATATATGTGAACGTTTCTAATTGTCAAATAGTCTTCATAATCTGCTGATAAATTTGTGATGTTATCATCCTTCTCTTCATCTTGATCTTTCCCAGAAACGTACCATTTTTACTCTCCACAATCACTTTTATATTGACCTTTTTTCACACCAAAAACACGTGATTTCACTACGATAACATACCCTCAATTTTTGATACCATTCATTACCTTGTAACATCCGATATTGGATCCTCCCCTATTTATCATCTTACATCACCATGATTTTCAAACCTGAATGTGTTGTAGGTATTGGGAATGCCTCTAAATCTTTAATTGAAACCATCACATCATCCAAATTTAATGTTACCTTCCCCAAAAGTAATGCAGCCACAATTCCATCAATTAATCTCAGTAGAGCTGAAAAAAGGAAATGTTATTTTTCTTCCTCTCTATATTCCCACAAATCCCCAATAATTGTTTTAGGATGTTGTTGAATTTGTTGGTGTGAGCCAAAAAAATTTCTTAATCTATTCAAAACTTGTATAATTTATTGTTTAAGAAAAAACTTTTGGTGAGAGACTTTTCCATATATCATTTCATCAACTTCTTCCATATATCCTTCTATGAGGTATTGTCTTTCACTGGGTATTATACCTCATTTTCCAGACATGGATGAATTATGCTAATGACCCAAATCACATGTTTTTTCCAATCATCTTCACTATTTCTCTCAATTTTTTCTCTGATCAGCGGTCTAATTATGCCCTATTGTGCATGAATATATTTCACTATGCTCTCCCACAAGCTGAAATTGTTGTGGTGGGAACAGATTCCTATGTTGTTTTGGAAGAGGTGACACCACGAGTCCAATTCCCCATAATACCACTTTATATAGTACATCATTTGAAAAAATAACCGAACATATGTATCCATAATGGTCGAAATAGTTGGAGTCAACTACATGATCATTGAAATTGGACACTGATTGATCAAGATACAACCAAAACAGTGTCAACTGCTAAGATCATTTGATGATACGATGATGACTTGGCACTGGCGTGGCATGTAAGAGCAATTTCCAAAATACATTTTAAAATGTCATCATTGTTGGGAATAGTATCTGCTTCTCTATGAGAGGTTTCTGTAGCACCCCCGGTTAGAACATAACATTGATTAGCTCTATAGTCTTCGTATCAACTTGATTTTTGATGATGATTGTGTCGTGGGAAACGTCTCATAATCCTCTTCACATATCTAGCCCCAGAAAAAAAACCAAACTTATAATTTCTAGTAAGACGAAAACTCCCTGCCTTGCCATCAATTCTAATTCACTTCCTATGATACCACTTAAAAGGGAACAACTGAGGTGTGTGGAAATGAAAATCACAAAAACCCAGAAGCAAAATAGAGAAACATATATTCGACATGGTTCATGATTTTTTGTTACATCCATAAGAAAAATGGGGAATTTTTCTCTTATTCTATCTTTGTATCTCATCAGAGGTTTTCACATACACACCACTTACAAACAATGGGATTTTTATATCTTTTATAGAGGAAAACCAGAAATTTCTTTGGTTGGTTAGGGTAGCTCATCTACCCAAGAATTGTCTTCCTATTGTCAGATGTTTTTTACAATGGTTGATGCACCTCTTCATTTATTAATATATCTATTTATTTATTTATTTATATATTTAGTTATATTTACTCATATATTAATATATATATATATATATTAACACATATATAATTATATTAATATATATATTTTTAGTTCTATTAATAAATAAATAAATAAATATATGTATTTTAATATAATTATATATATATATATATTAACATATATATTAATATATTTTAATATATATATATATATTTAGTTATATTAATATATATAGAAATTTATTTATATTAATATATATATATATATGTATAAATATATATATCCATATATATATTCAGTTATATTATTATATATTTATTTATATATTAATAAATGTATATTTAGTTATATTAATATATATATACATATATTAATATATATATATATATATATTTACACAATATAGTCATATTAATATATATATATAGTTATATTAATATATATATATGTGTGTATATTAATATATATTAATATATATATATATGTATATTAATATATATTAATATATATATATATATGTTATTTGTTATCTGTATATTTATTTGTATATTAATATATATTTATAAGATTAGTTTAAATACATTTATAAAATATATTTTTTATGTGTTATTATAAATAAATAAATAAATACATACATACATATATATGACACACACACACATATATATACGAATAAATACGTATATATGTGTATCAGAAAAGCTATATAAAGTTAGAACGACCATAAATTCTAATCTAGAAGTCAGGTTCAACTCCAAAACTAGTCAAATCAAAGAAAATGACAGAATATTTGATATAATATGTGGTAAAATCCTAGAGGACATCCAGATTGGAATTTATACTTGAATGTTTAAAAATTTGGATATCCAAAAAAACTCAGTTTTGGAGGCCTTTTGGGCCTTTTAGCCTAAAAAAGGTGAAAAAAGTTTCCCTTAAATCACTAGTTTGTAGAGATCATCACATGCTCTGATTTAATATGTTTTAGAGCTCAAATGGACTTCATGATCAATAGTTATGGCCAATTGATGTTTGAATTACAATCTCAACTTATTTTGGATCTTTTATTAATTTTTTTTATTTTTTTCGTCTTAAAAATGTTATTAAATGATTATTAGTCAATGATAATTAGAAAATTGTTAGATAATTTTTTTTAAAATATTTTATAAACCTTTTTTACAATATATCGTATACATTAATTTTATATTTTCATTTATCCTTATCTAAAAAATATTTAAAACAGATATATATATTATATTTATATCAATATAAATATACTTCTATATCAATATATATATATATTTATTTTTTTGAAATATAATCTTTATGAGAGCTTGGATAAAGCGCTTATAAAGACCCCCCATTATCAAGACTACTAAAAAAGTGCTAATAAAGGGTCCCCTTTAACATCTCTAAAAATGATGATAAATGGGTTGCCTTTATTAGTGCTTTTTTTAGTTATGATAAATGACCCCCCTTTATCAGTGCCATTTTTAGCACTATTAATGTGCGGTGCTATAGAAAACCAGTTTTTTGGTTGTGCATCATACAGATTGATGACTTCCTCTAATAATTATTACTATATTTTGGAGTTTCTCCCATAAAGATATCTTGATGTGGGCCATGATTATATAAACTGTGTGTTAAGGGGAGGTTTTATTCACATATGACATAAGAGTGGTCAAAAAATATAGAATGTGCTGAAGGAAAAGGCGGGAGGTACCTACCTTGAAAATGAGCCACCATTTAGATAGTAATTTTGAGTAATATCATGTGCATGAAGAATATTTGTACCATGTGAATGATGTTCTGAGTGTGGATTACATGATGAAGTGAATTCCCCATGAGGTAACATGATCACACATGATGAATGCTAATAATTACTCTATTTTTAAGAGACATATTAATGTGGGACAACCCATGCATGTGAGGACGTACAAGTCTGTTTGATGAGTAGTGGAGAATGTTTATCAGGCATTCCACTATTCTCATATGAGAAAATTCACTATGATACGTTTAAAATAATTAAAAGGACATCACAAGAATGAGAGGACCACTACCATTCATGAGAATGATGCACTCATTTTCTATGAAAAATAGAGCATCACCAGCCCAAATAAGGTTTACACAAATGAGCTTTCATGACCCCATATAAGTGTTACATGAAGAAGCTCACATGGACGTGAGACTGTATATTCTCTTTAATGGGAAGAAACTAAGGAATAACATAACCTATCTGTAAAAAGGATGTGGAATTGTTTTCCCTATAATTTATAGAGAGGATTCACATCATGTATAAACATCATCTGGTGAGCACGGAAGCTAGCACATATCACCTTCCTCCCTTTACTTGGAATATGGTTGAATAACCACATAACCTGTTATGTGACGAACTACGAACAATAAATCAACGTCTACCTATGATGAATTAATAATGTAAATATTTAATATGGGAAAAATCTAATCATGAATAGAAATCGTTACTTGATGCACCATGCTGATCCAAGGGAGGTCTTCACCACACACGTGAAATATTCATGTGGGAAACAGAAGATCAATGTCATGTTTTATACCATGATTTTAAGAAAATAATTATTCCATGTACATGTGATTTAATGTGTCATGAGACTCCCTCACTTTCCCTCCTTTACTCAATCTCATGAGGATTTGTACATCTTGCTACACCCTCACGAGAACATTCAGTTTCAAAACACATTAACAAGGATTGGTTTAAGTGAGATTATTGAAAAGAATTTCAACAAATTCCACACACCCATTGGCATACTCTCTTGACATGAAAACACCCTTCGTCACACTATGACATCAATCATCCATGAACACATGTCATATCAATGAAGATAAAAGTTATTGTCTATGGTAATGTCTATATACTTTCGTGAGATCCAAAAATTAACATGTGGTGCATCTATGCGAAGAAAAGAAACCATCCCTCACAATGTCTAAATGACATCGAGAGATCCAATACTGATAATGCGACAATACATAGGATAAGAGGTCTACTGACCAAGACAAGGTGTGTCTTCCATAAAAAAATCCTACAGTTATCATTCAATGCACTCATTACAATCAGTTGGTGGTGGCCAAAAAATCCTCGTAAAATGGGAGGTAAGATATCCAAAATATGGTGACCCCAATAGTGGTAATTTTCATCAGACATATAACCAATGGGAGGGATAACATTATTTTAAAACATCCCAAAATATTTTCATAACCCATAAACCATAGTAAAAATAAAACAAAAGAAATAAATGAGGAGGAGGTGGGAGAAACCTATGGTCTTAAATATAACATGATGCACCCCCAACAGTTTGGAAGACATATTGAGTCCCTAGAGACATACCCACAACATCTTGGGAAATCTATTTGGCTTGTCTGACACATTACACGAGAATCCTCGGGTATGCCTAGGAAACCATGTGTTTCAATTTTCGATCTCCAAGGAAAAAACATATGTTTTTTTCACAAAATTATCAGGCACTCCCATAAGACCTCTATTTTTCACACTGTTCATCATCAAAAATAGAGTGATTGTCTTGTTCAATACTCATGTAAGATCACATGACCCTAGTACTTTGAAATATAAAACTGACTACAAAAGATAAAGAGGAGATAGAAGCATATCATAGTCATAAAACACTTATGATTTTCTACGAAATTCCATAGTGCGGTCCTGTGAGACTCAATGATAAGCCTCCATCATCTCATGAAAAAACATATATAATCCATCCTTGCCTCATGAAATATCCTAGACAAGGCATCGAGCATCTCGTGAAGGCCTTTCAAAAAAACTTTGATCTCTCGAAGGCCCTTGTACATGTAAATTTGGAAATATGATAGTCATTTAGCACATATTTCTATGTAATCAATTTTCTATTAATTCGAAATAATCCAATAATGGAGTTCTTTGGGAGAGATACTCATGATCTCTAAAATTTTGTCATGAACTTTGAGTGATCCATACAAAAGGATTATGAAGACGTGTGGCACTAGACCCCTTCACCAACTCCTACATGGATCTGTGCCTGATATGCCATGAAAACCAGAAAACAACAAGGGTGGACATGTCTATAAATTCCCTAACCCAGTATGAAAATTGATCTGTTGCCTATTCCAACCAATAGAACAAATGTTTGGAATTTTTCACAAGCACCAAAGTGGATTTCTTAAAGTTACTGGTCTCATGACTGAAAACATTCCTGTCGAGTAATATACAGGAGAATAGCCATATTCATCATGCGCCATGCATAAATCTCTTATCATGATAATTCATAGATAATGAAAAGGATTCATAATCATATATGTAGAGAACTACAACACATCTTCCCAGTCATGAGAGACTCAAGATAAACTCATATTGAATAAATCTATGGTATTCATAATAAAATGGATAGAACAATGAATAAAGGTGAAAGATATAATTAAAAAACATCTTCATTGAACCTTAGGCACTTCACATGAGTTGTCCCATACTCACAACAAAACATTGATATGTCACTCAGATCTCACAATGTTCCTTCACCATGGCATCCAGAACAAGAGAAGTCTTACAATCTTTTCATTACATGTCACACGGTTCCCCCCAGGAAAACCACTTCACTCACACAAATCCCTCTATGTTTATCACCTAGTCCACATTATGTCCTTCATATACAACTCCTGACTCATATAATGGCACGAGATCTTGTTATATATGACTTGCGAAAGCATCTTCACAGGTTAACTATTCCTTCACGACACCCTCTTGGCAGGTTATCTGACTATGATGTTGTCCTATAGACATGTCATCTTGGTCTCATGATGCCCATTGGTGAGGTAATTCAATACATGTTACACACTCCAAGACATGTTGTATTGACTCTCATGACACCCTACATATGTGTCAATCCAACTCCTGTGAATGACACTATGGAAGATCAACTGGATCTTGTGACAACCTCTAGACAATCCAACAATGTCATATGACGGATTTTGGAACATACCACCTGGATCATGTGATTTCCTCTAGAAAAATCATCTTTGATAATGTGAAAACATTCACATATGCCATCCGGGTCAAAATAAGTCCTTTATAACAGCCAACTAGGACATTTAATTTTCATTAGTTATTTCAGCCAGATACACTCATACATATCTGGGAAAGCAGACAGTAGACACATGTTAGGAACAAAACTGGGTCCCAAGGGCCACCTCATAGTGCAATCTATGAACAGTGACATAAAAAGTAGTTCACTAATTTATTGAAAAACTTTAGATTGTATGCTCTGACCAATGGAAATAAACCTAACCTGATTCTTGCCATATTCCAGATATGTATGACTCCTTTTCAAGGTTCTATCTCTATAGGGATGTCTTAGTACATCTGTCCCCCACTCTCCAGGTGATGATATTGATCATTTTGATCCCCTGTTTCTCACACTAACCATAGATCACACAATATTATGGAGTTTAAATTATCATGTAATTCAGATCATGAGTCTCCACCGGCTAGGGAAACATATGTTTATTAAACCCCAATGATTTTTGTGACACAATAACCTCAACATAAGGGAATCTACATTTGGGGAATTTCCAATAAAGTGATTGAATTGTGATTTCTATAATATCTTGGATACATATGATTCCTTCCAAAGTATTAATATCAAATAATAATCCATTTTTATGTTAGCCTTATGTTGATGTCGTTTCAACCCTAAATACCCAATAATTATCTTGGGCTAATAAATCTACCTCATTCATCATGACACTGAGAAATAAACTTAACTATGATGAATCTTATTCCTTTAATAAATATTATTTGTAGGATGTCATTCTGAGGCCTGAGATCTAAAATAAATAATTTTACGGTGGTCCCAACACATAATTTCAATACAATCGGAAATGAAAAGGTGATAATTCTTCATCACTAATTTCTCACACCGAGTATATCTCACATTGGCATAGGGAACTTCAATAATCATTACATCTGCATCATTAGTCTCTACAATTAAAAGGGTGACCTCAAAGTGTCACTCCCAACCTATTGAACTACATAAATTTTAATTCTTATTATACTCAGGATATGTAGGATGTCCATCCCAGACTTGATATTGAACACTTGTTGTCCCATAACACTTATATAAGTCCTCTTGGCATGAAAATAAACTACATGGGCCACACAAACTACATGTGTTTTTATTCCTGCAATAACCAATATTTGTATGATGTATAATAATGGATCAATACCCTCCCCAAAATATTAACCGCCTCTTTACATGGAAGAACATTCAGAATCTCTTGGTTATATAGATTCATCACATGATCAAAATCACATTTTTTTTAAAATGGCTGATGAAAATAGATAAATGCAAATGAATTATCTAAATAAAACCTTGTTTTTGTATATAAAATAGGATTAAACAATGATCATTTTGTTAGGGTAAGCAGTTTTGTATCGAGATTAGGAATATATTCATGAACATATCTAAAATCTATAAGAGAGTCAAAGATTAGGAAATAATTCACCCAATAATGTGCAATGAGCCCGACCTCCCATTCATTCGACCAATATATGTCCTCAAGATTCATTTGGAAGGAAAACCTTGGTGATCATACACCTTTAAAAATTAGGTATGTACATAGTTATGGATGAGAAAAACCATTCAGATTATCAAGTACGAGTGAAACTGGTAAATATATTTTCATGATTGTGAATAATAAAAATTCTAATAAATCAAATTTTCGGGTGAATCACAACCATGCAATGATTCCTGATGAACAAAATGGTGAACCTGTCCTGAATCTCTATAATAACAAGAATTTGGGTTATAATCAATAAATCCATTGATTATGTACACTATACACAAATATGGATGTAAAATAATATATGAATCTCCCAAGAGACATAATAATCATGCATCGTGATACATTGTTGTTACTTACCCAATAATAATAAAGTAGTAATACTGGAAAGATATTACATATGATTTTTTGTAACTAGGGTTCTTATAAGTCCATCCTTGTATTAACTGGTCCACATGAGTTGAATGGTCATATTTATAAAATTGGATAATTGTTTCAACCAAGCATATCGGATTGAGCACCACATTATTATGATATTGCACAAATTGGTAACCTTGTTTCTTATTATCTACATTATTTTAGATTCTGTTCTAATCAACAACATCACAATATAAAATAATGTCTTCATCATCCTAAATTTTCTCTTGTAAATAATCAGTGGCTATAAACTCCATGAGATGAAAAACGATTTCTCCTACTCAACAACTCCAATGATAGGTGGAAAACATGATGGTCTGTGAGTACCACCGATGTGGTATTATCCCTACCAAGGATGTTGTCCATGAGGTTCTCCAAGCATGAAAAATGGAATGTCTAGATCACATAGGGAAATCTTCTATTAAGCCATTAATCATTTTTCCCTACAACCAACCACTTCAAGAGCTTATCCATAGAGCAAGAAAACTGCTACCTACAGTCTTTGGTGATGGTGGATTAGGAATCTAATTGCTGCTCTCTTTTAGTCATGATTCCATTGAGGACAAAACCAGCCAACTGCCACCACCAAAACCATCCCACCAGTACCGACCAGTCACCTACTAAAGGGAACACTCAGTGTGCTGATGCCTTTGATTCCCATGCATGGGCAGGAATGTTGGTCCATCAGGGGAGGAAGTCACTTGATATCAATAAGAGGGATCATATCCCCAGTGTTATTGACAATTCCAACTAACATGTCCTGACCATAAGAAGTAATCATGCTAATTTCCCGGCTAAAATGTAACATGTCTATAATAATATTCCCTCAACAGGCATGGTGGTGGTGCATATCCCCACACCAATTCATGAATACCAATGGAAAATTATGAAAACAAAAGGAGTAAAAAATTGGGCAAATATACTACATTCAATCGAAGACATCTTCCATTATATAATGGAGATTAAATACGTATAAGCTTATATTTCATCGCACACTTTTCTAAAATTAAAATATATATTAGATAAATATAATGAACTATTTCTACCATCAAAGAGGATTATTTGAATATTCTAATAAAGTATGAGGAATCATACTGGGCTCATTCTCCCATTCTAACTGAAGCTCACTGAGTGAGAGTATCACATGCCTCGAGGCAGGGGAACAAGCCTATTGAAAATGTCTGGAGGCATATTTCAAATGCCTAGGATTGGGCTCATATCACAATTCTAGCTAAGGCTTACCACATGACAGGGAACAAGCCTCAGGAAAGGCTCATTTTTATATCGAAGAATTCCATTGGCATACTCCAAATGACAATCATTGGGAATATATCCCCATTGTAGAAACCATCATACAATAGTCTCATATCCATGAACAATCCGAAAATGAAATTTGGTATATTTCGAACACGATGTATAACATGGACGATATTCCTAATCTCGTAAATGCTAGTGTCTTTGAGGTTGTTTGAGACACATTATAAATAACATGAGGTTTCTTCGACGCTTCTATTGATGTGGATGTAGAAGTCAATCATTACCACAATAGTAATATATGTGGTTGTGTAGAGATAGATTACACAGACTCTAAACTAAATATGCACCATTGTAAACCTCACCCAGACAATTTATCATACAAACAAGGAAGGTAAAACCTTTCCTAGACACCACCATATATAGAGGTGTTCAATCCTATGACACCTTCATATAGATATGTTCTCAAAACATTGGGGTCAACTATATATGGTTCCCCATCATCATCTAGCAACATTCCACTCGAGTAAGTTGGTGATTTTCAAATCCATATTTTATGGTCTCCCTAGAAGGTAGTGTGTATGTATGAGGAAGAGTAAGTAGAAATTGATATATAGAGATATTTATACAGAAAAATCCCCAATCATGTTCTCCCCCCTCTCTACATCTAACTATGAGATCCAAGATGAGCTATAAAATTAGATAATGGAATATATATGCCAAAATATGTGTAGTACTCATATGAAACTGAAGGATTTGATATATTCCTTATCAAGGATATGAGTATCACCATTAGAAAATAAAGATACTCTTTTCTCATATAGACATTGCATCTATATCCATGCCTTGTGATCCAAAATCAAAAAAACATAGTACAATTCTCCAACATTCTTATCACTACTACTTCATGACACTTCGATAGTTGATCCCTAAAGACAAGTCATGTGAGTATTCAATAATGGGAATAGTATAGAGTGTTACAAATTACCTCTAATAGAAAAAATAGATTCCCTCATAGTCATCTTCCTATAATGTTATACCCTTTAGAGAGAAAAGGTAATAGGTAACACTTAGGCTAGTTGGTTACTACAAAAAATTCCCCTACATCAATGATGCCAAAAAATCATGAACATGGGGAGAGTATAGCCAACATGAAATCAAACTAGGCCCCTAAATGAAATTTTAATTCATTTCATACATGAATACCAATGTTGTAATCATCTAGGAAACTTCTCTTAAAGAATGGTTCTCATCATAGCCTATTGTCGCACCCAACTCCAACATGAGAACAGCTGCACCACAACGAATAGGTTTTAATAACAGCTTCCATAGAATACATATAAGATATGACTCGACCCCTTAGTCCAAGATAATTTCTACAAATGTATATTCTATCTAGATCATCATTCCTTGAGAAGATTCTAAATATATCCTCAAAATCTATATGAAATACCTAGATCACTATGCTGGGAGCCATAATGTCTTAATCACTACCTCTTGATTCATCATCTAGTGAGAGGGTCCTGGAAGAATCATTGGTGATTACAGGTCATTCCCATCCCACTAAATTTGTTTCATTTTTATCATTATCTTTATCCTAGGAATCATTAAATACCCCACAAGAGTCATTGGATCCACAATCAATGCTAATTGTTGTCCCTAATGACCCACAACCCACTGACCTCAAGGAATTTTGGTCATCATTAACCCCATATATAGAATTAGTTTTCTCATGGTTGGGAGGTAATGATCAATAGTCAGCAACTCACCTATTCATCTGGCATCATGAAAACAGCTATTGTTGGAGGATCGTTCAGTAACCATGATAGGAAACTCCCTGGAGGTCACTTATTATAGACCAAGACAGAATTAACTTACTATGAAGATGATCATACCCCGTTTGGTCACAAGAAAAGAGAGCCTAACTTGGACAAAGGTTTAAATAAGGACCATGATGAAGGCAGTGAAAAATCAACCAGTTGTGTTGAATGTAATGGAACAACCACCATTTCCTGATATGCCTCTCTAAATGCCGTCACTGACAACATGGAAGAAATTTATCAACATCAAAATGAATAGGGATGAAACATGGAGAATTTCACCATGAGAGGATGGTGATTTGGATGCACAAAATGAGGTTGCCCACACCCCGAACCATTGAAGGCTACAAAACATGGAGCCTCCAAATATCAATGTTCCACCCCCATTACAGAACATGGACAAGGGGAAAGGTAAATCTACATCCTAATCACCGACTATAAGAGTTGATATTCCTTACATGGAGAAACAACTGTCATGATATGAGAGTGAAATGATAACTCTACGATAAATCAAAGAGGAGCTACACATGTGCAATATTCTTATTGGGTATCTTCTTCAAGACGAAGTGAATATTCTCCCTGCAAAAGATGATCAGCCAAAAAAATGTGGTATCTGAGAAAAAGATTTTCATCAGAACCTGATAGAAAGTCTAAATAAATGAGGAATTCAAAAATGATGGTGATTCCTACTATCACGGTTATAGATTCTCCCTCCCAATGGAAACCATTAAGACATAAGATAAATTGAAAATCATTGAAAAATGAAGGTGGGACCACCTCATCAGCTCTCGAATACTCCATATGAATGTGATAAAGATCCAAAAAAAGTTCCCCATAAGTTTTTTATAGTCATCGAGTCTTTGGATACAAAAATGGAAGCCATGGACGGGAAACATGAACCCATGGAGCCTGCAAGGAAGCTGTATCCTAAAAGGGTAGATGATACTCCACCTCCACAAAACTTCGGCAATAGTATATTCTCTATATTAGTTGGTGTTGACGACCCATAACATCATCTTACACAATTTGTATCTAAATGTGGTCCAATTATAGGCCATCAAGATTGACTAGAGGAAACAAAGATAATGTGTTTTGTACATACTTTGATAAGGCCAAGCTTTTTTTGTTCCAAAGTTTTCTAGGGGGACATTACTGGATGGGAAGACCTCCTTCATTAGTTACATAATCAGTTTAAATCCACAAAAAAAAGCAATTGATAATTGAATTGAAAAACTACAAATAACATGAGAATGAGAGGGTGATTGAAATCATAGAGATGTGGAAATTCTTAACTTATTCTCTCATAATCCCTATCTTATAAAATAAACTGCTTTAACATTATACCAAAAAGATCAGGGTTGATTTGTAGACACCACTAGTCTCTATGATGTATCCAGTTTTATTCTAAGATTTTGTTGAATCAAAATAATTCCTTAAGGAGGATATTTAGAAAACCTGATCAAAAAATTGAATCATGCACACAAGATATGGGAAAATTCCAGGTAGAGCATAATATAAAACATTCACCCTCAATCTAGAAGCATTTCCCATTCATGTTCCAAGGAAGGATCCAAACCACCTAGCTCCTCCTGTTGAGTAATGACAACTACCTAATCACCCTATTTGATAACCACATAGAAATCATAGTTTATAGGGATTTTAGGAACATCTGAACAATGAATACTTATTATGAAATGAAAATGAATCCAATTATTTGTCTCCCAACATGGACAATAACACTCTCAAGCTTCTATAGATTAGAAATACAGATGAGGTCAAACTCACCAACCATCCTGACTACTACCCTTACCAAAGAATGATTGGTCATAATATCCTCGACTGCTATACCTTCAATGAAATTTTTCATGGAATGGTAAACTATGGACTAGTTAAATTATACAACTCCCTCGAGCATGTGGCTTGCTAACCATCGTCGGGTTAGAAGAGGAGGATGTCTCCGAAAGAATGTGGCTCAAAATAAGTTCTAGAGAAGCATTTGTAAAAAATTTACAACTTGATAACATGAAAAATAGTTGATCATGTTCATTATACCCTAAGATAATTGTTTCACACACCCTCAATGGATCCACCACATAAAAAGGATACATAATAAGTGACTCTAAAAGGCTAGCAGGACTATTAGATATTGGAAGAAATTAAAGGGGAAGATTCATATTATACTCCATCATAGGACCTAACTCTTGTAGATTTATTCCCTGCAATATCTACTACATAGGTATTAACCAACAAAATGGAATCACCTTTAGACGAGGAGCTCGTATTTGTCTCTATTAATGTTATACACTCGAAATACCTCGTATCTTATTATGAATATTCCCATATATATGATTTTCCAACATATAATCGGGGAATAGGAGGCCACACAGGCCAAAACCAAGGATAAAAGAGAAAGAAAATGTTGGTGGACCCAATATTCTGATCATGTCCTCATGGAGGAATTATATGAATCTGAAACAAGTGCTAAAGCAATAAATTAGGCCCAAAATAGGCAAGAAGGTTCCAAATAGTCCTCCAGCAAATACCTACATCAGATTGTCTTGCATGACCGCCTAGAGGGGGTTCAATACAATCAAAACAGACAATCATAACGACTAGCATGACCTGCCCCATGAAGAAAATACATCCCCTCATCCTTTGTACATGCCCAAGGAATTTACACCTAGAATTCGTCATCTCCAAAACAACGTTCCAAAGAGTAGCCCCATATCAAGAAGCGCCAACCTATGGAATAGAAATGTAAAATTCTGAATACCTAGATGTTTTCCTAGCCATGATCTCCATCCACAACGTTCTATATCTTCAAAAATAAATTAGGGACACACTTATTTAATCCCTCAGAATGCCATAGGATTTTGAGATTGATGTCTTTGTAGTCGAGGTCTATCGAGTGGAAAACATGCCCTGAGAATTTTATGTCGCCATTTTGTTCACAAACCCGGATTATTAAGAGGTCCTTCAAGGAAATATTAAGCCACTATATGTTTTGAAAAGACTCAATAATATCAATGACCATAGGGTTCCAATTGATAATGATTATCAAATTAATCACAAACGCGTTTGAACCCTAAGAAATTTGGGATATGGTGAAGGGTACAAGTCTCCCACAATGAAGACCATTCACGGGTATGATAAGCATGAGAAAAGATCTATTGTGAAGATCAAACATGAAGACTAGTTTGAGGAACACACATCTGATGCTGAGTTCCTAGAAATATTACAAGATGCCTCAAATAATTTCCTTGTCAGGGGGTCCTGGCTCTATATCTGATTGGTGGTAACTTCAACATTCTATCAGTGTATGAAGAATCCCATAGATGTAAAAGTTTCCATACTACATGGTTACAACACCACCTTTGTGGCTTGTGAAGCCTCATATGTTGAAGAACAGTTCTACAATATTGGGGGAATGAAACCGATGGTGGATGATTATATACAGTTTCTAGATCCTAATGGCTTGGGGACTTTCCCACTGAATCCCTAGAGTAGGCACTATAGTGACTGTACACTCCCCATAAATCTATTCAATGTATTAAATAAATGATAAGGGGTCCAAACCCCTCCATTACTCAGGGAAATTGTAAAATATATTCAGTTCTAAGATCCCTATGTGAAAAATAAGATATAAATGGATGATGATGTTTCTTCTAATAGCCTCTACACCATTACAGTGACAATGAAACCCTCATATTTCTAGATTCATCTGAAAATGCCTCCACATAACCATAATTGTAGGAAAATGAGGATTATTTTAGGAACCCGCTTTGACATTTCAAAAAGATTTATCCACCAACATAGATTATCATACGTAAATAAATTTGGTAATAGATGAAAACCCACAACCTACTCTAATTAGTGCCTCCATGCCACTTTAAGAGCAAGATATGTACATTTCATTTCTAAAGCATCACAGATACGTGTTCACATGGAACTAGACAAAAATACCTTGATTGAATACAGATGTTTCCACAAACCATCTCGGTTTTCCAAATGAAAATCAAGGATTCATGTAGGTATCCAAGAGGATTCAACACTCTCATGCCACAAAGGTAGTGGCCGAAGTTGACAGGTTGATCAATAACAACTTTCCTCAAGAAGTGAAATAACCAAGATTTATTGGCAACATCACCCATGTTATGAAAAATAACTGGTAGATTAGGGTCTTCATTGATTTAATAGATCTCATTCAGCATTTCCTAAAAGAAAATTTTCCATTTATTATCACAAAAAGGTTGATCTAATACACTTCTGGATTCCAATCCATTTTCTTTATGGATGGGTACTTGTGTGACAATCATATCAAAATGGACTTCAAAGATGATGATTCCAATTAATTCATAGAATCTTCTAGGATCTTCTTCTATCAGGGCATGTTCTTTTAATTAATGAATGATGACGATACATATCATCACACCATGAATCCAATCGTAATTTCATCATAAGGATGTATATCCATGTGTAATGTTGATAGTCTAGTTTTTAAATTTCACTGGAAAAGTGATCACTTCACAGATCACCAAATTATTTTTGACAAGCTACGACCATACATTCTAAATATGATTCCACCAAAATATGCTATCAATGTAAAATCTTGAATTTTCCATGGATTTTTCATATTCCACAATAGAATTGAGGTGGATCTAGAGAATAATCGTTCTATTTTTGCAATGTCATATCCAAAAATTTCATGTAATTGACGGTAATCGATGGGAACCTCACACACATTCAGTTATTCATAGTCAACCTAGCCATAAAATATCTCCCATTAACTAAGAAATTGAATAAGGTAATAAAAAAATAATGGGATGATGACTATAAAATATCCTTCGAAAGTATCATGAAGTACCTTCTTCACCCATTAGTTTTGATTCCCTTGGTGGAAGGGAGGATACTAATCATATATGTGGCTTTCATGGTGCTCTCACTGGGTTCCCTCCTCACACGAAAAAATGGTGTGGTAAGTTATAATAGTCTCTATTACCTTAGTCGGATGATTCGTGGTATTGAGACCCTATAATATGATGTCGATAAGAACATCATATCCCTCATCTTCATGGTGAAAAGAGAGGCATTAACTACATCGCCACAATGTCCACCAAACCTCTCGTATTGATCTAATCAAGTAAATCCTTGTCCGTTCTATATTGACTCGAAACTGTCCTCTATATGCAGTCATTTTGTAGCAACATTACATTCAATTCATATCATAGAAGTCAGTGAATGGACATGCCCTATATGATTTCCTCACAGAACATACTGGGTTGAAAAATACACCATAAGGCATCGAGCTACTAGATGAACATGTATTATATGACAATGACACTCCCCAAAACATAGGAGATGTACTTTGATGGAACCTCTCAAAGTCATGTTGGTATAAGGATAGAAAAACCTAATCTTAATCAAGTTGGACTTGGGATTGTATTTTTCGTCCCAAATTTTTTTTCCCAAATCATTCTCACTATCTGAAGGTTACACAAATAATGATTCAAAACAACATGCTATCATCACTAGATTCAAACTAGCCCTACAGCTACACGTAGACAACATGAATATCATAGTGGGCTCAGAATTGGTGATAAAGAAGATCAATGTTGAATGTTTCATTATAAAGGAGTAACAAAACTCTATCACTGTCTATGCCACGGGATTGATGGAGGAACACCCTTTTTCCCACATTGCATCATATTCCCCGATCAAAGAATTCTTATACCGATGTACTGGATATTCTACCCATCATCCTAGCAGACCCAGGTTAGGATGTATCAATCATTCATATCACACATCGAAGAATATTCATATCAATTTATATATGTGATATGTAAGAAATCAACCAGTTTAGCACCACCCTATAGTGTGATGTATTAATTACCACCCCTTAAAGGATGGTGCTGATAATTAGTTAAATCAAAAATGGGATTCTCCGAACAAATCATTCTGGAAGGTAACAATTTCGTCATTTTAGAGAAAATTTCACACGCAGGATGGTACAAAAGAGTATGAAGACCTCTAAAATTGACGATTTTAAGGAATCCTACTAAGTTGAATAGTAAAAGAGGATATTTAAACCATCATGTAAAATGTCCATGTAGGATCTTGTGGCTCCCATCAATCAGAAACTAGGATCTCCCACCAAATTAGATGGTTGGGATATTAATCGGAAACCATATAAAAGATTGCACATAATTCACTAATAAATGTCATGCATGCTAGATCCATGAAACCTTCATCAATCACCCCACTCAATTTCATTATATATCTAAATATTACTTACCATTTTTTGTTTGAGGAATGAATATTAGGGGACCATATTCTCTAGCCACCACATAGTAGTTCATGTACGTCCTTATTGTTTTAGATTCGTTTTGCAAATGGGATGAGTTAATACCCCTCAAGGAATCAAGAACAGATAATATGATCAAATTCATGATGTCTTATATAATCTCCATTTTTAGGTTCCCTCACAGAATAATGAAGTACAATGACACTAACGTCTGTTCGAAAGAATTTTAAAGACAATACCTGGAGTATAATATCGATTCCAATAACTCAATTTGCTATCATGATATGGAAAATATAGAGACGTAAGACTTCATTAAAACTATAGAGAACGTACTCTAGAAGATGGAGAATAAGGATAATGATTCTTGTCCAAACAAACTACTATATTCTTTATGGAACTATGATACCACCATGTATATTGCCACATAGGAAACACCATACTCATTGGTGTATGGGAACAAGGTAGTGTTACCCATATATGATGAATTTAATTGGCTCTAAATATGCATTTGTGTATATCTCTCACAATTTGAACAACCATAAAAGTAGCTTGATGAATTGGAATGGCTAGATGGGGGATGATTGGGCACACTGCACAACCTTGAGGTTCATCAAAATCCGATAACATGAGACTCTAATAAAATTTTCATCTTTATTTATTACTCAAATGGGAATTAGTGTTGGATAACAGAACCCAAATGATATTAGGAATGATGCCCCAAATATTGGAAACAATGTGGGAAGGGCCTTATGAAATACTTAAGGATTATCATAATAGAGCCTAATCATTAAACACCAAGGTTGGGGATTGTTTCACACCACCATCCAAGGGGAGATTTATCAAGAAAAAGTTTACATAACTCTAATAAAATAGGAATCCAAATCCGAGTAAGCCCCATTATTCATCCATAGAAAATGAAATTATGCTGCAAAAATGCATCCTATCTGCATGATGTTAAACTATGTTATACATTAAAAACTGTGTGTGGCTTGATTCTAGCTATCCCATGATAGGTATTGATTCCCAAAACTAAATTATTAGGCCCATTCGTAGAATTATATTCATTTCAGATTGGGTGATCCTATGTGCATACATCATGAAACTAAATTTGAATGGAAAATATCCTCTCTTAATGACACTAAAATGCAAGGAAATTGTTCTTACCACATTATGTAAAAATACACGGATCCAGAACTTCCCTTTTCCGTAACATATGGTGATCTACATCCTTACATAATGATATAAAATTTCACAGATCCATAATATCCTTCTTCATTCACATTGAGTCACCAATTTCCTTAATGCATGATGTTAATCTACATAGGTTTCCCAGAAGAACATATGGATTGATTTTTATTTCAATTGAGATATGTATGGATGCATTGATCCTATATAATTTCCTAGCCACTACATGATAAAAAATTTTCTTGTCCGACTCTTAAATGTCTCTTCACTTTTATAGGGGCCCATTTCATTCCTTGTTTCATACAATGAGCATATACCACAAGGGTTTAGGAGTATAGGTAATGGATTCCCCACACAAAATGGAATAAGATCATTCAACAAGACCATTGATGTTCCCAATTCAAGACCATAAAATTCATACCATGAGTCCTCACTACAGGATGTTAAACTATATAGTTAATGTATCATACATGACATGTAACTAAAAACATACATGACCCTCACCTGAGAGGACCACTATTGTTGGTTTTTTTATTCCACCACACCTCTAGCCACACTATCCCTCGTCACATTGGGGATCCCCCACCCTATCTATATGACACTAATCTAAATGGTTCTTCATGAACTATGTGTGGTTTGATTCTCATTTTCATGAGATACATGGTGGTGCCTAGAATTCCACCCTTGGGCCCATTCGCAACATCAACACTTCTCCACATTTGTCTATCATTTTCCTTTCCACATGATGTTAAATTTCATAGATCCTTAGGAACCATGTGTGTCTTGATTCCCATCATCATAGGATATGTAATGATTCCTAGGTCTTCAATATGGGGCCCAAAAACCACAATTAATGGAAATAATTCCCACCTATACTTATGGACTTGTCCTATTTAGAACATTTCTCCCTAAATAACTACATACAATGTGATTATTTTCCTCAAAGGATACGTAGTGACACCCATATTGACAACATCAGTCTCTGTCACATAAAATTAATATAAATATTCCCCCTCTTCATGTACGATTCAGATCTATATAGGGGACTTCCTTAATAACTCTATGAAGATTTATTACCATCACCATGGGATACATTGTGACACCCAAAACATCATTCAGGGGCCAATCACCAATACCATCATTTCATGTTGGGGGATCCATGTACTCACTAAATGATATTGAACTACATGGATCTTCAGAATTACATGTGATTTGATTCTCATTTTCATGATATACATAGTGATGCCCAAACATTCAACATTGGGCCCAACTGTAATATTTCCATTCATTTACTTTAGTTCTTACATCCTTACTGCATGAGGATAAACTAGACAAACGTATGTCTATAACACATTATGCTAAACTATAAGGCAAACATGATGGCCGCATGACACTAAAACAACACCACAAATACCTCCTTTGTACATGATGATATGCTACATGAAACATTTCCTTACTAAATGACAGTAAATTGAATGTAATGTCTCCCCAATACATGTTGATAAACTGTGCAGACCATCACCCATTTTTCAATTCTTAATGAAGGAATATAGGTGCAGCTACATGGTCAAATAGAGCATGAGGTGATCATACAATATTTTAAATCCCCATCAATCCAAATATCACACTTATTGTATTGATCACCTCAAGTAATGACCCACCATTCATAGTCCTTGTAAAAGAAAAGAGATCTCTCGATTTGACCATGATTCTGATGCATAATGGATTGAGACCAACCAACCAGTGAAATCTTGGTCCAATAAAAAGTTATTTCTAATTATTGTGAGAACTGGGGACATTGAAGAAGAAGCTAACATCTCAATGTGTTATAGGACTTACGCAACATGTATTACCTATATCATTACTCATGACATAATAACCCCCAGTGGTGATTTACAACATTTAAATATCCTACACAAAAGGATGTTGGAGTGATCTTGACCCTGGGTATCATAACAAGGCTCTTTTATGACATCCCTCATATTAGGACTATGTGATTCATGACCTTAAACTATCTACAAATTGGTCATAGCTATATTACCTTAGGATCAATCCTATAATGATCCAAACAAAAATACACTAAACTTCTAGATAAAAGGACAGAAAACATCTTAGGATGAAAATGTACAAAGGATGACCTGAGGAAATGTCAGGTCTTCTCTTGCAAAACTATTCATCTCCAAATATTAGAGTAAAAGTATGTAAGGAATAAATCTCAGTGGGTTTACTGTATATCACATGTAAAAACCATGTTATTATCTCTATAAACCTTAGTCTATGAAACATTTAGATAAATTATTCATCACATCTCTTCACTACAAGAATATCTTCGATAGAAGGTGAAATATATTTTAGGGTTCCCAAAACCTTCTTCAATATTACATTTTTCAAAAGTCAATATTCATAATTTGGGTACCTCAAATCACTATAAAACATACATGGTCCTATGAAAAGATGTCTATCTTCAAGATACCATTTTCTTGACTATGCATGCATTCCTTTGGCACATGCATATGAGAAAAAGGACTATCAAAAAATGAATCACTCTGCAAAAAAGGACATTCCAATCCCCATGAGCCTCAACATCAATATAGTAGCAATCAACACCTCCGTGTTTATGAACTACTCCCTATATGATTTTCCCATATCTTCCTTCTGATCTGATTACATTGGACCATGATATAAAATCTTCATACCAAACTATCCAAGTAGATTCAACATCCTTATGTTTATGTAACTGTGATTTGTACCCTTTCTTAAGGCTGAAATGTGATACTCCATTCTAGAACCATTGGTCGTCCACAACTCATGATTCAAAGCCATAGGTTATAGGTCTCATGAATAATAACCTAGAGATACACTACCATAATGTGTGAGAACTATTCGAAGATAGATTTTCCATCCTACCAAACCTCATCATCTAGACTTTTGAGTATTAATAAATCATTCATTCCCCAAGGAAATAAGTGGAGATAAAAATTTTGTTGGCCACTATATTGACACATAAGGGCCATAACCGACCAAATATAGGTATCTCATCATTTTCATAAGGGATTTTTATTCATTTTGAAACCTTGAAACACTGTGGTGGAACTTAACACCCCATAGTGATACGAGTCATCCTCGATATGTCTGCCCTATCTCATATTCATAGACATAATATTTTTGGTTATTATATACATCTTGTACCCTCCAACTATCCATGAGAACCTATAATACTTATTATCTCACCCTCAACTGATATTACATAAATAAATCATTCATGACCCTTGGAAAAGAGTAGAGATCATATTTTCATGGGCATTATATAGATACATGACGGATTTGACCCACCAATTTAAGGCATCCCCTCCTTGCCTGATAGGGACTCCAATCCTCATGATCCTAGAAACACCACATAAAAACCTAGAACCTTATTGTGTTTTAGGTCATTTTTGGAAGGTCTAAACCATATTACATGGTCATAAGTAATAGGTATGACCTAAAATGTCCTAAACTAAAGTGATATGAGGTCCAAAGTAAATGACCCTAAACTAATGTAATATGAGGTCCGAGTTAAAAGACCCTAAACGAATGGGATATGATATCTAAGCTAGAAGTCATTATACTAATGTGATATTAGGTCTGAGTTAAAATAACTTAATCTAATTTTATATTTGGTCCAAGAAGAAAGACCCTAAACTAAAGAAATATCATGTCCAAGCTAAAAGGCCCTAAAATAAAATGATATTTGGTCCAATCTAGAATACCTTAAACTCAAGCGATATAGGATACAATCTAAAATACCTTTAAATAAATCAATATTAGGTCTGAGATAAAAGACATTAAACTAATTTAGTATCAGGTCCAGCTAAAAGTCCATAAATTACAACACATGAGTGGTTTAGTCTACGGGAGCTGGTAAGGCCCACTAAATGATCGTACCACAATAATGTCACTCTATCCAAACCTATCCCTTTTGGTAGAATATATAGCAGTATTCCTCTAGGACATGTTTCCTAAACCAGAAATCCTCTTTCAAATCAGGTTATCTCAAGATATTTAGAATATATTATCGGTAGAGAATCTCATGTTGGTGGGACTTCATGAGTACCATGTAAAATGAATCTGTTAAGATTTAAATATCCAGAACCATAAATTCAGGTTTACATGATATCATACAATGGATAGGTAGCATTGGTGGTTCTCATAATGTCAAAGCAATGAAAAAAATAAAACACATCATGAATGAAAGAAAACTGGATGGAAAAAATATAATGTTCAACAGATCCATTCATTCGTATATTATTGAAGGTGGAATCCCTCACCATTTAGATATATAGATAAGTGTCATATATTTACCATTGAATTAGATTAATTTAATTCCTAATGAATCCAATTCTAATGATAGTTATTTGGATTCCCATAATCTTTCATTACAAACATTTCTGCAGATGCACACATGCTGTGAATATTTGGTGATGGATAAATGACATCGTATGTCATCTTCTTCAAACCCATAACACTAGATTTTATACTCGTCTATTCCATTTGGGATCGATATCACACAATACTAAAACCTTGAGTAAATGATCTTTATAATTACACAACACCCCATGATGAGACTTCCATACAAAACACCATCATATGGTTATCGCATGCTTGATATCATTGGATGTGAGGAAGGGACCAGGTTTATTATTACATATTGATCATCGAAAGTTAACACCTGGATCTACGCATGTGGTGACCCACACCAAAACTCCATGGTTCACGCGGGAAACATCCATTATAGATTTTCATATTCCATGGCTTTCTAGAAACCTACCATGCCGATTGTGGTATAGTATGAAGCCTCTGATTGGATATTTGATTATGAGAAAATTGCATGTAAATAAAATTTGTTCTGTGAATCATATGGTTTGAAATGATACACCTGTATGGGTTGACCCTCTCTGAGCCTACAAAATATGAATTCGAGAAGCAAAATGCCTAAATAAGCTCGATATCACAATAATAGAGATCTTGATGTTAGCTATGGAGATATATAGTGTGTTTCATTTGGAGGTTATATTCACATCCTCCATAAGTGTAGGATAAAAAAATCATTCACTAATGTTAAAGGTGGGAAGTCACTACCACAAAAAAGATCCACCCTAAAAATACTATGTTCCGAGGATATCATGTGCATGAGGAATCTCCATAGCATGCTCATGATGTTACGAGAGTGGATTTCATGATGATGTAAATTCCCCATGAGCCCACACATCATGCATGAAAACTCCATGAATTAAGATTCTTTGAAAAGATATCAAGACTTAGAAAAACACAGTGATTGGAGGATGTGGAAGTTGATTTGATGAATGATGGATTATCTCTATCGGACAAGACACCATTCTTAGATGATCACATGCACTGTGATACCTCGTCTATAAATATTGGTATATCACAAGTTAGAGAAGGATTATTCCATTGTTAATTATGATGATCTCATTTTCTATACAAAACAGAGCATCAAAAACCCACCTAATGGTTTTGTGATTAAGCTTATACGACCATGCATAAGGTTTTAGTGAATAATATCATGTTCACAAGAGAATTAATGCTCCATTTCAGGTTAAAAACCTAAGGCATCACATAACCAGTCTTGAGAAAGGATGTGGCATCACAAACCCTATCACGAGGATTGCAAATTCACTTTGTGTATAATCATCGTTAGGAGTGTAGAGAAGCAAGCGTATATCCCCATCCTATCCCTACACAAAAGAAGATTGAATTGACTCATAACCCATATTGTGATGAATTAAGAATAGAAAAAAAGTGCCTCGATACAATAAATTCATAATTCATTAAATTTTTGTTCCATCAAATATGAACATGAATAGAATTCAAGAATCGACACACCATTCAGATCCATGGTAACTCCACAATGCACACATACAATAATCATGTGTGCATGAGAAGCTCCATGTCATGTTTTATACCACCTTGTGAAAAAATAATTAATCCATGTAAGTTTTAATAACAATTTTTAGGAGACTCCATCACATTTCCTCCTTTACTCAATCACATGAGGATTTGGATTTTGTGAAATGCCCTCTTGAGGCCATTTTTCCATGAAATGCATTCATGTGTATTTCTTTACATAACATTCATGAAATTTCATGAAATAATTTCCATGAACCTTTGGAATGCTTCATTGACATAAAAACACTTATTTTCATGTTGTGGCATCATAAAACCATGAAACCAAAACATATAAAATGTTATAAAAGATACTATCCGTGAAATCTGCACTCTTCATCCTGAGACCCATCAATGATCATGTGGTGTATCAATGTCATGAAAAGAAATTTTCTCTGACAATGTAAGAATTTCGTCAAGAGATCCAGAATTGATCATGCGAAGTTACATAGGCAAAAAGGACAACGTACCAAGGCATGGTGCACATGCCATCACTAGATCCCATATTGTTCACGCAGTACACTCATGAAAAAATAGTGGGTGAAGGCCGAAAAAATAATTGAAAAATGGGAGGGAAGATTTTTGAAATGTAGAGACCCCTATAGGTTGTTAGGTTCATGTGATATATGAATAATGGGAAGGATATTTTTCCTTGGAAACAACTAAACAAATTTTCATGACCCCAAGACCTTTTTAGAATTAAACAAAATAAATATAGGGGAAATTGGGGAGAGCTACTCAAAGTCATAAATATCATGTGATGCACCCCCAACAGTCCACAAGACCACACAAGTACCTAGAGACATACCAAAATAGTATCACAAAAACCCCTTTGTCTTGTCAGCCTCATCGTTTGGAAAGCATTGGGTATGTCCCAGAAATCATTCACTTCCCTTTTGGACCTCTAATAAACAAATGGATGGGTTTTTTCATGAAATTCTCATGTATCCCCATAAAAAATAAGTTGGTCACACAATGCATCCTCCAAAATAGGATAAATTGTCTTTGAACTTACTCATGTAATCATACATGACTCTCGACCATTGGAACATAAAAAATGAAATATAAGAAATAGGAGACAGAAGACTCGCATGGTCATAAAGTAATTTTGATACACAAATGATGTCTGTAGTGGGGCCCCATGAGACTCCTAGACTATCAACCCTAATCTCATGGGAACCCCTTTACAATCCATCCATACCTCATGAAATTTCCTAAGCATTGCATTGGTCATCTTTTGAAGGACTTCCAGCAGGAACATTAACCTCACAATGGCCCTTGGACATTTCAATAAGGAAATATGAAAGTCCTTAGGCATATCCTCATGAGTCAAAATATCCAAATTAATTATAAATAATCCGATAATGGAGTCATTGATGAGAAGGAAGTCCAGTTTCTTAATATCAGGAAACATCCTTATAGAAATTCATTAAAAAGGATCACAAAGTCACGTGGTGCTACAACCCTTTAGTGACTCTGGCCTAGATCCACATTAGGAACCCCTCCCAAACCATAGAACAACTAGGGTGGATAGGCCAATAAATTTCCCAGCTCAACATGAAAAATTCACCACTATCTATCATGTTTAAGAGGATAAGCTATAGGAATTTTACACAAGCTCCAGAGTGGATTTCTCACAGTGGAGGGTATCATGATCAATAAGTATTCTATCAAGTAATATGCCAATGAATAGCTGGAGTGATCCTGTTCCATACATAGATAAATTATTGTGATCATTAATATATCATGTTAATGTCTTATATAAGTATATATAAAGAATATTCAATATATTCAAATCAACAGATAACTGCATTTTTTTGATTTGGTAGAGGTTTAAACCGCCAATGTAGGGTTCTGTGAAGGTTACCAAAAACCACCACTAATGTTAGTATTGGAATCAAAATTTCATCATCTCATGAAATTTATCAGTGGGTTCTAGAAACCATCATAAAAAATATATTAGTGGTGGTTTTTGGAGTTTTAGCATTCGTTACTTCTCACAAAAAATATTGTGTATAATAGCGGTTTGGACAACTACTATATCCTTTATCATTTTTGGAGCATAAACATCCTCTAAAGACATTTTAACCTAATATATTGGTTGTTTAAACTGTCAATGAATATTAATTTCATATATATATCATCATATTAATATACCACTATATATCATTTTTCATAAAAAAAATACATATGTAGAATATGCTTCCCCATTATTTCCAAAAAAACTAAGCAGTTGGAAATTTCTATGAAAAAAATATTCATCATAATTTAAATGTATATATATATATAAACTCATTAAAAGTTCCAAATAGATCAATATAGAATAAATATTAGGCCACTATTTAAAACCAAGGGGTTCTCTAAAATAAATCCCCAAAAGTCCAAAAGTAATAGGCAACCAAATCAAGGAAGCAATGGCCTTAATTATTAAAATTTTACCTTTTATCAATATCTATATAATATCATTCTAAACCAATATTAATAAAAAATTTAGAAACCAAGTTTTCTTTTCTTAAAAAATTTTGTATTAGATCCAATAGGATCCATTTATTGTGGTAGATCTATAAATTATTATTGAAATTTACAAGAAGGGATTCAAATCATGAAAAATTAAGTGATGTTCTTAAGGGTCAAATGTGGAAGTTTCTGTGATATTGTTATATATTTAGTGGAAAATTTCATAAAAATGAACACTAAAATTAATTAACAATGTTGTATTATAAATTAATATATTCACAAATTGATGTTAATAATGGAGAAGGATAAAATCCATGAAGCATCTATGACTACCCTTGGAGAACATGGTAAAGAATGGGTGATGAATTTATAGAAGGAAATGATATTTCATTTTGAGAATTTAGAAGGACAGATAGAGGATAATATTGTACCTATTAATAATTTGGAGGTAGGGAATTTTGATATAAAAAAATATGTTAAATACTAAGGATTATCATGGGGATACATTGGTTGGGAGTAAGAAATAAATTAATCCATAGTTAGGTAAAATGATGTACATACATTCCTACAAAGATGTAAATTGTTCTCAAAGGTGGTGTCATAGTGCTAATGTTTTGGTAGAGTTTCACACTATGAGTGTATTTATAGAATAAAAATGATTCAAAAATATATGAATGACCTGAAAAATATATATCGTAAATGATAAAACATTAACATGGTATGATATAATTAGAAGATGTTATATTTGTTGTAAAATTCTCATAGAAATAAAAGGGATGGAAATTTTAATATCAAATTCTTAAATTTTTATGAACCTTACCGTGGTGTGTAATATATTCCAATGAAAAATATGATATATCTTAATAGTATCCATACATTTTTTGGGAATAATGTTAGTGGATTTCATGTGGGGTAAATAATTGAAATGTTAAATGGATATCTTGTGGAAGAAACCACTTCAATCATTAATAAGAATTTTTTTTAAATATATCATAAACTAGAAATTCATGTTCATTTAAATGTTATTTTCAGGTTACTAAAAGGCTATTGAGAAGAATGATTTTTTGACCATCAATTTTTTATGTTAAAAAGTATGGACTGTTAGGAAAATGTGTGAAGAAACTACCATATGATTTGTTAAAAATTACCTCTAAATCATATGTGAATCATAACCACTATCATATTAATTTTTATCAGCACCCTCAATATATATATATCTCGACATCCTTATATCAAAACCTGAATGAAAATTATGTCAGAAATTGATCAATTATTTAAATTTATATTTATTCATGAAACCACAAAATGTTTGAGTACAAAATGATTTTGAAGTTGTGTGAGTTACCTCCTCACTTTCAGTCATGAGTGAAATATCAATAGGGATAGATCCAATTTTCCGCTAACATAATTCAATCAATACCAGGAAATCTTAGTCCGAGGAAATACTCTGACCATTTATTAATAATGAAAAAGAATCAAGTAAGTATATCAAAGAAGAAAATACAACAACAATTCGTAAATGTCATACCCATCACCACATCCATTATAGACTTCTTTATCCGCAGTAGCTGATTCAAACTCTGAAAATTCATAATGCTTATGGACCATGGAATATTTCCTTCTAATATTAAACTTCTCTAAAGATAAAATCTCGTTAGAGGCCAGAATATCCCAACTTTCCTTCACAACGAAATATCTGTTAGGCACTGGCCTTGGAATAGAAGAGAAGTTTTTCCTCGAACATTGTCATGGTGGGGCAGTCATAGAATCCCCATTCCCGGATATATTCATCCTCCCAACCTGAACCACATTACTAAAAGAAGGCAGAACCATACTGATCTAATTTTCTGTTTCATAATCAAAAATGTCGTCCCACTTTGCAGGTATTTTCACCTATTATTAATTCAATCCCCGTTCCTATTGGATTTGACGGTTATAGTCAATCGTGGCATGATAGTGTGGCTACTCCACAATATCCAGCATAACAATTTATCCAATTGCAGCTTCCTCAAAGGAGAACTCAGGCTGAAAAATTCTACCCTCTTGCCTTGTATCATCCTTTTCTACATGAGAATTCTGCTCATTTTACAATTCTAGAAAATGATTACCAGTGGAGATCATGGTTGACATTCCTCCAGCAACATCCTCCTGCCATGGCCACTCTTCAGCACTGGCATCCACTACCCAAAATTCAGAAATAACTGAGTCCAGATGTTTCTCAGTCACAGACTTCTACTGCAAGGAATAGTATTCCAAATTCCCCACTAAATTTTCATTAGTAATACTAATATCACTCCTTAAATGTTAAAAAATATTCCTAACAATAGGATCATGAGGCCTTATTTCCACCTCCTTCCGAGAAATCCCGTGCACTGTGAACTCAAGACCAATAATCTCCACATCCCACACCATAGAAACTTGATATTATTCCTCATCCATTGCTTGTACAGTGGAAGTCACCATCCCTTGAGGGCCTCCAGCAGGATCACACAGTGGACTAGTACTCCTAGACGGATCCTTCAACATTAGTGAAGCTGAACCAAATAAACGCTACCACCACTACCCATTCTCACACTCCATGATAATGCTACATATATACCATTACATTGACAAACCAAATCTCCATGCCCGAGACAACCACATGCAACACAAAATGACATCCATGACATGAATTTTACATTATTGTTCCACCAAAACTCCTTCCCATACATAATCCAAACCCAATTTGTAGCCAACCTTGCAACGTCAACCTCTACACAAATATATGGACAAATGGGGTAAAAACTAGCTCCATCCAATGATTAGAACATAGGTATCGACCGATCATGTTTCCAATGGCTCAGAAAATGGAGGGATTTTGAATGGAGTGAGGGAGACTAGGGAGACTCACTCATGTCGCCATCGTCGAGGGATCATGTCTCATGTGGAAATCAAAACTCCGTCGAAGAAGATAAAATAGATCATCATTTCATCTTAGAGGGAATCTGGGCCAGGTTCTAATTAGGTCATCTTATATCTCAAACCAGATCATCAAATGATTCCTATCAAGTTAGTCGACTACCACACGCTCATGAAGATCCCATGAATTGAAAACAAAGTGGTCAAATTCATCAACTAAAGGATATAGATGATGAAACTAAGACACCAACGTGGGGTTGTAGATATACATTGCACTATTATGCTTCACCAAAGAAAGATAGAGTTGAGGCACTCCTTGGAATAGTTCATGGAATTTTGTAGAGAGATTAATCTTTAGAAATGGAGGAATAAAATCATGAACGGTGAACGGTAAGAAGGAGTTGTCTGGTACATGAGATCGTGGTCCTCCCCCCTCCGACCGAGAGGGGGAGCATGCTTTTGGGAAATTTGGTTTTGGAAATTTTCAATGGAGAAGTATTTAGCACTGAGCTCTTATCAAACATCTAATGAAATCATTACATTATATAGTGAATTGCCATTTTCACCGTGAATATTCATATGGTCATCATATTAATGAATTGTGTTTTACATTATAACATACTACCTATGTGAATATTGAGGTATAGAGTAAAAATATTGAAGATTATATATATGTCCCTAGCCTTAAACAATAAATTATCTTGATTTATTTCAAGAATACACATTGATGATCTTTTCAGGTTTAGAGTTTTAGCGAATTAGATCATAAATCATGAATTGCATTCCACTTTTAAACAAGGTGGTTATATCAAAGAAAATATTCACTTTTATCATTAAAGGAAACATATTTAAAATAAAACATGGATTCTTTCTTGACACTTCCTTGACACTATCATCACATCATGTACATTTCCCTTATCCTGAGAAAAACATTTCAAAAACATGGGATGAGAATAAAAACTCAGTGTGGGATATAAAAATAAGGAATGAATACCTTAGTCCATGTATACATAAGAATAAATGAAATCATACATTATTCATAGAATATAAGAACTTTAACATACCTAAAGAAATCATGAGGTTTATTAATAACTCATATAAATAATAAGATATAAAGGTAACTTGAGTCATTCATAACATTCTTACGTAGGGAGTAACCCTCATGGTTATATTTGGAATAACCATCAATGTATATTCCCTAAATATCTTCAGAGAAACTTTAGTGTTTAACTCTTTCGTGTTACCCAATTCATTGGAGAGCTATATCAGGCTCACCTACCCTTAGTTTATCATGGAACCACCTGTCATTATAAACAATGCCCAAGAACCCTAACATAATCGTATCACAAAAAACATGTATAAAGGAAACATAACATTTCCACATTTCAATCACAATATATCAAAAAAACATTAAAATAATAAAAACATTATCAAAACCATTTTAAATACAAAAATAATAGAAAAGTAAAACACGTTATTTATTTTTCATTTAAAAAATTTTATGTCTTGTAGAGGAATCCAAAACTCAAATAATGGTCACAGTGGAGGAGAAGTCGTTGTCACTGCATACGTAAGACAAAAGAATTCCCTTATGTCGTTTAGTAAAATGATTCATATAAAAATATTTATTTTGAATAACAGTAATATTCAAAGGTGTTTATACACCATATAAAAGAATGTTGTGTATAAAACAAAATATGCCTCAATGAATAGAGATTGAGACGAAGTCCCATACCTCATGGCCGACTTGACTTGATCGTTCTTTAATCACATGAATAATAAACTATAGTTAATTTATACATTCTTAAGAACCATGATCAAGTTCATTATTCCTTTTATATCACTTATTACCATGTTATTAACATTATGTAATTATTTAAGAAAATAACGGTCGTTTTGTTGATCTTTGGTACTTGAGTCAAAAATAATCTTCTTATAATTACAAGTTGTTCATGTGGTAAAATATCCATTATATACAGAATTATATTCTTGATGTAGATATCATATATAACATATATATCCTGTATATACATGAATTTATAATATTATATAACATTTAGTGGTAAGAAATAAAATGCACCGTTCATGGAGACGGTAAGCCGTACGTACGCATGAACGCTACTTTCATTTCTATTTCAGATTTAATTGAATGAAATTATAATTATATAAAGGTATATTATAATTCCAGTGTAATTTTTTATATAATATCATTAGCTCCATCCTTTATACATCCAACATATGGCATTAACGATTCGAATCACTTTGAGGGGGAGGTAGTCCGCACTTCCTAAAATGAAGATATCACGTTTACCCATAATGGAAACCATAAAGGTAAGACAAAAATGAAAAATATCGATGAATAATGAAAACATAAACATAATATATATCATATATAAATATAGTGACTTATTAATGGCCACTATGAATGGTGTTAAATTAAGATTGAACAATCATCGTTTCGTGAGGCAGTAATTCACCACTCACAGAAACATTATGTTTTGTAATCATTAGATGGAGGTGTCGGTAAGTGTAAATAAAATCCTTCTCATAACAACTTCCTAGTATATTGAAGATATAGGTGTTATTACAAAATATAGGAATAAAAAGAGTTTAGGGGGTTTGAGAAGCAAAATAAAAAAAAGGACATAAGAGAGGACATTACCTTTAAATCGGGTAACTCCCCTGGGTTTGAACCAAAAGGGTTCATTGGGGAGATTTATGTCTAAGGTAAGGCTTCTTAATATTAAGAAAGGGATATGGAGAGATAAAACGAGGAGATTTTGTCAGAGGAAATGGCTGGAGAGGTGTGGGTAAGGGGGTAGAGGTAGAGGATTTTATAAGAGGGAGGAGGGGCACCCTTGGAATGTCATGAAATGTTACTTTATTATAAAATGAGTTTCGGGTCCTAAAGGTCCCACAATGATATATTTCGACTATAAGGTATTAAGGGTTCTAATTCCACCCATACAATAGGTTTTTGACAAGTGTATGTCTTATATTTTACATTATCTTTTCATTTTATTTAAATCGTTCATTAATGAGTTAATCACTACATCATCATGGTGTCATAAATAAATTTATTTATTTAATGTCTAAAAATTATAAAAAAATACCATGATGTAGGAACGCTTTTTATCTATCCAATGATAATTTATTGTCTAAGATATCATTTATGTAGACAAAATTAAAATTGTTTTACTTAGGTGTTACATACTTTTGTTAAATTTATCTTTATTAGAAAATGATAAAAATGTCACTATCACACAAAAGTGATTCCATGGGGTCCAACAGTTGGAACAAGGAATCCCATGGTCGGACATGACACAAAAAGTAGGATTAGGACACATGTTGGGCTAATTTTTTTTAATTATGATATTATTTTATTACCCATAACTACCAGATTACTAATTAATCACGATAATTAAAGATAATTATCATCGTTATTATTCATAATGTCCAAAAACAAAAGTGTATTAATTACATAATTTGGACCTTTTAATTCCAAATATTGAATCCATTTTACCAAATTCCAAACATAGAAGTTGTAGTAATTAATTTAAAAATAATTCCCATTGTCAAAACCAATAGCGGGTTTTCTAGAAACAATATCTATCAAAAGTTTGACACTTTTTATGCCTAATTCCAAAGTGAAATTAATTAAAATGGCCATCATTGCATTAAATGGTAAAAATATATTCTAATTAAAATTTAAAACAAATTAATGGGACAATCTATCCATATAATTAAATTAGATGAAAAAGTAGTTTTGAAGTAAAATGCCGTATTTTTCACTATTCATAAAAAAATGAACATTGTCAGAAAAATACCAAAAATTTATCCAAAGTAAATTTCAATGCCCCGATTCTAAAGAATATGTTTATTTTGAAATATAGTTCATATAAAATTGTCAAAATATCGATTTAAAAATGGTTCTCCATCAAAAGGTGGTAAAACTATCTTTTAAAAATATTAGAAAATTGTATGCTTAAGATTGGAATTATTCTCATTTTAAGCCTCTAAACACTATCTAATTCATTAATAGTCATAGATGTGAAAATAAATAATTCTTTACTTAGAATGTTACATCCTTCCCCCTTTAGAAAATTTCACCCCCAAAAATTATTTTCTTATCGAATAAGTGGGGGTATTTATCCCTCATTGCATTTTCAGATTCACATGTTGCATTTTCAATCATGTGGTTTTTCAACAAAACCATTACTTGATAAATCACCTTATTCCAAAACACTTGCTCCTTATGGTCAAGAATCTGGAATGATTGTTCATCATATGATAGATTCTCTTCCAGCTGAACTACCTCTGGACTCAGAACATGAGACGGATCTGGCATGTACTTCCTTAACATTGAAACATGAAAAAAAAATTATGTACCTGAGATTAACTCAGAGGTAAAGCAACTCGATACAAAAATGATCCAAATTTCTCCAGAATTTTATAGGGTCTAATGATCCTTGGACTCATCATTCCTTTCTTACCAAATCGCATCACACTTTTCCATGGTGAAACTTTAAGAAAGACATGATCACCTCCCTTAAATGAGACATCCTTCATCCTGTTGTCCGCATTACTTTTCTGCCTACCATGATCTATTCTCATGTGTTTCTATATCAGCTGATATTTTTCTTCCAACTCTTCTACCAATTCTGGTCCCATCAACTTCTTTTCTCCTACATTGTCCTAAAAAGCTGGAGATCGACACCGCTTCCCATATAATGCCTAAAATAGTGCCATCTGTATACTGCAATGAAAAAGGTTATTATAAAAATAATCAACCAAAGAAAGATGTTGATACCAACATCCCTGATAATCTATCGAACAAACATGTAGCATATCCTCCAATGTCTGAATGTTTCATTCTGACTTCCCATCTGATTGAGGATGAAAAGCTGTACTAAAATATAATTGAGTACCCAATGACTTTTTATGGCCTTCCCAAAAGTTAGAAGTAAACCTGGGATCATGATCAGATTCAATGGAGAGGGGAACTCCATGTAACATGACTATCTCTTTATGAAACAAATAATAAGCTGATCTAGGGAGAAAGTATCTCATATAGCAAGGAAATGAGCATATTTAGTCAAACGATCAATAATAACCTAGATTTCATTATTACCTCATGGTTTCTTCGGCAATCCCACAATGAAGTCCATAAATATATTCACTCATTTCCACTCTGGCACTGGTAAAGGTTGAAGCATCCCTTTCGGTAATTGCCACTCTGCTTTAACCTATTGACAAGTCAAACACTTAATAGTAAAATCAGCATTATCTTTTTTCATTCCATCCCACCAATAATACTCTAGAAGATCTCTATACATCTTAGTACTGCTAGGATGAACTGAAAATAGAGAACTATGAGATTCACATAACAACTCTCTCTTCAACTAGGAATCACAAGCCACACGCAATCTCTTCCCAAATCTCAAAATAGAATCATTATTAATGTTGAATTTAGGTAACATGCCCTTCTGAACCAGCTCTACCTTTTTCTGCAACTCACTATCTTGCTTCTGAGCTTGCTTAATTCTGCCTGGTAGAGAAGATTTCACTGATACCTGAAACAAAACAAAATAACTTCCTTCACTAACAACTTCTATTCCAAAGTTCATCAAATCCTTAACAAAAGTATCACGTTCCAAACAAAACACTATTAATGAAGCATTAAATTTTCGACTCAAAGCATCAACAACTTTATTTTCTTTTCCCTGATGGTAATGAATTGTACAATCATAATCTTTGATTAATTCTATCCATCACCTCTATCTCATGTTCAATTCTCTCTATGTGAATATATACATTAAACTTTTGTGATCAGTATATATTTTAGACTTTACACCATACAAATGATGCCTCCAAATTTTTAAAGTGAAAACCACAGCAGCTAATTCCATATCATGTGTATGGTAATTTACCTCATGAGTTTTCAACTGGCGTGAAGCATAAGAAATTACCTAATCATTCTGCATTAGGTCACAACCAAGTCCTTTCAATGAAGAATCACTATAGATAACAAACTCACCCTTCCTGGAAGGTAGTTCCAAAACTGGAGCATTCACCAATATTCTTTTCAATTCCGGAAAACAATCATCACATCCTTTTATACAGATAAACATAACACCCTTTCCAGTTAGCTTTGTCATTGGACTAGATAACCGTGAAATTTTTTTAACAAACCTTTAGTAATAGACTGCCAAACCAAGAAAACTATGAATCTCAGATACATTTGTGGGTCTTGGTCATTCTTCAACAACCTTTGTTTTTGCAGGAACAACAGTTATTCAATCTTTATAAACAATGTGACCAAGGAAAGAAATTTGTTGCCACCTAAACACACACTTGCGGAATTACCCATACAGTTTCTTTTCTTTTAAGGTTTTCAAAACAAACCTTAAATTACACTCATTCTCTTCTTTACTTTTAGAAAACACCAAAATATCATCAATGAAAACAACTAAAAACATATCCATGAACTCATGGAAAATTCAATTCAAAAGGTCCATGAATACAGCAGGTGCATTAGTTAACACAAAAGGCATTAATACAAACTCATAATGGACATATCTTATACTAAACACATTCTTCAGAATATTTTTCATTCTTTACCTTCAACTAATGGTACCCCATTCTCAGGTCAATATTTGAAAAATACTGAGTTCCATAGAGCTGATCAAATAAATCATCAATATGAGGAAAAGGATATTTCTTCTTAACAGTGATGTTATTCAAGGCTCTATAATCAATGCAAAGTATCATTGAACCATCTTTCTTTTTAACAAATAAGATAGAAGCACCCCATGGTGATGTCCTAGGATGAATGAAACCATTCTCAAATAAATCTTTCAATTCCTCCTTCAACACTAAAATTTCAATTTGAGCCATTCAATAAGGGGGTTTTAAAATTGGCTTAGCATCAGGAACTAAGTCAACAGTAAATTCAACTTCCTGATCTGGTATTATTCCAGGAAACTCATCACGAAAAACATTAGGATACTCATTTACCACTGGCACATAATTAATAAGATCAGTTCCATTGTTTTCAACAATATGTGCAAGGTAACATTCATTACCATCTTTTATAAGTTTCTCATCCACTTGATATGTTCTCAATAAAAAGGGTTCAATCTTGTACACAAACTGAAAGTCTTTCTGAAAAGAAACTTCTTTAGCTCTATAATCAATCTTATAATGGTAAAAAGAGATCCAATCTATACCTAGGATAATATGAAACTCTTATAGAGGTAAAACAATAAGGTTTTCAAGTAGGTTCATTCCACTGATAAGGATAGAAGGATTATTTTGAAGTATTTTTGCCTCAACATTTCCCTCGGGTGTTTTTACCACAAGTTCAGGAGTAATTTATTGAGATGTAATTCCCAATTTACTAGAAAATATTACATAGATGAAAGAATGTGTAGACCTTGAACAAAACAACACATTGGCATAATCTGAACAAACAAAAAAATTACCAGATACCACTTTATTTGATGGCCCAACATCTGCTGAAGTATTTGCAAAGGATTTCACAACACATTTCTCCTTGTAGTCTGACCGCTTCCCATTATTTAAGCTCTTTGTTGAAAACTCATTTTCATAATGACCCATATCATTGCACTGGAAACATTTCACTAACTGTAAATCAAATTTGGTCTTACCATCACCCCAATATTTTTCAGTGCAACCACGAGCCTTATGTCCCATATTACCACATCGGTAGCACATTCCAGAATTCAAAAGACATTCCCCAGCATTCTTTTTACAACATTTATCACAAACTGTAAACATAGTTTTCTTACCATTCGACCTTTTTGAAGGATTCTTCCCTTTATCCTACCACCTCGGTCTCTTCTTCTTTTGGTTGTTATAGAACACTTGATCATCAAAAAACTCCATTTACACCTTCTCATCACATCAAAAAATCTTTTCATAATTTTTGAAATTGCGAGAAGATTAATTCCTTTGATATTTTGGCATTAATCCTGATTAAAACAATTGATTTTACATTCAAAGTCTCGAATAAAATTTAGAGTATAACTTGCCAATCAAATTAACTTTTCTTCATAAGTAGCCACTGAGTCGTCCTCTTGCCTCAATTCCAAGAATTCTTTTCCTATCCTAAGTCCAACAGACTTAGGAATATATTTCTTTAGAAACATACTTTTTAATTCATCCCAGTCAAGTGCATCAATCTCATTAGCATCCTTGATATTTTTAACCATCGACCACCACTGATCTGCTTCACCCTCCCAACGGTAAACAACAAGACTAACCTTTTGATTTTCTGAACAATCCATGAAATCGAAAGTCTTCTTCAGTTCTTTAATCCACCCTTCAACTAGAACATGGCCAGATGATCCTCTGAATGATGGGGGATGTTGCCTCATGAAATGTTCCACCACTGACATGTTCCTGTGCTGTTGATCTGGCTGATCTCGTGCATGGATACCACCACCGTTTATTGCTTGAGTCTACTGCGCCATTACTGCAACAAACTATTCAATTCCAATTCCGACACTCTCAAGATGCTGATTTGGAAGGTAATTTCCTTCTTCATTCCTTCCTAGAAATGATTCCATATTTCCCCTATGGAAAAATATTTTAAAACAACATGTCTTAGATGAAGAAACAAGGAAATATTCAAATTCTATATCATTTCAATCTGACCATAAAAAAATAATATTTTTGGATAATCATTTAATATAATTCTAACTCCTAAAGTCATCTAAACTGACCTGTAATTCCTACTATAAGGCCCCAGACTTAATCATTACGTAATCATGAGTTATTTCAAGAATACACATTGAGGATCCTTTTAGGTTTAGAGTTTTAGAGAATTAGATCATAAATCATACAATACATTCCACTTTTAATCAAGGTGGTTACATAAAAGAAAATATTCAATTTTATCATTAAAGGAAACATATTTAAAATAAAACATGGATTCTTTCTTGTCACTTACTCGACATTCTCATCACATCATGTACCTTTCCCTTGTCCTGTAACAATCATTTCAAAAACTTGGGATGAGCATAAAAAGCACAGTAAGGGATATAAAAATAAGAAAAGAAAACCTTAGTCCATGTATACATAAGAATCAATGAAATCATACTTTCATCATATAATATAAGCACTTTAACATACCTCACGAAATCATGATGTTTATGATTAACTCATAGAAATCATAGGACATAAAGGTAACTTGAGGCATTCATAAACTTCTTATGTAGGGAGCAACCCTCATGGTTACGTTTGGAATACCCATTACAATATATTCCCTAAATCTCTTCGGAGAAACCTTAGTCTTTAACTCCTTCACATCACCCAATGAATTGGAGAGCTATATCGGTCTCACAACCCCTTAGTTTATCACGGAACCACCCGTCTTCATAAACAATTCCCAAGAACCATAACATAAACGTATCATATAAAACATGCATAAAGGTAACATAACATTTACACATTTCAATCACAAGATATCAAAAAAACATTGATATAATCAAAACATTATCAAAACCATTGTCAATACCAAAATAAACGAAAAAGTAAAACATGGTATTTATTTTTCATTTTAAAAAATATATGGCTTGTAGAGGAAGCCAAAACTCAAATAATGGTCACGGCGGCGAAAAAGTCATTGTCTCCCCATACGTAAGACAAAAACATTCCATTTTGTCCTTTAGTAAAATGATTCGTATAAAATGATTCTTTTTTAATAAAAGTAAAATTAAAAGGGGTTTATACACCATATAAAGGAATGTTGTGGATAAAACAAAATATGCCTCAATGAAAGGAGATTGAGATGAAGTCCCTTACCTCGTGTCTGAATTGACTCGATCCTTCTTTAATCACCTAAATAATAAAATAGAGATAATTTATAATTTCATAAGAACATTTTTTCAAGTTCATTATTCCTTTTATATCACTTATTACCATGTTATAAACATTATGTAATTATTTAATTTAATAACGGTCGTTTTATCGATCTTTGGTACTTAAGTCAAAAATAATCTTCTTATAATTACATGTTGTTCATGTGGTAAAATATCCATTATATACAAAATTATATTCATTATTTAGATATCATATATATCATATATATCCAGTATATACATGCATTTATAATATTACATAACATTTAAACGTAAGAAATGAAATGCACTGTTCATGGAGACGGTAAGCTGTACGTACACATTAACGCTGCATTCATTTCCATTTAAAATTTAATGGAATAAAATCATAATGATATAAAAAAATATTATAATTCCAGTATAATATCATATATAATATCTTTAACTCCATCCTTTATATGTCTCACATATGGCATTAACGATTAAAATCACTTTGAGGGGTGGTAGTCCGCACTTCCAAAAATGAAGATATCGTGTTTTCCCATAATGGGAACCATAAAGTTAGGCCATAAATGAAAAATATAGAATCATAAGGAAAAAATAAATATAATACATATCATATATAAATTGAGTGACATATTAATGTCCACCATGAATGGTGTTAAAAGAATATTGAACAATCATCGTTTCGTGAGGCAGTAATTCGACACTCACAAATACAGTATGTTCGTTAACCATTAGAAAGAGGTGTGTTTAAGTTAAATGAAATAATTCTCATAAAAACATCCTAGTATATTTATGATACTGGTGTTGTTACAAAATTGATGAATAAAAATAGTTTAGGGGGTTTGAGAAGTAAAATAAAACAAAAGGACATAAGAGAAGACATTACCTTTAAATCAAGTAACTCCCCTTAGTTTGAACCAAAAGGATTTCTTGAAGAGATTTCTGCCTAAGGTAAGACTTCTAGGATGAAGAGAGGGATGTGGAGAGATAAAATGATCAGAGTTTTTCTGAGCCAATGGCTTTAGAGGTGTGGGTAAGGGTGTAGAGGTGGGGGAATTCTATAAGAGGGAGCAGAGGAACTCTTGGAAAGTCATTAAATTTTACTTTATTATAAAATGTGTTTCAGATTTTAAAGGTCCCAAAATGATATATTTCGAGGATAAGGTGATAAGGGTTCGAAATACACCCATACAATAGTTTTTTGACAAGTTTATGTCTTAGAATTTACTTTATCATTTCATTTTATTTAAATCGTTCATTAATGAGGTAATCACTACATCATCATGGTGTCATAAATAAATTTATATATTTAATGTCTAAAGATTATAAAAAAATAACATGATGTAGGAAATAATTTTATATTTCCAATGAATTTTAAATTATAAGAGATAATTTATTTTGAAAAAATTAATTTTTTTTTACTTAGGTGTTATATACTTTTGATATATTTAACTTTCTTTAAAAATAAAAAGATAAAATGTCACTATCACAAACAAGTGATTCCATGGGTTCCCGAAGTTGGAACAAGGCATCCCACGGTCATCCATGACACAAAAAGTAGAAGTAGGACACATTTTGGGGTCATTTTATATTATTATGATATTATTTTATTACCCTTAACTACCCGATTAATACTTAATCACGATAATTAAAGATAATTACCGTCGTTACTATTCATAATGTCCAAAAACAAAAGAGTATTAATTACATAATTTGGACCTTCTGATCCCAAAGATGGAATCCATTTTAAAAATTCCAATAACAAAAATTTTAGTAATTAACTTAAAAATAATTCCCGTTGACAAAACAAATAGCTGGATTTTTAGAAACAATATCTATCAAAAGATTGACATTTTTTATTCCCAATTTCAATGTTTAATTAATTACAATGACCATAATTTTATTAAATGGTAAAAATATATTAAAATTAAACATTAAACCCAATTAAAAGGACAATCTATATATATAATTATGTTAGATGAAAAATAATTTTTGAAGTAAAATGCAGTATTTCTCACTATTGGTAAAAAATGAACATTGTCAGAAAAATACCAAAAAAAAATCGAAAAAAAATTCAATGCCCCAATTCTAAAGAATACGTTTTTTTGACAAATAGAGCTTATAAAATTGTCAAAAGATATATTTAAAAAAGGTTCTCAATCAAATGGAAGTAAAACAATCTTTTAAAAATATTAGATAATTTTATGCTTAAGATTGGATTTATTCTCATTTTAAGCCTCTAAAACACTATCAAATTCTTAAATATTCATAGATATGAAAATACATAATTCATTATTTACTTTGGATGTTACATTATATATTGTTGTAATCCCCAATGGAATTCCCAATACCTTTGATGTTAATGATACCAAACTAATCCTACAAACATGACGAGGATCCTCCCTCACAATGACTTGACCAACTGTTTATCCTAGGATCCTGAGAATGACCGTGTGGGATTGGGATCCCATATTTCATTTATTTTTACCTATAAATCAAATATCATCTATATTTGAAGCAATACATATTAAAATAGTGAAAAATGAATATATATTTTTAATGAAAATTGAATTATTACCCTATCTTCTTGGGCCGAGTCAAAACATTAACTCCTGTCATATTATGTATAGACAACTTACCATAGTTATCTTAAAGATAGTTTTTTCCCAAATTATTTAAAGACATTATAAGATTTAAATAATCAATTTAATATATGAAAATTATAATGTTGTCTTAAAAATATTTAAACTAAAGTAAACATTAACACAGTCAACATATTTCTGGAAAAAACACTTTTACTTGACATTGTCAAGGCTGATGTTTTTGTTTAACTTGATGAATTTTTCCATGAAGCACCCCAGAATAAGTAACATATAATTTCATAGTAATTTATGCAATGGATTTTTCTTTCTATATGATGTTATATATATAAAATGTGATTAATATTAAAATATATATTTAAATACCAGTTATTTCGTAGGACTATGACTATCAATAAAAACCATTAATTTCCCTCATGGAACACCTTTGGTTACCTAACCATAAAGGTGTTAAATGCTTAAGAAATTATCGTTGAATTTATTCCATAGTCACTATTTAAAATAATTCAATTTCATAACCAAATTTTTAAATTTTCCTTTTCGTGTGACCAGATCAACAATTATAATGTGAAAAAACATCTGTACAAATAGATTAATCATTAAAATATTATAATTTAATAATTTCATATAATTCAATTGAACTATAATGAATTAAAACATTATTTATATGTGAATAAAAAAACCAGTTTCCATGTCTAAGGCACATGACTATTATCTATATAGGTAATCAGAAGGGTAACTAACTCCTTCACCCACTGGCCTAGAATCTGGCCACGTAATCTTACAACATCATCAGTGGGGACCCCATAGCAGTCAAATGGGACATCTATCTTCATTCCATTCCAATTCCATAGATATATAAAATTCATATTTCCCTATTTGTTAATATTTTTTTTGCATATTTTATGAAATAATTTAGTAGTAAAAAATTTGAAATAAGTTTATTGACTTTAATATTTGTAAATAAATCTATGAGCCTCAAATGTCCCAAAGAGTTACCATTATCTATCATTTCTCATGTAGCTGAATGAGGATCCACAATCTCAAATGTTGATAGGATTCTGACATTGGGTGTTCTAGACACTCATGTAATATAGGGTGTGAGATAAATTAAATAGCAGAGGGTGTGAGAAATGGTAAAGGGGGTGGATGGTTTCTCGAATGTCTGATGGGTCAACATTTATTAGTGTGGCAGAGGGAACACAGACAAAGTGTTGTTTGTGATCAATGAAACACTTTTTTATTGTCATTCCTGTAATTTAATCATATAAAATTATCTTTAAAACAATTAATTCCACACTTTATTTATTAATTACATTTATCCATTGGACAACATATGAAAATAGATAATGCAGAATCTTAACTAGTATCACATCCATCTCTCAATTTACCACTATGTTACCCAAGGGGTCAAATGATAATTTCCAATGAAGCTGTAGAAGAAAATCATAAAGTAATTACATCGTGTCTAATAAACACACCATGTAAATCACGCATGTCACTTCCATTCACCTAATAAAATGCATCTCATTTTATTAAGTATATTAGATAATAACTCAATTTTATAACATAAAATCAATAACTAAAAATTCAAAACCAAATGTGAAACTACCCCATGGTTATTGATATACATGATGAAAAAACAATATTTTTTTATGAAATGGGATTTTGGATTATAAAAATGAGTTGAATTCCTAAACAATTGATTTATAGATATGTATAGAACTGTAACATCAATAAAATCATTCTTTAAAAAAATATATAATATAATTAACATATCAATGATTCAAAATGAAAATCACAGTCATGACATATAACATATATTATGACGACATACACATAGAAAACAATCATATAATGAAGGAAAATTGATATATTATAGGAAACACCACTTTATATACCATGTTTAGTCAAAAAAAATTTGATTCATTTATTTGAGAGAAAAAACACTATGGGAACATTATAAAACTTATTTTGTATGGAAATTTATTTTTAAAGTAAAAATGTAACTCAATTATGATATTATGATTTTATGGAAAAAGGGAAATCATGTAAAAAATTTTATTACATAGATAAAATAATCAGAGATTCATTATATTACATTTATTCATCAAGTAAAATTGTTTTTAATTACACGAACATATGGAAATAGAATGGGGTAGTAAAACCACATACACTAACTATTTGTTTTGAAGAATTAGGTAGTAACATTTCATTGGAGGTTTTAGGGTTTTTAAATGGTGTACATCACTAATTTATGTTATAAAATTACCTAGATTAAAAAATCTATCATAATGACTAATTGGAATCCTAGTTAAGTGAGGTACAATAAAAATAATTTTAAAATGTAAATTTATCGTCACAGATACATAAAATAATTTTTAGGCATCTATTTAATCTATTAATGTTATAAAACCAACATTATAAAATTTTCTAGACTCCAATATATGGGTCAAACAAAAATTAATTTTTTAAATCCAAAATATTTAAAAAAATTATTTTGACTGAATTTAATGCATCTAGTGAAATATAAAATTCAATAAATCCCATTAAAAATATTATACTCAAAGATATTATATCATGTGAGATGAACAAACAAAAACCTAATAAAATTATAATAAATCAATAAATTTAAAATCAATAAATGTATATCTTAAATGGATAGAGTCTAGATATAATAAAACCAAAACATTGTACTATACTTCCATGTACTACAAATATAAAAAATAATGAAATTTAACATAATCACACAAATCCATCAAATTGGACATGACCTAGGCCACCACTACTCCACTTGAATATCAAGAAAAAAATAAATGTAATTTCACCAACCAAATACTATCTAAATAAAATAGAAATAAATTATACCAAACTAAATAAAACATGGTTGAATGAAAATTAATTGAAACCCACCAAATACAACTAACAAGAATGAAATAAAAAAATTTAACCAACATAAAAAAACTGATTTGTTACTAATAAAAATGATCCAAATTAATAAAATGAACCCTATATAATAGAACAAAATCGACATTAATTGAAACAATTTTCTTAAATAGAACAATAGACAAAGGGCTTACCACATAGGGATTCGGGAGAGACGGAAGGTTTAAGTGGATGGCTCATCGAAGAATGATAGAAATATAGATTTTTAGTCTCTAGGGTGACCATAGATATAATGAGAGAAGGAGACAACTTAGGGAATGGAAAGGGGGTGAATTGGGTAAGGGAGAGGGAATGAGTGATAGATCAGAAGGCTTAGCAGTGACCGCAACGCAAGTGAGGTCTCATGAATTATGGTATTGGGAGATATAGGAGCACTTCAGAGGGGGAACCACCAAGGGTAGGGGATTGAGATCAAGGGAGGGGGGGTCAGGGAATAGACTCAGGTGGAGAAGGGAGGGGTGATGGATAAGTGTTTTGTTTAAAAAAAATATTTAGTAGAGGTTTTTAATGAAACCAATGTTAAATTATTTTAATTATTTTAGAAGGGATTTGATAAACCACTGCTTAAAAATTCCACTAAAAAACAAAATTGGTGTTGTGATACCGAAAATATGCTGGGTCACGCGTGACTCATGATAAAATCATATTAAATAATAATATGGAATTCATAATATAAGGTCTAGAAGAAAGACTAAAGGTGAATTACTTAAAAAACATGTCCACTAACCCTCATGCACTTCACATGATACATCCATGAAATGAAAAAATGTGAGGATATATCCCCCAAATCTCTTGAAACTCTTCGATTATGCCACACTGAACATGAAGAGTCTTTTAGACATATCATAGAAAGTCACAAAGTTCCCCCTAGGTGCACCACTTTTGTACCATGATACCCTCGGGGCCTATTTCCCACACCTGGAAGCATCCTTAAAATATATCACCTAAATAGTATAATGACCCCATACCATTCTAGCTAAGTCTCATGGATGTATCAGATTATGTCAAATAAGACCTCATGATATACTCTAAGAACATCATCTGATTATCACAACACCCCCATTAATGTTGGCTAAGTCTCGTGATCACTTTTAGGGATGTTAGACAAGATATGAAACACCATCTAAGACATTTCATATTGTCTCTTATGAAACCCTCAATATGTGTCAAAAAAAATCATGTGAATGAAACTAGAGAAGGTTAACTAGATTATCTAACACCCTTTAGACAAGCCTTCGTGGTCATATGATGTCTTCTAAGATAGACCATCTTGATCATGTAATTTCTACTGGATAAGTCAGCTTTGATCATGTGACAACATTCAGATATTCCACATGGGTTATGTGAATACCTATAGAAAGACCAACAAAATTATTTAGTAGTTTTAAGATATGATGTGTAGATACTCTCATACATATCAAGGATAAAAGATAGTTGACATATTTCAAGTAGGAAAGAAGGTCACAAGAGATACCTTAGAGTGTAAGGCCCAACCAATAACAAAACATGGTTTCTTCTAATAGATAGGGAAACCTAAAAGGGTATGGCCCAACCAATGGAACTACACTGACTCTAATTATTTCCATATTCAAGATACATGGGGCACCTCTTCAATGCTCGAGCTCCATAGTACTGTCCGAATATGTAATTCCCCACTCTCCAGACGATGATAATGATCAATTTTCATTCCCTGTTTCTCAAACATAATATAGATCATGTGATCCTTGGGAGATGAAATAATCATATCATTCACATCACAAGTCTCCACCATTTTGGAAAAAATATGTATATAAATCCCCAATGAGTGGCATGAATCATTTTCTTCAATATAAAGGAATATATAATAGAGAATGTCCAAAGGATGTGGTTGAACTATGATAAATCTCATTCCTATAATATCCACGATATGTGGGATGCCTTTATAAGGATGTATATGAAATTAAAATCCATTTTAATGTAAAACTTATTCTGATGTAATTTAAACCATCAGGCCCCAATCATTCCCATGGGATGATTACTCTACCTCAGCTATCAGCAAAATGCTAAATAAACTAAACTATGACGACTCTGATTCCAGCCATCACCAGGATATGTAGGACATCTTTCTATGGCATGTTCTCTATAATTAATCATATTATGGTGGCCCCAACACATAATTATTATACCACGGGAAATGAAAAAGTGATCATTTTCCCGGAATTGTTTCTCAAACAGATCATTGGTTATGTGGGATTATCAAACCACAATAAACATTTCATATACATTATAAGACTCTACAATGACTTGGGAAACCATAGAGTGTAATTCCCAAACAAATGAACTATAACAACTCTAATTCTATCTTTACATGGGATATGTAGGATTCCCTCCAGGACTCAAGATTTAACACATGGTGTCCCAAAGCACTAATATATGTCCTCTCTTCATGACATTAAACTCTAAGGGTCTGACAAACTACATGGATTTTGATTCCTGCAACAAAATAGATACATTTTATTCTTCATAATGGTTCAATCCCCTCCTCATAAAATTAACCCCCTCGTTCTATGGAAGATCATTTAAAATATATTAGTTATATAGATTCAACACATGAGAAACCTCCCATTAATAAAAAATTACAAATATCCCCATATACATATAGATGGATTCACAAGAGTCCCCCCGATAATTTTTATACAAAATAATATTTACCCATGAAAGGATTGGTAGGGTAACATGTCCTATATCAATATTTGGAAGAGATTTACAAACATTTAATAAATCTATAATAGAGTCTTGTAGTAGGTGGTAATTCCCCCCTAAAGGGTTTGATGATCCTGACCTCCCATACTGTCTACCAATGCATGTCTACAAGAGTCCCCAGGCTAGAAACCCCAGGTGACCCCTGGACTATGGAAATCATGTCTATACCTAATTACAGATGAGGGTACCATTTGGAGTTTATAGTAAAATAAACATTCTAATTTGATACTCATGATTATGCATAATATAAATTCCCCCTAATAAAACCATCAGGTGGATCCCATCCACACCTTCAATAGAAAGGAAATAATTTCCCTTATTATTATTAATTTTTCTCTATATGTAATAATTTTACTATAATATTGTGATTATGATAATTATCCCAAGTATTTTTATTACATAATTTGATGGTCATATTAGTTATTAGGTAGTTTTCTGGGATTTTATGGTATGTTTATCTCACTACATAATTGAGATGACATGTTATAATATATTTCTTGGATTTTAATATGGATGTATATGAAAAAAAATATTAGAAATCATAGATTACCAATACTATCATTTTACTGTTGATTAATATAGGATGTTTTTAAAACCATGAGGAACATACATGGTCTTATTTATAATTATGAAAATTTATACATTATAAAATATATATAAAATATATTATTTAGTAATTTAGTAAATTTACGCATAAAAATTAATAAAATAGCCTTTAATTTGGTGGTGAAAAAACAAACTATGTTTTTATAGAGGTGGTGAAACAACCATTATGTTTACGATGATTACATTTTTGAATGAAATTGGAAAAGTTTGGATAATTAATATTCAATATATACAATATAATTCCATCATATTTGTTATAATATATTAATTATATTATTTTGGGGGGACGAGATGAAGAGGAGGTAGATGGAAAAAATTTTAAGTGATTGAATGACACTATTTCCACATTGCATGTTCTCTAATGAAATATACCTTAATGGCACATTGGTTTGGGATTTTTTTGAGATCATAATGATGAGGATAGGGGATATAGGTTTGAGAATATAATTGGGTAGAGTTTTGGCTAGCTCCAAATATTAGAATGCTTTAGGATAAGGGGTGGTATTCATATGGTGGTAGGGTTTATTTTTGAAATTCAATATGTATTAAATTATTATTTTTATTCAAAACATTCAATAATGATGAATATTATGCCAATATACTGAATTTATGAATGTGAATTTCAGATAATGCATGATTACATTCATCATGACCTAGTTATTCATGTATTTAACTTATAATGTTAATCACCATTTTTATGTATTTCATTATTAATCAAATACTAAAACCTGTTAAAAAATACCAAACATATAAAGTATCCAATTTTTATGTTTATATTAAAAAATTGAAATACATTTTATGAAAATAATTTTCTAATATGAAAAATTTTATTTTTATGTAAAATCTATATTTATTTTAGAAATATCAATTTTTATTGTATTATTAATTTTTTGACCCTTTAAAAAATTATTTACGATATAATAAATTTATATTTTCAGTATAATTATATATAATATTATTTGATAAACCCATTTTTGGAAAATAAACGCTATTTTATAATTTGATACTTATTATAAAAATATGAATAAAACATATATTTTTTTACAAAAAACAAAAAAAATTATTTTATCATTTTTAAGACACTTATTTTTCATATCATGATCTAATTTTTTATATTTTTCATTGTATATGATAATTAAATATTAAATTAAATTAAATTATTGTGGTTAATATTCTAAATATTAGGTTACCATTCATAACTATTACTTGACTTTTAAAATGGGCTGATTTGTAATAGTCACATGGGATCCCTACATTCTATTAATATCGCATATTTCATTTAGTATTCATTCACTTCTATTTTATCTAAGGATTATATATATTGTTTTTTAAAATTAATATTACATTACTAATATTTTTATTCATTTCAAAAGAGTTTTTCATGTGTGTAAACTTTTTATGGGGTCGAGGAGATCAAAATATCGATATTTTAGTGATCTAATTTTTTATTTTGTATCTCATAGTAATGCTTGGAATTTAATTGATAACATTTAAACATTAAATGTAATGTTAAAGACAAAAAAATTATTTTTGGATTTATATTTGGATTTTATGATTTATATAATACTACATCACATAATATGAAAAATTTATAAATTCAAAAGGGAAATTCCATTGATAGAGTTTTGGTTTGTTATACAATACATACACAATTATTTTTTGAGAATAATTTTACAGGTACAATTAATAGTAAAAGAATATTTTGAAATAATATTAAATGTATATGTGTTGGTTTGGATAAATAAAATTTGACACTATGATCTCATGTTGATTTGAAACATATCAGGATTATAGGAAAACAAAATTTTTTAAAGGATAATTGGATGGGGTTTGGTTTGTAATGAAATTCACCAATGGAGTATGGTAGATCACTTAAGGTTCAATTGTTATAGATAATGGCATACATTATATCACAATTTTTTCATTGAATAATCATGTGGAGAGAAAATATTTTTAACTATAACATTTTATATTTTCTATATATGGAAATGATGATTTAGGTATATTAGTTTAAAGATAATTAATGTTATAGTGGATAAATTCATTAAAACGATGAATCATACAAACATATAATTTTTTTTGTATTACATATTTTGGAAGGAATATAATTTTTCATTTGATCTTTTTATAAAGACCCATAAGATCTAAAAGTTTAATCATCTTAATATGGGGGTTTAGTGACTACACCTTATTCAATCTCATAGAGGGTCTAATAACTTTTGAAATTCATTGGAAATTTCTTGAGGAATTTACTAGTTTACTTTCTAAAACCAAATTTGTTGTATAATAAATCTTTGTTATGTGGAAGTTAATGGTAGAGAATGGGATATATTTTAACAGTATATTATTAAAGTATTAAAATGGTCGAGAGTATTACTGATGGAGCTTCTAGAATTACTATACAAATAGGGGGGAAAGAGTTGAGATTATTGTACCTAGGATTCTAGTGAAAAAGGGGTTGGGTGATATAATGAAAAAAAACATAATAAATAAGGCATATATCATGAGGTCTAACATAGAAATGTCTAATGATATTTGGTAATATTCTATTAACTATGAATCATACATGGTTTTTAAAATCCATCATTCATGGGGAAGGAAATATTAGATGAACTATAGCCTGGTAAATCAATGATGTGAAATTACCTTAATGTTTTCACGAGTCATTCACATATTCAAGTTGTTTATAATGATCAAGGTAATCAAGGTGAAAAATAAATGGAATTTTTTTGTATATATATATATGAAGACTTGGGATTTTGACCTTGATATAATGACAAGATATATGTCATAAGAATTAGAAATGTTTTATTGAATGACTATGTATTATATAAAGACTAAAAATAGAACAAGAATTAGGATGAAGGAAAATATTTAATTGATAAAATTTTGTTTGATCTAAATTAGATCTTGAGAAAGAGAATAGTTCTAGAGGATATAGATGGCTATTTAGAATGTATCGTTGGTAAGAAAATATAATATATACTAGAGAGAACATGGAATACTTAGTATCATGTAGAATGATAGAATGATAGGGCCATATAAATAGGTGTATTGGGTGAGGATGTTCTAGATAAAGAAGGACAAATGTTTAATCTATAGATATATTCTATATCAAAACAACTTGTTCAAAGGTATAATATTGATTTCTATTATCTTCTTCTAACAGATAGATGGAAACATGAGATATTGGAAGAGCTGGCCAATCTAAATGATTTTAGAAATTTGTTGTTAGCTATGAAAGAAGGTTTGGATTCTATAACTATGAATAAAACTAGGTATCTAATAATTTTACCAAAATGTAAGAATGCACTATATAAAAAATGAGTTTCTCATTAAAATGGAGACCCTAATGGGATAAAGGGGAACAAAGAAAAGCAGGTGGTGATTGGGTTCACTCATAAATAAGGAATTATATTCTCTATAATAATTTTACCAAGCTTTTACCATACCACCATCCAGGTTGTAAAGACATGGATCCATCTATTCTAACCCCTTGGGTGTTCCCAATGTATGAGGCACTCAGAAAAGGAATTGAGAAATTATAGAGGTGTTTAGATGAAAAAAGATATAATTAGATATAATTCATGATGTGTAATTATTTCATGTCATGTATATTTTGTTAAAGGATTAAGAGAGGATAGTTAATGTGGTGTCTCACTATGTGAATATATTGTTGATAATTTGTGTTAAGTTGGATCATACGGTGTCCCATGACATGAATTAAATTAGGGATTAATGGTTTGAGTAATCACATTTTTTCAAAAAGTCATAAAATCTAATACTTTCATGATGTGAATAGATTTTATTTATATGGAAATATTATGTGTAGTGCACCGATACAAGATGCAGCACCTCGGGTTTTTTCAAACCCATTGAAATTTCTCCCAAAACCTAGGGTCTAAGTGTGTCTCTCATTTGGAAATTTGTAATCAATTCAACTTGTCTGGATTCTAGGATTCCTATGTCTGTTTTGTGGTGGTCTGAGGTATGTTGTGCCATTATTATCATGGTTCCTTGTACTAGATATTCCCACTTATTATTATCATTATATTGAGGTTTCTATTCATTTCTTTGAACAAGTTCTCATGTTTATTCTGGTGTGGTTACATAGAACTATTCATGGAGAGATATAGATATTGCAGGAGGGGTGATTGGAATCTACGGTGTTGGTTTGTTCTCACGAAAATAACATTGACTCCTTTTAGGCCGAGTATTCATTTATTATTCTATTTATTTTCATGAAATTAAAACATTATCATGGTTACGTCTATTGGATGGAAATGGATTTAGCCTAACAAAGATATAAATATGTTAATAAGGAATTGGATAGATATCACATGGATATGTCCAATGCCATAGTTAGTGATTTTCCTCTTGATTATATAGATATTGTTCTTTCAATGATATTCATGTTATCATTTCTTTTCATGTAATGTATTTTATATATTTTAGTCTAAAATGGTATATAATATAAATCTTGTAGTTTCTAATTGGCTAACTAAATAATTAAAAAAAGAGGAATGAAAAATGAATATATTGTTTCTTGTTATTTAATGGAAATCTAAATTTATTGGAAGCAAATTCATAACTAAATTCGTTCTTCCGTGATAATGGTATTTATAGAGAATGTGGGGCTTAACAATACTTGTTGGGAATGTTGAAATAAAAATCCATGTTAATGAGAATTGTAATTTTAAATTATTTATAATTTTTTTAAATACTAAGAACATTTGTAGATTTTGGTATATTGTTATAGCTTGATGACTTAGGTTTCTATAGTTAAAGATTTTGAATAATTAATTATTTAATTCAATATTTAATTAAAACAACTCACTTGATAAATAAAATTTTGGGTACTTTATTTTTCTATCTTCATGATAAGCTCATGGTCCTTATGTTTCGATCCATAAGAGATCGTTTATGTGTGAATCATGGATGCATTGTTTTAGGGACTAGATATTCAAATATCATATGATTTTTTTTGTTTCCTACTGATTTTGTGATATTTTATGGGGTTGAACTTCTCTATGTGATGTGATTTGTGCCAAGGAAGTATCATGTGACGTTGGTTGGAGATATTAATGATGTTGTAGTAGTTGAATCCTATCTTGGTGAGATGCATCTGTATATGAATGTATGTGTGGAGGATAGAAAAAAGACGATGAAAATGATTAAATATGGGCTTACCCATTGATGTGATAAAGATAGATTCTGGTTCAAAATGAATTATATAATTTTTGATGGTCAAGTTGCTTGTTTTGTCCACATTCCTTTCGCCACTACCAAATACAGCTAGATGAACTTGGTTGCATGTTTCAAATAAGTTTTACTTAAGGATAGTTTCACTAGAAAACCTTTTCTAAATAACTATGTTAATAATAACTAACAAATTATAAACATATGGGGTTGGGGTTGATGGAATGCAACAATATAAAATATGTTAGTCTTGAGAAACGATTATTTTTGTTGGGATTATGTATGAGGGGCATGGAATTGACACAGTTTCTTATTAAATATAATAAAAAAAATGTCAATGGTTAATTTAATGGATAATACACAAATTAACAAAAGGTAATGATAAAAATAAAATAATTATTTAATATATCTCTTAAAATTACTTTGTTTTTATAGGATATCTAGTCCTAAGAAATGGCTGCATGGTGTCTAAATGATGATACCTTCTGTTGAGTTTCGGAAAATGTAAATATCATAGCGTGTTTGTGAGCTATATTATGACTTCTATATTATTTTATTTTATATTCTACCACACCAATGTCAGTTATAGATACTGACACCATAGGGTCTATGGGAGGTTTATTTTCAAACATCCATGTTGGAGGATATGTGGCTAACTACCTCCTCTTTCCCCCACTCTCTTATCCTAGTATATACTTGTACAGGAATGCATGATGGTAATTTCCCCCATATATGTTTTTAGTGGTATATGATGGCATGCAGTTAATTCAAAAAGCTATATGTCTAAATATAACATCCAAAGGATTATTATAGGTATGATGTGTATAGTATATGATGGATTGGGTTTTCTTTTCTTAGTGTCTGGATTGTGATGGATTTTGGTATAATACCTGATGTATGATCCAAGTCATACATCATTTGGTGGCTCCAAAAAATCACTTTCTTTCTATATAGATATGTTATATGAGATGATTTTTTGATGTGTTTCATGAAGTGTATGTTGTGATTCCGTACCTAGGTGTCTTCAAAATGGCTTATTTTTTAGAGTGATGTAATAAGACATGCGATGATGGGGGAAGAGTTAAAAACCAGTGGTTAATCAATATCAGGGTACCCTTGATGTTTCATTTTTATATCACATTCTCACTTTTATGTGGTACATAGTGAGAGTCAACTATTTTGAGTCTAGGAACATAATATACCTATATAAGACATGTCTTAGATTTCTTATTCTATATATTTCTTTTGAATTCTGTATTTATATTTTTTATGAGAGGATTGAGGAACTATCCTATTGAGTATACTACTATGACCATCCTATAAATATATATTATCATTTTTATGTTAGTATGAGTAGGTTAGATATTGGGTTGTATATTTCTATATCATGAATTTAGAGGAGATATTTGGGATTCATGGCCATTGGCGTCATTAAATTTTGGAAGTTGTTATTTCTTCTTCAGTTGTTTCAATATTGTTTGACATTGCATGTTAGCTATTGAGTTTTCAATAATTATATGTAACATCGGGTCTTGATTGATGTATCTTTCTTACCTCTTTATTTACATCTTTTAAAGAGGATAATTCCTCCCATATATATATTTTTTATATCCAGTATGATGGTTTAAAACCTGAAACCTATTAGAGGAAGGAATCAGGTAGTCATTATCTCCATTATCACATTATCTTCCAAGGATGGGTACTCTTTTGGGGAGGATGTCATGATAGAGTGGTATAAGATTGACGTTGAGGGATATGATGATGTTTGTAGTCAAGAATAGGTTATATTTCAATGTTGAAGGAGAATACATTAAACTATGGTTTATAAGCAATGTTAACATGGGAGACCAACTATTACATGATAATTTACAGACCCCCATGACCTGAAGCACAAAACATTATGTCTGCTTAGGTGACTAAATGAAGTGATACTTGTTTCATGGTAGATACCTAGGGAAGAATAATAAATCATTATTTTATTCACCTATGATTGATATGGTTACACCTTAAGATAGTTTATAATCATATATAGATAATAAATAATTAAATAAATAATGCTAAATTTTCCATATTTTAGGTTTAGGGGCTTTACATATTTTTTGTTCTGTAGGAATTTCTCCAGGTCAATGTTTTCATCAGGTTCACATTGATGATGTTTAGCAGGATGTCCATGAATATCACCCTAGTATAAAGGTAAATGACTATGAAACTAGGATGATAATAGTATGAATGTGTCAATGGTAGAGTCTATATAAGTTCATGTTCTCTATTTTTGATTCATTCACATAAAATATATTAGAGTATGTTGAGATATCATTTCGTTCGCGATGTGCTCAGAAGGATCACTATATTTCATTTTCTATGATGATGATTTGTGGAGTAGTAAGGTAGTGGAGGTTATTATTCGTTGGGGATTATGATTTATAAGTATATTGGGAGAAGATTCAGACTATTTCTTTGTATAATTCATTTCTTTGACAATTAATAAGTCTAGTCACTAGAATCCACTTACCTTCATAAAGGTAATTTCAGGCATGAGATATTTTGAGATCCATTTAAGGACCCTTCTATGATATTCTTTAGATCAATTTCTAGATGAGGAGGCCGGTGTGAGGCATTTAATCCAATTCTTAAATCCCGAGTTATAGTTCTAGGTCACTATGTTAATTATGAAGTTATATTTCGAGGTAATATTAAGAGAATAAGGTATTGAGAGGGCACTGGACCACATTGGATCATCATGATAGAGGAGTCATTAGGATTCCTCAAACGTTAGAGCTATGGTCTAGGGTTTCAAATTTTCATGGAATAACTGTTTTTGGTCACATGGGGGTAGGTACTATCCCTCATCATCTAGTTTTTCTTCAATAAAATGCTCACAGACCTTGAAATGTTGAATAAATGAAAATTTTCCTTATGGAGGCATTTTCATCCATGGAATGTGCAAACAAAGATTTTGGTTATGTTAGTGTGTTCAAGGTGTTCCCCTTCTAGTTCATTTATTGAGGTAGTTTCATCTGAGGCAACAACATTATAGTGTTTCAGTTTGGGATTTCCAGAGAGATGATACAGAAGTAAGGGTACATCCTGGAGATGTTAACTTTCCTTAGAGAGAAGATAGTGGTCTTAGAGGTGGTATTTATCATGGTTAGAGTGATAGTAGAAAATATTATGGTCTTCTTCATGCTATATAATTTTCATTTTTGGATGACATTGTTGCCATTTAAATAACACATTGGTCATTTTATAGATTGTTGAATTATTTTTTTAGGAGTATGACATTCCTTTATATCACCAATCCTCATTTAGGAATTGTGGATTGTGTTAGAGAGGTTTTCAGTTCCTTTGGAATTGAAACTTTCATTTGGGGATTAAGAAAAATTTTATGACGTATGTAGATTCTATGATCTAGTACTAGGGTAACACCACACTTGGGGATATTACATTTTGTTATTTATAAAACCACATAACATCATCCTTGACATGGGTGGATCTATTCATTATTGTCTAGATTAGATTCCTTCCAATAGAATCCCCTATTTTATTATGCTGATGGATATACATCAGTGTTTATTGGAATGTAAGACAAAGAAATGGGTCTAAGGAATGTTATATCTATCTATTCATTTAAGGTTTGGTAGATGCTGATTTTCTCTTATGTTCACCTGTATGTTTTTTCTAGAGTTGAGGAAGAATACCCAGATCTATTTCTAGTGGAAGTTGTATAATTAACCCCTTGATAATATACATAGTTTCATATTGATCTAAATATTATAGTGGCTCTTATATAGGTGTTTTTATATAGGATAAAACTGTATAAGTTCCATGATCTATGAGTATAGCTCGATGTACTATTACAATGAGGTGTTGTTCATCCAAGTGATTCACCTTGGGGTACACCATTTTTGTTCATGATGAATGATGATAGTTGTTTGTGGATTTAGATCAATTATCATCACATGAAACAGGTGATTATAATGAACTTCTATCCACTTCTATAGATTGATTATTTATTTTATTATTTGAATAGGGGAATTTGGTTCTCAATGATTGATCTTTGGACACGATATCATCAAATGTGGGTGAAGCGTTAGAATAATTAGAATACTACTTTCTATTTTTATTATGGGTGTTATGAGTTCTTTGTGATGTCATTTGTATGATCAATTATGTATTAGTGTTCATGGGGTTTATGAACGTAGTGTTTATATAAATTATGTATATTTTCATGGTATCGTTAATTGATGGAATATCTGTGTAATACATGTCTGAGAGAACCATCATGAAGAGAACTTATATGCAGTTATGGGTGTTCATCTCCATGATAATCAGTTTGAGATGTTGTTTTAGTATGCTTTCATGGATCATGAAGTCTGTTTTTTAGGGAATGACATGTTAGAACACAGAGTAGTTCTGAATCCTTCAAAGATAGTGGTGGGTGTTTATTATTCTTCCCCATAGAAAATGTCATAGGTGTAGAGTTTCCATTGTATTTCAGTCAATTATGTGTGGTTCATGGACGATTTATCTTAAAATAACCCTTTTTATATCCTTGAAAAAAGGATCCTGAGTTATGGTGGTCCGACCATTTACATGAAGGTTTTGAGTACCTGAAATAGAAGTTGCCATGTGCTCATGTGTTGTTTCCATTGGGGGGATTTGAGTTTGAGGTTTTCTTGACTCTTGGTTTATTGGATCAAGATATGATCTAATGAAGTATAGATATTTTGTTTCTTATTTGTATTTATTATTATATAATCATGAGTGTATCTATTTTACCCATGATTTTCAATTGTTGGTAGTTGTTTTTTCTTTAAAATTGTGGAGATGTTATCTCATTGATGGGTTTTCTGTTTTGTATTCTAATCATAAAAGCATTTGGTATGTATTATTCTAGTGTAACATTAACTTGTTTCAACATTAATGGATGTAATTATTAAAAGATTAAAAATTGGAGATTTTTATATTTAGACAAGGGAAATTTTATAGCAGATGTGATATGAAGTAATCACATAGGTTTTCCATGAAAATGATGTTTCGAGCCTTGAGGATTCAATTTTGGTGGTTTGGGATGAAGTAGGTAGTTAAATATTTGGTCTCATGATATTTGGTCTTCAAAAAGGTGAAGTACAATCACCAAGTTCTTGGTGGGGTTACCTATCAATTAGATGTCCCTAGTAGAAGCGGGAAGACATCTTGATATAATTCATTACCAGTTTACCTCAAACTCATAGAGGATATGATGGTTTCTGGGTGATAGTTGATCGTTTGAAAAAATAATCCCACTCTGTAGCGATCAGGGTGTCGTGATTAGAAGAGGTTCTATCAAGGTAGTATATAGAGGTGGTGGTGTGACTCAATGGAGTCGTAAAGAGAATCATATTCTATTGTTATCCTTATTTTACCCCTATGCATTAGAGAGGTATCCATTTTGATTTCTTCTCTGAGTTATTCCTGAAAAATAATTCTCATTTGTAGAAGGTCTAGTTGCTATATTAGGACATCCAAACTCTTGAATAAATGTATTACTCTTAATTCCTAATTTTATGAGGTTCATGGATGATACCCCTTCCCATTGTTTATTTTTCATCATAAAATAACTTCAAATCCACCATTTTTTTGGAACTATTTGAGGATTTTTTTATATTAACGTCCTAATATTCATTGTGCTAGATTAGGATAGGAGATGTAGTAATTTATTGGTTGAAACTACTACAAAATACGACATAGATGGTTCTAGTAATTAATGTTTTGTTGATGAAAGTCATGATCATTATAAATCCTATTCTTTTTATAGGAGGGGACAACTAGATTTCAACATTGGATATCACATGTTCTAAAAGACGACTCCTCATATTGGGATGCGATTGTTTGGTCGTGGGAGTAGGTCGTCTCCCTGGTTTGTTGGGAATTTCAAGGATTTGTCTGGTGTTGGAACCATGGAATATTAAATAGGACTTACCCCCCATATATGAGTGGAATACATGAGGTATTTCACCTGTTATAGCTCCATTATTACATAGATGATGAATCTCATGCCATCAATTGGGGTTAGATTCTTGTTAACGCTGGTTGACCTTAGAGGAGTGGCATGTAGAGATCCATGACCTAAAATAAAAGGTGTTGTGTAGGAATGTTATTCCCTTGTGTCGTGTCTTTTGGTGTCATAGTGGGATTGGGGAGAGTACATAGGAACATGAGTCATATATATTCACTCATTACCCAATGTATTTTGATGTTCAGAACGTCGCTTGTAATTTTTTCCATGGTTTGGAAGGTGGAAATTATAGAATATGACATCAATCCTTCTTATATATTACATGTAAGATTTATTTTTCTTCAGATATATATCCCCTAGGATAGTGTTTTAGAGTGTGCTGTTATTGTTTCATGGTTTCACATTATTCCTCAAATATGATGGTTGAGAAACTAGGATAGAGAAATCCATGAGAGGTATCCCTCATGGTGGATGTAAAGACCCATAAATTTCAAGGAAAATTATTTCTTAAAATCTATGGGATTTTACGAGTATGCAGTTTCTGACCGCACCTGATTTTGATGCCCGGTGTTCCCCGAAACAATTTCTGAAGTTTAGCTTGGGTACGTTCAGGGAACGAATGAGCGAGTTTTTTTATCTTTTGGACCGGTGCATGGAATTGAAATCCGAGGGCACCGATGGAACCGCAGCGCCTATAATTTCTTATGAGGACCTTTACCGGAGGTGCGTTTTCTTGGGAGGAGTTGAAAAAAAAATTCTGGATTAAAAAAAAGTAAATTAAAATTGTGTTTTTTTCTTTTTCTAAGTGGTTAGATCCTAGGTGTGGTAGTTGGGGTGGGATCTACTAGTTACTAACTACCAATTAGAGTATTATGGTGAGGTGGGGCCCACACGAGCCCCACCCTTCACATTCCCCAACTCCCTAACTCCCCCTTTATTTGAGTAACTCCTCTCTCTCCCCCACATTATACTTTCCAACATAACACCCAAATAATTAGACAACTCAAGTTTAATTAATTAAGTGAACTTGTTTTTGAATTTTTGGAATTTGAATTCATGGAATGTTTTAATAAAATAAGAGGAGCCTTATTTTATTTGGGGTTGGCTTGTTGTGTGAGGAGGATTTTGAAGGAGAGCTCTAAAGCTTTGAAGAACTTCTTCCTCTTACAAAGAATGACCATCCTTCTTGACGAAGAACGCTTCTCAGTTCTCCATCAAGGGAGGAGACACCGCTGTGGGGAATTCACAAATGAAGACGCCACCTTTCCGATGTCAATGAATGACGCCACCTCTCCGTAGATCACGTCACGAGGTAGGGGTGTGTTTGTATTGAAAAATGATTGGTTTTTTATCCATGTGGTTGTTCCTATTAAACTTCTTGTTATCAGACTAATGCAGAAGGGACCGGACCAAATGAACACGGTCTGATACCTCGCCGTTATTGTGAATATATGTGGAGTTCTTCAGCCGTCCATGTGTGGTAAATCAAGTTAGGTTTTCAGGGCCGATCAGAGGCCCAAAAACATCGTAAATAGCCTCCGAGCGTCGAGGAAACCCAGAAGCGAAGGTTCTGTAGAAATCAGATAATCGGAATGAAGAACGAACACCTCGGGAGGCGTGCAGGCCTAATGCATCATTTCTGGAAAATTCCAAAACACACGGCATGTCCTCCAGAATCACACGACATATAGTAAAGGCTTACTGTAGCTTCTGTTTAGAACGTTAGAAAAGTAACACACGGCGTGTGACTCTAGACACACGACATGTACTCTAATCACTGTTTGTCAAAGGAGGCTTTGACAGACTTGGCGTGTATTCAGGGAAAATACATGGACACAGATAACAATACACATCCAGGTAAAACGGCGTGTATTCACTTCCTAAAAAGGAATAAGCGGCTTCGTGAGGATTGGTGTGTAATTTGGGAGATTCACGGACACAAGGATAACCACACGGCCAACAGGCATGTCCTGTACTACCTTCACCATGGGAGTAGCAGCTACATGATGACTCGGTGTGTATTCCGGGAATACACAGACACGAGGTGGAGTACAGGGGTAGGTACTCCATGTCACACCCCGACATGCACGGTTATTTTATTTTATGATTTCTTTGACATTAAATTTTATTGCTGCGGTTCGTGTTCAGTATCGGACCAGGTTTTTGAGTTTTTGTTAAAAAGTGCACTTTTTGACGCGATGTCGTTGGGCGCGTGAGCGGAGCCTGTTCTGGAAACCCCGCTCGTCCCTGCTCGGTGTATTTTCGCATCCCGTTGTCTTTGGAAAAATTTTAAATAGAGTCTTTATATTTAACGCGCACATCTATTATTATATGTTAATAATTATTTTTATTATTTAAGACGAAATGAACATTTTTTTTCACTTGTATTTTTATCATTATGTTTTGTTAACGTTGCGGATAGTAGTATAACCGTTATTAAATATGTTTTGTTATTAATATTTATTATTTTTTTTAGTATTATTGTAATTTATTATTATTATGATTTTGTTTTGTTTTATTTAATTTTATTTCTTTTATCTTTTATTTTCTTTCCCCTCCAACCCTAGCGGCCCCCTTTATATATATTTTTTTCTTTTTCCCCCACTGGAGCCGCCGACTCCTTCTATTCTTCTCCCCCTAGTGCCGCCTCGGCTTGGCCTCCGCCTCCTGCGCATGTCCGCAGCAGCACCCGGCAACCGCAGCGCCCGGCACCCCGATCTTCCTCGCATCCTCTCCCCCTACGCGCTGACTCCCTCGCCCTTCCTCCTTCCGCAGCAGCAGCCGCAACACCCCATCCGCCTCGTCGCCTCTGTCTGCAGCACCAACAACCGAACCCTCCCTCATCGGCGCACCATTCTTCTCCCGGCCAGCATGGATCTTCATCTAGACCCCTCTCCCAGCCTCTCCTCAGCGTGACGCGACCCCCCCTGCTGGCCTTCTCCCGGCGTCCGGCGACCTCCCTGACCGCCGCGCCAGCAACCCCAACGTCCGGCGACCCTGCTCACGCCGGCCTCCCTCCGCACGAACCCCTGGTCTCCCTCTCTCTCCCGTGTGTTTTTTTTCTCTTTTCATATTTTCTTTTTTTCTTTCTTATTCTTCCCGTAGCCTGTGTGCCAACTTCCCGTCTCCCTCCTCAGCGCAGAAGCTCGGCGCCCCCTGCCCTGAGCGTGTCAACTCCCGCTCTCGGCTTCCCCCCGCCCCCCCCCCCCGCGCGGCCCTCTCCTCTCCTTGCCGAAGCGGCGCAGCTCCACTGCGCGTTCCCCCCACCGAGCGCACCAACCTGCTGCAGTCCGACTCTCCCTACTGGCCGCCTCCTTCCCTTCACACATCATCCAGCACTGACCACCTCCTCCCCTACGCGCTGTCTTCCGCGCCCCATGCCTCCTATTCTGCTCCCCAAGGTTTGTTGGTTTTTTTCTTTTTCTTTTTCTCTTCCACGTTATTTTTTTTACTTTCATTGTTTGTATTATTATTATTACAATTATTATTATTCTTGTTCTTGTTATTATGATTTTTATAATTATTATTATTATTATTATTATTATTATTATTATTTTCCATATTATTATTATTCTTATTTTTATTATTATTGTTATTATTATTATTATAATTATTTTTCATTATTATCGTTATTATTACTCTTATTATTATTATTTATTATTATTGTTATTATTATTATTATTATTATTATTATTTTGTGGTTATTATTATTATTATTACTATTATTATTATTAATATTATTTTTTTGTTATCATTATTAATCTTTTTATTATTATTATTATTATTTTTATCATTATTGTTATTGTTATTATTATTATTATAGTTATAATTATTACTATTCTTACCATTTTTGTTACTCTTGCTTTCGCCTTTGCTTTGTGAGGGGTTTTTATCAAATTGTATTTGTTTTTGGTTGATTTAGGATTTTTAGGACCCGCGCAGGGCGTTTCCATGTGAGCGCCACCGCCGCGCCTTGTTTTTGAGGTTCCGTCGTTGCCGCACTTTAGTTTCAAGGTGAGCGTTTATTCCCGACGCTTGGTTTCGCAGGCTCTGGTGAGTTTTTGGATGGGTCTGAGCCCTTGAAATTGATTATGAAGAGTGTTAGACTTTGTCACGTGGTTTCGGACACACGTCGTGTCATCGCGCCTTGGATCTGAGGTTGTTTTGCCGTCGCGCTTTGATCTTGAGGTAGGTTCCCTTTGCACTGCTTTTAAAATTTAAGTTATATTATTTCATGCTGTTTGCGCACCCTAATTGTTCAAAATCAACATTTTATTAATTGTAATAAATATGATATAATATACGATAATTAATTTTTAATATAAGATGGTTAATTTTTAAATGGTTATTTAATGTCAAAAGGAGCCGTTTATTTTATACACGACACATGAAACATCCTTTTGACGAGCGGACACCCAATAGTGAAAGAATGCCCGTTTGGCTTTTAAACATAATTCACTGAATGTGAAATAGAGTTCTGGTTTGATGAGAAATGATTTCTTTTGAAGCATGAACAAATACTTTGGTTTGTTTGAGAAATTGCCCGGTTGGCTCTTAAAGATTATTTGAAAAAAGAAAATGGTTTGGTTTGGTTTATAAAAATATTGTTAGCCTGTGATGTGGTGTTTTGGGGTTCTTTAACAGTTTTAAACTAGGTTTTGTCTCATAAAGAAGTTGTACCTGTCTTTGAGTAGTGTTTGTAAAATGTATTGAATGCCCGTTTGGCACATTATGGAAAGCGATAAAAATGTTTTGATAAAAACCCTCTTAGGGCGACTCTCATGCCTTGGTTGCAATTGATTATTTGGGAGGCCGTGCTTAGAGGCTCCCGGGTACTTGAGTAGAAAAAGGCATGAGGTTGTTCCATGGAGTGGCTCGGATGATGCCTGTTGTTCTTTATATATATATATATGTATATGATTGGATGCTCGGTTGGCATTAGTTGGCTCACCCCTTTTTTTCAAACACTTGAGACATGGGAATCTGGCATATTGAGAGAATATTCTAAGAACAATTGCTGCACTGGTAGGTTATGGTACTGACCAGTGGCCCATAGTAGGTGGATATATTGGGTTTATTGCTATGGGATTTTCCCTCGACCTCCCCGTGAGTGGATGGTCGAGTGTATTGTGCGTTTTGATTTCATCGTGACATGTCGATAAGGATAATTTCTCATGTATTGGTGTCTTCTAGTTTATTCTCGATCTCCTAGGTTCACCCATGTCTATTCAGCTTTGTAGCTTGCAGTAATGATTATGATGCTCACATGTATACCTACATTGCCCTTGCTGTGTGTTTTACTTTGTGCATTCTGGTGTATCGTTTTCTTTGGAAAATGGTGAATTGCTTTTGATTAGGTTTCTAAAAATTATTTTCAAATAAAAGTGTTTAATCCCATTTGTACAAATTTGAAAATTTAAACCTCACTTTCCCCCTTTCCTGAAATGTCATTGACACTAATGAAATGAACCCGAATTTTGAAATGGATAAGGGCAATGGTTTGTACTTTGTTTTTAATTAAAATGCTTAGAAAAACATACTTTTATAAATTGTAGTTCAAACTTGAAATAATGTTTCTTTTATTTTAAAGGTAGTGCATTGGGAATAGATATCGGGCTAGCCTACTGAGTTTTAATACTCACGCCTATAGTTCATTTCTGTTTTTAGTGTTTATGCAGGCTATAGCTTGAGTGCGCTCGCCTAGGGCGACGCTTGATCGTTGAGTCGGAGAGCGACCCGCGAGGTCGCACAGAGTTTGTTCGCACGTCGTGTTTGGTTAGTTTGTTTTCTGTTTGTTCTTGTTTAGTCACTTTATTTGGTTTATCTTTTCTGCACTGCTCTGTATTATTTTCACTGTCTTATTTATTTATATTTGGAGAAATCGTTCCCATAGCCTCTGTTGATGCCCTGGCACTTGTCGCCAGCCCGGGAGGATCGGGAACGCCTCTCGGGCCATGTCGCGGACCGGCTTGGGTGACCGGTTCAGGGTCGACCCAGGTTGGTTCATGACACTCCACCACAGGACCAGGCATGGCCAGCGTACACGGATCCGACCCCAGATGTTTGGACACGACGTTTAACCGTACCACACACCGTGTAGTTACTTTTTACAAGAACAACCCTTTGACATGGGTTGTGGTACACAGAAAGTACCCATGGATTGAAGACACGACGTGTAACCATACGACACACTGTGTACTTACTTATATTACATGACCAGCCCTACGACACGCTCTGTTTCACATGGGCAGTACCCGGTGTCTGATGACACAGCTTGTATCACTTACCAACATGCCTTGTACTTTAGGAAAATGGATTGGTTGTCTTGTTCTTTGTGACTTGGTCATGTTTTTCTTGGTTTTCCTCGATGAAGAGGGATGAAACTACGGGATACATCAACTTTGGTCTTCATGATGGTTGATGAATCCACCCCTTTGGCTTGGGGAGCGGACCCTCCCAGAATCGAGTATGCTGTGTGTGGGAACACTAGAGCTGGCTATGATTGCGATGACTACCGTGCTGGGATCCTCTGTGGGTTTGTTGACGATGACGACTATGCTTGGATACTACGTGGGTTTGCCAGCGAGGACAACTGTACTCGGATCCTACGTGGGGTCGGCAGCGAGGACGGTTGTACATGGATCCTACGTGGGTTCGACAATGATAGTTACTGTACTTGGATCCTATGTGGGTTCGGCACTGATGAAGACTGTACTTGGATCCTGCGTGGGTTCGACATCGATAGTTATTTTATTTATAAACATTTTTAATTCATTTTAATCCTTTTTACATTATCTTGACTCCCCTAGTAAACAGGTTTCATACATAACATTTGTAATGATTTATTATTGTTCTTACCATTAATTATGAAAAAATTTATTTCTAGATTATTAAATAAAGATAAATATCATTATTAGAAATATTGAATCCATTTTACCAAATTCAATTTAGATATGTGGAAAAATATAATTTTAAATTATTCCCTAAAGACACAATGAAAAGTTGTTTTCTGAAAAAAAATGTCATCTTATGTATAAAATTTTTTTATACCAAATTAAATTATGAAAATTATTCCAATGAGAATAATTGGATTAATAATATAAACGAACTTCTTTTATTCTGAAACAACTTTGAAACAAAATAAAATTTTATGATTTCATGAATCAGAGGGATATTTTTCAATAAAAATATGTATTTTCCTAATTCATTGATAATTAAATCATTTACAAAAATTTGAATTTTTTTAATATAATTTGTTCTTAGTGATTTAAAAAATTATAATATAATTTTTAAATATTTTTTCTTTAAATGCGATGTAATTAATTATTACATTTTCTCATAAATATAAATAAAAACAATTTTTGTTGAAAACGTATTTTTGATTCCTAAAATGACAATAGAAAAAATTGAATTATTATTTTAGTATAATTAATCAATAAATATGTATTGAGAAGGATATATATATATCTTAAAGTGGTTAATTTTATTCATACCCTCCAAATCAATAACAATTTTATAATGGGGATACTTAAATAATAATATTTCATGTTCCGTTTAAGCTTAGTGTTGCATGTCATATACACTATAGAACATATTTTTCTCTATTTTAATTATATTATTATTAAAAACCATTTCATGAAATTTTATTTAAGATTAATTGAAGCTATATTTTATTTAATTTTTATTGCCTTGGTGTTTCCTTGTAAAATAATTTATCGAGGTAAACCTAGGGGTTTGAAATATTATTTAATAAAAAATGATTACCGCATTGTAAACTAATTAATTTAATGGTTTAAGACTATCCCACTAAAAAATTATAAAATGAAATATAATTATAAAAAATATATTTATAAAAATTATAACATTCATACTATCTAAACCTAATGATGAAATTATATGAAACATTTAAATATTATCCTGTTAATCTTATAGAGTCTAGTTTAACCTATATTGATTTTATATATCATGAAAAATCACCATGTATTGAATTTTTTTTTAAAAATATGTGTATTAATGACATTGTAATTATTAATCATGGAATGAATTTTATTTATGAATTAAATTATTATTAAAAAATATTTTTTTTATAATTTATCATATATTAAAGAGACTCAATTATGTATTTATACAAAAAACACAACTAGGGCGTTTTATATAGACTGTTGTGTTTATTTTTGTTGTCTATATAAAAATATTTTACCCTTTTAGTTAATTCATTTAATGAATTACATTAATAGAGTGACTATTCTTTAGGAAAGTTATATATATATTGATTATTCCCGTTATTTTTTGGTATTCTTCATGAATTTATTTTTTTCAGAGTATATTTTATACCAGTATAGGATTTTTTTACTACCCTCATATTAATAAAAAATTTAATTTACTAATTACCAAATCTCTTAAAATAATGTTTTCTTTGAATAATATGTATCATTTTTTTCTAATAAAGATAAAACAATCCTAGAATAAACAAAATAATATCATTTTTCTCAAATTTAGAATTCTGGTTACAAAATTTGTGATAATTATTATTTGATATTTTATATATATTATGATGTTTAATTGAATCCAATAAATTATTATTTATCATGGATGTATTGATTAATTTCATTAAGAATTATAAATTACACACTTTAAAGTCTACCAATGTATTATCCCCAGACCCTTATTGACACAAACAGACCCACCTAGGACCTACACAGGCGGGAGGTAAGCCAAGTGTGCCCATACATGCTTTACACCAATAGGACTGGGGCCAATTACTAAAACTAAGTTTAAATATATGAAAATATGGTAGATCAAAGACTATATAAACTTGTAATAGATACATTCCTTCAATTAATAAAATAACTACAAAAATATATATGAATTACTGACCTATATACAATACATGCATGGGACATCAAGATACAAGAAAAAATTGACATAAAAAATAATTAAGGAACTGTAAATATTTCAATCCCCAAAATCCAACAACTATAAAACTATTAAAATCTCATCGACATTATATATATTAACAGATCGATCATTATTTTTAATAGTCACCACCACCCTCTCGAGCCACCATGCTCTATCATATATCATCAAACATCCCTGGGTGCCAACACAAAAAAATACAAACAATATCCACATCCACTAATGGCGTCATTGAACCCATCAAAATATTCATATATAAAAAACTTGTGGGAATAAATCACATGTAGAGATGAGTATAAATAGACTCAGTTCAATGCCCTGAAACCAAAAAGTTAGGACAAAGAAACAAGTTGTCTTAAAACTCATAATACATTAGGGAAACCAAGAGGCAGATAAAGAAAATATTGAGATATACTCATCTATTACAAGTCTCAGGGACATATATAATTTCATGTAATCATGTATCCTACTTATAATGGTTTATATCACACAAGAAAAAGAGGATTCTCGAACATTCCATATACTACAATGTCTTAATTATATAGCATATGTTGATGTTTTATCCTGAAGGTGTTAAGGGGTGAGTGAAATAAAACATCTTGAAGAATCATATATACTCAACCTTTATTTCAAACTACCATTATAATTCACTAAGATAGGCCTAATACTCAATGTGTTATATTAATCAATCAAGGGTGTAGAACACTTTACTATTCAGTGTATAATTCTAATATTCCTCAAACACATAAAATAACCCAAAACCATATTATGGACTTGTGTCTATCAAGGGGTACTAACATCCACTATCATTTCCATCCAATAGTTGAAATTTTTGGACATAAGAAAAATTACCACTCTTCATAGTCTTCCCATAGGATAATAATCACACATGATTGATTATCCAAACCCATAAACCAGAAGCCTGATATCCTCTTTTGAATTATAAAGGGGAACCTATGAGTCATTTAGTAGCACATAATAGATGAGGGTATAACAATGTAGTTATGTGTATCATATAGAATATGAAGTTAGTACACATCATATGGTAGAGAGTCACAGAACCCGAGAATACTCGTATTTTTACCCCCAAACCATGTCATTTTCCATACAGTGTAAAATCCAAATAATTCCTATCTCACCTTATAGATAGCCACATACCGATGAAAATATATTACTATTATAATATCTGTAATAAATATGCTAGATATAAAAGTTATTTTCTAAAAATAGTCACTCAATGGAGGTTTTATGAAAAAGGATTAATTGAGAAATAGCATTCTATATGGAATCCCTCAATCATGCCACATAGAATGCGTGGTGTGGGTAGATATTATATTAAAGGTACAAGGTACTAACCCATGAAACATGTATTTCATTTTGGAGATACCACACACCAGGTCAGGTTGGGGTAGGGATGACTTTGTATAATCAAGTTGGCCTGACTAGACACTTATATTTCCCTACATAGTAAGGTTGTGATATCATGGATTCCATACTTGACACATGGATGATGGTGCACCATTTAATTAAACATGGATCATAATATTGGGTTTATTTTCTCCACACATCATCAGACATCATAGTGGATTCAATTGTGGTGCCCTCCTCTCAGGACTCGGGTTATAGATGTAGTTGATTACCACTATCATCCCATACATATTGGCCGCTACTATGTTTGACCATCTCCATGCGAAACTTATCACACCTTCTATAGTTTCAACAAAATACTCTTCACCTCAATCTCCAACTATATTTAAAAACATAATACAACAATATATCTAACCTTTCTCATAGCATCACCTCTCACTATAGCCTCCTCCTAGAGGTTTTTGATGTGGTATCCCTTATAATCATTGATATTCCTCACAATGAGCTTATTGAGGAAGGTTACTAATGTGGTCATCGACCCACTATCTTCACCTAGGAGGGAAATATAGTGATAGGGAGAACAAAAGAGAGGGAGGGAGGGAGATATTGAGAGGAAGTGAATAATGGCATCTTAATCATAAATACCCAATATAAAACAATAAATTGCAAATAAAATGGATTAGGAATGAAACTAATTATCCAAGTTTTCTAATGACACTTGGTTTGTTGGTTTAATAATGGAATTACTATGAATAAATTATATTTGATAATCACAACGACGTTAGAGAAAATATATATATATTTTAATAATATACCCTAATAACAAAAAAAATAATCTTGCTTCGTAAATTTGATATTGAATTCATATAAATCATAGAGTCAATAATAAAAAATATCTGCATAAAAAATGAATCAATCATTGAAAAATTTGTCAATCACACCCATAAAAATAATTTCTACCAATGAAAAGTAATTTTCTTCCACCCAATATCTATCTATTAGAATTATCAAATCCAACGGTGTATAAAAATAACCCTCTTATTTAGAGACAGATATGCATAAATATAAATCTGTTATAGGTCCAGTGAATTAATCTCCTTAAGTGAATGAATGGATTAATTTTCTGAATTTTGTTTTTTAATTCATTAATGTTGATATGATAGAAAAATATAGATTATTTTTTAAAAAAATTAAATTTACACTACCCCTAGAGTAAATCTCTCATTCTAGATGAAACAAACCATGGTAATTTATATATGAGGATTAATTTAGAATAAAAAATTTAATTCCCACAAATACACCAAAGAAAACTAAAACTAACATATTATTCTTAATATTTTATTTTCAAGGCCATATGGAAACAATAATTCAACTCTAGAACTTCCTGATCGTATACACCATGCCTGAAAATCAATGAAACCGTCCAAAGTTTTATAGAGGTCTCCATATAGAGTAACGTTTCAATTTTAAACTTAGGCACATATTGAGACACTAGAAACTGAAAATTGTGTTATGTGTTGACCGAGAAAAGATTATGTCACTACACATGTTCCATGTAGGGTCGAGATAGGAAAAAAATATAACCACAGAATCTCCTCCCATAATTATAGAGGTTTTATAGTATAAATGGGGACCTAAAATTATAGTTGGGGAGACTATTTCCAGAATCAGTTAACCATTGATCATAATAAATAAGAAATTAATTATATGAATCAACCTTATAGTATAAATATGGAATTAAAATGTAAAAAATGTAATATAAAAATAAGAAAACCTTATGAAATAACATATAAAACATATTCCATGTCATATATATCATATATACCAAGGATTTGATAATAAAAACTCAATTTACAATGGATAAAACTATGCTAATAGTGTATAAATTTGAGGAGATATTCTACCGCAACATTTTTTGTTCAAGTTGATGTAATATAAATCGGAGTAGCATATAGAAGTGGTCATATCTTGACTGTGGCTATAGTTTGACTATAAAAGCAGTCTTAGACTATGTTAATAGGCTCTGAAAACCACGGTGATACATTATTTCTATGGTTTTGGTCCTTGGGTGTGATATCTCTTTGGGCTTGTCTTATGCCTCTATTAGAGCTTGACCATGTATTAGGGCTTAACATATAACCATATTTAAACAATATGTTCTTTGGTCTCTGAAATTATAAAAATTTCTCACCAGAAATGTTTATCATGTGACTTACAAATTATACTGCTCAGGTCTTATCACTAATATAAAACATATTATATGTATGTTGATATGTGCACACACACACAAAAATATATATATATATATATATGAGAACCCGGTACACCCGAATTATGGTGGTATATGGATATATTTTAATAATGTATATTGTACATTTCCAAAGGAAACCCCAATCACCATGGTCTATATGCACCATGTATTTATTAATGCCTAAGGAAAAAACCCACATTGACCTTTGTAATATGATTTGAATATGACCATAGTCTGCATGTATAGTGGTGGTATAGTTTCCTATCAAAATAATTAACATAAACCATAGGAATATCTATGTCCCCTTCTCATCCACATAAGTATGTGGTTCCCACATCCACATACTGCCATGGACTAGATGGACCAAGGCCATATGAGCATACCATGTTGGGGTACAACCATGGTTCTTGTATACTACGGCATTATGAAATTATTCAACCATGTTATTTCATGTTCATGGCTATAGGATGACCTATGAACATGGTTCTACAAATTATTGTAATAAAACCATGTTCGTTGGTTAATTTCTTAATAGTACTTCCCTAAATGAGTGAATAAAATACATGGATGTTTGAAAATTTTCAATACAATAAAATAAAATACGGGTAAATAAAATTATAAAAGGTCCTCAAACTCACCTGATAAGAATATTTTATCCATTCCATTCTACTAAATCCTGAACACCTTCCACTATGACATTTCCATATCTTGTATCTCAAACATGATATCCCTACATTCATCAAGGTGGATTTGTAGGGTTTGATTATAAAATCAATTATGACACCACCAAAAAGACCATAATATAAATCCTAATGTTTATATGTGATTTTATATATGAAATAATATAAAAACACAAAAAATTATTAACAAAAACACCCTAGTCGAGTAATGGTGTTATTGCCAGAGCATTGTGATACTTAACCCTACTAGTTTCTGCTAGTTCTAATTGCCCATATTAATCATAAAAAGTATACACTATGGGATTTCATAATATGAGTTTTCCCCTATTTTTAGTGACATAACATTATGGGAGGATAAAATAACAAATATAGCCATGTTGTAATAGTAAAATCGTGAAATAGTGTTACATGAAACACAAGTCAACCCCTTAATATAATTAAATCATATCACACATTTCTAGGAATCATGATTCCTACCATTTATCATAATCCACACCAATAGAGGTATCACCCTCAAACCCACACACCAAGATCTAATTTTCAAGGCCAAATACATATAACTTTTTATTTTATTGACACGGGGTAAAATATGATTATCAAATTTATAATCCAATGACCAATTATTTTAGAGTTCTAAAGAATTATGAAAAATAAAAAACTAATAAATATCAAGTCTTATCATCAAATAGACATTTTTTACCACTAAATAAGAAGTCAATTAATAATAAATTTCCCTTTAATATATCCTTTAATGGATCTACATAAGATAACCCTCTTGACACACCATGCGTATTACTTTATTTCATATCCATGGTAAATGGAAACATAAGAAGAGGTGATCTCAATCTCTTAATAAGGGTAACCATAGTAATACATCATAACATGAGGGACATGAGTCATAATATGATATTATAATGATGATGATAATAAGTTTTTTATATGGAATAAAGATATGATATCACATAAACATGTTGTAAACTGTTATTATAACATAAGATAATGGAATCCTAAGAAATACGGTAGCAATAAAAACATGAAATAATAAGCCTAATTCAAGGATCCTTCTCTCATTAATAGAACATTATTGTCTAGGTTATCTATTCACAGAGGATACATGAATATAATCAATTCCCATTAAATTTAATATCTCATGAGAGAGAGAAAATACCCAATACATTAGAGGGCAATATAATTATAATACCACCTGTTATATAACAAAAATCATACACATGTGTTATACATGACATTGACCATTATAAAATTAATCCAAAGAAATAAAATGGTTTTTTTATCTTCCAAATGGAACCACATAAAATCATATACTATTTATTAAAATTCCCAAACAATCACTGTATTGGGAATCGAGGGTAATACCATTCAATCAGGTCAAGGAGCATAGAGAATTCATTGAAGAAAGGCATTTGAAGAAAATTTTCCTATAAAAGTGGATGATTAGTTAAGAAAAAATGTAGATGGATAATCACATAAACTTAAAATAGAATTTCATAATCCTTATAGATAAAATAGGTATATGGTATCATTCTAAGAATATAGTTGACCTAAAATACCTCATAGATAAATAAAACTCATAGAATAATAAAGAAAATTACTTTGAAAAAAATAATATTCACTGCCATTAAGAAAAATTAAAAATGAATATTTTATCAAACAATGAATATATGAATACAATTTATATAATAATATAAATCATATTAGGGAAGTCTCTTAGAAAATTATAAATACTGTGGAATGATATATATAGATAGCCACATGTGAAAGAGTTCCATTACATTGAAAATAAATTATGTAGAAAATATTAAAAATATTTTATTAATTAGATTTATAGAAATCCAAAGAAGTTTAAAATAGCATTTACAAAAATATTTGATGATGACTTTTTAAATCATTTATAACATTACATGATATGAGAATATTTTTTAGAAAAATATCCATTTCAAAAAAATTAAAAATAAATTATATTTTTTATGAAATCCAAATCATAACAAAGATAAAAAAATTATTTTTTATTGTGGTGAAGGGAAAATTGATGGTATTTAGATATATATGTCACTTTGAAAAGGTAAAATAGTTACATATAAGAAAAACATCTATTGGATAGAATATAATTTATTATTATAGACATAATGATTTTATTTGAGGAAGGGTTTAATCAAAGGGGAGTATATTAATAAAGATAAGTAATATACGTATTGAAAAACAAAATATAACATTTGGGAAGATAATGGTTGGAAGAATAGTCTTCTTATATAAATATGAACAAGAGATTTCCGGACTCAAGGTAAAAAGGAATTGGGTCAAAAAAATAATTATGACTTGAGTATCATTTTAATCAAAACCCATAAAGTATAAAGAGATTAAACATCAACCTCAAATACTATGTGTAAAACACATTTCATTATAAAATTATAAATTTATAATATATATATCATTTAAATGTAAATTTTTGAATATCAAAAAATGTGAATCAACAAAATGAGTTAGTGAGAAAAATGCCTTACCATATTTCCCCACTTCATTTATCACACTCTAACTTACTATAATTAAATCATATATATCTTAATATTATATTTTATAACCATACTAATCTCAATAATATTTTAAATCATTCTATTATTACTATTTACAATGAATATATTGTTTCATTATTGCTTACTTATAACATCTGGGGTTAACACTTTTAATTGTATTACACATGATTTTTAATGTTAATGTTGAACCTTGATAATTTATACAAGGTTCATAGTTCATATATTAATAATTATCCTATAATATTAACCAATTATTATTTATAATGTTCTAGTTTTATACAATGAATTTTTTAATTACAAATAATGAAGGTAAAGTCAGAGATAAAGTTATTTCAATAGTTCTTAATTAATGGAGATTTTATATTGTTAACATGTTTAGATATAAATTTTATAACTCATGAACAAATAAAATATATTTAACATGTTTTTATTAAAATTAAATAATATTATATAACATTACATAATAAGTCAATATATAAACATTAACACATCCCTCATGTTTCTGGTAAACTGAAAAAAGTGGGTCGCGATTATCGAATCAGTAAGAAAAAAAATTATATAATTTTAATAAAAAATTTATAAAATAATATGATTTAAATATATATCATATATATCCACAAAATCCATTATATTAACAATTAATGATTAGTGGTGGTGAATATTGTAATTTTTTTTCACGGAGGTAGTAGTCTGCACATATTCATGATTAACAAATCCATTTTATAATGAATTTATGGAGTGATGATATATGAAAATCTATTATTTAATAAATATAATAATGTTTTAGAAATAATATTTGTTAATTAATTATAATTTTATGTCTATGCATGTTTGGTGGTTAAGATAAATAATACTTATCATTGATAGAGTCAATAGTCAACACATATGCATAATTAATGATCACATTCCATAACAAATCGAAGGAATGATAGTAAATGTGGAATTTGATATATCAAGAATTTTTTAACTGACTTATAATACATAATTATTAATAAAACCCATTTTTATTACCATTCATATGATTTGGTGTGGAAAAATGAAATGCATCATGTAATGGCGGTGGTAGTGCACATATTCTAATGATCGATGTGTTTGTTTTTCATAGTGGATTATATGAAATGGATGCATAATGTTTTGTGAAATTAATATATTTAAATTTATTTATATATATGATAATGAATTAATTATATAAATAAATTTTTTAATATCAAAAATATCAAAATTAAAAAATAAATACTATGAGTAGATTAATACAATTGTTGGGATCTTTGATTTTCCATGGAATTGCCCTTAGAAATGAAGGTATTGTTGTTATTAATGCCGAATTAATTAAATGGTTAGTGGTATAAGATAATAGGATGAATCAAATATAAGGTTTTGAACTTTTAATTGGAATGGTAAGTGAAATATTTAAGTGGTGGATGGGGTCTCCTTTTATAAGTGATGAAAAGGACCATTTCAATGGAAAAGAATGTTATGTAAGGAAAAAATGGATTGAAATGAAATTCAGGTGATGTAGGTGAGATAATGTTTGTAAGGAATGTATTTAATAAATTAAAACCTAATAAACTAATTATAAAAGGTATATTGGTAATATAAACATAGGAACAATTGTGCCACATTAGATTACTCTATTAAATACTAATTAGTCATAATTAAATATGAATCACAATAATTAATTTATTTCTAAAAATATATGATTACACGTCCAAAAAAAATTCAATGTGAAGAATCCTGATTTTCCCCTATTTATTATATTTCAAATTTTGAATGGGTAAAAATTGGAATTTAAATAAAGACATATCGAAAAAAGAACATATAATAAAATACTTCTTATGTTAAAAACATTTAATCATAGGATTATAAACATGACATTTTAAATATTATATGTATATATTTATAATTTTTCCTAAAAATAGATCATTAAATATTTAATTCATTCTTAAGTTTTTATAAAATCATAATTGTTCATTAAACTAGAAAATAATAGTATATTTAATTATTGAACAAAAAATAAATATTTTAAAAAATACAAAATACTAACACTAATCTAATTATGATATTATAAATTAAAATATATTCATAATTTTATCTTATTTAATTGATAATATTTTTAGATTTATCTTTTATTATAGAATAAAAAATATAAAACGGGTTTTGAATAAAAGTCCTTCTAAACCAATAAATGTATATAATATTATTTCATATATATTTTAAAATTTAATGAATTTTAATATCATATATAAATATCTCGTATATTATCACAATGATATTTTAAATGTTGTAAATTTAATTTAATATTTATTATGACCATTTTTTTAGTGCGCGAAGATTGTTATTGAATTTAATATTAATTAAATTAATATATATATATATACACAAAAATATAGGGATTTTGGATTGCCCCCATGTAATAAACAGAATCTTCACAATTGTGTTTTTAAAGTACATTTTTACGCATGTAATAAATATATACAAGAATTATGATAAAATTTAAAATTAGATTTCTGCATTAATATCTTATGTAAAATTCGAAGAAAAATATTCTAACTCTCTAAATTTAACATAATTGTTCATTCTCCATAATTTTAAAAATTATTTACATCATTATTTTTTAAAAAAAATTTTATAGTTCCATTGAGAAATTCCCTAGTGTTCTTTTCCACACATATTTTATAAAGTGGAAAATAAAATTTCTTTCTTTCATTTTCATCATCAATTGATCATTCCTGAGACTAGATTCTATTTTTATTTAATGTGTTTTAAAAAATAACAGTGTTCAAATTTTTAATCCTATTGTCTAATAGTTAGTTAGGAAAATATTTATATTTATAACCCTATTTTTTATATCAATAGATTGTATTTTAGGGGAGTCAGCATATTTTCCATTTCATCCATTGTTAGATTGATTCATCATTGCTCTATCTATTACATTAAAAAAGCATTATTAATGAGAACACTTAAATTAGTATGTTTTCAAAAGAAAAAATATGATCCAAGAAGAAATAATTCCTAAATTATTTGAATACCAACACTTTAGAGTATTTAACATGAATATATGTTATCCATGGCCAATTTACTATTAGATTTTATAATATAATAAACTTCAATAATAAAATATTTTTCAATCCTTTGTTATTATTTTTTTAATTCAAATACTAATTAACCTAATAATATCATCTTATTTTGTTTAGCTAGGTACATTGCTAGGGATCATTCACTATTGACCAGAATAATGAACAAGATATATCCAACCAACTAATTTTTACTTAGTTTTCATAAGATTTATATTTTCAAAAACCATATCCAAATGGAATTATCAAGACATAGATATAATTTCAAGGAAATCCATACAGTCATAACTTAACTAAAAATATATGTTGTTCACCCATATGTACTCTTATACATTTGGATTTCTATAAAATCAACTTATCATAACCACAAATATATATATTATATTCAACACATCCATCCTTAATTTTTATCAATACCATTGAAAATAATATTATCCTTATCTTATCAAAACATTATTTCATTCCTTGATATTAAATCATCCTCAATCAATATTATCCTGACCTCTAAAGTTATCTAAACACTACTCTGAAACAAACTATATCATACATAGTCCCAAATTCTAGATCTAATTCAAAAAATAGATAACATACAAAATTTTCATTGATAAAAATATACAATTAGAATATATTCTTTACATTTTCAACAGAATTTAATATTAGTTTATATTTTTCAAGAATTAATAAAAATCCCTAACAAATATATCTCAAGTATTCTCATCAAATGGACTCTATTTCCCTATTGAAAAAGATGATAATAAATTCACAATATATATTCATTAATTCATACAAATATTCAACTTAAGCATCGAGACACTATATGAATTACATTCATTCATAACTTATATAAAGATATATATATAAAGAGGAGAAATAAAATGATCATCAATGGTAAACATAATAATAAAACATTACGTGAGATATAAGAAACACAACATGGTATTATAATGAGGATGATCATAAACATAAATGTATAGAATAAAGGGGTACTATAATATAAAAATGGAAAATATAGTGATTATAACATAGAAACAAGAAATCCTAGTTAATGTTGTGACAACATAAACATAACATCATAAGGATAATTCAAGGATTTATTCCTTGTAAATATAAAATTGTTTTCAAGGATAACATAATATTCACCATAGTTGGATTGGCTCACTACCCACAAACAATGATTTCTCATTATAGGGAAAAATTTCCAAATGGAATCACAAAAGCAAAACATTCTTAATTCCATAAACAATAATAATATGATAACACATAGAATATAAATGGGAATCCAAAAAATTAAGAAATAATTTTAGGAAAATTACACCCCTTAATGATGCTTAATAACATTTTATATATACTAGGTTAGAAAATGATATGTGGTTTTGAAAAAAAATATTTCCAATCAAATTATATATTAGGAATATTTGTTAAAACCATTAAATAGAGTAATAAGAACATAGAGAATTCATAAAGGAAAGGAATTGGATGAAAATAATTCCAATAAAAGTGTATGATTAAGAAATACACAATTAGAAATAGTCAATTCCATATATGTAAGATATTATTTTATATTACATATTGATAAATAAGGTTGATGATATAATTAAATAAACCCTTGATCAAGCATATGACATAGATCAAGAACACTCTTATAATCATAAATAAAATTATATTGAAAATAACATTTTCTCTTAACCTTTGAAAACATTTGGGAAAAAAACATCAAATAAAAAAACTATATTAATAATTAAATTGTTTTAATGATTGATAGTGTAGAGTGGAATTGCCTTACAAAATTAAAAAAGCAAAAAAAAAAAAATATGTTCCCATGGAAATGTGTAAATGATATTATTTTATTGAAAAAGACTCATGTTGAAAATTTTTAAAAAATAAATTTAAATAATTTTTATAGAATGTAAATAAGAGTCAAAATAGCTTTAAAATAATCTTCATTGACTACTTATTAAAACATTAATAACACTACATTAAAGGAATTATTTAGAAAACTACTCATATGGACATCGTTAAAGATCTACTAAAAACTATTTTGAAACCAGCATCTTCTAATGGAAAATATTCATTTTAAAATAGGTGAAGGGAAACATGATGGTGACTTGAGATTAAAAACGTTTTGGTAATAGATCATACTTTCAAAGGGTAATACCTAAACATGGAATAAAAAAATACATTGGAAAGTATATGATTTTTTCTTATCAATATCATTATTTTATTTGAATAATCACTTTATAATATGTGAGATTTTAAAGGAATGTGATTAATATAATTATAGGGGAATAAAATATACTAATATAAAATATATTTTTAGGAAAATGAGTCTTGGAATATCAATGTCAATATAATATTTTAATACACATGTGAAAAAATATTTCAGTCATGAAAACTATTACGACTTCACTAACATTTGAATAAAAACAATTGAAGCACAAATAACATGAAAATTAACCTAAAATACCATGGATAAAATATATTTACTAAAAAAACAATTGTTCATTGTTTTCACTATATAAAAGTAAATTGGGGTATAAAGTAAAATGCAACTCAACGAAGGGAGTTTGAATAAAAAATCCCTAAACATATTTCACTTTATAGTTGATTGGACTATAAATTCCAATAAAATGTAATAAATATAAAAATAATTTATTTTAAATCCCTTTAAATATTTATAAATATTTTACATAGTAATTTTATAATTATATACATAGAATATTTTGGGTTATTGTAGATTATTATGTTCCTCTAGTGTTAACAATATTAGTTTTCTTTCACCTAATAATCTTAATGTTTACCATTGATCTTTGATATAATGTTCATAATTCATATATTATAAATTTTTATGCAAATATTTATCCCATTATTAATTATAATGTTCCACTTTCGTTTGAATATATATTTAATTAAAACTCTTGAAGATGAAACAGAAGATAAACACGATTCAATTGTTTTTAAAGAACTAATATGATAAATTGTTAAAATAATTAGATTTTAGTATTATCACTCTAGACACATTATAAAATATTTAATGACTCATTATAACTTTACACTAATGATATGTAAAAAAAATTATTCATTCACTATATAAACATTACAAAATCCCATAAGTAGGTAGTAAACTAAAAAACATGTTACAATGATCAAATCAGTAAGAATGTGTTATTACATAATTATTATATAAAATTTGAATAATATTATACATGTAATAGATATAATTTAACTACATAAATTACATTATGATATCCATTAATTATGTGTGGTGATGGCATATGAAATTCATTATTTATAAAGGCGAGAACCCACACATAAGCACAATTAACAAACCCAATTCCCAATGATTGAATAAAATAGAGGTATATGAACATATATAATTTTCTATTAATAAATTTGTTATAAAAATTCTATTAGTTTCTTAATTAAAAATTTCATTACATCTATTTTAGGTGGTTAATTCCATTAGGTTATTTCATTCCTAGAGATGGTATTCCAGATGTATGCATGCCTAACGAGCTCATTCCTTAATGAATATATGGAATGAATGAAAATGTAAAAGCAGAACATTTAAAAGTTTTTATGTGAAATATAAAAAATAATTTATCATTAAAATCTTCTTTTAAATCATCAATAATAGATAGTGATGAAAAATGTATTACATCACAGCATGGCGACTGTAGTCTTGATTGATGTGTTTTGTTATTAGTGAATGATATGGGATTAATAAATGATTTTTGTGAAATTAATATAAGGAATTTAAGTATATATAATATATATTTCATGAAATAATAAAATATGGGGAAGATTATTAAAAGAAAAATTCGAAATGAAGACTAAGGGTGGACTAATACACACATCAGGATGTTTGGTTTTCTTTGGAATTATCTAAGGAAATGAAGTTATGAATCAATCTAATAATGGATAAATTATATAGTTTTATGGAGTGGATTAATGAATGAAAAAATGGGCATGTTTTAACAATGTAAATAAAATGCGAGGTGAATTATGGAAGGGGTGGAAGTGATCTTTTTTTTATAGTGAATAAAAGAGCCTTGTCTGTGTAATAGAATTCTAACTAAGGGGAATGATTTGAATGACAATAAGGTTTGGTGTGGGTGGTGGGGAAAGGATAGAAATACACACAAGTGAGAATTTAACACCTATAAAATGAATTTTATAGTTTCTATATGTCATGTAAACATAGAAGGATTTGTATCATAATAGATAACTCTCCAAAATAATTATTAGTGTTAATTAAATATTAATACTTATAATTAATGTATTAATATAAATGTAAGAGTATTCATACCAAAAAAAACCTAACACGAGGAATCAAAATTGATTCATCATTTAATCAATTTATTTTTTAAAAAATATTGATTAATTTTAAATTAAAATATTTTAAAAAATTACTCCTATAAAAAATACCACATATGTTCAGAAATGTTAATTAGGTGGTTCTAATCATTTAATATTTAATAAATTTAATATATATATATATATATTGAGAAAAATTATTCTATTAATATTTAGTTTTATCTTATTTTACCTTAAAATCACAATTAGTGATAAAATTTGTAAAAAATGGTATTTCTTATGATTTACCAAAAATTTAATTATTTCAAAAAAATAAAAAAAATCATAGTATGTTTATTTTTTATTATAAATTCTAATATAAAATTACTTTTATCTAATTATAGTATTAAAAATTATATATTTAACTTTCAATTTAGAATTTAAAAAATAAACCTCTTTTAAAAATCCTTTTTCATCATTAAATGTTTCTATTATTATTTATTAACCATTTTATTATTTTCAGAATTTTAATATCACATATAGATATATTATATGTTATCATAATGATATTTTAAAGATGATCAATTAAATTTTCTAATGTATCCTGGCCTTAATTTTACTGCATGAAAAACATTTTTGAATTTAATATAAAATAATTTAAAAATATTTTTATTGAAATATGAAGATGTTACATTAGGTGACTCAATATTGAATTGTCGTATATAATATAAACCACCCATACCATATCATATCTTAGGTATTGAATCAAAAAATATCATGGAATCACATAGTCCAATATCCTATAACTTAGTTATAAACCATCAAATCCCATACAATAGACATTACAATACACTCAACCCAAATCTTGAAAATTATTTGAATAACTCACTACACACATTTATAATATTTTAGATCAACACATGTCCTTTATTACATAAATTATTATTCCATTACATACAACGCAATTCAAATCTTGTTTAATAATTATCTAACCATCCAAATCATGATAAGTGACACATCTATCACATGGTAGTACAAAAAATAATTTATATTTTTATTACTCTAAGATAGTGTCTAACCATGTAAATCTATCATGGATCAAATTTTTGATCTCCCTCTAATAAAATAAAATAATTTTATTTTGGTATTTATTATATCTATACTTCTATAAAATGACTGGGGGTATGAAAAAGGAATGCGGACTAAAATTAATCATATATATGAAAAATGTAGGTAAAATAATGTTAGAAATAAATTATATGTCCCCAAAAGTGTTTTCCTGATTGGACTGTAATTTCTTATTTAATATTCTCATACCTACTCAATTATCACACTACATATTATGTGCGGCCATACTATTTTTCCCTAGTGATGAATATATAATATACCTAGCACCACGTTAGGACACTATATATCCACCTTTTCCATGGTTAACAATATAAAGGAATCCAAAATTAAAATCACAACATATCCCACCTCCTTGGTATGAAATGAATCACATTGCACAATAAAAAAAATATGTAATTTTAATATTCATTTATTAAAAAGTAAATAAAAGGATAATGGGGTAGAAATGGAAGTAAATCCTAATAAATCCATAGTGAGTACCCATTATCATGATTAACCACAAGTGATGGTCTATAAATGAAATCAAACTACATAAAATATAATTAAACATGATTAAGGGAATGAATGTGATTCATTACTAGATTATTACCTAGTGACATCCCCACAAGTTTATAATGAGAATATAGCAAAGTGGTACAAGATCATGTTTGGAATCCAAAATACCTGAGTTCAAATTCAGGTGTGGGCCTGTATTCTGAGCCACTGTTGTAATCACAATGGAAGTTATAGTATAATTAGAACAATTCAAATATAGTTGGATTAAAAGACACATATATTTTCATTAGAGACATAGGGTATTCAATATATAAAAATCCTTTGGTCCACTGGGTGTATGTGCCACCACATGCCTTCGAGCTAATGGATTTTGGTCTATTAATTTTATATTAGGCCCTATGACCAAAAAGATTTAATGATGTTAGGTGAGACCACACAAAATATTTACCTCAAGAGGGAATAATATATTGTAAAATCCATTTTAGGGGAGTGATCCCGATTTAAAATAAAGAGGGGGACAATGAAAACTATTCAATTAATATGAGGGATTGTGTAACTTTCCATGAGGCAATTCTAGTCGATCAGCCATGCGATGTGGGGATCTAGGAACTATAAATGAAATAAGATATCGAGGAGGGGTAGTTCATGTGTATTCATATCTTTGGGACATTGAGTCATGAAAATGACCTTTTTTCCTCTAGGCCTATATCCCATAGAAGGGTTCCCTCTCAACACTGTTAAAAATGGAATTTTATGGAAATAAATATAAAAAATTAAGGCTTATAGGTCATTCCGGTATAAGATCCCCCATGTTAGTTCTTTTTTATAAGAAATATTAGAGATAAAAATGTATACATGTTATAAAATAATTAGAAAATGAGGGAAAATAATTCATTTAAAAATATCTATATTTAATTTCAATAAAATTGAAAAAAAGTAACATAATATTATAAAATTGACCAGAGTTTGTAATCAATGAAAGATCTATGTAAAAAGTGGAGAATAAATTTCAGAAATAGGTAGTGACATATAGAATCTTTTATATGTTAATGGAATTTATTCAAAAAATACTATACTATGCAGTAGTATAATCTCATGTGAGCAGCTGTATTGTATGTTATTCTAAAACATTTCATGCAATTTTATCTTAAAATTTATTCAATCTTCCCTTCAAATCTACCCCATGATCATGTTTTTCTTATTCATTAAAATAAAACTCAAATTAAAATATTTATGTGGTAAAATCTCATTATCCATGGTCCATGGGATGCATATTTCTGTTTCAGAGATTCTGATTGAGTTCTAGATTATCAGGGAAAGGGGGATAAATTTTTGGTATGCATTAATAATTTCATATTTAGAAAAATAATATAATATATATGGTATTTTGATAAAATTTTACTAAATATAAAAACTTATGTATCCAAGATTATATATTACATTTTACTCATGATTCATCTATTATAACGAAGATAAAACCTCACATATCAACAAAAAGTTTCTTATATATTAGACAAGACTCAAAACCTTTCATATGAGTGGAATCAGAAAATTTCTTATGTATTATTTGATCATATTACATATACTATATGTGAAAAGTGTTCCATATAAACTGGAAAAAGGAAAAATAGATTCATTATTGGTGATTTTACACATTATCTTGGGTATTGGAATGAAATCTCTTACATATTCTCTTCTCCTCTCAAAAAAATGAAAAATAGCATATAAGAAAAATTTATTATATGTTGAATGGAGGTATTTTTTATTATAAAAATGATATTACATATTATATATATGATATTATATATTATCCCCATGAAATAATTTATCAATCACAATTTTTTATGCATGGGTTGACACATAATTATGGATTTTTTACAATTCGTTATCAAACTTCTGGAAGGTCATCTCTTTATTTTGGACTATATTTCATAAAAAACATATATATATTTAAAACTAAATCATTTTTAAATATATAAATTTGAAAACATCTAAATTATAGAAACAAAAAAAATTTAATCTTTTTATGGAAATAAATTTTGAATTGTTTACAAAATCAATTGTAATAATTAATTTAGACAATTTTTGAATAATGTCAAATAAATTCCTATCAACTAAATATATGATAATCTACCTTAAAAAATTAAATTAATAGTTATTAATTCATTCAATTACCTATTTAAAATAATGTAAATATATTCTCTTTCAACTCCCATAAATTTAAATATTTCACTACTGTAAAATCAACAAATATCCATACCTATGTCCACAAAAAAGTGACGAATTTAAATGATATTTTATGAAATAATATTAAACCTATTTCATTAATGAAAAATTATTTATCTTAATTTTATTCTATTAAATTAAAACTTACTAAACCATATAAATCAATTCATGAATCTCTAATAACCAACATCTCTTGTAAATTCATGTCACTATTCAGTCTAGGGAAATTTAATCTGGAGTTATTCTCATACATGGAAAATTAATGTATAACCAAAAGGTTAAAAAAATAATCTTCCAAACCATGAGGGATAAAAATGTATTCAATAATGATGTTTTTCAAGGTCACTTTGTGGATAAGGTTTGGTGGGTAAAAATTTATAAAATTAAATGTTTTAAAGTATGTTTTAAAATCTTAGATACAATTTCGTGGATACTAATATGAAACCACAAGAAATATTCCACATTTAATTAACCATTATAATTTTGAAACACCACGGTACCAATTTAATGGTATGAACTATGATTTAAAAAATAAATTCATGGATTTTTTATGTATTCTCGTTTTCTTTTCCCTCTTTTAATTTTTATCTAAGGAAGATGAGAAAACAATGGAATGTAATGAATGAATAAAAGTTTATTAAAATTTATTTTTGAGAGGGTTATGAGTCATATAATTAAATATAATGAATATTTAAATCTAATATCCACCCCTATTAGACTTTTATACTTTTTAAGAAAATGTAATGACATTGACGAATTAAAAAATATTAAATTGAATAATTATTCTTCTATATCAAATGCAATGAATGTTAACCCATGCTTAATATCACCCATCATGAATCTATTTCTTATATAAGACATAGAAAAATACCATTCCCCTCTAGAACATGAAATGGTTTTTGAAACTATATTATGAATTAAGGTAGTTATTGATAATATTTATTGTAACGTGACTCAAAAACAATAAGAAAATTAATTGATTCAATTCTCTAAATAAGTGTTAACATAAAGGGTATGTATAAAGGTAAAAATAAGAGGTACAAAATAAGTTCCCCTAAAAACATTTTATGAATTATAATGATTGGAAAGAGAACTAATAAAATGTTTTAATTTTCAAACAAGATCCATGTTTCACTAAATAATCTGAGAGTACTAGGAAGATTACTTAAAACATGCTTTAGAATATTTTTAAGGATGAAAAATGTTTTTTGGGATAGTGTTCCATAGACATTGATTTAATAAATTATTCAATATAATAATATTTCTTAAATTATATTCATAAAATGTATTCGATATCTATAAAAATTATTAAATATTTATTTAAAACAAAGATAACACTCGTAGAATCAAAAATATTGCAAAATCATATAATGAATATTCATTCAATATCAAATATATTAAAAAATTAAAAAATAAAAATACTCAAAAACTTATACAACAAGTTGAAAATATACCATACATTAATAGATCGACCCATTTTCATTGAACATAAATAGTATTCATACAAAATGGTATGTTTAAATCGTATAAGAAGTAGAAATAAATCTAGGATTATTTGATAGTTGTATCCTTTATTTCTCTTCATAATTAATAACTTTTAAATAAACATATATGAAAATAACAAAATTTGACAAATATATTAGAATTTTATTAAATAAATGCAATGATATTGGGAAATATGAAATGGTTTAAACCCATGGATAGGTTACTGGGTATTTTTTATCCCATGTGAGATAATTCTCACGACATTCCCAAATCTGAATGTGGATTAGAATTATGTGGCAGGAAGTAAAACATAACTATTCTTCCAGTGCACATCCACATGAATTGGGAGTAAATAATCCTATAGAGAACATTATATAGATTCCACTATATGAAATATTTTTAACATGGTTGGTGTAGGGGAAATAATGAAGTAAGAATATTTAATATATTATTATTACTCTATATTCATTGATTAATATTTTAGTTCTTTTTCTATGTGTGTGTTGAATTAAAATATTCATAAAATAGTGATTCAGTTAATAATTCTATTTTAATGTAATTTTATATAGATATATTTTAATCTTGGTCTTCCCCTTTATCATGGGATCATGGTGATGCATCTCCATGAATAAAGAAACTGGGTATTTCTATACATTTTAGACTACGTAAATAAAGTATTCAATGTGTGTAGGGAGCTATATATTCCCCTAAAATTTTAAATTTATTATTATTAATAAATTTCATGGGTAATATATTAATATAATTAATATAAGAAATAAAAATAGTTGGGGTAAATTAGAAATATAATGTTAGTGAAATTAGAGGACAATGGGTTTAAGAATAGATTATCTACTTATAATAAGTCATATTTAATCTCTTATTCTTTTCTAATTGCCTATTAGAGGTGTATTGTTGGAGTTGGGAGTATGTAGTCAATATAATTTAATCTCTCTCAAAATTACACTATTTTATTAGAATATTATTCATCAAATACTTGAGTGAGATATAGTGTTGTTCAATGTTATTCTTCAATGTGGGTGAGACATGTTGTTAATTACCTTTTATAAGATTACTCTAGTTCTGCTCATCAGTTTTTTATCTCCCATTTGTTTATAAGTAATATGGTAGGATTCAATGTTCACCTATGTAAATTTTAAGGTAAGGTCCAATAGTATATTTTTCAAAAAATACTTCTCATCCTCCACAGGTTATTCAAATTAAAAATGCCAGTGGAGTAATATCTTACATCATTGTTAATTGTTCTATATCCCTTATGTTCTATTCAAATGATTCTCTAAGGTAATCTGATAATAGTTTCCATTTTTTTCCCTATCTCAATCATGCCTTTTTCTGACTCCTAAAACAACGGTTTTACAGAGTTTTAAATTTAAACATATTATACATAAGAGTAGTTATTACATTAAAAATAATATAAGCATGGATACATAATGTGAATATTTTTTTATGTTTCTATAGAAAAATAAATTAAATTTTTTTTTAAATTATGAATGAAATTAAACATGTTCTACTAGTTCGAAACCAAGAAAAATTTCTATATTTTGACACAACAATAATGATGTGGTAAAAATATAATTTTTATTTATCCTAGTATATAATATTGGATGACCAAGGTCATATATTCATTATCTTTATTTGGATCACTTGCTACAATAATATACTTATTATAATTTCTAAAATTATCATTTTTAGAAAACAATGAATTAAAATAAGATTTATAATATAATGAAATAATTAATAAAACCATATAATAATGAAATCAAATAGAACTATGTTTTAGATAAATGAGATACTCTTAAGAGAATTGGATTGAGTAAACTTTATTACCTCTTTTCTAGTTTATTATGAAATCCATTATCAATCTTTTCTATATGTGTGGGAACCACACAATTACATTATTGTTAATATAAATTATACTTAACAATCACCACGAATAATACATATCCCCCACCTAGTTGGTTAGAATATTAGACAGATCCCTAATCGAAGGACCACTTGTCCAACTTTCTATGTTTTCAATCTCACCCATTCAATACTAAAATAATTTGGAACAATCATAAGAAGATGTAAATTTTAACATCCCATGTAATTGATAGAATAATATATTTTTATATCTATATCTATTTATACATTAGATAGTGCATTATAGGATTAAAATGAGAATGAATACATTTTTAAGCATAAATAATCTAATATTCTTTAAAAGGTAGATTAACCGTCTTTTTATGGAAACCCCTTTTTAAACCTACATTTTTTCACATTATTTTTGACAAAATAAAATCCTTTTTTAGAATAAATACATCCAAATTTACATTGTGTAAATTTTTGGTATTTTTCTGATAATGTTCATTTTTTAATAAATAGTGAAAAATATTGTATTCTAATTCAAAACCTCCTTTTAATCTAATTTATTTCTATGGTTAGATTAACTTTTTAATTAGTTTTAAAGTTAAATTTGAATATATTTTTACCATTTAATCTAGTGGTGGTCATTATAATTAATTTCACGTTAAAAATGGACGTAAACAAGTGTCAATCTTTTCATAGATATTGTTTCTTAAAAACACGCTATTGGTTTTGACAACGGGAATTAACTATATAATTTAGTAATGAAACTTATTTGTTTTTAATTTAGTAAAATGGACATAATTTTTGATTTTGGAATATCAAATATATGTTATGGTGAATGTTTGGTATTTTTCCGATAGTGTTCATTTTTTAATGAATATTAAAAAATACAGCATTTTAATTCAAAACTGCCTTTTCATACAACTTATTTATATAGTTATATTTTCATTTTAATTTTTTAAGGTGTAATTTAATTATGTTTTTATCATTTAATATAATTTTGGACATTGTATGTAATTTCACTTTTAAATTGGTTATAAAAACAAATCAGTCTTTTGATAGATTTTACTTCCTAAAAACCCGTCTTTGGTATTGAAAACCGGAATTATTTTTAAATTAATTACTACAATTACTGTGTTTGAAATTTGATAAAATGGATTCAATATTTGGAATCTTAAGTTCAAAATTATTTAATTAAGACTCTTTTGTTTTTTTGGACATTATGAATTGTAACAACGGTAATTATCTTTAATTATCGTGATTAATTAGTAATCGGGTAGTTAAGGGTAATAAAATAATATCATAATAATATAAAAAATTACCCCAAAATGTTTCCAAATACACTTTTTTGATTCATTTACCCACATGGGATGCTTTTTTCCAAACTTTAGGGACCATGGAGTCACATGGGTGTGATAGTAACATTTATGACATTATTTTCAAAAAGAAGAGAAATATAACAAAAGTTTGTATATCATAAGTAAAACAATTTTAATTTTGTTTAATAAACATATATCTTGGACTATAAATAGTCATTTAAAAGATAAAAATATTTCCTATATCATGGTATTTGTTTTATAATTTTTAGACATTAAGTAAATAAATTTATTTATGACACCATGATGATGAAGTGATTACCTCATTAATGAATGATTTAAATAAAATGAAAAGATAAGGTAAAATCTATAAGTTACACTTTTTAAAAACCTATTTTATGGAGTTATTTCTAGCCCTTATCACCTTATCCTCAAAATATTTTATTTTGGGACCTTTAAAATAATAAAATCATTTTATAGTAAAGTAACATTTCAAGACTCTCCAAAACTGACCCTCCACCCTCTTATAAAAGGCCCCCAGCTCTACCCCCTTAACCCCACCTCTCAAGCCCTTGTATAATCTAAAATATGATTATATTATTTTCTCAACATCTCTTTCTTACTACTATAATCGTAAATTTGGGCATAAGTATTTCCAAGGAAGCCTTGGGCTCAAATCATAAAAAGAGTTACCCGATTTAGAGGTAATGTCTTCTCTCTAGTTACTTTCTTTTATTTTCATTATTCACTCACCACTATCTTCTTATTATTTTATCCCATAATAACACAAGTATCCTCAATATACTCGGATTTTGTTATGATATGGATTATACCTACACTTACACACACCATTTTCTAATGGTTATAGAATATACGGTTTCTGTGGGTGGAAAATTACTGCCTCACGAAAAGATGATTGTTCAATCTTCTCCTACAACCTCTCATGGTGAACATTATGATGGAACTATAATTATACATGATATATATTATATTTATTTCCTCTCTATGCTCCTGTATTTTATATTTAAAGCATACCTTTATTCATTTCATGTTGTGCAAATGTGATAATTTCATATGAGGAAATGTGGACAACCGCCGCGTCAAGTGATGTGACTCGTTCATGAAAAACATGGAATGTATAAAAAATGTAATTAATGAACATATGTTACCTATATAACATATATATTATAATGGAATTATAATATATCTATTTCTCATATGCTTTTAATTTCCATTAATATGACAAAAAATGAAAGTAGTGTTTATGTGTACGTACGACCTACCGTCTCCATGAACAGTTCATTTCATTTATTATCTCCAAATATTATATAATATTATAAAATACCTATATACTGGATATATATGATATTTAAATCATGGACACTATTCCGAAGATGATGTAATTATAACTACAAGGAAAATTCTCTTCAAACAAGTTTATTTTTGACTCATGTACAGAACATTGTCAAAACATATGATATGAACTCACATAATTAACTAACTTTTATAACATGATAATATGTGATATTAATTGAATAAAAATATTTAAAGGATGTCCTTAAGCAATTATAAATTGAACAAATTTTATTATTCAGGAATATAAATAAATGAACAAGACAAGTCAGACTTGAGGTAAGGGACTTCGTCTAAATCTCCTTTTGTTGAGGAATACATCAATTTATATACGAGCTTCTTTAATTATTTGTATAATAAACCCTTTTGACTTTTAATTTCATTATAAAGGAATATTTTTACACAAAACCTTTTAATAAATGACAAAAATAATGCTTTTATCTTATATATGTGGCGACAACGACTGCTCTACCGTTGTGCCCATTATTTGAGTTTCATCTTCCTCTACAAGCCATAATGTTTTTAAATGAAAAATAAGTACCATGTTTTACTTTTCGTTAATTTTGGTATTGAAAATGGTTTTGATAATGTTTTTTATATTAATGTGTTGTATTGATATCTTGTGATTGAAATATGAAAATTTTATGTTTCCTTTATGCATGTTTTATGTGATACAATTAAGTTATAGTTATTGGGAATTATTTATGAAGTCGGGTGGTTCCATGATAAACTAAGGGCGGGTGAGCCCTAGATAGCTCTCCAATGCATTGGGTAACAAAAAGGAGTTAAACGCTAAGATTTATATGATGAGATTTAGGGAATATACTGTGATGGGTATTCAAAATGTAACCATGAGGGATACACCCTACGTAAGAATGTTATGAATGCATAAAGTTACCATTATGTCTTATGATTTATATGCGTTATTCATAAATATTATGATTTCATGAGGTATGTTAAAGTTATTATGTTTTATGAGTAACGTATGATTTCATTGATTCTTATGTATACATGGACTAATGTTTTCTATCCATATTTTTATATCCCTTATTGAGATTTTTATCAACATCCCATTTTTCTTGAAATGTTTTTCAAAGGTCAAGGGAAAGGTACATAATGGGATGATAGTGTAAATGAAATGTCAAGAAAGAATCCATGTTTTATTTTCAATATGTTTCCTTTGATGGAAAGAATGAATACTATTTTTGATGTAACCACCCTGTTTAAATTTGGAATGAAATGCATGATTAAAGATCTAATTCTCTAAAACTCTAAACCTGAAAAGATCCTCAAAGTAAATTCATTAAATAACACAAGATTATTTAATGCTTAAGGTTGGGGCCTTATAGTTTGTATCAGAGGTCAGTTTAGATAACTTTAGGAGTTATAATTCTATTATATGATTATCCAAAAATATTTTATATGGTAAAATTGAAATGATATAGAATTTGAAGACTACCATATTGCTTCATCTAAGATATGTTTGTTTAGAATGGTTTTTCGCAGAGGAAACATGGAATCAGTGTTAAGAAGGTATACAAAAGGAAATTACCTTCTAAATAATCATTCTGAGATGGTTGGAATTGGAACTGAATAGTTTTAGGTAGTAATGGCGTTGTTGACTCAGGCAATAAATGGTGGTGGTATCCATGAACGGGATCAGCTAGATCAACCTTAGAGAAACATGTTAGTGATGGAACATTTAATTAGGTAACATCCCCCATCATTCAGAGGATCACTTAACCCTCTGCTAGTTGAAGGTTGGATTAAAGCACTAGAGAATATTTTCAATGTCGTGGGGTGTTCATAAAATCAAAAGGTTAGTCTTTATGTTTACTATTTGGAGGGTGAAACAGATCAGTGGTGGTCGATGGTTAAAAATAACAGTGATGCTGATGAGATTGATGCACTTGACTGGGATGAATTCAAAGGTATGTTTCTTGAGAAATATTTTCCTATGGCTGTTCGAAATTTGATGGAAAAATAATTCTTGAAATTGAGGCAAGAGGACAAATCGTGGATTCTTATGAAGAAAATTTCACTCGATTGTCAAGGTATGCTCCAATTTTTATTTGAGACCTTGATTGTAAAATCAATCATTTTTACTCAGGATTAAATCCAAAATATCGAAGGGAATCAGCTTCTCATGAGTTAAAAAGTTATGAAAACCTTTTTTGATGTGATTAGATGGTAGAAATGGATTTTGTCTATGATCAAGTATTCTATTAAAACCAATATAAGAAAAGACCAAGGTGGAAGGAGAAAGGGAAGAATCCTTCAAAAAGGATTGATTGTAAGAAAATTATGTTTTCAGTTTGTGATTAATGTGGTAAAAATAAAACTGGGAAATGTCTTTTGAATTTTGGAAAGTGCTTTTGATGTGGTAATATGGGACATAAGGCTCGTGATTTCACTAGAAATGATCTGGGTAATGGTAAGAACAAATTTTATTTACAGTTAGTGAAATGTTTCAAGTGCAATGAGATGGGTCATTATGAAAATGAGTGTTCGACAAAGAGCACGAATGATGTGAAGCAGTCAAACTACAAGCAGAAAGGTGTGGTGAAATCCTTTGCAACTACTTCAGCATATGTTGGTCCATCAATTGATGTGGTATCAGGTACTTTGTTTGTGTTTTCAAATTATGCCAATGTGTTGTTTGATTCGGGGTCTACACATTATTTCATCTCTGAAAAAATTTCTAGTAAATTGGGAAATCCATCTTATGAAATGACTATTGAACTTGTGGTAAAAACACCTAGGGAAAATTTTGAGGCAAAAATAATTTATAAGAATCATCCTACAATTATCTGTGGAAAGAATCTACATGAAAACCTTATTTTTTTACCTCTAGTAGAGTTCGATGTTATCCTGGGTATGGATTGGCTCTCTGTTTACCATGATAAGATTAAATGAAGAGATAAAGAAGTTTCTTTTCAGAAAAACTTTCAATTTTGTACAATAATGATCCCTTACTACTGATAACATATCAAGAGGTAGAGAAACATGTAAAATATGGAAATGAATATTACCTTTCACATATTTTTCAAAACAATGGAACCATTCAAATTAATGATATGGCAGTGTTAAATGAGTATCCTGATGTTTTTCTTGATGAGTTTCCTGGAATAATTCCAGATCAGGAAGTTGAATTTACTTTTTACTTAGTTCCTGATGTGAATCCAATTTAAAAACCCCATTATCAAATGGATCAAATTGAACTTTTAGATTTGATGGAGAAATTGCATGATTTATTAGAGAAAGGTTTCATTCGACCTAGCACATCACTATGGGGTGCTCCTGTCTTATTTGTTAAAAATAAATATGGTTCAATGGGACTTTTCATTGATTATAGAGCCTTGAATAATATCATTGTTATGAACAAATATCCTTTGCCTCATATCGATGATTTGTTTGATCAGCTCTATGGAGAACAGTATTTTTCAAAGATTGACTTGAGATCAGGGTACCATCAGTTGAAGGTAAAGGAATCAGATATTCTGAAGAATGCATTTTCTACAAGATATGGCCATTATGAATTTGTAGTTATGTATTTTGGGTTAACCAATTCACATGTTGTATTCATTGACCTTATGAATATAATTTTCCATGAGTTATTAGATAAGTTTGTGGTTGTTTTCATTGATTGTATTTTGGTTTTTTATAAATGTAAAGAGGAGCATGAAAGTAATTTAAGGGTTATTTTGCAAACCGTAAGAGTATTGAAATTGTACGGGAAATTTAGAATGTTTTAGTTTTGGTTGCAACAAATTTTTTTCCTTGGTCACATTGTTTATAAATATGGAATAATTGTTGATCCTGCAAAAATAAAGGTTGTTGAAGAATGGCCAAGACCCACAAATGTAACTGGGATTCGTAGTTTTCTTGGTTTAGAAGGCTATTACTGAAGGTTTGTAAAACAATTTGCAAGATTGTCTAGCCCATTGACTAAGATAACTCCGAAGGGTGTTAAGTTTATCTGGACAAAAGAATGTGATGATTGTTTTCTGGAATTGAAAAGAAGATTGGTAATGCCCTAGTGTTGGAACTACCTATCATTAATGGTGAGTTTGTTATCAATAGTGATGATTGATTGAATGGACTTGGTAGAGTCCAAATGCATAATGATCAGGTAATTGCTTACACTTCACATTAGTTGAAAACTCATGAGATAAATTAACCCACACATGATTTGGAATTAGCTGCTGTTGTTTTCGCCTAATAAATTTGGAGGAATCATTTTTATGGTGTAAAGTGTGAAATATATACTGATCAAAAATGTTTAAAGTCTATATTCAGTCATAAATAATTGAACACGAGTCTGAGGAGATTTCTAGAATTAATCAATGATTATGATTTCAAGATTTACTACCACATGAGAAAATCAAACAAAGTAGATGATTCTTTGAGTCAAAAAAATAATTCTTCATTAACCATATTACGTTTGGAACATGATCCTTTGGTTAAGGATTTGATGAATTTTGGATTGGATGTTTTTGGTGTAGGGAATTCTTATTTTTTTTCAATTATCAGTGAAATATTCTCAATTAGATAGATTTAAGAAATCATAGAAGCAAGAAAATGAGTTGCAGAAAAAGGTAAAGCTGGTTCCGAAGGGTATGTTACCTGAATTAAACATTGATAATGATTGTGTTTTGAGATGTGGGAAGATATTGTGTGTGCCTTTTGATTCACAGTTGAAGAGAGAGTTGTTATGTGAAGCTCATATTTCTCCATTTTCAGTTCATCCAGGCAATACTATGATGTACAAAGATATTCAGAAGTATTACTGGAGGGATGGAATGAAAAGAGGTATTGTTGATATTACTGTGAAGTGTTTGACTTTTCAACAGGTTAAAGAAGAGCTGTAGTTACCAAAAGGGATGCTTCAGACTTTATCAGTTCTAGAATGGAAATATGAGAATATATCCATGGACTTCATTGTGGGATTAAAGAATACACCTCGAGGTAATAATAAAATCTGGGTTATTATTGATCCCTTGACTAAATCTGCTCACTTCCTGGATATAAAAGATACTTTTTCCCAAAATAAACTTTCTCGATTGTATCTTATAGAGATACTCATGTTACATGGAGTTCCCTTCTCCATTGTATCCGATCGTGATCCCAGGGTCACTTCTAACATTTCGAAAGGCCTTCAAATGTTGTTGGGTACTAAATTAAATTTTAGTATAGCTTTTCATCCTCAATCATATGGATATTCATAATGAAAAATTCAGACCTTGAATGACATGCTACGTGATTGTTCGATGTATTATCAAGGAGGATGGGACCAACATCTTTCATTGGTTTAGTTTTCTTATAATAACAGTTTTCATTCCAGTATACAGATTGCACCATTTGATGCATTATATGGGAAGCGGTGTCCAACTCCAGCTTTATGGGATGAAGTAGGTGAAAGGAATTTGATGGGACCAGAATTGATAGAAGATATTGCAAAAAAAAGTTTAGCAGATACAGAAACACATGAGAACAACTCAGAGTAGGCAAAAAATTTATGTGGACAATAGGAGGAAGGATCTCTCTTTTGAGGTAGGTGATGATATCTTCCTCAAACTTTCACCATGGAAAAGTGTGATGTGATTCAGTAATAAAGGAATTCTGAGTCAAAGGTTCATTGGACCATATGAAATTATGGAGAGAGTTTTATCCATTGCATACCAAGTGGCTTTACCTCCGAATTTATCTTAGGTACACAATGTTTTTCATGTTTAAATGTTATAGAAGTACATGCCAGATCCATCTCATGTTTTGAGCCTAGAGGTAGTTCAGTTGGAAGAGAATCTATCTTATGAGGAATAACCAGTCCATATTCATGACCACATGGAGAAAGTGTCGTGGAAAAATTTTATTCATCAAGTAAAGGTTTTGTGGAAAAACAATATGATTGAAGGGGCAACATGGAAATCTAAAAATTCAACGAGGGATAAATACCCGCACTTATTCAATATGTAAATAAATTGTGGGGGTGGATTTTTCTAAAGGTGGGAGGTATGTAACATCCAAAGTAAGTTAAAGAATAATATTGATGTTATTAATATTTTTATGACTTATTATATATCCCCTTTACTAATTTTATATTAAATGTGCACAATTTGTTTGAAATATTAATGTTTTAATACAAAGTATAATTTTCGAGTATTTCTAGAAGTAGTCCAATTGAGTCAGTTTAATATTTTATTCATAAAACTCTCCCTAATGATTTTAATTGTGTGTTTATTGTTTTTTATGATTCCCCATTCAATATAAAACATTTCATTATAAGGGATCATGGGCCAATTCTTCCATTTGATTGATCATATGGACCACAAAAGATGACCCAATGAATTTGTGATGAAACTGGAACTGCCATGATGATTGAGTTACTAGTCTAAATTACGATGCCCAAATTCTATGAAACTCCTCCATATATTCTTGATTATCCAAAATAATCATGGATAAAAATTTCAACACCCAACTCTAAGAAAAATGGACACAAATAAAGCTTTTATGTCAAGCCCATCTTTGTATATGGGAATTAAAATACAGACACTATTCATGACCTATCTCATGATGTAATCATCAAATAGAGCTGAGAGTTTCCAGTGTGAAATAGGAGATATAGGAGGCCGACATTGTGGAAAAAATCATTCAGCTTTAAAGGTATATTCCTATTCAAAAACCCTTTCACATTTTGGACATTAAAAAGATTATACTGAAATGGACAGATTAAATTTGTTTAACAAATCGACCATAACATTGGGTCCATATGTCAAAATGACACCAAATTTTGAGTGAGGTTGTCCAACTTTATTATATAAAACTTTGAAGAGGGATATATCTCCAGATTCAGCTGTCTGAATATCCAACATGTAAATGCAATTGGAGGAATCGATTGGGAATGAAAACAGTCCACTTCATTGGGCTATAAATTCATCCCCCTCCTCTCCTACAAAGGGGTTTGAATTTTAGAAGAGAGGATCACATATTGGAAATACCAAATCCTTTAAAAGGGCTTGGAAGGACTTTCCATACTCAAGCTTTCATTTGAGATACCCTTCCTCTTCTCTTTTTTTCCATTCACTTTTTTGTTGTTCTTTGTTTGTAATCTTGTATGTTTGTGTTTTGTAATTATATTTTAATGAATGTTTCTTCTTCAATATCTCTTATTCTCATACACCTTCTGTAGATTAATATTAATCTTATTAAAATAGTTTAAATAAATTTGAATCCCCTTCCCTAATTTTTATTCCTCATTCAACCGAAATTCTGTTTTTTTATTCTCTTCAATGTTCGTGTGTGTGTGTTCGACACACCACTCTTTTCTGATCACTTTATTTTTTTCTATTCTTAATTTATCATCATAATCATTATAAGAAGATTATTAAACACCAATAATTGGTGATTAAATCTCTCATTGGGGTTATTAAAAATTTTGGGATGGTAAGTGATTGAGATTATTGGCTCGATGAGTATTCGTTAATTTAACATTGTGTATGTTGGACTTAACATGTCATGGATTAATGACATATTTTGTTTAAATGTGGTTTCCATGGATTACTAGAATCACAAATACATAACTATAAATAGGTAATGGTAATTATTATAACCCTAAGTTATGTTAAGGCTTCGATTAAAGCCTTAACACTTACGAATTCCAATCAATGTTATCTTGTGAAGTGGGTGTTAATTTAAATGCAATATAAAGAAAATATCAAGGATATCACAATCTTAACTCCCCAGTAATGAACTCACCCCAATATCAATCAATTTGTTAAATCAATTATATTAAAACAATCCTTTAAATTATGCTCTGTAAATTAACTCCTTAATCAAAATACAATCAACTAAATACAAACGACTATTACAAAGTATCATCATTGAGGATTCGACCCGAGTGTTGCTATACACATTAGCAGTGCACTAGAACCTTGACCAGTCGATAGGCAACAATTGTCCATGAATTGAAAAAGGCCCTATTTATAGGGATGGTGCTTTAATTAGTCATTAGTTTCTGGTTATTGTAAAAAAACAAGAATAACAATTTTTTTTAAAACACAATGAAAAACTCATCTTCTCATAAAAATCATAAACATAAAAAACTCCAAGAAAACCACATCATTATTTTCCTTCAACCATCTCTCTGAATGCCCTTTAGACTCCCACATAATCCCTCAAATTTGTCTAACACTGAAATTGAGTGAACACTTCGCCATCTTTGGAGGAACATAAAGGAAAATCAAATAATTCAAGAACCAGTCCTTGTCCAACCAATTGAATTAGATATGGACATTCCTAGGAAACAAACACTTAAAAGAACATGTTTCCCTTGATATGAATTACCAACCTCTTTGTATTCAATATCCAAACATAGAGGTTGATTTCGAACTCAAATCGTTTTGATCCATCTTCTTCCTCATTTACACGGGCTAGCCGGTGATGATCCACATCTTCACCTTAAAGAGTTCCAAGTGGTGTACTCTACCATTAAGCCTCAAGGGGTTTCTAAGGGACAAATAAAACACCGAGCATTCCCTTTCTCCCTAGCTGAAACTGCTATGTAATGGTTCTAATACCTTCATCCTGGTTCCATAACCACATGGAATGACATGAAGCGAATCTTCTTAGAGAAATTCTATCCTGCTTATCATACTGCTTCTATCCAAAAGGAAATAAGCGGTATCTGTTAGTTCCCAAATGAATCACTCCATGAATACTGAGAGAGGTTCAAAAAGATTGTTGCAACCTAACCACACCACCAAATCCCTAATCAAATCTTCATCCAATACTTCTATGAGGGGTTATTGGATATGGAGAGAACTCTCAATGATCTCGCAAGTGGTGGTGCTCTTATTGATAAAACACATTCAGCAGCAAGAGATCTCATAAGAAATATGGATGGAAACAGACAGCATTTCCATACTCGAGCACATTCTCAATTCAAAAAAGCCCAAGACAATAAATCAATTGAGCCTAACAAGATGACTATGTAGATGACTGAACTTACAAATCTTGTGCGTCAAGTAGTTGTGGCATCCAAATACCAAACCTCGTCTTCTCTGCAATAAATGTTTCATGGACCTGTCAAAAACTGCGGAATATGCAACTATCCATCTCATCCAACTGACACCTATCCACAACTTCCTGGGGATCAATCTGATTCATTTAGACCAATGGATCTCAAAGCATCATATGCTCAGTGGAACAACAATCCTCAACTATTAGGTCAGTTTTTTAGAAACATCAACTAACCTCACTCAAATCCCTTATCTTCTTCCTATAACTAAGGCCATTGGTATGGTAAAACAATATCTCATCCTCCCCAATTACCTCATCAAAACACAATCCAATTCCAATTTGGTCAAGGTGATGGTAACTTCCAACAACCTTTTCCTTTTCTTCATTAACCTAAAAGGAACAATCCTCCTCCAGGATTCCATTATCCTAGTGAGCCTTCCCATTCCAAAACCAATATAATCGCATTCCCAAGAACCTAAATCAATGAAATCCCAATTCGGGACAAGACTCTTCTTCTAAGAAACCATGGGAAAGTGCAGTGGATGATCTTTCATCTTTCACCCATTCTAGCCTCATGATCATTGAAACCCAAATTGTTCAATTTGCATCCCACCTTAGTTAGCAAAAACCATCCAATTCGTCCCAACTCCCATCTCAACCATAACCGAACCCAAAGGGTAATGTAAGTTAAATTGTACTTAGATCGGGAATGCAAATTTATATTCCTCATGATAAGTCCTCTAACCCTCATTTTAATGTTGTCATTGGAAATGAAAATAAAAATAAACTCGAAAAGGAACCTGAATCCATTCCCTCACAATCTTCTATTCCACTTATGAATCCAATTCATTATCCATAGGCTATCTCTAAGCCAAATAAGTAATTTGATCTTGATCCTGAAATGCATGGCATGCTTAGACGTTTTGAAGTCCACATTCCTCTATTAGATGCCATAAAACAAATTTCTAAGTATTCCCTGTTTCCCAAGGAGTTGTGATCTCAGAAGAGGCAACTTAGGACCTTCGAAAATGTCTCAAAACAAGAGTCCATACCCATTAAGTTCAAAGATCGAGTGACCTTTTTGGCTCTATGCCAAATTGGAAGTTCCAACATTGATGTTGCACTCATATACCTAGGAGCCTCGATTAATGACATGCCCGAATCCATATTCTCTATCCTTGATCTAGGTCCCTTACATCTAATTAGTGTTTCCATTCAATTGGTCAATCGAAGTATAGCCTGTCCTGAGGGAATAATTGAGGATGTCCTTGTCCGGGTCAATGATCTTATCTTCCCTGGTCATTTCTATTTCCTTGACATGGAAGGTGAGACAGTCTCTTCTCGATCTACCCTAATTATAGGAAGACCATTCCTCATGACAATGAGAACCAAGATTGATGTCCATTTAGGAATCTTATCTATGGAATTCATTGATCAACTATTTATGTTCAAAATTTTCCAATCAATGTGATACGTATCTGAGGATCACTCAGCATTCTCAATCCATTCTTCTAAGGACACTTCTAAGAGTCAATCAAACCCCAATCCACCATTTTATTCATGTTCTAATGACAAAGGATCTTGTGAAATCTGCACCATGATTAAAAAAGTCATAAATGGTGATATTTATGTGGACATTCCATTCATAGAATCTATCAATCTAGAGGATCTTGAAAACTCTCTTGAATCACACATCAACTCTGATCTCTACTGCGCCACCTTGTACAGTATTAAGGAAAATGAATATGAAGCTACTGAAGACCCTTCCTCCATTCCAGAGTTGTTTAACCCAAAAATGATATATGAGACTATTATAAAACCTCTTCCAAAACACCTGAAATATGCATTCCTTTTCCGTGATCACTCATATCCTGTCCTTATCTCTGCTTCACTTACTGAAACCGAAGATTCAAAACTTCTTCATGTGTTAGAGGAAAACAAAAAGGCCATAGGTTGGACCCTACATGATATACCAGGAATCAACTCTATCCTTTTCATGAATCACATCCTTCTGGAGGAGTCATCCAAACCAATTAGATGACCAAAAAGAAGACTCAATCCACTCTTACTTGATGTAGTTAGGGAAGTGATCATCGAGCTTCTTCAAGCTGGTACTATCTACCTAATTTCTGATAGTAAATGGGTTAGTCCAATTCATGTTGTACCTAAGAATGATGGGATAAATGTAGTCATAAATGAAGATAGAGAGTTATTCAGAACTCGAGTGATGATCAAATGGCGTGTGTGCATCGACTATAGGAAATTTAATGTTGAAACAAGAAAAGATCACCACCCTCTTCCATTCCTAGATCAAATGCCAGAACGATTAGCTGCAAAGTCACACTATTGCTTTCTTGATGGATATAATAGCTACTTCCAAATCCCAATCACTCCTCAGGACAAAGAAAAGACTACTTTCACATGCCCCTTTAAGAAATATGCATATAGAAGAATTCATTTTGGACTTTACAATGCTCTTGCAACATTCCATAAGTGTATGATGAGTATCCTTTCCGAATTCATTGAACACTTCATGGAATTATTCTTGGATGACTTCACCATTTATGGTGAGAAATTAGAATCTTGTTTTAATTCACTCTCTGTAGTCTTTAAAAAGTCTTTCATGTGTAACCTTGTGTTAAATTTTGAAAAATTTCACTTCATGGTTTCAAATGGGATTGGTTTAGGGCCCATAGATTCAAAATATAGTATTGAAATAGATCCATACAAAATTGAAGCAATCCAATCACTTCCTCAACCCACTTATGTTCGAGACATCCATTCATTTCTCGGTCATGCCTGTTTCTATCGGAGATTCATTCATAACATCAGTACGATTTCCATCCCACTCACTTTGTTGCTCCAAAATTATGTCACTTTCCATTTCGATGATGTTTTCCAGAGAGTCATTGTTGAACTCAAAACTGCTCTAACATCTGCCCAAATAATCCAACCCCCAGATTGGTCCTTACCATTTAAGTTGATGTGTGATGCTTCTGACAGAGCCGTTGGAGCAGTTCTTGGTCAAACAAGAAAAAATATTCTTCGTGTCATCTATTATGCCTCAAAAATTTTGGATATAACTAAATCTCACTACACTTTCACTGAAAATGAACTTTTAGTAGTGTTTTTTTCATTATATAAATTCCAACCATATCTTTCAGGTGCCAAAATCATCATCTTCAAAGACCATTCTACTATAAAGTTCTTACTCAGGAGAAGTTATTTCAAACTGAGGCTAATAAGATGGATCCTACTGCTCCAAGAGTTTGACCATAAAATCAAAGATATACCAAAAAATCAAAACCCTGTGGATGATCACTTGAGTAGAATTTCTAATTCTTCTCATTCTGAAATCATCTATCCTGAATTCCCCACTGAGATACATTCATCGCTCACTCCAAAAAATACCATGCAATGCCCCAATTGTAAATTACAAGGTTTCTGGTGTTTTCCCTTAATATTTTTCAATTGAACAAAAAATGATGTTGAAAATTGATTCAAAATACTATTTTGGGGAAGAAAATAAATAATGGAAAACTGGGGTTGACATAGTAATAAGGAGATGTGTCTATGAAAATGAAAATTCTTCCATATTAGAATTATATCACTCAATGCCTGGTGGTGGCCACTTTGGACAACAAAGGACCTCCCAAAAGGTCCTAGACTCTGGATTCATCTATCCTTCACTCTTCATAGACTCACATGAGTTCTGTCAATAATGTCCCACTTGCAAAAAGTTTGGTACAATTTCAATGGGAAATGAAATTCCCCAAAAGCCTTTAATTTTTTGTGAGATCTTCGATATTTGGGGTATCGATTTCGTGGGACCATTTCCCCCTTCCAATGGATTATCATACATCCTTCTTGCGGTTGCTTATGTTTTTAGGTGGGTCCAGGACAAACCCACTAGAAAGGAAGATTTACATACTATTAGTGAGTTCCTAAAGACACACATCTTCTATAGATTTTGTAAGGCCCCGACCTTAAACATCACTTAATCTTGAGTTATTTCAAAAAAATAAACATTGATGATCTTTTCTGGTTTATAGTTTTAGAGAATTAGATCATAAATAATAAATTATATTCTACATTTAAACAAGGTGGTTACATAAAATACAATATTCAATTTTCCCATCAATGGTATCATATTTAAAATAAAACATGGATTATTTCTTGACACATCCTCGACACAATCATCACATCATGTACCTTTCCCTTGACCTGTGAAAAAAATTTCAAAAACTTGGGATGAGTATAAAATGCTCAGTAAGGGATATAAAAATATGGAATGAAAACATTAGTCCATGTATACATAAGAATCAATGAAATCATAATTTACTCATAAAACATAAGCACTTTAACATACCTCATGAAATCATAATATTTATGAATAACTCAAAGAAATAATAAGACATAGAGGTAACTTGAGGCATTAATAACATTCTTACGTAAGGAGTAACCCTCATGGTTACGTTTGGAATACCCTTCATAGTATATTCCCTAAATATGTTTGGGGAAAACATAGCATTTAAGTCCTTCGCGTTAACCAATGCATTAGAGATCTATCATGGGCTCACCCGCCCATAGTTTATCATGAAACCACCCGTTGGCTAGAAATTATATTGCAATATTAATTCATAAATTCATAAAATAACACAGTTAACCTAACTATCTAGAAGTGCAGTGTGATAATGGAAATAAATTAATTATATATTATTACTATTCAATCCAATTTTCCCTCTACATTATTATTTAATTAGGTTTTAGAATTCCCTAAAATTAAATTTTCTTTTCATTAGTTATTTAATAATATAAAAAATGAGTAAATTTTTAATTAAAGTGAATAATTTAATTACTAAAACAAAATAAATGTGTATGTATTGATAAACCATTGATTTATAATTTTGAAGGAGAAAAATGTGTTGGATAAAGCAGTATATGCTTGTAGAGTTTAAAATGTTATGATATGTTTAAGAGTTATTAGTAGTGATATGTAAGATTAAACATAGAATATTTTAGGGTGAATAGAAGAAGCTAAATATATAATATAAACAATGGGAAACATGTTATATACGGGGGTGATAATAAGTAAGTGTATTGTGTATTCCAGTGAGGAAAAATTGGATGAGGACTAAGATGCATGCTATTTTTTCGATATAGATATAAGGGTCCCTTTCCTATAAATAAGTGTTCTGAATGTACTAAGTAATACATTACAGATAATTAATCTTTTAATGTTAGATTAGATATTATAAATAATTTCTTTAGGAAATAAAAAATGATACATAAGAGTACCCCATAACAAAAGTTAAATGTAAGTGTACTTGTCTTGGCTAAATGGGATGCGACTCCGGATATATAAGGGTTTCCTCAAGATGAATTATTGGTGTTTAATATATACCCATGTATGCACTAATATGTAAGCATTGAATTATTATTTGTTTAGATATTTAAAATTTTGAAACATTTCGAATTTCAATGAATTATATGTCATACATGGATAAATATTTTCTAATCACTCAGAAGGAATTATGACCATAGATAAAATTTTAATTCTATATGGATACCATTTTGGGAGAGTAATCAAATATGATAGAAATCATCCTAAGTTTACATGACAATATAGACATTCTAGAAATCATTTTATTTGTTTTAAATTATTAACTACATATATTATTTTATAAATATTTAGTTTGATCTTATTTTACCTGAAAATCACAATTACTGATGAAAATTTTAAAAAATGGTATTTCCCATGATTTACCAAATAATTAAATATTTCAAAAAAATTACAAAAAAATCCTAGTATGTTTATTTTTTATTATAAATTAAAATGTAAAGTTATTTTTATCTTATAATAATACTAAATATTATATATTAAACTTTTAATTGAGAATTCATAAAATAAACCTAGTTTTAAAAAACTGTCAGGATAATTAAATGTCTCTAATATTATTTCATAACCTTTTTATAATTTTTATAATATTAATAACACATATTGACATATTATATGCAATCATAATGATATTTTAAAGATGATCAATTTAATTTACTAATGTATCATGACCATAATTTTAGATCATGAAGAACATTATCGAATATATTATAAATTAAAGGGAAAATATTAATATTGAAATATCAAGATGTTGCAATGGGTGACTCAATATAAAACGACAATATATAATGGTCACCATCCTTAACATATCATATATTATGTATTGAATCAAAAAATACCTTGGAATCACATAGTATGATATCTTAGATCTTAGTTGTAAACCACCGCATCCCATGCACTAGACTTCACAATAAACTATACCCAAATGTTGACTATAAGTTGAATAACTCACTACACCCATTGATAATATTTTAGATGAACACATGTCCTTTATTACATAAATTAAAATTTCATTACATAAAACTCAATTTAAATCATGATTAATAATCATCTAATCATCCTAATCATTATAAGTAACACACTTAACATAGTGGAGTACAAAATATAATTTATATTTTTATTGGTATGGGATAGAGGCAAACCATGGAAATATCTCATGGATCCTATTTTGGATTAGTCTATAATAAAATAGAATTATTTTATTTTTGGTAATTATTATCATTATTTCTATAAAAATATTTGGGGTCTGAAAAAGGAATAAGAATTGAAATTAATCATCAAAAAGAAGAATGTAGATAAAATAATGTTAGAAAAAAATAAGATGTCCCCAGAAGAGTTTTCCTAATTAAACATTAATTTATTATTTAAAATTATCATACATAATTAATGTTCACACATCATATTTATGAGGCCATTATACTTTTCCATAGTGATGAATATATAATATACCAAACAACACCTAAAGACACTACATGTCCACCTCCTCCATGGTTATCAATATAAAGGAATTCAATATTATGATCACACCATATCTCACCTTCATAGTATGAAATGAAACCAATTAAACGCTAAAAAAATATGCATCAATATTTTTTATTGATGATAATGTAAATGGATGGAAAATGGGGTAGAAATGGAAATGAATCCTAAAAAACCCCTAGTGAGAACCCATTATCACGATTGACCAGATGTGATGGTCTTTTAATGAACTAAAACTAGATAAAATAAAATTAAACATGAATGGGGGAATGAATGAGATTAAATACTATATTTTTACCTAGTGGGAAACCCAGAAGTTTAAAATGAAATTATAGCCTAGTGGTACATGATCTAGTTTGGAATCAGAAATAATCGAGTTCTAATTCAGGTGTGGGTCCATTTTCTATGCCAATATATTAATCACTATGGATGTTTCTGTAGAATTAAAACTATTCCAATATAGTGGGCCTAAAAGTAAATATTGTTTAGTTTGGTCAATAGGGACATCAATACAAAAAAATCCTTTGGTCTATAGGGTCTCTATGCCACCACATTCCTTCAGGCCAAGGGATTTTAGGCCATTAATTGTATATCATGCCGTATGACCTAAAATATTTAACGAATTTATGTCATACCTCACAAATGATTTCACTCTAGAGGTAACAATATAATTTAACATCCATTTGACAAGAGAGAGAAAAATTTAATATGGTGAGAGGGACAATGAAAACAACTCCATTAATATGAGGGACAATATAACATTCCACGAGGCTATTCTAGTCGATCAAACATGCGATGTGGGGAGGTAGGCACAATAAATGAAGAAGATAATGAGGGGGGTTAGTTAATGTTTATTCATATCTATGTGACTTTTACTCATGTACATGAACTTATACCTCCAGGCCTACAGGTCATAGAAGGGCTCCCTCTCAACCTACTTAAAAAGGGGATTTTATGGAAATAAAAATAAAACACTAAGGCCTCCAGGTCATTCCAGTAGAATATCCTCCATGTTAGTTCTTCTCTATAGTAAATATTCGATATCAGAATGTAAATATGGAATAAAATAATAAAATATAGATGGATAATGGTTCATTTAAAAATATCTACACTTAGTTTCATTAAAAGAGAAAAAAAATGTAACATAATTTTATAAAATCGATCTAGTGTTGTAATCAATAAAGGAACTCTGTACAAAGTGGGGAATAAAATTCATAAATATTTATTGAAATATAAATGATTCTATGATTTAATGGGATTTCATCACAAGAAATTGGGCTGTGAAGTAGGATAATTCCATGTGAGCAACTAGATTGTTTGTTATTCAAAATTTTTAATTATTTTAATTCTTAAAATTTCATCAATCTTTCCTTCAAATAATTTCCATGTTCAGGTTTTAATTATTGATTAGAATAAAACATATATTAAAATATTTATGTGGTCATATCTCATTATCTATAGTTCATGGGATATATATTTCTATGTGACAGATTCAGAATGAGTTCTAGATTATCAGTGGAAAAGGAATAATTTTATATATGAATTATGAACTTCATATTTATAAAAATAATATATGATATATGATATTTTGGTAAAATATAAATATATATAAAAACATATTTTTCCTAGATTATATATTACATTTTACTCCTGATTAATCCCAAATAAATCAATGTTAAAACCTCACATATCAGCACAATGTTTCTTATATATCAGATTGGACTTAAACCCTTTCATATGAGTGGAATAGAAAAATTTCATATGTATTAGTTTATCATATTACATATACTAGCTATGAATAATGTTCCATATGAATGTGAAAATGGAAAAAATACTCGGTATCTGTGAATTTACACAATATCTTGGGTATTGGAAAGAAATATCCTCCATATTCTCTTCTCTTCTATGGAAAATAAAAATATTGCATACAAGAAAATTTTCAAATGCATTGGATGGAGATATTATTTATTATAACAATTATATCACATATTGTATTAAGGATATTATATATTATCCCATGGATTTAATATATCAATGACAATTTTTTATGCATGGTTTAACCAATAATTATGAATTTTTACAATTCATTATCAGTCTTCTGGAAGGTCCTCACTTTATTTTGAACAATATTTCCTAAAAACATATATAATTTTAAAACATCATCATTATAAAATATTTAAATTTGAAAAACATTTATGCATAAAAACACAAATAATTTAATCTCTTTATAGAAATATTTTTTTAATTATTAACAAAATAAATTATAATCATTAATTTAGTTAATTTCATGATGATGTCTAAAATATTCCTATAAACTAAATACATGATAATTTACCTTAAAACATGAAATTAATCGGTATTAATTCATTAAATAACATATTTAAAATAATGTAAATATATTTTCTTTCTACTCCCCCATATTTAATGTTTTCACTCCTATAGGATCATCAAATATCAATACCAATGTCCATATAAAAGGGATAATTTTAGGTGATATTTTATGAAATAATATTCATCCTATTTCATTACTGAAATATTATTTCACTTAATTTTATTATCTTAAATTAATACTTATACAACCTTATAAATCATTTCACGACTCACTAATGACCAACCTCGCTTGAAAAATTCATTTCACTCTTTACTCTAGATAAATTTATTCTTCAGTTATTCTCACACATGAAAATGAATGTTCCACCAAAAGATTATAAAAACAATAATTTATCCACACTATGAGGGATAAAATTTAATTCAATAATGATTTATTTTCAAGGTGACTTTATGGACAAGGGTGGGTGGGTAAAAATATTTAAAATGATATGTTTTAAAGTAGGTTTTAAACTCTTATAAACAATTTCATGGATATTTATATGAAACGACATGAAATATTCCACATTTAATTCACCATTATAATTTTGAAATTCCATGCAACCCATCTAAAAATATGAACTGTGATTTAAATAATAAATTCAATGAATGATTTTTTATTCTCTATTTTTCCCCCATTTTAATTTTTCTTTAAGGAAGCCGAGAAAACAAGGGAATGTAATGAATTAATGAAAGTTCCTAAAATTTTATTTTTGAGAGGGTTATGAGTCATATAATTAAAAATAATGGATAATTAAATCTAATATCCTCTCCAATTTTAGTTTTCTTCTTTTTAAGAAAATATGATGAAATTAATGAAATACATAATATTAAATTGACACATTCTTTTTCTCTCTCTCAAATACGATGAATGTTGACCCATGCTTTATACCACCCAACATGAAACTACTTATCATAGAAGAAAAAGAAAAATACCATTCAACTCTATAGAACATTAAATGGTTTTGAAAATATATTATAATTTAAGGTAGGTATGGATAATGTGTCTAGTACTGTGGCTCAAACCAATAAGAAAAGTAATGGATTCTATGTTCTAAATAATGGTTAATGTAAAGGTTATGTTTAAAGAGAAAAATAATAGTGGCTAAACAAGTGCTTATAAAAACATTTAATGAATTGAATTGATTTGAATGATAAGTAATAACATGTTTTAATTTTAAAACAAGATCCATATTTCTAAAAATAGTATGAGTGGATTAGAAAGATTTTGTAAAAAAATTATAATATTTTCAAGGATGGAAAAAGTTTTTTGGGATAGGGATCCATATAAATTATTTTAAAAAACTAGTCAAAATAATAATATTATCAAAATTATATTCAAAAAATTTATTCCATATCTAAAATAATTCATAAATATTTGGTTAAAATAATGATAACTCTCTTATAATGAACTAAATTGTGATATAGTATAATGAATATTCTTTCAATATCAATAATATTATAAAATATAAAAAGAAAAACACTCAAAAAAATTCTTAAAAAGGTTTAGAATGTTCCATACATAAATAAATCTACCTATTTCAATGAAAATAAACAATATTAATACAAAATTGTAAGCTTGAATCATTTACTAAATATAAATACATCTAGGATTATATGATAGTGGTAGCCTTGAGTTATTTTAATAACTTCTATCTTTTGAAAAACTAATAAGAAAATACTAAAAAATGTGACAAATATATTAAAATTGAAGTAAATAAAAGGAATGATATTAAGAAATAAGACTTTGTTTAAACACAAGGATATGTTACTGTGAATTTTTTACCTAGTGAGATACTTCTCACTTGCTTCCCTAATCTGACTATAGATTCGAATTATGTGGTAGGAAGTAACTCATCCTTGTTTTTTCAGTGCTCATCCACAAGTACATGGAGTAAATAGTTCCATAAAGAACATAATATATATTACACTTTATAAAATAGGTTTAACATGGATGGTAGAGGGGAAATAATGAATTAATTATCTTCCGTATATTCTTATAACACTACATCGATTGATTCATATTTTATTACATTTTTGATATTTGTGTTGTATTAAAATTTTCATCAAATAGAGATTCAGTGAATAATTAAATGTGTATGGGGAGATATATATTACCCTAGAAATGGTAAATTTATTATTCATAAACACTTTCATGGGTAATCTATTAATTTAATGAATCAAAAAAAATCAAAATAGTTAGAGTCAATGAAAAATGTACATTAAATGAAATTAATGGAGAATGCATTTAAAAATAGATTATCTTCTTATATTAAGTCATCTTTAATCACATATTATTTCCATAGATCTTATTAGAGGTTTATTGTTGGTGTTGGGAGTATGCAGTCAATATACTTTAATTTCTCTAATAATTCCACCAATTACATGGTTTTTTATTCTTTAAATTCTTGAGTGAGAAATAGTGGTGATAAATGTTATTCATCTAAATGAGTATGAAATTTTATACATTAACTTATATAAGATCACACCAATTCCCCTCATAAGTTTTTATATCTCCCACTAATGTATCAGTATGTTGGTTGGATCTGCTGATCAACTATGGAAAATTTAAGGTAAGGTCCAACAGTAAATTTGTAAATAAATCCTTCTCATTATCCATGGGATCTTCAAATTAAGAAAAACTAGTGGAGTAAAATCATAACCCAATGTTCATTGTTATATATCCATGATTATCTATTCAAATGATTATCTATGGTACTATGATAATAGTTTCAATTTGATTACTTATTTCCTGCATGCCTTTTTCTAACTCATAAAACTAGGATTATACTGAATTATGAGTTTAAACATATTGTACATGAGAGTAGTTGTTCCATTAAAATAATATAAACATGAATAATTAATGTGAATATTTTTTATGTTTCGATAAAAAAATAAATTAAAAATATTTATAAATTTTGAAAGAAATTTAATATGATCTACTATTTGGATACTAGAGAACATTGCTATATTTTTTCACACGTATAATGAGGTGGTTAAAAATATAATTTATATTTATCCAAGTATCACATTGTAGATAACAAGGGTTATATATTCGTTAGATATTTTTTGATCACTTACTACTATAATATACTTATTATAATTTTTACAATTTTCATATTTTGAAAAAAATAAATTGGAAGAATATTTGATAATAAAATGAAAGAATAAATAATACATTAATATAATGAACTCGAATAGAATTAATTTAGAGAGAAATGAGATACTCTTAATATAATTGACATGAGTAAACATCATCACCTGTTTTATATTTTTTACCAAATCAAAGATTAAACTCCCCTATAAGTTTGAGAACCATAATCTTCTATGATTGTTAATATAAATTATACATAACAATCACCGAGAATACTATAAATCCACCACATAGTTTCTTAGAATGTCAAATGGCTCCTTAATCGAATGACATATTATCTAACATTTTTAGTTTTCAATCACACCCATTCAATACTTAAATCATATGGAACCATTATAAGAAGAAGTAAATCATATAATAACACCAATGGGAACATATTTTCACCATTAACCACTACATATTACCATTGGAAGAAAAAAGGAAAATTAAATATGAATGAGAAAGGACATGAGTTCATTACTAGATTATTCCCTCATGCGATCCCTCATTTTAGATATTCAATTTAATAATTATAAGAGAGAATACTCTATATGTGTACGAAAATGATAGAATAGGTATCAAAAACACATCAATTAAAAATTATCTTGAATTAATTACAACCAAAAAGAGAAAAAATAATAAAAAACTTATTATATAATAAGTTAACGACTGAAATCAATAAAAAAATCTCTATAAGTGTTATAATTACTGATTTAATTAGTCTTTGGTGGCCACAAGATTCGATGTGTGCATGAGATCACTCTATGTAATATGGGATCGAGCAGTCATATGTTTCATCCTTGGTCAATGAACATCATGGATTTTATTTAGCTATTAATTCTTCCAAATAATGTAATATCAATTCCATTCCATCCAAATATTACCCATAATTAAGTTTTCATTATTATTTATTAGATTAATTTGCATGGTAATGTAGCGATATGGTAATATCTCTATATTTTAGGGTTGTGGGATTCATTCAATGTAGTGAATGCTTCTTTATATGTTCTATATTTTTGATTGAAAAAGGAAAAATCATATATCTCCTTTCTATATTTATAAAATATCGGCAAAATATATTAAAAGATTGATTTTAAGATGAAATTATATGTATAAAACCTCATGTATCCTTTATTAGATATTATATATCAGTTATTATTCATCCAAAATTTCAAAAGGAAAAAATGTCATGTAACTGCAAAATGTTTGTTAAATATCATAGGGGACTCAACACTTGTAATCTAAATAGAAAAGTCATATTTCCTACCTATGTGTTGAAAATACTACATATCCTATGGCAATATTTAATTATTCATCTACATGTAGTGGTAAAATATTACATATTAGTGCATTTAAGAAATATCCTACTTATTAGTAGGTAAATAATTATATATAATCTTGTATATTATAGAAAAGTTAAAATCATTATGCATTATATAGATATATTTTAAATTAGCACAAGAATATTATGAATTACCTAAGGATATTTTTTATCAATAATAGTCTCATACCAAAAGTTTTACCCATAGGTAAATTTTTTCTCTTTTTCAAATATTCCTCAATCTTTTAGAATTGTATATGATTATTTTTATACTATGAAGCAACCCAAAAAAATACATTGATTTCATAAATTCATCCTTTTGGATTATTCAACTAATAGTATATATATTTTTTTTAAAAAAAAAGAAAAACATAGAAACATAAGTATTTCTATGTTAAGAAAATCTATGTTATTATTAAAATAAATTATAGCCATGAATGTTTTCTAGTTTTACAATAATGTCCAAAATATTCCAAAAAACGAGAGAGTTGAAAATTAATTTAAAATATCTAATTCATAGAGACTATTTATTTAAATTAAAAAATTATAATAATTTAAATTTATTATTTATAAATATTCTATCTTGATAAGACACATATGACCACACCTACACTCTCTTAGTATGTTTAATTACATTTATAGTGATATGATAAAATATAGGCCGCATATATATGTCATAAATATTCTAAAACCCTCAAGAATTATTATTTATAAAATCATAACACATTTATATATTATGAGATGGAATTTTCCATTGGTATCATTCAACCTCAAAAAACCTCTCCCAATTTATCTCATGTCATACTTTAAATTCACCACTAAACTAAAACCCAACGACCTATGACCAAAAAGTTTACCCTTCACCAACTCAAAACAAATAACCCATTGTTGATTCCTCATCCACATATTCAACACTCTCTATGACCAATAAAATATTCATAAAATTAAATCCTAGGTCAACAAATATCTAACACTTAGACAACTATTTGGACTCAATTTTATACAACCAGACTATGTTTCCCAATGTGATATGGTCAATGATTGAACCTAAAATCACTGAACTATGTATGGAATGTGTGATGAAATCCTAATAAGCATCGCCTATTTTATCCCAATATTTTGTAATATTTCAGTTCCAATTAAGTTCTCTATAACTAAAATACAAATTCTTAGATACAATATCATAATTTTTTTTTAAAAAAATAAGGTTTAATGAACTAGGAACCACATATATTTTACAAATAAAAGCTAGAATATCAAATATCATGCTTTAATTAGCCAAAAATTTTATAAAATAATAAATCCAATCCAAAATATTCGGTTTTGGGATCTATAATGGATCATCAAAAAAGGGTGAGTAAAAAACTCAAATTTAATGATGTATTTCCAAATCCTTGGAAATAGAGAACCAAAACAACAATTAAGTCCATTATCCATAGTTGAACATGGAGTTTGGATCTCCCTAAATGATTTAAGAACAAGGGAGGATATAAAAAAGGTGATAGAAGACCCCTATTTAATAGGATGGGGGATAAATAAAAAGGTTCATGTTTTATCTAAACCAACCAAAAAATGATCAAAGTTATCCCACAAAAAACTGAGGGCCATGCATTCAACCATATTCATAGTAGAACTCCTCTAGGGCTCTAGTGGTCCACCATGATCTTAGTGGTATGAAATGTATAATAAAGACAATACCAACACACTGCACACCTGGTATGGGTGCCACGTGGATTCTGGGCTAACTTAATATAGCTCACCAATTTCTCTCCATTAAAATGATACCCAAATTTTAAACACAAGTCTTTTAAACTTTTCATTCCACCTCCAAAAATAAATTTAAACATAAAAGAATATTTCATAACTCTCTTTATTCGATTTGAATATCAAAAAAATTACATCATAATTTACAACAATGAAAACATTATATTTCTAATGTTCACCAATACCTAAAAACACTAGTCATTACAATCAAAATAATATTCATACCATTTGTTATATATTTTTTTCCAACATTACTTCCATATAATATTTTTATGTATAAATATTATATATGTCATTTATCTACTAAAAGAATTCAAAATGTACCACATACATTTAATGGTATAGTGGTTATATATTTGAGGAGATTGATGAAACTTTAATTGAAATATAAAATTATAAATACACAATAAGATAAATTGAAAAAAAAGTAATAAATTTATGAATAAAAAATGTTACTTTTTAAAATAATATTATAAACATTTATATAAAAATATTTTAATTTTCGTATACATGATTGATATAATAGTTTATATGGAACAATTATCTATCTATATACTTTATTTATTTATAAAAAAGATTCTTTTATTTATTCTATAAAATAATGATGTGTCAAATTTAACCCTAAAATGATTATTTATAAAATTTATATAATTTGATATATCGAAATAAATATTTTTATTACTGTAATATGATTAGAGGATACAATGAATAAAAATTTATCTTTTGATGATTTTAAAAATTATATTTATTATATAATGAAATCCAATTTTTATATTTTGAATGAATTAAAATATTATTTCTAAAAAATATAATAAAAAATATTAATATAATAAATGTATGAAATATATATTAGAAAAACATAATAGATTAAATTTAATATAATAAAAATTTATAATAAATAAGTATAATAAATTTATGTAATGGTAACATTTATTTTCATTTATACATAAATTAATATATAACTTAAAATTTTGAAAGTAACATGGGTTTTAGTGACATAAATTGATGCTTATTTGAGACATTTGGGAAAATATATTAACATTAGAAATTATATTCTCCCGTTAAAATTTATTATTTGCACCAATATGGTTTATACTTATAGGTTCAAAATTATTCAAGACAACTAAGGAGACGAATATTCAAATATCTAATTTTTTAGTGTAAAATGATTATGACATTTAGAGAATATATATAAACATTGTATCATATACCCATAATTTAAACATATTTATATATCAAAATTGATATATTAGTGTTTATTTTTAATTAAATAAATTCTCAATATTATGGAATTATTAAAATAAAAAAATATTTTATGAAATAAAGTGTTTACATAATTGAATACATGTTTTTTTTATAATTTCCTTCTCCCAGATCACTAAAAAACATCTAATCCACCCTATTTATTAATTTTTTTTCTTGTTCAAAATGTAATAATATATGACACTATAATGTCTCAAAATTAACAAGGATTTAATAAAATCATTTATGAAATCAAAAGAAAAATTGTTTTTAGATGGTAAATTATTTTTTATAAAACATTAAATTTTACACATTATAACAAATTTTAATAGATAAAATTTCATATTGGAATTTATATTTGTCGTATTATTTCACAAAAAAATATATTAACTAAAAAAGAGAGGTTTTATTAAAAGATGAACCACCCTTCATTCCCATGGAATATAAATTATATTCAAAATTTAATTCATTAAAAATTAAATGAACACAATTTACAAGACTAACAAGATGTGTTGTGTGATAAAGGAAATAAATTAATTATTATTTATTACTATTTAATCCATTTTCCCTCTACATTATTGTTTAATTATGTTTTAGTATACTTTAAAATTAAATTTTCATTTTATAGTGTTTTTATATTATTAGAAATGAATTAATTTTTAATATAATTGATTTATTTAATTTCTAAAATAAAATAAATTTCTATTTATTGATAAACCATTGATTTATAATTATAAAGGAGAATAATGTGTTTTCTAATGTATATTATGTTGGGAGAGTTTACATGTTTATAAGATGTTTAAGAGTTATTAGTAGTGATATGTAAGATTCAATGTAAGATATTTTAGGGTGAATAGAAGAGGCCCAAATAAAATAATAAAAAAGTGAAAAATGTAATGTATGGGTGCGCTAATATGTAAGAGTATGGTGTATGTCATCGAGGAAAAATTGGATGAGGAATTAGATTCATGGGTGTTTTTTTTGATATAGATATAAGGATCCCTTTCCTATTCAGAAGTATTTAGAATGACCCAAGTAATAAATTAGAGTTAATTAATTTTTTATGGAAGATAGATATTATAGATAATGGATCTATGCCATGCAACATGATACATAAGAGTACTCCAATACCAGAGATAAACATTAGTGTACTTTTCTTGGCTATAGGGAACGAGACTTCAGATATGTAAGGTTTTCCTTGAGAAAAATTATTGATGATTAATATCTACACAAGTATCCACTAATATGTAAGGGTTGAGTTATTCTATGTTAAGATATGTAATATTTCCAAACTTTTGAAAATTTAAAGAATTATATATCATACATAGATAAATTTTTTTTAAACACTCATATGGAAATATGACCATAGATAGAAAATTTATTTTATATGGATACTACACATATGAAATGGTCTAGGACTTGATTATATGAATAATGAATGTCATATGTCATCTATAAACTGATCCTAAGAAAGGAACATCCACATTGGGGATTCCTAGGAACCTATAATATAATAGGGAATATTGAAAATATAGGTGGAGAAGATCTTGTGTATCTGAACACACAAGGAAAAATAGTTAAATATAAGTACAGAAGTATATTGAGAGTTAGAGAGAGGAAGAAACCCCATGATTTGGAGTTCTCCAAACTCTAGATCAGGAACATATTTTTTTTGATTATTATTTGATTTAATTATGTGGAGTCTATTCATTTCTTCCATTATGATATCCAAATCCATTAAATAAAACATATCCTTACTATTGATCTGAGGTTGAATAAACCAATAAATTCTTCTTGCATATTTTATATTTTTATCAAACCTTTTCTATTCCTATAATATTTTTTCATACAATATAGTTAAATTGGTTAGACGCAATGATGGTACTCTTTACCCTACACTATATTATTTTTCTCAACTATCATGTTCATTTAATGTTTCCCTTACATTTATTTTTCATCACAATATGGATATGAAAAATATAGTGGACTGTGATCTATAGATTATTGATCAGGTATAGTGGGTCTCTTCAGTTGGTTATGTCCGTACTAGGGGAATTTGTGGATAAATGAATCCCTTGAAATTGTTTTCTTAACACATCTTTAAATAGGAACATGATTTGATGTCATAATTTAGATAATAGTGTTTTGGATATCATAATTGAATTATATGTGATGTTGAGTGGTGAAGTATATTAAGTTACTCAACTATATTATTATATGATCAAATAATATATTTCTATTGAATTGTGAAAGGTCATTACATGTGGATCTACTAATGGTATATTTCCATTATTCATAACATTAAATACTTTATTTCACGCATTTATTCACAATCCAAAAAACTCCATTCTTTATATTACTTCAAAAATGTAAAAATTCCCTAAAATTAATTCAATTATAACAGTGATTTAATGGAAAATCTCATAAAGAGAGACTCTCATAGTCATCCAATATATTTTATAAGTAGAATATAAATATTTTTTTACCACCCAATAACATGTGTGTCATAATTTGAAATCATTTCCATGAATCCAAGTAGACTAATCCTTATATAATTTATACTTGCGATTATTTTCTATATATACATAAAAACATTTATTTTTCAATTTTCATTTTCAAAAGAAATCAATTTTATCAATGGATTCAATACTCACAGGTGAATGACTTTCAAATGGTGATGAATATACAAGATTATTTTGTATATGTTACATAAAAAATGGAACATATCTTGTACATAAAACAATAATGAGAGGACGTGAAAACTGAAACATACTAATTGGAGTAAAATGAAGAGCCAATGAAAAAATACAGATTAGAGGAGAACATTTATTTCACCCATGAGCATATATGTTTTTGATTACAATATAATCTATCTCTATGAATTAAAGATACACTGGAGAAGAACAAATAGGGAACCCCTTTAAATGATAAAATAAAATAAGTGAAAGTAAAAGTTTCAAAAATTATTTATTTCATCAAATAAATGTATAGAAAATGAATTGTGAAGCATTAAATTGAAGAAAACCCATTACATGATCCCCTGATATTTGATATATAGGAAGTAGATGTCAAGAATTGAGTTAATATGACAACAAACCCAATAATTAGATTCCTATCATAGATCCATAAATTCATGTAGATCAAGAAGAAAGTATGGTAGTATGATTTGTAGAAGGATATGAAAGGGTGGTAGTAAGATTTGATGATAAGACAGAATTATTACCACCCATTCAAACATAATTATTATTACAGGTTGTGATTGAAACTAAAATTTATATCGGGATATATATTATGATTATACATTTTATTTTGTGTTTCTTGACACAAAATTCTAGGATTATTTCAAATTTAGTAAATTTTCATATTAGGATATAGTGATGCAGACCATGGAATATGTTGTGGATTCCATAAAAGAGGAGGTTTAATAAGAAAATACAAGGGATTCATTATTTTTTACAGAGGAAGATGAGGTAGTTTTTATAATGTTAGAAAAAATCATGGAGTAAACAACATGAACAAAACTAGATAACAAAACACTTCTTATTCCAAAAAGGAAAACATTGTTTACTATAAATTTTCACAAAATAATGTTCATGTGGTCCCCTATATTCTCCAACCACTACTTCTTATAGAATTTAAATATATTGAATGTGGGGTAGATACTTGGTTTACAATGAAATCGGGCCTCTATGAGTGAAGTAAATCTATTAATTTAATGATTACCCTAAAGATGTGATGGTTCCTACAAAAACTGTTAATCCACTTTTGGATTTAGTATGAACGACTATAAATACCACAATTGGGTAGTAAATCACCGATTACTCATTTGTGGATCCTCCCATGTTTCCCTTCCATAACCTTTCTCTATTATTTTTTTCATGCTTGATTAAAACAAATATCTCATGTTTATATGTTTCATTTATAATATTTTCAATTACAAAAAAGGTAATGGGATCATTTATGATCAAAAACATATGTGGTCATCCAAATAATCATGAATCAATATATAGTTCCTTTTATGAAAAGTATTTCAAAAAATTCATGAAATTATCATCATAATTGAACATAATTTAACATATTTATAAGTAAAGTTCGTGGGAAGATAAATATATATGTATTTTAGGAATTTTTCTTTCACATTTACTTTTGTATTTTTTTATTTTTTTAAAGGTTTTTGGTATCTCGTGGTGATCAAATTAAATTATTTTTATGTATTGAATCTATTTCAATTATGAGTAATATATTTTATCTAAATTCATATATTATAGGAATTATATTCTAAATTTATTTTTAGAAAAAAAAATTATAAATTCATGGAAATTCACTAATTAGTCAAATTCGTAGAGTATTGAGGAACTTCTGTCAAAAATAAACGATGCATTGTTTTGATTGAAAATATAATTTTATAATAACATCTATTATAGTCTACCTTGAAATATATCCATGGTTATCCCCTAGTGGAAATGGAATAATATTTTATTGATCCAAATTAGAAACCCCAAAAACATTATTACCTAATCCAAGAAGTAAATTATTAATCATAGTTGAAATTTATTGTGTTTGTGTGGGAGAAGATTTTTTAAGTATATTTGTAGTGAATAATCTGGAATTGGAAAGACTGAATGGAAAATACTACTAAAATATTTCAAGGAAGGTCACATAACAATTAGATGTTTAAGGATTCCTCTCTATATTCAAAATTCATAATCAATGAATAATTGAAAAAATAAAGAGAAAAAAATATATGTAATTAATATGATAAATGGAAATTTATTTCTGTTTAATTTATAATTATGTGAAAATTCCATGAGAATCTATCAGATGGAGGAGAATAGTTTAAAAAGGGAGTGTTTGGGGATTCCATTATTGATTATAAATTTTAAATTATGAATTTTACTTCAATTAGAGACAAACCACAACATTAAACCTATAAAAAGTTAAAATCAAAACCAACTAACTGTTATTGACAAAACAACCATGAAAATTACTAATGAAACATACAAGTAACTGACTCATCGGGTGGAGATTTAGAAGGTCAAAAAGCTTACGGTGTCCCCAATGTGAGTTTATAATTAAACACTATGGTTAAATTTATACTTTGTGTGATAATAGGAATATATTTTGAAAGGTATCCACATATAAGAATGGGAGGATTAAAAATAAAAAAAATTAATGTACTTCCTCATGAAAATGGAAATCTAACCATATGGGTGGCATGACATGATTCTGTGTTATCAATGTTGTAAAATGGTATGACATTGGCTATTGTTTATAATTTATCATGGGTAATTTTTTTGATGTGTAATTTTCCATGATTCCTTGTTTTATGTGTGGTGGAATTAATAATGGTAATAAATTCCTATTTTTTACATTAAATTCATTTAATTCCCTTGAATTTATTAATTATTTTGATGTTTTTGAATTAAGGTATCATTTCATTCTATTTTTCAATATTTAATAAAATTGATGAATTGTTAATTTAATTGGTATATAAAATTTGTATAATAAATCCAATGGCTACATATTGACAATCCTTTGATTTATTATTTTAAATGAGAAGATATTTTCTTTAACAAACTGAAAGTGTACAAAATTAAAAAATTACAAGGATACATAAAAGTTCTCTTTAGTGATTCAGAAGAGTCCTTAGATGATATATAAGGGTAAACTAAGGAATCCATTAAAAGATAATAAAAAGTTAAAAACTTTTTTTTCATTTGATATGCAATTATATTTTTCATATTGTGATGGGGAAATTGGTAAATGACTATTGAGCACTCCTAACAGTCATGCGGGTGATGACAGTTTGATCCCTAGAAATGGTTTTAGGGTTTGACACAACACTCATATGGTGGTATGAAATAATGTTTATATACTTATAATTTTTCATAAAATATGACCAACATCTACTCTATTGAAGAGATTTTCTATTTACTCACTACTGTATTTTATTTGTTAATATTTTTGGTTTTTACAATTTAGATAAAATTGTAATAAATGGGGGTGTCAAAAATTTTCTTTAAAAAATGAGATGATAAATACTGTTTTAGGAATAATGGTAATCAATACAAGAGGGATACACCAATAATCCCTTATTAAATTTCTTTAAAAATATATTACTCAAACCTTTTCTAGTTCAGTTGGGCGACTCAATATCATTCACTACTCAACCCCACCTATACTTCAATTGGGATGGTCAACACACTATGATCATTAATGTGAGTATAATTTTCATTCCTATTTATAATGGATGTTACCAAACCCCCATAAATCTTTTTATTTCCTAGTAACATCCCCTAGTTAGGCCTTAACCAAGGGAAGATCTGTACTATATAGGACTGATGATTATGAGAACACTCTCCACTATATTTCCTATATCCATTATATAATAGATAATAACATAAAGGGAATAAATTATATTATATTACATGTAATAAGAAGAACATAGTACAGAAGATATAAGACCATTTTCACATCTAACTAGTTTGACGATACACTATAATAAATATAGATAGGAACAAATAAAATAAAATAAGGATATTCAAAAATCATGCATTGTTCCCTGGTCTATTCCCCTACAGATAAACACTATAGTTAATTATCCATGAATAGAGTTTGAGGTCAAAATGGGATAGAATAATTTACTCCACAATTTGAATGAAATTTAAAAATTATATAGTTAAATAATTTATTAATTTTTATATTAAATATATAGAAGTATAGGATTCCTCTTATATTTACGAGCAATAATAATCTTTTTCCCATAATTCCAATAATGATTCCATGTGTAGCCATCTTTACAAAATCCCATACATGAATATTTTTAATATTTTTATCTTGATTATATGTTAATTAGAATCTATACAATGAATTTCCCACTCCAAGGATTAATAGACCATTGATTTATAAACACTATTATTACAAAATATGATTCTTCTATTATAGTCCCTTTTGCGTGTTTGAGATCCGTATAACATCAAGATTTTCTGTACTAGTATAGTTCCTTCATATATATATATTTAAAATATTTATCCCCTTGTGACACATAGTTATCAATATTTTAAAAATTGTAGCACCTTTATGTATATTATATTGGACTAAAGTGACCATTATTTATATTTTCATCCATGGGTAACTCCTCCATATCAATAATGCATCTTAATAAAAATATTATCAATATAGAATCAAATAACATCCACAAAGTAAATTACCCTTAAATGACACTCTATTCATCAGGTAATCTTATGTTTCTTATTGTGTGACCTGAAACCTTTATTATTATATATTTTCTTCCATTAAAATTTTATTAACAATTAAAAATTAATCAGGCCTTAGGGTATTATTACACCTGGGTGGGGAAAAATTAAATATTTCCTGAACAAATACTACTCATAAAATTCCTTGAATAATTTACCCATAGTTAAAAACATAATACTATTATATATCAGTTGACACATACATATGGGTTTACCCTTTTCCCATGTAGTGGATTCCTCAGTTCACTATTATAGATTTAACAAAATCTCTTACACACCCCTGACTAAAACTCATTTGTATCACAACACCATTTCCATTCATCACATATTTTCTAATTTATCAAACATCTTATTCTCAATTTAAAACAAACAATGTTCTAACAATACATGAAAATACATTTTATTTCTAAAATTAACCAAATCAATTAACTCAAGATTCAACCATTTTAAACAATAATAAAAAAATATAATGGAAAGATAATTTATCTAAAAAATACTAAAGTACTAGTAATTAATAAATTTTAGGGAATAAAATGAATTCAATATCAATAAAATGTAATTAATTTACTTTCCCTGTTATTTCCCCAACACTTAAACCCTAGACTCTTAGACAAGTGAACTGTTAAAGATATCACATAATATAAAATCAAAACATTAGTTAATATGATTCCCTTTTCCAATAACCGTTACACTCAATCATATAATCAATCAAAAATTATCATAATTTCATTTTCATTGTAATGTAAATTGAATTCAGTAATGATTTTTTCTTCATCCTATGCTCATTTATACCTACCTTCTTTGAAATATTTCTCTCATCACACAATGTAGGAATTTAAGAAATATTTTTCTCTTTCCAAAATCTTGTAGGGGTCACCATAGGAATTCTAGAATTATTTATTCTTACCCATTGAGTGAATAAAAAATATTTATCATCATAAATATTTATGATTTTTAGGTTCATATGTTTACTCCATCCTACTTATTTCAATTTCATTCACTATCATTTTTTATAGTATCATTTAAATTAATTTTATTATATTTCCATTCTTGTAATAATTTTTTATTATCACCCATTAGATTTATATTAAATGAAATATTACTTATTCCTTCCCTATATCTCCTTTTATTATGTTTTTAGTATGAATATAAAAGGGCCCGTAATTTCATCTGATCCCTTATTTATGTAATCCCTTCAAATTAATTTTCATTTCATTGTGAAATGTTATAATTATTAATTTTTATGTATTAAACATCATATTATCAATGATGGAACATAATTTCCTCTCGTTATAATACATCCATGACCCATTTAATTGCTAAAAATTTGTTGAAATTAAATGATAAATCTTAAACAACCTTGAATTTTAGTAAAATAAAGAGTGTGTAGTTTACAAGGAAAGAAATGTATATTTGGATAATATAATTTGATACACTCTAATTCTCAAGTTCAACTATGGGAAATAAAACTAGAAAATTTTGACTTGGAATTTACTTAATCATTACTCAGTACATAACAAAATATGCCAAACTACACACTAGGTTTGACTCTCTTTGGGGATATGATTCTGATTATTTATGTGGCCTTTAAAAACCATAATAATATATTTAGATATATTATTATAGATTAATTACTATAAATATCTTAGAACCATGAAAGTACCATACACCATTATATTATTATCAATCCATTGATAAAGGTACTTTCTATTATAATATGAAAATTTTATTTCTTATATGTTTTATGTCAAATATTCACCTTTATAACCATATTGTTTTATTAAGTAGTGAAATACGTACATTTGTAATATCCTTTTTTCTATATATATACATATTTATTAATTATCCATGATTACTATTTAAAGTAAAATTTTTATTATTTAGATGTTCTCTTCATATGATGGATGAATTGGAGTTTTTATGTCTTGGGTGGGGCCTAAAATTATATAACACATTTATGTGTTAGTAAGTCTTATGATAAAAAATATTTGGGAATTTAGTATAATAATTAAATATTTCTATAGGATTTCAGGGAACATCGTCTTGATAGTATATTCAAGAAGCCTGAAATTTTACATTCCCTCATTATTAGATTAATAACTCTTATCTAAGAATTTATTTATTATTATACAATTCATGGAAGTATTTTCTAAATGATCTATTTGATATGAAATATTTTTATTCTAATTATATTCTTGATTACATGCATTCATAAGATAACTTTCATTATATACTACCCCTTATTAAGAATATTATCTGACTCATTTATTTTGAATCTCATTTCCATATAAATAATACGGATTACTATACAACATTTATAGATTTTTTAGAATAAATAACAAATCTTCATGTATTCACATGATATACATTAGGTTTTCAATGCAATGTATTGTTCATTTATGTATCATTTTTATAATATTTTTAAAATATTGGAAAATATGTAATATGATATTTACATTATGATCCTTTTAATAAATCAACCATCAACTCTAGGTTAATGGAATTGGGTTTTTACATGAAGATTATTTTTTCCATCCAGTATATTCTCCTCCTTCTATGTAATCTTCCATAAATTTTTACCTTCATTATATTTTAAATTACAAGATGGATATGGGATGTGTAGTGGGTAGTGGTATGGTGTTATCTTTCAACATATAATGGTGTTCTTCCCTTAATTAATTCCAAACTAGAGGATGTTTTTGTGAAATAAAAAACATGATTGTGTTTTGCAGACCACCAATGGATTTATGATGAAAAATTGGCCTAATATTTGAGATCTAAATTGGTTTCTTATTTTAATTGAATTATATGAGATTTTAGTGATGAATGAAATTGATTCACTAAACTAATTGAGAGCTATTTTGAGTAATTTATTTCAGTGAAACATTGATATAGAATTCCTCATAAATCACTTGAGAATTTCATACCGTAACATATTAAATTGAATTTAAAATTTCATTGTTTAATTAACAGCCACCCCACCATTAATTCTAATTCATCCAAAACATAATATTATAAAATATAAGTATATATGAGTTAGATTAGTGAATAATTTGAATACATCCCCAGGATTGATGAATCCAGTAAGTTATTGTGTTGTAGTTGAATAATATGAATATTCTATACCAACCAATTATTGGTGCATGTAAGTAATTTTATAATCCAATTGAATTTAAATACATTATTTAAGAGAGTTAGACTAATGTTAATAGAAAATTTATTTTTTAACACATTAATTGAACATCAATGATCTACAAGTTTATTTTAAGAATTCAAATTATTTATATTATATTATATAAAAAATTAATCAGATATTTTTATTTCATGAAAATAAATAATTATAATAAAAATATTTTATTTGTATTTCATCATTTTATTATTGGTGTAACATGTCACATCGCCATTATAACCCCCCTTGGTCTAAAAATGATGACAAGTGTGACCCCTGAAGCCCACCTTGAATATGCCATGGGTTGGTGAAACGAATTGTGTGTTTAAAATGAAAAAAATTAAAATCATGAACATAATAATATTAATAATAATTAAATAAAAAATAAATTTCAAAATATAAATAAATAACCAATACCAAATTTATGAAATTTTATTCAATAATTATTAAGAAGGAAAAATCAATGACAAATCCTTGAAAAAAGCATCAACACAATCATAAACTAACCATGTAAAATTTACAGAAGAAATTAAAGTCCATTATATTAACAAACCATATTCCAAAAACATGATATATGTATATAGGAGTGACAACTTATGTATACTTAGTGGAGTCCTACAAAAAACCCCACTTTACATTGTAGGAGAAGAAGAATAAATACTTAATGAAAAGATAAACATTTCAAATACTCACCTAGAACAGTTCATTTAGTTTTAAGAACTCTCTTGGATAAACCCACAAATATTTAATAGAATCATAAGTAACATAGTATCTAAAAGATATATTGCAATATGTCTCCCCCACATACACATTACCACTAAACCAGTTACCTTAAACACCAAATTCACCCATCCTAACATTCATAACCCTTTTATATTGCATAATACATAACCATATAAACACATAACTACAACATACTCATTTTCAAAGACACAACCACAGAGATAAATCACACAACAAACATATCCCCACCATCTTATAGTGTAGCCTAACACAATTAAAACATGTATATGAATACGCCATACTATAATCTATTATGGCCCGTTCATGTCATATATATGTTGTAACACCTAAAAAACCCAAACCCCTAAATACTTGGATCCCAACCATACTCCATTAAACAACAGATACATGTAAACACTATAACATTAATCAATAAAAACCTACATTTACTTTTATGTCAAAATTTTGAGTCATTTTATGTGTAACCATCCTATATATATAAGACATTATAAGCTAGATATGAACAAATAATATTGTACATCTGGATGAGAGAGTGGGATTAGTAGAGTTCTCATCCATCCACATCCTCTATAACCTAGATATTGGATAAATTACTTGAAAACGAAGGGTTTTTATGTCAATTGGTGAAATCATCATACTAAAGAGGTATAGTTCAAGAAAAAAACATAATGAGTATATAATGTCAAAAAAAATCTAAATGAATCTATATAAAAATATTAATCTAACTAAAACCATTTTTCAATAACTTATTTTCCACCATCATACCCTAAATTAAAAACATCACCTTGATGAATAATATTCAATAACAAACAATTACACAATTTATAATTATTATGTTATTCCATAAAATATATATTAATTATTAATAATTTTAATAATTAATAATTAAGTGGAATTTATTTATTATAATAAAATATTCTAATATTAAATTCATTCTTAAATTTTTCCATTCAACGTCATTAATTCAGTTACCCTGATTAATTTGAAGCATTTATTTTCTATTTTAAATTATAATAATTGTAATAACTATAGTTAAACATTCAATTTTGTATTTAATATAATAATTTATTAAGTCAAAAATTTAATCATCATAAGTCATCATGATTAATGAATTTATTCACTATTTAACATTTAATAATTATAATTTCTTCAAGTCATCTAATACTTATGAAAGATAATCCTTTAAAAAAATTAATTTAGATATATAAAATCAACCACTTAAAGATCATGATAACTCCCTAAACATAGTTACCATCACAAATTAGAATCAAAAACACCACCCCAATACAAAACCATGAGTTTTCATGAAATATATTTTTTCAAAAAAAAAATAATTTCCTTGATAACTTACGTTACACACAACGTTGAGTTTTAACGAACCACTATATACAATTAATATAATTATTTAAACAGAACCATTATAACATAGCTATTAAAAATGGTAGTGTAAATATGAGTAATTTTTTTAATGATTATGTATAATAATTATATATAAATAAATAAATATTAAAATAAAATTAAAATACTTTTCATAATGTATTTATATTCATTGAAAATAAATTTTTTTAAAAAAATTCTTTTTGAACCAATAATAAAATGACTTTTTAACAATTTAGGAAAATTTATTTGAAAAAGTTAAATTCATTTTCTATATCCGAATATGGAAATTATCATTGTGTAATCATTTCTGATTTTTCTAAAAATATAAATTTGTTCATGAATAGTAAAAAATACGGGTTCTTATAAAAAACATCTTTTTTGTTTAATGAATTTATAGGATTCAATTTTATTAAAATCGTTTAAAATTTTAAAAATATCAATTATATTATAATTAATCCAATAAGAATAATTTTAATTTTATATCAAGTTGTAGTATATAAACCTACTAAACTTTTAGAAATGTTCTCTTAGGAAAGTAACATTTTGATAATGTTTGTTGCATTAATATTAAATAAAATTATACCACTTCATTGATTTTAATTTTTTAAAATGTGTTATATATTTGGAATCAGAATAAATTATTTTATATAATCAGGCTAAATTAATTTCTGGTCATAAATATTAATAAATAAAAAAATTTAATTACCTAGAATAGGGTTAAAACACGGTTTTGCGCGTTACATACGCTTGGGTTAAAATTAATTTTCCTTGAACATGGATTTTTTCAATAAATTTGATTTCATAATTAAAATAAGTTGGTCAAAATTATATAATAATTTTCAATTAAGTTTTATTATTAATTATAAATAACTTAGGTGAATAAAAATATACATGTTTCCACGGTGAAAGAAAAAAAGGTAAAATTAAGTAAACATAATGAATAAGGAATGACATGTTTAAATTTTTTTTGGTGGAGGTGTGTATCAAACATATCATGTATCCAATAATGTATTTATAATTTTTTTAGGAAATAGGGGTGATTGTGACATCCCATTTTGATTAATTTTAAGTATTAACAAAAATTCTATTCATCTTGTATTATAAAAGGACACATATTCCCATTAATTCATCACACCTTTTAATCCCTTTTTCATCAATATTATTTAAAATAATCCCCCAAAACATCATTATACATGTTATAGATATTATGGAATACCCAAAATACCATCCCTAGAGTCCTTAATAAGAGATCTAAAGGGGGTGTTCTAAGTGAAGGTGAGTATCCTCACTAATGTATTTAAATTCAATTATTCTCTTACCACCTTAATTAATCTTCAATTTAGTATAATAAATACAACTGATATAAATTATATCATAATATTTTATTATTATTATGGAATAAACCATATCAAAAAAATCTTTAATTATATGGAAAACTAATCTATGAATCGTGTGTATGCAGGACTACCCCCTATTGAACCGACATTAATTTCCTTCCATCTCTAATTATAATGAATAAATATAATGATGGATTTAAAACACAGACACTATATATATATATGATATTTATGGAATTAAAATACTTCTTGAATTATAACATAACAAATATCAATTTATTTTGTATTCTATGGGAATAAGATAACGCCGCTCATGTTTTTGGTGGACTACTATGTCATGAAGAAATGTGATTCATTCTTCACCTATAGTGTAAGAGGAATATGGTAACAAAAAGTTAAAAAAATATGATACATATAATAAATAAAAAATATTATTTAAAGGTAATATATTATTTAACTTTCTTTTATTTCATCAATTAAAAAAATTGAAATATCATTAATGTGAATGTGCAACCTAGTGTCTCAATGAACTGTGTAATTATTTTTCTATCACTAAATAAAATAGATTACCCTAAATACATATATAATGAATATATATGATATTTATATAATGTTTAATGTTATTTATGTAACGCCCTGACCCTAGTTACCCAGAGTCGGTGCATTATTACATAACATTGGCATGATCACAAGAAAGATCAAATCTCGAAAGACCGATTGGTTTAGTAGCCTTGGAAACACTAGATATATTCATAAGTTTTACATTACATCATAAAATGAAAAACTACTACAACAACATAATGTCTCCATAGTCCACAATATTATCCCCTCATAATATCCCTGCAGGTCATTAATAACTTACTTCTTCACATCCTGGGGAAAATAAAACATAGAAAAGGGGTGAGCTCAAATGCCCAGTAAGGATAACAATATAGCGGAACATTTAAAATAAGCATAAACATTTAAGGCAATGCATTACTAAAAAAAAGCCTTTTAAACTTGAACTTCAACATAATATGGAAAAAGTAAAATGAAATAATGCCATTTACTTATTCACATGGATATTCTACTAATAGAAGAATCACATGCAAAATCAATAACCACTTTCATAATGATGGAATGCATAATGCTAAACTTTAATTTCTTTGTCAAGGCCTCTTCCTAAGACCTTGGGGATAACTGTAACCGGAACCCAACCCGGAGTGCCTCTAATAACCGGACACCAACCCGGAGTGCCTCTAATAACCGGACACCAACCTGGAGTTCCTCTAATAACCGGAGACCAAACCGGGGGGCTTACTTTTACCAGTCCCTAACCTGGAGGGCTTACTTTTACCAATCCCCAACCTGGATGGCTTACTTTAACTAGTCCCCAACCTGGAACATACTTGTCCAACACATTCATATGAAGTAAAGGTTGAAATATAACATAAACATTATTATTGGAACTAGCATACAAAATGTCAATACTTTACTCATAAACCATGAATGCTATATAAATGACACATCTACAGTCAAACATATCACAAAACTTCATTACAATATGGATGTTTTAAATCATAATAAATCAACTTCAAATAATCATAAAATCCATCAAAGGATGTTGACATAGATGAAAATGTTTTTTTAAAAAATTATTGAGAGAAATATCCCTTTTTCATGAAAACATTTTAATGTTACACAATTTAGAAAGTAAGGAATTTAAATACATTTTTGAATCAAAGTGTCCCATACCACTTTGAAACTTTTGAATGGAATTAACACTTTTAAAACATTCATTTTCATATAAATAAATCCTTACAAATCATTTTGAAAACGTGGACATAAATGAGGATGATTTAGAAGAATAAATATCTAAAACATTTAAAATGATGTTTTAGTAAAAGTTCCCTTAGAAATAATCCCTTTGAAAACTCTTTTATGAAATATGGACATGGATAGTAAATATGTCCATGTAGATACTTACCTAAAGACAACCTCGGATATTAAAGAGATTGTGAAGTAAACCCTTATCAATTTGGTAACTTATGAAACATACAACCCATGAAAGAGGTATCATACAATGAAAATGTAAACACACATAAGGTAAAGTGTATTATACAAAGAATACAATTATGGGCAGTACATACACCACACAAAAGATAATAGTGGAAATATGGCATGAATCTCACGGAAATAAAGAGTGAGATAAAAACCCCTTACCACGTTAATAAACTGAGTCGTATGGACAAAAGTTAATAACCACCAAATTATTTCTAGAATAAAATGAATATAAAGAGAATCATGATAGTTTATATCAAATGGCAGTACACAATACACCACTTTCAATAATTTAGTTGCGAACAATGGAAATCTCACGGAATTGAAAGTGAGATAAGAAAATCCCTTACCTTGTACTTTTACTTGGTTGGGGTAGGTTAACCTCCTGTATAATATTGAAATAATTGTTATTAAATTATACAAGAATCATATATATTAATATCATATCATATATGATCTTTTAACTTTTCTTTGTTAATAATGTCTTAGTATTATCGTTGTTTCGGGTGTTAACTTACTCATTTTCTTTTATATGTTTTATTACGTAAGCCATGTTTGTAATGGATAGGTTGTATATTATCCATATTAAGAATGATATCAAGTCCTTAAACATTATTTTTAAATTAGAAAATGATAATTATACTTGAATGGATATGATGGAGAATGAATCTCATCGCGTTCGTGGAGACGGTAGTCCGTACGCACGCACGAGCGACAATATCATTCTTTTGATATTAAAATAATATATAAATGAATGTTATATCATATATACAGAATCACTAACATGTTATATTTATTATTTACATGAGTTACACATCCTTATTATACCCATCCAAATAATAATATATTGAATAACAATTACACCACGATGTGGAGACGGTAAGCCGTACGTACGCACATATGGTGACATGTTATTCAAAGGGTGGATAGAATAATGATTATGGTTGTACCATATTTATAATAACATAACAGTATATATATGATACTGGAGTTATTATTTTAGAATGGTAACAACAAATTAAGAAGAAGTGGAAGAAGAAGGAACTTGGAAAAAGGGTGGGGAAATCATTACCTCTTCTACGGGTTCTTCCTTTTCATTTGATCAAAAGGGCTCCTTAGGTTGGCATTATGATCAAACTAAGGCCTCTAGGTTGTATTTAGGGAAGTTGGGAGAGTATTTGGGCAGAGTTTGGCCGAACCAAAAGGCTTTTATGGTGTGAAGAAATGAGAAGGAGGAGTTCCCTTTTATAAGAGGGGTGAGGGGAACCTTTGGAAAAGCTAGAGATATTAGTTTATAATAAATTCATAATCGGTTTCCAATGGCTCCAAAGTTTACTATTAAAAGGTTAAGGTGGGGATGGGTCGAAAACAACTCAACCAATAGAATTTAGACAGGTTCGGGTACTTATATTAACCTTATCTTTAAGTATTAACTCTAAGTTAATTAGTTTCACTTTTACAATATCTCTTTTTATTTTTATATAATATGGTTAATAAACATACTATATACATCCAAGCTACCCCCAACTGGTCCATTAATGATTAAAATATCATGATATAAGTATCTTGGCCGAACCTTAGATTTTTAGGAATTTAATATCAATTAATAATATAATATTTCTTTTAAGAACTCTTTTATGTCAATTTTGACACTATTCAATAGTTGATTTTTGTGAAACTCATAACAGATTAATTACTTCGAAAAAAGTCCATTAAATCAATCCTAATATATCATATTATCCTAAAAATTTAGTTAATTCATTAAAAGTTTCATATTATATTTATTAGGGTATTTATAATATCAATTATCTTAATTTTTCACTATTATAGTAATTACTACATCATCATTGTGTCATAAATAAAATAAGTTATCTAATGTCTAAAAATTATAAATAAAATATCATTATGTAGCTAATCTTTTTATCTTTCTAATGAATATTTATAATATAAAATCCAAAATATATAACCCTATGTAACAATTTGTTTTCTAAAAGATATATGCTTGTGTCATGTTTGTATTCATTTTAACTTAATTAAAATAAAGTGTCATTATCACTTACAAGTGGATCCATGGTGTCCCAAAATTGACCCAAAGATGCCCATGGTCGACCATGTATCAACCAATAGGGTTAAGACACGTTTTAGGATAATTTAGTATTATTATAATATTATTTTTTAACCCTTATTTACCGGATTTACCCTTAACCATGGTAAATAAAATATTTACCGCAGTAATTATTCAAAATGTCTTAAAATAAAAGTTACCTATTTACACAATTTGAACATCCTGATTCAAAATATGGAATCCATTTTCCTAAATTCAAAACACATAAGTGGCAGAAATTAATTTAAAATTAATCCCCGCTGTCAAAACAAAAAGCGTGTTTTTAAGAGATAATAACTATCAAAAGATTGACACTTGTTTATATTCGGTTTAATTGTAAAATTATGTCCAATGACCAACATTATATTAAATGGTAAAAATATATTCTAAATATACTTTTAAACCACTCAAATTCATAATTTATCACTATTAATTATTTTGATTAAAAAAGTTGTTTTTAATTAAAATTTAGTAATTTTCACTATTCATCAAAATATGAAAGTTATCTGAAAAGTACCAAAATTTCACCTTAGGCTAAATTCGATATTCTGAATCCAGAAATGAAGTCCATTGTAAAATATAATATATATATAATTTCGAAAAGTAGGTATTACTATTCATAACGGCTAGTTTGATTGGTTGTGGTGTGTGTTAAAACTCAAGGTTGCGTACAACACACGCTACTGTATTATTCAAAGAAAGCGTACCGTGGAAGCTTGGGATGTTTCATTTTAAATTTTTGATGTCCCCATTTAGTAAAAAAGTTTAAAATATTGTATTTAAAAACGGTTCACTATTAAAAGTTGATAAAAGTGCAATACTGAAAATGAATTTGTTCTTGCATTATATCTAAGAAACTCATAATATGGATTCTAAAATTATAAGGATTATATAAAGTTTAAAATTTATATAATACTATTAATAACCTCTTTTGAATGGATTTTTTTTGTAAGTCATGGTGTGATTGAACTCGGTGTTACGTGTAGTTCAAGTTATTGAATTATTTTGAAGAAATAACACACTATGAAATCTTGGGGTGTTACATTCTCCCCTCCTTCAATAAATTGTGTCCTCGCAATTTGAAATTGTTTTTCGAAAATAAAAGGTTGAAAATAGAAAATATATTTGGGGGAAAACCCACATCGGAAATTGGGTTACTAAAATTTAGTCTTAATATGAGGAAATGAGAAATGAAAGGGTCACCACCAAATTATGATCTCGATTAGGAGAACATTGGTGGCAATTAGAGACATATAATTGGAGGAAAAACGTAAATATTTATAGGTAGTGATTGAGGTCATTAATCACAAACAAGTATAAAATTGAGGTCCTTAAACTCATCAATCAATGATGATTTGAAATACCATCGGTTCAACAAAACATAGGGTATTAAGATAACACATTTTTGACGTTTCAAAATATCTTAGTTGAAATCCCATATCGAAAAATGAATTAATGAGGCCTCTATTTAAAATAAAGAGTCGAAAGTATGAAGATTACCGAAAATAACACATACTAGGGTTCCATGTAGGAAAATATGGATATGGAAGAAAAATATAACCATCAATTATCTGATGGAGAGTGGTAGAGAACATGGCTATAAAAAGGCCAACAATCCCAAAGCCATAAATTAGTGATGATTTAAGGTACCATCTAGGAAAACATTTTTGTTCTAAGTTGCTTTTCTTAATATTGAGGAATTTATTTATGAGATTTGCTAATATCATAAGGAGATATACTTACTTTATAATTATAGTTTTATCCATTAATAAATTTCTACCACAAACTCATCTTTCACTCTAAAAGATAATAGAATGTAAAAAAAATTCTATTTACACTATTCGTATAGGGTTTCAAAATAAACGAATTTATAATTCATCTACAAGATCTTTTAATAAAAACTACATTATTTAATCCAGGACATATCGTGGGCCAGTGGTAGGTGATACACCCTTGTCGCCCTTCGGTTGTGGGTTCAAGTCTCGCAGCCTTGCCGGACGCGACGGGTTGCCGCCCGACATCCGGGTTGTCCTTTTATGGCAATCCAAAATAATCCAAACTAGAACTATCCAAAATACTTCTGTCCAAACTCACAGTCCAACATTTATAAGGTAGGTAAACATAATATAGATCCTTTTTACCCCGTAATAGCATATGAATACCATCATCATGTATTACCATATTCCTTATTGATTACATTCATGCTCCCTTATTCCATATAGAATGCTGGATATACTTCATTAATCCAAAAATGTTTTAAACCCCAACAATGATGGAATATACAAATCATTAATCAGTTCCAAGGTAGTCAAGAATATCCAATATAATTTATCCAAAACAATCACATATTATTCCAAAATCACTAACTCAGTATCAGAACTATATTATGATTTATCATTCTCTCAACCATATATTTTCCAAAAATTTATCCTTCTATTGAGTCACTTTTCTTTGTTCCACACAATCTCAAGTCCTTAATGAAATAGTACTGCAGTACAATCCTTATATACTCCATAATTATTATAACAAGTACATTGTTGATACAACACTCAATTGACATAATCAACATAAGAACTCTAATCATTCTTCTTCATCTGTGGTAGTATCATAACTTGATTATTATCCAATAACATCATTTGTGGCATAGTCTGATGACTGGGACATAGGATCGCGTAGTGTCCAAACTCCTTTCAAATGAAGCATTGTACATTTAAAACCATTTTCTTACCTTTGCAGTCACGTAATTTGTGCCCTTTTCCTCTACACTTATAACAAAATCCCATTCCTTTCAGGAAAGTTCCAGGGTGTTTCTTTCCACAGTTACCACATATGGGAAAATTGTTCTTTTCCCTCTTCCCTTTATCCATCTTTCTCTCTTCCATCCTTTTCTTCTCTTGCTTCCCTTCAAATCCATAGGACTCAGTAAACTCTTTACTTATCTTATCAACACAGGATATTATTTCTTCATATGATGATAATACATGGGAGACTATTTCTCTTATAAATTCTAGCTTAAGTCCATGAAATATATGATCCTTCCTTCTCTTTGGATCATGTGCATATCTGGAGTTCTCATTCCTTCTACTGGGCGCCATTTCTAAACAATAGCATACACTAGATTAGTTTATGAATCAAAATACATAATCCCATACTTATAAAACACTTAACATAAATTGAACTATTTATGGATATAATCCATAATCATAAAAATGTCTCCCTTGAGGATGTATATACTCATAAACCCTTCATAATGATTTGTAAATAAAATGAGAGTTATCCTAAGCATATCCCCTGGGAGTGTCGTAACCAAGAGTGCAGCAAGGCCCGTTGTCGTGCACCAGTTCCCGTTCGAGTCTAGCTCAAAGAGGTGTTTTCGGGTTTTACCCCTAGGTACATCTGTGCCAGAGCTGCCTCTACCTGCTCTTATCCAGACAAGGATGTATTGCTCGGAAAACTCAACAAAATATCTACAATACAAAAATTCTAGGAAGTTCTTCTACACTAATCCTCAAAGTTCATCTTAGGTCTACGTGCTCTAATCAGAGTTTATCTAAATCTAGCTTCCAAGGTTTGTACTAAACTTCCTCTGATACCAACTGTAACGCCCCGACCCTAGTTACCCAGAGTCGGTGCATTATTACATAACATTGGCATGATCACAAGAAAGATCAAATCTCAAAAGACCGATTGGTTTAGTAGCCTTGTAAACACTAGATATATTCATAAGTTTTACATTACATCATAAAATGAAAAACTACTACAACAATATAATGTCTCCATAGTCCACACTATTATCCCCTCATAATATCCCTTCAGGTCATTAATAACGTACTTCTTCACATCCTGGGGAAAATAAAACAGAGAAAAGGGGTGAGCTCAAATGCCCAGTAAGGATAACAATATAGCGGAACATTCAAAATAAGCACAAACATTTAAGGCAATGCATTACTAAAACAAAATCCTTTTAAACTTGAACTTCAACATAGTATGGCAAAAGTAAAATGAAATAATTCCATTTAATTATTCACATGGATATTCTACTAATAGAATAATCACATGAAAAATCAATAACCACTTTCATAATGATGGAATGCATAATGAAAAACTTTAATTTCTTTGTCAAGGCCTCGTCCCAAGACCCTGGGGATAACTGTAACCGGAACCCAACCCGGAGTGCCTCTAATAACCGGACACCAACCCGGAGTGCCTCTAATAACCGGACACCAACCCGGAGTGCCTCTTATAACCGGAGACCAAACCGGAGGGATTACTTTTACCAGTCCCTAACCTGGAGGGCTTACTTTTACCAGTCCCCAACCTGGAGGGCTTACTTTAACCAGTCCCCAACCTGGAACATACTTGTCCAACACATTCATATGAAGTAAAGGTTGAAATATTACATAAACATTCTTATTGGAACTAGCATACGAAATGTCAATACATTACTCATAAACCATGAATGCTATATAAATGACACATCTACAGTCAAACATATCACAAAACTTCATTACAATATGGAAGTTTTAAATCATAATAAATCAACTTCAAATAATCATAAAATCCATCAAAGATGTTGACATAGATGAAAATGTTTTTTTAAAAATTATTGAGAGAAATATCCCTTTTTCATGAAAACATTTTAATGTTACACAATTTAGAAAGTAAGGCATTTAAATACATTTTTGAATCAAAGTGTCCCATACCACTTTGAAACTTTTGAATGGAATTAACACTTTTAAAACATTCATTTTCATATAAATAAATCCTTACAAACCATTTTGAAAACGTGGACATAAATGAGGATGATTTAGAAGAATAAATATTTAAAACATTTAAAATGATGTTTTAGTAAAAGTTCCCTTAGAAATAATCCCTTTGAAAACTCTTTTATGAAATATGGACATGGATAGTAAATATGTCCCTGTAGATACTTACCTAAAGACAACCTCGGATATTAAAGAGATTGTGAAGTAAACCCTTATCAATTTGGTAACTTATGAAACATACAACCCATGAAAGAGGTATCATACAATGAAAATGTAAACACACATAAGGTAAAGTGTATTACACAAAGAATACAATTTTGGGCAGTACATACACCACACAAAAGATAATAGTGGAAATATGGCATGAATGTCACGGAAATAAAGAGTGAGATGAAAACCCCTTACCACGTTAATCAAATGAGTCGTATGAACAAAAGTTAATAACCACCAAATGATTTCCAGAATAAAATGAATATAAAGAGAATCTCAATAGTTTATATCAAATGGCAGTACACAATACACCACTTTCAATAATTTAGTGGCGAACAATGTAAATCTCACGGAATTGAATGTGAGATAAGAAAATCCCTTACCTTGTACTTTTACTTGGTTGGGGTAGGTTAACCTCCTGTATAATATTGAAATAATTGTTATTAAATTATACAAGAATCATATATATTAATATCATATCATATATGATCTTTTAACTTTTCTTTGTTAATAATGTCTTAGTATTATCGTTGTTTCGGGTGTTAACTTACTCGTTTTATTTTATATGTTTTATTACCTAAGCCATGTTTGTAATGGATAGGGTGTATATTATCCATATTCAGAATCATATCAAGTCCTTAAACATTATTTTTAAATCAGAAAATGATAATTATACTTGAATGGATATGATGGAGAATGAATCTCATCGCGTTCGTGGAGACGGTAGTCCGTACGTACGCACGAGCGACAATATCATTCTTTTGATATTAAAATAATATATAAATGAATGGTATGTCATATATACAGAATCACTAATATGTTATATTTATTATTTAAATGAGTTACACATCATTATTATACCCATCCAAATAATAATATATTGAATATCAATTACACCACGACGTGGAGACGGTAAGTCGTACGTACGCACGTATGGTGACATGTTATTCAAAGGGTGGATAGAATAATGATTATGGTTTTACCATATTTATAATAACATCACAGTATATATATGATACTGGAGTTATTATTTTATAATGGTAACAACAAAGTAAGAAGAAGTGGAAGAAGAAGGAACTTGGAAAAAGGGTGGTGAAATCATTACCTCTTATACGGGTTCTTCCTTTTGATTTGATCAAAAGGGCTCCTTAGGTTGGCTTTATGATCAAAGTAATGCCTCTAGGTTGTAGTGAGGGAAGTTGGGAGAGTATTTGGGCATAGTTTGGCCGAACCAAAAGGCTTTTAAGGTGTGAAGAAATGAGAAGGAGGAGTTCCCTTTTATAAGAGGGGTGAGGGGCACCTTTGGAAAAGCTAGAGATATTAGTTTATAATAAATTCATAATCGGTTTCCAATGCCTCCAAAGTTGACTATTCAAAGTTTAAGGTGGGGATGGGTCGAAAAAAACTCAACCAATAGAATTTAGACAGGTTGGGGTACTTATATTAACCTTATCTTTAAGTATTAACTCTAAGTTAATTAGTTTCACTTTTACAATGTCTCTTTGTATTTTTATATAATATTGTTAATAAACTTACTATATACATCGAAGAGACTTTGAACTGGTCCATTAATGATTAACCTATCATGATATAAGTCTCTTGTCCGAACCTTAGATTTTTAGGAATTTAATAACAATTAATAATATAATAATTGTTTAAAAACTCTTTTATGTCAATTTTGACACTATTCAATAGTTGATTTTTTTGAAACTCATAACAGATTGATTACTTCGAACAAAGTCAATTAAATCAATAATAATATATCATATTATCCTAAAAAATTAGTTTAATTCATTAAAAGTTTCATATTATATTTATTTGGGTATTTATAATATCAATTATTTTAATTTTTCACTATTATAGTAATTACTTCATCATCATTGTGTCATAAATAAAATAAATTATGTAATGTCTAAAAATTATAAATAAAATCTATTTATATAGGAAATCTTTTTAGATTTCTAATGAATATTTATAATCTAAAATCCAAAATATATAACCCTATGTAACAATTGTTTTTCTAAAAGATATATGCTTGTGTCATTTTTGTATTCATTTTAACTTAATTAAAATAAAGTGTCATTATCACTTACAAGTGGATCCATGGGGTCCCAAAATCGACCCAAAGATTCCCATGGTCGACCATGTATCAACCAATAGGGTTAAGACACGTTTTAGGGTAATTTAGTATTATTATAATATTAGTTTTAACCCTTATTTACCGGATTTACCCTTAACCGTGGTAAATAAAATATTTACCGTAGTAATTATTCAAAATGTCTAAAAATAAAAGTTACCTATTTACAAAATTGGAACATCCTGATTCAAAATATGGAATTCATTTTCCTAAATTCAAAACACAGAATTGGAAGAAATTAATTTAAAATTAATTCCTGCTGTCAAAACAAAAAGCGTGTTTTTAAGAGATAATAACTATCAAAAGATTGACACTTGTTTATGTTCGGTTTAAATGTAAAATTATGTCCAATGACCAACATTATATTAAATGGTAAAAATATATTCTAAATATACTTTAAAACCACTCAAATTCATAATTTATCACTATTAATTATTTTGATTAAAAAAGTTTTTTTAATTAAAATTTAGTAATTTTCACTATTCATCAAAATATGAAAGTTATCCGAAAAGTACCAAAATTTCACCTTAAGCTAAATTCGATATTCTGAATCCAGAAATGAAGTCCATTTTAAAATATAGAATATATATAATTTCTAAAAGTATGTATTACTATTCATAACGGCTAGTTTGATTGGTTGTGGTGTGTGTTAAAACTCAAGGTTGCGTACAACACACACTACTGTATTATTCAAAGAAAGCGTACCGTGGAAGCTTGGGATGTTTCATTTTAAATTTTTGATGTCCCCATTTAGTAAAAAAGTTTAAAATATTGTATTTAAAAAGGGTTCACTATTAAAAGTTGATAAAAGTGCAATACTGAAAATGAATTTGTTCTTATATTATATCTAAGAAACTCATAATATGGATTCTAAAATTATAAGGATTATATAAAGTTTAAAATTTAGATAATACTATTCATAACCTCTTTTGAATGGATTTTTTTTGTAAGTCATGGTGTGATTGAACTCGGTGTTGCGTGTAGTGCAAGTTATTGAATTATTTTGAAGAAATAACACACTATGAAATCTTGGGGTGTTACAATTTATATTATTTAATCATGATCATAGAAAAAGTACAGAGAATATCAAACGAAAACGTACAAGGAAAAAAGTTATATCACAAGATGATTTTTAAGAATGAATCTTTAATAATCAGGTAATAAAAGGTCATAATTAAATCATATATAATTTCATACAAATCATTATGGTTATTTAATAAATTTATAATAAACATATATTTAATTTAAATTCATTTTTAATGTTTAAGATGTAATTCAAGACTATTGGTTTGGGATTTCTAATCCTCATTCTATTTTAGGGAGATTTATGCTATAATCGCCACAAATTTATTATGTGTGCTGTATATAATACACAATTAATTTTTTTCCTTTAATATAATTACTTTTATAATATTTTAATTTATATTTGTTTTTCTTATTTAATTGGGATTAGGATTCAAAATATTCCAGTATCATAAGGTATTTTTGTCTTTATTTTTTTTGTTGAGAACATGTTTTGTTATACTTGTATCCTCTTTTAAGATGTGTATATATATATATATATTGAAATTTAATGTCACAAATTTATCTATTCAAAATATTTTTATGTCTAATTAAATTTTAAACCTTCATGGTTTTAAGGATTTAAAGATACCAATGTGGTATGTGTTTTACATTAAAATATCATCATTTGTCATGTTAGTTTATATTTATGGTTATGTTTATGAAATGTGATTATCTTTCTCCCAAGAAGATAATGATGGTTAATTTAATATATATATTCCATTAGAATAAATTTGTTCTTTTATTTTTCAAATATTTATGTACTCAAGAATTCAAAAAATCTTTTTTAATAATAATAGACATTATTTCTCTCCTCTATCTAAAATCATTATCCTTCCATATCAATGTTTTCTTTCTAAAAAAAGTTCTTACTAATGGAAAATAATAATAATAAATGGTATTATTTTCAACATTTTTTACATTAAAAAAATTATAATTAAGTATCATCTAAATTTAAAAACAAGTATCATTAAGATATTTCAAAAAATATAAAAGGAATCATTGTTTTACCATGTACGACAGGAATGAGATTTTCTATAGTGATGACAATTAAATATTTTAAATATTACATTATGTGTTTAATAGTTTATTTTCAAGGAAAATAATTTCCATATTTATTTATGATTTTTTACTTTTAAAAATATATTTTCAAATAAATGAAAATTTCCTCACGAAATGATTGAAGTTATATTTCAAATTATTTTCCCATGTTAGATGAAATAATTTTTTGTTACTAATGTTTTACTAAGGATAATATTAATTAAGAACATATTTATTCTTTTTGCGTTTGTTTTATGTTTAAGTGGTCATGATTTTAGTGGATTCAATTCATTTTCCAAGGGATATACTATGATTAAATACTTATGAACCCATTTCTATTTATGTTTTATGATATGATGAATTTTGTATGATATTTTATCACACATATGTATATTTTTTTATGTGAAGGTTGTAATGTTATAACCAAAGATAGTGGTTATGTTATAACCAAGGATAGTGTCCACATTTTCACTAAGAATGTGTGGGACAAAAATTTCCCTCCAATTCATTGGGTAAATAATAAGATCTCCAGATATATACCAGACTAGATTGGGGAGTGAACTAAGGTATGTAGGGTTTGTTTTAAAAAATGATAGTCATTGTAGTAGACCTTTGACAACTATGATGATTCAGCTAGAGAACCCAATCCTCTATAACAATTTTGGGAGTGAACCTTGACTACTATGATGGATTTGTGAGTAAAACCAATCCATTATGATAGTCTTGGAAATCATCCATTACTACTAAGTAAATTACTTTATTTCCTTATAGGTATATAAAAATTCATGTCTTATGCCTATATTATGATCTCATGACTTGTGTTATTTTATTCCTTTATGATTCACATATTATGAACATTAATTATTTATGATATCACTCATGTTTATACTATATGAAATGAAGGGTATGGTATTGTAAATTTATTAGCTATTTATCATACCTTTATGATCATCTTAATATGATATCTCTTTTGTTTTCCCTTGTGAGCATCTGAGAATAAAAGCGAATACATTTCCTTTCCCCATGTTATGATGAATAGTATTACATGTTATATGACTGAGAAAGGTACTAGTTATGATTAATGTCATGGGATATTATGTAGTTCATCTATTAAATTTTTTTTTAAGTATCTATGTTTTTAAAAGAAATATTCCTTAATGATTATAAAATGGATTTTTATGTTACATAATGAATATTCAAATATTATGATGTAATATTTATGAGTGATACGTATGGGTATATACTTTTGGTATTAGAGAAATGGATTATTTAAACATTATAAAATTTTATATGAAAGCTTTAATGAGATACCTAGTGATATGTATAAGTATATATCTATGGATACAACTAAGAATAAGTCCGAAGATGATTTAATGTGTAAGAAACAATCCTGAATTTTTTTAAAGAACAAATTGAGTGGTTTGCAAGAAATTACATCCCTGTAGAGATATTAAAAGTGCATATGCCTCTAGAATAATAATATATTTTGAAAAAAATACCATAAAGGGGAATTAGTATAGACTTAATATCCACCCAGTGCATGACAATGGGCCTTGCTATACACTTTTTTTGACACACATAGGGAGTTTTGTTGTAAATACACAAACACTTTGTGAAACTGTATGAATTATTTTAATAATAACTAATAATGACCTAGGAAAAACCTAAGGTTTTATATATGGAAATGAAGGTGTCATTATTTACACATCATATATATAATTTTTAGGTATTATGTGTTATTCCATTATGATTATTGTTTCTCACACAATTATATTTGGTGTTTGTCAATGGATAAAACCCAAAGAAATCATGATAATGCTAAACAAAAAGGGAAATTAAATGATTTTCCTCCAGATAATTCAATTTTAATGGGATATGTAATGAAAATCATGTTTATATGGTCATTCAAATTTCCAAATAAATGAATCATTCTAAAATTCCAAATTATAAAAGGAGGTAATAGTGTTCTATTAAGTACTTAATGTGGTAATTACCACATAATTTTTGTGGTTCTATTGATCCAAAAGTTTTTAATAAATTGATTATTAATATTGAAAATATACATTACATTCTCAAATTTTTGTGACATTAAGAATTTATTTTTAAAATCTATCATTTTGGAGGAAAAAGTTATCATTGGTTTACTGTTATCTTGAATATGAGGTAACAAGGAGAAATTTACTCTATGGAGTGGGATGAGTTTGAATTTTGTTTATCAATAATTACTTAAATTATATTCTGCATTAGAAAATTCATAATAAGATACTTGTTCTAAATGATAAGGATGAAAAATATGTTTCTACCTTGGAGGAACATTTTAAAAGAATGATGAGTTATGATTCTTGTATTATCATCCAACCTAAGAGTTAGGTCAGTCAATTCTTCAGTGTAATTAAAATTAATATGTGAATGAAGTTATATATAAGAGACATCTAGATCTACAAAGAAATCAATTAATGTGTTATCATGGTGGAAAAAGAGATTGGAGTTACCCATTAATCTCATGGTGTTAATACGAAAAGGAAGATAGAATTCAAATTAATCTCTAAAAACCACTCAGAGAAGAATATGATCTTTCTTTTATTATCCATTTGGGGTAGGAATCTTGGAGGAAATTTTATTAATGAGACTATTACGTGTTTTATGCATGGAATGGAAGTCCATTATGACTCTAAATTCCAATGTGATTAGAAGACATTATTTAAAGATTATAATAAAGGGAAATCCCTAGAGAATACACCACCCACACAATAGTGCATCATGTTCAAGGATCATCGAAATTATGTGAATGAATTTTCTAATTAAAGGGATAATTAGGATAATATTCCTCAATATCCAATGATAACAAATGAAAAATGTGAAATCTTATGAAATCAAAAAAAATGAAGTGAACCATTACAATAATTTCATAAGTATCCACTGATTTGGATTTTGGAATATCATATTAGATTTTATATGAATGAGCCGTATGTAAATTTTTTTATTTATCCTTTCATGATGTTTTATGTGATTAGGATCATTTTTACACACTATGCATGTAATTAGAAATAATGAAATCACATTTTATTTTCTATCCGTTCAAGTATGATCCAAATATCCCAATAAAAATAATTTTTTTGGATTGTATCCTATTTAAGGAATACAAGGTGAATTATATTTTGTAAGAATATAAGTATACAAGTATGAATAAAATACGATTTATTGATACCGTCATGGTTTTATGAATTTATGGTTGACCATAATATCAAATTCATTGACACCAATTTTTTGTATTTATGTGATGAGATTTATCATGATTAATCATACATTGAGAGAAATTTTTTGAAATACAACCCTGTGGGTTTTTATATGTTTTAGTAAAAAAATTAGTTGATGAGGAATTTCATTAATGGAAATATGATTAATGGTATTGGAAAAATTTTATGATTATATTATCTTTTATTTTGAATAAATTATATATTATTGTAATTTGGGAATGTTTTAGGATTAATTTTAACAATTTTCTTGAGAATGGATAACATGTACTTTTGGCGACAACCTATTGTATTGGAAACACCACATTGAATAAACCCACAACTAAAATATGACACGGGTATAATGCCTTACATTATATAATGTAGTGGTTTATTTTAATTATGAAAAAATATTTGATAGTTAATTCTATATATGTATCACAGTAATTGGTTTTCAGAATGATACTGTTGAGAGATAAAATGGTAAGGTGATGCTACAACTTTTATCCATACGAGAATGGAATTATAAAAACATCACTATAGATTTTTTCATTGCTGCCCCAAAAATGTATAAAATTCATAATGATATATGGTTCATAGTTGATAGACATAAAAATTTAGCATATATCATATCTACTAGAGAATACTTATATCTTGATCATTTTTACAAAATATACATAAAGTACATGGTATAGTTTCATGGAGTACCACACTCCATTACATTAGATTATGATCTCAGGTTTACCTTGATTTTATGTTGATGAATTCAACAATATATTGATATGGATTTTAGTTTTAGTATTGTATATCATCCTCAGATAAATGGTTTGTCCAAATGATAAATTCAAACCCTATTCGATATGCGATGATATTTTTTTTGTTTTCATATTTTTTTGGGTTCAACAACTACTTGTAGTAAAGTTTTCATACAACAATAGCTTTCACTTGAGAATTAAGATGGTTCCTTAAGAACCCCACTATTTAAATAATTGTGGACCATAAAAATTCTGGGATAAAGTGGGAGAAAGAATGTTTTTGGGGCATGATCAAGATAAAAAATGGAAAAGAAGGTTATACACATTTAATAATACCCAATAGAAGCACAATGTGGATAAAAATGTTATGCTAATAATAATTAAAATTATATAGAATTTAAATTTGGTGGGAATGCGTTAATTTGAATTTTTCCATGGAAGAAAGAATCAATACTAGTCCTTAGGTGTATTGTTCACATCAAAATTCATGACAATATCATAATTGTAGCTTATCATTTGGAAACTGCACTGAACCTCTCTCAAGTACCTATTGTGTTCGATGTATCTCTATGGAGGAAGTATATACTTGATCCACTACACATACTAAGTCAATTTTCTATACCAGTGGAGGATGTCCATTATTATGAGGAATAGTTTTTGAATTTTTTGGATCACATACTTGAAGTGATATGAAGCAAGACCACTCACATGTTCGTAGTTTTGCGGTGAACCCACCAGTTTGAGTTTTGTATGTGGGAACCTGGGAATGTAATGAGGTATAGTTATCATCATTTAATTCTACTATAGTGATGAATTTTTAGCAATAAATTCAATGAAAGGGGTAAAAATGTTACACCAATATTTTTTATGAAATACCTTTTGAGATTAAATTTAATTTCATCTGTAGATTACATTATACACAACATTCAATTTTAAAAATCCATGATATACTATTAGTTTAGTTATTCAAAAATAATCTTTATAATCTATCCATTAAACAGGGCAGTATGTTTAAGAATATCTATTTTTTAGAATTATTTATAATTGATAAATATTAATAAAACTTATTAATACAAAAATAATTTTTTTGGTAAAGTATTTATATGATTTCAAACAAAATTCCAAAAAGTGATATTTATTGTTTGTTTAAATAAAAAATATAAAATATTTATAGTTTAATAAACTTATTTAAAAAAATTAACACTATTTTTTCGAACAAAATTTCAAAATAATCTTTGGTTTATTTTTTTGTAATTTTTTAAAATGATTAATTTTTTGATGAGTAGAGAAAAATACTTGTTTTTATTATACACTTACTTTTTTAAAGATTTTATAAGATTACACATAGTTTTAAAACAATTTAAAAATTAAAATTAGGTTAATTTTTTTTGGAATTAATAAAATATTTTTCATTGGAATAAATTTCTTTTTAAATTTTGATGTATGAACATTTTAAAATTTTAAAAAAAATTTCTTGGAAATACAACTTTTTCCACAAATATATAAGATTAATATTATAGTAAATTCTTCCAATTCTATGATTTTAATTTGATAAAATAGATCAAACATTTGGAAGAATAATAATTTTAATTATATAATGAGTAAAAATTAATTTCATTTCAAAAATAATAATAAATACAATAATTATTAATTATAGTAATTATTGTTAAAATATGGTTTTGTGTGTTACAAAACCTTGTGTCAGAATTAATTCCCCATAAAAATATTTTTTATTTCATAAATTGGATTTCATATTTTGAATTACTAGGTATAATTAATCTCTCAAATCTTATTATAATTTTAGTATCAGTGGATAAATTACCTAGGTAAATAGAAATATTCAAGTTAACGTGGTGAAAACAAAAAGGGTAAAATTAATTTAACTAAATAGATAAGGAATAACATGATTAAAGATATTTTTTAATTATAGGACTTTATAGACCATATCATACCCGTAAATACATTATTTGTAAAATTTTGAGGGACTTAGGGTGAGAGTGAATTACCATTATTGAATAGTTTTGGGTATTTACAAAAATGTTACTCCTCCCCAACTATAAAAGGAAATCTCCTGCCCTCATGTATTCATGACTATTAAGATATTTGACTCGACAAAACCATACCAAAATACCTCCCTAAAATCCTTATACATTTTCAAAGTCTTCTTTTCATCCAAAACACTTCCCACATGATCCTTAATAATAGGTCAAAAAGTTGTTGTCTATGAAAAGTTAATTGTATTCACTAAACTCTTTTTGATTAATTATTATCTAACCACCTTAATTAATGTTATATTAATTAATATATAAAAAATAGTATCATCTATATAATTATATTTTATTATTTTAATTCCATAATTTATATCAATATAATATTCCATCAAATTGAAAACTAAATAGTTGATCATTTGTACTGTGGACTACCACCTCACAAACCGATATAATTCATTTTCTATCACCAACTCTCACAACTATATATAATTATAGATTTAAAATATATAAATTAAATCTATTAAATTATTAAACATAAATCATTATAATATCATATATACATTATTATTATCCATTTTATTTTAAAAATATGATAATGTCACTTGGGTGTACGACGGACAACCACTATGCTAATTAATGTGATTAGGTTTTCCGATATGCTTTATAGGAAAACTAATAATCATATTTTTAATAAAAATATATGATATATATAAATATAATAATTATTATTCTATAATGTTAAAATATATTTTACCTCTCATTCATTTCAGCCTTCGATAAAATAGAAATACCATTCATGCATATGTACGGCCAACCGACTCCATGAATAGTGTAGTTATTTTTCTATCTCTAAAATTAATGGATTTCACTAAATAAAAATATGATTAGTATACATGTTATTAATATCATGGATGAAATTTTTTAGGTTTTGTATCAATTATCAATGCAAAAGGATTAATAATACCAAACCAAAACATACATGATAAAATAAAATAGTTTTTTCAAAAAATGTAAATTTAACATGGAATTTTTAACAATGAAGTAGTAAAATGTCATAATTATTTTATATATGGTATTATACATATGAGTTTTTTATGTACTAGATATACAATAAATCTATATGTTCTATATAGTAGAATCTAATGTTTACCAATAATTCCGGACTTATGGTTAGGGATTTCTAGTCTCACCTTTCTTTCTGGGAGAATTATTCTATAATCACAACTCATTTACTTTTTGAGGTGTATATATAGTTATATTGAAATTTTATGTCATTAATATCATTATTTTTATGATATTTAATGATTCATTTTTTTTATTATTTAATGGTTTTTAAGATTCAAAATATTATTATGTGGTAAGGGATTTTTATCTCAATTTATCTTCTTTAGGATGTATATTTTTTATGAAAGTATCATATTTTATGAGGTGTATATATAGAACCATTAAAAATTAATATTAGGAATTTATTTATTCCCATCATATTTTATATTTTATTTAATGTTATTATTTTATGGGTGTTAGGATTAAATTTTACCAAAATGGTACGGGTTTTACCAAACAATATCATCTTTTATCAAGATTGTTCCTATTTATTCATATTATGATGAATAATTATGTTCTATATCTAAAGAAAATCATTAATTTTAATCTAGTACAAACATTTCATGAAAAAAATTCTTCATTTATTTTTCCTTTTTTTATTTACTCGTGATTTCAATATAGTGTTTTTATAAAAATTAAACATTATTTCTCTCCTTAGATGAAAATTATTTTTCTTCCAAATCCATTCATTTAAAAAACATGTTTTAAATAAATATTTAATTTTAATCCAAAAATTATTTATAGTACATTTTTAACCATGTTTTAAATTTTAGAATATAAATTAAAAATAATATTCAAGTGAATTTTCAGAAGAGGATTGTTTTGATTTTATAGAAAATGTGGTAGTAGTATTTATTTTTACAAGTATGATATGAAATAAATTAAAAAATTTATATAATTTCAATGTTATGATTCTTATTTTATATGTTTCGTAATTTATTTTTAAAGAAAAGGATTAATAAAAAAATTTATAACATTTTAGTTTTTAAAATTTATTTTTATAGAAATTTTATTTTCCTCATGAAAATTTTCATGTGATCTTTAAAAATAATTTTTCATCTAAGATAAAATCATAGGATTTATATGAAGTTATAAGAGGGATATTATCCATTTATAACATCATTATTCTTCTTCTATAATAATTATTTTTATGATGATATTTTGTTTATGAAACCCATTACATTTACACAGTTTGTACTATAATGAAATTTTAATGAAAACCATTTCAATTCATGGAATTTAATATGGTGAATGTTTTATAATATTTTGAAACATATATGTATGGTTTTATTTATATTATGGTAATTAAAATATAAATAAGGAATGTGTTTATGTTATAACCAAGGATAGTGATCACATTATAACATAGGTTGGGTAGAAAAAATATCTACCTCCAATACATTGGGTAATGTTTGAGATATCAATAAGATAAAATGAAATGTAATGGTGTGTAAAAATATTTTTAGTAAGTTAGTTTTTAAACTACAGGAGTGATGGACATAAACCATGACTAATATGATTGTTTCGTGAGTAAAACCAATACACAATGATATTCTGGGGAGTGAACATTGACTACTATGATGTTTTTGGGAGTGAACCGAATCCACTATGACTATTATGATGTTTTAAAGAGTGAACCCAATGAATAATAATAGTCATGAAAATGAGTCTTATTTACTAAGTAAATGATTTTATATTATTTTGTGTATATGAAAAATCAATGTCTTATGACACTTTATTCTCTCATGGATCGAGATATTTTATTTATTTATGTTTCATGACATATAAACTACCATGATTTATTCGATGTCTCATATTCATAATATTAGATATACAAGGTAGGTTTTTCAAATGTTATTCTCTTATTATTATACCATTATTATCAATTTATGAACATATTTCCCATTTTTCCCTCATTGATCTTTTTAGAACACTCTTTTTTATGTTTCCTTTGCCTATGTTATGAAGAATGTTATTATGTATGATATGACTAAGAAGCATTTTTTATGAAGAACATAGTGATTTATGATATAGTTCACCTTTTAATGATTTTTTTAACTATCATAGTTTCCAAATGCATTATACATAAATTATTATGGTTCGTATCCTTATTTTCTCTATTGGATATTTATATAATAATAAGTAATATATATTGATGATAATTTTTGTTCTCTACTCCAACTACCAATAATATGAATCAACAACCATTTAATACATTCATAAAAATTCCAAGACACCGCAAAGAAAACACATCCTAAATTTATTTTTTCATTTAAAGGGTATAATAAGATAATAAATTTTGCGTCAATCGTTCAACCATAACATAAATAAACATTTATAGACAACTACTAAAATCGTGTAATAAGAACATTAAATATTTTTATAAATAGTTCCCAATCATAAATATGTTAAATTTTAAATTTAATATTTCATCTTTTTTCATTCCAATTTACTGTTTTTTAACCATTTATAAATTTAAAAATTTAAAAATCCTAAATATAAATTATATATAATTACGATACTACACATTTTATGAAATATAATATTACAATAATCATGAATAATTACATAAAAATATCCTCTTATAATCTATCAACTTAAATTCAATTTAATTATTATTTTATATATTCTTATGTCAATTACATATCTTTTACCATTTATATCCAAATATTTTTATATCAATATTTATAATATAATGTAAAGAAGATGTTTTAAATCCACAACCTCAAAATTAATATTTGATGACCACTTAGAGAAAATATAATGATGTAGGGTGAACAAACCACTAATAATTCCAAAATGAACCACAAAACCGATGAAAATAAATGAAAAAATTGATTGATTAGTAGTTATAAACCCTCAATATTGGGAGAAAAATAATTTTTTAGAATTTTAATAATATGAAAAGGAGGAATGGAGGAGAAAGATACATTGAACATACCTTAGATTGAATGGAATTCGGTAAAAAATGTAGGAACCCAATGACATATTACTTGGGTATATGATCAACAATAGATGATCCAACATTACCTTAGGGTTCATGAATTAAAGGATAGATGAAATGAGTTTTAGAGGTGAATTGAAATAATAAGAAAAATCTAAAAAAATTATATCATGTTGTTAAAAAGTGTGTTATGTCGCAATGATGTCTAGATTCGATGACCATGATGCGAAACTCCCACATAGTTTACCCCGTATCTCAAGGTGAATTACTATGTAATCAATGATAATAAATATCATCATTTTTCCATAAAGGATTTCACATTTATACTCTTCAACCTCTAGAAATCATGTAATGGTATGCAACCATTTTCCACAAACCAAATAAATCATTAACTATATTCATGGAATAATGTGTATTGTTATGGTAAAATGATTTCTTAATGGTGGAAAAAGGATCTCTATTATCCATGAATATGTTATAGTTCCTATAATTACAGAAATAAATACCTTATAAAATATTAAACCAAATATATGAACAAATTCATCATGTCATGACTCTAAAAATAACACACAAATTTAAAAATAACATTCAACCACTTATCCAACTATGCATATCAAATAATTTACTAACACCCCCAAAACCCTATAACAATAATTGGTCTTGAAAAATGATGGTATTTTAAATAACATTCACATTAAATGGATTTCATCCACAATAAGAATAAATAAACAATAAATAAAGGAAATAAAAACCAAACAACCCATGATATACCACTCAAATAGGAGTCTCGTTATCACTATAAAAGGAGGGAAACCACCTCAATCATGTCAATATAATGAAATATTTTAATATAATAAAATCAAAAAAAAATCATACATTTCATTAATTTAAGATTCAAATAGATAAAAAAATCAATATACCAAACATTCATTTCTGACTTACATTTCTAGGTACAACCCCCTAAACTACCGTGCCACCACAAGACACAAACTAATGGAATAACACAATGAATAAATATATTCTCAAGGGGTTATATAATATAAAATTCCACCCCATAAATGTTTCTTCAGTATTAACATCTTACTAATCCCAGTAAATTATCTATGTTTCATTATAATGATATAGATGAATCCGAAACATATGGAAACCTTTATGTATTTTATTTGTCCATGGAGGAATATCTATTAAATATTTAACCTCAAAATATGATGAAAGACCTAAATGGGAATGAAAAATTGAGTAAAAGTATTCTTACCACAACTAGACCTTTATTACCCATGTTAAGGAGAATCCCTAAAAAACGAAAAATCTCTTGTGCTAAAATCGAATGGGCTCCTCCATTAATCATTATTAGACTTTCGATGAGATTGAGTTGCAGACAACCAATCATGGATCACCTATACCTTCTGTATCATCCACTACACCGATTCTTTTATTATAATCATTGACTCCCTAACATTGATATAGTGTAATAATGGTATTCAACGTCATCTATAAATCTCTTAAAATACATCAATACCAAATGATAAAAGAAATCTATTATTATAGGTAAACTGAACAATTTGTAGGTGCCTCACCATTGAACATCCAAAGTCCAAAACAATATCCAAAAATTTCTTCTTTAAATTCTATATAATCTACTCCATATAGAAAAAAATTTATGGTTGGATAATATTTCTATGACATGGATGACATCCAAAAACATGATTAAGACCCATCCATACATGTGAGGTAACATATAGATCATTAATATAGAATACCATGTCAAAACTCCATGAATGTTAATCACCTCATCTAGATACTGGTTTAATAAAATAAAAATTAAACTCGAGTCCCTGAATTCATATATGTTAATTAACATCATTAACTGAATGTCAATAATATAGATGGCATCATATCATTCTTGATCATGGGGTAAACCAGTACAAAAATTATTCAAGACATAGAAACCCTAAGAGGGTATAGGGGAATCGAGGTATGAAATGTTTCACTATTACATTATATTTTATTCTGACATTGTTAATAAGATGTTGAACCTATAGAAGTTCATCACTCACTCTCTACATAAACAAATGAGAAAAATTAAAATACAGGACAATAGGTTTTACTTGGATAAAAACTAATGGATCATCTATGCTTACACACATGTCTTTATTATAGTGTACCAAAATCCACTATTCTTCATGAGTTTTTGGGAAATTTGTTTTTAGCATGGTCACTCCATTAAATGATAAATACCTTTTTAATTATGTTCAGGATATAACATGCTCTCTCCTTCATATCCCTTTTTTTGAATTTTTTAAGGTAATCCACCATAATAATTTATTCTCAATTAATTAATAGGTGATTTAATTCCATATAATCTAGATTGTGTTATTTAGTTTTCATCATAAACAAAAAAATATGATCCATTAATATATTTCAAAATCCCAACAATAACTACTATTAATATGCATATATAAATATTGTCATATATTGTTCACCAAGTAAATTCCTTTACTAAATACTATGATTTGTGAAAATCTTACACGTAGAAACACCTCTCAAAATGGAATGAAATATCCACGTTTGGGAAATCATTGTAAAAAAACCTCATGGTATACCCCTTAATGAAACTCATTATAGTCCAATACTTCTTAAGATTCTTTATGAATAGTCCTCTTTTATAGTAAAATTTATTTTAAAAAAACATCTTCATGAATGAGTTTTCTTCAATAAAATTTTGTACACATATGATGACATAAAAATTCCTCCTAATTAATCCCTTTTTGAATCAACTTACTATATTTTATTTTCTAAACGTACTTATTTTTTATCAAATAGATTATTCAATGTGGTATTTATTAGAAAAACCCATTGAAATTTTACATCATATATGGCTTCCATTTTATCTTTACTGTAATACACCTCATATTTATCCACTCCATGAATAATGATTAATTCATGGTATATAGAGAAAAGACATCAACTAATCACAAATGATTCCACCTTTGTGTCCTTCAAATAAGTTCCACAAAAAATTGTTCTCATAGATCGTCCAAGAAATTGTTTCCTTTGGAAATTTATGTCACTGAAATATATCATGGGTTTCTATAATAACTATTTATTTTTTCAAAAACCACATCTTTCACTTATTAAATAATGATCTATTACATTTAATGATTCATTTGTGACCATGAATCAACATTTAAAACTAGTTTTTGTGTAGAACCTATGCAGATTTAAGAAATACCTACATGAAGATCCTTCCATTACGTCAAATTCTTAACTAAATTCCACAAAATTATCATAACTTATGGTCAAATTTACCCTTTTCTATAAACAAAAAATTAATCAGAAAATTAGAATCCAAAAAATAATTCTTCTTCTCACAATATCTATAGGTATGATTCAACTAGTAAAAACTACTTCCTAAATGAAACTGTCATGAAAGAATCAGTCTCTGATTTCAAAACACTATATAAGGGATTAAAAATAAACATAATATCAATCACCATCATATATCACCTTTTTTATAAAATTATCCCCAACTAGGTTTATTTGAATTAAAAAATACAATTTTTCTAGCATATTATTTCTTCCTAATAATAATGGAATATATCATCCATCACTTTATGTATATATGAGAATATATCAGTCAATAAAACATGAAATAAAGAGATAATTCCATTCCATATGTTATTTCTAATTCCATAACTCCCCTTGTCTTTATAATCAATAAAAAATCATTCCACATGGATAGTAACTACTCATGATTTTCATAACATGCACTCAACCATGATGAGATAATATCAACACTGAAACCACTTGTTAGGAAACATATACATTCTATACTTCATTACATTTACATTCACAAAAATTATCCACATTTTAAAACAATGCTAATGTGAATGAACCTACAAACATGAAACACTCCATATAAATAATTACGTATAAATGATAAAAGGGGACTATCTGAAACATTTTAAGGTGATGGAGGTGGTTGACCATTATGTAGTAAAAAATGTTTCTCAAATATTTGATTGTCAATGGCCTATTCAAGAATTTTTAACTAGTTGATTAATTCCAATATGATTTATTTAGATAACACTTTGTTCAAAATATTCCTTATTAAATTGATATATGATTTCTATATGATTTTTAAGAAAGTGAAGTATCTAATTTTTCATGATCTCAATTTTACTCTCATTTTCATAATATTTCACTTTTGTCTCCTTCACTTCTTCACCTATATCCATCTGTTTCTAATGGGAAAATCAGTTATCCTAAGGAGTGATTACATGGGGTTGAGTTTTTTTTAATCAATCACATCATGTTCACATTTCCAAATGGTTTTATGTGGGATTATTCGTATAACTAGAAACACACAGTGGTTCCATGTCTATTTGGGTCCTTCTTTCCAAATATAGGTTCGTTTTGGAAGTTTGGATAATGATACATAAGGTATAATTTTGGTTGATAGGATGGGATATCAGGCTCATCACACACTTTGGGGGAAATTGTTTCTTACTATGGTACTCACTAACATTTTTAAGACATTTTTTATAATGCTTCATTAAATCCCATGTATTACAAGGGCCACCATATAATTAACATTCAATTATTATAATATATAGAATTTAGATGAATATTATTTTATTTGAGGTTCTTCATCAATGTATACATATGTAAGCATCTAAGGTCCTCCAAAAATGTTAAGATCTTATGTAATTATTATAGATTATATGTTTGTTATTATAATGATGCTATCTTTTAGCCACATAGTGGTGTGGAATGGTGTGTATGGTCATCTAGAGTGACATGAGTTTATTTGATTTCAAGATCAATCCCACAGAGGGGGTACCTATGTATGATAGTGATGGGGATAAGAACACACAAATTTGTGTGACGCTTAATGGTACAGATCATAACATGTATGGCCATGTGATAAGGACAAAAGCATTGTGTTTAATGTCATGTGGTAGGGATTTCTAGGTGAAAGGTTCTTAGAAAATATTTGGTTTGAGACTTATGTTTAGGTTTCATATAGAACTTATAAAGGATATAATCTCCTCAGATGCAAAATACACTGCTGATAATGTCACTCAGAGAGAATAATGACGATTTCAAGTTTTGGATTTGAACCTCAGTAAGGATTCTTATATACCCCATTAGGATGGGAATCGAGTCCCATGTAGTTTGATTGAGAGGATCCATGGATATGGAGGTTGTATGAAGTATTTCCTTGTATGGAGTATGTACCTTTGAGAGGATTGATTTTCTGTTTATTCTAGGGGAGGATTCAATTCTGAAATGAGGGTTGGTTATGTATTACTCCTAAGGTTGATTTTCTCATGATTTGTTTTGGTGGGATTACTTATAGGGAGTATTCCCAAATGATGGGGTTCAGATTTGGTTTACTCCTATAGAGGATTCCTAAATGATTAGGTTTGGTTGGGGATTCTTCTTAAAGAGTATTCCCTGATGATTTGGGATTGGTTGGTGCTTAATCCTCAGTAGGACACCCTTGTGATTTGGGTTTGGTAGGGGCATACTTCTGAATAGGATGCCTGATTATTTGGTTTTGGATGGTTTTTACTCCTAAAAAGAATGCCTATGGGATTTTGGATCGGTTGGGGCTTACTCCTATATAGGATTCCCCGATGATTGCGTTTGGATCGGGTTAAATCTTCAAGATGATACCTTAGTGATTTGGGTTTGGTTGGGGCTCACACCTAAAGAGGATTCACTAATGATTGGGTTTGCTTGGGGATTTATTTTTTAGTTGGATTCCCTAAGGTTTGGTGACATCTTACTCCTGAGGAGGATTCCCTATGGTTTGGTAATTATTGGGTATTATAATAGATAAGAGTCTTATTTGTCAGATGTTGGGGATTATACTGAGTTGGATGCACATTTGTGAGATGATTGGGCTTATATCTATTTAGAGGCCCATTTTTGATATGTTGGGGCTTATACAAAATAGGAGGCACATTTATGAAATATTAAGGTTAATAGGATGTTTGTGGCCTATTTTTTTGAGATATTAGGGATTATAAAAAAAATTATAAGCCCAAAAGGTTGGACTATCAGGCTTATTCTATATAGAAGTATTCCCTTTTCTAAGCCAATAAGGCTTAAACAAAGTAGGATGCCCAAAGGATCATTTTGGTCTCTCACATGGAATTTTACCCAAAGATTTAGGATTGTGCAAACGTTATGGTCACTAATAGCCTCTAAATCCCTGAGAGTCATGATCGGTGTAAAAAACATGAGGAATTGGAAGATTTTATAATCCACATGATCATTAATCCCCTGGTGGAAGAGGTCAGGTATACGAGAAAAGAATAATGTGCATTGATGCACCATTCTATTTCCTATTTCATATCCTGGATAGACATATCGTACTACCCATCTGGGTATGCCCCAAATTCAAAGAGGGGAAAAATTGTATCCTCTTGTAAGAAATGATAAAGGATTACTATAGGATTTATTCCCTAAAATTGGTTCTCGGATGAGGATCCCATTCCCTATAAAATGAAAGGACAAGCATTATCCACACCCTCCCAACGAATAACAAGAGGACCCTTTTCTCTTATATGATGAGGTAAGAGTAAGCCCAATCCATCATGAACAAAATTGGGAGATCTATGACAGTACCCTGAGGGTTGACGTCCTCATGACTATGGGAATGAATATATACAGGCCCCCTGATGACCCTACCCACTGGGGAGGATATGTTCTGGACAACTCTTGCAAAAGGAATGAATATCCAAATGGGGGACACAATGGTGTTATTATGTCCATTTTTTTCATTTTTTGAGGCATTGGTAGAAGTTTCAATTTGTTCCTCATTATAAGAGAGATCCAATGGAAGAGGATCATAACCATTTGTGTCTTGGAAGAAGACTCAAAAGTGGGGAACATGCAGGTCATGGATTAGAAGGAAATGGTGATTCATGGAAGGCATAGAAAAAACTAGAGGTATTTCATGAATGGAGTTAGGCTAACACATGATGAAGATTTCTTTGGAAATATTTCACTTGAACAAAAAAACTTGGGTGCATATTTAGAGGAGGAACAATCGGTTTCCTCAAGTATCCCTGGATGAGGCTCATGAATATCCCTACCTAGGGAAGGGGCCTCACGTAGGTGGTTGTTCACTAGGGGATGTTGATTCATCATGTAGGTGTCTTGAATTTCTGAACATGGAGGGATTTTTATCCCATTATCTCCATAATTTTTTATTTTCTCAAGTTATATATGGATTCTTGAGGGGTTTGGTAATACTTGGGTGAAGGGTCTATATGACAAGATCCGTATGGATTCTTTTTTTTCTAGTGCTTAAATTTTGGATACCACGGACCTATTTATAAGACAATAAGTAACCCTAGTCAATGGAGGTTTACCATGAAGGTCAATGACATAGTTACCCAGTGTATGTGTGTTATGTTGGGGTGTAATTCCATTCATTGTTGTGTAGTGGTGGCTGTATGAGACATCTGATGCATAGGGATGTGCGTGTTGGCCATCATTGGGCAATTCCCATGGATTCTTTTTGGGGATATTCATGGCTCTAACATTATAGATATACACTTAAATATATTTTCCTCCATCTTAAAAAAATTAGTTTCAATAAATTCCCTCCAAAGGATTTGATCTAATCAAATGAATATGATCTAGTTCTAAGGTAGAATAGGGAAATAAATATAAAGGTGTTGTAGGTAGACTATGAAGGCTACCTACACAAGTTAGTAGTGCAGGACAGGTTCATAGATAAAAAGAACATGTACACAATGAAAATACCTTACATAAGGCTTGTGGGTAGGCTACTTGTGTCTATAAATACTACTATCCCCTTATCTAATTTCTATCATTCCACATCCAAAAAATGTTCCCTTGTTGTATAGGTCATATAACGAATCATTCCAACACTTCTGTTTGTGACAGAATTCCAAAGGAAATCATCATGCATGTACTCAATATACTACCAATGAAACATCCATACATGAATAACTGTATCGAGGAGTTGTTGTGGGACAACCTTTCTGAGGAACATTATTTGAATGACTTGATCATGGTGTTTGTTTGATGGACTTGATATTGGCGCCTAGGAGAAGGACTTGATTGAGGCACCTATATGGGAGACATGATTGAGGGTCCTACGTGAAGGCCTTCATTTTAAAAAAATTTGAATTCATACGTGTCAAAATTTTAACCATTCTAGATAAATATTTTATTTTAATGAGAAAATTTTATTCTGTCTATTTATGTTTTCAATGAATCCTTCGATGATTTTTCTAGAGCATATTATTGAACGCGCATTCGTGATGATCTAGTTTGTTGGTTCAGATTATTATAAAATCTTTGAATCCACTCTCCCAGATTTGGAATGGCATTTTTCACCATATCGGTTTGTGTATCCCGGAAGCAACTACTTTCCCTTGAACAATCATGGAATTATGAGGGATTCCCTCATATGGGATGCTAAGAGGTGCCTCCTAAATTATTGGTTTTTGGAGAATGTAAATTGTCCTACCACCAATGTCTCCTCCAATGGGGTTTACATCTTGGACGGGATAGCTCCATCCAACTATTTTTTCGTCACAAGTTCTTCAAGTTGGACCTGAATCTTCGAACTGCACAGTTGAAGCCTCTATGAATAAACTTTTTTTGAATCACAGACGGACTAGAAAAAAGGTTAGTTGGACTATTGGGAATTCCACTTTGGAATGGGAGTAAAAATTGAATGGATGTGGTCAGATGAGGTGCACAGAACTTTTGTAGAGTTTTTAAGTTGTTTTGGATGTTAGAATATAAGGGTATATTTGTTTAGGAAAAATAGGTTTAAAAAACATGACATCATTCCTGAAATGCTAATACGGTGGAGTAATTTGAAAAATTATATCCATATGAATCTTGGTGAAGTTTGAATTATCCTATGGTATGTCAAATAAATTTATAGATCAAAAATTATCGAGGACATGTATGCTGAGTTTAACCTAATGAATAAATAGTGGGATGATGTCAAAAGGTCACATTATTTGACCCATGTTCTCTTTATGCTACCCATGAAAGTGCAGGACAACGAACCTCTCACCATGTTTGAAATCCATCATGGAACATGGATGAAGGAATTACATAATCCTTAATAAATAGGTACCACTTTTTACGACCCATAACGATGCACTAAATTAGAGAATCAGGGTTCTTCTAGCACATTATGTTCCACAATGGAGAAGGGTGAGTATACTTGATAGGGGTATAATAAAAATTATAATGTTTTTGTCAAGTCGCAGTTGGATGGATTTCTCATGATGGGGATAATCATTTACTCACTATTTTCCTATGAGTGAAATGGAGGAGTAAGTCAAAGGATGTTTGTTATAACCACTATACTCGTAAATTGGGGCCATATATATTTGGATTCCCTTGAACTGTTGATGATTTATTTTTTTACAACTGTAATAAAATTGAAAGACACCATTTAATACCATTGGGCCACTTCAAGATAATTAGGGGTAGATTATAGCACACATTATTTCTTATATTGTTCCAAGCCTAGTTAAAGTTTCTAACAGCTGATTTCACCCATTTTTCAGTCAGTTTTGAGAATCCAAACATTGTCTCTGAAGTAAGATGAAGTATTGATGATTTTAGAAATATCAATAGAATTCAAATTCATTCCATATGTTGATCTCTGGGCGATGATATTTATAGATAAGATAATGGATGATGAAGGGATGAGGGTGTACATGTTTCTATAAAAAAATAGAGTGGTGGTGGCTCACATTGAAAGTGACAACATATGTGACGCCTATGTTTTGTATCGATTTAACCACCGATTAAAATGTCTCCATTTGTCAATAATCATCCACCCTCCTGTTAGGGAAAAAATACCCGACGTTGGTCTGATAGTTAATGAATATTTTTGTCTTTGAGGTGTCTAAAATTTCTATAAAATTTACCCTATCATGTTCATCAATCAGACTCAAGGTAGGTTATGCTAGTGTGTGGACTGTTCCATACCCACAAGAGGTATTAATGAAAATACTTCACTACTTTCCAGCCATGAAAGCTAATATTTGTGGAATATGTTGAAGAATGGTCTAGATTGAAGGTGATGAAGCTAAATCTCCCAATTCATCATGGCGATCTTGGGATAAGCCTACCGAGAAGACCGAGGATGATAAAACCACACATTATAATCGTAGGAGTTATAGTATCCATCATCAAGAGGAGACTCATGTTCTAGTCTCATAGTCATTTAAAAAGGATTATAGTCTTATTAATAATTTCACATAAAAATATATCAGGACTTCCTCAAATTCGGCTACATCATAGCAAAATTAGGTGTGAACCCTAGCAGTCAAAGCTTAGAGGGGGATATCTCATGATATCAGCGATGCATGTGTGTTTCTATAGGCAGGAAAGCACATCCCGAAGTTGGGAGATATAAAATAAACCTTAGATAACCATCCCCAGACTGAAGGTCAGATAGAGAGGACCATTCAGGATCCTGAGGATATGTTGCGGGCCTGTATCATGAACTTTGGAGCAGTTGGAAAGACCACATACCACTGGTGTAGTATGAGTACAATAATACCTAGAACTTCTCCATTGGTATTGAACCTTTCAAGGTTTTTTTATGGGAGACCCTGTTGGTTTTCACATTGCTGGACCAACCCCGGAGAGTCAGCAGTCATGGGACCAAAGTTGGTATGAGCAACCATTGAGAAGGTGCAGATCATCAAGAAGAAAATGAAGACTTCACAGATCTAGCAGAAGTCATATGATGAGAGACGATGGAGACATCAGTAGTTTGAGGAGGGAAACAATGTCTTTCTTTGGGTCGCTCCTCAACTAGGGTTACGGAGATTTGGTCGGGGCAGCAAGCTATCTCTGAGGTTCATCGGACCTTTTCTGATACTGTGTAGAGTCAGCGAAGTGGCGTACCGCCTAGCTTTACAATCACAATTGCATCGTGTACACGATGTCTTCCATGTGTCGTAGCGGAGGATGTACGTGCATGACTCATCACACATCATCAATAGGGGTGAGCTGGGCATCGAATATGGAGTGACCTTTGCTGAGTACCCGGTGGAGATCGAGGATCAGCATGAGAGGATCCTTTGTGGGTGATCAATTTCCTTGGTACACACTCGGTGGTAGCACAAGAATCTTCAGAAGAGCACGTGGGAGTGGGAGGCTCAAATCTGTGCCCAGTACCCACATATTTTTATGTAGTCTTTATTTTGGATTTTCAAGGATGCAAAGCCCCAAAGTGGGGAGAATGTAATGTCTCTAATTTTTAGTGTATTATTATTTTTTAAATATTATATGGAATTATTAAAAGACCAGGCCTGGAGATGACACATCATTCCAAGGCCCAGTGATCCCAGAATGGTTGTTCAAACTTTTTGAAGGTAGGTGAGCCGACACATTGGTGCGGTTGTGGTAGTTTACAAAAGGATTCTCGGATTAAAAATATAATGGCACCATTGCATCCAGAACAACGACTTTACCTCTTAATGCTTCTAACCTCGACTGGCACAAGTCGAGAGACAATGTTAATTTTCATATTTTTTTAGTAAAATAAAATAAATTATATTGTGAAATTTATTTTATTTTTATTCTGGAATTATCTACTGCAACGCAGTGATGGGGTAGTTGTTTCAATAATTAATGCCATGTCATAATTACTCATAAATAGAATCATGACTCATTAATGACACATCATAATAGAACGCTGAATCATGTTTCCCTTTTTAATGGAATTTAACTAGTTGGTAAGGATTGAGAGGAAACTATGGAGAATCTGTGGTGCTTCGGAGAATACTCTCCATGATGAACAATGAAGAATTGGAGCTATGAATCATTGGGCCAATAAAGTTGAAGGATCTCAAAAATGATGACAGCACGGCCCTTTCATCAATGATCAATCCTTTCATAAAATTAGGGGCTGTTATTTCAATCCTCTTTCCCCATTTTTGGATTTAAAGGATAAACTCAGATCAACCACGAACAAGTTGATCCTCAGATTCATACGTTCTTGCAGGAGTGTTTTATTGTGATGATTTCGGGAAATTAATCCATGTTGATTATTGTTGTTGATTTTTTCTCCATTTAATAATACCAACGGGAGTGGATCAGCACCGTCACAAACAACATTGGAGGATCATTCCTCAAATTGTTTTATTGGATTTTCTTTCCCACTTTCCTTCTTGTGTGTTCATCATTTTCTTCGTGTTCTTTATGGGGTGATGAATAGAAGATCATTGTGCACCCGTCATGCAACACAACGATCCCAAACTGGTGATAAGAATTTGAAATGACCCTGTAGAGGTTCGACAGTCTTGATGGACAACGAATCAGCTTAGATCAGAAGAGGGCATTCTTCGAGCGTTCTTCATGGTGTTGGGGAGACCAAAACCCAGATTTTTCATGGCGAATGGATGACCAGATCAAAGCACGGGACATCATCAGTGGCGCGATGGAGGAGGTCCATGTTTTTTGAAATTTCAAGAATACATGGCGTGTAACTCTAAAGAACACTCTGTGTGGACCATCTACGAGGCAGTTTGGGTTTTTGATGTCATACAAGTATCACATGACATGTAAATTCGGTCACATGGCATGTTGAACCTTCCTCGAAGCCCCGCGTGAACTTTGGAAAGTACGTGGAAATGGGATGGGCTACATGTCTTTAGAACATGGCATGTACTCTCTAAGAAGCATGGAAGAGGTAGCTACACAGGAATCGACATGTATCTGGAGGATACACAGACATGGGGTGTAGTATACAGTCTTGTACTACACCACAAGGCCAGGTGAGGCTTGTATCACGGGGCACCCCGTGTACCGATTACACGAGTTGAGGTTGTGTACTGGCACATGGACAGTATACACGGAGCCGACCCTATATACTCAGACAAGGCGTGTAATACGTACCACATGCCATGTTCTGATTTTTTCTATATGACCATCCTTATTAAACGGGTCATTGTACACAGGTGGTATCTGGGTTAAGAAGACACAGCGTGTGACTTTTCTACACATCGTGTGCTTTTTAGAAAATAGCTTGGTCTCATTTTACACTATATCTTGGACACATTTTGTTTGGGTTAGTTCCCCTTCTTCTCATTCACTTGAAGGTCATTCATCATTTCCTTTTATTGGAGTATGATACCTTCAGTGGGGCATTCTATGATAGAATTAGGAATCCCTCTGAGAGGCCCAGAGTGAGATCCTCTATACATTCTTGACCCTAGGTAGAGTCAGACATCGACATGACCAACTCTACAGGGCATTGATCATCTAACAAGCTGGTGAATCCGGATGATCCGTGGTATACGCCATGGCCCTGGATGTGAAACTCATCTGTGTATTCTGATATTTCTGACTCAAGAGTGTGTCTCAAGTAATGAGTTTCTATATCCATCACGATCTTCCCACTCAAGAGTGTGTCTCCCATAATGAGTGTAACTACATTTGGTGACATTTCCCGATGAATGGTACTACTCAGACAGACCTCGCCGGGGCTACTAGACTTGTGGAGTGTGTTCTCCCAGAACGATTACTTCATGAAATCTTCTGACAGAATCCCCAGTGGGGGTATGTGGTTTTATGTCTTGCCTCTAGACCACGGGTCTGAGTTTAGATTATATTTGGATTCTGTTTCACTTGATATATGATTTGTAGACATATACTATGTAGAGCTAACTGTACAATTACATAGTGTGTTTCTTTTGGGTTTATGGGGTCCTCTAATGAGTATTGTTATACTCACCTCTACATAGGATTTTCCCGCACATGTTATGTCTTGTGTAGACAAGAATAATTTTGGTAGAGTCTAGGGAGGACCATGACAGGATTGAGCTTTCTGAGTTCCTTAGAGGCTGAGGTGTTTCGATGGCTATGAGAAGCAGTCCTAGTACCACTTTGAGTTTATAGGTTGGACGTTGCAGTTTTCATACTCTTGTTTTGGTGGGCCTGTATTTCGGCCCAGTTTACTTCCAGCACTATACCTTCCAATGTACTTTTGTGGTGGGATTTAGTTGTATGAATGCACTCTGTTCCTTGGCATTCTTGTTTTACATTTTATCTTTTTTGGGATTATAGATTTGTTCGTGTGTACAAGTACTTAGGCAATGTCTCCCATGTTAATAATATGCCTACTCATTACTAATTACTAGCCCCAAGCCTATTGGAGGTGGGCTTGGGGAGTCGCAGTATGGGACTCACTAGGACGGGTCGTGGCATTATCATTCCTGATGTAATAATAGATCATTTGATACATTATATGTTAACCAATATATCATCAAATACTATCAAAACAAATAGGTTCCCCAATATGAATAAGTCATCATGTGGTGAGGTACTACGTTAATATCAAACACATTAATTGAAAATTGACTTCAACATTCCTTAAATGGATTACCTTATAACCCTCCCAAAATATAATTCCATATTGACTATTTAAATATGATCTTATTTTATACCTAAATTATTTCTATTGGATAATCAGGTACATCAATGCATTGATAGAACATTAAGAGAAATTTTATTATTCCAAAATTCACATAGAGGGAAATTATCAAATGAAACATTAATAAAGTATTAAGAAACAATATCATAGATATTACTCATACAAAATCAAAAATGAAATTCCTAAAAAATAGGGAGTGAAGGTTAAATTTTTCCCTACATTTCATTATTCATGTCATCAATTTTGATTGTATTAGTTTTCCCATTATCCTCTTTCCAAATAGGTTTTTTTGGTCATATCATCCATATATGCCCATGGAATGGGGAATTGATTAGAATAATTTGTTAAATACAAGAACTTGAAACACTAATGTGTGTCTGGATTATTCTGTTGAGATTTCTATTGACTCATTTCAGAGAGTTCAATATTATCATAACTTCTACATTATTTTTCTCAACATAAAAGGCTTCCCAAACTTGGAACACCTTCTTGTTCCATTCAAGAACATTCCTCTGTGGTCATTCCCACAATTTTTGAATGTATGTGTTTAAAACTTTTTCTTATTTTCCTAGTTTATATATTCTCTTTTGAACACTAACCTAATCGTCTTGTTAAAACCATGAGATTGATATATAACCTAAACATCCATTTTAACATTTACTGAACCAAAAAAATATCTTTATTGATACTAAAGTCTATTATGGAAAATTCATTTATGATATTTGGATTTAAGACACTGATGAACCTGTCAAAATTAATTTCAGGTTAGATGATAATACCATAAGTGTACCTCAAATGTCCTGTGAAATAATCTAGATAGGTATCAATAAATTCATTATCCATTTGCTTCAAATCAAGAAACACCTTTTATATTGTCTTATGATGTATAAAACAAAATTACATACTATGTAATAAGTTCTTGAACTCATAAAAACCCATGAATTCAATTTTATCCCACTTCCTCGTACACTTAACTAAAGTCCACCACCGGTCTGCTTCAGCTTCGAGATGATAGAAAAATAGAATGACATTCTAAGGATTTAGACACTTCATAATAAAGAATATCATTTTAGTTGTACTGATCCAGCGTTATGAAATAAGTAGATAAGATGACCCCTAGAAAAATTGTTGATAATTCCTCATGAAGGGCTTGAAATAATGTTGATCCTTCCTTTAGTTGTGTGGAAAAATCAACATGAATCATAGATTAAGAAATATTTGAGTGTATTAAAATGTGGTTTTTTATTCCATCTTCCATGAAATTTGAATCTTCAAGAGGACATTCATTGTTTCGGCTATCATAATCACCATTAATACGGTTCCTTAATGTTCTAGCCAATGGATAAAATAAAAATCATTGAGTATGAATTTTTTATCATAACGAGGAACCACATAATAATGAAATGTCACTTATATGATGTCTAATGTATGAAAACATCCTTAATCCTTGAAACCTTACGTTTATCCTAGGTTATTCACAGTGAACGTCTATTAATAATTTTCATGATCGTTCATAAAGATTTTGTGAATTCCCAAAGAATAACCCCTAAGAGAGTAAAACCAAGTGTGCAGTAAGACCTATATTCATTTACCTAATTACCCCGATCCAGGCTGAGAAAAATATTTTTGAGTAGTTACCCCTTAATAAATATATTCCAGAGCCACATCCACTTGTAGTATCTAGACAATGATGTATTTCTAGGAAAACACTCACTCAATACATTACCAATATTCTATGACTTTTTTCTAAATGTGGACTCATCCATATACTTATCCATAGAAACATCCTTTGACTTATCCATGGAAATATACCTTGAGATCTCACTAATGTTTTCTCATCATAGTTTCCAATTATTTAATAAACCATTTCTTTGATACCAAAAATATAACACCAAGCTTAATATTCATGTATATTATATTATTTTTTGTGAATACGTAGTACTTTAGAAATATATGTTCTTGAGGACTATGATAATATAGTGTTTTTGGAAAATTGGAAATAAAATATTCTATCCTGGTGAAAGATCTCCAAAATCACTCATAAATATATTCACATTCATTTCATCTCCCTAAAACATTTCTTTATAACATTGGGAAAGGAAATATAAGAATGGGGTGAGCTCAGATTCTCTATAATGGTAAATAAATTAAATGTGTAAGAATACCGTGAAACAAAAGGGTATGGAACTTGAGAAAAATAATTTAAGATTATACCCTGCATATTTGATATCATAATAAATATTTTATGTTCATAATACATAGATCATAATAGGATTAAGAGATAAGTTATGAAATCATAACATATTAATGAGCATGAAATTTTTGGCACACACATTAGTTTTTAAAGTTATGAACATAAATAAGAAGATTCATGTTCACTCATTATGTTAAGAACATGAAATCAAGCCCATGTATCTTCTTATGGACATGAAATCAAGCCCATACATCATCTTATGGGCATGGAACGTGGTCCATGAATGAAATTTTGAATTTTTATTCCAGTTGACACATAACTTCATGGACATGAAACTAGGGGCATTCGTAACAATTTGAACATGTAATTAGGTTCACACTTATCATTGTGAACATGTAATCAATATTACGTATAAACATTTGGACATGAAACTGGGTCCATGCGTAACATTTTTAACATATAATAAGGTTCATTCATAACATTCTAAACATGTAATCAGGGTTATTCATAATTTGTTTGACATAAAAAAAGTTACATGAATAAAATTGTGAACATGTAGTCATGTTCACACATAAAATTGTGAACATGTAATCAGTTCCATGCACAAAATTATGGAATTTAAAACTCCATCCATGCATAACATTGTGAATTTGTAATCAGGATCCCAAAAAAGTTTTATATTCATGATTCAGTGATCATTACCCAATTCATTATTGGGAGATATAGGTCCCACCTATCTCATAATAAAATCATTCATACATGTGATACATGTTAATAAAACATCATCACATCATGACTCATAAAAAGATATGGGTTTTATAAACATAAAATCATAACTCATGAAATGAATTGGACATCATTAACATTTCCTTGCTTCATAACCTATGAAAATAGATACATGTCATTTCATTAATGAGTAACCCTTGAAAAGAATTACATTTATAATTCATACAACCATTAGAAAATAATGGGTGTCATTAGAATCATTACATAAAAACATTACAATTCAAGAAAGGATATGAATGGATCCTTTGGATAATTTTCTAGATTTGGAAGAGTAACATCAGTAGATGACATATTTGAAGGGAAACAATATAGACAGATATTCTAAAAAAATAGGAAAATATCCTTTCTTATTTCTAATACACTCATTAAAATATAAAATCTTTTGAAAACCAATTTACTTGAAAAGTTATAAAAGGATTTTGAAAACATTTTAAAAATAATGTTTCCAGAACACTAATAAAAATTTCCTAAAAATGATTGAAAAAAAATTTATATTGTAATATATTTATAAAAATTAAAAATTAACCATTAAACATAAAATTAAATAATTTTAAGGATTGATGATAGATAAATACATACATGTCATTTGAGGTAAAAAGAATATTTCTTTTTTCATGATAAATAGGATAGAACAATTATTTGTTTGGAAAGAGAAAAGAATATTCCTATGAATGTATTGGAAAAATAAATTTTTTTACAACTATCTTTTAATGACCATAGTATATTAGTATAATATCCTTCGAAACCCTTTTTAGAAAACATGTTTTTAAAGGAACACATATTTCCTACTCAAGAGTGGGTAAATTCAGGCTTTCTTAAAAAAATTACATAACTATCTAATGTAATGTTGACTGGAATCAATGGAACCAATATATTAATAAATCCTTTAAAACAATATGAGAGGAAAATTCATGAATTTTCTTAAGATACAGGTCAAATTATTTTATCAAAAAATCATAAACATAAACAATCCTAAAATGTGATGAGATTGTCACAATAAACTATAAGAACATGGTAAAATGGGATCATGGTATTTATTTAAGAAAAGAAATTAAATGAATCTTAAAATGTCATTAATGAATTTAAATTCATGATATTACATGTAAAATGTATGTATATACTCCTTGAGTTAGAATTTAGGTGAAAAACATAACTTGAGTCTCTAATAATGAAAATTGATGAAAAAACTAATTTACAAATTTGGTGACATTTAAAAACCTAAAACCCATGAAAGAAGAATAATATAATGGATATGTGAATACTCATAAATAAATTTATAAGATACATAGAATACAATCCTAGGTCATATATACACCACACAAAAGGAAATAGTGGTGAACATAGCAGGCATCTCACAAAAATAAAAAGTAAGATGAAATCCCCTTACCTTATGTCTTGACTCTCCTCGTACTCATACAAAAATCCAATCTAATAAATATAATATTATTATATATCTTTTAAATGATAATATATTTATACATAATACCATGTATTTTATGATTATAACCTTATATTACCCTCTTGTTAAGGATCCGATGTTAAGGATTTACTTCACCTAATATTTCGTTTATTCTTCCAATATGCCTTAATTTGTTATATCATCAGTCCTTATGCATATATCAGATTTAAAAAATGTGTACCATGATATAAATATTATTTATATTATTTATATTTTTATTATAATAATCTATAGAATATATAAGTATGAAATAGAATACATTGTTCATGGAGATGTTAGGCCGTACATACTCGTGAATGCTATTTCGGTTTAAATGTCATGTTGAATGGAAAGGAAGAACCAGAAGGATTTATATATATATATAGATATTAAATTAACTTTATAATGGAATATATATCATATATATTCATTAAAAAAATCCTTAATACAATCAATGTTGTGTATGAACGAATCACATTGCATTGAGGGGGTGGTGGTCCATACATTGTCAAAAGAAATTATCATATTAACACAAGATGGAATGAAAAAAAATATATGGGTTGTAAAAAAGAATAAATAAGATTAATGAAATAATAAATTAAATATATTACATGTATAAATAGATTTTTCATCATAATTTCCACCATGGATGGTGGTAAAGGAAGAAATGAACAATCATCATTTAGTGAGGCAATAGTTAGCCGTACATAGAAACTATCTGTTCATTTACCCATTAGATGAAGGTATGGGTAAGTTTAGTTCAAATCATTTACATAAAGACATACTATTATATTGTTTATACATTTTTATATAATAATATAACAATTATAGTTGGAGGGTGGAGAATGAAAATAAAATATAAGGACTTGAGAGAACAATTTACCTCTTAATCGAGTAACTCCTTTTAAATTGTGCCTAAATGATTCCTTAGACTGCCTTCTGGATTTGGGAAATATTCTAGGGGGAAGGGAGGTATTTTTTAAGTGTATTGGGAAGATAATGACAAAACCTCTGACATTTTAGAGGTGTAAAGAAGTTGGAGAGGTGGTTATCTTTTATAGGGAAGGAAAATGACTCACTTGGATATTTTTTAAAATAAGTTTGGAGTACACAAGTTATATCCAAACAAAAGGCATAAAAGACCACCCTAAATAATTAATTGAAGTTTTATGTCTGATTAATGTCCATAAAATGGGACTTTTGCATGTTCATAGGTTATTTGGGCCCCTATGATTGAGTTTTGGCCCCTAATTAATCTTAATTTGACATTCATCATTGTGATTAATTATAATCAATTTTACTATTATTTTTGGTAAAAATTAAGTTGATATTATTAGAATCTATGTATTACAATAATTAAAATAGTGTATGTTGATTTTTCAAAATTCAACTCAATGAAGCAGAAAAATAAATAATAATCATAATCCCACAGACGAGTAGAAATTAAGGGGTTTTAAGTTGAAATAAGTTAAAAACAATTATTTAGTTTTTATATTCATTTTCAAAGTGAAATTGATTTTAATAACCCGCTATAAAGTCCCATAAATTCCATATACATTTTTTAATTATATGGAATTATTTTGAGACTATAAAATTCGACGGAATGTAATTTTGAGGCCATAAGTGCCTAGAACGGATTTTGGAACATTTTCTAAAGTACGTTCAGTAAACGTGTGTGCATGATTTTTTATCATTTGAACTATTTGTCAGATTGAAAATATGAGGGCACTGTTGACTTCAACATACCAGGATTCGTTTAGGTGAAGCTTAACTTCGACTGGAAAGGGTCATATGAAATAGATAATTTTTTGGACATTACAAAATAAAATTATAAAATAAATCGTTGAGTTATTTTATTCTTTTTCCAAACATTGAACAATGGTGGCCGAGACCATAGTGTAACGATGGTCAATAAATGAGTCATTTAATGACATGTGACTTTATTTTGGTAACTTCCATTCACATGTGTTTAATAGGTTCATTAATTAAGAATCAATAATGAAAAATAATAATGAACAGAATATGGGGATTAATTCTATTATTAATCAAACTGTTAGAAAGAGAATTCACAAGCCAAAGGAGAAATCTCTAATGAAACTCCGGATACATTAAACCCAAATGAAGAACGGTGATCGATCAACGACCATTGGAGAACTAAAACTATATATCATTGAACAATAATGAATGAATTTGGATTCATATTCCTTCTTTTGTCCGCAATAGATTCCACCGAATCCATGTAAGAGGTTTTTGTGTTTTATTTTTCCTTATTTTCCAGTTCTTGAAAAATATGAAGAACATGGATCAACAAAACAAAGGGTTGATCAACAATTCATTATTAATTTCATGAGTTTGTTGTGGGGATACATATTGGTGTTTTTATTAATATTATAATGATTATTATTACTTCCCAATGATAAAACGCTAATGTCGATGGTGTGGGACAATCTGATCACATCCCGAACCCTTCATCGATCTCGAGTTTTGTTCTTTCTTTGTGGGTGACAGGGAAACCTAGATGTTGTGAAATTATGCGAGCATCACAGTGATGCCAGAAACCCAGAAGGGTCTTAGGCATATATGTTAAGTAAAACATACCATCGAAGCCCCTTTGATGGCCCAAAGAAGCAGTTGCAATCACGACACCACCGACACGGGGGTGCCAGTGATTGGTGGTGGCAGCCGGCCCATGCCTGCCACATAGATATGCTGTGCTCATAGGCTCTATGGTGGTAGGAACCATGGCCATATGGCTTTGGTGGGGTGAAGGCGTTGTGCCAACTAATCACGTGGGAGATAGAGCAGCCTGCTCAGCTGGCGCAACAACCGGCTCATGCCTGACGTTTTAGGAGGAAGAGACGACACCTCGCTGGTGCCACAACCTGGAAAAACCGAAGGCATTTAATCTGATCCAGCACAAATTGCCTGCATATAGGATGTGTTTGCTAGGATTTTCATATAGGCTGGTTTGGCTAGAACCACGAGCCGAGATGGACCCACGGGCCCCACCGATTGGTCGGGCCGGACCCCTACCAGACCCGGATTCAACCGGAACTGTTTCACAAAATCAAACATAACTCACCAAACATGCATATGATTGAAAAGTTTAATATGGTGTGAGTAACTTTACGAAGAGGCTGTTCTTTTGAGATAATCCACATGGGTTTTAGCAGATGTCGGTGTACGGACCTGTTGATTCAAACTCAAATCCAACCAGGCATCTGATTGACCCATTATCTGTCGCATTGGAACCCTAATGACAAGACGGTCCTTTGGGTTACTTCTACATGTGATTTCATGATGTTTGATGAACAAGCGACATCATGTGGAGCATAACCTACCGAACTCAATCTCACAAAGTGCGGGAATCCAGTGGATAACTTTCAAGTAAGGAGTGATCCTATGTGGATGTGAATGAGAGAGAACCTAGGTGGATCAGAAGTGTTGCAACACTCCGTGGATTGGAAAAGGAGCAACCATTCATGGGATGACATGAGAGTGAACCTCCATGGATCAGTAGTAGTGTGACCCTCTTTGGAACAGTAGTACTGTGACCATTTGTGGATTAGTTGTAGTGCGACCAAATGTGAACTGGTTGTAGAGAAACCTAGCAAGTATCAATGACAGAGTTACTGATTGTGGATTGAAAATAGGGAAACCATGCTCACTTTAGTAGCAAAGATTTTGAAAAAATATATAATGATTGAGAAAAATACAAATCATATTTATTCTTATTCTCTAAATTGAATACCTGTTGTGAGTTGTCTTTACATTATGCATTGTCATTGAGATCATGCATTCTGGTTTTTCCTTTTTGGAATTATGGGAAACCTTCAGGGGGTCTCGGGGTCTGTACTGGGTATTTTTATTGTCACCCATAAACAGGTTTTTCCCACAACTTGTTTTGTCCTATGAAAATGAGAGACATCATGACTAAGACTTCGGAATCCAGGGCTAGACAGGGCTCAGAGGTTATTGAAATATGTGTTGAGTGGCATTGATGATAGACGATGAGATGTACCTACCATTCAAGTAGGAACCTTGGTGGATGACCTTTAGAGATTGTTTTTACATTTTTTGTGCTTTCTTTTCTATTGGGTTTGTATAATGTTCTTTTTTATGTTCCATTCACTCTTTTACTTTCTGTATTTCTAATTAGTGGTTTGTTTGGTTGTGTACCTAGTCTATCTGTGTACAGGTTTAATGAAAATGCCTTCTCTTTTTTTAGGATATTACATTCTAGTGATAGTCGCCAACCCCTATCCTATGGAAGGTGGGCATGGGGTAGTCATGGCATGGGCCTCGTGGGATGGGTCATGAAGAAGTGGTATCAAAGGGAGGTTCTACAAGAAGAACTATGAGTTTGTTTTTTCAATGGATCATAAGGATTAGATGTCATGAGTTTGAATTACAGTTATAAGAGTGCAGTGTTGGTACGATGGCTGATATATCCATACACCAAGACCCTGAGTTTTGATTTCTAGATTGATACATTAAAACACTATTTGCAGGTTCATTGAAAATGTTTTTCTTCTAATATATTTTGTTTTTTCCCTCCAGGTATAACATATTTACGATGGAACATCCATTTCATTACAGGATATCATCCAGTAGAAATCCAACTAGGATTTGAGAGAGAGATCATGATGATGGCCCACTTAGCGATGAGGCATCAGTTTATGACCCACTTACGGTGATAGAACCTTCAGGTGGTGTACCAGTACCACCACTATCCATAGGGAAGCAGTTCCTACCAGTCCCACTAGTGGATCGTGTACGCCGACTTAGCACATTTCCTGAGTTCTAGAGGCAGAGGCCTCTGAGGATTGGAGGCAAGACATATCTATAGGCAGTTAAAGACTAGATGGAGGCTGTGGCCCGAGTTTTCTGCTTGGTTGAGAAACCAAAAGGCTTACATAGTTATCCTAGCTGCTTTTCTCTTTTAGGGAACAACATGGATATGGCGGATCTTGATGCCCTAGACACATGAGGAAACAAATCTTTCCTATTATAACATCGAGATCCTATTTAGGGTTGATTTTGTATCTATGAATCTATGCTCAATGTGTTTTCAAGAGAAACTGCATTTATATTAGGGGAGCCTAACAGGGGCTCAATACTCGACAAGAATCACTGACCTCTTTCAATATTCCACTGACATGGTATGTGAATCATTCATTAGGGACTGAATTTTTGTGCAGGGACTCTTAAAGGACACCAGAGCATCAATGATATTCCTAAACATCCCAACGTAGGCTGATTTTCTAGAGCAATCAATAATGTTGTATAGCTTCCTAGATGGACAGGCACTGATGATGAGGGCCACAACCGGACGATAGGTAGCCGGGTCATCGGTAGGAGTTAGAAGACAGATGACAGATATGACCACGTGGGTCAGACCAACTAGAGGATGACCTCAGGATGTAGGGCCAGAGGTACAGATTTCATAAGTCTTATGAGGTCAGCAGAGGATCATATTTTTCTACTCGTGCTCCGGGAAGGGTCACATGGCTCGCCATTACCTCACCCACCATAATGATGATCTGCAGATGTTTCAAGGACCACTAAGGTATAGGTAGAGGTTCGATCGAGGAGGTATGTAGGACAACAGATGTGGAAGAGGAGTAGGCCATGCAGTAGATGGTGGGCGATGGTTTGAGGTACTACTACCACCACCTCCAGAATTTCCTCCCCAACATCAGAGAGCAGGTGGAAATCGATTAGATGAGCTACAAGTGGTAGATAATTATAAACTCGGTGCTTTGGAGATGATTCGAGGTATGATCTATGTATACTCCACCCTAGCTGTAGTTCTTATAGAAAAAGTTTCTAGTCACTCTTTTGTTTTCCTAGCTCTCATTTAGAGAACCAAGATTCCTGTGGTGTCGTTGGCTCGATCCTTATGATTAGAGACTCCTACGTGAGATGATTAAACAATTACACATTAGTAATGGTAGTGTCATCTTACTCTAGGAGGCTAGTCCTTTGGTTGGGATCTCTTAGTAGCAACGTCGATACCTTATGATGTCATCTTTGGTTTGTACTGGTTATCCATTGTCCACAATAAGGTATACTATTTTTGATGAAAAGTACGATGTGTCCCCAATGAAGGGGATATATTTTCTTCACCAATCAGAAGGGATCCTTTGTAGCATATGATGGAATTTCCCGGAAGAGGGTGAATCTGATCACTCATCAGTTGGCTGTCCTTACACTCGATGCAGTTCACGAGGGGAGTCTGATCTATCCTGTAGTGGTGGACCAGTATATGAATGTCTTTCCTGAGGATGTTCTAGGACTACCTCTCCAGAGAGATTTAAACTTCTACATTAACCTGTACCCTTGGATGACACTGATATCTACATCATCAAATCATATGGCTGCAATAGAGCATTGGGAGTTGAGGTTATAGTTGGAGGAATTGCAAAGGAAGGGGTTTTTAAGGACCAGTGTTTCCCCATGGGCAGCCCTAACTTTCTTCACCAGGAAGGAAAATAAAATTTTGAGGCTTTCCATGTACTATCAGCACCTAAACCTTGTGAGCATAAAGAAGAAGTATCCTCGAATGAGGATTGATGATATCTTCCATCAACTGAAGGGAGATCAGAAGTTTTTGAACATAGACCTTAGATAATTCTATCTTCGGCTTCAATTGTGGGATGGGGATGTAATGAATACCAACATCAAATGCTGGTATGGCCACTATGAGTTCATGGTGATTCCATTTGGAATGACCAACACCCTAGTAGTGTACATAGAACTTATGAATAGGATCTTCCAGAAATACCTTGATAGCTTCATGGTGGTCTTTATTTATAACATCTTGGTGTACTCATCTTCATAGGAGGAGCACTCTACAGATCTACATATACTATTTGATACACTTTGAGAGCACCAGATTTATGGAAATATCAGGAGGTGATAGTCTTGGAAACTAGAATTTAACTTTTGGTTACATGTTATCTCAGAGGCTAGAGTTACAGTGGATCCAACAATGATAGAGGCAGTTCATGCTTGGTAGCTACCCAAAAGTGTGACTAAGGGGTAGAGTTTCTTGGGGTCAGCTATGTACTACTACCGATTTGTACCCGACTTTTCGAAAATAGCAGAACATTTGTCAATTTTGATAAAGAAGGGACCACCCTTCATATAAATGGAGAGGTACGAGTAGAGTTTCGAGGAGTTGAGGAGGATAATAACAACTTCCCCCCATCTAGATGCTTCTAGAAGATGGAATTGGGTTTGTAGTCTACTGTGCCTTATTCGGGACTAGACTGGAAAGTAACATGATGCAGGAGCAATTAGTGATCTCTTATGGATCACAAATACTAAGGAAACATGAGCAGAACAACCATATATATTAACTGGATTTAGTAGTAGTGGTCTTTATATTGAAGATGTGGCGACACTACTTCATGGGTGAATGGTTTACTGACTAATCTAATCACAAGAGTCTCAGGTATAACTTCTCATAGAAGGACCTGAAACTGAGATAGTGGGGATTTCTAGAGTTCCTCCAGGACTATGACATTGATATATTATGCACTCTTGGGAAGGGAAACACAATAGTGGACTCACATAGAATGAGGTTGGGCTTACAACTACAGAGTAAGGAAAAAGAGTAGCTAGTTGCGTAGAAGATATCATACATGTATAGTGATGGAGTAGCTTACATCCATTCAATGACTATCACTCCCCCAATCCTTCAACATGTTCAGGTGTCACATCATAGGGATGTTGACTGTGACATCCTACATTCTCATATATTCTCAAGATAGTCTCGTGATGAATTTTTGATAGGTGGGTGTCATGCCATTCTTTTTAGATTACACAACATAGTACCAGTGATGTATCAGGAGGAGGTGTTTTAAAAGTTCCATACATCCCCATTGGCGGTACATCCTAGAATATTGAAGATGTACCAGGACCTCCAATGTTAGTATTGGTGTTCAGGGATGATGAAAGAAGTGGTAGAGTTTGTTTCACAATGCCTCAGTTTTCAGTAAGTGATGGCCAAGCACTATGTTCTAGCAGGCTTGACTCAACCACCTGAGGTACCCACATGGAAGTGGGATGGCATCACAATGGACATCATGACCGGGTTATCATATACATCCATGGTCCATGACACTATATGGGTGATCGTTGACTGACTCACCAAGTCAGATTACTTACTACCCATCTGGGGGGAGTGGTCAGTAGATATCTTGGAACGCCTCTACATTCAGGAGATAGTGCGACTTTAAATGGTACCATAGATGATCATTTCATATCGCAACGCTTTTTTAACATCATGGTTGTGGAAGGGATTACCAAAGGAATTTGGGGCTCAACTACTCTTGAGCACCACCTTTCACCCTCAGATAGATGGTCAGACAGATTGACCATACAAACATTTGAGGATAAGATTCATGCTAGATTCCATGATTTTGGCTGTAATTGACAGGGGCACCTTCCACTGGTGGAGGTTTCATAATAGAATAGCTATTACAACACCATCAATATGGAACCATTTGAGGCCTAGTTTGGGTGACAATGTAGATCACCTCCATGCTGGACAAACCCAAGGGAGTCAACACTTATGGGTCCAGAGTTGGTACGAGCTAACACTGAGAAGGTGAAAGTCATCCAGGAGTGGATGATGACTTCAAAGAATAGATAGAAGTATTATACTAACAGGATATGGAAACCTTGGTTGTTTGAGGAGGGTGGTCATGTTTTCCATCAGGTCTCACCTCGATGAGGATTTCAGAGATTAGGCTCGGAAGGAAAGCTATATCAATGGTTCATCAGATCTTTCCAGATCCTGAGCATAGTTGCTGAGGTGACATACCTCCTAGCTCATCCCCAAAATATGCACTAAGGGCATGATGTTTTCCATGTGTCATATATGTGGTGATACATACATGGTCCATGAAATATCATCGACTTGGGTGAGCAGGACATTCACGATGGGGAGACGTTTGAGAAGATCCTAGTGGAGATAGAGGATCGACTGGAGTGGGTCCTATAGGTGTGGTCTATTTCTTTGGTTCGCATTCAGTGGTAGCATAGGAATTTCCAGGAGAGAACATTGGAGCGGGATGCTCACATTGATGCTCAGTACCCCCATCAGTTTGTTTATTTTTGTTTTCTCTTTTGGGGACCTAAATACCTAAGGTGGGGAAAATGTAAATAACTTGAAATTGTATATATATTTTTAATTATAATGATTTTTTGAGAGACTACAAAATTTGGTGGCATGTGATTTCGAGGCATGGAGAGCCCATAACAAAATTTTGTACATTTTTTAAGGTACTTTTGGTAAATGTGTGAGCGGCATTTTATAACTTTTGAACCGGTGCTCAAATTGAAAATATATGGTAACTGTTGAATTCACAACACCGGGATTCACTTATGGGAAGCTTAACATCGACTGAAAAGGTTCAGACAAAAAATATAATTTTTTGGCACTTCGAAAAAATAGTGATAAAATAACTCTTTGAGAAATTTAATTCGTTTGGAAACCATTGAACAACGGTTGGCGGGGCTATAGTGTAAATATTTTCATTAAATGAGAGCCATTTAATAACCCATCACTTTTTGTAACTGCAATGCCTGTGTGTTTAATAGGTTCATTAATTAATATTCATTAATAAAACATAATAATGAACACAAAACGGGGATCAATTCTTTTATTAATGAAACCTTTGGAAAAAAAATTTACAAACCATAAGAGAAATCACTAAAGAAACACTAATAAAATAACCCTCCAATGAAAAATGGGGATCGATCGATGACCATTGGGGAACTTGAACAGGACACGATGAACAAAGACAAATGAATTTGAACACTGATCCCTTTCTTCATCTGCAACAGATTCCTCCAAATCTAGGTAGGGGATCTATGTTCTTTATATTCCTACTATTACCATTATTGAATAATATGAGGAACTCTAGTCAACATTCCAATAGTTTGATCTTTGATTAATTCTTTATTGTGAGAGGTTTCACCATGGTTACACATTGGGGGTTTTTCTTAATCTTATAATGATAATTATTCAACCCCTATGATATAACGCTAATGTGGAGGGAGCGATCCAATCTGAACAAGCCCCAGAACCTCCGCTTCTCTTGAGTTTGTGCATCATTCATGGGAAATCGAGCAACATTGCAGCATGGAAATTACGTGTGCTTTGCAGTGATGGTGGTAACAGAGAGGGCCGTAGGAACATATGGGGAGGAAAATGGACCACTAGAGCACCTATGGTGGCCCACAGAAGCAGCCGCTGGCATGGAACCTCCACACGGGCTGCATAAAGAAGTGTCATTCGTAGGCACAGTGGTGGCAAGAGCCGCAACCAAATGGCCATAGAGGGTGTAAGTGGTGGCACCGACTTGCTATGTGGGAGATGGAGCGGCCCGCTTGGTGTGCTCGACTAGCGCAATGACCGACTCGTGCCGGCCGTTTCGTGAGGAAGGGGTGGCAGCCCACTAGTACCACTAGCTGGAGGATCTGGAAGCATTATGTTCGGCCCAGTACAAATGACACACATGTGGGCCAGTTTGTCATAGTGGGGCGGACCTGCGGGCCCAACAGGCTGGTCGGCCTGGACCCCTACCAGACCCGGACCCAACCAGCCCTATTTCACTAAATCTAACATAACTCGCAAACATGGAATCTGATAGACGCAACATCTATAGAGTGTGGAACCTATGACAAGGCAGTCCTTTGAAGGTATTCCACATTGGTTTTGACCGAATTCAGTGTATTATTGTTTTGGATCATACTCAAATCCCACCAGGCCTTATTTAACTTTTTTCTTATATTTTAAGACCGGGCATCTGATTGAATTGTCGTCTGTCACATTAGACCCCTTATTACAAGACGGACCCTTATGTTATTACTTAGTGGGACGTAGTGATAGTTGTGATATGACTTCTATCTTAAGGAAATGATCCTATAAAACTCAAGAACACTAAATGCGGAAATCCAGTGGATGGATGTTAAGTGAAGATCAACCCTCTGGGGATCAGAATGAGAAGGACCCTCTTTGGATCGAAATTAGTGAGACCATCCATGGATCAGAAATTGTGCGACCCTTCATGGATCGACATGACGAAGTCCCTTTGTGGATTGATAGCAGTGCGACCATTTTTGGATCAACATTAGTGTGACCCTTTGTTGATTAGTAGTAGCGTGACCCAACGTTGGCCTGCCATAGAGCAACCCATCGATGATCAGTGGAAGAGTGACACTTTGTGGATTGATAGCATAATAACTATTCTCTATTCAGTAGTTGACATTACCAATTTAATAAAAGGATCTAGTTTAATAATAATCATATTTATTACTATTATATAGGTTTTATACCTGGTGTGAGTTTTCTTTACATTATACTTGGTGATTTATATCATTCTTTGTGTTGGTTCCTTTCTAGAATTCATGAAGTCCAAAAGGGTTATCGAGGTCCCAACTGTGTATTATTATACTCAACTATGCACATGCTTTTCCCGCACCTTGAGGTGTCTTTTGCAGATGGCAAATTGATTGACTAAGACATGGGGAGTTTGGTCTAGACAGTGCTCTGAGGTGATTGATAGATGTGGTGAGCGATTGTGCTAACATATAATTAGTTGTACCTACCCTTCATGTAGGAACCTTGGTGAACAAACTTCAAAGCATGTTTTTCATTTTTGATGCACTTTATTTTCTGTTGGGTTTGAATACTGGACCATATTTCTTTCGGTTCACACTTTTACTAACTATAGTTATACATTGTGGTTTGGTTTAATGGGGTACCCAGTCTTTGTGTGTACAAGTTTAAAGTAAATGCATTCCCTTTTTCGGATATGCCTTTCTGTTGCTAGTCTCCAACCCCTAGCATATGGAAGGCCATCTTGTGGTAGTCACGGCATGTGCCCCTAGGGATGGGTTCTGACAACAACATTGCATTAATAGATTTATAATTGATCTAATGTGACCTAAAATCATATTTATTGTATAGTTTAAAATTAATAATTATTTAAACAAAAAGTAATTTATTAACTAAAATGTAGTATTTTTCACTATATATAATGAAAATAAAACTTGTCTAAAATATCAAAAAATATCACCCTAATATAATTTCGGATTTAAATATTCAAAAAATGAAATTTATTTTATAAAAAAAATTAGTCAGGTATACAATTAATTTTATTATAAAAAGTTGTTAATTTGAGAAAATAGTATTTTTAAACATAATGTAATTTACCAAAAATCATATCTTTCATTATCAGTATTCATTATTTATATAAAAAACCATAAATAATATTTTAAAATTAGTTATTACTATTCAAATAACATTGTTTAATGGCATGATTTTCATTATATAATTTAAATAATTATAAAAATACAATGAATTTTTGTAGAAACATATGTGTTTCATGAAATGCATGCCATGAAGGTATTGTGTGTAGCCCAAGACAAGTCGGTATTGCGTGTAGCGCAATCCAAGTTTGTATTCAATGTGGCAGAAGCCATGTCGGTATTTTTTGTGAAAGTAATGTTTTTCATTATGTTTTAATATATATATATATATAACTATTTCCCATGTCACATGAAATGAACAACAACAAAAACATAAATTAATTTGAAAAAAAGTTATTCAAAAATTCTCATGTTCTTGCATAGTGTTGGTTAAATTAACCCTCTAGAATGAGTAAATATGGATCAAAGGTGGTTTGGTGAATTCAGGGAGTCTTCCCCATATTCCATAGGTATTGATTATGTTGTTTATGTGGAGGATTCAGTAGAGGTAATCGATAGTGAGGCCAATTTCAGGCCTAGGAAATGCACCTCGGATACCCCTACCAGTGAGTATACACTGACAGATGATGTTGTGTATCCTAAAATGATAGAAATATATAATTAAAACATTTATATCATAGTTTCCATCAATATACATGAGGATTAGAGTATATAATTGGAGGGACGTGAGTATTCTATAATGTACATTTTCCAAACATAGTTGACTTTCTTTAACCTAATGCATTACATAATTGATCAGAAAATGAAATTTTTTCTCTAGATAATGTTTCCAAGGAACTTGCTGAAAAATTCATCAAAATCCACCAAACTCCCATTTCCAAAAGAGTAACGACCGATAATCCTAATGTGGTAGATCATAGAGAGACCGTGATCCCATTTGCCAAGGAAACTCTGGTATATTCTCCTCATCATGATGTCGTTGCACCAAAAAATTATGCGAGGATGTCTTGTGGATATTCCAATCTAGTTGGTTGATTGAAAATTAATTGATTGTTATTAACCTTTTCCATTTCATTATTGACTTTTTTTGACTATTGACCCCTCGTTGTTGACAGGATGTTTCACTTGTTATTTAGTTCCATTGAATTTGGTGATAGAGTCGTAGAGGAGGGACTATATTTCATATCTACCGATATCAATTGTTGAAACTGAGGATGGTTTGGAGGTAGTGGAACAAAGTTTCTCATTAAGTTCACTAATACAAGAATACATCAATCCCTCTAATAGGGAATTTGAATCAAACATTTAAACATAAGAGGATCTTCACTCTAGGAATCATATTGTCTGGTGGGACATCTAAAATATAGTTTATGAGGAACCTATTGAATACTTGATATCATAACTTCACCAAATTCCATTCATGTTTATCATGGAAGGATATGGTTGATTTAATAACTATTATACCCCTCTTATGGAAAGGTACGTTTTCTTGAAAAGGGATTAGGAGCGGCGATCACAATGCGATATGAAATTGTTGGTGGGTTAGTTTGTAAATATCATGGTTGTTGTGTCTTAGGGAGAGATCATCCATAACATGTAGGTTGGGAAGTATCAAGATCTCCATGAATAGAAATCACTCCAATTTGGGTGCCTTCATGAATAATTAAATTTCATTAAATAATAGGAAGTCTAACTCCACCTATCCTTGGTAGAGGATTTGGCACAAATAAGAGATGATATTACTTTGTAGGAGTGGAAGCTCTAGATTATTGAGGAGGCTTTTCTTACACAATTGGATGAGGTCAAGAAATTTTTGAATATGTATCAAGCTATAACTCATCTAATAAAATCCTATATTGAGGAAAAACAATAAAATTTTGCAGAGAGGCACTAGTGTGTGGAGGATATCCTATGTGTTGTAACATAAATGAAAGGGGTTTTGTTTCAATTTACATTTTGTTTTATTTTATTCATATTATAATAAAAATACAACACTGAGAATGACTCATTTGAATGATTTTCATCACTTTATAATTACAATTACAACGATGAGAGAGAACCATAATTTTTCCTTAAACAAGGATCTTAGTTAGTGTAATTTGAATGTTGATAAGGTTATATGAGTAAACATATTAATTTTTTTGTCTTTGTAGGGAATGACCCCAGTTTTTTCCCTAAGACCAATATGAATAGTAATTAGCATGTGATACTTGGATTTTTTTAGGATTCCCTTTTTAGTTTTCATCATGACAAACTTGGTTCATTTTTTCATTTCATTGCCTGATTTTTTCCTTAAACCACAAGTAATGAAGGCCTATTGAGCTATTACTTGAATTTTTTCTAGATATTAATTTTTTTTCAATATATCATGTACCATCAAATTTTTTGGGATTTTTATTGTAATGATTATTAGACTAATGAGAATATTGATATCAGTCAAACAGATTTGACGATATGTTTTTATATAATAACCCCAACAAGTTGTGTTGTCCATGAATCTTACGACATTATTCAGATATCCTATGGGTATTTTTGAGGAAAATTTTTATTCTTCCCTAACATTCAACATGATATTCAGGAATAGATGAGGTCTCCCATTATAAAGAAGTTACCACTAGTTGAAAAACCAATTTTTCGGGTGACATTATTCAAACAAAACTAGGGAAGATCACTATACAGTCAAATAGTGTCGTCCCTAAGTGACCAACCATGACATTTGGGAGTTATAATTATGAAAATACAAATAAGGAATGATACAACATATTCAATACTATTATTTATAATATATTTCCATATTATATTTCTAATGGATGAAGGATTTTTATGTAGATTCATATTTCTCAAGACCAAGATGAGTGGTTTTTTCAATGAAAGATGTATGAGATTGGAGAGAGAATGTATATTGGCATTGGCCATGAATGAGAAATCACTCCCACATGAATTTGGATTATGTTTAGGAGTGTATAGTTTGTTAAATGGCCGATGTAAGGGGAAAGGACCATTTATAACAATGGTTCAAGTGTCACAGACTTTAATGTCATGTGACTATGGAATTTTTTGGGTAGTTTGAAATATTACGGTGAGGAAACTGATGTAAAATTTAACTACTTATGACTATGGAAATATTAAATGAAATTTAATGTCATACATTAAGGATAATGTGGGCTACAATTTAAGGACATTAGAGATGAAAAAATGTTCATAAATCTCCCCATTCATGGAAAATTATTTGGGAATGCGCAATAATATTCAGGTATGTGGGGGGTAATGTTGTTATCTATAAATTGAGATCAATGGGTTATAAGAGTTCTATAGAAAAAGTCTATAGATATTGATAAGTCTCTCACAAAGATTATGTTACCGCTAGTTGAAAAAATGGTATTGTGGGATACATAATGAAATCCCAACTAGGGAATGTTGCTACATAGTAAAATTGTGGAATACATTGGTTCATAGATCTAAAAACTTGTTCAGTGACTTTTCAAATTTTAACTAGGTAATGTTTTAACATATTCCAGAAAATGAGTTCATAGGAATTCTGATATTCAATTTATGAAAGATGAAGAATGTTCATGGAGATTCATAATTCCTCAAACACATAATCCAGATTTCTTGAAGGAATGTACTAGAATGTTGACGGATAATTTCATGTCAAAATTATCAAATAATTGGGAGGAATAGGTTCCCTAGGTAGGTTTTACCCATGATATAGAAATACAGTGCCTTTAGTTTTAGGTCATAAGACATTGACAATAGCTTTATGGAAACTATGGGTGAGACTAAGGTCAACCGAGTATACTTTAGACATGAGGGAGGAAACTATAAACCAATGTCTTGAGGGTAATAAAATTGAGAGAAATGATATGGGACAAATATGAGAGGTATGTTTTTGAATTGATTCAAATGATGGGTTCCAACATAATGTTTTGAAATCTTATGATTATTGAAGAAGAGTTTCTCAAGGGAAAGGTTAATTCTAGTTGACATACCTATTTTTTGTTTTAATTTGTGTAATGATAGATGTGGTTTGTTTTAGCATAGTCAAATAATGACATTACAAAGTTTAAAAATACATTTTTGGAGACTTTATGCATAGGAAATTGGGTTTTGTTACTTTAATAGTCTGGCAATAGGATCCTGGGGTATTAGAAATTCTATCACTGGAAGCTGCAAAAATATAATGAATTTTTGGAAGTTTCATGTATAAATATTATGACATGTGTAAGGGATATTTCTTATAAAAAAAGGATGAACTTGGAAAAATATTTTCCAAGAAGTGGAGAAACCATTAAATAGATCTGACTCCTATCTAGATGGGGAAATCTATTTTTCATTGTTGGCCTCCCTAATGAGGAGACCAAAATTAGGATCTTCTACATAGATATTTATTTATCTATAGAAGAGCATGTATTTTTCTTAATTCCATGTCTTTAAATGGGACATGAGAACATTATTTCACTTTTTATCTCAATGGAATGTGAATGAAGACACAAAATGTTTGTGACATACCTTACAATTTAAAGTCATGTAGGCACCAAATTAGATGCATAGTTTCACATCATATAGTAAGGTAGGAGTACTGAAATGAAAAATATTGGAATATTGTTTCTGTATTAGGTTATAAGAATATATCATTAATACATATCTTTTTGAATTGAGAAAAATTTACACATAGTTGTAACAAGGATTCCCCATAGTGATTGTAATCAAGTGGGTACAAGGGGGTTGAATACGATATCACACATCGGGTGAGACACCATAATGAATCGTCTTATGTATATCAAAATTGTACATATGGGAGTGGAGGTATTTCCTATGTTGTGTTGCAACTGGTTTCAAGATAGAATATTCAGAGGTCACTATGTATCTCATTGAAATGAGAATCATGCCACTCATTGTTCTTGGGAAAATCGTGTAGTTCATTATCATGTGATGATGTTATCTATTATAACTTTTAAGTTCATATATCTATGACCATGATAAAAAATTTAATTGATATGAATCACTTATATAAGAACTCATTTACCAAAACTCATAAACCCACGTGATCTATGCCCGGTGTGGGGGAAAATGAGTGGAAAAGTTTCTTCCACCACCCTAAGGCAATTAAAGTGAATTAATAGAATGAGGATTTTGATTTCCAATTTTCTATTCTAGGAAGTATGATCCCTGAATTTCTATGTGTCTCATTTGTATGTTAATCATGTAATACACTGTTCATGAAATGTTCCTTGTGTAGGTACGACTCTTACAAATGGAGTGGGTGGGTTTTGTATTGATGGACTTCGTATTGGAGATATGGGCATCACAACATATCTCTTTAAAATGAGAATCCTGAAATATGTAGTTATTCAAAAGACCATGTAGTTTATCATCATGCAATGAGGATGTTGGATACTCAGTTTAACATCTTATGGTGAGGAATTGGGTCACCGGATGTGGACTAGAATATTGTAGGTGGACCAAGGTACTGGACCTAGGAATCACTTCATATCTTGTTGGGTCCAAAATCAATCCACACATAGTTCAGAGAGTAATTTTTCTCCACATCTATTATATCTTGATACGAGGAATAATTGTTTTTTGATATATTCCAGGATGAATGAGAGGCCCATTAAATTAGTTTTATCCATTAATATATGTCTATGTAGATAATAATCAAGCAACATGTAGTTATGAAATGGTTCCCAATGATGGTCTGATTCGTACATAGTGAAAATAGGGGTATTTTTCTTACAACTGGGATTTGGATTGAAGATCCTTGCTTCAATATGTATCTCATTGGTATGCGATTAAATCCAAACATAGTTCTTGATTAATTTTTTGTGGGGTACCAATACGAAATACTGTGATCCAATTACACGTGGATTTCAATGTTTTTTTGTTTTATGTTATTAAAAAAGAATGTGAATCATGTAGTTTAACATCATACTGTCAATATGATATGATATGAAGTCTAGAGACATACATATTGGTCTGTATATGGTGTTGTGTAGTTTAACATCCTACAACTAGAATGGTTTTTGTACCTTTTACGTTGCTACAACAAATACCATCAATACTAATTTTTTTCTTATGAGGTGAGATTCATTTCATTAAACCAAATATTTATTTTGGAAACATGAATTGATTGGGGTCATAATTATCTCTATATCTAATGATATTAAGGAATAATCTCTATTAGGGAAGACCATGGGTATCGATTAATGTCCCCCCTCCCACACTGGCTCATGCTCTAGGGGCATATTTCCTGGTATTATTGGAGTCCTAAGGAATGATTGCAGTTCTCCATGGAGGAATGGATGGAGTTGGATTTTCTAATTAAAAGATCATACTATCTGGTTTTGATATACTTCAAGTGATGAAAGGTGTGAATATATATTCTCATTGCGAAACTCCAATTCATCCAATAATTTCTAGGATTAGTCATACAAAGTTTGATGGTCACATATAGAAGTACTGAGTGATGTTAAATTATCCTCATTAGAATTACTACCTTCAATACATATACCAGCGAGTACGAGATCTCTCGTGTGGATGTATGGGTCATATTCTATTAATACCTCAAGTCATGAATTATCATTTCAGTGTAGTAAATTTTTACATTAGACACAATTTTATAGAGAATGTTCTATAGGGTATTGTTGAAGGCCTCTATATGTTTTTTGAATAGTATATGGTAGTGGTATGATGGATGGATTCAATATTTTACTTCTGATAAAAATTTTCCACCTTAGAATAATAGAAACCAAAGAAATTGTCCATTAGTATTTTATAGAGGACAGAAAACCTGGTCATTATTTTGTGTTTCATAGAGATTATAATTATTTATTACCTAACTTCTTTGAGGGATAGTGCCTCATCCAAATTGGAGAAGATGTTAGTTGTATTTGAAATATATTTGAAATTTTTTTACATAGAAATAGGGTATGGCCCTAGAACATCCATTCCCCTTATAGAAAATTTCTAGGAGTGTTTGTTTGTTTGTTGTGAATCTAGGGGATGGTGGATGAAGGAGGTGTTATCTTGGCAGGAATGAAATTTCTTGATGGATTATGTGGAATTTTGTGTAATAGTTAGCCGATAGTACACAATATTATGAATTAGATTGGAAAGACTTTATAATGACTACTGGTCACCACAGGCTCCCAACTATACCTCTTTAGTGAAATCATCTACCACTACTCCATTAATACATCTCAGATGGACTCCCTCAGTAGGATATAAATTGGTGCAATTTTACAATAGTATTTAATGAAGAACACAAAATAGGGTAATGATTTTGTCTTTCATGATGATCACAGTGCTTTTGGACTTTTATTCTTTGAGTGGTATTTCCTCATCCCATTTGGAGAATAAGTTAGTATCAATTAAAATTTATTTGAACAACTTGTCCATAAATGGAGGGTATGAACCCATAACATCCATTCACCTTATGGAAAATGGAATAATGTGTTTTATTCATGTTTCCATTTTCGAGGATTATGGATGGAGTTGGAATTAAAATGGAAGGAATAAATATTCCAGGTGAATTCTGTGAAATCATGTTTCCCAATGGACAAGTAATACCCACTCCTTTGAATTTCATTAGAATTTTTTTATCCAAACTGGTGGGTTCCACAGGATCCCAACTGGATTCTTTCATGAAACTGAATATATATTCTCTGTCAATAATTCAAAAAATTATTCCATCGAATCTTCATTTATAGAGGACTTTCTAGTGATTTGGGCAATCACAATGGATGAATATGGTTTCTCACTATCAGTTATTCTCCTTCCCAGATCAATCCAATGGGAGTAATCAATATTAAAGGTAGTCCATGATTGGAATAATGCAACTAGTTTTAGTACCATACTTATAACATATAAAACTAAATTTAGTAATGTCATTCAATCATACCTAATAAAATTGGGGAAATGTTGCGATGATCAATGTTGATGACCTTTTCATCCAAGATTGGATCTTCCAAAGCTGTAACTTCACTACCAAATGCATATTGTTGGGAATTTTATGACTATGGGACATTAGTTAATGTTATTTCCAAGTGGAAATATTCCATTAAATTCTAAAGATAGTCAAGCAGGGGAATTAAATCTTCTTTTCAAATAACATAACCCCCATTTGTTTTATTGATCACATTCTCTGAGTCACCTTTAACATTCAAATGGTTCATCAGTATTTGGAGTACCGGTTCTAGGCCTACAATGAGGGAATTATATCCAATATAATTGTAATTACAACCTTTTATGACAAGAATGGGTCTGGTAAAACAACCTTCATTAGGGAAATGAACCAGAGCCCCAAACAGGTTTGTTTAATTTTGGGTATTATATTCTCCTCTATATTGGGCTCCCTGATGCACCATCAAAACACATTTAACGTATTTGAGGGAAGCATTGAACCGATAATACATCCTTATCACGAAATTCAGTATTTAATAATGTTGTTTCTCAATATGGGAGTTCTTCAAGGAAATCTTTTACGTCCTGGCCTTTCACTAATTTCTGTGGAATGAATTGTATATTACACTACAATGGAATTATTTTTGACCAAGCCAAATGTCCTCTCAACGTAGGACCATTGAATATTTATTTTAGTGGGATATTACAAGATATGAAATGAATTCTATGGTGATATAGGTAGTTACTTAGTTTATAAATTGTGATGATTAATGACAACCAATTGATCTTCATATCTGAGTAACAAGTCTCAACATAAAGTATTGTATGATTGGGATAATAAATGTAGTTTTATTCATATAGTCATTATTTTCTGCATGGAAAGAACCCAGTTACCACTCCTGGTCCATCACATATAGATTAAGATTATTTCAATCAATACGTGGCATTAATACTAGTTGTATCAAGATTTATTTCAGAAGGTTTTAAAATGTTTATTGATAGTCATTGGTGCGATGATATGTGACCCCCTTCATCATCAGGTTTGTGAAGGGAAACACATTCCAAAGAGGTTGGAAATAAACCACCATATCTAGGCCTTGATTCCTATGATTAATGACAACCATGAGATTTATTAATCATTAGTTCTATGATTAAATTTGGAAGGCATCTTTTAGAAACTAATGAGTGAGATATCTAAAGTCGATGTAAAATAGATTTGACCATTTTTATTTTTATTTGGATAATATTGGATAACTATCACATATAACGAACTTCATGGATGTAGTCATATTTGATGATTTTGTCCACTTCAGCCTTAGTTTTTGAGACATGAGTTGGGTCTGTTTTTCTAGGTGAATGTTTCTATAGTCCGTTGTCTATTGGAAAAACCATGTAATGGGTGGTAACATATCTATGTAATTATATGAAGAAACATCCCAATTTTCCTTTGGGAAGGGAAAATATACCTCCTATTCATCAAAGTCGTGGTTGCACTAATTATTGCGGGTCATGGATCTTCATATATACCAAAATTTATTAACTGATTTCATCAATTGTGGTGGATACATCTTCCTAAAATGATGTAGGAGTATCTCAATACTCTTAATTTTAATCCCCTTCCACATTTATAAAATAATATTGTTTTTTGGGGATGTAGGTTATGAATCTAGTTTCAAGAAGACACAAGTGGAGTTGACATTTGGATAATCAGTAGACAAACAAACTATTTCTTGCTCAATAGATGTTATGAATCCTTTTTTGAGATTCAATGGGGAGACAAAGAACTTGAAATTAAAATACTCATATTATATCATTTAATGAAAACTTCTTCCATCCTATATAAAAGATCATGAATTTTTCAAATCTCGAGGGTTGAAATGAAACACAATTCATCCATGATTTCACAATGTCTCAAAGATTTGAATTTTTCATCTAGGATTTCATTATTTTCTAGATAGTTGACAACTTCTCTACTGTTTCCATGTTTATTTTTCAATACTTACATCTTGTAATTCCCAGGATGTGATCACATATTCAAACACATCTAATCATTTTGTTTAATGGGAAGCATGTAATATACACTAATCTTATTGAAATAGTTACCGAAAATCATCACTATAACATTCATGGAATTTAATATTGGAACATTATCAATCCAGAACTATTTCCATTCCATATGTTAGAATCATATGTCAATGTACTATGACCCATTGGATTTAAATGTGTATTTTTTACAAGAAAATTTCTCAATTATACCATTGATAGCATTCATCAGGCGTTGGTGTTATTATGAATGTTAAATTGCATGTTGATGCATCCTAGGTCTTCCTAAAAAGTTATTGAAGACCATATCCTACCCAACAACCTTGAATTAAGATTCAAACATTAGACCCAAAAACCAAGTCCTCGTTTATATTTCAACAATGGGATTTTTGTCATACATTTTATAACCCTATTAAATTAAAGTGGAATGGGACAGTTCAAATTTATTGATACCCATTTGACAAAGTTTAAATACTAGATTGTGGATGAATCATGATCCATTTTCTACATAGGCTCATCATATATCAATTTAATTTATTCTACTAGATATATACAAGGGATTGGAGTGTCCATGTATGATGAAATCACTATCATAGTCTATGAATTATATGACCTTGTGGAATTCTGCAGAACAATTCTCTGCAAGATACAGTCATGTTGTAGAAACCTTAACATAAAATTCTTAATTTCTTGATCAGGAATCTATGGGTGATTCCCAAAGGTATTTTTATAGGCCTAGTGAATCCAATATTGAATACTTTTCCATTCATAGGGATAATTGAATCATAAAATCACACTTCTGGTCTAACTATTTGCACATCACATCAAGGGGATTCTATTTTTTGGGTTTTATTGGAGATGATGTACTTGATTTGGATGTGGCATCCCTTATAACATGAGTTGATGCTACTTCTGTGATTGGTGGTTTGGGGTTGGTAGGTCTGCCAACACACTAGGGTTGATTAGGCAATGAAATATCCAATAACTGATCATCCATGATGATCATTCTAGGTCATATCCCATCATGTGTGGGGGAGCATCCTTTCACCTTCTGAGCTCATAAGATTGATCTCTCATGAGTTTTTTCAATGAAGACAGTTTTATTTGGGATGTGGTTAGGGTATTAACACATAGACCTACCGCATATTCCCATATATCTTCAAATATGACACATTCTTCCCATAGTTTTCAAGGAGTGTTTTGGGAATTTAGGTTTATAATCACAGTCATCGTCAAAAAAGGGAACCATTCAGGGGATTAAATTAATATAATAGAAGATCAAATCCTTGTCAGATGGATATTTCATCAGGTGGGTTGACCCGTGTCGTACCATTCAGTGGGGTGGTTCCCATTCCTCTGGGTCTATAAAAATTTGTTCCACTAACTTCATAGAAAACATCACACCTAGCACATGCTCATCTTTCTATGTTTTCGTTTTTACACTTCTAGCAATGTTATTTTTTGGAAGACTGGGTGTTAGAAGATTTCACTATCAACAGAAACAACTATTTTATAGAAAAATAGTTAATGGAGAAATTGGTTATTTTCATTATGTTCAGAGAATAGTTTTAGTTTGGTAAAAATAATTGACTAGCCGATTACTAATCTTCTTTTCACCCTTGTTGTTAACATCCAAGCATTCATTATCCTCCTCCTAATTGGTGGAAGTGGAAATTTCTACTTGATTAGGTGGTATTAACATAATCACTTTCTCAGATTCAACCAACTTTTGAAGGATTTCATTGAAAACAAAACACTCTTAGATGTTGGGACACAATACTTGATGGAAGAGGAAATAGTCTAAGAGATCTTTCTCACTGTCCTTGTTGGTCTTCTTGTTCTTTGGTAACTTGTCCTATTTGTTTTAAAATTCTGATATGAAGTATCCATGGACATGGTCACTTCGAAATGAATACTCATTTTTTATCATCTCCTAAATATATTTTTACCTTTTTTCCATTTGATCATCCTGAAAAATCTAAAATTGTTTTTGAAACTCAAGGGAAGAGATGCATGATATGGTGTAGGTATTGGAGTAGGAGTGGGATTAGGGACTATCTTAAGTGAAATAGTATTGGCCAATGCTTTGCATGTTATCTTTCCCTGATAAAAAGAAATTTCTGATGATATCTCCTCAGAATGTGAAATGGGGTCTGTTTCTATTTGATAAATAGTTGTGTGGTCCAAACCCCTCTTTTTTATTTCACAAGGATGATTGGTGTGGACAACTTGTTATGATGATTAACTATGATGATGGGGAAAATGTATTCCCAATGATTCAATAAGTTTAAAGAATATTTCAATTATTTTCCCCCATAAATTCAATCTATGACTATCTTATTCTCCAAATATTTTTAGTTTTAGATTTTGAGAACATTAGTCTTTTTAAATTTCCAATTGAATTGGAATAAATTTTTTTTGACGGAGTTCTTCCCACCCTATAATTGATCGAGCCAGCAGGCTAGTGTACCATACAAAAGTAGTTCCCTATAGTAATTTCCCAAATGAAAAAAAGTTTCATGAACTCTTACTTTTTTGGTGTCTCTATCACGGGATCACAACAAGAGATGAAATGACTCAAATGCGGATCCAGGTCTCTTAAACAATCAAAAACACGGTATATAAGATTCCACAGGTACAATGGTGGATGAGTGTGATCAACCCATTCATGGTAAGGATATACTAGTGTATGATGTTCTATCATGGATTCCAATTGATCAATTTTACATTAAATGTAATTCATGATCCCTTGAGGAATATATGGTCGAGAAGGATCTCGAATAGGGGAAACAACTGATAAGACCATATATGGATACACCACTGGTATCTATTATGGGTATCCTAAAGGATAAGGCTATTAAAAACACACATGGGACTGTACTAGTTTTGAACCCAATATTGGGAACTCCTGATCTATTTCTGTAGGATCCCAGAATATTGGAAATTGTTATCCAATGTTAAGATGGTTTTCGAGATCCATTTCAGTTACGGTAGCAAACCCTTTTTGTTGTTGTAGGCCAACTAGGATTCTAAGATGGGGATCTACTTGTAAAACATATCTAGGAAGAAGACTTCCATAGAGAGGCTCTTCATGGAGTCTTCTAATTTATTTCATCTCTTACTCTTATTGAGAAAATATTTCCTCAATTAAAATACGCTCAACCTCTATATGAGTAAAGTGAGGCATAATTTTACCCAAAACATTTTTCTTATTGGGTGCCTTTCAAGGAGGTAATAGTAGAGTGATTAAGAGAATTCCAAGATTCTGGGTGATTGTCTCATTTTAGGCACAAACACCTCCTTCAATAATTTTAGTGTAAACAATACTTTTTTCCAAAACATTATCCTCCATTTCGTCACATGAATTTCCCTCATGTTATGTAGGGTCTATAGGTGTAGGGTAATGTTTACTCTATTTTTGATTCTCTAGGATCGTTTTTGAAGAAGGTAATGTGAATGTAATTTCTATAAAATTAATTAACCCAAAATAATAATAAGGATTCCAGATCATAAGATGGGATAATCTGGGAATATCCATTCTGGGGAGTTCCTCAAAACTAGGAGAAGGCTGAATTCTATTGAGTAGGAGGTTTCTGAGGTGAAAATCTTCCATCTATCATGTGTGTTATACTTTCACAACACATCTAGTTTGTTTTACTAACCATGATGGTTGGATTAAAAAATACCCAACCTTGCAATAAAGGTTTTCTTCTAAACTATGTTTGTTTATACATTAATGGACTCCCTTATGATATTTTGTAGTTTTGTTTAACCATGATTAATGTGTATCATTTCTTATGGACATGAATCTCCCACCTCTGAAGAACATTGTTCTAATTTCTTCATTTGTGTTGTCTAAAGACTAATATCCACTAAGAAGGAGTCTTTATTGATATTTTCAGATGCATGACACAAATTTATTTTAATAGTCTACTCTCTCCTAGCCCAGCGTTGGTGAGAGTCGATTGGGAACTATTGTATTTGAACTAATTATTGGTTGTGAATAGTGTTTATATTTTTTTTTATTGGGGAATGGGGTTCCCCCTGGCTTGGGACAAACCCTTGTACTGCATGCGACGATGTCAGGTCCTTCTTCCGAGATTGGGCATGCGAGATTGGTGATACCCCACTTTTCCAATATCTTGGAGCTTTCGAGGATCTTTGATCCTTATTCCCTCCATTTCCTACTTCTCCCAGAGGTGCTGGATATCAAGATCTTACTGAATTATTCAGAATTTTTCAATGGGTCTCCTATGTTCTCCTTGTCTCCTTTGGAATTCCATGATGCTACATCGGTGCATTCTTATACCTTGGTTGCATTGTTTGGTCTGGATCGGCCTCATATGGTCTTATTTGAAAGGTATGTAAATTACTCAAGGGGTTGCTGGAAGGGGATATTGTTTGGGTATACGACCATTTCCATTTTAGTATTCATATCCAATATGTCGATGATTTTGAACGAGCATGGTCGTGCGAGTCACGGAGGTGTGATAACTGGTCATTTCTTCTATTTCAATGGATGATTGACTTCCATAGGGGACTTGACTATCAATGATCAGCCTTGTGGATCCACATACTTGGCATGGATTTTCCTTTCCAGAACACTGGTGGAATAAAGGGTATTAGTAATCTGTTGGGTAGTTACTTGAAAATTGATGACGCTACCACTCGAGTGTTGCACCCATGGTTTTCTCGTCTTTGTGTCAAAATGGCTATTTCAATTGTTCCTACTCATCATATTTGGCTACCTGTGAGTGGTGAGGATCGGTTCTGGAAACAGATTAGCTACAAGGATGTTGTGGGTTTCTGTTCGTTCTGCTTCAGTCAATGGAATTCAAAATCCAGATGTCGTATGTGTTGAGGTCATCGTTCAAGAGGTCCCCTTTATGCTTCACGGGTAGATGAGCCCCCCCTCTGCGTACGAGGAGCCTTCTATGGCTCCACCCTCTGTGCAGATGCCTATTCCCTCCTCTAATCAGGCCTCATATTTGAATGAGGAGAGTGTTTTGCAAACACCCTCAGTGCAGATGTCGTTACCTTTTTCTTCTCATGGCTCGGTCCCAGTTATCCCTGGCTCCCAAACTGCCAGCTGAAGGATGCTCATGTCGAGGTTCTGCTTGAAATATGGGATTTGGTGGTATATCCATGGCTTATCACCATCCTACCCAGAAGGATCATGAGTCAAGTGAGGGTACTGGCTGGGTACACCTCTTTATGGTGTCTTCTACAGTAATTCTGGGCATGAATGACCCCCGTAGCTCTCCTGTGAAGAAGGGTAAACAAGTGGTGGTTGATGAGGACAGATTCACCCTCTACCAAGGATGGAGGACAATAACCAAAAAATTCCCCACCCAAGCTATAAAGGTTGGGTGTAAATCAAAGATTCTATCTTGTCCCCATAAACACAAGGAAAATGCTATTAGAATTAAAACACTCAATGTTCCACTAATATTGGGTGGCAGTTCTTCCTCTCATCGATCATTTCCTTGAAATGATATTTGTCCCCCATTATGAGACCTTATCCTAAATATTACTAATTATCGTCCCCTCTCCATAAGGAGACGACCAATGAAGATTTAATTAGGGGAATAAAGTATTCGAATTTTCCCCAGAAGATGAGTCAGACAACGTTCCAAGTGAATGTTTATGCTGCATTAGACTAAATCTATGACAGTTTTTTAGTTATTCTGGTTACTCTATTTTTTTAGTGTGAAAGTCAACAGTTGTACTACGAGGATCTCGCTCAGATGTGGCTTCAGAGCATGAAGAGTCCACCAACACAAGACCATCCAGATTTGGACGAATGAGAGGGAATGACACCTTCCATCAGTATCAGGCCCATGCAGCCCTACATGAGACAGTGAGCCGAGTGGCCAGCGTGTAGGTGGAGGCTTGATTTATTGATGTAGGGGATGGGGAGGGGCATCTCCAAATAGTCTTAATTTGGTTGTCTTCTAATTTTTAATACGTTTTATTTAGTTGAAATTTTTTGGGTTCACACTTACCTTTAAAATTTTCAATTGAAAATACCAATAAAATTGATTGATCCAGTACAATATATTTTTTGTATTGGATATAATGCTATGAAATTTTTTAATACCACCTTCTAAGATCATTACTGGTTTGGGAGTGTAGTGAAACTTACTACTATGTTTTCACAACACCCTTTAATATCAAACTAAATGGGACATCTATGATCAACTATAAAATAAAATTTAACGCATTGAGAAATTCACACCGAAGCGATCATGGTTTTTTCTTGAAATTTGGATGTCATATATCTAGGACTGTTGAAAAGTCTATTTGTAACTGCATCTCTTCTATTACCTTGATATTACATTGACACTCATTGTTGGGTAATTCTTTATCACTCAAGTGATATAGATTTTTTTCATATATTGAGGTAGATTTCATGCCCACAATCATATGAAAATACCTGTGGAATACTATATTGATTGGTGGATAAGTGATGGAACATGACTAGAATTTCAACATTAGAAAGATATTTCTTTATGTTCATCATGTTATCTTCATCATTTTTTAGAGGCTCCTCACCTGGTCTGTCTAGAGCAGATTATTTCATAGATATTTAGCATAAGTAATAATATTTATACGGGCTACTTATGTAATGTTAGAGGATATGTGATCAAAGGGTGGTTCAGAGAGTGAATTTACCATGGGATGTCTTCCATTTGATAAATTCATTCACTTTTAAATGATAATCCATTGGGACTAAATGGACTTGATTTCCCTAAGAACTCATGAAAGGATGGATTTTTCATTAGTACATTGCCAAGGGGAGGACCCACTTGGCGATGTGAATGAAAAATATAGAGCATACTTTGATAGAAAATTACATCACATGGAGGAATACAATGGTGGATTACAGAAAGGGAAATAACCTCTTTTTCATTGATCTTATATCCATACAGAAGGAAGATATGACTCTCATCAAGAGATGGGATCTTAAGATCAATCATATTTTGGAAATGAAGAAAGCCTTGGTGGTGAAATGTCGATGGATGGACCTTATATCTACTAATGTTGCTCAATAATTTGGTAATGGGGGAGTCTAATCATGAGACTCCATTGATAAATGTACGAGGGATCCATGCACTCTAGCATTGTGTAATGTGGGATCCTAGATCATCTTTTTTTTTTCTATTTATCTTTCATGATTCTTAGATTTGGATACCTTATTTCGAGTGAATTGGGAACATGATAAGGGTATTAGTTTTTTGGTATGAAATATTTCACTAATGGATCTTGTTTTATTGCTAGAATTTACTGACTAGATCCTAGAAAATGGGAGGGGGTTTGTTCTTGTGTTTGAGTGGCCATTGGAATGGCCTGATTACCATCTGTTTGAATAGTATTAATTTATTGATCTTGTTTTCCATATATCATGTGGGTCTTCCCCACGACCCTCATAGACGAAAGAAGAGGTATGTTTCTACTTGGGGGTGACATGATGACAAGACACCCCATTTGTGAGAATTTATATATTTTTTGTCCCTATAATACTATTTCTTTCTTATTATGATGTCATGTTAGGTTTTTAGGATGTGAGTATGGATTTGCATCTACAGTTTCACCATATTATGGATATGTTTGTTAACATCAGCAATTAGAATGGGGATATATGCCCATTATGAATATGGAGTTGGGGTATGTTCCTACTCTAGTAATTAATTTCCAAATAGTGGACCCTGAAAATACTCATATGTGGGGGAAGAGATTCGGTTTTTCCCATATTGATCATCTTTACTTTCTGACATACTTCTACGGGAGCTGCCAAATGAGGCAACTGACATGATAGATGAATAAAGAAATGTGTGTGCACTGCATTACGGGGTTCCAATAAAATTATATAGAATAATTCTTTGAACAATGTCAGGAGAGGCTTATGGAAGGATTTTTGAATGGGGTTAGGGTTTTTTCAAACTCATAGATGACCTCTAAATTCAACTACCTGGATTTCTGGGTGAAGGTAGTTGTTTTTCCCTTCTCATTGGCTGCCACTATATTTGGTTGGAGGTATTTTCTAGGGTCTTCTTGATGATACAATTTGAAGTATTGATTAGTGTAGGCTGGTTTATGTTCCTTCTTGTCGTGTGCTGCTGGATTAGAATAGCTGGCTTCCTAGGATTTCGCATTCTGAGTTTGCCGGCTTCATGAATTATGGTAGTCTGGTGTATGTTCCCACTGATATTTTCCAAAAAAATATTTTGTTGGGACAATATAGAGGGTATAAAGGCATTAAACTTCTCATTGTTGTCCATTGTATTCCCCTTTATAGGCTTTCATTCAATCCTACTTCTGGATGACTTAGGCTGAACTGCCATGTAAGGAACCCTCATCCTGTTGACGTTTTTCTACCAGAAGACAATTAAATTGATGAATAGTGGAATTATTCCCTTATAAGGACAATGTTTATTCTTTAAAAGTACATAAATGTCCTCTTGATCCAACACTATATGATATTGGATGTAATAATTATTGTATTCCAAGCATAATCTCCCATAATATTTGAAGATGGATGTTGGTGTTTTCTTCTCTTGGAGCACCAGATTCTAATGGATGGGTGATCGGTTGGTAATTATGAATTGGAGGGTTATTCAGAATGCCTCCAAGGTAAATTTTGTAATATCCTAGTAATACTCCTAGAGTAGTGAATTCGAGACCCAACGTTGATGATGTTGGGTTGGTGACTATAAACATTTCTTAGAAGAAGACCTGACGTTAACTGTAGCCCTATAATACATTGGATAGGTGTGATTCCATTTTGATTAAATAGATATCCTTATAGAAGTTCTTAGGTTATAGGTAATAATAAAAACAATAATACCCCATCAATGAAGCATGTTATTAAATAGACACATGCAAGATTTATTTTCTTGGTTAGCCCTCTTTCATTTTTTGTGTAAAAGGTTCTTGAAATGTTCATGATTATATCATCTTGGATTGGGATTGACATCAGGTTCACCATTACTATTTTTGATATAAATATTTATTTTCCCAATTTGTGATTGTATGGGGTAATGTTTTCTCAAATCATTCACATTGGGTTAACTATTTTCAAATGGGTTTTAGTGGGTTTAATCATTGAATAATAAACATAAAGAGGTGAATATATCCAAGTGGGGTCTACCTTCCAATGATAGACACTTGTTGGGTATCATGTACACTGATACATTAGAACTCATTTTGGTCAATAGGATATATTATTACATATCTAGATAAAATTAATTAGAACCCACGTAGTTAGGCGCCACTTAATGATATACATCATACCATTATTGTTCATTAGATAAGAACCAAACTATATAGTTTTACATCATGTGTCAAGGATGTCTAGGTGACCGAAACCTAGTCAATGTTTGGTGCAGGACATATATCTATGCAACCCTGGGAATCTAGAAAGGATATAAGATACCATGTTTGATAAGTACCTACTAAGAATGTGGACTAGAAAAATTATTGTTCATTTGGTGTTTTGGATTTGAACCATAGAGTGGATTCATATGTATCTTATTTGGATGGGATTCAAATCCCACATAGATCAGTTGTGTTGATTCATGCCTATTGATTCCCTCTAAAATCGTGTCTCATAAAAATGTATGGCCCTTAAATAATATTAAGTTCGAGATTATTCAAAAGGAGGATTACCTAGTGACTTATGGTTAGGTTGGGTCTTACTCATATTAAGTATACCATTATGATTGGATTTTTTTGGGTCCTACTCCGAATGAGGATTCACTGATGATTGTTTTTGGTTGGGGCTTACTGATGAGAATGATTCCAAAATGATTCATTTTGGTTTGGGGCTTACTCCTGAGGTGGATTCCCTGGTGATTTGTGTTTTGTTGGGGCTTAATCATGAGGAGTATTCCATGGTTATTTGGGATTGGTTGGGGTTACTTGTGAGTAGGATTCCCAACTGATTTGTGTTTGGTTGGGGTTACTCATGAGGAGGATTCCCGGATGATTTTTATTTGGTTTGGACATACTCCTTAAGAGGATTTCCAATTTATTGGGTCTGGTTGGGAATTGCTACAAAAGAGGATTCCCAATGGTTTGGTTGTGGATTACTCTTAATGAGGATAACCTAATTTCTAGTTATTATTGGGGATTAGGATTCCTGTTTTTAATATGTTGGGGCATATATTTCATTGGATGCCCATTAATGAGATGTTGGGGCTTATATCGAATTGGAGGATATTTTGTGAGATGTTGGGTCTTATACCATGTTGGAGGCCCAATTGTTTGATTTTGTGGATAATACTAAATTTGAGGTGTAAATGGTTAGATTCAAAGGCTTATACAATATAATAGGATTCCCTTTTGGGAGAAATTGGGGATTATACCAAGTTGGAGGCCTAATGGTTCAGTTGTGTCTTACACATGGAATGATGACCAAAGGTTTAGTACTGTGTAGAATTTATGATCACTACCAACCTTTAAGACCATGAGATTAATTCTCAATGTGAGAAATAAGAGGAATAAAAATATTTGGAAAACTACATGATCATTCTTCTACTTGTAGAAGAGTCCATGGATATGGGAGCTGAGGAAAGGGTTTTGATGAACCTGTTCCGTTTCCTGTTTCATATCCATGATTGTCTCATCAGATTGCCAATCTGGGTAAGACCTAAGAGGATAAGACTAGATAGAGTGAACCCTCATGAAGGAAAGTGAGAGTTCGTACTCTAGTTGATATTTCCAAAAACAAAAGTTCTGGAAGGGGGATCACATTCTCTATCACAGGGAATGGCTTGCATGATCCTCACCCTCCCCAATGGGAACTGATGTCCCCTAGTCTTAGAGAGGATGAGGGAAGGGAAAGGCACAAACACACATGTCTAAAATTGAGAGATCACTGACACCTCCCCAAGGGTCGGGGTCCTCATGATTATGGGAATTAATATCTAAATGAACCTTGAGGAACCTACCCATCATTGAGGATAAGAGTGGGACACATTTGAATGAAGGAATGCATATCCAAATGAGAGAGAAACTAGTGTATCTCATTTCATAGTTTGTAATTCCATCGTGTATGGTGAATGTATCATTTTGGTCCCATTCATATGAGGGATAAAAAGAAATATATGAAATTCCATTGGTGTCTTGGAAGAGGTCTCAAAAGAGGCTATCATGTAGGTTATGTCTTATAGAGAAAATGTGCTCCTAACATGGCTTGGAAAAGAACTAGAGGGGATTTTCATAGGTGTTTTCCACCATGATATTAATTTTAATTTTTAAATGGATCACCTTGGAAAAACACTTGGGTGTGTCTTTATCGTAGGCACAATAGGTCTACTCGAGGGTCCCTGAATGTTGATCATGTAGAGCCATGGACAAGGAAGGGTCTCAAGCAGATGGTTTTTCACTAGGATAATTTTTCCCTCGAACAGTTTTATTGTATTTCAAACCTTGGTGGGAATATTATTCCACTATCTCCACTAACTATGTCTATTATGATGTTTTATAGTTCTGGATAAGGGGTTTGGGGGACTTTGGGGAAGGGGTTGTGTGACCATATCTTCAGGGATTCTACTGATATTCCAGTTCATCAAATTGGGATCCCTTGGTTGTATTTATATTCAAATAGGGAACCCTTGTCAAATGTTGTTTTCTTCCCATGTCTATGTTCTAGGCACCCATCATATATCAATCACACAAGGGTGCCCTAGATTTCAATTTCATGTGGGGGGTGGGGGGCACGAGCCTTATCATGCATAATGGTGTGATCATATTCCATCATTATGAATGTCCCTTTGATTATTATTGGGGATCTTCAACTATCTAACATTCTTGAGATACTATTTATATGTTTTTCAACCCTCCTAAAAAATGGAGGTTCAGCACCTTCAATTGTAGATTCATCAATAGAAGATGAGTTCATGCATTTGTTACTGAGATATAGTATGCTCCTACTATACTTTATAAATTGGTTTAATTATTTTTATGTAATAATACTATATATTTTATTTCCATTGAATAAGTGAAATTTTTTTTTGGGCTTTTGGACTAACACATCACTATCATACTCTATATTTGAAAATAATAAAAACTAATGAACCGTTTTTTAATCAATGATAATGTATAAGTTGAGAGTACATTAGTTGTAATTAACGGACTATCTAAAAACATTGAGATACTACACCATTGGATTAAATGTGAAACATTTTTATAATGAATTTTCATGAATAATATCTATCCATGTTGAAGTCCAATAATGTATGCATCCCATTATCATCCTATTCAAAGTGGGTTCCACAAATTTACTATCCTTCTGCTTACCAAGACTGGTTACAACAAAAAAACAAGAGTTGAAATTGTTTTGGAATCATGAATTCTAAATTTCATTAGTATCACTCCCATATACATAGATTGTAGAAAAATGTGTTTTTCCCTTTCTAAAGTAGATGTATTACCAAAAATAAATAGGTTATCTAATCAAATACATTCTAGACATTGAACTCAAAAAATTATAGAAAACACCTAAAAATTTATGTTTTCATCCACAACAAAATTTCTCATCCATAAAATCCAAAACCAAGAATAATTCATCCCATGATATATTAACATAAATATTTTTATTAACATTACCACTTTGGAATTCTATATATTTCAAAAATGAGTCTATTTAATAATACTATTCTGTTTGTGTATGTTTCATATGATACATGACCTTTTATAATATTCCCACATTTATTTCAACACATATAATATAAAAAATAATTATATCGATTAAATAAAAATCACCTCATATAATAAGCTTTAAAATAATGTGTTTTATACATATATATGATAAACCATAAAACATCTCCAAATCAATATTTATATGAATAACTGGATCGACCCATGTACAACTACAGGTAAAAATATTTTTCATGGATATAGGTTTTGTCATTAATTCTTATCAATGATAAATTATAGGACATGAGAATAAATGAATAATAATTATCTTATAAGAAGTGAGTATCCACCCCTGAAAGGGAAATTTATTCTATGAGGAATAAATGGAAAAGAAGAAGACAAAAAGTATTTGGAATATATTTCTAGAAATATTCCTTGGAAAAAAAATATGGAGAACCGAATAGAAGATTATAATTTACGTTATTTTTTTCTAATATGTGTTTATAATATTCTTTATTATGTTTTATATTAATATAAATGGACTTTGATTTATTGAATAATGTTTCAACTGATCTGGTAGTGGAAATATTGAAAATAGTATACATGATATATTCTATACTTTAAAAAACCATTCAAATTTATCAATATAGGTTTTTAATTGATATAATTTTTATTATATTTTTTTAATATGATCTAAAATGATTTGAAAAGTGTTTTGAAACCCAATTATAAAGTTGAAGGTTTTTTGAAATTACTAGTACGAATCATGATTTTGGATTTTAGGAAAAAAATGCTACATTTTAAACATAATGATTTATGTCTGGATAAAAAAACTTTTCCTATAGATCATATGATCTTATTTCCTAGTTTAAAACATTATGTGTTGTGAATAATTCTTAGATATGATCATATGTCTTTGAACTAAATCACATGAATATCAATATCACATGTCCTTAAGGATTATAAGGATTTATTATATTCCTTCATTTCACATCAAAAGCCTTTGAAGTCAATTTAAATTTTTCAATGGAAAGAGAATATTCATATTAAATATAAATATATTTGGTTTATATGAAAAATGGAAAAACATTAATAATATAAATTTTTAAAAGAAACTACATTAATTCCCTATAATTAGACTTCAATTATTAGAAAAAAATTTACGTTTTTTTTAGGATTAAAAATTATGTATCTGGATTTAAAATTTTATGAATATGAAATACTTTTGTATAATGAAAGATTAATTCATTCATTTTATTTCTTTTCAAATACAGGTAGAGTTTTTATTTAAGAATGAGAAGAAATAGAAGATGATCTTCAATAATAGATAACAAAAATTAAATCTTTTTAAAAAAACTAGTCTTTAGAATAATTTCATTTTGATAAAAGGAAAATATTTAGAAGTTGAAACTATGTTGTTTAGTTAAAAAAACATAAATAATAGAGTTTAAATTATATGAGCTTGTGTTTTATATCTTCAAGTACATAGTGACATGGATGAATGTGAATAATAACACTTCATGTTTTCTTTAATGAAGAAAATTGAATTATAATTTTTTCAAGAACAATATAGATAAAGATCAATCTAACATAGAGTTATTGTTTATATTAGTCTAAATTTATTTTATGTTATTCTTTTTTTTATAAACCTTTATTTATGTTTTTTATTATTTCCAAGAATTGATAAATGAATATACTTTTAAAGATCGTGAATCTGGAAAATCAATTTGAGTTCCATGATGGATACATGATTTTCTATATAATGTATGTACATATGACAATATTTGGAATGAAAATTTTGTGGATGATATGATTTAAAAAATTCTTGAATATTTAAGAATAAAATAATATTTTATTCATCCATGTTAAATACTTAGGACCATTTATTTGAGGAATCTTATTGAATACTCCTTGAGAAGAAATATTGGTGAATAAAAATTCATTAAAACTCAAAATGGGTATTCTTTTATTGCGGTTTTGTATTGGTGGATATTTTTTATTCTCAACATTCCATTATAGTAATTTTGAAATAATGAATGAAATTATTATATGATCATATGCATGTGATGTGATTTGAAGTTTGAGGAGGAAGGGGGAGAATATTAATTCTACAACCGCTACTACTATATTTTGTGATTGTGTGATCTATGTAATTCATAGAACTATAGATATTGACATAGAAGAATAATAATAGAAATTTGAGGCATGTTAGGGAAGAAAAAAAAGAAAAAGAAGAAGAATAAAAAGTGAGAGAGAAATATAAAACATGTGTAATCGAGTGAATATAACTAGGAAAATTTCTAATATTATGTTAAACTACATAAATATAGGAAAGATATATTTCAGTTGGTAATCTAGAGAATTTTGTTTGAGAAGACAGTGAATAGATTCAGAAGAACTGTGAACTGAGAGAACATCCATAGAATGAGTTGTATGAGTTGAAATTTAATATATTAATGTAGTTTAAGACTATAAGGCGAGGGAACAAATGTAATTATATTAGTGTAGAGTTTTTTGGAATTTTTTGTATGTCTAAATTGGAATATGGAATGATGAAGAGAGCTAATGGGTGTTTATGATTTTGTAAACAATATAATGACCCATTTTCTTGAATTATATAGTGGGGGATGTTTGAGTAATGTGATATAGTAAAACTACATGTATAATATTTTTCAAATAATGTTTTAGAATGATCCATATCAAAACTATTTAATTTTTTTAGTTATAGTTGATAATATATCAATTAACTATAGTTGGAATGATTAATAGTAAGCTACCCACACTATGGATGAAAAATTAAATAATACCTCTGCTATTTTGAATTTTAGTATCTTAACTGAATGTAGAATTTTTTATGAATAAAAAACAAAATGATACAATTACATCCCAATATGTGATAGAGGTTGAAATTAAAATTGGTTTTAAAGATATTTTAAGAATGTGTTTTTTGTAAAATAGACCCACCCCAGATTCACCCCCTTAGGTGTCTCAACATTTTCCACTATGCATCACATGTTTATTCAAAATAAACACCTCTAATATATATATCTATTAAAAACTATATAGTTCTTATTTTTTTATAAACTCTACATGTTAATAATATTTAGTTTTTAAGACCGATTTTATTTGGATCACATTGCGAGGTTGATACTTCTTCAAAATTTATGAGGATTGGTTTCTATCAGTCCAATCTAATACCCCATTCATATATCTATAATGTGACTCATTTTTTAGTACATCATCAAATGATGATTGTTCTACTATTTCCAATATTGATACAAGATTTATTTTTATCATGATATATATTATTTTTTCTTCGAACAATATAAAATTAAATTGGATGGATCAAATTTCACTCTCATGTTTCTCTTTAAAGATTTATAGTGACATTATTCAGAAACAAATATACTCCCCAATTTCCACATTAGAGTATTTTTCATTTTGGGAACATTGTACCAAAAATTCTTTTTTCAAAATTAATATTCTTATTTAAATTATTCATTAATGTTTAAAAATCTACAATTCTTCATGGATTTACATTCAATTAAATTGAAATTATTTATTTCTAAAAAAATATTATATCCTTTTTTCGAAGCATTTATAGGCCTTAATTTTAGTCAAGTGGCCTGAAAATATTTTTTATCTTCTTTTTATCTAGATTTTCATTAATTTCACAAATTATTATAGAACAAAATATTCTTTTGATGACTTGAAAAATGATTCTTGGAAGGTTTCCTTATATACCACATTTTTTTGGGTCCCCTATCCTCCCATGGAATCATGGTCACCCAATTTTAAATATACATCACAAAATCTAAGACTTAATTATAGAAGTTTCAATATACACCTCTCATGATCTTAAATACCTTATTATTATCTTCCACCAATTTTTTATCCAATAAATACATTCATCGGTGGATTCTTAATTGAAGATACCTCATTATTAATGTCAGGTTTCACAAGGTTTTTTTTTCACATCAATTGATTTGTTTTTTGTTCAATTTTTGGATCATATTGATTTGATTATACTTTTACTATCATTTTCAACTCTCATTTGACAATTCTCCAAAATTTTGAAGACATTATTATTTCTTTTCCAGAAAACAACCGTGGATATTCTACATTAATAATCAACAAAAACGAAAAAAAATTTCTTCACATGTTTCAGGATGATTCATTTGGCCATATTCTTGATTAAAAACAAAATATAATATACATAATTCCTTTATAATATGTAGATATATATTTCATACCGAATTTCCACCCACACATGAATCACATCACTTTCATGATAACACTTCTGATTAAGAATGTAAAACATGTTTTTTAACTTCAAAAAGTTATCTATGTTCTATATGTGGATATAGACTTTACTCTAATTCCACCAACTATTCTATTAATCAGATATTATTGGACATGTTTTTTCTTTACAATCTACCTATTATATATTACAATTTTACATCAAACCATTCATAATAGAGTTTCCAAAAATCCATTTGATTAAGAACCCATTTTTATTAATTGTTTCCACATGTATTGAGTCAAAAAGTTGAATCCCGCTTAATAGGTTTTTTCAAAAGACATATACATAGAACCCTTATTCTTTTTCATCTCATCTCATACTAATATGTGGTTTCCACTCCCTTTAATCTTCAAGGATCCATCAATTCCAAAACAATCCATTCCACCAACTCATACATTCACATTTTTTGGAGGTTCATATTTTAAGCCAACGGGTCTGAACAACCATAATGATGAATCAATGTGCTGCTATTAATTTTTGCATTGAAAAAATAGAAATGTTTTCCTTCTCTATATTATTCTTCTCCTACAATGATATTATCATTTTATATGAGTCATATGATTACCAAACCTATTTCTCTACAGCACTAGTGGTATAATATTACTTGTATTATTATAAATCTAGATTAAATTTTTCAATGAAATATTAATAGGTTTTTTAACATCACATCCAATTTATTACCAAGAGCTAAAAACTATATCTTTACCAAATGTCAATAAATTTATGGCTGAAATCATAACATTGGACAAAATATCCACAGACTGTTTTTTCAATATGATTAAGGACATTCTATCATTATTATTTTTCTTACTTTCGTGTGATTCTCGATCCAATTATATCCAATAATCTTCTTAATAGAATGTGGGGTTTCAATGATAACCATAAATATAACACTTTAGGAGAGGAAAAATCTTTTAAGTTCCTTTCCTCCACATGTATAAACCTTCAAAAAACTCTTTTTATGTTGAATAAACCTTAATGTTTCGAAACTATTTCTAACTCTTTAGTTTCATTTATTTTGATACATCCCTCATTGTTCTTCCGGTATCTTAGTGTTGGAGTTGTCACTATTCGAAATTTCAATGTATAATCTTCATTGTTGACTCCCCTTTTACCCATATACCTAGGTTTTTGTTCCCATAATATATTCTCAATTCGTTATCATCCTCATTAGACATTTATAATAATTATTCATATGAATACTTCCCAAAGTATACCTTCTTTAATGAATCACTTAATTTAATTTTTTATTGAAATTTATTCATCAAATGTTTAATTTTTTTTATTAAAATCTATTTTTTTGTCTTCACCATTACACAGTAATTAATTTCAGTAATATCAATATCATTTTCTTCAATATTCATCTTTAGAATTACTAATTATTTACAGTTCTCCTAATAGAATTATTTTTATTCATGTTATTTTTTAAATTAATTTAATGTATATTTTTTATTTATCCACCATTATATAATCATATTTCAACAGACATCCAATCTTATGATTTTTCTTTCACTGACCATCATAGTCTTCGATTTCCCCCTTAACTTCTTCCTTGAGATAAGACTCACCTTCATGTTTTTTTTAATATTCATATTTAGAATCTTCATTACCATCATTATTGATCATAACATCTTATGTATCAAATTTATTTACCATTTCCTCTTCCACTAAATTGTCTTCAACATCATCTTCTTCTTTTCAAACCAATCCCTTCCTCTAAAACTTCTTTCTGGATGAATTTATTTTTTTGAAGACCCTTTTAGGTGGAAACCCCTTTCATAGTTTTTGTATAATTTATTATTCTCCTCCATTTTCATAACTTTTTCATGAAAACTTTTTTATAATGTTCCAAACTTTACCACACAAAAAATATGCCATTGGAATATTTAAATTTAATATACTATCTACACAATTCAATTTACTTGCCAAAAAAGAGAGAAATACATCATTTACATCTTATTTATCATGTTTTCCAATTTACTAATATCTATCACCATACTTGTGGGACATTATGATCCATATGTATTAACTCAAACTTAATATGTAGCCAAATTTCATAACATTTCAACCGTGAGAGTTCTTCTAGCTTCCACTATTCAGGATATGATACCCCCAGTTTTTAATTTGGTGGTTGTATTAATATTATCTCCATTATAATATCAATTTATTTTATCTCTTCACAAATTCCCTTAATTTATCCAAAAATATTAATGACTGAATTGATGAATACATAAAAAACATTCCAAAAAACATCTTTAAATTTTCAATCTTTTGGTGAAGCATTCGAATCTTATATTTCTCAATTATATATATTATCATGTATATCCCACATGAACATGGATCAAATGTATCTAATCACCTTCATATAGATATGATTTGGATAAGATCCATATAGATAGTTTGGAGATTATTTATTAGTATTGAGTATCTTCTAATTCTCTCTATTTAGGGACTATTATAATACATCACTTATATGAATCACGTGAATTATAATAGAGAAAAAATATAACATATGAGTTCATAAGCTCCTCATTTTATTCCCAAAACTTTTACAGTTTCATCCATCACACAGAGGATATCCTTTTTTATTCACCACATTATTTATATTAACAAATGTTTTAGAAAATATTTAATGTTTATAACTTAATGTATAATAACAATTTTGGATGCACAAGGCACCCTGAGATGAGGTGGGTGGTGGTTGAATTAGTGTGTGTCATCGTTTTCTATCATTGCATTATATATTGTTCCAAAATTTATGTGATCACATTGAACTTATTACCATTAATCACAAAAACACCAAAAAATAGATGAAAACATTATAATATGGAAAAATAGTAGTTATTTTGTTCACTGATAATTGCTGATTCAAGTAGCATACACATGACTATAGAAAAACAATATGGGCCAACCCAAAATGTAACCTAAATTTTCCTTCCACAGTGCTCGATCCATATTAATGATCACCATGTTCTTAAGACAAGAATAAAAGTATCATACAATGAAAAGTGGGAATGATTTCACCCCCTACATATGTATGATCTGTTAGAAACAATAAAATTACCATAGATGATATACAAAATGCATCATGTCATAACAAAAAAACTAAAAAGGTACCATACCATAATAAGAGATAATGGCTAGATGGTCAAATTGAAACACCTTAATCATTGAACCCAAATAAACCCATGGCTCCACCTTCTGAAGATGATATGTCACCACAATCTCTACCGATAAGAAGTCCAAATGATCTAAGAGATTCATCCTCCAAATAACACGGTTCCATTTATCCTTTCCCTCCACAAAAAATCTAAAAATACAGAAATAATTTATATGGGTGTCGAAAGTATATAATATAAGGATACCACCAAATAATCTATTTAATGTTTATCCACATGCATCAGTTAGTTCTTATATATATATATATCTAAATTCTAGAACATTTCCAAAATAATTTATTTTCCAATATTAACGAATTATGTGGTTTTATTTTCTAAAATATTCCATATTGTAGTAATCAATGAAATTTAACTGAACATATATACACAAGGAATAATTAGATGAATCAAATATGATTTCATTCATCAAAATTAGAAACATATGGATAAAATCTCATAAAATTAACATGAAAATAACGTATCCACAAACACCCAAAGGTAAATACAAGACATGAGGGTGTAAAAACCTAATACCTATGAAGGTACACTATCCAAGAAAAATTGAATCCTAAAGTACATGAAATTTTGTTACCTAATAAGATTATACACAATAATGAATAGAATCGCAAGCACCAGACCTATTGAATGATTACCCCACTAAGGTTCACATATGTTTAGTTCTTCCTTGTACCCAACGATAACCAATGTGGAGTATACAGTCATTAAATATCATTAAAAACAAGACAATAATAAATAAAACATTATATATAGTGGCCCGACTTTTCTTCCATGCTTGGAAAATAATTTCCTTTATAAAATGATATTTCAGGAATTTATCAAACACATCATGTGCCTAAAATTATACTTTTAAATGAAGAACTATTATTGAATAACATTCAATTACCACCAATGATCATGTCCAATATTAATATTGAATTTCAGTAATCAAAAACAAATCAGAGAAACAAAAGAACACAATATATCCATGGGATATACTATATGTTAGAGCCACCAACCTAACCAGTTGAGATAATCATGTTTCCATCAAAATAGGTTATGGGATTAAAATAGACCAGGACCTCATAAGACAGAATCTTGGAGAAAACTATTCATTTCCCTATCAAAACCTCTTGTTTTAGAAATCATATCCCATTATTGTTCCAATGATACATGGTGATGTGAGATTAAGACATGATCTAGATAAGGGTGGAGAACTATAGAGGAACTATGAACATACCTCAAAGCGATTCACCCAAACTGATAGTACATCACTATGAAATTAAGGTTCTAATAATCTAGGGAATCATGTAGGGTATGGTTTAAAATAATAAGTGATTAATATAAGATTATATTCAAAAATAAATACTAGAATTGGGATAATTATTAATTTCATTAATAATATATTTAGTCCCTTGATTTGGATGAAAAGTAAGAAAACTGATGTGCTAACTAGGTGGTCCCCAATGTCCCTAGAAAATAGAGCTTCGTGGTTTCCTAGGAAGAGCTTCATGGTTTGAAAAACTGTTCAATATCCTATAGTCCTACCTCATCCTCTACCATGGTTTATGTAGTGATGTAATATATTTGACCAAAACATGAAAATTACCAATGAAACCAATAAATCCATATCATATGGCTACCATATGTTTACTAATAACTATGTTCCAATGATATTTTCCTTGGAAATCAAAAATTTCAACCCATGACTCCAAAAAGCCTCTACATTCTCATATAAGATGAAAAAATTATAAATGAAACATACCCATGGCCTGAACTGAATCATAATTCCCCCCACCAAGAAAAATTATTCCATATAAAAGGATCAGGTTCATTAACCCAAATGATATTTGGTCGATTATTCATTATCAATTATTCATGTTTCAATGTATCATGGTTTTAAATACCATATTACTATCTCACTCGAACCAATGGGATCATTTTTCCTTGAAAAACATTATCATTTTAGTCTACTATCTGGACATTCCTTTCAATCACTATGTTGTCAGGTTCAATATTAATATCCTCTCACTCGACCATGTGGGACAAATCAATTTGGTACTCCTTCATTTGAAAATAAGAAACACATCACATATAGAATATAAACAACCAAGTGTAACCGATATTCCACCATCATAAGTCACTACAAAATATCTAATAGTGGTACATAATAAGGTGATAACTTAACCAGCCCATAAAACATTTATGACTTATCCTTGTTGAAATTATAATTAAAAAAATAACCACATACACTAGATTCCAATTTTTTAAAATTTCAATTGACCTATGACATCTGGTGACTGTAAGCTATCGCTATCCAACTCCTAATCAATTATACTATTTTTTTATCTCTTAAACATTCATAGTTGAAACCACAAACCATTACCCAAAATATCACCAACAATGATTTGATAAGGAAGTTATCCCATACAATATCTCAAATGGGACCATCCTGACCGATTTTTTCTATAAATATTTATATAGGGAAACTCCAATAAGGAAATTTTTTTCTTCCAAGATCTATTGAAGACTTGTATTCATATTCATAACATGTATTCATGATTTTTTTGTAGCTGACTAATCTTGTACATATATTTATAGATGATATTTCATGCTCAATTTCAATTGATAACACATCAGTGTTTATAATCCTCTCTTAAACTAGGACACGAAATGTCGGTCACAATCAAAAATGATAGTTCATGTTCTCTCACTATGTAAGATATATCCCACACATATAATTTCCCAAGATACTCAACCTTTATTGGATAAATGATAGGTATAAAATTCACTAATTTCAATAATAGAAAATAATCACCCACATAACATCCTTACCACCCAATGTATTTGGTAACAAAAACATGAATTCCATGGTTATCCCATCCCATTTTATTGATAAAATGTGTATATATTATATAAAACTAGTAGGTATGTGATGATATTTCTTAAATCAATGACATGGAAGGCATTGAGACACTAAATCAACAATTTTTCATCTAATTTACAATGACTAGTAATGGTGTCCCAAGCATGATACATATTGGTAGCACAAGAGTGAATGAACCAATTAAATTTGTTTTTAATATCAATAAATAATTATATCAGTTATTTTAGAGAAATAATTCCACATTGTAATCTCATAACGCCATTGGGAGACCAAGAACACTTATTTGAGGTCTACACACTATGAAGAATCCTCATAATAACAGACACTCCACATCTACATCCTAACAAATATAAATATGATCATCCATAGATGATCCAACATGATAAATACAATAAAATAACATACCATCAAATATCCATTAATTCAAGCATATCTCAACAAACAAGCACATCAGGAGACACTCTTCTATCGATTCCTTAACTGCCCATGTTGAAATTTTTCTACTCAATATGTCTGCGACCAAGATTCCTTTTGTATGGGTGATTTAAATATAAAAATAAATGGTCTGATGGTACACCACCAACTATATCTATCTTAATTTTATTTCCCTTTGGGTGAATACATAATTCAGACTAATATGGAAAGAATAAACTATAAACACCACCAAGAAGAGCTATTGGATCCATGTCATAAAATTATTAATCAATACCACAAACTCAAGGTCCTGAATTGGGTTCTTCTTTTCATGAGTCCATAATTGACGAGATTGATAAGAATGCTCGAGTCATCTCGTAATTAGAACACAACTCAACCCAATACATGAGTCATTATGGTTGACATCATACCTCAATCATTACATAGGAAGGATCAAGACTAGAGTTGATGTCAATATGACTTTAAACTACTCATATGATATATGGAAATAATCACTTTGAAAAAACATCAAACCCTTACCAGTTAACTATGTCAAAAATGATCAGGTATTGGAGGACCCATAAAAAGTTTTCCTAATACATATTTCTAATTCTATAAATATACAGATCTTAAACATATTTATGAGATACTTAGAAGGAATTACAATCCAAATATTATTAGGGACCTCTATGAAACCCTTTAAATAAATGAAATATCCCATAAATTTCACCACATGAATCCAAAACTCCCACTTTTATAGATTCCCATACATATATTTATTTTTCCAGATTCCAAGGATGATATTAAAATACAAAACATGATCCTAATTATATATGTAATAAAAAAATTATCACACACATAAAACCATGAAATAGTCAAAAAACATAAGGAAAATTTTATTCGTCAAAGTCATAAAAACCTTAGAATCATTAGTAATTCCAAACATAATGTCTTGATACTCACATTTCTCTCACACACTTCTTAATTACATATTAGTAATATCATCCTCTAAGACCCTCTACTTATGGTTTACTGATCCCAGATATTTTTTTGTGAACCATTGGGATAACATGATCAGTTCAAATAGTTCTTCAATTCTAGGAAATGTATATTTTTTCTTCTATATCACTAAATTGAATTTTCAATAATAAAAAATAATTCAGAGACTCTCATATTCCAATTTTTCAAATGGCACTGTATATTTACATGGTGAAACACAAGGATGAATAAATCCCTTAACCTCAATATCATCAATCTGAGCCTTTAATTATTTCAATTCAGTATGTGACATAAGTTATGAAGTCATGAAAAATGGAATCATCTCCCAAAAAAGTATATTGTAAACTCAAAATCCATCTAAGGAGGAAATCTAGGGTAATTATCTTAAAATATATTGGGATATTCACTCACCTCCACAGGAAGTTTTCCACTAAAATGTGGATCAACCACATCAATAAACATCTATAATTGATAGAATGGGGTCATCTTAGAAATAGATAAAACATGATGTGGTCTCAAAACTCTTCAGTCCACTCACCTTCAATGACATTATTGACTTGTTCATATGAGAGAAACTATAAGTGACGGTGAAACCTATTGATTTGGGCTCTATAGTTAACCATATAATCAATGAAAATGATTAGATCTAATATGTAACGATGAATATCTATAAAATACCATATTATTTCATGGTTCGTGACTAACACATTACATTTCAAGTATCTAAAACTATTCACCGGCTTATTTTCTAAACAATTGGAAAGATTCATCACATAATAAACATTCTATGAATTGAATCCCAATGAATCAACAAGCATGTATGAGATAAAGGATTACGTTGAACCAGTATCAAATAATTACATAACCATAATGATGAAAAAACAATACCTGTCATAGTAGATGGTCCTTCCTTTTATTCTTCTGATGTATACTCATCTACATATATATTTCCTACTTCATAAATAATTTTTTTTGCAACCTATGCATCAGCCTTAGTAGGAGGTCGAGATCATATTCATTTTTTAATCATATCTACACTATGATTCCATGTTGATGGTGGATAGTAATATATTTACTTGGGGATTATATCTCATAAAAATTCCAATGATGACCTGATTTAACACATATATGACAAACTTTGGATGGTTCCTTATAATTAGGTTTTTGGTTTCCCATTCTCCCACAATGGTAATAGACCACCTATATATACCTAGGAATAAAATTTATACCCCCTCCACCACCTCATATATAGTCATTATTTCTGACACTTTCATTGGGGCACGCGTGTGTCCATCTACTTCAGGATGAAAGGCGCATTTTTTGCCCCACATTCGCGATTTCCAAAGGAGGGCGTCATCTTTTTCTTATTTAGGAACGTCTTATCCTTGTTTGAAACATGATGATGGGATGTCAGTTCTTCCTTCTATGGATTCCTCCTTGGAGCTCGTTACCTAGTCTGGGTATCCCTTATAGAGTTAAGACGTTGCTCTTGAAACTATTCCTAGCACCATATTTTCATGGACACTAGTTAATTACGCTGCCTCGGTCGGGACATTCTAAAGGGTCTGATTAGGGCAGAAACCTTCTGTTAGGGAAGTAGTCATGTTTGGAATCACTCATGTGTCTATAAATTGGAACACAGGTGCGTCTGTGTTTATTACCCTTATTGTATGGCTTCTCAAGGGCACAGAATCCCGAGAAATCATGCGTCGAATGCGGGGAATTATATTCCTTAGGCATGTATCTGAGGTTTTCTTCAGATTATTATGTTTAACATGGGGTATGTTGCAGGTTTAATGTCCAGCGAAGATTGATCAGACTTATCAGAACACTGGCTAGAGTGGATCCGACGAGTGTAACCCTTGGAGGATACACTAATGTAGGTGGTTTGACATGACATCACCGAGATGTTGTGGCCTGGATAAGTATATAGATGGATGATGGAGTGATGAGTGAAATGGGAGGAGAATGAAATGGAAACGCCATGAGGATGATGATAATGTTGGGCTTGAGTCTCAGGGAGACTTCATACGTATCCCTGTGGTAGGGAATCAAATTCTGCATAGTTTAGGAGGGTGATGGGACGCCTGAGGAGGTGGATTGTGAGAATGGACATGTGGATGGGGACCCAGAGGAAGTGGAACATCTTGGCTGCGGCATGGCCTTTTCCAGACACATAGTCTCGAGAGAATGGTCAGGTGATGATCTTGAATTGGGGTGTACACATAGGACAACAACCCGATAATGTGTATGGGGCTTATGTGTGGCTAGCAACCTGGGTTGGTCTAACGCCATAATGATAGACCAAAGGTGTGGGTCTCAGTGAAGGATATTGAAATGTATTTTTCGTGAATAGGAGAAGCAACGGATTACCACTTTTCAGGATACAAAGTCTTATTGCTGATTGAGGGAGACAATGGATTACTACTGCATGGGGCACAACGGTTGACCGCTGATTAAGGTACATAGTTTAATGTCATGTATGATGTGGGTGAACCGACGTAAAAAAGGACCTGGTGTCCATATGGATGGTGTAGACGAATAGTCATGAAGGGGGTCGAAATGATTAGGTGTCGTGCTTGAACATTAGGGAGGCTTCCTACGTACCTCGCCATGGAAAGGATCATAGTCCATGTAGTTTAAGAGGGGTGACATTGGTGTCCCGATGTGAAGACAGTTGGGAACAATGGTTATTGGACTTGAACCTCATGGAGGCTTCCTACGTACCTTGCCTTTTCAAGGATCAAAGAAAACATAGTTCATGTTAGGGGCTTGGAACTGATGTGAAGATGTTATGAACCAATGGGTGTTGGGAATGAACCTCATGGAGGATTCCTACGAACCATTCTTTGGAAATGATCAATGTCCTTGTAGTTTAGGATGGTGTTTGGGGCTTACACTCTATGATTACTAGGGTGCTGGTGAACCGACATGAAGATGGTCGGAACGCCAGGGTGGTGGGATGGAACCTCGTGGAGGCTTCCTACATACCATGCCATGGCAAGGATCAATGTCCTCGTATTTCATGATGGTGTTTGGGGCATACACTCTAGGATGACCAGGGTGTTTGTGAACGAACTTGAAGATGGTCGGAATGACCGGGGTGGTGGGATTGAACCTCGTGGAGGCTTCCACAATACCCTGCCTTCACAAGGATCAAATTCCCTGTAGTTTAGGATGGTGTTTGGGGCTTACACTCTAGGATACCTGGGGTGTTGGTGAACCGACATGAAGATGGTCGGAACGACCAGGTGGTGGTATTGATCCTCATGCAAGATTCCTATATACCCTACCTTGGCAAGGATCATAGTCCTTGTAGTTCAAGATGGGGATTGGGGATTACACTCTAGGCTGCCCAGGGTGTTTGTGAAACAACGTGAAGATGGTCGGAACGACCGGGGTGGTGAGCTTGAACTTCATGGATTCCTTTTACGTACCCTACCTTGACAAGGATCAAAGTCCTCATAGTTCAGGATGGTGGTTGGGGTTTACACTCTAGGCTGCCTAGGGTGTTGGTGAACAGATGTGATGATGGTTGGAATGACCAGTGTAGTGGTCTTGAACCTCATAGAGGCTTCCTACGTACCCTTCCTTGCAAACGATCAAATTCCTCATAATTCAGGATGGTGAATGGGGATTATACTCTAGGCTTCCCATGGTGTTGTTGAACAGACGTAAAGATGGATGGAGCGACTGGGTGGTGGGCTTGAACCTCGTGGGGGCTTCCTATGTACCCTTCCTTGGCAAGGATCAAAGTCCTCATAATTCAGGATGGTGTTTGGGGCTTATAATCTAGGATGCCCAGGGTGTTGGTGAATTGACGTGAATATGGTCGGAATGACCGGGGTGGTGGGCTTGATCCTCATGGAGTATTCCTTTGTACCCTACCTTGGTACAGGTCAATTTCCTCATAGTTCATGATAGTGTTTGGGGCTTACACTCTAGGCTTCCTAGAGTGTTGGTGAACAGATGTGAAGATGGTTGGAACGACCGGGGTGGTGGGCTTGAACCTCATGGGGGCCTCCTACATACCCTTCCTTGGCAAGGATCAAAGTAACCATAGTTCAGAATGGTGTTTTTGTCTTACACTCTAGGCTACCCAGGGTGTTGGTGAACCAACATGAAGATGGTCAAAATGACCAGGGTGGTGGGCCTGAACCTCGTGGAGGCTTCTTATGTACCTTGACTTGGTAAGCATCAAAGCTCTCGTAGTTCAAGATGGTTTTTTGGGCTAAAACTCTAGTATTCCCAATGTTTTATTGTCGATTATTACTCTAAGACCACGTGAGTCATGCTCGGTGTGAGAAACAAGAGGCAAAAAAGACCTAACAATCATGTCGTGAAAGGTGCGTCCGTGGGAAGTAGAATGGGGCTTACACGTGGTTAGAAGACCAAAGAGTAAAAGGGCGATTTGGACATACTCATGTATGGAGGCCCGGTGGTGAAAAGGCCTAGTGGGAGATGGATTTGCGACTAAATAAATATGGGGCAGGTATTTTGCCTCCTACAAGAAAAGATAGAGGGATTACAACAGGATGGTTTCCATTTCCCCACGTAGGATGCATGGGTGGAAGTCATAGTTTAACGTCATGTGATGAGGAAGATGATGCTTGGCATTTCAATGACCTACAGCTCAGACCAGGTGGGTTCACTCCACACCTCTAGATCTTAGATAACCTATACCCTCTACACCTTGGTGAAGAGAAGGGATAGGAAACACCATGTAGGGGGGTGTCGTGAAGTGATACCATTAGGGGTATATGTTATCATGGCTCTGTGAAGAAGCAATAGTTGTTTATGTGCCAATGTGAAGAAGCATAATGCAATGTTATGAAACCAGAAGTGTCGTCCAGTGGACATTGAAATTGCTTCATGCAAACATGAAGGGACATACGGTAAAAGGAGTTGCAGAGAAAAGGGGTTCACAAGTAGAAGCTTTTTGAAGATCTTGTGCCCCATGATGTGGAGGGACTCCATGAAGGGATGTTTTTTGTGAAGTGCAGTTGCCTATGGTATGGATAGGGTATAGGTGCATAGGGGAGGAGCATTGCGATGTGTAAAGGAGTTTGCGATGGAATGCCTCGTGAGTCAAGGGTGCCTTGAAATGTATAGCATTGTGAAGAAATGTGCATCACGATGAACAAGAACCCAGTATTGTCACATGGGTTATAGGTGCATGGAGGGTGCTTCGTGAAGGCACGATTCCCCTAGGGGATCACCATCCTTGGAAAAGTCCCATAGGTTTTTCAGAAGGCATCCCTCTCAGAAGTGGGGCTCAATTAAGTCCAGGGGGGAGGTACTTCACCGTGCAAAAGTACCTTGAGGAGATCATGGTTTGTAGAGCAGAAGATGCTTCGTGATTCAGGAGTTTGGAAGGTGAATTTTTGAAATTTCCATCCCCCAGGCTATAGGGGAGCCCAGTATTTATAGGTAAGAGGTGCTGTGGAGCAGGTTTTGCTCGGCGCGTAGGCGAAATTTGATTCACGGTGGGTCGCGAATGTAAAATGGGCTCAAGTAGCTATCCTACATCTCCTCTTCATTGTGGTACGCTTATGACGAAGGGGTTCATGGAGCTGTCATACCTCTTTCCTTTGTGGAGGGCCACGAACATCAAAGGGAATCTTGGAGCTATTCGAACTCCTTGCTTTGTGGCAGGTTGTGAAGGGGCACTTTGGCGCCGGTCGCTGGGCTCTGGGCGCATCGCGATCCGTCATCGTGAAGCAGTACCTAATGCTTTCGAGATGTTTGGTACACCCCCAATTTTGGCATTAAAAAATTCACCCCTCAGACTGAGAGTCGTGAAGAAAATGAGAATCAATGTTTGAGGGTCCAATGCCAAATTTCCTTGGTTACCCACGATACGACCTCACGAAGGTTGTTCGTGGGGCAGCCTCATAAAGGAGGCTCGGGAAGCAGAGCCACGATGCATGGGCTAGGCGCACCGCGATGGCCGTCGCGACTGGGCATGCCACGAAGACCCCGGGGTACATCGCCTATAATTAGTTGGAAGACCTGTCTTTTTTCATTTTCTCTCCTCCATGATTTCAACTTTTGGCACTCCTGATTCACAAAGCTCTGCATACTCTATGATCTCTCTATGAGAATCGTGCTTTTTTCTTTGCGGCGCACTGTGAATCTTTTACTTCGCATTAGTGTGCTCCACAACTTATGTCTGAGGGTCATCATTTAGCTCTGTGATTCTACTATCCGGATCAATCTCCAGGATTGGTCTCCACAATCGATCTCCACAATCAAGCTTCGCAAACCAGTCCGAAAGTTATCTATTTTTTAGGATAGGATAGCTCACCAAGAGGTCGTCTGGGGGGTCCTTTCAGACGCTACATGAAGGGAATTTATGGTGACTTGATTGGGTCTGGGGGAGTTGTTACAGATACAATCCAACCATGATTCATTGGTATAACTATTTTCTAAATGCCAAAAGGACTACCTGTTGTTTAAGAGGCTTCTGTTGAATGGATTTGGACAATGGATGACGTCTTCATCCCTACTGGAAGTAGGAAAAAGCCGGCCTACTAGTTCAGAAGCACGTCGTGCAGGCGCCAGTGGTTCCGGGCGCATAACGGCCACACTTGGGAGAACATTATTCTAGTTACCAGTGATTGTTTATACAATCATTTGAATGACATTGATGGGAAAGCATTGAAACTGGAGACGTCCCCTCCTCTGTACCAAAAAATCCTAAAGGCGGAACTGAGGAACCCAAATAAGGGATGGTCTAATGAGTGGGACCTATTCCAAGGAGGCAACATCATAGATGACTTGTCTTGGGCCTACTGCGTGAGTGCCTCGTCAGAAGATTTCGAGGCAGAGCTGAGGAGAGGCGACCTGTATGAGGTGGTTTGGGCCTCCCAATTACAAATCTAATAGCTAAATCAGTTGATGCCAAACCTATTGATCCAGTGGTAATCAGGGACCAATACATTCCACCTACATCATGGGGAGGTTACCATAAATTTATTGGATGTACATCATATCTTGTTGGTCCTGCTACTAAGAGAGATGTACGACGAATTCCTCCCTGCTATGAGTACATGGGAGGATCTCGAGCAGATTCCACCACTGGCGATGGTGTTGATGAGACTGGTGCTAGAAAAGGACAAGGAAGAGGTGAGAGATGTTCACTTCAGATGGTGTGATTAGTCACAGAAAGTGGCTAATATTAATTGTTAATATCTTTATATTCATTGTTCCAAAGTCCATAAACATTTTTTTTAGTGCATTACATAAATAAAACTTCATTTCTCATCAAAAATGCAATTCATGTTTAAAATGAAAATTTGGGCCCCATCATTCATTTGTTTTTTGAAAATATTATATTCATTTTATGAATTTTAAATTTTTGGATATGATTGATCACTTTTTTTGGAAAATTTTATCTTTTAGGTCTGCTGGATGAATCCCAAAGGAAGATGGAGAATTTTGCGCCTGAAGGCAGAAATTTGCTGGAAAAAACATAATCGGCCTGAGGCCCATAAAAAATGTGGGGCCCAGAAACCAAGCCCAATGAAGCTCATCAATATTAAGTAGAAAGAGAAAAATATGAGGATCATTTTATTCAACTGTGGCCGGAGCTAATTCTGCTTTTTTCATGATGATAAAGGGATCTGAAGTTGAGATTTAAATGGTGGGCCCGACATTAATGCACAGAAATATGTCCCACCATTTCGACCATAACATCCAAACAGATGACCCAAATTTCCTGAACTTTTTACATCTCATAGAGGACATATGGAAGAAGATATTTTCCTTCAACAACACCTCCGGATTCGGCCTTCTTCATTTTCAAATTCACACGTCAATATGGTGGACGAATCTGGAGAGTTTTCCGGGTCAAATTCGAAACATCAATTTCATTTTGATTATTCACCCTCCATTTGACTATATTAATTTTTGGGGGGTGAATTAATTATTGGGGGATGGACCAAAGGCTCCTAATATTCCTATATAAAGTGATATTGGTGATGGTAATAGGGTGGAAATTTTTCTTATCATCTTTTGTTGCTTGTTTCATTGTAAGGTTATGCTTCCAAATTTCCTTTGTAATGTTTTACATTTCCATGTATGTTTCTTTTTTGTATCTTTATATTATTAATCAACTTATTTCACTTCTATATTTTCCATTCCATTTATTAAAACTTTATTATCACAAATCATAGTGATATCTCTGTGTTGTTGTTAATTAGTTCACACATAGGTGTGAATTTCATTCACACATAGGTGTGAATTTCATTCACACACACAGAGGAGTGCTCGTTATTTCCGCGGTTTCAATTTCTTCAATCCAATTCTTGTTAGTCATCTTCCGCCCACCATTGAGAGTATACCATCAATGGAGGGATAACCCTTTAATGGGTTGATCTTATGAGGACGCAAAGGCTGGATTGAATGTTATTTTATGAACGAATTGTTGTTAATTGGATAATTAATTTAAGACATCCATTCTTCAGTTATTTCTACTCTTCATCTTTACTGTGTTTGAGAAAACTAAATTCAATTACTAAATGACCATATACCTTGGAGAGATCATTAATTTGGTTCTCTAAGTGTATTGGGGATTAGTAATTGTGTTTAGTAAGCACCAAACCAGAAAATGGTGAATGTTGTGTTATTTTTGAAGAATGGATTCATCAAGAATTAATAAAACCAAAATTGTTTAAAGAAGTAAAATTCATTCAATCCAACCTGAGCATAATCCTAGATAAACCAATTTTCATTTAATTGAGATCATGTAGGTTTATTAGTGTTATTTAAACCATCCAAAATCGGACCCAAAGTTGGCTACATCAAATCTCATCTTCCACCAAATCATAGCGTCTCAAGGTTACTTCTTTGGTCCCTGTGGACTCGACCCCTACATGTACTACATCGACCGCTTTTACCAGTAGGGTAAATTGGGGTGCAACCAAATTTTGGTGCCATTTCTGGGGACCAAGATTCTTAGACCAAAAACCTTCTTTTCTTACCCCCATTCTTCTATTCTTATCCCAATTCTCTTATCTTTTCCCTTTCTCGCTTTTTTTTGGCGCATGTCCGCCTACACCCGCGATAAATCAAACAGATTAGTTAGGGTGGATACTACTAGGGCCGGGGAGTCAAGCACTAAAAGAGATCTATTTCCTTTAGATCCAAATCTTCATAATACTCCAAATTCAAACATTGAGTTCGAGACAATGGAGAATCTCCCACAAAACCAAATCATAAACCGGGGAGGGAACCAAAATAACGGGCAAGACCCTAACTTGGGAATTGTTGCAGACCCGACCATGAATGACTACCTCACACTAAACTGGACCAATGCACCCTAATGCATTATGCATGATAACATAGGATATTCCCAATATGTTTTCAAACCCCATGTCCTGAACCACCTTCCAACCTTTAATGGGATGGAGTCTGAGATGCCTTGCCTTCATGTTAAAGAATTTAATGACATTGTCGAAACCATGTTCCCACCAAATCAAATTGAATATGCTAAAATGAGACTTTTCCATTTTTCCCTTAAGGACCGAGAAAATAATTGGTTAAACAATTTCATACCAGCATCCATTCACTCTTGGGTCCAACTTCAACGAGAATTTTATAAAAAATACTTCCCCCATCACAAAACAATTGCACTTAAAAAGAGCATACAAAACTTTTTTGAATGAGAGGGAGAAACATTCTATGAAACATGGGAAAGGGTGAAGGACACATTAATCATGGTACCACACCATGGTTTCTTAATCCCAGAACAAGTGAAAATTTTCTATGAAGGGTTGGGTCATGGAAACAAACAATTCATTGATATGATGTGTAATGGAACCTTCAAAAACAAAGCCCCAAATGATGCTTACGAGTATCTTGAAAATCTTGCTGAAAAAAAACAAACATGGGGAACATCACCATACTATGAGAAGCCACCCAAATCTGGTGGAATGTACAATCACGGAGAAGAAGAAAACCTTAGATCAAAACTTGCTGCACTCACGAGGAAAGTTGAAGAGATTGATCTTAGGAAGGTCCACAAAACCCAAACTGTTGAGCTTGTTTGTACAATTTGTTACAAGAATTACCACAAGACTGATAATTTCCCAACCATTCCTTCAATCAAGGATGTTATTTTAGGAGGAACAACAGAAGAAGTTAATGCAATGAACTTTCAAAAGCCACAATTCACGAACACCTTCAATCCAAGGTATAATGACCATCCAGCCTTTCATTGGAAGGACAATCAACAACCAACACAACAACAATGTATTAACCCATACCCTCAACAAAACATTCAACCTCATAATCAGTTCCATCCACAACCGGTCCAATTCCAACATCCTCATGTCCAATATCAACAACCTATCAAACAAACCATTCAACAACCTATCCAACAACCAATGTATCCTCTTGGGATAAACCCACAAGCTCAAGCACCAACCCAAAATGTTCCACAAAGCCTACTAGAACAACTGTGCAAACAAATGGACAAAATGAACTCCGAATTCTCATCCATTAAACAAGAACATCAAACCATAAAAACTGGAAAGGCACCCATGCCCACACAGACCATTCCACAACAAACATCAAGGGGAGAGACAAGTTTCACTCAAACAACTCACGAACAACTAAAGGCTGTGACAGTTTTAAGAAGTGGGAAATTAATTGAAAAACCTGAACAGATAAGTCAGAAACCATGTGTAGCATCACACTCTAATGAAAATTAAAATGAACTACAAGATCAAACTAAAGAGACTGATAATAATGTGAATGAAACAACACTTCAACAAACAACTCCACAATCTGCACCATTTCCTCAACACACGAGGGGGAAAACCAAGCCTGAATTGAGTGAAACATTGAGAGAAATCATCTCACAAGTAAAGTTGAAATTACCCTTCTCGATTCCATCCAAACCATACCTTCCTATTCAAAATACTTTAAGGACTTGTGCACTTTTAGAAGAAAATTTTCACATAAAAACCAAGTTCTTTTGCCTGCTAATGTGAGTACCACCATTCAAGGGACCATTCCTCCTAAGATGAAAGACCCAGGATGCCCTTACATAAATGTTGAACTAGGAGAGAACAAAGTTGTCAAAGCCTTGTGTGATCAAGGTGCTAGTGTGAACCTCATTCCTTATGCCATGTACTGTCAGTTAGGGCTCGAAGAACTCCAACCCACATCTGTCACTCTTCAACTTGCTGATCGTAGTGTTCGAGTTCCAAAGGGGATCTTAAAAGATGTTTTGATGAAAGTTGAAAATTTTATTTACCCAGCTGACTTCATTGTTCTGGACAATCACCCATGCTTAGGTCCTAGGGAGAAAACCCCAATCATACTTGGTTGTCCCTTACTTGCAACAATCAACTGTGTAATCTGAGTCCGAAATTGGAACATGACCATCACCTTTGGGAACTTGAGTCTAGACTTGAACATCTACAATGAAGACTCTCAAATTGGGGATGATGAAGAGATCCATGAGGTTAATTGGATTGGTAGTGTTGATAATGAACTCAATGAACATCAAGGAGTTACCAAAGGATGGTTAAGTCAAGAAGAGATTGATTTTATTTATTCACATGAGGGAAATTTGCCTCCTTGGATTGAATCTCTTTCAGACAGCTCTATTGATGAATTTCTAGAATCACCAATCAATGATACCATGGTTGAAATCAATAACATTGAGTCCATAGCCATTCATGAAACTACTCTGGAAAATTTAGTGGATGAAAATTCTATTCACAAGGGACCAATTTTGTCAAGAAATCTGAAAAAAGAAACTAAGTTCAATACAAAGTATCATCCATTCTTGGAATGTCATTACCAATCTGATCTTGAATTTAAAGTCTTACCTTCATCACTAAAGTATGCTTTCTTAGGGGACAATCAATCCTTTCATGTTGTCATTTCGTCCTCCCTTGAAGCCGATCATGAGAGGATGATTCTAGATGTTCTTAGGAGACATAAGAAAGCCATTGGATGGACCCTATCTGATATCCCTGGGATTATCCCACTTATCGGGACACAAAGAATTATTCATGAATCTGAATCAAAGCCATGTCATCAACCTTAGAGGTGACTCAATCCTAATCTCATGGATTTAGTGAGAAAAGAACTTTTGAAATTGTTAAAAGCTGGTATCATCTATCCTATAGCTGAGAGTGAGTGGGTTAGCCCAATCCATGTGGTTCCAAAGAAGGATGGAATCATAGTAATAACCAACAAGGATGGGGAGATGCTTCCAACAAGGGTCAGTAGTGGATGGAGAGTTTTTATTGACTATAGGAAGCTCAACTCTTGTACCATTAAAGACCATGTCCCCTTACCCTTTATTGATCAAGTCCTCGAGTGAGTGGCGGGTCATCAATTCTATTACTTCCTAGATGGATTCTCAGGGTATTATCAAATCAAAGTCTCCTTATAGGATCAAGGAAAAACAACCTTCACTTGTCCATTTGGCACTTTTTCCTTCAAGCGCATGCCCTTTGGGTTACGTAATGCCCCTGGTACCTTCCAGCGGTGCATGATGGGAATATTCTCGGATATGCTGGGGGATTTATTAGAGGTCTTCATGGATTACTTCTCCATATTTGGGGATAATTTTGAGGTATACCTTATAAATGTTGAAAAGGTTTTGTCAAGGTGCGAGGATAGGAATCTCATACTAAATTGGGAAAAATGCCATTTCATGGCAAGGGAAAGACTTTTTCTAGGTCATCTGGTATCTGGTAGAGGGATTGAAGTTGATAAAGCTAAGGTTGACATCATTCGTCACCTTCCCTCTCCAAAAACTGTTAAGGAAGTGAGGTCCTTCTTAGGACATGCTGGTTTTTATAGAAGGTACATTAGGAATTTCAGCTCTATTTATCGACCACTTTGTGCTCTATTGGTAAAAGATGGTCCATTTTTATGGACAAAAAGCTGTGAGGAATCATTCTCTACACTCAAATCAACTCTTATATCTCCACCTATCATGCAATCTCCAAATTGGAAACTTCCTTTCGAGCTCAAGTGTGATGCAAGTGATTTCACTGTATGAGCAGTCTTAGGACAACTGTGTGAGAAAACTCCACATGTCATTTCTTATGCAAGAAAATCAATAAATTATCCACAAATAAACTACACCACCACTGTGAAAGAGTTTCTTGCTATTGTCTTTGCCTTAGAGAAATTATAGTCTTATCTCTTAGGATCACCCATCATTGTCTTCACTGATCATTCAGCCCTAAAATACCTTTTCCAAAAACAAGATGCCAAGGCTAGATTGATTAGGTGGGTCCTTCTTCTTCAAGAGTTCGATTTAACCATTAAGGATAAAAACGGTGTTGAAAATATTTTATCTGATCACCTCTCTAGGATGGAATTCAAAGACAACTCACACCACCTCTCTGTGTCTGATTCATTTCCCGATGAGCACCTATATTCAGTGAGTGATTTCCCTTGGTATGCTGACACATCAAACCATTTGGTGATCCTTACCTCTTCAAGTTCTGTCCTGATCAAATCATCAGGAGATGAATTCCCGAGTCTGAACAAGAGTCCATTTGACAATTTTGTCATGGAGAGACATGTGGAGGCAAATTTTCTACAAAGAGAACCACTGCAAAGGTCCTCCAATGTGGGTTCTACTGGCCGAACCTCACTAAGGATTCCTTCCAATTCAGCAAAATTTGTCCTCAGTGTCAGAAATTAGGATCCATTACCAAAAGCAATCAAATGCCCCTCACTCCCATTCTGGTTGTTGAAATCATTGATTATTGGGGAATTGATTTCATGGGACCCTTTCCAAACTCTAGGGGATACCTCTACATCCTCTTAGCTATTTATTATATCTCAAAATGTGTTGAATCCATTCCCACCAAGTCAAATGACCACCATGTTGTGATCTGATTTCTGAAAGAGCATATATTTTCTCGATTTGGAATTCCTAGGGCTATAATCAGTGATCGTGGAACCCATTTCTGCAACCAACCATTCTCTTCAATCATGTCAAAGTATGGTATTACTCATAATGTTTCCACTACATACCATCCTCAAACCAACGGTCAAGCTGAGTTGTAAAATAGAGAAATTAAGCAAATTCTTGAAAAAACTATCAATCCCTCTAGGAAAGATTGGTCTAAGAAACTCTTATATGCCCTTTGGGAATATCGAACTTCTTTTAAAACTATCCTAGGCATGTCACCATATAGATTGGTTTATGGAAAACCATGTCATTTACCTATTGATATTGAGCATAAGGCCTTTTGGGAAATAAAAAAATGAACTTTGACATTTCTTTTGCTGAAACAAAAAAGGAAACTAGATCTTAATGAACTATAGGAACTTAGGATGGAGGCTTATTAAAATTCAAGGATTAATAAATCTAAAGTTCAAGCCTACCAATATAAGAATTTCAAAGTCAAACACTTTGAAATGGGAAAATTTGTGCTCTTGTATAATTCAAAACTTCATCTACACCCAGGAAAGCTAAGGTCCAGATGGTCTGGTCCATACCTAGTGCATCATGTGTACCCACAAGGGGAAATAGAGATTCAGGATCCCACAAGTGGTCATGTCTTCAAAGTCAATGGTCATCGGTTAAAACCATTCATTGAATCATTCAATAAACAAGAAACCAAGGAGGATTTAACTGAGCCAACATATGAACCAGTGAAAAATTGATATATTTAGGGTACAAGTCGGGCTAACGACGTTAAACAAAAGCGCTGCATGGGAGGCAACCCGTGGTTTTCATGTTTCCAATCATTGTGAATCATCTTTTGTTTCCTTCTGCTTAATTTTGTTATTTTTTATATAGACTGTTGACCTATTCTTCTTTTATGGGTAATGATGGGTATGAAAAGGGAGCACCTTATTAATCCGTGTCACGCTGTGTGATCCCTGAGTAATACCTTACCCAGAAATTTAATGAAGACAATGTATCATTAGTTTATTTTATTTATGTTTTTGTAGGATAATAAAATTAGACTCTTGACCTGTTCTTCTTTTATGAGTATGGATGGGTATGAAAGGGGAGCATCGTATTCATCTGTGTCACGTGATGTTATCCCTGAGTAATACCTTACATAGAAATTTAAAAGAAGACAATGTATCATTAGTTTGATTTAAAAAAACATGAAAATGATGGTACTTGGAATTAAATAAATAATTGTGCTGTTTGTTTTGTCTGCTTTGTCCTTCTTTTTATGGTTTAGGAACTATTTTGGGTGATACATGTTCAATCAAGGAGGTGCATACATCCCCAAAGAGATCAAAGGAGTAATTTGGAGTATCATGAACCTCAACTTTAAAAACAAGGTGAATTTGTTCCATGTTTATCATTTTCTATTTCATCTTTGAACTCCTCTCCTACCCACTTCTAACATTTCGTTTCTTTAAACACTGGGGACAGTGTCATTCTAAGTTGGGGGGAGATAAAAAATGATTTTTTTTATTTTTTGAATAACAACATGCCTGAAAAGAAAAATTCCATTAACCATAAACATGATAAACACACATTGAAAACTCAAAAATTGGATATGAAATAAATTTTGCATGCCTTGATTCTGATTTTAATGCAAGTTTAAGTTCATGAGCATTGTTTTTGGAAAGTGCGGTTGTCCGATGTGATTTTTCAATGTTTAAAATTTCATCCTCTTAATAAAAATTCCACAATGCACGTCTACTGGATCGTGGGTGTAAATTTGAGTTCTTGGGTCCATTTCATTATAGCATAGGGTTCTGGGGTCACTTTTAGTTTAATTTGAGTATAAAAAAAACAAATGAAAAACAAAAACAAATGACTACATAGAGCAATGTTTTGTCCAAATGCGTGGCGTCCGACACTTGGGGATCATGACTCCATAGTTGTCTTGCCCAGAGTTAGGCTTTATATCTCTATTGTAGAGCATAAAATTGACAATATGTTTGGCGTCCGACACTTGGGGATCGTGACTCTATAGTTGTCTTGCCCAGAGTTAGTCTTTTCATATCTATTGTGGTTAAAAAAATAAAATAAAAAAATAAGAAAAAGGATACTCATCTTAAGGTTTAATGTGATTCCCACATAGTGCTTCCATTTTTTCTCCTTGAACAATAAAATATGCCGCATATATTTTATGATGCATAACACTTTATCATGCTTAATTGGAATTACATGAAATGTGGCGATGAATTTGAACAATGGAATGGGCCTGGTCTTGGGATATGCTTATGGACCTAGCTTGTTTTTAATGATTTTGATGGGTTTTCATAATGTTTTTTGGTATTAGATATTTGGGTGAGCAATGTGTATTAAAATGTTTTTGGAAAAGGGGATTTGAATTTCATATTTGTAATTTATTTTTCTCGAGACTAGAAAAACTCAAGTTGGTGGTGTGATTAGTCACTGAAAGTTACTAATATTAATTTTTAATATCATTATATTCATTACTCCAAAGTCCATAAACATTGTTTTTAGTGAATTACATAAATAGAACTTCATTTCTCATCAAAAATGCAATTCATGTTTAAAATGAAAATTTGGACCCAATCATTCATTTGTTTATTGACAATATTATATTCATTTTCTGAATTTGAAATTTTGGGATATGATTGATCACTTTGATTGGAACATTTTTTCGTTTAGGTCCGCTGGATGAATCCCAAAGGAAGATGGAGAATTTTGCACCTGAAGGCAGAAACTTGCTGGAAAAAGCATAATGGGGCTAAGGCCCATCAAACAAATGTGGGGCCCAGAAACCAAGCCCAATGAAGCTCAAATATATACAGTTGAAATATAAAAATATGAGGATCATTTTATTCAACTGTGGCCGGAGCTAATTCTGATGTTTTCATGATGATAACGGGATCTGAAGATGAGATTTAAATGGTGGACCCAACATTAATGCACAGAAATCCATCCCACACCATGAGGAAAAGTGGGATATATGCAGTGGCGGGTCCCCTATCCCATTTAAGGGGGAAAAAGTTGGATTCCCAAAACCCAACAGTGCCGGCATATCATCCACCCATGCTGGATATGGCTTGCCATCAGGTGGGATTGCCACCTGTCCCATCTCCAAAGCCTCTAGGCAGGAAATGAGTGCCTCCATTGGATGATCTGGGTTGGGGTCAGTGTCTTGATGGGGATCCCTAACCACGAGTGCATTGGTAGGGTTCTTCAACATGGTAATCAGGCCCAGCGGCTCGTGGAACGACAGGTGGCATGAACCTTGGGGTGGCTGGGGGAGCCCAAGCTCAGTCCCTTGGATTATCGCGTCGTTTGGGATGGTTTGGAGAGACATACCGCACCCACTTTCCATATGTTCTAACTTCAACCCTGTCTATAGGAGCAGCATGGTCAGGGTTACCTAGAGGCGGCACACTGAGGAGAAGTTATTCCTGCCCCTGATGTACGGGTCTAGTATTTCTGTAGTCTGGTCGTCGCTCTGCAGCACATTCAACCAGGAGGCCATCAACCAACTTCATTATCTCGGCACTTTTTTGGCCCAATGTGGCCTTCTTAGGGTCCTCCTCCATCATATTAATTGACGTGGATGGGTAAGAGTGTTTGGAAACTCCGACATGCTCTTTACCCTTACCAGAATTCTGGCTAAGCACTAATGCCTCAGTTGGTAGAGGGAGACCCAACAGATTCCTCTGCTGGAGAGTAACTCTTCCTGATGGGTCCAATAGTGGTGACACACCCTTGGGAGGAAGATCCCCATCATGAAACTCCAGCTCATCCTCCTCATCCACTATGTTTTCCATGTTGATCGTTACCACTCCTAGGGGCATATCCTTGATATCGCATAACGAGTCGGGCTACCGCCGTATAGGAATGAAGAGGAGTGAAGCATACTCCACCCCGCAATAGATTTTCATGTGGGGATAATCCTCATTGATGACCTTGCAGAATACATTGAATCTCTGAATGCATTACTTTTGGAGGTCCTTACGGCATCCTGGATAATCGGGGCGCTGGGCCACAGGGTGTGCAGACAAATCAACTAGAAAACATTGCTCACCAATGTTTTGAAAATGCGCTTGTCTACTAGGATAAACCATTCCCTGATGATGAAGCTGAATGTGCATAGTCTATAGGGTTTGTAAGAAACACTCAATTTCTTCTAGGGTGAAAGATTCCTCCACGCAGGAATTCAGCACTACCACGGGCCAAAATATCTTGAGGAAGTGGTATGTTTAAATATGTTCCATAAGATCCTCAACTCAAATTCAGGGTCTTTCCCATCATTACCCCACTCATCAACTGGAGGAAATAGAGGAACTAGCAGCAGCACTAAGTCAGACTACTGGGGCGGCAGGCTGGCCTGTGGAGAGTACGACGAGCATGCTAACTGGCCGCCAAATCATAGGCTTTCCTCCAATGTGTGTACTGACCTAGCCGCTATATCATGATATGATGGTATGATGACCGCAGTTATTGGCACATGGGCTAGGGATAATGGCGATAGGTCGCATTGCTCTTTTCCTGCCATTGGTCCCCAAAATAGCACTCTAGGATCTATTGTTGAGGTAGAGAGCGCTTATGGTGATGATGGTGGTGATTGCACAACCATAAAATACGTGGTTTCCAAATTTTCATCCTCCTGTATATACTTGTGGAGGGAGGTGGGAATCCTATAGACCTCGCATCCCGAGAGTACAAGGCTGATGCTCCTTGTTCCTACCCCAACCCTTGGCTCAAAAGAGAAAGGGGAGGGTTCTTGAGCTGAGTCATATTCTTCTTCGGAGTTTGAGAAGTGGACTAGTTTGATCTCTATCCGGACCTTCCTAGAATTCTTCTTATGGAGGTGAGGACCCACATTCCTACCCCTGGATGGCTATTCAGGCCAGGGCAATTTTTTCACATAAGGTCCTTCGGCCGCACTCGTGCTGGGGAGGAGAGGGTTTCTACCTGAGTAAGCCGGGTTGTGAGGAGCACCGAGAAAGATGTCAATGGTGACATGGGGAGTAACTCAATGGATAGTTCTAGAGTGTGTTACACCTCCACTGGAACTGGAAGAAGCATGGGGAGGACCTTCGTTCTTGTTTCCCCTGGAAAACTCAGTATGAGGAGATTCCTTGTACGAGTCTATCTAAAAACGAGTAGGACCTCCATTCTGGGTGCTAATGAGGCGAGGTTGGCCTTCACCCTATAGTTTCTAAGGCAAGGAGGTCCATCTCTAGCTTCTAAGAGGACACATGGAGGATCCCCAAGTTGAAGAGAGATCGGATGTGCAATCCCCCCACACCGGTAGTCAGTGGCGGGAGGAATGACCCAATATACGTTGTAGTGGGCATGGGAGAGACCCCAAAGCTGAACATCACTACTATGAGGAGGACCCTCATTTGGACTGAAGGTGGCACAGGGCGGGCCTCCATATTGAACCTTCAAGTGGGGAAGTCCCATGCTCTCCTTTGTATCAGTATGGGGAGGACCTCCATACTGGGTGGAATCGCTGTATGTAAGTTTGCGATGACCACTGCCTGTGCCGGCAACCAAGAGAGTCAACCTAGTCTTCCCATGGGGCGGTTGGGGCCTCTATCTTGGTCGAGCGTATGAATTTCCTTGTTCAGAATACACATGGATTTAGTGGTATGCATTAGGGGTGGCTTGTGCATAGAAGTCGTTGACGTTGACGCCCCTTAGTGGGTGTCCTCTTCAGCTTGCACCCAACGCTGGAATCGGGTTGAATGAACCGAAGCCGGTGGTGAAGATACGTGGATAAACTGCTCCTCATCCAGTAAGACTAGGTGGCGGCACTTACATGGCCGGGTGGGAGCCCTAGCTGGGAGTCCCTTGAATGGGACTCTGACTGGGCTGTCCCGGACATCACCAACCTCATTGGCATATGGCAGGGAGTCATCGAAGCATTCTGGTGAGAGGCTCCAGAAACGGTTATATGTCGGAGTGGGGAGAAGTGTCTCCTTGTGCATCCCTTGGGGCGGCGTTGACGGCGAGGCAGATACTTCTCAAAATCTAGACTGGTCATGTCCCTTGTAGGGATGATCACATCTACCTCGTAATGACACACATGGTCATTGATTACCTTCCACTGAATATCCTCGGGTGGAGAGATGGGGTGTGGGAGCCCCATGGCAATGGGTGTAGATGTCGTTTCATAAGAGGCAGAGCCACACGGGACTGCTGTGTTGGCACTTCCCCTGCCCATGTGTCGGTTGGCAGGCAGTGATCACATTCCAGTTGCAGAAAACTGATTCCTGAGAGTTGGGAGATTAACTTGTTAGTGCTAAAAGAAAAATGAATCAACGACAAATTCCTCAGTTCCATCCCGTCTTCCATTACTGGAAATAGTGTTCAATGCTAACAACGTCGTAGAATGAGATTTCCAACATTTTACTACCCCATCGTCTGGTGAGTATCACGCCAGACCTGCTATTTGATGGATGATACTTGTCGCCGGATAACTGGATCCAGTGACAATCTAGTCCATAGAAGCCTGAAATTCAAATAATCTCCATATTTGAGGAGAATATATTCATGTTGGGTTCACCATTTATGTTTCCGAAAATTTCTCCGGGGTGCGAGCGTGTCCGTCTGCTTGAGGAATAAGGTTGATGTTTTGTTTCCCCACATTCATGATTTCCAAAGGTGGGAGGCATCTGTCGCTTATTTAGGTATGTCTGCTCCATGATCGAAATGGGATGATGGGATGTCAGTTATTACTTCCAGGGATTCCTCATTAGAGCTTGTTACCTAGTCCGGGTCTCCCTTATAGACATAAGATGGTGTTCATGAAACTCTTCCTAGCGCCATATTTTCATTGACACTAGTTAATTGCGTTGCTTATGTGAGAACATTCTAAAGGGTCTCATCAGGGAAGCAACCTTTGGTCAGGGGAGTAGTCACATTGGGAATTATTGGCATGTCTGGATGCCGGAACACTGGTGCGTCTTCTTTTCTTCCCCTTATTATAGGGATACTCGAGGGAATGGAAGCCTGAGGCATCCTGCACCGGATGCGAGGAATTCTATGACATAGGCATATATCTTGGGTTTTCTACAGATTCCCATGTTTAACACAGGGTATGAACCAAATTTAACATCCATAAAAGATGGGTTAGACTGATTAGACCACTAGATATAGGAAATCAAAAGAATGTTACCCCTGGTGGGCACACTGATGTTGGTGGGTTGAAATGACCTCACTGAGATCTGGAAGCCCAGTTAAGAATAAAGATTTATGATGGAGGGATGAATGAAATATGTGTGGAATGAGATGTAACTATTGTGAGGACAATGGTAATGTTGGTCTTGAGTCTCAGGGAGACTTGATACGTATCCCCGTGGCAAGGAATCAAAGTCTGAGTAGTTTAGGAGGGAGATGGGATGCCAGAGGATGCGGCCCATGATAATGGATGTGTGGATGGGGACCCGGAGGAAGTGGAACCTCTGGGTTGGGTCATGACTTTCTTGAGACACATAGGTTCAAAAAAAGGTCAGTTGATGAGCTTGAATTGGGGTGTACGCATAGGAAATCAACCAGATGATGTGTATGGGGCTTATGTGTGGTTAGCAGCCCGTGTTGGTCTGATGCCACTAGGATGGACCAAAGGCGTGGCTCTCAACGAAGGGGATTAAAATGGATTTCTTCTGAATAGGAGACGCAACAGCTTACCAATGATCAGGATACAATGGCTTTCCACTGATTGAGGGACACAACAGCATACCACTGCATGGGGAAAAACGACTTACCACTGATTGAGGTACACAGTTTAGTGTCATGTATGATGGGGGTGAACCAATGTAAATAATGACATGGGGCCCCGATGGATGGTGTAAGTGAACTGATGTGAAGGGGGGGTCAGAACGACTGGTTGTTGGGCTTGACCTTCAGGGATGCTTCTATCGTACCTCGCCTTAGAAAGGATCAATTTCCATATAGTTTGGGAGGGGTGACTTTGGTGTCCCGACGTGAACACGGTCGGGACCAATGGTTGTTAGGATTGAACCTCAAAAATGATTCATACGTACCTTGCCTTGGTACGGATCAAAGTCCACGTAGTTTGGGTGGGGGTCATGGAACCGATGTGAGGATGGTCAGAACCAATGGGTGTTGGTTTGGAACCTCTTTGAGGCTTCCAATGTACCTTGCATTGGAAAGGATCAATGTCCTTGTAGTCTATGATGGTGTTTGGGGCATACACTCATGGCTACCATGGGTGTTGGTGAACTACCGTGAAGATGGTCGGAATAACTGGGGTGGTGGTCTTGAACCTTATGGAGGCTTCTTACATACCCTGCCTTGTCAAGGATCAAAGTCCTCGTAGTTCATGACAGTGTTTGGAGATTACACTCTTGGCTACCCAGGGTGTTGTGTGAACTGACGTGAAGATGGTCGAAGTGATTGGGGTGGTGGTTTTGAACATAGTGGAGGCTTCTTACGTACCCTAACTTGGAAAAGATAAAAGTCCTCATAGTTAAAGATGGTGTTTGGGGATTACACTCTAGGCTACACAGGGTGTTGGTGAACCGGCATGAAGATGGTCAGAATGACCGGGGTTGTTGGCTTGAACCACGTGGAGGCCTCCTACATACCCTGCCATGGAAAGGATCAAAGTCCTCATAGTTCAAAATGGTGTTTGGGGGTTACACTCTAGGCTACCCAGGGTGTTGGTGAACCGACGTGAATATGGTCAGAACGACCAGGGTGGTGGGATTGAACCTCGTGGAGGCTTCCTATGTACCCTTCCTTGGCTAGGATCAAAGTCCTCGAAATTCAAGATGGTGTTTTTGCCATAGTCTCTAGGATTCCCAGGGAGTTGTTGAACAGACATGAAGATGGTTGGAATGACAGGGGTGGTGGGATTGATCCCTGTGGAAGATTCCAACACACCCTACCATGGCAAAGATCAAAGTCTTCATAGTTTAGGATGGTGTTTTGGGACTACACTCTAGGCCGCCTATGGTGTTGGTGAACCAATGTGAAGATGTTTGGAATAACCAGGGTAGTGGGATTGAACCACATGGATGCTTCCAATGTATCCTGCCTCGGCAAGGATTAAAGACCCAGTAGTTCTGGATGGTGTTTCGGGCTTAAACTCTAGGCTTCCCAAGGTGCTGGTGAACCAACATGAAGATGGTTGGAACAACCGGTGTGATGGGCTTGATCCTTGTAGAGGATTCCTACATACCCTACACTTTAAAATATCAAAGTCATCATAGTTTTGGATGGAGTTTGGGGCTTACACTCCAGGAAGCCCCATGGTGTTGGTGAACCGACATGAAGATGGTTGGAACGACTGGGGTGGTGGGCTTCAACCCCATGGTGGCTTCCTAGGTATCCTTCCTGGGAAAGGATCAGAGTCCCTCGTAGTTCAGGATGGTGGTTGGGGCTTACACTCTATGCATCCTAGGGTGTCGGTGAACCGACATGAATATGTTTGGAATGACCGGGGTGGTGGGATTGAACCACATAGAATCTTCCTACGTACCCTTCCTTGGAAATGATCAATATCCTCGTAGTTCAGGATAGTGTTTGAGGCTTACACTCTAGGCCACCCAAGTTGTTATGGTCGATGCTTACTCTAAGACAACATGATTCATGCTTGGTGTGAGAAACAAGAGTTAGAAAATACCTAACAATCACGTTGTTTAAGGTGCGTCTTTGGGACGTAGAATGGGGATTACACATCATTAGTAGCCCAAAGAGGAAACAGGGGCTTGGCACTTACTCCAGGACGGAGGCCTGTTGGCAACAAAGCCCAATGAGAGAGGTATTTGGCACCGAAGAAATAAGGGGCTGGGATGTTGTCTCCTGCAAGAAAATCGAGGGGGATTACACCAGGGTGGTTTCCCTTTTCCAATATAGGATGCATGAGGAGAAGTCCCAGTTTAACGTCATGTGCTGAGGAAGATGATGCTTGGAATTTTAACGTCCTAAATATCAGATGAGGTGGGTTCACTCCACACCCTTATGGCTTACATAACCGGTTCCCTCTGTACCTTGGTGAAGAGAAGGGACAGGAAACGCCGTGGCAGGGCAGTGTCGTGAGGTGATCCCATTGGGGGTCCACGTTAGCGTGGCTATGCAATGAAGCAATAGTCGTTAGCGTGCTTATGCGAAGAATCATACGGCGAAGAAACTCAATGGGAAGTATCATCCAAGGGACATTGAAATTGTTTCATGAAAACCTAAAGGGCTGCACGAGGAAAGGAGTTTCAGAGCAAAGGGGTTCACATGTAGAAGCTTTTGGAAGCTCTGGTTCCCCTTGAAGAGGAGGGACTCCGCGAAGGGATGTAATTCGGGAAGTGCAGTCTCCTAGGTTAGTAAAATAGAGTAGGTCCATAGGGGAGGAGCTTCGCAAAGCAGAAAGCGGTTCATGAAGCAATGTCGCATGAAGAAAGGGTTCCTTGAAAGGAATTGAATTTTGAAACAATGTACTTCATGATGGACAATGACCCGACTTTGGTTGGGTAGCATGCGCATGGAGGGTGCTTCGCATAGCATAACTTCTTTGCAAAGGCCTCGGTCCCCTTGGGGATCTCCTTCCTCTGAGAAAACTTGTAGGCTTTGTGAAAGGCATCCCTCTTGGAATAGGAGATCAATTAAGGCCAAAGGGGAGGTACTTTATAGAGAAAAAGTACCATTAGGAGCTCAGGGTTAGCAGAGTAGGAGGTGCTTCACGATTCGAGATCTTGTAAGGTGAATGGTTGGAGCGTCCATCCCCCAGGCTCAAGGGGAGCTAGGTATTTATAGGAAAGTGGTGCCGCAAAGAAGGGTTTGCTCGGTGCGAAGATGAAATTTGCTTCGCGGCGGGTCGTGAATGTCGAATGGGCTCGTGGAGCAGTCCCGCCTCCTTGCATCATGGTGGGTCATGAACGTCAAACAGATTCGTGGAGTTGTCCCGCCTCCTTGCTTCACGGCGGGTCACGAATGTCAAAGGGGATCACAGAGTTGCCCCACCTCCTTGATTCACAATGGGTCATGAAGGGGATCTTTGGCACCGGTAGCCGGGCTCTGGGAGATTCGCTATCCTTCGTCGCATGGTAGTACCAAATGATTTCTAGATGTTTGGTTCGAGAATAATTTTGGCATCAATAGTCACTCAACATCCGCTTATGTAATGAAAAAAACATTGGATTCTTTGGGTGGTCAGTAATGCTCTTGGGAGTCATATATTCATAGTGATATCAACTACTATAATAGTTTCATTGATTATATCAATGGTGAAGGTGGGTAGGAATGTAAGAAATAAAATAAATTGGATATCAAGACTCATATTCATTCTAAACATTCGAGTCATGAGATACTAATTATAAATAATCTCTAGAGATAGGTTAACGGAATTAGAAATCTAGGTATAATACTCCATGATAGAATGATCTCCCTTCTCTATAGTAATAAACTCCCATGATTTCCCCAATATTAGTGTATTAATATAGATCTATTGATTGAAGGTGTTCTTAATAGAATTCAATGTTAGATATTAATGAAATGGGTATTTCATAATAGACTCTCAAAACATCCTTCTCATCTCTTTAATATTATATGTATTAAAACCATTCATGTATTATTCCATTGTTTTCAAGAAGTGGAATATCCTCTCAATCATTTGAATCCATTATTCTAATTTTTGTGGTCTCATTTAACTCTTAAAAATAGGTGAATGCTATTGGAATACAAATTTAGTTCCAAAATATAACATGTGTATAATGTTTTTAGGATCTCAAAATCCATTTGTATCTTTATAATGTATTTTTTAAGTGTGACCATAAGTTATTATCTTTATTTAAGTTATTCAAAAATTATTCTAAAATTATAGATTATTTGTTAAAATATTCCTATGTTAGTAAAATTAGTTACATGATATATTCACCTACATAGATATTTTTATTTGTCAATCAATTAACAATTTCTGTAAGGTACATGATGAAATTAGTAATTTGAAAATCACAAACCTCGATGAATATCCTATGTGAGAAAATGTGTTTGTCAATGAAATGCCTACATAATTTAGATACATTGAGTAATCAACTACATGAATTGAATATATGGAATATTCATCTATGTGGTTAAAATTAAATGATCGATTCATTTGGACATGACAAATTCATATTTTTGTAGTATTTAGCTACATGTTGAATAACAGTATTGATCAATTTGGATATGTGAATTTGAGTCCATGAAATTTGGCTATGTGGTGATCCAAAAATGGTTATTCCATTATATACTCAGCATATTTATTAACATTGGTGTATATTAAGTGTAATTTAATGTTATTATAGGATGAATTAAATAAGGGACTATGTATTTATGTAAATATTCTTTTCATAATGTCTTCATGCACATAGTGATGAAAATAGTATATAATAATTTATTTCTAAATCTTGTCGCTATGGTATTTTGAATAAATGGACATCTGGAATTCAATTTTGAATCATGGTTTTATTGGATTTAATTGTACGATTTTATGAAATAATATATTCGAGATTAGTCACAAAATAATAAAATAAATATACAGAAAATATAGAATAACTAGAACAACACTCTCACTATCGCTTTCTATCTTGAATATTTCATTCATATTATCTATGAGAAGAAAAATAAGATGAATATTCATGTTTTCTATTGATATGATATCAAGACCAACCGTGCTATATTTTTGAGTACTCTTCGTGAGCTACTCTAAAATATTATCTTCTCCTCTTTAGATCTATTTTCTTATTTCATTTGTAACTTTTATTTATGATCTTCATTTTTAATCACTTATTTAATCTTTTATATTTTTGGTACTTAATAATACTTTCACTATGTTGTTATAGATGAAAATTTTAAATTCCTTATAGGATCCAAGTAAAATATCATGAATTTTATACCATGTAACGACCACTTGTGCTATGTCGGGATGTTCCTATGAAAAGGTTTTGTTTTACAGGGAAAAGGGATTGGTTCTATTGAATATCACAAAGAACTAGCTGTTTATCATTGGTGGAGTTAAATATTATATTTCTATTCCACAAACAACTATCATCATGAAATCAACTTTTTTTAATTTTATACATCAACATTAAGGTTTAGTGGGAACCTCAAAGTCTAAAATTCAAAAAACATAAATGATAATCTGTATTGTAGTTGGTCCCTGACCAATAACTGGTATCAATGGTACGGGATTTTGAATTCATAGATTGAATAGGTTTATTTATAAATACCTTTTTTAAAATTGATATTGTTGCTGAAAGTAGATAAGGTATGTTTATAGTAATATCTTCCTACATCAAATGTGAAAATTATATTTTGTAAAAGGCATATATTATTAACTTTTTAAAAATACTTGTTCTAAAGTTTTATAAAAAATATGTCAATCCGTAAAATTTTCCTAAGACAAATCCAAAAACCTTATAGGCTACCACCAAATCAATTTATTAAATAAACACCAAAACCATGAATTTAATCATATATGGACTAGGTCATATTGATTTAAACTGAGTTTTATACTGTGAAAATTCTTTTGATATGTGAACCACCATATTAGTGGACTATAAAAGAAGTGAAAATGTGCATGATCGATTATATAATACTATAGATAATACGTTTGATACTATTACAATTATCTATGGAGAGAGACTCAATTTGATAATTATAAGAATTATTGAGGATATAAATAGTTTTGCTACTTTAAGAAAACATATTCATGAACTAAATAAATTATTGAAAATCCTAAGAATTCTATAACCTATATGGAGTGGAATTTTATCTTCCATTAGAAAATAAACATCTATCAATGAATTGAAAATAAAATATATTTTTCATACAATCATTAAGTATTAGTAAAAAATGTATGCTCGGAAATGGTAACATAATATTGTTAAAAATGAAAATGATGCCTAAAATGCTTATAACTCAATAGATAATAATAAGAAAAAGAGAATATAAATTTTTTAAACTCTTATTGAAGATGGTAGTTCATGAAACTCATAATCAAATGATTATATATCTAATTATTTAAGGATTTTTAAAATGTTTAACGAAAATATAATATGTTTCATAAAACCCTCCACTTGGTATAAGAATTATGAGGAAAATTTTAAACGTGTCAATTATTATTAGTCTAAGAAACTATGGAACATCAAGCCAGATGTCCCCCAACTACACAAGAACAAGATGTCTAATAATATGTATTTCATTAAATTTCTATATAAGAATAAATCTAAGAAAGATATAAAGATAAAATGAGTGTCTGATAGGACTCCAATAGTGACAATATATTAGATTCTAGAGATGAAAGATAATGATAAAAGACTAATATGATCTTTATAGAACATTATCATGATGTAAAAACCATTTATTATTCTGAGTATAAATCAAAATCTAAATTAGAAAACATCTCCATTTATGAATTAAATGAATATTGTACCATGAACAAAAAAAATATTGAAGAACAAAAAATAAAAATAAATCCTAGAAGAATTATTATAACATTGTTTCTAGGAAAAATAGAACACAATTAAGAAAATGTTAGATCAGAAAGTCCAAAATCTAAAATTATACTTCATCTCATGTTGAACATGGAAAAAATGTTAAAATCCCAAAAAAGTAATTTAAGTACATAAATATATTTCATGCATTTTAGAAATGAAAAAAACCACATAAACTAATTGCCTGTCAGTAACAAATTTTAGGAGAATATATTTCGAATAAGAAGAGGGGATGAACAACCAGAGAATAATAATAACTATTTAATACCTAGTTCTAAAAATAAAAACTTCAATAATTTTATTTGTATTAAATATGTATATATATGGGACTATGATAATAGTGTTAGTCTTAGAAACCATCAATATTTGTCGAGTTAATCATGTTATTAATTCAATTAAAAATACAAAAATTCAATACGATAACTTCTAAATAGTTAATATATATTTGGGTTCTTAAATATTTGGTTTCCAACATTCATGTCTCAGTAAAATAAGGGTACCAAAAAAATTTAGTTTTATTTGGTTTTTGTAGGAAAAAAGATGTACGACAATTAATGAGATATGGTATATGGAAAGTGTATGCATAAAGAATGTCAGTAGATACTTATAAAATTTTTATTCTACAAATAAAATTACTGTAGGCTATGTCAAATTTGGTGAAAAGGGTAAAGGAATGATTAAGGGACTTATATTAGTTATTAGTCCAGGCTTGGTCCTCTTCAAAAAAGATATATATAAGGAAGGATTAAATAATAATATTATAAGTATTTACAAAAATTGTGGTAAAGGTTATGTTTTTGAATTTTCATGTTATGGATGTTCTATTTTTGAAGAAAAATGTATTAAATTTAAGGAATAAATTAATATTACATTTGGCATAGAAAATTATTATATTTTAATGATTAATATTTTAGAAAATTTTATAAAATAAATTTAGTTTTAGTTTTACCTCATAATAAATTTAACAAAGGGAAACTATGAGATGCAAGAAATATGGGAAAGAAACATAAGATATCATTTAAATAAATTAAATAGGTTGCTACATATTGGATTCTAGAATGTATCCACATGGATTTTTTTGGTCCATATAGAGCCTCAACCCTATTAGGAAAATATTTTTTATGTGTTAATTGATGATTTCTATAGATAAATCTGGGATTTATTTTTGAGTACAAAAAGGGAAGTTATTTCATTTTCATATGTAATTTTTAAATTGGTACAAAAAGAGAATGTTTCCAAAACTATTAATTTATTAACTTACTAAGTGGATGTTTCTGAAAACTATGAGGACAATTCTTAATTTTCAAATTATGAAATCAAAAACACATTTTCTACATTGAGAATGCCTCTATAGAATGGTGTTCTTGAAAGAAGGAATGCAACCGTGTTTAAAATTGTCGGAACTATTTTATGTGAATATATCCCACCCTCTATATTTTGGTATGATGATATAAATTTAGTATGAAATGAAATAAAATGAGTTCTAATTGGGAATCTTTTTAAGAAAACACCCTATGAAGTATAGAAAAAATAAATTCCAAAAGATTAATACTTCAAAGTGTTTGGATGAATTGATTATATTATGAAAAACAAGGAAAATCTTGTTAAAATTGATCCAATGTTTAACAATGGAATATTTATTAGACATTCCAACATTTTTATAACTTATAGAGTTTTCAATAGAAGGTCAAATATTATTCAATAATAAAATTTTCTGACAATTGAATAATGTTATATTTTTGATAATAAGATTTATCAATTTGATGACATATGTGCTTTTCTTTAAAACAAGAGACTTGATGCACTTTTTTATATTAGAATATATGATTTAGAACATGATTTTGGTGAAAAAGATCTTAAAAGGATGGATACTAGTGAACATAAAAGTGTTTAATCTAGATATCATAGAACCATATAAATCCATCCCTTATAATCTGTTATATTTATTTTAAAAAATTTTATTAATAATTGAAGGATTTTAAGAAACCTTTTATAAATTTTTACCTTTTTATCTGAACTAGAACCAGTAACCATAGAATAATACATTGTTGATTAGAGCTGGTTTTTAGATATGCAAGAAGAATTAATCCTGGTCAAGGGGAATAGAGTATGTGAATTAGTCTATAGACCCGAAGGGTAAACTATTATATGAAAAAATGATTTTTATAAATAAGTTGGATGATCATGATGTGATTAAATTTGAGTACTTCTGCCTTCTCAAAGGTATATTGTTTATAATATTTCTCTATTTGAATCAGACATTTGATAGACAACTATTGATAAAATTTAATATTTTAATAAAAATATGAATGAAATATTTTGTATTTTATAGAGGTTAGTCATGAGTACATTTGAATTACATAAGAGATTTTAATGAACTGTTATGTATTCTTATGGACCTTTTCTGATCCCTGATTTTCATAAATAGTCTAACATGTTGTATTCTTATTTTAATTCAATAAACTCTTAGATACTGTCATTATAGTGTGACATGATCATGATTATTCTTATACTAGGATTGAAAAGAGATCTTACAGATAAGTTTTAGAACCTATATAAGATTTCCTAAGGAAATTGGGACTGATGTGTCATTGATGTACATGGTCTGACCACTTTAAGAAACTATTGGATCTCATGTATAAGGAACCTAAGGTATTTCCAAGTGAGTAAGTGACATTTTCTAATCCTCATTTAGCCTAAGAAAGATAAAACGTCATCATTTTTAAAATATTTTGGATAATATTTAGAATGTAATTAAAATTGTATATATATACTATATATAAGTGGTTATAGTTCCACATTATTAGAGGAATTACTAAGTATACTAGAAGAATATATAGGATGGGATATTATAGTGTATATGAAACATATTCCAATTATTCAAATGCCAGTTTCATTTAGTTCTCCTATTATTGATTATACACATACTCAAATATCTTATGCTTCATATAGTTATTTTAATGATGTTAGAAAAATTCTAATTGAGAATATATGAAAATTTGTTCACAATATAATTTCTTTGTGAGGAGGGATAATCAGTCTGCAAGTTTCGGCTGATGGAATTTCAAAAATAATCTGAGTATCCTACCACACCATATAAATCTAAATATTTTACATAAGTCTTCTTTTAATGAATTTATTCCTCTGGTAAAGTGGAATATTTTATGGGGATTTTTAACAACCTTCTAGTGATAATTTCTAATGTGCACAAATGGGCCTCCACTACCATTCTAGATCTCTATTAATCTCAAATTATAATTAGAATAGATATGTTTCTTGAAGATGTGTTCTCTCACAGAGGAATAATATATCTTAGACTAGAACCACCATATACAAATATAGTTTATATGTAGATAGTGTATGAATTGTTTTATCTTGTTAGGATTTATGCATGAGACCTCTCCATGGTTGTTGTATTTTCTGTCGTTGAATCATCTTAAAAATAATATAATTCTTCATATCCTATCAAAAAACAATCTTTTGTATGTTTTGGATCCTACAATTTTAGTATATATTCTGGGAAACAAGATAATGTGTTTAGACAACATTATTAGGAACTATGAGCTAGATCATATGTTTAAGAAAGATCAATTGGGGAGATTGAAAGAGTGGTTCTATCTCTAATTGTTGACCCTCCGACTACCTCTTCCTTATATCCAACCTTGAAGAAACATCCACCCAAACCTCCATGTGAAATTTATCCAATCCTCATACCAGAGTCATCTGAATAATATTTTTTAGATAATGTTCTCATTAATTTTTTTTCTTCATAAATATTTCACTTGAAACATTTTCTAAAATTCATTACATGTATGTTTCAAATTCAGAATTATTACAATAATTAAACACATCATAACACCACGTACTACATTAAAAGTGATTATAACATCTTTACCATTTATTTAATTTATGAAAATGGGGGTAGAAGATAGATTTGATAGATTGAGGGGATAAATGGGTATAATAAATGAGAAACATATTATTAGAAAACTAAAAAAATTATATTGTTTTAATAAAAATCCATAAATATGTCAAAATATAATTTTTATCATTTAATGTATTTTTTTATCATAAAATATGGGAATATTGATGGACTACTAATGGTGTTATGATATATTCCATGAGATTTATTTTCTTATGATCCTAATACCATCATTTATTTATAATGATTTTGTTTTCATGCTTTTTATCATGTTTTTTTTCATTTAATTCATTTTTTTCTTATTCTACAATTGCGGAAGATTTGTAGACATTTTTTAATGTATGGAAAATTGGTAATGTGATACATTTTCCTATGTGGATATTTGGGTACATACAACATTCAGATACATCAATCAATTATGGAAAGGAATCTTTGATACAGATCTGCTAGGTGATGAAATCAGCTATATGAAAATAACCTATTCTGATGAATCACCATTTTGAGGAAAAATATATGTCAATGAAACACCTATTTAAAAATAATACATGGAGTAATCAGATACATGATTTGGATCTGTGGAATATTAAACTATGTGGTTCCAATTAGATATGGGATTCATCCATCTACACGAAATTTGGCTACATATAAAATTCAACTATATGAAGGATGCCTATGTGTATCAATTTGTTTATGTGAATTCGAATCTTTGAAAATCAGATACATGGTGATCCAGAACTGGAAGTGTTATTATACAACATGTATTTTCTTTACCATTGGTGTAATTTATGTTGGAATTAATAATTTTATAGGATTCATTAAATGATGGACTATTTAAATATGGAAAAACTTATTTAAAAAGGTTTCAATTATTGAGAGAATAAAGTTGTATATAATATTTTATTTTTCATCATGTAACCAATTTATATTATAGACAATGAAATTTGGAAGTTAATTTCAAATCCATATTTTATGGGTTATCATTCAATGAAATTAATAGGGAATATATGAAAGATTATTTTTTCAGGAATAAAATATAAATATAAAATATTTAAGACCATGAAAAACACATTAACTCTCTCCGTCCCCTCCCTGTGATTTTTGGATGCTTATATATAATATGAAAATTCAAAATAAAATCCAATTTTTTCACATTTATTCCATCATGATCACTATTATTGTATTTTAAAATACTCTCATTATGAAACAAATCACTATTATCTTCTTTCTAGAATAAATATTTTACTCTATCAGATTCATATTGTATCTTTTCGCTTTATTTTTAATATCTCATCTATTCTTTCATACTATTATATGTGACTAATCATTACCATGAGTTCTCAAGGATCATTTTTTTTAAATACATTTTTGAGCCTGATAAAATATCTATGTTTTTTTCCAGGAGATAGATTATTTCACTCAGTCAAATAGTTCATAAAAAGGATTGGTAGTCCTTGATAAAATGACTTGTTCTAGTGAAAACAACAAAACACTAGGAGTTAGGAATTGGTGGAGTAGACTATGAGATTTTTTCCCTGTAGCATTATAAATATCCCATTTATGGTCTATTTCTTTTTAGTTTTTTTATTTTTTATATTTTGAATATAATATGTGAACATAACATTACATTAAGTTGGTGGTTGAAAAGTGATGAAAATTTCTAAAACTCGATTCACCCTCGCTTGAGTCTTGAAGTATCTAATCTCTCACTTAATGATGATACTTAATGAATTTTGAGTCTTGGACCACCTTCTATTAGGGTAAAAATGACTTATTAACATTGGGACTTGATTTTTTAGACTATAAGATTCAACCAAAATAGAGTTCTCTATAGGATTATCTAATGTGGACCACTCCACAACATTCAATCTAGAATTTAGAGATGATATTACAAAAGAGTGAATACTATATAAAACCAAAAGGATATAAATAACTTGAAGAATAAATTTATTCTTTTCTCATAAGATTAATTTATAGTATTGAATCCAAAAGGGATACAATATTAACAAGGATTATTGTCAACCTTGGAATTTTCATTGTAACTCTATTTTTGTCAAGAATCTGAGCTAGCCATACCCAATCCCACACTAACACTCATGTTTTGGTGGTCCAACTTATAATATAACAATATCCTGTAGATAGAATAGGGTTATAAAAAATCATTATCATTTTATTTAATGATATCCTAAGGCATTGATACCAATTTTTAAAAGACCAACAAGGGTTATCCCATTATGTATCCCAAATTATCCTACCAAAAAGCCTAATATTAATTCTAGATCACCATAGGGTGGTGATAAGGACAAAGGTATCATTTTAGGAATAATGGGAATTATTTCAGCCTCAATAGTCATATTTAATGATGGAAATTTTTAGATATTTAAAACAAATATCACAAATACATCATATGTAAAAACAACCCAAACATTTATTTAACAACAATCAATTAAATAATAAGGATTACATGATAAAATTGAAGTAATATCAATAAATAACTAGATGAAACCCATGGGTACATATCATTTCGTCCTGATGTGACATCCATTTGATCCCTTGAAATGGAAACACGATCCAACAAATGAGTACTCTACATGACTCTTTTTCCTTTAATAGTGTCATGTGAAACTATGTCTATAAATAATTAAAGGAAAAAGTATGGAATGATCACTAAAACATATTAGGACAACATAAAGAAATATAAACAATATCTATCAACATGAATCCATTTTTTCGTTTTAAAAAAAACAATAAAACATTTCCTAAATAAATCATTTTCCCATATAAAAATATCCTTTGGCTTTCTATTCAAAAAACATTCCATATTCTAGTATTCAAATAAATATGATAGAAAATATATTCATGTGGCATAATAAGATGATTTAAATATTTTTTCATGCATAAATATATATATCAGGGGGAAAATATGTATATCAAATCGACTTGGCCATAATATATCGAAAAATAAACAAATGGAAATCCATGAAATAGGGGTGTACACAACTACAACATTTAAATAAATACTAGACAATTGAATTCAAAATTTTGGGAACCTAGGCCCCTAGAAAGGATACCCACTTGATAGAATGGAATCATGGGAACCTAACATAGTGATAAATGACTCTAATATGGTTCACATAAGTATGGTTCTTCTCTATACCCCAAGGTATCCCAATTTACATTATATCAATATTAAAAATTCAGGAAACCCTTTCCAATATTTAATAAATCATTTTCTATAGTGATTCCACAATACATCCATGTTTGAAAACCCATATAAATTATATAATTATATTTGAATCATTTTATCAAACATATCGTGTGAATAAAATTATTTCTTTTCAACAAATACTCATTAAAAACATCCAATTTCCACCAATGATCAAGGACAATATTAACATTCAATTATATAAATCAAAAACATATGAGATCATCAAATGAACTAAATCATGTCAAGGGATAGATAAGAGGATAGAAACCCCCACATCCATAATGTAGATAAGAAAGTCACCATTGAATCAAGTGATGAAAAATGGTTAAATCAGGTCCCAAATAGAATATATCAAAGGGAAGCAAAAATTTCCACACCAAACCCTCAAGATCAAGAAATCATAGCTTATTATGATTATAATGATACATTGAGAAGATAGATCAAGACAAGATCTAGGGAAGAAGAAACCATGGTTAAATATAAACATAGATTTAGGGTATCTAACCATATTGATAAAGGATTAGTATATAATCTAGGGGAGATTCTCCAATAGTATAATAGAGGGACTGGTTTAAAGTAATTATGGATTAATTAGAGATTATTTTAAAAAAATACCAATATCATCTAGGTAATTTCCCATTTTATGACGTCTGAGAAGGTCACACAATTTGGATGCATAAGTAGAAAAACCATGTAACCACCATTAGGTAGCTATAACCCTTGAAAATATAGTTTCATTGTTTCTTGGGAATTGTTTCTTCCTTTGAATAAATGTGATTATTTTCTATGATAGAAATTGCACAACCAATACATGTTTCGGATTCATAGATCAATGGATGCATATAGACATCAATATTATTCAAACACACCACATCGGTAGAAATAGCAGTAGAAATGATCGAAATTCGGAATATAAATGAACCTGCACACAAGGCACAAAGAGTGATTTCAAAAAAAATCTCTAAAAACGAATGATTGAAAGAGTGGAACTAATTCATTAAAGGATAGCCTTTTTAAGGTTTACATTAAAAACACATTTGAACTACGAAATTATAATTTCATCAGACTTTTATAATGAAATATGAAATTACAATAGCTATAAAAAAGAAGAAACTCCTAATGTCTCCACTCTAACATTGGAGAAAACAACTGATCCAATGTGTTTATGATTATTTCACTACAAATTAGCAAAAAATTATACCACCACCGACTTCTCAAAATAGAGATCATTGGATAATAGAACCTGTTTCTTGATCTTTGGATTGAGACCCCAAATGAAAAGGGAATATTTAAAAAGATCCAATGGCACCACATCTCGAATAAGGAAAATAGCTCTTGGATGTGTTCAACATAAGACTTCACTGTCTGCTGAACTTGATGAACACTCATGATATCTTCCTTTTTCTTCTTCTTAACCTCCTCTATTATAAAACATTGAACAAAGAGGGACTTGAAATCTTTCTACATAATCCCAATTTTCATCCTTGGTGGAAGAAAACTCTCATTCATCCAAATATAGACCCCAAAGAAGACCCATAATAGTACACAATCTAATATATTTGGGAGTTCCAATCACTCTGAAGTCTTGATCAACTTCCTCTAGACACATCACTGCCTCTAAAAAACCTCAATTACCATAAAATATGGGAAACAACTAAGGCGAAACAAAAATAGGGTTTGAACCACTAGTAACATCGGGAACCTTTTAGGGTGACAAATTTTAAATAAAAAAATCATAATATCAGGTTCAAAATCAATCTGAAACACAAAATAAATAAACATATCAGTCCAAAACAACTACCACACAAGACAAATTTCATAACAAAACAATAATTATCTCTTCAAAAACGATTAATTCATTCTCAATTCCAAACAACATTCTTCTAAGGAAACTTTTTATAGCATATTAATTCACATTTTTAATGAAAACCCAATTCTGGAAATCTATTTCCCCTTCCAAAAAACCAATTTAAGAAAATCAAGCCAACATGATCCACAAAACAAAGCATGAACATTGGCCATAATGGATGATAAACAAGTCAAAACCCACACTAATTCAATATTTCTCAATAAATACATTCCACAATGACCATCAATCATCTCTCATCATTCACCCACTATGTAAAATTGGGAAAATTCATTCTAGATGAAATGAGTTAAACTACATAGTGTCTCACGTCCTAATTTTATGATGTCAAACTGCAAAAAATGATCATGGAAACAAGGTGTTATTATATAAATTGTATATCATCCTGGTTATATGATGTTAAAATACACTAATTACTTATAGATGAAATAAGTAAAACTTACCAACATCCCCCATCATGGTGGTAATATATTATACTACACAAATTCATCATGGCAATAGGATGTAAAATTGCACACAGTCTCTCATCATGGTCTCATGAAGTAAAAATATAGATATTCTTATTTTTTTCAAGCCATTATAATGCACAAAGGAGTCTCAATGATAGTAGCAAGGATATGAGATTTACGGTTCGTGAAGGTTATGAACAGGACAAAAAATGAAAATGTGGAACGTAAAATATCAAATAAAAATATTGGAAAAGTATTAAAAAATATATATTAGATTATATCCATGATTTGGCTGAAGGATCATAGTGGAGTCACACCAGAAGAATATGAGTTCTTTGAGAGCTTTAGAATCATGATGACTGACTACCAATTAGGGTGTTGTTTAAATAGACGGGGAAAAATTTTAACAACACTTCTAGAAAATCCACGATAAAGATCCCTTTTATCAGTGATAAATTGATAAATGATGATAAAAGGGATATTTATCAGAGCTAATAAAGATATGATAAAAAATATATTTATCCTTGATAATATTTTATCTCTAGTAAATATCCTTTTAAAATGTGTTCTATTGCAATTATATTGTTTTTATTTTAATAAATTTTTTATAATTTTATCATTATTAAATTTTAAAAAATAATTATTTAAAACTATATAATTAAATATTTTAGTTTTTTTATCATTTTTATATAATAATAATATATATATAAATTTAAGAATATATAAAATATACATTTATAAATATATTAATTTAAAATAATTATTTACAAATATATTTCAAAATTATTAGTGGATATATAATCTTAAATACATGGATTTTAAAAATGAGTGAAATTGAATAATTTAAAATTAGTGCACATTAAAAATAATGAAAAAATAAATGATTTTTATTAAATAAATTTAAATTATTAAGAAAATATTGATACATATATATACTTAAGTAATGATGAATACATATTAAAAATACTAATGGATCATATATATATATATATATAATAGAAAATGATCAAATTCAATAATAAAAAACATATTAATAATGAATGCCTTAACTGTAATAGTATTATAAATAAATAAATAAAACTGACTGATTTAAAACATAATATAACAAATGTATCACGTTAAAAATGAAATTATAAAATATAATGATATTTTAATAAATTACAAAAATATTTAGTGTATGTGTTTCAATATATTTTGTAAATATAATTGTGTGTGTCTTTTCTTATAAACTACATTAAATACATATATATATATACATGAAATCAATGTGACACATGACGTTTGATATATGCTAAATTTAAAAATCAAGAACATTAAAAATTAATAATACATTAATATGTTTTTTTTAAAAAAATTATTCATTTTATATATATTTATATTTCATATATATTATACTTACTCATCTTTATTAATTATTGTTCTAGTAATAATTTTTTAAATAATTTTTTAATTTAATCAATTTAAATATTTTTTGTGTGATTATATATTCATTTATATACATATATTTAATATATTTTTATTTTCAATATTTAAAATATATATATGTGTGAAATTTATTCATTTTTATAAGAAATTATTTCATTAATAAAATGTTTAATATTTTTATTAATTTACATTTTTAAAAACTTTATATTTTTAATTTTTTCAATTTTTCAATTTTACAAATCTATATATTTAATAATTTTTAAAATATATATTTTTGTTTATTAATTTTTAACAATAATTATTTAATTACAAAACAAATTCATCTATTTTTTTTATTTTCTAAACCTTTATCAGCAATAATATAACACTGATAGAGGATACCATTTATCCATGATTTATTGTTAGTGCTCATAATGGGTAACTTTTTTTAGTGCTAAAAAATAGATGAAAAAGGGTAACCTTATCAACTCAAAAATAAAGTGCTGATTAAGATTAACTTTTATCAGTGTTAAAAAAAATCCATCGTAATAGGTACCCTTTATATGTTATTTTTTAGTGCTAATAATGGTACCCCAATATATTTTATCATTTTATCCCTGATAATGATGGACTTTCGGAGCACATTTTTCTAGCGCTGCTAAATTCCAGTGCTTTTAATGGCCCGTTTAGTAGTATTTTAATATAGGTGATGTGGCCTTAATTTACATAGTTTCTTCACATCTTTTAATTAATTTTCATTGATTTAAATAACTCTTTCGTTTACTTTTGACTATATATTAACACATTTGTATTTTTATAGTTAAATTTATTATTTAATCCATTTTTATAATTTATCAAGTATTTTAAGCAATAAAGTAGTTAATTTATGTTTTACTTTATTCTTATATTTTTATAACTTTTTATTTATTCTCATGAATTTTTTCTGCATAATTAATAATTTAACATTAATTAATTAATTAACTAATTATGCTTTTGTACATAAATAATGTAGATTCAATTGAACATTTATTGAATTAAATTTTTATAAATCAAAGTAATATAATCTTAATTTTAGTTGCCTTTTAATATTTCAACATTTATAAATTTATGTTTATAAACTTTCTACTATTGTTGAATTTCATAAATTAACTAAAGTATTTAATAACAAAATATCTAACTATCTACGTTATTAAATATAATTTGTTTTATTAGACTATTTTAAGTAATTTAACATTGTTACATTAATGTTTAAATTATATATTAACTTTTAATAATTTAGTTTCATTTTAATTTTAGTTTTAGTTTAGTAACAATTTATTTTTTATAAAATAATGTTAATAATAATTTATCATAAGTTTAAATGGTTCTCTATGTTTATTAATGTTTATGACTAGATGAATTTCAATTGTTTTAATTAATTTTTACTTTTAATTAATTATATTATATAGATTTAATATATGTTTTAATTTTTTACTCTTCTGTTTGTTTTTTTAGTGCGGTGAGACAATTTTTCTCTTTTGTTGTGCCACATTGAATCTCTACACAGTCACATTTGCTTGCCACTATAACCTCTCCTGTGGCTGATTTTATTCCTGCAACCTTAAAATTTTCATGGTGCCACAACAACTTAATTTCATCCACTGTTTTCCTCCACTCTATCTCAATATGGAACCACACTTTGTCACCATTTCACTCACATCAGCTCCTCACACACCGTATCCTCAGCCACCTTTTCTTCATCTTCCTTCCACATCATTTCCACCCTAACACCAATTGTCCCATGCGTCACACTGGTGCCACTGGAAACCCTACATGATTCTTTGTCAGTATGGTCGAACCTGGCATAAAGCCAAAAAAGGAGTTGATTGACTACTTCACATTACTGGAAGGAGAACTTGGAGAGAAGAAGATCTTCAGGCCGAAGTAACCCGATCAGAAGCCACTCACCCAAGTTTTGTACCCCTCCTCTATAGGGATCTATGAGTGCAGTATCCCTTTCTACTGTAATGAGAGGCAATGAACAGGATTCTGAGGCACTGTACCTCCATCCAGGGCCGGCCCGGACAATATGGTTGACCAAGCCCAATCTTCAAAATAATTTCCTTGTAATATGCATAATTATATAAAAAATATATTCAAAATTCTGCTAAATATTTTAATACATTCAAACTACTACATTTTTAAAACATTCAAACTAATTATATTTTATATTAATTAGTGTTCAATTGTTGTATCTATCATAATAAAGAAATACATACAAAATTATCTACTGAATATAAATTAATAACTCAAAAAAAGAGATGAAATAAAAATCCATCCACTCATTTCTTTACTATCTCATCCAATCACCTCCCCACCAGCCACCAACCACAAGGAGGATGTTTATAAATTATAACAAATATGAAATGATTCATTTGATTTTATTTGGAATTTTATGTACAGTTTTACAAATTTACATCAAGGTTGAGAATTTAGAGGAGTTTAAATTCAAACAAACTCCTTCAATTACATAAAATTAAAATGGGAACATGTATCACCAGCATAAGAAATCTCAACCGGACAACCTTGTATACAAATAACTCTTTCCATACAAGGGATGAGTAAGATCTATTCCCAACATGGACAATACAAATTTCTACTGACTCTCAATATATGCAATAAAATCGAACAAAACATGACTTGTGTTATAGAATTTATCTAGGAAAAGTATGATTGATGATAAAATGAAATGAACATTCAATTACAAAAGAAGCAAGTAATCAAAGAAAAGGGGCCTTGAACCAAGCTTAGACGTGAGTGAACTTCATTTTCAGATTTAAGCGGAGAAGTTCAGCTAATTCAGAACTATGAATTGGACATTACTATTTCGATAAAAATGATTAAAATAAATTAATCTTACCCGAGGATCTTCCATCAAAATTCACAAATCCATATTCGTTGAACACCGACCTCCACCCAATTCATGAAGAAGCTGTTGTTGCCCAGCTGAGAGAAGATGGATTCGGGTGTTTATAGGTCAGTTGACATTGGAAAAGAGGCGAAATACAAGGTGAGTAGGCCTCATAAAGAGTGGAATTTCCAGGGAAGCACGACCATCCAATAGAGGGAGCATGCGAGGTCATCATGGGATATAGGGAGGGAGGAGCGGTCGTGGTTGAGACAAGTAGGTTGGAACCAGCTGCTGCTAGGGTGGCAGAGCTCATGGGAGAGAGGAAGAGGGCTGCGGGTTTCCCCCATAACAGTTTTTTCCCTTTCCCTAGGGCTCGTGTGGCTTGCCCTCGGGCCGGCCCTGCCTCTATAGAAATGAGTCGCTGAAGGAACTGAGATGCACTACTGTGGATTTTCAACTGAAGATTTGAGACAGAATGTCTCCAGTGCTACAGTTGATCTTTCCCACTACTACAGGAGAAACTCTTCCGTAACAAGAGCTGTTCAGCTGCCGAGGATAGAGCGTGGCCAGTTCAGGAGTCGCGGTCATCGCGTGAACATAGAAGGAGCTGGTAGTGGGGATTCTCCAATAAATCTGAACCCCCACCCCCTGGTGGTTCATTAGAGAAGGAGACAGGGGGAATAAAAAATAATTTGAAAAATAAAAAGATAAAATATATAATATAAAAATAATTATAATATAAATAAATTAATAATAATATAATAACATATAAAACAAATTAATTAAACAAACTATAATGTTCAACATAATAATTGAATTAAATTAAATGAATTTAATTAAATACTTTTATTAATATAATAAATATAATTTAAATTCTTTTTGAATAAAATAATTATAAATTTAAATATCTATATGATATTTTATAAATTATAATAATAAAAATAAAACAATTTATTATGATAATCATAAATAATAATCTAAAAACATGAATAATCAACAAACTATATACTAATATTAATAATTTAATAATTTAATAAATATTAAAAATTTAATTTAAAATAATTATTATTAAATCAATTTCATAATTAAGTAAATATAAATAATAAAAACGTAAAAATATTAAATAAAATTAATTTAGTTATCAAATAAAATAATAACATATTATTATTAATTTAAATTAAATAACATTTAAGAATTCATTAAGGAAAAGTTTATTTATTTATAAAAAAATTTAGCATTTAAACATTGATTCAATTATGTATTTTTCTTCTCTAATAGTAGAGGTTCACATAGGAGTTGGAAACACTGCAATATACATTGAACTAACTTAGTGGGAGTTAGTTACATAGGAAAAGATAATGTGATGTGTCAGTCTCCAAAACACAATGTGTGCGGTGTGCAAGTGAGGGTCATTTGAAGTTAGTGGAAAATAGGGGGTGACATGCAAAAAATGACATCTGGGTTTTAAGGAACACTAGTTGTAGAATTTCATAGGACTCTCATTATGATTCCACGTGAAATTTTTTGAGAGTGAAGAATTCTAGGATCAACTATGGATTTGAGTTGAGACAATGGAGCCTGAATGCAGAGCATCACTTAGGGAGTTTTTCCTCCTCCTTTATTTAATTCTTGAACTTTTTCGGTTGTTTTCAATTATATCTTTCATTATAAAAATAAACAGAATATATAAATCAATAGAATTAAGCTTGGTTGGATTATCCCTTAAAATTTTAACTTCCTCTTTTTTGACATCAGAATGGTTCAGCGAGATAAGTTCTGATGTTACCTTTAACTAACACTAGTAATTATTGCTGTTTCATTCTCCAGTTTAGTAAAATGAAATTTATCAGTCATGTTTCATTAATTCTTAATAAAAAAATATAAATAAATATTTAAATGTAATAAATATAAACACTGTCCACTCTCCACATAGATAACAACAATGAAGTTTTTTTTGAATACAACCTTAAATTTCTCACTTTTATTCTCTGTGGATCGACCGTACAACAATGTTCTAGTGTAGGTTTTTAAATGTAATTTTGAAGGCTATGATGCCCTCCAGCTACATCAAAATTTGTCACCATTTTTTGGGAAGGCACACACTGAGTGTTCTTATGGTAAAAAAAATTAAAAAACAAATAAAAACACATAAAAAATAATCTTCACTATGAACATTCATGGCTGTTTTGATTTCAACTTTCTTCTTAAACTTGTTGAATTTTTCTTCATGATTAATTTGTATTAGTCTAAAAAATGGTAGTTCTTGTGAACTGGAATCAATTTGGGCCTTATTGTGTTTGTTGTGACTGTGATGGACATACTACCTAGAAGTTTGTCTATAACTATCCACAACAGGATGTTTACATTGAAGAAAATGAACAATTTGAGTCTAATCCTGAATTCATATCTAAACATGAATTTATTGAAACCAAATTTGATGCTATGGATATTTTTTTGGATAACTCAGTCATACAAGACCCTTGAAATTCAATCTATATATTCTCAAGGGCATGATCATAGAATGTGAATATTAAAAACATGCTCTTAGAATTACAACATAGGGATAATGAACAAGAAGAATTTAAAGAAAATAAAAAGTAAAATTTTTATAAGGGATTTAAAAATAAATTTGAAGAGAATAGTGAATTTGAAATTGGGCAACAAAATGGTCCTTTTGATGAACCTGAATCTGATGAATCACTTTTCGAAATAACCAACTCACCAATTCAAGAAATCAAATTTTAAAACCCCGAAAATATCTTTAATGTTGTTGAGTTGGACAATAATAAATATGAAATATAATAGATTGAAAAGGAATGCCAAGTTATATTAATAATTCCTACATTATAGAAAAATCATTTCCTTATAATAGTGTAGAATAAAGTCACTCGGGATGAACATATTCTAGAAAATAGAAACTTGAAGGTTAATAATTAATTACAAAAAATTTCTGAAATTTTGAACATTGTACCTGGAAATTAAATTGGGTATAATCTGGAAGAGATCATTGATTTGGAAAACATGGAATCTATAATTTTTGATCCAGTGCTGAAACCCACCCTTTAGTGTTTGTAAATTTCAATTCCCAACAATTTCTAGAATGATGTTGGATGATTTAGAGCATAAGTGAATGATGTCGGAAGAATGTTTAAATGATGTTATTTCCTTTCTGTTTTCTTAGAGTGATTTTATATTTTATGTTGAGTGTACTTAAATTGAGAACGTTGTTGACATTCCTGGGGATATATGTTTAAATTTGAATAATTTGGAAATTGAATTCATTGAAGTAGAATTGAACATTAACCCCCCTAATTTGGAATTTGTAGAACACACTACAACCTTTGATTTAGAAAGTGAACATTTTGAAAATGAACTAGAAGTAGTGGTTGAACACACACTTGATTTAGGAAGAATTTGTTTGTTATAAGTAATAGTTCTTCAATGTGTGTTAATAGATGGGGGAAATTTGGAAGAGATTTACAATATTGTTAGACATGAATCTATTTGTGATAAAATATATTATCTTCCCTGTCTGTCACTTTAATCCTCAACTATGAAGGGTGTTGAGCCTTCTCATGATATAGATAGTGGTCTAGAGAGAGAATCACACTTTAATTACACTATACATGATTTTTTTCATCACCTCATTAAATCCACTTTTGATCCTACAATTCATAATTTACCCATTTTCACCCTTGAATGTGAATCTGATAGTGCTGAAGTTGATAGACATTTACAAGAGAATAATTCCATCCCATTTGAAGCAGATAATTTTTTTTTTCTTCCAAAAAAAGTTAAATTTGTGAAATTTTAAACAATTCTAGAAGTTCAGTACACCGAGATCAGAACTTTTATGTGGTGCTACATTGGTGTTATTTCAGTCTATGAGGGTTTAGTGTCTGTTTTATTATGGTTTAGTGCCCATAAATCTCATTGTTCATTTAAAAAAGCTTAGTCCAAGAACATGTGGTGTTTCCTATTAAAGAAACCACATCAACGTAGTAACTATGTTTAGCTTATATGTGAGTCTGGCTGAGGACGGACTATAATTCTAGCACTACATGAGAGGCAACCCATGGTTTTTATTTTGTTTTCAATAAATCCCAAAAACAATTATGATTAAATAATGTCTAACTATAGAATTTAAACTCAGTGCTTCATAGAAGTCAACCCATGCTCTTTCTTTGTTTTCACTTCTGCACTGTTTGGTGTTGAATAAAGTGATGATTTGTTACCTTATGTTGATTATGTCTCTTTTAGAACCTTTTGTCTCCTTCTTCTTACATTGTGATTTTTCAGATGTTGTTGATGTTGTCATCTATGGAGTGGAATCCCCATGCTTATGGAGTAATGAATCTTTTTTTTCAGGGAATTACCTTAATGCTAATTTTCTATTTCACTATTCTGATCCTTACTACTTTAGAAAAAAATCTTATTTATGATGTGAGATTTTTAAAAATTATGTTATATATATCTATGCTAAAAATAATTCTACACGTGCAGGATTGTAAAATTCTACATGTTCTTTTTGGCTGGAAATTGGAACTCAAATGTTTAAAACCTATCAATTCATGAACCTAAGTGTGTGTGTGTGGGGGGGGGGGGTACATGCAGTCTAATTTTTTTATTGAAGCCACATTAGGTTGGGGTGTTTTATCATTCATTCATATTCTCTATTGAATATATTATTGAACTCATTATATTAATATGTTTACACACATTACACTTTTCACTTACAAGATTCATGAAACTATTTGAATTTTCTTGAAAATCTGTGTCACTGGATTTAATGTCAATACATGTTTTTGCTAATGAACCTGCTGTTAAGTTATTAATTTGGAAAACAATATTTTTTAACATCAAGGAGATCCTTTATACATATCATAAATATACTTAATTAAAAAATATTTTTCGAACCATATTTTTTCAATTGTTCTTCTCCACATTAGAAGTAAACTTTGGGGACAAAGTAGGGTTTTATGTGTTGGTAGTGGGGGGTATATTCCTGACTATGATGAACATTGATTTAATGTGATCTAGTCAATTCTCACAAAAACTACATTTCTTTTTTCAAAATGGTTAATTTTTTAAAAATCTCACAAAATTTTAGGATTGATTATTTTTTCATTTTTCTCTTGCCTAAGGATGTTGCCTTTTTGTTAATTAATGGCGATAGATGATCTAATAGTATTGTGGGTGGATAATTGATTTGTGAATCTACTTTGTGATTTTATGAAATTTTGTTTATTTTATATTTTTAAGAGTGATATGGCTAACTTTTTATTTGAGTTCGGATCATAAAATTTGAAACTAGATGTTTGGTATTTATCCTAGAGGGTTTATTTTTCTTTTATTTCTTAATTTAATCACATTAATCAGAAAATTTAAATTAAATTTAAAAAAACTTTTGAAACTGGAGTAGTTTGGGCATCAAGGATCCCATGGTGAATCTCTATGACCATAGATGCTAGGAGCGTTTCTGTTTACTTAAATCCCTCTGTACACCTTGAATAATTGCATTTCACATTGCTTAGAACATGATAATTGGCTTGGGAAAAATTAAATAAAGTGTCTAGGTTGGTAAAAGAGTTCTTTAAGGTGAGGGGAATGATGAACTCCAAATGGAGAATGGGTCAATTGGTTTATATGGGAGTCATTTAGGATGTATCATAAAGGATTTTAACAATAGAAATATTTATTATTGGAACCTAAGTGAAAAGTCAAAGTACAATGATCCCATGTTTAAGTTTTTAATTCCACATAATTTTTACCTCTTTTCACTCTTAGAATTAGAACATGAATATTGTTTGTAATGAATCACTAAGTAGATTCACATATAAGTAAGGAAACTTTCATTAATTTATGGTTCATTTCTTTCTAAATTTCTAATAAGAGATTTTTAATGTTGGACTTGATTCAAGACATCTTTTCAAAAGCCTATTGGAACTTCAAACCTCTTTCTTCAAATTAATGGACATGTTACATTATAAGCAGTATAATAAATACACTCACATCAGTTTTTCTAAAAGATAATAAAGCATTAGATTGTTTGAGGACAAATAATGCTTATGTTTGGGGGAATTTGATGTGGCCTTATTTTAGACAGTTTTCAAACAACTTTTTATTTAATTTGTTTTTTATTTTAATTAATTATTTTTTAACTATAGACTATATGTTAACAATTTTTAATTTTTGTTATAAAATGAAATATTTAAAACATTTTTATAATTTATCATGTTTTTAAGCATTAAATTAGTTAATTTATGTTTTACTTTATTTTTTTAGTTTTATAAATTTTTATTTAGTTTTTTGAATTTTCCATGCATAACTAATAATATAACTTTAATTAATTAATTCTATTTTTGTACATAAATAATGTAGTTTCAATTTAACATTTATTGAATTAAATATTTACAAATCAAAGTAATACAGTATAATTTTTAGTCATCTTTTAACGGTTCAACATTTATAAATTTAAGATTATAAACTTTCTACTCTCGTTAAATTTCGTTAATTTAATTTCATTAATTATCTTCTGTATTTAATAAAAAAATAACTAACTATCAACATTAATAAATTTAATTTTTTTAGTACACTATTTTAATAAATTTAACTTTGTTATATTAATGTTTAAATTAAATATTAACTTTTAATAATTTAGTTTCTTTTTAAATTGAGTTTTATACTAGTAACAAATTATGTTTTATAAATTAAAGTTAATAATAATTTAACATATGTTTAAATGGTTTTATAAGTTTATTAAATTTTATGAGAAGCTGGATCTTCAGTTGTTTTAATTAATTTTTAGTTTTAATTATTTATATTTTTTAATTCTTATTTATGTTTTAATTCATTTTACACTTCTGTTTGTTTTGCAGTGTTGTGATTACATCGTTTTTCTCTTTTGCGGTGCCACTGTGACTCTCCTCACAGTTTTTTTCCCCTGCTATTGTAACCTCTCTTGTGGTCGTTACTATTCCTGCTACCATAAAAATGTTACGACGCCCCAATAACTTAATTTATTCTACCGTATTCTTCCAATCTATCAGATTGTAGCACCACACCTTGTCACGGTTTCACCCACAACAACTGGGATAATTTGGAGAGTGGTTGTAATTTTTTATTTTAATGGGTTTATGGTAAAAATATTTAGAGAAATGGGTTAGTTGAGCACCACTTCATGTGGAGCTCAACATTTTGGGTGGGTAGCGCCACTTTTAGTGGCTCTTTGCCACCCCATTTTTTTCTTTTTTCTGTTTGTTTTTTTTGTTTTTCACCCCTCCATTTTTTTGTTTTGTTTTTTTGAACCCCATCCATTTTTTAATAAATAATTACAAAATAAATAAATAAAATTTTAAAAAATACATATAAATATGTTTTTAAAAATGTTAAATTATTTATCATTATATTTATAAATATATTTATAATTATATAATTATAAATTTAAATATATATAGTTATAAACCTTAATTAATTATATAATAAAATAATGAAGTAAACCTTATTTATAATTATTTATATAAATTTATAAATTTATCTATAATTTTGTAAATTAATAATATGTATTTAATTAAAAATATATGGTTTATATATATTTATATAGTTATATTATATAAAATATAAAGGTTTTTTTCGGATTTGTGAGTTTTATTTATATATTTACATATAAATGTAATATGTAATTATTTCTCTATTTGTAATATGTAGTTATTTATCCTTATTATATAATTATCATATCTATATTTATTATATTTATAATTATTCAATTATATTATAAATAAATGTAATGTGTAATATAATATAATAAATGTAATACAATACAATTATTTTTTACTTATAATAAATATATATTTATAAATATATAAATGTACAATAAATATAATAAATATAAATGTATAATTACATATTACATTTATAATAATAAATAAATAATTACATATTACAATTATAATAATAAATAAATGTATATTTATAATTACATTTATAAATGTATATTTATTATAATAAATAAATGTATATTAAATTTATAAATAATTACAAATTTATTATAATACATAAATGTATATAACATTTATGATAAATATATATTTATATAAATAAATGTATATTACAGTTATAATAAATGTATATTTATATAAATAAATATTATAAATAAATATTACTAATGTAAATTAAAAAATTTATATTTATTAATGAATATTATAATAAATAAATGTATATTTATAATTACATTTATAAATATATATTTATAATAAAGGTATATTTATAAATAAATATTATTAATAAATATTATTAATGAGTATTAATAAATGTATATTGTTTAATGAATATTATAATAGATAAATGTATATTTATAATTGCATTTTAAATGCATATTTATTATAATAAATAAATGTATATTTCATTTATAAATAATGACATATTTATTATAATAAATAAATGTATATTACATTTATAATAAATGTATATTTATATAAATAAATATATATTATATTTATAATAAATGAATATTTATATAAATAAATGTATTTTACATTTATTATAATAAATGGATATTATAATAGTTGTATATTACATTTATAAATAAATAATCATTTATTTAGTTAATAAATGTATTTTACATTTATTATAATAAATGGATATTACTTATTTATTATAATAAATGTATATTACATTTATATAAATGTATATTTATTACGTGTTTATTATAATAAATAACTATAATTATAAATGTATATTACATTTATAATAAATATCTAATAAATGTATATTTATATAAATGTATATTTATTATAATAAATAAATGTACATTACATTTATAAATAATATCATACTTATTATAATAAATAAATGTGTATTTATAATTATATAATTATTGTGTATAATTATTTATAGGTATGATAATTATATAATAAAGATAAATAATTACATATTACATTTGTTATATTATAATTAAAAAATAAAAGTATTATACTATTTATTATTGATTTATTTTACATATTTATTATAATAAATGTATAAAATAAATGTAGATTTATTATAATAATAAATGTATTTTTATTAGAAATATAAATATAAATATACATTTATTATAATTAAATATTATAATATTTATTATAATAAATATACATTTATAAAAAATGTACTATAAATATTTACAATACATTTATTATACATTTATTATAATAAATATGAAATTACATATAAATGTAATATACATTTATTTACTATAATAAATATACATTTATAAATGTAATTATAAATATAAATTTATTTATTATAATATTCATTAATAAATATAAATTTATTAATATTCATTAATAATATTTATTAATAATATTTATTTATAAATATAAATTTATTATAAATATACATTTATAAATGTAATTATAATTATACAATTATTTGATATTATATTCATTAATATATATACATTAATTAATTTTCATTAATAATATATTTATAATAATAGTATATAATTTTTTGTAGATATGATAATTATAAAATAAAGATAAATAATTACATATTACATTTATTATATTATAATTAAAAATTAATGTATTATAATATTTATTATACATTTATTATACATATTTATTATAATAAATATAGATTTATTATAATAAATAAATGTATATTTATTATAAATATGTATATAAAAAAGCTTTTAATTTAATTAAATATTATAATATATATTATAATAAATATACATTTATAATAAATGTATCATAAATATTTACTATACATTTATTATACATTTATTATAATATTTATTATAATAATATTTATTATACATTTAATATAATAATTATTATAATAAAATTTATTATAATAAATATTATAAATGTATATTTTTTATAATATAATTTATTATACATTTATTAAATTTTTATTATTATACATATTTTAATATTTAATTATAATAAGTATTTATTATAAATATAAATGTATTATAAATATTTTTTCTACATTTTTTATACATTTATTGTGCATTTATTATAATAGTATTTATTATACATTTTTTTGATATTTATTATAATAAATATTATAATATTATAACATTATAATACTTATAATAAATGTATAAAAAATGTATATTTATTATAATAATATTATAATATTTAGTAAAATATTTATTAGTTATTTAATATAAATATTTATTATAAATAAATATATTTATTCTAATTTTTGTATTTATTATAAAAAAATATAATTATATAATTATATATTTATTGTATTTTTTCTTATATTTATTGTAATAAATAAATTTATTATATGTATATATGTATGACATTTGGTGGTGGTGTGAGGTCAAAGCGCCACTTCATGTGGCGTTGAACAAACCCATTTCCCCAATATTTTAAAACCCTACCAAATAAAACGAAAAAAACCTACCCTCTTAAGTTTTCCCACAACAACTCATCCCATACTGTATCCTCAGCCACTGTTTTTTCATCCTCATTCCACACTGTTTCCTCTCCAACATCGGTTGTCTCATGCATCACACCGGTGCCACGACAAACCATGCATAATGTTTCATCATAAGGGTCGAACCAAGCATATAGCCACCGAAGGAGTTGATCCACTACTTCATAAAGCTCGAAGGCAAAATCAGGGAGACGAAGATCTTCTGACTGAAGTAACCTGATCAAAAACCACCTCCCCCAGTTCAGCAAACTGCCTCTACCGGGATCCGACTATGCTATTTCCCAATCCACTTTGATGAGAGGCAGTGAATAGTTATATGTTCCACTGAACTACCATCGATATGCGTTGATAAAGGAACTGAGATGCACTGGTGTGTATTTTCTGCTTATGATTCGAGACGGCATGTCGCCAGTGCTGTGGATGACCTTTCCCACTACCATAGGAGCATCTCTTCTGTCAGAAGAGTTCGTCTACTACTAAGGCTAAAGCAAGGACGGTTCAGAAGCTATGATCATCGTGTGACCAGAGGAAGAGCTGGTGGCAGGGTTTTCCAAGAAATCTGAACCCTTCCCCCTGTGGAGCATAGGAGAAGAAGACACATGGATTAAAATATAATTTAAAAAATAAAAATATAAAATATTTAAGATATTTATAATTATAATATAGGGAAATTAATAATAATAGAATAAAATCTACAACTAATTAATTAAATAAAATATAATGTTAAACTTAATAATTAAATTAAAATAAATACTTTGATGAATATAAAAAATTTAATTTAACTAATTTTTGAATAAAATAATTATAAATTATAATAACTATATATAATTTTCTAAATTGTAATAATTCAAATAAAACTATTTATTATGATAAACTTAAATAATAATCTGAAAAACCTGAATATTCAAAAAAAATAGTAATATTATATGTTATAATAATTTAATAAATACAAAACATTTCATTTAATCTAATTATTAACAAATCACCTTCATAAATCAATAAATATAATCAATTAAAATGTAACAATATTAAATAAAATAATTTATTAAACAAATAAAATAATACCTAATAATTATTACTTTAGATTTAATAACATTTATGAATTCTTTAATGGAACATTTATTTATTTATAAAAAATTAACATTTAAAAATTGATTTGTTTTTTCCGTTCTAACTATTCAGGTTCACACAATAGTTGGAAACAAGTCCAACTACATTCAATTGACTCAGCAGGAGTTTGTTACAAGGGAAAGCTAGCGCGACAAGTGAGTCGTGAAAAATCCCACATGTGTTGTGCACAAGTGAGGGTCATTTGAAGTCGGTGGAAAATAGGGGGTGACGTGCAACAAATAACAGTGGGGTTTTATGGTAGAGTAGCAGCAGCATTTCAGAGGACTCTCATTCTCCTTCCAGGATCATACCATTCGAGGGAGAATCTCCTCGGAGTCACAATGTTTGTAGCTAGATACTGGAGTGGCAGGAACAAGGCAGCAAATCATGAGCATCATTCACATAGGGAGAATTACTCTTCCTCAAATTTTTTTTATTTACAATGTTTTTTCCTCTTTTGAATTGAAAATGATCTTCATTTAATTTTTTTTCCAGGAAATTGGAATTTATATTGGTTTATATTTTCTTCTTCTTTATTTAATTTCTTCAAATGAGAATTGGATTCCTTCAGTGATATTAGATCAAATTCTCAAATCTAAAATTGAATATTCACCTTCTTGCAATTAAAAATTTAATCCTTGATCTTTGGGTGATATAGATTTTGGATTCATTTTATCAAATCTTTAAAGTTAAAACTAAAGAAAATTTTGGTGAGATAGTTTTATGTTAACATCATTAAAACAATTTGTTGTATGTGGTTTTTGATGTGGAAAACATCAAAATCAATATAATATAGAATGATATTCCATCTGGCGTGGAATAATTAACAACTGATTTCTAAGCTGTGATTCAATTAATTTTAGTGTAGAGTTATCCTTTTAACAATGATGTTTATATTTCCCAAGAAAATTATTGATATTATCTAATTTGTCTTTACATCTATGTATTAGTTACTATTTTCTTTTAGTAATCAGTGCTTTAGTACATTATTACACTCTTTGTATATCTTGTTTTCATAACCACTTTTTTGGAAAGAAAATAAAAAACAAAAAAATTCGTTTATAATGTTTAATTCACAGATGACAATGGTGATGTTTTTAGATTAAAAACCTTAGGATAAATCAGCTACCCACTCTTAGGTTCTCCCTTCACTACTATACTAGTGTAGGCTTATAAATAATATTTTGAGGGTCGTGACGACCTCCAGTCACAATAGTAGGATTATCATTTACCCTTTGATTAATCCGTTTTGTATAACTCCAATTTTTTATTAATGTTATTTCTCATTGTCTTTATAGAATCATTACTAAAAAATATAAAATGGTTTCCCTTTTTATAAATAAAATAAGAATCATTATATATGGTTTATGTAGATCCTTCATGAGAGTTTTCACATTACAAAATTCCCTTTACCGAAATCTTCAACGGATTTATTTAAATCCCTCCATTTTATTTCACAAACAATTTCTCAAAATTCATCAAAAAATATTCCAGAAATTATGTGAATAATTCATGAACACACATCTACTTCATGAACCAGCTTCCGAAAAACACCTACATTAAATAATGTAATCCCTGTAAAAAATCCTTCCATTTCAGAACTATCTTTATAACACCCTGATATTTTGTGAACTATTTGTTTCTAATTAATTTAATAATTTTGTTATTTTTAATTTCATAAAACAAAAAAATAGTATATATATATATTAAATATCAAAGTTGTCTTGCGTTATATGAAATTCCAAGTTAATCATCAACTAAATTCTATATAATGGTTATCTTCCCCTTTTTGATACACTTAGGTATTCTTATGTTTCATGCCAGACAAACATTACTCGATGTCTTTCACAACATGAAAGACATAGTGTTATCGTCCAATAATATGTTACTAAAATATTATAATAATATATATCCTAGACATTAAATTATATTTTATAAATTTTATTAACTAAATTTTTTAAATATTTGGTTTTTAAAAAATAAAAATTGAATTTATTAGTTACAAATTATTTTAAAATGAATATAAGAACCAATTGAAAATAAAAAGAGTATTCTTATAGATAACTATTATCCGGATCAAAAATTAAATTAAATCCTAACAAATTAAATTAATTAAATTTAGTATTAAATTTTAAATTAATATATATGTCATATATCTATGTAATATTTTTTAATATTTATCAACTATACTTTATAAGAATAAGATAATAATAAAACAAGTTTAACTCTTAAACCATAGTATTTTTATTAAGGCAGTTTTCATTTTTTTCACGTAGATACTATTTTAAATATGAATTTTATAACATTAATAAATCCTCTGGATCAAAAAACCCTCATATTTGAAATTGAATAATAAAATTTAGGTTAGGGAGATTTTTTGGTATTTTTTCTAGGATGTTTTAATTTTTTAATGAATATGGAAGAATATTTCATTTTTATTCAAAACTAATTTTTCCTGTAATTAATTTATAAGGATATATTACATTTAAAATTAATTTTATAGTTTAATAACATAATATTATTACTATTTAATCCAGTTTTGGTCATTGAAATTGGTTATAAAAACATAGTAAAATTTTGATCATTTTTTCTTTAAAAACACGCATTGTCGACCGGATTATAGGATTATATTTAAATAAAGTTATACCACTTTTATGATTTCAATTTTGAAAAATGGATTACATAATTTAAATAAACATAATTCATAATATCTAATAAGTTTACCTTATCTGTTGTGCAAACAAATTAGTCAATGAAATTTAAATGGATTACAATTACTAAGGTTTAACTAAGTTTAATAAGGGGCTAAACCAAGACCTTAAGGGCCAAAATGACATATAAACATGTCCAAAATAAATTTACTAGAAATATTTTGACTGTATTATCCATTTATTTACTATGGACCATTATTGGATCCATTTTTAATAAAATAACATTGGTGGGGCTTCCCATTTCCAAAATATTATAAGAGTGGCGCTCCTCCTCCATTACAAAAGGCCATCTCTCCCATTACATCCAAACACATATCAGGCCACATTAGATCGAAAATAATATAAGTAAAATTATTCTAAAAATATATCACTTCCACTTTTAATCCGCCCCTGGGATGAAAAATTTCCAAAGAAATCTCTTTGGGGAAAACTAAAAATAGTTACCAGATTAAGAGGTAACACCCTCCCTCAAACTCCTTTATTTTATTTTATTTTTTACTCTTCATAAAATATTCTTATTCCATGAATGTATATAAATAATTATCCTATATATACTAGGATGTTTTTATGAAATGTTTTCTAGCTACACTTACACACACTTCCATCTAATGGGTAATGAACATTCTGTTTACTTGTAAGTTGAACTACCACCTCACTACACAATGATTGTTCGTTTTTCCTTTACCACCACTCATGATGGAAGTAACGATGGAAAATATATTTATAAATTTTATATATTATATTTATTATGTATTTATTAATTTATAATTCCTTTACAAAACATATCTTAATACTTTTCATATTATGTTAATACGATAATTATGTTTGAGGAAGTACGGACTACCACACGTCAAAGTAAAGTGATTCATTCATGCACATCATTGAATTTATTAAAGATGGTTTCAGTGAATATGTATGATATAATAAATAATCCTTAATATATATATATATAATATTATTTCATTCCTTTAACACGACAATTCAACAAAAATAACGTTCATGCGTACGTTCGACCTACTATCTCCATAAACAATGTATTATATTTAATATATCTATATAACATGTATAATTATAAAAACAATTACTGAATATAATTTTTAATTGAATCATGATCTACATTCTAGAAATCATGATATTAATATACTGACCAAACATTTTACAAATTAAGACACATGCAAAAAAACCTGAATATTACCCAATGTGAAACCTTAACATATAATTATAAAAAAGTGGGTAATATAAATCCATAATCAAACCATATTTTGTTTTATAACAAATAATATGGTTCCTTTTTATATTTATAATACATTTCAATTTATCATATAGGATTTTGAATGAGAATGATTATATTTATGAAATAAGGTAAGGGAATTTCATCTGACGCCTTTTTTAGTAAGATACATGCCTAATTCATCACACATTTATTTTGTGGGGTGTATAAAATTACAATAAATAAATTATAAGAATATTATATTTAAATATATAAGTATTTAAATGACAATTTTATGAAATTTCTATCACGGGGGTTAGGTCTCAAAATTTACCAAATCGGTAATGTAATTTTTGTCTCAGTTAGCCTACTTTGAGACACATGCCATGTTTGGTGCCAATATTTTTTTATGAGGTGTATATAGTGAAATTGACATGTTATATAATTAAAATAATTCCATCAATGATATTTTAAGCTTCATTTAAATTCATTTTATTACATGAGAGATATGGTTCAAAGTTACCAAGTTGTAAGAGTTAATTTAAATAATCTAATTGATTTTAGGGATTGTTTTTGATTATACATTATTTGATGAATTATTACAATCCATATATCAACAACACTCATTAAATTTATTCTATTATTGTTATTCATGATATATCATTGCATTTGTAGCATTTTAAACACTTTGGTATATAAAATAGTTAAGAAATTGTTCTTAAAAATGTGTGACTTTACCTATCTCTTCAGTTGGAATGTTGGGTTCATCAAAAAAATGTCTTATAAATGGTTCCAAAAATATTCTATTAATCTTCAATGATCATTAAAATAATATTTTACCCTTTTTTTAACATTAAAAACGGTATATTTTTCCATAATGAATCTTCTGGTTGTTTTCAAGTTGAATCAACATTCTAATCATTTTACGAGATAAAGGTAAAGTTCGGTGTGTTCGGGTTTATCTTCCATCATGACCCAGATTTTCTTGAAACTTATTTTACATGATAACAACGTAATTTCATTTTGACAAAAAATTTCCCAATTTTCTAGAAATAAATTATTTAAAATTATTTTCAATGAAAAATATTTTCAAATCATGTTAAACTATTTAATCAGTATTTTATGAAAATAATTATCAAAATATTTTTAATATTCTTCTATAAGTTTTCAATTAAAATGGTTGTAAAAATTGAATTATGATTTATTTATATGTATTATTCCTATGAAAACTGTTTTTAAGTTGTTTTATTCTTCTAAAATCCTATTTCAAATAATGGAAAGTTTCCTCATGAAATGTTTTTAAAAAGTATAAAAAAATTATTTACCATCCCAGATGGAATTCATTAATATTAATCATTACATTATTTGATAAATTTCTAAAGGTTATAGTAATATAATTTCGATGAATAGTTTTTAAAATATGTAACAATCTTTATGAAAACAGTTTCTCTTTCATGGGTTATATATTTATGAATTCTATTATTCTTTCATCGGTTATGTTTTTTATGAAATGATAATGAATTTTGTATATTTTTCCATAGGTTATGATATTATTACATGTTTATGATACCGATTTAATTTCAGGGTTTAAGATATGATTTTTTATAAATTTTTGGTACATATATGTATGATTTCACTATGTGATTTTTGGTACCTGTATCTCCCACAAATTCTTTGGGTCAAGATTTATATCTCATTATATCGACTAAGATGCTCTTGGGAGTGAACCATGACTACTAAAATGGACATGTGAGTGAAAAATAACTACCAAGATGGTATGTGGTGTGAACGCATGCTACTAATATGACCATTAGAGTGACCCATAAGAACAGATATGGTATGGGGAGTGAACGAATACTAATGATATCGTGTTTGCATTGATTCCTTGGCTACTATTAGAATCATATTATATGTTTATATATTTATCATATTTCCACATTGAATTCCAACATTAGTCTTCATGTTTTATGTTCTTTATATACAAATGATTAATTCTTTATGACCTATCATTCTTTATTACATGATACAAGTTTATGATCTTTGATATACATGGTATGATCATCAATTTTTTTATCTTGTTATAATACCCCTATGATCATATTTATTCTTACATGTATCCATTATTAACCCTTACTTAGCATCTGAGCTCACCTATTTTTACATTTTCTTTCCTAGGTTATGAAGATATGTGGTATGATTGATGTGTATAAGAAGGGTTCTAGCAAAGAAGAACATAGTGGGAGATAATGCTTCTTGATTACATAATAGTGTTTATGTAACTATGTTTCCAAAGGCACTTGACTAGTAAGATATTTGGGAATCCTTTTGTATTAAGTTTTATGTATTATTAAAAGGTGATGTATTGTTAAGGTATGTTAAGATAGGGTCATTATGGTTTGTATCATAGAAATGGTTTAGTTATGATTTGGAAACTATGATGAGAAAAAATTAGTCAGAACTCTAAGGGATTGTCTATGGTTATGTCTAAGGATAAATAAATGTAAAAGAAAATGTATTATAATTTGGGTGAAGGATAGAGTGAATAATTTTTTAGAAATTAATCCGTTTATAGAAACTACATGTGGAAGTGGGTCTAGAATAGATATACCTTAGGGTAAAAACTCTGACAGGATGTCCTTGGCCTAACTCAGGGTAATCTGGTACATGATAATGGACCTTGCTGCACACCTATTTTGACACTACTGAGGGATATTATATGAAAATTCACTAAATATTTATGAACTATTATGTATAATTTAAATAGTAGTTGGTTATGAATAACCTAGTAAAAATATAAGGAGTCATATTTTAAGAAATGTTTAATAATTTTGACATCATATATGTTTTTTTTCAGGATTGTGTGATTCTTTGCTATGATAATAATTTCTTACTCAATTAATCATAGTAATAGTTAACTGAGGGAACCATGTGGATATGTATTTATGATGAATGTGATGGAAAATTTATTGTTTCTCAATATAATGGGATGTTCATTGGAGTAAGGGATATTATGATCATTCCTAACCAGTTTTGGAGGAACAAAATCAACAATGTGTACATTAACCAAACCTCAAAATCACCATGGAAGATAAGGAAGGAGTTCACTGAAAGATTGGGTAATTGATATCGAAGAGGAAAGAAGATTTAGTTTCCTTTGTGTTATGAATGTGTAAATAATCACCTTATTTAATGTATTAGATCAACAAGAATGTGTTTTGAATATTGAAAACAAGGACACAGATAATGTGACTATAATAAAAAAATGAAGAGTTCGATTAAAAAATTAGATTAGAATATTGGCCTCCCAAAGTCATTATCTAATGTTACATGTTATACATGTGCAATAAATGGTCCTTATGAAACTAAATTTCCCAATAAGAAATACCAATAAGTGAATAAAAAGGTGTTATGAGTAATGGTTATATTTCTGAAGATGATGATAGAACAGATGAAATCTGAAATGAAAGATATATTATGTAATAGGATGAGGTAGCCTTGTTATGGGTTATAAATGAAGTAGAATAATCAATATTTTTATGTATTTTTATTAAAAAATTATGTTATATAAATTTTGAAATATACATTGATTCTTCTATCTATTTTTTCACCCAGTCTTTAAAAGTTTATGTTGAATGTTCCTAATAGACATGTAATGTGATTTAACAAAAATGTGATATTTAGATTAGGGGAATTTAACCCTTAATTAATGTCTGATGTTGAGTTAATGATGTATGGATAAAGATATAATGGACAAGAATAAGTAAATTGGATGGTATGGATTACCCTAGAAACAATTATTGAAAAAGTGGTCTCTATCATCAAGCATGAAGTCAACAAATTCTAGGATTTAAAGAATTTATCTAGTAGTCATTGAAATATAAAATATTTCATATGTTCCAAAAGTATTTATGGTAACTAAGGGAATATATGATTATGGTATTAAGATGTTTGTAACATGATAAAAATGTGAAGATTTGTGATATATTGGGATCAATGTTAATTCAATTTCATGAAATTATTTCTACAGATTTGAACTTCCATCTTTCAAAAGTTTTATATGGTAAACCATTTATGGAAAGTTTATGTCAATCATCAGATGAAGATATTAATATTATGTGTTATCATTATATATGTGGATTTTTTCATATTGAATATCCTATTACAACTATTTTTTGTTGTTGATCACTAATGGGATGACATATCATGGGTCTCAAGATATGTTATTACTTCAATAAGAAAGCAATCACCTTTATTTTTGGAGAAATATGTGAGTTGTACTAACGAACAAAAATGTGTGACGTTGTCCTGAAATCATAAAAGTATATATTTTCATTATAATTCATCATATTTAGGAAATTTTATCTTAATGCCAAAAAAATTATACTAGTACCTTTGTTTCTAATGGATAAAATGGCCCCATAGTTCATCATAGAGTTAAGGACCAGTGATTATTAACATTCTTCTGACCTTGTTCTCCATCACTTTCCATCATAACATGATTGATATATTTCTATTCACTATCAATGTTTTCACATCACACAAATTTTATCTTATTTGGAAACCTAGTTATATGTATCTTTGGGTAACTATTATGTTTCTAACTTTCTTTTATCACAATTAAGTTTTAGTGTACATTTTTATACAATAATGCAATTAGTTGGATTTTTTTATACTCAATGATAGGTTAATAATGAACTAAATGAAATATAATGGTTAGATTATTATATATGGAACACTAAGGTAATCTTATTATTTAAACAATACTCACATTCCTTGATGGATTGTGTAATAAGAAAAACCAAGTGTTATCGAACAATAATATATTAATTAAAAAATTTATAATAATATATAACATATCCTTATAATTACATATTATAAATATTTTTAAAAAAATTATGTAATTATATAGTTTTCACAAAATATAAAATGGAATAATTTGTTAATTTTTTTAATTTAATATAAGAACCAATTGAATTTAAAAGGAATAATTTTCCAGGAAACTATTATTATGGTCACACTAATGTTTTAACCATAATATACTAAATTTATTAAAATTATTATATAATTTTAATTTAATATATTTATTTGAAATCCATGTAAACATTTCTTATATTCATCCAATATATTTTATAAGCATAATATATGATTAAGACGAATTTATCTCTTAAAACCCAATATTTTTATTAAGGTAATTTGATCACCTTTTAATGGAGAACGAATTTTAAATTTAAATTATATGACATTTATAAATACAATTAGTCTAAATTAACTTTATATTTTAATCTGAATAATAAAAATTAGATCGGGGTGATTTTTTGTATTTTCTGTGATTTATTATTTTAATGAATAGTGAGAAAAAAATGTATTTTAGTTCAAAAAAAAATTTTCATTGATTTTTTTAAAAGGTTAAAATTGCATTTTAAATTATATTAAAAGTTTACTTATATAATATTTTTATGTATTAATCTAATTTTTTTAATGATAAACAATTTTACCTTGAAATTTGATATAAAAATTAGGAATGTTTTGATCATTTTTACATAGAAAACATCCACTATCGACCCGACTACCGAATTAAATTTAAATTAATTTCTGAAACTTGTGTGATTTGAATTTGAAAAAAAGGATTCTGTATTTGAGATAAGAATATTTTATAATTTCTATAAAGGATAACTTTTTTTGTTCAATAATATTAGTGAATATAATAAAAATTAATTACAACCATAAAATATAAATTAAACTTAACAAGGGCCTAAACCATAACCATAAGGCATAAAAAACTAGTAAAATTGTAGAAAAATACACAATATTTACATATTTATACACTATAATCCATTGGATCTTCTATTTAACAGTATTCGATCCACTTGAATTAAAAAACATGCATGGGGATTCCCAATTCTAAAATATTAAAAGAACGTGACTTCTCCTCCATTAAAAATGGAGTCATCTCTGCCCACTTCCTAAAACCTCGAAAGACACTTTTTTTTTGAAAAAACACATCCAATATATCACCCCAGCATCCCTGAATTCCCTCTTTATGAATCCCTTAGGAATAAATCTTTATAAGGAAATCGTTTGGTGCAAATCAAAAGGAGTTACCAAATTAAGAGGTAACACCCTCCCCCAAACTCTTTTCTATTATTTTCTTTCTCCACTACCTAATTTATTTTTATTCCATGATTTTTTGAAAAAAATTATTATACTATATATAATAGTGTTTTTATTCTGAGGTTTCTACCTGCACTTAAACACAAATATATCAAATGGGTAACAAACATACTTTTTATGGGTACGTCGAACTACCACCTCATAAAATGATGATTGTACATTTTTTATTTACCACCGATTGTGGTGGAAATTTTTATAGAAAATATATTTATATATTATATATATATTATATATATTATTTTTTTATTATTATATAATTATTTTTCAACACATATCATTATATATTCCTTTTTCTGTAAATATTATGATTTTTTTGCAGAAGTGTGGACTATCGCCCCTCAAAGAAAAGTGATTCTTTTATACTCTACATGGAATGTAATAAGGATGGGATTAGTTAATACATATAATTTATTTTATTTAATAATTCATATTTTATTTTTAAATATATAAATATACATCTTTCACTTTCTTTCATTCAACAAAACCGTAAAATGGAAATAACATTCATTTGTACGTACAACCTAACGTCACCATGAACGGTGAATTCTATTTCATACATCTATATTCTATGTATTGTTATAATAAAAATATAATGAATATAAATTATCTTCAAATAATGGGTTATTTATATAAGCCATGATATAAATATAGATTCCAATGATAGAATAAATCAAGACACATGCGAAAAACCAAGCAGATATTGCCCGAAGTGAAACCATAACATAGAATTTTTAACAAGTTGGTAATATAAATCTATAATCAAAATGTATATGGTATTATAATTAATAATATTTTTATGTGATATATGGTTAATAAATTAATATATATTATATAGAAGGTTTGAATCAGTATGATGATATTGAAGACACAATGTATGGGAATTCCATAAACTTCTTATTTCCATGAGATATATTCTTTATTCACTGCTCACATATTTTTTGCAGAGCTTATACTTCCAATAAATGTATTATATAACAATTATACAAAAATATATTTATATTTACTTAACTATTTCTTGATTTTTTATCCTGGGGTTTATGTTTCAATAGTTACCAAATCAGTAATGTAATTTTTGTCTCTATTTTTTTCATTGAGACACATGCCATGTTATGCACATATATTTTTATATGAGGTGTATGTACTACCCTTGACCTATTATATTATAAGAACTCGGCCTTAAAACATTATATAATCTTTAATTAAATGAATAATTCACGTTGATGATCTTTTCATGTTTATAGTTTTAGAGAATTAGGACATAACCATTACATTGAAAAATATTACAAAGTAAACACTTCAACACAATTTCCATTTTATTCATAAAATAAAAACCCTAGAAAAAAAGAGTCATGTCTAGTTCTATGTTTTTAGACATCATGAAATTTCCTTGATCTCATCCTCAACCCTATTCCACATTATGTCATATGAAAAACATTTCAAAAACGTGGGATGAGAATAAAAAGCTCAGTAAGGGATCCACAAAGTAGGAAAACTGTTAGTTTTTGAAAACAACAGGTAAACCATGAATTCATTATCATAAGTATTATTTGTCACCATTATGAAGTAGTAATTATTCTTCACCAAATAAAAGATCATTACAAAATCTTTTGTAACCAAAAAATTACCATAAAACCTATATAAAAAACACATAACATATAAAGGTAACTTGGGACATAAACATACTTAAATGGAATAACCATTTGGTCGACTTACACACATATCACTAAATGTAATATTCATACGGCCGACTTCCATACCCAATTAATTGGACGTTATAACATAACCACCCGTCCTGGTATTCACGGCACCACCCGCCATTTGGTTTATCACGTAACCACCCATCAAATGTCCAAGTACCACTATAAAGTAATAAAATAAATATAAAGGAAAGAAAATATTTCCACATTTCAATCATAATATATATCTTAAATATATTGATATAACAAATATATTATAGAATAATTTTCAATATCAAAATACAAAAAAGATTATATGATATTTATTTTCTTTTAAAAAACATTATGGCTTGTTGAGGAAGCCAAAGATCAAATAATACTAGCGGCGGGGGAAAAGGTCGTTGTCACCGCTTACATTAAAAGGAATTTTTTTTTGTTTTGTAAAACACTTCATAGAAAAATATTCCTTCTGAAAATAAGTAAAAGTAAAAGTGGTTTATACACCATATAAAAGAAATTTGTGAATTAATGAAAATATGCCTCAATGAAAGGAGATTGAGATGATGTCCCTAACCTCATGTCCAACTTGACGCGATCATTCTTTAATACCCTAAATAATAAACTAAAGTTAATTTATAATTTATTAAGAGCCTTTTTAAAGTTTATTATTCCTTTTATATCACTTATTACCATGTTATAAATATTATTTAATCCGTTAAGTAAATAACGTTCATTTTGTCGATATTTGGTACTTGAGTAAAAAATGAACACCTTATATTTACAATTTGACCAAGTGGATCAATAGTCCATTATATCCAGAATGATATTCATGATTTAGATATCATATATATCATATATATGTAGTATATACATGTATTTATAATGGTACATCTCATTTGGAGGTAAGAAATGAAATACACCCTTTATGGAGATGGTAAGCCGTACGTATGCATGAACGCTAATTTATTTTATATTTCTTATTTTAATGGAATTAAAACATAATGATATATAGATATATTATAGATACAGTATAATATCATATATAATATCATTAACTCTATCCTTTATACATCCCACATAATTCATTAATGAGTCACATCACTTTGAGGGGGTTGTAGTCTGCACTTCCTCAAATGAGATTATCGTATTTACCCACTATGGAAACCATAAAATAATGCTATAAATGGAAAATAAAGAAGAATAAATAAAACATAAACATAATATATATCATATATAAATACAGTTCCATTATAATTGCCACCATGAGAGGCGGTAAGAGATAATCAAACAATCATCATTTCGTGAGGCCTTAGTTTGCCATCCGCAGAAACATTATGTTCTTCACCCATTAGATGGAGGTGTGTGTATTGTAGTTATAATAATTCTCATAAACAAAATACTAGTATATTTAGGATAATGGTTTTGTTACAAAATAATGGAATAAAAAGTCTTTAGGGGTTTTGAGAAGTAAAATAAAAGAAAACAAGTTAAGAGAAATAGTTAAATTTAATTTGGGTAACTCCCTTTGGTTTGAAGAAAAGAAATTCTTGAAGTGACTTATGCCAAAGGTAAGTCTTCAAGGGAGATTAGAGGGATGTAGGGAGCTTAATTGGGTAGATTTTGGATGAGACAAAAGGCTTGAGAGGTGTGAGGTATTGGTTAGAAGTGGTCTTTTTTTATAAGGGGGAGGAGGCCCTCTTTAAGAAAGTGTGAAAACATTATTTTATTATAAACATATATTCGGTTTAAAAAGGTAAAAAATCATTAAATAAAAATATAAGATGACTCATATTAGAAATATAATCATACAATCATAATTGGACATGTTTTGGATAATATTTTAATCATTATAATCTTATTTATTTAAATGATTTATTAATGAGGTAAACACTAAATCATGATTATGTCATAAACATTTTAATATATTTGTTGTCTAAATATTATCCAAAAAAATACCATGATGTTTTAAATATTTTTATCTTTCCTATTAATATTAAGAGTCTAAAATATATATTATATAATACCATGTAAAAATTAGTTTACAAAATGAGTTTTGTTTATGTCATTTTTGGCTTTACATTAAATTAATTAATCTAATGTGTCATTATCTATCATAAGTGGCTCCATGGGGTCCTAAAATAAACCCAAATATTCCCATGGTAGGCCATTAACCATAAAATAAGGGGAGGAAAATTTTTAAGGCAATGTTTGAATTATAGTATTCTTTTAACCTTGATTTTTCCAATTTACCTTTAACCACGGTAAATAAAATTCTAAAGTTACTATTAACCAAAAATTATTTTAATCTTATAGAACCACATTTTAATTCATGATGAAAAACATGTATTTCATATTTTCTAAATTCAATTCACTAATGCGGTAAAATTTCATTTAAATGAAAAAGTATGTTTTTAACTACTACTAAGTGGTTTCACTATTCATAAAAATTGATGTTTTTTCAGAAAATTACCAAAAATTCAGCCTAAGATTTATTTGATATTCCAAATTAAAAAATTATTTCAATTTTACAAATTAAAAACATATAAGCAGAATTGATTAATTTAAAATTAATTCCTACTGTTAAAACAAATAGCATGTTTTTAAGAAACAATAACTATCAAATGATTGACACATGTTTATGTCCGCTTTCAAAGTGAAATTAATCCAATGACCAACACTGTATTAAATGGAAAAAATATATTCTAATTACACTTTAAATCAAATAAAAAAGATAATCTAACCATATAAATAAATTATATTAAATCACATTTTTGAATTAAAATACAATATTTTCACTATTCATTAAAAAAGGAACTTTCTTGGAAAAATTCCAAAAATTTACACAAGTATGTTTTGGGGTCCCCATTCTAAAGAAGGTTTTTTTCGGTCGTATATAATTTATTAAAGTGAATAAAACTATATATAAAAAGGGATCTCCCTTAAAACGTGGTAAATCGACCTTTTAATGTAAATTATGCTTAAAATTAGATTCGTTCACATTTAAGCCTCTAACTTTTATTGGATAAAAGTAAATACATTTAGAAAACATGTATAATAATATTTTAGTTAGTTGTTTTCATTCCGGCCAATACAATGGCTAGGAGTTAACTACCATTTAAAATAATAATATTATATTTTTAGTGTGCAACGTAAGATTTCAAAGAAACTCATTTTTGCGTATCTGGTACACTATCAAACATAGAAACCCCCATAATGTAAAATTAATATTTAATTCCAAAATAATAATAAATATAAAAATCTCTTATTCTTCATTTACCTGGAATGTTACATCCTTCCCCATTTTGGAAATTGCGTCTTTGCAATTTTTATTCATTTATCTAAATAAGTGGTGGTATTTATCCCTCATAACATTTTCAGATTCCCACCATTTTTCTTCAATCATATTGTTTTTCCACAAAACCATTACCTGATGGATTACCTTATTCCGCAACACATGCTCTCTATGGTCAAAAATCTGGACTGGTTGTTTCTCATAAGGGAGATTCTTTTCCAACTAAACTACCTCTGGGCTCAAAACATGAGATGGATCTGGAATATACTTTCTCAACATTGAAACATGATAAACATTGTGTACCTAAGACAAAAATCGAGGTAAAGTTACTCTGTATGAAAATTATTCAACTTTATCCATGATTTCAATAGTTCTAATGAACCTTGGACTCAAATTTCCCTTCATACCAAAACACTTCACACTTTTCCATGGAGAAACATTGAGAAAGACATGATCACCTACCTCAAAAGAAAGATCCTTCCTCCAGTAATCTACATAACTTTTCTCTATGATCTGAACTGTTCTCATGTGCTTTTGATACAACTGATCTTTCTCTGCCATCTCTTCTACCAATTCTGGTCCCATCAGCTTCCATTCACCTAATTCATCCCAAAAACCAGGAGTTCGACAACGCTTTCCATATAATGCCTCAAATGGAACCATCTATATACTGGAATGAAAACTGTTATTATATGAAAATTCATCCAAAGAAATATGATGGTCCCAAATTTCCTAATAATATAGTGAACCAACACATAGAATATCCTCCAAGGTCTGAATTGTTTGTTCTTACTGCCCATCTAATTGCGGAGGAAAAGCTGTACAAAAATTTAATTCAGTACCCAAAGACTTCTGAAGTACTTTCCAAAAGTTCGAAGTAACCATATGATCACGATCAGAAACAATGGAGAGGGGAACTCAATGAAAACTGAATATCTATTTAACATACAAAAAAATGTTGATTTAAAGAAAAAGTATCTCAAATAGGAAGGAAATGACCAGATTTAGTCAATCGATCAACTATAACCCATATTTCATTATTACATTGAGATGTCTTTGGTAATCCCGCAACAAAGTCCATAGATATATTTTCCCATTTCCACTCTAGCACCAGTAATGTTTGAAGCAATCCTTTTTGGTAACTTCCGCTCTACTTTAACCTGCTGACAAGTCAAACACTTCACGGTAAAATAAGCAACCACTCTTTTCATTCCATCCCACCAGTAATACATCCGAAGATCTCTGAACATCTCAATACTACCAGGATGAACTGAAACCGGGGAACAATTAGCTTTACATAATAAATCATTCTTCAACAGTGAATCAAAAGGCACACATAATCTATTCTCAAACCACAAAACACAATAATTATCAATGTAAAAATCAGTAAACTACCCTTCTGAACCAACTCTACCTTTTTCTGCAACTCACCAAATTCATTATACTCTTGATTTATTCTGTATGATAGAGATGATTTCATTGATTCCTAAAAAAAATAGAAGAATTTTCTACACCAACAACTTCTATGCCAAAGTTTATCAAATCAAAATCTAAAGGATCTCATTCCAAATGTATCAGGGTTAATGAAGCATTACTTTTTATACTCAAAACTTCATCCAATTTATTTTCTTTTCCCAGATGTTAATGGATCGTGCAATCATAATCCTTGATTAATTCCAGCAATCTCCTCTTTCTCATGTTCAATTATTTCTATGTGAATATATACTTTAAACATTTTTGGTTTGTATATATTTCACGTTTTTCTCCAAACAAATGGTTCCTCCAAATTTTAAAAGAAAAAACAACATCAGCTAATTACAAATAATATGTAGGGTAATTTAACTCATGAGGTTTCAACTGACTTGAAGCATATAAAATTACCTGATCATTCTACATAAGGAAACATCCAAGTCCTTTCAATGAATCATCACTGCAGATAAAAAACTCACCATTTCTGGATGGCAGTGCCAAAACTAGAGCATTCACCAATATTTTTTTCAATTCCTAAAAATAAAAATCACATTATTTTGTCTAGATAAACTTAACACCTTTTCATGCTAACTTAGACATTGGACTAGATAACCGTGAATACTTTCAACAAACCTCTGGTAATAATCTGCCAAACTAAAAAACTACAAATCTCGATTATATTTGTGGGTCTTTTCTATTCATAAACAACTTTTATTTTAGCAAGATCAACAGTTATTCCATTTTTTTAAACAATGTGACCAAGGAAAGAAATTTTTTGTAACCAAAACTCACACTTGTTGAATTTCCCAAACAGTTTCTTTTCATTTAAGTTTTGCAAGGCAACCCTTAAATAAATTTCATGTTCATCCTTACTCTTGGAATAAACCAAAATATCATCCATGAACACAACCAAAAACTTATCCAAGAACTCACAGAAAATTATATTCATAAGATCCATGAATACAATAGGTTCATTGGTTAAATGAAAAGGCATAACTAAATATTTATAATGGCCATATCTAGTACGAAATGCAGTCTTTGGAGTGTCTGATTCCTTCACATTCAGTTGATGGTTCCCCGATCTCATGTCAATCTTCGAAAAATACTGATCTCCCTAGAGCTAATCAAACTAATAATCGATATGAACCAGACAACACTTGTTTTTAACAATGATGTTATTCAATTCTCTATAATCAATGAAAAGTCTCATTGAACAATCTTTTTTTTAACAAAAAATATAGGAGCACCCCAGGGTGATGTGCTAGGTCGAATGAAACCTTTATCTAATAACACATGAAATTGCTTCTTTAACTCTAAATGTTCAATTTTAGCCATTCGATAAGGGGGGTTTGAAATTGGCTTAGTATCAGGAACTAAGTCAACAGTAAATTCAACATCCCAAACATGTATTATACCAGGAAACTCATCAAGAAAACATCAAGGTACTCATTTACCACTAGAAAATCATTAATCTGAATTGTTCCTTTATTTTCAACAATATGTGCAAGGTAACATTAATTTCCATATTTTACTAGGTTCTCAGCTTCATTATATGTTATCAAATTAAATGATTCATTATTTTACACAAACTGTAAATCTTTCTAAAAAGAAACCTCTTTATCTCTGTATTCAATCTTAGTATGGTAAATAGAAAGCCAATCCGTGCCCAAAATAACATCAAACTCTACTAGAGGAAAAACAATAAGGTTTGAAGGTATATTATTTCGGCACACAAGGATAGGAAGGTTCTTGTAATATCTTTTTGTCTCAACACTTCCTCCAGGTGTTTTTACCTTAAGTTCTGTATTAATATCTTGAGATGGAATTCCCAATTTACTAGAAACCATTTTAGAAATGAAAGAGTGTGTAGAACCTGAAACAAACAACACATTGGAAAATAATATGAACAAACTAACAGTGTACCTGATACTACATCGTTCGATGGCCCAACATCTGCTGAAGTAGTTGCAAAGGATTTCACCACCTCTTTATGCTTGTATTCCGGCTTCTTTCCCTTAGTGGAGTTCTTCCCTGGACACACTTTTGCATAATGACCCATTTAATTACACTTAAAACATCTTACCGATGGATTTTCATTTCCTTCATGATCATCCTATTTACAGTTATGAGCAATATGACCCGACGTACCACACTATAATCACATTCCAAACATTGATAAACATTCTCCAAGATTCTTTTTACCAATCCTTTCACGAGTTGGGTATTTAATTTTCTTACATTCAGGATAGTCTGATGAATTATTCCCTTTTACTACCAATTGGATATCTTATTCTGTTGATTGTCAAAAAACACATGATCATCAAAAAACTCCATTTCCACCTTCTCCTCACAATGAACAAGCTTTTCCTAAATTTTGAACTCACGAGAAGCGAAATCCCTTCAATACATTGGCATTAATCCTGAGTAAAAATGGTTGATTTTACTATCAAGGTCTCATATACAATTTGGAGGATACCTTGTCGGTCGAGTGAATTTTTCTTCATAAGCAGCCACTGAGTCATCCTCCTACCTTAATTCCTAGAATTTTTTTCCATCATATGAGAAACCACCGTAGGAAAATATTTCTCAAGAAACATACCATTGAATTCATCCCAATAGAGAACATCAATCTCCTAACTATCTCTGATATTTTTGACCATAAACCACCACTGATCAGCTTCACCTTCAAAATTGTAAACATCAAGGCTAACCTTTTGATGTTATGAACAACCAATGACATCAAAAATATTTTCCCATGATTTAATCCAAACTTCAGCTAGCACAAGGTCAGATGATCCTCTGAATGATGGGGGATGTTTCCTTATGAAATGCTCCACTATTGACATGATCCTTTGTGGTTGATCTGGCTAAACTCGTGCACGGATACCACCACTATTTATATCTTGAGTCAATTGTTCCATCACTACAAAAAACTATTCAGTTCCGATTCCGACAATCTCAGGATGCTGATTTGGAAGGTTTTCTTCCTCCTAATGTTGTCCCAACATAGCATCCATGTTTCCTCTATGGAAAATTATTATGAACACCAAAATATTTTCGGTGAAAAAACATGGTAATCTATAAATGCTATATCATTTCAATATTACCATAAATTAATTTATGGACATTTATTTAACAATGACCTAACTCCTAAAGTTATCTAAACCGACCTTTGATAAAAAAATATAATAACTCATCCATAAAACAGTACATAATCGCGAATTAAATGAATAATTCACATTAAGGATATTTTCAGGTTTAGAGTTTTAGATAATTAGGACATAACTATTACATTGAAAAATATTACAAAGTAGACACTTCTACACAGTTTCCATTTTTTTCATAAAATTAAAACTCTACAAAAACAAGGTCATGTCTAGTTCTAGGTTTTTAGATAGCATGACCATTCCTTGATCCCATACTCCACCCTATTCCTCATTATTTCTTATGAAAAAAATTTCAAAAACATAGGATGTGTATAAAAAGCTCAGTAATTGATACACAAAAAAGGAAAACTGTTAGTTTTTCAAAAAATAGGTAACCATGAATACATTATCATATGTAATTATTTTCACCATTATGAAGTAGTAAATACTCTTCACTAAATAAAATATCATCAATTACCCATTTTTAACCAAAATATTACAATAAAACCCATATAAAGAACACATTACATATAATGGTAACTTGCGACATAAACATTCTTAAATGGAAAACCATATGGTCGACTTCCATACATATCACTAAATGGAATATCCATATGGCCGAATTCCATACCCAATGAATTGTAGGTTATAACGTAACCACCCATACTAGTATTCACGACAACCCCTACCATTTTGTTTATCATGTAACCACCCATAAAATGTCCAAGTACCACTATAAAATCATAAATCAAATATAAAGGAAAGAAGAAATTTCATCATTTCAATCACAATATATATCTCAAATATGTTGACATAACAAATCCATTATCAAAACATTTTAAAAACCAGAATACATAAAAGAGTATATGGTATTTATTTTCTTTTAAAAAACGTTATGTCTTGTTGAGGAAGTTGAAGATCAAATAATACTCACAGCGGTAGAAAAGGTCGTTGTCAACACCTGCGTTAAAAGGAACATTTTTTGTCATTTAGTAAACATTTTCGTAAAAATAGAATACTTTGGAATAAAAGTGAAAGTAAAATGCGTTTATACACCATATAAAAGAATGTTGTGTATTAATGAAAATATGCCTCAATGAAAGGAGATCGAGACGAAGTCCCTTACCTCGGGTCCAACTTGACTCGATCATTCTTTAATCTCTTGAATAATAAACTAATGTTAATTTCTACTTTCTAAAGAACCTTTTTCAAGTTTATTATTCCTTTTTATCACTTATTACCATTTTATAAATATTATGTAATAATTAAAGTTAATAACGTCCATTTTGTCGATATTTGGTACTTGATTAAAAAAGTGAACACCTTATATTTACAAGTTGTCCATGTGGTCAATATGAAATTATATCTAGAATGATATTCATGATTTAAAAATCATATATATCATATAAATCTAGTATATACATTTATTTATAATAGTACATAACATTTTGTGGTAAGAAATGAAATGCACCGTTCATGGAGATGGTAAGTTGTACGTACGCATGAACGCTACTTTGATTTCTATTTATTATTTTAATGAAATTTAAACATAATGATACATAGGTTTATTATAATTATAGTATAATATAATATATAAAATCTTTAACTCTTTCCTTTATACATCCCATATATGGAATTAACGAGTCACATCACTTTGAGGGGGTGGTAGTCCGCACTTCCTCAAATGAGATAATCTTATTTACCCACTATGGAAACCATAAAGGCGTGATATAAATGAAAAATTAAGAATCATAAAGAAAACATAAACATAATATATATCATATATAAATACAGTTCCATCATAATGGCCTCCATAAGAGGCGGTAGGAGATAATCGAACAATCATCGTTCCATGAGGCGTTAGTTTTCCATCCCCAGAAACATTATGTTCTTCAACCATTAGATGGAGGTGTGTGTATGTGTTGTTCGAATACGTCTCATAAAAATATCCTAGTATATTTTAGATAATGTTTTTGTTAAAAATAATGGAATAAAAAGAGTTTAGGGGGTTGGATATGTAAAATAAAAGAAAACAAGATAAGAGAAACTGTTACCTTTAATTTGGGTAACTCCCTTTTGTTTGAACAAAATGACTTCTTGAAGTGCCTTCTGCCTAAGGTAAGGCTTCTATGAGGAGGATAGAGATGTAGGGAGATTAATTGGATAGAGGTTGGATGATCCAAAGTGCTTGATGTGTGAGAAATCGGTTATAAGTGGTCTCCTTTTATAAGGGGGTGAGGGGCTTGTAGGAAAGTGTGATAACATTATTTTATTATAAACATATCTTCAGTTTCAAAAGGTAAAAAAATGATTAAAGTCGATTATAAGATTGATAATATTCAAAATAAAATCATCCAATCAGAATTGGACTTGTTTTGGATAATATTTTAATCATTATAATCTTATTTATTTAAATGATTTATTAATGAGGTAAACACTACATCATTATTATGTAACAAATAATTTAATTTATTTGTTGTAAAAAAATTATAAAAAAATACCATGATGTAAGAAATCTTTTTAGATTTATAAGGAATATTTATAGTAGAAAAAATAACTTATATAACACCATGTTAAAATTAATTTATAAAATGATTCTTGTTTATGTTATTTTTGCCTTTACATTAAATTAATTAATCAATAGTGTCATTATCTTTCACAAGTGGCTCCATGGGGGTCCCAAAATAGACCCAAAGATGTACATGGTCAGCCATTACACATTAAATAATGTGAGGAAAATTGTTAAGATAAAATTTGAATTATAATATTCTTTTAACCTTGAAGTACCCCATTTACCTTTAACCATGTTAAATAAAAGTCAAACGTTACTATTCACAAAAAAATTATTTTCATCTTATTGAACGAAATTTTACTGTTGGTAATAATCACGTATGTCGGAATTTCAAAATTCAATTCATATATGTGGAAAAATTTGATTTAAATGAAAAAGGCAGTTTTTAACTACTACTAAATGGTTTCACTATTCATCAAAAATTGATGTTTTTTAGAAAAATACCAAAAATTTAGCCTAATATTTATTTGATATTATGTATTAAAAAATGATGTCTATTTTTCAAATTAAAACCATATAAGTGGAATTGATTAATTTCAAATTAATTCCCGCTGTTAAAAAAATTACAAGTTTTTAAGAAACAATAACAATAAAAAGATTAACAGTTGTTTATGTCCACTTTCAAGGTGAAATTAATTACAATGACAAAAATTGGATTAAATGGTAAAAATATAATTTAATTAAACTTTAAACCCAATTGAAAAGATAATCTAACCATATAAATAAATTAGACTAAAACCCAATATTGAATTAAAATACTATATTTTTACTATTCATTAGAAAATGAACTTTCTTGGAAAAATTCCCAAAATTAACAAAAAGTAAGTTTTGATGTCCCCATTATAAATAAGAATTTTATTTGGTCATATAGAATGTATTAACATGAATAAGACTATATTTGAAGAGGGTTCTCCATTAAATGGTGGTAAATGTACCTTTTAATGTAAATTGTGCTTAAAATTAGATTCATTCACATTTAAGCCTCTAAAATATATTGGATAAAAGTAAATACATATAACAAATCTGTATTATAATATAGTAGTTCATTTATTACATTACCTCTAATACAATGTCTAGGAGTTAACAACTATTTAAAATAATAATAATATATTATTAGTGTACAACGTATGATTTCAAAGAAAACATTTGTTGCGTATCGGGTATGCTATAGATCATAAAAACCGCTTTAAAGTAAAATTAATATTTAATTCACTAATATTAATATATATGAAAATCTCTTATTCTTCATTTACCTGGGATGATACATATATACTATATATAATTACTTTAATGATATATTAAGCAGAATTTAACTTCATATTATTACTAGGGGTACAGTTAAAAGTCACCATGTTAAAAGAGTTCATTGAAATAATTTCATAGATTTTATGGATTTACTATAATTCTACATTATTTTATGAAATATTATGATCCATATATAAATAAAACCCATGAAATTTATTATAATATGGTTATTCATTATATATTAATGTATTTGTACAATTTTTCCACTCTATGGTACCTAAAATCATTAAGAAAGTGTTTTTAATAATGTCTAACTTCAATAATATCTTCTTTCATAAATCTGGTTTCATTCAAAACCATGTATTAATAATTGATTTGAAACAGATTCTATTATTATAATATGATATTTAAAAAGATTTTTTACCAATTTTTTATATTTTAAAGGAAAAACTTTTTTAATAATTAATCTTTTTTTCATTTTAAAATCATGGCACCTTTCTAATATTATTACAATGTCAAAAGAATATTCCGCACTTTCTATTTTATCAACCATCATGAACGAAATTCCCTTTGAAACATCCTATACAAGATTTAAAAGTTATTTTCTTTTAAAAAAATTTTCATAATATTTAGGAAATTAATTGATTCAATTTATTTTCAAAGAAAAAGGTTTCCAAAATGTTTTCAATATATTTTATAAATTTTCAAGGAAAATGGGTTTAAAAATAATTTCACAGATTTTTTATATGTTTTATTAAAAAATGGTTGTCAAAATTTTTTCATCATTTCAATATAAGTTTTATTCCTATGAAAGATGTTTTCAAATGGTTTTATGTTTTTAAAAATACATTTTTAATGAATAAAGGCTAATTTCTTAAAGAATTTATTTGAAAGATATTTCAAAATTATATTCCATATAAGATGACATAAATTTACGTTACTCAGGAATTTATTGGAAATGTTCTATAGGTTTCATTCATATTATTTGTATGAATGGTTTATTAATAATGTAATGGAATTTATGAAACCTCTTTCTCTTTCATGGGTTATATTTTTATTAAATCCGTTTTTCATTCACGTGTTATGTTTTTTATTAAATAATTATGAATATTTTTTTCTTTTTCCACAGGTTATGATATGATTCCATGTTTATGATACCCATTTAATTTTATGGTTTATTATATAAATATGTATAATTTTCTTGCACATATATGTATTATTTCACTATGAGATGGGTGGGTCCTATATCTCTATCCAATATTTTGGGTAAATATTTATATATCAAGAGTGGACTAATATGCTGGTGGTAGTGAACCTAGACTTCTATGATGGTCATGGTTGTGATCCATGACTACCTGGATAGTGTGAGAAGCGAACTCATGCTACTAATATGGCCATGGTAGTTACACATGACTGCAAAGATGGTATGGGGAGTGAAAAAATACTACTATAATGGTATTGACAGTAATGACATGGCAACTATGGAAATTATATTATATGTGAATGCATTTCCACAATTCTATGTTTTATTCACATGTTATTCTTCCGTGGATTATGTCTTATATTTCATTATGATACATGCCTTATGAATAGTCATGATTTATTCCATGATACATTTTCATGATATTTTATATGAATGATATGGTTTTCAAATGTTTTGATCACATTATCATACCCATGTGATCATGATTATGCCTATATGCCTCCATTATTTACCATTACCAAGCATCTGAGATCACACAATTCTATGTTTCATTCCCTATTATATGAAGATATGTTTTATGTTTGATGTGTCTAAGAAGGGTGATAGTTAATAAGAACCTAGTGGAAGATAATGTATCTCACTTACGTACCAGTGTTTATGTTTCTATGTTTCCAATGAAAAAAGACCACTACAGTATTTGGGCATCTGTTTACATTGTTTTTTAATTATATGACAAAATTAACATAATTTTAATCCATGTAAATAATGGATGATTACAATGTTTCCAAAATTCCACTAATTCCTACAAAAATAATATAATCCTTACCCTTTTCATGAAATATTCAACCATTGGATCCTTATTCACAAATTAAATTGTTTTGGAAGAAGCTATCAACCACATCACAATTCTAGATAATATATTATAAACAAACATAACATCAATCTCCATCTCATATCACAACGATTACAAAAAAATCATCAATATGTCATCTCACATTCATCAAGGAACATATAGGGGGTTATAGAATACCATATCAAACATGATGTCTAACCTTATATGTATATATAACAAAACATTGATACATGAACTCCGCTATTGTCCTCTTCATTCCATCGTACATAAAATGGATCTTCAAAGAAGAATAAATATTTTTTACACTAGGATGAACTAACTAAAGTGATATCTGATAGTCATAAAGAACAACCTCGAGCAAAAATAATAGAATGAAGTAGCCTCACCTAAAAAAATATTTATATCAATAATCCTTAAAATAATCATTAGGATAATCAACTTAGACAATAAGTCCATTCCAAAATTTCAACTCCAAATCCCCAAATAATATTCCACTACATGTTATACCTTTTATGACCATACTATCATTTAATAAAGGAATCCATTTCCTCCAAATTCATCTATATCAGGGAACAACATTAGAAAATAATACACCAATCATCACTGATCCCCAAACTCATGAAAAAAAAATATATGGGATTTTCTAATTATTACATAAACTACTACATTTACCTTTCCTGATGAATAAAATATCACAGATCCATAATCCTTTAAGAACTCCATACAAAATCATTAATGCATAATAAAATATTATATGGAGAAAATATATCTCAGACTCATTAAATATGTTAAAACCATAAACCACTCATCAATAAGATAGTGTGACCACAATGTCAAGGAAAATATCACCAGGGAAATCTCAACAACATATGTAATATTGATACATACAAAAGTATATAACTACTGAGACCTATAAGAAAATATCACCACCTTATATGTCAAGAAACCACTTAATACAATACATGAATTGAAAAAGATTTATATCATAAAACATTTATCAAAAAGAAAGAAAATAGTACCTCTATCCAACATCTCCTATTGGTACTAAAAACTAGGAAAACACTGGTTTGACCAAAAAAGTCATGATCCTTTATATTTAATGTTGTATTTGGAATATAAATTTGATAAAACTATGACATATACATATTATAGTTGTATTAGAATCTGAGGAAAACCCCAACCTCTAAAAGATTTTATGATCTACTTAATAAATAATAACATAATTCCACTGAGGATCTAGAATCCATTTTTTGACAGCCAAAAATATCTAATAAATAGACATATCTCTCCAATAAATAACACATAATAGTATTCTAAAATAGATCATAACACATATATAACTTTAGAATAGTTCTAAAATTTAATTTTTTATCCCGATTAAAATTCAAATATATAAGGATTTCGCCAATGAAAAAAATAAAAACTTAAATTGGGAACCCAAGAAACAAAAAGTTATATATTTCCATTATTTATTATTGGTTTAACCACGATTTAAAAAGGTATAAATATGAATTAATCAAGTCAACAATGATGCCTGAATTATGTTTACTAGAATATCTTAATCATTTTTAGTCATTTGATGATACCATTACCATAAACTGATATTTAATAATTAGATAGCCCACATCAACAATATTATGGATCATCAATCCTCAAGATTGGATAGTGGTGCTCTAATTTGAAATGAATCAAGTGAAAATAGTCAATACAAAGTCACAGACATCCATCAAAATTTAATAAAATATCAAACCACAAAATGGTTGTAAAATATTTCATATCAAAACCTTCTAATAAAATTCATTTATTTATATACCGAATTCATGAAACTCAAAAGATTTCAACCAATACATGAACCAAAACATTAAGGAAATACCTAGGTTGTTAATAAGATGAGTGATCCACCATGGGACATAACCAAAATGTCCCATCAGCAACCATACAACAATACTAAGGAAACATCAAACGAATTACACATTCACAACCATTATTTTAGAATAAAATATGAAGGATATATACATGGGATAAGTGGGATACATTTGAGTTTGAGATAAATAGATCTTAATGAACTCTAATATTAATATATAATAAGTTATGTTAAAAGGAACTAAAAAATTATTGAGGGTCAATTGGGTTTTATAGAAGTGAAGAAAAATAAAAAACATATAGAACCCAACACTATATTTATATATGATACATGATGGGCCTTACCATAGAATGAATTGATCGACCACATTCAGGGTCTCTCAAGTAAAAGCTATATCTGTAACCCATGGGGTTCAAACCGACTATCTCCCACTAATTATCAACAAGAAAAATTTCCATTTTAAATAGGCTTAAACAGAACCACAACATGTTAGTGGAATACATGCTTACGAAATACTGGACCATATCCCCACTTAGAAGATGACCCCAAATTGAGAAATTACCATCACTATTTAAAACACACTGTAGTGTAGTTCAATATATAGAGATTACATGTTTTTTATTTATATCCAACCCACTCAACTCAACCTCTACTTGGAATAGTACCACAATAGGAACCAAAGAAAAAAATTTATACTTCCCCATTTCCCATAATGAAAATCTTCAATTGTTATGTCCACAAAATAGATACCTCCCCTGGAATGCTTCTCTACTCAATGAAAATGAAAAACCCACCTCACTCACCATGATCCATTTCCTCTATAATGAGTGTGGGGTCCGTCCTCAGCCTATATAAGAAATTTTTTAGCACACAACACTCATTTAAATTCATATATCTATTGTGGATGAATTAATAAGACACATTGATCTAAAAAACATGCATTTTCTACAACAAAATTTCCATCTCTTCATAACACCCATCTCTCTATACCCATAGATAAAAAAAGGATAAACCATTTCCTGATCCATACATAATAAAATAGATATTTTCATCCTAGAGGACCAAAACTATGATATCCATATTTGAAACACCTTGAAATCCCAATTAACACAAAGGGAGGGATTTAAAAAACTAGACCCTTCAATTAGATACTAATATAATGATTCTTAATTTTATGAATAAAAACCCAAAAGGGGAAATTGGGATAAAAAAATATCAATATATATAAATATATTTTATGGTTATTAATATAATAGAAAATATGATAACACATAATAAAGAAATATTATATAATCAAAATATCATAATTTTCTCATTTGTAAAGAAATAACATACACACTATCTAAAAAAATCACCAAATAAATAAAGATGTTGAGCACAAAAATTTGACTCACATTAAAAATTACATTCATTCAATATTCCATTCCACATTTATATATAAAAAGAGTGAAAAAATATACAAACATATTACCACCTCCGAATTATCCTGGATCACAAAATGTTGTTCTTAAAAGGTGTCATTAACCACAACTTTTATCTCTCCCTATTAAATGATATGAGAATCATCATGAATAAACCAATAAAGGTGTGATACTTGTATGAAATAACGAATTTTCTTGGTGAATTTATTTATAGTATTGAATATCTCAAATATGTTCCAACTATTTAAAAGGCCCAATTAACCAAAGTGAAATATTACACTCTCAATTGATCCTCTGCTACCCATGATGAAGAAATATCCCCTAACCATAGTCTAATAATATGGATATATAAAAATTAAAAGATATAAACCTAAAAAGGGCGTCATATAAATATTGGAGTGTTATCTATTATTATAAAAAACATTACCAATGGTAGATACCTCAGTTTAAAAGAACAAAAATTACAAATAAAACCATATAACTTGTCTTCCAATTCCTATATTATTTACTATATATGACTATTTTTTTGTGATAAAAATATGTTATCTATCATAACTCCGAGCCAAATGTGAACTAGATATCTTTGAATACTCTAATGGTAAAATAGAGAACATGATCATATATGGTCATCTTTGGGACACCATGAAAATTCTATATTTCCCATTAATAATATATATACAAGAAACCAACCATTCCCAACACCCTGACATTAAATAAGTGAGTTGACTTCATCAAATTTTCCATTATAACCTATAGAAAATCACATCCTCCCTATGTTCAAGGTAAACCATTTACGGTTTATATCTAGATATCCTTCTCCTTATACTATGGAGTATCAAGAAGTTGAAGAAACCCAATTTGAATGTAAAGCTCTGCCTTAAATCTCTACCAACCTAAAAATTGAGAAAATGAATTTGATTATAATATTTTTTCCTCAGTCCAACAAATCTAAAATATGTGGTTATGATACATCTTAACTATATAAGGAATCAATGCCAAGGATACCTTTGTAAATCTCTTAGAACCACCACACACTTAAATTATTAAAAAAATATGACCCCTTGAAGGACACATGATATTTATAATCCTTACAACATACCTCAATGGATTCATTATAAGATACAAAATATCACAAAACCTCAACTTTGGAATTCCACAATTGGTATCCCTTCACCTATTACAATAAATAAAACTACATATTTTTCTCATTGAGACTAATTATACAAATATATTATCCAAAATCTATGTAAATTGTCAAGAGGAACCCATTTCTCTCAATGAATAACCCGACTCACAGAAAACATTACAAAGTGACTTCCAACACCATTCATCACTCAAAAAACTACAATCAAATAGTTTATAAGTAATATTAAATTCACAATACCATAATAATTATATCCAATACTATTATCAAAAGTTATAATTGTTTTGGGAGAAAATATAACTCATGATATTTTCATCTGTGAAGTACAAAAAGTTTTCACTAATGAGTTAATAATGCCAAACATTAAGAGAAAATGAAACTACCACAAACTCAAGATAATGGGTATCATAGTTACTCTCATGTAGTCAAAACTTTTGAGTCCCATAAGATATAATTTTAATTATTTTATTAGAACCCAACCCTAACCAAGATGTTAAGCTTCAATATAATCCTCAATCACATCACCCTCCTTTAGAAATTAGGAATTTGAAAAAAAAACTAACATATCCCTAAATATGAAAATAAATCATGATATTGTCCTTTCTACAAAAAATCCTGAATCTTCTTGGTCATGGATATTAGAGGAGTCACAATATTTGAGATATTTTTAATGAAAATCATAAAATATCCTTCAAAACCATAGTAACTCCTCACATATACAACATTATTATGGGGTACCCAAGATTCAACTGCCCCAATATTTAATGGAAGCACGAAAACATTACTTTGATACACTAAATATACAAATTAATAGAACACATAGACCATAAAATTATACTTCTAAAAAATTAGAAAACAATGATTCCAAATAATCCCCAAAATAACATGAACACTCTTTGGAAAATCCTGATCTGACTCTAAATACACAATAATTTCATCGATGGACACCACTATGAACTAATCGTAAAATAAAGAGAACTTATAATTCATTAGTATCATGATCGTTACTTGAATTTTAATGACAACAGAAAACATTACCATGAACTCAAAAATCACATAATGATGTTCAAAGTCTCTCTTGGGAATATCTTCATCCATTACTCACATCTCATGATATTTTTATTAGAAATAGATATTCATGAACTATATTTATTTATTTAGTTGATTGAATATATTTTAAATTGGTGGAAGTGTATATCAGTTCTTTATGGTCACCTAGTTCATGTGATTAATATCTATTCATAGTAATAGACTTCTTTTTTCCATCATTGCAAACAAAACTGAAGTACCTAATGAAGATAAACTAGGAAAAATATTCCTCTATATAGGTAATCATCAATTAGAATCACTAAATATCACCAACCATAAGCCTCCATCCCGTATGGGTAAATCTATTTTATATTTACACCCAAATATTACATTATCCAAAACTCGATCTCACATCATGACCGCAACATCAAAATCTTATCTTAAATGATGTCATGATTTTCTTCTAAAACCCTATTAAATACCACTAGATAATTTATTAGAATAGTATATGATATAGATAAGATTGGGATTGGTGTTGAATAGAATAGTTAAAATTTAAATTAAATATAAAAATTAGAGTTCAAATTAAATTAATATTAAATTTTATATGAATTTGTAGTGTTCAAGTGTACATTTACTGGAAATTAAATAAACAAGAACATTAAATTTTTTATTATTGTTCAGATCCATCTGGGGATACATATAATCATTATTTCTCACTACTCCTCAAGAAACATTTTATATAATAAAATCTCACACTTAAAGGGAGAGAAAAACATATTAAAATTTATCCACTATATAAACAAATGAACAAAAAATATACTCGTTTTCTCATATGGAGGCATAACAAAATAGACCATCCTTTTTAATTCAGAGGCACTAATAATAATTATGTTACTTTTATAAAAGGGGTATAACCGACACATGAACCATTTGTAAATAGAGGTATGAATATAAAATACTTCAATTTAAAAGGGAAATCATAAACCAAAAATGATTAAGGAAAAACAAATATAGTAAATTCAAATCAATAAACCACCAAACCAGAATGCAAAATTGTATAAATAAGTTGCATCCTGATCACTTGAATAGTGAAAATGCAGGATATATCTATAGAAAAATGGTCAAAATATTATAAAATAAGTTATCATAGTGGAACACATTTAATTTTATTTTTTAATTTGTCATCCCTTTCTATTAGATGTCTATCATTTGGTTCCTTTTCCATTTATTTATAGTGTGATATCTAATTGTGAGATCCTTAATGATTCCATAATTGTGGTCTATAATTATATTAGCAGGGGTTTCCAAATTATTATATTACCATTGGTTCTTTAAAATAGATTCTAAAATCAAATAATGAGTTAAAATATAATTGGAAAAAAAGAAAACAAAGATTTAAAAATATATATAAATTAAAAAATATTCACAGATGTAACGATACTTCACAATATATCTAAATTGTTGTTTGAAGTACGTGTAGTAATAAATTTGGAATGAAATTGAACAATTCCATAAGAATCATTATATACATGATAATACTTTTTTTATATTTATATCGATGACTCATAACCATTATAATGTTCCTTTTGAAAACCGTATAATCCATTATTTACTTAGTAAAATATCAATTTCAACTAATTATGATTAAAAATGAAACAAAATTAGTTTTTTAAAACACTTCAAAATAATATTTTTCTTTTAAAAAATAAAAATAGATAGATTCGTAATGGTTTACATTATCCTTGAAAGAGTAAATGTATACACTGTAAGCGTAATAAGTTGAAATTGTAAGGCAATATACTTATTTGTAAATTAATTTTCCGAACATTATTTTATATTAATGAAACATCATAAGAAAATAAAATAAGGTCATAAAACATTAAAATATTCCATAATAATTTAAATAAAATTATAATATATTAAAATAACTTATGAAAAATTTATAATAACATCTAATGAATTTAAAAACCCATAATACTTTTTTATTCACAAAAATATTAAAATTACAATGATATAAAAATTTGAAAAAAATAGAATGTAATTGATCAATTATGAATAAGAATACCCGAATGAACAATATTAATGTAAAAATTATACCATAGTAAACATCATTTATAAATAAATATAAAACATTTATCACTTATAAAAGATTAATTTTTGAAATTTTTTTTATTATATTTGGTATTTTTAATTATCAATATAAACATGAATAATAAGGGATAAGAGTCATATCCAATAATTAGGATCTGATAATATTTTAATTTAACAATTTTCAAATCACATGCAAAAACATTCTCCCCATTTTTGGTTAATACAAAAAATAATTAAAAATAAAAAATCTCAAAAATCTTACCCTTTTAATTAATAAATAAAATGTGTAAAAAATAATTAGACAAGTGATTTTTTAAAACTACACCTTTATAGGGTAAAAATAAAAAATATATAACCTATTATTAATATAGATTAATATAAAATTACCTTCAGTTAAATAACTCGACCTATTTATGTGTGCACAAACTAGTGAATACAAAATCATTCATAAATAACATGTGTAAATAATAGTTTTACTTTAAATGATATAAATTATTAACACCAACTGATAAGATCATAATTCCAAGTAAATTACAATAATTGTTGTACACAAATATCAATTCATTAAAAAATATAATTTTTCAAAAAATAATTGTTATTATTTTAATTATAATATTTGATGAATTATTAAAAATTAAAATATTAAAAAAACTACCATAGAATTTTTTATTTTTATTTCTGAATAATAATTGCATTTCTCAATTAGTATTTCTATATTTCCAAAAAAAATTATAAACATATATCTAAAATCCATTAAATATTATAGAAAAAAATTATACTAATATTATAAATTATTTCTTATATATATTTGGGGCTTCCATATTTCCATAATCAAATTTAATCTTTTTAAATTTAAGTAAATCCAAGCGCTTAATAAATGTATCAACTCATTGATCATCTTTAAAAATATATTAAAAAAATTACTTCTTTTTTAACATGATCACTTAAGAAATGATATCTTACATCAATTTAGTTTTTCCTATACTGTTCTAAGGGGTTCTTAAAAATAGAAGGAGTAGATGAATTACAAAAATAACATGGAAATTTATCATAATAAATTATATATTGAGGTAATATTTATCAAATACTTAATTGTTGATAATAAAAACATACAAAATTATTTTACTCTACTTAAATAATTGAAAAATAAATTGGTAATTGGCTCATGATCTTTAACTCTTCATTTATTATTGTCTTATGATATTTTAATGAATACTGTCAGTATTATAATCTATGAATTTCTCATTATGAATTTGATATGGTAATTTCATGCCATCATAACCTTATGTTCATTATATTCTTACATATGATCATTGAATGACATCTCTCTTGTTTACACTTACTCAACATATGAGATCTCCCCTTTTTATGTCTTATATTCCTTTATTATGATGAATGTATTTATGTTGTATACATCAAAGATGTTTTCTATGTAGAATATAAAATTGGGGGATATGTAAAATATATTTGACAAAATAAGTTGATTATGTATATAGCCTAAAAAAATAATACCTTCTTATTCATGGGAATGTATTGTAATGAGATATAATTATTATTCCTCTAAAATGATGTAATTTTTATGTATTAAATTCTTGGTCACTGGAGTTGGTATTATAGTAGTGTTTAGTTATTTTTAGAACTTTTTATAAGAAAAATAAATGAAAACCCAAGGGATAGTTCTATGTATATGATAACATCCTAAAGATTTGGATAAGTATATTTTTTGTGGTTTTAATATAAAAGTATTCAATATTTAGTTAGTATAAGTGAATTTAGTAAAGGAATAGATTAACCAATGGTTAAAAACTCTAAGAGTTGGGGATTGAGTATTGTCAAGATCATCACTCGTGCATAAGGAGTGCACCTAATACTACATGCCAAGATATAATATCCCATTAGATATTTTGTTTTTAATTCAAAAATTATTTATATACCATTATATATTATTTTAATAGACAATGACCATAAATGGCATTGGTTAAACCTAAGGGGGAATAGATTGAAAAGAATGTGTCATGATTTAAATATCACGTGGAAGTGTTTTCTTAATTATATGATTGCACAATATGATTAATTTTTCATACACTATGCATATTGGTTTTTGATAATTGTTTGAAGTATGAGTAATTGTGTAAATTCTAAATGTGATATACAACACAATTATTTTCCTCTTGATAAACTGAATGTTATGGGAGTTGTAATAAACAATATTGTTTTTAGAAATAATTCTCAATAAATGAATCATATTGAGATTCCAAATGAGAAAATTATGGAATAACATAATATTATGTCCTTTATGAGGAAAAATTCAGTCTCTATTGTAGTTACTTTGATCCACTAATTACAAAATAATAGATCAATAACACTAAAAACATATTTTCCATTCACCTCTAAACAAAGCATGAAAAAATTATTTTGGTTTTTTATCATTTGAAGATGAAACATATCAATGGTGGGATTTTATTAAGAAAAAAATTGAAAAAAATATATTGAATTTATATAGTGGGATGCGCCTAGGTAGTAATTTTTCAATTAGTACATTTCTTATATTATTTATTCAAAAATTGTGAGTATATTTCATGATCCTAAGAAAACAGATAATAAATCAAGTAGTACCGATGAGGGATATTGTACAATACCTGTGAATAACACATATATACTAATATTATGGGAGGAAAATGTAATATTATTTGATTATTTGGTGGTTGAAAACCTTGTATCTGAATAGTGTTCTCCTCAATTTACTTTATTAGGTATGTAGAAATAATTTTATATGAATTCAGTGTATAAATGCATATTAGATTTACCAACAGATTTCATGGTTTTTATAGAAAAGGATCTATTATATTAGAAGGAAATTAAAATAATAAAATTCATATGGACTTGAATATGAGTCCTAATTTAGGCTATAAAAGATGGAAGAACCATAGAATAAATTTTCATATGAAAAATAGTGTATTAGTTATGATTAAAAGTGATGGATATCATGAAATAAATTGTTAAAGGGATGGGAATAAAATATATAATGACGCGAATTGAGATAATGATCCATAGAATGAACCACTCATACGTTATAGTTTCAACTGCGAGGCGTATGTTCATTATGATAAAAACTGCACAAATCTGTCTGTTAATGAAAATGATCAACATCAACAACCTCTTAAGCCTAGATACAAAAGTAAATCTCATGAAATAACTATTGATGATCTGGGTTATGTGAGTGAATTACTGAATGTTATACTTACCAACAACTCAAAAATACCAATTTTTTTTTATTTTATATATAAATACTTTTTTATCACTATAGAATTTTCTATATGCAGCATGAAACCATCTTAACAATTAAATATTAAATTAGTAAAAAAAAAATTTAGATGGTCACATCTGAAGTCTATTTCTACTCTATGATAGATGTATTTAGGAATGTGATTCTCGTAAATATGATTATTCTAACTAAATTTTGAATTTGATGTTATTTTTTTATTTGAATTTTTTCACTATATAGATCCCATATCAATTTCCATGGGAGGGAAATCAAATTTTATATTACTAGAACCTATTTTATTAATTCTAGATTTTGATTAATATGTATTCCCATAGAAATTACATTTTATAGGTATTACTAGATATTCATGGGGGAAATTTATCCCAAATGGTTGGGGAGAAACACGAAGTTTAATAAAGTCAAAATTTCCTGAATATAATGTTGTTTTTTTTACTAAATTCTTAGGATTCCAATAAATTGTGTTGTTGAGTTTTTTATCATAACACATACCATGTGATATTTGTATTTTCAATAATCCATATATAATAAAACATATTTAGGTTCATGAATTGAAGATGATACTCCATGGGTATCTAGATAATTGATTCTTATAACCTAGTTCATCACCATGGGGTGTGACTGTTTTTTTTATTAAAAAAAAGTTTGGGATCATTGATTATCAATAACTTAACAATATTACTACCAATAAAAAGTATTATTTAACCTACATTGATGAATTTCATATCCACTAAGTTAATCATAATACTTTTATAGGATTAACCTATGTTCAGGTTATCATCAATTGAAGTCTAAAAGGGTGGATATTCAAAGGATAAAATTCATATATGTAATTGTCACAATTATTATATAGAAATTCAATTTATAATTACCAATGAACCCACTATCTTTATGTATCTAATGAATAGTGTCATTAGATATTAACTTGATTAGTTTTTGGTAATATTTATAGATGATATTATTTTATACTCCAAAATAATGGAGGACAATTATGATCTCATGAGGAATTTTTTTTACCCTATGAAAGGAAATAATATAGTCCAAATTTAGTAAAGGTGAATTATGGATATAGAAAGTTTTGTTCATTTGATATGTGATAACATGAAAGGGGTATTAGTAGATCCTTATAAGATATAAGTCATTTAAATTTTTTCTTAATTGACTACTATGAATGAGATCCATTTTTATTGTAGACTATATGGATATTAATGAATTATTATAAGGAATATTTTATGTCCATATAATCTACTCACCAAGATAACATGGAAGGGTGTTACATTCTTTTATACTGATGATTTTGAAGAAAATATCAATGTGATATTGAGAATTTTGGTCAAGGTACTCATACGAACATTACCCAACAATGGAGAATGGTTTGTGATTTACAATGATGTATCAAATAAAAGACAAATATGTGCTCTAATTCATAATTACACGGTGATAGTTTATGTCTATTTTTAGTTAACTTTTCATGAAAAATTTACCTGAACTGTTGATTTTGAGTTAGTAGTTCTACTCATTTAATTAAATATATAGAGGTATTAAATTTTTGGGGAAATTAGTGTCATATATACTAATCATAAATTTGTAAATTATATATTCTTTGAAATAGTTTTACTATGTGCTATAGAATATATTTTTTCATAAATAAATACAATGAATTCATAATACATTACCACTCTTGGAAGGAGAAAATGGTTTAATATGATCTTAGTTAGAAAGAACATTATATTTTATCTATTATGGGGATTAAAATATATATAGTAATTATGGACTTTTAGAAGATGAATCATTAAATTAGGATGAAAGGGAACATATCATATATTACTCATATGGATATTAAACCATATATCCATGACTGTATTAAGAAGGCATAAAAAAGATGTGTAACTATAAAGATGGTTATAAATGTTTACGGTTTCAACCATGAGTGTGATGGATTGGTATAATTTAAGAACCATGTGTGCGGCATGTTAATACCATATTTCTTTGATTTGTTGGATGAATATCTTAACTCATTGTAATCTATTCATACAAGATGTACAAACATGTGGAGGGATATTAAAGATAATTTATAGTGAGGAAAAATTAAAAGTAATATTGTGGAGTATGTATCTCGATTAATTGTATACTAAAAATTTAGTTTTGAGTGAAATAATTATAATGATTTGTTACAACCATTAACCATACCCGTATAAAAATTTGAGAATATCATAATGTATTTCATTAAAGGACTACCCAATATATCTAAAGGGAAAAATTCTATTTGATTTATTATCAGTCACTATAAAAAGTCATCACATTTCATTTATATTAGATTATATTTCTATTTTGATCAAATTTTCACAATATACACTAATAAGTTATTGTGTTTCATGAAGTACCACATTCTTTTGACTCTGGTCAAGATCTAAGGATTACCATGAGAATTTGGAGAAGTCTCCATCAATATCTATATAAGTACTGCAGTTTCAGTAATTCCTGTCATGAATATATGTATTGTCTATAGGAGAGGACACCAATAATCCTAGAATATAATTTGTCGGAATGTTTTATTTTTTTAAAGGATCTTGTGATAAACACCACCATTTGGTTTAGTTTTTGTAAAATAATAACATTTACTCAAGCATTGATATAGATCTTAATGAATCACTATATGGAAGGAATCATAGAGATCCATTGTAATAAGATAGTTTTTGAGAAATAATGATTTGGGAGCCATTCCAGTTTAAAAAATGGTAGAAATGTTAGTGTCATTCCGCAGCATATTAATGCAACATAGAGTTTTTAAAAAATTTATATTACCAATAATCAACATGATCTAGATTTTGAAGTTGGTCACAAGGTATCCCTAATATAAAAGAACATGTCTCATCAAATGCCAGTTTCTCCAATTATTCTGACTCAGATGGGTCATCTAGTGAGGTTGATAAAAATGACCTAGCATATAGGGATGCCTATTTAATTCCATAAAAGATTGATTTTCCCGATGACCTTGATGTCTGGATGGATGAAAACGAAAACATTGTATATAAAAAATATAAAAATAGAGAGATTTCATCGGATGTCTATCTAGATATCAGAAAGAGGATGTTCATCAAAGTGGTGGACGAATTTAAAAAGGATTCGGGATTCAATTTTAAGGATACCCCATAGAAATGAAGATGTTGTTAATATGTTTTCACAGAAAATGGATTTCATCCTTGGTTTTTATTTTCTATTGGCATGTCAAGAGTTCTTTTATTATCACATCTTGTATGATGAAGGTCCTGGCGCATCAAATGTAGTTGGACTGATCTCTAATCTCAGATCATAATTTTCTGGTTTTTGGTGTTGACATTCCTTCTTTTTTCTCGATCAAATGCTTCTGTTAAGCCTCCATATGGATCTGATTTTCTGCTAGTCTCTTGGAAAGCACACTGCAACTACTTTTGTTGCTCTTGTTCTGGTCAATGAAAGTGTTTTTCTTTGGTTTCAGTTTCAGATTTTCAATACATCTATTTGGATCACATCAGAATTGATATTTTCAACGTCGAGATGTTGTTCACAACAAAGCTTTCTGGTTTTGATCTGCGTCTTCCTACTGCATGTTGTTTTTTGTCTCTCTTTTTGGTTTTGAAGATTTGAATGCATGCCCTGATCGAAAAAATCTATTTAGACATCCTGGAATTCAATTTCCATTGGCACGACTTTCATTTTTCTCAGACTCTTTGAATCTCTGCTTCACCTTACAATGCATGAAAATTCTATGGGGCATCCTCTTCTCAAAATATTTCCCAGGCGTTGGTCCTTCCTCCTTGGCTCGCCCTATTGCTGCATGTTTGTTTCATCTTGGAATTCTTGCTTGTGGTGATGATGATCTTTGGATGGTGTTGAAGTTGTTTTGTAGTCTTCTTTCATTTTGGTATGTTAACTATTTTGATCCTTTTTTTAGTCACTTTGGTTGGTACAGGTCCATTTTACCTCATGTAAACACTACTCATATTGTTTTAAATTTTTTTTGAAGAATGAGATGGGTTTCCAATTCACTCTTCAATTTTTTTTAAAAAAAATGTATATGGACGTTTCTTATCACCTTATGCTTCCACCAAATCTCTTTCAAGTTCATTATTTGTTCCATATATCTATCCAAAGAATTGTATACTTGATCCATTATATGTGCATTAGTCAGCTGTTAAATCATTTGAGCATTATCTATATTATAAGTAACAACATGTGGAAATTTGATATTAAAGTAAGAGTGTTATGGTATAAGACCACTCACCTGGTCAATTTTTTTGGTGAAACTAAAAATCTGGTGATGCTAGATGGTATCCCACAGATGTTATGAAGAATTGGTATCCTAAATTGTTTAACCAGAGTGATCGAATTTTATAGGACAGATTTTTATAAAGGGTATATAATGTAACACTCCAATAATTTATGATAAATTTCACTTTTAAAAAAATTATCAATTAGATAGCATAAATTACGTGAAACAATGGTTTTAAATGAACTATAATATACAATTTATGTTTTATTATTTAATGTAATAGTGACCAATTAGAAATTTTATATAGGATAATGAATAAAAAAATCAAATTATATATATATATATATATGTATAAATTTATTACTCAATTCTGAATTATATATTTATTAGTAAAAATAATTAATAATTTTTAATAAAATCATTTAATGGTTAAAAGCCTTATTTTTTGAATAATTTTTTTAGGGTGTTATGCACTTTTTATATATAAAACTATTGATCATTATTAAAAAGTTATTTTAATAAAATTTATTGTTAATTTTTTAATAATAATTTATTTATTATTTAACTAATGGTTATGAATGAAGATATCATCATCTAAATGTAAAATGTGTTATTTTTTAGAAAACTGTTTTATGTGTGCAATGTGTTTCTATTATAAATAAATCACGATTTATTAATTATTTTAATGAAATATATATATTCTATATTTAATAAAATATATTAATATTCATTCAAAATTTTTACTATTAAATTAATGAATCTAATCTCTTTTTAATTATTTCTAAAAATGGATTCTCATTGATTTTGAATACATAATTTTGATTTTTTGTCTTCTATAAAGACATAAAAAATATATTAAAATTTATTCTAAAATTAAATTTACCATTATTTGTTTAAATGATTTCACATTCATTTTTGATCATTATTAATCAAAAAAAATTAAAATTTATTACCCCGATAAGGGTTAAAATGGATTTTTTAGTGGGGGAGTTAAACAAAGATATAAGGGTAAATATTACACGTGAAATTATATAAATATTCATGATTTATTTTTAATTATTTCTAATTTCATTATAAAAATACTTTATATTATTTAAATATTTTGTGTAATTTCTTGTGTGTCTCTCACCTCTCTTATAAAAGGGAACCAATTATACTCCCTTATTCTGAAACATTGAGACCTCTTGATAATTCAATACCCACCTAAAATCTTAAAATACTACTAAAATTAATTCTTTATCATCTTTTATTAACATTTAACCATCCTAAGAATTAATTATTTATAAGACTAAGGATGTCTTTGAAATAAAATGTTATCATCTTTATCATCTCTTTCAATGTTTTATTTATTTTATACTTCCTCTAAATATATTATTACAATATTAACATATATAAAAAAGTTTCCTAAATATATTTATATCTTATTATTATCATGGTATAACTTTTTTGACCTCATTTACATCAAATGGGAAAGGAAAATATCACTCGAGTGTACTTGTGATCTACTACCTCTACTTAGTGATAAGAGTCATTTTCCATCATCACATCACATTGAAGGATATAATGATAGATGTAACAAACTTATATTATATTGAAGATATAATTATTATTTTAATGACAAAATATTACTTATCTTTCTTTCGTATATTTGATTATAAAATAGAAGCATCATTCATGTGTCTGTGTGGACTACCATAGTCATGAATGATGTGAATAATTTCTCAATATCAAAATTTCATGTTTAGTTATAAATATGTATATATATAATATATATATATATATATATATTATATTATTATTTCATTCTAGATATGGTGTAATTATGATCAATATGCAAGGACCATGACATCTGAATCGAAACATACATGAAAAAGGAAATGTTGTCACCAGTTATAGTGATTTTAATAAAGAATTGTTAATGAACACGAGATAAGATGTTACTGGGGAATCATGTACGATATTATAATTATTAATAAGTTTTTTATAGAGTAATAATAAATTTAAATTTATTACCCATGAGGTTAGAGAGTGTATAATGAAAGACTATCTTGAGGTTAGGGATTTATATTGCAATCTCATTATTTACCAGGATTATTTATGATTATGTTTTGAATAATGAAATTATATGATATATCATTCACAATAATTTTTTATTTTATTATCATGTAGTTAATTTTATAAATCAAAAGTATTCCATCTATTTTCCTCTCTATAAGTAAATGATATTCAGAATAAATATTTTCACTTAAAATGGACTTTATTTTTCTATTTAGCTAATGAATAATTTTCTTCCATGTACATATTTTTTATAAAAAAATGCTTGATTGTTTTTATGTTCATAAAATGACTAATTAATTTTAGTTTTACCTTTGTTTTAATTTCTATAAAATTTATTAGATGTAATATTCTTTCCCCCTTTTTTAATGAGTATCTTTGTACTGGAGGTGTAGAAAAAATCATTCATTCATTATATAGAAAACACTACAAAACTTCCACCATTATAACTACTATTTTAATGGAAGATTCATTAATAATTTTTAATGGATCATTTTGAAGAGTTTTTTTCCAGATATTATGGAATTTTTTATATATTAAAAAATTTATTTCAAAATGGAAAGTATATTTTCCACCAGAAATGTTCTAGTGATATTTTCAAGTAATATCCATCAATGAAAATATTTATTGGTATTACTTATGATTCACAGTGAATATAATGTAATTATAACATATTTAATATTTCATTAGATGTTCTATGATAATTATGATGAGGTATTTGGGAAACTCATCTTTTCCCACATTTTAAGATACGAATAAATGATATATATTTTCATGATATTGTGGAATATATATGGTAATATTATGTATTAGGTGGATCAATTATATCACACAAATTTATTGGGTAATGTTTCATTTTCATGAGATGAATGGGTAATATATCACCTTTTCAATGATTTGATGTGTAATTATTAATGAAAACTCTTAATGGAATGATGATCAAAACATGAGTATATATATCTTCACTAATACATGTTTTTGGGAATGTGCTTCCTGTAAATCTTGTGATTATCCCTCTATTTGAATTTTATATTATTTTGTGAATTGATTGAATTACTTTATATAGATCCCCTACCAAATTTCAATTAAGGGAAATCAAATTTTATATTTCAAATAAATCTATGATCATCACTCTACAAGGGGAGGAATATGAACATCAAATATAATTTTTATCTATTGTGTGGGTCTTTATTACTATTCATGAAGGATATTTATGTCAAATAGTTGTACTTAAAGACAAAAAATAGAATATAGGCCTATTTTTCAATAATATATTGATTTATTTTCTAATCACTACCTTGGATTTTCTTGAATAATGAAGTTAGCTTTTCAAATAACTCTTACATGGTGTTACCTTGATTTTAAATAATATTTATAGAATTTTATCATTGGAGTAGGAATAATTAATGAAGAAACTCTAGAAGAATCTTGATTATGGATTCTTATATCTTATATCATCAACATAGGGTGAAAATGTTATCTTTTTAAGAATATATATAGTTCAATATGTATTGTAATTGATTGTTAACAACATAATAACATCACTATCAGGAAAAAGTATCCCCAACCACATATTGATGATATGTTTGATCAAATGCATAGATCATAATACATTTTTAAAAAAAACCAAATTTATAATATTGTTAATTGATGGTTAAAATGGATGATATACCCATGATATCCTTTGGTATAGGTTATAGTCATTATGAATTTATAGTGGTTCCATTTTTTCTAAAAAATACCCCAAATATCCTCATGTTTCTAATGAATAGAGCCTTCATAGATTACCATAATCAATTTATGTAAGTATATATAGGTGATATTCTCATATACTCTAAGTGGTAAAAATTGCATGAAGTTCACATGATAATTATGTTAAATACCCTGAGGTAGGAGAAATTATTTTCCAAATTCATGAAGAGTGCATTTTGGATATATAAAGAATCATTCTTGGGACATGTGATCACAACGGTGGGTGAATTAGTTGATCCTCTAAAAACATTACCCATTAAACATTTGCCCAGACTAACCACCTTGACTGATATCAATAGATTTCATGTCATGTATAGATATTATTAATTATTTGGTTATAATATCTCAACATTTTCTAATACATTCACCATGATAACCTAGAATGGATTCACGTTCTATTAGACTGATGAATATAAATGAAATTTCAAAGAGATGAGGAGAAGTTTTTTCAGTGTACCTATACTCAAAACACATAGCCGTGGAGAAGTGTTTTTGTTTTTACATGATTCAACGAAGAATGTAATGTGACATGTCCTTACTTATAATGATATGGTGATATATTAAAACTCTATTCAATTAAAGGTTCATTAGAATAATTTCCAAACCCATGACTTGGATTGAATAGTTTAAATAGTGTCATTAAACATATATATGCATAATTTTTATGTATAATGGTGTAAAAAATACACAGATCATAAAATATTAATGTATATATTCTCATAGAAAGAGTTGAATATGAACTATATGATCTAGTTAATGTATATTAAATTCTATGACTCCTCAATAAATTTCAACCTTGTGAAGGAAAAAAAGTGGGATGATTCTCTAAGTCAGAAATACCATACTAGTTTAAATATTATAAACACTAAGAAAATCCAATACATATGGGTTTTTATAAGATATATATTCAATTAATGATAAAAGGGGATATGTATTATCTTTATCAATTAAATTTGTAAGCATTTATCCATGTAAGGATTAAGAAGGCACGAAATCATTATGTGGAACTACATATTATGGTGAGGAATATTCATGATTCCAACCATGATTATGATGGAATGATATGGTTCATGAACTATTTATTTGTCCCACTAATTATATATTTGAATACACGTCAATTATTTGAGTTTTATAGCTCACCATTCTATATTCATCTCGGAAGTACAATGATTTATAGAGATCGCAAAGAATACTTCTACTGGGAAAACATGAAAAATGAAATTTTCAGATTACATGTCATGGTTCGTGGTATACCAATAAGTTAACATTGAGTAGAAGAATTCAAGAAGGGATGCTAAAACCATTACCAATACATATAATGAAATGGGAAAACATCACCATTGATTTAATTAAAGGACTCTCCAAGAAATCTAAAGTGAATAATGATATTTGGGATATTTCCAACATCCTTATAATTTCATCACATTAAATTAATATCATAGTATATTTAACTATTTATAATATTAAATGGCTATACATTAAAATTGTTTTAAGGTTTCAAGGAGTACCATATTCTATTCTATCAGATCGATGCCTAGTGTTTTCCTTTAGGGTTTTTAAAAGACTTCCATAATATTTGGATGTGGAGTTGTGTTTTAATTCTGCACATCATACTAATATTGTTGGTTAGAATGAGTGGATAATTAAAACCATAGAAGGTATATTTAGATAACTAATTATATATTTTAAAACTAGTCGGGATCATCATTTTTTTCTTGTTGAAGTTTCTTACAATAATAGCCATAACATGGGCATTCAGAGAGCTCATTATGTGACACTCTAAATCAGGAATTCTATCAATCCTATTTTTTTTTTTGAGGAATTTTGGGAAATAAATATCTTATTACCTTAGAATGAAAATTAAATGATATAAATGATCATATGAATTTTGAAACACATTTTGAAATCTTAGAGTTGACATGGAGGTTATGCAGACAATCATCAGTGAGATCTACAGTTTGAAGTTAGTGATAGGGTTTTCATATGAATATCTTCTCAAATTAATGTATGGGATTTATAAAAAAGGTAAATATGGGCCTTATATATGTTATTCACTTAAAAATTCTTTATTTCATTAGGATGCTTTTATTATTATCTTCTTACACCGAATCTCTCTCAACTTATCGATGTGTTCCTTGTATAAATATTGAGAATATATATATGTTATCAATAATTAGTATATAAATAAATTTTAATACAACCAGATCATGATCATTGAGTAAGAACCAATGGAAATTTAGGATCGAAGAGAGAATTTCTTGAGGAACAAGACAACCAACTAGTTCAATGTTATTTAGTGATAATATAATTTTTTTGATGATTCAATGTAATTCAAATTTGTGATGAGGAGGAAGTATCCAAAATTATTTTTATTAGAGTGACATAATATCTATGGATAAATTATTATAGTGGGTTAGAATGTAACACTATTATATTTTATGATATATTTCTCTTTAAATAAGTTTTATTTCTATGATTGATTTGTTTTCATGCAACATAGAGTTCAAACAAACCATGATATACATTTGACAGAATATTATTAAATATAACATTAATCAATAGCCTGTATATTTGAGGGTATGAATACAATTATTAAAATTATTATATATATTTATATTAATTTTTTTCTTAATCCAGATATACATATGATTTCATAATAAATAAGTATTTAATTTGTAAAAAATCATTTCATAATTAATATAATTTTTTAAAAAGAATTGTATTTCCCTAAATTTATCGTTTTTTTTATAAAGAGAAAAATTTTGATAACAAATAAAAATTTAATTTAATGAAATATATTGTTAATATAAGAATTATAATTCATACATTAGTTATATAATAGTTAGAAATTGAGATATAATCATTTGAAATCAAAAAGTCTTATTTTTTCGAAAACTATTTTTATGCATGAAATGTGTTTCTATATTAAATATATCCCAATGAATTAATGATGATAATTAAATATATATGTTTTATACTCAAAATATATATTAAAATTCATATAATGGTTTTTACTATGTTGGGAAATAAATTATAATTAGTTTTTTACTTAAAAATGCATAAACCCCAAAAAAAATTGTTTAGTGTTTTGAAAAATTAATTTTAAATGTTTTTCTACCAATCATAGTAATTTAATTTTTTAAAATATATTACATATTTGGAATTTCAATATAAATATTTATTGATGAGTCTTTTTTTATTTTGGGTCACAATTAATTGTAAAAACTATAAAAAAAATCCATGGTTAGAGTTGAATGGTGTTTACCATTGGAATTAAACAAAGAGATAAGGGTAAATATTAAATGTAAACTTATATAAATATTTTTGGATGAATATATTTAAACCTTATCTTATGCTAAATTTTATTTTTTCCTATTCTGTACAAAATTTATATGAAAGTAAAAATATTATTTAAAATATTTATGATATTCCATGTGTGTCTATCCCTGCACTTATAAAAGGTAACCTCCTCTACACCCTTATTAAAAATAATTGGGACCTATATCTCTAGAAATATATAACTAAAAAAATTCACATATTCCTCATATTTATTATTGAAGTCTGGTTCTTACCTTATAATATCCTAATAAGGATTAAGGTGTAATCCATATGAGGTATCTCAAAGAAGACGTAATCATCTTTACCAGCACTTTCAATATTTAATTACTATTATACAAAATATAAATCTATTTTATTCACAATAAAATAATTAATATAGTATAATTAATATATTCATGTTACATTATGATTATAAGATAACTGTTTTCTTCCTCCTTTCAATCAAATTAAAAATTAAACTATCTTCTATGTGTTCATGTGGACTACCGCATCCCCTTAGAGATATGATTCATTTTACAAACATCTTCATATTAATGGATACAATGATGGATTTAATAAATATATTTTATATTTATGACCTAATTATGAATTTTTTTATAAAATACTATTTATATTTCTTTCATTTTATCATTTCAAAATTCAAACAACAATCATGCATATGTACGGACTATTATCTCCATGAAAGATGAAACTCATTTTTACCTATCTAAATTTTATGAGTAGTTTTAAATTTATATATAAGGAATATATAATATATTAAATTCATTATAGAAACTATGAATATTACGAAAGAGTTATCAGGTTACAATGGTCACAGTAGCTGAGTCAAAACACATAAAAAAAATGAAATAGTTATCACCCTGAATATTGATTTTACTAGAGAATTATAAGTGAAGGTATGATAAGATGTTATCATTAGACCATTTAATTATTATAAGTATTAATATGGTTCTACTTTATAACTATAATAAATGGAAAATTTTTATATTGAATTTTAGAGCACTTCCAATTAATGTAATACTTGAGGTAACTAGTTCAAGTTACAACAAATGTTTTTTAGTATTACATTTATGATAAAATTTCAATAATGAAATTATGAGATACATCTTTAAAAAAAATTATTTATTTTTTATCCACTAGCTATTTCACTAAATTAAATTATTTCCTTTTCTCCTAACTATAAGTAATCAAATCTTATAAATAAAGTTTTTTATTGACATCAATCTTTGGTTTTCTATTTAGTTTGTAATATTCTTGTTATATTTAGATATATTCTTCTAAAAAAATAAATAATGTTTTGAATATAAAAATGTTATTTATTAATAAATATTCAAATGTTTTAATTTCTATAAAATTTATAAAAGTGATATTCTTATCATTTTCCAAATGAGATGATTTTAAAAAAAGGAATGAATTCAATCTTTGTTTTAACATATACAACATATATAGCATTCCACATTGTTGGGAGGACTATTTACATTTAAAATTCCTCTATAAATTTTTATGGTTCCTTTAAAAAATTATTTTTTTTATATTATAGATTTATTTGATTTTAAATAATCATTTTCAAAATGAGAAGAATTTCTTCATCAAGAAATGTTTCATTGACCTTATAAAGGTAATTTTATTTATTAAAAAAATCCATTGATATTAATTATGATTCACTAAATATATGATTGAATGATATAATATTTATTAATTAACTATATGGGTTTTGATTATTTTAACAAATAATTAACTGAAACTGTTATCTTTTTTAGGATTTAAAAAAAGGAGAATTGATAAATGCATTAATGGTCTTGTGGAATACATTTGAATGAATTTTTTGATGGTTGGGGGTATTAGGGACCTCTAATAAATTGTGAAATTATTTATGTTTTTTTTCACAAAGGGGGTATATGAGGTTGTCCTAAGCCCGATAGAGGGTACATGAGTGATTATCCCAATCCCAAATATGGCACGTTAGTGGTTAGAATAATCTTAATATGGGATGAATGTCTTTTTGGGTAAACTAAATATATAATTTATTTGATTATGATTACTCCAAAAATTTTATGCCACATTATATGATATGTTACTATTAATATTATATGATATTATAGTTCATGATATTTAATTCTTGATTCACTCATGTCTATTGATATGTAAAATCCTTTTGTCAAGATTTTGAACTATAAATATTAGGGTATGAGTTTCTAATGTTAAACTCATCATATCATCTTCTTATGATAATGGTATGAAAAATTATGATCATTTGTTGATTCCTCCCATGTTTACCGTAATTGATCATATAATCTCACCCTTTGTTATATTTCCTTTCCCCGTGTTATGATAAAATGGTTTCTAAGGGTATCAAAAATAACTGTTCTTTGTGAAAAAAATATTATGGTAGATGATGGAGATATTTAATGAAATTGAATGATTATTCATCTATTCATAAATGATATATACCATTTAGGGTTTTGGTATTGATATTATTATGATATTTATTTAATATTCCTATAAAAATGACGTAATATTTTTCTATGTACTGTTTGGATCACAAATAATGTTGTGAAAATAATGTAAAATTATTTCTTATAATCTCTTCAGATTAATTTTATTTAATTCTTAAAATACTATTTTTTCAAATAATTTAATAATTTTATGGTGGTTCAACTAATGTCCATATATAATTTCTAGAAAATTTATTATTTTCTTCTTTTATATTCGAAATAAAATTTAAATATTTTAACACTATAAAAAATCATTATGTACTAAATATGAAATATATGTAGAGTGGGAAAAATACATCTTTATAGAATTTCTAGTTTGCACTATGTTATCAAAAGTATGATTTATTTTTTCAATTTTATGGTCATGATAATATTTCAAATTTATTTATTTAGGGTGATATTATATATTAAAATTAGAATATTAATTTTGAGCTACATCCACACCATAATAAAATTCTCTAAACACATGAATAGTTTTTTAAAAATCTAAATTCTTATTATTTAAATATTTATCACCAAATATGAATAGATTCTATAAAAAAATAGTTATTTTATTATCTATACTATTTACATACATCAGTATATCCAATAAATATATCATCATTTGAGTTATAATAAAATTTATTCATAAAATCTTATGTGTTGAAGATAAAAACTTTTCATTAAATTACTCTAAAATATTCAATATTAGGTTTATTTCCATTATATAATTCATAATAAAATTCTTATGTTTAGGTCTAATAAAAAATATATTATATATAAAAAATATATTTAATACTTTAGAGTCAAAATATATAGTTTTATTAAATTTATTTAATATTGATATATAAATTTCTCTAACGGTTATATTTATTCTTTCAAAAAAATTATTTTACTCAGGTGTACTATTTATAGGAAAAAGATGAGAATATCCGATTTGTCATTTTTTTTCAAATTGTTGGTTTTGGAGTTCTCAACCTCTATTAAAACTAATATAAATAATCGTATAACAATTTTAATTTTCATCAATTTTACTAAATAAAAAAAATTATTAAATCATAATTTTATACAACAAGAAATAAATCCACGTAAATCCATTAAAATTATCAAAAATAACAAATTCATATTATTTAATATCTTAATATCCAATTTTTATGAATAAGAAATTACGTGAATATGTTCGATAATTATTGTGATTATGACTTATTTAATAGATTTGATGAATTTTTTTTATTTACATTACATTCTCGAGTGAATCACAAAAGAAGTAATTATCCACTTTGAGTTGGGGAAACTCTAATAAAATTGAATTTTTTAAAAATGTGGTCAGTAATCAGAAACTTTCAGGTAGGATCCTCCTATAAAACAACACAAAATATTTCCGCACAACATTACATGACATAATATTTTGACATGGCATACAAATATTAATTAAATAAATGTTATATTTAATGTTTTCATAACACTAAGTAGATTATTTATTTAAAGTAATTTATCATTTAAAATTTTTAAATACATACCATCATCATGAAATTGTGAAATACTAACCTGATTATGATACAAAACTTAATCATATAAAAATAGAGTAATAAATGCATAATGAAAAACACCAAATTCACCAATTAAATTACCTATTCTTTTTATGTTTTATCAAAAATGTAGTAGCGCCTCCATCACATAAATTTCATGATAATAAGTATGATGGTTATCTAATCACGTTTCAATGGAATAAAGTTTCTATGTATCAAATGCCTATATTGTGCCCTCTATGGTATTTCCCCTATTTTTAGAAATTATTTACCATATATTAGTACAATATTTTTTAGATACATATTCATTATATGATTCTTATTCATTCGTGATACTCCATCATGTAGATAATTCCCCTTTTAATATTATCTTATTCCTTCTTATTTCCCATAATGCAATTTTTTTTAGCCTCGATTGACATAACCTTTTTGTCTACATTCATAATTATTTTGAACATCACATAAGGGATATGACTTAAAATTTTTATTTTCTTTAATTTATTCTTATAATAATCCTTCTCTGATTTCATTTTCAAACTTTTATTTCTTTTCATAAATTTATAGGAACATTTTTCAAGAAGAACAAATTCATTATGTAAATATTTTTGTACAATTTTAATGAACATTTTGTTTTCAATGTCTTCACTACATTTAATCCATCTATTATAAATAATAGTAAATATATGAAATATATGGTTTTATGATTCTTATTCACCTAGTTTCATATATTTAGTTTCTTATTTTGGAATTCCAAGATTATATTTATTTATCTTTTTTAATTCATCGTGTGCAACCTGTAGAATCCACCTTACATATTTTATTATTTTCATGATAAAAAATGACTAAATAACTTCTAATTATAAAAAATATAAAATATTCTTCCAATTTAAATTTAAAAAATATAGTATTTACTTATTTAGAATCATTAAAAAAGGTAATATGTAAGAAGTTTAGATGTTTTTTCCTTCATAGTCCAGTGGTCATTATATTGACGTTTAAGGTATGTTTCACTCTTTCCTACCAATATTCTTAGTCATTTACATTAATTTTTTATGTCCCTTGATGAATCTATCCATCATTTTAATTTACTATAGACATTAGAAATTATATTTTCCAAAGACTATGAGGTCTAGGATATTCATTGCAAATAGATAATAAAAAAATAACCATATATTTGTAAATATGAATATAATATCTTATCAAGGTTAATCTCAAATACCAATTATTAACAAATTATGAGATTTAAATAATATCATGTTGGTTGGAGAACAATATAGTTTAAAATTTATAAAAAATTTAAAATTAGAGTTATAATTAAAATAATATTAATGTTTAAGTGATGGTGTAGTGTCCAAGTGTATATATAGTGGAAATAAAATAAACAAGACCACCAAAATATTTATATTAGTTCAGTTAAATGTGTAACTATACCAATTATTCACTTCTATCTACTCCTAGATGAAAATTGTATCCAATATATCCCCAAAATTGAAGGGAGTGAAAGCCCTATTATATACCTTCATTTCTATATACCAAATAAAAACTATCAATCCTATATTTATATCACACCGAAGAACAACAAAATATTTATTACATTTAAATTTATATTCATAACCAGGTGATACAAACCTTATACAATTTATTTATAACTAATACATGTAAATTTTTCTAATGGAAGACTAGAAATAAAACGCATTATTTTAGATGGTAAAGAATAAAGAAAACATGATAAAAAAATACAATGATAATTTATATATTTCAGTAAAAAATCTACAATATAAAATATTATAAATTTAATGTAAACAACCACTTCAAAAATATGAATTCATGATATATGTTCAAAATAAGGATCACCAATGATTGAAAAAATTCATCAAAATAACACCTTTTTTGAATTTTTTGTATGTAAAATCTCATTTTTTTGTAATCTGGAATATGGTTCCTTCAATATTTATTTATAGTGTAATATCTAATGGTTAGATCCTCTTTGATTCTTATATAATGATTGAATGTAGTATTATTATGGTTTTAAAATATTTTAAATGATCATTCATTTTCAAAGACCATTTTAAGAAATCATTTCATGGTATTAAACCTATATAAGAATAATATATAAAAAATAGAAGATATGTATGTAATATGAATCCCATGGTGGAATGATACTTTTTTATTGAATGAAATTTTTTCTAATTTTTTTTCCATTATATATTCAATAAAAATTCCCTTAATACCATAAGAATCACTCTATAATATATTAGTATATTTTAAAATATAGTAAAGAATATTCATATGTATTGTATGGTTAATTTAGAAATCATTGAGGTTAATTCACCACATCGGAAAATAGATTTAAACATTTTAAGAATAAAATGAGACTTATTAAGAGTATTAAAAAACAATTGAAGAGTATTTTTCATTGAAGAAAAAACTAATGATTTCAAAATAATAAAACTAATGTTCAGAAGAGAATACATAATCTTTATAAGAGTAAAGGAACAATAAATATAATTATTGTGAAGAATTCATAAGATAGTTTTAATTTTAATAAATTGTGTTCTTCTAAACCTCGTAAGACAAAAACATTAGATTATATAATTTCAAAATAATTGTATTATAATTTAGAAAACATTTCAAGACATTAACTAAGTTCATATTAATTTAAAATAACATTATAATACTTTAAAATAACATTATATGACTTTAAAAAATTTATAATACATTATACTTTTTAAAAATAAAGAATTATTAATACTTAAAAAATTTAACATTATTAATAAATTTCATCAGTACTAAAAATAAATACTTGAATAACCATGATTAATATAGAAATTCTTATCATAGAAAATATTATTTTGAAATAATTATAAAAAATTGTCCTACAAAAATGATATATGTTTTAAACCAACCTATTATATTGAGCTTTTTTAATTATCAAAATATCAAATAACATGAATACCAAAGAGTTAACTCTAAAAGTATTTTTATTTATCAATATGTAATTCATTAATGCTAACATAATCTAATATATAATATATAATCAGCTCAATAGACCTAGAGGATAAAGACATGACACACTTCTAAACCATATAATGGTTTCTCTTCCAAATAATTATGGTATGATCTTATTTAGCATAATAGAATATAATTAAACACTGTAATAAATTAATAATTTCTTTTCATAAAATTTATTGAGTCCATTTTGTGGATGATATTGTATGGATATATCCACAAACATATGAAATTTACCCAAGAGTTAGGATTCACTAGAATTATATCATAATCTATAAACACATACAGTAAGCTATATTGACCATTAACTAACCTCAGAAATGACAAGGGTACTAAATGACTCTTCACTACAAGTCAAAATCATGGAACATGGAGGGTGATATCACAAATAAACCATGGACAACCTGAAAAATCGGCACATGATCCAACTGAAGATATATCTGAGGAACTTTTTCAAACCCAATGAGCTTGAAACTAGTTCTAAGATATCATGATGTAATTAAGGGAAATTATTTCACCCTCAATATACAAACTACCATATCTAACATAAAAAATTCAACCGATGTATGTCATATAAAACATGAGACATTAAAAAATCTACATGATAAAATGATGCATCATTTTATAAAATGAATAATAATTAAGAAACATAATGATATATAACGAAAATAAGTCTATTCTGCTAGGATGATACCTTAAAATCTTACAGAATCAAAATAAGATAGAAACAAATCTTCTAGTAATAATCTCCATATGACCCACGGTCACTCTCCTCCTTTAAATCTGTTTTCTCCAAATAAACTGAACACACAACATTATAAACTAGAAGGACATATATTAGGAACCTAAAACGAATCCATTATATAATCATACACTTAATGGTGTTTTTAGGGTTTAAATGAAACTGAGCCAAATAGGATTTCTCTGAAGAATTTATTAAATTCATTTTGAATGAAATTTATTTTTATATTGGGTTTAATTATAATAGAAAATAATTTTTCATACATGATATGAATAATAAAAAATTATCAATGTTACCATTTACAAAATTCCTTCTAATTTATTTTCATATGAAAAAATCACATTGATTACTATTTATATGAATTAATCCACTTTTAATCAAAAACACCATTCAAATCCACCTTCAATACCAAATTATTGAACACGCCATGTTCAAACACTATGGATTTTTTTAATGAAAATGGTTCAAATAAATGTGTAATATAATAAAACACCAAATAAAAATATTAAAAAAGATAGGGAAATAAAATAAATAATTTGATTCCATATATGTCAATCAGACATAGGAAAAAAAGAATGAAAGTTCCATAAGGGTAATCCTAAATTACATATGTGAAATTCTTAAGAATCCCATGAGAAAACCCAAGACATACTTGAGTTCTAACAATAATCAGGACTATCGATTCATTTCTATGTTTGTAATTAACCAAAATAATAAAAAATTCCATTATCTGTGGCATTGCCTTATGGAATTTACATACCATAGTTTATATGTTCCTACTAATCGATACTGGATACTAAATATATATCATCCCTAACTATTGCCTTTATGATCCTAATGTAAGTCAAACTAAATGAGTATAATTTTCACCAGAATCAACTAATTGAAAGTAGTAAATATCATCTCACCTCCTAAACCCATGTAAGAAACATACATTTAAAAATATTATGATATAAAAATAATAAAAATAATCATGGATCTTAGGAAAAAAATCCATACCCAAAGAATAAAAAATATCCACCTTGGTGTCATAATTTAACAAGGGGATAAAGAGGGTCACATACACACACACGCACCATTTTAAAACCACTATAAAGCCTTAAACATGAGTTATAATAAAATGGAATCATAATTACATGTCATTTATCATCGTTTTATATTCCATTTCAAATTATTTTTAATAAAATATCTATAAAACCCAATCATATAACCCATTTCATAACATAAATCACTGGCCGCCATATTTTTGGATCAAAGCCAACAAACCATTCCCTTTCTATTCCTTAGGCATAATTGGGTGAAAATCATTTGTATAAATCCAATTAACTTAAAACAAAACAATGATATATTTTTTTAAGAACATATCACATAAAACCACATTTGATAAACCAAAATCTCCAAAAATACCATATATACCAAGTGTAGAACGCACCCAAAAAATAAAGAATCAAATTTAACAGAAACATATAAAAATAATATAGTAAATAATAAATTTTAAAATATCAAGCATCAAGTTTAATTTCAATTTAAGGAAACACATATAATATGTACCTTGTTTCAATGATAATTATGGGGAAATTCATCGCTTACGATAGCCATTTATCTAATAAGAACCAAGTGAAAATTTGAAAAACCGATGAATAAAAATAATCAGGAATATACCACCATAAACCTTACATTGGACTATTGAATCCCCTATGGTTGTGGGAGTAGAAGAAATAAAATTAGTAAGGATGTGGGGGAGAAATAATGAGGAAACAAAAAGGTAATAGGAGGTTACATTGAAATATTTATTTCATAAAAAAGCGATAAAAGGTTCGAACCCATTAATAATATAGGGATATAACACAATCATGTTCCCCAACCTTATAAAATAAAAGGTAATGAAAGGGGGATTAAATAAAGGTTAAAATCTAAAGGGGTAAAATTGAATGCTTGTATTTTTAAACACAAGGATTGTCCAAAGAATTAGGTAAATCATGAACCAACTATGAAGATTCCACTAAATAAAATTACACGTTATATGGATTTAGCTGTCGGGTTACCCTTATATATATTCTAATCATGTTCAATAAAACTCCCATGAATGGAAAACTACATTGTTTCACATTGGAAATTCACAACCTCTGTGCTAACCAGGCATTCTGATTCATGAATGTTCAAAGTAAACTAGAAAGGGACATGCAAACATGTCTATATAAATACCATTGAATGGTTTATCAAAACATTTATGACATAATGTATGAATTTAATAATAACATAAAAAAAACGTAATCCTAAAAATAATTAAAATTTTAAATTACCCAAAATTATTAAATAAATAAAATATAAATACACCTATAGTGATATGGGGTGCGAAAAACTCCAGACCATGTGACTTTGTGCCCCTATAAACTCTTTAATAAAAGAATATTCATCTGTAATTAAGTATAAAATACACCCCAATGAATAAAATTAAATTCAACAGGTGAAACAACTAAGGGGTGACTAAGGATGAAAACCATCAAAGAGTGAAAACTTGTACAAAAACCCATTAAGTCCATGAAGAATGAGATATCTTCAAGGAGAATGTTACACAATAATTAATTACGATTATATTAAGTATGAATAATAATCATATATCTTCCCAAAATTTATAAATATTCTAAAGGTTGTGAGAGGAAGAGAACACACAAAAAGATCGAAACCATAATCATGAAAATAAATCTACATGAATCACTTAAGAATCAGAACATTCATAAAAATAAAGACCATTGAGATATTAAATTATATTACCCATGGGACACAAAACATATTAATAACTCACATCCAAGTATAAAAAACATAAAAAATATTAAAAAACATATCAGCATCACATTCCAGAATAAAAAAATCACATATATATTAAATAAAGGAATAATAAAAAATCTAGATCTTGTGTCACAACATTTAATAGGTAAACTAGGACCAAATTCATCAAAAAAACCCTATGGTGAACTCAAAAAGGATAAAACCATTGTTTATATATCTTCCTAAACAAAAAAAATCCTACAGGATTATCAAAGAATTGACCCAATGTTCATCTATTCCCAAACCATTAAAAAAACCAGAAAGAGTTATAATATATTTAAACACTAGGATACCCATTAGAAGGAAAACAAAACAATAAGGAATAAACCTAATCCAAAATCCCCAAAAAATCCAAAAACATCTAAAATTATAACGTGAGAATCCAAAAATACATACTTCCCATAAAATGAATTTCCAAAAATATTTCAATTCAAATTCAAAAAAGGTAACTCAAAATGAAACACAATTCATGAGAACACAAAATTCCACACAATCTTTTTCCATATAATTACCATTAACATTACTAAAACATCTAGAATCACACATGGGAATATGAAATTCTTAATAAACTTAATTTTGGAAACCATGATTACCAAGTAAGGGAGGGAGTAAAATAATGTAGTCCCTGATCAGAAGACACATTGTGGACCCACTTCTCCAATTACTGAATGAGTAGTGAAAAAAACTAGGATGTATAACGCAAAAAACAAGTATAACACTCCATATTTAATTAATTAAATTATAGAGGAATATTAAAATGTACAAAAATCATTATCCTAGATTCACATCCCCCTTAATCAAATAAAGCATTCCCATAGTAGTTGGTATAATGAAAAATTAGAAAATCACCAAAACAAACACATTATAAATTCTGTTTCCTGAAAGTCACATTCCATGAATTAGAATACACTTTAAAATATTTCATGCCAACATAAATTCACAAAGGGATTCTATTTTAAAATAGAAACATCTAATAATTTTTTTATTATGAAAGAATAACATTTCACAATAATTAACCTATTCTAAAACACGTACCAAATCGATTTCAATGAAAATAACCCTTTTCCATCCCAATATATATATTCAAAATTATATTCTTAATTAAATTTCATAAAAGAAACTTAAAATAATTAATTTTAAAACAACACTATTGTAAAATTCAATCTATCACAATTTCAACTTTTAACAAAATAAAATTTTTCATCGAAAACAAATCCATTAAACATTTTATAAATAAAATACATTCGAAATACATAATGAAATCTAAAATCATTTTACAAAATTAAATTTCAAAAACAATTTAAAAAAATTAAAAAATTTTAAAATGAGTTTTGAAAGATGAAAAACTTCGTAAAATTGAATTTTCATTCAAAAAACCAATTTTCCATACAAAGAACTCAATGACTCTAAGGGAAGAAATCAAAAATCCAATAATAATTTTCAATTAAACATTATGAATATAGATTAATTACATAACAAAAACTACCTTAGTTCACAAGAAACTATAGTGAACACCATTAAGATCATTTCATTTTACAAAGGAAAAAAATAAATACTCTATGAGGATTTTCACTATGTATAGTCTGACAGAACATTTTAGTAAACAATCATACAACTATGAAAAAGGTACTGTGTTAATTATAGATCCATTACACATGGGGTTTCATGGTTTATTTTACTTTAAAGAATGGCTGTATAGGCTTAAACAACCAAAAATATAATCAAAACAATTATTTAGGATCAAAAAATCACCACAAAAAATTAAAATCGATTAAATATATCCCAAAAAAATTAAAGTCAAGACATAAATCCCAAAAACCCAAGGAAAACCAAGGTTATGAATAATAAAAATCTTTATAGGCCCTCACTTTACTAATCTATTGAGATCTTGGGATAATCATAATATTCGTAATAATCAAAAAATCCCAAATAATAAGAGGATGTGTTTGGATTATACTTAATTACAGACCAACTCCGAACATCCCTTGGCCTAGGAACATAAGAAGACCCATGACATACTTGAGGGGCATTTTTGATTTCCCAAGGGTATAATATAGTACAATGGTATCAAAATAGAATCATTGGGAATCAATTCACCCCCCAAATATAAATAAAAATATTAAAAATAAAACATTCTATCATTGTACGTATTGCAAAACATAAGACAATAAAAAACAAAATAATTTAGTGAATTAAAATTTCACAAATTTAATAACAATAGATTAACATTATGATTTATAAATAAAATTTATCCAGGATTCATGTCCAGTGCATAAACAATATAATAACCAAACAAAACTACTAACAATTATTTCCACAAAGCAATGATCATTATCCTCATCCAAATCCATATTCTAAGAAAATAATGAACACCCAATATCCCGAAACATAATACAAATTCTAATCAACATAAAATATATCTGTAAGAGTCATATACATTTAATTTTCTATATATGGTGTGATCCAAATAGATCATAACATAATTTTAACAAAGAGTTTTGTAAATTCAATACGAAAAAATTAATTTTATATTTGTTTGAAATGAAATATAAAACAGGTTTCTCATGAATGATATAAAAATTTAAAAATCATATATGTTAACATTTAAAAAAAATCCTCTTATATTCTATTTAAATAAAAATAAACACTTAGAACCAAATTTCTCATTCCTTGGTCCCTTTTTAATCGAAACTAAACATTTCAAATTAACTTTTAAAATCATGTTCATGAAAATTACATTTGAAAACACATATGAATAAATTTAAAGAAAACCTTTCAAATCCAATGGTAACATAATAAAACACAATGGAACTCTTTCAAACAAGGGATATTAAGAGATTAGAGGATTTGATGCCTTGTGTTTTTATCAGAAAAGGTGACATAAAATAAAAAAAATTCCTATATAGAATAAGTAAGGATACATTGGAAAATACTAAAAATATCCCGAGGAGACCCCAGATGTAATCATATTGGAACCATATGATAGCCTATTGATGTATTAATCAGTCAATACTCTACCAACTTACCCTCAACCAGCCACCCCAATAGAAGTCCCATATAAAATATCCATTCCATTGTTGGTTAATTCCATATCATTAGAACTATAGAATGATTTTATTTTTTACCATATTAATACCCCATTGATCTCCATGTAATTCAGTTAATAGGAGTTAATAAATATTAAGAATCAATTAATCAATATTGAAAATCACATATCACATTCTACAACCACAAAAGAAATATCTTATTTCACATATCATTATATCCCTGTATAATAATATGAATTCTCCATGGTCAATAATCCATACCAAAATAGTAAACAACATCCCTCTTAAGGGTTATAGTCGAAAATTGGTTCAAGAGGTCCTCACATGGACACACCATTTGAAAATAATTCAAAATTTCAAAATGGAAATTTTATTAAAATATTATTGGAATTCCAATTCATTTATTATCAATATAAATTCCATATAAACTGATTCATTAAAATGAAACTAATAAAAACATTAAAAAGACCCCACAATAAAATATATGCCACATTAAACTATTTTAGGATAAGTACAAAGAAAGAATTTTCATTTCTTATACAGGGACCAAAAAATATCCAAGACCATTTTAAAACATCAGATTCACTTAAAATCTATTTGAATCCACTTAAAATAACTTGGAATTTGAACCTCGTTTTTTGAACAGAAATAGCTAAAAAGAGCATTTCTGCCAGGTGAAGAACCCACCTAAATCAACTTAGGAACCCACTATAGTCATCACACATAAATATAGCTCAATAATTAAATCATTTTAAAATATCATCCATAAAATTCCATGAAAATTTAAAAATATGCTTTAAAATACATCCTTGGTCTATAGGAAATAATTCTTAAACTCATCTCCTATGATGGTAGATTCTCTATGATGAATAAAGGTGCTTAAATAAATAATTAAAAATGAAACCACCATTAATAAGCCACCCCAAACACTAAAACTAGCTACTTAATTACCTAGGGATCAGGGGAGGTGAAGAAATTAATGGGATGAGGAAGAGGGGAAGATGGTAAGCAGAAACAATATGGAATAAGGATTATTCTGTGGAATATCATCTTGATATAGGAGTGAGAGTGTATTTTAACTAAAGGAGTATAAGGGAAAAGGAATCACATGTGTGCCCAGACATGAATGAATCAGGAGAAGGGAAGTGGGATTAAAATCCCCTAAAATTGTAGAGGGGTATAATTGGATGATTAATTGTTAAAACAGTTTGTATGTTAAAATGGTTAGGCCCAAAAGTTAGGAAAACTATCCAACAACCATGTGGGACCCAGTAAAAATAAAATCTACATTCACATGTTTTCCCCTCAAATTTACTCCTAAATTTGCACTAATTATACACCATAAAACTCATAATGAAGGTTAAACTATATTGTTTCCCCTATGATTCACACTACCCAAGAATGAACTATGGAATAAAAACTATGCACATCGAATGGGAAAAACGGGCCATGTGAACTCACCTATGTAATCATCATCACACTATTTCTCTTAAACCATACGTTGAAAACTATGCACCTAAGGAATTACTCTATTATAATAAAAACTCATGTCCGAACATTTAGAATTTTAATGGTCTCAATTATAATTACAGTGATATAAAATATATTTTATTTTAGTGTCAAGGGTTATGATATTTCAATAAAAGAGAATATATCCTAAAATTAAAATAAATCATGTATAAATATATTATATAAGTAGATAATATATAATATATCACCAGACTCATCATTTGATGGTAACTAAAAAACCTGAATCTAACCACTTATTGCTGTATTTCCTCTCTTGCACCAATATAGACCACCTCCATAGATGTTATCTATTATACATTTTTGAGGAAAATTGGAATCATGCAACCATCCTCCACATTCCCCAATTCATATCAATTGATCATAACATAAAGATTCCCACCATTTATAAAAATGAGATGAGGGATACTATTATAAAATTTGATCATGAATTTGTTCGTCGAGTCATACTGACTTCCCACAAATTTTATATACTCAATATTGTAATGTCCATGACCTCTATAAAAAGGAAACCAAGCAAGATCCCATGGCCATGGTCTACAAAAGATCGTCTACAGTATAATGAGATGAAGAATGTAATGAACTTATCCTAAAAAAGGTATCCCTTCTAATATGACAATGAATGAAGAGAGAAAATGAACCTTGAGTCCCGCCTCTAATAGGCCCCTGTTTGGTGAAAATCAACATGGGTGTAAAAAAAATATTATACAGGGAAGGTATTTCCCTATATAATAATATGAGATGAAGAGATAGGATAAACCATATATAATGAAAGTACATAAAAATATTTAAATACAAACAAAATCCATCCCACAATCCATGAAAAAAATAACAAATAAAAAAATCTAAATGTAAATACCAAGGATAACGACTATGGAAAAATAAAAACCACAAATCCAAAACTCATACTAGTAATATCCATCTCAATCCCAAATTTCCTCCCAATATCCTAAAAGAACTGTTTACCGACATATAAGTGAATATCATGTATACTAAGTAAGATCATACCCCATGTATCAAGGAGATATGTGAAAACAGAATACTAATACTCGAGTGAAGAATCAATATAACCAACAAGAGACTAAAAAGGCCAACTAATGAATACCATACCCAATATATGATACTTAATAAATTATTCATCAAATATAGAAACATAGTATCAAAAGAATACAAACAAGGTCACCCACAACCAATACCCTGCTAATTTTACAATCTTACATCCAAACATCAATTGTCTTATACCCCCATCCCTACCACACATATAACATCATATATGTTCCCATCTAGGATTTGTTTTGAGATGAATCCCTTCATATCCCAACTTCAAAAACAGTCTAGCATCAAGTGAAATAATCCATCATTATACATAATGGCCACATAAAAAATTGAATCCTAACAATGAATTCAAGGTAATTGGGTATCATGAAAGTGAACGATACCATATTTGGGCCCTCCTACCAACATGCATGACCCCTAGAACATATTATATCCTCATCAGTTGTGGATCATATCCAACACCATCCCATATCATCATTTTATAATCTCTAATACAAACCAACTTCAATATTTTTTCTAATTGAATAGTGGGGAAAAGTGGGTATCTACCCATAGGTATCACCAAAAACTTAGAAGTTGTGGAAAAGAAAAAACACTATGTCATTCGGGAATTGGTAAGGATATTCATATCTAGTGGGGGTTTATAGAAATAACATAAAATACATGATATATATATATATGAAAAAATTCCCAACCTATTGGTTCACAAAATCTTTATTAACACATTCCACCCAACCACCATTTCACCATATGGTATATGAAACAAATCCTGCCATACCAAAATATATCACATCACATAACAACCACACATATCCACACACAACAACACACTTCTTGTTTCTATTATATGTTTTACCATTTTCAATATTTTTCCAAATAACCCCCTTTTAATAAGATATTTTTTTCACATCAACACAACCAATTAATTTATCATTTTATACATTTAATCTAGGAAAATATCATCTATTCTGGAAATTAATTATTTAATTACCACCCATATCATTTCATTTTAAAATTAAAAATTTCTCTATTGATAACAATGAAATGAAAAAAACCACACCATAGAATGGATCACATATTTCACATAATACTTCACCAAAAAACTAAATCACCCCATCCATCTCACCATAATAATCAACCCTCTCAACCTTTATAAATCACAACAATAATACAACGCAATAACCACCCATCACCAAAATTTCACAAAAACCCACATAACATCCTATTCCAATTAACCATTGAATAACTTCCTAGTACATTCCATAACCATATAGTTATCCACCATCTCCACAAAAAATCCCACATCAGATTGGGAAACTTAATTATAACAACCACATATAAAATATCATAGTGAATTTCATATTTTTTGTTTAAGGGATTATATTTATTTACATTGTCATTTATAATTTCTATTCATACATATCCTTAAATATTTAAATGGGGAAAACATTCATTATCCATATAAACCTTATCATTATTTTATTTGGGGTGTGATCAAACAAAAAAATCATTAAGGGCATAACATAAAAATAATCTAAGACACCAGTAAGTCTCCCAAAAAATATTAGTTTATATAGTGGAAACAAGAATGCACAATCCCATTAATATCATCATTAAAGTAGAAAAATTTTTTATTTACATCCATTAAAATAATTTCATATTTACATAATTTATTATGTTCATTAATAAAAACCTTACATTCCACATAATGGATGAAAAAATAACTTCATCCCCTGACATGAACATCAATATAAAGAGAAGGAGGATCCCATAGATTAATGAATCTTCATAATTTGATGAGAATACTTGGTGGAAGGAGAAATAGCCTGAAAGACACAACCACACTTTGGATCCTCATATCGACAAGATCCACACCTAGTGATTAGAAAAATTATATCCAAATATCACCCTGATAAAAATATCATCACCACTGAAAATCAATAAATGGAAATTATAGGGAAAAGTGAATCATGATGAGAACCTTCCCATGACTTCCAATGATCATCCTCTATAATCCAAGGATCAATTCATATGGAAAGGGCGTTGAAGATCCCCTATAATCACCTAGTTTTATCACAATACCCTTGTGGGGGAAAATAAATTATGTGGGATCCATTATTTTTAAACATGTTGGAAGTCGTAACATTGATGGAATGAAATACAAAATCTTGACATGAATTTTTTAGGCTCCACAATTCATGTTGTAAAAAATATTATGTTCATGAATTTCTAAAGCTTAAAACTTAATGAATATACACTTATTTACATGGTTCCTCAAGATTTCATTAATTAATGTCATGAAAATTTCCTTCGTGTTATAATTTTTTTAAGCTCATAACTCCAACCTGAAGATAAATACATGATTTTTGGGCCTCCATGCCATGATTAAGACTCTCATTAAGTGAATACAATTTTATTTCACAAATAACCTATATTAAAAAAAATGTAGTTCCAACTCCAATTAAACATATTTAACCCCCTCTAGGCTCCTCTAACTCAGTAACTAGAAAAGTAAAATCACCAAAAGGTATCAAAAATTTAAAATAAGCATCGGCCCACCACCTCACTATTTGATACAACAAATGAATATGAATATGAGAACCAATGGACATAGATATACTCTATGAATAGTTTTGAAGACTCCCCTTAAATGATGATCTAATAATAAAATATATCCTATGGATGACCCTTTCCTTTACCATCACCGTAGTATACATAAAAAATGATAACTATGTGACTTGAAACTGGAACTATGGACACAAAACCTCGTCTAAATTTTTCTATCTAGAGTTATAATCTGGAAGATGGTTGGAAGAATAACTCAATGGGTTCTCACACCAAATACCGAAATACCACATTTTAGAAATCCCTTGGTAGAGATTAAGAATCCCATCCTAAAATTAATCATTCATAGTTGATGAATGGAACTCATTATGAAATCATTCATAGAACATTTATAATAAAAAACTAAATCATTATAGTCCCCAAGGAAAAAAATCGCCACGATTGGGAATATCCATACAAAATAATTCCATTAACAGAATCCAGTGCTCATTCTTAACAAGGATCAAGTAAGTGGTAATATAAATCTATTATATGGAAAAATTTCTCATAATATGAAACAGATTCCTTATACTTCACTATAGTTTGGTTATGAAAATCTGAAAACAACTTCCTTTAATCATCATCATCATTGATCCCAACTCTTGCATTATCTTCTGGTTCATCCTTGCGAACATAGTCACTAAAAAAATATTGAGGATGTAAAAATGGATCCATACCTATAATAGATTAAATGATAGGTAATCCATAATTAAGGAATACATAATATATAATATTAATTAATTAAATTTTAACATTATTACCTTCATCTAATAAATTCAAACATCGGTGTAGGTAATCATGATTATTCATTCTTAATTAAATCTCTACCCTACTTGAATGATCATTTTACTTATTTTAAATAGTCTATTTAATGTTCATACATCAAATAACATGGGATGATAAAATCTCATGTTCTATTCAATATCACTTTCCAACACCACATGCCATCTATTAATACATTTTTCCCTACGAACCCTTAAAATCCAAATAACATCACATCATTAAACTATATCCCATAACAAAAAAATGTTTTGATACTTCCCTATTTTGACCCCCCTACATTGGTACCCCTCCAAGGCTAGTAGTGAATATGGGAGACACCCCCAAATACCACTATTAATAATCCATAGGTTGGGGACCAAATACATTTTTATAGAAATTCATAAACTATGAGGAATTTCATTTAATATATCTAAAGAAAGGATAAACATACACTAACCAACACCATATAATAAAAAAAATAATATAAATTCATGAAATTTCATGCAATGATGAAATAAAATTTAAATACTAAGAAGATTCCTTGATAGTGATAAAAAACAAAAGTAGTTCTTGAATAACCATTGTAAGATTATAGTTCCCATATTTCTCATCGAATAGATCATGTTAACTACAAATTGTTTATATATATATGGGTGATCATACAATTATAATTTTAAGGATTTTATTTTAAACCTATATGAGAATAAATATAGGAAACCAACTATTTACAAAAATCTAGTGAGATACATGCCAACCTCATTAATTATTTCTCACTAAGTAATGAACATACATATTTTATAAAATAAAAAACATATATAAAAAATGGGGAACCCTTTTTCCACATTCCCACTAGTTTGTAACTATCAGACTCCAATTACAATGATATTTTTATTTAATACCTTTCATAACTATGCAATAAAACCATATATCAAGTATCATCTAATGCGGATTGGGATTAATCTAAACATATCCAAACTTCCAAAAGGAATCAATATTATCCATGTAAACATTTTATAATTCCCACACTAAAAACATAACCATTACCACATTATACCACATAACACAACCATTTAGTATGTCTAATACCTTCCACATAACTTATATCAAGAATTATACCTCAATTCATCATAGATTGTGCATATATATACTGGAACAAACAATAGCAACTATTATACGGTTATATTTACGCAACAACTCATATATACAAGTAGGATAAAACTGAGAGCCATCACATTCCATGTTAGAACATAACCTATACCATATACTATCACAAATCATGTATACCTTCATATAATTCAATTTTTAGTGGGTGATAAAGGAAGAAAAATAATTCAACCATACATTGTCTCACTAACCTAGTTTTTGGGGAAAGCACTAAAAACCCATAGCATTTGGTGTAGATGTTAATACTCAACTTGGGTGAGGTGAGTATGATGTCAAAAGAAGAAATGATAGTGTAGCACAAAAATAATATAAAGGAAATTATCCTACCATGGACATGAAGTATATATGACATGATTTATGAAAACTTGAATTTCATCTCTAGGACAAGAAATCTAATGCCCAACTAAGAACTCAAGAATCCATTATTAATATTATTAGTTATAAGTATTTAAACAATAAAAATTTACATTATATAGTCTTTTTTTAAATAATGATATAACCATTTATATAAATCATAACATACCAAGACACATTATATAATTTATATTTTAATTCTAGATAGAAGGTCATATTTGACGAGTGTTCATCCCAACCAATCTAGGATTATTAATTAAAGATCCATTTCCATCATCAAAATCCATTAAAATCATTTAATTTACCATCCGATAATTATATTTATTCTATAAAATAAAAAAATCATAGCACTATAAAGATGAACACACAATGAATTAAAAAAACTATAATAATTAAAATAGTTACAAAGAAATTAAAAATAGACAAGACCAGCTCACAACTCAAGATAACCATCTCAAAGTCATTCCAAACACCATTTAACACCAACCATTATATTCTACCACCATCAGAATCAATCATATAGTGACTCATACTTTTCATTCATAAACATTACAACTTATTAAATGAATATTCACAACATACAATTACAATTCAAACCAAAATCATAAAGGTTTCATGTCTTTGGAAATTTTAACACATAAACAACTGCATCATTAATGAACAAAATTATATCAGACATAGTTATTCAAAACTATAAACCTTTATAAAAACATCACACACAAAACATTTCTTCATATTCTACGTAAAAAACATAACAACGGGTGAGAATTAGTGCTTAGTAAGTGTAAATATGGGTGGTTTTGATGACCATTAAAATATAACATGAAATAACGTGTATGATAACATAAAATTAACCAAAAAATTATAGATCATAAAAATATGTCATGGTATAAATATTGGGATGTTGTAGGACATGAATTATATTATAATCTATGAAAATTAGAAATTATATCAAAAAATTGGCATATGATCAGTGAAAAAAAAGAGTGACTTGATGTGTGGAATAATCATAATCATAGAAATCATATATAATGGATACCCACCATGAAATTTTAAATAATATTGTATTAGACACACCACCAGTGTTCCTGCATATGAATTTGGTTAACCTCTTATGTACCAACTTTTAGGCTTTTTATAACTCCTCATGTACCCTTAATTTGGTCATGGGATAACCTCATGTGTACCCTATTGAGGGATTGGGATAATATCCCTTGTACCAATTGAGATCATAAAAAATTATATTTATCCAATTAATTATAAGAATATATAATTTGGGTTTTACCCAACACATAATCATTGATACATTTATATGTATTCCATAAGATCCTAAAACATTTAGTATATCATAATATCATGACCTAGAGAAAAGAAGGATTTTTGTAAAAATATCCCATATAGAGAAAAAAATTAGTATGGTATCATTGGATCATATACACATTAAATAATATTTAACATTAAAGGGTGGTATCATATATTTAAAACCCCTTTAAATATTACTATAACACTTCTTGAGGAAAATAGCCTTTTAATTTAGATATAAAATATTTAATGATAAAAAATTCAAAATATTAATAATGATTTTTTATTTGAATTTATATTTGGAATATTTTATAGTGACCTTCATGGAATTTATCATTCATGATGGTGGGTAATTTCATTAATGTATATTACATTAAAAACGACGATTACATTCACATTTCCTCTATAAAGTCAAAAGTCACTAGTTCAAAAAGTAAAAAGAGGATTACTTTTTATTTTTTTCACAGAAACTAAAAAATGTTATTAATTTACATTAAAAAATTATATGGGAATATTAATAACCTCCTTGATAACACTTTAAAAAAAATTAACATTCAAGAAAAATATTATCCACCAAAGAAGAAATAAAATAGTTTTATTAAAATAGTTTCTTGATGATTTTAAGTACCAATTAAAGGTAATTGATTATATTACATGAATGTTATAGAAATAAATAAATGAGAATAATTTTATAGTATTTCGTCAGATATGGATCACATAATTTCTCTTAATTTAAATTCTTGTATAAACAATTCCAGTTAAAATTAGATTGAAACATAAATCCCTTACCGCATGTATGACTTTCTTAGAAAGAAATATAACCCCAAACAAAAAAAATTAAATTTATTATAATTATATATATTTATAATTTATATACATATATAATAATATATTACCTAAGTATTATATTACAACACCAATGTATTAATTATTAATTATTAAAATCATTCACTAATATTGCTAAATGATTAATTTGTCATGGATGTTTTGGTTTCAAAGTTATAGTCCTTAAAATTTGATCATTGTTACATCATATATATAATGTTATTCATGATATAAATATCATATATATTCATTTTTTTAATATTTATAATCATATATAAAATGTGGATATTTTAAAAAGATTCAAAATTTTCATGAAGATGGTAGGTCGTATATGCACATGAATGATTCTATCATTGTCTAACAAAAAGAAGGAAAGAAAGATAAATTACATTTTATCATTAATGATCCATAATTATATAATAAATATAATATTTAAAAATTAAATACAACATAATAATAAATATTGAATGATTGTGATGGGAAATGAATTATATTGTTGCATGGATGCAGTAGTCCACATGTATGCACGAATGATACTTTGACTTCTTATTTGATGGAAAAGAGTGCATATAATGGAATTTCTATAAAAATGATAAAATTTAATTATATTTATAATAAATATTTAATTTAATTATTAAAAACATTGATTTAGATTATTTAGATGAGTGAATAAATTGAAGGATGTTGGGTAGGATGATTACTTATTATTTCATCAACCTCATTTAGATCCTTTCTTTAGGACCTTTGGAATGATATTTTATAGGGACCAAATCATATAATCAATGTATATAGAATATTTTAATATTCTTTTTAGGGTTTTTTTACCTACGTGTCTCAATGTAGTGTAAATGGGAGATAGGTTGGGGTATCCTTTTATAAGTGGGTGATTAAAACAACATTAAATTTTTAAAGGATTTTATTAAGTTTAATTAATGTTCATGAGAAAACATCCTATAAATAATTAATTTTAAATAATAAGTTTATAAGTGTTGAGTTTTGTTTATAGAATATTATTTAATCAATTTTATATGGTAATCTCACCCTTATATCTTTGTTTATCCTATGGTACACCCCATATTATATTAACAAAGGTAATAATATTTTATCATTTTTACTTTTCATTACGACAAAAAATTATCTTATCCATGTTAAATTACCTAAATTATGGAAACTAAAAATATAGAATAATTTTTAAAATACTTAGTGCCTATTAGTAATAGAAATTAATTTTAATATATGTTCTTACAACATAGTGAAAATTATTTTTAGCAAAAATACACTTTTAAGCATAAAATTGAGTTTTCCATTATTTCATATAAGTATAGAATATTAAATGAAATAAAAAATATTTTTTTTTGAATATTTAATCAATAAGTTTCATTAAAATACATTATATGTTGATATTAATTAATTTTTTTAAGATAAAAACACATTTTGGAAATAAAAACAATTATTAAAAAAAATAATCCCAAAAATAATCTAATCCAAAATAAAGTATAATGATGATTACAATGTATTTAGTTATAATATTTATTAGTAACTTATATTTAAGTAAAATTATTATAATATTCAAAACATAATAGGACTTATCAATGAAAACATATAAATTTATTACAAAAAATATTATTTTTTCACAATTCACTAAAAGATTAATCTTCTCAGAAAAATACCAAAATTTGACCATAATATAATTTTTATTTGATAATTTAAAAAATGATATTATTTTTATAAAATTTAATATATAAATTTTTTTTGAAATTAATTATAATATCTTCGAAAAAAATGTAAAAATGTAATTTTTTAAGATAATATATTTTTAGAGTATAGAATGACTTTTCATAAAATATAGTACTAATTTATTATGAATTATTATATAAATTTTTTCTAAATAAAAACTATATATACATTTCTCATAATATTTTTAATCTTATTAAATCCCATTAATCTAAAGGGTAGGTTATATATGTGTACTATATCACAATTCATTTAGACATAAGGATGCATATAAAGCATGATATAAAATACTTCAATCTTATTTTAAAGGAAATACATATATAATCTCATGGAGCTATATTACACCACACCAAATTAATTTAATCATTAAAATTACCCAAAAATGATACAAAAAATGAAGATATATTTGTTTCAACACAACCTTGGGTTCCTAAGAATCCTTTCCATGTTTATGATTCCTTTAGTGATCTTTTACCAGGTGAGTAGTCTTATTCAATATCACTTTATCTCTAATGTATAATATTTACACTAGTTTTTATTCATAAAAATATCATACTTCATATATATAGCCTCTCATATTAGTACATGAGAAAGATTAGGTATGTGATTCCTCAAGGTTAATACATTGACCACATGGGGAACATGGGATAGGTTCGATGTATGTGCCAATTGATAATAAAAAATCAATAATAGTTAAAGAATATCAAAGGGGATTGTATAATTGGGGATCAACTTTCATTTCATTCCAAATATCTTATCCTTCTTCCATGGATAAATTAATTGGAGTAAATTTTCAACAACATTGAATTCCAAATTTCATTGACGATTGCTATAATATATTTTATATCGACTCTAAGTATCCATGATTTGTTGTTAAATGGTTCTAACATTTTCAATCATTTATTAATCTAAACCAGGTCCCAAAAAATTTCATTCCCCAAATTCATCCATTCATGTTGGAATTCATCACTTCTTTACAAAGAGGGGTTCCTATAGATCAATATGAATATTCAAGTGAAATATATTGTAATAAGAGAATTAGATAAGAGGAAGGTTTTGATCCCAACAATATTTAATATCTAAAGATAATGATACCAATATATCCACCATGTTTTGAGTGGTTCTGTCATATTGAACATAAGTGTATGTGTGGTAGGAATTACCGAAACAAAACTATGAATCCATATCTTACTGAATTGTTTTCTAGAAAATTGAGGAAAACCTTGGATATTATCTAGATATATAATAATATAGAACTATGGAACCTTACCAATTGTTTCATATATATTTTAGAGATTTATTCAAGAGAAAAATATTATTTTATTGTAATGAAGTGTGATTTCTTCATACGATGTTTGCCTATAACCCAAGTAAAATCATGACCTTCAGACATTTTGGGGAATCCAACGATGAATCCCATGGTGATGCCTTCCCATTTCCATTATAATATGGGTAATGGTTATAACATTCCCGTATATTTCAATCTACCAGACTTAACATTATTGTATATATAAGGCACCAATATATATACTCTACAATAAATATTTTATATTTTCCCAATATAAATATTTTTTAGATGTTTATAAATATTTATACTTCTAGGTTGAATAAAGAATGATGAAATATGAGATTCCATCAATAATTCCTTCTTTAAATCTCATATATATAGGACACATACACGAATCTGGAAACATATCATTCTTTCACAATCATGGTTGAACATAGGAACATTTCTCAACATATTTTGAATCTTTAAATCCTCCTTCTATGCATATTTATGACTCACATTGATATACGGTTGAACAATAATTTGAGTAATTTAATATTTCTCACCTTTATTTAATACTTATAGATCTATCCATTACAAAAACAAAAATAATGGATCTTTATTATCCTCATTATAGTTATTCTTGCATGTTCCTTTAAACTAAGAACTTTTTTTACCTTGTTCAAATGAACAAAGTTGTATGATATTAATGCATCATAATATTTAATAAAAAAATCATATTATTTGGTTTATATTCAAATATTTGTGAGTGAATATATACATTAAAATTTTATGATCAGTTTATATGTCACACCATACTCTGTAAACAAAATTCATCCATATTATAAATGAAAAATCTACCAAAACTAAAACCAAATCTTGAGTCGGGTAATTTTCTTCATGAAAATTATATTGGTGTGGGTAATAATCTCTCCCTATAAAATAATACATAAGGATTCTTACTAGTCCCTTCTTCAATGTATCACAATAAATAATAAAACCTTATCCACGATTGGGTAATGTGAGAATATGTGAACTAACATAGATTACTTTTATATCATTGAAATTATCTTCACATTCATCATTCCAATGGAACAGAACACTGTTCCATGAAAACCTGATGAGTGGATTACTTTAAATTTAAAAATTGTTCCTGAAAAAGTAATAATTACCATCCAAACCAGGAAAATAATAAAATTTCAATTAATTTGATTACCCAATAATAATGTTCAAAGAATTTTTTCTTTGATGGGTCCGCTTATATACACTAACTTGATACTATATGAACCAAAAATTAATCATTTTTAGAAAAATTATCCCTTGTTATATTAAGAATAAAAATTCAACTTCCATAGGGTATTAAGTAATGTATATAAGTGATATTCAATCCATTACATCATCTTAGAGATTATAAGAATATAGTATTTAAAGATGTCCAAAAAAATAATGGTAATCTATAAGAAATTTTTTAATCCATGAATATAGTGGGAGAATTATGACAAATAAATGGAATCACTCTAGATTCATAGTTCCCATACCTCATACGAAATGATATTTAATTTATGATTCAACTCTAAATTGATAGTATTTATACTGAATATCATTCTTGGAAAAATATTTCCATCCGTGTAATTGATCAAACAGATCATTAATACAATGAAATTGTAAATTTTTCTTAATATTGATTTTATAATGATTCTGATAATCAATGAAAATACATCTTCACCGATCATTATTCATTTTAAAATAGTTTCACCCTATAGTGATGAACTAGGTTGTATGATTCCATTATCAAGCTTCAATTGTAGTTTCTTCTTCAATTCCTACATGTCAATAATTGAAATTTATTATGTTGTATTTTAAATAAGTGTTACTCTAGGTATGAGATATATTTAATGTTCAACTTAATGATTTGATTAAACTCAGGGTAAATATTCCACAAAAACATAGAAACACTCATAATATATATATCATCCATGATGAGTTTCTCCCTAACCATCCATGATAAATTCCTCATTTGAAGAAGAATAAGGACCTATATTATTGATGTAATTTACATGGGAATATCATATTTAGTTTTAAACTAATATAAAATCATAAGATGATGAATAATATTAAATGTGACTTCCATTACTTGAAAATTGATATTTTATTTATACAAATAAATTCAATTCATGCCCTGAATAACATCAAATTCAAATAGGCTAAGAATAATAATTTTTTTGGGAGAACGCTCCAAAAACATCAATCATGGATGAATCATGGACTTGATATGAAATCATCATATCATTAAAATCATTTACTGGTAATTAAACATATAATCATTGACATTGCATTTTTATATCCCTAGAGTTTTAATTATATATAAAATAGTGGATAGGTTTAAAATCCAAAAAGACATTACCAGTTCTATTTTGGAGGGTAAGTGTATAATTCTCCACTTTGTTAATATACTCCACATCTGTAGTAGTGATGCTATAAGATTTCCCATTTTTCTAGGCTTAGGAAGTTGATGTCATCAATCATCATCATTAACCCCCATATTTGAGAACTAGTTATAATAATGCCCATACTCCTTTCCTTTTAGACATTGGAATATGAGATATAAATTCTATGGTCATTTCTCTCTATTAACATAATTAGATAACATTATCTCATTAATTTAGAATAGAATATCCCACTAATCTTTAATTCATCACTTAATTAATTTACTACAACCATTTTAAATAAATTACTCTTTATTCCCTTCCAAAAATTTATTATAAAAGAAGAATCCTTTCTTTATCATTCCATAGTTTTTATTATTATAATTTTTATTAAATTGAATACTTATTTTCATCTCAATACTATGTGAATTATGAGTAACTTACATATCCATTTCTAACTTAGTTGAACATACAATTATTTATTCATAGATTCTAAAATCTTTCATAGTTATAACCCTTTAGAAACAGGGATTTAGGCCACTAAATAATCAATCAATCTTACATTCTAGCTCAATGTTAATTCCAAAATTATACCCTGAAGGCCTTTTAAAATATTCGAATTGGTACTAACGGATTAATCATCCTTATAAACTTGATTAAGTAATTTTTTCTCTATTTTCATATGAAAAATATAAGGAATTTAATTATTAAAAAATAACATTCAATACTCAGCCAGTCCATAGAGCAGATTTATTTTGATTTCTTTTTGACCGTTATGGGAGTCTATAATTAATCAACTTTGAAATTAAAATGATAATGATATAAAATAATTTTTTCATGATATGACCATTGGAGAATAGAAAATATTATATCATTGGAATTAATCCATCTCTAAATAACTAGTAGATCTATGGAACAACTAAAAGTAACTGGACATTATCTCAAGAAAGACTCAACAAAATTTTGTTCTCTAATCTTCTTGGTTGATATCTCAACATGATTCATGGATTGAGATTTTTAATATGTATAAATATGAGTCTTTTTATTCTTTATCCCAAAATATTTTTTCCCAGGACTATAATTATTTCATCATCCCTCATATTCATAAATAACATTGTTCTTTTGGGTTCTATCGAGTGGCTAAAACAAAAAACAATAGTATGTGAAATAGTAATCATAGAGGGAACCAATAAATTCTATTAAAATAATCATTTGATATCTAAATAATAGAAAATATATTTAATATGTGGAACCTTAGGTTTTGCCTAGGTAAAAAATAAATCTGATTAAACTATAAAATCCTTCGAATATAGTCAATCACGGGGGTTTGGTACTTAAAACAAAGAATAAATAAGTCTTGCGTGTAACAAAACAAGACATACAATAAGAGTAAAAATAAAAATAAACAGATAAAACCATGGTCTATAGAATCCAATCAGAATTGTATAAAACAATATGTATGAAAATAAAATACTAATAAAAACTTATATGAGCTACCATCACCTCAAACCCATCCTTCATCAAAGGTCATGATGATGAGAGAAACCATGATTCTACATAAGGTCATTCACTTTACCAGATTCTTCCAATATGGTGTCTATAACTACCCAGAGTAAAATATAGGGTGTGATCAAAAATATATTTATGATTCCACCATAGTTTCTGTAAAAGTATTAATAATGAAGAAGAAGAAATTCCATCTTTTAATAAATTGTTTTATAAAGCATTTTTATAAATTCAAGCACATTTTTAAATAATTTATTTTGGTTTTCATAAAACATTTGCATATCTATAGGGGCATTAATATGAAATTTATAAGTGATAAAAAAATGTAATCACATCCACACACCATAATATATGAAAGTGAACACATATCCATGAAACAATTCATCATAAATAACCATGTGAAACATCCTCTTGTGTAAAAAATATGAGAAAATATCAAATAGGAAAACCATTAAGTGAAATAAAAACAATAAATAACAAATAACTCTATATTAGGATAGAGAATATATGAATACATACACGATATAAAATAATCCTGAACCATATATATGTTGGAACTAATTAATATCTAGTTCAGCTACATTCTGTTATTATCACAAAAGTAACTCCTTGTTGTTCCACACACCCGACGGTTATCTATGTCCATTTCCCAATGCACCCAACATTTCCAATGAGCCATGTTTGAAAAAAAATGTAATAAAATGTTCATAATTTATAAATTCAGTTTTAATGAAAATCCAATCAAGTTCTATGTTTGAAAACTCCATTTCTAAATCAAAACAACAAATTAAGTATTTATTTAAAAATTATGTATGTAAAATTCATTTTAGAAGAAAAACCACATTAAATACATGTATCCTTAAAATAAATCCCATGAAACCACAAATCAGTTAAATTTAGTGAAAAAACTAAAGTTATTTTAAATGAGTCGTCATAAATTAAACTAATTATCAAATTGTATATAAACACCTACCTCAATAGCATAGTTAGAGGTAATTTACTTTAACAATGATAATATTGGAATAATATAATGGATTCCCAATATCCTCAATCCACAATAAACACATCAATACTCTATCTAAACCCTTATATATATCACAAACAACCCCTTGGGTTCCCACAAGATAATATTATAATGGATATAATGGGGATCAAATATGAAAAAGGAAACCCTATATAAGAAATACAAAAAACCTTGAGTTGATCCACCAAGAATAAGGAAACCTTCCATGAATCCCAATAGAGATGCCTCTCAACCACTATAGAAGGAATAGGTCAGCACAATATCAAATTAGTGGATTATTATAGGATAATATGGTGTCCCAATAGATTTTTTCATTAAAATGTAATATCATTAAAAGTTTTTTCCATGGTTTTATAGGGAGGGAACATAGTTAAGTGTAATTGTACCCCATAAAACTATTCCCTATAAAAATCTCTTGTTTGGGGTGAACAATTTTGTGGTATTTTTATATCAACCATTTAGAAAACATAAATATCCCATCTTCGTAGTGGTGCATGGTTTGGATGGGTGACCACACAATTTGGACAAACCATGCACCCCATTCCAAAAGACCATGCATGGTTGAATTGTTTCCTGGTCCAACCAACATGGTTTTTCTTAACAGTGGAAATAATTCATAGCCCCCAGGGCTCCAATATTTTCTAAAACATCCAAAAATCACCCAAAATAAAAATTCATCCAAAGAGCATTTAAAAAGGGTCAATAACCACATGAATGAATGTAATGAAACATTTAAGTCTACAATATTAAATATTTACATTCCCAAAAATTGTTTAATATTTTATAATCACAAAAATAAAATCCATTTTTACCTCATCTGTGATTTCTACTCCCATATCTCAGTGATATACCACCTACACTACCATAATACTCAGACTATTGTAATCATTTAACTGTGTAATACATTATCATGTTGATCCATAATCTAAATAGGTATCTCAATAATGGTTGTATTAGTATCAAGATAAATATCCTCCCATTAAATCATATGTGAAGAATCTAGGTGATTCTTACATGGTTCAAAAACTCAAAAAATTCCATCGATCAAAATCAAATGTGATGGTAATTCCAATTGTTATCCCGCTATTCTGAGAGCCTTTATGATCTCAATGGGTCCAAAAAACCGTAGTGCCCAATTACCCTCCTTACCTAACCAGTGATGTCCCACGTGTGGTGGAACTCCCATAAAAACATGATGACACAACTAAAACTATAGTGGTTGATTATTATAGTCCACATAATATTTCTAATGGATTTGTTTTGTGACCAACATCTTCCAAATCAAATGCACCTTTTTTGTTGTATCAAAAATTTGACACAACCCAAACAATTACGTACTCTTCCAAACATAAGGGACACATACTTTGCTCCACATATTACTCATTAATAGGCTCTATCTTTTCTGAATCCTGATTACTAGTTTTATTGGAAAAATTCACAAATAGGTAAATGTTTTTTCAATATCCCCAAAAATCAAGCACCCAGGCCTTGAAAATATCCTAGAGAACCTAGATAGCTCCCTAAATATTTCCATCTATATATAGATGATAATCAGTGATAAATTTTAACTAGAAAACTATCACCTCTTGAAAACACTTCTAGAATAAGGAATTGAAGGACATGTGCCTATCAGAGACAATCATAGAGGAAACCCCATGAAGTCCCACAATCTATTGGATGTAAAAGTCTTCGAGTTATACCACATTCACCATCACCTTGATATGTAATAAGTGATATAATTTTATAATTCAATCTTTGATCACTCAAATAATGTCCATCCCACTAGGTGTTCATTGAAGACCAATGACGATGTCTAGGGAAATAAGAAACAAAATCCTAAATGATACGGGTAAAGGTTTAAATAATACACCAGTTATCTTGTGTTTTTCATTGATGTTTTGACAAGTTATATGTAGATATACTATATATGAAATCAAATTCCTCATACCTAGCCACTAATAATGAAATTTAGATTTGTTACCCATCTTTGTATCCCCATGGTGTATGAACCAACATGACCGTTTCCCAATATCCTTCAAATCCTACCTTAGAGAAATCATAATAACCCACATTATATATAATCTCAAATCTTTATTTTGATATTTAGACCACTCACCTGAGGTCTCCACTCCATAAAATAGTTTACATAAGTATTAGAACCCAGTTTCTATCATCTAATTGAGTTGAAATCTATCCTAAAATGATGATTAATGTTTCATAAATTCAAATAACACTTATCCACCAACCTCTTCCACTCTCCATCTCATACTAGAAAAAAACTCACCAGAGACCACTCCTCAAATATGTTTTGCATGGCTTGTGTCGATAATTTTTTTCTCAATTCAAAAAAAACCACATTTCCCTTATAATGGGAGTCCAAAATATCAAAAAATAATCGATGAATTATTAGGGTATGTATTTCATGTTTATATCCCTTTTATTAAAAATATATTTTATGTAATTATGGTATGAATACAATATAAAGTTCTCTCCAAATACATAGTAATTCTCTATATTGAGTAAATTCATAACTGCTACCAAATCAAGATTATAGTTTGGGTAGTTTATTTCATGAGGGAATAACTATCAAGATCCATAGGTTTCCACCTATTTACCATGAATTTTGAAATATACCAAACACATATAAAAGAATCACAGAACATATCAAAACCTAAAACAAATTCAGGAAGAATCAAAACGAATTCTAATGCCAACCTCATATTTACAACCTCAAAATATATATGTCATTTTTCATTACATTTATAAATTTAACCCATATAGGATAATTTTGTCAATGAATATATGATTGTGGATAAATTATCAACAAACCATTATTAATATGTAGACAAAAACATGATACTACAGATCTCAAGAACATTTTTGGGATGCTACATACGACCTAACATCCTATAATTTCTTAAAATAGAATGAGATACCCCTCTATGGATTGATATTCCGTATAAATTTCACTTCTGAGATCCAAATATCAGATATGGAATGATTACCATTAAGAATATGTTTATTCATTCTATGGAAAATAATTTTCAAATGGTCTATAAACTCCTCCTCTAACATGAATTAAACAAAAATATCATATAATAACACAATAAAATAACATTCCAAGAACCAATGAAATATTCATTTCATTAAATAAATATATACCATAAGATCATTAGTGAGACTGGGTGGAAAACCAGAAATTTGAAAATCCCATACCAGTTCCTAAAATATTTCCAAGGTATATCCTCTTCTCAGATAATCAATTAGTTATAATATAACCAAAGGAATATCATTTAAAACTAATGTTTTCCTAAATTGTTATCAAATAGATCATCAATTATAGGAAAATTATATTTTTAATAGTATCATTATTTGACATTTGATAATCTATTTGAGGTATAAGACTCCATTATTACTTCTTATAAAATTGGAAATGAGAGTACCATAGTCATAGTCTTGGAAATATTTATCCCTTAGCTGCTAGGTCCTTAATATAGACTTTAAATTTGATAACATGTCCTAGAATTTTGTATCATACCATAGAGCATGTCAATAGTAAACCTGAACTCTCTCTATATTTTTACAAAAAGAATGAATCTGAAAAGTCATTAGGGGTATCAACTCACCATTGCAGGAATAAGTATTCCCAAAAATGATTAACAACATTATAAATCATATCTGAAAAGTGGCATGACATTACACCAGTATAAGGAACAACATGCCCCATGCCTTTCTCAATTGAGATTCCCAATCACCCTTAAAAATCAAGATTAATCTCAAAAGAAGATAAAAAAATTAAACCAATGAGGATAAAATTCTATATATACCTTACAGTTGATCATGCAATCCTTTCCTTGTATCATTTAAAATTTATCAATATCAAGAACCAAGAAATTTCATTCGACCACATCGTGTGATATAAAAACCGGAAACATGGGACACTTGAAACCTTGTTCAAACCTCTTCACATAAAGTATGGAATGATCAAACAAGAACTGCATATGTTCTGAAATTAATACCAGCACATTAGCTAAACTTGATAACATAAAATAATTAATAGAAACTATATGAAAATATATAGCACCATGAAAGATGAAATAAACATTGTAACTCTTATTTTAGTTGGCCCTACATCATATTCCACTGGGGCATACTCCTCCGTATAAATCCATCTGCTCAAAGTCTCAAAAACATGACCCATTGACATAAATATTAGACCAACCACCACTGGATGCATATGTATAATCCTTTAAAAAAAATTAGAGTGGGGATCTATCCATAATTCTTAACGACAACCTCTCAAAAAAACATTAAGAGACTAGAATATCCAAATTGATGAAATTATTAGGAGCCTCTTTATCATTAGGATTCGTCTATCCAAACCTTCCACACTAGTATAATATGACCCAATGCTTCACAATTACATCCCCTGAAATTGATCTTGAGGGAGATTTACCACCCTTTTATTTTCATTTCTATAAAAAAACACACCCTAGATAACAACTAAAAAAACTACGCACCATCCAAACATATTATTTCAACTATGTATGCCTTAGAAAAATATGTTTGTCAACTTTCACCATTAAGGTGGGAAGACACATGAGAATCAACAGTGACTAAATATCACACCTTAGTCTCAACTCAAACCTCCAAGACTTTAGGCACTCATTGTTGACTATCTCTTCTTCTAGATGCACCAACATAAAAAAATGGATGAATAATCCAGAATGGTACACTCCCATTGTAACTAGGTAAGAAAATACTCAATATTTTCCATATATAATTTCATAGTGTAAAACTACTGATTTAAGAATATCATGAAATTATTCTATGTAATATCCCTGTGAGACATATCTTTTACAATAGAGTCCCATAATATCCTTTATAATCCTTCAGGCATGTATGTGGAAGATACCATCATATATTACTAAGGATATTTCACAAAGTTGAATATCATATCAACCCACTCATGAAAACAATTATATTATTGGAGAGACTTGTCACCAAATAAGATGGGTGGATGATGCTTTATGAATTTAGACCCTTGATGCACAACATTTTTTAGGTTATTGGCAACCACTTGGCACATAGTATTAATTTTATGAATTAAATATTTAACAAATGAAGGTTACACTAGAGGAATAACATAGGGATCCTATCTGGTATCTCCATCACTAGGATTTTAAGAAATTCAAATGGAGGTATTATCTGTTAATCTTAAGAACTTGACCAATCATCTTTAGTGAATATTCCAAAAATATGAGGACCAAATTCAAGATTTAACATCCATGTTTTAAAAAATGATTAATTTAAATTGATTATGGAATATACAAATGAAATATTAATATTTAAAATATATTTATTTGACTTAAATAAAATTACAATTTATTTCATTCAAATTAAATTAATTATTCAGTATAAAACCTTGTAAAAAATTTCTTACCATCCATGGGAATATTATTTTATGTAGTTAAGTAACATTTCAGAGAACCTTTTGGAACTTAAAACTCAAACAATGATGGTCCTAACTCTTATCTACTAAAGAAATAAAACAAATCTTGAGTAGTGTTAACCTACATTAGGTAGAGAATCCTTCTGATAATAAATTATAAAAAACAACCATAATCAACTCTGAACACACATAAATTTGTTATTACATGGTGTTTAGGTACAAAATATATATAATAAAATATTATTGACTATAATAAACAGAGATTAGAAACAAGAGTATAAATTAGAATAAGGGTATACAACCAAAGCCCATAAATTTCATGATAAATTGAAACACTAAAAACTATAAAAAACAAAACACCAAAAACCCTCCAGGTTATATACCTCACCTTCAACCCATATCATATTGAATAATATGATGATGAGAGAAAATAACATTCTACATGATGCCTTTCCTTTTACTATGATCATACAACCCAATTTTTACACCCACCCAAGGAAAAAAGTTGGTTGGGAGCACAAAGCCGAGTGGGATTCCACTACAGATTATATAAAATCAATAACAATAAGTAATCACATGTTCTAAATTTTAAAACAAAAAATATTTACAAATAATGTTCATAAATATAAACCCATATGCAAATCATTTCCATTGGCTTTCATAAAAGCATTTCAAAACCAAAAATCTAGGAATATGACATATATAAGTGGTAAAACAAGAAATAATATCCACACAACATAAGGTAATAAAGTAAAACAATATCAATGAAATAATATATCATACAAAATAAGGTTATACAAACTCTTATGAAAACATGTGTGAAATTATCCTTGAAAAAATTACATCATGTGATATATAATTCACTAATGAAAAATCCCTCCATATTTGTACCTAACATATAAAAATACATAGTACACATAAAATATTCATATAAAATAAATATTCTGGTGCCAAAAAATATCATTTCCTTTCATGGCCTATAAATATCACAAAAATAACCCATAATGGTGCCACACACACTATGGTTTATTATGTATATTTCCAAACAAACCACAGGATCCCAATGTTCCATGTTTTTCAAAATCCATTTCAAACCCACAAATTTTTTTAATAAAAACATTCTAGAATCCAATACATTCAACTTTAGAGTTTTAAAACCCTATTTCTGAAATCCAAAAAACTATTCTAAAATTTCATCAAACACTTTGGGTGGGAAAAACGTTTTTAATGAAAATCCCCTTCTTAAAAGAATATATATCCAAGAAATCACTTGAGAAAATGGTATAATTTTATGAATAAATCAGTGGAACATTACAATAATGATAATCAATTAAATTAAGTATCCAGTTTTACAGAAGCATATATCGAAAAAATAGAGGTAAAACTATTTACCTTTTACAATAGCGACAAGGGAATATATGTTAGGGAATGGATGATCATAGAACAATAATAAATACCTAATTATTATACAAAAAATCTAGAAAACATAACCCTTTATATTTCAAAAATTTTAGAGGAGAATAGATCCAATGAGGATCTATGAATAAAATGATAAACCAGATAAAAACATAGCATTCTGTCAGTGGATTTTTCAAGAATGAAGTAAATACATCTATAATCCTAATAGAGAAAGAACAGTACCACTAAAGAAGGATTAAATAAAAACAATTTGATATAAGGGGGTTGTTGGAGGTTTAATATGTGTTGAATGTTTTGGATTTATGGTTCAATTGGTAATTCATAACCCATATTCTTAGGAGTTAATGGTTTAGAGTGGTGCTCACACGGTTTGGAGAAACAGTGTGCCCCCTTCTAGTTAACCATGCATAGCCACTCATTTTCTTTGTCCAAACTGTATATTATTCCCTAATCATGATCCAACAATTCACATCTCCATAGACCCCCAAAATTTTCAAAAAAATAAAAAATTGGTCCTAAATTAATATACAACCAAATAATAGTCAAAACAAGTTATAAGAATCAATTGTAAGAATCTTACAAAATGTTATAACCTAGTTTATCCATGTCCATTATTTATTAAAATCCGTCATAAAATGTAAAAAAGACAATTTGAATTAACTCATAGATATCCATATAGATTTTCTGGTCATGTGTTCAGTATCATTCCAACTTATAATGAATCATGATGATCGAGTTACTAGTCAATATTCTCATTAAAAAGTCAAAATATCATGGTGCATGTGTACCATAGCCAAATATATTTTATAGTATACTGAATGAGATGTATTTTATAGAAAAACCATATGATCATTAATTTAATAAATATTCTATATTTTTTTTAGATAGATATAATTAGACTTAAGGTTTTCATTAATTAATTATGACCCCAATATTCAAAGAATATCTAATGCATTCTCTCATATAAACTATAACATCCTATAGTTTTCGTTCATAAATATTTCTTCTTATTAGATGAATCTTAGTTTTATAAATTTATGATCCACGTCAAAATCATAAAGGTTTAATGTATTTGGATACATGTTTAAAAAACTAGAACATTTATGTTGTACATCAACACCCATTTAATAATTCACAATGATCACCCTTCTTAGACACATCACACTTATAAATTTCCATTATATCATAGGGAAAAGATCCCATAATAAAGGCTGATCTCAGATACTCATTTAGGGTAAAAAAGGGATATGTCATTGATCATATAAACAAAACATGAGAATAGTGATATGATTACATGATCTCATCCTTTGAAAACTATACTCAACAATTATTATATCATAACCATGAGTCATGGAATAAATATTGGAAGTTCATAAGGAATGAATCATGATGGAATAAAATAATATGATCAATTAATTCATAACATTGGTATAATATATGGTAATAAAAGAGTGAAGAAAAATTGTGTCATATTCATAATCATAGAAATATTATGTCAAGGATACCCTCCACAAATTTTTTCACATGTTAATCATTGGATAGTCGCCCTTGTAGATAAAATTGGATTCAAATCACTTATTGTTCACCCTATTTTAATATTTGGATAACATCCCATGTACTCTACTTTTTGGGCTCAATATAACCTCTTGTGTACCCTTTAAGCTCATAAAACACTACATATTAACAAATTAATTATAGGGATATATAATTATGATCCCAATCATCACATAACCATTAATCCATATATATGTATTCAAAAATATCATAAAACATTCAATATATCATTATATCATAACTATTAGAAAATAAAATATTTTTGTAAACATAAAATAATCATGATAAAAAACCATCTAGAGAAATAATAATGATGGTGTCATTAGATATTACCCCTATAAATGCATTTGTATCAGAAAATGATGTAATTGTATATAAAAAATTTCTTTAAGAGATTACTAGATTATTTCATGAATAAAATACCATTTTTCTTTTATAATTTATCATTTAAAATATAACGATTTATGAAACATTATAAAAAATAATTTCATTAAAAATAACTTGGAAAATTTAATTCATTATTAAATTAATTTAGTGGTCATTATGGTGTGAAATTATATTCATGTCAATTATGATTGAAATAGTTATTCCTTTCAAATTTTTTCTAAATAGTAAAAAGTAACTCATTCAAAAAATGGTAAGAAAACTAATTTTGGTAAAAATTATATAAATCTATATATGTTCAAAAATTATTATAAAAATCACGGGAGAATATAAAATTTATTCTTGATATTTTTTTAAATGAAAACATTGAGATGGAAAAAAATATTCCTGTCAGAAGGAGAAATAATGTATTTTTTTTTCTAAAAAAACATCTCCTGATATTTATATATAGAAATGATATTAAAATGGTATTATTCTGTGATAATTTACTTAGTAACTGATGAAGAATAAAATTATTGGTTTTTATTATTTCATCCCAAACCCAAAATCCCAATGCAAATGCCTAATATCATTGCTTTGGTATAAGATACTCTGACTCACACCCCGAATGGCCAAAGAGATTAGTAGTCCTCATAAAATAGATGTATACATGAGTCTTCCAATACAATGGAATACAAAATTTACCACACAATTTTTTTCTTTGGAGAATAAAATTATTCCATCTAGCATAACCTTGCATATCATTAATAGTAAACATCACGAGATCCATAGAAATAAAGAAATAAGGATGAGTTCAAATTTGTATGGAGGGATTTGTAAAATGAACGAAATGATAAATCATGGAGCATAATAAATATGGTAATGTAAATAATTCATCAAAAATTCCATATAATCAATAAACTAATTTGAACTGTGTAAATAATATGTCATTTTATATAACTAAACACACATTCCATTTAATCTATACACTAAGAGTTAATGAATCCATTGATTTTTTTTTATATTGAAAATTTTCAGGATAAAAAAACATAAATATTAATGCATCCAATACTTAATAATTGGATATATTATTTTATAGGAACATTATACCTTTACCATTTAGGCCTCCCACAAGTTGTTCTATCACACTATTAGAAAGACATTTGGCAAGACAATTTAATCTTTTTGGTTACAAACATGAATAATTTTTTTTCATCTTCTTTCTTCCCAAGAGACTATCAATTCATTAAGGGGATTTCATTAAACCATCCACAACACAGGTAATATTATTCCAAATTATTCCTCATATATTTAATATATCGGTTTTACTCATAGACATCGTTTGTTATCCAATGGTAGTATTGAGTAAAGAAAAAAGATTTATCAATATTTCTCCAAATAATATTGAAACTATCAAATTCAACAACGTTTGTAAAAATGGTATATATTTTATTTAATAATCATATATATGATAAATAATGTTCATATTTATGGGAAATTTAATATTCAATGGTCACTATAAAGTGAATCACTCAAGGAAATGTTAATAAATAAATAAATGAGTCAAAGAAGTGAATTTCAGTACTAATCTTGGTCAAAATAAACAAAATCCATCTAGGGGAGAAATAGGATGAAATAAATATGGAATATACACATTGTATTATGAATAAAGGTTTTTTTCATGGATAAAAAATATCTTCAAAAAAATTATTATGGAATATATCATTTGTATTCTGAAATCCATTTTAAAGTTATTTTTATTGAAAATTACATTTAAAATATTTTTTATTAAAAACATTTTATTTAACAATCAATTGAATTGTTAAATAAATTATGGAAGGTAATTTGATACATGGCATACAAGGTAAAAATAACATTCCCTTTTTATGGAAAAAAATAATTGAATAGTGACTTGTTTGGAAAATGATATGAAGAATCCCTTAAATAAATTACGTAAAAATATAAAAATAGTTAAAATTTTATTTTCCTAAAAAAAATTGAAAATGTATTAAAAAATATGGAAACATATTTAGAAAATGTTTTTATAGAAGAAAATCAATTTTTGGACCAATGAGATAAATGATGTCATGTTTCTAAAAATAAATATTCTAATAAATTTTAAGTACCACCAAGTAGAAAATTGTAGTATTAGATTAAAATAATCATGAATAACTAGAGTATAATAAAAAATTGTTTTTATTAATGATCAATTAATTTCCTTCAATGAAAATTCATGTGTAATCAATCTTAAATAAAATGATATTGTGATGTATACCATTGCAAATATCATAAAATCGAAGTGTGAATCAACTAATAAATTGATTATGTGTATCAAGTATTAATCGAACTAAAAAATTGTAAATAATTTAATAGATACTCAAAATCTATTACACAGATAATGTTATAATATTAACAATAACGATGAAGTAATATTACCCATTTAAAAGAAATTGAGTTGCAAAATTATTTACTAATACATAAATATTAATTCAATTCCACCTATATAAAATAATTAAAATTGTAATTTAAAATAACATGAATAAATATTTAATAATTATATTACATTTAGAGGGTAACTATAGACTCCAAATAAATGTTATTAGGTGCATAAAATTATATTATACATCAAAAAATGGAACTGAGATGAAAATCACAAACCGTACACTTACTTTTGGTAGTATACTCTTTAAACTATTGTATAATGGGCTTGATCATGTTTTTAACTTATGCAATAACATTATGAAAATTCATAACATCATATATGTTCATTTTATAACATTTTATAACCCACGAGTTATTAATTTTTCATTATTTTCATTATTTTCACTATTGATAACCATCTTTTTGGAGTATGTTTTGACATGTTTATTTATGTTTTTATTAAATTCATCCTGATTTCAACCTCCCAAGACTGTGAAAAATTATAAAAATATCATATATATTATATATATATATATTTATTTATAGTAATCCACAAAAATTATTGATAGGAAATGGAATGCACCATTCATAGAGACGGAAGTTTTAACATACGCATGAATGTAGTTCCCTTTTTATTTTCATATTAATGAATATATATAAATATATATATATATATTATCATTAAATTAATATTTTTATGTAACATATATCATATAATTTTATTAAACCCATCCATAATAAATTCCATGAAAATTGTGAATTCATCACATCACTTCACTAAGCATTATTCTGTCATACACATGAACAATTTCATCATATTCCTAACTAATAAAAACATGAAAGTATGTGTTATAGAGTAATTAAATAAGAATAATTAAATCCTAAATATCATATATATATATATATATGTGATTTTTAAATAGTATTTTCATCATTAATTCCACCCATGAGATGTGGTAGTTGATGAATGAACCACATTAGCTCATGAAGTGGAAATCTTCCGCACACACGAATAATGATTACATATTATATTTGATGGAAGTGTGTGAATTTATAGGAATTACCCATAACATAAAAAACATAATTATATATTAGATATAATTTTTATTATTATTATCATTATATAATATACATTTGTGAAGTTTAATGAAGAAATAAATTTAATATTATTTTAGAAAATCATTACATCTTCTTTGGGTATCTTCTTTTGATTTACAATGAAAACATAAAAGTTTTTATATATATAAAATATAAGGATTAATGTATGAGGGAGATAATTTTGGGAGAGATTTTTTCAGATCGTGGCCGAACCAAAGAGGTTTGAGATGTGTGAATAAGTAGGGGGAGTGAGCATCCTTTTATAGTAGTGGAGGAGTGACATTTCGGTAAATTTAAAAATATAAAAAATATTGGGAGATCTCCCTTAACTCATGAAAATCCAATAATGTCTTATTTTTTAAAAATTGGATAAATTGTGTAAATATAAACTCCAATATTATATGGAATACTTTTGGTACATTTCCACACATTATCATTTCATATTAACCACTATGTAAATTCATTTATACCTTAATCATTATGAATATCATTAACTATTTTTTCTAATAATTAAAGTTAGAAATTAAGTTTTCCATGTTAAAAAATATAAATTATTCTAATAGACAATATGGACTACATTTTTTAAAATTTAATCCACATAATTTAAAATTAATCGATTAATATTAATCCAACAGACATTATGAGAAAGTGAGTTTTTAAAGTTAAAATGTTCAAAATCTTACATTGACTTTATATATTAAATCAACAAGAAAATGGTTAAACTGAACATAATAATATTAATTTATTTATAATTTATCTAATTTTACATTAATATAAAGTTAAAATATAATTTTACATTATATATTCAGATGGAAAGTCATTTTTTAATTAAAAATTAGTAGTTTAACTATACATTAAATAAATTAAACTTATATTAAAAATAAAAAAAATCACCATAAGGCCATTTTATAATTCATATTTCTGAAATGAATATATCTTTTTAAAATAATATTTATAAATTTTAAAAAATTTAGTTTTATAAAAACGACGTCATTAAAAGTAGATAAAACTAGCTTTATAAATATACCTCTTTTTATACCTAAAATTGTATTTATTATTATATTATGACTATAAAATCTATTGGATGAATGATAAAAAAATTAATTTAAAATAATATATGTATATATATATTTCATTAATATCATTCACCAATATTAGTTAATTTAATTCATTATCATAAAAATGTCTTTGGTGCAAAATAATTTTTTTATAAAAGCAGTTTATTTATATTCAAATGGTTTTAATTTTCATTTATAATTAATTTGAAAAAAAATTAATTCAATAATATATTTTCATAATTTAGTTAATCCAATTTATACCCATGAATACAAATCCTAGGTAATAACGATTATATTAAATAAAAATATAAATAGTATATCATTGTTCGGTAAAACCTAGTATTTCTTTTAACACAAGCCATCAAAAAAAGTAATTGATGCGTGCAACATTTGAAAAGAGTGTATTACATGAAATGAAATATATACAATGGATTAAATTTATTTAAAATTAAAAATACACCACAATAACATGGGATGTTATATTCATTTATACACATGGTTTTTTTGTGTTATATATGATATCGAATAAAATGTTATTCTTATAGAATTTTTTGGGTGATACATTCTACCCACCTTAAAAAAATTATGTCCTCAAAATTTAAATGAGATATCTCTTTAATACGGTTTCACATTTGGTCATTAAATTGTTGATAAACCCACATCAAAAAAAAGGTTTTGAAAAATATCATCTTAATTAGAGAGAATGGTATGTAAAAGGTCACATCGAATAACATATAACTGGGTTCTTATGTAAGAGAACATCGATAGAATGTAAAGATATGGTCATGGAAGAAAATGTAAATATTTATTAAGAGTGTTTGATTTCATTGTTCACATGTATGTGAGTGATCAATGAAAAGATAACTTCCTCAAAACCATAAATTTGAGATGATATAAAGGACCATTTGATTCATCTAATATGAATTTAATACATTAAAATTTTTTGTTTCAAAATCCTCTACGAAAATTTTAGTATTTAGTCCACTATCTATGAAAATTATGAAATATACAAACATGATATTTTTTATTTCCTAAATATAATTTAAAAATTGGTTTTTTCTTCAATCATTTTTATGTAAAACCCATTATTCCATGAAATACCCAATAATGAAAATGGAATACATGAATTACTAAAATTTACCTCATATGGATCGTAAGAGTAAAACTTCATTCCATATAACAATTTTCCATAACAAATATAGATAATAGGATAATATGTAAACATAAATATTAATAATATAAGTGAATCATTAAAATTCATTTTTCGAATATTTTTCTTAAAAACAATGACATATTAAGAAAGACAATATATAGGTCACCAGTTGGCATTAAAATCTTATCACCAATCTATTGGGGTTCTTGCCCTATAGACTTTTTAAATTTGATGGGTTTTCACCCCACATAAGTTTTATTCTTTTTCCAATCTATATTAATATAACTCCAAAAATAACTATTATGTAAATCATTGAAATGTAATCATTAAATATCCTTTTTAATCAGGTTTTAAATAAGAAATTATGAAATATCTAGTTATATTATTTTACAATTACTAAAATGTCATTAATGATAATATTTACCCTAATGTGTAACAATAACATTAAACTCATGCATAAAAAATGTAAAAGAATTAATCCTAAAAACAATTTCCACTAAGATATGTACTAAACCAATGAGTTCCATTTCCATAAATTTTTCCAATATTCCCAGAATCATTGTAGGCTCACATCACATAAAAACACAAATGTAGTGTTTATGAATTTGAATTTATCTTAAATCTAAAACACATATTTCTCTGAAACAATATAGATAGGGATGCATTCCTAGGAAAGACCACATAATCTTTACCATACCAAAACATTAAAACATTCTTCTATACTTATCACTAAAGTCAATAATAAGGTTCTATTTGCTATTATATGTTCTTCTAAATCATGTTTCACTAGTTTCTACTAAACATCCTCTAATGAAAACTATATCATCCCATCCCTATAATCATTGAGTAGGTTCTTTGTATCACTACATTGGAATAAGATACAACGATTCACATCACGAAGCACAGAACAAAGTAGTAGTCTTGGTAAACAAGATACATATGCGAGTCTTACAATACAATTGAACACAAAAAAAAAACAAAAAAAATTTAATTATGAGAATAAATGTATTCCATCTACCTTAACCTTGTAAATTATTCATAATAAAATGCATGGTGATAATGTAAACACAATAAGGGTGATCTCAAATTCTTAGCAAGGGTTATGTACAATGTAATAAATAATGAATTAATATGAATAACCAATATGAAAAATAAAATAACTAAACATACAAGACATATAATAAATAAACCAAAACATAATCGTGTAAATAATATGGAATAGTAAATAACTGAAAACACATTCTATTTAATCAATTAATTGATAATGAAATGCATACATATATTTTTTTAGGGTGAAAAAAATCATGTGCATAATTATAAAATCTCATGGATAATAATAACTGAAATCAAAATGTAAGAAATTCATAATTATTTGAAGAATTATTTTTTAAGAACATTATACCTTTACCATCAAGACCACTCACAATGTGGTTTATCATACAATTATAAAAGCCTTTCACAAAAAAAATTTAAAATTCCTACTTATAAATTAGAAGGGTTTGTTTCCAACTAATATCACCCAATGAGACTATCGATTCACAAAGGTGCTTACATTAAAAAATCCCAAACCCGTGTCATACCAATACCAAGAATTCCTTATATATTGAATAAATAGATTTAACTCATATATAATTTTATTTATCAAAAAGATTTATTGAGTAAAAATACATGAATTTATCAATATTACCCTAAATAACAATGAAACTCTCAAGTAAAACACCATATGTGAAAATGGTATATGGTTTTGGAAATAATTATATCCATGATAGATAATGTTGATATATAGGGTAAATTTAATGTTCAGTGGTCACTAGAATGTGAATAACTAAAGTAGAAGTATATGTGTGAAAAACATTTCACATAAGTGAATTATGTTACTATCCTTGGAAAATATTATCATAATCCATCCAAATGAAGAATAAGGATTGTATCAATAATACTTATACCCATTGGAGAAAAAAAATAATTGTTTTCATCAATAAAACGGAACATTAAAAGTATTATTTATGAATGTATCATTTTCATTTTAAAAATCCATTTATAAGAAAATAAATTTTAAAAAATAAATAATTTAATATAATTTTTTGCTTTTAAATGAATATTCAAGGAATTAATGGTGTGTAATTTATTTTATTTTATTAAATGTAAAAACTACATTCCATTTGCATCATAAAAACATTAGAAAAGTTACTTTTTTGGGAAATTATAAGAATATTTCATTCAATATATTAGGTAAAAAGATTAAAATAGGGAAAAGTTTATTTTAAAAATCATTTTTTAAAGGATAAAAAAATTTGAAATCATTTTATAAATGACGGTGTTTATAAAAAAATAAGTTTTCTGACCAATAAGAAAAATGAAGTCAAGTTATCTTGTAAATAATTTCTAAAACACTTTATATACAAAATAGTTTAAAAGTGGTAAAATTACTTGAAAATAACATTGGTAAACAAATTAAAAATACTAAGGGTTTATTGAAGAATTATCATATAATATACTCCAGTTTAAATTCATGTGTAAACAATCCCAAGGAAAATGAGATTGTGAAGTAAATACTTATATAGATAATAAAATTGAAGTAAGAATCAACCAATGAATTGATTATGTGTATCAATTTTAAATCCAAATAATGAAATTTAAATATAACATGAGATATTAATAATTAATTACACATATAATCATAGAATATTAATGATAATGAATAAGTAATATAACCCAATGAAATGGAATTAAGTTTTGAAATTCTTTACAACTAAGTAACTTTTAATTAAAAGCCCCATAGACATAATAATAAATAAGTAAAATTAATAATTACATGAATAATGATATATTCATGATATTATATTTCATTGTGAATTGTATATACTATATAAAAGTAATTAGATGGATAACATTATAATATTCCTTAACATAATGAAATTGACATGAAAATCCATTCACATCTTTTTGTTTGGTTGAACGCTCTTTAATATATTCTATGATGATTTTAATCATGTTATTAACTTATTAAATTACCATATTAATTTTTATAATATGATATATTATCATCTTAATACATATTCTCACCTATTTGTTAATAATATTTAATTATTTTCATAGTTATGGGTGTTAATAACCTTTTTAGAGTATTTTTTAACATTTAATTTTTACTTCTATAACTTATATCATGATTTAATCGTATTAAAAAAATTTAGGATTATTTAAATATCATATAAATTCATTTCTTATTTATTTATGTTGATCAATATAATTTAATGATATGAAATGAAATGCATCATTCATTGAGACGACAGGTCGTATGTATGCATGATCATTGTTTCCATTTTATTATCATATTGAAAGAATTAAAATTAAATATGATTAATATATTATAGTTAATGTATAATTTATATGTCATATATATCAAATATTTTTATTAAACTCATCTCTTATACATTATATATAATGTGTGAATGATGTATATCGCTTCATGAGGAAGTAGTCTGTTGTACACACGAAGGACATTGTCATATTCCCAAAAATAGTAAATAATGAAAGTATGTTGTTGGTTGGAGTGGATACTCAAGAGGGGGGTGAATTGAGTTCCAATTAAAATTTTCAGTTAAAAACAATGTTGATTAAAATCCCCCTATTTCAAAAATAGATTAAACTGTAGTGAATTTATACAGATTATAAAGGTTCAATTAGTTTCTCAAAGATTGATTAGTTCTCAGTTAACTTAATCTTATGATTAAATTATCTTTTGAAACTAACTTACTGGTCTATAATAAATATAAACACTTGCGATTTTAACTATCAAAGTAGCTTTTAAAATAAATTATATTTCAAAGTAATAGCAGCGGAATATGAAATAAATATGTAGTATGGATATAGTATGTAGCTACAAACATAGAGAATTAACCAAGAGGTTCAGTCTCAAGCCGAGACTTAGTCCTCTCAAAAGTTTATATAAAAATAATCCACACCCTGGATCGGGGTTAACAACAGTGAACAGACTGTCCAGGTCACAAGACCTCTACCACAGTTCTGTGTGGGAAAACAAACAACAGTTTAGCGCTGTCCAGGTCTCATACGACCTCTACCACTATCCACAGTGGGAAATGAAGTGTAAAAAGGTTTGCTGAGGATTTACAGATCCTCCAGTGAAAGTACAGGAGTCAGTGTGTGTGTTTAATACAGTAGATAATACACACTGCTCAAAATGTAAAACAAATGTATCACAGAGCAGAGATGTAGAGTTTAGAAATGGTTCTGGTGATTTCAGTGTATCTCTGGACTCTTTTGTATTTGGTCAGAATTTATTCTGAGTCCTCTTCTCATTTTTCTTTGAGAAGAAGAGTGTCGTATGCTTCAGGCTCAAAGGCAGTGAGATGTAGTCAATGAAGTTCTTCAATGTTCTTTTTTATGCACAGAACTCTTCTTGAGTAGGCTTGATTGTGTATGAGGTTCTGTTCTGATTGGTTCTTCCTCCTCTTTCTTTTCCTCTGTATTCCTCTGATGTTCTTCTGTCAACTCTTTTATCTTTATCAGAGTCTTCTTGTATTTATGTCACGTGCTTCGGAAGACAGAAAAATTTTCCTTTCCGTAGGTATGAGGTACGGTTTCCTGACATCCGAAAACCTTTATTAATTATTTGACAGAGCATTAAAATATACCTAATATGACCGTTGGTTAGATTAAATAAAGATAAAGATAAAGAAATTCAAACAGTTGTTTATGACTATTGAAGAATCAAGTGATCGGTAGGTCATCAGCATTAGTGAGTAATGATCGGTGACTCTGATAGATCAGCATCGGTGAATCGGACTGATTAGCATCGGTCTGTCATCTGATCGGTGAGTCAGTTTGATCGGTGAGTCATTTGATCGGTGGCTCATTTGCATCGGTGAGTCATTTGCATCGGTGAGTCATTTGATCGGTGGCTAATTTGCGTCGGTGAGTCATTTGATCGGTGGCTCATTTGCATCGGTGAGTCATTTTCCATCAGATCGGTGAGTCATTTTGATCAGCATTGGTCTGTCATCTGATCGGTGAGTCAGTTTGATTAGCATCGGTCTGTCATCTGATCGGTGAGTCAGTTTGATCAGCATCGGTCTGTTATCTGATCGGTGCGTCATTTTCATCGGTGAGTCATTTTTCATCGGTGAGTCATTTTGCATCGGATCGGTGAGTCATTTGGATCGGTGAGTCATTTGCATCGGTGACTCATTTTGCATCAGATCGGTGCGACCGTTGTCCTTTGATATGCGATCAGTGCTTCCGATGTCTGTTGATATTGAATCGGTGCTTCCAAAATACTTTGTACGTCAATAAGCATAGACAAAAATGTGATAACAGCTTCATTAACAGATTGTAATTAAGTTTATGAGAAATCAAACCAGATTAAGCATTAATGGTATGTGATGATTTGTGATTATTAAAACATCAATCATAGACATGAAATCAACAATCTTCCGAAGGGCTCAACAATCTCCCCCTTTTTGATAATCACAAATCTTTATCATTAAATATAAATAATATGATATATCATTAATAAAAACATAATGAGAATTAAACCATACGAAGAATAAATATAAATAGATATATAAATCTCCCCCTTAATTTAGATTACCCATATATATTATACAGATTTCTCCCCTTGAGATATATACATCTTTTCTCCCCCATATATCTCTCCCATACATCTTTCTTCTCCAATAAAGCATTCTTTTTCTTCTCCCATAAAGTATTCTTTTTCTTCTCCCATAAAGTATTCTTTTTCTTCTCCCATAAAGTATTCTTTTTCTTCTCCCCCTTTGGGATGATCAAAAAGGAGGGAAAAACAGATAAGAGAAAGTGAAAGGAAAAGCAGTCAGCAGAGAGTATAGATAGAAAAATATTTGATAAAGTACAGACTATTACAAGCAGCACATTGTTCACCCTTTCAAAAACAATACACAACTATTTGTTGGGATATAAAGGGGCTTTGCCTTTGTCTTTGGGATCAATAGTGGGTAAGTTTGAAGGCTTGGAGGCAGGCTGGACTTGGCGAATCTGAAGTGGTGGTAGGACAACTCGGGCAGGTGTAGGAGCAGGTGCCACAGAGGGTTGTTGTTGAGAAACAGGAGCTGGTTGAGAAGCTTGCTGAGGGACTGGTCTTAACTGAGATAGAGCTTGAGCAACAGATAGCTGATTTGGAGCTACATCAGAGTCACTAAGAGGTTCAGAAGTAGGAAGTACTATTTCAGTGGCCTGTGCATGCAAATAGGGCTTCAAAAGATGATTAAAGTCCTGAATGACTTCTACTCCATACTTCATAGCTTTTTCAAAATCATCTTTATTCTCCATGAACTCTGCCAAGGAAGGGATAAAATCTTGCAACTGATGAACTTGAGTTTTGAAGGCCGGAGTGACTGGAGATAATTTCAGATTCTCTGCCAACACCTTGAAGCTTGCAGTCATCTCATGTTTTGTATAAATCTTGGAAAAGTAATTATCAACTTTCTCTTTGATCTCTTGCAGAGCTTTCTTAGCATCTGGTGAATACACCAATGCCATCTTATGACTATTATCTCAGAGATCTTTCATCTTCCTCAAAGATTCTAAATCAAGAATTTGTCTAACATCAGCTAACTCATCATGCACAACTTCTCTTAGAGCTTCTAGCTCACAGGTAGTGATCTTGGTTACCTTGCCTGTACTGGCTTGGCCAACTATGTGAGTTAACTTAGCTTTCAACTTCCTCAGGTCAGACATGTTGAGATGTTCAATCAAATTTCTCAAAACTTCCATCATACCAGAGATGGTTGATCAGAATTTGCTTGATAGAGATACCAGGCCGGTGTGAAGATCCTTCATAGACTGAATCAAAAAGGCTATTTGCCTGCCAATAAGTTCACCAGTATTGTCCAGGTCTGGCTTCACAGCATTAGATACTCTTTGTGAGAAGGCTTCGAATGAATGTTCAGAAACATGGAGAGACACTTGAGTAAGAGCATTAAAAATTTCTTCTCTAACTGTGGCTCTCACAGCGGTTAGAAATTCAATCTTAAACTTATCAAGATCAGCTTGAGAGATTCCAGAACTAGGTAAATTATCATTTGTAGGATCAACAGCAGGAATAGACCTTGCTTCTCGTGGGAGGTTCCTCTTCACAACTGCAGTAGATTCTGGCATTGCTTCTTCGTCTTCAGAATATTCTAATCCCAACACAGCATAACCAGGGTAGTCATCCCAAATAGTAGCACACAGGGTGTATTTTGGTTTCTCATCGCTTGTTGTTCCACTGATTTTGGTGAATCATCCTTGCCACTGATATGTATTTCATGTACTGACTGAGGTGATTCTATTTGATCTTCAGAAAGACCATCCACTGGTCTGTTATCACCATCAACAACAGCCTCAACATCATCAGCACGTCCATCATCACTCCTCTCAGAAGATTCCCTGTGATATTCTTCAGTGTCAGAATCTTCTTCATCACCAAGAATAGGTTCTGATTCTGGTAGGGCTAAGGTTGGACTAGCAGGTCCAAATTCTATTCTTCTTTTGGGACTGGCAGTGTCAGGATCACTCCTATCATCAGGAGATGACATACTTCCTTCATCAGTCGCAGCTTCTTATTGCTCTTGGGTTTCGGTGGCCTCATCCTTCCCTTCTTCTTGCTCATCATCATCAGAATAAATTGGTTCCTCATTTGGTTTCAAGCCAGGGTCTCTCAAATCCTTTGGCCTCTTTCCATGATCTATGGGATTGTAGGCTTCATACAATTTATCTTCATCTGCAACCCAGCACTTCTTCCATGGATTCCAATTGATTTTCATCCTCTTGCAGATCTCTTTGTTGAGACAGAAGGTATGATCTGTTTCATTAACTTCATCATCTTCATCAATACATTCTAGATTCTTGAGCATGGTAGATATCATCTTTGAATAAAAAAAAGCAGTGGCTTTCTTGGACGGTTTTACCATTCCAGATATGTGTACCATCACATATCTACACATATTGATCTTCTCATGTGTTTTCAGAAGAAACAATAGGAAAACATCCTGGTACTTTACAGCAGCAAAATCTCCTCTCCTAGGGCAAAGTTGGTGCTGAATAAACTTGAAAAGAAATCTGCATTCACCATCTAATTCTGAAGCTGTGATTCTCCGTGACTTTCTGTTTCCTGTCAGAAGCTCCAGAGCTAATTCATAAGAGAAGTAATCAGATGTTGGAGGAATATTCCCAGCATAATCCTCATACCGACCTTTATGAGGTATGTTCAAGCACTTAGCCCACTGCTTAGATGAGAAGGATATTTTCTTTCCTTTTACCACAGACGACATCCTGGCAGCCTCCACACCATCTAAAGTGATTTCCAGATTCATATAGAACTCATGTACCAGCTTCGGGTAGTCTATTCGAGAGTTGTCAGAAAACCAGTCTATCCATCCTTGCGATTCAAGAACTTGCAGCAACAGTGACTTACTTAACAAAAACCACACAGAGCTTACTTCTTTTTCTACAGCAACAATCCGAGTTTCCAGGTTCGGATTTACTGATCGTTCAGAGGTACTACTCGACTCGCCTCGAGCACGCTTTGAAGGTACAGGGCTATCCGTTCCATTGCTTGGTATCTTTTTCTTATCCATTCGAGGATTTTGGGAAGGCAGGAGTTCGAAGGTTCGAAGTAGAGGGGAAGAGACGTTGAAAGGTTCAGCGGGAAATGAAAGGTCAAAGGTTTAGGGAGGATAAATAGCCGCGTATCATTTATTTTATCATTTAGGGTTCCCATAAAAAGTATAAAAGAAATTTACTAATTAATTACAATATAATAATAAAAAAAAGAATATCGGTATGACAGATCGGTTTCAAAGATCAGTTTCACAGATCAGTTTCACAGATCGGTTTCACAGATCGGTTTCACAGATCAGTTTCACAGATCAGTTTCACAGATCAGTTTCAGAGATCGGTTTCACAGATCGGTTTCACAGATCAGTTTCACAGATCAGTTTCACAGATCGGTTTCACAGATCAGTTTCACAGATCAGTTTCACAGATCGGTTTCACAGATCAGTTTCACAGATCAGTTTCACAGATCGGTTTCACATATCGGTTTCACAGATTAGTTTCACAGATCAGTTTCACAGATCGATTTCACAGATCCGTTTCACAGATCAGTTTCACAGATCGATCATACACAACTCTTGTTTAATAAATTTCATTCTTTCAGAGCATAAAGGCTTTGTGAAGATATCAGCTAATTGATGTTCAGAGCTAATAAATTTCAATGAAATATCACCTTTTTGATAATGATCTCTTAGAAAGTGTTGTCTGACATCATTGTGCTTAGTTCTAGAGTGAGACACAGGGTTCTTAGATATATTTATTGCACTAGTATTGTCACAGTTAATTGAAACATGTTTAATATCAAATCCATAATCCAATAGAGTGTGTTTCATCCACAGAATTTGTGCACAGCAACTACCAGCAGCTATGTATTCTGCTTCGGCAGTAGACAATGCAACTGAGTTCTGTTTCTTACTACACCATGATACTAGGTATTTTCCCAGCAAATGACATGTTTCAGATGTTCTCTTCCTATCTAACTTACATCCAGCAAAGTCAGCATCTGAATAACTAGTTAGGTTAAATGATTTTCCTTTTGGATAAAACAAACCTAAATTTATAGTATACTTAAGATACTTAAAAATCCTTTTAACATCCAGTAAGTGTGATTCTTTTGGATTATCTTGAAATCTAGCACACATACATACACTGAACATAATGTCTGGTCGACTAGCAGTAAGATAAAGTAAGCTCCCAATCATACCTCTGTAATTGGTTTGATCCACTGGTTTCCCAGCTTCATCTGTATCCAATTTACAGGTAGTACTCATAGGTGTATCACTTTCCTTAATACTATCCAATCCAAAACATTTTAAAAGATCTTTTGTATATTTACTTTGATTTAAAATAATTCCATCTTTAGTTTGTAGAATTTGAAAACCAAGAAAATACTTAAGCTCTCACATTAAGCTCATTTCAAATTCATTTTGCATAACCTTTGAAAAATCAGTACATAAGGAATTTTTAGAAGATCCAAAAATAATATCATCAACATAGATTTGTACTATTAATACATCTTTTGAAATACTTTTTATAAAAAGAGTGGGATCAGCTACTCCTTTTGTAAATCCTTTTGAGATAAGAAAGTTTGAAAGCCTTTCATACCAAGCTCTTGGAGCTTGTTTTAAACCATATAAAGCTTTAGAAAGTTTAAAAACATGATTTGGAAAATGAGGATTTAAAAAACCAGGTGGTTGTTCTACAAAAACATCTTCAATAATAAAACCATTTAGAAAATCACTTTTTACATCCATTTGATATAGCTTGAAATTCAGATGTGATGCATAGGCAAGTAAGATCCTAATAGCCTCTAATCTAGCTACAGGTGCAAAGGTTTCCTCATAGTCAATTCCTTCTTCTTGATTCTAACCTTGTGCAACTAGCCTATCTTTATTTCTAATGATGTTTCCAGATTCATCAACTTTGTTTCTAAACACCCATTTTGTGCCTATGGTCAAAATGTCCTTAGATCTTTCTACTAATTTCCAGACTTTGTTTCTTTCAAATTGATTTAGTTCTTCTTGCATAGCCATTACCCAAAATTCATCATTGATAGCATAATTGATATTTTTAGGTTCTAACTATGAAAGAAAAGCTTGATGTTCAACGTGATTTCTTAGAGAAGCTCTAGTCTGTGTTCCTCTATCGAGATTTCCTACAACAGCATCTAAAGGATGGTTCTTTAGAGTCCTAGATGGTCTTGAAAAGATAGGGCTAGAGATTTAAGATTCATCTACAGATTGAGGTTCAATAGAAGCAGGTTCTGGAGAATTTCCAGAGCTGGATGTTTTAACTATAGGTCCATTGTATTTATCATTGAGATTCAAACCAGAGAGATCATCTTCAAGAATGATTTTAGGTTCATGTGGATCAGTTTCATCAAATTTGATGTGAACAGATTCTTCCACACATTTGGTTCTTTTATTGAAAACTCTATAGGCTTTACTAGATATAGAGTAACCTAGGAAAATTCCGTCATCACTCTTGGATGAAAATTTGTCAATATTGTCTCTAGTATTGAGAAAGAAGACTTTGGAGCCAAAAACTTTGAAGTAGTTAACCTTAGGTTTCCTATGGTTCCACAACTCATAAGGGGACCTCTTAAGAACTGGTCTGATCAAGACTCTATTAATGACATAACAAGCTGTATTTACAGCTTCATCCCAAAAGTAAATAGGCAGTTCATATTCATTGAGCATGGTTCTAGCTATTTCTTGCAGGGTTCTATTCCTTCTCTCTACTACACCATTTTGTTGGGGTGCCCTATGGGCAGAGAAATTGTGACTATAGCCATTGTGTGAGCAGTAAGAATCAAACTCATGATTTTCAAACTCACGACCATTATCACTTCTCAGGGTCTTAATCTTGAGTCCACTAAGATTTTCTACAGACTTGGAGTATTTAACAAAGTAAGAACAAGCTTCACTTTTGTAATCTAGAAAATATACCCAAGTATAACTAGAAAAGTCATCTACAAGAACATAGACATAGTGCTTCCCTTTTAAACTAGAAACTCTAGAAGGTCCAAATAAATCCATGTGAACCAACTCGAGAGGTTGAGAAGTTGACACTTATTTCTTTGATTTAAAAGAAACTTTATGTTTCTTTCCTTTTTGACAGGGATTACAAACTTTGTCTGCTGGAAATTCAAGTTTGGGTAAGTCTCTAGCTAAGTTCTGCCTAGAATGTTTTCTAAGTGAGTGTACATTGCAGTGTCCTAATCTTCTGTGCCAAAGCCAAGACTCTTTATGAAAACCATTTAAGCAAGGAATATCCTTCTTAGCTAAGGAATCTAAATCAACAGCATAAACATTTTCATTTCTTAAAGCAGAAAATACTAAAACATTTTTAGAGTTAAAAACATTGCAAGAATCATTTTTAAATTTCACATAAAAACCATCATCACACAATTGAGAAATTCTTAACAAGTTATATTTAAGTCCATCGACAAATAAAACTTCAGAAACCAAGATTGAATAAGTGTTACCAATCTGGCCTAAGCTGATGATTTTTCCTGTTGAATTATCACCAAAAGTAACAAAGCCTCCATCAACTTTTACTAAGCTCTTGAAACATGAAAAGTCTTCTGACATATGTCTTGAACATCCACTGTCTAAGTACCATATCTTCTTGTGACAGCTCTTCAAGCAGGTCTCCTACAAAACAGATTTATATGGAAGATGATTTTGGTACCCAGATCTTCTTGGGTCCAGACATGTTAGCCAATGATACTTTAGGTACTCATATTTGTCTAATGGGTCTCATATAATTTGTAGAATTAACATTCTTTGAAAGATAAACCTTATTAGATCCATAACTATGAATATAACTGGTTGAGGCATATGAAGTTCCATAATTAACTATCTTCTGTCCAGATTTAAGAATGAATCTAGTTTTGGCAACTTTTCTTTGTCCAGGTTGGTATCCTATACCAGTAGTATATCTAGGTGCAACTTTCTTTCCTAGCATTTGTGTTAGAGTATTATTGCCATTTGTGAACTTCTCTAAGTCTTTTCTGAGTTGTTCATTAGACAATTTTAGTTCAGTATTCTCTTTAAGCAACTGAGCATTCTTTTATACTTCTATATCCAGATCAGATTTATGCTTAACACTTAAAGCATACTATTTATTTAAACCTTTATCTTTATCTTTAAGCTCATTACAGGTTTCTTCAAGAATATCACAATATTCAAATAGTTCATATTTAGACATGTTATCACATTCAGAATCATCTCCAGAATAATATGAATTTGAAGCAGGAGTTTCTGATGTTACCTCAGAAGTGTTTGTCATGAAACACATGATGGCTCGATTCCTTTCAGAGTCTGAAGATTCAGCTTCACTTGTGCTGTCTTCTGAAGCACTCCAAGTAGCCTTCATGGCTTTCTTGTACTTGTTATCCTTGTATTCATACTTCTTTCTATATTTCAGCTTTGGACAGTCTGTTTTTATGTGTCCTTTTCTTTTTCATTCATAACAGAAAACTTCATCTGATTTATCAGACTTCTTCCAATCCTTTTTCATGTGTCCTTTGTTATCATACTTGCCTTTGTAGTTTGACTTTCTAAAAAACTTCTTATTCCTATAGAATTTCTTAAATCTTCTAGCAATGTGTGCCATCTCAGCATAACTTTCAGAATCATTCTCACTTTCCTCACTACTTAAACTTTCATTGATAACTTGAGGCTTTTCCTTATCCTTATTCTTTGAGGTTGTAGTCTTGAAGGCAATAGACTTCCTTTTATGTTCATCATCTTCTTCTTTATTTACTTTAAGCTCTTCTTCATACATCATCATCTTACCAATTAACTCCTTGACAGGCAGTGTTCCAATGTCACAGGATTCTCTAATGGAGACAGTGGTTCCTCTCCATCTTTCAGGTAGACATCTCAAAATTCTCATGATTTTCTCCTTTGCTGGAACATCCTTTCCCAGAGAATTCATTGTGTTGACAATTTCATTGAACCTGAGATACATATCAGAAATGGGTTCATCAGGCTTCATCTTAAAATTATCATACTTAATAGTATAGGTATTCAATCTCATCTCCTTAACATTAGTTGTTCCTTCATGAGAAACAGCTAAGGTATCCCGAATTTCATATGCAGTTTTACATGCAGAAATTCTATTAAATTATTCATTTCCTAGAGCACAGTACAGAGCATTCATAGCTTTACAATTATTATTGTAAGGAGTCCTTGTAGGTTCATCCCAAGTAGATCTATCAGTACTGGGAATTTTATATTCAGCTTCAATGACAGTCCAAATATCAAAGCCCATACTTTATAAGTGAATTTTCATTTTTAGCTTCCACTGAGCATAGTTGTTTCCATTAAAGAAAGGTGGTCGGTTAGTAGCAGCACCCTCAAGTCTATTATCCATGATATTACAAAAAGAATTTTAAAGAGATAAAAATTTAGAAATAACATAAATTTTAAGAACTTTAATATACAACTAAAATCACAGTTGTAAAATAGAGTACTTTTAGAAAATATTAACCACCTCTGATACCAAGTGTTGGTCGGAGTGGATACTCAAGAGGGGGTGAATTGAGTTCCAATTAAAATTTTCTATTAAAAAAAATGTTGATTAAAATCCCCCTATTTCAAAAATAGATTAAACTGTAGTGAATTTATACAGATTATAAAGGTTCAATTAGTTTCTCAAAGATTGATTAGTTCTCAGTTAACTTAATCTTATGATTAAATTAACTTTTGAAACTAACATACTAGTCTATAATAAATATAAACACTTGCGAGTTTAACTATCAAAGTAGCTTTGAAAATAAATTATATTTCAAAGTAATAGCATCGGAATATGAAATAAATATGTAGTATGGATATAGTATGTAGCTACAAACATAGAGAATTAACCAAGAGGTTCAGTCTCAAGCCGAGACTTAGTCCTCTCAAAAGTTTATATAAAAATGATCCACACCCTGGATCGGGGTTAACAACAGTGAACACAATGTCCAGGTCACAAGACCTCTACCACAGTTCTGTGTGGGAAAACAAACAACAGCTTAGAGTTGTCCAGGTCTCATACGACCTCTACCACTATCCACAGTGGGAAATGAAGTGTAAAAAGGTTTGCTGAGGATTTACAGATCCTCCAGTGAAAGTGCAGGAGTCAGTGTGTGTGTTTAATACAGAAAATAACAAACACTGCTCAAAATGTAAAACAAATGTATCACAGAGCAGAGATGTATAGTTTAGAAATGGCTCTGGTGATTTCAGTGTAGCTCTGGACGCTTTTTTATTTGGTCAGAATTTATTCTGAGTCCTCTTCTCGTTTTTGTTTGAGAAGAAGAGTGTCGTATGCTTCAGGCTCAAAGGCAGTGAGATGTAGTCGATGAAGTTCTTCAATGTTCTTTTGTATGCACAGAACTCTGCTTGAGTAGGCTTGATTGTGTATGAGGTTATGTTCTGATTGGTTCTTCCTCCTCTTTCTTTTCCTCTGTATTCCTCTTGTGTTCTTCTGTCAACTCTTTTATCTTCAACAGAGTCTTCTTGTATTTATGTCACGTGCTTCGGAAGACAGAAAAAGTTTCCTTTCCGTAGGTTCGAGGTACGGTTTCCTGACATCTGACAACCTTTATTAATTATTTGACAGAGCATTAAAATATACCTAATATGATTGTTGGTTATATTAAATAAAGATAAGGATAAAGAAATTCAAACAGTTGTTTATGACTATTGAAGAATCAAGTGATCGGTAGGTCATTATCATTACTGTGTAATGATCGGTGACTCAGATAGATCAGCATCGGTGAATCAGACTGATCAGCATCGGTCTGTCATCTGATCGGTGAGTCAGTTTGATCGGTGAGTCATTTGATCGGTGGCTCATTTTCATCGGTGAGTCATTTGCATCGGTGAGTCATTTGATCGGTGGATCATTTGCATCGGTGAGTCATTTGATCGGTGGCTCATTTGCATCGGTGAGTCATTTGTATCGGTGAGTCATTTTGCATCGGATCGGTGAGTCATTTTGATCAGCATTGGTCTGTCATCTGATCGGTGAGTTAGTTTGATCAGCATCGGTCTGTCATCTGATCGGTGAGTCAGTTTGATCAGCATCGGTCTGTCATCTGATCGGTGAGTCATTTGAATCGGTGAGTCATTTTGCATCGGTGACTCATTTGCATCGGTGACTCATTTTTCATCGGATCGGTGAGTCATTTGCATCGGTGAGTCATTTGCATCGGTGACTCATTTTGCATCGGATCGGTGCGACCGTTGTCCTTTGATATGTGATCAGTGCTTCCGATGTCTGTTGATATTGAATCGGTGCTTCCAAAATACATTGTACGTCAATAATAATAGACAAAAATGTGATAACAGATTCATTAACATATTGTAATTAAGTTTATGAGAAATCAAACCAGATTAATCATTAATGGTATGTGATGATTTGTGATTATTAAAACATTAATCATAGACATGAAATCAACAATGTTCCAGAGGGCTCAACATATGTGTTATATGATAATTAAATAAGAATAATACATCATAAATATCCAATATATCATATATAAATAGTATTTATATCATTATTTCTAACCGCGAGCTGTGGTAATCGAAGAATGAAACACATCAGTTCTTTGGGGAGTTGTCCTATGTACACACAAATAATGATTGTCAATTCCAATGGATTGAAGTGTGTGATGTTGAAGTTCACACCCTTAAAATATCAACAACTCAAAATATTTACTATATTGAGGTTATTATATAAACATTAAGTATTATAAATTAAATGATGCATAGATGGAAATAAAATGAAAACACTTTCAAATGAACATTAAATCTTATTTTGGTATCCTTCTTTGGTTTTCCATAAAACATTCATTGATTTTATTTCAATACTATATAATTATTCTATTATTAGTGGATGGATACTTTATTGTGATATTGTTAGGTATTTTCTAAACCAATGTGGTTTGATAGGTGTGATGAAGTGGACAGAGTGAGTTCCCTTTTATAGTGGACGAGGACTGGTATTCTTGTGAATACCCAAAAAGTAAAAACTGCCGGGTGGTATCATTTATCTCATGTTCATCAAATAATAAACCATTTTTATTAAGGTGATTAAATATTAGGAATATATAAATACAATAGATTTTTACTAGTTTCTAAAATATTTCACACTTTAACATTTTGTATTAACCGCTAGATAAACACATTTTTATCTTAATCATTGTGATTAACATTACATGATTATTCTAATAATTATGGAAATAAATTAAGTTCATTGTATTAGAAATTATTAATTATACTAATTCGAAATATGGAATCCATTTTTGATAATTTATTCTACATATCTGTAAGTAATTAATTTAATATTAATCCTACAAATGTGAAGAAAAGCAGTTTTTTAATTTTAAAATGTTCAAAAGTTTACAAATGTTTTATTTAAAATGAAAATATTATAATGATTAAATTTTACTAAATTGGATAAATATTTTTCTAATTGATCTAATATTACTTAAAAAAGTTTAAAATATAAGTTAACATTGTAAATCATTTATATGAAATATAATATTTCAATTAAAAATAGGTATTTTTCATTATCAATCCTAAATTTATACTTATCAAAAAATACCCAATAATTACAGTAATATATTTTGATATTACTATTTCGTATATAATTTTATTTTCTTCAAAATTAGATTTATAAAATATTCAAAATTTATATTTAAAATAAGTGCACCATTAAAAGGTGGAAAACCTGTCTTTTAAAAAATATAGCTTTTTATATTTAAAATTGGATATGTTATTTTATTATCCCTATTAGATCTATTTAATGAATTTAAAAATATTTTATTTAATATAAAATATATAAATTTCATTAATATCATTCTATAATAAATAAATAATTTAATTTAATATGATTAAATTCCTTTGGTGTATAATAATGTTTTTATAAACACATTTCTATTATATTCAATTAGTTTTTATTTTCATTTGTAATTTATTAGTTAATAATTAATTTATGCACATATTTTCATATGTTAGTTAATCATATTCATACACTCCATTCCATTGTCTATAAAATAACTATTATATTAAATAATAATATTAATAGTATAATTTTATTCCTTAAAACCCGGTCATGCATGCAATGCAAGCCATCAAAGAAAGTCATTCAAGTGTGCAATTTAAGGTAACTCATTATTTTATAACTTTCATGATATCGAATATTTTTAATTTATTTAATATATTAAATATGTCTTAAATTATGGGGATCATATATTTCTATAAAAACTCTCTATTTCATGTCATGCTTTCTATAAAATAAAATTTTATTCTTTTAGAATTTTTTGGGTATTATATTTATCACATAAGGATCATGTAATTTCCCTAATTGGAAATTAATGCATAAAAAACATAACTAAAATTTTATTGAACCATAAATCAATTTCCTTAGGTTTTTATTGCTTTGAAACCACTCTAAAAATATATATAATAAAATTATATTATTTATACATAAATAACATAAAAAAGATATTGTTAATTATACGACATATGATCCACTTAGAATAGTTCAACACCCATTAATTTACAATTCCTTATTAAAATATTAATTTTAAGTGTTGACTGTTTAATTTTTCATGGATGTTTTATTTTTCTAGTCCTGATCCTAGTAATTTGATCATTGTTAAATAAACTTCATAATATTAATCATTATATTAATATAATATGTCTTCACTGTATACATATTTATAATCATCAACAAAAGGTAGAGATAGAAAAATTATTTACAATGTTCTTGTAGATGGTTGGTAGTACATATGCATGAAGGTTGTTTTAATTTTCCAAGAAGCTTATGGAATGAAAGTTAAATAATATTTTAGCAGTCAAGAACCATAATTATATAAAAAATATCATATATAAATATTTAATCTTTCATAATAATTTACCATGAATGTTTATAATTTTAAATTAATTACATTTATATGTGGATGAGGGAGTCCACACGCATCCACTAATGATACATTCCTCTCAAATTTGATAGAAAGAATGGTAGATAATGGTGGTTACATATTTATAATAACATTATTGTATACTTAGAATATTTTAATTATTAATTTATGTTATAAGAAAAATCAATTGAATGATGCCATCAAGGATGATTACTTCTTCTCCGATAAACCACGATTAGATCCCATATTAAATACCCTTGGAATGGTAATTTTAGAAAAAAAACGACCTGAAATTCTTGGATAGTGATGCGACAGACTGAATGAAAATTATTTTTATTATAATATTGGCTAGAGGCCACAAAATACCCACCAAACTAGCATTCAAGGAGTGAGAAAATGGTATTAACTAAGGGAATACTCTTGAACAAAATACATACAATCCAACGGAATGGAGCATATGCTATCATAAATAATGAGAACCTCTTCTTTATTTCCAACCCATGATAGCACATCAGCTGCATAGTTAGCCTTCCTCCAACAATTCTTATCAATTAGCCTAAAATCAATTGCAACCTCACATTTCCAAATCACATACACTAGTTCCCAGGGTTGTTTATAACTCACGTTCACCAATCTGACCAGGACTTCTGAGTCCGAATCCACTTCATGCACCTGAAATTCCACCCTCCGACAAATAATGATTCCTGTGAGAAGTGCATGTGCCTCTTCACCCAAAGAATTTCCATGGCCAAAGTATGAGCTGAAGGCCACCAACACTGATCCATTTGAATCTCATAGCACCCCACCACCTTTCATAACGCTGTTGATCAAGGAACCATAAACATTCAGTTTGACACTACCCACTAGGGGGTGCCATCTGATCCATCAGCCTTCCTAGATATCATGCATGATTGTCACATTTGGCTAGGACTGGCCAAGGGGATGTTGTCCCCCTTTTAACAGAGGTCCCATCTCAAAGAGAATAGTTTTCAATCGGACCCAGAGGTAGTGATGAGGCCTCCCATCTCCCAGAAGAGATTAGTACTGAGCCTTCTAGATGACTCAATAGATGGATGAAAGAATGAATCACCATACATTGAATTCCAAGGACATTACATCCATACCTTGAAACCAAGCAGCCTAGAAATCATGGAAGGATGGATGATCATGATACACGCGTGGAGAAGGAAAAAAATTCGACCAAGGAAATATCGATCAATCCCTCTAAAAAAGAGGTTCCACATAGATTCCTCATGAGGATTCCTATAGAAAAAGAAATGAGAGACCAGGTGAACTCTCTTCTTCTGGATGCAATCCTCCATAGGCAGCTCACTATTGGCGATGCACCAAACTAGCAGGTTCATCTTCATGGGAATCTCATTGCACCAACACTTCGACACCCAATCGTTTAGTGAGTGCTCCCACTGAACCAGTTTTCTGTACACTCAGACAGGGAACATAACCAAAATTGACAATGGAAAATAGCACATGTCCTCCTCATCATTCAAGGAAATCTCCTCCTAAAGAGTTTTCTACTACAAATTCAGAATAGACTGAAGTAGAGTCAGGTTCTATGATTCTTCCTTGAAGGTAATATCTAGAGTCGGACACCTTGGGAAGAACAAGAATTCTCTTAACCAATTATCTTTCTAAAATCTGATATCACCTATCCTAATTATCCAACGAGATGATCCCTATAGTTCATCCATGCATGGGGACATATGTCATGCCAATGTAGTCAGCGGTGGCTTGGGAGAATTGGAAACCACCCCTTTCCCCTATAGCGACATCCGAAGAAAGAGGCCCATAGAGAATTTCCAGCAATAATAACCCACACCAACCTTGATTTCAAGCCCTGTATGGTGGCATTAATGTCATGTATCCCAACTCACTTCTCCTCAACCATCTTTGCAATGTGATACCAGGCATCCCAGTGAAAATGAACTATATGATTAACATCCCATAAGAAGGAATTAATCACAATTTACCATCTCGAAATGGTCCCTTTCAGGGGTCAAATTACCAAGAAGACATGCATAGGTATGGCAAAAACACACTTTTAATCAATATAACCCTCCCAATGAATGATAACAACTTTTTCTTCTAATTAAAAATATTCCCAAACATGCAATTGATAGCATAATAAAAAAACTTTTTGATGTGGCCACATGCCCGTGGGACTCCAAGATACAACATATGTAGTTGTTATTTTAGACAACCCAATATGTCTTGAATACTCCTACATCAACTACCCGGTCACTTGTAAGAAATAAAAACATGGATCATCCTTGGATTGATACATTGACCACTCAAATGACCTTACACCTTAAAAATATCCATGAGGCCACTCAATGAGCGCCGCTTTCCATTAATGAAGATGAAGATATCATCAGAAAACATCAAGTGAGACACACCTACCCTCCTGTTCTTGCTATGAAAAAGGGAACATTCTTGAACTCTCTATTCCTCAATGTAAATTTATTATTACGGCCTACTGACCTAATATTAAGAGGTTTGGGGAGAGGGGGACACCTTGCCTAACCCCACAGAATGATTTAAAAAATCCAATGCTTCTCCCTTTTAGAGATATGGTGAGCCATGGAGAGAAGTATCACCTAAAACAGAGAATGAAAAACCATTCATGGAACCCAAAATGCCAAATCACCTGAATAAGAAAGCTCCATTCCAATTTGTCATATGCTTTGTTCATATCAATAAGGAAGATAAAATTTCAATCCACTACCCTTATACTCAGATAATAAACCAGCTCATTGGCAATCGCAACCACCCCTGGGGTATTCCTACCTTTAACAGTCCCTTTTTGCTCCCTGGATAACAACCTTGGAATGATCCTATTCAGCCTACTTGCAATCAGACTAGCCAAGAATCTTATAAGATACATTACACAAGTAAATGGGCTTATACTGTTTGATGTTAGTAGGATCTTTAACCTTCAGAATCAGCACCACTCTTGAAGAAAGAACCTCATTATAGCACTCACCTCTCCAAAAAAAGTCTTGTATCACCCTGACCACCAGAGGGCCAACAATACCCATTGATGCAACATAGAAGGCACTCGAAAAACCATCTAGACCAGGGCAACTATCCAGAGACATAGCCAGAACTTTTCTCTTAATTTCTTCTTCACACGAAGGATCCACTAAAAAAGCTTTCTCATGACCCTCCATCATGTGGGGTATGCATTTCCATAAGCCCAAATCCACTGAGAAATCCTCTAGATCCTCGTACCTAGAAGGAACCCGTCCTGCCAAAAGTTCTTCAAAATGATCCAGTGCCAATCATCCTACCACATCCACTTCAGAATAGAAGAATCATTAACCCAGGTTGATATTGAGCCTCATGTTACTTCGTTATCTCAAACACACATTGAAAAAAGAACTATTGTGATTCCCCTCCTTCAACCATCTTACCCTGGATCTCTGATTGTAATCTCTCTGAACCTCCAATAGCTTCATCACAAGAATCCTTCACTTCTTGCATAATACAGTGAACTTGTTATTGTCCTAATTAATCTGCAGTTCCTTCTCCAAGTTCTCAATGTCCACCTGGATAGAGTTGACACCCAAAAATTCATTTGTCCTATTGGCCAACCTGCTCGGAATATCTCTCTTACGACATTTCAAACAATTCTTGCGTCCACGCCATGCGTTCTCTATCTCCTCCTACTCCCATGATAAAGTTTCTAGTTCCATGAAGCCTTCATCCTGATGCCAATTGCTAGACTTGTGAAATTCCTATCTCCCAGCACTGTCATGTCTAAATTGAACCCACAGCGGAGCATGGCCCGATAATGAACAAGATAAATGGGTGACCATCAAACTAGAAAAGGTATCAAGGCCTTGGGTATCTGTGAAGCATCTGTCTAGCATGCTCCATATACATTGTGACCCCCCTGCGATTATTACTCCATGAAAACCGCTTACCCATGAACCCTAAGTCCAGTAGACCAGTAGCATTGATGAAGTCCCGGAAGTCCAGCATGGAATCTATAGAAATGATCGAAACACCCCTCTTCTCATTTGTATCAACAATTGTGTTAAAATCCCAGCCATAAACCAAGGGAGAGTGACGGTCTGAAAGGACCCTAGAAAACTCCAAAGTCATCCTCCCCATTACATCATTTATAGAATACACAAAGGATATCATCATCTCTTCCCCATACCAAGATATCATCATATTAATACATTGAGATGAAGGAATCGCCACCTCCACCTGAACATTGATTTTCCAAAAAATACAAATATGCTAGTTAATCGAAGCATTGTTCATAAACAATGGAAACACATCTTCTTTTCCACGGAGGAGGGCTTCTGAGGATCCATCTTGACCTAAAGAATGACCAAAACAGAAGCTCGATGCACTCAATACTGAAACGAAAAGACATCAATCTTTTCTTCAGCCCTCCAACCCATAGGAATTTTAGATAATCACCGAAAATAGTAAAGAAGATCCTTCCTGGCCTTCGAGCGAGACACACCATGCATAGAAAAAAAAGTAACATAACTACCTCCATTGATTTCAACCTATTGATAGGGTCAACGGTCTCCGATAATGATACTCCAATCTGTGCTTCAAGGGCCTTCTTCTTTCTCAGACTCACGATCCCTCAAACAGTGAGAGACGAGATACTGGAAGTGGAGAGAATTACACATCCTCCTTTGGAAAAGAGACCAAAAGAAGGCATTGAGGAGAGGCCCTCATGGATAGAACTTGATTCCTCACAACAACTGGGGGTCACTCCCTCTACAGGGGACTCAAAGGAGAGGATGAAAATATGTGGAGAAAAGAACTCTTAATGAAATCGGGAGTTAATTACGATGAGATACGAAACTCTGAAGGTGGCGAAGGCAAAGGCCTGGAGGGGTGAAGGAGCAGGAGGTCCCACTGGTCCTAGGAAACTGCTGCCTCGACCCGCGATATGTCGGCCACAACGATATCAGAATTAGGATGTTTTGGAAGAGACGTCGAGATCATCCTGGTAGGCGTAGAAGGACCAACCTACAAAAGATACCCCATCTCATGATTCTCAACAGATTCCTTCAGCGCATGGGAACCACCATCAAAATTTAAAAAATCCACTCACAACCCCATGATCACCTTCTTTGTCAAGGACCCTAACTCCCTCAACGGGATGATGGGGTAGACGCCCTATGAGCCCAGACCAAAAGAGCTCACCGAATACTGCTTTCTTCTACAGACGCTCTTCGAGTGACCGTGACGCCCACATACCACAGAGAAATCCGTAAAAACATTGGAAAGAAGCCTCTCCCACCAGCTCAGCTCCTCATATGACCATAACAAAACCTTTGACGAGAGAATCAATGAGAGATCCAACTATACACAAATACGAGGACATGTTGTAGCTTGAAGATGATCTGTCTCATCATCAATGAAAATGAAGGCTCCCTTGCAGTCACCCACCGCCTTTAGAATCATCAGATTATGAAAGGGAAGAGAAAGCCCTAGCAAGCCAACCTACACGGCCACCGTAGAATATTCTCTTACATAGTTAAACTAGCAAGGCCAACTGAAAAAGGAAAAGTGAAACAAGCCGCACCTTCGGTCTTCTCTCACCCAAGCCCTCAAAAAGTCCTCCTTCGAGGCTAGATGAATGCAAAAATTTGTCCAGGGAAACTCTGAAACCATCATCGAGTTAACAAGACCCGAATACCCAACCAACTCCTTGAACAAGCCCATAAGCAGCTTGTTGCGACCGATCCTCACCACCAAGAATAGCTCGTACAAATATGACGCCTCATGCACCACCTGCTCTGATAGATCCACAATCGGAAAACTCTCCACCATTCTAGATGTCCTGGAACCCACCGAAATAACCCGGAGAACCAGCCAATCCAAATCAGCTTTAACCATCTCCTTCCCAGAGGAAATTCGTAGAACCCCAATGCTACAAAGAACATCTTTGAATGACCTTCCCTTGGAGTCACCCAAAAGATCCTCTGCAAACAAGAGATTAGGGGTGTCAATTTATAAGTGGGGAAGGTACACACATTTAATATTTTAAATGATTAAAATATTTTCTAGTCTTATTTATGGAATCATTCCCCATGAAGAATAAAATATTCATCTTAAGGTGATAAGGGTAAACATATTTCAATACATTAGGATTTAGATATTTTTATTGGGAAATAACACCCATATCTCATAGCGTAACATCCAATAAACCCCTTTTAACCTTAATTGAGGTAATGAAATTTAAAAGTTTTTACTATTGATTATGTACAAATTTTTTTCCCCAATAATATAATTAAATTAATTTGGATGACTCCAAATATATAATCCATTTCATAAGATATAATTTCTATATGTGTAATAATTCAATCAATGGAAAATGAAAAATATTTTTTGAAAAAATGCAATTTCATGCATAAAATTTAGTTTAACTTCCTCTATTCCATGTAAAAACTATATATTAATTTATATGTATAGTATTAAATATAATATATATTAATTTTATAAAATAATTCCTCAATTGAGATAAATTTAATTTATTAAGATATAAACACATTGTGTGCATAAAAAAAGTTTTTAGATAAATGTTTTTTTATGCGAAAAATAAACTCACACAATAATTAATAATATTTACGGTTTACATGTAATTAATAATAGTATTTATAATTAAATGGGACTAATGTTACATTACTATCAATTTGAAAACATAAAAGGACATTTAATTGAAAATAAATTAAATTTAAAGAATAATTTGTATTATATCATTATTAACTATAAAATTATTCTTCTAAAAAATCACATGATTTTACCTTAAGATATTATTGATGTTCTAATTTTTGAAATGATATAATTTTCATGAAATTTATTAATATTATTTTATAAATTAATTATAATATGTTCAAATTTTTTTAAATAAAATCCATTTTCGATGAAAACATATTTTTAATGCATAAAATGAAATAACCTGAAATTATGTAATTATTTGTCATGAATTAATCATTAAATTGTATCCAATAAAACATTTAAATAGAAAATTTATATTTAGGATAATAATATTCATACCCACCAATCCAATAGCTTTGTTACAATTGTATAATATATCATGTTTAATTTAACCTTGAGGTTGTGTATAAAGCAAGATATAAAATTCTTCATGTTTACAAAAAAGGTAATACTTATATCATCATAGGGTGTTGGAAATCCACTATAAAAGCCCTTGAAAAACACCCTATAGCTCTGAAAATAATCCCACCATACTAAGTTCCACATTATTCTAGAAAATTTTATTTTCCATATTATGAAGATACAAAATCGTAAATGATATTATCAATACATAAAATTCAAAGGGATACCATTATCATTATAGTAAGCATGCAAGATTAAAGAAAAATGATAGGTTTTAATGTATCCCTAACAATTTAATTATAGTTAATAGTATTTTATTTTTTAATAACTACATTAATGAAACATTATTATTAGGGTTTTACAATAAGAAACCAAATATTTAACATAAAAAATAGCTACAAAAACTAATAATGTTGATCAAAGATACAATACCACTATCCACCATTCTAAGAAAGAATTATATACCCAATTCACATTTCTAATTAATTATCTACTCTTTCTTATTGTATTTAAATTTTAAATAAAATATCATGATAATTATTTTAATCTACAATAATAACCATTATAATGTTAAATCACACAATCTAGAAAATCACATGAGGCAACCATTATGGATAAAACCTAAAATATTTCACATGAGATCCCAAACACCCCTTTCATATAAATTATATTTATAGTTTATGTTGATATTATTTTTAAGGTAAACCATATCTATTCAATCTAAAAAATAAAATTCATGTTAATCCATTCTCAACACATAAAATAATAAGATGTTACAAATCTTGTACAATAATATGAAACATCAAGGAATATCATATAACAAACAAGGAACAAGGAGTCAACCACCAACATCCTCAATATAAACCACCCTAGGTTATAACCATAATGATTCATTATTAACCGTGCCTGAATACTATTTAAATATTAGAGAAACTCGATAACTATAACCTTTGTGAAGAATGAGAATATGAAAGATGAAAAAATATGATAAGATGGATACCATGGATTTAATGAGAAATCAATCCCCATAAACTCGTTTGTATGTATCCTTTAGGAGAAGGAAATAAGAACCCAAATGGAATTCATGGTCAGTTAGGGTTTAGAGGAATGAAGAAAATGTAAAAACATATGGAAACCAACTTCCCATTAATAGATAAGACCTGATGGGACTTCACTGTGTTATGGAGACATAAACCACAAACCCAACACCTTTAGTGAAATATAGTTCAATAACTCCCAACCTTCAAAACAACAATCCACCCCCATCTTCTTGATTTTAATTTCACCCATTTATATTAGGATTAATAGGTTGCAGAGTTTTTTGGTATCTAACACACTTATGGAACCATTGACCCTATGTCCCCTCAAAATCCCACTATAGTATTGTAGAAATCCCCAAGACATTTTCTTCTCACCATACTATAGACCACAGTTTGGAGATCCCACACTCTTTATTTTCGTCATTCTTAATATGTACAACCTATATTTTTATGAACCCAAAAATGGTTATTTTTTCAATCACATTTCCAATGTCAGAATTATATAAGTGACATATCAATAAAACTACCTCTCTAGGAACAGTTCTCTATGTACTAAAAGTGGAAAATACAACACCCATCCTTTAATTTCATTCCCTCCACCGTGAGTCTAGAATCCTTCCATGTGTTAGAAATAGATGTTCTCAGTGCACCATAATCAATGAAAAAACCATATATATAGAATGGACAACTACCATGTGACATAATTTATACAAAATTATTGGTTCTAACCCTATATTCAACATCAATTAAAAATTACTTTGTCACCATTCCCATAACTCCAAAATTGGAAGGACTATAGTCTTTACTCTTCCCACAAAAATATGTGTTTTATATCCCATTGATAAAAAAACCACACCATATAAATGGAACTCCTTAAAATCCTATAAAACACAAAGGGACTGGTTTAGAATAACTATTCCCCCACATTAACCTATTGATTTACCACAACTACAGTTTCATGATGCACTTCCCTTTTTCGGAATTTTCTATTGATTAGTCAGGTTCTACCTTATGCGTTGTATAAATTTTCATTATAGTTCTATAATTATTTATATTTAATCTATTAATTCTTAATTATATCATAGATATCTTAAAAAACTAAGTAAATATTACTACATTGGCTTCTCACATTAGTGGCCATTTAATCCAATGATTCTATAAATGATTAAAATAATATCAATGCCCAAAATACAGTACTAAAATTAATATTTGATAATTAAAATTTGATTATGATTACATTGGGTTCATTCACATGACTATCCCTAAACATTACCTTAGTTATCGTTGAAATGAAAATGGTATTCATCATCATGTATTAAAAGTAACATTTCATGATAATCTTATAAAAAAATCCTAGTTTCTTTAAAAAAAACTATCCCATTCACCTTTTTCCATAATCATTGGATTAACAATGAATAATGATATATTCATATTTCTATATTATAAATAGTACTTTTTATATATGATTAAAATTTAAAAAAAAATTCCCATTAAATCATGGATCCACTAAATAATACTCTTTAATACAATATAATTTTTCCGAAATACATACCCATCCTCTTGAATTAAATGCTTGAAAAATACATCATATATTTGAAGGAACATTATATTAGATAATTTGAGTATGAAACCTCTCACCATTCTCTATGTTGACCAAAATAATATTACAAATATAATATATGAATGAAAAACCCAAAATAAAATGAATTAACTTCTTCTAAGACATATCCTATATCTAAAGATAAATGATTTAATTCACTAAATAGAGAAGATATAGAAGAAATAAAAATATAAGTAGTATCCCTAATCATAAAAAAATAGAAAGATAATATAACTTATGTTTATAACTAACATTATTAAAAAGAAAAAAAAGAATTAAATATAGTTTTTTAATTATTCTCAATATACTTTTTTAATGAAAATTTAATGTTATAGTGATTGAAACATGGAGACTCTATCATTGAATCATTTTTTAGAATTATTATGTTTAATAATTTGGTTGGATTTGAAGTGTTTCTTTAGATTAAGCAACATAAATTGTGACATTATGAGAGCCGTTATTAATGATAAAAAGATTTACCCAACTAAATGAGAATAACTCACATTATTTACATCATTAAAGGAGACCATGATGATTATAAATTAATAATTTAAATAAATGTAGAAAAATATAAATGAAACATATTTTGATGATCTTGGAAGATTGATCATTAATTAAATGAATAATTTTATGATAAAATGATAAAATATATCTTTATATTTTACCTAATGAATATGTTTTATGTCCATTGTCATTATGTTTCGATAACATTTTTTGTTGTACTAATATTATATAATTTATTTGTCCAAACAACAACCATGAAATCTATCATGCACTACTACTTTGGTGGGAACTATGATCAACTAGAGATGATTGAAAATGTGGAGAGGTCAAAGGAATGAATAGGATAACCCATAAAGGTTCATGGGAGGGGTGTAAAACCACTATGTAGAGCAACCTGACTCTTGGAGAGAGCACCAACATAGGGAATTGCATGTAAGAGTGCATAGTACAGAGTATTTACCAATTATGAATGGCTATTGATCTTCATTGTATTATAATGTAGCGTAGGACTGAATCCCATTTTTATGTGGTGTTAGTATTTTCTTGTTTTTATTTATACATTTAAAAAACATGAAATGAACTGCCACTATATGATTTGGTCGATTTGAACATCTATGAAGTATATGATCTCACCCACATGCCATCTTCAACATTTAGTCTTCGACGTTATTTGGATTTTTAAGATTTATTCATGCAGCATCATCAATTGGATCATGCTGAGCCTTCAAGAACAATTTCATTGCCTTTTTTTCAAAATGAACAAAACATCATGCAACGATGTTCGCATGATTCAATGAAGAAAAAAATAATGAAAATAGAAATGTTGAAACAATATTTTACAGAGACTGTGATATAATATAAATCATATCGTTGGATAGTGCATTGTATGAGATAATGAAATAATGAATGGATAACTATGATTTTCAGAGTGAAACATCACTTTGATTTACCTATAAATACCAGAGATTAGATTCTTTATATATATGTGTTTTATCACACTACCAAGAAAATATTGAGATAGAAACAAAGGAAGCATGGTGCTCTACATTTTCAAAGGACTCTTCCATATGCTCGATCCATTCTTGTTACAACCCACACACATGCATGATGATTTCAAAAACAAGTTACACAGTTTAACTATGTTACATGATAGGGATATAAGATCCAGTATATACATTTATGTAAAGAAGGAATCAGTCCCATGTGTATGTTTTGAGGAAGAATATCATCTTGTGAACATATGTTTTTGAGATATTGTGATGTTGAATTGCATGATGAAATAGTGTGATTTATTGTCTAATGATATTATTTAATTTATATAAGATGTATTTGATGTGTTATGTGATTATTTTTCACGTGAAGGATACTCATATTATAATGATGGATTATCCAATGCATACTATTACATAATGAAGAGTCAACAACAAAGATGGATAAATCAAATATAATGTTTATGTGATACATACATTGCAAAATTACAGTGGAATCACATGTGCAACTGATTTAATATAAAAGTGGTATCATGTGACAGTAAAAAAAATAGAGGATACTCGTATTGTATTTTTTATGCATGAATTGTATATTACATGAAAATAGTGAGATGAATTCACAAAATAGAAGATCCATGAATGCTTTGTAGACCATGAATGATACATATGATAATATATATTCATTGACACATTAATGTGTGAATGAAAGTGAGAAAGTGTGAGTGAATGGTGAATTTTATATATTTGATTAAATAAAATATTTCACTCACAACCATTTAAATTTTTTACTATAGAATACCAAAGGTAATCACATAGAAAACCATACTATATATACAATTTTTGTTCTTGGTATAATTTTGTACTTTCACAAAGAAGATAAAAATATTACACAGAGTTGTTGATTTGTTATTATAAAAAATAAACAAAACTATTATAGAAAATTATATGAAGTATATATTTTCACAAGGTGAAGATAAATACATACATGATGAACACATGGTGTTTATGTGTGTAACAACTGATTTGAGATGATTGAATATTTCTCATCAAAGAGACTAAGAAATGACTTATAGTGTGTATGTAAATATATAGTTGTTTATTATGATATTTTAGTGAGTTTAATTGAATGTGACAACTTATTATAATTAAAAATATTATAATCAGATTACTAGAATACAATAATTTTTATTAAATTCAGTGGTAGTCAAATATTTTTAGTTGATGTGAGAATTTTTTGATTCAGTTTTCATCAATGGATAGTAGAGAAAGATCATTTTTATTGCATTTCGAGATTAATTTTATTACGATCTATCTCATTGTGGTATGTTTTTTAATTTTGAAAAACTTTTCAGATACCAATATAAAGAATACAAGTGGGATTCCAGTATAATTTGGGAAAAGGTTCTAATTTAATCAAAATGGTTTTAGGGTTATACCAAACTGAGCCACATATAATTTATGTATTATTTCTAGCGGATAATATCTGTCTTAGATCATCTTGAAAACAATAAGGATGTTTCGCCGACAACGGGGGCTAATCTTGTAAAAAATTGTGTGGAGTGCTTTATTTACTTTCTATATTTCATGTAGTATAATTTAGACTATAAAACTCGAGGATACATCCACTCAAAATAGTGAAGTGTTTTGAACTATAAAGATGTAAAAATAAGTGAAATAATACTGGTAAGACATATGTACACTAATTCAACACACACCTCATGTTACCTACATGATCAAATATGAACTTCAATTGATATCCGAGAAGAATTTTCACCTATTATTGGATCTATGTTATTATCCAAGTTGTTTGTATCAAACATATATGAAGATCAGATTTGATTTCAAAGAAGAAATAGATTTGTCTCATATGGAATGTACAGATCCAATCAATGTTATTACTAACATTGGTTTTTTTACAAAAACCACGAAAATAGATATAAGAAAGAGACGTGAATATTGATGAATAATTTTATGAAGGAATATGGTGAACAACAAACTAAATGTATTCAGAGATATATTTTATCATCATTATCTATTTAATCACTAGATAAAAATCCATTTGATGATTCATGTTCAATTAGTGATGATGAAGATTTTATTAAATCAATGAATTATTTTTATTCCTAAATGAAACATTATCAAATTAATTTTCCTAATGAGGTTGTTAGTTACTTATTTTCTTTTATCAAGGGAATGTATGGTTAAAATTAATAGCATTAAAAGGCTGACGAGGATGTGAATCAATCCCGAAAAAAAATTATCAATGATGTAAACTTCTCACATGAATTATTGAAGCTAAATATTTATCTTAACTACCGATTAATGGATATTAAAAATATATTAAAGAATAATTTCAAAGACATTGTGTGAAAATTATGTAACTGAGAGGGTTCTTATTGAGATGATTTATACACTTTAATAATAACATAATGCTACTATGAATATTATGTAATCTCAGTAAGAAATATGATTCACGTGTGAGACACTCATCATAGTTGAAAAATAAAAATAACAGTTTATATTTCATTATAATAAATGATTCACATTGGATGGAGGTGAATTAAAAAGGACTTTTTTAAAAATAATCGGATTAACAAATATTATACTAAAGTTATACATTCAATAGATAAATTAATAAAAAACCCTATATAAATGATAATTAAGCCCGACAAGAGGTTAAGAAAACGATAATTAATTATTTGAATAATTATTTACTTGATGAAAATTAAATTCTTGCTAATCTATTCAAAAAAATATGATTCAATGGTAGGAAAAATTAATGTTTTGGGGTTAAGAAACATTTCCTCGACATAAAGTGTCTTGAAATGGAAGTCAATTTGAAAAATATTAAGGGGAAAATCAAGGCCATCCTATAAAGAATGTATAAATATGATCAAATCACATTAAATCCCTGATAATTCTTGAAATATGAAATATATTCATTTGGAAGTTAATTTCAGAGATATTGAGAACATCAAAGATGAATCTTTACAAAATTATATGATCAGAATGGATTTCCAAATTAATTATGAAATGAGTCTTACTTTTGAAAATAATTTTTTAGGTGGAAGGAATGTCTCATGATTATATAATGCTAAATCTGATGGAAGATCATTAAAATAGGTGACCCTTATTCAAGAAGATTCTATTTGTATTGATACTATTTCATCTGCATGTACAAAGAGTCAAATGAATTCTTTATAAACACGGGTGAAGAATACTGATGAAAAATTCACTACATCATTAAATGTGGATGTCAATTATGTTTCAATCCTTGTTCCCAATAAAGAGATCCTATGAAAAATCATATTACTCCAAAGAAACAAGATATTGAATCATTCTATGTTGTTTCATAGAAGAAGAAACAATGATTTTTTTTATTATTGGTGATATTCAAAATTTTGTAATGGTGTCATTGATTGTTGATATAATATTTTACTTTGTCATAATTATACAAGACCAGTATGTAGGAGGAAATCGTATGTGATGATAAATCCTATAAAATGTAAGCATAATTTACAAATGAATAATAATATATATATATCATGAACTAATTTTAGTTTCTTGAAGTATTTATTAAATATTACAAAAAAAGTTGTTTCAGTTATGATGATTTTTGATATGTGAAAATTATGAATAATGTATTTTATGAAATGAAGAAAAGACCACAACAATTGTAGCAGCAATTAAAAAAATGAATAAATGTATTACATGTGGTTTGAAAAGGAAAATAATGTTAATAAACCTATAATAAATGACACAACCATGAATAATGATGATATGAATGTCAATCCATTTAAAAAGTGCTTATACTAAAAAGTATTATTCCATAAAATGGACCTTTTCATCTTTGTCATAAATACCAATACTAGTGGAAACATGATTGAGCATAAAAATAAATTTACTATAGAACAAAATAAAATGGTTGATTTGGAAAATTTTAATGAAGATAAAAAATTAAAATATCATATGAGTTTTTAAAAATAGTATATACCTATGATTGTTGGAGATTTTTTTGGAAGGTGTAAGATGATGGGATATATTTATAAAAAATGAATGACATCATTGCTTGAGAAAATTAAACTAGTAACGAACAAAAGAAAATATCTAGTGCCTTCTTATCATAAAAATACTACCATGACGAATAATTATATAAACAATAAGATGCTTGAGCATGTACCAAAAGAATACATAGTCATATGGTTAGAGTAGTTAGAATAAGATAAATAATTCAAGAAGGAATAAAAAATTAATGTTAATTACATTCCAAATTGAAGAAGCCTATTCCGTCCAAGATGAAATATGAAGAAATAACTAACTCCACGAATCATTTAAACGATAAAATTTGTAATGTTAAATAAAGATCAAGAATGAGATGTTTTCATAAATATAGATAATAATTTAATGGACATTAGATGATGAAAAATAAATATCATCCCTATTAATGTAATTGAACAATCATTGGAGACCCACTAAATTCCCATGTATATTTTGTGCTCATTTTATCAATATAGGGAATTGACGATGAGTCATTTATTCAAGGGAAAACCAGAAGATTTGTGTTCGGTTAAAATATTATGCAACATTCATGTTGATATCCATCATGAAGCTATTTCTTTCAATTGCTGTTAAAATTATTTTGGACGACCATTCTTGAAGAAATTCAATAATGATAAAAAAATGGGTGAATCTCATCCATATAGGGGATAAAATCTCAGAAAATACTAGATTTTAATTTTTCAATAGGTATCAAATGAACATTTTAATTTTTGTTAATGTATTTATCTGATGATTTGAAATTCATAAAATTTAATCTTGTCATTAATGTGGAGGTTTGTTGAATATAATTTGAACAAATCCTGAAATAACGTTTTTGTGTTGTCATCATATATTGGAAATTTAATTGACATTTTTTTATCTAAACTAATCAATATTGTTTTCTAAATTATGTTCCCTACATAGACTTTGATATGTCAAATTAAAAACCCATTTATTTAGGAAAGGGTATTCTTTCCATTTTACAAGATGTTTAAAATGAGGAAATTGAAGGATAAAAAATAAGAAAAGATCGGTTTTTACTGAATGTCATGAGTTGAATTTATTCCCATACTTATAAATTTGGTTTTATGTTCATGAAAGGGGGAGAAGAAAACATAGTATTTGAAAGTGGAATGGGTACTGACTACAAAACGGAAAGAGTGTGTTGAAAAACTAAAATATATAAATGTAATATTTGTGTTGTAAATTTTTTCAATATACATGTTTGATTAAAATTCAATGTTATAGTAAATCATGTTTAGAGATTATATCATTGAATTAGTTTTGTGAATTATTAGTTTTGAAGTGTTATTTTGGTTCGAATATTTTATTTAGATAACGAAATGTCAATAGTGATGATTTTAGTGCTATAATTAATGTTCAAAACAGGTTCCCAATTTCATTATGAGAACTCAAATTGTTTAAAACATTTTAGGAGACCATGAAGAATATTAATCATTATGTTTATAAAATGTATATAACAAGTGATGGATTTAATTCTGATGATCTTGGAGGTTTTATCATTAAGTAATTGAACAATTTGGGGATACCCTGAATAAATACATCTTTATATTTTTCATGATGTATATGTTGGATTTGAATAATATTTATTTTTGGATAAAGTTTTGTGTCAGCGTAATATTAAAACATTGTCTACGATAGCTTCAAACATTGGGATCCAGGGTGAACCACTACTTAGGTGGAAATAGGATCAACAAGGTCATCCAGCTATCATAGAGTGGCCAGTAATGGGCATTGGATCCCCCATAAATGTGTATGGGACTGGTGTCTTGACACATTATGGGGAGGGTTGGTGGAGAAAGACAGAACCGACGTGGGGAGGGTCTAGAAAAAATTAAGAATCCAAACTAGTAACCAAATCTGGCCAACTATTGATATACTTTGTATTATAAATTAGTGTGGTACCGAATCTCATTTCGATGTGGGGACTATATTTTCTAGTTATCGTTTCTGCATTAAAGAAAAACGTAAAGAACTGAAACTATTCAATATTCTCAATTTTATATTCTAGAGATATATTATCTGATCTTCATGTTATGTTCTACCCTGAGTATGGCATCCCTTCTTTTTATTACATTACATTTAATTACATTTTACATACAGAGGAACTTGAAAGCCTAGTGTCTGGGAAAATAGGAACATAATGCATGAAACAAACATAAAAAATCTTTCTAATACACTTTTATGTCTTCATAATAGGTTAATCTTATGAAGAATTATTGCATATCATAACCTAGAGAAATACATCAAAAGAACGTGTGAGCAGAAGGCTCAGTAAGGAAAACAAGTGAAATAGTTATGATGTGATCTTGAAAAATATTAATATTAAAATGAAATAAATAATAAACACATGAGTACTGGAAGAATAGGAATATCATAATAAAATGAACTTGAATCATATCTTGAATATGTGGCTACAACATTTCATTTATACATTCAAGAACATATCACCAAGGTTTATCTCCGAGGTCTCATAAATAGTTCCAAGGTTATTCACCATATTATCATCAAACATGTCATATCTTGATATATGTTTCATTACCCTATGTATTGGAGCACTAACAGGGAACACCCTTAATATTTCATTATTTACATGTGAGTCACATAGATCATAATAAATCATTTCATAAATAACCCATAGAGAACAAAAGAAATGGGTTTCATTTCAAAATTTTGAGATTTTAAAAGTTGAAAAAAGATAATTATGTCATTTATAACCCATGGAAATGGAGTGAGGGTTATATCTATGTCAATTACAGAATCCAATATATCTTATTTTGGTATATTTATGAACACCCAGAAAGAGAGAAAAATTTTGAGGCCAAATTTCAGCATCATAATGGCTATATATCATGGTTTTAGAAAATAATAAAAAAAGAGGGGAAAATGGGATACCATCCATAAATGAATCATTTTGAAGTAGAGGGAAATAATAAAAATAAATAATATCCTGATGTGTACATTTGGATGACACACCGCATGAAAAGGAAACATGAACGGAAAAGAGAGATGTGATTTCTCTTATGAAAAATTGGCGGCATAACGGTGCCACTTAAAAATTCCTAAAATCAATAGATGAGTGTGGAAATGGTCTCTCATAATTTAGACATGAATTGGAAATTAATAGTTATATTCAAGAACATAACCCCTAATAATAAGATCAATATTAGATTACATAACACAAAGGAAGTCATGGATTAAAAGAGTAGGGTGAAAGATTCTCGTTCCTTTGAAGAGTAACTTTTAAAGCATAATGGTAGGGACCGTGGGAGGGTTGAGGGAACCTTGGGAGGACTCCTTGGGAGGATAGGAGACCAGAACATAATTGAGAAGGATTTTGGTATTAAATAAATAAGGGAATGGCTTGGTATTTATAAGAAAAATGAGGGAATAAATTATTATTTTTCAAGGGACACATCATCGGTGGTATTTTAAAAACCATGGGCTTTACAATAGTATTTTCCCATGGTATTGGCCACTTGGGACACCTCATAGAATATATCACTATTCATAAATCGACCAAAAATCTCACATCCTTATTACATCATTAATGATGTCATTAAACTCCATAATCTCAAAATTGTATTTTTACTATTCACCGAAAATTCAATTGTTATAGAAAATCCAAAAAAAATCATCCTAACCTAATATCGATGCTTTGAATTCCAAAATGAACTCTATTTTCTGAAAATAATTTTCTAAATAATTTTGGTTTATTTTTCAAATAAATTCATCATTTATTCAAAAAAAACTACTCCAAAACGATAACTCATTTTGTATCTCTATAAGAACGTAATCAAGGTCCCGATAAATTATCTCATAAACATAATACAATAAACTAACAGTTTATGATTACATATTATGATAATATAGTTCCATTTTAAATTATGAAATTAGTTATAAAATTTTACGTAAAATATTAATGACATACAAAAATACAAAAAGTTCAACTATGATCATTTTTTAAATTTCAAGATGTTTATATTGTAGTTATATATTCATGGGTGATGTTTCTATTTTTTTGGATAATTTACTATTCATTACAATTCATTACTACTCATATGTGTATGTTACTATTCATACATTACTATTCACTAAAAATCTAGTTGATCATATTACACACTAAATTTCTCACCGATCACAACTGTAGACGACCATTTATTGAAAATTATTTCACATTATTAATTATTTTAAGTTTACATTAATATTTTAAAATAAATTTTTTTCCAAAATTCATTAGTAATATGGAACTATAAATTCATCCTACATTTGTCTGGATATTTGAAATTTAGAAACATTATCAAAAGAGGAAATAAAAATTTTATTTATATAAAAGGATTACACAAATTAGTGAAGGTAGCGTTATATAACCTCTTATAACACCTGCATTGGACCTATGTGTAATGTGTGCTATGTGGATAGAATCTTGGGGTAGCTTGAAAAACATTACCTGAGTGGTGATTTCTATAATCTTGAGCTTCTCATGCAGGTGATTCCATTCAAGCTTCACATATTGAAGTTCGGCTTGGGCTTTGTCCAGAGCAAAGTGCAGTGATCCTACCTCCTTCCCACGCTCTGAAAAATTGGCTTCATATAGACAGAGTCTACTGGATGAGGCCATTCAGTCTTTTTTCTTTAGTAATTATCCAGGATAACAGTATTTTAAAAAACACGATGTTAAAATTATTTTTTCCAATGGTCATATTGAACAATGATAATATAATAGTTAAAACCCTCCTGTGTCATATTAATTTTTCCCTCTTCATTACTTAAAGGATATAGTTTTGTTGACTATAAAATTAAATACCACAGATATTTAGGAAACAAATATAATTAAAAAGTTCGGGTCATTACATTCTTCCCCCCTTAAAAAATTTTGTCCCCAAAATTTTATCTCATACCCTCTGATGAGGTATGGTGTGGGTACTTCTGTCTCATAGACTCCTTCAGTTCCCACGTGGATTCTTCACATTTTTGGTTCCTCCACAACACCTTCACTAGTTGGGTAGACTTGTTTCATAGAACCTTTTATCTACGATCCATGATCTCCACCCTCTTCTCCTCATAAGAGAGGCCATGTTCTAGTTTTACCACCTCGGTATTTAGTACAAGTGAAGGGTAAGTTATGTACTTCCTCAAGAGGTATATGTGGAAGACATCATGAACCTGTGCTATATTTGGAGAAAGTGAAAGACGATAGGCCACTGCTCCCACATGATCAATGATTTCATAGGGTCCAATGTACCTAGGGATGAGCGTCCCTTTATTCCCAAACCTCGTGCTTCTCTTCCAAGGAGAAATATGAAGAAGGAGTTTTCAACAATATCAAACTCCAAAACCATTCGACGGTTACCGGAATAGCTCATTCACTAACTCTAAGCAACCTTAATGTGGTGATGGATGGCATGGACCAATTCTGTCATCCCTTACACAAGATTAGGCACAAGAATCTTTCTCTCACTAGCTTCATCCCAACAAGTAGGAGTTCTTCATCGCTTCCCATATATAGCTTCATAAGGTGCCATTTTAATTCTCGAGTGGAAGCTGTTATTGTAAGAGAACTCAACTAAAGGGTGATGTTGATCCCATCCAACTTTATATTCCATTGAACTTTTTCTCAGCATGTCCTTGAGTTTTTGGATAGTCCTTTCAGATTGGCCATCAGTTTGGGGATGATAGGTCGTACTAAAATTTAATTTATTGCTCAAATATTGTTTAAGAATTTTACAGAATTTTTTTGTGAACATTGGATCACAATCATATACAACAGACCGTGGAACTCCATATAGCCTTAACCCTTCCTTAACGTGAATCCCGACAATTTGATCAAGAGATAAATCTTACCACATGGAAATAAAAAGGGCAGTCTTAGTTAGACGGTCCACAGTAACCAATATCACATTGATTCATATGGATGTTATCGGGAGACCAGTGAAGAATCCCATACATATATTGTCCCAATTCCATGCTGGTACGAGTAGTGGTTGCAGTAACCCTTTAGGATGTTGTCGCTCTACAATCACTTCCAGACATAGTAGGCTCCATTAAGTATAGTCAGCAATATCTCTTTTCATATTATCCCACCAAAAATGATCACGAACATCCCTATACATTTTCATTATATCAGGATGTATAGAGTAAGTAGAGCTATAATCTTTATCGATCAGCTCCTTCGTTATTTTCAAAATAGATGGACACATAGTTTTGTACGAAATTTTAGTACACCTTCTAGATCAGTATTGAACTCAAGAAACCTTCCATCCTTCACAGCCTAAAACATCTTCTGTATCAAAGGATCATCTATCTTCTCTTTCTTGATCTTCTCAAGTAATTAAACTTGAGAAATCATTTAGGATAGGGTTGATGATGTCCCTTCTTTTATAATTCCAATTTCTATCTTCACTAGTACATTGATCAAAGGATCCCTTTGAATTCTCATCATAGAAAGAAAAACTAGGTCATTCCTGCTTAATGCAGCAAAAATATTTGTTTCCTCTTACGGGATGATAATGAATTGAAAAATCATCGTATTTAAGAATTTACAACCATCACCTCTGTCTCATGTTCAATTAATTTTGTGTAAAAATATACTTCAATATTTGATGGTATTTCCATATAACATATTTCTCCACCAAAATATAGTGACTCTATATCTTCAGAGAAAAAATGACCATAGACAGCTCTATATCGTGCATAGGATTTATTTTCTCATGAGTCTTCAACTATCGAGATGCATAAGAATTAACCATGTCATTTGGCATGAGGAATCACAAGCCCTTTCAGAGACGCATCACTAAAAATAAAGAATACTTGTCCACATGAGGGTAGAGTTAACATGAGTGCAGTAACGAATCTCTTCTTCAGCTCTTGGAAACATTCCTCACACTCTTTTTTCCAGATGAACTTGACCCCCTTTTGACTTAACATGGTTAAGGGTTTAGAATGTCATGAATAGTTTTTCAAAAACATTCTATAATATCCCACTAATCCAAGGAAACTATGAATCTCAGTTATTATTGTATGTTGAGGCCACTCTGCTAAAATTTTGGCTTTGTAGGGTCAACTATGATTCCTTCATTTGTAACAATGTGCGCCAAGAAATCAACTTATTGTATCCAAAATTAACATTTACTGAAAATTCCCAAAATATCTCCTTCTGTAGAGTTCAAAACATATCCCTTATATGATCCTCGTGTTTCTCATAACATTTGGAATATATTAGAATATCATCAATAAAAACTACCAAAAGTTATCAAGGTAGTTCTTAAAGACTCGATTCATCAAATCCATAAAAATAAAAGGTGCATTAGTCAGTCCAAATGGTAGAACAATGAACTCATAATGCCCATATCTTGTCTGAAAAGCAGTTTTTTGAATATCTTTTTTCTTTTCACTCAATTGATGATAACCGGATTGAAGATCAATCTTATAAGTTAATTGATCCCCATGAAGTTGTTAAAATAAGTCATAAATTCTTGGAAGTGTGTATTTGTTCTTTTTTGTGATCCCATTCAATTATCTATAATCAATTCGTAGCCTAATCGATCCATGCTTCTTCTTCACAAAAAGAATAGGTGCTTCCCAAGGAGACACACTAGGCCAGATAAATCCCTTCTCCAAAAGATCTTAGAGTTGTTTCTTTAATTCCTCCAAATCCATATTTTCCATCCTATATGAGGTCTTTGATATCAGATGAGATCTAGGTACGAGTTTAATGGAGAACTGTATCTCTCTTATTAGGGAGGTCCGAGTAACTACTTAAGAAATACATCAATGTATTCCAAGATGACGGGGACATTTTCTATCCTTAAACTCTCATATCCTTCTTATTCTTCACCGATTAACTCCATAAAGAAGGATACCGGGGGTTTTCTAGGAAATGATCAGGTTGAGATATCTCTCCTTTGAAGATAATTGTAGGTTTTCCATTCAAGACTACTAAGATTTCCTTACTTCTACATTTGATCTTAGCATTATAATTTGAGAACTAGTCCATAACTAGTATAATTTTGAATTCCAGAATGGGAATGAATACTATATTGCGATAAGATTGTGCTCACCAAATAAATACAATAGTTTCTAAACACTGACGATGCTTGGATAAACCACCTGGAGTTTTGAAGGATAACTCTAATTTTAGAATATTGGGGGTTGATTTTAAATTCTTTGCAAACATGGAGGAAATAAAGGAATTAGTACAACCAAAATCAAATAAAGTACTTGATAGATTTTATAGAACAACAAGAGTACCTACTACCAAATAATTTGGATCTTCAAATTCAGCTATTGTGATAGCAAAAGCATGACCTTTCTCCCTTGGCCATTGCTGAGGCTGATGGTGGTTCCCCTCTACTACCCTCAGATTTGGACAATGATTGGAAAAGTGCCCAAGTTTTCCGCACATAAATAACTAGACATCAGGTAGGAATTTCACTATCTTCTCCTTATCGTTAGTGTTTGGAAGTTGAGGTTTCACCTCACTAAGTAAATTCATTTCAATATGGCCTTCTCTTCCACACATGTAGCATTTTCTGCTCCAGAGCAAGCAGTTCCCCAAATGATTCTTCCCACATTTATTACATGTGGGACATTGCAATTACATGACTTCTCTTCCCTAATCAAAGGTCTGTCCTAATATGGGCTCTATCGATCCCTTTTTTGGTTTTGATTAATGAGACCATTGTGTCACACTGAACTCCAGTTCGACTTTCATTGCACTCTGTACGATCTTCTCATAGATTTCATAGTCTCGATTGGCTAGATTCATCTTCATATGAGGTCTTAGTCCACCGAAGAATCAATAATATTTATTATTAGGATCTATGAAAAAACTTGAGTATAACGCGAATGTATTGTATATTTCATCTCGTAACATCCCACAAATTTATTCTTCTTCTTCTTCAGCTCAAGAAACTCCTTGTCTATTCTTATTATCATGGAACGAGGGAAATACATACTGAGGAAGATCCTTATGAACTCTTACCACTTCATAGCATCACCATCAACTCTTTTCCTATTGTTTTTAATCATTTCGCACAACTCCTCAGCTTCACCCTCTAAGTGATAGAAAACTAGGGCGAACTTCTCTTACTCTGAACTGCAGAGAACAGAAAAGATATTTTCTATAGAGCCGATCAACTATTGAGAAATCAATGTGTAGGTTAATACACTGAATGATGGTGGTCATTGATGCATAAAGGAATCAATAGAATGTTGTTTCCTTCATGGTGTGAACATTATCTCATCATGATTCATGTTATTTACCATAACTTGAGTTAGTTGGTTCATCATTCGCATGAATGTTTCTAATCCGGCTTCCATCAGAGGGTCATCAGCGCATGGTCCATTGCGGTCACCATTTGCACGGTTCCTTTTATAGCCCGCCATTTCTAAAATAATAAAACTATAGTGAGGAACTTATTTCAATTACAAATCTTTTAATAATAAAATATTTTATGTCTTAAAATTCCATTAAACAATTACATTTCCCTATAAATCTTTCATAATGGTTCATAAAAATATTTTGATTAACAAAACATATCCCCCGAGAGTGTCGTAACCAAGAGTGCAGCAATGCCCATTGACGTGTACAAGGATACCCCAGGTCAATCCTGAAACTCTTTGTCGATGTTTTCACTTCTAGGTACCTCTGTTCCAGAGCCACCTCTACCTCCTCTTATCCAGACATTGATGTATTTTCTTGATAAAACACATACTCAATAATAATCAAAATGTCAGGAAGTTTTCATATATTTAAACATTTCTTTAGAATTATTCCTAATGTTTTAATACCGTAATTTACCTAAATAACAAAACAATCCTCTGATACCAATGATTGCATCTGACCTTTTTATTATAAAAAATTTCATTAAATTTTACATACAAATGATCTTTAAAGTATAGTGTCTTCAGAAAGAATAACATAATACGTGAAAATAACATAAAAAATCCTTATAATACACTTCTAATGCTTCATAATAGGTTAATTCTATGTAAAATTACCACATATCAAAATTTGGAGTCATACATCTGAGGAATGGGTGAGCAGAAGGCTTCGTAAGGAAAACAAGTGAATCAGTTGACATGTGATCTTGAGAAATATTAATAAGAACATGATATAAATCATAAAGGCATGAGAAATGGAAGAATAGGAATATCATAATAAAAATACCTGGAATCATGACATGAATATGTGGATACAACATTTCATTTAATCAATAATGAACATATCACCATGGTTTATCCCAGAGGTGTCATAAAAATTACCAAGGTTTTTCACCAAGGTATCGTGAAACTTTTAATCTCTAGAGATTAATTTCAATACCCAATGCATTTGAGATATATCAGAGAACAACATTAATATTCTTTTATTTACATGTGATTCACATAGATCATAATAAAAAATTTCATAAATAACTCATAGAGAACAAAAGAAATGGTTTTCATTTCAAAATTGTGACATTCTAAAAGTTAAAAAAAGATCTTTATGTCATTTATAACCCATGGAAAAGAAGTGAGAGTTATATGTATGTCAATACCACAATCAAATATTTTTTTTTGGTATACTTATGAACACCCATAGAAACAAAATAGGTTTGTTTATTCACATAAATAAACCAAGAGAGAAGGAGAGATAAATTTTGAGGCGAAATTTCAACAGCCTAACGGCTATATATCATGGTTTTACAAAATAATAAAAAGAGATGGGACAAGTGTCTCCCATCCATAAGTGAACCATTTTGATACATAGGGACATAATAAAAAAATAAGATCATGGTGTGGACTTTTTAAAGACACACCACATGAAAATAAAACTTGAATGGAAACGAGAGATGTTATTTCTTTTATGAAAATTCGGCAGCCTAACGACATCACTTCAAAATTTAAAAATTCAATTTATGAGAGTGGAAAGGGTCTCTCATAATTTGGATATGAATTTGAATGTAATTGAGATATTCAAGAACATACCCCAAAATAATAATATGGAAACTAGAAAACATAACATAAATGTAGTCGTGACTTAAAGGAGGAGGGTGAAAGATTCCCTTACTTTGAAGAGTAACTTCAAAAGCCTGAAGGTCAGGACCCTGGTAGTCTCGAGGGTACATTGGGAGGAATATTTGCGAGAAAAGGTGAATATAAATTTGTTTAAGAGTATTTTTTAATGAAATTAATTAGGGAAATGGCTTGGTATTTATAGGATAAGTGATGTAATAAATTATTAAATTTCAAGGGACACCTCATCGGTTGTATTTGCAAGACCATGGGCTTGCCCATGGTATTGGACACTTTGGAAACCTCATAGAATATATCAATATTCATAAGTCTACCAAAAAGCTTACATATTTATTACTTCATTAATGATATCATGAAACACGTGAAACTCAAAACTGTATTTTTACTATTCACTGAAAATTCAATTGTTTCAGAAAAATCCCAAAATTCCAGCCTAATGTAATATCGATTCTATGAATCCAAGAAGGAACTCCATTTTATGAAAATAATTTTCTAAATATTTTTAAATTAATTTTTAAATAAAATCATTATTTATTCAAAAAAAACTCTACAACTTTAACTCGTTTTGTAAAAACTTAAGAAAGTAATCAAGGTACCATAAAATTATATTATAACAATAATACAATAATGTAACAATTTATGATTACATTTTATGAAACTATACATCAATTTGAATTTATTAAATTAGTTATAAAATTGTAAATAAAATATTTATGACATACAAAAATACCAAAACATATACTATGATTGTTTATTCAAATTTAAGATATTTAAATTCTATTTATACATTCATGGGTGAAGTTTCATTTTTTTTAGAAATTTCTATTCATTACTATTCATATGGGTATGTTACTATTCATACATTACTATTCACTAAAAAAATTTGATCTTTTTATACTCTAAATTTCTCACTGATCACAACTGTAGAAGACCATATTTTGAAAATAATCTCACATTATTAATTATTTAAAGATTACTTAAATATTTTAAAATACCCTTTTTCACCAAAATTCATTAGTAATATGGAACTATAAATTCATCCTACATTTATATGGATATTTTAAATTCACAAGCATTATCATAAGAACTAATAACAATTTATTTATATAAAAGGATTACACAAAGTAGCTAAGGTCGCGTTACATATCCCATTATAAAACCTCCATAAGACATAAGTGTAATGTGTGCTATGGTGATAGAATCTTGGGGAGGCTTAGACAACATTTCCTCAGTGGTTATTACTATCTACTCGAACTTCTCCAGTAGGCGATTCTGTTCAAGATTCACATGTTTAGGTTAGGCTTGGGCTTAGTCCAGAGTAATGCTTTGTGATGCTACCTCCTTCCTAAGCTCCCATAGATGGGCTTCATATGGCCCGAGTCTACTAGATGAGGCCATTAAATTATTTATCAGTATTAATTATCCAAGATAACTATATCTATAAAAACACAACGTTAATATTATAGTGTCCAGTGGTCATATTGACCAATGGTCATATAACAATCAAAACACAACGGTCTCATTTTAATTATACCCACTTAATTAAATAACGTATATAGTTTTTTCGAGTATAAAATAAAATAACACACAAATTTAAGAAATAAATATAATTAAAAATGGTGGGTCGTTACATTCTTCCCCCTTATGAAATTTCATCCCCGAAATTTTATCTCGTACCCTATGATGAGAAAAGGTGTGGGTCCTTCTGTCTCATAGACTCCACCGGTTCCCATGTGGCATCTTCACATTTGAGGTTCCTCTACAACAGCTTAACAAGGTGGGTAGTATTATAGCATAGAACCTTGTCTCTAAAATCCAAGATCTCCACTGGCTGCTCCTCGTAAGAGAGTTCATGTTCTAGTTGTACCACCTCTGGATTTAGTACTTGTGAAGAGTCAGGTATGTACTTCCTCAAGAGAGATACGTGGAAGACATCATGAACTAGTGCTAGATTTGGAGGAAGTGCATGCTGAAAGGATACTGCTCCCACACAATCAATGATTTCATATGGGACAATGTATCTAGGGATGAGCTTCCCTTTTTTTCAAAACCTCTTTAATCTCTTCCTAGGTGAAATCCGATGAAAGACGTGTTCACTAACATCCAACTCCAAGACCCTTCAACAGTTGTTGGCATAGCTCTTTTTCCGACTTTGAGCAGTCTTAATGTGTTTCTTGATGGCATGGACCTTATCTATCATCTCTTACAAAAGATCATGCCCAAGAATCATTCTCTCCCCAGCTTCATCCCAACAAGTAGGAGTTCTTCATCACTTCACACATAGAGCTTCATAGGGTGAAATTTGAATGATCGAGTGAAAGCTGCTGTTGTAAGAGAACTCAACTAAAGAGATATGTTGATCCCATCCACCTTTAAATTCCATTGATGATGTTCTCAGCATTCCCTCGAGTATTTGAACAGACCATTAAGATTGGGAATCTATTTTTGGGTGATTTGACATACAAAAATTCAATTCATTTCTCAAGGACTGTTGAAGATTCTCCTGAATTTTGTGGTGAACCATGGATCATGATCAGATACGATAGAAAGTGGAACTCCTTGCAACCTTACCACTTCCTTCATGTAAATATTGGAAAGCTTATGAATAGATAAAGCTTCTAAAATAGAGATAAAATGAGTAGTCTGGGTGAGATGGTCCACAATAACCCATATAGCATTGTTTCCATTGGAAGTTCTATGGAGACCACTTAAGAAGTCCATAGTGATATTGTCCCACTTCCATGACGGTATGGGTAGTGGTTTCAATACCCCTTTAAAAATTTGTCGCTCTTCCTTCACTTGTTGACATTCCAGGCACCATGAAGTGTATTCAGAAATATCCCTTTTCATATTATCCCAAAAAAATGATCATGAAGGTACATATACATTTTTCTACTACCATGATGTATAGAGAAAGTAGAGCTATGAACTCTATCCCTCATCTCCTTATTTATTTCCGGAATAGATGGAACCCATAGTATTGTACAAAATTTTAGTACACATTCGTGATCAGTATTGAACTTAGGAAACTTCCCATCCTTCACAGCCTCAAACTTCTTCGGTAACAAAGGATCTTATTTTTAAGCTTTCTTGATCTTCTCTAGTAACGATGGTTGAGAAATAATTTTGGATAGGGTTGATGATGTTACATCCCTTATAATTCCAATGTCCATCTTCACTAGTTCATTGATCAAAGGATACCATTGAATCCTCATCATGGAATCCTCATCATGGCAAGAATAACTAGGTCTTTCCTACTTAATGCACCAGGGAATTTGTTTACTCTTCTGGGATGATAATGAATTGAATTATCATAGTCTTTAAGAAGTTTCAAACCATCTCCTCTATCACATGTTGAATTTATTTTGTTTAAAAATGTACTTCAAACTTTGATGTTCTATGTTTATATCAAATTTCTCCCCATAAAGATAGTGACTCCATATCTTCAATGAAAAAACGACCGCAACCAGCTCTTGATCATGCGTATGATAGTTCTAATCACGAGTCTTCAACTGTCATGATGTATAAGCTATGGAATTTTCATTTGGCATGAGGACACACCCAATCCATTTCAGATATGCATCACTAAAAATAACTAATCCTTCCCTACTTAAGGAAAATGCTAACATGGGTGCAGTAACCAATCTCTTCTTCAGATCTTGGAAACACTCCTAAAACTCCTTTTTCCAGATGAACATGACCCCTTTTCGAGTTAACTTGGTTAATGGAATAGAATGTCATGAAATTTTTTCCACAAACCTCCTATAATATCCCATAAATTCAAGGTAACTACGAATATCAGTTATTGTTTTAGGCTAAGGCCACACCTCTATAACTTTTGTCTTTATAGGGTCAATAGTGATTCCATCATTGGTAACAATGTGCCCCGTGAAAGCAACATGTTCTAACCAGAAATCACATTTAATTAACTTTATAAAAAGCCACTCCGTTCTTATAGTTTTCAAAATAACCCTTATATGATCCTATTGATCCATATAATTATTGTAATATATCATAATATCATCAATAAAAACTATCATAATGTTATCAAGGTAGTCCTTAAATACTCTATTCATCAAATACATAAAAATAGTAGGTGCATTAGTCAGTCCAAATGGCATAACAACAACTCATAATGCCCATATCATGAATGCGAAGCTGTTTTTTTTTTTTTGGAATATCTTCTTTCTTCACCCTCAATTGATGATAAATAGATCGAAGATCAATCTTAGAGAATAATTGAGACCCATGAACTTGGTCAAATAAGTCATCAATTCATAGAAGAGGGTATTTGTTCTTTAGTGTGATCCTATTCAGTTCTCTATAATCATTGATCAACCTTATCGATCAATCCTTCATCTTCATAAAGAAAACATGTGATACCCATGGAGACAAACTCGGTCGGATAAACCCCTTATCCAAAAGATTTTTGATTTGTTTTATTAATTCCTCCACCTCCTCATTTTTCATCATATATGGGGTCTTTGATATCAGATGAGATTGAGGTATGAGTTCAATAAAGAACGTTACCTATCTTTCTGGGGGAGCTCCGGGTAACTCCTTAGGAAATACGTCCACATATTCCTAGATGATGGGGACATTTTCTATCCATAAACTCTCATATCCTTCTTCTTCTTCACTGATCAACTCCATAAAGAAGGATATAGGGGGGTTTTCTAGACAAATATCCGGTTGAGAAATATATCGTTGGAAGATATCTGTAGGTTTTCCATTCAAGACTACTGAGATTTTCTTACTTATGAATTTTATTTTAGATTTATACATTGAGATCCTGTCCATCCCTAGTATAATGTCGAATTCTAGCATGAAAATGACTACTAGATTTGCGATATGATTGTTCTCGCCAAAGTAAATACTAGAGTTTCTAATCACTAGAGATGCTTGGATAATCCCACTAGGAGTCTTGACTGATAACACTATTTTTAGCATGTTGGGGGTTGATTCTAAATACTTTGCAAACTTGGATAAAATAATAGAATGCATAGAACCAGAATCCAACAATGTACTTTCTAGCTTTGAAATAACAACAACAGTATTTTCTACCACATCATTTGGAGCTTCAACTTCATCTACCATGAGAGAAAAATAACGACCTTGCTCCCTTGGCCTTTGCGGAGGCTGATGGTTGTTCCCCACCACTGACCTCAGATATAAACAATGATTGGGAAAGTGCCCAAGATGTCCACACATAAAGCACTAGATATCATATAGGGCAAGCACCATATTCCCCTTCTATTTATTCTTTGGAAGTTAAGGTTTCACCTCACTACGACGATTCCTCGCAATATGGCCATAACTTCCACACCTGTATAATTTCCTGCTCCTCAGTAGGTAGTTCCCTGCGTGCTTATTCCCACATTTATTAGATGTGGGATGTTGCACTTTATTTCCTACTCTTCCCTAATCTATGGTCCCCCAAAAAAGGGGCTCCATTGATATCATTTTTTTATTTGATTTATGATACTACCGCATCTCACCGAGCTATAGTTCGACTTTCATTGCACTCCATATGATCTCCTCGTAGTTGTCATAGTCTTGATTGGATAGATTCTTTCATAGATGAGGTATCAGTCCACCGAAGAATCTATCAACTATACCATTAGGATCCATGACAAAGCTTTAGATATAATGGGAAATTCTTTTATAGTTCATCTCATTTCTTCCCATAGATTCAATCTCCTACTGCTTCATCTCGAGAAAATCATTCTCAATTCTTGTTCTCATAGAACGAGGGAAATACTTACTAAAGAATATCCCTTTGAACTCTTACCAATATATAGCATCAACCTTCAATATGTGCCTCATGTTTTCAATCAGTTTCCACCATAGCTCAGCTTCTCCTTCTAAGCGATAGGCATCAAGGGTGACCTTCTCTTTCTCTGAACAGTGTAGCATAGAAAATATCTTCTCTATAGAGAGGATCCACTATTCAGCAATCAATGGGTCAGTCTATCCACTGAAGGAATGTGTTCATTGACACATAAAGCACGCAAAATACTGTTGTTCCATTTGTGTTGATATCAGTCTCTCATATTGATTCATTTTATTTCCCAAAACTTGAGTCAGATGGTTCATCATTCGCATGAATGTTTCCATTCCAGCTTCCATCGGAGGGCCGTCGGCGCATAGTCCATTATGGTAACCCTTTGAACGGTTCCTCTTAAAGATCTCCATTTCAAAAAGAATAAAACCATAGTGAGAAACTTATTTCTATTACATGTCTTTTAACAATAAAGAATTTTATGTCTTCAAACGTCTTTAAACAACTGTATTTCTCTATAAATATTTCATAATGATTCATAAAAAGATTATGATTAACCAAACAAATCTCTCGAGAGTGTCGTAACCAAGAGTGAGTCAAGTCCTGCTGTTGTGTACCAAGATAACCTAGGTCAAGCTCGAAACTCTTTGTCGGAGTATCCACTTATAGGTACCTCTATGCCGTAGCTGCCTCTACCTGCTCGTTTCGAGACAGGGATGTATTTTCTTGATAAACAACTTACTCAATATTCACAAAAATACTTGTATATATTCCGATATTTAAAATTTTCTATAGGGTTCTTCCTAAAATTTTCATAACCTAATTTCCATAAATAACAAAAATATCCTCTGATACCAACTATCGAATCCCACCTTTTTATTACATAACTTTTCATTACATTTTACATATAGAGGATCATTAATGTATAGTTTCTTGGAAAATAGGAACATAATACTAGAAAACAACATAAAAATCATTCTAATACACTTTTAAGGATTCATCATAGGTTCATCCTATGATCATTTACAGCATCTCAATACCTAGAGACAAACATCAAAGGAAAGGGGGAGAAGAGGGCTCAGTAACAAAAACAAGTGAAACTATTGACATGTGATCTTGAGAAATATTAATTAAAAAATGATATAAATCATAATGTCATGAGAAATGGAAGAATATGAATAAAATAATAAAATTAACATGAATCATAACTTTAATATGTGGCTACAAAATTTCATCTAGATATTTGTGATCATATCACCAAGGTGTATCCCCAAGGTGTCAAAAAAATTACCAAGGTTATTCACCATGATATCATGATAATTTTCATCTCTAGAGATTAATTTATTTACCCAATTCATTAGATAAATATCATGGAACACCCTTAATATGTCTTTTTTTACTTGTGGTCCACATAGATCACAATAAAAAATTTCATAAATAACCCATAGAGAATAAAATAAATGGGTTTCATTTCAAGATTGTGACATTTTAGAAGATAAAAAATGATCATTATGTCATTTATAACCCTTGGAATGAGAGTGAGGGTTATATTTATATTAATTCCTGAATCAAATATACCATTTAATGGTATATTAATGAACACCAATAGAAATAATATAGTTATGGGTATTCACATAATTAAAACAAGAGAGGAAGAGAGAGAAATTTTGAGAAGAAATTTCAGCAGCATAACGACTATATATCATGTTTTTATAAAATAATAAAAAGAGAGGGGAAAATGTTATCCCATCCATAAAAACCCATTTTGAAGTAGTGGTACATAATAAAAATAAATAATATCATGTTATAGACATTTTAATGACACACCACATGAGAAGGAAAATTTAAAGGAAAAGAGAGATGTGTTTTTTTATGAAAATTCTACAGCCTAACGGCGTCACATAAAAATTATGAAAGTCAATTGATGAGAATTGAGAGGGTCTATAATAATTTGAAAATTAATTGGACAGTAAATGGGATATTCAAGAACATTCCCCAAAATAATAATATGGAAGCTATAAAACAAAACATAACGGAAGTCATGACTTAAAAGAGGAGGGTAAAAGATTCCCTTACCATGAAGAGTAACTTCGAAAGCATGTAGGTCAGGACCTTGGGAGGCTCGAAGGAACCTTGAGAGGACTCATTGGGAGTTAAAGATACCATAACTTCGTTTAGAAGGATTTTGGATGAAATGAATGAGGTAAATGGATTTGTATTTATATAAAAAGTGAGGGAATAAATTATTAATTTCCAAGGGACACCTCATCAGTGGTATTTGCAAAACCATGGGATTTACCATTGTATTTGACCATGATATTGGCCACATGGGACACATAATATAATATATCACTCTTCATAAGTTGGAAATAAATCATAAATCATTATTACATCATTAATGATGTCATTAAACACGCAAACCTCAAAACTATGTTTTTACTATTCACCGAAAATTCAACTATTCTAGAAAAATCCCAAAAAGTCCACCAAACCTAATATCGATGCTCTAATTTCCGAAACGAACCCAATTTTATGAAAATAATTGTATAACTAATTTTACATTATTTTTCAAATAATGTCAATATTTATTAAAAAACAACTATAACACTATAACTCATTTTGTAACTCCTTAAGAAAGTAATCAAGCTCCCATAAAATTATTGTATAACCATAAGACAATTAAGTAACAATTTATAATTACATTTCATGAAAATATACATCGATTTTATATTATTAAATTAGATATAAAATTTTAAATAAAATATTTATGATATACAAAAATACAAAAACTTATACTATTATGGTTTTTTAGCTTTTAAGATGTTTAAATTGTATTTATACATTCATGGGTGAATTTTATATTTTTTTGGCCAATTTAATATTCATTACTATTCATATAGGTATGTTACTATTCATACTTTACTATTCACTAGAAATCATGTTGATCATATTAGACTCTAAATTTCTCAGTGATCACAAATGTAGAAGACCATTTTTTGAAAATTATTTCACATTATTAATTATTTAATGTTTACATAAATATTTTAAAATACCATTTTTTCCAAAAATCATTAGTAATATGGAATGATAAATGTATCCTACATATATCCAGGTATTTTAAATTCAAAAACATTATCATAAGAAGAAATAAAATTTGGATTTATATAAAAGGATTCCACAAAGTTCGTAAGGTCGGATTACATATCCCTTTATAACACCCACATATGACCTATGTTTAATGTGTTCTATGGGGATAGAATCTTGGGGTGGCTTGGACAACATTACCCAAGTGGTGATTTATATCACCTTGAACTTCTCCCGTAGGCGATTCCGTTCATGCTTCACATGTTGATGTTCAGCATGGGCTTGGTCTAGAGAAAATCCCAGTGATGCTACCTCCTTCCCAAGCTCCGAAAGATGGGATTCATATGGCTTGAGTCTACTGGATTAGGCCATTCAATGTTCTTTTTATATTAATTAACAAAGATAACTATATTTATAAAAACACAACCCTAATATTATAGTTTCTAATGGCCATATTGACCAACAATCATATAATAGTTGAAACCCAACAGTCTCATTTTAATTTTACCCACTTAATTAATTAAGGGATATAGTTTTCATGAGTATTAAATAAAATAACACACAAATTTAAGAAACAAATATAATTAAAAAGTTTAGGTCATTAAATTTAGCCATGAGTGTTCTTTGGGTCATCAATATTTGTTCATGCTGTGTAATCCGATGGATTGTTCTAAGCCTTCAAGTACAATTTAATTATACTATTGATTTCAGAATGATTTAAATATAATGTAAATATTTTTTCAAGAATTAATTAAGAAGAAAACAATGAAAAACTAAAATGTAGAAAATTATAATTTTCTGTGACTGTGGAATCATTCAAACTACAACCAAAGACAATGAATTTAATTATAAAATGAATGAATGGATGACTCTATATGATTTTAGAGTGATAAATAGGTTTTATTTACCTATAAATAAGTTATATTGTTTTATTTGAAACAATGTGTTTTATCACACTTCTGAGAGAGTACTGAATGGGAAACAGAGAAGGGGTATTTCTTAGTATTTAATAAGGAAGGATCTGTGATCTTGATTCATTCTTGTTACAACCTACACATACTAATAGAGATTTTTATTACCAATTAAGCAGTTTAACTATGTTACTCGATTGAGACATAAGTACCCATGCATACATTAATTTGAATAAGGGTGCAGTCCTGCCTATATGTTTTAAGGAAGAGAAGCATCATGTGAATTAAATATTTTGAGATCATGAAAAGGAGAATTCGCTGATAACGAGTCTGAAATGCTATTATATGATCTTATTGAGAAAAGAAAAATAATATTTTATGTTTCATGCAAATATTGTTCCTAATAATAGTATAAAAAGTGGAAATATATACTGTCATGCTGATATAGTTACACGAAAAAGAAATTACCAAAAAAATATGTGATATTGAAAATATTATTTATGTGATACATTCGTTGAAAAATAATTATGGAGTCATGCATGTATTTTATATAAAAGTAAAATGGAATCACAAGATTACACAAAGAAAATAGAAGATACTCGTGCAGTGTTTTGTATGCAATAAGGATATAGTGAAGGAATACAGTGAGATACATGGATAGAATAGAGGATACACGCCTATATTGAATAACTAGCATAATAAATATGATAATATGTATGCATGGAAAAATTTAAGTGTGAAATAAAGTGATGCATTATGTGTGAATTGTGTCTTTTTGGGATTTGGTTAAAAATAAGATTTCACTCACACTGAGTTGGTTTTTGTAAAAAGGATGACCAAATGTACTCCCATTAAAGTCCACACTATATATACAGTTTTTTTGTATGGTATCATTGTTTAATTTCATAAATAAGATCAAAAGAATACACTGAGTATTGGACTTTTAATTCACAAATATGACAAAAAATAGTTTCAAGAATTACAGGAATTAAATATTTTATTATGATGATGTGAACTAAATGCAAGAAAAACATATGATGTTGAGGTGTGTAATAATTTTGATGAGCTTATGTATTGATTTTTAGAAAAAAAAAGGAAGAAATAACTTGTAGTATGAATATAAATTTACAGGTGTTCATTATGATATTTTGGCTAGTATATGTGAAAGTGATAACTTATTATAATTTATAAGAGTATACTGAGTTGAATCACATATAGTGTTTTTGATAACATTCAAAGGATGTTGAAGAGTTTAAATTAAAATGGTTAAGTGATGATTCAGTTTAACTTAGTGGATTTAAGGAAGATCAATTTTTTAATAGTAGAAGTTCTTATGATCTTTCTCATTATGTTAAGTGTTTTATTTATGAAAAACTAGTGGGATACCAGTATAAATAACACGAGTGATATGTTGTTATAATTTGGATAAAGGGCCATACATACCCACCAAGGTATGAGGCTGATACTTGACCAACCACTTGTAATTTTTGTTTGATTTATAGTGGATAATATGTTTTGTAGATCATAAAAAACAAAACAAGGACGTAGTCACCCACATTAGGGGAAAACCTTATAAAAATACTATATGAAATTCTTCATTTACTTTTTGTATTTCATTTGGCATAGTTTCTCATGTAAATATGGATGATATACTCAATCTAAAAAACGCAGAGGTTCGAATGAGAAAAGGGGTAAAGGTAAATAAAAGTACACTAGAAAAACATGTGTACACTGATTCAGCCCCCTTCTTGGTGTACTAGCATGATCTATTGGGAACTACACTTATAGAGACCACATTTTTATAATAAAATTTTTGAACCTCTTACTATTAACATTTGACATGTTAATGGATATTCCTTCATCATCAGTAATTATTACTCCGAGTCTCATTGGTATATTGATCTATAGAAATTGAAACTCCACAACCAAATTGCATCAAACCATTTAGATCATGTTCATACACCAACTAAAAACTGATCCACTATTGGTATGTCAATTTGAAATAGTCAAAAGTCCATGAATACTCCATCATCGATCCAAATAAACCCATTACAGAAACAAAAAAATCTATAGTTTAAGAACCCATATTCATACGTCAACTCTAATTTATTGATGAACAAACAAATCTAAAAGAGACTAGGGAATATAACCCAAATGAACGTTTGATGTAGAAATCCCATAGCATATGTGACTCTTGTATAACATCCATAAATAATATCCAATATATAATAAATCATCCTTAGTACCATCATATCATCAAAAATATTTTATCCTTATACATAATGTCTCTATAACATTTACACTATAAAAGGTGAGTACAATGGATTGGAGGATTTCACTAATGCCCATAACTCACACAAGTGAGAGTGATATTAATTTATGTATATGATTTTTAAATTTAATAAAATTATAAACCACTATGTAATGCATAAAAAATCATATAATAAATATCATGGGTCATATGAAAAAACATAATTTTATTATAAATGCAATATTATAATAAACTAATTATGAAAAAATAATTCATTAATAAAAAAGATCATGAAAATAAAGCTGAAACATGATAACATGATCAATATCAAGGAAAACTACTTGGTTATTATATCATAGATATCCTTATAGAAATGATAAACATAGTGATATGATAACTATAAAGATCTTATACAATAAATATCTTATAATTCTTTTCTATATCAAAAAAAATATAACAACAAACATACACAATAGGGTGTCACACCACTATCATAATCAATAAGGTAAATTATCTATATCTTTTTATCCAACTTATTTAATTATATATTTATCTCTCAACCATGTGGTGTTAGGTATAGATAATTAAGAAAATGTCATCAGTATACTCTATCTAAGGGGTTTCATGATAAAGAGTAAAATAGTGACTACTATGGGAATAGAAATAGAGGTATTAATGATAAATTACTTTTAATGAATCTCATGGTTCATATACTAGTTTTTTTTAAAAAAATTATTGGTCTTAACTGAAATGATACTCTAGTATCATATGGTTCATTGATTGAATATCCTGAAAAGTGACCCCCTATTTGTAAAACCGTTGTGAAATTGGTAACATGTATTCATTCAACATGTTCACATATAAGAATATGAAACATGTATCCCATGAAAAATGTCATGTGGAAGAATAAATAAAAAATTTCCCTTGATATAAAAACATAAATAAAAATAAATAAATATCCTCATATGTGTCAATTCCCAAATAAGAACAAGTGCTTTAGGAAAATCCCCATTTAATGTGTTCCAGCATATATAATACTCAGTATAAGGACTTCCATTTTCTTCCCAGAATATAACCCACCAAGAACAATATTATTTAATAGCTCAATAAGGATCCCCACAAGGCCTATAATTTACATTCCATGTCCAAAGGAATTTTAATCCCAATATTAGTGTAGGTCACAATTCGTAAAACACACCAAATACGATAAATTAAACATATGAAATACCACAAATTGGATATATCTTATACCTTTTTATATTGTTATATATTTACACATTTCACCTCCTTTTAAATGGAAGTCCTCAGGTCCATATCCATTTCATAGGTTCATCCCTTAATTTCTATATTATTGATACTTGTATATGACTATATCCAAAAGAATCCACCAACTTATTATGCGGTTATTAAGAAGAAAGTTTAATTAAAAAATACGTTAAAGGATATACCTATATCAAAATGAGACATAATTATAATTTCTATAATTATAAGGGGTAAAATACAGAATTGCTAGTTTTCATGAAAGGGTTCGAGAACCGTGTGTCAAAAGATTACATTATTCACTAATTAGACATCTGTGAAATTAATGATTATAATTAATGTATATATTATCAATTGACATCATAAAATTCTTATATAAATATATATATTTTACATTAAATTATTTAAAATTACTCACAAACATTAGTATTACTTTACAAACTATATTTTTCTAATTTTAACTACATGAAATAATCATATGTCATATTATATAATATCTACTATATCACCCCATTACAAAAGTAATAATACCATTAAATAGGTTAAAATTTTCTTAATTTTACCAATGATTCTTTTAGGGAGAATCTATAAAAACAATTTTGATAATTAATTATACAATAATGATGAAAATAATAGTTTAATTTTGAGTACACATGGTTGTCAATAAAACTCATTATCTAATGTATAAAATTAATCGATTCATAATATAAATCCCCTTTAAACACTGAGGATGAAACTAATTAATAAATTTTTCTGCTGAAACCGTGGATAAATAAATTAACGAAATATGATTGTTAGATTATTTGATTTTAAATATTTTTTCACATTATTTTGATAAAAGACACAAATGATGATATTCTCTGTAAATATGTAAAAAGTCCTTCCATAGATTCCAAATGATTAATTATTAAAGATAATATTTCATAATTGATTCATATGTTACATCATTTAGAACTATTGGATCATTATTTGTAACATTTAAATAATTATTTAGAATGTTCAAACTCCTTATATCATAATCATGTGATTTTAAATCCAAACGTGATAGATAAGGTGGAAGAATAATAAAATAACATCCATATCATAAATTCTATATTATATCATGCATAGAAAAATAATTTGGTGACACTCATGATAACAATATTTATACCAATTCAAACACCAAGATGGTTAATACTAGAATTCCACTGTTTTACGGTTTTTCATATATATATATATATATTAATTTTCTACTTGTATTAAATACTCTCATATTCAACACACAATAAACTTTTTTGTATATATAAAACTAATGAAATAGTATAAAAAAATACTCTTTATAAATATATTATTCATTTTAACCACATGTTATATCAAATTTAAAAACATCTTAAAATACATCAAAAGCATAATATATATATCCTTCAAAATACGTTGTGTTGGATATTACTGTTTTATACAAGCAGTTCCATACAAAACCTAATATACATTCAAAAAACTAATATGCATTACCTTGCATGAATTTAGTAATTGAGAATAAACATGAATTAAATAATAAATAATTATAATCATAACATTGTATCTACAAGAACATAATTTCTATTCAATATATGAAGGGTTTGGGAATGATATATATCAAATGCATTAATCACCATACCTATATACATTATATTTATCGTATATAATCTTACATAATCATTTATTCTCTTTAAATAATTCATTGATTTACTATTATACCCATACTATTCTAATCTATTATATACCAACCTTATATCCTCAATTATCTATCTATCTATCTATATATATTTACCATATGAGAGAACACATTATATGTAATTCACCAAATTGAATGAGGACATTTCATTATCCTCATAAAAATAGATAATAACAAAATATATTAATTATCTAGGTAAGGATTTTCACTTTCATAGTCTATCTCAAAAAAATGGACCAAACAAAATACTCATTCTCAGAGAGGAAAATACATTCTTTATTCAACCTCAATAGATGACTTGATCAATAAAGTACACTAACACACCCTAATTAACTCATCCTTGTGGTCTGTGTAAGAAAGGTATCAAATTATAAAGGTTCTCATTCTATAAAAAGTTCTAAAAATTATGTATGGTGATTAAATATGAGTAATATACTCCTTTTATAAAAAATGAATAGTATATAGCACACCATTTTTTATGTATTGGTATTTCTTGTGCACAAAATTATTTTTGTGCCTCATTTGTGAATACCAAATCTATATATGAAACCCCACCCATAATAATCATTACATTTCATCATGACCCATAATTATCTATGATGAACATCGATTATAAATAACTCAAATGCATATTTAGAGAGGAAAAAATTTCATCACACTTTCTTAATATATGTATACATAGTGAAAACATAATAAAATAGATATTTTCCATTTTTATAGGATGATACATTTTATATTTTTAATCAATTTTAATAATACCAATAAAACCATAACATATAACTCAAATAAATTTACCATATATGATAGAATTATATAGAATACTTATCCTTGGTCCACATTTAGGGTTATATTAAACTCATTTTATATTGATATCATTCTTTCCACCTCTCAAAGTGACCCTCTAATAAAATACCCCATTAAAATGTTTTAGTTATAAACATCTTTGAAGACATATCATTTCAATAATAGTGCTATTGAGATTCATAATCATTATGATCAACTCTATAAATAATTTATTAAATAATTTCATATTTCAAAACATTCAATGTCATTACATTATTGAATTTTTTTCATATTTAGAAACATTTCTATATTCTTTAAAAATATATTTGAAACTTTTCATTAAAAATATTAATCAAGGTCATTTGGTAAAATAATAAAATTAGAAATTTAGAAATTAATATTTTTATTTACCAATATAAGTTAAAATATTTTATGTTATAATATCATTATTAATTGGGATTATACTGGAATAATTATTTTTTATTTTGATTTTAAACATATCTATGTTTAATGTATTATTATATTCCTCTAAAAATTAAAATATTTTCTTTAAAACTTATTTATAATACCCAAAATATTATCGATTAAGAAATAATATTTATTTCATTCATAGAAATAATTAAAAATCAAACTATTAGAAAATATTATTATATAATATTGTACATATATATAGGAATAATCAAAAAATAAAATATTTTTCTGTAAAATATAAAAATGAATTATGGTGATGACTTTTCTGTCATATTTTGATAAAGAACTTGGATAAAACATTTTATCATAGATAACCCATTTTTATAAATTTATTCACTTAAAAAACGTTAGAAAATTGTATCAATTATAAAAATGTGTACTAAAATATTCATCTCTGATTTTTTATAATAAAAAAAATTTAATAGTTTCTTGCAACCTATAAGAGAAAAAGTATTTGAAAAAAAACAACACTTATTCAAATAGATAGGTAGATTTATTGTAATCTACCAGAATTTATTTGTGGACATTGATTCATTAGTTGAATAAATACATTAAGATAGAATTATTAATAAACATTTTATTATAATGACTGGTACTTATTGGACACAGTTTTATAATGTACAGCTTGTATCATATTCATTTCATAAATGAATAATTGAATTCGATATTATTAATAATTAATGTAAACTCTTTTTTGAATTTTTGTCACAAATTTATGTATTATATACAATACTTCTCTAATATATAGTTTTACCATAGTGAATACAATCCCCTTCCTTATATTCTCTGTTATTTGGTTTATAAGGTGTTGTGGACTCTACCTGGCCTCTCTATTTTTCCTTCCAATCTAATATTTTACCCTTTATTTTATCTATAATCATCATGGACCATTATCTTGAAACATTTATATCCTGATTAACTATCCTCAATATTAAAAGTAGAATGAATAAAATTTTATTTAACTTCTTTTGGTTTTTAATTATCAATGTTTTTTAGAACCTTTATGGTAGTGATAGTATAATAAATTCCCTGGGAAATCAATCACGAGTTCTGACCGCATTCTCTTGATAAAAAATACATACCTAACCATATTGACAGTATCAATTAATCCTAATTTACCCACTACCATCTTATAACAAACAAGTTATTTTGAAACATTATATATCTCGTGTATATCTTATTTCTTGTGTCTCTTTTTTGTGATTTAAATGATGTCATAATTATCTATATTCTTATGTTTCTTTTATAGATTAGGATCGAATAAAACAATCATCAATATTTAATTATAAATAGAATATATACTACACTTATTTTATGTATCATTCATTTCATGTATTGTTTTGTTAATATATTTTTTAATAATTTTTTATATAACACATGAAACCATTATTCTTGCATAATAATAGTTATCAAGTTCTTATACAAGTCAAGAAAATACATAGATTTAGTTTAGTTTTCTCAATTATTAATCTGAATTTCAATTTTAACGATTATGAGGCCATTTTATTTTTAATAAAGGCATTAATACAATTATTATCATATTTTACATCCATTTATAATGAACTCTAATTAAACATTTCCCCAAAAAATGATGAGATATTTTATATCTCAACATATCTATTTGTAGAACAAGATCTACATGTCTCTCTATGAAGAGACTTACATTATATTTATATCTCAGTTTTGTGAATTTGGTATAACATCATGAAAATAAAGTCATTTATAAATCATGGAAATGTGAGTAGATAATCCCAAATATTTTCCAATAGTATCCTAACCATTACTTTCCCATGATATTAATATCCAAAATATCAAAACAAATATTTGAACCTAGTCCTTTTAGGGTCACCAAAAACATTCATGTCATACAAATGATGTTCTATACACACCCATCATTGAAGAACTCTAACTGGTTAGATAATCAATGTCTTGGAAAGTGTTCACATATGATGGAATCAATTTTTTATCAATTTTAAGAGGAATTATATCTCAACATATTCTCTCATGTACTCTGATTAATAATTTCATCCTTATAAAAATATAGTTTTTCATATATTATACCTTCGACCAAAATAATTCGTTAAAAACATGTTAATGTGTAACTCATTATACGACCCCTGATTTTTGTTAATTATCCAAAATTAAAAACTAATTATATTCACACATACACAAATGGATATGGCCCACAAACCACATTCATGTAATATATTGGAATCATATAAAAAGGATATCCAAACAATATAAATCGTGGTGAGTTTAGTAGAGAACCCCCACTTTTATATATAGAGCCTAAGTGCCTAGGATAATGAGTTATATGACACAAATTCCCATTAACTATAGAAAACTACTCAAGAGAAACGTCGATTACAATATAATCCCCATACATAATTTTTATAAAGCCTAACCAAATTTTACATTCATTTTTGTAACCATAAATAATCATATTCATGGTCAAACAAAACAAAATATTAAGTTCTACCTATCATTAAGTCCTCATATGAATAGAGTGTTATTTGAAAGAAATAAATTCCACACTAAATAATAAATAATACATCAAACCATTATACAACACTTCATATTTTTAAATAATAAATATAGTATAAATAAATAATTGAAAAAATCGCACACACATATATATATATATATGTCTGTGTGTGTGTGGGTTTATTAAGAATTATGAACATTTCATAAATTATTATTATCATTTTATAATATTTGACATTATTTTTGATATTTTATTAATAAATAATGATGAAAATTTCATATTTATTACTATATGGACCCTTTCACATTATGAATATATCATCCTAGGATTTTAGATTGAAAATAATACTATATTCAATTGTGTTTAATACATAGAACATCGAGCTTAAGACAAACTCTAATATGATATTAAAATATTATTATTTAAATATAATGGTATTAACATAGCGGTTAGAAAAACAATTATGAATAGGAGTGACCAAATTATCAAAATATAAGAAAATAATTTCTTTGAATAAAAATCTAACGTTTAATTCGTAGAAAATATGAACTCTATTTTAAATAAAATCGTATATTATAAACGGATATTTTTTTCTAGAAAACTAAATTATTTAAAAAAATTATTTTTATGAAATTAAATTATTATAATCACATTATATGATTTTTTAATGAAATTTATGGATAATATTTTTTAAAAAATAGACAAACATTCATATAATGATGGTTACTAGATACTAAATGAGTATAAATTCAGTTTGTATTCAAAAATTGTTTTTATTAAATTTTTTGTATGGATATTATCATTAATATCCTCCATTTTTAGAAATTTTATTTGATAAAATAGAAATAAATTTTTAAAAATGCATGTCAAAATATAAATACGTTAATTGTTATGGGATTTTTTAGAAATGATTGATTTTTATGTGAATATTGATAATATCGATTTAGAAAATACAGTTATTTCATTACTTTTAATCAAAAAAATATCAATGTTATATTTCATTTTATATTTATTTTAATGTAACATATTTTTAATTTTATTAAACATAATGTTATTTTTTCCACTAGAGTGCATAATATATATTTTTGGGTTATCAAATCATTTTTATGCTTAAAACAATTATTTTTCTAAAAACTACATTTTTTTCCATTTAACACATTTATTTAAATATTGAATTTTACCAATTAATAAAATTAAATCCTAGAAAAAAAATTCCATATTTTTAATCATCTAAGTCAAATTAATTAATAAGGAATATTTATATTTTATTTATAATTAATAGTAATTTTTGTAAAAGTTTATCACCATGGAAAACGGTAAAATGTATTAATCAAGGATGAAATTATTGTATAAGGATTAAAAATATCACAAAAAAAATCATTTAATATTTTTTTACGTTTTTATTTAATCTATAGTAATATAAATTTATCAAATAATACAATTTTTTCCACTTGTTTGTAATTATGACTTTCTTATTATTTTTTGTTTAATGTAATTATAAAATATCTTTATCTCACTTATTATGATATCATGATATGTATATTGATTAAAATTATATATGGATGAATATAAATGATAAAATTAATTAATATTGAACTATATTTATGATAGTAATTTCTTTTTAAATATCAATTATGATATAATTACCTATAAAATTTATGCAACACCATTGAAACACTTGTGTAGGAATTTGAGAAATCAAGTATTTTTTTATATAATAAATGAAATTGATTTTCGATGAATTGTGCTATATGATTTTGTTGTGGATAATTATAAAGGGTAATTTTTTTAAAGTGTTTATATTATTATTTTATTATTATATCGAGGTCTTTATTGTATGATTTTGTGAATAGACCGAAAAATGATATTAAATTGTATATAATGTTGGAAAATTATTTTTAATTCATTAGAAACTCAAAAAAAATACTATCAGAAATAAATTTTATTAGAAGTTATCATAGATACCATTAATATCACATTTATTTGAAATATATAATTTTTAAAATTACATTCAAGATCCTAAGTAATTGAAAATTTTGTTACCATGATAAAGGATAAAATTGTTAATGAGAGGCTTAAACTAAGATATAAGGTTCAAAATTCTATAAAAACATATAAAAATTTATTGGTTGAATTTATTTTAACAATATATTCCATATATTAAAAAATATAGAAATTATAATCCATTTGAAATGATTTTGACACATGCTATATATTAGTATTTCTTGTATTTATATCATTGTCACACACATCACATAAAAAAGGGAACCAACACTCCTCATTTATATCACAAATCGTGATCCATTTATCTGGGCCAAGAACTACCTAAATACCCTCCCAAAATTACTCATCATGTATTGGTAAATTTTCTCCCAAAAATAGAATCACAGTAGGAATATGGTATAACAACCCAAGTAATGATAGAAAAATTATTTTTATATTTATTAATATTAATTAGATAGTTATATAAGTTATAAAAATGTTCATTAATTTTTAATTAAAAATTAAATAGTTTTATATCAACTCTTTTATTATAAAGTTTTATATAATATTAATTTTCTAAAATTATATAATTTAAATTTGAAAAAATTACTATCATTTTATTTCTTTTTTTTATCCCTTATATAAAGATGAGGATATTATTCTTATACATGTGGACTGCCAGCTTCACAATGAAATGTTACTCTATTTTTAACACCATATGAAATGGATGATATATATGTTTAAATTATATGAAATATATGATATTATGATCATTAGGACATGAATATATATTACTTAAATTAATTATATAATTATTATTCAAAAATGGAAATGTTACTCAGGCGTACGTATGACCTACCATCACTATGATCGTAATAGATTTCATTTTTTCATAACCATCATTCATGAGTTTTTTAAAAGTATAATTGATTTATAAATATGATAAATATTTTATTATTACTAATTTTAGGATGTTTAAATAATTACTTCATTGAACATAGTCATCTAACATAAGTCATTTTTGACACATGATCTGAATATGGTCAAAAAATCCATCTAAAAATTAATTGATTAAATGATTTTATATAAATTTTTAATAATTGGAATAAAATAATAATAAATATGAAAAAGGTTCTCAACAAAATAAATAATTTATGTATGTTTTTTACTTATCAATATAAAGAAATATGTGACATGTCCTACCCAAGGTAAGAGACTTCCCCTAAATTTCATTTCATTAATCCATTATTAGATTTTATAAATCTACATTTTTTGAGATGTATATATATCCCCATTTACATGTTATATCATGAATAAATTTTCTATAATGGTAATTAATTTTTGATTTTATTCTTTAAATGGGTTTATGATTCTAATTTTCTAATGTAATAAGGGTCTTCACTACTAAATAAGTCCTCTTTTAATGTTTTCCTTAAAAATATATTTCTCTTATGGGTTCATGTTTTTGAAATTAATACTGAAATTATTTTATATTTATAAATAATATTTATAAATTTCATTTTACATTATTTTATAGGTTTTCAAAAGGAATTTTTTTACGTGTTTTAAACGATATTTTTTGGAATATGAAAAATGGAATGTTTTAAATTATATGTCAATAATAAATTTCACTACCCCTGACTATTATTTGAATTATATATTAGTTAGAAACATTAAAATTTTAATTATTTGAATACACTATTTCCCTAATTTTGATTATTTAATATTAAAAAAATTTCAAAAAAAAATTTAATTGAAAATAGTTATTTGAAAGAAAATGGTCTTTTAATATATGAATGCTATTTTCACATGAGTTTAAAAGCTTTTACCAAATGATAAAATGTTTCATTCATGTTGTGGTGCATAGAAATTATATATTATGGTTGTTCCTAGATATTACTATGTGATCCTAGTATATATTATATGATGGTTGAACCTAGAAAACATTTCAATGCATTGGGTAATGACTATTCTCTTTGGATAATTATTTCAAAATTTGTTAGTATAGTTATTCTAATTTTTAATGGTTCTATAAGGGATAAATAATGTGATGTCCCAAGGTATACATATTAATTTCCTATGTTTTCTTTGAGATTTCATGGAAGAAATTTTTTTTCGAAAGATAATATAAATTATCTTTTCAAAGGAATGATAATTTCCTTTCTCGGTTAAAATATATGTTTTTTTGGAAAAGTTTTTCATTGGTTTTAATATTTTTCCTTAGAATAATGTTTTTCATATTTTTAAATTTCTTATGGTTATTTTTGTGCTCAAACCACATTTTTTAAATGTCTTCACAGTACTTAATAATGAATAAGGTAAATTTGTAAGTCAACTTAAATATAGGGAATATTTTCCATTAAAATAAATCTTTATTTAATTAAAAAGTTTTATATTATCAAAAAATGGATGTTGATCAGATGTTTACACATTCTATTATATGGTTTTGTAATATATGAGTTATGAACTAATTGTATAAAACCATAAACCTAAAAAAATATTCAATGTGATGAAAAGTAAATTCTTGACAAAACTCAATATTATATAATTTTTAAGGTCATGTACTTATAGTTGGTATCAAAGGTCAATTTAGATTACATTAGATGGTAGGATAATGTTAATCATATTCCATTGTATTATTTTTCTTTATTGTAATGTTAAAATGATATTTAATTTAAGATTACTATGTTTCTTCATCTAAACATTGTCTCTTCAGAATGGTTTTCCAGAGTGGAAATAAGGAAGATATCGGTGAATGACATCCATAGGAATATATCCTTCTAAATCAGCTTCCTCAGAGAGACATAATTGGAATAGAGTTGTTTGTTTTAGGGATATCATGTTTGACACAAAAAATTAATAGTGGTGGTATCCATTCTACAGGGAACCCAATATAGAGTGAAATATAAGTTCTGTAATAGTAAATTTCTTAAGGAAACATCCGCCATCATCCAATAGAGCATCTAACGTAGTGGTATTCAAAGGATGTATCAATTCCCTAGAAAAAATATTTGTTTTAATGGGATGTTTGGAACACCAAAAGTTAACTCCTTCCATTTATCATTTTAAAGGTGAATATAATCAATTGAAATTTTTGGTTAATAGAACCATATATAAATATGATATTGAATCCATGGAATGGGAAACATTTAAGGATCATTCCCTTGTGAAATATTTACCAAATATTTTTTGACTCTATAAGGTAATAAATTTAATATAAATGAGGGAAAAAAGAATATTGTGTAGTATAACATTATGAAAACATAAATAGCTTTTCTATGTTTGTGTATTATTTTATCTACGACACAAATAAAAAAATTTATCGATTTTACTCAGTATTGAAACCAATTCTATTAAAAGATATGTCTGAATTATAATTTAAAATCTATTGGAATTTTTTTTATTGTTATGAAAAAGTTGATATTGAGTTTTTGAACTCTTATGAAGTTTATAATGACAAAGGTAATAAGTTTTCAGGATGGTAGTGGATTGGTAAACATGCCACATGTAATTTAGAGAATAGGAAATGAAGTTCCCATATTATTGTATATGTGGTAAAATAACCTTAAATAATATATGATAAATTAAGGTAAGTGTTGCTAATGTGGAAAATTTTCATATATTTTCTATGAAGGAAATTAAAATAATCTTTTAGAATCATAGAATTGGGAGATAGATAGCCATCAAATGATGATATATTTTAGTTTCAATTAGTTATGTTATTATGCTAATTTGTGTTTGAAGTTATTTTCATAGGATTAAAATCATCATGATCTGAAACAAGATTTTTTATCAATGTTGTTTTCTACTACTACATTTGATTTTGGGATGTAAAATTAATTGGTGTAAGGTGTTCAAAATTTTTATTCGAATAATTCCAATACTCATTTAACCAATGTATGTTCACATTAATTAATTTCTGAAAATTTTTCATGTAAATTAGATAATCACCTACTGAAACTAAGATATAAATATTAGTGAAAATATCTACTAAATCAACCATGATATATAAGAATATTGATGTTTTTATTAGTTGTAAGGTATTTCTTAAATATATTTTTTAACATTACCTAGTATAGGTTGATATAATATTTGGTATTTGTTGGCCTTTAGTTTATCATGATAATATAAATTTAAATTCCATGAATGTTTTCGTCAATGATTTTGGCCTTTAATCACATACCAATAAGATAATAAATTCATTGTAGGTAGTAGTTCATGATACCTTGATTATATCATTGAGATGAATGATGATTTTCAAATTAGAGATTTTAGATTAGTAAATTAATACATGGATTTATTTTTTGACATTTTCTCTAGTATTATTCCATATTAGGAGGTTGAGTTTTTTAAATCGTACTTGATGAAAAAAATAATACTAAACCCCCATATCAGATGTATCATGTGGAAATTTTGGAATTGAAAAAACAATGATAGAGAAATTATATAAAGAGTTCATCTAACCCATAAAATCACAATGGGGTTCTTCTCTCTTATTTTTTAGATGGAAAGATTGGTCAATGAAATTTTTCATCAAATATAGATCCTTGAATTATATCACTATTAAAAAAATATCATTTTCTTTATGTTGATGATTTTTTCATAATCTTCAGGGAAATGACTGTGTTTTAAAGTATTATTTGAGTTTGGGGTACCATCATTTGAAATTCAAGGAATAAAACATTATTAAGACTGTGTTTCATACTATAAATGTGATTTATGAGTTTGTTGGTTATGTTTATTGATTGAATTTGGGTATATTCAAAAATTCAATATGAACATGAAATACGTGTATGTATTTTTTTTAAAACAATAAATATAAAATTAATTATATGGGAAATTTAGAAATTTTGGATTTTGGTTGCAAAAAATTTCTTAGTATGAACATATGTTTTGTAAAGATGGCATAACTGTTGACCCTACTGAAGAAAATGTTTTTTAAAAATTTAAAATACCCACAAATATCACATATATTTGTGGTTTTATTGGATTACTAGGTTAATATATGATTTTTTTGAAACAAATGCTTAATGTTCTAGACCAATAACTATGTCAACTCCGAAATGAGTTAAATTAATTTGGAAAAACAATTTCATGATTGTTTTTTACTACTAAAAATGTGATTGGTGAATGCCCCATTTTTTTCCCTTCCTTATTGAAATTTTTAATTTTTCACCATGAGTGATGATTTGCTAAAATGGATTGGTAGTGTACTAATGTATAATTATTAGTTAATTTATTATATTTCACGTCATTTGAAACCTCATGAGTTAAGTTATCATGCACATGATTTCAATTATATGATGTGGTTTTTGATTAAAAATTTTTGAGGCACAACTAGTATGAAGTAAATTATGAAATATATATTAAAAAAATTTAAGAATATATTCATCTACATTGAAATTAAAATGTGATAAATAATATGGTAGGAGCTAATAAATGATTATTATTTCATGATTCATTACCATCCAAGAAAAGTAAACAAAATGTTTAATGATATGATTAAAAAATAATAATTGTAAATTAACCATGCTACATTTTGAACTTGATCCTTTTCTTAATTATTTGATAAATTTTGTCCTAAAAGTAATGTATTTTGAAAAATACTCTATACAGTTTTAGGTTTTAGTGAAGTTGAACCTATTAGAATGAATAATGAATGATCAGGGAGAGGAAAAATCCTTACAAGAAAATGTTAAATCTATTAAGAGGGTTATGTTTTCTGATTATAATATTGATTAAGAAGGTGTATTATGATTTTGAAAAATATTATGTATAACTTGTGATTCACAGTTAAGGAATGATTTATTATGTTATGCATTTATTTCTATAATTTTTATTTATTCAAGTATCACTATCTTATACAAATACATTTTGGAGTATTAGTATAGTGATAAAATGAAAAATGACATTTCTGACATCACCATGAAGTGTGTGACTTGTCAGCTAGTTATAGATGGATGATATTTACAAATGGGAATGATTAATATATTTATAGTTCTTGAGAGAAAATGGGAATTTGAATCAATGTATTATAGGGTTGTATTTCCATAGACTTCTTGAGGTAATAATAATATTTGGGTTATTATTGATCGATTAAATTAATTGACACATATCTTACCCATTAATGATATAATTTCATTATATAGTCATTCAAAACAATATCTAAATTATATATTAAAGTCACATGAAGTTACTCTATTAATTATAACAAACTATTATACTAGGATCATATCTAATGCTTTGGAATGAACTTCAAATGTTTTGGGTACAAAATTAAATTTAATTATATATTTTCATCTTCAATATTATTGACCGTCTGAATGGAAAAATTCGACCACAAAAGTAATTTCTATTTCTTGATCAATTGATCACTGCAGAATTTGGGATTAAAATCAATATTCTGTTGAGTTTTCTAATAATAATACTTTTTATATTATAATATAGTCAGAACCATTTAAGGAATTTTATAGAATGTCGTGTTGGAATCTCTATTTTTTATATGATTTAATAGAAAAGAAATTTATGGGATTGTATTTGGAGAGAATATAGTATAAATGGTGTATTTGATTTAGTGGCACATGAGGATATCCTAGGAAAGGAAGACATGTTATGTGGATAACAAGAGGAAAGATATTTCTTTCGAGGTAGTTGATCATATATTTTTAAATGATTATCCATAAAAATGTGTGATACATTTTGGTAGGAATGGGATGATGAGATTGTGGTCTATTGGACCGTATATAATCCTCGTGAATGATGGATCTATGGTATGTTGGTTTTATTTACCACCAATTTTACCTCAGGTACACAATGTATTTCAGGATTCGATGTTAATAAAATATGTTCCAAAATCATATCATTTTTGAGCCCTGGTGCTGTTCACATGGAAGTGAATAGTTTTTATGAGGAATAAACATCTAAGATTATTTACTAAGATATAATGTGTTATTGAAAAGTCTTATTCCCCAATAGGTTATTGTGTTATGAAAACCCATGTGGTTGAAGAGGCAACATGGAAATTTGAAAATTCTATGAGGGAAAGAGATCACCACTTATTTGACAAGTAAATACAATTTTTCAAATGAAATTTATAAAATGGGGGAAAAATGAAAAAACACAAGTAATGGTATAATAAATAATTTTTATATTTTTAATATGAATTATATAGTTTCATTAGTCATAAAAATTATATATTTTTTTTAAATAAAAAGGTAACAGTTTTAAATGATCTCTTATCTTATAAGGTTTAATGTAAAAATTTAATTTTCTAAATTTTATAAATTTGTAATGGCTCGGACCTCTCCGGCCCATTACTTTGTCAAAAAGAAGTCCACAAAGTGTTCTAGAGGGTAAAATGGACATTCCCCACACTTTCTAGAATTTTGAAACTTCACGCCGTGAAGTTTTAGTACACAACGTGTCCCCCATTGCCGGGTATACCCTGTGTGGATGGTCGCGTCTTTGCCGTGTGGAGATAATGGGTACACGCCGTGTGTCCAGTACTACACGTCGTGTAGTCCCTCCCCGCGTACGCGTTACCATGTGTTGACCAGTCGTCGGCCCTGTGCCGCATTGGAGTAGTGTCCCTGCCGAGTTCTATAAATGGGTACACGCCGTGTGTCCAATCTGCATGCCATGTAGTCATTCCCTGCGTATGCGTTAACATCAAACCGTGTGTTGACAAGTCCACGGCCGCGGAACCATGTTGGAGGCCGCATGGAGACCGTGTGAAAATGGTTGAGTACACGCAATGTACCATAATTACACGCTGTGTAATTTTTCTTTTCATGCCTATAAAAGGAGGGATCCCCTCCTCCTTTCAACTCACACCTCTCCTCCGTTCTCCTCTGAGCAGAGCTCTCTCAAGAGACTCGAAGGCTCTTTCTACCCTAATTTTTTCGTCCGAGCTCTGATTTACAATCTGTCAGCGGCCGTGGGATCGTAACGATGAGGAAAAACATCCGAGATTGGATCCGTTGTCTTTCCTTTGGCTTTTCCTCTCTGAATTCCACCTGAGGAGGTTTTGCTGGGACGCCGACGAACATCTTCTAAAGTTGATCCGGGGGGGCGTTGTGACCAGAACCTGTTGAGGTAAGGGTTTGACCTTCGTTTCACTAATTTGTGAATCATGCGGGGTGGGTATCCTTTTTTTCATGAGAAATGTTTGAACCTTTAAATAAAGATAATAACTGGTTAAAGAATGAGGATGGGAAGTTTGTGATTTTTGTTACCTTACCTGTGATATTATGTTGTGAAATGAATAGGCTTATGCCAACTGAAAATCATGGTCGTTGGGGGACTTTTCTTGCGCAATTAAATGATTCCCTATCTATTTAGACCATTTTTATGAGTGGAAATTTTTTGAATGTGGAAATTGGTTAATCACGTAAATTTGGCTGTTTAAATGAAATTATGGAACCCTTGTGTGGTCACCCCGGTTGAACCAAAATGGAATAATGAACATGTGTGTGTTGGCTTGGTTACATGGCATGTGATGGGGGTGTTCTGTTCGCTGTCGTGGTTTGGGTGAGCAGCGGGGCTGCAGTTGACTTTGTTGTGGGAAGGTATGAATGTTTAATGGTGATGGGCAGCGGGGTTGCGATAAATGGTAGTAAAGGGATAATGATGTATGGTGTGGTTATGGTGGTTGGTAGTGGGGCTGCAGGGAAGGGTTTAAATGTGAATGAACTATGGGTTGTGTTTAATAAATAATAAATGTGGAAGATTTAATGAATGATGGAGCTTGGTAATTAAACGGAAATAATAATCAATGGGTTGGTTGGTTGTTAACAAAGGTTTTGTTGTGCTCCTTGTGTTTCCATAACGTGTTTTGTAGATGGCAGGGATATGTTTTACAAACTATTGAACTGGTTGGTTGTGGATAGTTGCCCATTAGTTAAGGAACTAAATAATCTAATTTCCGGTGAAACGTGAAAACCTTAATGGGGTTGGGGTTGTTTTTTGGGTGCATGCTTCTTGGTAGTAGTGCCGAGGCACGTGCACAATTTCTCTTTTTAGAAGCCATAGGTTGGGCTGAGTGGTTGATACATTTATATATATATATATATATCTGTATCTTTTGTGTTTTATCACACCACACCCATGTTGATCACTTAGTGTCGAACACTCCCATTTCATGGGAGAGGGTGTTTTCCCATAGTTACTAGCTCCTTCCTGCTCCTTCTCCCCTAGGTTGTGATGGCTTGAGGCGACCTTACACCCAAGACTCTTTGGATAGGTTTTGATTCAAGCCCAGGTGTCTTCGGGAGAGAGTTCTATTACCATTACTGTTCCCATGAATCTTCAAGATGAGGCCCATGTGTCTTCGGGCGGGGATGTGGTTGTGGTTATGAGGCCCAAGTGTGTGCGGGCGGGATGTGTGGTTGTGAGGCCCAGGTGTGTGCGGGCGGGGATAATGTAACAGTGTCAGGACGTTCAGCTAACTATTGGGAAATGGTGCGGGGTACCCAATACTCTTATTCTTATACTACTACTACCTGTTGTGATTGTGTTTTGGTGAGTGTGGACGGTGTGGTTGGGTGGGTAGATTCCCTTGTTTGGTTTCTTTTGTTGTTCTCATGGGACATTAGGATGTCTCCAACCATGTGCACGAGAGCATTAGGTTTCCCTACTGATTATACTTGTATGCTCACCCTACGTTTACTTTCAGGTTTCTAGGAGGACTACCAGGGCCGTGCGGGACCCTACTAGTCAGACAGTTGGAGTTTTTGCTGTTGATGTTCTCTTGTTTTCTTTTGGTATTGTATTTTTGAGCTTTCTTGTACTTTTACCTTATTATAAAATTGTTTAAACATGCATGTGGGCTTGGTTTGGGTTTATTTATATACACTTGTCCTTTTTCCTTGTTGGTGGTTGACTCTCCTATTTCCCGATCCTAAATAATAAAAAGGGTAATGCCTCCAATATTTTTGAAAACACATACCCTTGGGGCTAGTCGCCAACCCGGGGCCTACTAGAGGTGGGAATCGGGGGTCATTATCTCCCTTTCACCATTACCAACTCAGGAGGGGAATCTTTGGTGGGAGGGGGTCATGACAGAATGGTATCAGAGGTGATGGTTGAGAGATAGGATGGAGTCTGGAGTTTGGCATAGTGAGGATTGCATGGGATGGTAGGGAAAAAATGTTAGTTAATCTTGGTGCGTGACATAGGCTAGGGAAGACCGACTAGGACACAGGATTTTAGGGCCCCCCATGATCCGATGCAAGGACTCTGAGCCTACCAAACGACCAAGTCAGACTACATTGATTGCAGGGTAGAGACCCTAGGGAAGGTACATGCATCATCATGATTGTGTTTTACTTGATTTTGGTGTCCTGGGAACGAAATTGAAATAAAATGATAATTAAAACTTTGAAAAATTTCCTTTCTACTTGGGCTTAGGCGATCCTTGTTTACCGTACAGCTATGGAACCTGGACGTCGTCCCCGGGTGGCTCAGACGGCCATGCCCAGCAGATCCAGGCGGTCGATCAGTTGTGGATTGAACGAGAGGAGGAAGATAGCCAGTGGCAGAAGACTCTCCATTCCTTCCAACGGCAGGACCCTCAAGAAGTACGAGGGTAGTAATTAGGATACGGAGACAGAGGGGTGGCTTGAGGTGCTAGGGATAACTTTCACCTAGATCCATGCTCTGAGGGAGTACTGGGTTTCCCTTGTAGTCAGTCAGCTGAGAGGTGCGGTACGACAGTGGTGGAAGCTCAACCTTGGAGAGAGGATAGAGGCAGAGGTTCCATGGGATGACATTGAGAAGGAATTCTAAGAGGAATTCCTTTTTTCCATGATCAAGGCAGAGAAACAGCTGGAGTTACTCTCCCTTCAGCAGTGGAGTATGCCGGTATGAGAGCTGGGGATCAAGTTCAAGGATCTCTTGCGCTTTGCTCCGGATCTCTTTCCAGACGAGGAGTCTCGGGCAAGACGTTTGGAGGAGGCGCTCCATACTTCACTCCAGTATTCTGTCACCCCCTTTACCCTTCCGACGTACATGGCAGTGTAGAAGAAGGAAAAGGTTGTATAGAGGATGCACTCGCTGGGAGGTGCACCGCGTGAGGTGTTTCAGCCAGGTTCGTCGAAGGGGAAGGCAGTGAGCAATAGGTATCCTACGATAGGACCTTCCAGGTTCAGGCCAGTGGGGAGAAGGCCCCAGCTGTTCCAGTTCAGATCTTCGGGTCCTCATCCCTTTTCCACGAGCCCAGGGCTGAGGTGTTTTTCTTGTGGAGGTTTCGAGCACGTTCAGAGTCGGTGCCTGACCCGAGCTTCGTACAGTGGAGGTGGGCAGGTTCAGTGCCCACCGCAGCAGCACTAGTTGCCGGTGAGGCCCTTCCAGTAGCAGTAGGACCATGCTCCTCCGAGGGTATACTTTTCGGGAGGAGGCCGACCTCAGGGTGCTCCTCAGGGACCTCTACTAGGGTGTGGTTTGGGAAGTGGACTATATCAGAGAGGCAGAGGAGCTGGGCGTGTACAGTTGCACGCAGCAGAGTTGGCAGCTATAATAGGACCAGAGGTGGTGCGAGGTACGATATGTTTGTTCAGCACTCTTGTTTATGCTTTGTTCGATTTGGGAGCTTCGCACTCCTTTGTTACACCTGGTCTAGCCCATGCTTTGGGACTAGACGTAGAGAGAAATTCCGTACCACTAGTGCTGAGAACCCCAGTTGGAGGCCAGGCCAGCGTATCTTTTGTTTGCTGGGGATGTGGGCTGACGTTGGGACCACATCGATCTAGTGGGGACATTCTTCTGTTACAGATGTAGCCATACGATGTCATCCTAGGCATCGACTGGTTGTTTTCTGTTGGTGTCGTTATTGATTGCTTCTGGAGAAGAGTCGTGTTCTCCGATGTGGATGGGCAGTGCGTATCTTTTGTTGGTGAGAGGAGCTATTAGGCAGGAATCCGGTGTGTGGAGCCACTCCTTTCCATGATGGGAAGGTTGTCAGTGGTTCCAGCTGATACAGAGATGATGGATGTCCCAGAGGTTGTTGGGGAGTTCCTCGATGTTTTCCCTGAGGAGTTTGTGACTCTACCCCCCCCCCCCCCCCCCCCATGACGATGTGTTCAGGATAGACTTGCAAACGGGTGATCGGCCGATTTCGATGGCCCCTTATCGAATGGCACCTTCGTAGTTGTGGGAGTTGCAGATTCAGATTAACGATCTGATGGAGAAGGGTTTTGTTCAACCCAGCGTGTCGCCATGGGCTGCTCTAGTTTTGTTCGTGAAGAAGGAAGATGGTGGTCTCAGGCTATGCATATACTACCTAAGGCTGAACTAGGTAACGGTCAAGAACCGTTACCCCCTTCCAAGGATAGATGACCTCTTCGACCAGCTGAGGGGAGCAGGTTGTCTTTCTATGATTGATCTACGATCGGGATATAATCAGATGAGGGTGAAGCACAGTTACATCTCGAAGACAGATTTCAGGTGCAGGTATGGGCACATCGAGTTTGTAGTGATGTCGTTTGGAGTTACAAATGCACCAGCTGTGTTCGTGGGACTTATGAACTTTTTCTTCCGAGAGTTTCTGGAACTGTTCGTCATTGTGTTTATCGATGACATCCTGATCTACTCAAGATCAAATGAGGAGCACGTTGATCATCTGAGGGCAGTCTTGCAAGTCTTTTGACACCACCAGCTTTATGGGAAATTGTCGAAGTGTAAGTTCTTGACACAAGAAGTACACTTCCATGGGCACGTGGTATCTCAGCATGGATTATCGGTGGACCCGTCGAAGGTGGAGGGAGTTGTTTCTTGGGTAGCACCCAAGAGAGTGGTAGAAGTTCGTAGTTTCCTGGGGTTATCAGGTTACTATCGGAGGTTCGATTCAGACTTCTCTCGAGTTTCTTCTCCATTGATAGCTTTGAAAAGAAAGAATCATGTCTTCCTATGGAGCGATCAGTGCCAGAAAGCTTTTGACTACCAGAAGGAGAAGTTGGTTTGTGCTCCCGTGCTCTGGTTTCTAGAGGAGGGGTTGTTGTATGAAGTGTTTTTTGATGCTTCTAGGCATGGTCTGGGGTGTGTGCTGATGCAGAAGAAGGGTGTGATTTTTTATGGGTCTAGGCCGTTGTGACCTCACGAGCGTAACTATGCCACCCATGACATGGAGCTTGCAGTAGTAGTGTTATCATTGAACTTTTGGCGACATTACCTCTTTGGGGAGTGGTTTGTGGTCTTCTCATATCACAAGAGCTTGCGTTATATCTTCTCCCAGTGTGACCTGAACTTACGGCAGTAGAGATGGGTCGAGGTTCTCTAATACTATGACTCCGAGATCTCTAACACTGAAGGTAAGGGAAGCATTGTGGCTGATGCCTTGAGCAGGAAGTCACATAAGGAAGTGGTTTGGGAATCTGCTGATGATTGGAAGAAGATGGGAGAGTTGGCTGCCCTGCACTTAGATGCAAGGGAAGAAGGTGTTAGAGGAAATTTGTTCCAGATGATGGTGCAATCCTGCTTGACACAGTAGGTGGAGGAGTCTCAGTGGGGGGACTCCGAGGCAGAGGTGATGCGGGATCGTGTTGATCAGGGGAATGCTCCAGAGGGATGGTCAGAGGACAACCGACATCGGATGCTTTTCTGTGGATGGTTGTTTTTCCCAGAGGCGATGCGTGAGGGAGTTCTCTGTGAGTTCCATAGCTCATAATTTCCGGTACATCCAGGCGTTTCAAAAATGTACCGAGGCCTGAGGGATCAGTTGTGGTGCCCCGGGGTGAAACAGGCAGTGGCGGAGTTTGTGGCTAAGTTCCTAGTGTGTCAGCAAGTGAAGGTTGAACACCGTGTTCCAGGTGGTTTGTTGAATCCTTTAGATGTCCTCGAGTGGAAGTTGGATGACAACTCAATGGACTTCGTCACAGGACTACCCAGAGCTCAGGGTGGTTAGGATGCTATCTGGGTATTGGTGGATCGTCTGACGAAATCAGCTCACTTCTTAGTAATCAAGGATTCGGACCTGGTGAGTACCTTAGCACAGAGGTACGTAGACGAGGAGGTGCATTTTTATGGAGATCCAAGAACCATCACCTCAGACCGGGATACTCGGTTTACCTCACGAGTCCGGAGGGGGTTACATCATGCTTTTGGCACCCAGCTACGCCTTAGCATTGCTTTCCTCCCCCAGACCGATGGGAAGACAAAGCGGACTATCCAGACGCTGGAGGACATGCTGCGAGTATGCGTTCTGGATTTTGGTGGATCATGGGTACGACACTTTCCTTTAGTAGAGTTTTCCTACAACAATAGCTTCCACTCTACTATTGGCATGGCACCATTTGAGGCTTTGTATGGAAGGCCATGTCGTTCAACAATTTGCTGGGCAGAGGTTGGTGAGACATGTGCTCTTGGACCAGAGGTAGTGCAGAGCACCATGGAGAAATTCCAGTTTGTACGTGAGATGATGAAGGCGGCTCAAGACCAACAGAAGTCGTATGCTGATCGTCGGAGGAGGATCTTGTAGTTCGAGGTGGGAAATCATGTGTTCTTGAAGGTTTCTCCTCGACGGGGGCAGTGGAGGTTTGGGAAAGGGAGAAAGCTCTCACCAAGGTTCATCGGACCTTTTGAGGTGTTGAGGCGAGTCGGCGAGGTGGCATATCAGCTGGCCCTGCCACCTCAGATAGAGAAAGTGCATGACGTCTTCCACGTCTCCCAGCTTCGTCGGTACTTTCACGATGACTCTCACGTTATCGAATGGGGAGAGTTAGATATGGGAGATGACACGGCCTTCGAGGAACGACCAGTTAGAATCTAGGATCGTAAAGAGAAGGTTCTTCGTGTATGAAACATTCCATTGGTTCATGTGTTGTTGAGGCATGGTGGTCCCGAGGAGAGTACCTGGGAGCAGGGGACCCAGATGCATGCTCAGTACCCGGAGTTGTTTGGACTTGTGTTTTCCCTTGTTCTTCTAAAAATTGTGTTGATGTTGTACTCTGTACCTTTGATGTATGGAATGCTTGGATTTTCAGTTGTGAGACCTTTTGTTTCCTTGTTCCCTGGTATTGTGTAACATGTACGGATGTGTGGAAAGGGGGAAAACCTGACCCTTAATTGAGACGCATTAATGCAGATGCGATTGAACCCGTGCGGGTGAGTCAGTGTCGCCTAAAGTGGATAATATCTCGATATAGGAGAAGGATTTTCCCAAAACTACATGTTCGTGCAGTGTTTTGGTTGTGTGGTGTTGGGGGTAGTTCGAGTCGAAAATCCTAATGTATGGAAGTGGGAATACCCAATCCATAATCGAGACGCATTAATGAGGATGCAATTAAACCCATGCAGGTGAGTCAGTGCCGCCTAAAGCGGATAATATCTCGATATTGGAGAATGAATTTCTAAAACCTATAATTAGAACTGTTGGTTGGGATCCTGTTATAACGAGGACCCAATGAGGTATCTTATTGGGTTCCCCTGGGTTGGTTTTTGAATTCTCGAGGAAGAGAATGTTTTAAGAGGTATCTGATGTAATGGATCAGACCTCTCCGGTCCATTCCTTTGTCAAAAGGAATGACACGAAGTGTTCTGGAGGGTAAAATGGACTTTCCCGACACTTTCCAGAATATTGGAACTACATACCGTGTAGTTTTAGTACACGCTGTGTACCCCCTTGCTGATTATACCCCATGTGGATGGCTGCGTCTTTGCCATGTGGATATAATGGGTACACGTCGTGTGTCTAGTACTACACGTCGTGTAGTCCCTCCCCGCATACGCGTTACAGTGTGTTGACCAGTCGTCGGCCTTGTTCCGCGTTGGAGCCGTGTCCTTTCCGAGTGCCATAAATAGTTACATGCCGTGTGTCCAATCTTCACGCCGTGTAGTCCTTCCCCAAGTATGTGTTACCTTCAAACCGTGTGTTGACCATTCCACGGCCGCAGAACCGCGTTGGAGGCCATGTGGAGACCGTGTGAAAATGGTCGAGTACAGGTCGTGTACCATAAGTACACGCTGTGTACTTTTGATTTTCACGCCTATAAAAGGAGGGTTCCCCTTCTCCTTTCAACTCACACCTCTCCCCCCTCTCCTCTGAGCAGATCTCTCTCATGAAACTTGAAGGCTCTTTCTTCCATAACATTCTCATCCAAGCTCCGATTTACGATCCATCAGCAGCCACGAGATCGTAATGACGAGGAGGAACTTCTGAGCTTGGATCTGTTGTCTTTACTTAGGCTTTTCATCTCCGACTTCCACCCGAGGAGGTTTTGCCGGGACGCCGACGAACGTCTTCTAAAGTTGATCTGGGGGAGCATTGTGACCAGAACCTGTTGTGGTAGTGGTTTAACCTTCATCTCTCTAATTTGTGCATCATGCAGGGTGGGTAACCTTTTTGTTTTCATGAGATATGGTTGATCCTTTAAATAAAGATAATAAATGGTTAGATAACGGGGATGGGAAGTTTGTGATTGTTGTTTCTTTACATGTGATATTATGTTGTGAAATGAATAGGTTTATGCCTACTGAAAATCACGGTCGTTGGGGGCCTTTGCTTGCGCAATTAAATATTGCCCTATCTTTCATGATTGTTTTTATGAGTGCAACTTTGTTGAATGTGGAAATTGGTTAATCATGTAAAGTTGGCTGTTTAAATGAAAATCTGGAACCCTTGTGTGGTCACCCCGATTGAACCAAAATGGAATAATGAACATGTGGGTGTTTTCTTGGTTACGTGGTATGTGATGGGGGTGTTTTGTGGGCTGTTGTGGTTTGGGTGAGCAGTGGGGCTGTCGTTGACTTGGTTGTGGGAAGGTGTGAATGCTTAATGGTGATGGGCAGCAGGGCTGCGATAAATGGTATTAAAGCGATAATGATGTATGGTGTGGTTATGGTGGTTGGCAGCGGGGCTGCAAGGATGGGTTTAAATGTGAACAGACTATGGGTTGTGTTTAATAAATAATAAATGTGGAAGAGTTAATGAATGATGGGGCTTGGTAATGAAACAGAAATAATAATCAATTGGTTGGTTGGTTGTTAAGAAGGGTTTGGTTGTGCTGCTTGTGTTTCGCTAATGTGTTTTGGGGATGGCAGGGATATTTTTTATGAACGATTGAAGTGGTTGGTTGTGGATAGTTTCCCAGTAGTTAAGGAACTAAATAAGCTAATTTCTGCTAAAACGTGATAATCTTAATGGGGTTGGGGTTGTTTGTTGTGTGCATGCTTCATGGTAGTAGTGCTAAGGCATGTGCTCAGTTTATCTTTTTAGAAGCCATAGGTTTGGCTGAGTGGTTGCAACATATATATATATATATATATATATATATATATATATATCTGTATCTTTTTTGTTTTATCGCACCACACCCATATTGATCACTTAGTGTCGAACACTCCCATTTCATGGGAGAGGACGTTTTTCTATAGTTACTAGCTCCTTCCAGCTCCTTCTCCCCTAGGCTGTGATGGCTTGAGGCAACCTTACACCCAAGACTCTTCGGGTAGGTTTCGATTTAGGCCCAGGTGTCTTCGGGCGAGAGTTCTATTACTATTACTATTCCCAAGAATCTTCAGGATGAGGCCCAAGTGTCTTCGGGCGGGGATGTGGTTGTGGTTGTGATGCCCAGGTGTGTGCGGGTGGGATGTGTGGTTGTGAGGCCCATGTGTGTGCGGGTGGGGAGAGTGTGACAGTGTCAGGACATTCAGATAACTATTGGGAAATGGTGCGGGGTACTCAATACTCTTGTTCTTATACTACTACTACCTGTTGTGATTGTGTTTTGGTGAGTGTCGCTGGTGAGGTTGGGTGGATAGATTCCCTTGTTAGGTTTCATCTATTGTTCTCATGGGACATTGGGATGTCTCCCCACTTGTGCACGAGAGCTTTAGGTTTCCCTACTGAGAATACTTATATGCTCACCCTACGTTTACTTTCAGGTTTCCAAGAGGACTACCAGGGCCGTGTGGGACCCTACTAGTCAGACAGTTTGAGTTTTTGCAGTTGTTGTTCTCTTGTTTTCTTTTGGTATAGTACTTTTGAGCTTTCTTGTACTTGTACCTTGTTATAAAATTGTTTAAACATGCATGTGGTCTTGGTTTGGGTTTATTTATATACACTTTTCCTTTTTCCTTGTTGGTGGTTGACTCATCCTATTTCCCGATCCTAAATAATAAAAAGGGTAATGCCTCTCATATTTCTGAAAACTCATACCCTTGGTTCTAGTCGCCAACCTGGGGCCTACTAGAGGCGGGACTCGGGGGATCAATATCTCCCTTTCACCATTGCCAACTCAGGAGGGGCATCTTTGGTGGGAGGGGGTCGTGACAAAATTTATTTTATAAAAATTAATATAATTTTTTAAATCCACATATCTAAATTTACATTGGGTTAATGTTTTATATATTTTAGAAAATATTGATTTTTCAATGAATTGTAAAAAATACTGTTTTTTTTTGGGAAAAAGTTTTTTCTTTTAAAAAATTACATAATTTAAATATATCAATAAGTTTTGAAAATTATTTCATGTAACATATTTATTATTTATCTATAATTAATCCACTAAATTTATTTTTAATCAAATTAATATTTATTTTTAGTATAAATTTGTTTTCAGGTTTAGAAACAGGTTTTTTAAAAAAGTGTTTTAAAATGCACAGTGTATATAAATTTAAAATAATTTAAATAAAACCTATTTAGGAATTTTTGGAATTAAATTTAAATTATATATATCATTAAATGTTAATATATTTTAATAAAAATTATTATTATTATTATTCATGTTAATATATAATAATAATTTTCTGAAAAAATACTCTTTCTAAAAACCCAATATCTTAATGCGCCTATATGATTAATATTAAATTTACATTTTTAGATCTATAATTATAATTAATAAATATGGATTAAATATTTTAAATCAACAAAATTATAATTTATAATTTATAATCGTACAAATATGATTTTTTTAGCAAAATTAATAGTGTAAATATTAAATATTAATTACTACAGCACATATAAAAATGGGTTTACTAAGGGTTAAATAATATAATGCTCTAAATAATTTGTAAACTACTCTAAAAACTATTTTCATTCCATTTTTAGACTATTGAATTTATAAGGTTCAATAATGAAATATTTTTAACCCTTGAGAGAAAAGAAAAACGTATGATCTCTAAATTATGTTTAAACAATACCACATGTGTTCTCACCCCACTTTTAAAATGTCACCCCCTATCGTCCTCTCATTACTCAATTAAACCCCTTTTCGTCAGAAATTTCCTTCACAAATAATTTTATTAAAAGTCATCATATAATAATTGAATCCTTATTATTTGATGAAAGAAAACCTATGTTGTCTTAATTGAAAACCTAAGGATGATATATGAAGAAGAGCTAATGTTCTTCAATGAGTGTATTTATTTATTATCTCTCTCTATCTCCTTAAATATTTATTAAAACATGATTATATAATTACTTAAATATATTAAATATACTCACATGTAATTATAATAATTTAATTACTTAAAAACATCTCCACATCCATTGAATTGGATACAAAATCTTCATTCGTGGGTTTTTCGGATAACCACCTCACAAACCAATGATATTGTTCTTCTATTAAAACCATTCATGGTTAGGTTTGATGATAAATCTAAAGTATATATCTATGATATTTATTACATATTTAAACCTATGAATTCATTATATTATTTATATCTTTTCACCTTCCATTTATTAAGTGATATGGTAATGTCTCTCGTGCATATGGCAGACAACCGCCTCTTCAAGTGATATGATCCGTCTTTCACTAACGCTTCACATGGAAGGTGTCCTGGATAAGTATTATGATTATATGTGAAATATATCAAATAACTATGTTATTAATGACATATTTATCAATATATAGAGAGAATATAGCATTTTTATTTATTACCTATTTACCCATTTGATGATGATAACATCATTTGTGTACGTGTGGACGGTCGCCTTTACAAAGTGATGTGACTTTTGTTTTATCCAAACACCACTTGGATGATATATATATAAGAATATAATAGAATTTATATGATATTATGATTATTCTAGAATGATTATATGTAAATATATGGAAAATTATCGAGCCTTAATTTTTTATTCTAGGGCGTTTATTTGGGATTCAGTGGATTGATCAATTTTTTAAAATGTTAAAAATTGTTTAAAATGGATTTTATTATTTATTAATATTAATTTTAATGTTTTTGAAATTATTTTGGATGTATTTAAAATGATTTAATTTAGATATTTTTGTTTAATTTAAACCTCTTTCATATTATTGAACTTATTTTTTTCAAAATTTTAATTATTTGTGATATATTATATATGATAAAACTTATTATACATGTGTGTAAATATGTATATTTACATAGATCATGTTACAAATTAATGTTTCAAAAATAATTTGTGTTACAGTAAATGATATATATATAAATTTACAAATATGTATATGTTTATCTTCATATACGTTTATATATATATATATTACATATTAATATCTATATATATATATATTATATAGAAATAAGAATTATTATATATGTATATAAATGCCTTGATGCGGGTGGGAATATATATATTGGAAAGATATATATGTGTGTGCATTATTTTATATATATAATTATCGGGTTTAAAAGCTAGATATTAAATGATTTTAATAACAATAATTGTAATATTTGTGGTGTAATAATGATAAAAGTTATGTTTTCATATAAATATAAAAGAGAGAAATGAGAGATTTAAATGTAATAATAATGAATGGTGGTTGTGTGTGATAGTTATGATTCTAATGGGAGAAAACACGTGAATGAATATATTTAATAAAGATAATCATTAAAAAAAAGGAAACATATCGATGAAGTTATCATAAAATAATTATTATTTATGTTATGCACAAAATAATTATTCAATACTTGAACAATTTTGTTAAATAAAATATTAAAATATATTATACAAAAAATTAAGCCATTATGTAAAGGATTTTGACAAAGATGAAAACACATTATGTTAATAAAATTCTCACACATCATGTCATATGTTATATATGTATCAAAATATATATATTTACATGATTAATATAAAGAATCACAAAAATATATGTGTTGTGAAATATATTATATATATATATTCATGTATTTATAAAAGTATATATATACCACTTTATATATATATTGTTTTGTATATATTGTTATATAGATATATATATTGTTGAATATTTATATATTAATATATATATATTTGGTAATATATTTATAATATATATATATATATGTAGAACGTTTGGAATTAAAATAACGAAACGTAAGCATTAAAATAAGAGTAAGTTAAAATGTGTATGCATTAAAAATAATTGGAAATTGAAAAAAATGATAAAAGATAAACTTTTGACATGATTTGTGAGAAGAGAGCGTGTGTGAGGTTGTGGAATTAAAATAAAACGAAGACAAAGTGGTGGTGTGAGGGGTGTTTTGGAGAGATTGAGGTGTGATTGGAGAGAGAGAGTGAATTTGAGTTGGGTGGGTTTTTATTTTTTTGTTAATAAGTGAAAACATGTGAAATTAATGATAAATTCGTTTTATAAATTATATAATATTAACAATTAAATAGAAAATATAAATGGTTAAGATGAATGAAGAATAAAAAGGAGTGGGGCATGTGGTGTTTTAAATAATAAATGGGTGGACTATATTATTGTTTAAAAATTAGCCTAAATTGACACTATAGAATTAAATATTAAATTTTTTAATTGTTTATTAAATATTTGAGAAAATTAAATGAGGGAATTAAATTTAATAATTAATTGAAAAATGCGTTTTGATAATTATAAATTGGGTAAATAAATACCCTATATATTTTCAATTTTCATCCTTCTAATCTCCCTTAATACTAATCGGATTTCTACACTGTCAGTTTCATTTGATTCATCTTGATGAGTAAAAGGTAAGAAAGGTATTTCTTTCAATTATTTTTAATTAAATTTTCATGTTTTATTTAAATTAAAATTTTTAACAGTTGATTTATTAATTATGGAGACTCATAAAATTATGGGCTCATTTCAGCCATTTCAGTCATTGTTCCTCAGCTTTGTCGATTCTGCAAATATTGGTTGGAGATACCTCGTCTCTCTCTATTGTGTATCATATGGTAGGTGTCTACTTGTGTTATTATTTGAGAAAATGGTATACATCAGATTAATAATGATAACTAACTAATTAATTTAAATTAAAGGGGAATGTAATAATTTTTTCTTATTTTTTTTTCAGGAATTCTTCATATTCTTGATAATTATCCATATAATTTTTTATCTCATTTATAGAGTATAATTTTCGTTATTATCTCATGATGTTTTAATTTACATGATTTAATTAGTAACTTATGTTGAGAAAGTTATAATAACATAACATAAATTGTTATTATCTTCTACAAAAGGGTAATTTCCCATGTTTTTCCTCTATTACAATATTAGTTGAAGAATTATACATGTTGTATTTCTCATTGAAAATCATGGTTGTTGGATGCCTTTGTTTATGATAATTTTCCATATATAGTGAAATTCAGATTGGAGTGATTTTTAGACATCACAGTAAAAAAATGGTTAATCACTTATATTTGGTTAATAAATGGCTCCCCATGATTTGTGGTTTGTGTGAGAATATACTTAAATAATGAAATGGAATGTGGTGGAACTCCCCTTTTTATAAAAATGATAATGTAATGTTTGTGATCTGAGGAATATGTGAGGGAAATGAGTTGATTTGTGATAGATTACCATGAAATAGTGAAATAAAATGATAATGTTAAATTATAAGGGACTGAGTTATAGTGGATAATGAATGTATAAAATGATAATGGAATTTTAGGTTAATATAGCTATTGATAAATGAAAAATGAATGGTTTTTTTGTTTATAATTTCTTGGTAAATGAAAATTCTTTTAATTTTTATTGATTTAATAAAATAAAGGGTGGATTATTAAATGTGGATTGTATCTTGTTGTGTGGTGTTGTAAATTTAGAAGTGGACGTGGATGATTCAACTATTGTGAGGTGATATTGTGACATTGTTATACAACCCACAGGATAGGGCTTGTGGGATTTGATATTAAATTTATATATACATTGTATATTTTTTTGATTTTATATATGCACCCCACCCTAGTCGAGCACTATGTTCTGACACATGTGTAGTCTTGAGGAGATGTTTTTTACAACATCCTAATGCATGGATTGATGGCTGTCTACCAACTCTTTCCTTCTCCCTCCTCTAGGAGATGAGAAGTATAAGAACGGGAAGTGATGGTAAGATTTCAAATGTGTCACTATCATGTTATGATGACATAATTTTGTATAGGCAGGATTTGATGTGTAGTGATTGACCATGTGTGTGCGGGCTGGATGTGATGTGTTATGATGGACCAGGTGTGTGTGGGATGGATCTGATGTTATCTGATGTTATCTGAATTGTGTGGGAGTGTTAGGACATATAATGTTGGGGCGTGATAGAGGAAAATAATTTGGAAAGCGGTGCGGGGACCCTATCATCAATGTTATTTATATTACATTATTATACCTGGATTCTCTATTTGGTGAGAGAGCCTTGGTGTGGTTGTGGTTTTGGTTAGTTGATTGTTTAGGTGATGTTGGATTCTGTTGTTTTCTCATGGGTTCATTAGTGTGAACTTTTCACATGTGAATGATAGACATTGGTTTTTCTAATAAGTATACATGTTTTCTCTCCCTATGTATATAAAAAAATTATCATGCTTCTAGGAGGACATTTCGGACCGTGCTAAATATTTCTTGTTCAAACCTTTGGAGCTATTGTTGTGCTGCTTCCTTAGCTTTTATTTGGGATTTAATTCGTAGACATTTACTTCTATCTATTTTATTTACACACACATTTTGGAATGAATTTTGGGATTCCATTTTATATATATCACCAATTTTATTGTGGTTTATTTATCTTATATCTCAATCCTATTTCATTATAGAGGGTAATGACTCCTACTTATGATATTTTCATACCCCCAGTGCTAGTCGCATGCCTGGGGCCTACTATAGGTAGGACTCAATGTCATTATCTACCATCCTTCATTTTTTTATCTTTGGATGGATGGCTTAATTACATTATATATATTAATTATCTTATTCTAATAAATGATCACTGGAAAATGGAAATATTACCCATGAATACGTATGACCTACCTTCTCCATGGTAATAATTTCATTCATTTTTTAAACCATATTTTATTATTGATTTTAAACATATTATTGATTTATCAATATGATTATTTTTTAATGACTATTATTATATATATTTTTTAAAAAATGACCTCTTGGACCAAATTCATCATACCAAATATGTTTTTAACATATAAGCTAAATATGGTCAAATAATTAAACATAAACATAATTTATTAAATAATAATAATGAAATTGTTAATAAATGAAATAAATGTAATAGTCAACATGAAATTTTTTTTAATGAAATTTACTAATTAATATAATTTTATTATTCTAGAATAAAAATAAACATGTGATAACACATCCTCAGGTTATGGGACTTAACCTCAATTTCCTTTAGTTGAGGAATTTGTTGATGTTATGCACCCATATTCATTAAAGAGGTGTATATAAACTTAATTTTACAATTTATATCATGAATTTATCAATTATCATATTATTTAAATTATTATTATTATTATTATTATTATTATTATTTTATATGTTTTATAATTAAAATATTTCTAAATTAATAAGGTTTATTTATTTTAAATAAAACCTTTTCATTGTTATCCCAGAAAATCCATTTATCATCCATGTTCATGTTGCTTAAATGATTTTTTAAATTATTTTATATTGTAATAAAATATATATACAGTTAATTTTACTTTTTTAATATTGTTTTCAAAATGAATATATTTAAATTCTTAAAAAAAGTTGACAAATGAAAAATGATTGTTTTAAAGTGTACACTAACAATGGATTTTCCCTCCACTATGACTATTATTTTATTTATATATTCCTTTTAAATGTTACATGTTTTCTTATATGAAAATTATTCTTTCCATTTTTTGGTTTTTTTGTATTGAATTTTTTCCCAATATTTATTTGAGAAAGTGATATTAAACTAAAATGGTATTTTAATATCTTAATGTGATTTTGAAACTAGTTAAAAAGAGTTCCTAAAATGATAAAATGTTTTATTCAAGAAGGTTTTTGTGGAAATAATATATGATGTGTGCTTCTAGATAGCACTGGTTGAACCCATTATAATATATCTGATGAGTGTGCCTAGATAGCACTCAAATACATTAGGTAATTATTATTTTTTCTGGAAAATTATATTGGATGTTTTTTGAAGGGTTTTTTTGTTAATTTTAATTTGTTCATTAAAGGGGTTAATAAGTATTCTATGAGATGATGTCCAAATGTACCTACATTACATTTCAATGATTTTAATGGGTTTTCATAGAAAATATTTGTTCTCCAAAGGTAAAATAAACTATCTTTGTGAAGGACTGCTGATTCCCCTTCTAGGAACAAATTTTTGTTTTTTTTTTGAAAATTATATTCATGGTCATTAATTTTTTTCACATAAAAAATTGTTTTCTTATTTTTAGGTCCCAACTGAGCTATTTTTTTATCATCCCAATGTTTTAAAATGTTTTTCATAGGATAAAATGTTTGGTCATGGAAATAAACAATTCAAGTACAATGTTTGTAATATTTTCCCTAAAATGAAATCATTATTTATTTTAATGTTAACATATTAGAAGGAAAATATACACCAATCAGATAAGTCCAGTTTGTATTGTATGGATTTGAAATGTATTAGTTATGAACTAATTCTCTAAAACTCTAAAACTCAAAAGATAATCCAAGTGAAAGAAAATATTTTATTGAATAAACTCAAGATTATGAAATGTTTATATCAGTTACTTATATAAGGTTTTAGAAAAAGGAGTTTTTCTAAATAAGAGTTGTTAATGAATATATGTTTCGATTCATACCTGAGGTAAATGATTTATCATCTCCATTTGTTTTATTTGTGAAATTTAGAATATTCACCATATGATTTTTTTAAAAAATATAATACAAATATATTTTATCACTCATTTACTAAGATTTAATTTTTTTAAACTTTTTTTAAGTTCTATCCTTCAATGATCTTTTGATTAAGAAGTTACCAAATCTATATGGGTTTTTATTTAATAGGTTATTTGAAATGTTTCCAAATAATTTTCTTCTATGTACTTGTTAATTTAAATGTTTAAATAATGAACTTATTAATTTATCAATGATCGATAAATATTATCTAGAATTAATCTTAAATTAAAATAAATAGATTAAAAATAAATATTTTCAATATTTCATATATTAGTTGTTTTTAATTTTTTTCATGAAATTACAAAAACACTGTATTTATTAATGATTACTTGATGACCATATTTTTTCATATTTAAAGCTATTATTAATTATATTTATTACTCTGAATATTTATTTATTTTTTAAAAATAACATATTTTTCTAATTGTTCTAGGATCATTTAAAAGATACCAAAAGTAAATTTTTATTTATCATGTTTTTAAAAGAACAAGTATAAAACTTTTATAAGTAAATTTTTAATACATGTAAACATCCATTACAATATTTTGTTCCTTAGTTGGAATATTCCCTAAATGATTCCATACATATTCTTTATCTAGATGGATTATGATAATGTTGTTATTTTTTATTGGTTGGAAAAAAATACATTTGATGTGGAGGTTTTACAAATAGAAATTTTTTCTATCAACAAATATTTATTATATATTATATATATTTTTCAATATTTGTGGATGCATTGGAAATATGTACGTTTTGGGTGGGTCATAATTATAGATAGCCCTATGATTCATCGTTATGTCTCATGATACCAAACAAAATGGGTATTTCTCTATGTTTGATGACCCATAAAATGGTAATGTTTTTTAATAAGCCCTTGAAAGTATATAAATTGACTTGTTTAAAGGCCTATAATTTATATAAATAATTATTTGACCATTGCATTTTATACATCTAAAATTTAAGGGTATAAGGCATTGATGATACAGTTTATGATATTTGGTCTTGAGGCCTTGATGATATGATCATGACATCCCACCTTATGTATTCCATTATTATGAAGGAATTTATTCTTTTCCACGTGATTATTTGAATTTTTTTCCACGGATATATTTCATAGTCACATTTTTAATAGTTTTTATGGAATTGTTTTTGATTTAATTTTATAATAAAATAGGATTATGTTTTAAAAATAATTAAGGGTAACAGATTTATTTTCAATAAATATTTTTCATTTTCTCAGGATATCTATATGAATTATAGTTTTTCTGTTATGATTTTTCATTAAACATTTTATTAAAAAAATTTATGAAATAATTTTATTTCAATAGTTAATAAGTGATTTTTCTGAGAGTAAATGTTATTATAAAAAAAGAAAATTTTCCTAGGGAATGTCATGTTTTTCAAAAGAATAATGGGTTTCCTTTCTTTTCACATCCATTACTGTGATTTTCGTACTCATCCCAAATTTATAAATGCTCTTCATTGGGATTATGGAAGATCATGAACTATAAAATGGTATATCTTTACACTATTGGGATTGATATTAAAATTAGAAACCTTTTTTTAATGAAGAATGAGTTTATATTTTGAATCCATTATTATTTTTAAATCAAAATTACACTAACTGTATGTGTCAAATTTTTATTGTATGGTTTAAATTTGTAATCTATTTCTCTAATAAATAAAAATTTTAAGATAAAATATCCCCAAATTGTAATTAAGTTCATAAATTTTTGTAAACCATGTAAATATGGTTATTTTTAAGAAATTGTTCAATATAGTTGGTATCAAATTAAATTTATTGATTACCTTGGAGTTTAATTTATTATTTGAGTATATGTTATAATTTTTAAATAACTATAATTGTTAATAATCAATAGATAATTATTGTTATTTAATAAAAGAATATATTGTTAAGGATATCTAATTTTGTATCATTCTCAAAAAATGGTTTATTATGATATTAGTTAATATGATCACAAAATTTTTTGCTTTTTTAAATAGTTAAAACAAATAGGAACCTGGTTAATAATGGTTATGAATGACAATGAGGAGGTTTTAAAAACAACAAACCAAATGGGATAGAAGTTATAGTGAATAATCCGACTATAAATCACAACTCATTAGCTGGAGTTATTATTAACAACCTAAACCTAAGAATGTGTCCTAACTCTTCATATAATATTAAAATGGATTCTCAAGGATGTTCCTGTGATATAAACCATGAAGGTAAAAATATTTATTAGCATTTTTGTAATAAATGTTACAAGAAGCATCCAAGAATATTTCAAAAAGTTAAATGAAGATTATTTATATGTGTTAAAGGATTTCATAGAGAAATAAACATCCAATTTAAAATAATTATTTGATTTAATGTAATTGAGGGGAATAAAGATCCTCCTGAAGTATCAATTGAATTCTTCAAATGTGGTGAGTGAGACAATTATGGTAATAGATTCCTGAGAATGAAATATTAATATTGGGATCAACATAATTTTACATATAAAGGATTATCATGATCATATACTAAATATTAAGAAATATCAAATGACATATATAAGTTATTATTTATTAATAGTTTTTCTTATGTTAAAATTATGGAATGGGATTTGATTGATATTTATGAATCTAAGTAAATGATTTTATTTCAAATAATAAGTAATTATTAAGGAAAATGATTGGAATCATGTCCAAAGGTTTATTGTAAGACAGTACTATTCTTTAATATATATTTTTTTCAATAAATTTTATGTGTTTTATATCATTATTAACATGCAACACTGATCTTAAAACAAATAATGATATATTACAACTAACATGTTAAATTGGTTATATGAATTATAATAACCACATTATGAAATATATAAATAACTATAAAATATAATGTAATTTTATAGATTAATTTAGTATAAATGAGTAATCATTTTTCAGAAAAATAATGTTATGCTTCAAAAATAATTTTTCTTGAAAAAGTGGTTTTTATTTCGATTTTTGCACAAAAGATAAAATTAATTAATACTATTTTTTAAAAAAATTGATATAATTAATAACTTTCTTGAAATAATCATATTAATATTATATTAAAATTCATTTTTTTAATGATATTTATTTTTTAGTGAATAGTTAAAAATAATGGTTTTTGTAAAATTTTCTTTTATTTTTTAGTGTAGGTCCCACTATGATTTTAATTTTATCTAAAAATACCATTTGTATCCTTCAATTATTAAAAATGTATCTAATTACATAAGAATCATAAATTTCCTGTTACTAGTATCCAAGAGCTTTTGTTTTCATTATTACATTGGTACAATATGTATGCGATCACATCCTGAAGGAATGAATAGTTTATTAGTCCTGATAAACTATATAAATACTTGAATATCATATTCCATTTGAAAACATAAAATAAATCTTAGTATTTTCATTGAATACATCATTATTCCCTCTAGTATATCATTTCATATTAAACATAATACACATTCTGCAATCTCGAGGAATTAAAATATAAGAGAGGGGTGCACTCAAATACATGGTAAGGGAATGTGTATAGAATATTAAATAAAAGAATACATAAGGAATGCATAATATAGAATGAATATATGATGATAAAATAATCCCATTTATAGTGTTTCATGATCGTAAAATTTATCCATGGATGGAATTAAAATTTGAATAATCTTGTGGACATTAATAAATTATTTCATAATGATGGAATCTATTATTCCTAACATCTATAACTTATCATTAGTACCTTATTACAAAAATTATTATATAAATGGGTAAGTAATTTTCCAAATATCCAACAAGTTTTGTCTCATGATACCCATTGATTCATCAAGGGGGCTATGTAATTCTGGTCCAAAGCCATCATTTATTATTTATAATGAACTCATAATTTTAAAATACAATAAAAAATTATAAACATGACTTAATAAAAAAAACTATAGATATAATAAGAACTAGAATATAGAAAGTAAATACATCCCTTATTTAATCTAATCATAAAATATATAGAAAATTGATAAATAATGAATAATTAGAACATATCCTTAGTGGATAATAAGTTAAATAAATGGTCGTTTTCTTTGATAAATAGAGATATCATAAAATCATTATTAAAAACATTCTTGAGGAAAATTTAATTTTCACATTGAAAATAAATTTTGAAAACTGAAAATATCCATTATATTAAGAAAAATATTTTATTTTAAAATTTAAACAGAATTATATTATGTTAGAATAAAATAATTGATCCTTCAGGATGGTGGTAAATTAAGATCATGTCGTGTACATTAAAATAATGACCCCTACACATTTTTTATAAAAATTAAAATATAATTCATTCGAAAATAAGTAGAATATTATTTGTAAATTTTTTGCTTAAAATTAAATCATCAGTAATAATTTCTTTAAAAAACTTAAGATATATTTAAAGAATTCTTAAAAAAATTTCTAGAAAACATTGACATTAAATAAAAAGGAATTTTGACTGAAGAGAGATATGATGTTTTCTTTTCTTATAGACACATTATCAGTACTTTTAAGTAACAAAGAGAGGAAAATGTTATTATTACATTAAATTATAATGAATAACCCAAGGAGGATAATATTTATTAGTTTTAATATTGAAATATCAAATAATTCCCCCGTGGATACTTAGACAAAAACAATCTGGAATAATGATGATATTATGAAATTAACTGTTGAGACTTGTCTGAATTTCTGAATTTGTTATTTTAAACACTTCTGTAATAAATTTTAATTTACTATACTTTTATTAAAGAAAATATACATGATTATAATATCATATATGATCCAATTCTTACATATTAATAAAATTTTATTAAATATTATTTATTAAAATGACAGTTTCGAGTGTTTACAATTTTAGTTTTCATGTAGGATTTGGTTTAACAGTTATTGTCAAGGAACATTCATCATAAAAAAACTAATTCCATAATTTTCATCATGATATAACTACCATATAACATCCAACCTCTCACAAATTGTCTTGGGAAGAGGTGAGTCTGTGTTACTAGTCCTTAGGTGGAATCCATAAGACAATAAAGGATAAAAATCAATGCCAAAGGCCTTACAAAATATTATGGGTGGGTTTAACATTTTAAGATATAATTACTAAACCCAAATAACAAAACCACTATACGATCCATGAATAAAAATAAAAATTAAACTCAAATAAAAAACAAAAAAAAAATAATCATATCAAAGAATAAATTTGAAACCAAAACCAACAATACTCGAAAACAACCAAGACACCAACTTAGAAACTCCCAACCTAGTCCAAGATCCAACTCAACAATCCATGACCATAGTTACACAATTCATCACCAAATTTTTGGGGGGAATTTCATTTCCCAATGTCACTGTTTATAACATATTCAAACACACTATAGTTCCCATGTAGTGGGTGAGTAAAAAACATAGTATGATTCCACCCATGACTTCCAAACCCACACCACTAGGATAGAACATGTCCAAAAATTAAATAAAATAAGTATATATAAAATTCAGAAATAGTTTTCCAAAGAAAAATAGTTTCCATTGAATGTTGTCTAATAAATATTTAAACCCATTTCTAATGTCAATTTGGCATGTCGATTCTAGACATTCATGCAACCAAAAATGCATTCCTAGGTGAAATTTCCATACTCATGACCAGTATATCTAACGATGCAAGCATGACCTACTTGTGAATTACATTTATTATCAGTAATACATAATACATTACACAAAAAATAATCCCAAATAGCATATTATTTTAGTATCTTTGGAAACTCAAAACATAATCTTCTAACTTGGTGAAATATCATCCACATCTTCCATGAAGATCTTCACCTTTTTTTCCTACCTATAACCATTATTTATATCCTAAGGAAAATAAAATTTAAAAAGTATGAGCTGAAATCATCATTAATGGTAAACCTGGAGAACATAAAACAAACCATAAAAATAAGAATGTAAAGACATGAACATAAAATTAAATATATGATTAATGAGTCATGAAATAAATCTTGATAGTTTATAAGGAAAATCTCATAAAGGAACATTAACCATGATAAAATAGAATTGGAATAAAAAATGGAATTATAAAAAATAATTAAGCACATAATATGATTTCCACAGTAGCCAAGTCATTGTTTCCAATACCATCATAGTGGATAAAGTCCATTACTAAATGAGGATTATATGCCGTTCCAGCCATGAATTACTAAACTTGATTTACTTACCCTTATATTCGTGTATATCTCATAAGATATAAATCTTTATCCAATGCATTGGAAGGATATATAGGTCTCCACCATCTCATAATTAAATAATTCTTACATGATCCACAATAAAATAAATCGTTCATCATAACCTTACCCATGAAATATTATGGGTTTCCTAATCATCATTATATCATTAACACAACCAAATAATAGTAATAATAGTTATAAAAACATAACTGTATTTAAATAAAATCATCTTAGATGGAAAATAAATTTTCAAAAATACATGAAGATAATTCTTGAAGAAAATATGATTTCTTATACAAAAAAATATTTTATTTTCTCAAAATTTCATTTAATTACATTGTTAATGAATTTAGTTGAAAATAAACATAAAATATTATAGAAGAAGATTCATTGAAAAAAGGTGTCATAAAACTATTAAAGTCCATTAATTATGTATAATTTTAAAAAAAACATTATCCTTGTACTTTTTTTGGAGAAGCCAAAAAATAACTCTTATGGTAAACAAAATAAATATATCTTTCAAACCATGTAGTAAAAGTCAAAAATCGGTAATAATGAATTTAATCATGCATAGAAGAATAGAAAATATTTCATGTAAACATTTTTATGAAACATGGACATGGATGTTAAATGTTACCCTAGTAAATACTTATTTATAAAAATCATGGATAAAAATTAGAAGGGAATATTATCCATTACCTTAGGTGTGATTTCTTCCGTATGTGTCTGAAACATCTCTTCTTCATTAGACATCCTTTGGATATACCCTTAGGGATTGTACGGATGGATTTTTTGGAAAACAAGGACCTCCAAATGTTAACAAAGAATGTTAATAGTATAATTTTCCAAGGTTTGGGTGAGATATAAGGCTCAAGGAGGTATAAGGAGGTGTGGGAGAAGATTCTTTTTTATAAGATCGGAGATGGTCACTTTAGGAAACTCTCAAAATGTTAAAAAATTATAAAATTTATTTATATTAAAAATGGTTCAAAACTCATCTATTTAAAATATAAGATGATTTTGGTTATAATAACCGTCATGTAATAATATTTCGACTTGTTTTGAATTTTTTTCAATATTTATTCTTTTGGTTTAACCATAATTTTACACTTTTTAATATTATTGTGATATCATTTTATTTACACGTTGTGGGTTAATTTAATTACCATAGCATGTAAAAAAACCAACAAAAATAATTTAGGACATATTTGGACTTGTATTAACCATTTGGACATCTTTTATTTTTATCAATTTAATATCATTTAATAAACTATTTTATGTTTTTGGTTTTGAATTATGTCAATTTTTTACACTAATCATATTTGAATTTTTTTTCAAATTTATAACAACCTTATTCTTTCATAACAAAAGCATTAAATAAAATATAATATGAAAATATAATCCATTAAATTATATTAGGGAATCAAAAATTAAAATTACATTTATTATAATATTTATAATATAACTTATTGGAATCCATTATTAAAGAAGAAATCATTGTATCATCATTGTTTCATAATTTAATTTATTTTAGTAATGACTAAAATTTATAAATAAAACATCATGATATAGAAAATTTTGTTAGCTTTGTAATTAATATTTATAGTTGAAGACAACAGTTATCTAACCCCATATAAAAAATTGTTTTAGTAAAAGATACATGTTTATGTTATATTTTTTGTTACATTCAGTTAATTATTTTAAAATGCCATTTTCCAAACCAAGTGTCTTCAAGGGGCCCCCAAATAGACCCAAGGATTACCATAGTCAAAAATATCTCATCCATGATGATTACAACATGTGTTAGTGTAGTTTAATATTATTTTAATATTATTTTTACCCTTATTTAGCAGATTTACCCTTTCTCCTAGTTAAATAAAATAATTTCTGAAGTAACAATTCATAATGTTTAAAAATAAATGATAAATATTTAAAAAACAATTACCTCTTGATTTCAAATATGGAATCCATTTTTAAAAATTCAAAACATAGAAGTGGTAGTAATTAAATTAAAATTAATTATCCTTGTCAAAACCAAAAAGCATGTTTTTATAAAGTAATGACTATCAAAAGATTGTGATGTATTTATGTCAAATTTCTTTGGAAAATTACATAAAATAAACAACATTGTATTAAATGATGAAAAATTTATCCTATTAAACTTTAAAACCAATTAAAAATATAATCTAACTATATAAAAAAATAGATGAAAATGTACTTTTGAATTCAAATGAAGTATTTTTCAACATTCATTAAAGTATGGATTTTTTCAGACTTATTAAAAAAATTGAACATAAGTAAATTTTTATGTCCCGATTTCAAAAGGAAAAGATAATTTTATTAAATAGTTTATATAAAAGAGTTAAAAACAAAATTTAAATTGAGTACACCATCCAAATATAGAAAAACTGCATGTTTTTAAAATACATATTTTATCTGGAAACATAGAATTTGTTCTTATATCATGTCTCCACAATATATAAGATGAATTTTAATGTTATATAAAAATTTAAATTTGGTTAATACTATTCATAATGGCTAGTTTATATCCTATTAAATTAAAATATTTTCATAACATATCGTTCTCTAGTGAAACTCTGTACTACGTACAACTCAAGCTATCGTGGAAGGTCAGTTTTTCATGTAATGCAACAAAGGAATAGTGTTTTGTATACAACAAGATAATATAGTGTTTGTAATAGATAATTCTAATATTTTTTTAGTGTACAACATAAGATATCAAAAAATTAAAAATAATCTATCTAATAAAATCTCGATGTGGCACATTATACTGCCTTTAAAATGAATTTCTCCCATGAAATTATTCTAGGTTATAAATGTTTTAATGCATGAATATTTATTTATTGTAAACCCATATCATAAAAAGTAATACTAAAACTTCATTTTAAAAATAAATTATAGAAACATAACAGTTACCCAATTTAACTCATCACTGGTTTTCCAAAAAAGGGAATATATATGGTGATCGAAAGAATGGATATGGAAGATAAATTTGACCATCATGTTCTAATGGATAGATATAGAGAATAAGGTTTCGAGAAACATAACTACATGAAATCCATAAATCAGCAATGATTTCAAATACCATTTGAATCATCAGATAAGATGGTATGAGGATAAAATTTTTGGTTTTCAAGATCCTTTCCCTAATGATGAATAACTTTTCATCAGAATAAATACATACTTTATTTTGGTACAATATCACCATTTTTTGTGCATTGAAAAAATTACACTTTATATTTTATTCAAATAAATGTAGTCAGATTTTTCATTCATGAAGTGTTTTTAGATCATGCGATATAATGGTAGGTCATTATAACTATCTTTATCAAAAAACGGTTAGAACATGTTTTCAAGTATACATAAGTCCATATATGGTGAGATTAATCATATATGGTTCAAAAAATGGACTTATAATTCATCTATCAAACCACTTAAATAGAATATTAATAATTTATAATTACCAGGGACTTCTCGTAGGCCACTGGTAGGTGATAATGTCTTGTCACACTTTGGTTGTGGGTACGATTCTCGTTGCCTTGTCATATGTGATGGGTTGTCGCTTGTTCTAGAGGTTGTCTTTTTTCTAAAACAATACTATTATAAAACTCAAGAAATAATATTAAAAAATATTTTAGCCTTAAAAAATAATATCTTATTTCTTATTTATTCCATTCTATCCATTATGCTTATCGTAAATACTTATGTCCAAACTCAAATTACAGAAAACAATTACAGGAAAGGTCATATAACAAGCATGTGAATACCTTAATTTATCCCCCATAAATCCCAAGATATATATTTTTTGTCACATTCCACACATTTGAAGGACATGAGTCATGGTAATAACCTAAATTACCACATATCCTTATTAAAAACATGGATCATTTTTTATTCCAAAACATATTGGACCTATTCCTTAAATCCCAAAAAGTTTTATACTTCATCCATGATATCTAAACCCTCTTTTCCACAACTCCATAATTAGTTCTCAAGAAATTAGCATCAACCAGTTTTCATAATCAAATATAACATATCTATATATAAAAATCATTATCAATAAATAAGGGACATATTAAGGGCTATATTCCCCTAAATCATGTGTTCTCTACATATTTCACCTTACCCTTAAATCTCATTTTATATTCATATAACTGTTCAACATATCATTTCCAATCCTTAATGAAAAACATTTACTGAAAACAATTATATATTTAGGATTCATATAATATATTCTTTTAAATCTGAAACATATACACCTCAATCATCTAATAGTATTCTTAAACCATTACATAGGATCCATCACCTTCGTCTTTCCTAAAATATAAATCATGTATTAATGTTTCACAACCTCATGATTCTTATGTTTAATGTAAACAATACATGAAGAACATCACATAACTTTCAACTTTCATTTTCCATCTCTTTATCCTCAACAGTATGACCAATACATGTACAATAGATATGACTCTCTTCATGGTATTTCCACATAGGAAATAAATTTGATAATTATAAATATTTCCACATCTAAAATATTCAATGGTTAACAATTTTCAATGTAGTTCATGATATTGACTAAGAACCGAATGAAAATTGTGATAAATACAAATTAGAGATTAGAAACCCATAAGTAAGGTAAATTACTTATAATATTTCAATCTATGATATCTTTAGTTTAAACCTAGGTTAGTAAAGATTGTCAAATGAATCCTAATATTATGACCAATACTTAACTTATCCTTAGGACATCCCTATATATATCCTTAGAAATATCTCTAGGTATCTCACTATAGATTTCGCAACCTAGTTTATAAATGTTGACTAAACCTTTGCTCTGATACCAAATCTAATGACCCAAGGAGGACATACAAGGACATTAAATTTTTTCATGATACATAATAAATTATAGAAAATATATTCCCAAATATTGTATTAGTTTAGTGTCTTTGGAATGTCAGAACATAATATTCTAATTTTGTTTAATATCTTTAACATCTCCCATGAAGATATTCCTCTTTTTTCCTACCTAAATATATTCATTAAATCCAGGGGAAAAGAAAACATAAAAAGGATGATCTCAGATGCTCAGTAAGGGTAAACATGGAGAACATAAAAAAAACCATTAAAATTTCAATTAAAAAACATGAAACTAAAGATTAAATATCAAAATAATATGTCATGAAATTAATCTTGGAAATTCATAAGGAATAGATCATAATAGAAAATTAACAGTTATAAAATATCATTGGCATAAAACATGGAATTTTGGAAAACAATTAATTAAAAAAATGTGATTTCCACAGTAGCCAGGTTATTTTTCCATGGCCATCATAGTGGAAAATTTCTATTACTGAACCAGGTTTACATGTCGTTCTAGCCATGAATTATTGAACCCGATTTAATTTTTATTCTATTCATGTCTATCTCATGAGATATAAATCTTTACCCAATATATTGGAGGGAGATATAAGTCCCAATAATCTCATAATGAAATCATTCTAACATGTTCCCCAAAAACATAAATCATTCCACATATCATAACCCATCAAATATTTTGGGATTATTAAACATCATTCAATCAATAACATAATAAAATCATAGTACTAATAGGGATAGAAACACAATCATATTTAAATAGCATCATCTTAGATATAAAAATTTGATAAAACACTTGATCTTAATTCTTGAGGAACATATCCTTTATTCTTAAAAAATGTTATCTTTTTTCAAAATGATGTTCAATTTTTTTATAAATAATTTAGTTGAAAATGGTCATAAAATAGTTTATGGGAAGATTCATTGAAGGGATGCATCATGAAATCATAAAAACCATTTAATGATGTATAAGTTTAAAAACATTCTCCTTATACATTTGTGGGAGGTGTCAAAATATATCTCTTATGGTAAATGAATGAAATATTTCATCCAAACCATTTAGTAAAAGTCAAAATGGGTAAAAATGAATTTAATCATACATAAAATAATTGAAAACATTTTATGATAACATTTTTATAAATCATAGACCAGGATGATTAATATACCCCTAGTGTATACATGGATATAAACATTATTTTATAAAAATGAAGTTGTAAAATTATCCATTACCTTAGGTTTTATTTCTTATGTATGTGTTCAAAACTCCTCTTTTTTGTTCGAATTCCTTTCGATCTCTTCATAGGGACAATGGGGATTGAATTTTTGGAAAACCAAGACCTCCAAAAGATAACTTGGAATGCTGATGGGAAAATTGGTTAGAGGTCGGTCGAGATAGAACACTCAAGGAGGTGTGAGGAAATGTGGGATGATATGCCTTTTTATACGACATGAGAGGAAAACTTTAGAAAACTATCAAAATATTAATTTATTATAAATTAAAATTCAATTAAAAATGATCCAAAACTGATTTTTTTCAAATATAAGATGATTTTTATTTGAATCATCCAATAATTTTTAGACAAGTTTTTAATATCATGTTATCCTTATCTTTTTGGTTTAACCCCTATTTTACCCTTTTTAATCTTAGCGTAATATCATGTTATTTTCAAATTGTTGTAAATGTAATTACCATATCATGTCAATAGACCAAAAAAGTCATTTATGAATTTTTTTGAAATTTATGAACCATTTGGTAGATTATAAGATTTTAAGTAATTTAATATCATTTCATAGACTATTTAATGTAATATGTTGCGAATTAGGTAAATTTTGGACACTATTCAAACTAAACTTTTTTAAAAATTAATATAAACATTATTCCCTCAAAAGAAGTCATTAAATCCAAAATAATATATCAATAAAATCTATAAAATTAGTGTATGGAATATAAAAAATCATGTTACATTTATTTTAATATATATAATATCATTTATTTGAATTCATTATTAATAAATAATTCACTACATCACCATTGTGTCATAATTAAATTTATTTATTTAATGTCTAAAAATAATAAATAAAATATCATGATATATAATTTTTTTTATCTTTGTAATGAATATTTATTGTTGAATATTTCAGTTATATAACCCCATATGAAAATTCTTTTCAGTAAAATATACATGTGTATGTTATATTTCACATTACTTTAAATTAATTATTATAAAATGTCATTACGAAATCCAAGTTGATGAATGGGGTCCTAACATCAACCCAAATATGTCCATAGTTGGAAATGTCTCATAAATTAGGATTATGAAATGTGTTAGGATTGTTTAATATTATTATAATACTAATTTTTACCCTTATTTACTAGATTTACACATTATCCTAGGAAAATAAAATAATTATGAAAGATACATCTCATAATGTCTAAAAATAAAAGGTACATAATTAAACAATTTAAACATACTGATTCCAAATATTGAATCCATTTTTCCAAATTCAATACACAGAAGTTGTAGTAATTAATTTTAAATTAATTCTTGTTGTCAATAGCAAACAGTGCGCCTTTAAGAAGTAAAAACTATTAAAATATTGAGATGTGTTTGTGTCCAATTTCTTTAGGAAATTTCATCCAATGAACAACATTGGATGAAATGAAAAAAAAATTGTCACAACCCATCCTCGGGTCCCGTGCCGTGACTACCCCAAGCCCGCCTTCTATAGGCCAGTGGCTGGCGACTAGCACCAAGGCGTAAATCCCAACAAAAGGGAAGGCATTGCCTTTGAAAATTAAACAAGCACCATAGAGTAAGCAAGTGGAAAAGTAAACACTAAGTAAAAACTGTAACAAGCTATGCTGAAAGTAAAAGGGGCCAGAAAAACAAGCACAACTGTAAAGTACAACTGAAAGGGAAAACATCAAATGAAAAGAAAAGCCGCAGCGTCGAGCCGTCCTCTGAAGGTCACACCTAAAGGGTGGGTACAGATAGCCCCCACGGCTCCTCGGTCCAGCCGTACGCTCCGAGTACGTCCCGCCCAGTGGTCCACCTCCAGGTATTGTCCTGCTCCGCAAGCCTCCACCACGATCAGTGCTGTCCGTCGTCTACAACCAACACAACGAAGTGCGGACATAACCCGTGCAGGGGTGAGTATAAGCTACTCAGTAGGGACCCCGAGACCCCCGAAGGTCTCCCAGAATCCACAAATGATTATCTACAAAGGAAAGATACAATCACGAATTAACATCCGACACGGATTAGGTATATGCCCATACATATACCTAAGTCATTAATTCCCGTTTGGCTCCAATGTTCGAGCCCAAGCACAACCCAGTCCGCACAGGAAAGCAAAACATATACCCACACAGGATAGCAAAACACAATCCACAAAGGAGAGTAAACAGTAATCCACACAGGATAGATCAACACAATTCACAAAGGAGAGTAAATAGTAAATCCACACAGGATAGCTCAACACAATCTACAAGGGGAGAGTAACACAAGATTCATCTCACACAGGTATACATCTTCGAATGAAGATAAAGATGATCACTGATCCATCTAAGTCGTCAGACCCACAAAGGATCGATAGGTACTAACCCCCGCAAAGACACACACAGGATCGGGCCCACACAGGACCTGTAGGCGCTGGCTCACACAGAACCGTTGAGCGCTGACCCACACAGGATCGGGCCCACACAGGACCTATAGCACGGATCCAAAAGGGATCGCGGAGTGCTGTAGTCGTCGCAGTCCACTGAGGATCTCTGCACAGTCGTCGTCGTAGTCCACTGAGGATCTCTACACGGTCGTCGTCGGAGTCCACTGAGGATCTCTGCACAGTCGTCGTCGGAGTCGCAGCCAGCTCTAGGGTTCCCGCACACAACAAGCTCGTTCGGGAGGGTCCGCTCCACGAGCCGAGAGGCTGAAACATCAACCGACACAAAGTCCGAAGTTGCTGTATCCAAAAGTTATGTATCGTCAACAGGAACTCAACGTCGCAGACCGCGCGTCAATCGTACGTCCGGTCTAAGAGTTATTGGCTTTTTCATCCCAGGGGCCCCGTTGGTTTTTAAGGAAAACCAACCCGACCATACTCCACCTGCATCCAAACCTCGGGCGGAGTGAGCCAAAAGATCCGTCTCACTTAGAGAAATCCAACAAAGCTGACGGCACGTCAATTGGACGTCCATAGCTCAAGATATGAGCATTTCCGCTCCGAGGCCCCGGTTGGTTTCGTGTACGAACCAACCCGGACGAACCCAAAATATTCAGAAACCTTGAGTGCGATATACCGAAACGACAGTATCGATCCAAGGATCACGTTGCAGCTGACGATGCGTCGTTTGGAGGCTCGTAGCTCATGTTACGAGCAAAAGAACGAAAATGGTCCGAAGACGGGGGGTCCGGGCCCGGGCCGACCCGAACCGGGTCGACCCAACCCGGTCCAACCCGGCCGAACCCGGTCCAGCCCGGCCAGGGCGCGGCCCAGCCGGACGGACCGGCCGAGCGCTCGGGTGCCGCGGGGCACTGCCACCGCGGTTTGGAGATGTCGCGACCCTCGAAGGGCCGCACTGATTGAACGGACGCGACATGTCGCCGCGTCCCGTGTGTGCGAGCCGGACCCGCGCGGCTTCAGCCGCGGCGGCCATGTCTGGTGGCACGCCGGGCCGCCGCCGCCTCCGGCCGCCGGTAACTTTCGCGGGCCACCGGATTTGCTCAGGTGGTCCGTTTTCCTTCCCTTCTGTGTCGTTGTTCCTCCCGGGTTCCATTATTCACCGCGGAATCATCAAAACGCCCTTGCGTCATGTTTTTCCATCACCCGCCAAATCTGCACAACCACGAAGAATGACAGAGGGTTGTCGGGCTATGTTCGTTTGGCTCGCACCCTCCGCGTTAGTTAATAACAACGGGAGAAATTATACAACACATGAAACAACAATTTTAATAAATTAAAATTGTTCATATAAATCCGGCTCTTTAATTCTTAATGAAACATTCACTGTAATATAATGGAATTATTCACAACAACCCCTACCTCGTCAAGTCACCGTCTGCGGGTTCTTTGCGGAATTGGGGATCGTCGCGTCGTCGAGGTATCCGGCGTCGCGTCATCGCGGAAGGGTGTCGCGTCGACGAACTCCGAGGTTCAAGAACAAAAAGATTTAATTAATAATAATTAAATCCTTCTGGAGTTAAAAACCACAAAGTAAAATTTAAAAGAAATCTGAAACTCTCACCTCAACGGATGATCGAAGGTTTTTGTTGCGCATTAAGGAACGTCGCCGAAGAACGACGCGCGAGAGGAAACATCGGCGTCGCGGCACACGGCGTCGCGTCGTCAATTTCCGCGGGTTCGGTGTTCTTCGTCGGAAGCCGGCGTTCTTCGCGTTCTTCGCGTTCTTCACGAAGAAGGGTGAAGGCACAAGAACTTCTGTCAAAAACCTCTCAACGTGTAATCCTCCAAAAGTCGGTGTTGGTCTTATTTTATTATTACGCCAACAAACGAATAAGAGGTAAGTAACAACCCATTAATTCGAAGAATTAATTCAAAAAAAGAAACTGCCCATTTAATTCACGAATAAAACCGCCCAATTAAATGGTGCATTAAGAATTTAAGGAAACACGTCAGTTGACTTTCATAATGATGGGTTTTCGCGGGTGCGTTACTTAGCGGAAAAGAAACGGCGGGGCTCGTGCGGGCCCCACCTCACAAATATCCTACCAAGAGGGTAGGATATTTTTGGATACTACCCTATCCGTTTCAACTCAGTTTAAGTGTCTTTCAAGTGGCTTCAAGTGGCTTAAGTGAAATAAAATAAAGTTTGTTGAACAATTTATTTTATTTCTTAACTTTAAGCCCAAAAATTAAAAAACCACACCCGAGAAAACGCAACTCCGGAAGAGGCATTTCTAAGAAAATACCGGCGCTGCGATTTCATCGGTGTCCTCAGAATTCGATTCCGGGCACCGGTTCAAAAGTTAGAAAAATCCGCTCGTCCGTTCACTGAACGTACCGGAGCCAACCTTCGGAAAATGATTTCGGGCACACTGGGCCTCGGAATCAGGTGCCGTCAGAAACTACGTTCTTTTAAAATTACAAAGAAAATTAAGAAAAAGAAATTACCTTGAAATTTACGGGTCTTTACATTACTCACACCTCAGGCCTTTACGTCCCCGTAAAGATACATCATAAACTAGGGAAACAAATGTGGGTACTGAGCACGCATCTGAGCCTCCCGCTCCCATGTGCTCTTCGGGAGGTTCCCATGCTGCCATCTGATGCGCACAAGAGGAATCGATCTCCCACGTAGGACCCGCTCCTGTCAATCCTCTATCTCCACCGGGTCCTCCGTAATAGTCGCCCCATCATCCACGACTAGCTCCCCATGGTCAATGATGTGTGTCAGGTCGTGCACATATCTCCTTAGCTGAGATACGTGGAAGACGTCGTGCACCCGGTGCACCTGAGGTGGTAGAGCCCGGCGATAAGCAACCTTTCCAATCCTGATGAGGACCTGGAATGGTCCAATGAAGCGTGGAGACAACTTGTCCCCTTGACCAAATCTCTGCAAACCACGTCGAGGTGAGACACGCAAGAAGGCGTGGTCGACATCCTCGAACTCTAGTGGCTTCTGCCTCCTGTCATCATATGTCTTCTGCCGGCTCTGAGCTGTCCTCATCCGCTCCTAGATGACCTGGACCTTCTCTGTCGTGGCCCGGACCATCTCTGGTCCCACGAGTGCTGACTCCCCAGGGTCTGTCCATCACAAAGGAGATCTGCAAGGTCTGCCGTACAACGCCTCGTATGGTGCCATCCCGATGGTGGAGTGGTAGCTGTTGTTGTACATGAACTCCACCAAGGGTAGGTGGTCCTCCCAGCTGTGACCAAAGTCGAGGACACATGCGCAGAGCATGTCCTCGAGAGTCTGAATGGTCCTCTCCATCTGACCATCCGTCTGCGGGTGAAAGGTGGTGATCAGACGTAGCCGCGTACCAAACGCCACCTGTAACCCCTTCCAAAGCCGGGAAGTAAAACGAGCGTATCGATCGGAGACGATAGACGATGGCACACCGTGAAGCTGTACAATCTCATGAACGTAGAGACACCCTAAGCTCTCCACTGAGCCCTGCTCTCTGATGGGTAAGAAGTGTGCCGACATGGTGAGTCGGTCAACAATCACCCAAATGGAGTCGTGACCTCTGGAAGTTCGTGGAAGTCCAGTCACGAAGTCCACAGATATACCGTCCCACTTCCACTCCGGGACCTCCAAGGGTTGTACCAAGCCTGCTGGTACCTGATACTCTGCCTTCACCTGCTTGCAGGTGAGGCACCGTGAAACGAACTCTGCCACAGCCTTCTTCATGCCCGGCCACCAGTGCTGTCGTCTGAGGTCCTAGTAAATCTTCGCCACTCCAGGATTTACCGTCAAAGGAGAAGTGTGAAACTCTTTCAGCACCTCCTCTCGTAAAGTGATTGGTACCATGGTACGTCCTCTGAAAAGGATGTCGTGCTCTGCTCCAAAGGAGAAGCCATCAGGTGCCTGTCCTGAGGATAACTGTGCACGTCGTGCCTCACAGCCAGCGTCCTCACGCTAAGCCTCTCTGACCCGCTGCAGTAGTGGAGGGGTGACTGTGAGAGACTGAAGGAAGGATTCTCCATCTCTATCCACGAAGGATATCTTCAAAGCGGCTAGCTGGTATGTCACCTCCTCAAGTAGATGAATGCCCGTCCTCCTGATGAGGGCATCGGCTAATACGTTCCCCTTCCCAGGAGTATAAACTATCTCAAAGTCATAGTGTTGAAGGAACTCGAGCCATCGATGCTATTTCAGGTTCAGGTCCTTCTGAAAGAAGATGTACCTGAGACTCTGGTGGTCAGAAAAGACTGTAAATCGCTCGCCCATCAGATAGTGCCGCCATGTCTACAGAGTGAAGACCACTGCTGTGAACTCCAGGTCATGGGTAGAGTAGTTCTGCTCATGCGACCTCAACTGACGTGATCCATAGGCAATCACGGGCCGCTCCTGCATCAGGACACATCCGAGTCTGGTCCATGATGCATCGCAGTAGACTACATATCCAACTCCCTCCTCAGGCAACCTCAAGATAAGTGTGTTGGTCAATCTCTGCCTCAGCTCCTGGAAACTCTGCTGACATCTGCCTAACCACACAAAGGGTTTCCCCTTCTTCATCAAAGATGAGAGTGGTGGCGCAACTCTGGAGAAGTTTGGCACAAATCTCCGATAGTACCCGGCTAGACCCAAGAAACTTCGCACCTCTGTCACGCTCTTGGGTGGCTCCCAAGCTAGCACTGCCTCGATCTTCGCGGGATCCACTACAACTCCCGCCTCAGAAATGACGTGCCCCAAGAAGTGGAACTCACATAACCAGAACTAGAACTTCGAGAGCTTGACATAAAGCTGGTGCTCTCGGAGTGTTTCTAGTACAACCCTCAAGGGGTAGGTGTGCTCCTCCTCCGTGGTCAAGTACACCAAAATGTCGTCGATGAAGACCACGACAAATCGATCGAGGTATGGCTGAAAGATCCTGTTCATGAGGCTCATGAACACTTCTGGAGCGTTGGTTATGCCGAATGGCATAACCAAGAACTCATAGTGGCCATACCGACACCTGAAGGTCGTCTTCTGTGTGTCCTCGTCTCGAACTCTGAGCTGATGATAGCCTGACCAGAGGTCTATCTTCGAGAACCACCGTGCTCCCTTGAGATGATCGAAGAGGTCATCAATCCTCGGTAGCAGATACATGTTCTTCACTGTCACCTGTTTCAGGCGGCGATAGTCGACACACAGTTGCATGCTCCCGTTCGCCTTCTTGGCGAACAAAATCGGGGAAGCCCAGGGTGAAACACTGGGTCAGATGAACCCCTTGCCCTGTAAGTCCTCCAACTGTACCCGTAGCTCTTGAAGCTTGGAGGGGGACATCCGATATGTTGGAGTGGATATCGGGGATGTCCCGGGGTACAGATCAATGTAAAAGTCTACCTCTCTGCGAGGAGTTAGCCCTAGAACTTTGTCAGGAAAGACGTCCGCGTACTGATCCACCACTGCAGGAAGACTAGGACTCCGCACGTCCACTGCTCCTAGGATGAGGCTAGCCAACTAATGAGAGATGGCATGTCCCCTCCTCTGCTAGAGTCCCTCCTGTGCTGCAAAGGCTCCCTTCTCATCGGTGAAGGTGAACCTGCTCCCTTCGGTGCGCACACAGCACACCTTCCGCCTAAAACAATCAATCTGAGCATGGACTGTAGATAACCAATCCATGCCCAAGATGACGTCGTAAGGCCTCGACGCCTCTACAAGAAAATCCCAGCCAATGCTCTCGCCTCCTAGTATAATCTCACACTGCCGGAACCAGTGCTTAATCATTGAGTCTGCTTCCGTAGGAGTCTCTATCCGTAAGGATCGAGCCAACGACTCTGTCGGAATCTTCGAGCTCCGAACAAGAGCAGTGGCTATGAAAGAGTGACTCGTTCATGTGTCTATAAGAACTACAGTAAGGTTGGAATAGACAAAGATCATACCTCGAATCATCTCTGGCGCGCCGTGGTCGTAGGCCTCTGCTGCCTGGAGCTGTGCATGTCTCTGCCCGCCAGCTCCCTGTGGTCGTGGGGGACCTCCTGGTGGTGGTGGTGGCAGAGCCTCAAAGCCTCGCCCAACACCTGCTGCTTGACCATCTCCTCTGCCTCGTCCGCCTCCTCCCTGAGGACCGCCACGGTCGACCCTTTGCCTCTACCTGGGTGGCCCCTCCACTATCTGCTGCTCCTCGGTACGGCTGGTCAGGCAGTCACAAGCCATGTGGCCCTGCCCGCCGCAGGCGTAGCACTGCCTGACTCTCGGAAGACTGGTTCCGCGCTGTGTGCCCCGCACTGCTGAGCCAGTGTCCTGAGTTCGTCTACGAGAGGGTCTGGTCTGCCGGGAACCCTGAGTCATCTGTCATCTACCTATTGCCGAAGACTCCGCAACCTGACGCCCTACGGTAGGTCTCACTGTGGATTCAACCAGAGATCTCTCGATCAGAAGGGATCGCTCCATTACTCGTGCCTGGGTCGGGATGATAAGGGAGATCAGCGATGCCCTGATCTCGTGTCTCAATCCCTGCTCGAAGGTTCGGGCCCGGAAGAAGGGGTCCCGTACCATGTCGGTCGAGTAGCGAGAAAGATCGGTGAACCTCGTCGCGTACTGGGCGACCGTCAAGCTGCCCTGCCGCAGCTGAAGAAGCTCCTGAATGCGCACCGCACGGAGGGTGGCCGGGATGAACTCTGAGCGGAAAAGGCTCTCGAAGTCCATCCAGATGAGAGAGGCCTCATCGTGCACCTAGAGCATCAAGATCCACCATCTTCCTCCTGCTGCGTACAGTAGGCTCGCCGAGAGGATCACCATGAGGTCTACTGGTGTCCTCAATAGCCTGAAAACTTGAAAGACAGCCTCCAGCCAGTCCTCGGCTGCCTGGGGGTCCGTCTCCCCACGAAACCTGGGGGGTTTCTGGCGCTGGAACTCGTGCAGAGCTCTGAGGCGACGTGCATCGTCAGCGGTCGGTGCTGGAAGCATCGGGGGCTCAGCAGGTAAAGGTACCGCCGGTGCCTCTGCTGTCAACGGGCCCTGTACCGAGGCCTCGTCACTCGGCGGGCTATCGTCGCGCTCTACTCTCGGAACCATAGCTGGCTACCATCGTGGGGGCATCCTGAAAAGGAAACAAGTGCACCATGGTCAGAATAGTATATCTGTTGAGATGACACAAGTAATCACAAAGAAAACTTGAATCACACATGCAATCAATGTTTTCGTGCATTAAGTCGGAAATCAGAAGTCAGGGTCCTGGTGTACGGATACGTCGGCCGCCGCACCAACACTGGACTCCCAGGACTGATAACCACACCCAATACGCTAAACACTATTTCTTCACATAGAATAAAGATCAGAGTCTGTGGTAGAACCAAACTCCTCTGATACCAATTTGTCACAACCCGTCCTCGGGGCCCGTGCCGTGACTACCCCAAGCCTGCCTTCCATAGGCCAGGGGCTGGCGACTAGAACCAAGGCGTAAATCCCAACAAAAGGAAAGACATTTCCTTTGAATAGTAAACAAGAACCACAGAGTAAGCAAGCAAAAAAGTAAACACTATGTAAAAACTGTAACAAGCTGTGCTGAAAGTAAAAGGGGCCGGAAATACAAGCCCAACTGTAAAGTACAACTGAAAGGGAAAAACAGCAACTGAAAAGAAAAGTCGCAGTGTCGAGCCATCCTCTGAAGGTCCCACCTGAAGGGTGGGTACAGATAGCCTCCACAGCTCCTTGGTCCAGCCGTCCGATCCCAGTACGTCCCGCCCAGTGGTCCACCTCCAGGTACCGTCCTGCTCCGCTAGCCTCCACCACGATCAGTGATATCCGTCGTCTGCAACCAACACAACGAAGTGAGGGCATAACCCGTGCAGGGGTGAGTATAAGCTACTCAGTAGGGACCCCGAGACCCCCAAAGGTCTCCCAGAATCCGCAAAAGATAATCCACAAAGGAAAGATACAATCACGAAGTAACATCCGACACAGCTTAGGTATATTCCCATACACATACCTAAGTCATCAATTCTCGTTCGGCTCCAACGTCCAAGCCCAAGCACAACCCAGTCCACACAGGAAAGCAAAACGTATACCCACACAGGATAGCACAACACAATTCACAATGGAGAGTAAACAGTAATCCACAGAGAAGAGCTCAACACAATCCACAAAGGAGAGTAAACAGTAAATCCACACAGGATAGCTCAACACAATCCACTAAGGAGAGTAACACAAGATTCATCTCACACGGTTATACTTCTTCAGATGACGATAAAGATGATCACTGATCCGTCTAAGTCGTCGGACCCACAAAGGATCGATAGGTACTAACCCCCTCAAAGACCCACACAGGATCGGGCCCACACAGGACCTGTAGGCGCTGGCTCACACAGAACCGCTGAGCACTAACCCACAAAGGATCGGACCCACACAGGATCGGGCCCACACTGGACCTGTAGCACTGATCCACAAGAGATCGCTGAGTGATGTAGTTGTCGCAGTCCACTGAGGATCTCTGCACAGTCGTCGTCGCAGTCCACTGAGGATCTCTGCACGGTCGTCGTCGGAGTCCACTGAGGATCTCTGCACAGTCGTCGTCGGAGTCGCAGCCAGCTCTAGGGTTCCCGCACAGGGCAAGCTAGTTCGGGAGGGTCCGCTCCACGAGCCAAGTGGCTGATACATCAACTGACACAACGTCCGAAGTTGATGTATCCAAAAGTTCCGTATCGTCAACAGGAACTCAACGTTGCAGACGGCGCGTCAATCGGACGCCCGGTCTGAGAGTAATTGGCTTTTTTGTCCTAGGGGCCCGGTTGGTTTTTAAGGAAAAACTAACTCGACCATACCCCACCTATGTCCAAACCTCGGGAGGAGTGATCCAAAAGATCCGTCTCACATAGGGGAATCCACCAAAGCTGATGGCACGTCAATCGGACGTCTGTAGCTCAAGATATGAGTGTTTCCGCTCCGAGGGCCCGGTTGGTTTCGTGTACGAACCAACCCAGCCAAACCCAAAGTATTCCGAAACCATGAGTGTGATATACCGAAACGACCGTCTTGATCCATGGATAGTGTTTCCGCTGACGGCGCATCGTTCGGAGGCCCGTAGCTCATGTTACGGGCAAAATACCGAAAATGGTCCGAAGACGGGGGGTTCGGCCCCGGCCCGACCCCCCCTGGGTCGGCCGAACCGGGTTGACCCGACCCGGTCCAACCTAGCCAGACCCGGTCCGGCCCGGCCAGGGCACGTCCCAGCCGGTCAGACCGGCCTGGCTTGGCTCGGCCGAGCGGCCGAGCGCCCGGGTGCCGCGGGGTGCTGCCCCCGCGGTTTGGAGATGTCGCGGCCCTCGAAGGGCCGCACTGATTGAACGGACGCAGCATGTCGCTGCGTCCCATGTGTGCGAGCCGGACCCGCGCTGCCGCGGGTCCGCTGGCTGCCACCGCTGCGGCTGAAGCCGCGGCGGCCCTGTCCGGCGGCTCGCCGGGGCGCCGCCGCGCCGGCCACCCGCGTCGCCGGTAACTTCTGTGGGCCACCGGAGTTGCTCCGGTGGTCCGTTTTCCTTCCCGTCTGCGCCGTTGTTCCTCCCGGGTTCCGTTATTCAATGTGGAATCATCAAAACACCCTTGCGTCACGTTTCTCCGTCGCCCGCCAAATCCGCAGAACCACGAAGAACAGCGGAGGGTTGTCGGGCCATGTTCGTTTGGCCTGCACCCTCCGCGTTAGTTAATAACAACGGGAGAAATTATACAACACTTGAAACAATAATTTTAATAAATTAAAATTGTTCATATAAATCTGGTTCTTTAATTTTTAAAGAAACGTTCACGGGAATATAAAGGAATTATTCACAACAACCCCTACCTCGTCAAGTCGTCGTCCGCAGGTTCTTCGCGGAATTGGGGATCGTCGCGTCGTCGCAGTATCCGCCGTCACGTCGTCGCGGAAGGGTGTCGTGTCGACGAACTCCAAGGTTCAAGAACAAAAAAATTAAATTAATAATAATTAAATCCTTCATGAGTTAAAACCACAAAGGAAAATTTAAAAGAAATCCGAAACTCTCACCTCAACGGATGATCGATGGTTTTTGTTGCGGATTAAGGAACGTCACCGAAGAACGTCGCGGGAGAGGAAACGTCGGCGTCGCGGCACACGACGTCGCGTCGTCGATTTCTGCGGGTTCAGCATTCTTCGTTGGAGGCTGGCGTTCTTCGCATTCTTCGCGTTCTTCGCATTCTTCACGAAGAAGGGTGAAGGCACAAGAACTTCTATCAAAAACCTCTCAACGTGTAATCCTCCAAAAGTCGGTGTTGGTCTTATTTTATTATTACGCCAACAAACGAATAAGAGGTAAGTAACAACCCATTAATTCGCAGAATTAATTCAACGAAAGAAGCTGCCCATTTAATTCACGAATAAAACCTCCCAATTAAATGGTGCGTTAATAATTTAAGAAAACGCGTCAGTTGACATTCATAATGACGGGTTTTCACGGGTGCGTTACTTAGCGGAAAAGAAACGGTGGGGCTCGTGCGAGCCCCACCTCACAAATATCCTACCAAGAGGGTAGGATATTTTTGGATAGTACCCTATCCGTTTCAACTCAGTTTAAGTGGATTTCAAGTGGCTTCAGGTGGCTTAAGTGAAATAAAATAAAGTTTTTCGAACAATTAATTTTATTTCTTAACATTAAGCCCAAAAATTAAAAACCACACCCGAGCAAACGCAACTCCGGAAGAGGCGTTTCTAAGCAAATACCGGCGCTGCGATTTCATCAGTGCCCTCGGAATTCGATTCCGGGCATAGGTTCGAAAGTTAGAAAAACCCGCTCGTCCGTTCATTGAACGTACCCGAGCCAATCTTCGGAAAATGATTCCGGGCACACCGGGCCTCGGAATCATGTGCCGTCAGAAACTGTGTTCTTGTAAAATTTCAAAGAAAATTAAGAAAAAAATATTTCCTTGAAATTTACGGGACTTTACAAAAATAATCGAATTAAAATTTAAATCCTTTTCGAAATATAATATATCTATGTAAATAAATTAGATGAAAATGCAATTTTGAATTAAAATGCAGTATTTTCACTATTCATTAATAAATTTTTTCAAAAATATATCCAAAAATAAAAATAAGTAAATTTTTCTCTCCCACATCCAAATAATAACTTTAATTTTTAAAATATAATATATAAATAGTTTAAAAAATATATTTAAAATTGATGTGCCATCAAAAGGTGGAAAAACATTATTTAAAAAAAATACTTTTTTATCCAAATAATTAAATTTGTTCTAATATCATGTCTAGAAAATAAATAAGACTAATGCAAATGTTATATAAAATTATAAATTTGTTTAAGATTATTCATAACAACTTGTTTATATCCAATTAAATAATAATATTTTAATAATATATTGTTGTTTTGTGAAACTTGGTATTGCATACAACGCAAGATATCAAGGATGGTCACTCTTACGTGTACCGCAAGACAAGAAGAGTGTTGTGTATACTGTAAGCTAGTACGATGTTGCGTAAGAAGCAAGCTAATATTGGTGTATCATAGAACACAAGATATATAAAAATTAAAAATAATATTTCTAATAAAATCAGGGGGTGTCACAGTCTATCATTGATCTATCAATTCTTCATAAAGTAACCAATACTAGGTGTCGTAAGGGAACACATCCCATAAAAATGGTAATATCTAACAAAAATGTACTCAAAAAACCATTTATACTAAAACATAGTTCACTATATTCTAGTAAAACATTTCTTTTATTGAAAATAATTGTATAAATATTTTACATGCATTAAAACTATAACATATTTTTGAAATAATCATTTAAAAGAAATAATAAAATTCACCTTCAAAAAACAAAATAGTTTCCTAAATTTCTATGAAAACATCACTAAAAAGGATTCCCTCAAATCACACAAAGAATTAACAATAATTTCAATAAATTTAATCAATTTGATTCAAAGACTTGATGTCATAATAAATAGGAGTGGAGAAATATTCCCCCTTCCTCTCAAACATAAGAGAAAAATGAAAAATGACATAACGAAAACAACTTTCTTAAAACTATAGAACAAACACTGGATCTAATTCCATTCAATAAAAATAATTACATCCCATAAATATTGACATCAAACTTCATGGATATATCCAAAACGGACTTGATCCATGAATCCAAGAGAGGGAAGAAGCATAGATATATGTAAAATAATGAAGAATGAGAACGTGCAGGTGAATGTGGGCCTACAACACACATTCATTCACTGAGGAATCACTCCGAAATAGGAAGGACTTGTCTCTCAAGCCTTGTGAGGAATATAATATCATGTTATGAATGGATTAGAAAGAAAAGAAGTCATTTAGTTGAAATTCAACTTATATCCAAATTTTTTGGATATAAAATTTAAATACTAATGCTCAGGGAACACAATTAAGAAATCATGTGAAATTCATGATAAAGATACTATATCAAGGAGAACCTTATATGGTTTGATCACACAGTTTTAAAAACCGTGTGCTAGACACTATCTATAATGACATTAGTCGCACACAGTTTCTCCTAGCAATTCGCATGGATTTTACAATACATGCACCAATTGTGAGCCTGCCTAGGGACTTATGTTTCCCCTTTTATGATTTCCATGAAGTGTTTCACAATTTCTCCTAGTCATGCTCAAATTGGGATCATATATAAAAACATTTAACAAGATCCAAAATACCTCATAACCTCCCCAAATATAACCCAAACAATATATATACTTAAAATACCTAAATAAAGTGTCACATACTTGAAACTTATGGTCATATATTCTCTCCACCATTGGACATTTCACCCCCTGAATGTAGAAATCTAGAGTTTTCATATAAGTGTTTCTATAATTAATTCAATATTTAATTCTCACGCACCCAATTTTTTTCCAAAATCATACCATGTTGACATAATAAATTCACTAGAATATTGACATACTGTTAAATACTTTATCTTTATATCCATAATCCTTACCTATATATGAATTAACATAGAATCTTGATCTAGGTCAACACGGTCCCATCAAATCACATGTTTATGGTGAGGGTGATGTTTCTTCAATTGAGATACATGAAACACATTTTTCATTCAGAAAAACTTTGGTATAAAATATCACTGATATGACACCTCACCCATATGGAATCATGTTTCCAAACCATCCTATATTTATTTGTTACAAAATCCATAGTTATATACATCCATTTTCACATAGAAATTGGTAACTAATGTAACATACCAACTGGACATTGGTGATATTCCTTAAACTATTTAAAGGAGAGTCTTCTCAATAAAACCCAACCACTTTTATTTTTATGTCATCCTAGTAAAATTTTGCTTCCATATCAGTATACATAATTTTTATTTTAGGATGATAAACCCAATTCAAATGGTGGTATGAGTCAAGACGTTGTCCCTGAGAATCCATTATTATTACCATCCAATCTCAAAACCACAAAACCAATATTAAGTAAAAATTTCATCCATCAATGGTCATCCCACAATTGAGTTTTGACCCCATATAAACACATTCAGAATTATATTTCTATGCATTTTGTCCTTATCCACAAAATAAAGTACAAAAGAAATCAACATGAAAACTGTAATAATATCCCAGTCATCAATATCAATGTACATGTCAGTTATCACCAAATTATATTTCATTAATTAGAATCCTATTTAAACTCCTAACTACATGACTTTGTTCTTAATGAATCCACCACTGAATTTCCATTACCTACTGAATACAACAAGTTAATGTAAACATTTTTAGGATACTCCATTCATCATCATGGTCTCATATTTAAATATTTTATTCCAAAAAATGTGTTTCATGATCTAATGATCTATAGAAACCAAAAAAATTTCATCAATGCGGTAATGACACCATGTATTCAAATCATAGACTATAGTAGCTAGTTCTAAATAATGTATAAGTAAGTTCTCCTCATTAATCCATAACTATTTTGATACATATTAAACAACATGATGTCACTGAATGAGAACACACCCCAACCTAGATTTGGAAGAATCATTAGCCATCATATAAACTTCTCTAAATTCTATAACTCTCATGATTAGTACTGATTTAAGGAAACCAAATGACCATTAATAGATTTGCGAAATTTATCAATCAATTAGAATGGAAAAATCATATTTGTTAAATATTTCATCAGTGAAGCTAATCATGAAATCTTAAATATTAAACATCAATAATAACATGTAAGACTAGGGAAACTTTATATCTAAAAGAAATTCATTTGTGGTTTCTATATCTCAAAAGCTATATCTTTTCTATATTCCCAAAAAAACTCTTTCATGGATAACACGGCCAATGAAAAATACATCTTGTATTCAAAAATAATACATTCAATGTTTTTAATACAGATGATGATATATAATGATATCCTATAGTATCTCCAAGAATTTATCATGACTATTCTCTATCCTAGAAAATACCAATATATCATCCAAAAACTCAAGAAATATTGTATCTATTTACCATTGAAATATCTGATTAATCAACTTGAAAATTATATGGGGTGAATTCGTATGACAGAAAGGTATAACTACATAATTTTAATAAAAATATATAATTTTATTGTAGTCTTCAAAAAAACCCTTGATTCGAACCCATAGTTCTTGATATAGTAAATGAAATTCCATTTTTGAGAACTATAAGGTTCCCCTAAATTAATTAAATTACCCATCAATGCATAAAAAAATATATAAATTATTAATAAAAATAATTTTATCTATGATAATCCACAAAAATACTTAGAGTTCTATACTTTTTTTTCAAAAACAAATTCATTGTTGCTGATGGAAATGTAATAGACTGAATGGACCATTTTCTTTTCAACTCTTCCATCTAGACATTGAATTCCATTTATTTTTTTCCATCTGATAAGATAGAATTTATATAATATTATTATAATAATATATATCTATCTAAAACTCCACTTATCTTTTGGGTGTAATCCCTAAGGAATTATCAGGCAAAAAATCATGAAATTGATCAATAAATGTATTAAAAATACTATTCTTGATCTCATCCATAGTTTCCAAGGAAAATGCTTCCATCTTGTATCAAATATCATCAACCCCTTTTTCCAAGAATCCTACTCCACATTCCATCACATTTCAATCTCCTCTAAACATATACTCTATTACATCTACAATTTTAAAATTAACCCTTCATGTATGACATGTGTTGTGAGATTTAAAAATTTTCAACCAATCCATCCCCACAATAAAGTCATAGGCATATATCAAGAGACAAGATAAATAACCAATAAATTTATCCACATTAATAATTATAGAATATTCCCTTCCTATAAAGGATCAATATTCTCTTTGTTAAAGATGATTTTGATGTTTTAAAATAGAATCCATAATCACAACATGGAAACCCATAAGATTAATAACACAAAAAGAAATAAATTAAAGGTAGGAACCCTTGTAAAATAAATCACACATAAGGGTATAACTAAAATGAATCAAACATATCACCATCAATGGTCTAGATTGATCATCGATGATAATTTTCTCATATCCATACAATTTTTTACTCATTGTACCTTTCTGTTTATTACCCTATTGAGATTTCATTGGTTGAGGATTCATGGTATTCCAAGAATCACCATAGCTCTCTCAATTCTATTGAAGAGAGATATTCATCTTCACTCATCCCTTCAATACATATGACTCCTGATAAGAATGAGTGGTTTACCAAACAACCGACCTTGGATAATTATAATATTATTATTAAAGATATCTCATATGATTGCAATCGTGAAATGCTCTAGGTGGTGTCATACAACCTCATCCAATATGCTTAAAAAAACCACACAAAAAACATCCAGGATTATTCTTCAAATGAGATGTTATTTTTAAATATCCAACAGTTTGATAAATGGAAACACCACCCCCTTGAGAATGTGTGTCGCTCATCAAATTTTTTCTAACACTGGAGTTTCCACCAATTCCCATTGAAATAAAAATGTTTCCCCCACAATGTTTCTTGATTTTTTTCATTCCTCTGCTTTCCATATACTACATATCTATTTATAATCTGTTATAAAAAGAAAAAAATTATTTGATCGAATATCCATCCTCTTACCCGATAAAAAAATGTGTTCCTTCAAGGATTCAGTTGTAGAAACTTTAGGTGAAAGGAAAACATAATTTACAATTTTAGTTATATATCAAATCATTCATGGGTTCTCTTTATTCAAACTAGACAAATATGTTATCATATAAATTCATTACAGGTGAGGATGAAAATATTTACTGAAATAAATCTTCAAAATCATAACATGCTATTTATTGATATAATTTAGTAGGAACTGCTAAATCACACCATTTCCATGCTAGATCCCCAAACAGATGTGTTTCTAACCTCACCTTTTTATTATCTAGTGTATCACATATATCAAGGATTTGATTAACATGATTTAGCCAAACTTTGCATTTTTCTCTAAATATCCCTGAAAGAAGGGTGGATTCTTATTTTGGAACTGAATTGAATGATATTATTTACATGGTTGGTCTTTATATTCCCACTATCCATATTCTAAAAATCGTGGCCAAAATGATTGAACAATGATTTGTTCATCTATGGATTTCGTGCAACCACATTCTAAGTTGCCTATTCTGGTTGGTTTCTACGATGCATACTAGGTTTCATTTTCTAAAACCAAAATAAATATTTATTTAAACTAACACCCTAAAAACAAATTTCAATGAAATTTTACATTTACCACCTCACACATTTCAAATAAAATATTTACAAAATTTGATTAAAATCATTTTCAATCTATTTTTTAAAAAATTACACTATAATTTTTTAATATCCACCCATTTTGAACTATTTTCGAAAATAATTTTTTTTCAAAACAACATGAATCATATAATCAAAATGAATTATGCTCTCCAGTGGGATTTCATTACTATAAATTCATTTGATTATCTTTTCATTGACTAAATCCATGAGAATGAGGTAACATATCTTAGATGTTTCTCAAAAAACACATGTACTCAAACTCCCATGTAACATAATGTTTATCATGAATAGTTAATTTATGACTTTCATGCTATATATTTCAATTTATGACCTATCCCTTTTCTACTACCCAAACTCATGGAATAAAAAGGGATGATGTTCCTATTACAAGACTGAAAAAATTTAGTCAAATTGTAACATCTCACCCCTCACCCATTAGCTTTGGAATAGGAGGGTATGTGTTACGTGAAATTCAGTTACATACCCAAGACACAAAATGTAAAAATTAAACTCCAACGGCTTTATAAATATATATGGGAAGGTTTTCCTTATGTAGAAAAAATAATCCAACCAAATGAAATAACAAAAAAACAATATATAACGAAAGATAAAAATGAAAAAAATTAAACTTAAATAATAAGAAAAATAATAACCATATTAGAGTACAAAGAGGAAACCAAAACCAAAAAAATTAAATACACCGAAGAAAATAACTCATAAACTAACAACCTGTTCTAGGCTCTAACTCAACAAGGCATTCCATTTGTATCACAATATATTTATAATGAATTGGGATACCTTGAATTTACCCATGTCTCAAAAGATAACAACTGAAAATTCACCAATGTCTCCAATCAATGGATAGTAAAAAACATTGTATGATTTCTACAATGAATTTATAACTCATGCCACTAGGATTGGGAATGTTAGAATATTTTATTGTAATGTCCCTGAAATTTTGTATAATATTTTATTTGTATGGAATTATTACAAGACTAAAAAAAATTGACAGCATAAGATTCCTAGGCCCGGAGTTCCCATACTGATTAGTCAAAAAATGTTAAGCCTTAAATAGATTGGGTGAGTGGTTTTACTGAAAAAGTGGAATAAATATTAAATGGGTGCCCGAATTAGAATTATTAGAGAAACATTGCATTCATGATGATGAGTTTACCCTAGGTTCAACTTAATTTTTTTCAGAACATGCATCTAGTGAGAAAACCCTAAAATGTAATAACTATAAATAAAATATTTAAATAAAATTATTTTTTATCAAATTCTTATAACACATGAATGGAGACTCAAATTAAATATCTAGGATAACCACTGAAATCGCGAGGGTATGCTTTTCTTAGGAAGATCCTAACACTGGTTGACAAATGTCAACAGTGGAAGTTATGTTTTTTCCCTAAAAAAATTTATTAAGTAACCATTATTTTGATGTTAAATTCTATAACTCCTAACCAGTAACTCAGATTTGAAATATAGAAGTACATTTGAGATCGTGAGAGAGTTTTACCCTTAGGTAGATCCTAAACTCATCCAACATGGGTTGAGGGTGACAATTAATAATTTCTTATCATTTATAAGGCACGTTCAGTAAACATGCGGGTGCAAATTTCTATCATTTGAACCGGTTATCAGAGTAAAAATCCGAGAGCACCGTTTAATTCGTAGTGCCAATATTTTTTTAGGCAATTCGTGACTATGATAAGAATGTGTCGAAGAAATAAGATAATTTTTTTGGACTTTACAAAAAAATAATAAAATAAAACTGTGAGATATTTTATTTATTTTTGTAACTATTTTGAGAAGTGGTGGGATGGTAGAGTTGGTCGGTCTTACTTAATGGAATGAATTTAATGACATGACCATTGGGTTGTGTAACCATGTTGTTTGATGTTATTATGATTCATTAAATTTGGTTCATAAATTAACTGCATTAATGAAATGAAATTTCGGATGATTCTCTCTTCTATTTAAAAGAATCTCGACATGGGATTTGGTCACTCAAGAGAGAACTCTCTGATGAAGTGTTGCGGTGCATTCCACCAACCTAGAATGAGGCTTCAAGCGACAATCAATGGGGGAAACTATGGGCGACAATGAACACTAATGATCACCTTGGGATTTTGACACTCCTCCCTCCCCTGCAACACCTTCCATCAAACTCAAGGTAGAGGTATTTAAAAAATTCAAGTAATCTCTTGATTTAATTCTTCCTTCTTGAAAAACATGATGAACGTGGATAAACCAAAATGATTTGATCCGTGATTCATATGAATCTGCTGGTATTTGTGGCAGGAAAATATTGAAAGGGGTTTATCATAATTTTGTGATGTATTATTTACTTCTACCAGATATGATGATAACGTGGAGGGCGCGTGATAAATAAACCAAGCTTGGACCCTCCGTCCATTCAATTTTTTTGTGTTCTTTGCTGGAAAATTTTTATTTTGAATATAACATGAATCAAAGGGTCACTCTATGACGGAAACATTCCAAGAGCCATGTAGGCACAAACAGGACTGAAAATGTAGCTTTGGAGCGTCGTTGGAGCCCCGCGAAATAAGCGTCGCCACGGCAGCACCGACAACCAGCGGTGGTGGGAAAAGGAGGTGACCATGGAAGGGGGCGGCACTAGGGTAGATATAAGGGGTTTACATCACTAGGATGGCCACATTGGGGGATTGACGGCATGTCGTCGTTCCACAAATGGTGGTTCCATCTTTGAGGTCATAGCGGAGGGGGACCCACACACTTCGTGTCCCAAAAAAACATCAAAGCCGAGCCACATGGTTCTGTCGGTGGAAGAGAAAAAATTATCTTTGAGTAATTAATGAAGGAGGGTCATGTGTACCCTCACACATGGCACTCTTAGCTGGCGGTCTAGGATAGTCCGCTGCCTAGTGGGCCAAACCTGCCGTGGCTAAGCCCAGCCAGTTCAGGCTGGGCTCGTCCATGACCTAGTGGGGTGAGCCCTCCATAGCCTAGCCGTTTTGGGCTGGGTCGGTCTGCTGCCCCGTTGGTATGGGATGGGCTGGGTCCAACTTGGGTCAGAACTAGACCGGGTCGGGTTGGCCTTGGACTGGTGGGTCGGGTTTGTCTGACCGACTCAGACCGTACCTAGACCCTCTTCAGTAAACATGCAGTTGCAAATTTCTATCATTTGAACCAGTTATCAGAGTAAAATCTGAGAGCACCGTTTAATTCGTAGTGCCAATATTTTTTTAGGCAATTCGTGACTATGATAAGAATGTGTCGAAGAAATAAGATAATTTTTTGGGCTTTACAAAAAAATAATAAAATAAAACTGTGAGTTATTTAATTTATTTTTGTAACTGTTGTGAGAAGTGGTGGGATGGTAGAGTTGGTCGATCATACATAATGGAATGAATTTAATGACGTGACCATTGGGTTGTGTAACAATGTTGTTTGATGTTTTTATGAATCATTAAATGTGGTTCATAAATTAACTGCATTAATGAAATGAAATTTGGGATGATTCTCTCTTCTATTTAAAAGAAGCTCGGCATGGGATTTGGTCACTCAAGAGAGAACTCTCTGATGAAGTGTTGCGGTGCATTCCACCAACCTAGAATGAGGCTTCAAGCGACAATCAATGGGGGAAACTATGGGCGACAACGAACACTAATGATCACCTTGGGATGTTGACACTCCTCCCTCCTCTGCAACACCTTCCATCAAACTCAAGGTAGAGGTATTTAAAAAATTCAAGTAATCTCTTGATTTAATTCTTCCTTCTTGAAAAACATGATGAACGTGGATCAACCAAAATGATTTGATCCGTGATTCATATGAAACTTCAGGTATTTGTGGCAGGAAAATATTGAAAGGGGTTTATCATAATTTTGCAAGGTATTATTTACTTCTACCAGATATGACGCTAACGTGGAGGGCGCGTGACAAATAAACCAGGCTCGGACCCTCCGACCATTCAATTTTTTTTTGTTCTTTGCTGGAAAATTTTTATTTTTACTATAACATGAATCAAAGGGTCACTCTATGAAGAAAACATTCCAAGAGGCATGTGGGCACAAACGGGATTGAAAATGTAGCTTTGGAGCATCGTTGGAGCCCCGCGAAAGAAGCATCGCCACAGCCGCACCGACAACCGGCGGTGGTGGGAAAAGGAGGTGACCATGGAAGGGGGCGGCACTACGGTAGATATAAGGGGTTTACATAACTAGGATGGCCACATTGGGGGATTGACGGCATGTCGTCGCGCCACAAATGGTGGTTCTAGCTTTGAGGTCATAGCGGAGGGGGACCCACACACTTCGTGTCCCAAAAAACATCAAAGCAGAGCCAGGTGGTTCTGTCGGTGGAAGAGAAAAAATTCTCTTTGAGCAATTAAAGAAGGAGGGTCACGTGTCCCCTCACACATCGAACTATTAGCTGGAGGTCTAGGATAGTTCGCTGCCTAGTGGGCCAAACCTGCCGCGGCTAAGCCTAGCCAGTTCAGGCTGGGCTCGTCCTTGACATAGTGGGGTGAGCCCGCCATAGCCTATCCGTTTTGGGCTGGGTCGGTCTGCTGCCCTGTTGGTCTGGGATGGGCTGGTTCCAACTTGGGTTAGACCTAGACCGGGTCAGGTTGGCCTTGGACTGGTGGGTCGGGTTTGTCCGACCGAGTCAGACCGTACCTAGACCCTCTTCAGCCAATATATTCTTATAAGCTTGTATCCTACATACCAGAAATCTATTTGAGGATCCTTCTATGACATTTAAATCCTTGGGATCAGAAGATCCTTTTGAGATACGCCCCCTGAGGTTTGGACAAATTTTGTGTATGTCCTGGTTAGATCGTAGTCAAATCCAACTGGGCCCTCGGCACTAAAATGCTTATAACTCTCAGCCCGGGCGACCGATTGACATGACGTCTATTGTGTTAGAACCCTTATGATATTACAGATCATTGGGTTACATATTATTTGGAGTTATTTCTGAATGAATTATGACTGATGTCATGGGATGCAGATCCTCCCAGAATCAATCATATTATATATGTGAATCCAATGGCTGGCTAAGAAGTGAATAATGAATAGATATCCCATGTGGATCAGAACCTAGTGATCATGTGTGGATCAGAACCCAACGATCCTGTGTGTATCAACCCCTTGTGATTCTGTGTGGATCGACACCTAGCGCTCTTATGTGGATCATCACCTAGTGATCATGTGTGGATCACCACCTAGCCATCAAGTTTGGATCAACACCAAGTGATTATGTGTGGATCAGCTGTAGAATCCAAGACAGAATAAGATGATCTAGATTTACTAGTAATCATATATACTTATGCACTGAAGTTATACCAGTTCTGAGATGAGTCCATCCCGTTGTGGATTTTCATTGAGATCATACTTTTTGGGCTTCCTTAGTTGAATTCTGAGAGACCTTCATGGGTCATGGTGTCCCTATTGGGTATGGTTATACTCACCCCTACATGAGATTTTCCTTCACCATGTCGTGTCTTATGAAGATGATGAGCAACTCAACTATGACTATAAGATCCTAGACCCGATGATAAAAGGTGGTGAATGGTTGATGTGGAGAGTTATGGAGACAATCTGCACCTACCCTTCTGGTCAGATAATTCATGGATGATATTAGGAGCAATTATTCTGTTTTCTATAGAAGTTTTATCTTTTCAGATTGGAATATATTTCATCCCCTTTAATTTCATTACTTACTATTAGACATAGTGGTGGTTTCTAGATGTGGTTGCACCGTACTCTTCTATTGTGTTTTATTTTTTCATAGTGTACCCAACATGTGTGTGTATAGGTTTGGAAAAAATGCCTTCCCATTTTTGGGAAATGCCTTTCTGGAGCTAGTAGCCAACCTCTGGCCTCTGGAAGGCGGGCTTGGGGTTGTCACAGTATGGGCCCCAGGGTATGAGTCGTGAAGAATTGGTATCAGAGGCAGTTAGTTTTACCATAATAACGAAGAGTCTATGTTTTCAATGGATCAATATTTTTTAGTTTCTTGAGTTCATGTTTCAGTTTAGGAAGTCCAGTGTTTGTGTGGTGGCTAACATATCAATACACCAGGACTGTAAATTATGATTTTTGAATCAGTACACAAAAACACTAGTTGCATGTGTTTTGAAAAAGATGTTTGGATTTTGAACTATTTGAGTCATCTCACCAGGTATAACATATTGACTGTGGTTTATCTGGATTCTCTTTCATGATTCCTCCTCAAATCCATCTAGCCAAGATTCTAATCTGTGACTATGATTATGGTCCACAGTGTGATGAGACTTCAGTAAAAGGATTGTTTCATGAGATGGTACCTTTGGGTGGTGTACCAATGATACCACTACTTGTTTTCTAGCATTTACTACTAGTACTACTAATAGTGGAAACATATAGGCTCTGCCCCTTACAAGAGTTTTAGTTAAAAATACCCCTAAGGTTCCCAGGTGAGCCCGAATCATAGGTGGATAAGGACTATACTAAGGTGGTTACCGAGTTTCCATCTAGCCAAGGAACCATTATATCTGATGGTGGACATGGAATTGATCATTCTATGTGGCTCAACAGTGTTATAACAGGGTTTAAATTACCCCTAACATATGTTTTGTTGACTTTTTGTGGATAGAGCCTCAAAAACTTCCTAAGAGAAGGGGTCTCTTGCCATAAAAAGCTATGGGGCATGTGTTCCCAAGAGATTCTATAGCTTCTACAGGATGACATATTGGTAGCTAATTATTCATCAAGGCGTACCATCTATTCCATGTACTCAATTTATATGAAACAGACAGTGCTTTAGGGCTCGGACCTCTGAGCGTGACGAGTTTTGGGTCATTCGAGATGACACTATTTCCTCTATGCATTCTATATTTTGTTATGATGTTAGAGAGAACAATTGTGGTTCAATGTTAATTGGATGAGCAGATATAGTCAATGAATTTTAGTAGTGGGAATGAAATAAACTGACACCAGTCTTAAAGACTTCGGTGTGTAAATTTTTTTGAGAAGTGAAACTGATAGGGACAAATGAATCCACATGGTAGCTGAAGTGGAAGCGGAGCGAGGAGAGAAGCATGAGGTGTTATAAATTTCAACTTGTTAAAACCACCACCCCAATGTGGTCCCCACCAGGCTCAGGGTGTTGGGGTACATGGGAAGAGTGTAATAGCATGTGGTCAAAGAGTGTGACCCAAGGGCTCAATGAATGACCCGGAGTATGGATTGTGTCTACTATTAGCTGCTATATAAATAGAAATAGGTATTAATAATTCTTTCTTGACACGAATCTTGTTCAAGATCTATATTTTCCTGTTAAACCATTTAATTCATACTTATGTTTAATGATACCTATTGGGGGATACGCGATAATAAAATTTATGCCAATGGTGTGATATGACCCTTGGGGAGAGAGTTTCATTTGGATCCTCTTGGTGGTAGTGTCGATGCCTTAAAATGTTAGTCTGGGTATTGAATGGTCATCCACAGTTCATGATCAGGTTGAAGGAGTTATGAAAATAGGGTGTGGTATGTTTGCATTGTTAGAATGCGGCTTCCATTGGTAGGAGAAAAATGAAACCCAGAAGCACAAGATAAATTCATGCATAGGAGGGATCGGACGATCACACTTGAGTCAACCTGCCTTACCCTCATGGAAATAGGTTTTTTGAGTTTTCAGTTCCCAACAGTAGTGGTAGAGTTCGAGAACATCCTTTTAAAATATTTTTCTAGGATTTCATCCCCATAGGGGAGGGAATTCAGCATTGGCTTGTACCTAAAGATGGCACCAATATCTTCAAATGTTTATTGTATGGCTCCCGCAAATATCTATTATCCATGATTATAGTCAAGAGAATGGACTACAGTCTACTCCAATCACAATAGTCTCAGGTATATCCTCTCATAGAAGGACCTGAACCTGAGACAACGACGATGGATAGAGTTCCTCCAAAACAATGACTTTGAGATTGTCTACACTCCTGGGAAGGGAAACATAGTAGTAGACACACTAAGTAGGAGGTCTGATCTACAGTTACAGAGTGAGGTGACATAGTAGCTAGCCACATTACAGATATCCTTTATGGATAGAGATAGTGTAGCTCACCTCCAGTCTATGATGATCACTCCCCCACTTCTTCAGCGAGTCAGGGAGGCACAACTTTGGGGCATAAACATTAAGTACTAACGTTATTATATATATTTTGGATATGTTCTTTAGGGATATTATGAAGGTTGGGATCTTTTCAAACTCTTCAGAGGACCCACTATGGTACCAGTGACGTTACGAGAGGTGGTTTTGGGGGAGTTACATACACCCTCTTTAGCGGTACATCCTTGAGTGGATAAGATGTACTATGAAATTTGGCATCAGTACTGGTAGAGTGGGATGAAGAAATTCATGGCAGAGTTAGTATCTCGATGCCTCACTTTTCATCAAGTGTAGGCCATGATTTAGGTACCTATAGTTATAGCCTATCCACATGAGTTACAAGAGTTGGTGTGGGATTGTATATCTATAGACTTAGTGACCGGTCTACCACGTACATCCAGGGGCCATGATTCCATTGGGGTGATCATAGACCGACTCATCATGTTTCACCACTTATTACCCATATAAGAGAAGGGATTATTAGATATCTAGGATCTTCTCTAGGTATAAGATATTGTATGACTTCATGGGGTGTCATCGACAATTTTTGTAGATTGAGACTCATGTTTTACATCCCTCTTGTTGAAGGGATTATAGGAGGCATTCGAGACTCACCTATGCTAGAGAACCGCCTTCCATCCTCAGACAGATGGTAAGAAAGAGCAGACCATTCAGACAAATGAGGACATGTTTTTTGCTTTTGTCCTTGATTTTGGTCGTTGTTGGGGGGACCAACAGCCACTGGTGGAGTTTTCATACAACAACAGTTATCACTCCACCATCGGCATGCATCCATTTGAGGCCATGTACGGGAGACCATGTAGATCACCTCTATGATAGACAGACCCACGGGAGTCATCACTTATGGGTCCAGAGTTGGTATAGGAAACTACAGACAAGGTGCAGATAATCCTAGAGTGGATGAAGATAGAATAAAGCCAACATAAGTCTTATGATTATTGGAGACGAACACTGTTAAAGTTTGAGGAGGGATACCATGTTTTCATATGAGTCTCACCCTGACTAAGATTACAGAGGTTTGGATGGGGTGGAATGCTATCTTTGAGGTTTATCAGACCTTTCCAGATTCTTAACAGAGTTTTCAAGGTGGAGTACCACCTAGCCCTTCCGCCACAGATGCATTAGGTGGATGAATTTTTTCATGTGTCATAGTTGAGAGAAACGTGCATTATCCATCACATTTTATTGATTAGGGACTGTTGGAATTTATTGATGGGGTTAATTTTATGGAGTTCCCAGTTGAGATAGAGGATCGATACGAGTGAGTCCTTTGCAGATGTTCGGTCCCTCCGATGTCTGTTCGATGGTAGCAGGGGAACATCTATGAGTGTACATGGGAGCGGTAGGCTCAGATTCATGCTCAATATCTCCATTGGTTTGATTTTTCCATTTTTTGTTTTTGGGGATGTAAATCCCTAAGGTGGGGAGAATTTAATGTCCCGAAAATTTTGTATTATTTTCTTTAATTATATGGAATTATTACGGGACTATGAAAAATGATGACACTTGATTTTGAGGCCTAGAGTGCCCAGAATTATCGGCCAAAAATTTTTAGTCTTTAAATACCGTACGTGAGTGGTTTTCCTAAAATTTGAAATAACTATTAAATAGGTGCTAGAACTAGAAATAAAAAGACATAGTTGCATTCAGGATGGAATGTTTACCCTAGTCACGACTTATGTTTAGTCGGCATAGGCCTCCTATGAGAAAACCCAAGAATGGCATAACTGTAAATAAAATAATTAAATATAATTGTTTATTTTTTGAAATGCTTATAACTTATGATTGGAGACTTGAATTAAAAATCTGAGACCACCGCTGAACTCGTGAGGGTATGCATTCTTTAGGCAGATCCTGACATTGACCATTGCAGACTAACAGTGGAAGTTTGTTTTTGGCTGTAAATAAAATAATAAAGTAACAATTCCTTTATTGTTAAATTATATCACTCCTAAATGGTAACTCAGATTGGAAATATTAGAGTACAATTGTGCTCATTAGGGATTGTTTGCCTTTGGTAGAACCTAACCTCGATTGGCACGGGTCGAGGGTGACTGTAAATAATTTTTGATCATTTTTATGGTACGTTCAAGAAACAGTTGGGAGAAAATTTCTATATTTTGAATCAATTATCTGATTAAAAATATGAGAGGAGCATTTAATTCATCGTGCTGCTATTCGTTTAAGTGAATTTTAACTTTGAATATAAAGTGTCAGACAAAATAGTTAATTTTTTGAACTTGACCAAAAAGTAATCAAATAACTCTTTGAGAAATTTTATTTCATTCATTAACTGTTTAGAAACATGGTGGGATCACATAGTTGGTAAGTCATACAAAATGGAAGGCGTTTAATGATATGACCCTTGGGTTTCATAACCACGCCGTTTGATGATTTAATGAAACATTAAATGTGGTTCATAAATGAACCACATTAATGAAATGAAACGTGGTAGGAATCCCTCTTATTTTTAAACAATGATTGGGCATGGGCTTTTGGCACTCGAGAGTGGAACCTCAAATGAAGTTTCGGCGACTTTCACAAAAATAGAACGAGGCTTCGAGCGATTATCGATGGGGTAAAAGTGGGAGAAGGTGAAAACTGATGAGCACCTTTGGACGTGGACAGTCATTCCTCTTCTATAACACCTTCCATCAAACTCGAGGTAGGGGTAGCTTTAAATTCAAGTAATCTCATGATTTAATTCCTTATTATTGAAAAACATGAAAAACATGGATATACCAAAATGATTTGATCTACAATTCATATGACACTACGGGTAGTAATTATAGGAAAATATTCAATTGATATTATCATATTTTTGTGATGTATTATTTAACTCCTCCTGATATGATGCTAACGCGGAAGGGGTGAGATAAATGAACAAGGCTAAGACCCTCTTCGCCTTCATATTTTTCATGTTTTTCATGGGTCAATAATGATTTTATTGGAAACTCAAATCGAACGGTCACGCTGTGATGGAATTATTCCAAGAGGCCCGTAGGCGTAGACAGTAGTGAAAATGGTGATCCAGAGTATTTCCAGAACCACACGGAAGAAGCATCTGTGTAACAATGCTAACGACCGGTGCCTATGGACGGAGGCGATAGTTATTTCCAGTGCCATGACAAAATGAAGGGGTGATCATCTCTCGGCTGACCACATTGGCGGAAGGGCAGCACGCAGTCACACGCCACAGATGGAGGTCGCGGCTCGGAAGATGCAATGGAAGGGGACCCATGCACTGGGTGTCCCACGAACAGCAAGGTGGTGCCACGTGGAGCCGTAGGATGAAGAGTTTAATGGCTCATTGAGATATTCAGGAACGAGGGTCGTGGGACACCTCACACAGGTCACGCCCAACCGGTGGGCCTGGCTGGTCTGCTACCCAGTGAGCCACGCCCATCGTGGCCTCACCGGTTAGGGCCAGGCCGGGTCGGACCCGGTTCGGGTAGGTCCAGTTCGAGACCCAACCGGTTTGGGCTGGGCGAAGTCGTACCTGGACCATGTCGTGTCAGCCCAAGACAGGCGTGTCAGGTCAGTCCCACTGAGTTGGACCAGACTTGGACCCTCTTCTGCCCAGATATTCTTAATAAGTCGAATCATACAAACCAAACATCCACTTGACGAGCCATCTACGAAGATGGAATCCTTGGGATGTGATGGTAATTTTGAAATACTCCACCTATGTTTTGGAAAATGATGGAGTATGTACGGGTTGGATTGTAACCGAATCCAACTGATCCCTAGGCAGTTAAATGCTTATAACTCTCTGACCCGATGTCCGATTGACGAGTCATCTATTTCATTTGATCACTTTTTACATGACAGATAATTCGGTTAATTTTTCATGGTACTTTCTTCTAGTTAAAGTATGAATGATGGGTTGAGAAGGGGATCATCCTAGAATCAATCATACTATGTATGAGAATCTAGTTGATGGGTGAGATGTTAACAATGAATAGTGATCTTGTGTGTATCAGTACCTAGTGATCACGTGTGGATCAGTACAAAGAAATCCTGCATGGATAAGAACCTAGAGATCATGTGTGCATCAGCACCTAGAGAACCTATGTGGATCAGAACCTAGAGATCATGTTTGAATCAGCGTCAAGTGATTCTGTGTGGATCAATAGTAGAACCCTGAATAGAATAAGATGATCTATCTTTAAAACTATTCATATGTACTTATGTACATAAGATATACTTAGTTTGAGATGAGTCTTCTTATTTTTTATTTGTGATTGAGATCATTATTTGTGGATTTCCTTAGTGAAATTCTAAGTGACTTTCGGGGGTCTCAGGGTCCCTACTTGGTTTTGTTATACTCACCCCGAAACAGGCTTAACACACACCTTGCTGTATCTTGTGCAGACAACAAGCAGCTCGATTGAGACTATAGGATCTAGGACTAGGTGGTACATGGAGGTGACTATTTGATGTGGAGTGTGGTGGAGATGATTTGTAACTACCCTTCAGGTGGGATCTATAGTGGATGATCTCATGAGTTATTTTTTGTTTTATATTGAAGTTTTATCTTTTTAGGTGGTCATGTATTCTGCCCCTTTACTTTCAGTACTAACTATTACACATAGTTGTGGTTACTATTTGTAGTTGCACCTAACTCTTCCATTGTGTTTTACATTTTCATAGTTTACCCTAAATCTCTGTGTACAGGTTTTGAGGCAATGCCATCCCATTTTCAGGAAATTCCTTTCCGATGCTAGTCTCTAACCCTTGGCCATTGGAAGGCGGGCTTAGAGTTGTCACCGGAAGGGACCTGTGGAAGGGGTGTGACATATATGAAATAGTTTAAACCACTATAAATAATTTTACAACAAGTTCCAAAATATTTTTCTAAACCAAAACTATTTCCAATGAAAATCAAAGAATCCTCTAAACCATTTCAAAAATCCATTTTTCATACCCATTCTATACATACATACATGCACACATTAATAATTAAGTAATATTTCAATACTCATGGGTGGTATATCATCGATCGTCCATGTTATAACAAGGTAACCAATATTTGGTTCCCCAATAGAACACACCCCTTCCACACGGTGACATTTATTGAAAATTAACACACACCAACCATGTATGCCAAAACCCAAAACAATCCACTATGATAAAAGATTTATTCTATTGAAGACAAGTTTATAATGATTTTTCATGAATTAAAACAAAACCATAATTTTTAAATCATCATTTTAAAATCACAAATCAAAAGAAATTTCCACAAAACAATCTAATTTCTACAATTTCCAAGAAAATATTACTCAATTTTTTTCCAATAAATAAAAAATTTGATTCAATATAATTTCATGAAATTAAATCAATATAAACAAAAGACTTCAAATTCTAATCATTATTATTTTAGATAGAATCCACTTACCTCTCAATTCTATGAGAAAAACAATTATGGATACCACAACATGAACAACTTAACTTAAAACTCCTAGAATTGGCCTTAGATTCCTTTCATTAAATAGAAATAAAAATATCTTATTAATATTTACAACAAATAGAAAGGATACATACCTAATGTTTTACTTCCATGATTCAATGTGATAGATTAAGAATGGATATAAGAAAAATTATGAAGAATTATCACTTACCGGTGAATCTGGGCTTCCAGTCTAGTTTGATTCACCTACGAATTTATTATAAAACTAAAGGAATGGTATATCTATCATTGGGATGAAGGGGAAATCATGTTATAATTATAAAAGTTAATATGAGTAATTAAGAGGATGGAAATAGTTTGATCGAATCGTTTTGGATCTAATTTTTAATGGTTCATGTTTAGGGAACATAGTTATGAAAATGTTGTGCTGATCGTGAATGATATAATGTCTCAAAGAAAACCTATCATGGTTGTATCACACTGTTAGGCATGCCTTATTCGAAATGTGTGTTATCCATTGTCTCAAATTATAATAGGCTAACATGGTTTCTCTTGGGCATCCACACAGTTGTCCAAACCTTGCACAAATCATAAACCTGCCTAGTGACATCTATTTCCCCTTGAATTGTTTCTTGGAGGTGTTTTGTATGTTTTACTAACTATACTCAAATGGTTCACCTCCAGAAAATCCCCCAACAAGTGACACACCCCCTCAGAACCTTCCTAAAATTAGCCCAAACATTATATATACATAAAATTCAAAAATAAATGGTCAAGTGTCTAAAACATGGGGTGTTTCATATCATCAATATTCAGTATACGTATAATAATTTTTAAAAAGGGATATATAGTAAAAATAATTTCACAATTCAGTGATATTGTATGTCATACGTACTCGAAAACATTGTTTTCATATTTTGACGGATGAATCCTAATGAAGGTTACTAACAATATCACCTTTCCAGACAAATTATTTTTTGTTATATAATATATATTCATTAAATTTTTCATTATTATCATCCATGTACGTAAAAAATAAGAAATTGATAATATCACTTTGCGGAGGGAGTATTTTACACATATACCTAAGAAATGTTTTTGATTTCAAATAGATAGGAATGAGAGAAAGTTGATATGATATTATAATAATAAAATTATTTTTATTTCATAAATAAAATATATAATTTCTTCCAGTCTATATAACTATAAAAATAAAATGGTTATGAATAATCAATTACACAACTATGTGGAGATGATAATCCATACATATTCATGAGTGATGTTTTCTCTTCCATAGGATAGAAAAGTAGTGGAAAAGGATTTTGTAACTATCATAAAAACATATAATTATATTTATGATAAATGATTTATTATTTTATAATAGATAAACTTTATTTAGTGATTATATAACAAGAAATAAAATGGAATGTCCTTAGTTAATAGTTTCACTTCTTTGTTAAGAAACATCATTTATATTGTACCTTAATCATTGAAAGGATGATCATTTAAAATGAAAAGAAGCTATATGAATTGTGGATAGAATTTGGAAATGTATTATTGTATGGTTTGGGAGAGCTAGAATTATCAATTAGTGTGAAGAATAGGAGATAAGAGGTACCCTATGCTTTTATCGCTCATTCTTTTGTGTTTTAACCCCATTTTGGTTTTACACGATGAAGCTAATTCAATTTAGGATTCTGTTCGGGTGGCATTTGGTGATATTTATGTTAATTTTAATGTTTTAGGGCCTCACATGATGCCTTCACTACTCTTATATTCTAACCCATCATTTTTTAACCTAATGATGGTCTATGATGATGGTGCATCAGTGGTTTGGGGTTGTGTTGGAGGTAGAGTTTGGTTATTCCTATCACATCATTGTACATTCCCTTTCATCTTCTCATGATGTTGCACCATTTTTTCATAAACCCCATAATTGTCTTTTCCAAAGTTATTTGTAGTAGTTTGGGACTCTGTTGGAAGTGGCAGTCATCATCGATGCATGGGTCCTGATTTCCAAGGTTTTCCTCTTACTTCATTCGGTGGTTTCCAAATCTGTCCAGCCTCATCTTGGTGATATCGTTCCCTTTTTTTGTTTTCCTTTTGGTGTGACATGTCTATTCTCCATCAGTAGTTGTTTGGTCAATGGTCCATTTCATGCCTCTGGGTCATTATTGTGGCATAAATGTTCATAGTGGAACTCTTCTCTGTTGTTTGTTGATGGCGATGATATATTCTAGTCATCATTTCTGAATGAGGAGCTGTTGTTGATGAAGGGTTAAATATCACTAGATCTCTGTTTGTGTGGATGAAGACTCTATTGATAATAGTATTAATGAGATGTAGTGATGTTGGTGATTGAGGTAAAATTATTGGACTGAGGCATCAACACCAATGGTTTCTCTATGATTGATTCCCCTAATCAGTAGATGGTGAAGATGATTCTTTTGGATTTTAATTTTAAATGTTTGTATTTTGAACATGGGTTAATGGGGTATTGATATAATTGGTTTTTAGTTTTTCTATTCTATGTGAATGGAATGTGGTTTCCCACTAAACCCTTAAAAGTTGTTTATTATAAAAATAAAAAAAACTCATTTTTGAGGGAGGGGAACTCTTGGTATTATTTAAATAATTAAATTATTATACATTAATATTCATAATAAAGATGAAAAAATTAATATATTTTTGAATAGGATGAAAATAATTCTAAATATTATCATCCAATAATATTTATATATGTTTAGGTGATGTTTTATCCCTTATTTATTATTTCTACCCTTTATTAACCCTTTTGATAGTTTCCACAATATCAATGTTTTTTACATTTTCTAAGGTTCAATAATGATACAGTAAATGTTATAGTGACATAAAAATAGTACATGGTGGATATTTTCACCAATATGAAAATAATGTTTCCAAATATAAATTTTTTTTGGAATTTTAATAATTGTAAAATAATATTTTTCATTATAAAATATCATTAATGACATTTTCAAAATATTAATTTATATTGATTTTAATTTCATCAATATAATAATAGAATTAAAATATGAAATTTTAAAACATCGATATTAATATATATTTATCTATAAAGAATTTGTAAAACTATTATTTACCAAAAATGTGTTACAGTTAACTTCTTTCAAATCAATTATTATATTTTTCTATTAATTGAATAAGTAATATTTCAGCATTACGTAATCATTTAAGGTAAATATTCAATCAATAAAAATTTAAAACATATTATCATGATAAAAAATAAATTATTATTTCAAATAAATAATTATAAACAAACATATCATCTTCTTATACATATGTAAATATTTCAAAGATATCAATGTGAAGAGAGTGTAATTCTAGAATATTCATTACTTATTATAATATACAATCATTATCAAGGGAAAACTACACCAAAATTCCACATGTTATAATTTGATATGTATATGTTATAATTTACCTCATTAAGTTAAATAAAATAATGTGTTGGGTTGATTTTGACACAATAAGGCCCCAGCCTTAAACCTTACTTAATCTTGAATTAAATGAATAATTCACATTGAGGATCTTTTCAGGTTTAGAGTTTTAGAGAATTAGTATATAACTATTACATCTCAAAAGATTAAAAAGTAGACACATCTACTCAGTTCCCATTTTTTCACAAAATAAAAACTCTTGAACAAAAGAGTTATGTCTAGTTCCATGTTTTAGACAGCCTGACATTTCCTTGATCCCATCCTTGACCCTATACAACATTATTTCCTGTGAAAAACATTTCAAAAACGTGGGATGAGCATAAAAAGCTCAGTAAGGGTTATAACAATACGGAAAGAAAACATCAGTCCATGTATACATAAGAATCAATGAAATCATACTTTACTTATAAAACATAAGAACTTTAACATACCTCATTAAATCATAATATTTACGAATTACTCATAATGATAATAAGACATAAAGGTAACTTGAGGAATTTATATCATTCTTACGTAGGTAGTAACCCTCTTGGTTACATTTGGAATACCCATCATAGTATATTCTCAAAATATCTTCGGAGAAACCTTAACGTTTAACCCCTTCGCGTTACCCAATGCATTAGAGAGCTATATCAGGATCACCCTCCATTAGTTTATCCCGGAACCACCTATCTTCATAACAATCCCCAAGAACAATAACATAATCATATCACATAAAACATTCATAAAGGAAACATAAAATTTCCACATTTTAATCACAAGATATCAATACAACACATTGATATAATAAAAACATTATGAAAACCATTTCCAATACCAAAATAAAACAAAAGTAAAACATGGTATTTATTTTCCATAAAAAGGTTATAGCTTGTAGAGGAAGCCGAAACTGAAATAATGGTCATGGCAGTGGAGAAGTCATTGTCGCCGCATACATACGATAAATAAAAACATTCCATTTTGTCATTTAGTAAACACTTCATATAAAAAAAATTCCTTTTGAATAAACGTAAAAGTCAAAGGGGTTTATACACCGTATAAAATAATGTTGTGTATAAAAAAAATATGCCTTAATGAAAGGAAATTGAGACGAAGTCCCTTACAAAGACGGTATCCTTGGATTAAGGATAAATCAATTACATAATTATGTGTGAAAAATGAATACACCAAGTATAAGTGGATATTAAGTGTAAAAAAATCATATATCATTTACACATATTCATATAACAACCTATTCAAGGAGTAAAAGTTAATCCCATAGAATCAAAATTGGGTTAAGAAGTTCCCTTGTAAAAATTCGAAAGCCTAACGGCATCACTCCAAACATTATAAAATTAGTTGATGAGAGATAAAAAGGGTATCTCATCACTTGGACATAAAATTTACATCAATAAGGATATATAATAACATATCCCAACATTAAAATATGTAAATTAAAATACCCAACAAAATAAGTCTTTTAAAAAAATAAGGGTGAAAAGTTCCCTTACCGACATGGGTATCTTTCAGTAAATACACCCCATGAAAGAAGGACAATAAAACATCGATGTAAATACTAATAAACAAAATTATATTACACAATGAGTATAATAATGGGCATTACATATACCAATCAAAGGAAATGGTGTCAAATGTATCATAAATATCACGAGAATAAAAGTGAGATGAAAAATCCCTTACGAAAACTCGGCAGCCTAACAGCGCCACTTAAAACATCCAAAAATGGATTGATGAGATCAAATAGGGTCTCTCATAATATTAACATAAAATTTAAAGAATGTGGAATATAAATGAACATTCCCCAACATAACAAAGAGGAGCTTAAAAGAAGTGACATAAAGGAGAGTACTAAAAAAGAAAGAGAGATGTTGGATCTCATACGAAAATTCGGCAGCCTAACGACACCAATCAAATCTTCCAAAATGGATTGATGAGATAAAATAGGGTCTCTCATCATATAAACATAAAAATTACTTTAAGAGTAATAAAATAAAAACCCAATCAAATGAAATATGAGCATAAAAGGAATGACATAAAAGAGTGTACTTAAAAAGAAAGAGAGGGGTAGGTTCCCTTACCTCAAGTCCGACTTGACCCAATATCCCTTTAATCTCCTGAATAATAAACTAAATTTAATTTATACTTTCTTAAGAACTTTTTTTCAATTTTATTATTTCTTTTATACAACTTATTTCCTTGTTATAAACAATATGTAATCATTTATGTTAATAAAGTTCTTTTTGCCGATATTTGGTACTTAAGTCAAAAATGGACTTCTTACACTTACATGTTGTTTATGTGGTCAAAGGTTCATTATATACAGAATTATATTCATGATTTGTATATCATATATATCATATATATCCATCATGTACATGTATTTATAATAGTACATAACATTTTAGAGGTATGAAATGAAATGCACTGTTCATGGAGACGGTAAGCCGTACGTACGCATGAACGCTACATCCATTTCTATTTCATATTTAATGGAATTAAAACATAATGATACATAATGGTATTATAATTCCAGTATGGTATCATATATCATATTATTAAATATATCATTTATACGTACCACATATGGTATTAACGAATCAAATCATTTTGAGGGGGCGGTAGTCCGCACTTCCTAAAATGAAGATATCGTGTTTAACCATAATGGAAACCATAAAGGTATGACATAAATGAAAAATACAGAAGCTTAAGGAAAGCATAAACATATTATATATCATATATAAATATAGTGACATCTTAATGGCCACCATTGAATGTGTTAAAATTATATTGAACAATCATTGTTTCGTGAGGCAGAAATTCACCATCCACAGAAACAGTATGTTCCTTAACAATTCGATGTAGGTGTGTGTATGTGTATCTATAATACTTCATATAAAAACATCCTAGTATATTGAGGATACTGTATTTCTTACAAAATAAATGAATAAAAATAGTTTAGGGGGTTGGAGAAGAAAAATAATACATAAGAACACAGGTGAAGACATTACCTTAAAATCGGGTATCACTTTTTTATTTGAGCTCAATGGATTCCTTGGGAAGACTTCTTCCAAAAGTGAGGCTTCTAGGAGTAAGATATGTATGTTTAGAGACAAATTGGGCATGGTTTGGCCGATCCAAAGGCTTGATAAGTGTGTGTATGGAGTAGAGGTTGGGGCCTTTTATAAGAGGAGAGGAGGGGCACTCTTAGAAGGTCTTGAAAAGTAACATTATTATAAAATGCTTTTCGGATTTTGAAGGTACCACAATTATATATTTCGAGTATAAGGTGATAATAGTTCTCAATTCACCCATCCAATAGGTTTTATACAAGTTTAGGTCTTAGATTTAACATTATCATTTAATTATATTTAAATCATTAAATAATGAGGTAATCACTGCATCATCATGATGTCAAAAATAATAGAATTTATTTAATGTATATAAATTATAAAAAAATACTATAATGTAGGAAACCCTTTTATCTTTACAATGACTATTTATAGATAAAAATATGACTTGTATTACCCCAGGTAAAAATTGTTTTGGTAAAAAAATACTTGTTTGTGTCATTTTTACTAATACTTTAAATAAAAGGCATTAATGTCATTATCTTACCCAAGTGGCTCCATGGGGTCCCAAAAATCGACTCATGGGTTTTCTTGGTCGGACATTACTCATAAAATAGGGTTAGGACAAGTTTCAAGTTATTTTCATTTTATTATAATATCATTTTTACCTTAAATCACACTAATTACCTCTAATCGCGATTAAAAACTAAAAAGTTACTATTCACCAAAAAATAATTTTAATCCCATTGAACTAAATTTTACTTCATAATGACAACCATGTCTGTTGGATATTTTAAAATAAAATCACATAAGTGGTAATGTTTCGTTTAAACGAAAGAAAAATCATTTTTTAAGTACCACTTAGTGGTTTCAAAATTCATCAAAAATTGAAGTTTTTCAGAAAAATACCAAAAATTCACCCTAAGCTATATTTGATATTCTAAGTTCAAAAATGATTTCTATTTTTGAAAAAATTAAATAAATATTAGTTACATTAATTAATTTAATAATTAATTCCCGTTGTCAGAGCAAATAGCGTGTTTTTATGAAACAATATATATCATAAGATTTACACTAGTTTAAGTCCAATTTCAAATTGAAATTAATTAGAATGACCACTATTGGATTAAAGGGTAAAAATATATTCTAATTTAAATTTAAAACCAATTCAAAATATAATATAATCATATAAATAAATTATATTAAAAATAGGTTTTGAATTAAAATACAACATTTTCACTATTCATTAAAAAATGAACTTTATCGGAAAATTACCAAAAAATTCCACAAAGTAAATTTTGATGTCCCGATTCTAAAAAAGAATATAATTGTTTCAAATATAACACATAAAATTGTCAAAAACTTTATTTAAAAGTGGTTCTCCATCAAGAGGCGGTTAATCGACCCTTTAAAGTATATTAGAATGTTTACGCTTAAAACTGGATTCATTCGCATTTTTAATCCTCTAACATTTATTGTAAAAAATAAAAATATTTTACAAACATATATAATCATTTTTTAGTCAGTTATGTTCATTCCCTCCATTACAACAGCTAGGCGTTAACTATTATATTATTATTATATTATTAATGTGCAATGTAAGATTTCAAAGAAACTTGTTGTTGCGTATTGGGTATGCCATCGAGCATAGCATTCCCTTTAAAGTAGTATTACCATTTTATTCCAAAATATTGATAAAAATTAGAATGTAATATTATTTATTTACCTGGGATGTTACATCCTTCCCCCATTTTGGGAATTGCATCCTCGCAATTTCAAAATTGGGCTTGGAAACTTCATTGAAAGTCCCACATCACAAAAAGTGTCGGTAAAACTATAACTTTAAAAGAATGGGAGAGAAGTACAAAGGTCACCAGAGTTAACCCATACTAGGATTCAAGTATGAAAATATGGATTTAGAGGAAAAAACAAAGGGTCATGTTCTGATGGAGAGTGATATTAAACATGTCTAGGAGAAAGTTAACCACAACAAACTCACAAAATTGTGGTGGTTTAAACGATATTCGATTCCCCAGTAGGAAAAGTTAATAGATAATATTTTAGTTTTAAGTTACATTTCATTGAGGAATTTATTTTTGATCTTAAGGAAACATACTTACTTGTCATATTGACTTTCAACATTTACTATATTTCTTACACAAACTCATACTTCCCCAAATGATGAGTATTTAGGAAGACTTGTTCGCGTTAAGAGTACTATAATCAACTTCTTGAGAATAACCTAATCCAAAAAAGAGAACTATATATTTCCCATGTCTTTAGATATCAACCCAAACTAATCCAAAAAGTTTAGTACGAGATCAGATAATACCCAAAAAGGATATCTTTTTTACAAAAAAGAAAAACAACTCCTAATATCCAAAATTTGTCAAACAAAACCCAAAGTTCAACAAAGACCAGTCAATAAACATCTATCCGTAAAATTCATCAAAGTAAACCCAACTAAAATTAAAACCCAAATATTTGAAGGATTTAATCACAGTCTCCCAAGGTACAAATTTACATTTATCTCCAAATAACATCAGTTCCTCTTAGGGTCTCATACTGAAATGTAATTAACCTAATCACATATCCTCCATGTTAGGTTAATAATTTCCATAGATAACCCAAAATCAACTTACTATTGATTCATAAAATCATATAACAAAAAAAATTTAATCAAACTAACCAGGGACTTCACGTAGTCCAGTGGTAGGTGATAAATACCAGTCACAATTTGGTTGTGGGTTCGATTCCCGTAGCTTTGTCCGACGCGACGGGTTATCACATGGTCTGCGTGTTGTCATTTTTCCAAAACAATATAATTCTTAAAAAATTCCACAAAATGAGATAAAATCATCAAAAATACCCATAAAATAATTTAACCTGAAGTTTATCTCATGGTGTTTATATTCCATCATAACGTATAGTAACCCATAATTACCTCAAAAGTAAGGATCATATAAACCATAATGGTTAACTTTATAATTATTACCTGAACTTCCATGTCGAGTTGGTTCTCTCATACATAATGCGTTAGAGAACTCACCAAGGTTCAAGTGGTTGATCATGACTCCTGATAGTTGGTTTAGAATAACCATGAGATTTCTCATTGATTGCCTCGTTTCATCCAATCTCTTAATCAGAGAACCACCACAGTTTTGTTTAAACCCTTTGTTACATTGGTTACTGCTAGATCCATCCATTTACTATAACTAGAATGGTCAGTGTGAGTATATCAGTAAAATCATTATATAATAAAGAGGAAGATAAACACCAAGATATACTTATCTATGTTATCTCAAACTCATTCTAACTTTCAAAAAAAACCAATGACTCCATCTAATATACTAACCATTGTGGTTATACACAACATGTCACTTTTTCTTAAACAACACTCTATCCTCTAAAGTTATCTAAACCGACCTATGATACCAACTATAAGGCCCCAGCCTTAAACCTTACTTAATCTTGAATTAAATGAATAATTCACATTGAGGATCTTTTCAGGATTAGAGTTTTAGAGAATTAAGACATAACTATTACATCTAAAAATATTAAAAAGTAGACACATCTACTCATTTACCATTTTTTCACAAAATAAAAACTCTTGAACAAAAGAGTCATGTCTAGTTCCTTGTTTTGGACAGCCTGACCTTTTTCTTGATCCCATCCTTGACCCTATTCAACTTTATGTCCTATGAAATTTTTTTCAAAAACATGTGATGAGCATAAAAAGCTGAGTAAGGGTTATAACAATACGGAAAGAAAACATCAGTCCATGTATACATAAGAATCAATGAAATCATACTTTACTCATAAAACATAAGCACATTATCATACCTCATGAAATCAAAAGATTTATGAATAACTCATATAAATCATAATACATAAAGGTAACTTGAGGCATTAATTACATTCTTACGTAGGGAGTAACCCTCTTGGTTACGTTTAGAATACCCATCACAGTATATTCCGTAAATCTCTTCGGAGAAATCTTAACGTTTAACCCCTTCACATTACCCAATGCATTGGAGATCTATATCGGGCTCACCCGCCCTTAGATTATCATAGAACCACCCATCTTAATAACAATACCCAAGAACCATAACATAATCGTATCACACAAAACATGCATAAAGGAAACATAACATTTCCACATTTTAATAACAAGTTATCAATACAACACATTGATATAATAACAACATTATGAAAACCATTTTCAATACCAAAATAAAGGAAAAGTAAAACTTGGTATTTATTTTCAATAAAAAAATGTTATGGCTTTTAGAGGAATCCGAAACTGAAATAATGGTCTTGGCGGCGGAGAAGTCATTGTCGCCGCATACATATGACAAATAAAAACATTCCCTTTTTTCGTTTAGTAAACACTTCGTATAAAAATGTTTCATTTTGAATAAACATAAAAGTAAAAGGGTTTTATACACCATATAAAATAATGTTGTGTATAAGACAAAATATTCCTCAATTAATGGATATTGAGATGAAGTCCCTTAGAAAGATGATATCCTTGGATTAAGGATAACTCAATTAAATAATTATGTTTGAAAAACGAATACACCAAATATAAGTGGATATTATGTGTAAAAAAATCAGATATCATTCACACATATTCATAGAACGACATATTAAAGGAGTACAAGTTAATCCCAAAGAATAAAAATTGGGTTAAGAAGTTCCCTTGCAAAAATTCGACAGCCTAAAGACGTCACTCCAAACTTCAGAAAATGAGTTGATGAGAGATAAAAAGGGTATCTCATAACTTGGACATAAAATTTACATCAATAAGGATATATAAGAACATATCCCAACATTACAATATGTATATTAAAATACCCAATAAAATAAGTCTTTTAAAAAGGGGAGGGTGAAAAGTTCCCTTACCGACTTGGGTATCTTTCGAAACATTCACCCCATGAAAGAAGGACAATAAAACATTGATGTAAATACTCATAAACGAAAGTATATTACACAAAGATTAGAATAATGGTAATTACATATAACACTAAAAGTAAATGGTGTAAAATGTAGCATAAATCTCACGAGAATAAAAGTGAGATGAAAAATCCCTTACGAAAACCCGGTAGCCTAACGGCGCCACTTAAAACTTACAAAAATGGATTGATGAGATCAAATAGGGTCTCTCATAATATTAACATAAAATGTACAGAAATTCTAATATAAAAGAACATCCCCCAACATAACAAAGAGGAGCTTAAAAGAAGTTACATAAAGGAGAGTACTTAAAATGAAAGAGAGGGGTTGGATCTCTTACGAAAAATCGGTAGCCTAACGGTGCCAATCAAATCATCCAAAATGGATTGATGAGAGAAAATAGGGTCTGTCATTATATGAACAAAAATATTACAGTAATATTAATAAAAGAACATCCCAATCAGAAGAAATATGAGCTTAAAAGGAATGATATAAAAGAGTGTACTTAAAAATAAAGAGAGGGGTAGGTTCCCTTACCTCAAGTCCGACTTGACTCAATTGCTCTTTAATATACTAAATAATAAACTAAAGTTAATTTATACTTTCTTAAGAACTTTTTTTCAATTTTATTAATCCTTTTATACAACTTCTTTAAATGTTATAAGCAATATGTAATCATTTATGTTAATAAAGTTCATTTTGTCGACATTTGGTACTTAAGTCAAAAATGGACTTCTTACAATTAAATGTTGTTTATGTGGTCAAAGGTTCATTATATCCTGAATGATATTCATGATTTGTATATCATATATATCATACATATCCCTCATGTACATGTATTTATAATATCACATAACATTTTAGAGGTAAGAAATGAAATACAACGTTCATGGAGACGGTAAGACGTACGTACGCATCAACGCTACTTCCATTTCTATTTCATATTTAATGGAATTAAAACATAATGATACATAATAGTATTATAATTCCAGTATTTTATCATATATAATATTATTAAATATATCCTTTATACGTAGCACATATGGTATTAACAAATCAAATCACTTTGAGGGGGCGGTAGTCCGCACTTCCTAAAATGAAGATATCGCGTTTACCCATAATGAAAACCATAAAGGTATTCCATAAATGAAAAATACATAAGAATAAGGAAAACATAAAAATATTATATATCATATATAAATATAGTGACATCTTAATGTCCACCTTTGAAGGTGTTAAAATAATATTGAACAATCATCGTTTCGTGAGGCAGAAATTCACCATCCACAGAAACAGTATTTTTTTAACCATTCGATGTAAGTGTGTGTAAGTTTATCTAGAATACTTCTTATAACAACATAATAGTATATTTAAGATACTGTAGATGGTACAAATAAAATATATAAAATGATTTTAGGGTGTTGGAGAAGCAAAATAAATCATAAGAACACAAGTGACGACGTTACCTTAAAATCGGGTAACTCATTTTGATTTGAGCTCAATGGCTTCCTTGGGAAGACTTCTTCCCAATTTGAGGCTTCTAAGAGTAAGATAAGGATGTGTAGAGAAAAAATGGGTAGGTTTTGGCCGAGCCAAAGGCTTGAGAGGTGTGTGTAAGGAGGTAAAGGTGGGGGCCTTTTATAAGAGGAGAGGAGAGGCACTCTTGGAAGGTCTTGAAAAGTAACATTATTATAAAATGATTTTCAGATTTTAAAGGTCCCAAAATTATATATTTAGAGTATAAGGTGATAATAGTTCGAAATAAACCCATCCAATAGGTTTTTGAAATGTTTAGGTCTTAGATTTTACATTATCATTTCATTTTATTTAAATAGTTAAATAATGAGGTAATCGCTGCATCATCATGATGTAATAAATAATTTAATTTATTTAATGTCTAAAAATTATAAAAAAAATACTATGATGTAGGAAATCCATTTATCTTTCCAATTACTATTTATAGTCAAAATTATGACTTGTATAACCCCATGTAAAAATTGATTTGTAAAAATAATACATGTTTGTGTCATTTTTACTTTTACTTAAAATAAAAGGCATTAATGTCATTATCTTACCCAAGTGGCTCCATGGGGTCCCAAAAAACGACCCATGGGTTTTCTTGGTAGTCCATGAATCATCCAATAGGGTTAGGACAAGTATAATGTTATTTTCATTTTATTATAATATCATTTTTACCTTAAATCACACTAATTACCTCTAATCGCGATTAAAAACTTAAAAGTTACTATTCACCAAAAAATAATTTTACCCCCATTGAACCGCATTTTACATCCTAATGACAACCATGTATGTAAGATTTTTGAAAATCAAATCACAGAAGTGGTAAAGTTTCATTTAAACGAAAAAATCAGTTTTTATGTACCACTTAGTGGTTTCACTATTCATCAAAAATTGACGTTTTTCAGAAAAATACCAAAACGTCACCCTAAGCTATATTTGGTATTTCAAGTTCAAAAATGATTTCTATTTTAAAAAATTCAAAATATATAAGTTACATTAATTAATTTAATAATTAATTACCGATGTCAGAACAAATACGTGTTTTTATGAAACAATATATATCAAAATATTGACACTAGTTTAAGTCCAATTTGAAAGTGAAATTAACTACAATGACCACTATTGAATTAAAGGTTAAAAATATATTCTAATTTCACTTTAAAATAAATTAAAAATATAATATATACATATAAATAAATTATATTAAAAAGAGTTTTTGAATTAAAATACAACATTTTTCACTATTCATTAAAAAATGAACTTTATCTGAAAAATACAAAAAATTTACACAATGTAAATTTTGATGTCCCGATTCTAAATAAGAATTTTATTTTGTCAAATATAACACATAAAATTGTCAAAAAGTTGATTTAAAAGACGTTCTCCATCAAGAAGCGGTTAATCGCCCCTTTAAAGAATATTAGAATGTTTACGCTTAAAATTGTATTCATTCGCATTTTTAATCCTCTAACATTTATTGTAAAAAGTAAAAATATTTTAAAAACATATATAATAATTTTATAGTCGGTTATGTTCATTACCTCCATTACAATAGTTAGGCATTAACTATTATAATATTATTATATTTTTAGTGTGCAACGTAAGATTTTAAAGAAACTTGTTGTGTATTGGGTACGCCATCGAGCATAGCATTCCCTTTAAAGTAGTATTACCATTTTATTCCAAAAAATTGATAAACATTATAATGTAATATTATTTATTTACCTGGGATGTTACAGAGAACTTATGTCATAGTTTAATTTTTTTACCCATTTTACCCTTACTGAGGTGACACATATTTTCATGTTTACTATTCATAATAAAAAAATTAAAAGGTATTGTTTAAAAAATTTTAACCCTCTAATTATAAATATGGAATCCATGTTACTAAATTGAATCCGTATAAGTATTAGAAATTAATTTTGAAATAATCTCGCATACAGTGACTAAAAAACTGTTTTCTATGAAAGATTATTTTGTAATTATAAAATTACTTTTTATAAAAATATTAAACATAATATTGATTCAAATGGTATAAATTAAATTATTTTTAATAAAAATAAATTAATATTATTTGAAAAATAATCCTTATAAAAATGGAGGTATTAAAATACTAAAAAATAAAATACATTTCCCTTTAAAATCTATATTTTAACTATTAAACAAAACATTAACATTTTCAAAAAATCCCAAAAAATCCCTGAACGTTAATTTTGATATGATTATTTGAAAAAGTTATATTTTTTTACTAAACTAATATTTTTTTGTTTCATAAATTAATTATAAATTTTCTCACACAAAAAGCAATAAAAATCATTCTTGATTAAAATATATTTATGAAATATAAAATTGATTTACTAATGAATACGTACTTAATTATTATAAATAGACAAATTTAGTAAAAAATTGTACATATTTTCATTAATTTTGTTAAAACTATAAATACCCACTAATATAATGACTATTTGATACCAATCATACTAAATAATAATATTTTAATAGTATATCATGGCTTTCTTAAAGCTCAGTGTTTCATGTTTTCCAAGCAATCAAATATAGTATAATACATTTTTTGTGTTTTTAATTTTACCACCATAAATAAATTTTACCCTCGCTATGTTATCTTGGTCATTAATTATTCAATATTTGAAAATAACATTATTCCAATTCAAAATTTTAAAAATCAATAGGAAAATTTGCATTGAAAATGGGAACTGTAAAACAAAACTGTAACTGAAAATGACACATAAATGGAATCTTGAATACAGATCACATTGTGGATAGTTTATATATAAACATTAAAGAGAAAACTAATTTAAAATGACATATAATAAATGGTATTGTAACATCCTAGGTAAATAAAGAATAAAGAATTTTAATATTTATTAATATTTGTGAATTAAATATTAATTTTACTTTAATGGGGTTTCTATGTTCGATGGCGTACCAAATATGGTACAATGAGTTTCTTCGAAATCATACATAACACACTAATAATATAATAATATATTTTTAAATTGGAGTTAATGCCTTGATTTTGTAATGGCAGGAATGAAAATAATTAACAACAAATTGATAATAATTACCCGATAAATGATAGAGGCTTAAAATATGAATGAATCCCATTTTAAGCATAAATATTCTAATCATCTTTAAAAGGTCGATTAACCGCATTTTTATGGAGAAACCTTTTTAAATATACTTTTGGTCAATTTTATATGTTATATTTTACAAAATAAAATCCATATTTAGAATCGGGACATCAGAATTTAATTTGTGTAGATTTTTGTAATTTTTCCGATAAAGTTCATTTTTTCAATGAATAGTGAAAAAATACTGCATTTTAATTCAACACTGGTTTTTCATCCATTTTATTTATATAGATAGATTTTCATTTTATTTTGTTTTAAGGTGTAATTTAATTAAGTTTTTATCATTTAATACAATTTTAGTCATTGTATGTAATTTCACTCTTAAATTAGATGTAAAAAACAAATCATTCTTTTGATAGATTTTACTTCTTAAAAACACGTCTTTGGTTTTGACAATGGGAATTATTTTAAATTAGTTACTTCAATTTCTGTGATTGGAATCTGATAAAATGGATTCCATATTTGGAATCATAAGGTCTAAATTATGTAATTAATACTCTTTTTTTGGGCATTATGAATAATAACGACGATGATTATCTTTAATTATCGTGTTTAATTAGTAACAAGGTAATTAAAGGTTATAAAATAATATCATATAAATATAAAATGACCCAAACATGTGTCTTCATTCTATTTTTGGTGTCATGGAAGACCATGTTATGCCTTTTGCCAACCTTGGGACCCCATGAAATCACTTTAGTGTGATATTGAACTTTTATTATATTTTTTTAAAGAATGGAAAATGTAACCAAAGTATGTAATACCTATGTAAAACAATTTTAATTTTGTCTACATAAATTATCTCTTAGACTATAAATAGTCATTGTAAATATAAAAAGATATCCTATATTATTTTATTTTTTTAAAATTTTTAGACATTAAATAACTAAATTTATTTATGACACCATGATGATGCATTGATTACCTCATTAATGAATGATTTAAATAAAATGAAATGATAATGTACAATCTAAGACATAAACATGTATAAGACCTATTTGATGGGTGGATTTCGAACCCTTATCACATTATCTTCAAAATATGTCTTTTTTGGGACCCTTTAAATCCGAAACTCATTTTAAAATAAAGTAACGTTTCATGACTCTTCAAGAGTGCCCCTCCTCCTTCTTATAAAAGGCCCCCATCTCTACCACCTTACCCACACCTCTCAAGCCATTGGCTCGGAAAAAATCATCCCATTTTATCTCGCCACATCCCTCTCTCCATCTAATAAGCCTTACCTTAGGCAGGAAGCTCTCCAAGAAACCCTTTTGGTTCAAACCAAAGGGAGTTACCTGGTTTAAAGGTAATGTCCTCTCTTATGTTCTTTTGTTTTATTTTTCTTATCCAACCTCCTAAACAATTTTTATTCAAATATTTTGTAACAAAACTAGTATATTCACTATAATAGGATGTTTTTATGAAAATTATTCTATCTACACATACACACACCTCCGACTAATTGTTAAAGAACATACCTTTTCTATGGATGGTGAATTTCTGCCTCACGAAACAATGATTGTTCAATATTCCTCTAACACTATTGATTGTGGCCATAAAGATGTCACTATATATATATATGATATATACTATTTTTATGTTTTCTATATGCTTCTGTATTTTTCATTTATGGCATACCTTTATGGTTTCCATTATGGGTAAAAGCGATATCTTCATTTTAGGAAGTGCAGACTACTTCCCCCTCAAAGTGATTTGATTCGTTAATGAAATATATGGGATGTATAAAGGATGGAGTTAATGATATTATATATGATATTATACTGGAATTATAATATACCTTTATATAATTATGATTTTATTCAATTAAATATGAAGTAGAAATGAATGTAGCATTCATGCGTACGTACTGCTTACCATCTCCATGCACGGTGCATTTCATTTATTACCTCTAAATGTTATGTAATATTATAAATTCAGGTATATACTGGATATATATGATATATATGATATCTATATCTTGAATATATTTGTGGATATAATGTATATTTTACCACATGAACAAATTGTAATTATAAGATGTTTATTTTTGACCCAAGTACCAATGATCGACAAAACGACCGTTATTAACTTAAATAATTAGATAATGTTCATAACATGGTAATAAGTGATATAAAAGGGATAATTAACTTCAAAAAGGTCCTTAAGAAAGTATAAATTAAATGTAGTTTATTATTCGGGAGATTAAAGAACGATCGAGTCAAGTCGGACACGAGTTAAGGGATCCTACCTCTCTCTTTCTTTTCATGTATTCTCATTTTTGTCTTTATTCTAAGCTCCATGTTATTATGTTGCAGATGTTCTTTTATGTTCATCCTACATTCCAATTTATGGTCATATCATGAGAGACCACCTTTTTCTCTCATCAATTCATTTTATGAATTTTTAAGTGGTGTTGTTAGGGAGCCAAATTTTTGTAAGGGATCCATTCATCATTCCCATTTTCAAAGTTCTATTTTCATGTCATGTATTTCAAATTACTTTTCTTATGTTGGGGTATGATATCTATATCCATAATACTATCAATTTATTTTCATATGATGAGATACCCTATTTTATTTCAACAATCCATTTTTGGATGTTTTAAGTGGCGTCGTTAGGCTGCCGAATTTTCGTAAGGAACTTATTGTCTCACTTTTAATTCCGTGAGATCTCCATTTTCTGCCACTTATTTATATCATGTGTTGTATGTACGTCCCATGATTGTATTTTTTTTTATACTTTAATTTGTGGTTATTTACATCTTCATTGTATGACCCTTCTTTCATGGGGTGTACATTTCTGAAAGTTACCCAAATCGGTAAGTGAACTTTTCACCCTCATCTTTTTACAAGGCTTATTTTGTTATGTCTTTTAATTCACATATTATTATATTGGGATATGTTATTATATATACTTACTGATGTAAATTTTATGTCCATGTTATGATATACCATTTTCTCTCTCATCAACTCATAATCTAAATTTTAATGTGATGTTGATAGGTTGTCGAATTTTTGTGAGGGAACTTCGTAAACCAATTTCAATTATTTGGGTTAAAACTCTAATTCTTGATTATGAAATGATATGAATTTTTGTGAATGAACACTTATTGTTTTACACTTAATATCCACTTATATTGGGTGTATTTATATTTGTCACACACAATTACATAATTTATTTATCCTTAATCTAAGGATACCATATCTGTAAGGGACTTTGTCTCAATATGCTTTTAGTAAGGAATATTTGGTTTTATACACAACATTATTTTATACTGTGTATAAACCCCTATGACATTTACTTTTAGTCAAAAGGAATATTTTTATACACATCATTTTACTAAACAACAAAAGGAAATGTTTTTGTCTTACGTATGCGGAGAAAACGACTTCTCCACCGATGTGACCATTATTTGAGTTTCAGCTTCCTCTACAAGCCATAACCTTTACTTAAATGAAAAATAATTACCATGTTTTAATTTTATTTTATTTTGGTATTGAAAATGGTTTTGATAATGTTTTGATATAACAATGTGTTTTTGATATATAGTAATTGAAATGTGGAAATGTTATGTTACCTTTATGCAAGTTTTTTTGATACGATTATGTTATGGTTCATGGGAATTGTTTATGAAGACAGGTGGTTCTATGATAAAATAAGGGCAGGTGAGCCCGATAGAGCTCTCTAATGCATTGGGTAATGAGAAGGAGTTAAATGCTAATGTTTCTCCGAAGAGATTTAGGGAATATAATGTGATGGGTATTACAAACGTAACCATGAGGGTTCTTACCTACGTAAGAATGTTATGAATGCCTCAATTTACCTTTATGTCTTATAATTTCTATACGTTATACATAAATATTATGATTTCAAAAGGTATTTTATGATTTAATGTTATGGTTTCATTGATTTGTATTTATTGGCAGTCTAATGTTTTCCTTCATTATGTTATAACCCTTACTGGGATTTTTATGATCATCCCAGGTTTTTGAAATGTTTTTCACAGGTTATAAGGAAGGGTTAGAGAAAGTAAGTATTCAAGGAGATTTATATCCATAAATGTAATATGGTTTTATGTAAGATCTTTTTTAATTGTTGTGAAAAATCAGTTATAGAAGTAGTGTCTACTTTGTAATCTTTTGAGATGTAATAGTTATTTCCTAATTATCTAATACTATAAACATGCAAAGATCCTCAATTTTAATTATTCATTTAATTAAATATTATGTATTGTTTTAAGGCCGAGTCCTTATAGTTGGTATCATAGTTCAGTTTAGATAACATTATAGGTTAGATTGTTGTTAAGGCATAAGTTAAAAGATGTGTATAACCCCAACGGTTAGTATATTAGATGGAGCCATTGTTATTTTTGAAAGTTGCAATGAGTTTGAGATAACTTGGATAAGTATATTTTAGTGTTTTTCTTCCTCATTAGTACATGATGATTTTTTTAATATAATCACACTAACATTTATGGTTATAGTAAATGGATGGATCTGGCAGGCACCAAAGTGACATTGGGTTTGAAGGAAACTGTGGTGGTTCTCTGATTAAGAGACTGGATGAAATCGGGGATTCAATGAGGAATCTCATGGTTATTCTTTACCAACTATCAAGGAGTTATGATTAACCACCAAAACCTTGGTGATTTCTCTAATGCATCATGTATGAGAGAACCAACTGGATGTGGATGTTTAGGTAATAATTATAATGGTAACCATTAGGGTTTATATGATTCTTACTTTTGATGTAATTATGGGTTACTTTATGAAAGAAAATGAAAGGAATGAGATAAAATTGAGGTTAAAATATGTAATCATTATTTATTAATATTTTTTCTATTTTGGGGGTATGTTTTAAGAATTATATAGTTTTGGAAAAAGGGACAACACGCAGACCGTGTGGCAACCAGTCACGTCGGGCCAAGCTGCGGGAATCGAACCCACAACCAAAGTGCGACATATATTTATCTCCTATCATTGGACTACGTAAAGTCCCTGGTTAGTATGAAAAATTATTTTTAGTTAGATGATTTTATGAATCAAGAATAAGTTGATTTTGGGTTGTCTATGGAAACTATTGACCTATCATGGAGGATATGTGATTAGGCTAATTACTTTTCATTATGAGACTTGAAGACTAACTGATGTTCTTTGGAGATAAATGTTATGATTTACCTTAGAAGACTATGCGATTAAATCCTTCAGAGATTTGGGTTTCAATCCTAGTTTGGTTTATTTTTGAATAATTTTATGGGAAATTTTGTATTGAATGGTCTTTGTTGAACTTTGGGTTGTATGACAAATTTTGGAGATTAAGAGTAGTTTTTATTCTTGTATAATATTATCTTTTTTTGGGATTATATGATCTTATACAAAAAAATTTGGTTTTTTAAGGTCTAAAGACATGGGAAATATATAGTTCATCTTTTTTGAGTTATTTGATTCTCTCGAAGTTGATTATAGTGCTCTTAATGTGAAGAAGTCATCCTGAATACTCATTGTTTGGAGAAAATATGAGTTTGTGTTGGAAAACTAGTAAAAGATGAAGCCCACATAAAAAGTATGTTTTTTCCTTAAGTTTCAGTTAATCATATAAATTAATTCCTCAATGAAAATTATCTTGAAACAAAAAACGTTTTCTGTTAACTTTTCGTACTGGGGAATCAAACACTATTTAACCCATCACATGTTTGTGATTTTCTGGTGGATAACTTTCTCCTAGACATGTTTTCAACCACACTCCATCAGAACATGATGGTTTTTTCTCCTCCATATCCATATTTTCATGGAATCCTAGTATCTATTGTCTTGGGTGACCTTTTTATTTCTGTTACTTTATTTTAATGTGATAATTTTAATGACTAGTTTTCCGATGTTGGACATTTAATGATGTTTTGAGCACAATTTTTAAATTGTTGGGACACAATAACCAAAAGGGGGGAATCATGTAATGTCCCAGGTAAATAAAGAATAAGTCATTTTAATATTTATTAATATTAGTGAATGATATATTAAATTTGTTTTAATGGGGTTCCTATGTTCGATTGAGTACCCAATACGCAACAACGAGTTTCTTCGAAATCTTACGTTGCACACTAATAATATAATAATATATTTTTATATTTTAGTTAAAGCCTTGCTGTTGTAATGGTGGGAATGAAAATAATTATCCAAAAATGATAACAGCTACCCAATAAAGGATATAGTCTTAAAATACAAATGAATCAAAATTAAAGCATAAATATTCTAATCATCTTTAAAAGGTTGATTAACCTCCGTTTAATGAAAAACCCTTTTTAAATACACTTTTGATCAATTTTATATGATATATTTGACAAAATAAAATCCATATTTATAATTGGGACATAAATATTTACTTTTTGTAATTTTTTTATTTTTTCCATAAAGTTCATTATTTCAATGAATAGTTAAAAATATTGCATTTTAATTAAAAACTGCTTTTTCATCCAATATATTTATATAGTTATATTTTCATTTAATTTGTTTTAAGGTGTAATTTAATTAGGTTTTTATCATTTAATACAATTTTTGTCATTGTATGTAATTTCACTTTTAAATGGGATGTAAAAACAAATCAATCTTTTGATAGATTTTACTTCTTTAAAACCAGTCATTGGTTTTGACAACATGACTTCTTTTAAATTAGTTACTGAAATTTCTGTGTTTGAAATCTGATAAAATGGGTTCCATATTTGGAATCACAAGGTCCAAATTATGTAATTAATACTCTTTTGTTTTTTTGGACATTATGAATAGTAACGATGGTAATTATCTTTATTTATCGTGTTTAATTAGTAACGGGGTAGTTAATGGTAATAAAATAATATTAAAAAAATATAAAATGACCCCAAAATGTGTCCAAATTCTAGTTTTGGTGTCATGAACTACAAGGGGATGCCTTGTTCCAACCTTGGGACCCCATGGAATCACTTTAGTGTGATAGTGACCTTTTTTCAAATTTTTTTTAAAGAAAGGAAAATGTAACCAAAGTATGTAACATCTAAGTAAAACAATTTTAATTTTGTCTACATAAAGGATATCTTAAACAATAAATATTCATTGGAAATATAAAAAGATATCATACATAATGGTATTTGTTTTATAATTTTTAGACATTAAATAAATAAATTTATTTATGACACCATGATGATGCACTAATTACCTCATTAGTGAATGATTTCAATAAAATGAAAGATAATGTAAAATATAAGACTTACATTTATGAAAGACCTATTGGATGGTTGGATTTAGAACCCTTATCACCTTATCCTCTAAATATATCTTTCTGGGACCTTTTAAATCCGAAACACATTTTAAAATAAAGTAACATTTCATGACTTTCCAAGAGTGACCCTCCTCCCTCTTATAAAAGGCCCCCATATATACCAACTTACCCACACCTCTCAAACCATTTTATCTTCCAAACTCTGATCATTTTATCTCTCCAAATCCATCTATTCATCCTAGAAGCCTTACCTTTGTCATAAATCTCTCCAATAAAATATTTTGGTTCAAACCAAAGGGAGTTACCAGATTTAAAGGTAATGTCTTCTCTTATGTTATTTTGTTATATTTTTATTCTCCAACCCCCAAAACAATTTTTATTCCTTTTATTTTTTAACAAAACCAGTATCTTAAATATAATAGGATGTTTTTATGAGATGTATTCAAGCTACACTTACACACACCTCCATCTAATGGTTAAACAACATACTGTTTCTGCAGATGGTGAATTTATGCCTCCTGAAAAGAAGATTGTTCAATATTATTCTAACACATTTAATGGTGGGCATTAAGGTGTCACTATATTTATATATGATATATAATATTTTTAGGTTTTCATATGCTTCTGTATTTTTCATTTATGGCATACCATTAGGTTTTCCATTATGGGTAAACATGATATCTCCATTTTAGGAAGTGCGGACTACCGCCCCCTCAAAGTGATTTCATTCGTTAATGCCATATGTGGGATGTATAAAGGATAGATTTAATAATATTATATATGATATTATACTGGAATTTTATATAGCTTTATATCATTATGATTTCATTCCATTAAATATGAAATAGAAATGAAAGTAGTGGTCATTCCTATGTACGACGTACCATCTTTATAAAAGGTACATTTCATTTCTTACCTCTAAATGCTATGTAATATTATAAATTAAAGTATATACTGGATATATATTATATATATGATATATAAATAATGAATATAATTCTAGATGTAATGGATATTTTACCACATGATCAAATAGTAATTATAAGAAGTTTATTTTTTACTCAAGTACCAATTATCGACAAAATGACCGTTATTAACTTAAATAATTACATAATGTTCATAACATGGTAATAAGTGATATAAAAGGAATAATTGGCTTGAAAAAATTCCTTATGAAATTATAAATTAACTCTTGTTTCTTAATCAAGAGATTAAAGAACGATCGAGTCAAGTCGGACACGAGGTAAGGGATCCTACCACTCTCTTTTTTTTCATGTATTCACCTTTATGTAATTTATTTTAAACTCCATGTTCATATGTTGGGGATGTTATTTGATATTAATCCTAATTTCCTTTTTATTTTAATATTATGAGAGACCCCATCCTTCTCTCATCAATTCATTTTAATAATTTTTTTGTGGCGCCGTTAGGCTGCCAAATTTTTGTAAGGGATCCACTCACCATTCTCATTTTCAGAGTTCTATTTTCATGTCAAGTCTTTCGAGTTACTTTTCTTATGTTGGGGTATGATATCTATATCCATAATATTTTCCTTTTATGTTCATATGATGAGATACCCTATTTTATTTCATCAATCCATTTTTTGGACGTTTTAAGTGGCGTTGTTAGGCTGTCGAATTTTTGTATGGTATTTATTATCTCACTTTAAATTCTGTGATATCTCCATTATTCACCACTTATTTATTTCATGTGGTGTATGTACTGACCATGATTGAATTATTTGTGTAGTATAATTTATTTTATGGTTATTTACATCTTCATTGTATGACCCTTATTTCATGGGGTGTATGTTTCCGAAGGTTACCCAAATCTATAATGGAACCTTTCACCCTACACTTTTTAAATGACTTATTTTTTATGTCTTTTAATTCACATATTATTATGTTGGGATATATTATTCTATAACCATATTGATGTAAATTTTATGTACAAGTTATGAGATACAATTTTCTCTCTCATCATCTCATTTTCTAAATTTTAATGTGATGTTGTTAGGCTATCGAATTTTTGTAAGGGAACTTCTAAATCCAATTTCAATTCTTTGGGATCAAACTATACTTCTTGATTATGAGATGATATGAATACGTGTTAATTTATTATGATTCTTTTACACATAATATCCACTTATATTGGATGTATTTATATTTGTCACACATAATTATATAATTGATTTATCATTAATCTATAGATACTGTCATTGTAGGGGAGTTCGTCTTAATATCCTTTCATTGAGGCATATTTTGTTTTACACCCAAAATTATTTTATACGTTGTACACAACCCTTTTACTTTTACTTTTATTCGAAAGGATTCTTTTTATATAAAGCTTTTTACTAAACAACAAAAGGGAATGTTTCTGTCTTACGTATACGGCAACAACGACTTCTCTGCCGCCATGACCATTATTTGAGTTTAGGCGTCCTCTACAAGCCATTAACTTTTCTAAAATGAAAAATAAATACCATATTTTAATTTTCTTTAATTTTGGTATTGAAAATGGTTTTGATAATGTTTTGATATAAAAATGTGTTTTTGATTTCTTGTGATTGAAATGTGAAAATGTTATGTTTCCTTTATGCATGTTTTATGTGATACGATTATGTTATGGTTCTTGGAAGTTGTTTGTGATGATGGGTGGTTCCATGAGAAACTAAGGCCGGGTGAGACCGATATAGATATCCCATGCATTGGGTAACACGAAGGAGTTAAATGCTATGTTTTCTCTGAAGATATTTAGGGAATATACTGTGATGGGTATTCCATATGTAACCACGAGGGTTGCTCCCTACGTATGAATGTTATGAATGCCTCAAGTAACCTTTACGTCTTATCATTTGTGTGAGTTATAAATAAATATTATGATTTAAAAAGGTATGTTATGATTGAACGTTATGGTTTCATTGATTTTTATTTATTGGTAGGATAATGTTTCCTTTCATTATATTATAACCCTTAATGAGCTTTTTATGATCATCCCATGTTTTTGAAATGTTTTTCAAAGGTTATAAGGAAGGGTAAGAGAAAAGAAGGATTCAAGGAGATTTATATCAAGAAATGGACTCTTGATTTATTTAAGGATTTTTTATATTATTGTGAAAAATCAGTTATAGTAGTAGTTTCTACTTTGTAATCTTCTGAGATGTAATTGTTATGTCCAAATTCTCTAAAACTATAAACCTGAAAAGATCCTCAATGTGAATTATTCATTTAATTCAAGATTAAGTAATGTTTTAAGGCTGGGTCCTTATAGGTATAGAACAATATTTTGAATCATTTATGACCATAAAACCATAATTCAGTTAAGGGTTAAAAGACCGTAAATTCATTATAAATGAATGTAATAGAATAAAATTATCATTTCAATATCCTTTACATTAATTATTTTATAAATTAAATACTAATTTTTTAATTCTCAAATCTAAAATAATCAGAAAATATCAAGACTATTTAAAAGTGTAACATAAGTATAAAAAAATGTTTCAACTTTGTAATGGTTGTTCATCTTAATAAAAACCACTTGATAACCAGATTTATAATAGGACACTTGATTGATAATTATTTACTCAAAGTGTCAAGGGATAATTTAATATTCCAGATAAATAGTAAATAATTCATGGATATGTAATGAAATAAATCACGAGTTTTAATCAATGTATATATTATTATAAATTATTTAATTTCAAAGTCAATTATAGCAATTACATAAGCTTGACCTTTCTTCTATGTATTTTTTTATTGTAAATTATCTTGAATATTGGGATTTTTTTGTGTAGTACCCTTTAGAATTACAATAGATCCACTATTCATTGGTATCTTCTTTATTAACCTTACACTCACATCCCTAATGACATTTTTATCTAAAAATTCAGTAAACTCCATTTCCATTTAATAATATACATGGTTGTTTCTTACAACAATTATCATATGTGAAAAATTCCATCATTCTGTTCTTTTTATTTCCTCCATTTCTATTTTTCTTGGTACTCAGTAACCTTATTATTATCTTGATACCCTATGAAAATATATGACAAGTGTAATTATTTTACTATCTTGATGGAACTTTATATCACATCGCCTTATAATTAAAATGTTTGAGATACTAGTTCCCTTCTAAAGATTGGATTAATCCCATCAATGAAACAATTGATCTTACATTTTAAATTATGTACATAGTACATAACATTCCATGACAATCATATAATGTTTCCCTCATAATTATTAATGATTGTTTCTTTAATCTATCTTATATTGAGGGATTTCAATTCATTTTCTGTATATTATTCATGTGGAATGTACTTTTCAAAGAATATATCCATTAAATACATCAATTCCATTCTCTAAATTTCATCCCCTCCTTTACATTTGTAATAAATGATCACCATTAATCTACTTATTTAATTAAAAAATATATAATTATAATAACCATATATCTTTCATTACTTGTCAATGATTAAAAATATTTTCTATGGGTTTTATCAATTTTCCTAATATCACAGTATTTTTAGTTCAATTAACAGATGGGGTATTATACTCTATAAAGTTGTATAAAAGTATTGAATCATTTAGTTAATTAAAAGGTTGTTATATAGGAACAAGGTTACTGGTTAAAACATAAGTCAACTCTTCTAATTCAGCTATAATTTTCTAAGCTCCAATGAAATCATGTTAACTCCTAACAAGGTAATTCCTTAAATTGATTAATATTTTTTTATAATTTAATCATTACATTCTCTACGATCCAATTATAAACAATTTCATATAGTCAGGTCAATCATAACATTATGAATCAGAATTTATAATCCAAAAACCATTGAAAAATTAAATATAAATTGGAAAATTTATTCATATCTTATCTTATAATCATCTAATTAATAACTATTGGAATATCTTCAAATAAGTAAAATATTTTCAAATTTTTCATATTTTTTTAATGAAAATGTGAATTATCCTAAGAATAACCCTTATAAGTGTCACATTGTGTGTGTCGTAAGGATACAATTGTACCCCATTATGAATGATTGATAATATATACTCGACCAATTCATTTTTTTGGTTATTACACCTAGATGCATTTAAGTAAAATCCATGTACACTTTCATTATCCAGAAAATTTTATATTACTAGAAAAATTACATAATCATTACATTGATAAATTTTTTATGATATTATCTTATAATTAGACATATCATCAAGTTAAATCATACGGTTATCATCCCAAATATATGTTCTCATAAATCTATTTCCCAAGGTTTCTACTAATCTAACCTGACACAAGCTGTAAATACCCCAAGCCTATTAGCCACAATCATGTGGTTACATTATTATATAGTTACTTGATGCAAGAGATCACATCCCAAAGAATTCAATTGTGTAGTAGTCTTGGAAGTCAATATTAATACGAGAATATTACATTATATTTGAAAATATACAATACATAACAGTATTCTCTTTGAGAAAATCATTATTAACTCTTGAATATATTTTCCAATCAATCATAACACACTTCTTGGTATCTGATGGGAAGGAATTAATAGAAAGGATGGAGATCAAATGATCAATACCAGAATGAGTAAAATGGCAGCTGTAATATAATAAATAAGGCATGAATAATATGGATGGAAAAAATGTTGATAAAATAATTCCATATATATATATTAACATGAGAATTTTACTTATCCATAAATGACATATCTATTTAAATAATAACATATACATTAATAAATAATTTCCTTACATATTATTTTGTAATCCCAGCCGTCTAAAACATATTATTGAGGATTCATTCCCTAAAATCTAGCATAAATGTGTATGGACATGGCCAAATACCCAATCTATTTTGTCTCACTAGGCCAACTAATACACCATGGTATGATCAAATTCCTATCCGCACCCACCAGTTATTATTTCCATATTCATTCATAATAAAAATAAACAATATAACTTACTCATCATTATTTAATAGTCAATAACTATCTGTATATGAATAAATAGAATTTATAATGTAAAAACATTCAATAGTAAAACTGATCAAAATCCAATAAGAGAAAGAATAAGGATTATATCATTACAAGATATCCCTATTGGATAATAATTAAAATAAATCATATATATTATTTATGAATATAAATTTCATAAAAATTTCATTAAAACATTCTGTAGGAAAATACCCTTTCCACTTGGAAAATAACTTTTTAAAACTAAAATTTAGGTTATTGGGAGAATTTTTTTCAAAGAACCATTGGAACCTCTATAGTAAGAATCAAATCATTGACTAGTCATGACTATGGTAAATTATGTTTATGTTTTGTACATTAAAACTAAAATTATTTTAATATATTTTGTAAAAATTCAGAATTTCATCATTTGAAAAAATGAAATAATATTCCTTCTAATCAATTTCATAAAAACTAAATCATGAGTAAATATTAATTTAAAAATTCATAAAATAATATTAAAAATATCCTTTAAAATAGTTTTAGATAATTTGTATATGTAACAAAAAGTATTTTTGACCAAAGGGAGAAATAAAGTTTGACATTTTTAAAAAATACACTCAATAATTTTAAGTATCAAAGAGAAGAAAATGGTACAAATACATGTAAATTTGATGACTAACACAAGTATAATAAAATATATATTAGGTTTAATATATAAATAACATATAATTCCCCTATCATAAACTTTTACTTAAACAATAATGATTGAAGATGAGATTGTGAAATAAACCCTTACCTCTAGTCCAACAAGCTTCATATGTGATTTTGAACAACCATAGAATAAATTTAAATTAATTATAATTCCATAAAAAACTATACCTACAGATTATTTAATATATGATCCAAATATTACATTTAATCCCCTTTATATTTATAACCCTTTATTAAATCAATCATTTAAGAGTGTTAATTGTCTTTTTCTCATATAGGATTTTAATTCAATATTTTTAGTACTTTATCTTTTATAATTTACCCATAATCTCCAAAATGTTCATCATGATTTATTTATCATATATATTAAATATATATATAGTCATCTATAAAAGGTAGAGATCTAAAAAATATTTACACCATTCATGAAGATAATATTCATTATGTATACATTAACACTATTTTCAATTTTTGATGGATTGAATGAAAGAATGGTAAAAAATAATTTAAACACTTAATATAATCATTATTATATCATATATATCATATATATCATATATATCATATAATTCATTAAATATATCTTTATTTCCATCCTTTTAAAGTGAAAATGGAAAACATGTTACATCGCTTCATGGAGGGGGTAGTCCAGACGCATGCATGAGCGATGTTATAAAATTCTAACAGAATTGAAGGTATAAAGGTATATATGATATTATAATTATAGAAGAATAATAATTTCATAAATATCATATAAAAATATTTTTCTATATTTAAAACCATTTGGTAAAACGGTCATGGAAAATGATTTTCACCGCTACGTGGAGATAGTAAGTTGTACTTATGTATGAATAATGTTTTCTCCTTCCATATAAAGATTAAGATGTGGAAATGGTTGTAATAAAATAATAATAAAATATAATAATTGTTTTATAATATATTAATTATTTAAGTTTTAATTTCATCTATTTAGAGGTTTCATATTAATAAATAAAATTGAAGGTATATGGTTATGATTTTTATGTTTTTGGTGAGAATATTCATTTGGATTATACCTCAATACTTTAAAGGATGATATTTTGAAAATTGTAAAAGTTATATGACAAGTGTAAGGAATATTGTAAGGTATAATGGTATTGATATTCCAATCTAGATGTTGGAAATTATGTGCGAAAGAGGGGAGAGGTGCCTCTTTTTTATTAGTGAGGGTATGGGAACTCATTGAATTACCTATTGTATTAAGTTAACATAAATTTATATTATTTATAAATGGGGTTTTGATTGAAATATTTAGAATATAGTATTAATATAAGTGTAAATCCCCATAAAAAATAATATTTAGAAAATTTTAATAGACTTTTTAAATTTTATATCTTAGTTTTGAACCCTTGTTTACTCTTATAAAAATGAACACAATATCAAAATATTTTAATCATAATGTATAAGGAATTTTACACTAAGGGAAAACTAAATAATTATTTTTCATGACCCAACCTAGAGGGGGCCATCTCATGACTACTTTATGTTCCCCTCTAATAGGCCATGAAAAATAATACTAGAACCGAGTAAGAATATCACAAAAATGGGGAAAATTTTCCTAATTATCGGTACACACGCACACATCTACATGCCCAAAATACATAAATATAAAAACACCATATTGAAAATTAATTCATACACTATGATACTAACTACATATTATGACATAATGAAATTGGAATGGAAATAGGGCTAGAATACATTCTCACCAAAAGAGAGAGTCTTTAAATGATAATGCACATGATCCTAAAAACAATATACACAAAACCCTACCTGAAGGGCATGTACATGGACAAAAGTATAAATATGCAGGAGAACACCTCGATTGTTTTGTCTTGCTAAGAAGAACCCAGTCCTGGTCCACCTAGTTCTCTATCAAGTCATCAATAATTTTAAAATGACACAACACATGTGGCCAAATCTGATGTAGGGGTGAGTAATATAATACGCAATAGGACTCCCTGAAACCAAAAAGGAAAACCACAAAAAAATAAATGAAGTATTACACAATGAAACACATGAAGTATAGTCAGATAACATAAGTATTTTTTATAGAATATATTGTAAGAATATCCTGATATACCTAATCCAATGAGACACACAGTCTTCATGAGACACACAATCTCAATGAAAAAAACAGTCTCTATAAGAATCATAGTCTCATTAAGAAACACAGTATTAGTAAGACACATAGTATTTGATAGACACACATTCTCTGCAAGGCACATAGAATCTATGTAATACACATAACTTATTGGTCAAAAAACATCTAGGTTATACACAACCATATGATTCCACTCATAGAATGCTCATTATGGGAGAACCTACTCCTCGACCCATTAGGTCATATGATAAATTCTACAATAACAGACATGGATTATCTCAGAAGGATCATATCATCACAGGGATCCCAAAACCACAAAAATTTCATCAAACTAAGAAACTATATGAATGTTACGACTATTTTTATGTGAATTTATAACCCAGGTCCAGTCAGGGTCTAACCCGACCAATTCAATCCTATTATGATGTATTTCGAACTGGCCCATCCCTCTTGTCTTACTGAACTCTGGCCCGCTAAGATTCTCGGTCTAGCCCGCTGGGTAGATGGAGCGGCCCAACACCCTTTGCCTGACCCGCTACATGCGATCTGGTCTTCTATGCCAGATTCCCCTGAGAAACATCCCAACACTCAGTCATCACTTCACCGCCACATTCATCATGGTAGGCAACCACATTTGTCTATCCCGCCACCTCACCACTGCTTCTGTCTCCATGTGGTCCACCTTCAACATACCCCCACTCATTGTATCCCCCATTGAACACTATAGCCACCTGATGCGGCTCATGCCTGCAGACCAGACCGACTCCAATATAGCCCCTACTATGGTCAGCCTCCCAGGCTGCCCCATTTGTGGCCTTACCCTACAGGCTCAACAACCACCTGGGCCCACGCCACCTCTTTCCTGGACAGAATGGAGCGACTTCCTCTTTCCACCCCTGTGCACCATTATTCACTACTGTCTCAGCCAAACAATGAAACTCCAACTACCACACCTCCATTTTGATGTGAAAGGGTACGATCTTAAATATCTGATCATTGCACCCTAAATCGGGGGCACAACAATCGATCATTCACATATGGGTTTCAAAGTGCGGAGATAAGATTAAGAACACATAAGTAATGTAAGATCTTGGTGAGGGAGAATAAATACACATGAATGCAAGAAGGAATGATCTTAGCCTTTGTTCGTGTCATCCTTGACATGTTCTTGCTTGATGTAAGAATGAAGAAGGATAATCACAAAGATACATCACCTATCAATCCCCACAATTTAACCATCTCACAAGAACGAATGAACTAAATATTAACATATTAGTTGGATGGTACAAATTTTTGATTGAATCTAATAAGGGTAAAAAATCACAATGATATTTATTTCCCTTTTGGGAGTTTGGTTCAGTTTTTGATGAAGGTCGAAGCTACATCATCATCATTCATCGATCCGTCGATCATTGATCCAAGATCCAATTTCCGATATATAATTTACATTGATAGAAATTATTTCTCACTGTCTTAGGGGAATTCCAGGGTTATGGTGATGATCATATATTTCTAAAAATATTAAATAAAAAATTGAGATGTTTCGTTGAATAAAATATTTAAATTAATTTTTTTTACTAATATGTCAAAAAACTAACATTAATGGTCAACCTACTCTTTTTTATGTTAAACCCCACCTAAAGTAATGTCATTGTTCAAAAAACAAAATATCCCGTAGATTTTTTATCTGGACACTCGTTTAAATGATATTCCAATGAATTTTGTCGGGAACATCGGGCTTTGGAATCATATTAGATTTCAGTGCAAATTCTATTTATTTTCCAATATAATTTATAAAAATAAACTAGAAAACATCTGATTCATTACATTCTCCACAACTTAGGAATTTACACCATTGAATGCCAAACCAAGGGCTACTCAAACAAAAAGTTGAGGCTACTAAGGATAAAAAATGATCCACCCGCTCCCAATTTCTATTTAAGAGATTCAAGTGCTGCCATAGAATGCATACTAGAGTAAATGACCACCCATAAAGGATCCACTGATTCCGATCCTTGTTCTCCATAATTTACTCAATAAAAGTCACCCCATCATCAATGTCCAGCTCACCCCAGTCGATGAATTGAGATGGATCATGCAAATAACTCTTAGTTGTGATACATGGAAGACATCATGCACCTGATGCAACTGTGGGGTGTAGAAATAGGAGGTACTCCACCTTTCCAACTCAACGTAGAATATAAAAATAGAAAATGTATCTCAAATATAACTTTCCACCCCTCCCAAATCTCATTAAACCTTCTTGAGGTGAGACCTGAATGAACATGATGTACTTACCCAAACTCTAGAGGACTCTATATCCTATCATCATATGACTTATTCAGGATTTATAAATTCCTCATATACTCCTAGATGATATGAACATTGTATGAGGTATCCCAAACCAACTCTGAACCCCTGAGTGCTAACTCTCCTGGGTCAGTCTAGAAAAGTGGTGACCTATATAGTTGCTCGTAAAAGGCCACAAATAGTGCCATTCTTAATAGTGGAGTGGAAGATGTTTTTGTATGAAATGTCAACCAATTGTAGGTGATCCTCCCAGCTATGACCTAAGTCCATGATGCATGCCTTAATTTGATCTTCTTGAACATGAATTGTCCTCTCAATCATGACATCTATCTTTGGATGAAATTCCATTCTCATGTGTAAATCAGTCCCAAACAAATCTGGGAATCTCTTCCAAAAATAGGTATGTCAAATGAGCACCATGATCTGAAAAAACACCAATGGAACTCCATAATTCTGAACTATATCCTACACAGAGAGGGGTCCCAACCTATCTAAAGATCTCTGCTCTCATATAGGTTGTAAGTGGGACAAAATTGGTGATTCGGTCAATGATCACCTAGATGGTATCTTTTCCCCTAGAAGTGTGTGGAAATCATTTCCCAATGTCCATCTATATCCCATCCCAATTCCATTATAAAACCTCAATCTGTTGGGTCAAACCTACTTGAACCTGGTGCTCTACATTCATTTGCTGACAAGTGAGGTATCGAGAAAGGAACAATGTCGCTACCTTTTTCATCTTCGACCCCCTAAACGGACATTGTAGGTCTTGGTACATCTTCACCACGCCTTGTTGTATCGCCAAAAGAGATATTTGTTACTCCCTCAGATCATCCACCATCAATGCCATTGGTAAAACCGTTCACCCTCTGAAAAGGTTGATGTGATCCACTCCATTCAAATATCCATCAGGGGTATGCCCTATGGACAATAGATTAAAGAGGGTATTGTAGTCGGTATTCCCAAGTCAGACTCCACGAGTAACTGTAAGAGTGGAGTGTTAACAACCATCAAATAAAGTTATGTTACTTCATCTACATCAACAAAGGATATCTATAATGCGGACAACTTCTCTAACACCTCACATAGAAATAGTAAGCTGGATCACATGCTTAGATCATCTGCCACCATGTTCCCCATCAATGGAATATAGAGAATAACATATTCATTGCCCTGGAAGACCTCTATACATCACCACTATCTCATGTGAAGATCCTTATAAGGGAAGATATACCTGAGACTCTTATGGTCAGAGTAGATAATAAACTTTTCTCAGATAAGGTTGTGTTGACACATCTTCAATGTAAAGTTTATCACCTCTAGATCAAGATCATGAGTCGTGTAGTTCTGATCATATTGTCTCAAATAGCGTAAATCCTTGGCAATAACCAAATTTCCCTATATCAGGAAAAAACCATTCCCGATCCCTGATGCATTGAAGAACACTACATACCTAACACCCTCCACTATTAATCTTATGATTTTAGTGCTCTTCAAACTCTTACTGAGCTCTTGAAAGCACTGTTAGCACTTCTTTATCCTCATGAAAGGTTTCCCCTTCCATGTCAAAGATGTCAAGGGTGATGCTACTTTATAAATGTTGGTAACATACCTCTGATTGTACCCATCAAAAACCATGAAACTATGGACCTCAATAACACTCTTGGGTGGATATCAAGTAAGCAACACCTCAATATTCATAGGATCCACTGAAACTCTAGCATCTAAAACCTTGTGTCCCTATAAATGGACCTCTAGAATCCAAAATTTACACTTTAAGACCTTCCTATAATGATAGTGCTCTTAGAATGTGTGTCTAGGACCATATTCAAGTGTCTCGTGTTCTCCTCCTTGGACGCTGAGTACAATTTGATATCATCAATGAATACCACCATGAATCGATTGATGCAACTCTAGAAGATCCTATTCATGAGTCGCATGAACATCTAGGGTATTATTCATTCCAAAAATAACTACCGTGTACTGATATTGGTCATACAAAAACTTAAAGGCTCTATTTGGTATATCCTAAGGTCGTTCCCAATGCTGGTGATTGCTAGATATTTGGTTGGTCTTTGAGAACCACCTTTCTCCCTTTAGCTGATCGAAGAGTTAATCAATTTTCAGTAGTGGATACAATTTCTTCGTAGTCCCCAGATATAGGTGACATATATCCACAAATAATCTAATTCTCTCTCCTACCTTCTTGGAAAAACAAGCATAGCCTAGAGTGTAACACTAGGTATCAAGAAGCCCTTCCTCTATATGTCCTATTTCTATAACCTAAACTCATTAATATTTTTGGGATCCATATCATATATAGGTGTAGATATCGGTGTGTTATAATAGTATAGACCAATGCATAATTATAGCTCCATGTGGGGAGGTAATTTTGGGACATCCTCTGGAATGATGTCCTCATACTCAGCCAGAACTGCAGGAAACTATGGACTCATATCATCTACAGCACCAAGGTTGAGCCAATAAAACCATTGAGTAATTGGATGAACCCTGCTATGAGTATGTTCATCCTATGATATATGAATTTCAATTCCCCAAAAATGAAAAACATGGTCCCATCATCAATGAAAGAACACACTCTATTCCCAAAACAATCAATTCGGGCATGAAATGTAGATAAACAACCCATAATAATAATGACATTGTAAGGCCTCGAAGCCACTACCATGAGACCGAAACTGAAACTCTTTCCTTCTAGAATAATTTCACATAGTAAGAGCTAGTGTGTACTTATCTAATCACATCCTTTATGAGTCTCTAAGATTAAGGTTCGAGTCAACGGTTCTACCAGAATCTTCGAGCCCCAAATAAGGTCCATGGAAGGAAAACAATTATTGGAACATGTGTTTATAAAAATGATAGATAAGGTGTAAAATAAATAGATAGTACCTCTAATAATCCATGGAGAATTGGGGTCATAATCCCCCATCTCATGAAACTATCCTCGTCCATGACCATCAGCTCCTTGAGCCTGGTGTGGACCACATGGGAGTGGTGGTGATTATAGGTTGAACCAATGCCCACCATCTTATGACCTACCCACTCCTTTTCCATGTCCTCCTCTTTATGGACTGCCCTTATCCAACAAAATTATTTGCCTATGAAGTCCCTCGACTATATCATGATCATCTGTACTATGGACTATGAAATCTTGTGCCAAATATCCCCGATCACTGCATGAGTAACACATCATGTCCTTTAGCTGACTCACTTTTCCCAGGGAACCTTACACCATTTATCATCTATCCAGGGATCAATCCATGGAGTTCCTAACCCGATTGAGCAACAGTATCTACTATTTGATACATACCACTGAAGACTCAGTTACCTAGTTCTTGGAGGTAACTCCTACTTCTAGTGTCTACTCTACTATATATATATATATATCTACACTAGTAGTGCTCGATTAAGTAACCTAGAATATGTAGAAATGATAAGGGATATCATAGATGCCATGATCTTTTGGTGTGAGACTTGTGTGATTGTCCATGACTAGAAGAATTGGTATCCTACCCTATCTATAGAGTAACAATAATAATTAGTAAACCTCACCAAGTACTCTGACACAGTATTACTATTCTATTTGAAATGTGGGAACTCTTGTTTGGGAACTATTCATAGCGTATCTAGAAAGAACTACACAATAAAGAGATGCTCAAAGTCTTCCAATGTGAGAGTCTCCTCATCACATGTCTCTGTCACTAATCTCCACCATAGTCCTGCAGATCCCTTAAGGAGACTCAAGACAACGAATTACATCTAGTTTCTAAGTGTCCTCATAAGGATGAACAAACGTGTAACTACCTCTATTCAATCCTCAACTAATAGGTGGACTTTACCACCGTAAATCTTGTGAGGTCACAGCCTCTAGGACACATGCAATGCACTCAGCCTATGTCCATCCTAAACCAATTGTGCTGGTATCAACTACTACTCAATGGGTGGTAATATCATTGGTAAACCACCTGGAGGTTCTATCTCCTGTACAAGTACCTATTCTAACTCCTCACCACTAGTTGAATCATCCTCATCATCATGCAATGGATTCCTGGATGGCGGTCTATGTGGATCCATCAAGAAATGAAACAAGATGTACCACATTAAATATATTATACCTTGTGAGATTACTCAATATGGACATGATAACACCCCAAATCCTATTTGATGCAAGAACCATTAATTTCCATGTAATATTTGTCTTTATGTATTTAGTCAAAAAAGTAGGTGTCTAGAGACCTGGTGTATGGATATGTTAATTGACACGCTAAAAATTGATTCCTTGGCCTAAAATCCACACTTAAAGCACTCAACACTCTTTCCCCAAACCAACCTAACATACTCTCAGTAATTATGTAGAACTGACTCACTCTGTTACTACTCTATCCTGATCATTCACAGAGGGGACCTTGTTGTGACTACACTAAGCCCATATCAGATAGTCCATGGGCCTGTGACTAGTACATAGTATAAATATAAAACAAATGGGATGCATTTTCTTATATACCTACACACACACACACATCCATTCCCAAAATGATGAAATATAAAAATAGTTTGTTGAAAATGCTTGCATAGGCTAAGATACAAACCACATAGTATGATAGTAGTAAACTGGAAGGTGAACAGGGCTATAATAAAAGCCCACAAAAATAAAGAATCTATAAAATTGAATGAATATGTTCTTGAAACTCATTCATTGAAAACCCTACATGAAGGGAGGGTATAGGGAAAAATTTCTGAATCTGTAGGAGAACACCTTGAATGTCTGGCCTTTCTATGCACCGCCCGGTCTAGTTCCACCTTGGACTCCATCAAAGCATCAATCGTATGAACCAAACATGACACCTGCGGGAAAAGAACATGAAGGGGTGAGTAAAACAATACTCATTGAGACACCCCAAAACCATAATAGAATACCATAATGAAATACAATAATTATACCATAATAAAATACACAAAGTATAGTTATCTCACACGGGTATATTTCCTCATCATACATTCTATAAAAGTCATAATATACTCAATCCAATGAGACACACATTCTCTATGAAACAAATAGTTTCCATGAGACATTCAGTATCTATAATACACAAAATATCGGTAAGACACATAGTCATTGTAAGACATGCATTCACTATCAAACACACAATATCTATGTAATACGCAAAACATCTAGGTCACGCAGCTTCAAAGTCACAACTAGCCGCAAAGTTCCACTAATACCATGCTCATTTTAGGAGATCATACTCCACAAGCTATTATGTCATATGCCATCTCCCGTAATAACTCATTTAGAGTATCTCAAAAGGACCTTCTCATGGAATATAAGAACCCAACCATAAAACATTACATTGTCTTGAATAAAATGAATAATTCACAATGAAGATCTTCTTAGGTTTAGAGTTTTAGAGAGTTAGGACATAAACATTACATCTCAAATGATTACAAAGTAGACACTTCTACCAAGTTTATATTTTCTTCAGAAAATAAAAACTCTCATGAAAAAGAGTTATGTATATGTATATGTTTTTTAAATCATGAATTTTAATGGATCCCATCATCGACCATATTCTTTATGTCTTGTGAAAAACATTTCAAAATAAAACTTGGGATGAGCATAAAAATCTTAGTAAGGGTTGTAAAACAAAGAATGAAAAACATTAGTTCATCATTACATACATAACATACGCTCTTTAACATACCTCATGAGAAAATAATATTTATGAATAACATTTACTAATGAAAAATCATAAAGGTATATTGTGGCATCCATATCATACTTACATTGTAGCTATCACAGCTATGTAGGGGGCTTCATTTGGAATACCCATCACAGTATATTCTCTAAATATCTTAGGATAAACATTCATGTTTACCTCTATCACATTACCCAATGAATTGGAGAGCTATATCAGGCTCACCATCCTGAGGTTAATCATGGAACCACCTATATATGTAAACAATTCCCACGAACCATAACATATTCATAATACATAAAACAAACAAAAAGGAAAAGACAACATTTCCACATTCCAAACACAATATATAATTTAAATATATTGACATAACAAATCCATTATCAAAACCATATTCAATTCCAAAATACATAAAAGAGTATATGGTATTTATTTTCCATTTAAAAAACATTTCGGAATGTTAAGGAGGCCTAAGATCAAATAATACTCATGGTGGTGGAAAGTTCATTATCCTCGCATACAATAAAAAAACATTCCTTTTCATCATTTAGTAAAATAATTTATAGAAAAAATATTCTATTTTAATAAAATGAAAATTATAAGGTATTTCTACACCTTATGACATAAAGTCATGTGTAAAATAAAATATGCTTCAATGAAAGGAGATTGAGACGAAGTCCCTTACCTCGGATCCGACTTGACCCGTTCGTTCTTTAATCTCATGAATAATAAACTAAAGATAATTTATACATGACTAAGAACATTTCTCTAGTTTATTAGTCCATTTATATCACTTATTATCATGTTATAAACATTATGTAATCATTTAAGTTAATAATGGTGGTTTTGTCGATATTTGGTACTTGAGTCAAAAATGGACTTCTTATTACAACAAGTTGTACATGTGGTAAAAAGTTCATTATATCCATATTTATATTCATTATTTATATATCATATATATCCAGTATATACATGTATTTATATTATTAAATAATAATTGGAGGTTAGAAATTAATTGCACCATTCATGGAGACGGTAAGCTGTACGTACCCATGAACGCTACTTTTATTTCCATTTCGTATTTTGATGGAAAGAAAACATAATGAGACATATTTTTTTATAATTATATTATAATATCATATATAATATCATTAAATGAATCCTTTATATTTCCCACATAAGGCATTAACTAGTCATATCACTTTTAGGGGGCGGTAATCCGCACTTCAAAAAATGAAATTATCGCGTTTACCTATTATGGAAACCATAAAGGTACGATATAAATGAAAAATTAAGATGCATAAATAAAACATTAAGATAATATATATCATATATAATTAAAATTCAATCATAATGTCCACCATGAGATGTGGTAGGAAATAATTGAATAATAATCGTTTCATGAGGCAATAGTTCGTCATCCACAGAAACAATATGTTCTTTACCCCTTTAATGGAGGTGTGTGTAAGTGTAGTTTAAATAATTATCATAAAAACATCCTAGTAGATTTATGACACTGGTCATTTTATAAAATAAAGTAATAGGAAGTGTTTAGGGGGTCGGAGAAGTAAAATAAAAAAATGAACTTAAGAGAATACATTTCCTTGAAATCGGGTAACTCCCTTTGGTTTGAACCAAAAGGGTTTTTTGAAGTGCCTTCTCCCTAAGTTAAGTCTTCTAGAATGAATAATGGGATATTGGGAGATTATTGGGGTAATGTTTGGACGAGACAAGGGCTTGAGATGTGTGAGAAATGGGATGGAAGTGAGGGATTTTTATAAGGGAAAGGAGGGGCTCTTTTGGAATGTTTGAAAATATTATTTTATTATATAATGATTTTCGGTTTCTAAAGGTCCAAAAAATATTAAAGTTGATTATAAGGTGGAAAATGTTCGAAATAAAATCATCCAATGAGAAATGGACATGATTTGGATATATTTTAAATTTTTTTCTTCTTATTTATTCAAATCATTGATTAATGACGTAAACGCTGCATCATCATTATGTCCTGAATAATTCAATTTATTTGATGTCTAAAAATTATAAAAAAAATTAACATGATGTGAGAAATTTTTTTATATTTATAGTGAATATTTATAGTCAACTATATCAATTATATAACCCCAAATTCATACTGTATTAGTAAAACAATCAATGTCTCTGGAATTGTTTTTTGCTTTAAATAAAAAGTTATTAATGTCATTATCTTACCCAAGTGGCTCCATGGGATCCCAAAATTGACCCATGGAATTCATTGGTCATACATGACTGAAAAAATAATGTTTTTAAAGGGTCATGGTAATTTTATATTGTTATAACATTATTTTTACCTTAATTACAGTAATTACCTTTAATTGTGGTTAATAAAAGTCAAAAATTACGATTCACCAAAAAGTATTTTCATACCATTGAACCAAATTTTACTTACTAATGACAACCATGTATGTTGTATTTTTTATATTAAATTCACATAAGTGGTAAAATTTCATTAAAATGATGAATTCAGTTATTTTAACTACTACTTAGTGGTTTCACTATACATAAAAAATTGAAAGCTTTCAGAAAAATTCCAAAAAATCACCCTACGCTAAATTTTATATTCAGAATTAAAAGATGATGTATATTTTATAAAATTCAGGACATAGAAGGTGCATTAATTAATTAAAAATTAATTCCCGTTGTTAAAAAAATAGCGCGTTTTTAAGAAACAATAACGATCAAATGATTGAAACTTGTTAATGTCTAATTTCAAAGTGAAATTAATTCCAATGACCCCCACTGGATTAAATGGTAAAAATAAAATCTAATTAAAATTTAAAACCAACTATAAATATAATCTAACCATATAAATAAATTAGATTAAAAAGGACGTTTTATATTTAAAATACAACATTTTTCATTATTCATTAAAAAATGAACTTTATCGGAAAAATATCGAAAATTTACACAAAGTAAAATTTCATATTCTGATTAATAAATAGAATTTTAATTTGTCAAATAGAGCATATTAGAGTAACAAAAACTATATTTAAAAAGGGTTCTCCGTCAAAAGTTGATAAATCGACCATTTAATGAATATTAAAGTATTTTTGCTTAAAATCAGATTCTTTTTTCTTTTATGCCTCTAAAAATTATTGGATAAATGTAAGATCATTTAAAAAAAATGTATAATAATATTATAGTTACTTATGTTCATTATCTCCAATACAATGTCTAAGAGTTAACTCACATTTAAAATAATAATATTATAGTGTTAGTGTGCAACATATGATTTCAAGGAAACTCGTTGTTGCGTATCGGGTATGCCATCAAGCATAGAAACCACTTTAAAGTAAAGTTAATTATTAATTCAAAAATATTAATAAATCTGAACAATGTCTTCTTCTTTACTTACATGGCATGTTAAATTTTCCCCCCTTTGGAAAATTGCATTCTCACAATTTTCATTCACTTATCAAATAAGTGGGGGTATTTATCCCTTATAGAAGTTTCTGATTCCCATGTTGTCAATTCAACCATATGGTTATTCCACAAAACCTTTACCTGATGAAATACCATATTATTTAACACTTTCTTCCTATAGTGAAGAATATGGATAGGTTGTTCTTCATAAGAGAGATTCTATTCCAATTGAACTAACTCTGGTCTTAAAACATGAGATGGATATGGCATATAGTTTGTAAAAATTAAAACATGAAAGACATTGTGTACCTGGGATAAAATTGTTGGTAAATCCACTCTGTATGCAACTGATCCAACTTTCTCCAGGATTTCCTAAGGTCTAATGAACCTCAGACTCAACTTTCCATTCATACCAAAAAACATCACACCTTTCCATAGAGAAACATTGAGAAAGACATGATCACCTACCTCGAAAGATAAATCCTTTATTTGGTTATCTGCATAACTATTTAGTCGACTCTGATCTGTTCTCATTTTCTTCTGAATCAACTAAACTTTCATGGCCATCTCATCCACCAATTCTGGTCCCAAGAATTTCTTTTCACCTAATTCATCCCAAAATGATGGAGTTTGACACTGCTTGCCATATAATTCCTCAAATAGAGCCATCTACATACTGGAATGAAAAATGTTATTATAGTAATATTCTGCCAAAGAATGATATTGGTCCATAAATCAATGATAATTCATCGAGGAAGCACGTAATATATCTTTCATGGTCTGAATTGTTTGTTATCACTGCCCATATGATTGAGGAGGAAAATTTGTACTAAAATTTAATTCAGTACCCAATGAATTCTAAAGGCATTTCAAAAAGGTAAAAGTAATCTTTCGATCATGATTAGATACAATGGAGGGGGGAATTCCATAAAACATGATTATATCCTTAACATATAACCAAAAATGATGATCTAGAGACAACGTATCCCGAATAGGAAGGAAATGAGCCGATTTTCACAATCGATCAACAATAACCCAGATTTCATTATTTTCTCGAGATATCTTTGGTAATCCCACAACAAAGTCCATGGATATATTTTCCCATTTCCACTCTGGCACTGGTAAATACTGAAGCATCCCATTCGATAATTACCACTCTGCTTTAACCTGTTGACAAGTTAAACACTTCACAGTAAAGTCAGCAATATCTTACTTCATTCCATCCCACCAGTAATACTCCTGAAGATCTTTGTACATCTTAATATGTCCAGGATGAACTGAAAATTGGGAACTGTGAGCTTCACATAATAAATAATTCTTCAACTGTGAATCACAAGGGACACATAATCTCTTTTCAAACCTCAAAACACAATCATTATCAATGTTATATTCAGGAAACTTACACTTCTAAACCAAATCTACCTTTTTATGCAACTCACTGTCTTCCTTCTGCACTTGCTTAATTCTGTCTGATTGAGATGATCTCACTGACACCATAAAAACAGAATAACTTCCTACACCAACAACATCTATGCCAAATTTCATTAAATAAAAAACCAAATGATCACATTCCAAATGTAGCATGGTTAATGATGAATTACTTTTTCGACTCAATGCATCATCGAATTTATTTGCACTTCCGAGATTGTAAAGGATAGTGCAATAATAATCCCGGATTAATTCCATCCATCTCCTCTATTTCAAGTTCAATTCTTTCTGAGTAAATATATACATTAAATTTTGGTGGTCAGTATATATTTAACATTTTACTCCATACAAATGATGCCTCCAAAATTTTAAAGAAAAAACATCAGTAGCAAATTCCAAATCATGTGTAGGGTAATTTAAATCATGAGGTTTCAACTGACATGAAGCTTAAGCAATTACCTGATTTTTCTACATAAGGACACATCCAAGTCCTTTCAATGAAGCATCAGTGTTGATAACAAATTTACCATATCTGGATGTAATGCCAAAATTGGATCATACACAAATCTTCGTTTCATTTCATGAAAACAATTATCATATTCTTTTTTCCAAATGAACATAACACATTTTCAAGTTTATTTTGTCATTTGAATAGATTACCATGAAAAACTATCAACAAACCTCCATTAATAACCCGCCAAACCAAGAAAACTATGAATCGTGGGTATATTTGTAGGTCTTGGCCATTCTTTAACAACTTTTGTTTTAGCAGGATAAAAATTTAAGCCATTTTTTGAAACAATGTGACCAAGGAAAGAAACATATTATAACCAAAACTCAAACTTTCCGATTTTTTCATACTGTTTCTTTTCATTCAAGGATTCCAGTACAACCATTAAAGGACCTTCATGTTCCTCTTTACTTTTTAAAAAAACCAAAATATCATCTATGAAAACAACCATAAACATATCCATGAACTCATGGGAATATCTATTCATAAGATCCATGAATATAGTTGGTGAATTGGTTAACCAAAAAGGAATGAATATAAATTCATAAAGGCCATATATCGTAAAAAACACAGTCTTCAGAATGTATGCTTATTTTACTTTCAACTGATTGTACACCGAACATAAGTCAATCAACGAAAAATACTGATCTCCCTAGAGCTGATAAAAAAAATCATCAATATGAGGCAATGAATACTTTTTCTTAAAAATGATGTTATTTAATGCTCTATAATCAATGAAATGTATCATTGAAACAACTTTATTTTAAAAAAAACAAGATAGGAGGACCCCATGGTGATGCGCTAGGTTGAATGAAACCTTTATCTAATAACTTAGGTAATTGCTTCTTTAACTCTAAATTTTCAATTTGATCCATTAGATAAGGGGGTTTTGAAATTAGATTAGCATCAGGAACTATCTCTGCTATAAATTGTACTTCCCGATCAGGTATAATACAAGGAAACACATCAGGAAGAACATCAAGGTACTAATTTACCACTGGCACAACATTAATCTGAATAGTTCCTTTGTTTTTAACAATATGTGCAATGTAATATTCATTTCCATATTTTGATAGTTTCTCGGCATCCTGATATGTTATCAAAATTAAGGGTTCATTCATCTACAGAAACTGAAAATCTTTCTGAAAATAACCATCATTATCATTGAAATGATTCTCCATACATTGAATAAGTTTTTCATAACTTTTGACCTCATGAGAAGATAAAGCCATTCGATACTTTGGATTTAATACCGAGTAAAAATTTTAGATTTTACTATCATGATATCGTATGAGTTTTGGAGAATAGCTTCCCAGTCGAGTGACTTTTGCTTCATAAACCACCACTAAGTCAACCTCCTACCTCAATTATAGGAAATTTTTTCCATCTAAAGTTGATCCACATTAGGAAAATATTTCTCAAGGAACATAACTTTAAATTCATCCCAAAAAAGTGCATCAATCTCCTCACTATCCCTGTTATTTTTCACCATCACCCACCACCGATCAGCTTCACCTTCATAATGGTAAATAGTGAGACTAAACATTTGATGTTATGAACAACACATGACATAAAAAAATTTATCCAGTGCTTTAATCCACCCTTCAGCTAGCATAGGGTCAGATGATCCCCTGAATGATGGGGGATGTTTCCGCACAAAATGTTCCACTACTGACAAGTTAATTTGTGGTTGTTTTGGCTGATCTCATGCATGGATACCACCACCATTTATTTACTGAGTCAACTATTCCATTATTAAAAAAACAGTTTTGTTAGGATTCCAACCATCTCAGGTTGTTGATTTAGAAGGTTGTCTTCCTCCTAATATTGTCCCAACATAGCTGCCATGTTTCCTCTACGGAAAACCATTCTGAACAAAAAACTATCTTAGGCGAAGCAACATGGTAATATTTAATTGCTATATCATTTCTATATTATCATAAATTATTTTATGGATATTAATTTAACAATACTTTAAGTCTTAAAGTTATCTAATCTGACTTTTGATACAAATTATAAGGACCCGACCTTAAAACATTGCATAATATTGAATTAAATGAATATTTCACTTTGAGGATCTTTTCAGGTTTAGATTTTTAGAGAATTAGGAGATAACTTTTATATCTCAAAAGATTACAAAAGTAGATACTTCTACTCAGTTTCCATTTTTTCAAAAAATAAAAACTCTTGATAAAAAGAGTCGTGTCTAGTGTCATGTTTTAGACATCGTGACTTTTCTTGGATCCCATTCATGAACTTATTCTTTATGTCCAGTGAAAAACATTTCAAAAAAACATGGGATGAGCCTAAAAAGCTCAGTAATGGTTCTAAAACAATGAATGAAAACATTAGTTTAACATTACATATATAACATAAGATCTTTAACATAACTCAAGAAAACATAAGATATATGAATAAAATTTAGTAATAAAAAATCATAAAGGTAACTTGTGGTATCCATATCATACTTACATTGTATCTATCACAACTACGTATAGAGTTACATTTGGAATACACATCACAATATATTCCCTAAATATATTAGGAGAAACATTCAAGTTTACCTATGTCATGTTACCCAATGCATTGGAGAGCTATCTCGGCTCACCTGCCATATGTTTATCACAGAACCACCCATATATGTAAAAAATTCCCAAGAACCATAACATATTAATAACACATAAAACAAACATAAAGGAAATGATAACATTTCCACATTCCAATAACAATTTATCCTTGAAATTTATTAACATAAAAAATACATTATCAAAACCATATTCTATACCAAAATACATAAAATAGTATATGGTATTTATTTTCTTTTTAAAAAACATTTCAGCTTCTTAAGGAATCCAAAGATCAAATAATATTCATGGTGGTGGAAAGGTCGTTGTCACCACATATGTTAAAAAAAATCCCTTTTTTCGTTTAGTTAAATACTTCATAGAAAATTATTCCCTTTGAATGCAATGAAATTTCAATAGTGTTTATAAAAATTATAAAAGAAAGTCGTGTATAAAACAAAATATGCCTCAATGAAATGAGACTGAGGAAAAGTCCCTTACCTCGTGTCCGACTTGACCCATTCGTTCTTTAATCTCATGAATAAAATAATAAAGATAATTTATAATTTCTTAAGAACCTTTTAAATGTTTATTATTCCTTTTATATCACTTATTTTCATGTTATAATCATTAAGTAATCATTGAATATAATAATGGTCGTACTATCGATATTTGATACGTGAGTCAAAAATGGACTTCTTATTACTACAAGTTGTACATGTGGTCAAAAGTTCATTATATCACAAATTATAGTCATTATTTAGACATCATATATATCATATATATCAATTATATAAATTTTTTTATATTAGTACATAACATTTGGAGGTAAGAAATGAAATTCACCGTTCATGGAGACGGTAAGCTATACGTACGCATGAACGCTACTTTCATTTCAATTTCGTATATTGATGGAATGAAAACATAATGATACATATATATATTATAATTAATGTGTAATATCATATATATTATCATTAACTCCATCTTTTATACGTCCCACAGAAGGCATTAATGATTCATATCACATTGAGGGGGAGATTGTTTGCACTTCCTAAAATGAAATTATCGCATTTACCTATTATTGAATCCATAAAGGTATGCTATAAATGAAAAATACATGATAATAAAAAACACAAACCTAATATATATCATATATAAATACATTTCCATCATAATGGCCACCATGAGAGGTGGTAGGAAATAATTGAACAATCATCGTTTCGTGAGGCATTAGTTCCTCGTCCACAGAAACTGTATGTTCTTTACCCATTTGATGGAGGTGTGTGTAAGTGTAGTCCAAATACTTCTCATAAAAAATCCTAATATATTTATGATACTGTTTTTTATAAAATAAAGGAATACGAATAATTTAGGGGGTTAGAGAAGTAAAATAAAACAAAATAACTTAAGAGAAGACATCACCTTTAAATCGGGTAACTCCATTTGGTTTGAACCAAAAGTGTTTCTTCATGTGCCTTATGCCTATGATAAGGCTTCTAGGACAAATAACGGGATCATAGGATATTATTGGAGCAGAGTTGGACGAGCCAATAGTTTGATAAGTTTGATAAATTGGTAGGAAGTGAGATCTTTGTGTAAGGGAGAGGATGGGCTCTTTTGGAATGTTTGAAAATAATATTTTACTATATAATGATTTTCGGTTTTTAAGGTCCCAAAAACATTAAAGTAAAACGTAAGGTGTCCTAAGTTTGAAATAAAATCATCTAATAAGAATTGTACATTTTTTGATATTGTTTTAATTTTTATATTCATATTTATTTATATCAGTCATTAATGACGTAAACACTGCATCATAATTGTGTCATAAATAATTTTATTCATTTGTCGTCTAAAAATTATAAATCAATTACCATTATGTAGGAAATATTATTATCTTTATAATGAATATTTATATTCAAATATTTAAATTATATAACCCCACATTAAATTTTTTTTATTAAAACAATTAATGTTTATGGAATTTTTATTTTTACTTTAAATAATAAGTTATTAATGTCATTATCTAGCCCAAGTGTCTCCATGGGTCCCAAAATTGATCCATGGATTGTCTTGTTCGGACATGACTCAAAAAATAATGTTTAGACATGTATAAAGGAAATTTTATATTTTTATAACATTATTGTTACCTTAATTACCATAATTATCTTTAATCACGGTTAATAAAAGTCAAAAATTACTATTCAAAAAAAAATTCATCACATTGAACCGAATTTTACTTACTAATAACAACCATGAATGATTAATTTTTTAAATTTAATTCACAGATGTGGTAAAATTTTATTTAAATGAAATAGTTAGTTTTTTGAACAACTACTTAGTGATTTCACAATTCATCAGAAACTGAATATTTTCAAGAAAATTCAAAAAATTCACCCTAATATAAATTTGACATTCTAAATTAAAAAAGGATATATTTTTTAAAAAATTAAAAACATATAAGTTTACTTAATAAATTTAAAATTAATTCCCACTATAAAAATAAATAGTGTGTTTTTAAAAAATAATAACTATCAAAAGATTAATACGTATTAATGTCCAATTTCAATGTGGAATGAATTCTAATAACCTCTATTGGATTAAATGATAAAAATATAATATAATTAAACATTAAAACCAATTAAAAAGATAATAAATCCATATAAATAAATTATACTAATAAGGAAGTTTTGAATTAAAATACAAAATTTTTCACAATTAATTAAAAAATGAATTTTTTCAGAAAAATACCAAAAAATTAACAAAGTAAATTTTGATGTGACGATTCAAAAAAAGAATTTTATTTTGTTAAATATAACATATAATAGAGAAAAAAATTATATTTAAAATGGGTTCTTTATTAAAATGTGGTAAATTGACCTTTTAAAGAATATCAGAGTATTTATGCTTAAAATTTTATTCTTTCTTATTTTATGCCTCTAAATATTTTTGGATAAATGTATGAACATTTAACAAACAGTTATTATCATAATGTAGTTATTTCTATTCATTCTCTCCAATACAATGGCTAGGAGTTAACTACAATTAAAAATAATAATATTATATTGTTAGTGTGCAATGTATGATTCAAACAAACTCGTTGTTGCGTATCAGGTATGCCATTGAACATAGAAACCCCTTTAAAGTAATGTTATTTTCTAATTATAAAATATTAACAAATATGAACAAAGCCTTATTCTTTATTTACAAGGAATGTTACATTTAAAGGGTCCCAATGATGTAAAATTCCTATCACACAAAGACACGATTAGAAATTTATGGCTATTTTTATAAAAAAAAATCACTAGGTATGGTACGGGTCGGGCCTGATCTATCCCAGTCTAGTCTGGTCCGATCCTAACCAGCCTAGCCTATTAAGATCGATTCGCTTGGCCTGCTAGACCACACCATGATCTTGTTGATTTTGAGCCAAATATCTATATTTAGGAAACTAATGAAATAATTATATATCATGTGATCAATGGGGGTTTTTGTATGGAATTACATACCTTAAATAATTGATGAATGGCTTAAAATCCATCACTTGATCAATGTATAAAATGGATCTATATTGGAGGGATCGACTGTATTGTACACACAAGACAAAGAAAAAATAGGGCCCCCTATATTAAAACCTCAATGGATAGAATGGTAATTATTTCCACATAAAATACCTCATAAGAATTTTATTTTCTACACTGTGGTTAGTTGATGGTTGCAGATGTTTTGTACAGCAGCCTAGTTAGCCCATCAGCTAGCCCCTCCACCACTTGAGTCTATCACGAGGATCCAATGAGACCTTAGGAGCCATATGAAAAACAAAATGTGTCCAAAAAATTCTTATATTGTGTAAAAAATATATGAATTTTATTTTTAATCCCATCTCTCAAAATGAACTGACCAATAAACTCAAATATTCAAATTCTATCACTACTTTTCACAATAGTACTAGCATGGGGTCTTAGAATCACCCGAACATAACACATATCATTGTCAAGATGTCATAATGTGAATAAAATATAACGCTTAAGGAATATCATTCACTAAAACCCATTCATATGGTTGCATTATTTCCTTACACACTCAACACACTTCAAACATGAAACTCTAATTTTTAAAGCATTGAGTTCCAAAAATCTCAAGACAATGATCATATAAACATAATAAATCCTAATAACACTCCAAAACACACATATAATCTGATACATAAAAAATTCATAATTAAATTAATCAGTGGTTAGATGGTTCTCCCCACCTTATCAATTACGTTAAAACAACCACTTAGAAGCTACAACAATTCCCACTGTTATAACTGACTACCAAAACAAGTCTTACATTCTATCTACACACATTGTGTTCCTTCCAACTCACCACACCCATTTATACATGATAATGAAACTCTATATTGACTATTCTGATTTTAACCGGTCAAATTCCAAATGTCCTTGTTGAAAACCATTTTTTAAATATTTTAACTCAAAATCCTTGGTTGATCTTTAAATACACCTATCATGTCCTAAATGGGATGCTCATTTAAATTTCAAGCCAACATACCCCAATCATATATTATTATTGGGGTCAAACTGACTAGTACCACCACATATTGAAGAAAAATCATCCACACCAACTGACACAAAACCGAACCACAAGATCCTCTTTCCTTAAACAACCTGGGAATTATGTGATCATTCAAACACACTCAATGAGGAATGTACTGACTCTCAATGACATTACCTGATTAGATAATCAACCAACCAAAATATTTTTCATGATTCTTACACAATCACCATGACACAATTAAACTAACACATGCTCCGATCCCATAAAAAACTTCTGGATCCCAATGAAAATTCAATGACCGCATCTAATAGAATTTATGTATTTATACATGTTATTCACTATTTAATGCATATTAATCCAGATAAAGTTTCTCACTAACATCAAAATTTCATAACAATTATCTAACGAACAAAACTATTATACTAAAAATATCCCAATATAAGGTTTCTTCTTCTACGACATGTGAATTTATGATTATAGAAATATATAAATGGACATAAAATCCAAACATGTCCACAAGAACCAACTATAAAACACGAATTTCCATCAATTACATCTATAGGGAAACATTATCCTTTACAGCTAAAAAATTTAATCTAAAAAATGATATCACCTTTATTAGCCTATGGTTATATCCCCACCATGTGGGTTTTCTTATAATGATCCATGAGAATAACCACAATGGACCTATTGTCAAACTCGTGTTGTTCCTCCAAATCCACTCCCAACTTATCCCATTAAACTACAACTCTGACTTATCCTAATATTTAATGAAAACACACCCAAACCCATTTTTTATTTTTCCTTTAACATGTATATACATTTTAATTTCATCAAAACCCCCAGTTTCCCTTCATAAAATAATTTTCTCATCCTTTTAGTCCAAGGATCGCAAGTATTACCTCTCCAATTTATTATTAAATCATATATCACATAGAGTAAAAAAAATACCCTTCACATCATTTCCTACATAGAGGGTGTGCAATCCCTCACCACATGATCAAATATCCAAATTCAATCTCCCTCAAGTAAAACACCATTGATCTTAGCTGACACGCCATCATCATCAAACAAGCTCTATAACAAGTTAGTTCATTAAGCCATCCCCACACATAGCCTCCACACAATGCCATTCTATTAATGATATTCCAATCATAATCTAACAACACAAAAAATAAGATCCAAAGTAAACATGGAAAAAAATCCAAAGGTAATTCCCTTAATACTAAACTTTAAATCAAACATAAGAACCCTATGTCCTCCCTCAAGAGATTGTAAGGTATAATATTGATGAAACAATCATCTGAATTCACTTTCAGCTCTCGATCCCAACTCAAAGGGAATATGAATTCTTGAAACCTTATGGAAACAATGAAAAATATAGGCACACACTCTTGTGTGATACCATCAAATTTAAATAAAAATAGTATAATTAAAACCCAAGTCACAGATGTAGGTCTCTATAACTCCCACCTATCCCACACAAGAAGTCTCATAGGGGTTACAACCCACTTTGCATCACCCACAATCTAATATAAAACTACATAGCATCAAATGTGCCAGACCACCAACTCTATAAACACACATACATGCCAAAACACATACATTACCAAACTCCTTATTAGAAACCATACCCCGAACTCAAAACATGATACAATCCACATGCCAAAAACCCATTTTGGGTATACATAAAACAAAAATCTTATTCCAAAGTCACCACCCATTCCTAGGGTACTGATTCCCATTGGAATCCACACACATGACTACCCATGGATAATCAAACATATATCATTCAATTGGTATATATACAATTTAATCATTTTATATGACTCTTGATTAATGAATATAGGTAAAAAATTATTGTTATGTATAATAACATTACAATATATATAGGAAGGCATGTTTTATAGATCTAATTAGAATGCTAAATAAATGAACCTGAAAAATAGTCACCCTTATATGGTGTAACACTGAGGCATAACATGCCTATATTGACCTAGTAGGGTCATCACAACATCACCATGTTACAACTCTAAACCACTACAGATAAATAAGTCCACAAATCCTTAATAAAAATGTATCTTGATGTGGATCCACATGACCTTCCAAAATAAGGAAACACATATAAAATCCCAACCAATAAATTACAATTCCATCAAGTAGTAATATTGGAAGAAGCTATAAGAGTAGTTGATGTAACATTAAATAATGATCCTTAAATGGTAATAATAAAAATCACAAGATATGAAAATTCTGTATTATAAATACCACATGACTAATATAACACATGACACACCTCTTCACTCTATAAGCATGTATAAAAAATCGAATCACTTGTTTTTTACAGGCATAGAGAAAAAATCTACACTTTATAAAGAACCTTAAAAATCTAAATGAGTTTTTCATGGTGAAAATCATATAAAACTATAACATCAAACCCCTAGAACCACAATACATATCCATGTAAAAATATAATTCTAATCATATTTTTTGTTCTCGACACACAATCCGGATATCCATCATAGGAAGCAACACATTCTTATGCCTTTTGGTTACCAGGTCCTATATAGTAAGAAAAAATAAATATAAAATACATTGATAACACTTAATTACATCATGACCTATGTCACTCTAATAATCATTAACTAGACTAGACAAAAATGTGATCTATGTAATGCCCCATTGATGCTACTAGATGTCGACTAGCAAAAATGGTCTATGGTTGTACCTTGTAGATGTTATACCCCATTACTAGAGTGTACCATAATTGATTATTTATCCATTTTCAATGAGTAAATAATAATAATAAAAATATGTAACAAAAATTAAAATAAAAACAAAATAATATTTCTCTTTGATATAGGACAACCATATAAATATGATCTCCAACTACACAATAAAAAATAAAAATAAAGATAGAATAAAATAATAGTATCTAAAATTATTTTTAAATACTTGTCCTATCATAAATACGAGTCAGTAAACACACTCTTGATAGTCTTCTTAGTCATAAATATCTTACCAATACTCATACTAACCTATGCCTATGAAAAGTAAGTGGTCATCTCTGGTACCCCAGTTTCATGATTTCCCACGAATGGTGTGAGTACATAACACAATAGGGAACCACCAATTTAGTCCCATATAAACCCATTAAATGTTTTAAATGTTTATGTGACATGATCAAAAAAATTATTAATAATAAATAACCAAAAATCCTTTATTCCTATAGTGTCAGAATGTCTCTGAGCACACATAATAAACTGTTCCAACCCTTGTCGCATAAGCCATATTTTTTTTATCCTTGTGCGCATGACTGTGATTGACCATACATGCTTCAAAAAGTTCTAATATCTCTCCGAGAACATCAAAATAACCTACCAACCCATATAATAGACCCTAGTCTCCCTGATTTATAAAATTTAACACAGACATGGGAATGATCCTATTAGGAGACATCCCAATATAATAGATCAACCATGGGTTCCATATCCACGTAAGACCAACCCATGAAATCACAGACCCCCCTTACAGGATTTTCCAACACCTAGTGATAATCAAGTAAGTAACACATACCTCCCACATGAGATTATTTTCGACCAAGGTCTTAATACCACAACTATCATAGGCCACTCCTTTGGGAAAATTCTCATCCATGTATCATAGAATAAAATACATACCTATGAGAGTTATCTATATGAAATAAAATAATTCTTTAAGGTAATTTTCCACTCCACATACAGATGAATAAACAATAAAACAATGAATCTCAATAAACTAATTCCATCCCACACCCCTTATTCCATCAGAAAAAATACACCCACGCACTAGGTTCTACACATCACTAGGAATCCACTAAGGCCCCCTAGTCAACATCAAGGACCAGATGTTTAGTTATAATAGGGATATGGTATTAAGTCTATCTATTTCCCTATGACTCTTAGGATATACCAAACACCTCATCCATTCAAAATTCTATCCATGGTTCCACTATACGCCTCATGTAGAAAACCTTAGTAATGTATCACAAGTCATCACTTCTCTCAAGCATGGGGATATAAGTTAAATTATCCATAGGGCCTACTAATCCCAACACATTTAAATTTAATTAACTCCAACCCATAAATGGGTTCCAAAATTCCATGGAACATGGTCTGATTTTTATCCTCCTCCATCAATTCTCGAAATGTCTAAATTGTAAACAAGGTCAATTGGGGAACTCAACAACATCTAAAACTCAATAATAGGATTCCATTTTTTTATAAAACATGAAATATACCAATTTGTAAGGTCCACACATACCATATATAAATAGGTAATGAATAATACAAATGGGTAGATACATAAAGACAAAATACATTATTTTGAAGCTAGAATCAACTTAAATTAGCATGATAAATCTCCCAAGCCTCTCGATGCCCATTTTCCCACCGTCAATAACATTAAAGCACTATCTAAAACCCAAACTAGGAAAATTAATCAATTATAAAAACTAGAAATTTTAATTAATCTCTATCAATTTTAACCAAATTATAATCATGAATATATAGTCATAAATTCAAAAAGTTTTAATCGTTGAGGACATACCATTAGAACCTTGACCAAACACCCTCTAATAGCCTATGGAATATTCCCATTATCATTTCGTAAAAAATCATAAAAAAATGATGGAAAACAATTCCTTAATTTAATTTTTTTAAGATCAAAATATCTGAAAATTTTTCATGTTGACATACCGCATTGAAACAGCATGAAATTAAATATTAACATCATATAAGGCACCCTCTATGAAAGTAGCACAAAATACGCTTCATCTATGGTCGATTATACCATGATCTGATTGAATTATAATCAAATACCTTACCAAAATAAATAAAAAATATATAATATTAGAATAGGGGATCAATTGGGGTTTTCAGACTGAACAAAAATCCATAAATAGTTGAAGAGTGGCAAGAAATCCATATGTGGATCAAGGGATAAGAGAGATCCAATGGTGGGAGGGGTTCTATATATCATACATAGAATAATATGAGACAAAATAGGATATCCTATATTGACAAAATTGGAGTTGAATGATTAATCTTCCATTTTAACTTTACCCACAAACATTATTTTATTGGTCTACTAACTAACTAATGGTAGCATTGGTTGAGTGGTACTACCAACCAACCACTAGATAGTCGCTGGATAGTACTATTTTTTGTAGTAGCCTAGTCTTACCCTTGTCTAGGTCTACTGCTCACATGAGCCTCTTCTGAGGATTATTCAAGCCCTAGATACCACTTATAACCATGATAAAAAAATTCAAAAAAAATTGTTAAAAAACATTAAATTAAATTATGAATCCCATATATCAAAATGACCTTTGCACTATGATAAAAATTATAAATTCCCTTTGGATTTTTCACACCCTTAAAGGAATGGATTCTTACAATCATATATGATATGTAATATTTTGAAATAGTTGATTGATTGGGGATTATTCAAGACTAAACCATATTCCAGAAAAAATTGGTTGCTTTAATTAAAAAATAGAAAGATAGAGAGACATTGTTGCGAACTTCATTTGATTGGAGGCCCAAAATGTATCAAAATAATTATGAAAGCATTAGTGGGGAATATGAATGAATGATTTAATTGTTAACTTATATCTGGAATAGCTGGAATTAATATTTCCTAAAGACCATTTTCACTAAATGGATACAGTAATGATTCATAAGGATGAAATCATCAATGGGAACCATCTTGGGCCTCACATTTGGGATGGAGGTGAATGGATACCAGGTTCATGGATTAGTATAATGATCTTATGTCAACTAATTGAGTTAGGGAGGACCAATTTAGTTTCTATAAATGTGGGGCCTTCATTATATAGAGAATACATGATTTTAATCCCCCACAATTTCTACTTATACGAGAGGGTAGTTACTGGGCCTCATTTTATAAAGAGAATAAAAGACAAATAGTGTGTGTATCGATTCACATGTAAGGGTTGTGTTTTTGTAGTTTCTTTCAAAAAGGTTTTAATTTGGATTTTTTTGGGGCTTTAACCTTGGTGAATGGGATCTGTGGTGGTATTTTACATTGATGTAACCTGAGTAGGTGATCCAAAAATGGTTCATGAGGTATGCAGAGGGGGTGCGGTCTTGCGCGACTGATGATTCCTGACCTTATACCCGAGCGACGTCCACATCTTGGTTTTTATCCATGCACACGGAGGTATGGTAACTTGTATATTTTAGTAAGATTTAATTAATTTATTTGTATATATTCTAATTGTTTGATTAATTATTCTTTTTTCAAAGTTTTTAGCATGTATCTTTTGGACCGAGAAGTGCTATATTGCGCAATTATTTTTCTCATCCATGGATCACATGGGAACACATTCCCATTGATGTGGGACGTGACAAGTTCCATAAATAGATGGTACGTAAATAAATAATATTTATTTTATAATTTATTTTATTAATAACTTATTATTATAAATTATTTGTAGGGTTTATGGCATCGTATCGATGATAGGATGTGCGACGCTATCCACACAGCATGCAAAGTTTCTATGCGTGACCATTTCCACCAGGTTTTGCACAATTTGAGAAGGAAAACCATTAAAAAAGTAGGGGTGACAGAATTTGATAAGTAATGTAGAGCCCACCGACCAAAGTACATTTCATCTCTTGTTTGGGATGGATTATGTTTACCCTAGTTGGGTGGTGTATTTCAGAGGAGATCTTTAGTGGGATGACAGAACTGGGGAGACAGGAGGTGACGCATCGAGCTGCTAGCTATACATTCAGTTTACATAAAGAGCATCCGGTAAGTATATTTTTAAAATATTTTATATAACTATAAATATAAACAGTTTATTTTATATTTCTGTAGGCATTCGTGCATCCTGATATTATGGAGTTTGATGTTTATCAGAGGATGTACAGTGATCCAGCCACCAGAGAGATTAGGGGTGATCGCCAGTGTTAGATTGTGGTTAGTATTATTTTTTCAGTTTAAAAATTAACTGAATATAAAATTTTTACAATTTTAATTCTAAATTAGAATTGAAGGAGTCATATGAGGTTGTGACCTCTCAGACATAGGCTGAGGGTTAAGATGAGATGGCTGAGCAAACCAGTGCTCACCATTTCGATGAGGCGGCATGGATGCAGGAGACTCGGTATGGCTTTGAGAAGGGCAGAGTAGTTGGTATCATCTCTCATTTGACTCCTGGTACTTATTATGGTACTACTGCGATATCAACATCCAACTCGAGAGGAGCTCGTGGAGAGGCATCATCTTCTGGATCACAGTATCAGGAGCAGTTGCGAGCTCAGACTATGTATATAGAGATTTTGTAGAAGCAGCAAGAAGAGATGTGTCGACGGCAGCAGCATCAGAAGCAGAAGCACGAGGAGGAGATGATTCGATGGCAGCAATAGAATCCCGATCAGATAGAGTACAGGCGCCATATGAATCGTAGTTTAGGGATGGACTTTCCTCCACAAGCTCCTTCAGCTCCTCCACCGCCTCCAGAAGATGACCCCCTGGTGATTTTTTTATGTTAGAAACATTTGAATTTAACATTTAATATGTATTATTTAATTTTTTTTCATTTAATTCTGCGAAAATATTAGATAATTTAATTTGCAATATTTTATTCTCTTTTTATATATTTTAATCATTAATCAGAATATTATTAAAAAAAATTAAATTAATTTATTATTTGTGATGGGACATTTTGTGATGGGATCCCATTGAAAATAGTCTAACTAAATATTTTTAGAACCTATTTGCGACGGGCTAGTAGTCCCATCACAAATCATTTGTTCTGAAGGGCCAGTCAAAGAAAGTTATATATATATATATATATATATATATATATATATATCTTTTTGCGATTGGACAAGAGCCCGTCTCAAATAGTTTCTGCGATGGACCCATCACGAAAACGTTTATGTATGTATAATACATATAATCAGAGGCTTATTTGCAATGGGGCCCCGTTGCTAAATCCTATTTCTGATGGGATCCCGTCACAAATAGACCAACGCAATTACGAAGAATTCCAGTAGTGATATCACAATGACTAAATGAAAAAAACCTAACTGCCACTCATGAATTGTTATTGATGGAAATGTAAAGCTAATATTACTACTACATGGGAAAACATAAACCTTAGTTATCCTCTCTCATAGGGTTCCCTTTACCAAAAAAACTACAGCTAACCTACGGGTAACCATCTCAAAAGCAAGGCCGCCAAGGTCTCCCATTTACCCATATGGATTATGTGTCAAAATAGGGTATTAGGTCTATCAACCAAGAAACATAGTCTCTCAAAAAACCCATATCCCACTCAGGGGCATCAATTACATTTAATCAAATAAATTTTCCAACTCTATCTACATAGATGATTCCGGAATGTGGGTAAATGATCACCAAACTACTAGGGTCAGAACCTATCAATAAGTTGTAACTGAATTACCTTCCAAGCATTATCCTACTAGGACCTAATTATCAATATGAGCATTTGAATATGTTATTTGTCACTTGATGGTTACAACAAAAATGTAAAAGGATAAGTAGATGACACTCAATGGGTATCCATATATTTTTATAGCCTATTAAGCTTTACCCTACAATGAAACCACATAACTAACTTATGGTGTCATATTATTAAATAAGAGTATTACTTGAGAAAAATAAACCACACACCAAAAACACTTCCTATGCATAAAAAATGATTTTATTTATTGAGGGTGATACCTCTATGGGGAGAGCCCCTTACATATTAAATACATCAATCCTAGACAATGTTGTGTCTACAATGGTCACTAGGATCTACCACCTAAGCATTATGTTAAATCAAAATTGGAATAATCCAACCAAAATCTAATGGAAGTGATCATGGTTCCATTTTAATTATCTCTTCAAAAAAACCAATGTTTACCCTTACGTGAGGGTTCAAGAAATAAAAAATTCTAAAAGGTTTTATTTTAAGGACTCCAACAATTAATCATTTATTACAATATTTAAATAAAATAATATCTAAAAGATATAAATTACTAGTTATAATGAATATGTTCAGAAATTATACATGATACTTTATCTCGAAAATTCCATGCAGTAATTAAGGTGAATTCTCTTGTAAATTTTCTTTTTAACCATTTATTTATTTTTATGTTTTAAGAACTGGGATCAATTATATAAAATGTAAATTCAAAGCTATGGAGGAGAAAACAATTTAGGTTGTAATTGTAATTTTAATAAATTGATACCTCAATGTAATAATAAATGTTTATAAAATAGAGTGGCCTTTATCAAATTACGTGGCTAGTTAAGTAAGATTCCACCATAGTATTATATATAAAACTATAAAAGTGGATAAAGACACTTTAAATAACCATCACATTATCATAAACATACCCTAGTAGGGGTAAGTACCAAGAATAAAAAAACGGAACCTATGAGGGTCTTGTCATGTATATTTTGGTTCATTAATATGGAAAAGCATTCCTAGATTATGGATTCAGTGCTATATAAATTAAAATTTACATCCCATTAATTTGAAACTCATAATATAAGTTTCATTCATGATTTAACACCCACAAAAATAGTTTCTCTCATAATGAACATTCCCCAACTGAACTAATTCGAGTTGTCTAGACCAATTGATAGAGGTACATGACTCATATGTCACAATTCACCCTTTATTTAAATTTATTATATATATATATATATATATAAATTAAATTAATCATTTAAAAATAAATAAATCATAGTTAAATTAGATGAATCGCCATTTTGAATTTATTAAGGTACATTCTATTATAAGTAATAACTGGAATACATGTAACAACATGAATGATTTTGTTTTTGGAGTCAAATATAAAATATAAATAAATGATTTTTCAATTATACAGGTTACCATTCTATAATTTATAAAATCCCATACTATTTTTAAATTTGGCAATTAGATCCCATTTAATAGAAACAATTAATGTTTTATCCCATGAAACAAATTGTTAATGGCTCAAACTTACCATGATTGGTTAGTTATTGCGTCATCATCATGATATACAAGAAAAAACTTTTTAGAATGATTAATACACATTATTAACAAAATATATATCATAAATATAATTTATCATTCTAATAAAATTAATAAATATAGGAAAGATTACAAAATACTTACCTAAACATGTTTTACATTTAACATGGCATATACTCAAGCAGTCATTAAATGAAAACTACATGGAATTGCTTATGCATGGCTTGTGAATATCTCTATGCTTATGATGTTGCATGAAAAGAATCATATCATTATATAATGGGAACATAGAAAAATATTATAAATAAATAATCATTAGAAGTACAACCATCACTTGAAGATATTTAATAATCATCGGTAACAAGGAAAAATACTCCCATCCCACGGAAATTGATATTTCCCTCATGTGTTGGTTGGATGAAAACAAAATAAATCTATTTTCCATGTTCTGAAAAATTCATAGTCTCTTTTATAACATACAATATAGTATTAAAAAAAGAAAAATATACCACTAATACCCCTTATACTATCTCACCTAAGGTACCAATAAATATTACCTTGTTATAGTTCACCACATAGCCTCAAGCATGCCTTCCCATATGCTAGAGGTTGTCGAATAGTAGTAAGGGTCAAATGGTTCTGAGGTTGTGAGAATATACCCTCATTATTAAAGTAGTATTTTAGTATAATAGATAATAAAAAATACATGAAATATAAATAAATTACCATAGAAATATAATAATAAATATAAATCAATAATAAATGAATAAAAAACAAGGCATGAACATAATAGAATATATAGACATAAAAAACATGGTTGTATACAAATAACAAAATAAATGGTTAAAACAATAAAACAAAAGACCCAAGGTATGTATCCTAAATAATCCTAAGCCCTGTATCAATCCTATTTTCTTATGATCCCATATCAAAGAAAAATAACATGGGTGAAAACATTGAGTAAGCTGAATCCAGACCTGATATGGTAACCATGAGGTATGTTTGGGTACCAGTATCCAACAGAAGCCCAAAAAGGGTTTGATTAATACTTATTAGGCCACTACTAATAGTTTATAACAAATATCTAGTTCATAAATATAAAATAACTTGTTCCCATGTCATCAAATAACTATTTTTTAAATAAATTTTAATATAATCATGTTGGATTAGGTTTCTCAATGACACCTGTCTGACTATGCCTATTTTATCCAATGTCAAAATTTCAATAAACATGAAATCATGTATATATAGTCATTAAATGGGGAATTTGTATATATATATACATGAAATGACATGGAACCATAGATTAGTGACCAGGCTTCCGCATAATGACTATATAATAAGTATCACATTTTAATTAATTGACATGATACCCATGGTTCATGGATAATAAGGGACACTATACCCAAAAATAATTTATATAAGTGAAACCATTCCCATGAGTTATAATTGATTCCATTCCCAGGAATAATAAGGTATTCCATGACCATAAATAATAAGGGACGCCATGACCATGAATAATAATGGACACGATTACCATGATTAACAGTTAAATAAAATACATTCTATTAATTCAATATTAAGGTCTACGAAGGTTTAAGTCATATTATCAAACCATTTATTCATCATTTATACTATTTGGAAAAAATAATTTCATTTGTTAATAATGAAATATGTCATGTGTGTGAAAATTCCAAATATTAATTTGATTATAAAATAATATAGGATCCCATTTACATAAGAATTACACATATCAAATGAGTATTCTCACTAAATATTACTTTTCTATTAGATAAGATAGTGCCTCTCCATGTTTGTTTTATTATAAAATAGATGCATGATCATTATAAAATTAATTTAAATAATTTAAAAATTTATTATTTGAAGGATAATTAAGAAACCAAAAATTAATGATTTAGAAGATGGATTGTGTAGTATAAATATGATCATAAAAAACCACACCCTATGGAGTGGTTTAATAAAATATTAAACCATTTATTCTAAGTAAAATTAGTCAAACTCACCTTATATCGAGGTTTAAATTTAGTATTTCAACCTTTAACCAAGTACAACCACGTTATAACATCTATAAAAAATGTACAGGTAATTAATTTAAGATGTTTTGTAGTTTAGTGTGAATTATAAATAATTCTACTATTCGGGACATAGTCAATATGTTATAAATTATGAAGCATTTAGGGAAAAGATTATATATCTCCAAATTTATGCTAAAAATATTCACTTTTTCAATATTTAGATTTTATTCAAGTCGAAACATGAGAAATCATAAAAATCTTCAGACACCCTGAAAATAAAAAATTGATATCAGAAAAAAATCATATCAAAAGAGAGAATAAAATATCATCAAATATGAATAGGGATTCATAGACCTACTAAGGGACAAAAAAATTTCCAATGGTTCTATATTCCATGTCCAAATGAGGAATAACCCACCATGGGAAGTGGAGTAGGATATGTACTCATGCAGGAGGCCCCTTAGTGAATGAGGGAATAATAAGGGGTAAACCCCTTAATGGAGGCAGGGGAAAATTTACATTTTTAAATATTTTTTAACGTTCATTGTTAGGATTTATTGTTTTTTTAACCATGAAATAACTATACAGATTTCACTTCCCAATATCCACACCTTGTATGGTTTGGTTTCATGGTTCGGTCTAATCGTTCACCCACCACATTGTTCAACTACATATACATTACTAACCATGATGGATTGAAGAATATTTTAGAAAAATGTGTGAAGCATGTTCTCCAACCTCTTAAAATTAGTTTAGACATCATAAATTTACTTGTAAACCACTATGAATAGTTTAAAAGACAATGTGATACCACTTATAGGGCAACACAATTTCTCTTGGGGGCTACATATTTTAAACAAACCATGGGCCCCAATGTATTTCTCTATAAAAGCGAGTTTTCAGAGTAGAACACTTATAAAACACTTACAAACATTTGAGACGCCTCTCTGGCCTTAAAAAAGTCCCAAATGTATACTAATAGGTTTTACAACTCTTTGATTCCCATAACAATTATTAATTTAATATATTACCCCTCCAAAAATATAAAACACTCAAATTATTTTATAAATATCGATGGGTCCAAAACATGGGACATATCACCATAGTGGCTAGAATAGAAACATGGACAAATTAAAGCATTTTTTGAATGTATATCCCAATTCCACTAATGTTTTAGAACTTAAGTAATGACACAAATATTTAAATTTTATAGTTCTTTGACTAATGATTGATGATATTTTAGGTCAAATTTATTTGATTTCATATCACTACAATTTAATATCCTATAAAGTTGACCAAAGAGAAGTGTCGTGGCCCATCTGATAACATGGGTAAGATATAACTAATGAGAAATAGAAAATCATGTAGTCAATGATATATAAAACTTCATAAATAGTTATTAATAGTTTATTGGCACATCACATAAACAAATAGTTGTTGTAGTTTGGGATACTTGCCTATAACTGTATAATAATATGGGTTGCACTATAATATATGAGAAAATAACATATTAAACCTAATTATAATGACAATCTCTATCAACAGTGGTTTAATTTCACTCCCCAATACATTTATAGAGATTTATTATGTGATCATAGGTGGTAGATACATTTAGATGATTTTCGATACAAAAGGAAAAGGAGAATATATCCCTTTTTTAGTACTTTATCTAATGATTGTAAATATGTTAGATCATATATAATTCAAACACCATATTTGATGGATTATTTAGTAAGTTAATGGAAACACCTAACATTAATGAAGGTATAATTCTATTATTGAGAACCTTGGAGTGGGTGGTATTCATTTTATGGTCAGGATGATCAGATCATTGTCTTGTACATATTAATATCACGTTATGAAGACTAAATAACGGTTTAATTTTGATATGTTAACCAATTTCCTTGCAATTGTTTACAATAAAAGGATTTTTAATTTTTATGGTTATAAATAAAATTGAATAATTGGATTGTAGATTTTCATAACCATAACCCAGTGACATTGAATATGGGATAATAAAATGACAAACATATATCAATGATTAAAAATTTATATATTTATATGATGGGATCTTCTAAAATGGTGCATGTGTGTACAAAAATATATGAACAATACCTAAGGATTTATATTCCTCTGGTTTATGGGCTAGATTACGGTGCATATGTTGATCCATATTTTGGTCATGTAAGAGCCGTCAATCATAGGTTTCCCTTAGAGTCAGATATGCTTTTTACCGATAGCTAGGACGATTTACATGGAATCAAACACTTGTGAATTGTTATATTATCATTGGTAAAGGAATACTCAAGAAGGGTTATTAAACGTTGATGATTATTTCACCTTGTGTGAATGGAAAAATCAAGGTGAATAGATATGATATGTCACTTCTATAACATCTTCCTAAATCTGTGGGTCTAGTGAGTAAGGATCATAATTTTCAAGGGATATTACGAGGTTCCCAAAAAAATTATGCCTTTTGCTATTTTTCATAAAAAAATTACTATTCCTTATAAGAAAGTGGATTAATTAGTGATTACCTGAATTTTCACACTCTTACAGTTTTTTATCCAAAATCATTTTCTACCAATTCAACCAATAGTTTTAGGAGTTCTCTTTTGCCCATCAAGGAATATTTTTCAAAATCATATAACTTAAATAAGACGCACATAGTCTAAATTATATATTCATTGAAAAATTATGAATAAATATAGTAATTATGGTCATAATGAAAAAGTTAAATCAACATGATTAAGATACAAATTATAATAGATATTTTATCATTTTCGAAAACACATTGTTTGAATTATTAGTGCTTGGACGAAAGTAGTGAGAATGAAAACATAACTGGTGCATTTAGACTAAGGATGTCCCAATTCAATCTGTATAGGGAGTATTTATGTTGTAAATCATTACATAAGGTTCTTGAATTAGAAGAAGTGATGTTAAACTGGTATGCAAGGGATGACGTTGACCGTATTTCAATGATGGGTTCCATTGAAATGTTTGTGTTGTATATAGATATTAGAGTATCATTCCATTGGGATTCATATGCCTCTAGTTGATAGTCAATTTTTATGGATGTATTGATCAATATTAGGTTGTGAATGTGTTTTAAAATATATGTTTTCATTGGATTCGAAATTTTATAGTACCTTTTAGCAGGAAATGTTTATAAGGATCTATTACACTCGATGCACGACATGTGTTTTATGAAAACAATATTTTCATGAAGGGAGATGGGAGATTTTTAGACAAGAGATTACCATAACATGGTTGATGTTATTTTCATAAAAGGATAGGATATAAATAATGATTGATGTATGAGTCTTTAATATGTAATTATAATGTCACTATGTATCATACAAAAAATTGGATTCAATCCACATATAGTTCTTATATTATAAATATCCCTTACATAGATCTGGATTAATTATAAGTGAGAGGTATTTTATTTAATTGTATGTTATTAAAAATCTAAAAATACCTATAGTTACATATAATTAGATTCACCAAGGTGTGGTCAAATATGAATTTGGAGTGCCAAAAAATAAGAAATTATAGGGTAAAGGGCCATTTTATCTCATTATAGGGCCCCATATTAAAAATGGATTATATGGATCTGTATCTCATGTGGGATATCTAGGTCATAAATTAGAAAATAATATAGGAAATTTAAGGTCATAATGATGAAAAATATATATTTCAGCTTAACATTTTACAAGGACCCATGTTCTATGTAGTTTAAGTTCATATGATGAGAAAATTTATATAAGGTCTTTTCACATATATGGATTATTCACAAAAGTATATGAAATCATCGAAGTATTAAACCCATGGAGGGATACATAACATGAATGTTGGGGTCCAAATATTTGGATAATGTGGATGATTTATTGTAATTTACAAATATTCCTAATATAGAAGATTTGGAAGACACTATGTATCATAGACAATAGGATTGAAGAAACACATTGTTAAGGTATATGTTTTACTATGTATTTCAATCTCGTACACATGGTGAAGAATATTTAGCATAGGTTAAAAGATGAATATTCTATAATAAATTATCCTATATATATTTGTATAATATGTTATAGAAGGGTAGTTTTTATGAATAGATCCCAATGACGAATCAATATCATGGCTCTCTAGGTAAAATTAATATTATCTAAATGATAAATTATTTTTATCAAGCCACACATAGTTATTTTTGGGCTATTATTATAAATATTAGATGTGTATAGATGGAATGAAAATTTGGCATCACCATAGTGTATTTCCATAAAAAAACTAAATATTTCTATTGAAGTTTAAAAAATAATGTAAAAGATGGAATTTTCTTGTTAAAAAATCCTAGATAAGCTAAAAATATGAGATCCTAACATCACTACCAATCCTATAAGGTATGGAATTAAGGAATAGGTCATTCAAGTGAAGGGGTCACCCTTTTTCAATGGAATGAAATAAAAGGGAACTTATTTCAAATATCACAGTGGTTTCACCATTGAAAAATAGAGTGGGGGATATTTTGAATTAAACTTGTGTCTTGGTCTAGATATCCATAAATCAATATGTATCATAAGAAAACAACAAAAAAGACAGAAATAGTTAATTTATAATATTATTCCCAATGAATATTAGTATCTTACATAGGTTAATGGGAATTTATGTTCCCAGATGTATGTAGGTTATGCACTAAGGATCTCTATACTGATATGGAATTTATATAGAGGGATTAGGCCATGAAAATTAGGACGCTATATGAAGTTTTATGTTATGGAGTATAGACCATACCACCTTATACCTTTATACATGGCGAGTCTTAGTCTTGTTAGCAGGTGTACTCTACCGGGCCTTTAAGATCATGTGATTCATGATTGGTGTGAAAAAAGAGGTGATTTCTTGATTATTTGTACATAAATAGAAGACATGTATGGGGAATTCTTAGAATATATCCTTGGACATAACATTTTTTGGGATATATATATAATTATTTATTTAATGTTTCTAGAATGTGAGTTTAATTTAGTTTTAAGGTCCTATGAAAATATCTATGATGATATGTAGTATATCATCTTATAACATGAATGTGTATCATGTAGTTTATCTTAATGTGGAAGGGATGTTACCATGTAGTTTTAAATCATAAGATTAAGATGATTCAAATTTATCATAGTGTCTTGATGTGAGGATGAGTAGGATAAAATGGAATTTTATAAAACATATTTATTGATAAATATTTTATTGGTGTCTTGAAAGATTCATTATATATCTATTATGGCCATGTAATACATTCTATTAGAGAGGACCTGTATTTGATATAAAGTAAATCCCAATTAGTTCATGCTATAAAGGATTCTACAATGAAATCGTAAGAGTTTTGAGAAGTAAAACCATCTCTCATGGGCTGAATGAGAATAGGGAAAAAATTGTAGCCTCATAAAACTTGATTTTAAGGGAATTCAATGATGTGTAATGTGCAAAATATTTTTTCAAAGAGATATTTCAAATGAATAATAAACATCCAGGACTATTCATATTCATACAACATATTTATTATTGAAATTTAGAGAAAATTAAACTATATATTTATTGAAGTAAATACCTCTATACAATATATATGGGAATCTGGAATCGCTTCTATAGCAGTATGTGGTGTGGTGTGATATTCCCTTAAATTATGAGGAGTTTATCTAGAAAAAAATTCCTTATCCACCATCATTTTTATTGTATTTTATATATTCTTGTTAAAATACTCTATCTATCAATTTATTAGTGCACATAAGTAGGATGAGTGGTAAGGGTGAATACTATATTGTTGATACACCATTCTGAACTTAAAAGAGCCCAAATTGGTGACATTTTCCATATTTATGGTATATGGGACACACTATCTATTTATGATTTTTTACATAATAATGTTGATGATATATTTCATTCCAACATTATTACGGGATATAACCGTGAACCAAAATGACAATAAATTTGTGGTAGTAATATTATACTTGAAGTTTTGGGATGTTTTGGGGGGATATAATACCATGAAATTTATTCCATAGATAGCAAAAAAGAAATAATGTTTATTAGTATGGATTTGGGGATTGATGAATGAAATTTCGATGGATCTGGTTAGAATTACATGTCATGGATAATTTTCAAGAAAATTGTGTCATTGGTGGCTAAAAGTATATAAGACTTCTGATATGGTGAGAAATCATGGTTCTAGACTGATGTTAACCATAGGTTTCTATTTGTAATTCCCAAATAATGGTGAGGTTGTGTCTATATTTAATTCATATAGGGAGTATTTCATAAAATCCTTGTTTATAGAGGAATTTTTTAGAATTTGGTCCATCCTGAGGAATGACACCTAAAGATATCTATAAGATTTTTTAATTCATGATTTTGTCCAATGAGATAATTCTTCATTTGATAAATTCATTTACATTTTATATCCATCCAATTGAGGTATCATCAGGAGATGAAATCAAATATCCTTTCTTATAAGATATGTTATTATCCTTGATATATTTTGAATCATTTCTAATTAGTGGATACATTACCCTATAGTTTAAAATAATGATGACTATATAATCCATGTCTAGATTTTCTAAGGAAATGTCTTCATTAGCCAATAAATATGTATATTAACATTGAAAATTCAGAATGTTGGACAGTGTTATCTTAAAGGAGAATTAACCAATCAATCCTTATATGTGATGATTTAAGGGAACCAATTCCTATTTATTGTTTCCATACTCACTATTAATATACTTGACCACCAATTCTGAATCAACCCTTATATTAAAGTGGGATATAGGTATTCCTAGTTACAATACCAATAATTCAATAAAAGATTGATATTCGAACTTATTTTTAATGTAAAATTATAAAAACATGAAGGAATTTGGAAAAACTACATTTTTTAGAGATATGAGTATAATTCCTATACAAATTGTTTAAATATTTGGGTTCACTATCATTTTCCCTATTGGTATTGTGTGTGTAAAATCAAAATAGCTCTCACCATAAAGATAATTTTTAAAAATAGGGAAATACTTGTCATTATGAATATATCTATCCACATTTGTGATTTCTACAATGGGATGTGCTGCATTAATGTCCCCCAATAGTTTCCCATTAACAATTTTCTGTAGTATGAACAAGATATCAAAAAACTATAGGATTATAACCAACTGTGAGACACCTCAAGTCAATATTAGATATTCAAGGATGTATTTTAGTGAATTAATAAAATCTACTAAATAAATCTCATGATGATATAGGTAATGTCTGAATTTTTAAACTACATTGGTCAATGTAAATAAATATTTCTTGATGTCAAAATATCAAGTATCAATTTCTAACATGGTTCTGCTAAGGTAGTAGAGACTATTATCTTTCCATATACCATTAATTTACATGAGAATGGATCCAATGGTCTTGTGAGTTCTTCAATGATATTTTTCAAATAAATATTGACAATATTAATCCCACTGATATTTGACTACCTTTAATGTTAGCTTGGTGATGGGTAGGTATATTCGACATGTTTTTCTATAATAATTTTAATATATGTGTGGCTTACTAGAATCCATCAAACCTATTTAATATTTTAATGATGTTTTATATTAAGGCTTTCCTCTGTATTCTCAATATCTACATCAATTCCAAATTGGGACACCATCTATCCATCTATCAAAATTAGATTTTTACTCAAAATTGAGTAGTACAATAGTGATACAATGGTAAGGGGGTCTGTAGTAGTGTAGGAAGAGGGCATCCCCTCTAACTAATTTCACATCCACTAGTTTGAAGCTATTATTAGTGAGGAGAATAGTGCTAAAGGAGTTGTGGTCCACCAATGAGGCCAAATGATCTACGCCCCTATTCCCCTTGTGCTGAGTATGAGTTACATAGATGTGGTCTCCCAAAAGAGAAATTCATTTGTGAACAATGTATTCAATAGTCTTGGGAGAAGAACATGTACCAAGTAGGGAGTTACGAAAGATCATAGTGTCGGTCTCCACCTTTGTAATTTCATGTTTTTTCTACCTAAAGAGGGTGAGACCAGTAAGCATTGTATTGTCCATGGCCTGGATAGAGGTTCCATCACCATAGAATAATGAGTAGGTAAGAACAATCTGACCCCTTTGAGTTTATCATTTGGCTATGATGTAATTTTTTTGAAAACAATCATGATATTGGTAATATGATGTCATTATTAGTAATATATTACCACCAATTCATTGTCATATAATTCCAAGGGTTTCCATAGAAATAGATTTAATATATGATGGATGGAAATTTGATATGTCATGTTTGTATTCATCAATCAAAATGGAATCACTAGATTAACACAACCCCATTGAGATTACCTAAAATATGTGGCCTCGATATCATCAAAGACCCTCTATATTTGGTTATATATACAATATCAATATATAATGGTGGAATTCTGAAAACAATAGTTAAATTGTTCAAAATTTTCGTGATAAAGACTAGGAAATCTTTTTTTTGCAAATGATGATTGGGATCCAAAAATTTGTTACAAACCCTAATCTATATATTCTTTTTATTATGAAGGAGTATGGTGACAATATATTAAATGTATTGAACATATTGATTGATGTTTTATATAATTATATTTTTAATATAACCCTTACCCTTTTCAGTATAATTTAGATGCACTCTCTTAGATTCTTACATATAACCATAGTGATACTTGCGTAGACCCAAATGATGGGTGGCCACAGCCTGATAATATCCATGAATTTGGATTTAATTCCAAGAGAAAACATATTTTTTCTATTTGAGAATATATATATTTATATATATGTATATATATGATTTATGGAAACACTATCAAACATATGTCATGGGTCTTATTTATTAACATGGTTCACTTGTTAGTGTTCATCTATTGTGGTATATTTGCCTTTAGAAAATACTGAATGGAATATCTTTATTTTTCACTTCTTGATCCTCTTATTCCCCATTTTCAGTGAGAGTGTATTATGAAGGAACATTCATGGTATTGGAATATGATTCATGGGAAATATTATATTCCACAAATAACTAAAGGTGTCACCAGATTCCCAGTGGTCCAATGCAATCGAATCACCATATGGCATATTATAGATACTCTCCCCAGCTAAAAAATATTTTTAGAGAAATAATAAGTGCATATATCTTGTTATTATGTGATTATGTTGGGAATTTTTCAATTTTTACTGATGAAATTGACTTTTCTTATAATACATATTGTGATATAATGATATCCATATATTTTGAGGATAAATATAAATCATTTCCATCCAGGTCATTATCATTGTGACTATGATAAAACCATTATTCTAAATAACATGATTCAGTTGATGTAGATGATATAATGAAGATGAGGATAGATTTTCATGATACCAAAGTTATTGTCCCAATTTGGTTTATGGGTAATACATAATATTCACTAAGTTATGGGAGTTATTTTACATAGTCTATTTCATAACGTTATGGGTTATAGTTTAAATGAAATCCAATTTAATTTTTTATTTTTATTCCATATAAAAGAATCATGTATCTATTTACTAATATTTATTCTATTTTAAAAGGGATTCATAACCATAAGACACTCTATTTTCTTCATTAACATTGCACTTGATACATTGGTAGTGTGATGAAGGCATTATGTACATGATTATAGCCACTATCTTCCTTATATAGCATTTATGTTTTTCCTTTATAAACAAAAATAAATCAAAATAAGACTCAATTTCCCAAAATTAATCAATATATGTGATCTAAATTAGGAAATTCTATTCAATATATTCACACCTATGGATTCTCAGGGAATAGGTAGACAAATATGCTTGATTATAAATTTTTTGTTTGAAGGTAAATACAAGAATATGATTAATTATCAAACCATTATAAATAATTATTTTATGATTTTTATTGTTTTGTTTATATCCATATATGTACAAAGGTATAAAATTTACCTGTATGAATGTTAACTTATATTAATCTACAAATGTTATGAAAGGCATGGCACTTATCAGAGAGAGCCTGAGAAAGTGCATCGCAGAGTTATTTTTGATAAATGAAGGTAATGAAGGATTCCACTATTAGTTTGAATAATTGATATAAATGTCAAAATTTCCTACTTTTGAGAAATATGTATATTAATTATTACACGATTATACTCTATGTACTATAGTTTGTAATTTGATGTTTCTTGGTAGGTTAGATGGATTACCGAGTCAAAAAATTAGTGAATATTTTTCATATACCGATTGGGATTAGCTGAGCTTCCATTATTTTGACATTGAACAAGAGTATGCTTATTTAACAATTTGTCATCAAATATAACTACGCTTGAATTATCACATGACAATGAATGAGTAGGTAGGTACTCCAACTATGAAATTTGGAGTTCTTATACTCTGATCTTTATAACAAATATGATTTCTGTATTGATATGACTTGAATATAGTTATATTCATTTAAATTACCTTTATAAACCCGAAAATACTTGGAATCCTCTCCTACCTAATCAAATATAGAAGGATAACATGGGATCATATGTATTTTCATTACTAGAATGGATTTTTTATAATGAATTACGTTGAAATATATGTATTTTGATTATTCCTCTAATGTGACATATATTTATTAAGATGGTTCCCATTGAACCATTTACGAGGGTATTCCTTGTCTCTGTAAAGATAAAATCATGAAACCCTAAATATTTTTCACTACATATATATAATATGGGTTCTACTTACTAATCCTTACTCTTGTTACAATATTTGTTCCAGTTCATATAATCTTATACATTGGAGGAATTAGGCATAAAATGAGCCATCTTTGGAATCATTAAAGGATATTTAATTATAACTTGTTGATTTAGATACACCATATGGATAAAGTTTCTTTAGCTTAGCATGTTTCTGGTCATCTAATAGTAAATTTTTTTCATTCCCTTATTTGTAAATTTTAGGCTTTCTCGTTTATCTTCTAAATGGATGTTGGAAAAAAATCCAATTTTGTTGGTTGGTTTTCCAATATTAATTGACCAGAATAAACAATATTTTAGAATATATAGTTTAATACAAATTAATAATGGTTGATATTCCCTAAAACATGCTTGTAGAGGTAATAAATAGGTTAATCTCTATGGATAACTTCATTTGAATTTATAGTATATCGTAGCTTTAGTAGTTTATTATTTATAATTGTGATGAATTATCTAGAAGCATATTTTTTTAGAAAAAGTAAAGTATTATTCAATTGATATTTATAGGGAATATTCCTTTTATATTTTATCTTTCAGATGAAGATGTTTATCTTTTTTTCCATTCAGGAGGAGTGACCACCTGATTTTTCGTGGGATTAGGTTTTAGAGATGATGTCAAATCTGGTTTAAGAATAACACTCATTGATTCCACTTTTTCAGTCCTCTTCCATTGGGGTGTTAGTGTCATTAGATACATGAAATTTTCCTTCCTAATAATATCTAAAATCTTTTATTCAACTTTAAAAATATCATCAAATCCAATGGGGTAATTCATTGAGATCAATTTACATTACAACTCATCATGTAAGTTCTCTATAGAGATTTCCCGTAGATCCTCATATTGGAGTTACATGTTTAAGGAGTAGATTAGAATTTTCCATTTGACAATTAATTATATGACCCTACCATTCTCAGAGTACGTCTATTTTAATATTTCAAAAACTATCTTATTTAATAACATTAAATATAATTTATATGAAAATTTATGATAAAGATCCTACAAATCAGTAATTGAACTAGTCGATATGTTTTTATAACAAAAAATATATGGTCCTTACAAAGTATATATAAAACCGATGAAAATTTTTTCCTCATACATATCAGGTGCTTCTATTAGGGGCACACATCATGATACAATGTAGGACAAATGTTTTTTAGGTATCTAGATCCATTAAAAAGTATAAATTTTGGATTCTAAATGATGGGTGTTGGAGGACTTACATCCACCCATGTAGGTTATGACATACTTTTTGAATAAAAAAGTTCATGTCATCCTTATATATCCCCCATTATAGATTCAAATGATTCAATGGAATCAGTAATTTATAGTTTGATGGCTAGATATCATGTTACTTGAATGGAGGTGGTGAGAAGAGCTTGATAAGGTCACTATTAACATATATATTGTTTATAATTGATATGAGTTATCTTGTGGTAAGTCTCCTAATGAATCTATTTCTACTACCATGAAAGAGGTAAATCCTTTTATTCTATATCCATTGGGTTCTTGTAAAATGTTTTTTAGGGTTCCTGAACTATTCAATTGGTCAAATTATTCTCTCATTGGTAGAAAAATATATCATTGTAGATGGGGACATACTGACAGAGAAAAATATGATTCTATTTAGAGGTTATTCTATTTCAAAATATCTCCAATGATTAATTCATCATTTTTTAATTTAATATAATTTAAATTTTCTTTATATAGATTGAATCAGTCTTTTATAGTATCATGTTCAACATATTTTGGAGATGGGTGGGGTATGGACACAATATTTCTCTTTTATATAATAGAGTATCATAAAAGAAACCATTACTGGTCAATTGGTAGAACCCCACAAACATTTTACTCACATCTAGTGTCGATTATTCTCAACTACATCATGATTTTTAGCATAGAATATGTTTTAGAGTAAGAATTATTTATCAGAATCCTCTGCACTAGAATTGTTTTCTAGGTCATTAGTGGTTTAGTGATGATGAAATTCACCAACGTAGTTTTCTGGGAACCATGGCTTAACCATAATGTTAAAAGGATAATTTTCCTTTTAAATATTTATTGAGATATAATTCATATTACTCAGTGTAATTTAATTTATTAGACGAATTTTTTGTCTTGCAGCCCTATAATGCATATCCTATTCCCTTTAAAATTATCGATAAATTATATTTGAAGGGTGATCCTAAGGGAGTATCTAGAAACCATAGATGAGAACACACCCAATGTTAGAGGTAGGTCATGCAATGGTAGAAAATATTAAGATATTACTCGTGAGATTTTTCCCATCCTACAGAACACTCATTTTCATAGAGGAAGAAGAGGTTATGTGATAAATTAACTCATCACTATGGATTAGAGATAAATTTACACTACCGGAAAGATGATCTTTCCCAACATTTCTATACCAACGGTTTGTAAAAACCGTTGGTATAGCTACCATTTCCCAACGGTTCACCAAAACCGTTGGGAAAGGGTGTGTTTTGAGCCTCTTTCCAAACGGTTCACCAAAACCATTGGGAAAAAACACCCAGAAAATCGGTCTGAAAAAATCAACCCACCCATAACCTATCCCAACGGTTTTAAAACCGTTGGGAAAGGTTCTTTAATTTTTTTCCAGATCTACTAACCGAGAACATTATATAAATCAAAATTTTAATTAATTATGATAATAAATATATTTATTTATGAAATTATGTTTACAAAAGTGATGTTAGCTTAGTTGTTAAGTCGTTCGATTATAAACGAGGGGTCCTGGGATCAAATCTCAGCAGATGTTTTATTTTTGGAATTTATATACCAACGGTTCCATTACCGTTGGTATAGATTTCAAATTACCTATACCAATGGTTTCCAAAACCGTTGGTATAGACCTATCCCAACGGCTTACTTGGCTACGGTTCTCCAAACTGTTGGTATAGGCTATACCAACGGTTTGGAGGCCTATACCAACGGTTCCAAACCGTTGGTAAAGGTTAGTTTTCCAGTACTGTTATGTTTTCACCTCAACATTCTAGACCCATTACAAATTTTAAAATCCTATTGGTATCTATGATGGTAAAAATTGGATCATCCCTATTAACTATGACTAATCCTATATTGATGCTTCAATAAAAACTGTTGTCTCTATATTGATCTATGTGAATTATTCATATTATGAATAAGATATAGTGCATGTCTTGATAAAAAAATTCTTTTTATTAAGGTAGGGATTCAACTGATGGTTTTTCTTTTCTATGAAGATATTCCTTATCAACTTTGTTAGATTCTAGATACATGATCCTATCCAAATACCTCTCCTTATGATTTCTACCTTTTTATAAATATAGATAATCGGACCCTACTAGTTAGGCTATGTATAAAATATAGAGGTCAGGATTGAGATTTGTATTGAAGTGATGACACTTCATGATGTATTTCATTACCAGACACTATAGACATGGAAGAAGAGTGAAATTAAATTCTCCATGCACACCTAGATCTATTATATGTATATTTTATAACGTGTAATTAATAAACTGGTAGATAATCCTAAATATATTTAGGGTCACCTTTTGGTGATCTCCATAATGATTTCTAACATTAGGATTCATGAAATTGAAATTGAATCCTAGTTGATTTGATTTAAGTGTTCCCAAATTTCCATGATGTAGTTTTCATATTGTAAAAATAGTATAGATTTTTCCTTCAAGTGATCACGATTCATCCATTGGTTTAGAGAGGTATAGTACATTCATTCATCAATAAATTACTTTAGAATATCATATTGACAAGAACATATGGGATAAAACATGACTGATATTTTTTCATCATCCATTTACTTCCTTATATTTTCAAGGTTTTACTCATTCTAAGAGAGATATTACACTACAAGTTCTAGCCAAATAAATCATTTTCAAGATTCCCTTTTATGAGGAGTGGGATTAATAATACTATTTTTTGCAGTATCAAAGATCAAATAAATTGTATTTGGTGAATATAATGACAATTTCTTTGATCCATTTTATTGTTGATAATGGATATAATTGATTACATATAAAGATGATGGAGTGTTTTGACATAGAAAGTTTAATTACACTCGATATGATTTCCATATCATATTTAGTTTTGCAGGGGTTTATTTATAAAATGAAACATCACATCAAGAAAGAACATCACTATAAATACCACTATGGGGAGGAATTCCATCAAGGCAAAATTTATAATCATTTGGAGTATTACTGTTACATATTCCTTAGGGAGGACTTCATGATAGATGATGTTTGACATATCAGAAAGGGTAAGAATGTATTATCATATTATTTTCTAGTTTTGAGGATAATTTTTTTCACTCTCATGATAATAGGAGCTACATTTATCAATAGTGGTATTTCCATAGGGATGAACTTGATGGAGAAAATCAAGAGAGGACCTCATAAGCATCTGGTAGAAATTTTTCTGCATGGACCTCTGTAAATGTAGCTTATTTGTAGCACCACACAAATTTGAGAATAAATTTAATATTAAATTAATGAAACACTGAGTCTCTAAAAAGAAAAAAAATATTACAACCTAGGTAGTGAACATAATTTTCCGCCTCGGTGTTTTGAATTTTGAAAAATTACATAGACAGTTGCATTATTTAAGATATTTAGAGTATGATAGGATCAAAATTAATTTTTTTCAACAATAACTCGATGATTATGAATAGTAACGTACCCTTATGAATAGTATTATGACCCTTATAAATAGTAACAACACCCTTGAATGTATAAATAAAATTTAGGAACTTTATAAATGAAATAGACTATTTTATAAATTATTAATTATGTGTTTGTATTTTATTGAGAAATAAATAATTAATTACAATTTTTAATTAATAAATTGATTTAGAAGAAAATTAGTTTTCATAAAATGTATTTCAAAATGAATATTTTGTTTTCCTATGATTTTAGGATAATCTAATAATTCCTTAGTTTATTTTTCAGGGTATTATAATATCTGTTTTAGTTTTAAAAACTATATTTTTCGAGTAAATGATGATTTTATTAAAAAACTAAATTTCACATATTTAGAAAATTATTTTGTAAAAATGAATTCTATATTTTATTTTTATAGAATGATAAATGTCGAAAGTGGATTTTTGGGATTTGTCTAAATTACTGGAATTTTTAGTGAATAGTAAAATATTATAATTAATGATAAATGCTAAATACGTGCATTATTGAGTCACAAGTGAGGTAAAAAAGATATAATAACACATAGTTAAAAATGAGATGCACTTATTACTTTTTTTCATTATAAACTACACTATTTCTTGTCTTGTAGAAAATAATAAAATAATGAATAAAATATTAAAAAATCACTCATCTCCTCCACTATAAAAACCACCCAGTATACCCACTACTATTCACTCTTATCAAGCCTTTTACCTTGTATAAATTATGATAAAAATACCCCTAGTATTATACTCACAGCCACCATCCCTTGTTCTCTTCAAAAGACCAAATCATGTCCACAAAAGAGGCTCTCAAGGAAGATTAAATCATGAGGTAAATTCTTTTTTTAATTTTTTTGAAGTTCATTTAATTATTTTTATCTCCTTAACTCATTTCCTCAAACGTTTATATTAAACCTAGTAAAATACAAGTACTTTAATGTTTTTATGGAATAATTCGTCACTATATCTCCTTTCCCATAATTTTATACTATAAATAAAAACACCATCCAAGATGTGTTAATTTATCTCATTAAAATAAAACACATTTTCAACTTATATTACCATCTTCAATTCTGGTCCTGAAACCAATTTTTTGGTTGAAATATGTCATAATATATGTATCATATCCTATGTAAATTTGTGGAATCATTTTGTACACATGGTTTTAATTTATAAAACAAAATGAGTTAGAGGTAATGGAAAAACCACCAAAATAATCCAAGAATTAATCAATAAAAAATTTCGAATGATTCATCCTCACCCAAAGTAAACAAATTAATTATATGATCATTAATATTCTGTATGAACATTAATAATACATAACATTAATTATCTAATTTAATTCTAAATTTATATTAACATACATACAAATGAACTGATCATGAAAACTATTGAAATGAGTACTCACTAACGATGATGATGAATCTATTGACACATAAAATGTCTCTAAATAAAAATTATTAAATTATAATAATTCAAATACATGTATAATATGTTTGGAATTAAGTTATTATTGTGTTTAAGTTCATATTTTAGGACCTTATTTTCATGACCGGAAAATATTCAAACATAAGTTAAGGATTTTCTACCTGAACGTCCATTTTCATTCTGGTTACTCTTATTTTATACATACCTCAATGAAATTATTATATATTATAATTTAATCATAAAATATTGTCTGAAAATATCCTATATATGTGTAATAAGGTCGAATCAAGGGAACTTCTAAAATGCCTAACTATTATTAAGTTCACTCTATAATATATTTTAAGCCACAATTATTTTTCTAAAAACACTCATTTAATCATGGGAAACCCAAATTAATTCATTTCTATTTTTTTGAAAGGCTTTCTCTTAAATAAATATTCTTTTCAAAGTAAAATTTCACTAAATAATTCCTCAATATTTTATTAGAGGACTTTTGTCTTTTTCAACACCTCTGTTAATTTTTATATCTTATTGAGGTTAATGTATAACTTTTATCAACTACTATATTGTATAAAATGGTTTATGGTCAGTTTGAATGTGGATATGCTATCTTGATTCCATTCACTATTCTTCTCAGAATGGTTAGTGTTTGTCTATACATATTGGGGAATGTTATTTCATATTATCATGATGTTTATGTTTTACCCGGTAATATAAGAAATTCATTGGACTTATCATGTGATGGGTGGGCCTATAACATCCACATTATTCATTATTAGGTCTCATGTGACAATATTGAATTAGGTTTTCGTCAAGGAATTACCAGAATATTTTGATATGTCTTAGTCAAGGCCTCAATGATAGGTTTCCTTTTTCTGGAATTAAGAATTACCTCATTATAAAAATATAGATTGTTATTTCATGTGGTTGTTAAACTAGAATAATATCCATGGATTTTATATATAATTATATAATTAGTTTTTATTCCTTCCGTATTGTGCCTATTTATGTTATGAAATTAATTAATTTTTAGAGATTCGTCATTTATAGTGTTTATGTTTATATTTTCATCCACTATATAATTTACCCTTACTAAGTATCTAAGCTCACCCCTTTCATATGTTTTATTTTCCCCATGTTATGATGAAGTATATAATGATTTACATTACAAGATACTCTTGGAGATTATTTGTTATTCAAAAGACATTGATATGTTGGTTTCACTTTCAAGTAGTAATGGTGAACTTATGTATGTATATTGTTTTCCATAGAAACTAAATAACTAGTTCCTTCATGATACAAATTATGGTTTAATATTAAAATGTAATAAAATAAAGAACTAGCTTCGGGAAACTAGGGTCGGTTCCTTACATTTGTTATCAGAAGAAGTTTAGTATAAAACATGGAAAATATATTTATAAAAAATATATTAGGGAACAAAACCCTATGATAGTCTTTGAGGAGAAACATACATAAACATCCAATAATTTTCTTAATGAATAGATTATATGATTAATTATAGAAAATATATCTTTATCTCAATAATATTATTGGATGTGGTTCCGACACAGATGTACCTAAGAGTAACAACTCAGTTAAGATGTTTTAGGCTTGACCCTGAGTGTCCTTGTACATGACAACATGCCTTACTATGAACCTGTCTTGACACTCCATAGGGATATTCTTAAGATAATTCAAATTTTCATTACCAACCATTATGAATGAATAAAATGTAAATTTTCCTCAAAGAAACAATGTTTATGATTATGAGACTAGCTATTTATAGGATTTCAATTTATGATAAGTATTTTTCTAAGAAAATATTTTTAATTATGATTTAAAACCTAATCTATTGTATTCCATTACTTATAAATAGCACCTAATGGAAGGAATGAAAATAGAATTAATGTATGTATCTGTTATAAGGATTTCCCTCCAATTAAAGATAATGATGTTTGGTACCATGTTGCGACTAGTGCTAAAAACATGTAACTAGGTTTGGACTTTTGAATCTGGTTATGAATAATAACATTACCCATATGGAGATTCTAGATCTGCAATGTGAAGAAGATATGTTAGAGTGATTTATGTGACAAAAACCTCCAACATTCAGTGGGACTAAAAACCCATTCATAGAGGAGCAATGGATAATTTCATTAGGGAATATAATTCTCACTTTGGGGTGTATAACCAAAGAGAGAAGGTTTACATGGAATTTTATCATCTATCAAGAGATGTCTATTAGTAGTGTTTTTTTATTCTAAAATAGAAAGGAGTAGAAAGATATATATGTAGTGGAATGGATGTATTTTAAATAAATATTCATTGAAAAATACTTCTCTCATGAATAGCAAGCCTAAATGAAAAAGAAGATTATAAATTTGAGGTAAATAGAGGATGTGAATGTTTAAATTTATACATATAACTTTATAATGTTAGGAAGACATGCCAATAAATACATACTTAATCCAAGAAGAAAGATTGATTGATTTATTGATGGTTTAAAAACATTACTCTGAAGGGAACTAGTCTCCCAAAAATTCTCATAATATGAATATATTGTCTCTATTTCTATCAATAATATCAAATATTTTCTAAGTCATATGGCTTTAAGGGAAAACAATAGAAGAAGAGGGTGTTGGAGGAAATAATAGAGAAAGGGAAGAATAAAAGGGGGGTTTTTAAACATATGATATTTGTGGAAGGAAACACTATAGAGACAGCTTAAATAGAAAAGGTTTCTATTACAAGTGAGAATAATTGTTCCACCAATCTCATGATTAAAAGGGAATGAAATATTTTACTAATGTTTAATTATAAAATTTCACAGATATGGGACGCAAATGATTTACCTATGAATCAAGGAAACTTTCCCCAGAAATGGTCAAAGGAGAAAGGCCAAGAATATGCAACCATAACTGTGGATGTTGAAGTTCCTATAGATGTGGTGGTAGGTACATTATTCATTTACACAAATGTAGTCCATGATTTATTTGATTTCAGATCATCATATTCTTTAAAAACTTCCCTGTTTTCCAAGAAAATTATATATTTTCAATTTGACTTGACAAAGGAGTTTCCAGTCGAAACACCTAGGGAAAGCAAGATTTCAAAAAACCTGTTTCTATCAATCCACTTTATGATACATAAACGCGCTTTAGTTGAGAACCATACTTTCATACCCATGATTTATTTTGATATAATTATCAATATGAATTGGATTTCAAATTATGATGTGAAAATCTTTTTTAAGGTGAAGAATGTTAATGTTTTTTAGAATGTTGTAGATTCTCTTATCTTTAGAGTAGAAAACTCACCATCTTATTATCTTCTAGATCAAATCCCTATAGCTCTACTGAATTCAATTATTAGGGAAGAAGAGAACAAAATATCAATGTATGATGAAAGGAATTTTAAAATAAAGGATGTACATATTGTACAAGAATATGTTGATTTGTTTCCAGAGGATTTACATAGACATCCTCTAGAGTAGAAAGTTGAGTTCTATATTGATTTAATTCATGATTCAAGACCCATATCAAGGACTCCTTATAGAATTACTAGTATGGCATTAGCTGAACCGAAGAAACAACTAGAGGAACTGAGTGATAAAGTATTTTATTCGCACTACTGTTTCTCTATGGGGATCCCATAATCTTCTCATTAAGAAGATTATTGGATCTATGAAGATATGCATTGACTATAAAGAGTAAATTCTATAACAGCAAAGAAAAAGTACCCTTAACTTGCATTGAATATTTATTTGTTCAAATTCATAGGGCCTAATATTTTTCAAAGATTAACCTTCGATCGGGATATCATCAGTTTCATGTAAGGATGGATGATATTTCAATGATAGAATTTTGAACTAGTTATAGGCATTATGAGTTTATAGTAATCCCTTTTGGACAGACTAACTCACCCTATGTTTCCATGGAACTAATGATTACTATTTTCATGGAATATCTTGAGGAATTTGTTGTGTTATTCATTGATGATATCTTAGTATACTCTTAATGCTATAATGATCAGGAAAATATATTGTGCATTATTCTAATGACTCTTAGAAGAAGTGAATTATATGGGATGTTTATAATGTTAGAATTTTTTCTAAAATTTGATTATTTTGTTGGCCATATTGTCTCTATTAATGTAATATCCATTTATCTACTGAAAACAAAGGATGTTCAAGAATGGCCTAAAAAAATAAACATAACTGATGTATGTAGTTTTTTTGTTTTATTCAGTTATTAATGATGTTTTGTTAATAAGTTCACTAGATTATCCAACCCGTTAACACATCTTACTCATAATGGGGTTAAGTTACAAGGGAAAAATAATGTAAAGAATGATTTAATGAATTAATGAGGAGATTCGTGAATTCCCTGATCCTAACACTACCATCAGAAAATGATTGGTTTGTGATCTATAGTGATGCCTCAAAGAAAGGACTTGGTTATATACTTATGTATAATGATATAATCATTGTGTATTCGTAAATGTAAATATAAATTCATGAAAATAACTACCCAACTCATGATCTTGAATTAAATATTGTAGCATTTTATTTGAGTATTTGGAGACACTACCTCTATGGAGAAAGATGTGTGATATATTTGGATCACAAGAGCTTGAAATATATCTTCATAACTAAAGAACTCAATAAGAGGTAGATGTGATTAATTAAGATAATCAAGGATTATGATTTCCCTATACATTACTACATTGTAAAAGATTATATGGTAGTTAATGCATTTGATAGTATGGATCTTGGAGTCTAAAAAATTGATAAATTACAAGGATCCTTTGTACATGGGTATATTGAGGATCGATATGGGAATTATTAAAGAAAGTGAATCATCACTACTTTATCAATAGGTTTCCCAAACATCATTATTGGAAAGAATTAAAAGTTTTCAATCCTATGATGAGAATTTTCAAAATAATATAGAGTTGTTAATGATGGGAAGTTGGAAGACTTTTTGTTTGAAAAAGAAATTATGAAATTTTGGAAGAGGGTATGTGTTCCCTCCATACCCAAGATGAATAGGGAGCTATTGGATGAAGCCCGTAGCAAAAAAAAATTTATGCACACTGGTAGCACTAAAATGTAAATATATTTCAAGATAAATTTCTGGTGGGAAAACTGTTTGGTCGGAAGAAGCAAGGAAGAGTGAATGAGGGAGTGATGGCAAGAGGGGGGTGAATTGCCTTTTTAAAAAAAAGATTAACAAATTAAAATCAAAGTGAAAGTGCAGCGGAAATAAAGAAGGCAATCACACAAGAAATTGATAACGGAGTTCGGCCAAAACCCGGCCTACGTCTCCGCTCCCAACTCAACCGTTGAGAGATTCCTACCGCTTGCTTTTCTATGGTTTTAGCAAGAAACCCACTAGGCTTTGAGGTAGCACTATGACCTATTACAGCTTGCTTTTATTGGTTAAGCAAGAACCCACTTGCTTTTAATGGTTTAGCAAGAACCCACTAGTCTTTTTACGGGTGAAGACTAGCTCACCGAGACACAAGCCTTTTAAATGAAAAGCTTGAGAAAACCTCTTCACACCTTAGTGGTGGTGTGAGAACCCAAAGAAGGGGAGATGAGAAAAGAGTTGGGGTTTGTAGGCACAAACCCAATTTTAAAGTTCAAAAAGAAATAAACAAAAAAACCAGTAATGGAGAAGCCTTGGGCGCCTTTGATTGATTGATGATGTTTGAGGGCCGCTTCCAAGCTTCTATGGAGGTGCTCTTGGATGTGGAAGTTGTTGGAGCACTTTGGGTTCCCTTGGAACAATCCGTCGGAGCTTCGCCAAAGATGTAAAAATGTGTCCGGTGGCTTAGATATTGTTCCGGGGCTTCCTAGGCCTTTATTTATAGGCTAGGAACCTTCAAGTATCCGTTGGAGGGCTTTGGAGCCGTTGGAAAAGGCCTCGGAGCCGTTGGGAGGCTTTTGGAGTTGACTGGTCAAAGCCAACGGCTAGTTTGACCAGTGCTACCGGCTGGCCGGTACAGGTCCACCGGCTGGCCGGTGCCTTGACAGTGGCTGAGTCTTCTTTTCCAGGCACCACCGGCTGACCGGTGCCAGAGCCACCGGCTGGCCGGTGGTGAGACAGTAGCTACCACTGTTGTCTGGGTGCCACCGGCTGGCCGGTGCTTGGCCACCGGTTGGTCGGTGAGATGGCAGTGGCTCAGCATCCTTCCCAGGGTCCACCGGCCGACCGGTGGTGAAGCCACCGGTTGGCCGGTGGACTAATTTTCAGTCCACTTATTGTCCATTCTTGGGAAATCTTCTTGGCAACCTTGTGCCTATCATTCACAAACACTTAAAACAATATTAGACAAAGATGAGAGTGATTGTGATCATGAAAATTAAACCTTGAGGGGTTCGAGAGGTACAACAATCTCCCCCTATTTTGATGATCACAATCACCGAAACAAACAATGAAAAATACTAAAATTGAAAGGAAATGCTTAAGCATGATGAAAAGGATTCTCCCCCAATCAATCAAGAAATTTCTCCCCCTTTGTGATTATCAAAATAGAGTGGGGCATATAACTTGATTGAGGGATAGTAACAGTTTGAATTGAAGGTTTTGAATCAAAAATTGAATTGAAAATTTTGAAAAGAAGTATTGAAATTGAAAGTTTGACTTGAAAATTTTGAAACCAAAAGTTGAAATAGAAAGTTGGAATCGAAAATTTTGAAATTACAAAAAAAGCTTAAAAGATCCTAACTCCCCCTAAATAAAAACAAAAAATCACCGGGGAGAGGGATTTTGGAAAGAGATGATTTTAGGCCCGGAGAGACTCGCTAAGAGGGATTTTTCAATCCACACTTGCCTCATGGCGGGTCTTCTCCTATAAAATTCGTCCGAATAAAAAATCGATTTGGGTTGACCGTACCGGGCATTTTTGCAATTACACTCATAAATGAGATGCCCGGGCTTTTTGCAATAGTTACAAAATTTAAAACTAGAGCTCCCCCTTACAAAAACAGTTTGAGCATGGGAGGTGGAGGCTCGGTTGGTATAGCCAAGTCCATTGGTGGTTCTAGAAACCCTTTGGGAACCAAGTATATTGTTCAAATTTTGTTCACCTTGGGTGAACTTGGCTAGGGTCTCTCTAAGGTCTTTGATGGTTGATTCCATAGAATCAACATTTGGAAAATTTTGGATTTTTAGGGAGAGTTCCTCCTTCTCCTTGAGAAGTTGTTCTTTTTCGGAGGAGAGTTTTTTGAAAGATTTTTTCAAAGCAACAAATTTTGAAGATAGTTCATGAAAACCTTTTTCTAGTTGATCTCTAGCATGTGAGAGTTCTTCATAAGATAAATGATTTAAAGAATTTGAATTTGAAGAGCAAGAGGAGGAGGAGTCGGAAGATGTTACCTCATGAAATGCCATTAGGCATTTTGTACCTTGGTTGCTCGAGGAGAAGGAAGAGAAGGAGGAGCTATCACTCCATGTGGCCTTGAGGACCTTTTTCTTTCCTTTCTCCTTGGCCCGTTTCTTGTTGAGTGGGCAATCGGGCTTGTAATGGCCCTTTTCGCCGCACCCGTAGCATTTCACCTTGGGCTCGACTTTTGCGGTGGGTTCTTGCTTTCGTGCCTTGCGAGATTTCTTCTTCTTCTTGTGCTTCTTCATGAACTTATGCATTTGGCGGGCGAGATTCTCCATTTCCGAATCGCCGCTCGAAGATGATGAAGATGAGGAGGAAGAGGATGAGGAGGAGGAGCTTACTTCTTTTTGTACCTTGAGGGCAATGTTCTTTGGTGTCTTGATAGGTGTGCCCTCCTTTTGAGCTTGCCTCCTCATCGTGATCTCGTACGTCATTAGGGATCCAATGAGCTCCTCTACCGGCATATTTTTGACGTCCTTAGCTTCTTGGATCGCCGTCACCTTTGGTGCCCATGAGCTCGGAAGGACCCATAGGATCTTCTTCACCATAGTTTCTGCAGAAATATTATCTCCAAGAGACTTTCTACCATTGCACACGTCAGTAAATCGAGTAAACATTTCAGAAATTGATTCATTTGGGTGCATGGAAAAAGATTCAAAATCTTGTCTATACATGTCTAACCGAGTATCCTTCACTTTATTAGTGCCCTCATGGGTCACTTCCAATAGTTTCCAAATCTCATGTGAAGTGGTGCAAGTGGAAACTCGGTTGAACTCATTTCGGTCAAGGCCGCAATGTAGAGCGTTCATGGCTTTGCCATCAAGCTCAAAGTTTCTAATATCGGCGGGGGTCCATTTGGATTCGTCGGGGGTAGACAAAGAATAACCTTGCATGACAATTTTATATATGGGATATCCTATACTTCTAAGAAAAGTGGTCATGCGGGTTTTCCAATAATTATAGTCGGACCCATCAAAAAATGGAGCCCGACCCAAAGAGTAGCCCTCGGGGGCGAAAGAGGTAGATGCCATCAAAAAAAATAGGATCTTTAATTTGAAACCGTTTTAGGGAATTATTCAAATACTTCCTCTGATACCAAATGTTTGGTCGGAAGAAGCAAGGAAGAGTGAATGAGGGAGTGATGGAAAGAGGGGGGTGAATTGCCTTTTTAAAAAAAAGATTAACAAATTAAAATCAAAGTGAAAGTGCAGCGGAAATAAAGAAGGCAATCACACAAGAAATTGATAACGGAGTTCGGCCAAAACCCGGCCTACGTCTCCGCTCCCAACTCAACCGTTGAGAGATTCCTACCGCTTGCTTTTCAATGGTTTTAGCAAGAAACCCACTAGGCTTTGAGGTAGCACTAGGACCTATTACAGCTTGCTTTTATTGGTTAAGCAAGAACCCACTTGCTTTTAATGGTTTAGCAAGAACCCACTAGTCTTTTTACGGGTGAAGACTAGCTCACCGAGACACAAGCCTTTTAAAGGAAAAGCTTGAGAAAACCTCTTCACACCTTAGTGGTGGTGTGAGAACCCAAAGAAGGGGAGATGAGAAAAGAGTTGGGGTTTGTAGGCACAAACCCAATTTTAAAGTTCAAAAAGAAATAAATAAAAAAACCCGTAATGGAGAAGCCTTGGGCGCCTTTGATTGATTGATGATGTTTGAGGGCCGCTTCCAAGCTTCTATGGAGGTGCTCTTGGATGTGGAAGTTGTTGGAGCACTTTGGGTTCCCTTGGAACAATCCGTCGGAGCTTCGCCAAAGATGTAAAAATGTGTCCGGTGGCTTAGATATTGTTCCGGGGCTTCCTAGGCCTTTATTTATAGGCTAGGAACCTTCAAGTATCCGTTGGAGGGCTTTGGAGCCGTTGGAAAAGGCCTCGGAGCCGTTGGGAGGCTTTTGGAGTTGACTGGTCAAAGCCAACGGCTAGTTTGACCAGTGCTACCGGCTGGCCGGTACAGGTCCACCGGCTGGCCGGTGCCTTGACAGTGGCTGAGTCTTCTTTTCCAGGCACCACCGGCTGACCGGTGCCAGAGCCACCGGCTGGCCGGTGGTGAGACAGTAGCTACCACTGTTGTCTGGGTGCCACCGGCTGGCCGGTGCTTGGCCACCGGTTGGCCGGTGAGATGGCAGTGGCTCAGCATCCTTCCCAGGGTCCACCGGCCGACCGGTGGTGAAGCCACCGGTTGGCCGGTGGACTGATTTTCAGTCCACTTGTTGTCCATTCTTGGGAAATCTTCTTGGCAACCTTGTGCCTATCATTCACAAACACTTAAAACAATATTAGACAAAGATGAGAGTGATTGTGATCATGAAAATTAAACCTTGAGGGGTTCGAGAGGTACAACAATCTCCCCCTATTTTGATGATCACAATCACCGAAACAAACAATGAAAAATACTAAAATTGAAAGGAAATGCTTAAGCATGATGAAAAGGATTCTCCCCCAATCAATCAAGAAATTTCTCCCCCTTTGTGATTATCAAAATAGAGTGGGGCATATAACTTGATTGAGGGATAGTAACAGTTTGAATTGAAGGTTTTGAATCAAAAATTGAATTGAAAATTTTGAAAAGAAGTATTGAAATTGAAAGTTTGACTTGAAAATTTTGAAACCAAAAGTTGAAATAGAAAGTTGGAATCGAAAATTTTGAAATTACAAAAAAAGCTTAAAAGATCCTAACTCCCCCTAAATAAAAACAAAAAATCACCGGGGAGAGGGATTTTGGAAAGAGATGATTTTAGGCCCGGAGAGACTCGCTAAGAGGGATTTTTCAATCCACACTTGCCTCATGGCGGGTCTTCTCCTATAAAATTCGTCCGAATAAAAAATCGATTTGGGTTGACCGTACCGGGCATTTTTGCAATTACACTCATAAATGAGATGCCCGGGCTTTTTGCAATAGTTACAAAATTTAAAACTAGAGCTCCCCCTTACAAAAACAGTTTGAGCATGGGAGGTGGAGGCTCGGTTGGTATAGCCAAGTCCATTGGTGGTTCTAGAAACCCTTTGGGAACCAAGTATATTGTTCAAATTTTGTTCACCTTGGGTGAACTTGGCTAGGGTCTCTCTAAGGTCTTTGATGGTTGATTCCATAGAATCAACATTTGGAAAATTTTGGATTTTTAGGGAGAGTTCCTCCTTCTCCTTGAGAAGTTGTTCTTTTTCGGAGGAGAGTTTTTTGAAAGATTTTTTCAAAGCAACAAATTTTGAAGATAGTTCATGAAAACCTTTTTCTAGTTGATCTCTAGCATGTGAGAGTTCTTCATAAGATAAATGATTTAAAGAATTTGAATTTGAAGAGCAAGAGGAGGAGGAGTCGGAAGATGTTACCTCATGAAATGCCATTAGGCATTTTGTACCTTGGTTGCTCGAGGAGAAGGAAGAGAAGGAGGAGCTATCACTCCATGTGGCCTTGAGGACCTTTTTCTTTCCTTTCTCCTTGGCCCGTTTCTTGTTGAGTGGGCAATCGGGCTTGTAATGGCCCTTTTCGCCGCACCCGTAGCATTTCACCTTGGGCTCGACTTTTGCGGTGGGTTCTTGCTTTCGTGCCTTGCGAGATTTCTTCTTCTTCTTGTGCTTCTTCATGAACTTATGCATTTGGCGGGCGAGATTCTCCATTTCCGAATCGCCGCTCGAAGATGATGAAGATGAGGAGGAAGAGGATGAGGAGGAGGAGCTTACTTCTTTTTGTACCTTGAGGGCAATGTTCTTTGGTGTCTTGATAGGTGTGCCCTCCTTTTGAGCTTGCCTCCTCATCGTGATCTCGTACGTCATTAGGGATCCAATGAGCTCCTCTACCGGCATATTTTTGACGTCCTTAGCTTCTTGGATCGCCGTCACCTTTGGTGCCCATGAGCTCGGAAGGACCCATAGGATCTTCTTCACCATAGTTTCTGCAGAAATATTATCTCCAAGAGACTTTCTACCATTGCACACGTCAGTAAATCGAGTAAACATTTCAGAAATTGATTCATTTGGGTGCATGGAAAAAGATTCAAAATCTTGTCTATACATGTCTAACCGAGTATCCTTCACTTTATTAGTGCCCTCATGGGTCACTTCCAATAGTTTCCAAATCTCATGTGAAGTGGTGCAAGTGGAAACTCGGTTGAACTCATTTCGGTCAAGGCCGCAATGTAGAGCGTTCATGGCTTTGCCATCAAGCTCAAAGTTTCTAATATCGGCGGGGGTCCATTTGGATTCGTCGGGGGTAGACAAAGAATAACCTTGCATGACAATTTTATATATGGGATATCCTATACTTCTAAGAAAAGTGGTAATGCGGGTTTTCCAATAATTATAGTCGGACCCATCAAAAAATGGAGCCCGACCCAAAGAGTAGCCCTCGGGGGCGAAAGAGGTAGATGCCATCAAAAAAAATAGGATCTTTAATTTGAAACCGTTTTAGGGAATTATTCAAATACTTCCTCTGATACCAAATGTTTGGTCGGAAGAAGCAAGGAAGAGTGAATGAGGGAGTGATGGAAAGAGGGGGGTGAATTGCCTTTTTAAAAAAAAAGATTAACAAATTAAAATCAAAGTGAAAGTGCAGCGGAAATAAAGAAGGCAATCACACAAGAAATTGATAACGGAGTTCGGCCAAAACCCGGCCTACGTCTCCGCTCCCAACTCAACCGTTGAGAGATTCCTACCGCTTGCTTTTCAATGGTTTTAGCAAGAAACCCACTAGGCTTTGAGGTAGCACTAGGACCTATTACAGCTTGCTTTTATTGGTTAAGCAAGAACCCACTTGCTTTTAATGGTTTAGCAAGAACCCACTAGTCTTTTTACGGGTGAAGACTAGCTCACCGAGACACAAGCCTTTTAAAGGAAAAGCTTGAGAAAACCTCTTCACACCTTAGTGGTGGTGTGAGAACCCAAAGAAGGGGAGATGAGAAAAGAGTTGGGGTTTGTAGGCACAAACCCAATTTTAAAGTTCAAAAAGAAATAAATAAAAAAACCCGTAATGGAGAAGCCTTGGGCGCCTTTGATTGATTGATGATGTTTGAGGGCCGCTTCCAAGCTTCTATGGAGGTGCTCTTGGATGTGGAAGTTGTTGGAGCACTTTGGGTTCCCTTGGAACAATCCGTCGGAGCTTCGCCAAAGATGTAAAAATGTGTCCGGTGGCTTAGATATTGTTCCGGGGCTTCCTAGGCCTTTATTTATAGGCTAGGAACCTTCAAGTATCCGTTGGAGGGCTTTGGAGCCGTTGGAAAAGGCCTCGGAGCCGTTGGGAGGCTTTTGGAGTTGACTGGTCAAAGCCAACGGCTAGTTTGACCAGTGCTACCGGCTGGCCGGTACAGGTCCACCGGCTGGCCGGTGCCTTGACAGTGGCTGAGTCTTCTTTTCCAGGCACCACCGGCTGACCGGTGCCAGAGCCACCGGCTGGCCGGTGGTGAGACAGTAGCTACCACTGTTGTCTGGGTGCCACCGGCTGGCCGGTGCTTGGCCACCGGTTGGCCGGTGAGATGGCAGTGGCTCAGCATCCTTCCCAGGGTCCACCGGCCGACCGGTGGTGAAGCCACCGGTTGGCCGGTGGACTGATTTTCAGTCCACTTGTTGTCCATTCTTGGGAAATCTTCTTGGCAACCTTGTGCCTATCATTCACAAACACTTAAAACAATATTAGACAAAGATGAGAGTGATTGTGATCATGAAAATTAAACCTTGAGGGGTTCGAGAGGTACAACAAAAACATGATGCAGAAAATTGTTGATTATGTATCAAGAAGTTTTGTCTATCAAAAAGTGAAAGAAGAATGAAAAAATCCTATAGGAGTCATGCAACCATCACCTATTCCTACGTGGAAATGGGGTGAAATCACCATTGATTTTTTCATTGTATTATCAAAAACTCTAGGAAAGAATGATACAATATGGGTAATTGTGGATCGACTTATGAAATTTTCACATTTCCCTGCTATAAGGACGGATTTTCAAATGGAAATCCTTGGAAGACTCTATATAAATTATGTTTGTCAGCCTTTATGGAGAACCACTATCAATTCTGTCAGATCGTGATCCATGGTCTATATTGAAATTATATAAATTTATTTAGTATTATTTGGATAGGAATCTTCATTTGAGTTTATCTTTTTAGCCACAAACTTACATGAAATTAGAAAGGGTGATCCAAACATTAGAATATAGGTTTATATAATGATCATTTTATTTTAAAGGTATGTGGGATTAGTATTTAACTTTTTGTCAGTATTGCTACAACAATATATCCCATTCAAGTATTCAAATGGAACCATTTGAAGCACTATAAGGAATGATATGACATATACCATTGAGTGGGGATGATAATAGTGAAAATAATCTTCTGGGATTAGATCTTTTGGGGGAAACAACAGTGAAGGAAAATACTATTTATTCCAATTTTAATGTATCACAAAGTAGGAAAAATAGATATTCTAATAATTTAAAGAATTATTTTTAATTTCATGTGGGAGATAGTGGTTTCTAGAATATATCTCTGGGGAATGGTTTTATGTGAGTTGGGATGAAAGGGAAACTGACTTATAGATATATTGGATCTTTTGAAATCATATAGAGAATAACAGTTATTCCTTATCATTTTTAAATTCCTCCAGGGTTTTCTAATGTACAAAAAGTGTTCCATGTCTCATTGTTAAGAAATTTCATAATGAACCCAACACATTTCTTCACACATTAAGGTATAGAATTAGAACACAACTAGTCATAATATGAAGAGTCTATCCATATTTTGGACACTAAGGAACATGGGTTAATGAATCATATGAATTTTTTGGTAAAGGTACTTCAGAAAAATCAAAAAATTGAAGAAGAAACATTGGATCATTAGGAGATTATGATGAACTAATCAAATCTTTTTCTGAGGTAAAAATATAGAATTTTTTGGTTGAAATTTTTTTTATGGGATGGAGAATGTAACACCCCAAGGATTTTAAAATCAATTTAATATTGAATGTATGAAAAATTTAGTCTCTACAAAACACAATATTTTTTCATCTTTTCTAGTAAACATATTTTTCCCACCTCTTTTTTTTTGAATTTCGAAAAACATACATACACGGTTGCATTCAGTAAAATATTTAATGTATGGTAGGATAGAGTTATATTTTTTTGGTGAATTGTAACTTAATCCATAGGAATATTAACATGACCTTATGAATAGTAATATGACCCTTTTTGGAAAGTAACTATTCCCATGAAATAATTAATAAAATTTATGTATATTATAAGTAAAATAGAATTTTTTATAAATTAATAATTAAGTGTTGGTATTTTAGGGTGAAATAACTATTGAATTAAAAATATAAATCAATAAATTGATTTAAAAGTAATATCATTTTTATAAAATGTATTCCTAAATAAATATTCAATTCTCCTCAGATTTTAATTAAAATTATTAAGACTTCAATTAAATTATATGGGTATTATAAAATAAGTTTTTGTTTTAAAAACCTTATATTTTGAGTAAATGATGAATCTATTTAAATATTAAATTTCACCTATTTGAAAATTAAATTTGTTAAAATAGAGCCCATATTCTAATTCCTCACATTGAAAAATTTTTAGGGTGAATTTTTGGGTGTTTCTAAAATATTAGGATTTTTTTGTGAATAAAAATACGGTAATTTTAGGTCAATACTAAATACACGATTTATTGAGGCATTGGTGAGGTGAGTACGATGTAATCACACATGGTTATAACTCAAATGCACTTATGGCTATTTTTGGTCACAAGAATCTACATTATTAATTGACTTGAAAAAAATAATGAACAAAATATTCAAAAATCATTCCTCTCCTCCACTATAAAAGTCACCCATCACTCCATATTATTTTAACTGATCTTAAACCTTGTTCCTTATCAAAAAATTTAATAAAATATCCTCCCAATATCCTCCCAATTTCTATTTCCCTTGGTATCTTTAAAAGGTAAAATCATTTTTCACAAAGTGGCTCTCAAGGAAGAAATATTCTTGAGCTAAATTCCAATTTTCATTTATTTTATTTTCATTCAGTTTCTATTATTTATTTTTATATACTCAAATTATTTAATGCAAATGTTATGATAAATCTGGTAACATATATTTATTTGAATTTTTTATGGAATAATTCTGCATCATCTCTCATTTCCCCTCTATTTACATAACAAATAAAAACACCATATTAGATGTGTTAATTTATCTTATTCAAGGGTGACGAGTTTTCAACATATATTACCATCATAAATTATGGTAATGAAACCATTTTATGGTTTAAAGATATCATAATATATGTAATGAATATTATTTAATTTTTTTTAATCATTTTGTACATATGGTAATAATTTTTAAACAAAATGAGTTTCTGGTGAATGAAAAACCAGCACAATAATCCCTGTGTTTATCATTAAAATCTTATCTAATGATCCATCCTCACCCAAAGTATCCAATTAAATTTTATGATAATTTAACTGACTATATGAACAATAAAAAATAGTAAAATGAATTATTTAATTCAATTATAATCATACATTATCTTCCATAAAAACAAACCGATCATGAAAACTAATGAAACATGCACTCACATATGATGATATTGAATCTCTTAACCCATAAAAACAATAATAAATGAACTTAATAATATATTAATAAATCAAATAAATAATTAATGACTTCTTGTTTCTGTTATTAATAATTCTAATTTCATAATCCAGGTCTTTAGGTTCAACAGTGGATCATATATGGACACATGGTAAGGGTTTTCTACCCGAACCTCCATTTTTATTCAGCTTGCTCTTATTCACTAATTACCTCAGTGAAATTATTATATATTTTTATATATTCATAATAAATCCTATAATAATGTTTTATTTATGTGGACCCAAAAATACATATTTATTTTATGGGGAGTTTATTATTTTATAAATATAATTATAAATTATTCCTAAGAAACAAGCCTAATTCAAGGGAACTTCCCAAATTCTTACGTATTATCTAGTGTAATCTATAGTCTATTTTGAACCCCAATTATATTAGTAAAACCAATCAGTTCATAATTGAAAAACTAAATTACTTCATTTCCGATTTTATGAAAATATTTTATCATAAGTACTCTTATATTTAAAGTAAAATTTATCCCAAAAAATCATTGACAATTTTTGTACAGTATTTTTTTATTTTTATAGACCTCTATTTAATAATATGTATTATTGAGTTTAATATATTATGGTTTTCATTTACTATATTGTATTAAATATTTTGTGATCTGTTTGACTATGGATGTGCTATCTTAATACCATTCATCATACAACTTTTAATGGTTAGTGCCAATACGTATAGATTGGGGTATGTTTTTAATATGATCATGTTGTTTATGTTTATCCCATTTTGTAAATGGAATGAATTATTCTTATAAAGTGATAGTTGTGGACCAAAATAGACTGTATTTTCATTAGTAGGTCTCATTAGAAAAATAATAATTTCTTTTTGGCTGAGACCTTACCCTGGTATTTTTAGACGTCTTAACCGAGGCCTCAAATATATGTTTTAGTTATCTGGAATTATGCATTACCATATTTTGAAACTAGATATTGATAGTCCATGTGATTATTAAACTTGAAGAATATCCATGGTTATTTGTTTTACATTATTTAATCAGTTTTTAATCTTCTATATTATTCTTTATTATAGTTTTAAAGGATTTATTTTTAGTTATTCATCATACCTAGTGTTTATGCTTATATTTTCTCTCACTGTATTATTTTCCCTTACTGAGCATCGGAACTCACCCCTTGAACATGTATTATTTTAATCAAGTTTCGAATATTTATATTATGATTTACTTGTAGGATAATCTACTAGATTATGTGTGATTCAAAAGAAAGTCAGATGTTGTTTATATTTTCATGTTTTAATGGTGAACTTATGTATGTATCTTATTTTCCAAATCTACTAAACTATACGTTCCTTTGGGATAAAATTACTTGTTTATATGCCAATGAATTAAAATAATGCACTGGCTTTGGAAAACTAGGGTTGGGTCTTTACATTAATCCTCCTTTTGATGATTGGTTGGAAGATTCATGGGAATCTATTAAATGGATGTTGAGGTATTTAAATAAAATAGTATTGACTATGTAAGGTATATGATATTGGTTGATGTTGGGATTACCATGGGGTGACTTCCTCTTAGATGTTTTTTGGGATGTTATGGTCATGTGATGTGTGAAATGAGATTTACATATAAGATCCTTCATAGGTGACTTCATTTATTCCAGATTAATATATCGATGATCCATTGTAAGGTTTGGAGGAACATGGTCTTTCCCTAAAGTAGTCATTGAAATGGGAAAATGATCTCTATTATGAATGGATATACAAGAATGATAATTTTTATGATTATTAAATGTGACATTCAAAATATTCTCTTAATTTTATAAAGATCATTTTACCACTTATAAATATATATATAGAAGCATGTTGATGAACTAATTTGGAGGAAGGGGTGGAAAAATGTGCTTTACCCCAGTTGACTAGTGGGATATTCCAACAGTTGAATTCTACTACTACTTCTATAATATATAAGTAGTCTTCCAAATCATGAGTAGGGATATTGGACAACCGATTTATCACCTCTAGAATATGATAACATGTTTATTTTTTGTGAATAAGAATATGTATTAGTGCATTGAGGTGTGTGTGGGTTTGATCTCACTTCATTCCTCCTATTTTAATCAAGATACACCAATGGGATTCATATATGGGGGCTAGACTATGTTCCTTTGACATAATGGATTCCAATAAATGTAGAAATATATATTATAGTGGTTACATTGTATTATATCAAAATTTTGAGGTGTGAAGATGGATATGAACATGCTTGGAAACTATATCTAATGTATGATGGTAGAATTTTTCAGTAGCATTAGTAATATGAGCCAAATATCTATAATGGGTGGTTTGACACCTCTATAATGATATATTAGGTTTCTAAGAATGTGTTACTGAGGATGTGACCTCCTATATGGAATCCTCATAAAATTACTAATGTGTTGAGCTTCATAATTTTGGTGGTGGCAATTATTGGTGGGATTCCTCCTAAGTAACTCTTGAGTTGTGGTTAATGCACTATTGATCTCATGATCTCCCACCATATGATTAAGGAAGTACTTATTTTCACGTTCATAATAGAGGATTTCGAAATAGTTTAGGGTTGGTATCTACATGTCCAACTTCTTAAACACCTGTCACTGAGAAGATGGTTGATATTTCTTTATATCCAGGAGGGTTTCAAGTAAAAACTCCATTATAAAAATAATATTTTTTAAATGGTATTACAAAATAAATGAATTCATCATTCATTATTGGAGATACTGGGTTTGTGTTATTGTTTTGGTGTTCAATGGATCCCTCTATTTTTCAGAATCCAAGAAATATGTATGTTGTGGAGACTGCTCCATTAGTTTGGATTGAAGAGGATACTTTATCCAATGGTCCCAAAAAGATATACAAAAAACGAAAAGATTACACATAAATGAAACATTATCTATTAAAATATGCTTGACAAACCCCTTTCACAAACAAAGGTTTCAAGTTTTTTTTTTCCATTTTGTTTCTAATATATACTTTTGATATGTGATCATGCCACACTCATTTTGATTTGGGGATGAACTATGTTTCAAAAGTAGCTAGACAACAGAACATTTCCAAGGACATTTTATGATGAAATGTTGACAATAGGGTTGGTGGTCATTCTCATCACACCTTTCTGAATGGAAATTTAAATACTATTGGAATATATAATACATTAATGATATATTCATGTATCCACATAAAATTTTAGAATAAGATTAATTTACCAATGAAATTGGTTATACATTTAAATTTATTGATGTAATTATATATTTATTTCATAGTTTCTTAATCATTGTTTTATTTCATATTAATGATTGTTTTTAGGATAATATTGTTTAATGTGACATAACTTGATTATATATTGTCTTTATTTATTTATGTAGGGGGTTGGTTATTAATTTATTGATATTAGTTCCATAATAATAGATTTTTATATATAATTTTGAAATTTATTTGAACCCATGTAGTTAACTTCCACTTAATTATAAATATTTGTAACTTATAATTTCATGTGAGAAGGACTAATTCATACAGTTTAAAGTAGTGTTGTGTGGATGAGTATATGAAATGTGCATATTAATGGTTGATTATAGAATTATGTATGATAGTCAATTTCTTATTGACCATTATGTGAATATGTTCCAATGAATATTTGTTTCATTCACTAAGAATAGGTATATATGTTCCATGGGGTTGATTTTCCTTATGAAAATAGAGCACACTAAGAATAATGTGGTCTTATGAGGAATGTTCCCCAAAGAATGGAATTTGGATTTATATTGAATGAATTTGAAACTATGTGGGGTGTGGTTCAATTCAGAGTATATCCTAGTGAATGAATGGTTTATTGTGAATAGGGACCTTGTCTTAGTAAATGAGAGTGACATAAGGAATACAGTTTCATAAGGGTGGATATAAAATATTGATGATGTTTGGTTTTAACCTTGTAAATATATATTATGTGTTCTGGTAAACAATAATGAAATCCCATTTCATTAAATATGTATAATTAATAATCAGGTTAAAGGATAAGTCAATGTCATGTAACATCCTATGATGTGTTTTTTTTTCTGTTTTATGTCACGTGAACTTAATGTTGGCCACATAGATTAATGCCTAGCAATAGGGAAGTTTGTGTTATGAAATTTTCTAAATCGGTTGATTAATTGGGGATTAAAAATGAGTGTCCCACAAGTACAACCTAATTTATTACATAGGTGAAGTTCAAGATAAATTGGGGGTTTACACCTGATTTGGGTCCCAAAATACAACTTGTGAATTATAATTTCAGGAGTGGTGCATACAAATGAATGATTACTCACCTGCCAGTGCTTTGGTATACATGGGATGAATATTTCTAAATTTTTTATCTCTCCTTGGATTCCTTGATTATTAATAATGATTAAATAATTATTAGTAAATATTTTTTCACTCATACTTTGGAAGGAATATGATGTTCACATGTCCCACTGGTTAGAATTGGGATCTGGGTGAGAAAATTGAGGATGGGTAGCCCATTATCATTTCCTCCTAGAGCGGTCCATATTAATTATGGGAATCTATGATTCTAATCACCTTGATTTATCGAGACTCATAAAACATGGGAATTAATGACCTATGGGGTGTCTAAAGATGAACATTCCTAGATAATGTGGGTTTGCTGGATTTATAAGAGATCTGTTTTTGGGATTTTTAAGTATTTAATAATAGTTTAATGGAGACATAGAGGTTATTTGGATTTATGTGGCTCGAGTATGTCACCCAAGTGTAGTTATGGCACAAGGATGCCCCAAAACCTCAAATTAACATGGTATAATCAAATACCATGTGTAGAATTATCGATATGGGAGGAGAGAAGACGACATAGATCATCCAAAATTTGGAAAAGTTATATCAGGTAGAATAATTTGATATAAAGATAAGCCCTTGTAAGGAATTTGAAGAAGAAAACTAAGGGTAACAAGATCACATGAGTGGGAGGGATGTCTTCCAAATAAATTCACATAGAAAAATAACTAATTTGATTATCTCAAAAATGGGCATCACATGATGGGATCACGAACTAATGTGTGCATGGTGTTATTATTTTATGTGGAATCTACCTCCTTTTCATGAATTACATGGTCATTTAGTGACCATATGAAGATCATGGTTATTACATGACGAATTTATGATCATGTGGAAGAAATCACATAGTCCTACATCATGGGATTTGGTATACTTTGGAGTCATTATAGGAATTGTATATACTAGTAAAATTTGTTGAATTTTTCCAATATAGGAAGTTTTGGAGCTTTCATTCTCAATCCAAACATTTACCTTTAATTTTATCCATCACTATATCCATGTTCTTTTTATCACAGTGAAAAAGGGGTATTTATAGAAAATCAACTTGACATGGAGTGAGTCACCATTGTAGGATACCTGGCCCATGTGTAAAGTTTTTGAGTGAGGAGTCTTATGGACACATGAGCTATCTACCACTATCCTAGGAATAATAATGAAATTGATCTATTATATGATTTGGTCATCACCATCATAAAAATGATGAAACACCAACATGGTTTCTGTGATGGATACACCTTTTCTCCGTAAACGATGTGAATATAATGGATCTAATTTTTCCTAGTATTATTATAGAATATAATATGATTTAATCTCAAATATAGGAACTGAGATAATATATGATTCAGAGGAGTCTAAAAAGTGGAAATAGTTTTTGAAATATATTAAAAATATTAAAATCATAGTACAAAATTTTTCCTGAAAATGGGGAATATCCCTTGAACGAAGGATTTGAAAAAAAATATAATTCATTCATTATGTTCAGAGACTGGTTTTTACACTAGAAATGACATAATGTTTTTAAGAATTAGGCAATTTTATTCAGTTCCTTCAATGAAGATTAATTAATCAAATTTATTTATAATTATTTAATTATTCAATTAAAATAGTAACCATAAAATACCCAATATATACATAGATATTTCCAATTTATAGGGTTATCCATATAACCCTACAATGTGTGAGATAGAAGTGGAGGAGATGATGTACATCAAGATCAAATGAGATTGATATTGTGGAACATTATGCCAATAGAGATTGTGGATCTCACCAACTACGGCAACGTATGACCATTATTTCTCAAAAATTGATCAAAACTCTTAGTAGGATGTGTTTTTGTGCAATTTCCATCAGATCTATTATTTTGGTCAAACAAATATCAAATCCACATTTAATAATTTATTTATGCATCAATGGTTGATTAAATATACAATTTATTTTATTTGTTTTTTTGTATATCCCTCCTCATTCTTCTAATTATTTTATAATGTAAGGAGGATGAAAATGATAAAAACATGATGTTCATTCCTCAAATTTTGTGGTTTATGGATTTCCCCATTGATTCTTTGAACGTTCATCATGGGAAATTCCATTGGTTCATAGTTTGATGAAATATCTTATATTTGATCATTGTGGGATTATTCTTCAGTGCATTGATCAATACTAGGAGTGTAGTTGGTAATGAAGGGTTTTACTATGAATTAATGGTGAAGGATTATAAAAGGTGGAAAATTAGAATGGATCAATAGTTTCTATTCATTCTGGTTTGACGGTGTAGCTATGGATGATGCCTTTGGATTATTTTTATGAGATTTTAAAGGATGATTTTAGTGTTCCAAAGTGGTGAGGTTTGTCCGACCCTATATTTTTACATCTACATCAAGTATTTCTGTGGAAAAATAAAAGAAGAAGATTTAGATGAGAAATAAAAAGATTTAAAACATCCATCATTACATCAAATGAAATTCAGATATGCCCATCGTGTGGGAATATTTTTGTTGTTCTTGGGTTTACATGGAGTTGAAAATACCACACACTATCTGAAATTTGTCGCATGACATGTGACCTATTTTTGAAACTTTGAATGTGTCTAAGAGTATTCGCAAAAATGGGATGTCTGGGATACATTGGAACAACTAGGTCTACATGGAAAAATCTAGCTGTACACGGTTTGATACACATGCATGGATAATAGTACAAGGAAAAGGTAAGAATTCATGGGTGGGTTTCTAGAACAACTCTACATGTCGTGTACACATTTTTACATGATATATATTTGATGGTTTATGAGCTTCCTAATGAAGAACCACACGACACGACAAAGGATTTGGTGGACTTGTCGTGTACCACATATACATTCTGTAATCCCCCCCATTGGGGGTGCATGCAACCCTTATATTATTCATTATTAGACCAGTATTGGTTGAGTGTCTTCCCTTAGTCCGTCCTCTTAAAGTTATAGTGTCTTATTACATAAAAATCTTTGTATTGTAATCCCATCTATAGTATGTGTCTCAGATAGAGTCTGTAGTGTCCCTCTATGAGACCAATGTTTAATACATTATTATTTATTCAAATACCCAAGGTGGGGTTCATGGAATTTGTGTCTCCATTATACACGGGGTGTTTATCCACCATATTTTAGGAAATTTACATAGGGTTAATGGTATCATTGGTTTATAATCCTCTACATAGAGGGTTCACACAAAATGGGTTTGTGGTTTCTCTAGCGGTCTTGGTTGTGATCCCTTATCTGATAATAGATGTCTTCTGAGACAAGTGAGTTTTCGTTGATGCATGCCATAAATTAGGAACTCATGTATAAATTTATCATATGGTAAAAAGGCTCATGGGGTGGGTTCTCCAAAATCGAGCATTTTCTAGTGCTTTGAGAAGATTCTTGTGGCTTGCAACTTGTTTGTGCCCCACTAGATGTGTGGTGTCCTTATTGGGTATCTCTCAATTTTATATGTGGGAGTCCTATATATTTTTTATGAGTTAAAAACTCTTGATACATAGGGTTTAGTGTTTATAGTTTATCATACGTGGTATTAGTATACTCTCTTCTGCATGGGTTCATCTTGTACGTGTCATGTTATATGCAGTGGATGACCTATTTGATGTAGTCTTTGGATGAAAGGGATATGGTGGATTGTAGATTGAGTTAGATATAATGAGTTGTTTTATAGGTTGGTTCATTTGATATTATTACCATACTTATGATTAGTTTGTACTCTCTGCAATTTTGGATAGGTCTATATTTGGACCCTTTATCACATTTAGTATTTGATTTTTGTACTTTGATTGTAGGGTTGTAGATTCATACATGAATTTGTTTTAGGTGTTTTAAATTTCATAATTGTATGGTCTTGGAGATGTGTGCTTATATAAAATTACCATAAGTGAATTCCAACTTTGTATGGGATATTCCTACTAAACGCTGGTCCGTATCCCTTGGACTATTAGAGGCGGGCTTGGGGTGGTTGTGGCTAAGACCCCAACAATTTGAGTCATGATAGAGTGGTATCAAATGACTTGGATCAAAATTATGACTATATTATATGATATTGTTTTGTGTTTTTTAGAAACAATGTTATGTATTTCAAATTCAGATTTTAGGACAGGGAATATAGTGTTGAGGAGGATGCTGATGTATCTATACACCAGGACTCTAATCACCTACCATTTTTATCGGTATAAGTACACATTAGTTGAAGGGATGAAAATTTTAAAAGATCACATAAGAATGGTATTTGGTTTAAAAAAATTTATTGAGTCAAATCCCTAGATATATAAATTAATAATGGCACAAATTGTAAATTTTAAGATTCCGCTACGAAGACAACAAGCCAGGATTCCACTACATGATCACATGAAGGATCTGACAAGTGATGAGGAATTAGTAAAGGGGATTGTACAATAGAAAGTACCTATAAGTGTTCAAATAGATATACCACTATACATTGAGTGGAATTTAGTACTGAATGTTATGGATGATGATATAAAAAGTCTTTACGTGCTATAATTTCTCCATAGGCAGTGACCTCCCAGGTCTCCTAGTGATCCAGAGCCCCAAGTGTCTAAGGACTGGTTAGAGGTAGTCACTCAGGTTTTACACGTTGTGATGACACCTAAATATTAGATGGATCTCTTCATGGAGAGTATTCTTCAGGACAACACCGTGTGATGGTGGATTCTGGTGACTCATTAACATGAGGACATGGATCTCTATTTTCCAAACATCATGCATCTCTACAAAGAAGATTTTTTTCATACCAAGTTGTGATCTATGGACTTGTAGGACCTTATACATCAACTATAGGTCAGTATAAATAATAAAGAGTATTAAACTACCTTGACTGGTCTCTCATGGTAATCCAAATATATGGCGCATGATTATTTCTTAAAAGAAAAAACATTCCATCAAGGATTACAACAAGATTTTAGGGGTTCAATGAACTCTCCTGGTATTATCACATATGTTGCAGTACTAGAGAGGTCCTCAGTGGAGGAGAGCTTCCTAAATGAGAAGGAACTAAAAGTGGGTGGTGGTAGTGGGATACAAGGATCTAAGAACTTGTAAGTATTCAATTAATGACATTTTAAGGGATTTGGACATGATAAAAACATTCAAAGATGGTCAGAGGACCAAGGTTCATTAGTGAATAGTTCTTTTGATGGGTCAAATCAACATAGGGTGGGTCATTATTTCTTCTATAACATTCAAATACATATTTCATGGGATTATTCAACCCATCATATAGATAATCTATAGGAGGTCAAGGGATATCCATGTAATAGGAATATACTAGAGCATGCATGTTCATGAGATGGTATATGTGGAAGAGGGGCTGGTAGAGAATCAGTAGGTGGTATGAGGTTTTAAATTTTTTCCCCACCACCCAACTGTGATCTAGGCCTAGATCAGGGAGATGGTAGGGACAATGCTAATTGTAGGTTATATAGGTCTATGATACTGATGATCAAGAAAAAATATGTTTCATTATCTATTTCTTTTCTACCATACCTATAGTACATATAGACATTAGTGTGATCCATTCCTCTCTTTCCTCATATATTGTTCATGACATGTAGATTCTAGATGATCATTTGAATCGAACCTTGTGCTTGGATACTCCGACAAGAGGTGAAACTGTGATTTCACACTTCTACTGATAATGTGATTTTACACATGGAGGTGAGCGATTCGTATGAGATCACTTCATAGCGACGATGATTCCCTGTAATGTCATTATAGGTAGGAATTAAAAATCTACAATTCACTCCAAAATTGAAACTTTAAGGTTGAGGATATGATGTGTCCATGGTTATGGAATGATGTTTTCCGTCGTGGTTGAAAAGGAAATGTTGGTAATATATTATGGGATTGGAAATAGGAGAGTGCTAGTGATTACTCGAATCTTGGCTAGCATGACCCTTAGAGCATTGGAGGATAAAGGCTAGGAGTTCCCTATAGTGGTGGTGGACTATTATGACGTATTTTTTGAGGATGTGTCAGGCTTACCTCACCACCAAGTACCAGACATCTAGATTGAGTTAGAACAATAGATGGCACCAATATCTATACAAGAATATCAGATGGATCTCATGTAGCATCATGAGCTATGTTTTCATGTAATGTAATTTTAGTAGAATGGACCCATGATATCTAGTGTTCCCCTGTTCATCCCTACTATTTTTTACTAAAAAGGAGGATGGGATCTTGTTGTTATGTGTATATTTCTTGCACTTTAACCATGTGACCATGAGAGTATGTATCAATTAATGAGGATCGATGAACAATTTATTCAAGTGATTGGATGTGCTATTTCTCAATGATTGAACTCATATCAGGCTATCTATGCATATGAGTTTGAGAAAATGATATATCAAAGATAGTATTGAGATGTTTCTACAGTCATTATGAGTACTTTTCATTTCCTTTTGGCATGTTTAACTCCCTATTAGTTTTCATGGATATAATGAACTAGATCATTCATTCATTCATATACTGGTTTGTAGTTGTCTTCATCAAAAATATCCTCATGTACTCAACGTCCATAGAGGAACATGTAAGACTCTTCCGTATGATTTTAGACACACTATAAAAGAACCATCTTTATAGTAATATTATGATGTTTATGATTTGGATTCATTTGGTCAAAATACACAGACACGTCATCCTACAGGTAGGAGTGATCATTGATCCAACAAAGGTTGAGGCAGTTCTATCATGGGATACATATAAGAGTACTGATGAGGTGTGGAGTTTTCTTAGAATGGAATGAAAATATCACATGTTTGTACCCATTTACTCCATATTTTCAACACCCTTTATAACTTTGACCTAAAATGGGAATCCTTTCTTGTGGATGTAATGGTGCCAACTGTGTTTTTCAGATTTGAGGTAGATAATGAAGAACAACCCCATATTTAAATTTTCATTGTAGGAAGTCAAGTATGTAGTGTTTTATGATTCCTTATGGTCTATACTTGGTTGCGTTTTGATAAAGAGGTAGGTAGTTATTTCCAATGGTTCTTGGTGATTGATACCACATTAGAAAAACTACATGACCAGTTATCTAGAGATATAAATGGTAGACTTTAGCTTGATTTTGTTGTGACACTTCCTTAAGTAAAGTTTTTTTTATCATCTAATTCGACCAAAAGAGTCTCAAGAATAACTTCTTTGGGAAGGATGTTAACTTGAGATAAAGGCATCGGCTAGAGCTCCTTAAGAACTATGATGGTGTGAATTTATAAACTCTTGGTAAGGGTAACATAGTGGAAGAAGCTTTATGATAGAACCCTTGATTTTAGTTGTTTTCCAAATAGTTACAGAAGTCATCTTCAATGTAGATGTCCTTAGTAGAAAATGATAAGGCTTTATATCTTTATTTTATGGTTTTTACCCCTACTTATAAAACATATTGTGGAATCACAACATAGAGATACTGACTATAAGTCCTTATAAACACAAATATCCATTGGATTTTCTGTTGATTTATTTTTTTATGGTTGGTAGATCATTGTATTCTTAAGAAGATGGATGATTGTACTGGTGATGTTGCAAGAGGTGGTGATGGGAGGGTGTTATACATCAACTTTTGTAGTAAATTATAGTGTGTAAAATATGTATTAAGACCACATATGTTTGTTTTTGAGTCTTGGAATGAAGAGTATTATTGCAAAGTTAATCTCTCAATACATCACTTGGAAACAAGTCATGGATTAACACAAGGTTCTAGTGTGTTTAGCTCAAACACTGGAGGTTCCATAGTATAATTAAAATGCGATATCATTGGAATTTGTGATAATTTTACCACATATGTATGTGGAAGAAGATTTCATTTTTGTGACCATAGACCGACTCACCATGTTGGCCCACATCCTAGCCATTCGAGTGAAAATTTTAGGAGAGTTCTTGTGATGAGAGTATGTGTAAGAGATAGATCAATTCCATGGAGATCTCTTGATGAGCATTTCAGAATATGATTCTAACTTCATTTCATAACTTTGGATATAATATTAGGATTTATTTAGGTCTTAAAAAAACATGAGCACATCATTTCACCCGCAAATTGATATCTAGAATGAGCACACCATTAATTTATTTGATAACATATTTTTGTCTAGCATGCTAGATTTTGAATGTAGTTAAGAGGATCACCTACACATGGTTGAGTTTTTTTACATCAAAATATAATCTTCCACCATCATTATGGCACAATTAAAGGCCTTTTATGGTAGACACTTCAATGTAAAACTTTGTTAGACTATTCCAGGTGAGTCTACACTCATGGGCCTACAGATGTTGATAGATATGATAGTACAGGTGTAGATCATCTAGTATAGGATAAGGAATACACAAATCCTACACAATTATTGTGTAGAATGACGATGGAGTCCTATGATGTTTGAGTTATGAGACTATTTGTTCTTAATTGTCTCACTTCATCATGGATTATAGATAATATTATGGGGTGACATGATATCTTGGAGATTTATTGGCACATTCCAGAAACTATGTAGAGTTAGTGATGTGGCATACCATGTAGCTCTACCACCAAAGTTAGACTCATAATATGAAATCGTTCATGTATCATACTTGAGGTGGTATGTGCATTAGCATTCATATATTATCAACTAGTGAGAGCTAGACTTGAAAGATGAAGCTACTTTTGATGTGTACCTAGTGGAGATTGAGGATTGGTAGGATATGATCCTTTGTGGTTGATTGATTCCCCAAGTGTGTTAATGGTGGAAACATGATAATCTTCAAGAGAGGACTTGGGATCAGGAGACCCTAATGTGATCCTAGTACCCTAAAATTTTTAATTAAGAATTTCTCTTTCTAGAATGAAAATCCCTAATTCTGGGAGAATATAATGAATTTGATTTTTCCATGTATTAATTTAGAATATTATATACATTAATATCTGAGAAAGACACTAAGATAACATAATATTCTGGTAACTAATGAGCCCAAATAAATTTTTAAAATGTATTAAAAATATATAAATCATGTGTGCATATTATTCTTAAAAAATATAGATAACATACAAAAGGAGTCTTGAATTAAAAATATGAGGTAGGTGTTGAGTTAAGAGGGTGGTCTTTACCCTAGGAAAACCATAATCTTTGTCGGTGTTGGGAGTTGGTCTTGAATGATTTTGTGGTAAAAAAATTATGTAAATTTAATTATATTTTTTTAATTATTAAATTAAAATCCATAAGGAATAATCTTTAATATATATGGAAATTTCAATAATTTCTATGGTAAACCTCATAAACCATAAAATTCTAAGGGTGCATTGGAGGAGATCATAGAAAATGAAATCCAATAGTAATTTGATTAGGGATCATTGTGCCAAAATATTTTATATATATCACCAACAATAGCAGTGTAGGACTGTTCAATAATAGTGATCACTCCAAACTCTATTAAGGGTGGTTGTTTTGTATGACTTTTATCACGTTATTTATCTAAATAAAACACAAAACAATTCCACAAACATTAATTAATTCATGCATCAATGCTTGATTTTATTTAAATTCTATATTTTTGTCAATGTTCAATATATATTTGTTTTACTAATTCATTTACGGTGCATCAGGGTTGAATAATAAAAAAGTCCAAGGATTGTTCCTAATTTTTATTTGTTTATGGATTTCTCACCCATTGTTTTGAGATTTATTATGGAAAATTCATTTTTTCCATTTTAAGATGAAATACACTGTATTCGACAATTGTGTAACCATTATTAGGTGAAATGAATTAATATCCTGCATATGGCTCACGATTGAGGGATCGATCATGGTGTGATGATGATAGAGTATGATTAGTGATAGATAAAAATGGATTGATAGTTTTCTCTCATCTCTTTTTGTTGGTGTTGTATAGATGGCATGTGTAGATGATTCCTGAGTGATTCTAAAGGCTATATCTAGGTGGTTGGTGTAGGGTAGGGTCAAATAACTCCATATACTAGTTTTTTCTATTGGGATTCTAGTAGTGATATCTCAAATGATACAGAGGATAATAAATAGTGGGATCTAGAAAATTCCATGATACACGACATGTAATCCAGAGATACATGTTGTGTGGGACCGTATATGACGTGTTAGGGAGTCCACAAAGAAGAAAAAGATCACACATAATTTGGAAGCATTCATACATTGTGTGACAAATACCACAAACTAAAGAAGCATAATAAAGGATAAACATGCATGGGTAGTACATGATACACAGACATGGACAGGTTTACATGGGTGTGGCTAGGTGTAAATGTGTTGGTAGAGGAGCATGAATAGCTATACAGAAGCATGGACATATGGATTTTTCATCAAATCATATACCATGTGGTGAACACCGTGTATTTAGAGGCTTAAATTCCATGTGAGTTAGCACGAAACATAAAGAAAAAGGGGGGATTGACACATTGTTTACCCCCATTAGAAGATGTGCACCCCACTTTGAGGGTGTTTTTTTCCCTTGGATTACTTAGTATTAGACTAGTATCAATTGACTGTGTTCCATTGATTCATCCCCTAGAGGGTAATGTCTTTTGTAATGTTAAAGTCTCTTAATTTTGATCCCATTTGTTGTAATAGTCTTACATTGAGTTTATGGTGTCCCACGGTGAGAACGGAGTGTGATCCTATATCATTTCTTCATATCACCAAGGTGGGGATCATGGAATCAGAATTTCCTCTACGCATGTGGTGTTGATCCTATACATAGAAATCCATTTCTGTGTGTATTGTGGTATACTGGGTACATAAACCCCTATATAGTGCGTTTATTGGGGATGGGTTTGTGGTGTCTACCAATGGTCATGTGTGGGATCCCTTTTCCAATTATTGCGGTTATCGTAGACCAGTGAGTTTTATTGGGTAAGGACAAATGATCTTGACTTCATGAATGACTATATTTAATGATAGCATGGTTTGTAGATTGGGTTATTCCAGAATAAGAATTTCCTAGATCTTCAAATAAAATCCTATGGAGGGAAATTTGGTTCTTACCACCAATACGCACAGTGTAATTCATGATTATATCTCAGGTTTGTTGTCTATACAAGATTCCTCTATCATTATTACCACCTAAATAGACTTTATTATGCTTGTTTATGGGTTTTCAGATATCTTATTAGATATTTTTGTACTTTACCTATATGGACTCTGCTCACATGTGTCATGTCTTATGAAGAAGATAAACCACGTGATAATGAACTAGGAGGATAGGTAGCTGGTGGACCATAGCTTAATCTGGACATACCAATATTTTTTCCAAGTGTTTTAATTGGATAATAGTACAGACGTTTTTTATGATTAGTCACTCTTCAGTTTTAGTTGGTATTATATTTGGACCCTTTATTACTTTGATTACAATATTTTCATACTCTGATTGAAGGATTATATATGTACATATTAGTTTTTTAATTTTTTCTAAATTTAATATTTTTTAAGCTTGGATGTGTGTGTGTACATGTGAATTAAGATAATATCCCTTATTTATTGAATATACCTACTCTGTGTTTGTCTCCAACCCCTAGATTATTGGAGGTGGGATTAAATTATTCATGGCTTGGACACTGGAGGGTCATGTTATGAAGGTGACTCTCTCACGGTCTATGTGATTAGTCCATAAAATAATATTGTTTCTCGTGGGAGTATTTGGTTATTTCCAGATAACATTATAGAAGATGTAAGAAAAGTTTAAAATATAATTTCATCCATATGGGTTGTTTTATATGAAGATCATAAATTACTATAATGGAATTAATAGACATTCCATCCATTATAGTGAATATTACAAAAAAATTTGAACATTATTCAATATAATTCTTTATTTTCATAAATAATTTCAAGAATAAACATAGATCATTAATAACGATTAGGTATGAACCATTGACATAATAATTTTATTAATATTTAATAAATGAAGTTATTTACCATTAATTCCCTCTTTGTTCACTTATTTGTACATATTTTAAGCAATCTACTTTTAGTATCTACAAAAATATATAATGTTTTATTCCACATATTTCCCATTGATTATTCATCAAAATCAGAATTTATGAAAATGAAAAATCATTAATTGATCCATCATGTTTTTTCTATTTGATAATTATACAATTGTGAAAAGATATGTAGATTTCAATCAAATCATGGTGTAATTTATATCATAATGGAATAATATTTTTCAAATACCAAATTTCGGTTAGTTTTGAGGAATACAATTTTTTGTATCAAAAAAATCATAGCCATAGATTTTAACAAAATTAAAAAAATAAAACAATAGCAATGTAATGAATTACATTTGGGTATAATACCATACATCATTCACAATTATGGATTCTAATTACATATTTATATTTTTTAATATAATATAAAACCTAATTCAAAAACCCTAGAAACAACCATTTTAAAAAATTATGATATAATCATTATATTTCATTAAATAACACACAAAAATTTAAATTATGGATTTCCTTTATTCCATAAATGTATTGAACATAATAAAAAGCCGTATACCTATTATTTAACTTTCAAGATTAATAAAGTAAATCATTCTCTATAATTCTCACACCATGAAGATATATATGTTTTATCATCTAAATGAATTAAACAAAATCTATTTAAAATAAATATGTTCCATTAATTAATAATACAATTGGTTTTTATTTCATTATTATATAAATTTTCAAACACCTAAATATTTTAAATTTTATCCATCCTTCATCATAGTAATATTTCAACCATTAAAACCAATTAAAAAAATGCACAACCATTCTCGAACATTTTAAATCATAATTTTTTTTAACAACCCACATTCCAATATTCCATTACATATTGTTGTTTTCACTTATTAATTTCATCCATATGTTTCTTAGGATTCCAATATTTTTACTGATAATTTTTATAATCACTAGAATATTAAAAAATGTAAAATTAATCAACTTCATTACTCCAAGTTATTATCATAGTTTAGAAAAAATATTTCAAAAAATAATTATAATATAATATTCCCATAACTTCACTATTACCATTATTTTTTGTTATATTATACTTATAATACCCATGTATTATTTTTCATCCTTTATTTATACCTCTTGTAACAAAATAATTTCAACCATGAGTTGATTTATTCCCCTGACATGAGAGTATTATCTACTACTACTCTACAACCTCTTGTTTGTAATTTTGCTACAAACTGAACACCTTCCACTATATTGTCTCTTATATATTTTTTCCTTATAATCTGATTTATAACCATTTAATAATAACTGCAATGTTTATGTTCTCTCCTATCATTAATGAAAAAACATAGTAAACAATTAACACATATGGGGACATGGGAGATTCAAAACCTTTATAATATGTATCTAGTGGTTCAAATTTAATATCATGTTATATTTCTCAAATGTTTCCTTTTCTAATGGTATTTTTAAAATATCTGTATTATTTAATTTTTTTCAATATTCTCTTCTTTTATAAAAACTTGTTAAAAATTTTATTTGATGAAGTGTTACTATTAATTTATATGATGACAATGAGAATTATATGTTGGATTCATTGTATGCCCAAATGAACTTTTTTTAATCATAAAAATTCACCATGGTAATATTCACTTCAAAACTAGTATTTTCTACCCCTATATTCATCTAGATTAGTTGAAAATATACCTTATTTACTAAAATATACTTATCTTTATTTTTATTAATATAACATTTATCATTCTTATTTTAATATAATTAATTCACTTTTTAATAAATAATTATCATCTACTTGTGGGTTTCCTAGGCATAATGTTTTTTATATTAACTTATATGTGAACATACTACCAAATATTACATCCATATTAATCATATTTCAAAACCATAATCAATGGATACTTTCATATTTTGAAAGATTAATTTCACTCCTTTAATGTTACCATCATTTTTAATACACTAATTCCTTTTTTATATTCATGTTTCGTACACAATTTTTTGGACTTAGTCATAAAATATTGAAAGGTTCCCATCATTCTATAGAATAATAAATTGTTTTTTTATGTGTTTGACTCTGAAGATTAATTATAATAAATTTTGGAGTTGAAACTATTTTAAAATCATGTATATAAATTTTTTTCAACAATCATGAAAATATTTATATTTATTGAGACAATTGTACTCAATTTATTTATATTTTATAATAAAAATAATAATTTAGTTATTTGATCATAGAAATTTCAAACTCTAGTATCATTAAAAATTAATAGTATTTCCTTAATTACTTATTACTTCTAATAAATATTATATCATTAATATTGATTAGAACCATGATTTTTTCATCTTCTTAAGGATTCACATAAATATTATCATCAATAACAACTCACATCAACTACAATTTCATCATGTAGAATCAAATATTATAAAAAAATAACATGGTTCTTGATTTATGCCATACTATGCTTTATTTAAGATAACATTACTTGATCCCATCATCCCCAAGTTTAAAACCCACTGGTGGTACATGATAAATCAACTATTTAAGCACAATATTTTTTATTTATGATTTCAGGTACAATTTATATATCTTTAATCCTCTATGAGTTCCCACCACAAATAATAATCAGACTGATAAAATCCTTACCTATGGTAACAATTTCGTCTAAACATATATGAATTTATTTTAACATAGGATTAAAAAACAACAAATTCTTTTATTTTGACCACATTTCCTTTCTCATTAATCTAGTTTTTAACACTCATTTTGTTTCAATGAAATTTTTATCACCCAGACTCCTCATAAGTCCCCATGCGTTGTTATTATCTATTTGATCATGTTAATCCGTCCAACATTTATCCCATGAATTATCATTTTCAAATAATTTACAATGTTTTCATTGGAACTATAATAACAATATAGTTTTCCCAATAGACCTCAATTTTTTAGATTATATTAGTGATATTTGGTATCTAATAATTTTTGAATAATCAAATTTACTACTCTATTTTTTATTTGAGTTAGTGATTTTCTCACGGGAACTCAAAATCCCTCAAATGATTTAATTTTGTATTATTTCTCATGTAATGTAAATTTATTTTTTCTATAAATTGATTCATTGTCATTTATTTTTAATAAACTATATATTTATTTATAAATATATATATATCTAGAATTTTTTATTCATTTTTATATCATTTCATAAAATAATGTTGTTGAGCATTTTCTTAGAAAACATATAATCTTTACTATTGATTGAATTATCATGGACCAAATCAACTAGAGCCTCTCTTGGGCCACTAGGCAAGACATGAGTGACTCTGAATCTTTCTCTGAATAGTCCATGGGTATGTTACTAGAACCAATGCTATGAAAACAAAATATTTGAGGAATTAGCTTTATAAATCCTAGGAATGATTTATGGAACCCGCTGATAAACAAAAATTAATAGTGAATAATTACACCATAATTTAATAATACATATAATATAATACATTAATAAAAATCTATAAAAAATTTAGGATCATTTGGAAGAAAACCTAAATCCAAAAGAACTTCGTGCTAGGAGTTAGTAATTTCCATCCCTATCACTTACTCCATCCACAAAATCTATAAAAATAGCATATGGAATATTTATGTAATAATACAAGTAAGCCGAATAGGTCCCTCTTGGAAAATATCATGAAAATTTTGAAGAATCATATTAAAGAATACATGAACATGTAATGATATTAATTCATCATATATAACAATTTTTAATTATTAACCATCACTAACAAGGGTCTCTTACTAATTCCACACACACATATATTAATATATTTATCATGAAAATATATCAAAAAAGTACTCCACAAACCCTTACCCAATAATCTAGTTAGCATCACTTCCCAATGGAATATCCATTGCCACTCTAATCTCCCTTGTACCCATAAAACACAACTATATAACCACATCAAAATGATGGCCATATAACCAAAACCACATTCCTAAAAAAAAATAAACAAATACCACATTATACCAATTTACACTATATATCCATATCCTATTTGACATAAAAAAATATAATCACATCATTATAACATCACCACAATTCCAACTCAAAACAACATAATATACATAGAATAAAGTAGGAGAGTGTTAGTAGTCAACCATTTATATTACATACATCGTAGATGTCACGGGTACACACAAACACCAAAAAATTATATAGATGTTGATAATGTAACCTAACATGGATAGTGGTGCTTAAGAAAAAAAGTACAATGAATATATAATACTCAAATAATTTCAATATAGTGGTAAAATTCAATTATAAATAGCTCTAAAGTCATAAATATCCACTACATTATCACCAATACAAAATAAAAACAATTTCTTCTACCTCTGTAATTCGCTAACAATCATCGCAACACAACATCAACCACACTACAAAAAATATACATAATTTATTATATTTCATCATCATTACCTCCTCACTATTTACATTATATTAATTAACCAAATTTTATTTTCACCCAACATACATCTAATTTTACATTTGTTAAATAAATTATAACATCATTTATTCTACCACATTAAGTCATTGTTTGGTGTGTTATATGTATTCATAAAAACACATCACTATATCATATTATTTAATTTATTTCAATATTCCTTGATACTTTTATAACCATGGGAAACAATGATACATAAAAATCATATTATTTATCAATGTCCCCATAATATAAAATAATACACACCAAAATCACCTTTTTAATGATAAAAAGAGAGAGATATATCTTTATATATATAATATATAATAGAAATTAAAGATTTTAATTATCATAATTAATAGTTTTATATGAATCATGGTCAATAAAATAATAATTACAATTAAATCCATATATAATTTTATTAAATCTTTACTATTTTTAACTTATTTAATCCATTTAAATAATATTCATCAAATTAAAAATAATAATAATTTAATTTGTCATGTTCACAGAAAATCAAACAACTATAATACCTTACTGAGAAATGAAAACATATAAATCATGACCAACTCACATCCTGATTCAATTTTCTATTCAATTTTTTTATTTAGTTAATCTCATATATTTCAACAATGGGAACTAAATAATGATTGATTATAAAAAACATAACGAAATAAAAGAAAGAATCTCAATGACCTACTTTAAAATAATCCTAAAAAATACAACTCTATGAGATGAGAAAACAACAGAGGTCTCCAATAATTTCACTATGATCCTTTAACAACAATAAAAATCATCTATTATCAAACCTACATAAAAAACCAATAATAACCCTTTAAATAAACTCCATGATACAGAAGATACAAGAAAGAATATATTAGGAAAAAATATAATCTCATCAAATCCAAGAATCATGATCATATGAAGATGATGGATTCAGATGCACCAATGATGACCAAAGTCACCAAAACTAAGCCAAACAGATTCAAATAGTTTGAGAAAAGATATTTAAATCAAACTATGGGGGGAAAATTCAACGAAATTTTAATAAAAAAATTTGGGGATCTGTTTTGGTGTATTGGGTGTACACCATGTTATGTTGTATCTTTATCAACCAAGATTTGACGATTATGAACATAAAATAGCTCTTCCACTTAAATATAATTTCATGTATTCTTATTTAAAAATAATTTAATCCTAAACATGATGTTGAGGAATAAAACATAATATGGTCCTTTTCTCTACCCCTTAAAAAAATTATAAATGGCCCAATTATGATCACTTATATCATTTTCTTCCAATATTATACAAGAATCTAAGAAAATACCACATCATTGAACCATGTTATAGTCCACCTTGACCAAAAAATGAGTGTTTATGACCTCCATAATAAGTATACGGATTTAACCAAAACAAAATAAATACCAATACCACTAAAACAAGAACCACCATGATGTAATTTAAAAACATTATATAACCTCCATAAAAAGAGCCATAATTATAATTAAACCACACATATCCATGAAAATGGATCACCACCATTTAAACTATCCAAATTACAATAAATTGAAAACCCTAAAAAGTGTAATAGAGTCCTAAACATGTTATAGTATCCTTATAACTCCCAAAAAACAACTCATTCTCTCAAAAATCACAAACCAAACACACATTGGCCAACTTACCCACCTAAAACCACAAATTAACAGACCTATAAGAATTATGCTAGTAACACCACTATTTTTTTGAGGTTCTATAAATTTTATTATAAAAATATATTATGAATAAAAATAATTAATTTTTTTAATATATTTAAATTAGGTGTGATAAACGGTTGGTTCATGGTCCCTTAAAAAATTCAATGTCAATTTAAGTGTTAGTGAGCTTTTAATGGACAATGCCATGCCTTTGGGAAAATTAAGGGTCACTGTGCATTTATTTCTATTTACCCAAAACATATTTTTATATTTATTGACTTCATAATAACCTTCATAACATTTTTTTATAGATTTTGATTATTTTACAAAATATATAATATTATAGGATGGGTTAGGTGTGTAACCATACTAATGTATGTGGGTGAAATATATGCATATGGAGGGTCATTTATTGTGGAATCAATCTTTTAGCCTAGAAACATGAATTTATGGAATGATAAAGTAAAATCAAGAATATTATTGTTAATTAGGGAAGTCTAGGTATCCCACTTTGTAGAATGAATTAATGTTGTTTTGAAAATATATGTCGGAAAATAAATATGACATTTTTCATGAATACTACATGTGTGGTAAAAAATGAAGCAATCAATGGTATTTTTTAAGATATTGTAAATAATTATACAAGGTGAAATTGTTAGGAATTAAACCATATTTATAACATATTGGGCATTAGAGAAGGTCCATACCTATGGATGTTAGGTTGTACACCTCATCAAATCAACCTAATGCATGTGTGTGTGATTTTCCAGGATATATAAATGTAATGAATATTTTTTAATATTAATAATAATATTAATAAATAATAATATAAATTTTTTATGTGTTCTCAATGAGTTATTATAGATAAATCTATATAAAAAAATAAAAAATTCAATTAATATTATTCAAATTTATATTGGTATTTACATATAAAAAGGTAATTTCCCACCCCCACTCTCTTTCTCCTGTCATGTTTGAAAACATTATGTCCTAGGGGAATGTTTTCACCTCCCAAATAATCATCCTCCAAATCTCAATGGATTATCTCACCATAGTAAAATTATATCAACATTTTCTATCCCATATCAACTGTTCACTTTCTCTTCATTATTCAATCCTTAATCTATATTATGATTTTTTATTTAATACATAAAATACTAGGAATTCTCAAAGTAAATAAAACCCTCATAATTCTATACAGATTTTTTTTAAAATGTATTCGCAGTTATGGTATAACATGATTCATCACTTGGTTATTTAGGGCATTGATGATATGTCACTTTTGGGTAGGTGGTTCTATTCTTATCTCAATATTTGAAGAAACAATGAGTGTTTTCAGTTGGTAAATTAATTTATATCTTATAAATTGGTTACATTAATTAATTATGGAGAATTTTTAAAAGATTTTATAATTATATTGAAGATTTCTTATTACACAAATTTATTTTCATATAGAATTACATAAAAAGTAATATATATGTAATTCCTTTCACTCATGGTGTTATATGAAATGTATTATTTCATTTAATGGTAAATTTAAAATACTTGATTTCATAGAGTTCATTATTATGTAATATGATAAAAAATATCTCATTTTTAATGATTTTTTAATGTATTAAATAATTTATTAAGATATAATGACCCTGTGAGTTGAGATTAATGGGATTAAAATGATACATATGTATTATTTAATAATTTTTCTTTGGGATCATGAAGTATTTTCAAAATTATTATTAATATAATAATGATTTAAATGAAATTAAAAATGATTTACGAGGAATTTTAATAAATTTTTTAATGGATAAGGTAGTGGTTTTCCTCTTAAATGTTCATTTGATTTCTGAATTATATTTATTTATATATTCACCTACCAAAATTATTATGAATATGATAAGGGAAATATTTTTTATTTTTGTTGGATGATAAATATTTGAAAGCGGTTAATTCATTTTCTTTAATTTTAATAATTTAAAATTTTGGTTTTTCATAAAATATCATTATATTAAAATGAATATATAGATGTGTTTCTAGGGAAAATTCCATGTTAGGTTTTGGGGTAACTCTCAGTATCATTTTACCTCATAGTCATGATGCATCTATATATAGGGTGGACTAGTAAAGTTGTAAATCAGAAAAGTTACACTAAAATATATCTTTTAGTTTGTGATGAAACATTAGATACCAACAGTCTTGTAGTTAGATATGTATAAGTATTTTATTATGATAATTTTTATGGTAATAATAACACATATTTCATTTAAAACACTATAATTACAATATTTATTAAAATGGGTGTAAATTATTTAAATTAATAAGATCATTTCAATTTTTAATATTATATATTTCGGTAACAAAATAAAAAAAATATTTTTACATTAAATCCATTTTTTCCAAGGAAACACGTTCTTAATAATGAAATAGTTTCTTTGATCAAAGTAATTACCATTTCTGCAAGTATGAATTTATTAGCATTTATACACAACCTTAAGACCTCCTAAAAATAATTAAAAAGATGGAAGGAGAATAAAATATCTTAGTAAGTGACATAATAGAAATGAAACATGGTAGTAAAATTGTAAAATTTAAAATTCAAAACATATTTTTCAATTTATATAATAAATATATATCTCAAATATCCATTTAAATTTTCATGAAAACAACTTAATTCCAAAATAGATTTTAAAAAACATTTCATTTGAATTTTTTAAATGTTAAATAATATTCATGATGGTTTTAGGGAAAACATGAAATATCGTTAATACCATTCCTTTAAAAATAATACTTTCACATTTAAGAAATTCATAAACAATCCATAAAAAAAATAGACTCATTTTCATACCTTATAAAATAAAATGATTTCATTTCTAAAGTATTGAAAAAAAATATCAAGAAGGTACCATGGGACTTTACCCTTATATTAACCTATATAATAACCATTAAATTCAGTAAATTAACTAGTCAATTACCAAATATCTTAGGAGTAACTAATAACTAGTAAACATCATGACATTACCCAATTCCTTATAGAGCTATATCCATCTCACCCATCATCAGAGCCATATCAGGCTCACCTGTCATTCATAAAAAATATCCACGAACCATAAAATGAATTTAAAAAATATATCTTTATCATTGATTATAATCACATTTTACGTGGATTTAAATCTTATAAACAATAAATCTTTTACTTATCTCTTTCATATTTGAAAAAGATTTAGTTTCATTAGAAAAAAATTAAATAAATAAAAAATATAAAAATATTGAGAGATATATTCTCATATAAAATAATAATAAACACATTCATTTTATACCTAATAATGAATAAAATTTATTATATTGACAAAAATATATTAATATTTATACGTTTAAAAAAATTCTTTTTCACATTATTAGAAAAAGTAAAAACAAATCATCCAAAGAAGTTTAAAATATGAATTTTTCAAAATTTATAATGAAATTAACATGTTTATAAAAATGAAATAAAACATAATTTAAATTATAATTAATATCATTCTTGATTAATTTTAAATATTATAAACATTGAAAAATACTTTTTTAAAAGAATATTTTAAAATAGTGTATTAAAGAAAAGTCTTTTAACATATGTCTAGCCAAGCTTCATACATTCTCTAACTCCAGAATTATAAATTATCGTATATTTATACATTACTTACAAAAGTTTTCATAATAAATTTTTTTATGATTATTACTTTTATTTTATTTATTACCGTGTTATATTTTTTTACAAAAAATGATAGGGTCATATTGGATATTTTTTGGTAGTTCACTTTATAACCTCAAAACCTTATATGTGTGTCGTCAGTGGTCATAAGGGTTGTGGTTCTATTATCTATATAATATTAAAAATTATAAATTAATAATATATACACTTCATATACACTTTTAAATTCTACCATGAAAAATGATTATGGAAAATGAACCATGTTGTTTAATAAAGACAGTAGTCTATACGTATACGTGATCATCATTTTTAGTTTTCTCATAATTGGTTAAAAATAATTAAATTAGAGAATATTTAAATTTTACAAAACCATAAATATTCTATAAATTTCATATATATTAATTGTTTCTATCCTTCAGTCCATCATTATAACGTAAAAATGAAAAATAAATTGCATCACTTCGTGGAGGTGGTATTCCATACGTACACATGAGCGACATTATAAATTTATAATAGTTATAAATAGTAATAATATAAGTAAAATATTATCTTTATGGAATCATAATAATATCATAAATTTCATATATATTTATTTTTCAAATATTATAACAATCTGTATGATCAGGTGATGAAAAAAACGCACCGTTTCAAGGATGTTGTATTACATATGTGTGCACACACTATGTTTTTATTTCTAAAAAGAATTAAAATGAGATTGAAAATTAGTAAACCATAATAATAATAACAATATTAATTTTGTTTAATATAATAATGTTTTTATTCCTTGTGTTTTTAATAATATTTGTGGGAATTGGAATAATAAATACACTTTAAATAGGTCGGTAAGGACTTAGAACTTCTCCTTGGAAATCTTAATTTGCCTTACAACTTATGTTTTATAAATTTAAAACTTTTGAAAGAAAAAATTATATAGGAAATGGGAATGAATATTTGTGATATTTTTTATAAGTATTTTATAAAATAGAGTGCTCAAAATGATTAAATAAATGGGGATATGAGGTTTTCTTTTATAAGTGAGGGGAGTGACACACTGGTAATTTTTCTATACAATTAAATATTATGAAGTCATAATATGCGGAAAGTGGAATCAAAACAATCAAATTTATAGTATATTATTATAATGGTATAAATACCATTATCTAATAATTATTATTATTATATGAGTAATTTTCTTTATTATTTAGTTTTTACCTTAATTATTTTGACTTACCCTTTGCCATGCTAATATATTTTTACCATAATTACAATTTATAATAAGAAAGACTAAATTTGACTCATTAATAAATTTGAATCTCCTGATTAAAAATAATTGACACATTTATTAATATTCAATTTACACAAGTGACTAATATTACATTGAATATAATGTGTAAAATTGAAAGAAAATAGTTTTTAAAAAATGTCATTTATGACGAAAAAAATTAAACTAAAATCACATATAAAAATTATTATAATATAATTAACTATATTATATTAAATTAAAGACACCTAATTTACATTTATTTATAATTAAAACCATGATGGGTATTTTCAATTAATCAATTTGATTAATTTGATTCCCCATTATCGTAAAAATTTATTCTACACTAATCCTTGAAAAATAAAACTTTTTAGAAAAATACTAAAACTTCTCCCAATGAGAATTTTTACATAATGATTTAATTTTATTTAATTTCCAAACATATAACTCATAAAAATTGTATAAATTAATAACAATGTAATGACAAAAAATTCATTACTACGCATTTTTTATGAAAACATAATTTAGAATTTTAAAACGTATGTAATGAAAATTGAGTAGTTATTTATTATATATTGTTCAATAAATCTAAATTATATAAATCATCTATAAAAAATAATATTTATGTTTATATTCTTATTTTTTACTACAATTTAATGGTTAGGTTATAATGATCACAGTTAAATGTTATCATTTTTTTATTATATCACAATTATCTTAAAGCTCAGTGTTTCATTATAATTAATCATCCGAGCATAATAAGATTCTAATTTTTTTTAAGATGTTAAATTCTTCCCAATTAATGTAATTAGTCCATTAAAATATTATATCTTTCAAAAAATGGTTTTAAAACAATTTTTATAATCATTTCTAGGGAGTTGAATATAAAACATCTTATCATGAAAGAAAAAATATATTTAATATTTATAAATACATTTCTGGAAAACCAATATAAAAAATGGTAATAAAATATGTTTTTAAAATTTTTGAAAACAAAATATATTTTTTTATTTATAATAACACATAATAGTGTTCTTAATAAAGGGGAAAATTGGTGGGAAGTTAATATATGGATAAGAAGGAGAAAAAAGTCTATGGAATAATTGAATGAAACAGATAACATCATCATGAGAATGTTAATGACCAAAAAACCACACATCATTAGTGGTCGGGGATACCATAAATTCTTTATAATTTAAGTAAATATCATTTAATTTTTATTTCAGGACCATTTTATTAGATCTGAGTCATTATTTTTCAATTATGATTAGGAACATGAGAAAACATACATATATAATTCCATTATATTCTCGAAGCACAATTTCATCATTTTGTTGTGCTTTAAGAATATTTTTCCCATCAATATTATCTCTAATACTAGAAAAATAATACTCAATATGATATATTTTTTCTTTCTAAAATCAATAAAATCAACTTTTAAACAATTCTATAATATATAAAAGAGTAATGAGTTATGCTTCGTATCATTAGGTATTAATTAAAAACAAAATGGTCAGAACAATATAATTTAATACATAATATATATAAATACCTTTATAGGAAAATAAAATTAATTTCAAATTGGAAAAAAATAACACCCAAAGTATGGAAAAAGTCATTACATAAATTTTTTCCCTTAAAACTATTAAAAATATGCAAGACCAATATTGAAACCCAAATATTAGAATTATTTGTCATATATTCTTACATGATCAACATAAAAATTATATCAAAGACACTCATTATTCCATAAACCCAATATTTCTATTCCATAATAATATAATATCCAAAAAATTCTAATCATTTACATAAATAACCATAAACACCATAATTCAAAAATTAAATCATATATGCTACCAAAATATAATACAGCTTTATTCTTTAAATAAATTTCTATAATAGACAATGAATATTTCTATTTAAATTAATAATAAAATTTTCCGAATATAGTTCAATTCATTAAAAATAAAATTAATTATTTATTCCCCATATCACATTTCAATATGAATTTAATTACTGCAATGAATCCTATGTTCCCAAAAATATAATTACCCTTTAATCCCAATTATTTATAATTTCCTAAACATAATATATCATTTAAACAATTACTGTTATTTATAATTTATAAATGTTTTCCCAAAAATATAGAAAAATTATTCCTCAAATCACCCTTTCACTAATTTTTTTTAATATAATAGTTTCATATACCTAAAACATTTATGGAAATTCTATAAATGTCTCATAATGTAATATCCTCAAATAAATCCCCAAAATGTTCTAATATATTTAAATTTATTCCCATACTAAAACTTTTTAAACCTTGAATATATTACCACTACATCATATGTAACATCACAAGTAAGTAATTAATAATATATATTCTTATCTATGTCTATTTATGAATTATAAAGTGTTTTAAAGACTTAAAATGAGAATAAATCGAATCTTAAGCATAAAATTCTCTAATATTTTTAAAAGATTGTTTTACCGCCTATTGATGGAGAACCATTTTTAAATATGTATTTTGACAATTTTATAATAACTATTTGTCAAAATGAACTTATTATTTATGATTGGGACATTTAAATTTGCATTTTATTAATTTTTGTTATTTTTTCTGAAAGTGTTCATTTTTTAATGAATAGTGAAAAATACTGCATTTTACATCAAAAATTATTTTTCATCTAATTTAATTATATGGCTAGATTATATTTTCAATTGGTATTAAAGTGTAATTATAATATATTTTTACCATTTAATCCAATTATCGTCATTATAATTAATTTTACTTTGGAATTGGGCATAAACAAGTGCCAAACATTTCATAGATATTGTTTAAAAAACCCGCTATTTGTTTTCACAACGGGAAATATTTTTAAATTAATTATTGAAATATCTATGCTTGTAATTTGTTAAAATGTATTTCATATTTGGAATAATAAGTTCCAAATTATTTAATTAAGACTCTTTTGTTTTTGAACATAATGTATAGTAACGACGGTAATTATCTTTAATTATCTTGATTAATTAGTAATCGGGTAGTTATGGATAATAAAATAATATCATAATAATAACAAATGACCCCAAAATGTGTCCAAATGCTACTGGATGGGTCATGTCCGACCATGGAATGCCTTATTCCAATCTTTGGGACCCCATGTAATCACTTTTGGGTGAAAGTGACACTTTATCTTTTTATTTTTTAAGAAAGGTGAATATCACTAATGAATGTATCACCTGAGTAAAACCTTTTTAATTTTGTCTACATAAATGATATCTTGGAAAATAAATAGTCATTTTAAAGCTAAAAATATTTCCTACATCATAGTATTTTTTTTATAATTTTTAGACATTAAATAAATTAAATTATTTATGACATCATGATGATGCAACGATTACATCATTAATGAACGATTTAAATAAAATGAAAAGATAATGTAAAATCTAAGACATAAACTTGTCAAAGACCTATTGGATGAGTATATTTAGAACCCTTATAACCTTATCGTAGAAATATATCAATTTGGGACCTTTAAAATTGGAAACCCGTTTTAATATAAAGTAACATTTTATGACATACCCAGAGTGCCCCTCTTTTCCTCTTATAAAAGGCTCCCAACTCTACCCCTTTATACACACCTATCAAGAAATTGTCTCAGCCAAGATCTGCTCATTTTATCTCTCCACATCCCTTTTTTCATCCTAGAAGCCTTACCATAGGCAGAATGCTCTTCAAGAAACCCTTTTGGTTCAAACCAAGAGGAGTTACCAGATTTAAAGGTAATGTCTTCATTGGTGTTCATTTGTTTTATTTTGCTTCTCCATCCCACTAAACTCTTTTTATTCATTTATTTTGTAACAAAACCTGTATCTTCAATATAATTGGATGTTGTTATAAAGAATTATTGTAAAGACCGGTAAATTTCAAGGAAATTTTTTTTTCATAATTTTCCGTGGAATCTTACAAGAACGCAGTTTCTGATGGCACCTAATTCCGTGGCCCGGTGTGCCCGGAATAATTTTCCAAAGTTTGGCTCGGGTACGTTCAGTGAACAAACGAATGGGTTTTTCTAACTTTTGAACCGGTGCTTGGAATCAAATTCTGAGGGCACCGATGGAATCTTAGTGCCGGTATTTGATTAGAAACGCCTCTTCCGGAGTTGCGTTTGCTCGGGTGTGGTTTTTAAATTTTTGGGGTTATGTTAAGAAATAAAATAAAGTGGTGCGACAACATTATTTTTTATTTCACATAAAGCCACTTAAAATCCACTTAAAGTCACTTGAGCTATGTTTAAGTAGATAGGGTCCAATCCAAAATATCCTACCCTCTTGGAAGGATATTTGTGAGGTGGGGCCCGCACGATCCCCACCGTTTATTAACCTCTAAGTAACGCACCCGCAAAAACTCCTCATTAATGAAAGTCAACTGGGTAATTTTGTAAAACTTTTAAATGCTCCTATTAAATGGACAGTTATGTTGATACAATTAATTCACCGAATTAATGGTTCATTTCTTAACATGTTTTCAAACTGTTGGCATAATAATAAAATAAGAACAACACCATTTCTTTTGTTGACGTGTTGATTGTTGAGAGTATTTGGAGAGTTTGTACCTTTATTCCCCTCCGCGAAGAACGCAAAGAATGTCGAACCCTTGGAGATCGACGGTGCGAAGCCGTGTTCCTCGACGCCGACGATTCTCCTTCCACGACGCTTCTTCCGCGACGTTCTACCCCGCAACAATCTCCGATCATCAACTGCTTGAGGTAGGAGATTTCAGATCTTTTAAATTTTCCTTTGTGGATTTTATCCTTAACAGGGATTTAATTCGTGGAATTAAATCCGTGTGTTGTCTTTAACCCTCGGAGATCGTCGACGCGACACCCTTTCCGCGACAACGCGATGCCCTTCCGCGACGCGACAGTCCTCTTCTTCCGCGATGGTCAATTCCGCGAAGAACTCTCATCCGACGACAGCTATGTGCTAGGGGTTTTATTTGAGAATAATTTTTTTCCCATGGTTGTTCCTTCTAAAACAAAGAACCCGGATCAAAGTTCAATTTTAATTTATTAAAATTGTACCTTGTTTTGTTTTCATGTGTTGAATATTATTCCCAATTGTTATCACCTAACGCGGAGGGTGTGGACCAAACAAACATGGAACAACAACCCTCTGCAGTTTTTCGTTGATGCATGGTGTAACGACGTTTATGAAATGGGATCAGAATGGCGATTTGAGGCCTTCGCAGCAGTGTTCGGATCCCGGGAGAGCTGTAGGTGCAAACCGCAGGCAAAATGGACCACCGGAGCGCGTCCGGTGGTCCGCGGAAGTTCCCACTGGTGCGCCACGCCGGCACAGCGGCAACGGCAGCCAGAGGCGGCGGCCGGCAGCGGTCGGCCACCAGGAAGCAGCGGCGCCCGGCGCAGCGCCGGGAAGACCAGCAGCGGCTGAAGCCGTGGCGGCGCTGGCCGGTCCTACGGCCGTGCGGGACCATGGAGGAGGGACGCGACCATGCCGCGTCCGTTGGCGAGTGGCGGCCCCCCGCACGGGGCCGCAGAACCATCAAGGGGGTGGCACCCCCTTGCACCTTCTTGTCCGTTATGGCCAAGTCTCCAGGAGACCGGGCCGGGCTGCGCCGGCCGGGTCGGGTCGACCCGGGGGGGTTGGGCCGGGTCGGTCCGGGCCCAGACCCCCCAATTTCGGACCATTTCGGTCATTTTCTCATAACATGAGCTACGTTCTTCCTAACGACGCACCGTTAGTGGCGATGAAATCCTTGGATCGAGACGGTCGTTTCGGTATACTACACCCAAGGATTCAGAATACTTTGGGTTCAGCCGGGTTGGTTCGTACACGAAACCAACCGGGCCCTCGGAGCGGAAACACTCATAGCATGAGCTTCAGATTTCCAATTGACGTGCCGTCGACTTTGTTGAATTCCACTAAGTGAGAGGGATCTTTTGGCTTACTACGCCCGAGGTTTGGATGTAGGTGGAGTACGGTCGGGTTGGTTTTGACTTAAAAACCAACCGGGCCCCTGGGATGAAAAAGCCAATAACTCTCAGACCGGGCATCCGATTGACGTGCCTTCTGCGACGTTGAGTTCTTGTTGAAGATACAGAACTTTTGGATACATCAACTCTGAACTATGTATTAGTTGATGTATCATCCTCTCGGCTCATGGAACGGACCCTCTCTTACGAGCTTGCTGTGTGCGGGAACTTTAGAGCTGGCTGCGACTGCTACTGTGACGACGACGACTGTGCATAGATCCTCAGTGGATTCGACGGCGACGACTAAAACACTCAGCAATCCTTTGTGGGTCAATGCTTCTGATCCTGTGTGGGTCCGATCCTGTGTGGGTCAGCGCTCAGCGGTCCTATGTGGGCCAGCGCCTACAGATCCTGTGTGGGTCTTTGCGTGGGTTAGTTACCTATCGATCCTTTGTGGGTCATATCCTTTGTGGTCATTGCAAGGGTTAGTTACCTATCAATACTTTGTGGGTTAGATCCTTTGTGGGTCATTGTGGGGGTTAGTACCTATCGATCCTTTGTGGGTCCGATGGCTTAGATGAATCAGTGGAAATATCTGGTCATCTTTATCGTCATATGAATAAGTATACTTGTGTGAGATGAATCATGTTTACATTCCTTGTGGATTGCGTTGTGCTATCCTGTGTGGATTTATGTTTTGCCTTCCTGTGTGGACTAAGTTGTATTTTAGCTCAGATGTTGGAGCCGAGCGAGAATTGATGACTTAGGTATATGTATGGTCATATACCTAAGCCGGGTCGGATGTTACTTCGTGATTGGATATTTCCTTTTTGGTTTATCCATTGTGGATTATGGGAGACCATCGGGGGTGTCAGGGTCCCTACTAAGTAGCTTATACTCACCCCTGCACAGGCTATGCCCGCAATACATTGTGTTGGTTGCAGACGATGGACAGCACTGATCGTGGTGGAGGCTTGCGGAGCAGGACGGTACCTGGAGGTGGACCACTGGGCGGGACGTACTCAGAGCGGTCAGCTGGATCTGAGGAGCAGTGGAGGCTTTTTGTACCCACCCTTTAGGTGGGATTTCTAGTGGACAACTCGACATTTCAGATTTACTTTTCAATTGTTGTTTTCCCTTTCCAGTTTTACTTTACTTTCAGTTTGGGTTTCTATACTAGCCCACTTACTTTTCCGCACTAACTGCTATACGAGTTTTTAATTAGTGTTTACTTCTGCCTGCTTGCTCTGTGGTGTTTGTGGTTTACTTTACAAAGGCAATGCCTTCCCTTTTACCGGGACTTACGCCTTGGTGCTAGTGGCCAGCCCCTGGCCTATGGAAGGCGGGCTTGGGGTAGTCATGGCACGGACCCCGAGGACGGGTCGTGACAATTTGGTATCAGAGGAGTTCGGTTATACTGCAGACACTGATCCTTCATCAATGTGAAGCAATAGTGTTAAGTGTATTTGGTGTGGTTATCAGTCCAGGGAGTCCAGTGTTGGTGCGGCGGCCGACGTATCCGTACACCAGGACCCTGACTTCTGATTTCTGACTTAATGCACGAAAACATTGATTGCATGTGTGGTTCACATTTTCTTTGTGATTACTATATGTCATCTCACCAGGTATACTGTTCTGACCTTGGCACACCTATTTCTTTTCTGGATGGCCCCACGATGGAAGCCAGCTAGGGTTCCGAGAGTTGAGTGTGACGACATCCCGCCGAGCATCGAGGCCTCGGTATAGGGACCTTTGACAGCTGAGGCACCGACGGTACCTTTTTCCACCGAGCCACTGATGCTTCAAGCCCCAGCCGCTAACGATGCACGTCACCTTGGAGATCTTCACGAGTTTCAGCGCCAGCGACCACCTAGGTTCCATGGGGAGACGGACCCCCAGGCAGCTGAGGACTGGCTGGAGGCAGTTGTACGAGTATTCAGGCTAGTGAGTACACCAGCAGACCTCATGGTGATCCTCACAGTGAGCCTAATACACGCAGCAGCGGGACGATGGTGGAGCTTGATGCTCCAGGTGCACGATGAGGCATATCTCCCCTGGACAGACATTAAGGGACTCTTTCGCTCAGAGTTCGTCCCGGCCACACTCCGTGCGGTGTGCATCTAGGAGCTTCTTCAGTTGTGGCAGGGCAGCTTGACGGTCGCCCAGTACTCGACAAGATTTACCGATCTCTCACGCTACTCGACAGACATGGTACGGGACCCATTCTTCTGGGCCCGGACCTTTGAGCAGGGTTTGATACATGAGATCAGGGAATCGCTGATCTCCCTCAGCATTCCAACTCAAGCAGGAGTACTGGAGCGAGCCCTTTTGATCGAGAGATTCCTTACTGAGCCTCCATCAGTAGCGAGACCTACTGCGGGGCGGCACGTAGCAGAGTCTTCTGCGGCCGGACGTCGACGGATGACTCAGGGTTCTAGGCAGACCAGACCCTCACGTAGAATTCCTCAGGACACTGGCTCAGTAGTGCGGGGCACACAGCGTGGAGCCAGTGTTTCGAGAGGCAGGCAGTGCTACACATGCGGCAGACAGGGTCACATGGCTCATGAATGCCCGACCCACCGTGCCGAGGAGTAGTAGACAGTTGAGGGGCCACCCAGGAAGAGGCAGAGGGTCGGCCGTGGCGGCCCGCAGGGAGCAGGCGGACGAGGCATAGGAGCTGGCCGAGCAGTAGTTGGTGGGTGACACTTTGAGGCTCTACTACCACCACCACCAGGAGGTCCACCCCGGCCACAAGGAGCTGGCGGGCAGAGACAGGCACAACTCCAGGCAGCGGAGGTCTACGACCATGGCACGCCCGAGATTATTTGTGGTACTATCTGTGTCTATTCCAACCTTACTGAGGTTCTTATAGACACAGGAGCGAGACACTATTTCTTAGCTTCTACCCTTGTTTGGAGCTCGGAGATTCCGATAGAGCTGTTGGCTCGATCGTTACGGCTAGAGACTCCTACGGGAGCAGACTCGACGATTACGCACTGGTGCCAGCAGTGTGAGCATACTCTAGGAGGTGAGAGCTTCGGCTGGGATCTTCTTGTAGCGGCGTCGAGGCCTTATGACGTCTTCTTGGGCATGGATTGGTTATCTACAGTCCATGCACAAATTGACTGTATTAGGCGCAAGGTGCGATGTGTACGCACCGACGGGAGCATGTTCACCTTCACCGGCAAGAAGGGAGCCTTTGCAGCACAGGATGGACTCTCGCAGAGGAGAGGACAGCCCATCACTCATCATTTGGCTAGCCTCATCCTAAGAGCAGTTGACGTGCGGAGTCCTAGTTTTTTTGTAGTGGTGGATCAGTATGCAGATGTCTTTCTCGACGACATTCCAAGACTACCTCCTCGCAGGGAGGTAGAATTTTATATTGACCTGTACACAGGGACAACCCCAATATCGACTCCAGCGTATCGAATGGCCCCCGCTGAGTTTCGAGAGCAACGAGTACAGTTGGAGGACTTGCAGGGAAAGGGATTCATCTGACCCAGTGTTTCTCCCTGGGCTTCCCCGATATTGTTCGCCAAGAATGCGGAGAGGATCTTGCGACTTTGTGTCGACAATCTTCGCCTGAACCAGGTGACGGTGAGGAACAAGTATCTGCTACCGAATATTGATGCCCTCTTTGATCAGCTCAAGGGAGCACAGTGGTTCTTGAAGATAGAACTCAGGTCAGGCTATCACCAGCTCAGAGTTCGGTACGAGGACGTGCAGAAGACGGCCTTCAGATGTCGGTATGGCCACTATGAGTTCTTGGTTATGCCATTCGGCGTAACCAATGCTCATGTGGTTTTCATGGGCCTCATGAACATGATCTTTCAGCCATACCATGATCGATTTGTTGTGGTCTTCATCGACGACATTTTGATTTACTCGACGACTGAGGAGGAGCACGCCTACCACTTGTGAGTTGTACTGGACACACTTTGAGAGCACCAGCTTTATGGAAAGCTCTCGAAGTGTTAGTTTTGGATACGTGAGGTCCACTTCTTGGGGCATGTCAAATCTAAAGCAGGAGTTGCAGTGGATCCTGCGAAGATCGAGGCAGTGCTAACTTGGGAGCCACCCAAGAGCGTGACGGAGGTGCGGAGTTTCTTGGGACTAGCTGGATACTATTGGAGATTTGTGCCAGACTTCTCCAGAGTTGCTGCACCACTCTCAGCTTTGACGAAGAAGGGGAAACCCTTTGTGTGGTCAGACAGATGTCAGCAGAGCTTCCAGGAGCTGAGACAGAGATTGATCATCACCCCTATCTTGAGGTTGCCTGAGGAGGGAGTAGGGTACGTAGTCTACTGCGATGCATCAGGTACCAGACTCGGATGTGTCCTGATGCAGGAGCGGGCAGTGGTCGCCTATGGATCACGTCAATTGAGGTAGAATGAGCAAAACTACGCTACTCATGACCTGGAGTTAGCAGCAGTGGTCTTCACTCTGAAGACATGGCAACACTATCTGATGGGCGAGTGCTTTACAGTCTTTTCTGACCATCAGAGCCTCAGGTACATATTCTCTCAGAAGGACCTGAACCTGAGACAACGGTGATGGCTCGAGTTCCTCTAGGACTATGACTTTGAGATAGTTTTTACTCCTTGGAAGGGGAATGTAGTAGTCGATGCTCTCAGCAGGAGGATGGGCATTCGGCTACTCGAGGAGGCGACATAGAAGCTAGACGCTTTGCGGATATCCTTTGTGGATAGAGATGGAGGAGCCTTTCTTCAGTCACTCACAGTCTCTCCTCTACTACTACAGCGGGTTAGAGAGGCACAACGTGGGGACGGTGACCGTGAGACGCGACGTACACAGATATCATAAGGACATGCACCTGATGGTTTCTCTTTTAGAGTAGAGCACGACGTTCTATTCCGAGGGCGTACCTTGGTACCAGTTGCATTATGGGAGGAGGTGCTGAGAGATTTTCACACTTCTCCTTTGGCGGTACATCCTGGAGTGTCGAAGATGTACGAGGATCTCAGACGACAGCACTGGTGGCCAGGCATGAAGAAGGTTGTGCCAATTTTTTTTCACGATGCCTCACCGGCTAGCAGGTGAAGGCAGAGCATCAGGTACTAGCAGGCTTAGTACAGCCTTTGGAGGTCCCGGAGTGGAAGTGGGATGAGATATCTATGGACATTGTAACTGGAATTCCTCGCACATCCTGAGGTCATGACTCAATATGGGCGATTGTCGACCGACTCACCAAGTCGGCTCACTTCTTACGCATCAGAGAGCAGGGATCAGTGGAGATCTTGGGGTGTCTCTACGTTTAGGAGATTGTACGACTTTACGGTGTGCCATCATCTATCATCTTCAATAAAGATGATTTCTTTACTTCCAAGCTTTGGAAGGGGTTGCAGGAGGCGTTCGGGATGCAACAACGTCTGAGCACTGGCTTTCACCCTCAGACAGATGGTCAGACGGAGAGGACCATTCAGACTCTCGAGGACATGCTCCGCACATGTGTCCTCGACTTTGGTCATAGCTGGGAGGACCACCTACCCTTGGTGGAGTTTGCGTACAACAACAGCTACCACTCCACCATCGGGATGGCAGCATACGAGGCGTTGTACGGCAGACCTTGCATATATCCTTTGTGTTGGACAGTCTCTGGGGAGTTAGAACTTGTGGTACCAGAGATGGTACGGGCCACGACAGAGAAGGTCCAGGTCATCCAGGAGCGGATGAGGATAGCTCAGAGCCGGAAGAAGTCTTACGCTGATAGGAGGCGGAGGCCACTAGAGTTCGAGGATGGTGACCACGTTTTCTTGCGTGTCTCACCTCGACGTGGTTTACGGAGATTTGGATGAGGTGGAAAGTTTTCTCGATGCTTCATCGGACCATTCCAGGTCCTCAGCAGGATCGGCGAGGTGGCTTATCGCCTGCCTCTACCACCTCAGTTGCACCGGGTGCACGACGTCTTCCATGTATCTCAACAGAGGTGATACGTGCATGACCCGACACATATCATTGACCATGGGGAGCTAGATGTTGATGATGGGGCGACTTTTGCAGAGGTCCCGGTGGAGATCGAGGATCGACAGGAGCGGATCCTAAGTGGACGGTTGATTCCTCTAGTGTGCATTAGATGGAAGCACAGAAACCTCCAGCAGAGCACTTGGGAGCGGGAGGCTCAGATGCGTGCTCAGTACCCACATTTGTTTCCCTAGTTTATGATGTATCTTTACGGGGACGTAAAGCCCTGGGGTGGGAGTGATGTAAAGTCTTGTAAATTTCAAGGAAATATTTTTTTTCTAAATTTTCCTTGGAATTTTACATGAATGCAGTTTCTGACGGCACCTGATTCCGAGGCCCAGTGTGCCCGGAATCATTTTCCAAAGTTTGGCTCAGGTACGTTCAGTGAACGAACGAGCAAGTTTTTCTAACTTTTGAACCGGTGCTCGGAATCAAATTCTGAGGGCACCGATGGAATCGCAGCACCGGTATTTTCTTAGAAACGCCTCTTCCGGAGTTGCGTTTGCTCGGGTGTGGTTTTTAAATTTTTCTGGTTAAGTTAAGAAATAAAATAAAGTGGTGCGACAACTTTATTTTTTATTTCACTTAATGCCACTTAAAATTCACTTAATGCCACTTGAGCTAAGTAGAAGCGGATAGGGTGAAATCCAAAATATCCTACCCTCTTGGTAGGATATTTGTGAGGTGAGGCACGCACGATCCCCGCCGTGTCTTTTCCTCCAAGTAACGCACTCGCAAAAACGCCTCATTAATGAAAGTCAACTGGGGCGTTTTCTAAAACTCTTAAACGCTCCTATTAAATGGACAGTTAAGTCGTTACAATTAATTCACCGAATTAATTGTTCGTTTCTTAACATGTTTTCAAACTACTGGAATAATAATAAAATAAGACCAACACCTTTTCTTTTGTTGACGGGTTGATTTTTGAGAGGATTCAGAGAATCTGTACCTTCATTACCCTCCTCAAAGAACGCGACGAATGTGAAGAACACGAATAAGGCGAAGAACGCGAAGAACACCAAACCCTCAGAGATCGACGACGCGATGCCGTGTTCCGTGACGCTGACGATTATCCTTCTACGACGCTTTGTCCACGACGTTCTTCCCCGCAACAATCTCTGATCATCAACTGCATGAGGTAGGAGATTTTTGATCTTGTAAATTTTCCTTTGTGGATTTTATCCTTAACATGGATTTAATTCGTGGAATTAAATCAATGTGTCTTCATTAAACCTTGGAGATCGTCGACGCGACACCCTTTCCGCGACGACGCAACACCCTTCTGCAACGCGATGATCCTCTTCTTCCGCGACGGTCAATTCCGCGAAGAACTCTCGTCCGACGACAGCTACGAGGTAGGGGTTTTATTTGAGAATAATTTTTATTCCCATGGTTGTTCCTTCTAAAACAAAGAACCCAGATCAAAGTTCAATTTTAATTTATTAAAATTATTCCTTGTTTTGTTTTCATGTGTTGAATATTATTCCCAATTGTTATCACCTAACGCGGAGGGTGCGGGCCAAACAAACAAGGCCCGACAACCCTCTACAGTTTTTCGTTGATGCGTGGTGTAACATCGTGTATGAAATGGGATCGGAATGGCGATTGTAGGCCTTCGCAGTAGAGTTCGGATCCCGGGAGAGCCGTAGGCACCAACCACAGGGAAAACGGACCACCGGAGCGCGTCCGGTGGTCCGTGGAAGTTCCCGCCGGCACGGCGGCGCCGGCGGGCAGAGGCGATGGCTTGCAGCGGCCGTCCTCCAGGAAGCGGCGTCGCCCGGCGCGCCTCCAGGACGACCCGCCGTGGCTGAAGTCGCGGTGGCGCTGGCTGGTCTTGCAGAAGCGTGGGACCGTGGAGGAGGGACGCGGCCTTGCCGCGTCCGTTGGCGAGAGGCGGCCCCCCACGCGGGGCCGCGGAACCATCAAGGGGGCGGCACCCCCTTGCACCTGCTCGGCCGTTACAGCCGAGCCGCCAGGTGACCGAGCCACGCCCGCGCCGGCCGGGTCGGACCCGGACCCGGTTCTGGTTGACCCGGTTCAAGCCGACCCAGGGGGGTTGGGTCGGGTCGGTCAGGGCCCAGACCCCCCCCCCCCCCCCCCGTTTTCAGACCTTTTCGGTCTTTTTCTCATAACTTGAGCTACGGGCCTTCAAACGACGCGCCGTCAGCGGAGATGCGATCCTTGGATCAGGATGGGCGTTTCGGTATACTACACCGAAGGTTTCAGAATACTTTGGGTTTGGCCAGGTTGGTTCGTACACGAAACCAACCAGGCCCTCGGAGCGGAAACGCTCATATCTTGAGCTTCGGACGTCCGATTGACGTGTCGTTGACTTTGTTGAATTCCTCTAAGTGAGACGGATCTTTTGGCTTACTCCGCCCAAGGTTTGGACGTAGGTGGAGTAAAATCGGGTTGGTTTTGACGTAAAAACCAACTGGGCCCCTAGGACGAAAAAGCCAATAACTCTCAGACCGGGCGTCCGATTGACGCGCCGTCTGCGACGTTGAGTTCCTGTTGACGATACGGAAATTTTGGATACATAAACACTAGACTATGTGTGGGTTGATGTATCAGCCTCCCAACTCATGGAGCGGACCCTCCCAAACGAGCTTGCTATGTACGGGAACCCTAGAGCTGGTTGTGACTGCTACTGTGACGACGACGACTCTGCAGAGATCCTCAGTGGATTCGATGGCGACGACTACAGAACTTAGCGATACTTTATGGGTCAGTGCTACTGATCCTCTGTGGGTCCGATCCTATGTGGGTTCGCGCTCAGCGGTCCTGTGTGGGGCAGCGCCTACAGATCCTGTGTGGGTCTGATCCTATGTGGGTCTTTGTGGGGGTTAGTTACCTATCGATCCTTTGTGGGTCAGATCCTTTGTGGGTCATTGCAGGGGTTAGTTACCTATCGATCCTTTGTGGGTCAGATTCTTTGTGGGTCATTGCGGGGGTTAGTACCTATCGATCCTTTGTGGGTCCGACGGCTTAGATGAATCAGTGGCAATATCTGGTCATCTTTGTCATCATGTGAAGAAGTATACCTGTGTGAGCTGAATCCTGTTTACTTTCCTTGTGGATTTCATTGTGCTATCTTGTGTCGATTTACGTTTTGCCTACCGGTGTGGAATGGGTTGTATTTGAGCTCAGATGTTTTAGCCGAGCGAGAATTGATGACTTAGGTATATGTATGGGATTATACCTAAGCCGTGTCAGATGTTACTTCGTGATTGTATCTTTCCTTTGTGGTTTATCCATTGTGGATTCTGGGAGACCTTCGGGGGTCTCGGGGTCCCTACTGAGTAGCTTATACTCACCCCTGCACAGGCTATGCCCGCCCTACGTTGTGATGGTTGTAGATGACTGACAGCGCTGATCGTGGTGGAGGCTTGCGGTGCAGGACAGTTCCTGGAGGTGGACCACTGGGCCGGACGTACTCGGAGCGGTCGGCTGGACCCGAGGAGCAGTGGAGGCTTTTCCTACCCACCCTTTAGGTGGGATTTCCAGTGGATAGCTCGACGTTGCGACTTTACTTTTTAGTTGTTGTTTTCCCTTTCCAGTTTTACATTACTTTCAGTTAGGATTTGTATACTGGCCCACATACTTTTCCGCACTTACTGTTTTACCAGTTTTTACTTAGTGTTTACTTCTTCCTGCTTGCTCTGTGGTGTTTATGGTTTACTTTACAAAGGCAATGACTTCCCTTTTACTGGGATTTACGCCTTGGTGCTAGTCGCCAGCCCCTAGCCAATGGAAGGCGGGCTTGGGGTAGTCACGGCATGGGCCCCGAGGACGGGTCGTGACAATTATTCTATCTACACTTACAGACACCCACATCTAATGGTTAAAGAGCATACTGTTTTCGTGGATGGCGAATTTCTGCCTCACAAAACGATGATTGTTCAATATTCTTCTAACGCCTTCAATGGTGGCCATTAAGATATCGCTATATTTATATATGATATATAATATGTTAATGTTTTCCTTGAGCTTCTGTATTTTTCTTTTATGGTGTACTTTTATGGTTTCCATTATTGGTAAACGCGATATCTTCATTTTAGGAAGTGCGGACTACCGCCCCCTCAAAGTGATTTGATTCGTTAATTCCATATGTGAGATGTATAAATTATTGAGTTAATGATATTATACTGGAATTATAGTTTACCTTTATATCATTATGATTCTATTCTATTAAATATGAAATAAAAATGGAAGTAACGTTCATGCGTACGTACGGCTTACCGTCTCCATGAACGGTGCATTTATTTTCATACATCTAAATGTTATGTAATATTATAAATTCATGTATATGCTGGATATATATGATATATATGATATCTACATCATAAATATAATTCTGGATATAATGGATATCTTACCACATGAAAAACTTGTAATTACAGGAAGTTTATTTTTGACTCAAGTACCATTGATCGACAAAAAGACCATTATTAACATAAATAATTAAATATTGTTCATAACATGGTAATAAGTTATATAAAATAAATAATGAACATGAAAAAGTTTCTTAAGAAAGTATAAATTAACTCAAGTTTATTATTCCGGAGGTTAAAGAAAGATCGAGTCAAGTCGGACCTGAGGTTAGGGACTTCGTCTCAATATCCATTCATTGAGGCATATTTTGTTCTATACACAACGTTATTTTATACAGTGTATAAACCCCTTTGACTTTACGCCTAGTTAAAAGGAATATTTTTTTATACGAATAATTTTACTAAACGACAAAAGGAAGGTTTTTTGTCATAAGTATGCGGTGACAACAACTTCTCCGCCGTCGTGACCATTATTTGAGTTCTGGATTCCTCTATAAGCCATAACTTTTTTAAAAAAATTTAAAATAAATACCATGTTTTACTTTTCTTTTATTTTGGTATTCAAAATTGATTTCATAATTTTTTTATATCAATGTGTCGTATTGATATCTTGTGATTGAAATGTTTAAATGTTATGTTTCCTTTATGCATATTTTAGGTGATACGATTATGTTATGGTTCTTGGGAATTTTGATAAAGATGGGTGGTTCCATGTTAAACTAAGGGCGGGTGGGCCTGATATAGCTCTCCAATGCATTGGGTAACACTAAGGGGTTAAACGTTAAGGTTTCTCCAAAGAGATTTAGGGAAAATATTGTGATGGGTATTCCAAACGTAACAATAAGGGTTACTCCCAACGTAAGAATGTTATGAATGCCTCAAGTTACCTTTATGTCTTATGATTTCTGTGATTTAATCATGATACAAAGAGGTATGTTAAAATGCGTATGTTTTATGAGTAAATTATGTTTTCATACATGGACTAATGTTTTCATTTCGTACTTTTATATCCCTTAGTGAGCTTTTTATGATCATCCCAAGTTTTTTTGAAATGTTTCTCAAAGGTCAAGGGGAAGGTACATGATATGATGATAGTGTCAAGGAAGTGTCAAAAAAGAATCCATGTTTTATTTTAAATATGATTCCATTGATGAGAAAATGAGTACTATCTTTTATGTAATCACATTGTTTAAATGTGGAATGTAATTCATGATTTATGTTCTAATTCCCTAGAACTCTAAACCTAAAAATATCCTCAACGTCTATTCGTGAAATAACTGAGGATTAAGTAACGATTAAGGATGGGGCCTTATAGTTGGTATCATAGGTCATTTTAGATAACTTTAGGAGTGATATTTCTATTAAATGATTATCCAAAAATATTTTTTTATGGTCAAATTGAAATGATATAGCATTTGAAGATTACCATGTTGCTTCATTTAATACATGTTTGTTCATAATGGTTTTCTGTAGTGGAAATAGGGATGCAGTGCTAGGAAGGAATACATAAGGAAATGACCTTCCGAATCAGTATCCTGAGATGGTCGGAATTAGAACTGAACAGTTTGTTGTAGTAATGGCGCAGTTGACTCAAGCGATAAATGGTGGTGGTATCCATGCATGAGATCACCTAGATCAACTGCAGAGGAACATGTTAGTGGTGGAACATTTTATGAGGAAACATCTACCATCATTCAGAGGATCATATGAACATGTGCTAGATGAAGGGTGGATTAATGAAATGGATACGATTTTCAATGTCATGGGTTGTTCAGACAATCAAAAGGATAGTCTTGCAATTTACCGTTTGGAGGGTGAAATAGATCAGTGGTGGTCGATGGATAAAAATATCAGGGACACTGATGAGATTGACGCTCTTGACTGGGATAAATTCAAAGGTATGTTTCTTGAGAAGTGTTTTCCTATGGTTTTTCGAATTAGGATGAAAAAACAATTATTGGAATTGAGGCAAGAGGACGAATCAATGGATTCTTATGAAGAAAGGTTCACTTGATTGGAAAGGTATGCTCCAAATTTTATCCAAGACCTTGGTAGTTAAATCAATCATTTTTACTCAGGATTAATGCCAAAATATCAAAGGGAATTGTCTTCTCGTGAGTTCAAATGTTATGAAAAGCTTGTTCAATGTGCTGAGAAGGTAGAAATGGAGTTTTCCAATGATCAAGTGTTCTATAACAACCAACAAAAGAAGAGACTGAGGTGGTATGAGAAAGGGAATAATTCATCAAAAATGTATGATGGTAACAAAACTATGTTTCAAGTTTATGATAAATGTGGTAAAAGGAATGCCAGGGAATGTATATTGAATTCTAGAAAGTTCTAATGATGTGGTAAGATGGGACTTAAGGCTCGTGATTGCACTAAAAAAGATCAAGGTGATGGTAGGACCAAATTTTATTTACTGTTAGTGAAATTTTTCAAGTGCAATGAGATGGGACACTATGCAAACAAGTTTTCGACAAAGAGATCGAATGATGGGAAGCAATTAGACTACAAGCAGAAAAGGGTGGTGAAATCCTTTGAAACTACTTCATTAAGTGTTGGGCCATCAAATGAAGTGGTATCAGGTACTTTGTTTGTTTTTTCAGATTATGCCAGTGTGTTGTTTGATTCAGGTTCTACACAAGTTTTCAACTCTGAAAACATTTCTAGTAAATTTGCAATACCATCTCAAGAAATGACTCATGAACTTGTGGTATAAACACCTGGGGAAAATGTTGAGGCAAAAATAATTTATAAGAGTCTTTCTATCCTTATCCATGGAAAGAACCTACATGCAATCCTTATTGTTTTACTTGTAGTAGAGTTTGATGTTATCCTGGGTATGGATTGGCTCTCTATTTACCATGCTAAGAGAGACTGTAGAGCTACAGAAGTTTCTTTTCAGAAAGATTTTACGTTTGTGTAAAAGAATGAACCCTTACTATTCATAACATATCTAGAGGTTGAGAATCTTGTAAAAGATTGAAATGAATGATCCCTTTCACATATTGTTGAAAACAAAGGAACCATTCAGTTGAATGATGTTCCAGTGGTAAATGAGTATCTTGTTGTTTTTCCTGATTAGTTTCCTGGAATAATACCAGATCGGGAAATTGAATTTACTATTGACTTAGTTCTTGATGCTAAGACAATTTCAAATCCCCCTTATCGAATGACTCAAATTGAACTTCTAGAGTTGAAGGAGCAGCTGTATGATTTATTAGAGAAAGGTTTCATTCGACCTAGCACATCACCATGGGGTGCTCCTATATTATTTGTTAAAAAGAAAGCTGGTTCAATGAGACTTTTCATTAATTATAGAGCCTTGAATAACATCACTATTAAGAACAAATATCATTTGCCTCATATCGATGATTTGTTTGATCAGCTCTAGGGAGCTCAGTATTTTTCATAGATTGTCCTTAGATCGGGGTACCATCAGTTGAAGGTAAAGGAAACAGATATTTCAAAGACCGTGTTTCGTACAAGATATGGCCATTATGAATGTGTAGTTATGCCTTTTTGGCTAACCAATGCACCTGATGTATTCATGGACCTTATGAATAGAATTTTCCATGAGTTCTTGGATATGTTTGTGGTTTTTTTTCATTGATAATATTTTGATATTTTGTGAAAGTAAAGAGGAGCATTAAAGAAATTTAAGGGTTATATTGAAAAGATTAAAAGAAAAGAATTGTATGGGAAATTCATCAAGTGTGATTTTTGGTTGCAACAAATTTTTTTCCTTGGTCGCATTGTTTCTAAATATGGGATAACTGTTGATCCTGCAAAAACAACGGTTGTTGAAGAATGGCCAAGACCCACAAGTGTAACTAAGATTCGTAGTTTTCTTGGTTTGGAAGGCTATTACTGAAGGTTTGTTAGAATTTTTTCACTGTTATCTAGTCCAATGACTAAGCTAACTCGGAAGGGTGTTATGTTTATCTGGACTAAAGAATGCAATGATTGTTTTCAGGAATTGAAAAGAATATTTGTGAATGCTCTAGTTTTGGAACTACCTTCTAGGAATGGTGAGTTTGTTATCTATAACGATGCTTCATTGAAAAAAAAATTGCATCCTAATGCAAAATGATCAGGTAATTTCTTAAGCTTGATGTCAGTTGAAAACTCAGGAGGTAAATTACCCTACACATGATTCGGAATTTTCTGCTGTTGTTTTCGCTTTAAAAATTTTGAGGCATCATTTGTATGGTGTAATGTGTGAAATATATAATAATAATAATAGTTTAAAGTATATATTCACTTATAATGAATTGAACATGATACATAGGAGATGGCTAGAATTAATCAAGGATTATGATTGTACAATTCATTACCATCTGGGAAAAGAAAATAAAGTGGCTGATACTTTGAGTTGAAAAAGTAATGCTTCATTAACAATGTTTTTTTTGGAACATGATCCTTTCGTTAAGGATTTTATGAACATTGTGCAGGATGTCCTTCTGTTTTGTTTTAGGTTTCATTGAAATCTTCTCTATCAGAAAAAATTAATCAAGCATAGAAGCAAGAAAGTGAGTTACAGAAAAAGGTAGAGCTGGTTCAGTAGGGTAAGTTGCCTGAATTCAACATTCATAATGTTTGGGTTTTAATATTTGAGAAGAGTTTGTGTGTTCCTTGTGATTAACAGTTGAAGAGAGAGTGTTATGTGAAACTCATAGTTCTCCGTTTTCAGTTCATCCAGGCAGTACTAAGATGTATAGAGATCTTCAAGAGTATTACTGGTGGGATGGAATGAAAATACATATTGCTGATTTTTCTGTGAACTGTTTGAATTTTCAACAGGTTAAAGAAGAGCGGCAATTATCGAAAGGGATGCATCAACCATTACCAGTGCCAGAGTGGAAATGGGAGAATATATCCATGGACTTCATTGTGGGATTTCCGAAGACACCTCGAGGTAATAATGCAATCTGGGTTATTGTTGATCTCTTGACTAAATATGCTCACTTCCTCGCTATACGAGATACTTTTTCCCAAGATCAACTTTCCCGTTTGTATATTAATGAGATAGTCAGGTTACATGGAGTTCCTCTCTCCATTGTAACTGACAGTGATCCCGGGATCACTTTTAACTTTTGGAAATGCCTTTAGAAGTCGTTGGGTACTGAATTAAATTTTAGTACAACTTTTCATCCTCATTCAGATGGGAAGTCAGAATGAACAATTCAGACTTTGGAGGATATTCTACGTTCTTGTTTTATGGATTATCAGGGAATTTGGGACCAAATTCTTTCTTTGGTTGAGTTTTCTTATAATAACATTTTTCATACTAGTATACAGATGGCACCATTTGAGGCATTATATAGTATGCAGTGTCGAACTCCATCTTTTTGGGATGAAGTAGGTGAAAGGGAGTTGATGGGACCAGAATTGGTAGATGAGTTGGCAGAAAAATTTCAGCTAATACAGAAACACATGAGAATAGTTCAGAGCAGGCATAAGAGTTTTGCAGACAACAGGAGGAAGGATCTCTCTTTTGAGGTAGGTGATCATGTTTTTTTCAATGTATCCCCATGGAAAAGTGTGATGATATTTGGTAAGAAAGGAAAGTTGAGTCCATTGTTCATTGGAACATATGAAATTCTGGAGTGAGTTGGATCAGTTGCATACCTAGTGGTTTTAGATCCGATTTTATCTCAGGTACACAATGTTTTTCACGTTTCAATTTTAAGAAAGTACATGCCAGTTCCATATCATGTTTTGAGTCCAGAGGTAGTCCAGCTAGAAAAGAATCTATCTTATGAGGAACAAATGGCCCAGAATCTTGACCAAAAGAAGGAAGTGTTGCGAAATAAGGTGATTCATCATGTAAAGGTTTTGTGAAAAAACTACATGAGTGAAGAGGCAACATGGGAATCTGAAAATGCAATGAGGGATAAATACCCCCACTTATTCGATAAGTATATAAATTATGCGGATGGAATTTTCTAAAGGGGGGAAGGATGTAACATCACAAGTAAGTAATAAATAATATATATTCTTTTCTATGTCTATTTATGAATTAGATAGTGTTTTAAAGACTTAAATGAGAATAAATCCAATCTTAAGCATAGAATTCTCTAATATTTTTAAAAGATTGTTTTACGACCTTTTGATGGAGAACCATTTTTAAATCTATATTTTGAAAATGTTATTAGATATATTTTTCAAAATAGTCATATTCATTATTATTGGGACATTGAAATTTGCTGTGGATTAATTTTTGGTATTTTTATGACAATGTTCATTTTTTAATGAATAGTGAAAAATACTGTATTTTACATCAAAACCGATTTTTCATCTAATTTAATTATATGGTAAGATTTTTTTAAATTGTTATTAAAGTTTAATTAGAATATATTTTTACCATTTTATCAAATGGTGTTTATTATAAGTAATTTCACATTGGAATTGGGAATAAACAGCTGCCAAACTTTTCATAGATATTGTTTAAAAAAACCCGTTTTTTTTTTGAAAATAGGAATTATTTTTAAATTAATTATTGAAATTTATATGTTTGGAATTTGGTAAAATGGATTCCATATTTGGAATCAGAAGGTCCGAATTATGTAATTAATACTCTTTTGTTTTTGGACATTATGAATAGTAACGACGGTAATTATATTTAATTATCTTGATTAATTGGTAATCAGGTAGTTAAGGATAATAAAATAATATCATAATAACAACAAATGACCCAAACATGTTTCCCAATGCTATTTTTGTGTCATGGCCGGCCATGGGATGCCTTGTTCCAGACATTGGGACCCCATGGAATCACTATTGGGTGAAAGTGAAACTTTATCATTTTATTTTTAAAGAAAGGAGAATATCACCAATGAATGTATCACCCGAGTAAAAAAAATTTAATTTGGTCTAAATAAATTATATCTTGGACATTAAATAGTCATTAAAAAGATAAATAGATTTCCTAAATCAGAGTATTTTGATATAATTTTTATACCTTAAATAAATTAAATTATCTATGACATCATGATGATGCAGCAATTACCTCATTACTGAACGATTTAAATAAAATGAAACTATAATGTAAAATTTAAGACATACACATGACAAAGACCTATTGGATAAGTATATTTCGAACCCTTATCACCTTATCCTCGAAATATATCAATTAATAACCTTTAAAATCCTAAAATCATTTTAATATAAAGTAACATTTTATAATATTACAAGAATGCCCCTCTTTTCCACTTATAAAATCCCTCCACCTCTATCTCTTAACACACACATATCAAGACATAGGCTCGGCCAAGATCTGATCACTTTATCTCTCCACATTACTATATTCATCCATGAAGCCTTACCTTAGGTAGAAAGATCTTCAAGAATCACTTTTGGTTCAATCCAAGAGGAGTTACCTGATTTAAAGGTAGTGTCTTCACTTTTGTTCTTTTGTTTTATTTTGCTTCTCCAACCCCCTAAAATCATTTTATTCATTTCTTTTGTAACAAAACCAGTAACTTAAATTTACTAGGATGTTGTTATAAAGAACTATTCTAGCTACACTTACACACACCTACATCTAATTGTTAAAGAGCATACTGTTTTCGTGGATGGCGAATTTCTGCCTCATGAAACGATGATTGTTCAATATTATTCTAACACCTTCAAAGGTGACCATTAAGATGTCACTATATTTATATATGATATATAATATGTTTATTTTTTCCTTGATATTCTATATTTTTCATTTATGGCGTACCTTTATGGTTTCCATTATGGGTAAACGTGATATCTTCATTTTAGGAAGTGCGGACTACCGCCCCCTCAAAGTGATTTGATTCGTTAATGCCATATGTGGGATGTATAAATGATGGAGTTAGTGATATTATATATGCTATTATACTGGAATTATATTATAAATTTATATAATTATTATTCCATTCCATTAAATAGGAAATAGAAATGGAATTTGCGTTCATGCGTACTTACGACTTACCATCTCCATGAACGGTGTATTTCATTTCTTAACTCTAAATGTTATGTAATATTATAAATTCATGTATATACTGGATATATATGATATATATGATATCTAAATCATGAATATAATTCTATATTTAATGGATATATTACCACAAGAACAACTTATAATTACAAGAAGTTTATTTTTGACTCAAGTACCAATGATCGACAAAACGACCATTACTAACTTAAATAATTACATAGTGTTCATAACAAGGTAATAAGTGATATAAAAGAAATAATGACCATGAAAAAGGTTCTTAATAAAGTATAAATTTACTCATGTTTATTATTCAGGAGGATAAATAACGATCGAGTCAAGTCAGACCCGAGGTAAGGACTTCGTCTCAATCTCCTTTGATTGAGGCATATTATGTTCTATACACAACTTTCTTTTATACGTTGTATAAACCCCTTTGACTTTTACATCTAGTCAAAAGGAATATTTTTTTATATGAATCATTTTACTAAACTACAAAATGAATTTTTTTTGTCGTACGTATGTGGAGACAATGACTTCTCCGCCGTTGTGACCATTATTTGTGTTTCAGATTCCTCTATAAGCCATAACATTTTTTTAAAAATGAAAAATAAATACCATGTTTTACTTTTCATTTATTTTGGTATTGAAAATGGTTTTCATAATGTTTTTATTATATAAATGTTTCATATTGATATCTTGTGATTGAAATGTGGAAATGTTATTTTTCCTTTATGCATGTTTTATGTGATACAATTATGTTATGGTTCTTGGGCATTGTTATGAAGATGGGTGGATCCGTGATAAAATAAGGTTGGGTGAGCCCGATATAGCTCTCTAATGCATTGAGTAATGCGAAGGTGTTAAATGTTAAGGTTTCTCCGAAGATATTTTGGGAATATACTGTGATGGGTATTCCAAATGAAACCATCAGGGTTACTCCCTATGTAATAATGTTATGAATGCCTCGTGATACCTTTATGTATTATGATTTCTATGATTTATTCATGATTTATGAGGTATGTTAAAATGATTATGTTTTATGAGTAATTTACAATTTCATACTAGGACTAATGTTTTCATTTCATACTTTTATATCCCTTTGTGATCTTTTTATGCACGTCCCATGTTTTTTTGAAATGTTTTTCACAGCTCAAGGGAAAGGTACATGATATGATGATAGTGTGAAGGATGTGTCACGAAAGAATCCTTGTATTATTTTAAATATGTTTCCGTTGATGGAAAAAATGAGTACTATCTTTTATGTAACCACTTTGTTTAAATGTGGAATTTAATGCATGATTTATGATCTACTTCTCTAAAACTCTAAACCTGAAAAGATCCTCAACATGTATTCTTGAAATAACCCAAGATTAAGTAATGTTTAATGCTGGAGTCTTATATCATACTCTTGAAATGCTACATATATACACATTAAATAATTCTATGTTATTTATAATATATTATTCATTTTTTCCTTCTTATATCACTATACATTCTTCCAACACTCCAAAATATGAATAATTTCATATGATTCATTGGTATCAATCTATTTATTTTTACTACATTAAACATAACAATATCATACCTTTGAAATACTAATCATTGTTACTCAAATACCAATTTTAAAGTTGCATTCCGTATAATCTTCTAATTCATCTCTAAACTTGTTTTTAATTCATTAAAACATTTAAAGGTTACTCTCCTTCCATTATCAATGTAAAATCATTACCACTTGATTAAAATGGAAATATACTTAGATTAAAATCTATTAACAATAAGATATTTTTAATATATATATTTGATAAATCATATAAATATTATTACTCATTATATATTGTGATATGGTTTTATTAAATTTTTTAAATTAGGGCTAGTGTTTATGAAGATAAAAAAATTTAGATAACAAGATAAATACATAATCTATTGAAAGCTCTGTATTGTGATATGGTTTTACTAAATTTTTTAAATAAGGGATGGTGTTTATGAAGATAAAAAAATTTAGATAACAAGATAAATACATAATCTATTGAAATTTATCTCTCCATTATAACTGAGTAGAGGTATGGAAATCATTTTTCCAAGAAAAATATTGTAAAAACATTAGAAAGTAACTTATGGTATTTTATAAAATTGTTATTATATTATATTTGTCAGTCAAAAACATATTAAAATTTACTTAATGTTCCTTTATGGTGTTTATTTATACAAGAAGACTGTGATACATTATTCAGTTATTCATAGGTAAGTTTAATACATTAGAAGGTGTCCAAATATCAAGGGTTTTCAATTATTATTAATAGTTAATCCAACATAAAAGAACACTAGTTTTTTTCTATTCAATGATATTGATTTAGGAATTTTATCCTAGTGAAAAACAAATTTGATTATATAATCAATAATTTCATTAAGTAAATAAGAGTGAACAACTAAATAAATTATTTATTTTCTAACTCTATGATACTCTTCAACTCAATAAATAATGCATTAGGATTAAACTATGTTATTTATGATCTTTACTCAATTATATCACCTTATTATCAAATATATTGTAAATTTTAAATGAAAATATCTGAATTAACTCATGTATATCCTTAGCGATTGTTTATGTAAATGCACAGTTTTAGGCCCGCTCATCATGGACTGGGTGATGATCGAGTTAATTACCAATATTACACTTTTAGTGTTATTATCCCTTGGTGTTTTGTTTCATAATAAAATATACATTCTAATATCTATACATGTATTTAACTACAAGTAAAACACACAATATTCTATTTGATGCTTTAGGATATTATCATGTACGTAGACTTATTAACCCAAAATGGTATAAAAAAATATTAAATGTCTGTATTTGAGTCATCCAATAATCTAATGTTATGTAATCCTTCTCTGTGAAACCTACAATAACACATCATAACTTTAAACACCAATAATTATATTAGATAAATCATGGTTTTCAATTTCAAACTTTTAAAGGATCATTTTATTTTAAAATTTTAGATAATTAGGTAAAAATTTATACAAAAAAAGTGTAAATTCAATCATTGTATCCATTTCACTCTCAAAAAAATACTTTATAATACCCTTGTTTATTTATTCAATGTAACCTCATAATTGTAACCCTGACATTAATAACTTATATACCCATCCTTAATACCTATGAAAAATCATTTAAAAATTTTGGATGATAAGATCAAATCATAAAAGGTATATAAAAGAAAAGGAACCCATTATTCTATTTGTAAACATGATAATCTAAAATAAATGTTCCCTTTTTCATAGAAAACATTAGATCTCAAATATTTATTTACATTTCAATGAAGAAAACATAATTTCATAATACCATTCATGAAAAATTCCATATTTAATCATTAAGATAAAATAAAAATCTTAATTTTATCTTCTAAATAATAAAAAATCATGAATACCATTCATTGACAAATAAACCATTCACCATTATGAAAACATCATATACTTTCCTTAAAAACATAACCCTATTTCTCAACTTTTAAAATAGAAATATGTCATTTATAACCCATTGAAATAATAGATAGTAAGAAATAAGGAACATTAACATTAAATTAACCTATAAAATAAACTATATAATTGAAAAAAAATAATTATATAATTCCTAAATCTCTATGGTGTAACCTATAACATGAAAACTCCATCAATTTACCCAGTGCATTAGAGAGGTATATCAGGTTGCCCCCATAATGAGATCTATATTGGTCTCACATATAATTTATCTGAAATTTACCTAGAAAATATAATTACTAAAAAATATATTTTACTTTAATAATTATCCAATTTTAATTAGAATTCAAGACTATAAGAAATAACACATTCAGTTATCTCATGAAGAAGATAAAATGTTTTGGTTTCCTTAGATTTTTTTTTTAAATTTAAAAAATTAAAAAAATATTTAAAGAGTTTATTTCATTAAATGTAACCATAAAAACATTAAAATGATTCATGATAATTAATAACCTCTATGAGTGTGAGGAAAAGTGATCAATATGTATAGTTAAAAAAATATTTCTCTTCACTTTATCAAAAACGTTAAAATGACATGATCGGTAAGTGTTTAATAAATTCCTATTTAAAAAATTGTATACAACATAAGAAAAGTTGAAATTAAAATTTTAAATCCATTAGAGAATAAATAATATAACAATTGAATCATTTTAATGAACATGGATATAGACTAAAAAGCATTGAAAGAAATACTTTGAAATAAATTTTTAATGAAAATACACTTCTCATATGTCTCATATAACTTCATGCATTCTCTAAATCCTTAACGATAAATTTTTTTTTATACATTCATTAGAATATTTTTAATAATATTTTAATTACAATTATTACTTTTTTTTCATTTATTATAATGTTTTATTTATTTACTAAAACATTTGAGTTCCCATTTAACATTTTGTAGTTCCTTGGTTTATAACATCAATGCCACATAAGTTTTTTGAATATAGTAAAATGGGTTATGGTTACATTACCTAAAAAATAATAAACATTTATATTAATAATATCAATAAATTATTTAATATTTTGAAACCAACAGTTTATGGTGGTAATGTAAACCAAACCATATTGTTTCATGGACACAGTAGTATGTATGTTCACATGAATATCGTTTTCAAATTTTTGTCATAGGTTTAATGTGAATAAATTAGATAATATTTAAATAATATAGAATCACAAATATGGTATAAATTTATTATTCATTCATTGGATCAATCATTATGACTATAATTATATGGTGAAAATAAAAAATGAATCACAGTGATTCATAGTGGTGAAATTCCACAACTATGCATGGGCAATGTTATAAATTTCTAGCAGAGAAAAATAGTAATAATGAAATTAATATATTATCATTAAAGAATAATATTTATAACAAATATATCATACATATTATTATTTAAATCAATATATATATCCATATTATATAGTGATGAAAAATGAAACACATTGCTTTATGGAGGTGGTTTTCACATGTACGAAAAAGAGATGTTTTCTCATAACATATGATGGAAATAGAGATAACAAAAGGTTGAAGAATTGTAATAAAAGAATTTATTTATATTTAATAATTTAATTTTATTAGTTCACCACGTTTTATGAATATTTTATGTTGGTATAATAATTAATAAACATGAAATTGGTTTGTTAGAACTTATAAGCTATCCTTAGATATCTCCCTTTGTATTACACCTTAAACCATATAAGATTTCAAATTAATGATTTAAAATACATATATGAAGTGGTAATATTTGTTTGGGAGAGGATTGGTTAGGAATTAACCAATCTATAGTGATCAAAAGGTGTGAGGAAGGAAGGATATGAGGTTCCCTTTTAAAAGTGGGGGGAGTAGCACATTTGTAATTATTCTAAACATTTAAATATTATAAAGTCTTAATCATTGGAAAGTGGTTTCAAAACTATAAAATTTAGAATATAAGGTGTTAATTACATATATAAAATGATCTATTAATAATTAATATATTATTTTATGGCTGAATCACTATATATTTACCTTATATAAAATCATTTACCCTTTCTGTTGTGACAATGTTTTACCATGACTTCTCTTGATAGTGTCCAAAATTGAAATTGACCTAATTAATAAATAGAGACCCCAATATTTCATATATAGAATAAATTATCATATATTTAATTTTAATAAGTTTATATAATTACATTAAATATAATTTTGTAAAACTCAACAAAAAATAGATTTCAGAGAGGATCATTTTAAGAACAAAAATTAACTTATACCAAAATCAAGTATAATTATGATTACTCTTTTAATAATTTTAATATTTATAATTAAAATTGGATAATGTTTCATTAATTTAATGTTAAAATAATAATATTTTCTTTTGAAAAACTATATTTATTTAAAATTAATGATAGTTATAAAAAAATTGTATTTTTCACTATTCCCTAAAAAACTAATATTTTTAGAAAAACCCAAAATTTTAAAATATGATAGTTATAAGATGATTATTTAAAATATTATATAAATTTAATAAAATTTAGTTACAAAAAATAATATAAAATAATTATAACATACTCTCAAAAAAATTCATTAAACCCCATTTTTTATGAAAACATATTTTTGAAGCATAAAATGGCTTTAATAAAAATTGAGTACATATATTTTTTAAAAAAAATAAAGAAATTTTTATTATATAAATCCTATATAAATATTTTTCTTCATTTGTATCCATAATATTACATCAAATTTAAAGTCTATGTTTTAACGATCACATTTAAATATTAATATTTTTATAGAATTGAACAATTCAATTAAAGATAAATGTTGTGTATAAAAAATATATAAATTAATATATTTTTTAAATCTAAAATTTTAGGGTGTTAAAATTGTAGATATCACTACAACTAGAATCGTATTGTTTCTCCCATGTTCTATATGTTTATCCCATGATCCACTAGTTTTATTTTATTATACACAGTTTTCATTAATTTTTTCATGTGAGTAATTTTATATTATGAGTCACCTTTACACATTACATGTACATTTATAGCTAATTAATTATTTTACAACAAAAAATCTCATTATTTAAAAAAAATTAATTTGGGTAAAAAATTGATAATGTTATTTTTTTCAATATTAATTAAGAATATTTTTTAAAAATTATATTTAAAAAAATAATTTATTAACATTATAATAGAGTGAATATATATAATATTTTTTGGTATAATACTGGGAATATTCTTGCACCATATATGAATACCTTTGTGTTTATAAAGTGTTTCACTCTACTATATTTTATTATTTGTGTAGAGGTGGTAAAATATAAAGAAGCTCTTTTTTCATAATAATGTTATTGGATTAATCATTTTAGTTTTATGATGTTCTATCTAGTTTTCCCTAACATTTTATATGTTATTTATTTGTTTTAATTTATTATATATAGACTCTCGTGTAGAACTAATAATGAAATATATTATTTAGTGTAACTTATTATCTTTCATTCATTATGATGAATAAAAGGTAAATTTTTAGATTTTAATATAGGATTATCTTGGAATTTTCTACGAATCTATAGTGACTAGAAACAAATCTTGGGATTTTTTCATGTCAATTTGGGTAAGGGAAAAAAATTACATTATGTTATATTGTTTTTATGGGCCTCAAGTGGCTTTTTGGTGCAATTCCAAAGGAGTTCCTAAATGTTAGGAGGATATTTTCCATGCTCATGTCCACAACACTAGGGTGATAGGTTTTGTTGAGGTTATTTTTCTTTATGAACCAACCTTAGCTAAATATGTGAGTTAAAGGGAGTAGGTATGAAAATTTTGGATTTTGTTTGTAAATATTGGTAGTGAGTCCTCCATAATAACTATAGTGTCTGTTTTAGTAGGAATTTATCATGGATTTTTCACCTATGTGAAACTTATATAGAGGAGACCACCATACCATATTGTAGGGAGGGGTGAAAAAAAGTGTTTTGAAAAGTCATGTAATGTTTAAATAGAATGTGGATGCAACTATGTTGTGGTATTTAGTGTGGAATGATTAAAATAGATCAATATATTTTAGTAATTCATCGGAAAGGGTGTGGTTATGGTCAATGTCTATGAACACAGGTAGTAAATATAAAGTAAAGGGTGGGGGTGCCAACCTATTTGAATGTATGGATCAAATATCTGATCTGGAAGAAGGATAATATGACCATTATAAAGGACATGATTCCATAGTTGGAATCAATAAAGTGCCTTTAAAAAAAGTTGTCAAAATAATTCCTAGTTGAATCTTTCTAACTAAACTCATCTCACTCAATACCTAGTATATTTTAGTGTCTTTAATGGTTCATTTGAGCATCACTTTGAGGACAAGAATCTTCCTAGTTTGTACTGTTATTTATTCTTAAATATAAGGTACTTGTTTTCCATTCCATTTCTCTTTCATATTTATTCCACTATAAATTATGATAACAAAATTTTTCCTTGGTTATAGTTTTTTATAATCACTTTTTTATTTTGAATGTGATATAACATGGTAATGAATTCTATTATAGGTTAATGGGTGCTCCTTTCAGTTGAAATGGCTTGGGATTGATAGAACTAGTTGAGTTAAGTTATTTATAAGCTCTACATGTTGTTTTAAAATTATTTATCTTGATATATTTTTCCAAATATTGAGTTACCCAACTGATCCTATGTTCTTTGGATTTATATAATTTTGAATCGAATGACTTGATTTAACATCATTCCCTTAATTTATTAGACAAATTAATTTGAATGCTAACTATTCCAAAATTTCCTCCATTTGTAACCACCCATTAAATCACATGAAATAAATTATATAAAGTTTTCAAGATTTAGTAATTTACCCATACCTGATATTATTTTTTATATGGAGAGTATAACTAATTCCATTGGACATGGTGTAGTATAGATAAGGCCCTGGGAAAAGGGTCTCTCAAACAAATGAATTTTGTATATTAATACAATCCCTAGTATTAGAGTTTTGGATATATGGTCATATAAAGATGTTATTATATGTTTTTATATGAATTTTTTCTGTAACTCCATTTTGGGTTAACTGTATGAGATCATTGTATACAGAAATGAGATCACTGTATAATTTCCTTATTTCATGATTCTCCTTATATTTATAATGTCTTATATTATCATAGTTACCCTCTACATAGGCGTTATTCAATTTTAATTTTATACATATTGATATGAAATAGATTTTGAAGGTGGAATTTAGTGGTTTATAAAACAAAAATTATTCATGATATCTGGTTAGTTAGGCCCTTTAATATCCCAGTAAGTATGATTTCTAAATTCATATCAAATATATATTAATTTTTAGTAAATATTTGTCAAAATTAAATATGAAATGTTTGGAAAAGAAATGATATTGTAATTATAGTGATATTTTAATATCCCATGAATTATTAGGATGATGGAAATAGAATTATAATTAAAAATCAGTAACCAAAGAATATATTCTATGTTAGATAAAAAAAATTCATCACAAACATTTATAGATAATAAATTATGTTAATAAATGTTTTTTCTTTACTTCCTAAATTATGATAAATTATAAGTGATCTGATAGGAAAGTATTGAGCATGAAACCAAGAATTAATTTATGATTTGGTATGTTTTTTGATGAAATAATAAATTTAAGCTAATATTACACATAGGTTTAAAGGAGGATATCAGGATAGATTCATAATTATTTTACATATATTTTATAGAAATAAAGATGGAAATAATTAGTTTACTTTTGGAAGTGAATATATATAGATAAAAGAAAAATATAATGTATGACGTAACATTTCATAAAGCATAGAATAATTGTTTTCTTAATACTTTTAGGTCTTTTTCTTCCCTTATACCTCTATCCTCTAGCACAGTTGGAGATTGGTTAAATTGAGAAGGTAAAATCTTTTCTCCAATCCATTTTGAGTCTGTATGGGTTATTTGTAACCCATATAATGGGCGGGGAGTGATGAAAGTCTCCTTTGAGTAACACCTTACATGTGGTCTGTCCCGCCCTTAGAATTTAGCATTGAACATTGGGTTGTATAGTTAAAACTTATGAGTCTCTTTGTAATGGTGTTGTTGTGTTATGTCCTATGTTAATTAGTGAGATTATATTGTGGATATCTTAGAAAAAGGATGATACAAAATTGTTGATTTAGTTGAATTCCCTATTTGTTAGTGAAATTATTATATTGGTTAGTAGGTGCTGAGAATGTGATGATACAAGTGAATCACTAGTATATGGGTTCCATAATTGTTAGTTTGGTTTTGTGTTGAGTGATGCTAAATGTTTAGATTATTGAGGGTCTTTTGGATCATATATCTAGTTGGAATATATATTGGATACCATTTTTATGTTTGGTTATTAATTAATATTATATTTTGGATTATTAGTCTGTAATTAAGAAAATGATTTTGAAATCGGGATATAGTTTTTGAATGCTAGTGAGTGATAAATATCGGTTAAATCAAGATACTGAAAAAGTTGAATAGACTCCTTTACATTGTTATATGTACACATTTAATTAATAATGAATATATATATATATGTGTGTGTATCATTATGATTAATTATTTAATTAATTTATAGATAATGGTTAAATATATATGAATGATAATGAGGAAAATTGAGGATAATTGGATAAATCATGTTTAAATAACCGATTGATTTAATGGTTATGTAAGGAACCCCCTTAATGTTGAGATAAGTTGGCCATTATTACTTTTTTAATACTAGATCACTTTATAGTGACCATTATTCTTATGAATGGTTGTGAGGGTTGTTGATATTGTATTATTATTCATTATCTTCAATGTATATTGTGTTCTCTTGGATTTTTTCAATGGTCATGGTTTGTTTTCTATTCTTGTTATGGATTTATATATATCTACTATGATTAATGAAATATATATTTTTTTATTAATTAAAATGTAATGTATGATCTCATGGTTATGATGTTATGGAAATAAATAGGAAATTTTAATGCGGGTGACACCATGTTGTGATGGCTACAAAAGGTGTAGGGAAATGATGTGATTGGGATTACTGCATGAGTTGTAGGGTGATCATGTGTCCGTAGTGGTAATTAGTATCCAATGATTCATAATCAACTACTGAGGTGAAATACTAGTGAATATCTACTAGTTTAAGGTATAATAACACTAGTAAATAGGTGATATGTTTATGGAAATATATATTCGATTCCCCATAATTATAATAAATAATATTTTCATAAATCCATAATATTTAACAGATATGTTTAAATGAAAATTTCAAGGTTACATGGAAGATGGAAACAATGGTTTCATTGTTATTCTAGAAACAATATATCTCTGCAATTTTATGATATTATAATTACAGATGTTTTATTATGATGTTGAAATAATTTTTCCCTCGGTAATTATAAGCAATTCTGGTGAAAGTGGTGGTTGTTTTTTAATTAGATATTTTTGGTCAACCATTATTTTTTTATAAACATTTATTAATTGATGTTATAAAAACTATATACACTAGTAAAATGATTTAACATGGATACAATTTTTTATTTTCAAATATGACCCCAATGAGTACCCCCAATTTTCTCATCCACATATAGTGTTTTCAATTTCCACTTTTAGTTCACTCAAGGGATAATTGGAGCACTATTGTTTAAGAAACAGAGGTGGAGTATTGGATTTGATGTGGGGATTAAGAGATCAGTGTTTCTTTTCATTTGTTTCTTTTCATTATATATCATGAAGTAATGTATAAGATTTATCAAATATTAAGTAATTATCATAGGTTTTATGGAGTTTAATGACAGTTATTATCCCTCAACATTGATTTTACAAAAGAGTGTAATGACTCCCATAGTTGTATAATATTCCCTTGGTAATGCTTACAAATCATAGGCATATCAAATGTGCGATTTTGGAGCCATCATCATAATCACTATAGTCCTAGTAGGGGTACTAGTATATGGGTAGATTATAAAAATGTAAATATTATTTTCTTATATTTAGGTCTGTAGATTGTAAATCCTCTACATGAATAACCAATAAACATTTATTTTTCCACTAGAACACTATTCTTCACCTATATAACTTCATCATTCTAAATATAACAACAAATATTGAATACTAGAAAATTATTTAGAGGTGGTTTTATCCCATTACATATCTTGCACTATCTCTTCATCTCTCTAATACTTAAAAATTCTCTATTCTTATGAAATAATTCAACTTATACTAAATATGTTAAAATGATCATTGATATAACACAATTAATGAGAAGTTTTTTTTCATATTATACACTAATATGACGTTACATATGTGGTTAGATTATATTTTCCTCATGAATTAAGTTGAAGATAGGGGAGTTGAAAATATATCAATTGATATTTTTCCACTAAATAATATATATATAAATACACACTGAGGGTTGGATAACCCACTAAAACTACATTTTATAAAATGGTGTGGTGTTTATATATCTCTCTCAATGTGAGATTTATATTACTTGATTCTTATAATGATTTATTTATATTCTTTATTGAGATATTGTGTTTTAATTATTTTTAATATGAATATAGATTTTTTTAGCATAATGGGAGTTATAATGGATAACTAAATGATGTAATTCTTACTATACCTGAATCAAAACATAGTGTTCAATAAACATTTTATGGTTAGTGTGATGAAAAAACTTTAATGGAGGGATAAATGAAAAATTAACATTTCACTAGTAATTGTCCTTTAAATGTATGAATGAGAACCATTGAATGTAAAAAATATGTTACAGAGTGTATTTATTGGTTCATGTTTTTTTAAATCTTCATAGGATGAGCTAATTATGGTTATGGGGTATTGAAGGAAGGAACCAAAGTTTCTTCCAGAGTAACTATGAAGAAAATTTGCACTGTACATGTCATGGGAAAAAAAAATTTGTATAACATGATCAAGATAGAAAGGCTCACGGTTACTAAATTTTTCAAAAGCTAGGGATGTCTATGATGTGGTTTAATTCACTCTTTTTAGTGTATTTCAAATATATTATCAAGGTTTGGAAATTGGATACCAACATATTAAAATATTCTAATATATATTATCATGGTTTCTAGATCTTTTTTTTTGTCCAGATACACTAATCCATGGTCAAACCACAAAACACTATGGTTTATATTATGCATATATATATATATATATATCTATTCAGATAATATATTAGGGGAATATATATTATCTAATATTGGGGGTCCTATGGGTTGGTCAACATCTTTCAAATCATCCATTTTTCTTTTATAGGATTCTCATGATCTCATAGTGAATCAACCAAGTCAATGTGAATTCATAGATGATTGGAAGGTATAATATAGTCTCCATATTATGTTGATTTATTTCCTATGATGTTTTTAAATTTATTTGTGTTTGGAAGTGAAACATGATATGTGTGTGGTATGAATCTTTATTATGAGATGATGAGTATTGTTACACAATTATCAGATTAGATCCATATTTCTGTTTTAGAAGGTTTACAATGGGTATCATTCATGGAAACAAAAACACCAAACCGATAACACAATTTGGATAAGTGATGTTAGTATATCACTTATATATAGTGATATTTATTAGCTAAGGATTCATACTAATTATACTTAGGAACTCACATTAGATAAGATGGTGGAAGTCGGGTTTATTTCCTTCTATAAGTGGAATTATTTCTATCTTGTATATTTATATAATGTTTTTGAATCTTTTTCCTGGCCCATTATTTGAATTATTTCCCCCATGTTTGTAATTAATTACTAAGATGAATCCATTAGAATATATTTAATTATTATAGGTATCCTATCGATAGAAATATTATTTGTATCATAGGTACTCAATGGATGAAACAATTTATATATATCATAGGCTATTCATATTTATCATATTATTACATAATTATTCTAACATATAAGTCACTATGGTTTAAATCTACACAATTTGGTGCTCTATATTGTATCACCGTTTAGAAAGGTGAAAGATATTTATGGTGTTGGAATCAATCTCATAAAAATGTATTATGATGTATCCATCAAAAAGGAATGAGAACCTATGTAGTTCAATCCCACGTAACATGTCACATTGTAAATTTTATGTAAATTTGAGAAAGATATGCCCATACAGTTAAACGTCATGTTGTATGGATGAATAAAAAAAGATACCTTATAATTATTAGTGTGGGAGTTATGCATTATGTACCTTTTTTAAGGATAATTTTTTTTGGAAAGGGGTACAGTGTAATAAATCCAGATTTCACCATATATTCTCTTTAAATAAAGGATATATTAAGTGCATTATTTCACACACTATACCATACTAAAATGAAAAAAATTATATATATTGAATATTAAAAATGGTCATTCCAATATTTCTTATAAATAATCTAGTATAAATTAATGTAATAATATTAAAAAATCAATAAAGAAATTTGAATGAAATGATCTTTAGAAGTAAATGTATTCCTTTTGAAGTCCTTTTTTCTAATCTCATAAGGGAGGAAGCTTCACTAATGTTTTCCCAAAACCATTTCCATGTTTAACTCACGAAATTATGGTTATAATGAAACCATATGTGGGATAAGTAAAGGTCACAGTGATTCACCAAAGATAAATTCTAGTTGAACTGTCACCGTATGCTATAATTGCATCTTATCTGACGCTTAGGTCATAATTTATACTCAATAACCATTATTCATTAAAAATAAACTTTATTAAAATAGGGAATTTATTTCAAGGAAAATTATATACTGTGATTTAATAATAAAAAAAAATTATTAATTTTACACACCATTTGTGGGAATAATATTAATTAGATTTTTAATCTATAAATTAATAGTTGATATAACAGAAGTAATTTTCTTATAAAACGTTTTTCCCAATATTTGATTTTTTTAATTTTAAAAAAATTCATATATTTTAGAATAAAATTTTGAAAAAATTAACTTCATGTTTTATTTAAATTATCAATATTATATTAATATAAATTTTAGAATTTTTTCTTAAAAATTTGATTTTTTGGAAAATAGTGTAATATATCATTTTTAGGATATTAAGACTTTTAGGGAATTTTTGTTATATAAATATTAAATAGAAATTTATGAAACATATTTCCTAATAAAATTCTAATTTTATAACTAAAATTATACTTGTAAAAATATTTATTATAGTTCACAAACATATATTTTATATTTTAAAACTCACGTAATATTTTTCTCAAATTTGATTCTATACATTATACTATTATTATATTAATATTAACTATAAAACTTTTAAGAATTGAAATAGAAAAAATGGATTCAAAATTTATAATCATTTAAAAAAATTATCTAATAATTTAAACATTACATTTATCTACAATTATTAATCTACCTTTGGAAAAAACTAGTCTCCCAGTGTAAAATATAAAATGGTAAAATTAATAATTCAAGAGGTATAAAGTCTAAAAAATGATTATAACATGTGTAAAAACATTATTGAAGAAATAGAGACCTTAACCCATCCCACCCCATAATTTAGGAAATTTTTGAGCTACATTCCTGTATATTTAATTTCTGATATTGGAAAGTTTTGGATAATTAAAAAATATACATATCTTTTTATTAAGAATAGGGGACCTTATATCCTTGTATACATTTACTCTAAAAAAATTATGTTCTAAAAAACTCTACCCAAAAATATACTAAACATCAAAAAAATAATTAAATATTTCTTGTCCTTATCAAAGTACCATCCCTTATATACACAACTCATTTACAAAGGAGAGAATTAAAGAAGTGAGTTAAAAGTTCATAACCTCTCTTTTTAATTTTAATTTCCTTCTTTTTAATGCTTCTTTAAATTTCATTAAAATATATAAAAATGATAAAATGAGTATATTTATTTCACTGATATAATATTATATTGATTTTATAATTATTAACAACCTTTTACTTTTCTATTAAGAAAAAGTAAAATGTCAATCATATGTATGTGTGGACTACCTCCTCCATGAATAAATGAGCTCATTTTCCATAATAAAAAATTCTAGATTAAAAAAGAAAATTATATATAATTATGATAATTATAAAATATTTATAATTATTTAATACTAAAGCATATTACTTCTTTATTTCATAACATATTCTCTTACATCTTTATAATATTTATATATCATGATAGTAAACACTAAATAACATCATTATACTACTGAATTAATTATATTGAAACTAAATCACCTCATAATTGTCCATTAATCATGGCATGCTTTGGTTTGTGTCAGTTTTATAACATACATGAATAATGATATCAAATTATATAATGGTTGATTATAAAAACATTATCATTGGTGTAATATGATATAGATATGTAATTGATTATTTTTTATTGGTTCTATAATGACTATATAAATATATAATGAAATGACTAATAAAACACCCTTTATGTGTTAAAAATCACTTAAATGTGCTAATTTTTTATTTCAAAATATAAAATATAGACTAAAACAGTAATGAAATGAAATTTAGTTTTCATTAATAATTAAAATAGTCACTTATACTAATATTAATTAGTTCGGTGGGATGAAATTTTTTTAATGAAAAAACACTAACACTAATCCTACAAAACTAGTAGAGATGGGAAAAAATTTGAACACCACATGTTTTAAAATAAGTAATAAATAATATATATATATGACATCTATCAATAGTAATTATAGATGTTTATAGTAGTGAATAATGTTATTTGGTGTTTAATTAATAAAATTAATCTAATTATTTCCTAAGTATGGTGAATGTTCATAATGAAATAAGACCATGGAAAGGGTTTTCATCTCAAATTTCTCTTTTTAAGATTTGTTTTGTATTGTGGAATTATTTGTTTCATGTTGTCTATATTGTTCCAATTTGAGATATTATATCACTAAATATATTTTATTAATTGAAATTTATGTTCAATTAAATATCTCTCTTTTAATAGGTTTTTTTTAATGCTTCTTAATCAATACGGGTTTTTGTTAGCTAAAATAACCATCATTTAGTTATAATTTTGCTTCTTCAAAAAAGTTAAAAAATATTGGTAAATTTATATATTATGATATTATTATGTGGTATTTTATCTTTTAATTATCCTTTTTTTGAATTTGTAACCTACTAAACCCATTTACAAAATTTTATTACTCATTGAAATATAATATAGATAAAAGACATTGGAAACTAAAATTTCCTTCATTGAGTTATATATATTATTTAAAAATTAATCCATTAATATTCTATTTATTAATTTCTTTTTCATTTTATAAGATTTTATATATTATCTTCAATGGAAATTTTCCATTTTCATCCAAATATTTGTACTTTATAGTTCTATAAGATAAAATTAAATCCTAATTAAGATCGAGCATCCATATCTTAATTGGATCGTTCTTTCATGACCATGTTTACACATACATCCAATGTTATAAATTTTGGTATTTATGTCCAATTATGTATCAATTTATTTTATCTTTATACTTTAATTTTCCACTTTTAAAAAAATATTTTATTATCTCTTTTTCTATTGTTGGTTTAAAAAAATATATTTCAAAATATCATAAATGAGTTTCCATTCAAATTCATATTTTTTACCATTGGATTCACTTTTATTCCTTTTATCTAGTGAACTATTTTTAATGAAATTATGATTTAAGAACTAGGCACTAAATTATTTTATAAAGTTCATCTTTCCAATGATTGGATTTTATATCAATTAATATTGTTTGTGTTATTATTTATGTGACACCTTTTAAATTGTAATTTGAAACCCATTTATGTTCCTAGAATTTTAAAATGTGATGATTATATGTTATTATATGGAAATAATGTACATTTTATCTCTATGTGATGGGTTGGAGATATATTTCCCTTCAATGTATTGGTAAAATCATTACGTCTCATCATATAATGGTGAAATATGTTATAAAGATCAATATAAAATAGGAAAAAGGATATAATTATTGGTTTTTTATATAAAATGAGCTTTTATGTTTGATATGCTTTGGGAAATACACTGTGAAATATGGTCCTATATGAGAAACATGTTGTGACACGTTATCCAGAATTGAGTTTGTATGACAGTGTTGGGGGTAAACTATTTTATTATGTGACAATGTTATTCCCATGTCCCATAATTTATGTATCATGTTTTCACAGTTTGTAGGCCATGTTATATGATTGATCATATAGTATTACATGTTCCCATATTATGAAATAAGAATATAATTTATGATTCCATATTCTTTTAATAATGTATTTCACCCCTTCTTTTCTTTTCCCATTTTTGATGACCTCACCCAAGGTAACATGTTGTTATGAATGTTATTAATATACCATGAAATTTTTGTCACTCATTTTATATGATTATATTTCTTAGATCATGATAATTAATTTCACTTGTGTGTATTGTATGATAATATATATTTCGATTAAAATTTATGAAAAATTTTATATGCATTATAAAATAAGTCACTTATGTAGTTAGTCACTAAATACACTAAACCTATCGATTATCAATACATGGAGATATATAATGAAATAAATTTTTCAATTATTCAAATAATGTATAATAAATGCATTTTCATCTTGGTTCACCAAACATGGAATCATAGAAATTATTTTTGAGGGTTTTTGGGATTAGTTTAGTTACCTATGGTATTAGAGTCAGATAACCATAGTGAATAGACTTGATATGAATCAAATTTATAATGATATCCTAAAAGTTTTTAAATTCTTTAGAATGACGTTTTATTATAAAAATACCAATTGCTGGATACTATAATGTGGATGAAACTGTGACGTAAATTCACCAATTACAAATCCCCTTGAAAAGGCTTGGTTGAGAAATGACTTGATCATTACTATAAAACATGATGAGAGGGGATAATATTGAACACTTATAAAGAAACTCTTGGGGGATATTATTTGGTTATTTATATTCAATTTATGAATAAATATAACAATTTATTTACTTGGAACTTTGATAGAATAGGTTGAGAAGTATAATATAATCAACCATAGAGTAACCTTGGTAAAACTAAAAATGGTATAAGTTAAACTAGAGTAATTACATGAAAACATAAGGATGTAAAATAGTAAAAGGTTTAAATATTTAATACCTTCTATGTTATTGATTTTGATAATTACCTATGGTGTTAAATGTTCATAACATAAGATAATATTTCTAGTTTTAGAAATGGAATGAGATTGGAGGAACCATATTAATAATTGAAATGATGGAAAACAAAGTATTATTGATAAAGGGAAACCAAATTTTATAGAATATAGTGTTCAATATATTATGTTTATTCTTAGACAACTATCTTGTGTTATGATTAATAGCATGAGTCTTTTGGAACATCTAAACCATTTATTGAAATGAAAAATGAGGTTTTATAAATTATTTGGTGAAAAATATTACAATGGAAATAATATTTAATTTCCTTTTTCTAAAAAATTTGGAAGAGACACCTAGGAGAATATATTAATAAAATTGGATGTTTTTTTATTTCTTGTAAAGGATGAAATCAATAAATAGCCGATTGAGGGGAAAATATTTTAGTTAAGAGGAAGGAAAAATAATATTCTTCTTAAGGATCCACTTACAGTTTGATGTTTTAAATATGAGTAATTTGGGAACTATGAAACTAGTAAACTATTAATAGGTGTTAGGATTGATATAAACACTAACAACTTCTTAAACATAATATTATAACAGAAAATTTAATGACTATAATTTAAGTGGATAGTTCTAGTGATGTATTTCTTGGTACACTTATCAATCACACTAGATTGACAGATGTCTCCATCATGTATTTCTTCATCAAATATTACCTTTTAAAATTAAAATACTATGTAATATCACTATGGAATCCTTGCTATATTAATAATCTATAGGCTTTATGTAATTATAATTATTGTAAGTCTAATTAACCATCCGTTATATAAATTTAATCTATTTTATGAAATTATTTTTTCCCTCTATTTAATGGTTAAAAATATTTTTTAAAATGATGAAATTAAATATTATATCAAATAATGATATTATAGATATTAAAACATAAAAATGATAACTCTTAAAAAAATAATTATACTATATGTTAAATGTCACCTAATAATGAGGGGTTATTAGATCAAATAGTAAGTAAAGAAACCCATAGTTGGAATTATTCATACTATAATGAATTAATTTGTTTAACACCTCAATTGAAAAATAAATAAATATTTAGTTATCTGATATATACCCATATCCAACATTTTTAGTGAATAATAATTTAAATTGAGATGATCCAATTAATTTATGGGGAATTTAATAACCAAATATTTCACTATATATATTACCCTTAAGTAAATTAAAAATTTAAGGGCTTGTCTCTCACACAATACTAAACTAATAGTAAAACAATTGTAATTTTTTTATTAAATATGAACGTTAATGAAAAAACATTAAATTAGTAGGTATAAATTTATTTGAAAAATTTAAAAAATTAATAAATAAATTTGGAAGAAATGACATTCAGATGTGGAATATTTTATTTGATGTGGATTTGTCTATTATTGGAAGGATGGTGCCTTTACTAAGTTTTTACCAATATTTATACCAAGCTGAACATGAGTAGTTATTGTTTTAAAAAATCATTTATAAGAGAATTTTATTTCATGGAGATTACCACATGATCAATGGTACCAGAACCACCACACAAAACTATAACAAGGGCTCATAGGATGGCTAGGTCTTACACAATGATCATAAGAAATTTCTGAAGTATAATATAGGATGATATAAATATATAAAAGAAATATTTATTTGTAAACATTTATCATTAATTTTTATACATTTCTATAGTAATTGTTTCAAAATCACTTTAGGATTTACATTTTATTTCTTGAAAATGGAATTGTATTTTTTTTAAATAATTGTATCATATGATTGAATGAGAAAAATATATATTTATTTTATGAATAATATGTTGACACTAGATTAATTAATCATATATAGAAAAATGATCATATCTTATAACAAATTTTAATTTCCTATATATATTTATATTCTATATATTTTATTTTTCTTAATTAAAAATAAATATATTAATTTTAAAATGTGATTTGTAAAAATTAAATTAATTTGTGTAATTATCAATACAATACTAGCTAAATGTTAACTTTTAGGATTTATATAAAAATTGATTTTAATTGAGATATGAAATATATAATTTTTACTAATATAACAATTTTTATTTAATAGTTATAATATTATTATGAAATATAAATTTTTCTTTCTTTTTTGTTAAAAAAATATTTAATTTATCATTGAGATTATTAATATTAAAATATTTATTATAGTTTAGAAAACATTATTTGATATTTGATAACTTAATTAATATTTTTCGAAAAAAATATTTTAATACAATATATATATATTTATTTATTAAATATAATTTTTTAAAAATATTCAAATTTATTAATAAAAAATTAATTTCAAATTACTATTCATTATTTTCATATTATGTAATAAGTAAAATATTATCTTTATTCAAAATAATTATTTTCTATTAGGTACAGAAAAGTTACCATGGAAGAAGATAAAATGTAAACGTAATAATTCAATGTTTAATGAGAACGAAATATATTTATAACATTTGTAAAAAACATGTTTCATTCTTTCTCAAAATTATATTTTCTATATTCCATTCTTTCTAATATTTTAGATCTATTTTTTGAGACTGGATTTCCATTATTGAAATTTTTTCATTATTTTATAAAATTCATGCATTTTTTCTTATAAAAGGGTGTCTTTTATTCTCACATAAACTCATATATACACCCCAAATTTCGACCAAAAATATGAAAAAAAACAAAACATTACGAGACACCTTCAAGGGTTTATTTTATTCTAAAAATTCCATCATTAAAAGGATTAGTCCCCTTCGAAAAGGAGAAAATCCATGAATCACTTTCCCTCACTTCACAACTCTAAATTTAAGACCAAAATATGAAAACAAAATCTCAACAGTTATAGAGAGAGTAAATAGTTTCTATTATTCTCCAAAATCCATCTCCAAGAAGATTAACCTTCATCGGAAAGGGGATAATCTAAGAAGTGAGGTATAATTTCCGAACCTGTCATTCTCATTTCATTTTTTATGCACTACTTAAAAATTCATTACACAATATTGAAATGATAACATCATCATCTTTGGTATAATTATATATTTTTATAATTATGTTATAATCATTGAAATCAATTCCATTAATAATAGTGAAATCATGAAACATGTGTATGTGCATACTACCGCCTCTATTAATAAACATGATCCTTTTCCTTCACTGCCTTACCTAGATGGTAAAAAAAGTGAATTTAATATATAATTAGGATATTTATATATTATTTATAATTTTATTATACTAATCCATATTACAAACTTACCTCATTACATGAAAAATGGAGTCAGCATATCTGTGTTTGTGAAGTATACTGCCTCCATGGTATGATGTGTTCTATTTTCTAAAACCACAATTAATGGGAGGTTTTAATAATTTTTTTAACGGATTAATATGATTTTTATGATATAAATACGGTTTTATTAATACTAATTATATAACAACATAATGATATGAGTAATAGAAATAATTATTAAATTAACCATATAAACAAGTAAACTAAGAGAAAAATGTATTATTCATACTATGTAATTGTGTCATACCCATCACATATTTTATTAATTAATACTAATTATGATATATAACATAAATAGTAATTAAATAATTTCATTATTATACTTTTATAATGACATTTAAGCTAAATCACGTCATAATTATCTAATAATCCATGTATTTTAATATTTGGGACAATTTGAAAACCTAATCAAACAATGTTATAAAACAATATCATGGATGATTATGGAAGACTACAAAATGGTGTGATATGATATAAAAATTTGGATAAATATTTTTATTTTTTAATGGTTAAAACAATTTCCAATTACATAACTATAAAAAACCCCTTCACAGTTACAAAATCATCTAAATATATTTATTTTAAATTTCTTGTTCTAGGAAAAAGAGTAAAGAAATCAGGAAATGGAAATTTAATTTTTATAAATAATTAAAGATCATACATTATAGTAAAATTAATTATTTGGGACATATTATCTTTGGAAAAAGAAATAATAATAATAATATGCCAATAAAATATGTTCAAATGGAATCAATTTTTAACACCTGATGTGGGGAAATTGATAAAAATTAACAATCATATATATATATATATAATGTTTATAATTAGAGATTATTAATTGTTATAGTATTTAATAATGTTCTTATGTATGGAATTAATGGTGATAATTTATTTGATCAGGATTTTTGGTGAATGTGTATAATTAATCTATATCATGGAATGATTTTTCTACTCAAATTCATCTATTCGAGACATGCTTTATATTGTCACAAAATTTGTTTTATATAGTGTATATAATACCTAATTTAGATATTATAAAAAGAAATACCTTTTATTCATGGTAAATATAATTTCAATTTACTTCTATATATTTTAATTTGTTTTGATTTTTATTCTCTTCATGTTGTATGGTATTTTGTTAACTCAATTGCCATTCATTGAGTTATAATTATTCATCCTGAACATTTTTCATATATTTTGGGTAAATTAAACCCAATGATTTTATTATGTAATATTTTATCTTTTACCACATAGGATTTACATTTGTTTGATATAAATACTTTTATAAATGTTTCTTACTTCATGTAATATGTTTTCCAAATGGTACATTGGTTACTCAAATATTTTTCCTTAAGTTATATTGTATATTTTGAACTTAAGTCTTTAAAATTATATTTAATAATTAATATCTTATTTATATTATTTTCTATTTTATTTTTTTATATAAAATTTCCCATTTTATCCAAATCTTCTGACTTGATTATTATATCACATAAAAGTATTAAATTATCAAGAATAATCGTTCATCTCTGAATTAGATTTTTTTTCAATTACATGTTTTCACATATAGCCAATATTCTTAATTTAGGTATTGAAATACATTTACGTATCAATTTATGTAATACTCAATGTTTCTATTTCTGATTTTAAAGGATAAGTTTTATTTTCTACTTTTTCAATGTTGGTTTTCATCAAAGGAATTTTAAAATATCAAAAATTATTTTTACTTTCAAAATAATATTTTTTAAATTTGGATTCTATTTTATATCTTTATATATATGGATCTATTTTCAATAAATTATTCTATATAATTCTACCTCTAACATATTTTATGTTTTTCCTTTTATAGTGGAAAAAAAATTTATTGACTGATCAGGTTTATGTATTTATTTATGATATAACTTCAAAAACATAACATGAAACCAATTATTATTCCAAAATTTTAATATTTTAATGATTAGATGTTTTATTACAGAACAAAATTATGGTAAATCATTATGTGAGGGGAAGGGTATATATATATATATATATATATATATATATATATACATCTCCAATGCATTGGGTAAATCTGCATTATCATGATATAATAGTGAAACTATTAGCGATGCTTGATCCAAAAGGGAAAATCTGTTATGATGCATCATCTACAGTGAGAAATAGGTTGTGATGCCTAGACCACTTTCAAAAGGAAGTGGTGATTCCTTAATAGCTATTGAGTTTCTTTGACTATGTTACTGTCATAATATTTTTATATATGTCTTTCTATTCACATGGTTTATAATTATTTCTCAGTTTTTCATAGTATTTTTTCTTGTTATTTTTTTATCATATGTGATTAGTTATTATCATCATTTTTAATATGAATATCTTTTAGGATTTTTTATTCTTTTAATCTTAGATTTCTCTACATCTTACGGTTTCTAATTTTCTTATGACCTAACCCCAGGTAACAAATTGTTATGTTTATTATTCCCTTTCTGAGAATTTTAGCTCACCACTTTCTTATGATTCCCTTTCCAATGTCTTGAGGATGAATTTAACTTCTAAAAAATCTATGAAAAGATCAAGTATTATGTAATAATGGGGAAATTTTTGCAATAACTATAAAATAAGTTACTTATGTTTTTAGTCTCTAAGGAAACTAAACATATCTATTCTTGAGATATAAAGATTATTTTCTTAATCTAAAATTTCAATTATGTAAATGAAAAAAATAAATGTATTATAATGTCAGTTTCAATATAAATCCCCACCTGGATACATGTATTATCATTAGAAATATATCCTGAAAGAGGATGTTATAGTTGTGAAATAGAATGAATGTGGAGCTCTAGGTTTGGGTACCATATTATTGGGAATATGGATCGATGAAAGGATATTTCAAAGGAAATATGGAATTAACAAATACAACATTCAGTTGCATGGGAATACAGCCATGCAATGAATGGACATAAATGACTTCATGTGGAATCTGGATCAAATAAATTGTTAATAGAGGATGGTGGTGGGCTTGGGCCTCCATGAGGAATACAACATATCCTATTTGAAATGTATCAACAACCACATGTTTCGATATTCCTATGTTTATATCATGTGATAGGAATATATTTTACCGTCTTATATCATGTGTTATGGTGATTTTTGTGAAATTCTACATTGAGTGAAAAGGACATAGTGTTATGTGGTTTAAATTAATGCATCATGAACATGTTTTGAGGATTATGACTTAATTTCTAAATTTATTTTTTGATTGGATGAGGGGAGGTAAAAAGTTGGTTTCCCTCAATAGTTATACCATCAAAGCATACAAATATTCTACATAGGTACAATTGTAATGTATAAGGCACAAATGCAACAATTTTTTGGAATCATGCACGACACATTATCCCAATTAGGGTATTGGAAGTGTAGATTTTGGAATTATTAAAACTTTGGTTACCTATTAATATAGATTAACTCATTTTTCCAATAGTTACCCTAGATAATTTATCTTAGACCTTAGTTTTCCATGTGTTGTTATTTATTCCATGGGAATTATCACTGATTTCCTTAAGATTAAGACTTCCATTTTCATTGTAATTATGGATTAAAAAATCCTCATAGACCTTATATTTTAATGGATACACTCATGAGACACCATTTATCAATATTATTTAGGATTAAAATATGTTTATTCTATTGTGCATACCTTGATATAACACATTCTATGGATTTTTAGGAGGCCTTGATAATTAGAGGTCGAAATAAAAATTTTGGGTGATGAAATACATCACCATGGGAGTTAGGTTGTCTATGTTGTTTTGGAAAAAGATAAAAAAGTATGGTTCCCCATTAAAAATTAATTTAGGAATAAATAGCCCAAATTAAACAAGAGTGATTGATAGGTATTCACCCCATTAGAACATGGGAAAATTGATGAGTGTTTCATGGAAGTGATGTTGGGGAATAGGGATGGGGTCTTCAAATAAGGGAGATTATGTTGAATTTATGATGGGTTCACAAAAGTGATTCATGGTTGAACTGAAACTTTTAGTGAAATGATATAAGGGGAGATTCAACATAGTGCTAGGTTGTCTTCATAGATTCCTTAGGAATAGTGGCACACCAATATATAGTTCAGTATGGGTCTTTCGATTAACTATTATCAGACTAGGAGGGATGTTTATCCTTACAATGGTAATTTATGTTTTATACTTTTAACAAACTCAAATACCATCTATTTTAGTTAATTAAATTTGGATTTCATATTTAATAACCTACATGAGTGATTTGAAGACTTATCCGAGAGACTCGGTAGGGGAGAGCAATTGGTTGTCTCTTCATCTTCCAAAATTTAAAAATGAGGAATTAATTGACCAATATTTTATAAAAATTACTAAATAAGGTGATTTTTTGTGCTACTGATTAATGAAGATGAAACAGGCACAAAATAAATCATAACACAAGTGGCACACATATGGTGATCATATGTGAACTTTGTAGATTTTAAGGATCATTACATCACTCTCCCTTAGGATAATTTCTTCATGTTCTTTATGGTTTACTCCTTTAATATAATCCCAATATTCTTGAATGGAGAGCACCAGTAAAGTCCCCCCAAATTATTGGAAATGATTGAAATAAGAAGGATTAAGTAATGTGGTCAAAGTGACACAATAATGAATGAATATTGGAAAAGAGTTATTATTTTCATCTAAAAATAGACTGGCTCACACTAATGTTATGAAAAATATATTCTTTCAAGTCATTTTTTTTATTTTTATAGAATCACATAAAACCTCTATCCAATTATTTTAAATTGCGAGTTCCCCCATTCTATATGTGTGTTTTCTTGATGTGTATGTTTTTTACATCTTTGTGCCCTAGTACTCCATGTTACCTCAATATACACACTTTCCAATGGTGTTTTCCCAACCATTAACATATTTATGTTATGAACAAACATTTGGTTAATCTATCACATGAGGTATGTCCCAATTTAATTGACTAATGTGAGGGTCCTAAGAAAACAATGTAACAAAACTACCCTATTTAGGTTATTTTTGTGGGAATATTTTTTGAGAACAATATGGTGGAGTAATTTAGAACATGATGAAATTTTTAACAGGTAGTTCATTCATGTTCTCTTGTTAACATGAATATTAATGCCTATATAACTGTAGTTCATTTTTAATGACCTATAATGTATTTATTGTATAACTATGGTGGATGAGAACAAGGTCCTAATTTTGGATTCTAGGTATAACTCTCACATCAAATAAGTGGTTGATATTATTAGGCCAAGATACTACTACCCATGGAATGTTTCCAATAATGCATTAAAAGAAACATAAAGAATAATTATCCAAAATATCTCAAATGTGAGTTTCATCCATGATATAGTCATGGGATTTTTAGGAAAATTCCCATCCCAAGATTAAATGATGTCATAGCACACTCCTTGTTATGTGTGTATAATAACATGACTGAATCTAATATTAATTTTAAGGATGTGTATATCAATAAGGGGAGAGTGAAATATGTGTCCTTGATGCACATAGTTTGAGTTATATAGAAATAAATCCTCTCATTTTTAATCAAAAGACACATATCTTCTAATGCATTCATCATAATTCCATCACCAATCTGTCATAAAGATGGAATGAAGATTTGGTATTTTTCATAGGATGTGGAATCAATATTGACCAGATGTGGACTTGGAGGGTTAATAATAAATGAAATACAATTATATTTAAACTAGAGAAGTAATTTATTTTTAATGATATTTCTACCTCTCGGACATTAGTATTTAATCACAATGACTTATTCCTAGAGTTGTTGAGATTATAGATCCCGTAGAACAACTATTTCTATATGATGAACCATGAAGTATGTTTTCATTAAAGGGATGTTTACAATATATCTAGGGAACCAAGACTTGGGGATATGTATTATTAACTCCTCCCTCCAAAATAAATGTAGATGTTGATTCTTTATAAATTATTATTATAACACATTAATTATTAACACTTGATTCATAGGTCTTGGGGTACAACCCTCATCCATGAGATTATATCCATTATTAGGTTTGTATGAATTCATTTTTAAATCCATAGGGTAAAGGATCATGTAGTAAAAACCTGATGAGATCCAGCTTATGGAAAATTTTGGAATCCTATTAATGTATTGGACTATACTGTAACAATTTTAGTATGAATAATGAGGTTATATCATTGATCTTGATGTCCCTAGGATGACTCAACTATCTGGATTTCATTAACAATTTTTCTAGACAATTATATACTTCTAGATCACAATTCTAATGAAGTTTTGAGGATAGAATCATTTTTTGTAGTGCTCATTCTAGCACAATTCAAAAATGTGGGATAGGAAGAACCGGTTTTTGGAATATATCATTCTGTTATTAATCTATTTTTATGTTGGAAATCCCCCTTTTAATTTTTCATTTCCATATTATATTGTTTAGGGATTGATAGCGACCCGATTTAATTCTTATGTGGTGCTCTGTGATGTTAGTATTCATGAATTATGGTCTTTCCCTTTCATTCATGTTTTATATTTCATATAGCCACTACCATTAAAGTATGGATCAACACTAAATATTATAATATAATATATGTTGATCACCTTTTCCCTATATGATGATCTCCCACTAAGACAATTGTTTAGAAAAAACTCAATGAATATGATTCATGGTAATATATGATGGATTTGAGATACTAGGTTTTGGTGACATAGAAAAAAACAAGGTCAACTCTTAGGTTTACATATCAAATAGGTTTTCATGAAAATTTAGGTTCTTATAATAGCCAATTGTATCACCTCTAATGAACATTTGATTAGAAAACCATCCAATGGTAGAAAGACAATATTGGGAAATAATGGCACAAGAAGTCTCTTAGAGAGTGATCAAGATTCCCCACACAACACATTAATCAGGTTAACCCTCAGATTTGAATATTCTTATTTTTATTCATAACATAAATGTATTTCGGTTAAAATGAATCAAATAATTATTTTCATTGTTACTCAAGGATTGGAAAACCAAGAAAAAAGGGATAATAAAGATGGTGGTAATGATGAAGTATCAAACTAACTTAAAACACCCAAAATATGGGTTATGAGAATACCAAAGAGTGGAGTAGACTACATGAATGTTAAAAGGACTAGAAACCTTGTCTTTTGAAGGGATATTAACACCTTTTCAAAACTTGATTTCAACACCCTAGACTATATAAAACTTGATGTGGTTCAATTCGGATATAATGGTTTCTATAACAATATGAACCTATGTAAAATTCCACATATTAGAATGTGTATTCCTAAACATGGGGATATATTGTAATACACCAACATTTTGTTGATATGTATCAATTTAATTTTATGTATTATATTTTTCTTTGTTTGATCATAAATTTTTTGTGTTTTAAATTGGGGTAAATTTTAGTGAAAATAATTTTTTTTGAAGGAAGTGGGGAACTACATGGTTGGCACACAGTTTTCCCAAGCCATGCACCCCAAACCAATTAACCCTAAAAACCTACGAAGTGGGGATTCACATGGATGACACTCGTATTTTGATGTTTTTCAAAGCAAAAGAAAAAACCATGAACCCCCTAAAAGATGTGGATGGGTAAGGTGATCAATTTGGAAATATGTGTGCCCCTACCCATCAAATTGTGTCTAGGTTTTTTATTAACCTTAAAATTCTATTTAAATTTACCTAAAACCGTGAAACTCACTCAACTAAACTCTAACTTGGACCAATTAATTTTCTCATAATTTAGTAGCCTCAAATATGGATTACATGCCCTCCTGACCACCATTCAAAGAAAATCAATGGGCGGATTGAAGATATTCCCCTCCACAGGTTTTTGTTTCTTCCCAATTAGATCTATATATATATATACATTTATCTCTTCTTCTCTTATTCCAAAATAAAATAGGGATGTTTATCTTCTTTTGGATTTAGATATAGGTCTAATTTTTCAAACAAATTATATGATTAATCATGGATTTATGATTTCGATATTAATATTATTCTTCATTGGGTTATTGATTAATCTACTACAAATTGAAGATTCTTCCTTTGGAAAGTGTTCTTCAATGAATTGTGGCATGTGGTTTATTATTCTAATTTAAAAGTTTATATTTCAATTATATGTATGTAATTTTATAACATATATTTGTTGATTATAAATTGAGTTTCTTAAATAGAAATAATTAATTTCGTTGATTAATTAACTATGCAATAGTGAATTTGGGGATAATGGGATTTTTTATTTTGCATAATTAATTTACTAATTAATAATAAGATGTTTGGATTCTAGATTTTTAATAATTAATTTTTTAATTATTTATGGGATTATTGGTATTGTGGATTGTGGAAAATTAATTGTTGAATTGATTAATATTATTGATGTGCATAATTAATTGATGAATTGATTAAGGGTATTGTTTTGATAAACTAATTGTTAAATTAGTAATGAAATCTATTTGGTTAATTAATTTTTGAATTATTTAACAGAATGATTCAAATGTGAATTTTTTAAATTTGGCTAATTAACTAGTGAATCAATTAATATGATATTGTGACTTTTTTTAATTGAAATGATGAATTGTCAAAATACAAATCATATGTGACATGAATTGATTAATGGTGAAAATGGAATTCATATGTAATTTGAAATGATGAATAGTTATAATTTAATTCAAATGTAACATGAAATGATGAATTGTAACAATGAAATTTATATGTTGCTTAAAATGAATATTGGTAACAATGGAATTCATATGTGAATTGAAATGATTGATGATTACAATAGAATTAATATGTGACATCAAATGTTAAATGGCACCAATTGCATTCATATGTGACATGAAATGATGAATAGTGATAATAGAAATTCATAAGTGAATTGGAATAATGAATGGTAATAATGAAATTTATATGTGACTTAAAATAATAAATTTTAACAATGGAATTATTATGACAATTGAAATGATGAATGATAAAAATTGAATTCATAAGTGATTAAAAATTAAAAATAGTTACAATGAAATTCATATAACATTTGAAATGATGAATCGTAAAAATGAAATTCTTATGTAAAATTAAATGATGAATTTTAACCATGTCATTCATATGATAATTCTGAGTTTGGGTGTCTTTAGGAAACACGGGTTATGTGGTCAAATAAATAGTAACTGAATAAATTTAAATTGTTTAGTGTATTGATTTTATTTATTCTTTATTCAACTATCTATACTATTTTGAATAGATATTGTTTTATACACCGTTGAAGGTGGCCTAAGAGTTATAGTCACACCCTACACAAACTGTCTGATTGGTACTCAAATTGATATCATAGTTGTAGGAATAGTTGAGAGAAAATTCCATATGTTAGATGGCTGAGTCAGTATGGAGAATGAATAATGGAAACAGACATGATTTGGAACCATATTTAGAGTGTTTAGTAACATTATTTATTTTTAGTTTTTTATATTGAAACATGAAAAATATTGAAATGACATATATAATTTTTAGTTTGGATATTGAATTTCTTATTTGGGTTATCATGTTATAATTGTATTATTTTTTTGTGGTTATATCATTTGGTTTTTGTTTATTTCATCCTGTAATTCTGCTACATTGATTAAGAGGGTATAGTCTCCCCATGATCAATCATAGTCCCTCAATAATGGTTGACAGCCTCTGGCATACAGGGTGGTGATCATGAGGTCATGTAACAGACTGGATTGGGGAACCAATATTTGGAACATGGTTCAGGGTGTTACATGGTGTTATCGAAGTAGTTTATTTTCATTTTTATTTTGTCTTAGTATTTTGGAATGGTATAGAAAGTGAATAGGATTAGTTAGGTCTTGGTAAATCGCATGTGAATGGGATTAACTATCCCATGTACAAGGGTAAATGCCAAGTACCCTGGGTGGGATTTTCGATTTTGAAAAGTGTTGGTATGATTTATTATATTTGACCTCAAGTGATTAACTTGTTGTATGATGTGATTATTGTTTCTAATTTTCACTAATATAGGAGATTTTTTCAATATTTTCAGGAGAGTTGAGTATACATACATTGTTCTAGGAACTCATGATTATTTTTTGACATGAATAATTTTAGGGATAAAGATGATAAAGTATTTCAAGGACGTTATTGAACATAATTTTTTCCCTTATATGTGATGTTTAACTGACAAAATGATACTAATTAAAATTTAAACTAAAACCTTAAGTATAATGTGAATAAATGGGTTTCTAATGTGAAAATAGAATAATGAGAAGAGGGTTACCCTTTGATAACCATGACCTAGAGGTAGGATTTTTAAGGGTAGTGACAACACCTCAGTTTTTAAAAGTGGCGAGGTTTGGGGGAAACACTATTTGTGCCTTTTTGTGATTTTTCCCTTATATAGATGTGTTAAATTTTTTAATTTGTTCTAAGGTATCTATTTAGAATTTTAGAGATATGACACCTTGATGATGCTGGTTGAGAGGACGATAGGAAGATATTGTTAGACAAGATCTTCTAGTAGTATAACCTAAGGAACCATCAGAGTCGTGTGGGGAATACATAGATGATTTTTTAGAGAACTTTACACAGTTCATGAAATTCCTAAAATGATACATAGGGAGGTTGGGAAAAGCATTTCTTCTCTAACGAGGGAGTTCAAGTTTCAACACCATTTGATTATTACTTGAGATGTTGGGTCTGAGGTAGCTAGGGTGTAGATTGATTCTATCATGACTATACAAGACCATTTGGACACATCAGGTGAGAAGAAGATCATGTTAGATAATTATATGCTATAAGGATTAGAAAAGAACTTGTGGGGCATTCAGGGCAAGATAGGGCAGGATGATGGGGTGTCTTGGAAGGACTTTTTTGAGAAGTTCATGGAATATGCTAGTCATTTTAAAAAAAATGTATCACTTTTCTCCAGTGCTGACAAGGAATGACCCAACTATGGAAATATGTTTTCAAGGTGGGTTTAAATGAGATATTAATTCTCAAGCTAACTTATATTAGTTAAATAAGTTTTTTAAAGTGGTGGACGAGGCCTCGTAGATAAGAAGAATATGAAAGAGGCTTCCATTGTATGAAATATGGTTACAGTGGGATAATTTGGAGGTATACATTCTAAGGGAAGGAAAAGATCATATTAGGATTTTATCCAAGTTATTTGTAAGAAAAAGTGGAAAGGGGGATGGTAAATTACATAGAACCATGGTCGTGTGATTTGTCACCAGTGTGGTTGGTCGGTACACTATAATAGACACTATCCCTGACCACTGCTAGAGAGATGATCTTTTGGTAGGATGATAAATCTACTGAAGTTATATAAAAAACAAGGATATAAGGGTAGTGACCAAGGATCTATATAAAACCAGAGTGTAATAAGGGGATCATCTAATCCTCACAAGTCTCGATGCCGGAGTTATACAAGCCCAAGTTGTAGAGTTAGTGGATATGGTTCTTATAGGAAATATCACCTATGTTAGAAGAGTGATTCAACTGAGGTGACTCACAATGAATTATAGGTAATAGGGGAAAGATAGTTATGTTCCATTTATCATATTCTTGTTGAGAGCGAGGTTGTACCATCGACAATTAGTGATACTATTCTTGTATCTTCTACATTAGCTAGTGCCTAATTTAATATTGGTGCCTCCCATTATTTTATTTCTGCAGAAGTTGATAATGGTTTGAACCCGGTGGTGTATTTTGTGAGTGGAGTGTTGATGATTGATACACCTATGGGAGTAGTTAAAGAGACATTTGTTATTAGAAAGGGTGTTCTCTTGAGGTTAATGAGTACTATAATCTATGGGATTTTTAAATCCATTATATGTTTTTATTTGATCTAATATTTAGGGTGGAATAGTTAGTAGCATATGGATCCCACATTTTTTATTAACACAATAGAGTTACTTTTACGTCTCTTAAGGGAAATAAATATGTTCACTATGGAGAACAGGATATCAAGGCAGGTCGTGTATGGATAGTTCATTAGCAACTGGGGGAGATCACTGCACATGTTATTATTTTATTTCAAGATGATGGGCTGAGAAGATTAAGATGTTTTCCCACCCATCATGGATATGTTATAGGTGGTGTTTCCTGGATACATCTCTAGGCTTCTACACAAGAGATAAGTGGAATTTACAATTGACATCATGCTATGGATTGAGTGATTTTGTATTCCAACATTCAAAATGGCATCGACATAGTTTCAAGAGCCCAAGACACAGCTAGAGGTGTTACATGATATAGGGTTTATCCATCTAATTATCGTTCCTTATGTTTCTCTATTTTTGTTATCAAATAATCTGAACATACCTCTACACTTATGTGTTGACTACGAGAATTTTGACTAGATGAATGTGATAAATCGATGTCCTCTTCCTTATATAATGATCTCTTTGACTGGTTGAGTGGTTCTTGTGTCTTCTCAATTATCAACATGAGATCAGGGTATCATTAGTTTAGAGTTCAACTTTCTAATATATTGTGGACAAAATTTAGAATCATGTATGGATTATATGAGTTAGTCATAATTATATTTTGGTTGAAAAACGCACTAGTAGTGTTGGTGTCCATAATGAATAAAATAATGAACCCATACCTTGATCAGTTTGTGGTTTTTTCTGTAACTGACATATTTTTGAAATCCAAGGCTCATGGAAATCATAACCATTATCTTTAAATCATCTTGATTACACCAAGAGAGCATTATTTATATTCTAATATATCTATGTACCTGTTCTGGATTGATGAGGTACACATCTTGGGTAACATCATCACAAAAGATAGAGTGTCGGTGGAGTTATTGAAGGTTAAAGAAGTTGTTTCATGGTAGAAACCCAATAATATTTTCAATATATATAGAATTATAGGGTTATTAAGACATTATTAGAGATTCATCCTTGAATTTTACCGATTGTCTGCACTACATTGGGTCTTGACCAAAAGGATGTGAAGTTATAATGGGAATAAATAGTGAGAATTCCCTATTGGAGTTGTAGAAGAAATTGAATAGGGCACCAATCATGATCCTACAAATGCATGTTGTGGAGTGTATTCTGTATTTTGACACTTCTCGGATCAGACTAGGAGTAGTAATGATGTAAGGTGATCGATTTGGGGCCAATGAGTCTCGACAGTTGAGGCCAGATGAACGGAACTACCTTACACATGAACTCTAGTTAGATGCATAAGTTTATGTTGTGATGTATTGGTGGTATTTTCTATTGGCCAAGATGTTTATTATTTATGCAGATCACAAGAGCATAATGTATAAGAACATGCCTTATAGACTAAGGGGTCTGAAGAAATATTGGCCAAGGGAATCCTCTCTGATAAAATAGACCCCCTCCATTTTAAATTTGGAAATATTGGAGAGTATAGTTACGTTGTTTCCATGGACTGCTATAAAATCAAGATGATATGACACTTGATTCCCCTCCCTCTAGGTGTGGGTCATAGTGGTACTATTGTTGAGTAGATCATCACATTTTCTTATGATTTAAAAGCTCAACCATGGTGTGGCATCTCATCCATGAAAGGAGTCTTGAAGTATCCTGGAATCGGTCTCCACATGAGAAAGGAAAACATTTTATTTGATATAAAGCTTGATCGCTATAAGGATTGCCTTGGCCTCAGCTATAAGGGAGTTACCACTACCTATGCGAGTTATAAAAGTGAGAACCACACTCCCACTAATATCCTGAATGACACCTTCTCTTAGAATGTCTCCTGAATTACATGTGTCATGTGTGTTCATATTGAGACCAGCTTCTGGGGACATCCACCTCACCCATCTACCTTGAAGCCTAGGGGAGAGATATTACACCATGGGGGAGGGACCATGGAGATCTCGTAGGGATGGAGCGTCCATCAAGTTGATGATAAAGGACACCATGTATTCTTGTAGGCTCCCTATATTCAAAATAATGAATCACTTTGTGGAATTAAACCACTTGTATTTTTCATAGTTTCTTGCCTTCCATAGGCACCAACAACTGGAATTTTGGATCATGGATCACTCCATTTTTTCTAGGCATATGTCTTATATCCCCTAAAATCATCTTTCAAGAAATGGTGAATCACACGTTCCCTTTGAGGAGTCTTTAGTGAACTCCCCAAAAAAACATCACATTTCATGGGCCCATTCCCCTTAAAAAATTGGTTGAGCTCTCCTCTTGCATGTTCTTGTAATAGTGGCATCTGGAATCGAGGTTACGAAAAATCTTCGTAATGTGATTATATATCGAAATATCTTTGTTCATTATTATCCACACAAAAAAAAATTATTTCATTGTAATATTATTGCAACCCACCAATCCTATCCATTTTTCATGTTGGGCATGTAGGTTGGATGTTCTACCAAAATCCTTGCAGTTGAATATTTACGAGTTCGAAGGTGTGAAAACACGTCTAAATAGTTCTAAGATGATTACCATAATGTCCACGATCTCTTGTTTTTTCAAATTAAGAACTAATCTGAAGAATTATGGGTGATGACACACCTCCTTAACGGTTATGGTGGGAGCAGGGAATCCTGGGTATCCTACCACCCAGCCTGTCTAGTTGTAGTTCCAGAAAAAAATATTGTCCCCTCCTACTATCCATTGAGATTTTTTTGTAGGCTCAGGATGAGGGAATAGATATTTGACAAGATGGAAGACACATTCATATATTCCTTATCCACGTTTACACTATAATTGTAGGCCATAGACTTTCCCCACAAATTACACCGTTTGATATTTTCCCATGGCAGTTTTGCATGCATGCAGTGGATGGTGTCCCCTATGATTTTGAAATTGATTCCTCCATAATGTGTAGGACATTCCATATTCTCCCATGAGGCCCAGTGTTTCTTCTACTTCAATGGAACATTCCAGATGAACCTCTCCTATATTTGGTCTATGGTTACAATAAAACCTTTCGTCACAGTTTTGGATGCAAATGCATGGGTCGACATGGCAGATAGTACGCTGTAAACCAAAGAAATGTTGCTGCCAAAGGATAACTGGTCGGTTTTCCAGTGGATTATGAGACTCATAATATTTTTCACCATATGATCAAATTCTCTTAGATGAATTATACTCAATGAGATGGGGGAACCAAGGTACTCCATTGGAAAAGATCCACGCTACAGGCCCATTCTGTTGCAATGATTCTGGTCCGGACTTGTAGTGTATTTATTAGAGATGTAAATCATACTCTTGACCATGTTAATAACCTGTCCAATCTAGTAGATATAATATTCAATGATTTTTTAGATACCACATAATGATCTCTTACCCACCTTCATGAAGAAAAATGTGTCATCTGTAACCATCAAGGGGGAGATGGGGGGAGACACATCATTTATTGGTTGGGGTCCTTGTTGGCCATAACACTATTGATCATGCATATGATAAAATCCTAAATCATGTTGAAGATTATTGGGGACTTGGGGTACCATGTTCTTATCCCTTAATTTTCATTATAAAATCAATGTATTCGCCCCATAAATGAAACACCAATCCAAGAGGAGCTTACGCGCCTGAAGATGAAATCACAGGCCCAAGGAGATATACCTATCCTATTCAACACTCTGTTGATGAATCCCCACTCAAATAAATCATACTCCTTCTTAATTTCCATCTTGATGTCTATACTGGATCTGGGTGATGTGATGTTAATATCTCTCATCTATTTCTATGATAGAGTTATCATGCCTTGGATTGATCATCCCTTCAAAATCCGATACCGATCAAGGGAGATCCACCATGGGGGATGTTTTTCTAGGCTTTTATTGATGATTATTGTAAGAATATTTTAAGTTTCATTGAACATACTAACCAGTCTATGATGTTTAAGAATGGAGGGTTCATTGATCTTCATAATGAATATTTGTGTCGTGGAACTAGCCACTCACGATAGGTTCCCTCCACAGAAGTAGTCATATATCGTTGGGATAATGTTAAAATTAACCACCACCCATGAGCCTTTGTAGAATGATCCAGGAATTCTATCAGGACCCAGTTCACTATTAGGGTTTAAGTTTACCATGGGTGCATGTATCTCCCAATCTTATGGGATCCCTTCTAAGAAATCATTTTCCTGTATAGATACAAGGCTTGGAATCCCTCCCTAGAGCACATCCCCCTTTCAAGGTACCCACTAGGCATAATCGAGCACAATCCTATAAGAAATTTTTTGAAGAATGCTTGTTTCATGCCTACAACAACATTGTGATCATTAGTGTATGTTTTTTCATCCAAGGCAATGTTGGGTTTAATAGGACGTCTCTTATCCCTTATACATTCATGAATGTAGGCTGAGTTTTTATCCCCTTCATGTAGCTATTTGAATCATGTGATTTCCCATTCCATTTGTTCCTATGAGAGATCCATTTCAAACCAGATAATCTTTTTATCCATGAGATTATTATAAAGTGTGTCATCCCAGACCTCCTCCATCCTAGTTTCCATCCACTCAATTTCAGTTTTCAGATCATCCATGTTCTTGTCTGGAAGAGGTAGGTTCTTAGACCATGTTAACCATCCATGTTTGAGTCACCTAGGTTTGTTGTGGATATCCACCCATGAGGTCTTCTGTTTTGGCTCTCTATATATCTTAGTTAATAGTTATTGGAAACCTAAACCTTCTGAAAGAGGCCCACCGGGGAGACAAAGAGAGCAACAATGAAGAGTTTTCCAAAATCCCTATATCAATATTAAAAACCATAGAATTAGGAAACACAGATAATTCATGAATGTTTTAAATACCATGGTCAAGGTATCACCAGAAGTGCACAGTTTCCTTTTGGTTGCTAAAATATCTAAAATTGTTAACTAAATATCCCATGTCCATTAGGCCTTTTCTGGACATAAGCTGCGCAAAGTCCAAAATCACCTTTTGGGGGAATGATCCCCTTCCCATATTCTCAGATGGGTATGATATGATGTAGAAATAACAACCTAGGATCTATGTTATTATTCCAGGATTAAAAGTAAGGAGATCCTTCCATAGATATTATATTCATTGTGGATTGCAGTTCCCATAGATGAAGGACATAAAAAATATGATCACGTCACTGGTTATCTTTATCATGATAAATTGGTCTCTCGCCGCATTCATCTCAACCGGAATGTATTTTTTATAGAAAAACCATATGTTTCTATTGGTGGTGGCACCATTCATAGAAGTAATCATTCTGGTCCTTCGAGTAAAATCGTTGGTTTTTTTTCTCGGATTTGATTAATTTCAAGAACAACATAAATTTGTGCCCTATTATTTTTCGAATCTGTGGATACGAAGTTCTTTCTGACCCTTGAAAAAATACCTAAAGAGTTAAAAAGGATTATAGGATTCATTGATGATAAAATTTCCCATCATTGACCCTAGGAATTGTTTTTTCTTTCAGATGGGAGATCAATCACTCCTGATGTTTCCTTTATTTCGTTCCAAGTCTCTTACACATACCCAAGATCATGTCAACTTGTTCTTATGAAGATGGGAATCATCTTGATTTTGATCTGTCATAAATTCTTATAATGGGAATTAGTGTTATTAAATCTATATGTAGGAATAGTCATAATCACGTAGTTCAATATTCTAGTGTTGTGTGGAAGATGACGAATTTTCTAGATTAAATGCATGCTATGGTTTAGGAGAGTAATGAGGAAATGACTAAAATATTTGTTTCATTGGAGACTATCCTTTTGAGATAGGTTAGGGAAAGGAAGTATGATGATATGGAATGTTTGTGAATGAGTTAATTCTTTGAATGTGTAGAGTCACCATCCCATTGGATCATATATGATAATTATATCATCTTTCGTAGGAATCAAATGGTTGTTCTGACTGGTATAAGGGAGGATCTGATGGGGGGATTTCATGCCTTGAAGGGGGTAGTGTATCCGGGTGTGACCAAAAATATACTATGTCATATAAAGAATGTTTTATTTGTTGGGCATGAAAAATGAAAAAATTGGATTTGTGAGATTACGCCACACCTTTCAGTAGGTGATAGTAATGAATATAAGACCTGGTGGTTTACTAAAACCATTTTCCATTCCTGAATGAACGTATGACAGCTGGAATTTTAATTTCATGTTGGATATCCCATGGACTCCTCAGAGGAAAGATTATATTTTGGTGGATGTGGACCATTTGAAAAAGGTATTGAATTAATTACAGGTGCATGGGACCTTCTCAGTAGAGGAACTAGAAGACTTGTATCTTGAAAAGAGATAACATCTACATAGGGTTACATGATCTATAGTTTCAAACTAATAATTATTATTTATTTTGTGCTTTTGGAAAATTATATAGAGGATTATTGGTATAAATGTTTTGTGGATTACGTCATTCCACCCATGGATAGATATGTAGTTAGAGTATACTATTCTTGTATAAGAGAAAATTCTAAGAGAATGAGTCCTTGAATATATAAGATCTTTGGTTATGAACCTATCACTGGTGTAGTTCCAATATAATAATAGTTATTCTGAAAATATTCAAATGGAACCATATGATTCACATTATGGTAGACAATGCAGATCACTTCTACGCTAGATGGTGGCAGGTAAGTATGAAATGTTGGGATCATGTCTTGTGTTGGAGGCAACTGAGCAGGTTTTGATTATTCAAAAGTGTATTAAAATGGCTCAAAGTATATATAAGTTATATTCTAATAAAAAATGATGTCCTCGAATGTTTGTAGATTGTTCTCATGTATTCCTTCACGTGTCACCTTGATTGGGTCCCCACATGATACAGAGATAGGGAATGTGGTCACCTAGGTTTTTTTGAGCACATGAGACTATAAATAGAATTAGATAGTTGGAATACTGATTTTCTCTTCCATAGAGTTATGTTGATATGCATGATGTTTTTCATCATTCCTAAATTTATCTGTATCACCCCGACCCTTATCAGGTGATCAATATGGATGTTGTTTAACTTGAAATAGATGCATCCTTTTAAGATAATTTGATACCTGTGTTGGATCATACTGAGAAAGTGCTTTGGGGAAAGACCATGCTAATAGGATGAATATCATGGAAATATGGGTGTCTTTAGGAAGAAATATGGGAGACATAAGTGGGCTTGAAGACTCAGTTCCCTGATAATTTTACCCTGGAATCTCAGATATTATTGGTATTACAGTTTAATGAAGAATTGTTAGAATGATGGGATATTATAAACCCTACGGATTATCAAAGCTATCTCATAGTGTTTCAAAATTTTCATCCAAAAAGAAGAAATAGTTCTCCCACTATAATGGGCACATAGTTTATAAAACTATGTGCCCCTAACCAGAAAATCATGCACTGGTTTTTTATATACCTAAAAATTGTATTTAAATTTACTTGATCCCCTCAAACTCACCCAAACTGATCCTAACATGGATGAAGTTGTCTCATATTATTTTCATAGCCTGTCGACAAATTCAATGCCCCCTCAATCTCCTTTCATGGAGAATCAAAGGGAATATTTTTTATCTTCATCTCTCAGACTATGTTTTTCTTCCCAATTTGTTCCTTATCTCACTCTATCTATCTCTCTTACACTTCTATTTATATATATAAAGGAATTTTTATCCACTATTGGTTTTATATTCAGATACAGGTTTCAAATACCTCGAACTATATAATATTTTAAATAGGATTTGAAACTAAATCCCATCATTAATCATGTTCTTTATTGATCTGCTACGAATTGGAGATTCATCCATTGGTGAGTGTTTTTCAATGAATTGAAGTTGGTGGTCTATTTTTAAAATCATAATGAATATAATTAAATAATTTATATGTAATTGTAGAATTACTATTGTTTTGTTGGCAATTTGGTTTTCTACATATAACCAATTAGTTTTCTAGATTAATTAATAATTGATTTTGAATGTTTGGATATTTGGATTTTGGTTTTTGAATAATTAACTGTTAAAATAATTATAGGACATTTGGATTGCGTATTTCTAAAAAATAATAATTTAATTAATTTTGGGAATACTTGGATTTTATATTATAGATAATTAATTAATTTTTTGATTAATGGGATTGATGTTCATAATTAATGAATGAATTAATTAAAGGGATTGATGACATAAGCTAATTTTATAATTTGTAATGAAATTAATTTTTGCGATTAATTATTTAATTAATTAAAATAATGAGATGAATATTCAGTTGTTGAATATTGATAATTAGTTGGTGAATTGATTAATGTGATAAATGTGACTTGAAATGATGAATGGTATCAATGGAATTCTATTTGACTTGAAATGATGAATGATAATAATGTTATTCATCTGTGACTTGGAATAAACAATGGAAATGATTGAATTCATATGTGACTTGAATAATGAATGGTAACATTGGCATTCATATGTGACTTGAAATGATGAATGTAAACAATGGAATTAATTTGTGAATTGAAATGATGAATGATATAATAGTGGAAATCATATGTGACTTGAAATAGTGATTGGTAATACTAAAATTTATATGTGACTGGAAACATTGATTGGTAATAATAGAATTCATATGTGACTTGAAATGAAGAATGGTAATGATGGAATTCATATGTGAATTAATGTGAATAATGGTAACGAATAAATTCATATGTTATTTGAAATGATGAATGATAAAAATAGAATTCATATATAGTTTGAAATGATAAATGGAAACAACAGAATTCATAACTGATTTGGAATGATTAATGGTAATAATAGAATTTATATGATATTTTAAATGATGAATGGTTAAAATGGAATTTATATGTGAACTCAAATAACAAATGGTAACAATTGTATTAATATGTGAATTGAGAGTTTTTGTGTCCTTGAGATCCCGAGGGTGATGTGGATAAATATAGAGTAATTTAATAAATGTAATTTTTTTACATTATTGATTTTATTTATTCTTTACAGAAATTCATACATTTTATTTAATGGATAATGTTTTAGACATCGTTTTTGGGGGAGAAATGACTTCTACCCACACCCTACTCGGGCTGCCTGATTTGTAACTGAATAGATTTCTTTTTTGTGGGACATGTTAAGGAAAAATTCCATATTTTAGATGGGTGAGTTGGGATAGAGCATGGATGGGGGAACCGGATGTGGTTCATGACCAACATGGGTTTTTTAATCTCTTTATTTATTTTTTATTTTCATATTGACACTTAACATGTATTATCCTGAAATATATACTGTTTAGTTTGGAAATTGCATTTCTTTGTTTGGTCCTATTGTGATATTGGTATTATTTTGGTTATGGTTTATCGTTTGTTTTTTATATTTTCTACACTATTTAGTAACTTTGATAAAAATGTTATAGTCCTCCAATGATCGATATTAGACACCTAATACTAGTCAAAACCCTCTAGCATATGGGAATGTGTTCCATATGTCACATAACTAACCGGATTGGGGATGATGTGTGTGGTCCCCAGGTTAGGACTTGATATATAAGGGTATTCTTGTGAATCTATTATGATAAAATCCTAAGAATGTTTTAAGGTTTTCTAAGTTACATTTTTGATCATTTATTCCATAGAAAGAATGTTCCCTACCATCAAATGGGTGTGTGAAATAGTGGAGTGAGGTACCATTAAAGTGGTGTCCAATTGACCTATCAGTTAATTGTACAAATTTATCTATACTTAGGATGTATGTCCTTTAATAGATTAATTATTTTTATATTCTATTAAATTTCATATTATTTCTGAAAAAAATGTAATATCATTATTTGAAAATGGAGTTAATATAGTATCTTCTAATTAAAACACCAAGGTGTAGTATAACTGGCCTCCCAATTAGGGTTGAGAGATCATATCCTTCAGAGGAAGGGGAGTTATCCCTGAGCCAAAGTCTCATGAATTAAAAGATATAGAGTGTATATTCTATCCTACCTTGTATATTGGTATTTGAGATGTTAGGGAATAAAATTTTACCATTTGAGGTTATATTTTGGTGGAGGAAAGTTTAGTTGGACAATTGTGAATTTCTTTGTAGATAGTTTTCATGTCTTATCCACCTCTTTTTAAATAAAAATATTACCTCATTTATTGATTGAAAGGAATTCATCTCACTCTTTAACTAATGTATTTTGATCCTATATTATAGTTATTGATAATGTTTCTATAAGTGGAGTGATGATTCTTACTGGTGGGATCATATCATAAGTGGAAAATATATTAACAGAATGGCCACAACCGGATCAAGTCAATGAATATTGAGAAAATAATACATGTATGAAAACCATAAATTATTATGTATTAAATATAAATATTTATGTTCTCTATTCATAAAATCATTCATTACATTTGTAAAATCCTAACTCATGTTAGAGGATTTCTCAGTAACCATAGGTATTATTGACCCTACAACTGTCCAAAAGGAAGATGACCAGGAAATAATTTTTCAGGATGTGATCGACAACACTCTTTTGGATGGTCTAAAAAACTCTAAAACCCTTTTTAAAAATATTTATGGAGCTATAATTATATTTTTAGTTCAAGAATGTGTGTATGTTTAGACTGTGACAAGGTAGAGGGGTACTCCTTATCTAATTTGTTGTATGAAGTTGGTAACTGTCAATTCCCATGAGGTGAACATATGCCTTCCCTAATAATACCTTAAATAATATTAACAGAATATTCTGTATAGAATTTTAAGAGTTTCAAATCCTTATAAAAGTATATATTATTAGTGCTTATAGATCAATATTATACTTACATTGATAAAAATTTATTCTAAAACAAATTCCTTGATGAGTCATGGGATTGGAAAAACACTATTCTTAACTCCATGAACCGAACAATATCAACACATTGGGTTTTAATGGTTCTTAAGTCTTTTAAAGGGGATACCAATTGAAATTCATTCAGTTGCGTTAAATAAAAGACAAACCTGGACACTAATTTTAGTGACTCAAATGTTATACCCATCAATGGAGACGAAACATGTCCATATACTCTACCTAATTCCTCACAAAAATTAGAAAACATGTTTTAAACAATTAATATACCATGATATTTAGTATTTTATTATAATTTTAATGAATATTTGGAAATATAGAAGTGTCCATTTTCATGATTAATTATTCTTCTTATACATGGTGCACTGATTATGATTCAAAAAATGCACAGTTTCTTTAAAAACTAATTTCACCAAATCAATCAATCAATTAAAGAATGATATTTATCATATTCTTATGATAGAGGGATCACTAGCCAAAATTCCTAAAAAATTAATTCATAGTGGTTATTTAAGATATTACTTGAAAATATCCAATAATGTGTTCTCCCCCATAGATTATCCACTTTGTGGGTTAATAAATATAAGAATGTAGATAGAAAGCTAGACTAAAAACTTTATTAGTCTATGGGTATGTATTTAATGTTATTATCATTCTTTATTGTCTTAATATTCTCTATTATCTCAAAGATTTACCATTCCCCTAATTTTATCTCTCTCAATGCTTCCAACTTAATTGTTTGGGCCTACAAAAGAGGTACCCACTCCAAATTAAAAAATATGAGCAAGTTAGGATTACAATTACCCTAAATCCAACAAAATGTGTTCTTATGACAAAAGTAATTTTGTTGACTAAATTAATTATAGAATATATATATATATAAACTCATATTAGTAGTTATATAGATAAATTGGAGTCATAGAACACTATATGCAAATCATAATGATTTATCTGGATGGTTATATGATGGTTGGTTTTAGAGACGCCCCAAAAAGAACTTCATTTACAATGTTACCTACTCAATAATATGTTTACTATAATTGAATATGGTGAATTATATTATTTTGAGCACCATTATGTCCTGAAGGAGTTCATTGGATAATGAGAACAAGAGAATTATCCCAAAAATTACTGTCAAGGTGATATTTGTATAAAGATATACTAATATTTAGGTTGTAGTGTCTCAAGAGGATCATAATAATTCAAAGGAGTTGGTGGAATATAAATTTATATTTTAATATAAATCTATAAATTTAATATATTTCCAGTAATATTTTTAATTCATTATGGGGGAATTATTAATGCCCTACTATTTTATTGATGAAATAAAAATCTATGGAAAATATTTCATTGTTATTGAGAAGAAAAATCATCATCTATCTAAGGACGATGATGCTATAAAACTATATAGGCTTTAACATAATACTGATCAGTCTTGGGTATGGTTCCAAAAAATCACTACGTATATTGATGAATTTTTTTAATGTATCATCACAATGAATAGATACTCCAACATGTCGAGGCTCCTCTTCGTTTATTTTAATAAATGAAACTAATTTTTTCTACAATAACATATTAATTGTAAATTTTTGGAATTATGCCTTTATCATTATCAAAGATTTTCAAGAACTTATGAAACCTCAAGAAACAAAATCAATGAATTTTGATCTCACTCATATAAAAAATTTAGTATAAATAATTTTAGTCATGAATCCAACACTCTTTATTTAGGATGATTTTCTCCGGGTCATGGAACATGGATATGAGTAGTTATAAGTAAAAGCACTATAAAACTAGAGTTTTCAGATTTGTATGAGTGATCTCTCCATGGGTGTGGATAAAGGATGGGTATGACTATAATATCATCACTATAACACTATAATTGGTCCATATAGGTGAATAATTTATCTTCCTATGATGATGGGGATTGTGGGATAAGGTTTCTTGTGTTCAGTAGGCCGTGAATGATGAGGAATAATACTCTTGTGATATTTATTTTAATTATATATGTAGCAAAAACTCCATAATAAAGAAACAATCTAAATATTTACCTATATTGTGGGATTGATGATCATAAATTTTACATTTTATAGAACCATGTGATTATTACTATATGTTATATTAATTTCATTTTATAATCCTAATTTTTTTAAACCTTATATGGGGAAGACTGAGAGGGTGTAACTTAGATTTTACATAAGTTACCATTTTTAGGGTTTAAATATTTTAATTTTTGTTACTTTTTTGAAACTCTCAATTTTTCATAGACCAAATGAGGAACATTTCTCAGAAGTGGAGGATGAATTTTTTATCAAGAGTTCAATTCACTATTTTTCAAACTAGAATGTTCTATGTCTATTTCCTTGGAGAGTTTAAGGTTATGTATGGATATAAAATATATATGATGTTTAAAGTAAAATATGATTAATCAAATTTCTCTATATTTTATTATCACATAAATTTAACCAAATAAGTGATGTGAACTATTCAATGAAATGATTAGGTTAGTCCCTACATTAAGTGGTAATGTTTATTCTTAATGTTTTGTGAAACCATAAAAATAGATGCATACAATTTATGGTTTCCTAACTCGATTAGAGTGCCTAATAATATTTGTGAAGATAATCATGCATTATATAAGAGTTCTCTATAGCTTTATGGAATGATATATATAACACCCTAATATTTTATAATATTTTTCACTTTATATAAATTTAATTTCTATGATAGTTTTTTTATATGTAATATCAAGTTTAAACAAACCACAGACAAATACTAAAATATAATGTGACCATTATAACCTCGAACATAAAATTAGAGGGTATAAATAAGACTAACTAGATTATGAAAAAAAATTGTTACTTTTATAAAATTAATTTATTTGTTAGTAACTGATTAGAAATGAAAATAAAAATTATCTAAAAGAAAAAGAAATAGTTTTCTGAAAAACAAATGTTTTTATGGGTGGAAAATTTTTCAATCTTAATAAATTAAATTAATAAATATTTTATAAATATTTTCAGGAAATTTAGATTCAATATATTTAATCAAATGTTTTAAAATTTATTTAATTATTTTTTAGCAATGTGATCATAATTAAAATAGTATTTTTCTTAAAATGATTTTTTTTAAATTTGGTTTCCATTTCATTTTGAAAAAATATTTTAAAATTAATTACCACCACTAATAGTTGTTGAAATTGATATAATATATTCTATTTTTAAAATTAGTATGTTTAAAAATTTTAAATTGGTTTGTTTTATTTGTAGACATTGTGAATTCATACAGTGGTAAAATTTATCACGATAATAAAAACTAAATCGGGTTAATCAATAATAAAAAAGTTTGTTAAGGACATAATTTTTTTACCAAATTCTTATTATATAAATATAATTATAGCCTTATAATTTTAGTCTTGAAAATTATTTCTTAATGGAAACATGTCCATGAAAATTACTTATATAATTTTTCAAGCAAAGAAAAATACAAAATATAATTATGTTACTTTTGAATATTTATTATGTATACACATAAGGACAAAAAGAAGTGCGGAATTTATATAAATGTTTTTAGGATACTAATATTATTTTTAGTATGGTAATTTATTCTTAATTTTTTGGTATTATATAATTACCATAAATCATTTTCAATAATAGTACAATATTAATTTAATTTATAATAAAATAAAAGAAATGATTATAAAATATTAAAAGTAATATAATTTGAGTTTCTTATATTGTTCAACTAATTTTTTAGATAAATTTAACATATCAGTGATTTTTAAAAGGATTATATTTTAAATGAAACATCCTCATTTTGTAATTTAAGTCATCATAAATGAATTGTGTAAAAATTGTCGTTTATTATATTTCATGAAAATAATATTTTATTAAATTATTTAAAAATATTTAAAATCACAAAAATGGATGATGGAGGAAATATATGGTCTGAAATTTTAAAATTTTACCATTTATGATCCAATTGTGACTATATAAGTAAAATTATATTGCCTTAAAAATTAAAAAGTTTTTACCACTATTAATGTTAAAATAGATAAACTAAGAGGTTAAAATAAATTAAAATACAACATAAACCTATCTGAATTTCATAATTTTATAATATTTAACCCATTCAATACCTTTTATTTGAACATATTTCCATTTTGAATCAATTTTCTATAAAATTAATTTTTATATTTTAATCTAATAAGAAATTCACAATGTTCCCGTCACCACAATTATAAAAGTGGACTCATACCCTAACTTATTCACTCCACATTAATACATATATCTCAAACATATCCTACCAGAAATTCTTGATATCTCAAATGGACACATTATATATTTTATGGTCTTCAACAAAAACTAACTATAGGACCCAATTGAAGAGATATAAAGGAGTTGTTCACAGAATAGGTAATTAACATGACTGATCATTTTCTTTTCTAATTGTAGATTTTCCTCATATAAATATATAATATTTTAAATAAAATAATAGGTTTATTATTCTAAATATTTTTAAATGTTATTATGATTATGAAACCATAATAATAATCTAAATTTTCCATCAAATGGAAAGTGAATGTATCACTCGAGCATATTTATGACTTACTATCTTCATGTTTCGATTGAATTAATTTTTATACACCATATTTTATGTATGGTTTTTAATATTGGTTTAATGTTTATAAATAATATTTATGAAATAAATATTCTTCTATAATTTTAATACCATATCTACATTATTACCTTCCAATCATTGGTAAGATGATAACATTTCTCGTACATTCGTGTGGTCTATCACCTTCACAAAGTGATTCTTTCTGTTTTTCTTTTACATTTTATATAAATGGTACTAAGGATATATGTAATGAATATATATTATTTATATGTTATAATATTAAATCTATAATTTTTAATTATTATTTACCTTCCTTTCATTCAATCCATCAGAAAAAACAAAATTTTGTTTCTGTTTATGTACAGCTTACCATCTTCATGAATGGTGTAATTAATTTTTTCCCCTCTATATTTTATTGGGAAAATATTAATATATATAACTAATATATATCATATTTATATAATTTTAAATATTATGGTTATTAGTGAATATTGATAAAATTAGAATTCCCAAAAATATGAATCAAAAACATAAATAAAAAATTAAGTAGTTGTGACAAGGAATATTATTGTCAAAAATAAATTTTCTATAGATGTCTTATAAATGATCATAATTAATTCATGTATTCTATGAAATATAATATTATGTTTGTTAAATATAATTTTAAAAAATATATTTATATTATATATGTGGTTTGGAATTATATGAAGTAATTCTTACCTAATTTAAGGGTTTATTTCACAATCTCATCACTATTTCATATTTTTTTTGTTTAAGTCTCCACTGATAGAATTATTTTTTCTTTATATTATAAAACCAATATATAAATTCTCATACTATGTTAATTAATATAAATTATATGTTTTTCTTTCAATTTTCCTCTATTTCACTACTCAATATCATGATGGAATGTTTTTAAGGAAACCTAAATTCCTATTTCTATTCTGTAGAAAATCTTTTCCCTTCCAGGTTCATGTTTTCTAAAAATTATTTCAAGAATATTTTTGATATTCCTATATTATTCTTTAAATTTATTTTTATCCACGTTTCAATTTTAACAAAATGCTTTAAAATGAATCTTATTTTTGTTTCTTAAATGACGTACCATTTGATATTTTTAGAAATGTGTGAAAGTAATGTTTGTTATATTATAATACAAGAACATAATTTCAAACCATCGTTAATTATCATTGAGTTGAATATTACTTTATATTTTTACAAGATTATTTTGAAATAAAATGTTTTTCTTAATAATTTGGGATATTTTATATTTAAAATATATTATTTCAATTTGAATACGTGTATTTTCCACAATGAAATATTATGTGTGCTCTTGAAAGTATTTTCATCTTTGTAAACATCATGTGATAAGTATTTTTAGTTACTTAGGTTATACTATTATGTTAAAATATATAATATTAACTACATTATTTATGATTAGATTAATATGGAGAGTATTGTTATTTCATATGATAGTTCTTCCAACATGTACAATTTTTTATTTTAAAGGCTTTTTTTAAGATATGTTATTTATTAATATGATGAATGAATTGTAATTATTTAGTGATGGGTGGGTCCTAGAATCACATATCCCCTTTATGTATCTTTAGGTACAATGAGATAACATATATTGGGTATTCGTCAAAGGTATTTCTCATATATATGTATATATATTGGCATGAATCCTTGAAGCTATTTATAGATTTCATATGCATGGTCTCTATAGTATGTTTAAATATCTATTATTATGAAATCAATAATGATAAAATAAGTTATTAATTTCCAAAAGATTTTTGAATAGTTATGATATCCAGGGGAAAGGTTCAAGATCATGTGTCTATTTATTTATCATTATATAATAATCCTGTATTCCTTCCATGTTATTCTTCATGATGAAGTTATTGAATAAATGACTTATGTTATCATTTATTTACCATTAAATATTTGTTATTCCATATTTATTCATGATAGATTTCAATATATTTATAACATTACTAAACATCTCATCTCCCCCCTTTATTTTGATTCCTTACCAAGGATGCTACAAAGTGTTTTTTTATTTCTACGAAGGGATATGATATTTGGGAATATGGTGTTACCAATTAAATACCATGATGTATTTTTATATTATCAATTACAAGTGAAATTCATGTATGTATCTAGTTTTCCTAGAATATTAATCTATTCTTTCCTTCAGGAGATGATTCCTTATATATAGTACTGATATAATAATGTAACAATTGACTCATAGCTATTAGTGTAAATGTATTTACAATATTAGGATTCATTAAACCTATTAGTGTAACCAATTCTAGTAGCGACAATGGAAATGGATTTTTCTAGAGTGTTTTAGAAGTTGAAGACACGATCTCATAATAAATATACAAATAGTAGTTTATCTTTAATAGAAGTGGAATCAAAATGGATGTCCCACTATTACTATATAGTAAATAGTTACTAAAGACCACCTAGAAATATGGGGAATTCAATTTATGGTCAAGATTATTATTCCATCCTTTCATGTAATTTAGATCCACATGATAAGGAACAACTAAATAATGAACGATAATATTTCAAACTCATTCTTGGAAAATTTGATTGTAGCACATGTGTGTGATATCAAGGATATTGGCTCTACATTAATTGTATAATTGCTGATTTTTTTTGCAATAACACAAAGATTTTAATTGGGAGTGGTTGTATAAGACACATATGCATTGGGTGACCTTGGGTAATATTCCAAAAATTAGGTCCACTATAATTGTTCCAAGGCGTAAGAAAAATATTGTATTTATTCATTAAGAAAAAAAAATCCTCCAGTCAAAAGACGGTATCAGGGGAACTTATGTCAATTCCTATCTTATTTATAGTATGAAAAATCTATCATAGTTCCACATTGGGGTTGATGCAATCATATCAATAGCAAAGGAAATTTTTTTAGGAATCATACACATGTGTTATATAGTAGGTTCATGGATGGAATAAATATTCAATAAGGATTTTCAAACCCAATTTGTTATGGAAAAATGTATAGAAGATACAATTGAGGTGAAGTGATATGATGTCCCATCAGTCTACCAATTTTCTAAGATAGAGGGTTTTGTGATCATGAATATGATTTTTCTAAGGCCATATGGTGTGCCCTATAAGGTGTATTCCCTTTTTAATCATTCTATAAAATTTTCTAAACCCTAGAAAATGGGGGTATTAGCAATCTGTAAATAAAATTATTTTTAAGATGTCCTTTATTTGTTTTAAATGTGAAATTTTTTATGTATTTTTGAAATTTATTTTATGTTCGTATAGTCTTGGATACTAAGGGGATAGAGATCATGGTTGTACATGTTGGAATAACCAATTTAAACTTTAATTTCAATAAATTTTTTCCACATATGAAGTGTTAAAATCTATATGTAAAGGTTGAGCTTAAAAAAAAGTGAATTTTGTGTTCAATGTATGTATGTGAAATCCCATATATGAGGCATAAATAGTTTCATGTCGTATTTATTGGACCAAAAGTGGCTTAAACAATCAATTTGGTATAAAATGTGAAAATTTTACCTGTTGTGAATAGATATACGAGTGCCATTATATATTCAATCAAATGGTGGGGTGTATATATTTTATTGTTATGATGTGTTGAATTAATGAAAGATACTAATAACCCAAATTGGGTTCAAAGAATAGAAGTTACCAAACAATATTTTAATATAGAGTGGTAATAGATTAAATCATAACTTTCTGGTTTTAGAGAAGGAACAATGTTGTCAAGATTGCATTTCATGGGTTATCATATATTTAAGGGATGACTGAAGACAATATTTGAATGATGGGTTTCATGTTAATCTATGAAGTAAAAAAACTAATGGCTCTTCCCATTCAATATGATGATTCCTCTAGTTAACTAGGCATATTACTGGTGCGTATATTGATCTATATTAGGTTTATAATATGTATAGTTAAACAAAACATTTCAATGTTTTTGAAAGTTCTAATTATAAATAACCGAAGAAAGATTTTCTAAAATACAATAATATCAATGATTGAAGTTTGATTTATCAATATGGTTGTTTAAAAAACTAATTAAGTTATTTTAGAATTGGTTATAGGATAACTATGTAGTCATGGTTTACTTGAAAAGGGTGAAAGTAAATGCAGACATGTTGCTACCTCCTAAACATGTAGTTCAAAAAGTATGATGTGATAATATGAAAAATGTAATACATAGTCTATAAATTTTTGAGAAGTATCTAAACACAAGGGTATAATCCAAAGAAAGGGTCATTTTAATTTGATGGTTTTTTGGGGAGCCACTATACATCAGTACACTTATATGGATTCGGAACACATGTAAGGCACCTGTCTAGGAATAAGAGGAAACTCTGAGTAGATTATGGTCATGAAGGGAAAACTATGTTTCATATAGTTTAACATCATTTAACAATGAAAAAAATTCCATGAACTGAAAATTGATATATTTTATCATGGCATAGGTTTATAGATATATAACCAATTAATGTATGAGGGAAATTTTTTATGTTTTGTTATCTCTTAGGGAATTTTCCAAACTAAGACATCATTGGAAACTACAATGTGTATGATGTGAGATATTTTTCTTTGAAAAATATATAGTTTGGAAATATTTATTAGATTTAGGAAATACTATGTATTCTGTTATAGCATGAAACAAGACAAGCATAGTTCCAATGAATGACTTTTTTAACAAATGTCAGAATCATTAGTTGGGAAGATGGAAGTTTTATTAATTTTTTGCTAAGCCTAGAATATAGTGTAGCACCTCAACCCCAGTTAGCCCGGTTGAAGTGACTATATACAATTACATTGGCATGATAAGAAGTAATCAAGCCCTGAAGGATCAATAAGTTTAGTAGACTTTGTAAACTATATACATAAATGAGTATTTTATTAAAAATGAAAACACTAATAACCAAATATTTTTTCTTTCTAAACAAATACTCAACTTTGAGGATATCTCTAATTCGTCTAGTAAATCCATGAATATATTTCCCTGTACACATCATTGATTCTGAGGGAAAGAAAGATAATTAGGCTGAGCTAAAATGGTCAGTGAGGTTAAAATATAGTGGAAGAAATGATTATTCGATGAGAGCAGAAATTATGGAATGGTATATAACTAGATACATATTACATGTAATCAACAAACTGAGAAGAAACTGATTAAAGTGTATGTAAAGGTAATAACTAGAAATACATGCCATTCAAATAACTAGTTAAGGTGAAATAAATATAAAAAGGTATGAAACTAAAACACATTCCATCAATCAATGAACTGAAATGATATGTATCCATTGATATGTGGACGCAATATCTCATAGATGAATAATAATTGAAATTAATATTAAGGGAATTCATTATTAATTGACGACATTTTGATGGAAAATGATGACTTATTACCGTCAATACCATTCATAAGATGATTTAGTACTAATTTTAGAAGCCCATTTGTGAAATTATTCATCTCATGGGAACATGTCACTACATCAAAGAGCTATATAATGTATGATATCCACCCATCATTTCTAGTCCAAAGAATTTATCAAATTGAATAACCAAAATATTCCATATCAATTACCCATATTGAATGAGGAATATGGATCTATCACTAATCCCCAAATCAGAAAATAAGTATCAAAGAAGGCACTGTATGTATAATGGTATACGAATTATGAAATATTAATATCCATGATAAATGTTATGAATAATTAAGATAAATTTAATGATCTAAGATAATATTAAATTGAATATTTCAAGGGGACATTAATAATTAATTTTGGAAGTATTTGTGAATACTATTCTTGGTCATGTCAGTAATAAACCATCCAGAGGAAGAATAATGATTTTATCAAAACAACAATCCTAAGTGGGGTAAAATAAAGGGATTTTGTCATTAATGAAATAAAATATTTCCTTTTAAAAATATTATTGAGGAAAATATCATATCTTTTGAAAAGCATTTTGAAAACATTTTTCATTAAAAATTATCCTTTTAAACATAAAAATTAGGATTCAAATTAATGATGGAGGATGAATCTATACATGTCGTATGAAGTAAAAAAAATAAAATTCTGTTTGAAGGAAATGCAGTTAAAAAATTCATTATATGGAAAGAGACAAGAAACTTTTTTTGAAAACATTGGTAAAATAAAAATATGTAAAAAATTATTTAATATTTTTTTAAAAAGAACCTTTAACAAATAATGGTTTTTATAAAAAATATGTTCTCCATCAAAAGTGGGAAATACAGTCAGGTTTTTTGAAAGCATTTTCTAGAACATTTTGAGTATCAAAGAATTGTTGATCTGTACAATTACATGAAAATGATCAAGAATAGATATAGAATAATTAATGTTTTTATTTAATAATGGTTATTTATTTTTCTTTAATGTAAATACCAATGAAATATAAATTTAGTTATTGATAAGTTTAATAATATCTAAACATTCCAAAGTGTCCCATACCATATTGAAAAATCCTAAATGATAAACTCATGCAGGTATAAAATTAAATTAAATTCATAATATAATTATATTAAGAAGATTTATGATATATCATGTAAAGGGATGTACATACACAATATAAAATAAACGTGGTATGTAACAACAATTAAGCCTCAATGGAATGTATATTGAGTTGAATATCCCTTACATATGAATAAAGAGACTCAAAAGTAATAATCAAAAAATGAAACAACTAAATACCATAAATATTATTTAACTAAACATATAATATATCAAAAAAAGTAGTAGTTACACCATAGAATATAATTAAGTGGTGAATATGACATTTATCTCACAGATGTAAAGACTGAGATGGAAATCCTTATGTTGTGTTTCCTTTATGGTGTATATCCTTAATATTCTTTCATAATAAACTAATGTTAATTTTCTACTTTATTATAAATATTATTCATGTTTATAGTTTCTTTTATTTGACTTATTATCATTTTTTGTACACTACGTAAACAATTACGTTTACATCTAGTGTTTTTGGACAAATTTGATTTATGGGTAAAAACAAATATTTTTGGTAAACTATTGTCAAATGGGCCATTATATAACATCTACAATATAATAAAAATTATATAATTATCATTTTTTCACCTCAATTACACTTATAAAATCATTCATTAAAAATGTTTATGAAAATGATCCAACGTTATAATCATGAAGGCAGTAGGTCATACATACGCATAAGTAACATTCCCATTTTTAAATGATCATTATGGGAACAATGTAAGTAACCAAAATATTTGTAGAATGATAATTAAATAATTAGTACCATATTATTTAATCATTAATAAATTTATATTAAATTCTCTATTGTGAAAGTAATCACATCATGTCGAGGATACGGTAGTCCACACGTCCATGAATGGAATTATCTATTTTAATGTATGTGAAATTGTAATAAAAGAGATGATATATAAATATATACATTATATTTATGAAAATTTAATTATTTAATGAATATATTAATTATTTTATTCATGTCACTTATGTTTAATTACAACCATTAATTTTTATATTCCAAGAATCATGTGAATGAATCACAACGTTTTGAAGGAGCGGTAGTCCACACTTCCATAAACTATTCTATCATATTAATGTAAAATAGAAAAGTATTAAATTTATGTATTATAAAATGTTTTATGATGAATAAAGAAATAATAAATATCATATAAAACATATATAATCAAATTTTATATCATAATGTTTATCATGAGAAGGAGGTAAGGGAAAATTGAAAAATCATTGTTTCGTTAGGTAGTAGATCGTAATACACAGAAACAATATGTTCCATTAAATTATATGGAGTGTTGTATATGTTTTGGTTGAAACCTTATAATAAAAACATCCTAGTATCATTAAGATATTAGTTTTTTAAACAATAATAGAAAAAAGTGATTTTTTGGAGGTGGATAATAGAAATGAAACATAAAATGTTGAGAGAAGACATTACTTCTTAATCATGTAACTACTTTTGGATTAAACCAAAAGCTTCCTTTGATTTATTTATTACAAAAAAAGGATTATAGTTAAAGGGGATTTATGTTGGGAGACTATATGGGTAGGTAATTTTTAGACCTATGATTTTTGAGAGGTGTGAAGAAGTGGAAGAGGAGGTGGCATTTTATACATATAGAAAATGACTCACTTGGAATTTTTGGAAACATGTTCGGTGTGAACCTATTCTTAGAAAAAAAGAAAAAAACCAACCAAACTAAATAATGTAAGGTTAATGGATAAATTATGGACAACCAATGGGTTTTTGAAATGTTACTATGTCATTTGGGCTCTTATGATAATGGTTTATCCTTTATTAAGCTCAATTTAAGCTTAATAATTTTAATTAATTTCAATCACTTTCACAAATAGTTTTGGTAATAAAAAATTCAGAATTATTTGAAATTATTATATTTAATAAATGAAAATAAGGAATCCATTTTTCCAAATTCCAGTGGAAGAAGTGGAATAAATTAAATTAAAATTATTCCCACAGATGAGACGACAATGTGGGTTTTAAAAGTAAAAATGTTTAGATGTTTTCTAGGCTATTTAAATCAATTTATAATTGAAATTGATCCAAATGAACAACATTGAATTAATTGAAAAAAATATTATAAAATAAATCATTAAAAATAAATTTAAATATAATTTATCCTTTTACATAATATTGATTAAAAAATTTAACATAAATTCTATAATTTTAACTGTTCATTAAAAAAATGAAATGCCTCCGAAAAATGTCAAAAATTCACCCAAAACAATTTCTTGTTTTGAATTTAAATTAATAATTTTATTTTGACAAATTAAATCAATTAAAGTTACAGAATTCAAGTTTAAAATGGGTTCTCAATTAAAAGGTGATAAAAATACTTTATAAAATTAAATATTTTTATTTAAATTATTGGGTTTTATCTTATCTAATTTTATCAAATCTATTGGATGAATGGAATATATAATTTAGTTAATATTTAATTTATATATTAAATTAATATAACTAAATTAATGTATTTAATTTAATCTATTCAGGTAAAATATATTCGGGAACATAAAAATAGTTTTCAATAAAAATATTCTTTTAATAATCATTTGGTTAATATATTCATTTCTAGTTAATTATTAACATAAGAATTAATAATATATTGTTACAATATATATACTTCCCTAATATAGTTAATAATACTAATAAACAATAATATAATGTATAGGTTATATATTATTGTATTAAATTATAATTCTTTAATTATATATTGTTTCTTGGCAGGAATCGATATAGCGTATTGAGAAATTCATCAACAAGGTTCATTTTGAATGTTATGAAAGTTATAGAGGCTTATAACAAGCCTAATTTTTATTACACACTTAAACCTGATTTATTACATAAAATCATCAATTTAAACAACATATAACATCGATAAGTCTATTGTGTTTGGGGATTATAAAATTACATAACAACTTAGACAATAAAACACCCAACATCTTTATTGAAAAAAAATATTTTACATGAACACTACATTCCCTTGTACTTAGTATTGCATGGGATAACCTGAGGACATGCATAAGAAAAGGGAGAGCTATAAAGCCTAGTAAAGGAATAAAAATATAATAAAAAAAATAATACAATACATTTTAGACAATAGGAATATCAATGGAGGACAATATAAACATGAACATAACGTCTTGATAAAGAATGATAATCATAACATGTAAATTTGACAACAACACCTAACAAGGAATTTGCATGAGCCAAGGATCATTGCACTTAAAGCATGCGTAAACCCTCACTCCACATGAAGCATGAGTAAAAACACATTTCACTTGAATTATCATGATTCAACACCAATTGCAAATGAAGTATCATGATACTATACTTTACCAAATGCTTTAGAGTAATATCAGGGCACACCCTTCTTAAGCATTTCATTTCATGAAGAATTGTTCCACATTGATCATGGAATCTATAAACATCTTAAGTTATTACATTATTACATAATGTGGTATAAGTACATGAAATTGAAATTCAATATGTATATGTGTATAAAGGTGAATACCCATGATAGAGACATGGGTATGGTATTCACTACACTATGATCTTGGCTTGGAAATATACCATGCAATTATGGCAGAATAACAACGTGACACATGTATTCATGAAAATTGTTGATGAGAGATAAAATGGTGTCTCATCATATATAAATGAAATGGAATGTATGGAGGTCATAGAGAATCATTTCCCAACAGACATAATGGAATTTTGATGCATAACACAAAATAATTACTTGGATGTAAAAGAGGAGAGAGAAATCCCTCAAGGAATTTTGGCATGGTAATGGGTGTACATGGGAGGAATTAATGATAGAGAAATGGGTCTCCCATCATCCATAAATAATGTGGACAGTATGGGGGATGTTATAAATCATTACCCGATATTTGTAATTGAAAACAAAAGTGCATAACAACTTAATGAAAATTGGACCAAAATGAGAAAGGAAAAAATATCTTTATTGGAAATGGGATCCCAAAGGCTTGGGAGAGGATTGAGAGAGGATTATTGAGAGCTTGAGTAACCTTGTGAGGATTTTATAGAAAGGATGGCAGGGTTTGGAAGAACTCCAAAGTCTTTGAGTGAAGAGGAAGTTGGGTGATCGGGTGGGTTTATATAGGAAATTAGAGGGAATTCTTTATTATTTACGTTTGGGACACCTCACATTAAACTAATCAAAACCACAAACCAGATCAAGGTTTTTTAACATGTTTTTTTCCAAAGGGGAGCGGAAAAAAATATTTTATATGTTCAATGGCCTAACTTCTTAAAATAATAGGTTTGCTTATGTGGAGGTGAGTCACACTCTCAAGGAAAACAATTTCAAAAGAAATTTTTTTTTATAAATGTTGAGGGGTCACCTAATGCTTTGTAAAATAAATTAAACAAACCCAAAATCACATTATACTAATGGTAACACATATATTTTCCGATAATAATGTTTATATAAATGTATTACATCACTATTGGGTCATTATGATGTCATAAAACACATTATATATTTAAACGTTATTTAATTTTTACCCAAAAATTCAACTCTCTATGAGAATTATAAAAAACACACAATTGGATAATTTTGACCTCCTGATTCCAAAAGTAATATTAATTTATCTAAATAATTTTATAAATATGTGAATTTTTATGTTTAAAATAAAAACCAACATTTATAAAAAATTCATGGGTTTTGACAAAAACACCTTTCAAACCTTAATAAAAATTAATATTGTATTCATAAAATTATATGATCATTTATATTTAATAATAATTACTTTAATTATTATAATATTTTATTAAAATATAATTTAATTTAAAAATCCATTAATTTATCAAAATTGATTTTTTAGTTAAACAATAACTAAAAATACTATTTTTCTTTATAGATTTTATTACAACGTAACAATAATAAAATTAATGAACATTATTTATACAAAATATAATGTACATAGTCATAGTTCTAGGGTCTTGTTGCATAACCCCTTATAACACCCGCATAAGACTGAATAGTTATATGTGTGATGGTGACAGACTCTTGGGGTGTCTCGGATAACATCGCTCGGGTGGTAATCCCTATTTACTTCAACTTCTCCCATACTCGGTTTTGCTTAAGATTAACATGTTCTAGCTCAACATATGGGGATTGGTCAAGAGAAAAGCCCAATGATTCTGCATCCTTTTTGATCTCTGAAAAATGGTCTTTGTACGGGGCTAGTCTACTGGATGAGGCCATCACTTCCTTTGACTGAGTAAAGTGGGTTTATTAAAGCCCTCTATGTATACTATTCATGTGATCCCTGTTCAATGGATCTATTAGAATCTTTCACAATTCGTAAACGTATTTTAATATCCACAAACATAAAACCAATGAAGTTCATATTTTAAATAACCATAATAAACATTTAATTAGATCAAGAGTAATTTACATTAATTAGTGTTTTGGGCGTTACAATCTTCCCCCATTAACAAATATCGCCATCGAAATTTCCATTTGCCACACTAAAACAGATATGGGTAACTTTTCTTCAACATTTCCTCTCATTCCCACATCACATTTTCAAAAATATGGTTTCTCCACAAATCCTTGATGAGGTGCATTGTCTTATTTCATTGATCTTTTTCTCTGCAATCTAAGATCTTCAAAGGTTTCTCTTTCTAAGAAAGATCATCATCTAGCTATACTACCTCTGAATAGAGTACATGTGAATGATCTGGTATGTACTTACTAAAGAGGGATACATGACAGACATCATGTAATTTGTAAATGTAGGCGGAAGTGCTAGTTAATAGGTCGTAGCCCAAACATGATCAAGAATATCAAAAGTGCCGATGTACATAGGGACTAACCACCCTTTCTTTCCAAACCTCATGAACTTCTTCCATAGATATATGCATAGAAATACCATGTATCCAACTGTAAACTCAATGTCTCATCAAACGTTATCTGCATAAATTTTTTGTCAAATATAGGCTTCCTTGATATGAAATTGAATGCTTTTCACCTTCTTCACAATTTCTTCAACCATTTCTGGTCCTAGAAGCATACGTTCACTGACTTCATCCCAACATGATGTTGTTATGCACCTCTTCCCATATAGGGATTCATAAGGTTCCATTCAGATACTCGAGTGGAAACTATTTTTTTAAGACAATTCATCCAGTGGAAGATATTAGTCCCAACCTCATTTGAAGACCATAGAACATGATATTAACATATCCTCCCATGACTAAATAGTTCTCTCAGATTGGCCTTTAGTTTGAGGATGATAGGCCGTACTGAAGTTCAGTTCAGTATCCAGAGCATGATGAAGAGTTTCAAAAAATAGAAGTGAATCTTAGATCATGATCAGATATAATAGATAGTGGTACTCCATGCATCTTTACCACATACCTAATATATATTTGTGTCAGTTGATCCAATGATAAATAATTCCAAATTTTAATAATGTGTGCAATATTTGTAAGATGATCCAAAACAACACATATTTTATTGTTTCCTTTGAATGTATTCGGATGTCCGATGATAAGGTCCATGGTGATGCTCTCCCATTTCCATGCCGGTATGGGCAATGGTTGCATCATCCCCTTAGACTTCTACCACTCTACCTTCACTTGCTGACACACCCTGCACATTGATGTATACAAAGTAATCTCCCACTTCATATAAACCCACCAATAATGCTCTCAAATATCTCGATACATCTTGTTGTTTCGTGGGTGAATAGAGAAATTTGAACTAGGATCATCATCCAAAATTTCCTTCTTCTTATATAGACTTGATGGAACACATAGTCGTTTCCCAAATCTCACAATTTCTTCTTCATTAAAATTGAACTCCATGGATTTACATTTTTTGATAGCTTCAACATTCTTCTGAATTCCCACATCATCCTTTTGATCATCTTTTAACCTTTATAAAATAGATGGTTGAGAAATCAATTGTGAAAGGATTGATTATTATCCCTTCTTTATGATTCCCATGTCCATTTTCATCAGGTCTAAGAAGATTTGACCCTTCTCAATTCTCATCAATGATAGAATCATTGGGGCCATTCTACTTAGAGAATCTTCCACCTCGCTCTCTTTCCTAGGGTGGTAATGGATTGATAAGTCATAGACTTTGATCAGATCTAACCATCTATGTTGGCCCATGTTCAACTATTTCTGTGTGAATATATACATTAGGCTTTTGTGGTCCATTTATATTTCACTCTTCTCCCCAAAGAGATAATGCAACAAATTTTTTAAAGTGAAGATCACCGCAGCCAACTCCAAATCGTGTGTTGGATATTTATTGTAATGCCCCGACCCCAGTTACCCAGAGCCGGAGCATTATTACATAACATTTGCATGATCACAAGAAAGATCAAATCTCGAAAGATCGATTAGTTTAGTAGCCTTGGAAACACTAGATATATTCATAATGTTTTACATTAAATCATAAAAATGAAGACTACAACAACATAGTCTCCATAGTCCACACTCTTATCCCCTCAAACTATCCCTGCAGGTCATTCATAATTAACTTCTGCACATCCTGGGAAAAATAAAACATAGAAAAGGGGTGAGCTCAAATGCCCAGTAAGGATAACAATATAGCGAAAACATTCATAAATAAGAATCCACATTTAAGGCAATGTATAACTAAAGAAAAAGCCTTTTAAACTTTAACTTCAACATGGAATGGAAAAAATAAAATGAAATAATGCCATTTACTTATTCACATGGATATTCTACTAAACGAATAATCACATGAAATATCAATAACCACTTTCATAATGATGGAATGCATAATTCCAGACTATCATAACCACATATCCAAGGCCTCGTGCCAAGACTACAAAGAAGTTTTTCCCAAGGCCTTATGTCAAGACACTAGTTTGTCTCATGAGACCTATTGATGCATTGGGGAGCTATAGCGGGCACCACCCATCACATATTAAGTCCAATGCATTCCAATATGAAAAGTTTTAAACATAACATAAACATTCGTATTAAAAATAGCATACGAAATGTAAATACTTTATCCATAAACCATTAATGGTATAAAAATAACACATCTATATTCAAACATATCACAAAACCTTCAATACAATATAGAAGTTTTGCATCATAAAAAATCAACTTCATATAAGCGTAAAATCCATCAAAGGATGTTGACATTGATGAAATAAAAACACTTTTTAGAGAAATATATATTTATATTTTGAAATTTATTAAGAGTCATATATTTATAAAATAAAAACATTTCTTTGATAATATTCTTATAACCTTTTAACGGAAGATTCGACGATTTTATAACTGCGGAAAATAGCCGCACCCGCCGTATAAGTTTAAAAAAACATTCTTTACCTTAATTCTGTCGAAAAGGATAAAAAGGACCTTGTTTGGAAAATTATGGAAACAATCCTTTATAAACCAATTATATAATTCAACAAGGGTATAAAAGACTTTAACCCATATTCCAGTAAATAATAAAACCGTTTTGAAATACATTTTTAAGAAACATGTATGTGGATGATAAAGAAGTCCCAGAAGATAATCACGTATAAACAACCTCGGATAATGAAGAGATTGTGAAATAACCCTTACCTTGTACTTTTCCTTTGTTGGGGTAGGTTAAACTCCTATATAATGGTGAAATAATTTTTATTAAATTATACATGAATCATATATATTAATATGATATCATATATGATCTTTTAACATTTCTTTGTTAATAATATCTTAGTATTATCGTTGTTTCGGGTGTTTACTTACATGTTTTCTTTTATATGTTTTGTTACGTAATCCTTGTTTGTCATGGATAGGTTGTATCTTATTCGTATCCAAAATGATATCAAGTCCTCATATTAATCATAAAATGGGAAATAGACATGAATTGATACGATGGAGAATGAATTTGATTGCGTTCGTGGAGACGGTAGTCCGTACGTACGCACGAGTGACAATATCATTCTTTTCATATTAAAATAATATTTAATTGGATGGTATATAATATATAAAGAATCATTATCATGTTATATTTATTATTTACATTAATTACACATCATTATTATACCCATCCAAATAATAATTTATTGAATAACAATTACACCACGTTGTGGAGACTGTAAGACATACGTACGCATGTATGGTGACATGTCATTCAAAGGATGGATAGAATACTGAATATGGTTGTAATATATTTATAATAACATCACAGTATAAATAATATACTTGAGTTATTATTTTATTATGGTAATAATAATGATAGAAGAAGTGGAAGAAGAAAGGAACTTGAAAAGGGGTGGTGAAATCATTACCTCTTCTTCGGGTTCTTCCTTTTGAATTGATCAAAAGGGCTCCATAGGTTAGCTTTCTAACTAAAGTAAGGCCTCTATGATTAATTTAGGGAAGTTTAGAGAGTATTTGGGTAGGGTTTGGCTGAACCAAAATGCCTTGAAGGTGTGAAATAATGAGAAGGGGGAGTTCCCTTTTATAAGAGGGGTGAGGGGCACCTTTGGAAAAGCTAGAAATATTTTTTTATAATAAATACATATTAGGTTTATAATGGCTCCAAAGTAGATTATTTAAAGGTTTAAGTGGGTATAGATCTAAACCCACTCAACCAATAGGATTTAGACAGGTATGGGTTACTATATTAACCTTATCTTTTAGTATTAACTCTTAGTTAATTAGTTTCCCTTTTAGAATGTCTATTTCTATTTTTATATTATATGGTTAATAAACTTACTATATACATCCAAGAGACCCCCAAGTTGTCCATTAATGATAAACCTATCATGATATAAGTCTCTTTGCCTAATCTTAGATTTTTATAAATTTAATATTAATTAATAATATAATATTTGTTTTAAATACTATTTTATGTCAATTTGGACACTATTTAATAATTAATTTTTGTAAAAATAATTACAGAATGATTACTTAGAAAAAAGTTAATTAAATCAATACTAAAATGTCATATTATATTATAAAATTATTTTTATTTATGAAAAGTCTCATATTACATTTATTTGGGTATTTATAATATAAATTATTCTAATTATTCATTAATTAGGTAATTACTGCATCACTATTGTGTCATAAATAAATTAAACTATATTATGTCTAAAAATTATAAATAAACTTCCATTATGTAGGATATTGTTTTTTCTTTCTAATTAATATTTATAGTCTAAAATCTAACATATATAACCCTATGTAAAAATTGTTTTTCTAAAATATATATGCTTTTGTCATTTTTGTATTTATTCTAACTTAATAAAAATAAAGTGTCCCTATCACCTACAAGTGGATCCATGGGGTATGAAAATCAACCTAAAGATGCCCATGGTCGGACATGTATCCACCAATAATGTTAAGACACGTTTAGAGTAATTTATTATTATTATAATATTTGTTTTTAACCCTTATAAACCATATTTAACCTTTAACCATGGTAAATAAAATATTTTCCAACATAATTATTCAAAATGTATAAAAATGAAAGATACCTATTTACACAATTTGTACATCCTGATTCCAAATATGGAATCCATTTTTCTAAATTCAAAACACAGAAGTGGCAGAAATTAATTTAAAATTAATTCCCGCTGTCAAAACAAAAAGCATGGTTTTAAGATATTATAACTATCAAAAGATTGATACATGTTTATTTCAGGTTTAATTGTGAAATTATGTCCAATGACCAACATTGTATTAAATAGTAAAAATATATTATAAATATACTTTCAAAAACTCAAATTCATAATTTATCACTATTAATTATTTTGATAAAAAAGTTGTTTTTAATTAAAATTTAGAAATTTTCACTATTCATCAAAATATTAAATTTATCCGAAAATTACCAAAATTTCACCTTAAGCTAAATTCGATACTCTGAATCCAAAAATGAAGTCCATTTTTAGAGATAAAGTTTATAAAATTTTAAAAAATAGGTATTATTATTCCTAACGACTAGTTTGATTGGTTGTGGTGTGTGTTAGAACTCGATGTTGCGTACAACACACACGATTGCATTATTCAATGAGAAGTGTACCGTAGAAGCTTGGGGTGTTACATTCTACCCTCCTTCAAATAATTTCATCCTAAAAATTTCTAGAATACTACCGCATGAAATGACTCGGGTGGTTCTTCATCATAAGTTCCTTGGGTTCCCACATTGCCTCTTCCATCTTATGGTTTCTCCGCAAGACTATTACCAGACGAGTCGTCCGGTTTCTCAGTACTTGTTCTCTCGTATCAAGAATCACGATGGGATCTTCGAAATAAGACAAATCAGGTTCTAGTTCTAATTCATCATAGGTGAGTACATGCATTGGGTCAGGCATGTATTTCCTCAACAGAGATATGTTGAACACATTGTGAACTTTGGAGAGACTTGGCGGGATTTCCAACCTGTAAGCTACATCCTCAATTCATTCTAGAATTTCGAAATTTCTGATGTACCTGGGACTCAATTTACCTTTCTTTCCAAAACGTATGACTCCCTTCTATGGAGATACATTCAGGAAAAAATGACCACCGACTTGAAATTCCAAATCCTTCCTTTGATTATCGGCATAGCTCTTCTGCCTACTTTGAGATACTTTGATATGGTTTTGGATTACCTTAAACTTTTCCATCGTTTATTCCACTAGTTCTGGGCCTACAATATTTCTTTCACCAATTTCATCCCAACAGGTTGGTGTGCGACATCTCTTTCCGTATAATGCTTCATATGGTGCCATCTGAATACTCGAATGGAAGCTATTGTTATAGGAAAATTCTATCAGAGGTAAATATTGATCCAACATACCCTGAAATTCAAGTGAGCAGGATCTCAACATGTATTCTAAGGTTTGAATAGTTCGTTCTGATTGTCCACATGTTTGAGGGTGGTAGGCAGTGCTCAAATGATGTTCAGTATCTAAGGATTTCTGAAGACTTTTCCAGAATCTGGATGTAAAATGGGGATCACGATGAGAAACAATCGATATGGGTACCCCATGAAGTCTCACAACATTATGAATATATAGTTTTTCTATACGTACCAGTGGTAGATCATCTCTTATAGCAAGAAAATGTTCTGACTTGGTAAGACGATCAATAATAACCCATATTTCATCGTTCCTTCTAGGAGACTTTGGTAGTCCCATGAAAAAGTTCGTCGTGATATTATCCCATTTCCACTCCGGTATGGGAAGAGGTTGCATGACTCTTCCAGGCTGTTGCCTTCCATCTTTCACTTGTTGACAAACCATGCATCTTGAAACAAAATCAACAATATCCCTCTTCATGTTTTGCCACAAAAAATGTACCTTCAAGTCTCTATACATTTTGGTCCTCCCATGGTGTATAGAGAAATTTGAACTATGGGCATCATCCAGCAATTCCCTTTTTAGATCAGGTATACTGGGAACACAATGTCTCTTCCCAAATTTCAAAATTCCTTCTTCATACAGAAAGTCTCTCAATATCCCATCATTAATAGCTTTAATCATCATTCGAAATTCTTCATCATCGGTCTAAGAACTCTTAATCCTTTCTATTAAAGATGGTTTGGAAACCATTTAAAAAATATTTTATGTTTCACCTTCCCTTGTTATTCCCATGTCCATCTTCACAAGATCTATGAAAATTGGATCCCTTTAAATTATCATATTGTTCAAAACTCCATGGTCTTTTATGCTCAAAGCATCTGCCACATTGTTTGATCTCCCCGGGTGGTAGTGTATCATTCAATCATAATCCTTGAATAATTCAAGCCATATCCTTTGCCTCATGTTGAGTTATTTTTGTGAGAAAATATACTTCAAACTCTTGTCATCAGTATAAATATCACATTTTCACCATAGAGGTAGTTCTTGTATATGTTCAAAGAAAATATCACAGACGCTAACTCAAGATCATGAGTAGGATAGTTTTGTTCATGAATTTTCAACTGTCGTGATGCATAGGCAATAACCCTATCATTCTGCATAAGGACACAACCAAGTCCTTTCTTCGATGCATCACTATGAATAATGAACCCATCATTCCCAGATGGTAGAGTCAATATAGGAGCATTGACTAATATTCTCTTCAGTTCTACGAAACATTCTTCACACTCTTTTTTCAAAATCAAATTTAACACCTTGACGTGTGAGCTTCGTTAATGGGTTAGCCAATCGGGTAAAATTCTGGACAAAACGTCGATAATAACCTACCAAACCAATAAAACTGCATACCTTAGTTATACTCGTAGGTGCTGGACATTCTTGGATTGCCTTGGTCTTAGAAGGATCAACAAAGATTCCATTTTTAGAGACAATATAGCCAAGAAAAGAAATCTCCTGAAGCCAGAATTCACACTTGCTAAACTTCCCATATAATTCATGTCTTCTCAGAGCCTTCAGGATAATGAGAAAGTGATTTTCATGATCTTCGTAGCTTTTGGAGTATACCAAGATATCATCAATAAATACCACTACAAATTCATCGAGATATTCTTTGAAAATTCTATTCATCAGATCAATGAATACAGAGGGTGCATTAGTCAATCCAAAAGGCATTATTGTAAACTCTTAATGCCCATACCTGGTTCAAAATGATGTCTTCGGAATGTCTTCCTTCATCACACAAAACTGATGGTATCCAGATCGTAGGTCAATCTTTGAAAAGTATTGAGCTCCATGTAGTTGGTCAAATAAATCATCAATTCGAGGTAGGGGATACTTGTTATTTATTGTTATAGCATTGATCTCCCTGTAGTCAATACATAACCTCATAGATCCATCTTTCTTTTTAACATAGAGAACAGGGGATCCCTATGGGGAAACACTAGGGAGAATAAATCCCTTATTACTCAATTCCTCTAGTTGTTTCATTAGTTCAACTAATTCTTGTGGTCTTCGATATAGGCCTTGATCCAGGAATTAAATCAATGGAAAACTCAACTTCTCGTTCTAGAGGATGTGTAGGTAAATCTTCCGGAAACACATCTACATATTCTTTCACAACAGGTACATCCTCTATTTGAACATTCCTTTCCTCACCCACAGTCATTTCATTCTCTTCCTCTACAATATTTGAATTTAGTTGAGCTACTGGGGGTGGATCTAGATAAGAATTAGGTGGTGATGATTCTGCTCTAAAGATAAGGTGTTCCTTATCATAGTCATCAAAAATAGTAACCTCCTTATTCTTACAATAAATCTTCATATCATGGTCTGAAATCCAATCCATACCGAGGATTATATCAAACTCAATCATAGGTATGATGATGAGATTAGTGGATAAAGATCATTTATATGCTCTAATGGGGACTAATTCACAAAACTTTGTTGCAATGATACTTTACTTAGGAGTTTTAACTGACAAATCCCTTTTTAAATCAAATTTGAAATATCTAATTTTCTTATCAAACTGGGAAGATATGAAACAATGTGATGATCCAGAATCAAATAATGCATTTTCTAAACCTGAGGAAACCATTAAATTACCTGCCACCATGTCTTTCAGAGGTTTTACCTCAGCAGTAGTGATAGCATAATCTTGGCCTTGATCCCTTGGCCTTTTCTGAGTTAAGTTCCCCTGATGATTATGACATTCATTTTCATAATGTCCCATCTCGCTGCAATTGTAGCGTTGGACATCGGTAGCTTCCTTATTCCCTTTGCAATCACGAGCTTGGTGGTCTTTTTCACCACACTTGTAACAGACTCTCGTTCCTTTTAAGAGAGTACTGGGGTGTTTCTTCCCACATTTACCATAGGATGGATATTCGACTTTTACCTTATTCCCTTTATTTCCATTCCTAGATTGATCAGCATATCTCTTCTTCTCTTGCTTTTCTTTAAAGTCATATGACTCATAGAATTCCTTTTCTATCTTGATAGCACATGAGACAATGTCTTCGTACGATGAGAAGGATTGTGAGACTAATGCTCGATGGAGAAATGGGTTTAACCCATCAAATAAATGATAAATATTACTTCTTGGGTTATGTATATAATCTCCAGCATACCTTTCAAACCTTATAAAGTTAGCCTTATACTTTGCGACATTCTCATCCTCCTTTTGTCTTAGACTCAAAAATTTCATTTCCATATCTGGTCGATGGTCACGAGGAAAGTATTTTTCCAAAAATAGATCTTTGAACTCCCTCCATTCCATATTTGATACTACATTATCTTCCTTTATGTTTTGAATCAATAACCACCATTGATCAGCATCTTCAGTGAGATGGTAAACTTCCATGATAACTTTTTTCCTTTCACTACTTCCCAAAGCGTGAAATATTTTCTCTAGGGAACTTATCAATTTTTCAGCCACTAAAGGATTTGTACTCCCATTGAAAATTGGTGGTTGTTTCCTTATGAAGTGATCTAACATTGATCCTCCATGCTGCGGATCAGGGTGCTCCATATAGGTAAGGTTATTTTTCCTAACCAGAGTGAGTTGTCCCAGTATGGTGATTAGCTGATCGGCATCAGTTTCATCACCAGCTCCACTATAATTATCTTGAACAGGAGGGAAATCCCTACATGGAGTGTGTGCATTGAAACAGTTTCCATTTCTTCCACTAGGTGCCATTTCTAAACAATGGCATAAACTAGATCAGTTTATGAATCAAAATACATAATTCCATACTTATAAAACACATAACATAAATTGAACTATTTATGGATATAATCCATAATCATAAAAAAAATTTCTTTGAAGATGTATACACTCATAAACCCTTATTAATTATTTTTAAATAAAATGAGAGTTATCCTATGAATATCCCCCGAGAGTGTCGTAACCAAGAGTGCAGCAAGGCATGTTGTCGTGCACCAGTTCCCGTTCGAGTCCAGCTCAAATCGGTGTTTTCGGGTTTTACCCCTAGGTACATCTATGCCAGAGACGCCTCTACCTGGTCGTATCCAGATAGGTTGGTATTTCTTGTAAAACACTCAAAATTTCTACAATACCAATATTCTATGAAGTTCTTCTATACTAATCCTCAAAGTCCATCTCAGGTCTATGTGCTCTAATCACAGTTTATCTAAATATAGTTTCCAAGGTTTGTACTAAACCTCCTCTGATACCAACTGTAACACCCCAACCCCAGTTACCCAGAGCCAGTGCATTATTACATAACATTGGCATGATCACAAGAAAGATCAAATCTCGAAAGACCGATTAGTTTAGTAGCATTGGAAACAGAAGATATATTCCTAAAGTTTTACATTACATCATAAAAATGAAAACTACAACAACATAGTCTGTATTTTCCACACTCTTATCCCCTCATACTATCCCTACAGGTCATTCATAATTTACTTCTTCACATCCTGGGAAAAATAAAACATAGAAAATGGGTGAGATCAAATGCCCAGTAAGGATAACAATATAGCGGAAACTTTCATAAATAAGAATAAACATTTAAGGAAATGTATAACTAAAACAAAAGCCTTTTAAACTTGAACTTCAACATGGAATGTCAAATATAAAATGAAATAATGTCATTTACTTATTCACTTGAATATTCTACTAATCGAATAATCACATACAATATCAATAACCACTTTCATAATGATGGAATGAAAAATGCCAGACTATCATAACCACATAGCCAAGGCCTCATGACAATACTGCAAATAAGATTTTCCCAAGGCCATGTGCCAAGACACGAGTTTGTCTCATGAGACCTACTGATGCATCGAGGAGCTATAGTGGGCTCCACCCGTCACATATTAAGTCCAATGCATTCCCATATGAAAAGCTTTAAACACAAAATAATCATTTGTATTAAAACTAGCATACGAAATGTAAATACATCATCCATAAACCATTAATGGTATAAAAATAACACATCCACAGTCAAACATATCACAAAACCTTCAATACAATATAAAAGTTTTGTATCATAATAAATCAACTTCAAATAAGCGTAAAATCCATCAAAGGATGTTGACATAGATGAAATCAAAACTCTTTTTAGATAAATATCTATTTCTATTTTGAAATCAATTAAGAGTCATATATTTATAAAATAAAACATTTTCATTGAAAATATTATTATAAGATTGTAAGGTAAGCTTTGATGATTTTATAACGGCGGAAAATAGTCGTACCCACCGTATAAGTTAAGAAAAACATTCTTACCTTAAATCTGTCGAAAAGGTTAAAAGGGACCCTGTTTAGAAAATGATGGAAGGATTCCTTTATAACCAATTATAAAAGTCAAAAAGGGTATAAATTACTTTAACCCATATTCCAGTAAGGTGTAAAAATGTTTTGAAATAAATTTTTATGAAACATGGATGTGGATGATAAAGAAGCCCCAGTAGATAATCACGTATAAAAAACCTCGGATAATGAAGAGATTGTGAAACAAATCTTACCTTGTACTTTTCCTTGGTTGGGGTAGGTTAACCTCCTATATAATGGTGAAATAATTTTTATTAAATTATACAAGAATCATATATATTAATATGATATCATATATGATCTTTTAACATTACATTGTTAATAATATCTTAGTATTATCGTTGTTTCAGGTGTAAACATTCTTGTTTTCTTTTATATGTTTTGTTACGTAAGCCATGTTTTTCATGGATAGGTTGTATTTTATTCATATCCAGAATGATATCAAGTCCTTAGATTAATCATCAAATGAGAAATAGACTTTAACGGACATGATGGAGAATGAATGTCATCGCGTTCGTGTAGACGGTAGTCCATACGTACACATGAGCGACAATGTCATTTTTTTGATATTAAAGATATATTTAATTGGATGGTATATCATATATACAGAATCATTATCATGTTATATTTATTATTTATAGTAATTATACATCATTATTATACCCATCCAAATAATAATTTATTGAATAACAATTACACCACGACATGGAGACGGTAAGTCATGCGTACGCATGTATGGTGACATGTCATTCAAAGGATGGATAGAATACTGAATATGGTTGTACCATATTTATAATAACATCACAGTATATATAAGATACTGGAGTTATTATTTTAGAATGGTAATAACAAAGATAGAAGAAGTGGAAGAAGAAAGGAACTTGAAAAGGGGCGGTGAAATCATTACATCTTCTCCGGGTTCTTCCTTTTGATTTGATCAAAAGGGCTCCATAGGTTAGCTTTATGACTAATGTAAGGCCTCTAGGATGAAGTCAGGAAACCTTATAGAGTATTTGTGTTGGGTTTTTCCAAACCAAAAGGCTTTGAAGGTGTGAAATAATTAGAAGGGGGAGTGACCTTTTATAAGAGGGGTGATGGGCACCTTTGGAAAAGCATGAAATATTATTTTATAATAAATTCATATTTAGTTTATAATGGCTCCAAAGTGGATTATTTAACTTTTAAGGTTGGGATAGGTCGAAATCCACTCAACCAATAGGATTTAGACAGTTTTGGGTTACTATATTAACCTTATCTTTAAGTATTAACTCTTAGTTAATTAGTTTCACTTTTACAATGTCTCTTTGTATTTTTGTATTATTTGGTTAATAAACATACAATATACATCCAAGAGACCCCAAAGAGGTCCATTAATGATACACCTATCATGATATAAGTTTCTTTTCATATGCTTAAATTTTTATGAATTTAATATTAATTAATAATATAATATTTGTTGTAAAAACTATTTTATGTCAATTTTGACACTAGTCAATAATTGGTTTTTGTAAAAATCATTATAGAATGATTACTTCAAAAAAAATTAATTAAATCAATCCTAACATGTCATATTATCTTAGAAAATTATTTCTATTTATGAAAAGTCTCATATTACATTTATTTGGGTATTTATAATATCAATTATTCTAATTTTTCATTAATTAGGTAATTGCTGCATCACCATTGTGTCACAAATAAATTAAATTATATAATGTCTATAAATTATAAATAAAATACCATTATGTATGAAATCATTTTATATTTCTAATGAATATTTATAGTCAATAACCCAAAATATATATAACCCTATGTAAAAATTATTTTGCTAAAAGATATATGCTTATGTCATTTTTGTATTTATTTTAACTTAATTAAAATAAAGTGTCCCTATCACCTACAAGTGGATACATGGGGTCCTAAAATCGACCCAATGATGACCATGGTCGGACATGTATCCACAAATAAGGTTAGGACATGTTTTAGGGTAATTTAGTGTTATTATAATATTATTTTTAACCCTTATTTACCATATTTACCCTTTAACCATGGTAAATAAAATATTTACCAAAATAATTATTCAAAATGTCTAAAAATAAAAGATACCTATTAAAACAATTTAGACATCATGATTCCAAATATGGAATCCATTTCTCCAAATTCAAAACATAGAAGTGGCAGAAATTTATTTAAAATTAATTTCCGTTGTTAAAACAAAAAGAGTGTTTTTAAGATATAATAACAATCAAAAGATTGATACTTTTTTATGTCTGGTTTAATTGTGAAATTATGTCCAATGGCCAACATTGTATTAAATAGTAAAAATATATTCTAAATATACTTTAAAACCACTCAAATTCAAAACTTATCACTATTAATTATTTTGATTAAAAAAAGTTGTTTTTAATTAAAATTTATTAATTTTCACTATTCATAAAAATATTAAATTTATCCGAAAAGTACAAAAAATTCACCTTAGGCTAAATTCGATTCTCTGAATCCCAAAATGAAGTCCATTTTAAGAGGTAAAATTAATAAAAAATTTAGAAATAGGTATTACTATTCATAACGGCTAGTTTGATTGGTTGTGGTGTGTGTTAGAACTCGATGTTGCGTACAACACACACTATTGCATTATTTAAAGAGAAGTGTACCGTAGAATCTTGGGGTGTTACAATTATACACATAAAAATTCAATTTCCTTGAAGCACATGCAATGACATTGTCATTTTTCATCAACACATAGCCCAAACCCTTCTTCGAAGCACCACTGAATACCACAAAAAGTTCTCCACCTGATGGTAAAGTGAGGACGAGCATAATGATAAGCCTCTTTTTTAACTCCTTGAAGATTTCTTCACATTAATTAGTATAATAAAACACTACTCCCTTCCGAGTTATCTTGGTAAGAGGGCTCGACAATCGTGAGAAATTTCTCACAAATCGTCGATAATATCCAGCTAACCCCAACAATCTACAAATATCAATTATCGATGTTGGCCTCAGCCATCACTCAATTGCATCTGTTTTGGAGGTATCCACATATATCCTATTGCTTGTGATGATACAACCCACAAATGAGACCTCCTTCATTCAGAACTCACACATTCTGTACTTTTCATAGATATTCTCCTTCAACAAGGTCTCTAGTACAATTCTTAGATGCTCCTCATGATCCTCCTTGGATTTAGAGAATATCATAATATCATCTATAATGACTACCAAAAATATATTGAAGTAATCCATAAATTCTCTATTCATCCAGTCCATGAAGATTGATCGAGCCTTAGTGAGTCCGAAAGGCATTACTATGAATTCATAGTTCCATTATCTTTTTCGAAAAGCAGTCTTGTGGATATATTCCTTATTCACCCTTACTTGATAATATCCTGACCACAAATCCACCATAGATAAGTATTGTGCTCCATGAAGATGACCTAACAACTCATAAATTCGTGGGATATGATACTTATTCTTTATTGTGGTCTTGTTAAGCTCACGATAATCAGTGAAGAGGCACATTGACCTTTTATTCTTCTTGACGAAGAGGAGCGGTGCACCCCATGGTGAAGCACATGTGCATATAAACCCATTATCTAAACTCTATTGTAGTTGTTTCTTCAGATACTCAATCTCCATAATATCCATTCATTACAGATTCATTGATATTGGCAATGCCCTAGGTATAATATCAATTGAGAAATCAACATCTCTTCAAGGAGGAAGAAAAAACAATTTCTCAGGAAACACTTCAGTGAATTCCCTCAAAATAGGCATGTCTTGATGGATGGTTGCCTCCTTATAATAAATCATCTAAGCTAGATACATGTGCTCATAGGGAAGTAATATCCACTCTTGAGATGATGTACCTAAAGAATATTCATCTTCCACCTTGTACTGGTATAGAATTGGGGTTCAATTCTCCACAGGGAGAGTGGTATCCCACTCATTGAAATTTACGTTGGATGTATATAAGTAAAGCCAATCCATACCAATTATTGAATCAAATTCCACTAGAGGGAGTATGAAGATGTTCTCCAGGAAATTAAATACATATATTATGACCGGGGAGGATTTATATTCATGGGATGCAATGATTACCCCATTTTTTGTACACACTGACATCTTTACTTACTTGATTTGTGGTGGTGCTAGGATTGTTCTACTAAACGTTTGGGATATAAAGAAATCGTAGAACTTTAATCAAAAAGTATATTCTCTATTCATGAATGAATGACTAGCGTACCTGTCACCACTTCATTTTTGGGGTTCACGTCGGTATTAGTGATAGAAAAAGCTCTACCTTACTGCCTTGGTGGTTTTTGTTGGTGCAAAAAACGCATGGATTAGGGAACTAATTTGAAAGATGACATGTTTCATTGTAGTTGTATCAATGAAAAACATGTTGAGGTTCTAATAGAGCATTTCTCTACTCTATTGTAGTTTCATGTTTTTTAATTTGGATGTTAACAGTTATGTGCCCTTGTCTTCCACACCTAAATCATTTCCTCGTCCCTTTAGGAAATTTTGGGGATACTTCTTTCCTCACTATTGGTAAGTGGGGTGTTGGATCTTCTTAGAACTCTTGGATTTATCCATTAGACCTATATATTTGAAGTCCACCTTATGCTTCTTATCACCATGATACCCCTAAGATTCTCTGATCTCCATTTCAACCTCAAGGGAACATCTAAAAAAATTTCTCAATGTTGTCGAAGTCACGGATTTCGAGTGCTTTTCGTAGGCAAGGCTTCATCCCCCAAATGAAGCAGTCAACCTTTCATTCGTAGGGTAATGACAAAGCCAGAGTCATATCGTGCAATAATTTTGAATTTTTCCTTGTATTCTCTGAACAATTCTTTGTGTTTTGCTTAAGGGATAGGATGTCCCTTTCCATCTTAAGTTGGAGGGTGCGTGGAAAAATAATTATCAAAAAAATATTCTAGAAATCCTTTCATTCCAACGCCATGATCTCCTCCTAAGGATTTATATTTTTGGTCAATGTCCATCTTTTATCTTCTTCACCCTTTATATAATAAGAAACTAAGATAACCATATCCTTTTCAAAACATTGAAGGATGGAGAAGATCTTTTCAATGGAGTTGATCAATTGGTCATTGATTGAGGGATCTGATGATCCACTAAAACAAGGAGGACTTTGTTGCATGAATCTCTAGATAGTGACTTGTTCATTGTTAGGGGGGTTTAACATTCTTCATTACCCATTTTTCTATTCAAATATTGAGGTAACTGAGATAGAAGCATGACAATGTTCGTGATTCCCACTCCCATTGGATTGAGCATTTCATTAGCACAATCATAACATTGATCTTCAAATCGGTTGTTAGACTGAGTGATCCTATTACAAGCCATTATATGGAATAAAAGAAACGTTCTCGGTAACACATAAAGTGTAATCCAAGGAAAAACTGGTGACACATAAATAAATTTTATTTCCTTAACTTATGAATCTATAGGCTTCAATCTATGTTATTCATGATCTACTTTCTATCTAATATTCATAAGGGAATTTTTTTCATTCCCTTAGTACGGGTTTATGCTAAGCATGTGAATTTACCAAATAATATCACCTGAGAGTTTTGTAACCAAGATTGATCCAAGTCCATATTACCTTGCACTAGTTTCCATTTGAGTCTAGCTTAAAACATTGTTTTCGGGTTTTACCCTTAGGATACATATGTGCCAGAGTCGCCTCTACCTATTCGTATCCAGACTAGGATATATTTTCATGATAAAAACATATTCAATACTCACCAATACTTAGGGATGTTTTTATTAAACATAATATTTTCTCAAAAGTTTTCACCAGGGTTTTCTAGTCTTAATCCCAAAAATAAAAAAAAATATCCTCTCATACCAACTATAACAACCCTTATATTTATTACACACTTAAGCCTGGGTTATTATATAAACTCTTAAATTTATACAACATAGAATATAGATAGGTCTAGTGTATTTGGGGATTAGGAACATTACATAACATCTTATAACATGGAACACACAACATCTTTATTGAAAACATCCATTACATGACCACTACATTCTATCGTACTTAGCATTGCATGGGATAACCTGAGGACATGCATAAGAAAAGGGTGGGAAATAGAGCCATGTAAGGGAATAAACATGGAATATCATATTGATGGATCACAAGATAAACATTAACATAAATATATTATAAAGTATGATAATCATAACATGGAAATGTGGCAACAATACTTAACAAAGAATTAACCTGAGCCAAGGCTCATTACATATGTAGAATGAGTAAACTCGCATTGCACATGAAGAACTAGTAAAACCACATTTAACATGAATTATCATGATTAAATTACCATTTCACATGATGTATCATAGTGTTATACCTCACCCAATTCATTGGAGTGCTATAATGGCGCACCCTTCATAAACATTTAATTTCATGCATAAGTGTGCCACATGGATCCTCGAATCAACCAACATAATAAGTTATTCCATGATTAAGTAATGAAAAATAAATAACTGAAATTACCATTCAATATGTATATGTGTATAAATGTGACTACTCTTTATAGACACATGTGTATTGTATTCAAAACACAATGATCTTGGCTTGGAAAAACGTGGTGCAATTTCGGCATCATAACGGCGTGACATAAGGATTCATGAAAATGATTTATGAGAGATAAAAGTGTTTCTAATCATATATACATGAAATTTATAGTAAGGTATCAATATATATACATGTTCCAAAAAACATAATGGAATTTAGATGCATAATACAAACGAAATACTTGGATGTAAAAGTGGAGTGATAAATCCTTCAATGAATTTCGATATGGAAACGCGTGTACATGGGTAGAATTAATGAGAGAGAAAGTGGTATCCCAACATCCAAAAAAAGAGGACATTATGGTGGAGGTACTAAATCAACCCCAACATTTTTAATTGAAAACAAAAGGGCATTACAACTTAATTAAAATTAGACAAAATGAGAAAGGAAGAAATCCCTTACTTGGATGTGTGATCCAAAGGCTTGGGAGAGGCTTGAGAGAGGCTTCTTGGGAGACTAGGGCATCTTGTGAGGATTCTATAGAGATGAAGTAAAAGGTTAGTTGAACTCCTAATTCATTGAGTGAAGAGGAAGTGGGAGATTGGGTGGGTTTATATAGGAAAGAAGAGACAATTCTTTATTATTTACGTTTAGGACACCACATATAAAACTAATCAAAACCACGAACCAGCCCCTGATATTTGCACATGGTTTTTTCCAAAGGGGAGTGGAAAGAAAATTATACATAAAATGTATGTACTTATTAAAATAATAGGGTTTTTTATGTGGAGGTGAGACACACTCTCAAGGAAAACAATTTAAAAACACAAAATGTTTTATATGCCTACAAGGGTCCATTACAGCTTTTAAAATTAATCAATAAAAACCAAAATCACATTATTTTTATGTTAAAACATATATTTTCCGAAAATAATGTTTATTGTATATCATTAAATCACTATTGAGTCATTATGATGTCATAAAACTCATTATATATTTAAACAGTATTTAATTTTTACCCAGAAATTTGACTGTTTCAGAATATTATGAAAAATTCACTGTTGGACAATTTTGACATCCTGATTCCAAAAATAATATTAATTTTATCTAAATAATTTAATAAATATGAGAATTTTTAATTTTAAAATAAAAACCGACATTTACCGAAAATTCATGGATTTTGACAAAAAAAGCTTTCAAATCTTAATAAAAATTACAATTTCATTCATAAAATTATATAATCATTTATATTTAATAAAAATTAATTTAATTATATTAATATCTTTAAAAAATATTTTTTAATAAAAAATCCATTATTTCATCAAAATATATTTCTTAGTTAAATATTTACTCAAAAAACTATTTGTTGTTTAAAAAACTATTTACAAAGTAACAATAATAAAAAGAATGAAGATTCTTTATACAAAAAAAATTTACATAGTCATAGTGCTAGATTCTTGCTAAAAAAACCCTTATAAAACTTGCATAATTCCGAAGGGTAAGGCGTGTGATGGTGACTGACTCCTGTGGTGGCTCGGATAACATCGCTCAGGTGGTAGTCTCTATTAACTTCCACTTCTCCTGTAGTTGGTTCCACTAAAGCTTAACATGTTCAAGCTCGGATTGATCTTGGTTAAGAGTGAATCCCAATACCACTACCTCCTTTCCAAGCTCCGAAAAATGGCCTTCGTATGGGGAAAGTCTTATGGATGAGGCTAACTCTTCCTTTGTCTGAGTAAATGGGAGTTGATAAAGCCCCATATTTATACTAATATTGCGATCACTATTAAATGGCTATATTAGCAACTATCACAATTCAAAATGGAATTTTAAAATTGAAAAACATAAAACCAATAAAGTTCACAATTTATATAACCATAATAAACATTTAATTAGGTCAAGAGGAATTTCAATTAATTAAAATTTGGGTTGTTACAATGCTGGACTCTATTGCATGAAATTAAATGAAACACAATGTTTCATGTATTTAAATACAAAAAGTCTATTTTAAAAATTAAATATATTATAATTTATTCATATATTATATTACCTTATGTACTTGGTGACTCATATCTTTCACACTATCGAATAAAAGGTTCTTACATATGTTTATTGGGGAATCACATTCTACCCGCATTATTTAAATTGCATCATCGCAATTTGATCTCGATTTTTGTAATAGATTGTTCATCCTTCCAACATTGAAATCAAACATCATGAGAAGGGTTTCTAAAACATCCTCTAGATAAGAGATAATGAGAAGTAAAAATTTCATATGGAATACCATGTAACTAGCTATAAACGTAAGAGAACATTAGTGGAATGTATATACACATACATAGAAGAAACGAATATATATATATATATATATATATTGAATGAGTTAACTAATCACAAATAATTTAATGATAAATAAAAAAGTTAATGTCCTCAAAACCATAAATCCGACATGATTTAGATGATCATTGGTTCTAAATAAATTATGGTATTTGGACAACATTTTATATCTAAACCATTATCTTAATGTGGGGTAATTATATTATTGTCAAAGAATATACTGAAACATTCTTACATGGTAAGATTCAATTTCATATGAACAATACTATGTTTTGGTTTTGCATAGATAAATTCTAATTCATCCCTTTACCCCCATAAATTAATTACCAACAATGAATTTTTTTATTCCTAAATCCCTTAATTAAACCTTTAAATGATCTTAAGAGGGAAATTGCCGACTATTTTTTCTTAATTATATTCTAAACTAAATGGTCAATAAATTAATTTTTAATCCTCAAAATTTTTTCTTTTGGTTCATAAATAATATTTATTCATTAAACTATTTAAATAAAAACAATACAAATTAACAAAGAAATTGTTTAGGTAATTTTTTGGCGTGAAACCATTATCATCCTCCAGTCATGGGTTGAAGACTCATTGAATTTACAGATTTTATTTTTTATCATCCAACATATAGGTTGTTATTTTCTAAAAAAAGATTAATATAATTTCCAAAATAAATATGATATACATCTTTGAAATTAAGTTAATCACTAAATCTCATTTTAAAAAATGTTTTTCAATACAACCACAATACATAAATAGTTCATCCAATTATTTCCACATAGATCCTTTCTTGGAGTAGGCTTTATTTATAATACCATTAGTAGGATTTCTAAATCATGATAAAATATCTTAAATCTAAAACCCCTTAAGAATAACCTATATTAATTATTATTTATCCAAATCCTTGATAATTCTTTTTAAAGAAAAAGTCAGCTATCCTAAGCATATCCCCTATGAGTGTCAAACCAGGTGTGTAGTACGACCCATTTTCATGTACCCAGTTAGCTCGAATCAGGAACGGAACACCTTGTCAGTGTTGTTATTCATAGGTAAATATGTTCCAACACCATTCCCACTTGTTGTATCCATATAGGGATTTATTTCTAGGAATTCCAGTATAACCTATAATTTAAAAAAATTATAGAATTTAAATCTACACTTATCCTAAAATTATATCTTTGGGTAATGTTTTTTAATCTAGATTTTTCTAAATATAGTTTCTATTGTTTCTTCTACACTGCCTTTGATAATATGAATAGAACCCTAAACCCAGATATACCGAAGCCGGTGACTGCTCTCAATTTAATTGGAATGATTACAAGGAATCAAAACCTAAATCAGTGATCATTTAGTAGTCTTGATAAACTAGATACAAAAAGGAGTATTATATTTAAATGAATACAAAAATTAAAATATATTTTATTATTTATAAACAAAAAATCAACTTTGAGGATAACTGTAATCCATTGAGTAAATCCATGCATATATTTCAAGGTACCCTTATTGGATTCTTATGGAAAAAACCAAATAAGTCTGAGTTCAAACTCTCAGTGAGGTTATAATAATGAAGAATAAATAATGATTCAATGAGATTAGTAATTATGTCATGGTAAATCACTAGAAACATAGACCATGTAATCAAAAAAAATGTGAAGGAACGAAATAAAAAATATGGAAAGGTAATAAATATATATTTATTCCATTAAAATAACTATATATGGAAAAATAAATATGTCATGGTATGGAGCTAAAACACATGTTATCAGTCAATGAAATGAAATGACATGTATCTATAGATATTCCAGGGTAAATTCTCTTAGATGAAAAATAACTGAAATAGAATAAGGGAAACTACTTATTATTTTAAATCATATCGATGTAGCATGAGGTCATATTACCATCAATACCTTTCAATAGATTGCATACAATTAAGGTTAGAAACCCATTTTCACAATTATTCTTCTCATGAGAACCTGTCGATGCATCGTGGGGATATATAAAGTTTGGGATCCACACGTTATTTCCAATCCCAAACATTTCTCATATTTAATAACAAAAATATTCCTTATTAAACAACTATATTGAATGAGAAATACATAAATATCAATAATTCTCAAAGTAATCAAATAACTATCAAAGTAGGCACCGTATGTATAGTGGTATACAGTTTAGGAAATTTTAAAATCCATGATAAATGTAATGGATGATTAGGATAAATTCAATTCTCAATGATCATATAAAGATGAATATTTCAAGGGGACTTCATTAATGAATATAAGAAGTGAATTTGAAAACTATCCATAGAAAAATCAATAATAAACCATGAAAGTGAAGAATAATGATGGCATCAATACATCAATACTATGTTGTTAAAATATATTGTTTTTTAATTGATAAAATAAAAGATTACCTTTTAAATATATTCTTGAGGAAAATATCCATTTATTTTAAAAAAATTGAATAATTATTTTTATTAAAAACAATCATTTTAAACATGAAAATGATGACTTAATAAAATTATTGTGGATGAATACATACATTTAGTACAAGGTAAAAAGAATATTACTTTTGAGTGAAAAACTGTTAGAAAATTCCTCATTCAGAAGAAGAAAAGAATATTCAGTTGAAAAAAAATTTAAAAGACAAAAAATGTTAATATTTCTCAAAAATAGTTTTAAAAATAGTTTTAAAACATTTTAATGAAGAATGTTTTTTAGAAAAAAGAAGGTTCTCTAACTTAAGTGGTAAATAAATATGGGTTTTATGAAAAACATTTCTATAATATTTTGGGTACAAAAGAATTTTAGATTTATACTAATACTTGAAAGGGGTCATTAATATATAGAGAATAATGAAAAGGGTTATTTAATAATAGATATATAATTTCCTCAACATGAAATACCATTGATAGTTAATCAAAACTATGATAGAGGTTAATAATATTTAAACATTTCAAAGAGTCACATACAAATTTGAAATAACATAAATCATAACCTCATGAAGGTATAAAATTAAATAAATTTCATAATATCATGAAATTAAATAGATTAATGATATATCATGTAAGGGGAACTACATAAACCATATAAAAATAATCTTGTTTCATAATAACAATTAAGCCACAATGGAATGTAAATTGAGATGAAAATACTTTACATATGAATCGAAGGACTAAAAAGTGATAATGATAAAATGAAACATCTAAATAAAATAAAGATAAATTAATTAATGATTTAATATATCAATTTAGACATTATTTTCCCAACACAAATGATATAAGTGGTGAATATGACATTTATCTCACTAATGAAAAAATTTAGATGGAAATCCTTACCTTACGTTTCCTTTCGAGTGAACATCCTTTATCTTCTTGTATAATAAACTTATGTTAATTATTTACATTATTCATAATATTTTTAATGTTTATAATTACTTTTATTTCACTTATTACAATTTTTTTTCATACATAAACAATCAAGTTTATGTTGGGTGTATTCGACCAAATTCGGTTTATGTGTCAAAAAAACTATTATTGGTCAACTATGGTCAAAGGGTTCATTATATAACATATCAAGAATAATAGAAAATATATAATTATAATATTTTTACAGAAATTATTCTTTTTAAATCAATCGGTAAATATTATTATGAAAAAGATTCAACTTTACAATCATGGGGATGGTAGGCCATACGTAAGCTTGAGTACCATTCCCATGTTTAAATAACCCTTATAGGATGAAGGAAAGTAACTCAAATATTTATAGAATAATATTTATATTATAAATACCTTATTATTTAATCATATATATATATATATATATATATTATTAATGTAAAAGTTTTCACATCATGTCGAGGAGGCGGTAGTCTATACGCACACGAATGATGTTATTTATTTCAATGTGTGTGAATGGGTAATAAAGGAGATGATATATATATCTATATTATATTTCCAAAAAATATAATTATTTAATGAATTTATTATTTATTTATTTTTATGTCACTTATGTATAATTATAATAATTAATTTGTATATTCATTGTATCGTGTGAATGAATCAAATCACTTTGAGGGGGTGATAGTCCACACTTCCTTAAATGATTTTATCATATTAATGTAAAAGGGAAAGTATTAAACTTATGTATTATAAAAGTTTTGTAGAAGTATAAAGACAAAATAAATATCATATACAATACATATAAACACTTTTTTCATCATAATGTCCACCATGAGAGGTAGTAATAGAAAAATGAACAATCATTATTTCGTGAGATAGTAACCAAACACAGAAATAGTATGTTTGATTCCATTAGATGAAGGTGTGAGTAAGTGTAGGTCTAAAACATATAATAAAAACAACCCATTATCTTTATTATACTGTTTTTTTGTAAATTATTAAAAAAATATTTTTTAGGGTGTGGATAATGGAAATGAAACTAAAAAACTTTAGAGAATACGTCCCCTCTTAATTTGGTAACAACTTTTGGTTTGAACAAAAAGATTCATTGTATTTATTTCATAAAATATTTAAGCTTATAGTTGTATTTAGGGTATTTCGGGAAACTATTTAGGATGCTCATAGAAAAACATAATAGGATTGAGAGGTGTGAGGAAGTTGGAGACGTGGTGGCCTTTTAAAGGGAAGGAAAAGGACTCACATTGAATTATTGGAAACAAGTTAGCTGTGACCATGTTATTACATTAAAAAAATAAACTAAAATAAATAACTAATTTAAGGTCAATGGGATAATTATGGATAGAAAATGGGTGTTGGAAAATTCGATAAGTAATTTTGGCCTTATGATAAAAGTTTAGTCCATTATTAAGATCAATTTAACTTTAATAATTATAATTAATTTTATTCAATTTCTCTAATATTTATAGTCAGAAAAAAATTTGGCCATATTGGACATTATAAATTATTCTGAATAAAAATATGGAAATATTTATTATAAATTCATATCATAGAAGTGGCCTAAATTAAATTAATATTAATCTCATAGACGATATGACTTTATGAGTGTTAATGTAAATACGTCATATTGTACTCAATATATTTAAAATTAATTTAAAAGTTAAATTGATCCCACACCCAAAATTGGATTAATTAATAAAAATAATATTTTATTAAACATAAAAAACAATTAAAATTATAATTTAACATTACAAATAAATTATATATAAAAAACAGTTTTGAGGAAAAAAAATTTATTTTTAACTATTTTTTAAAAAATAAAATGTCCTTGAAAAATTTAAAAAATTAATGGTAAAATAATTATTATGTTTATATTTCAAGTAAAAGTTTTTTTTTATATATTAAATCAATTACAGTTTCAAACTTTATATTTAAGATGGGTTCTCCATTAAAAGGCGGTAAAAATGCCTTAATAAAAATATAAGGTTTTAAGTGAAAGATTGAATTTGATGTTATCATAGGTTTATAAAATCTATTGAACGAATATAAAATATAATTTACTAAATATTTAATATATATATATATATATTACATCAATATCACTCATTGATTTTAATTAATATAATCAATTAGGGTAAAATTGCCTTGCAAAGATAAAAATAGTTTTCCATATGAATATTATTTTCATATTCAATTGGTTCATGTCTTCATTTCTAATTAATTTTTATCCTATGAATTAGTGAAATATTATTATGAAACATATATTTTAATATGTTAGTTAAAACTACTCATAACCATTAATATAATGTCTAAGTTATAAATTATTGTATTATATTATAATGCTTTAATTATAGATTGTTTTTCGTAATGACTCGATACTGTAAATAGAGAAAGCCGTCGAAGAAGGTCAATTTTTTTGTATAACATGGGATATTGAGAAAGGTTCATATTTTGGGTTCATGTGGCTCTATTTTCACATAGTATTGCCTCATCTTTTAACATAATTTTTAATGATTTAGTTAATTAATTAATCACTCTTTAATAAATATTGTACTTTTTATTTTTATTATTAAATTTTTTAATTAATCAATTTTTATAATTAATTTTTTAGTTTTTTTAAATTAAATGGTTTAATCTTACTTTATTTTTTATAATTTAATTATTTATTATTTAGTTGTGTTAAGTAAAATATTCTTGACTTTTTAATAAATTTTAAAATTATATAACCAATGTATTTTTTTATTTATCTAACCAAGTCATTATTTAATAATTTATCCTTTAATTTAGTTTCATTAAAAGTTATTAACATTATTAATTAACATGATTAATCATCATGCTAATAAATTAATTTAAGAATTTCAGTTTAACTAAAATGAAATACTGTAATTTAAACTTTATGTATTCACATAGCTATTAAATTAATTAATTAGAGATTTGAATAATTAATTATTTAATAAAATGTTTGCAGTTTTAATTTTTTAGTGTCACTATAAGGTCATTTTATTTGTTCTATAGATGGCATTTTTTTAAGTACCAGTGATTCTACCCATAGGCTACCGATGCAGCCTATTGATGACCTTCTATTTTAATTGAAATAATGATACCTTTTTCAATGGTGAGTTTTTAATTTTATAACCACTAGTGACCTTTACATTTATATACATGTGACCTTTTATGCAACTAATGGTGAAATTTTATTTATCTGCACCGGTAACCTTAATTTTTATTGCTAACGCTGACCACTTTTTTCTTCAATGGTGATCTTTTAAATCTTCTTTATCGGTAACCATATTTTTTAATAAGACATAATAGACTTTCTATAATTACACTATTGGTGACCCTATTATAACTATCAATGACATTAGTTGTTGCACCCCTGCTGCATCCCTCCAATTACTGATGCATGTTGCCTCTACCCCCACCACCGTGACATACAGTCTCTCAACTCATTATTGCCTCCTGCCGCAACCCCAAATATTTCCATTATATCCACCAGTAGTTCCAATCCATAGATTATGATCCTTCTCCATACTCACTTCAATTTCATCTCACACCGCAAACTAACACACATAGCACTTGTCCATGGTTTCATTCTTCCACGATGACACCTTCTCGCACAGCTTACTCACTTCCATTGTTTTCCCTCTCAACTACTTCAACTGTCATTGCATCTCCCTATCAGCAACCCCCACGCCCAACTGTAGTGTTGTTTACATTCCTTCTTGCACCACAAACACCACACGAAAAATGAGGCTCAAACCAAATTCATAATCAAAGATCATACAAATTATATAAATCAATTCCTTAAACCACAAATATGATAATACCATTTTTTCCTTTTTTTACCCGACTATTACACCAGAATCCTAGGTATCTCAAGAAACCATTTACACTTTGAACATAACGTACATTAGTGAATCCATTAAAGATAGGGTTGAGTCGGGTGGAAGATCTATGCTACCGGACGCTGTTGAGATAACATGTCACCACCATGGGTTGCACTGCTATGAGGAGAGGAGCTATGCATTGCTGAATATGTAAGCCATAAAATTTGTTGCCTCAGTTGTCCTGTGAGACTAAAGGAAGAGCTGAACACCTCTACAAGGATGAACTAAGGAGGCCATTGCGGTAGATCCAAAGGAGCTTGAGACTATCCTGGAGGAGCTGAAGTCGTCGCATCTGTCGGTGTTGGCTGCTTCGATGAAGAAGAGAAGCCCCTTCTCGGCAGTGCTGTGGAAAAAAAGTGGGTGGAGAAGGAAGCAAATAAAAAATAATAGATAATTAATAAATTAAAAAATAAATTTAATATATAATAAATATCATGTATAACTATTATTATATAAACAAATAAATACGTTATAAAATAAATCATAAGAATAAATAATTAGATTTACTAAAACTAAACTAATAATATATAAATAAAATTAATTATTAAATAAAATAATATTTTTAAATTAACCCTTTAATCTTTTGATACATATTGAATAGAATATATAAAATAATTAAATTAATAAAATAAAGTAATTAATAGTAGTCTAATATAAGAATTTAATCATGTTGTTTTAACTAGTTTTTAAAAATACAAATATTAATAAAATAACATAATTAATAATAATAAATTAAACCATAATAATTTTATCCAATTAAAAATTTAGTTATATATTAATAAATTTGATAATATTATTTAATAAAGTAAATAATAATTGCCTACATAATTATTTATTAATTAACTTTAGATAAACTTTTTTAAGAAATGATTTAACATTAAACTAAAAAATAACTATAACACTTTATTTGTGTTATTAATTCTTTGTTTTTTTCTTTGCCATTCAGGTTCATGCCAAATCATAAAACACATCCATGTTCAATTAACTAACTCATTTGAAGTTATTTACAAGGGGAATGTTAGCCAAAAATATCAATCGTAGAAAACCTCACGTGTGCGGTGCAACAGTAGAAGTCGAATTCAAGTCTATGAAGAGTGGTGGTGACAAGAAATATATTTGAGAAAGAGGACACACACATTAGAAAACAAAAGAGGGCTATTAAAAATTTAAGAGCTTCTCTATCATCAGAGTAGAGAGATCTGGTTGGTAGATTACATCATTGGGAAGTTCTTCTTCTCTACTTTCTAAATATTTTGTACTCTGTTCTAGTTTGTTTCTATTTGCGGTATTTATATTGAACAAGATTGTGTTCTAAACCTTTGAGTTTGGGTAATTAAAAAAATTCTACCGGTATCTTTACTTTCTTTTTGATTTATCGATTCAAAATGAATCCAAAATTGATCAGTGAGATCAATCCTAAATACGTTCAATGGTATTGTACCACTAGCACTTATATTCTAACTCCACAATAATTCTAAGAGAATTATTGTGGATACATATTTCAAAAGTAAACTAATTTAGGGGACATTATAAATTACTGTGACTTAGTTCCATAGTCTTTTTCCAATCACAATTTTTTTTCCAGTTTATTTATTTTGGAGTGGTGAATTCCTAGATTGATCGAGTGAATGTCTTAATTTTTGGCGAGTGAAGTGATTCATCTATTCTTTTAGTTTTTCCTTGTGTCATCATTAAAGAGAATTGGAATACACTAAAATATAATAGAATTAAATTTTTCCCTGATCATATTTTATTTGTTTTTCATTTATTAGAGTTATATATCTCTATTTCATAATTTTTTCAATAGTTTATAGCTAAAATTTTGTTTAGATACATGTTTTAAATTTTTTTATCACACTACTAATAAATAAAAAGTTACAAAAAAATATACCCTGCTGCAGACAAGTGTGTGGTCTTTGTGAATGATTTTAGAAGAATAGTTTTCATAATCACCTTCTATATGGTTTCAACCCTGCTTTCCATATATATAGTTGTTAGTATGAATATAATTTTTAAACATTGATTGTCTTAAACAATGGTTTAGGACATGTTTTTGGCTTCGTTGTTGGGGAAGGAACGAGCCATTATTTCTAAAAAAACTAAAAAAATCATATAAAAAAACATCAATAAAAATTGAAAAATATAAAAAATAGGCTTCATTTTCTATTGAATTTATACTATTATATGTATTGTTGTCTATTTTTTAGCTCTACTTTTTATCTATTTTGAACTGTGACCACATGTTTCATGATCACAAGAACCAATTCTGGTAGTTTAAGACCCCTAAACCTTGAACATGACAAACATCTCACTGCACTATGAATGAAAAAAGAAATTGAAATAGAGAACATATATAATAGATTTCTTTACAAAACATACAAAATAATCAACCAAAAATCATAGATTAAAAAGAAATTCCTATGATTAAAGAGTTCAATCTTCCTCATGTTTCATGAAATCCATTTCCCATTAGACATAGTCCTAGTGCCAGAAATTATGAACTTAAACAGTCCCACATTTCACTGCTGCCTGAATTTAATGGGATCTTTAATGAGGACTTTATAGCATTAATTTGATAATTTTATAATATTGTGCAACAAATACCTCTTCTAGGACTCTCAGAAAATTAGCTAAGAGTTAGAGTCATTCCCTTTTCCCTTAAAGGGAATATAAGTAATTGGTTTCTGAGTCTAGATGAAAATATTTTTGTAAACTGGGATCAAGTGAACAACTCTTTTATTATGAAATTCATTCCTAAAAGAATAAAAGTATAATTTATAACTAAGAAAACTATATTTTATCAAGAGGATGGAGAATATTTTCATGAATCTTTTAATAGATTCACAGATCTAATTAGGTAGTTTCTCCATCAACAACTCCCATATCACATTCTCATGGAAACATTCTATGAAGGCCACCCATCCCCTGAATAGAATTTAGTTTATTAGGATTCTGGAGTAATTATATTGAAAAGGAAGATGAATAACTTAGAAAAATATTTAATAATCTCACCCTGAATTCAAAACATAAAAATTCCAAAAGAAAAAGAGTCAATAGAAATGTTAATTCAAACACTTGTTCATTGAATGAAACACAAACTGATCTTTCGAAAATCACCAACAAATTTCAATCTCTAATAAGCCAGAACTCTAAACAAACTATTAATAAATATGGGTATCAAAATAACAACTAATATTTAAGGGAACAGTGTGTCTGGTGTGGTTTTTTTGGGCATACTGAAAATGTATTTCCTAGTTTTGATATGCCATCCCAACAAAAAGAGAATTCCAACATTGTTAAATATGGTCATATAATTCCTCATAAAGAAGATCCATTTTAAATTAATTATAACCAATGTTATATGAACCAACTAAACATGTACATGAATGATCAAGGACGAATTAAGCAATCCACTACCCCTAACTATCAGAATCATCCAAGGCTAAATTTTCAAAATCAACAAAGGGGTGAGTCTTCAAATACACAAGGAAATAGTGATAATCAAATTTATTATAATAATGATGTAATATGGCACAAAAAATATATCGAGGGGAAAGATACATGACTCAGCTAACAAATCATAAATGTCAATATGTGTGAAATAAAATTCAAACTGATGTCAGAATGCAGAACATGGAAACACAACTTTGACAACTTGTTAGCGATATTTATTCTACGGAAAAAGGTAGACATCCAAGTACCATTGAGATTGACCATAAAGGGAATTACCTCGAGGTATTAACTTTAAGTGGTATTTAGTCTCAATCTATTGATGATAAAGTCCTTGAAAATGACTAAAATGAAAATATACATCAATCTGGAAATAAAATTCTACGTTGTTCACATGCTGGAAATTCAAAGAAATGTCATGAAAATGATCAAAATCTGAATTTATCATCTGAATCTCAAGCTGAAAACTCATTTAAAAATCAAAAGAATAAGGTAAAATTAATATTTTAGGAAGAGGTGAGGGATCGATATAACTGTTGTCCTTAAATTTTTTTCCACTCATTCATTTCCCTGATAAGCTTAACCATAAAGTAACACCAGGGCTAAACTTCATTAGTTCCTTGGTATCCTTTCCAAACATCAAGTAAGCATTTCATTCATACAAGACTTAATAAAAATCTTATATTACTTTAAATATTTTAAAGAAATTGTTTCTAACAAAAATTCCCTAGAATAATTTTCTACTTAGATCCTCACTGAAGAGTGCAGTGATGTAATCTAAAATAAAATCCCACCTAAACTGAAAGTCCCAGGTAGATTTTTCATTCCCTATACCTTAAGAAATTATGATCAGCACAACTGTTTATTTTAATTAGTTGATTACATTAATCTACTCCTATACTCACTATTTCTACGGTTGACATTGGGGGACATTCAACCCAATACAGTCATATTGTTGTTGGCTGATAGATCTTTCACTCATCACGTGGTTAAGGGAGATGAATTTATAGTTAAGATAGGGAAACTATTTTTTCCCTAATGAATTTTAGTAATAGACAAAGAGTGTGATCAATATGTTCCCATAATTTTGGGTAGGCCCTTCTTGGCCACATGTGGTGTTGTTATTTATGTCCTTAAGGGACAAATAATTTTTAAATTAGGTGAACAACTATAAGGGTTCAATGTTTTTATAAATGTTAAAGGACCAACTTTTTGAGAAAATAGTTGAATGGAAGAGCCCTAAGAAGATGAGAGCTCAATTGGAAAATATGAAATATATAAAAATAAATTTTATACTAATGAAAATAATTTAGAAGATGAAAATCCTATTGAATCTGTCGTAGAAATTCAAAATTCTTCTCAAACACATAATCTGAAGAATTTTCTAGAATAGAAAAACTGTTTAGTTTCGTCTGTAGAAAATTCCACTGTTTCTGAAAATAGGTTCCTTTGGAGTGAATTTAAGGGTTTTAATGTTAACATCAACTTCTCTGAAAACGTTGATGCCATTGAGGGAGAAATTATAAGAAAACATGATAATTTTGTTTTGATTAACTTATTGAATTCTGATCTAGAAAGTTTGTACAATATGCTTCCCAATGTAGATATCAGTACTATTATTTCTGAGTCTGAGCATGAAATTGAAAATATTTCATCATTCAACACTCTTTACAAGAGTTATGTTGAAGATCTTAGACCTTATAGGCCTAAGATACTTCCAAATAGTGTAGAACCACCCACTCTTGAACTGAAACCAATCCCTGCCCGTCTAAAATATTCATTTTTTAGTATGAATTCCATGTATCCTATCATAATTTCTGTTCAGCTAAAAAAATCAAGAATAAAGACATTTGATTGTGTTAAAAAAATATAAATCTTCCATAGGATGGACCATAGTTGATATCAAGGGTATTAGTCCCTCATTCTGCATGGATTAAATACCCATGGAGCCTTACCATAACCTAGGGTAGAGTGTTAAAGAAGATTGAACCCAAACTTGAATGATGTTGTGAGGGAGGAAGTGATTAAGCTTCTGGAAAATGGAATGATATATCACATTTATAATAGTAATGGGTCAGCCCTATTCATGTTTTCCCAAATAAGGTAGGTTTCATTGTAGTCCATAATTAAAAAAAATGAAGAAACCCAAGATAGGAAAGCCGCAAAATGGAGAGTCTGTATATATTATAGGAATCTAAATTCAGTCACATGGAAGGACCAATTTATAATGCCCTTATTAGATCAAATTCTTCAGTGGCTTGCTGGAAATGAATTTTTTTCGTTTTCTTGGATAGGGATTCATGATATAACCATATTCATGTAGCTCTACAGGATCATGAAAAGACTACTATCACTTTCCCATTTGGGACATTTTCCTACAGGTGGATGCATTTTGGGTTGTGTGGAGCTCTAGCCACCTTTAAAAGGTGTATGATGGCTATATTTTTGGATATGATTGAGAGAATCATTTAAGTCTTCATGGAGGATTCCTCCATTTTGGTTATTAATTTTGATACATGTCTTGGAAATATTTCCTTAGTTTTGGAGAGCTGAATTGAATCCAACCTTGTTCTTAATTGAGAGAAGTGTCAATTCATGGTCACATAGGGTATTTTTTAGGTCATAAGTTGTCTATGATATGTCTACAAGTTGATACTACTAAAATAAATGTCATTCATAAACTACCTCTTAAAAATTTCAAAGGTATTAGATGTTTCCTAGGGAATTCCAGTTTTTAACAAAGATTCATAAAATACTTTTAAAAGATAACTAATCCCTTTTATTTTTTGTTGGTCAAGGATATATAATTTAATTTTGATGAATACTATTTTAAATCATTTAATAATTTAAAATAGAAACTCACTACATCACCCATTATCACTACACCTGATTAGAAGTTACATTTTGAAATTATGTCTAATGGTGGTGAAATGGATGTAGGTTTTGTCCTTGGACAGAGGGGAGATAAGAAATTGCATGTGGTATATTATGCTATAAGATTGGTGGATGAGGCTCAAAATATTTACACTACTACTGAAAATAAAATTTTTGGCTGTTGTGTTTTATATTGAGAATATTAGACACTCTTTGTTATGTTCAAAAGTGATTATTTTCATAGATCATTCAACATTAAAGTACTTATTTTCTAAGAAGGAAACTAAACCTAGGTTGATTATATAGAATTTTGTGACACAAGAGTTTGATTTAGAGATTATGAATAAGCATGGAACTGAAAACATAGTTGATGGCCATATTTCTGGGCTTCCTCTTACTCAATATTTATATCCTATTGATAGTAAATCTTCCTTCCATAATTAAAAGATACTCACTGTTTTTATTAAAGAATCTGTACATTTTTTATTTTCTATCTTCCTCGCGACATGTGTGTTTACAAAAAAATTATCAAATAAACAAAGAATGAAATTCCTTTTTGAGCTTAAATACTACTATTGGGATGATCTTATACTATTTAAGAGACATATATATGGTATTCATAGGATATGTGTTCCTAAGGAAGAGATTCATCCTACCATAGAAAGTTTTCACTCCTCACCTAGTGAAGCTCACCATGGTGGTGAAAGAAATTATCAAATAGTCCAACAATCTGGTTTCTATTGGCCTGCTCTTTTTATGGTTTCTAGTAGTTTTTTGGTTAGCTGTGATTGATGTCAAAGGATTGGAAATGTTGGATGAAAGCAAGAGTTACCCCAAAAAGGAATTCTGGAAGTAGAGATTTTTGATGTCTTGGGTTTAGATTTCAGGGGTCCATTTCTATCATCACATAGAAACGAGTACATACTTGTTGTTGTTGATTATGTGTCAATGTGGGTTGATCCGGTTTCACTTCCCAACAATAAATCCAATTCTATAATTATGATTGTGAAAAAGAACATCTTTTCTTGATTTTGAGTTCCCAAGGCTTTTATAACTGGTAATGGAACACACTTTAAAAACTACCAATTTATTTATTTGATGAAATAATATGGTTTTGTTCATATAACTGGAACATTATATCATCCATAGTCCAGTGGACAGGTGAAAATTTCAAATAGAGAACTAAAACAAAAAAATTAGAAAATGGTGTCAACCTCTAGGAAGGACTAGTCTCTTAAATTAGATAATGCTTTATAGGAATATAGAATTGATTTCAAGACCGCAATAGGTATGTCTCCTTATAAGTTGTTGTTCAGAAAATGTTGTCATTTACCTACAGAGTTGCAACATAAGTTGTATTAGAATGTTAGGCTTTGAACTTCGATTTTAAGAGTGCTGGCGAGATGAGATTACATAAGTAATGTGAGCTCGATGTGATTATGAGAGAGAGTTATTATAATTCAATGATTTATAAGAAGAGGACTAAAATCATTCATTATTATATCATCCAAACCAAATAATTTATACTTGGAAAGAAGGTCATTTTATTTATCTTTAGACTTAAACTCTTTCCTAGACAACTTATGTCTAAGTGGTTTGGACCTTTTACTGTAGTGATAGTGCTTATGAATGGATCTGTTGAAATTGTAGGTGAAGAGAATAAACCCATGTTTGTTAATGGGAAAAAAGTGAAAAATTATTTTTTAGGATAACCAAATGGCTTGGGCTCGTTCACTATGTTTGAGAATGGATCGTGAATAAAGTCTAGTTGAATACAATAAAAGATAGTGCTTCATGGGAGGCAACACATGGTTTCTTTTTTATTTACATTGTTTCTTTTTAATCATGAATAAATTGTGGCTTTTGTGCTCTGTTTTATTGTAATTCAAGTTACTGGTTTTTCTTTGTTTTGTTGTTCTATCTCATATGTATCAATAAGTTGTTTTTGTGTCATTTATGAAGTGAAACCCCCATGCTAAAGGGTAATTCAAAAACATATATAGAGAAGTTATTTCAATTTAATTTTGGACTTATTTCTGCTCTTTTTTTCTATTAAAAACATCTGTTTGTATGATATGATAACATGTTGCAAGTCATTTTTACCTAGAAAATTATACTAGTATAATAAATGTTGCATGTTCATCCTTGTAAAAAATACATAATTTCATTTCTATTAAAATATTTTTTCACTACATTAATCTTAGTGTACGGGCTACATTTTTCAACTCTTTTGGATTTTGTTTGTTTTTTTGGGTGTTTTTCATAAACATTGTTTGTTGTATTGAACATCCAACTGGATCATAGTTTTTTACCATGCTTACACACTATCCACTATTCAACCACTAGTTATAAGCTAATTTTTACTTAATTGAAAATTATTCACTAGAATTAAATTTTAATTTGTGTACTTGAATATGAATCGACTGTTAAGTTATTCAATATGTAAAAAAATACCTTTTAAACTTCAAAGAGACCCTATTATACATGTCATCTATCTAAAAAATTGGAAATATATTTTGAACCTTAATTGATAAATTTTTCATCTCTATATTTGGAAATCAAATTTGGGGACAAATGTTGGTTTTATGTGTGGGGAAGGGGGTCAATTCTTTACTGTGCTAAACTATGATAAATTGAAATCCAATTATTTCCAAATTCACATAAAACTTTTTACAAAAAAATGCCTAAATGTTTTCAAAATTCATTTATAATTTTTGGTTGTACATTGATTCTCATTTAGGTTCTTTCTTTTTAATGATCCCTAATTAGTAGTCAAAAGCATTTGAGAATCTGAAATTATTGAGGATCGATGATTGCTGAGTGGTATTTCTTAGTGGTTTTATTGATATTTGGTTTATTGACTATTTTTGAGAGTTATATGGGAGATCTGTTAGTGGAGCTATGATCAAATCTTTTGGAACTTGAAGTTTGATCTTGATTCTAGGGAAATCATTTCCTTTTAATAATTAAATTAATTACCTTAATGAGAAAATGTAAATGGTTTTCAAAAAAATCATTTGAAACTATAGTTGTCTAGGTGCTTGGGATCCCACGGTGAGTCTCAGAGACCCTATATACTAGTTGAATTTCTATTTACTATAATCCCTCGGTACACCTTGAATAAGTGTATATGGATAGTGCTTATCACATGATACATGGCTTTGAAAAAATTAAATAAATTTTCTAGGGTCAAAAATGAGTTCATTAAGGTGAGGGGAATGATGAACAGCAGACAAAGAAGGGATCATTTGGTTTATTTAGAAGTCCGTTAGGTTGTTTCATTAAGGCGATTCAAAAAAAATTATTTATTTTTTGATCTTTGGAAAATTATATTATATATAATTTCTACTGTTAAATTCTTAACTCCACTAAATTTTTACCCGTTGACACTCTTGAAATTAGAACATGAGTTTGGATTCAAATGATCACTAAGAAGAGTCATATATGTGGAATGAATCATTCTTGATTGATGAATCTTTGCTATCTTTATTACCCTTTGAGTACTCATTCTAATCAAGACTTGATTTTAAAATATCTTTTCAAAAGCATGTTTTCATGTTCTGTCATCTTTTCATAAGAACTAGACATGTTACAATATTGGCGGATTCATAAATACTACAATATTATTTTCTATGATAATAAAGAATGAAATTCTTTGAGAACAAATGGTGCTTAAGTGCGGGGGAATTTGATGGGTGCCTATTTTCACATATTTTTTCACATCTTTTTGCGTAATTTTTAGTGATTTAGTTCATTATTTAAGCACTCTTTAATAAATGATGGTATTTTTGTATTTTTATAATTAAATTTGTTAACTAATTATTATTTTTAATTAATTATGATTTTTTAGTCTTTATATTACTTGTTTTAATTTTACTTTTTTTCTAATTAAATTATTTCATAATTAACTTCATTATGTAAAATCTCCTTGACTTTTTAATAAATTAACAAATTATTAATCAATTATTTATCCAATGTATTTTTTATTTATCTAATAAAGAATTTATTTAATATTTTATCTATTAATATTGTTTCATTAAAATTTATTAACTTTATTAATTAATATGTTTAATCATACTACTAATTAATTATGTATTGAATTTGAATTTTACTTAAATGAAATAGCTTAATTTTAACTTTAAGTATTCACATAGCTATTAAATTAATTAATTTAGAGTTTTAAAACAATAATTATTTAATCCAAAGTATGCAGTTTTAATTTTTGAGTGTCATCATAAGTTCATTATTTTTATTCTATTGGTGACCTATTTTTAATGATCCAATGATTCTACCCATAGGCTACCGATGCAGCCTAATAGAGACCTTCTATTTTAATTGCAATGCTGATATTTTTTCAACGGTGAGTTTTTAGTTTTATAACCACCGAGGACCTTTTCTTTTATATATTGGCGACCTTTTAGACAACTAACGAGGAACTTTTCGTTATCTGCACCGGTAATGTTAATTTTTATTGCTAACGGTGACCTATTTTTACTACAATGGTGATGTTTTAAATCTTCTGCAACCATATTTTTCTTATAAACCATCTATGACCTTGAATAAATTCACTATCAGTGACCCTTATATAACTATCAGTGTCCTTGGTTGCGGCTCCTTTTCTACATTCCCTCCTCCTATTGATTCCTGTTGCCTCTTCCCCTACAACTGAGACCTGTAGTCACTCAACTCATTATTACCGCCTGCTACAACCCCAAATCTAGACATTCCATCCACCAATAGTTCCCAGCCATAGATTTAGATCCTTATCAAAACTCACTTCAATTTATTCTCATGCTGAAAACTCATGCACACAGCACTTGGTCACAGTTTCATTCTTCCATGATGACACCTTCTCGCACTGGTTTCTCACTGCCACTATTTTCCGTCCCTATTACTTCCACTGTCATTGCATCTCCTTAACTGTAACCCCCACACCCAACTGTAGTGTTGTGTGATGTCCTTCTTGCATCGCAAACACCACACCCAAAATGAGACTCTGAATAGATTTAGACAAAAAGAGAATACAAATTATTCAAATCAAATCCTCAAACCACAAATATGAAAACACCATTTCTTCAAGTTTTAACCCTGTACTTACACTGGAATCCTCTGTATCCCAGGACGCCATAGCCGCATTGAATAGAACCTGCATCAGTGAAGCCGCTGAAGATGGTGTTGAACCGTGATGAAGATCTATGTTTCCAGATGTTGTTGAGCGAATATGTCCCCGCCGTGGGAAGCGCCGATGTGAGGAGAGGAGTTGTGGATCGCAGGAGATTGATGCCACGCCATTCGCTGCCTGAGCTGTCTCACTTGGCTAAAGGAAGTGCTGACCGCCTCTGTAAGGATGACATGAGGAGGTCTTTGCTGCAGATCCAGAGGAGCTTGAGACTGCCATAGAGGAGCTGAAGTCGCCGCATCTGTCGACGTTGGTTGCTTCGATGAATAAGAGAATCATCATCCCTACCGCGTCATGGAAAAAAAGAGGGGTGGGAAGAATGAATGATTAAAATAATAATAAAGATAAAAAAATAAAAAAAAATAATAATAAATTTAATATATAATAACTATATTATATAAAAATTATTATATAAATAAATAAATACGTTATAAAATAATACATTAGATTAAATAAATAGATTTACTAAAAATAAAATAATAATATTTGAATATAATAAATTATTAACTAAAATTAATTTTTTAAAATTAACACTTAAATTGTTTATTACATATTCAATAAAATTAATAAATTAATTAAATTAATAAAATAGAGTAATAGTATTAAAATAATTTATGAATTTAATTAAGTTATTTTAACTAATTTTTAATAATACAAATATTAATAAAATAACTAAATTAATAATAATAAATTAAAACATGACAATTTTATCTGATTAATTATTTAATAATATATTAATAACTATTATAATCATATTTAATAAAGTAAATAATTATATTCTACTAAAGTATTTATTAATAACCATTATTTAAATTTTTTTAATAAGTAATTTAACATTAAACTAAAAAATAACTATAACACTTTCATTGTGTTCCTAATTCTTAATTGTGTTATTTATTGTGAAGGTTCATGCCAAATCCTAAAACACGTCCAGGTTTACTTAACTATCTCATCTGGAACTAGTTACAATTGGAAAGTTAGCGTGACGTGTCAGTCGCAAAAAACGCATGTGTGCGGAGCAATAGTAAAAGACTAATTCAAGTTGGAGAAGAGGGGGGGTGACGAGCAGCATATTTGAGGGGGGGGGGGGACACACACATTTGAAGAAAAATAGGGTCATTGTAAATTCTAGAGATTCTATCTCATCATAGTAGAGATATCTGGTGGTCAAAGAAAATTATTGGTGAGTTCTTCTTCTATAGTTTCTAAATATTTTGTTCTCTGTTCCAGTATGTTTATATTTGTTGTGTTGATAATGAACATGATAGTTCGATAAACCTTTGAGTTTGGGAGATTATGAAAATTTTATTTGTAACTTCATTACCTTTTCATTTTATCAATTCTAAATTTATCCAGAATTGATCAGTGAGATTTTTTCTGAATACATTCAACAACATCGTACCACTAGAACTTATATTCTAACTCCACAAACATTTAGAGAGATTGATTGTGGATACTTCTTTCAAAACAAAAAAAAATCAGGGAACTTCATAACATACGGTGAGTTAGTTCTCTAGTCTTTTTCAATTCACAATTTTTGCAATTGATTTATTTGGGAGTGGCGAACTCTATGATTGATTGACTAAATGACTTAACTCCTAGAGAAGTAAGTGGGTCATATTTTCTTTTATTGCTTCCTTGTGGAAACTTTAAAGTGAATTGGAATACTCTGAAATCTAGTAGAATTAAATTTTTCCCCGTGCTTATTTTCTTGATTGTTCATTTAGTATTGTTATATATCTCTGTTTCTTAAAGTTTTCAACTTTTTCAAGCTTAAATTTAGTTTAAATACATGTTTTGAAAATATCTATTATTCTACTACTTCAAAAAAAGTAAAAAAAATCTAATATGTTGTATACAATAGTGGGGTATTTATGGATGTTTTTAGTAGAATAGTAGTCATTATCACCTTCCCTGTGGGTTCAAACTTTCTTTCTAAATATATTGTCGTTAGTAGGAATATAAATTTTAATCTTTTATTGACTTCAATGATGTTTCAGGTCATGTGTAATATAATCCAACATTATGTTGCATACATTGAAATACATAGAATCTATTTTAGATATAAAATATATTATAATGTGTCTGAATATTATATTATATTATGTGCTTGGTGACATGTTTCATAAATTCTATCGAACACAAGGTTCTACATATGTTTTTGGGGCATCATATATGTGATCTAAGAAATAGAAATAATGTCACAAGAATTTCTTATAGAAAATCCAATATAAAAAAGCAATCTCTGGCATAAATTTAGCTACATTTTCCCTAAGTTACATGATTTTAATATATTAAAAATAATTATTTAGATATGTAACTTTTATTTTATAACTAGGTCATATGATATTAGTTTATCTAAATAGTTTTGGGTTATGTAGGATGAACCAAATTATTTTTTGTCTTTAGGAATGATATTATTTGGTCAAGCCGATTAGAGTAATCAATAAAGATCTCTAATCTCATGCTAGTCATGATCAATTTGAGAAATAATAGAAGACATAGAATATTACTTAATCCATATCAAGGTGATAGCCTAGGATACACACCATTTGATTTGGAATTCTATTGTGGTGACATTATCATGAAGTTTCATGTTGTGAAACTTAAAAAAATGGAACATTATCCCTAATTCCTACTGGATGGTGGCGATAAAAACTATATTAGGATTCTGAAATAGATATTTCTCCCATGTAAGGGAGTGGGTTAGTTTTATATGGTGCAAGTAAATATAAGGAGGGAATGCATCAAAGACTCTAAGAGATTTAAGGTCCTATAAAACTCATCTATGAGGGGATAAAGTTTATGGTCATTAGGTTTGGACAAAAATAACATGCAATTTAATGTTGTGTGATTAGGGAATTTTTTTTAGTTTTACATTATGAAATTATGATATTTTCATGATGTTTTATGATGTATGGCTAGGAAGATACCCAGAAAATTTATGTGTGTCACTTGTTCATGAGTTTTATATGGTTTAAACTCTTACTCTAATAAATTTATCTATAAATTTTAACATATTATAATAAGGGTGAATGTGTATCAATGGGATTATTATTAATGGTATTTATTGAAAACCCATTTATTAGTGTTTGGTTTGATATTGTTACCAACCATTATGATCAGGTAATAAGATTTATTAGAGTAGGTTTTGTATATAAAATAAGGTCCTTTAGAAATTAGTTCATCTTGTAGGGGACTCTCCCCATGCATAATTAGGGTTCTATGAAAAAATATCATTTCTCCTTAGGGTAACATATGTATCCATTATTTTTTATGTTTCATGAGATTTAGTTTTTATGGATTCTCTAGTTGTGAAATTTGCACAATTATATTCATTAACCCATTCCAAATCATCTATTTGGTTTTGATATTGTTAATATTCATAGAGTAGGTTATTGATGGTGATGTGATTTTAGGGAAACTAAATCTTTTTGGGTAGTACTACTTCTATCCTATATATGAAACAATATGGGGTATCTTAAATATTCGTATGGGCTGTGTTGTGATTTTCCCATATAGAAGAAAATTATTTATCATTCCAATATTTCATGTATTTATATACCATTTTTTGATGTATGTTAGTTTGATATGGTGAAATCATATCCCTATTTTTCTGTAGCCACATCATATTGAGATGAGTGGTGAGATTGAATATTTTATTACTGATAATTTTTTTAATCAATGAAGATTTGAAATTGATCATGTTTTCCATCAATATTATGTGATAGAAACCAAATATTGTAAAGGTATGACCCTGGATTTTTTATGAGGTTTGGATCATTCCTTCAAGTTAAATGTTTTTACATTCCCTATTGTCTTAATCCCTAAGTTGATCCATGGGCCGGTTGGGTTGTTTTTGTGAATAAAAGGGCAAAATAGGCTGAAGGATGGCTGTATTTTATGTACATGTTATGTACTTTGATAAAACAATGTATACATGGCCTACACATTGTGTAATAGCTCATCAGTACATATATCCTCTTTGGTTCAGAAAAATAAAATTAGGAAGTACACGTGGTGTACTGTTGGAAACAATCATGTACTTCCCTGCTAGTTTTTTTAAAAATAGAGGTATCAACCTCTTATTTTTTAATGGGTAGAATGTTTATCTCTTTTTTTATATCCCAAATCATCTAAAATGTGTTTTCAGATATAAAATTTGCATTGAATTTGATTCCAGTATGGTTTATCTTATTGGAATGACATCTGTAAGTACTCAATTTGTTTTTAGTCATTCTTGATTATTTGGAAAAAATGACTCTGCTATTTGGATTTAGATTTATATTCCCTAATATCCCATTCTTACTCCATTATTTTGATTTCATCTACACCCGGATGAATCAATACATTCCACTAGATGAGATCTCTGCTACCGAGCAGAGGATGGTGGTCTATACATTCTTTCATATTTTTTGGTGTTTTCAGGTGTTCTAATGATTTGTCATCCATCAAACTTTTCTATGTGGCCTTGTTTTTTAGCTATCTTTTTATCATAAGATTAGTCAAATATAGTGAAGATTCCCATAGGTTCTATTTATGTGTGTTGGCACCAGTTTTAAATTTCAAGGTAACCCATGTGGTGTGCCATTTGGATTTAACATTTTTGTGCCTGTTAAAACCAACCAAGTGGTGTGTTCTTGTGCTTTCTATGTAATATAAATCCCAAAATTCCTTAATTATTTTTTTATCATTTTTAGGATATGTAATTACATCCCTTCCTAGTGATATCTTTTCATTCCTGACCAATTTTGATAGTTTGACTACAATGAAAATGGATGAACAAGTTGGTATACTTGTTGGAAATTGTTTAACTACCCATGTGAAGAGTAGGGAAATGGTGATATGTTAGTGGGTATGATCACATGAAATGTTTAATGGATAATATGGGTGGGTATTACTATATAAAATTATAATGAAATTTTAAATGGTTTATATGGGAGGTTAGGCCCATATTCGTTGATGATAATAAATTATTTTTATGAGTGGGTATACTCATGGATTGTTCATGGTTATGTGAGTGGATTTAGTAACATGGAATGAGTTTTTTAATTTTATTTCTTTCAATGAATTGTTTTATATATGTTTTTTTCTACTCTCTATGGATCAGGAATGTGGTAGTAGATGCCTTGGGTTGACTCTACCCATTGGGTCCAAATTTCGTGTGATTCCTCGGGCTTTACTACCTCTTGGATCTGGCTTACTTGGGATCATGTAGGTTATGTCATTTCCATAGTCCTATGACCCCAACTAGTTCTTAACCAAGATTCCACTGGGATTTCCAGGGGACCTGATGGGATGACATAGAAAAGCTCCTTGGATCTGATCCTTTGTGGTCTAGACATATCACTTGGATGCCCTGGTACATGACACCTTGGATCCATCCCTTGGGGCCAACTTTTCACTATACGATGTGGTCGTGTCATTCGAATTTTCACTATATGGTGTGGTTGTGGGATTCTAATTTTCCTTATACAGTGTCTCCATGGTGTTCTAATTTTCACTATATTGTGAGGATATGAGATTTTCTTGAATTCTTTATATAGTGTGGATGTGGCTTTCTTGATATGAATGGATTTATGATGAGGTAGTTTGACTTTTTAGAATTTTTATATCTTCCTTGTTAGGAGATTACTTTGTTGCACATATCCTTGAGGGGTTGATTAGTATTCCTTTTTGATGTCAACTAAACCTATGGGAATTCACTTCAATTGACTGCTTCATTAACACTTTCTAGAAAATTTGTTGAATTTCAGTAAGAACTATATGGACCTTGGTGGTTACCAACTGGGATTTTTATCTCACACCCTGTTTGGCCCTCCTTAGGGACCCAAACATATTATATGGTTGTAGGTGGTGATATGGGAACGATCCCTAGTATAGTTTGTTGACTATGGCTATGGAGTTAGGGACCATAGGACCAATGTGAGGCTTGCGATGGTGGGATACATTTTCAGTATTTTGTTTTTTGGGACTTATACTGTATTACATTTCCGTGTACTATACTAGATTATTTATAAATACTTTTACGATATTCATAATTTTGCATATGATACATTTCTAATTATTTATATTTATTCATATCTTTTATTAATTTAATTTGAATTATTTTTATTTATCTTCTACTATTTATTGTATATTTGACTTCTACTATAATACTATAGTAACGAGGTCATAGTCTCCCCACTGACACACCAAAAGCCTCACTACTATTCAAAAGCCACTAGAGTTTGGTGAGATGCACTTGAGACCAAGTGGCCACCCAGGCTCGGAGCACCTTAGGGTGGAATAAGGTTTAGAGAAGTTATAATAAGGATGATTTTTGACATAATGATGATGATAACCATTGTTCAAAATTCTTTAAGGGATACAACATCATCCCACATAGATAAGAAATCAATGGTTGCAAGGATGTACATAAACTAATTAGGTGTAGTTGGGGGATATAGTAGCTCATTAATTATTCCCGATATATTAAAAAATTAATAATATTTAGCGTTATATAGAAATTATTGGGTTTTATGAATTAATTTTACATTAATCTAAAAAGAATGACATTTCATGGAAAAATAAATAAAACAAAATATAATTGATGGCCAATAATACATGAGCCTATTAATCTTATGGTAATATTAGTTCATGATTAATGAACACCATATATACCATCACGGACATATGGTCTAATGTTATGTTATTAAACTCCATCAATACATCTATGGAGGACCCTGTTAAAACCTCATTGATAAAGGAATTTCTAATAATTTTGGTTATCGAAAGCATAATATTTATTTCTTTACATCAAATATATTATCTATTTTCTTAGTCCTAAGTAATAATTTTATTTTAGAGATACTCAAATATATGGGACATCCACCCACATATATTGTACATTTATTAGTTAATTAGTTTTCATTCAATAGTTGTGTCGGTTTCATTAGTTTCTTCCATTTGTTTCCAATTAATAGGGAATCCATCCAACTATGTGTAATGCTGATAACTATTTCATCCCTGTATGTATGTGATATTGTTATAGAAACATAATCCAATGCATCTACATTGTAATTTCATGAATAAGGGAAGTGAGAAAGAGTTGGTTTCAAGGGGAACTATACCATTAGCCATGATACATAATTAAATAGGAGAATAAAAATCTATGTATATTTACCATGTCTAGGGAGTATCATGGGAAGAGATAACCACTTCACCAAGAAACTCATAATAATCTCGCATGTTTTTTTGTTGATAGATGTGTTGCAAAAATGGTTTTTAGTACATTTACATTGACTTAATTTTGTGGTATAAAATAAATTCCAATCTATTATAGGATTACATACCAACATTCCATATAAACTGTTAACATTGGAATAGTGAGGATATTCATGAGCGGGTTAATGTGGTAGAAACAATGATCCTTATGATGTTGTAGGTAGTGTCTAAAATCACAATAAAGAATATCTTTTCCAAGTAGATATTATCAAAATTATAAAATAAGTTATTCTATCAAGAATGTTTATAAAAATATTTTAGATACTATTTTTTTCTTATTTCATTATTCAATTTTAGAAAATAATTGATTCATCCCACCAATGATGTCAGATAGAGAACAAGTGACTTTCCAATGAATGGTGGAATTAATATCTATGGGATTGAAAGGTATTTATTGTGGTTTTTAAAATATATTAATAGTTTTTTTCTACTAATATTTGAATCCCTTCATAATCAATTTGGATAAGGGAAAACATTTTCTTTTGGGGTTTTATATGAAGCACCTAATGTAAGAAAGTCATCCATGAATCCCATGTAATTCTATTAGATTTTAAGGAGATGGCATGTTAATGGCCAGAGTATTCTTATCTAGATTGAACTTAATTCAATGATAATTTATCACTAAGATAAAGAAATTTACTAATTTAAACTCAAGATCACATTTTAGGAGGTCTGTTTTCAAGATATGAAACTGTAACTGATTAAAAAATATCTCAAGATCAGAAATATATCGTAATTTTTTTGGAATTTAACCATCATGTCATCAACATAATAGTCCACGGTATCTTCAAGGAATGTTTTAAAAAATATGTTTTATAGAGCTTTGATTTATGGAACCAAAATTTTCCAAGTCAAAGGGAATCACTTGATAATATTACACACTTTGGAGTGTCAATAATTTTGGGGAAAAATCATATTTATGAGCCATTAAAAGTTGGTTATATAGTAAATATCAATCCATAAATAAGATTTCTTGATATTCAATAGTGTCTTTGATAAAAAGTTTTATAATTTGGATCGGTAAGTCATAATTCAACAAATTGTAGTTGATATCCATAAAATCAATACAAAAACAGACCAATCGATTATTTTTATTAAAGAGGACAATATTGGAAATCAATTTTGTATGATTGTCCTATTAAATTAAGTCATGATTGATAAGCTATTCAAATGTGGCGTCAGTCTTGGTAGCATGAGTCTGATGCATAATCCAAGTTTCATGATTATAAATGCAACGATCCTTAGGTAAAACCAAATAATGAGTGACTATGTCGAAATCATATCTGGGATTGTTTGTATAATTATTTTTGAATACATAGGGATTTTATTTTAGGAAAGAAATTTATAAATATTTCTTATTTGGATAATTTGTGGAACTAATTAATGATAGACATAGATCTTCTTTTACACCCATATTTACCTGTCTATGTTCATAAATAGTTATAGAGATGCCTTCCCAAAATGTGGTAGAGAATATTTGACCTCTTATTCTTTTTCTTCCTCTAACTCAGTTACAATACAAGTGGATGATGTAGGGGAATTTATGATGTTATACTATTGTGGAAAGTCATTTATATCTTCTATATTTATTGAAGAGGAGTCCATGAATTCTGAGGGGGAAAATATGCGAGAATCATTATTGAAGACATTCTAGGTAAGATATAATTTGTCTATATTATTATCATTGGTATTAGAGGTGTCTAAATCCATGAATTACTCAGATTATATAGTAATATTTTCATCTCCCATCACTAATAGTATGTCATTTTCATATTCCAAGGATTATAATAAATGGCCCTTCATTTTATGGAATCTTTTCACATGATCTCCTTATTTTTTTTATAAGGTTTTGAAGAAGTGATTATGTCCCAATACTCGAGTGATCAGAGGGAATTTTATTTCTTTGGATGAATTGAGGGGGTTTTGTTTAGTGAAAGAGGAGATGTAAGGACAGTGTCCAACCATAAAGTTGAATAAGCTGAATTTTTATTTGATCATTCCTTTTTATTTTTGGAATATCCTCCTATATATCCATAGATTGAATAGAATAGTTATACTTATATCATTAACATGGGGATGTGGGTGGGGTATTTTTCTTGAATTTGAGGATATCACCTCTATTTATTTCTAAGCAGTACATATTAATTTTAAATCATATAAAATGGTTTTAATTTGGACATATCTAAATAGTTTAGAGTTTTCACTCAAAATACATTATCATTTAGGATAAATTTTACATCTCTCTAGTAGAATCCTATAGTGATATACTGAGACCCATTGGATTCAAAAGGGGATTTATCTCTATAAAATTTCTCATTTCATCAACCAAAAAATAATTTCAGACACTAGAGATATGATAAGAGAAATATCACATATTGATTCATCCAAGGTCTTCTTAATAGAACATTGAAAGCCATGTCATGTAGGACAATCATGAATTCCATGTAAAATATGAGATCCCCAATTTGAGGTATAAAATTTATTTTTCTAGGAGGATTTCATTCACTATTGTCATTCCCCTTGATTATAAATATAAAGATAGTAAAATTCGATTTTGTATGCCCCAATAATCGGGACATATAAACAATCATGAGATATAATTTAGAGTTTTTTCAATCAAAACCTAATGAAATTTGATGTCTCCAAATATTGAGATATATATGATGGATTGGTTTTCCTTATATCTAATTATACTTATCTTTCTATATGATGGATTTGATAAAATGACATTTAATAATATTACTCTTTAAATGATACCCTTTAGCGACATCAGCCTTATCATTAAACACATGAAGGAATAAAATGGAATACACAAGTAATTTCTAGATCCTTTTTAAAAATGAAGTGTATCCAAGATTGAGAGATGATATGGTATAAAAACTAATTTCTTTATGATGTCATATTTACAAGGAAAATAACTATACGTCTTACATTGAGGCTATTTGTTTTTTGGGGCTTGGAATTCAGAGTGGCATGTCCTGGTAGTTGTTCTTCCTAATGAAAATTCAGGGATCTTTTTGTCTCTTGTGATTTATATTGATCCTTGCTTCCAACATTCTTTTGTATGTCATCGGAATGATTTCATTTCAATTGGACCTCCAATATTATCAAATAGGGTCATGTTAAAGATGGCATAGAGGTTTCATGTTTCTCTTAAGAACCCCATTGAAGTTTTTACCACTTGGTTTTAGTAATATATATGGTCGTAGTTGGGATATTGATAAAATGAAGAGATCCACATCTTCCACATCCTCCTCAACACTATCATCCCCGATGACCACTCTCCTTTTCACCTCAATTTTATGGGGGGTAAATAGATTTTTTGGAATGTTTTTCATCATTAGAGGTGGTATTTTTTAGGAAAATAACATTTATAGGTTTATAAAGAGACTATTTTTTAAGAGGGTTTCATTTAGAGGAATGGTCCATTCTCAACCATTTATCGAGGTAGTACCGAATGAACTATTTAGTGGAGAGGTGCTTTTTGGACTATTTGGAAAGGTAGATTCCATTCTTCAAGTAATAAATAATTGAAATTTTAGAGTGTTTGGATCTTATTATAAATCACTATGAATTCAATTTTATTACCTTAATTCATTACATTCCATTTATTCCTATTTTTTGAAGATCGATTCATTAATTATTACAGTGGAGATGAAGAAGTTCATACCATTTAAAATAAAATATGGAAGGGACTATCTAGTTCAACTACTATAGGATTTATTGCACTCGTTTACTGGTGTTTCTATATATCTAATCATAAAACATCCTAGAACCATTATTTGTGACATATTCCCATTCAAATTATTTTCCATGGGATATTTTAGAAATTCAAGAACCTTGTACTAGTGGATTGCCTAATATGACTTGTCTAGTCTCCACTAATTTTTGATGGACTTATTGAAATAAAAAGTATTACAGATATTGTTTCCAAAAATTAAGTGGTAAGAATAGTAATTCCACAAGTCAGTAATGATAAAATCATTAGAGAACCTAGGTTCAAGTTTCTTTAGAAAATTATATTTCATAACGGTGATGAAATATCCATGGACATGATCATTTCAGAAAGAATATAGAATAGTCTCATATTCCTAAAATATAGCATTCCTCTAGTATTTTATTCATTTCAAAAAAATTAAATGTTTTCCTTGTTCTCATTCAGGAGGGGAACCCCATGATATTTTTCTAGTTTATGTGTTGGAGTTAATGTCCAAGCTGGTTTAAGTTTAACAATTATTGTTTATTCATGATTCCTATTTCCTAGAGTAGATGGTGTTGTTTATAGTATGGTATTTATCCACTAAATATATGCTACCAGAATCCTTGGGAATGAAGTAATATAATGGAACCACCAAGTATTTTAATAGGATGAGTGGCATTTTTATCTCATCTTGGATATTTTCAATACAAATTCCATGTAACTCTTATTGATGGAGTTGTGTGTTCAAATAATTTGTAAAACACTTAAATATGGATATAATGTCTAAGGATCTCACATTTTAACAATTGTTTTTATTTTCAGAGTCCACAGACAATCATCTTCCTCCGCATGGAGCTAAATTTAATAAGGACATGATGATGTAGGGTTCTCATTGTGTGTTTGATCTGGACAATTGATTATTATACAAGAAAATTGATTCTTCATTTAGGGTATTTATAAAGAAATTGAGCCAATATTCATATAATTTTTTAAATATTAATATTATGGGATCACAAAAAAATACAAAATGAATCACATACTCTTCTAGGACTCAAATTTCATTCAATTTTGTGAAATTTATATTTGTAAATATGGGAGGAGGAGGAGTTATATCCACTCATTCAGGGTATGGTATTTTTTTGGTTTCACTAGTTCAATAAACCCCAATATGCATTCTATTATTTCTTACAATCATTAAATATTGCTAATAATATCCGATGGAATAGATAAATGGAATATATTTGGGTGGGGATAGCAGTGGGAAGAGCCTAACATAGTGGGGCTGCCTATTCTTGTTATTGGTGACTATTGATAATTGAATTGGGGTAAATTACCTTACATTACATTGGTTTCATGCCTAGTAGAGGAAATTATTTATATTCTCCGACCATTACTCATTGATAAATTGGTTTTATATATAACATGTTGGGTGGATTACTGAGTTTTCTCTTTCTATTATAGAAGACTCTATTTATTGAGGGATATTCTTTAAAAGAGTAATGTGAGTCTTTTCATGAAAGGTATAACTATTGAGAATATTTTCCATCATTAACTAATCATTAATTATGTTTAAATCATATAATTTTTCATCATGTCATGTGAATCATTCTTTACATATACTGGGTTCAACATATTCAGGTAATGGGTTTTACATAGCCACACCATTTCCATGTTCATTGTTTTAATCCTATTGGAGATGTGGTAGCTTAGCATTCAATGGGACCCAAAATTTTTTGTTTTTTAATTTCGTATCAAGTATTAATTACTTCTTAAAATATTTTATTATGGACCATATTACAAATAAAATCACCCAAATCATGTTAATAAATACAGGATTTGTAGAAAAAATTGTATATAGGTCATGTCCTAATTATATTTTCTGAAGTATAATCTGAAAAAAATCATGTAAACATTTAAAGCATCTGGGGACTCATATCCATTGAATTATTTTCCTAGTTAAACATAATATCTCCCTTGTGTAGTCATCTTCTTGGGGGATTCATTGGTTTGGGCCCCCTATGAGTCTTCACATACTCCTCCCTTAACACACTAGATACTAGTTTGTAGATGGTAATATGAGAGAGTCTCTGGAAACCATTTTTTCATGTGTCCCCAAGGAAAAAGGGGATTATTTCAATGGGATGAACTATTATGGCTTCTCTGGTAACATTTCTCTTTTTTTATAAAAGAACAACATCCTTGGAGGAGGAATAAGTTGAGGTAAAAGTACCCCCATTCCAATGTTCTGAGGCTTCTATGGTTTCATCACTGTAATATTTTATAATCATTAGATATTTGATAACGATGGGGGTGGTTTTTTTGGTAAAAATACTCATAGTTTTATGGGATGTGTTTATCAAAACTTACTAGGGTGGTGACCACTACAAAAACTCTCTTGATGTCATGGGATTTCATTCGAGCATGATCTAGGTGTATTGCATTCTCTAAACATGACATAGTCTCTATCATATGTAATTTTGTAGCTAAAGAATAAATATTTCTTATTTGATATGCATTTTCAACCATTTTAGATTGATGATGAGGGGGTATTTTAATATATGACTCTGTTCATGTATAATGTTAATGATATTAGAACAAAATAAAACCCTATTGAATATATGAAATGTTATAAAAATATCATTTACTTAAAATAATGGTATTATATAATTTCCTTCATGTAGGGCTCAGCTGGTTGGGGAGAAGTGTTAAATATAACACTCCATGATCTCCTCATAGACTGATATACACATCACATGCGGTATCAGTAATCAACTATAATAGATTCCTTAACGAATCATGGAATGTCTTTTAGAAATTCAAAATGTTGTTTTATAAATTATAGAATTTTACCACTAAAAGGGTGACCAAATATACATGTCAGATAAATTATTCTATTTTTAGGACATGTTTTTATTAAAATTTAAGTCATAAATTTCTTCATCAAAAGAATAAGAGTGGTTTATATGGTTAAATGAATATGGTGTTATAATTATAGTATCAACTTTTCTAGAATGTTATAATGAGAGTTGAATATGGGAGAGAAACTAACTAGTATTTTGTCATTAGATAGTTATTTCTTCACAAATAAGGTTTTTTCTACAAATTCATTGAAAGACCAAACTAATTATTCATACTAGAGTGTATGTTTCATGATTTCCATGTTATAGAGAGTTAGGGTGACTCAAATATTTTCTAATGCAGTGGATGCTATGATATTTATGGTTGCTGAAGAGAATGGCCATTTTCATGGGCTGTCTTTTGATTGATAAAGGATACCAAACATAAATTACAAGTAAATAGGTGTTGTCGGCCAAAATATTTTGAGTGCCTAAAGAAATGAGGGGTTTTCAAAGATTCTTCCTCAAGTGGAGAAAATTACTTCCATAATTAAATGTTATTATGGGGATAATATTTACAAGGAATGGAATTGTATGGGAGACTATAATTGGGGAATAATTTCATTTTTTAGGGGAAATTCCTACAACATATGCAATATAGAGGACCTTCGTGGTAGATAGTGTTAAGGGGAGCACTGTCTTGAACATTATAATTATGAACATGAATATTATGTTCATTGTGTTCATCATGAGAAAAGTTCATACGATTGATCGTGATAATAAGATAATGGAGAACATTGTAGAGGGTTCTCTAGGGATAACCAATAGAGCTACAAGTGGACATATTACAATACTGAACTTCACACATATTGCTTCAAAATTGACTTGAGAATGAGTCTGTAGGATCATAGTATTACACTAAAAACATTTCAAGTTAATCATGAAATATAGCATTAATAAAATCAACGATATGGCCTTTCACCAGAGATTTAGGTTTTCCAATGGAATATTTAATTTTTGATACCCTCTTTTGAAAATTTAATTTCATTTTTTGTGAAAAGAAACCTTTATATATGATATCCTTATGATGAAACTCTCATGATTCAAATAGAACATGTTAGTGGGATAATTCATAATGAGTATGAAAATATTCATACATATTTTTTTTCTAGAAATGCAGATAATATTCCTCAATTTTAGGGGTAGTGTAAATATATGCATGATTTTAAAATTACATGGAACCTCTCCAAAAATCCCATGAAATTTTAGTAGGGATATGTGTCTTACATATAGTGGTCATTGACATCGGTTATTGGTATCTAGTTTGAATAGTAACATTTACCCAATATAGTTTTTTTATGTTCTAATAATCCTCTTAAATAGTAGTAGGAATGTGTGCCTTCACAAACGTAACTCTGGTTATTTGTTTTCAATATTCTCTAATAGTGTGTATGAAAGTATGTTCATGACCTCTAATGGTTTTTGGGTTATTCTAACAACCAATTTGTTCTACTAAAAACATGATATATTGATGTATCTATATGATCTAGATGGTAATATTGGAATTCCCTTTCATTACTTCCAAATTGTGTTTATGGGATTCCATATACGAAATGGGTATAAGGCCCCAGCCTTAAACCTTACTTAAACTTGAGTTATTACAAGATTACACATTGAGGATCTTTTCAGGTTTAGAGTATTAGAGAATTAGATAATGAAACTTGCATTACATTCCACATTTAAACAAAGTGGTTACATAAAAGACAATATTCATTCTTCCCATCAAGGGAAACCTATTTAAAATAAAACACGGATTCTTTCTTGATACATCCTTGACACTATCGTAACATCAGGTACCTTTCCCTTGAACTATGAAAAAAAATTCAAAAACTTGGGATGAGCATAAAAAGCTCAGTAAGGGTTATAAAAATATGGAAAGGAAACATGAGTTCATATATACATAAGAATGAAATCATACTTTACCCATAAAACATAAGCATATCAAATCATGAATAAATCATAGAAAACATAAGACATAAAGGTAACTTGAGGAATTCATAACATTCTTACGTAGGGAGTAACCCTCTTGGTTACGTTTAGAATACCCATCAAAGTATATTCCCTAAATCTCTTCGGAGAAACCTTAACATTTCACTCCTTCGCGATACCCAATGAATTGGAGAGCTATCTCGGGCTCACCCGCCCTTAGTTTATCACGGAACCACCCGTTTTCATAACAATGCCCAAGAACCATAACATACACGTATCACATAAAATATTCATAAAGGAAACAAAACATTTCCACATTTCAATCATAACATAACATTTAGTATTTTGAAATAATGAATTCATACAAAAAGAAACCATTTCCAAAACCATTTAAAACATTTAATAAAAAGATTTTTGAATCAAAGTGTCCCATACCACCTTGAAGCTAAAAATTTTAAACCATTAATATCCATATAAGTAAATCCTTAAAACCATTTTTAAAACATGGATATTAATAAGAACAAATAATTAAAACATTTAAAACGATATTTTGGTTAGAGGGTTTTTACCAAAATTAGAGACACTTGAATACAATAATTGAGGAATAAAATTTAGTCAGAACTTTATAATATCATGAGAATAAATTAATTCATGATATAATACTCCAAAGGACAGTATATACACCATATAAGAGTGAATTGGTGCATAACAACAATGAACCCTCAATAGAAATGTCAAATGTGATGAAATCCCTTATAAAGAAGGTATCTTTAAATTAAGGACAAATCAATCTCAAAAATACGTGTGAAAAATATAAATACACCCAATATAAGTTGATATTAAGTGTAAAAAAATAAAAGTTCATTCACACATATTCAATGGATGACATATTCAATGACTACATGTTGAACCCAAAGAAATCGAAATTGGGTTAAAAAGTTCCCTTGACAGCCTAACGGCATCACATCAAAATGAGTTGATGAGAGATAAAAAGTGTATCTCATCACTTGGACATAAAATTTACATTAATAAGGATATATGAGAACATATCCCAACATAACAATATGTAAATTAAAAGACCCAACAAAAGAAGTCTTTTAAAAAAGAGGAGGGTGAAAGGTCCCCTTACCGACTTGGGTATCTTTCAAAACATACACCCCATGAAAGAAAGACAATAGATCATTGATGTAAATACTCATAAACGAAATTATATTACACAAATAGTAGAATAATGGGCAGTAAATACACCACTCAATGGAATTTGTGGAAAATGTAGCATAAATCTCACGGGAATAAAAGTGAGATGAAAAATCCCTTACGATAACTCGGCAGCCTAACGACGCCACATAAAACTTCCGAATATGGATTGATGAGATCAAATAGAGTATCCCATAATATTAAAATAGAATTTACAACAAGTGGAATATAAAATAAAATCCCCAACATTGCAAGGAGGAGTTTAAAATAAGTGGCATAAAGGAGAGTACTTAAAAAGAAAGAGAGAGGTTAGATCTCTTACGAACATTTGGCAGCCTAACGGCGCCACTCAAAACTTCCAAAATGGATTTATGAGAGAGAATAGGGTCTCTCATCACATGCACATAAAAATTACAGTAAATGTAATATAAAATAACATCCCAATCATAAGAAAGATGAGCTTAAAATAAATGACATAAAAGAGTGTACTTAAAAAGAAAGAGAGTTGTAGGATCCCTTACCTCGGGTCCGACTTGACTAGATCATTCTTTAATCTCCTGAATAATAAACTTGAGTTAATTTCTACTTCCTTAAGAACCCTTTTTAAAGTTAATTATTACTTTTATACCACTTATTACCATGTCATAAACATTATGTAATCATTTAAGTTAATAATATTTGTTTTGCCGATATTTGGTTCTTAAGTCGAAAGTGGACTTCTTACAATTACATGTTGTTCGTGTGGCCAAATATTTATTATATACAGAATTGTATTAATTATGTAGATATCATATATTTCATATATATCCAGTACATTCATGCATTTATAACATTACATAATCATTTAGAGGTAAGAAATGAAATGCACCGTTCATGAAGACGGTAAGCCGTACGTACGCATGAACGCTACTTTCATTTCTATTTCGTATTTTATAGAATGGAATAATAATGATATAAATTTATATTATAATTCCAGTATAATATCATATATAATATCATATTTCCATCCTTTATACATCCCACATATGGTATTTAACGAATCAAATCACTTTGAGGGGGCGGTAGTCCGCACTTCCTTAAATGAAGATATCGCGTATACCCATAATGGAAGCCATAAAGGTAAGACAAAAATGAAAAATAAAGAATCATAAATAAAACATAAACATATTTTATATCATATATAAAAATAGTGACATCATAATGGCCACCTTTGAAGGTGTTAAATGAGTATTGAACAATCATCGTTTCGGGAGGTAGAATTTCACCATCCACGGAAACCGTATGTTCTTTAACCATTTGATGTAGTTGTGTGAGAGTGTAGCTCGAATAAATCTTATAAAAACATCCTAGTATATTGAAGGTACTGGTGTTGTTACAAAAGAAGTAAATAAAAAGAGTTTAGGGGGTTGGAGAAGAGAAATAAAACAAATGATCCTGAGAGAATGAATTACCTTTAAAAGTGTAACTCCTTTTGATTTGAGCCTAAAGGCTTCCTTTGAAAGGATTCTGCCCAAAGGGAATCCTCTAGGATGAGGAGAGGGATGTGGAGAGAGTAAATGGGCAGGGTTTGGCCGAGCCAAATGCTTGAGGAGTGTGTTAAATGAGGTAGAGGTGGGGGCCTTTTATAAGAGGAGAGGAGGGGAACTTTTGGAAAGTAAAGAAATATTACTTTATTTGAAAATGTGTTTCGTTTTCAAAAGGTCCCACATTGATATAATTCGTGGATAAGGTTATAAGGCTTCGAATTCCACTCATCAAATAATTTTTGGACATGTGTAGTTCATATATTTTACATTATCTTTCCATTTTATTTAAATCGTCAAATAATGATGTCATCGCTGCATCATTATTATGTCATAAATAATTTAATTTATTTAATGTCTAAAAAATATAAAAAAATACTATGATGTAGGAAATCGTTTTATCTTTCCAATGAATATTTATAATGAAAAATACGACTTGTATAACCCCACTTAAAAATTGTTTTAGTAAAACATATCATGTTTGTGTCATTTTTACTTTTACATTAAATAAAATGTTATTTATGTCATTTCCCAACCAATGTGGATCCATGGGGTCCCCAAGTTGACCCATGGCTTGTCTTGGTCGTCCATGACACAACCAATGAGGGTAAGACATGTGTCAAGCTCATCTCATTTTATTAAAGCATTATTTTTACCTTAAACTACACTAATTACCACTAACCGCGATTAAAAACTTAATAAGTTACTATTCACCAAAAAATTATTTTAATCTCATTGAACCACATTTTAATTATTAATGACAACCATGTATGTAGGATTTTTGAAAATCAAAATACAATGATGGAAAAATTTCATTTAAACGGAAAATCAGTTTTTATAAGTACCACTTAGTGGTTTCACTATTCATCAAAAATTGAAGTTTTTCAGAAAAATCCCAAAAATTCACCGTATGCTATATTTGATATTCTGAATTCAAAAATGAAGTCCGTTTTACAAAATTCAAAACATATAAGTCACATTAATTAATTTAATAATTAATTTCCGCTGTCATGACAAATAGCGTGTTTTATGAAACAATAAGTATCAAAAGATTGACACTAGTTTAAGTCTGATTTCAAAGTGAAATTGATTCCAACGACCACAATTGGATTTAATGGTAAAAATATTTTCTAATTTCACTTTAAAACCAATTCAAAATATAATCTAATCACATAAATAAATTAGATTAAAAATTGGTTTTGAATTAAAATACAACATTTTACACTATTCATTAAAAAATGAACTTTATCGGAAAGATACCAAAAATTTACACAAAGTAAATTTTGATGTCCCGATTCTTAATAAGAGTTTTATTTGGTCCAAAAGAATGTTTAAGAGTGAACAAAACTATATTTAATGATGGTTCTCCATCAAAAGGTGATAAGTGAACTTTTAGTGAAAACTAGGGCATATACGCCTAAAATTGAATTCTTTCCGTATTTTAAGACTTTATCTTTTATTGTATAAATGTAAAAATATTTAAGAACATACATAATCATATTTTAGTTATTTCAATCCATTCCCGCCATTACAACGGCTACATGTTTACTACCATTTAAAATAATATTATTTTATTATTAGAGTGAAACGTAAGATTCCCAAGAAACTCGTTGTTGCGTGTTGGGTACGCCATCGAGCATAGCGTCCCCTTTAAAATCATATTAATATTTTATTCAAAAATATGGATAAATATGAAAATTTCATATTCCTTATTTACCTGGGGTGTTACATCCTTCCCCCCTTTTGGGAATTGCGTCCTCGCAATTTTAAAATTGCGCTTGGAAACATTCTTGAACGCCCCACATCGGAACAAGAGTCGGTAAAACAATCACTTTAAAATAAAGAAATATAAGCACAGAGGTCACCCTAGTTAACCCATACTAGGATTATAAGTATGAAAATATGGACATGGAGGAGAAAACATAGAGTCATGTTCTGATGGAGAGTGATAGAAAACATGTTTAAGAGAAAGTTAACAATGAGAGAATCACAAACTTGTGATGGGTTAAACGGTGTTGGGTTCCCCAGTAGGAAAAGTTAATAGACAACATTTTTTTTAAGTTACTTTTTATTGAGGAATTTATTCATAAGGAAACATAATCACTTATCTTGTTGACTTTCAACTTTTACTAGATTCCTTAATCAAACTCATATTTTTTCCAAAAGACGAGTATTTAGGGAGTCTTGTTCGCATTAAGAGTACTATAATCAACTTCTAGAGAATCACCTAATCCCCAAAAGAGAACTATATACAACCCATGTATTTAGGCTTTAACCAAAACCAAAACCAAAAAGGTTAGTACAAGATCAGATAATCCAGAAAAGGATAACCCCTTATAAAAAGAAAATCTATTCTTAATCTCCAAAATTTGTCCAACAAAACCCAAAGTTCAACGAGGACCATCCGATAAACAATTTGTCCATAAAATTATTCAAAGTAAACCAATATAAGATTGAAACCCAAATATTTGAAAGATTTAGTCACATAGTCTTCCAAGTTAAATCATAACATTTATCTCGAAACAACATTAGTCGCTCCTAAAGTCTCACATTGAAAAGTAATTATCCTAATCAGATATCCTCCAAAATCAACTTACTCTTAATTCATAAAATCATATAACTAAAAAAGAATCAGTCAAACTAACCAGGGACTTCACGTAGTCCAGTGGTAGGCGATAAATACCAGTCGCACTTTGGTTGTGGGTTCGATTCCCGCAGCATTGTCCGACGCGACGGGTTGTCACACGGTCTGCGTGTTGTCCTTTTTCCAAAACTATATAATTCTCAAATAATTACCCAAAAAGGGATAAAATCATCAAAAATAACCATAACATAATTTAACCTCAATTTTATCTCATTCCTTTCACTTCAATCATAACATATGGTAACCCATAATTACCTCAAAAGTAAGGATCATATAAACCCAAATGGTTCTTTATAACTATGTCCACAAAAGAAAAGATAACTATTACTTGAATAAAATTTGCCTATATTAAACATCAGGGTTAAACATAATATAAAAAGTCTTCTAATGTAACCCCATCATCAAAAGAAACTTAATACTCTTAAGAATTTCACCATAACTCTTAAAGCCCTTATATGTTGACATCTTACTCCTTCAACATTCTTCATGATCCATTATCCATTCCTTTCCAACTTATTCCGAAATACCTCTTTCCTACAAACAAAATCATGAATCATATCCTAAGATTCCAAAATAAAAAACAATAGTCATGAAATAGTACATACCTTTGATTGGTCATTGTCAGTTTCTTCATCCTCAATCAGAATGGAATTAGGTATTGGTAAACAAATATTGGTATGCTCTTGGTGACCCCATTCATGAAACTTCTTCATAGGACATGTGTTTGCATAATGACCATGCACACCACATTTAAAACATTCAATTGATCCCTCAGAAAGAACTTCTTTCCATTTCCTCGAGTCAACTGGATGAATCCTTTTTCCATGGCAGGTTCTTGCTTTTTCACCTTCATTTCCACATCTATAGCATATTTCTGTCCCTTTGAAACATTTTCCTAGGTGTTTCTTTCCACATCTTTGACACATAGGTTTTTGAACACACTTACCTTTATGATTATTACCTGTACTTCCGTAGGGATTTGTTTCTTGCATATATTATGCCTTAGATAAATATCCAAGGTTTAGGTGGTCAATCATGACTCCAGATAGTTGGTTGAGGATAATCAAAAGAGTTCTCATTGCAGCTCCCATATCATTCAGTTGCTTGCTCAAAAAACTGTCACAGTTTCCTTCACATCCACTGTTACTTTGGTGCCTGCTAGATCCAGCCATTTACTAAAACCAAAAAGGTCAGTGTGAGTATATCAACAAAACCATCATGTAATAATGAGTAAGACAAACAATAAGATATACTTACTCATTCACTTTATCTAAAACTAAGACTCTTTCTGAAATCCTAACCATTATGGTAATGCCACATATGCTTAAAGAATACCCTAACCTCTAAAGTTATCTAAACCGACCTTTGATACCAACTATAAGGCCCCAACCTTAAACCTTACTTAAACTTGAGTTATTACAAGATTACACATTGAGGATCTTTTCAGGTTTAGAGTTTTAGAGAATTAGATCATGAAACTTGCATTACATTCCACACTTAAACAAAGTGGTTACATAAAAGAAAATATTCATTCTTCCCATCAATGGAAATCTATTTAAAATAAAACACGGATTCTTTCTTGATACATCCTTGACACTATCGTCACATCAGGTACCTTTCCCTTGACCTGTGAAAAACATTTCAAAAACTTGGGATGAGCATAAAAAGCTCAGTAAGGGTTATAAAAATATGGAAAGGAAACATGAGTTCATATATACATAAGAATGAAATCATACTTTACCCATAAAACATAATCATATCAAATCATGAATAAATCATAGAAAACATAAGACATAAAGGTAACTTGAGGCATTCATAACATTCTTACGTAGGGAGTAACCCTCTTGGTTACGTTTGGAATACCCATCACAGTATATTCCCTAAATCTCTTCGGAGAAACCTTAACGTTTCACTCCTTCGCGTTACCCAATGCATTGGAGAGCTATATCGGGCTCACCCGCCCTTAGTTTATCACGGAACCACCCGTTTTCATAACAATGCCCAAGAACCATAACATACACGTATCACATAAAATATTCATAAAGGAAACAAAACATTTCCACATTTCAATCATAACATAACATTTAGTATTTTGAAATAATGAATCCATACAAAAAGAAACCATTTCCAAAACCATTTAAAACATTTAATAAAAAGATTTTTGAATCAAAGTGTCCCATACCACCTTGAAGCTAAAAATTTTAAACCATTAATATCCATATAAGTAAATCCTTAAAACCATTTTTAAAACATGGATATTAATAAGAACAAATAATTAAAACATTTAAAACGATATTTTGGTTAGAGGGTTTTTACCAAAATTAGAGACACTTGAATACAATAATTGAGGAATAACATTTAGTCAGAACTTTATAATATCATGAGAATAAATGAAATCATGATATAATACTCCAAAGGAAAGTATATACACCATATAAGAGTGAATTGGTGCATAACAACAATGAACCCTCAATAGAAATGTCAAATGTGATGAAATCCCTTATAAAGAAGGTATCTTTAAATTAAGGACAAATCAATCTCAAAAAATACGTGTGAAAAATATAAATACACCCAATATAAGTTGATATTAAGTGTAAAAAAATAAAATGTCATTCACACATATTCAATGGATGACATATTCAATGACTACATGTTGAACCCAAAGAAATCGAAATTGGGTTAAAAAGTTCCCTTGAAAGCCTAACGACATCACATCAAAATGAGTTGATGAGAGATAAAAAGTGTATCTCATCACTTGGACATAAAATTTACATCAATAAGGATATATGAGAACATATCCCAACATAAAAATATGTAAATTAAAAGACCCAACAAAAGAAGTCTTTTAAAAAAGAGGAGGGTGAAAGGTCCCCTTACCGACTTGGGTATCTTTCAAAACATACACCCCATGAAAGAAGGACAATAGATCATTGATGTAAATACTCATAAACAAAAGTATATTACACAAAGAGTAGAATAATGGGCAGTAAATACACCACTCAATGGAATTTGTGGCAAATGTAGCATAAATCTCACGGGAATAAAAGTGAGATGAAAAATCCCTTACGAAAACTCGGCAGCCTAACGGCACCACATAAAACTTCCGAATATGGATTGATGAGATCAAATAGAGTATCCCATCATATTACAATAGAATTTACAGCAAGTGGAATATAAAATAAAATCCCCAACATTGCAAGGAGGAGTTTAAAATAATTGACATAAAGGAGAGTACTTAAAAAGAAAGAGAGAGGTTAGATCTCTTACGAAAGTTCGGCAGCCTAACGACGCCACTCAAAACTTCCAAAATGGATTGATGAGAGGGAATAGGGTCTCTCATCACATGAACATAAAAATTACAGTAAATTTAATATAAAATAACATCCCAATCATAAGAAAGATGAGATTAAAATAAATGACATAAAAGAGTGTACTTAAAAAGAAAGAGAGTTGTAGGATCCCTTACCTCGGGTCCGACTTGACTCGATCATTATTTAATCTCCTGAATAATAAACTTGAGTTAATTTCTACTTCCTTAAGAACCCTTTTTAAAGTTAATTATTACTTTTATACCACTTATTACCTTGTCATAAACATTATGTAATCATTTAAGTTAATAATATTTGTTTTGCCGATATTTGGTTCTTAAGTCGAAAGTGGACTTCTTACAATTACATGTTGTTCGTGTGGCCAAATGTTTATTATATCCAGAATTTTATTCATTATGTAGATATCATATATTTCATATATATCCAGTAAATTCATGAATTTATAACATTACATAATCATTTAGAGGTAAGAAATGAAATGCACCATTCATGGAGACGGTAAGCCGTACGTACGCATGAACGCTACTTTCATTTATATTTCGTATTTTATAGAATGCAATAATAATGATATAAAGGTATATTATAATTCCAGTATAATATCATATATAATATCATATTTCCATCCTTTATACATCCCACATATGGTATTTAACGAATCAAATCACTTTGAGGGGGCGGTAGTCCGCACTTCCTTAAATGAAGATATCGCATATACCCATAATGGAAGCCATAAAGGTAAGACAAAAATGAAAAATACAGAAGCATAAATAAAACATAAACATATTTTATATCATATATAAAAATAGTGACATCATAATGGCCACCTTTGAAGGTGTTAAATGAGTATTGAACAATCATCGTTTCGGGAGGCAGAATTTCACCATCCACGGAAACCGTATGTTCTTTAACCATTTGATGTAGTTGTGTGAGAGTGTAGCTCGAATAAATCTTATAAAAACATCCTAGTATATTGAAGATACTGGTTTTGTTATAAAATAAGTAAATAAAAAGAGTTTAGGGGGTTGGAGAAGAGAAATAAAACAAATGATCATGAGAGAATGAATTACCTTTAAAAGTTTAACTCCTTTTGATTTGAGCCTAAAGGCTTCCTTTGAAAGGATTCTGCCCAAAGGGAATCCTCTAGGATGAGGAGAGGGATGTGGAGAGAGTAAATGGGCAGGGTTTGGCCGAGTCAAAGGCTTGAGGAGTGTGTTAAATGAGGTAGAGGTGGGGGCCTTTTATAAGAGGAGAGGAGGGGCACTTTTGGAAAGTAAAGAAATATTACTTTATTTGAAAATGTGTTTCGTTTTCAAAAGGTCCCACATTGATATAATTCGTGGATAAGGTGATAAGTCTTCGAAATCCACTCATAAAATAAGTTTTGGACATGTGTAGTTCATATATTTTACATTATCATTCCATTTTATTTAAATCGTCAAATAATGATGTCATCGCTGCATCATTATTATGTCATAAATAATTTAATTTATTTAATGTCTAAAAATTATAAAAAAACTACTATGATGTAGGAAATCGTTTTAGCTTTCCAATGAATATTTATAATCAAAAATAAGACTTGTATAACCCCACTTAAAAATTGTTTTAGTTAAACATATCATGTTTGTGTCATTTTTACTTTTACATTAAATAAAAAGTTAATTATGTCATTTCCCAACCAAAGTGGATCCATGGGGTCCCCAAGTTGACCCATGGCTTGTCTTGGTCGTCCATGACACAACCAATGAGGGTAAGACATGTGTCAAGCTCATCTCATTTTATTAAAGCATTATTTTTACCTTAAACTACACTAATTACCACTAATCGCGATTAAAAACTTAATAAGTTACTATTCACCAAAAAAGTATTTTAATCTCATTGAACCACATTTTACTTCTTAATGACAACCATGTATGTCGGATTTTTGAAAATCAAAACACAATGATGGCAAAATTTCATTTAAACGGAAAATCAGTTTTTATAAGTACCACTTAGTGGTTTCACTATTCATCAAAAATTGAAGTTTTTCAGAAAAATCCCAAAAATTCACCGTAAGCAATATTTGATATTCTGAATTAAAAAATGAAGTCCGTTTTACAAAATTCATATCATATAAGTCACATTAATTAATTTAATAATTAATTCCCGTTGTCATGACAAATAGCGTGTTTTATGAAACAATAAGTATCAAAAGATTGACACTAGTTTAAGTCTGATTTCAAAGTGAAATTGATTCCAACGACCACTATTGGATTTAATGGTAAAAATATTTTCTAATTTCACTTTAAAATCAATTCAAAATATAATCTAGTCACATAAATAAATTAGATTAAAAAGTGGTTTTGAATTAAAATACAACATTTTACACTATTCATTAAAAAATGAACTTTATCAGAAAGATACCAAAAATTTAAACAAAGTAAATTTTGATGTCCCGATTCTTAATAAGAGTTTTATTTGGTCCAAAAGAATGTTTAAGAGTGAACAAAACTATATTTAATGACGGTTCTCCATCAAAAGGTGATAAGTGAACTTTTAGTGAAAACTAGGGCATATACGCCTAAAATTGAATTCTTTCTGTATTTTAAGCCTTTATCTTTTATTGTATAAATGTAAAAATATTTAAGAACATATATAATCATATTTTAGTTATTTCTATCCATTCCCGCCATTACAACGGCTACATGTTAACTACCATTTAAAATAATATTATTTTATTATTAGAGTGCAATGTAAGATTCCCAAGAAACTCGTTGTTGCGTGTTGGGTACGCCATCGAGCATAGCGTCCCCTTTAAAGTCATATTAATATTTTATTCACAAATATGAATAAATATGAAAATTTCATATTCCTTATTTACCTGGGGTGTTACAATGGGGATACACACACATTCATTTCTTGAATTAGTGATTTGATCCTACTCATATCACCAATTTATTATCACAATGTTGGTTATGGATTAATATGTAGAGTTGAAGATTTGTTCCCAATACCATGTTGATATTTGGATATGCTAACATTATTCATCTAATTCTTCTAGAGAATGTTGGAAGGCTTGGAATATGGGAATGGGAATGTATGGCTACTGACCAATTTCAAAAAAGATATAATGGTGGGATTATTTTAAGAAAGAAATAATATGGGCATGTTCTATGTGTTTGGAGGCTCTCTATACATAGAATGATTTCTGGTATACTTAGGTCTTAGTTACCATATAAATGGCTACGTAGAAGAAATATTTATCAAGATTCTAAAGGATTGATGTTTCATGGTGTTTATGGTTGTAGTTGAAAGTAGTTATCCTATGTGGATTATGAACTGGGGTGAATTTATAGCTGACCTCCAGAGTAGCCTTCATTCGATAACAGTGGTTCTAATCAAGCTTCTCCAATGAAAGAATCCAAAATTAGTTTTTAGTAGAAACCAGTTCCAAATTTTCCTTCACGACCCATCATTGTGTAGTTGACTGTCAAGGAATCATGTAGAGGATGGATTCTCATGAAACCTACAGTGTTAAAATGGTACCATTCGATTGGTATTTCTATATTAGTTCCCTCACATCTAGGCACTAAATGAACATGTTGGATGGTAGAGCCCTCTAAATTTATGACTCCCTAGCTTGTATAGATACTATATAATAACTATATCATTAAAAAGATTTCATTTGGATTGAAGGAATTTTAGTTATGGAGATTATTTTATGGGAAAAAATAAAAACAATATAACATGTCAATGTAGCATGATAAGAAAGAAAATATGATTAACTAATTTCATGTCGGAAACTCACATATCATTGTTATTGAACTATTCAGGTTGGGCTAACCATTTTTTCGCCAACCCGAAATATGAGACGTGAGTGGATCGATGCATGATTGTGAGAGGACGAGTTTAGTTTTAATATTTTCACATCTGACCACTATTTTCTATGATTATTTCCTATGTGGGTTTATCCATGGTGCCTGAACCACTCAATGATTCTGACATACATGGAATGATATGTTACAATGATATTTTTTCCAAAGTAAGGTGGTCACTGGTGTTTCTTACCAATCACACATAGAAAATCACATTGAAAAAGGGTTTGGGATGTTTCCTAATTTAAATATAACACATGTTCATGAATCCTTCCCATGTCTTAGTATGGGATTTGTTACGCCAATTTTATCAATCAGTTTTTATCCCCTGTTGATGAAAATATTTTTATGTGCCATATGTATCCATTTATGGGATTTTTTTATATAAATGTGTATCCATAAATGAACACCAAAATATTTTGCAAAAATTATATATCTTTATCATATTATTACATAGTGATGTTTTTTTATAGGTTTGTATGGTTGAAATCAAAACAATTGGGACCTCTAGAGTTTGTCATCATCTATGAAGGTTGAAAATGTTTGTGCTATTTGGATCCAGCCCCCTAAAAGGATTTCCTATATATCATTGTGAAACGAATCTGAACCTAGCATATTTTATACCATTTAATGAGTCATTTCATATATTTTATGTTCATGTGAAATGGATAGGTCCATATAGTTTAACACTATTTGATAAGGATGACTAGACGAAAGATTCCTTGTAATGATTTGTGTGAATGTGCACTTGAGTATCCCTTTTTGAGGATGTATTCGTTCAAAAAGGATAATATACCTACTAGGATATGTGTGATATCATCTAGAATATGGATCAAATGATAATGATATGGTTGTCACATAAATGGAATGTGTACCTCAAGGAAATAGTATGATATTATAACATATATTCTATGATACTTTATAGGTTAAATGATCTTAAAGAATGGTACTTTTGGACTTAGGGGAAATATAGAAAATTTAGGGATGAAAAAATTTATTTCATTAATAATATGGCCCCATGAAAATTAGTATAGAGGATAATATTATATTTGAATCTTTGGGAGGCATCAAATATACCTAGCTTGACAAGAGTCTAACCTCATGTGGTTCAAGATGATTAGTTTAAGGAAATGTTAGGAGACTATATTGTGTTGTTATACATCATGATTTGAGGATATTTTTTTATGTTATCATTGTGAAATTGTTCTTTACTTCTATAATGTTTAATTTCATGTTGCTTGGTCTGGTTTTGGGGATTTTTCATTATGATGCCAAATTCCACGTATGAGTGTAGGGGAGAATATTACAAGGATCTTGTCCTAGATAATGACACTTTCTAAACATACATTGCTACTAAACATTTGATATTGGAATGAATAAGATGCAGATGATTCATATTTTACGAATCTTGATAGTGTCTTACTCCTAGTTAGGGTAGTGTAAGGGCAAATTAAGGTTTTATTCCATGTGTGTATGACTCTTTACAAAAGTAAAATAAATCATCCACCATGTTAAAAAAATTATCAATCTTATAAAAGGGTTATCCAATTGTTACTTTATATTCTGAGGGAATTCACACTAATGTACACAATGCATATAGCCACATTTTCATGGAAATAAAATATTTCAAAATCTTTTTATTATGTATTTTTTTATAGAGACACATGGGATACACCATCTATTAGTATGATATAGGATTGAAAGAGGATCACATAACTTTTAATACCTTGGTTTCATTATATTAGTGGCATTGGAGGAGGCCTTCATAATTGGATGTCCAAATGGATAATTTGGGTGAATGAAAACTCTTCCATAGAATCCATGATGTTTTGGAAAAAGGATAGTTTTCCATTACAATTTTTTGGAAGAAGACCTCGCATAAACAATATTAGGGTGATTGAAAAGACTTTCCCCATGTTTCCTAGGGTAGAAGTGATAGATATTTTACCCTAGTGATGTTTGGGTGAAGGAATCAGGGAATCACCCATGTGATGTTATGGAAATCGGATGACAGCTTAACCAAAGTGATATTATGGTGAAGTGATGGTTCGAGTGATAGGAGTTAGGATAATATTTTCTCTAGTTGTAATGGGTCGCCATTTATGAATTTGTTATAGTGGAATATAAATGTATTGTTTTGTAAGGGTCCTTCTCCCAAGTGTATCTAAACTAGCGAAGAAGTGTTTCCTCGAAAATATATTAGGGTTTTAAACATTATGGGAACCCCAAAATTATTTCTTTGGTTATTTCATTTTTTTATAACATGAATAGGCTACAAGGGCAGATTTATGGTCTAGGGAAAGAGAGTAGGGAACATTTTATTTGGGTTATCTCTTCAAAATCCAAAAGGTACAAATGAGGATCTGAAGGGTCCTGTTTATAGGAAAAATCAGAATCCTCAGTGAAGGTTATATTTTTTTGATACTGATTCGATCTCGTGATACCTGTGTGTAGGACATGTTCATGAATGTGGAATTCATAGGGATAATTTGTGTGATATTCAGGTATTATAGGGAAGATTACAATGATCTTCCATGGTACTTTGAATTTTTTTTCTAATGTTACTCCTCCATCAAGATCAACAAACTTTTCATAAATTAATAGAACAAAAACTCAGTTAATGGACTACTCCTTATTCAATAGAATAACATATTGTCCTTTGATAACCCAATATTTTTTATATGGTTGATTACCAAATAAATTTATTAATTATAATCAGATATAATTTTATGTACTTTTACTTGATATCCATTATATAGATGATGTGATTAGATTCTTGGATGTTATATCTATTGTGGAGATAGATAAATAACCACTTTACTATATCTTCTAATATTTAATCCTTGTTCTCTTAGATTTTATTCCATCCTTCGAACCTAAATATATGTACTCATCCACACAAAAAATAACATGGTTAGTGATGATAATTAATCAGAAATATGGTGTATCCTGAAATAATTTCTTATTTATTATAACAACACCTTTATATCTGTATAATATATTTTTAATTCTTAGTTAGATCCTACCATGAGAGGTAGATAAAAGAAGATGTTTAAGGGTCATAATTCTATGTTTGATGCTTTCGATAATAGTATCATAAAATTATCCTTATCATAAAACAAGGTTGTAAGGAAGGAACACATTATCAACTAAGATACTAAACTGTTGAAATACCATATTTCTATAAACTAGACCAAACAATTTAATTTCTATGTCTATATGGAACATCAAAGGGATTGGTTAATGACCCACCAACCCATACCCCTCTACTGGTGTCCAGCCTGATAGTAATAATTTGATCACATTAATGACTCCCTATATTCCAGAGCATAGAAATAAGCAACGAGGGTCTAGTGTGTTACCATGGAGAGACTATGACATATAATAGACTAAAACACAGTGGTGGATTACCTAACATAATCCAGCAAAAATAATTTTTGTACACAGAAATAATAAAAACATATCGTTGTATGTAAAATGAAATATATAATCATACAATCATATAGACACATTGTCATTATAATATACATAAATTGATCTCCCAATTAGCTGATCACAAATTAAAAAAAGGCCCCAATACCATCCATGTTCCTCAACTCTTCCAAATATACAAGTCCCATTTAAGTTATCCCACTCTATCCTGAAACAAAAGACATCTCCCCTTCCAAGTCAGATGATCAATAATGTGTATTTTGGTACCAAAGTTCCATGGACACCCTATGTAGAGTGTGACTTCGGTAGGGAACCACAAATTTAGTTCCAAAAATAACTAGTATATAGTATTTTAACATGTTATTGTTTCCCATTTGGATAAATAAATACAATTTGAATGAATAAATATATAATCATCATCGACCCTCATGTTTTAAATTTACACCCATGATCTTCTATATCATATCTTTCCACTATCTTATTTTCTCTAATAATATCATGTAATTATTATGCCTATATATTTCCTAAGCTGTAATTTCCTCAGTATTCCTCTATATGGTGGGAATACAGATCCTAGAAATCATTACATGCATCTCATATTATAAGATTTAATAACTAGGTACCCTAAAATACATTAAATGTTTTACAACATTTGTTTATTCATACAGATCCTAAGCATCTCTAGATATCTCAAAAAATAAATTTTGTTGCAATGAACTAATTATTCAGATGACTTATGGATACACATATCACAGAGGAGGGGTGGAATAACGGTTTAGGAAAATATATTTTAATTTAATATTTTTATCCCTTTACCTATTATACCTATTAGGATCTTGACTCAACCATTTTATAAAATCTCATTTTTTTTATAAAAAAACTAAGTGGAAACAAGATTTGAATGATTCTCCTTTGTGTAAGAAATGATATCCCTTTGTGAAACTAGAAAATAATCGTCAAAAAACTTAAGACACAATAAGTAGATACCAATTATTTTGGGTCATCTAGAAAACAATCTTGAACTAGAAGTGTTTTACCATAAACTATAGAGGGGAATAGAAAAAGATATTTAGTCTTTGTACAAGTGATACCCTAGTCGAACTACAGCTCCCTTTTGGATATTTATACTTTCTGTATAGAGAGTCTTAAACTTCTATAAGTGTTTTATATTAGTAGAGTACCCAATGAAATATGACTAATTTTTAATATCATAGTTATTCTTTGTTATACTCTCTATTCTTCTTTTACTAACATAAGTACTTTCAAGAAACTCTTACTCGTCTTCTCTTGAATGAAAAGCAGTGCACACACTATTGAAAGATGTAATTTCTACTATTACTCTTTATTTTTATTCATCCTATTAAAAAATTTATTCACTTTGTATTCTTCCCTTATTTTCCTATTTTTATTATCTTGTTCTTTTAAGTCTCGTATATTTTCATAACACCTTTTCATTTTCCCTCTTTTTTCATTAGTTCAATTTAAGTGACCTAGATTTATATATAATTATCACTTCTTCATATTTCATTATTATTCATTTAAAATGGATTTCACTGGATCACTTTACAACTCTTTCACTCTTTGTAATGTATGAGAATTTTCAAATTTTGGTACTTATCCATTTTCTAAATCAATACAAAGAAAATGTTTTCTTCATTTTTATATATGATACAACCAACATTTTATTTCATAGACTATAATATATTAATTTAATTATAACTATGGTTTTATTTATCTTGTCCTTTCTATATTATCATTCAATTATTTATAATACCACATAAATTAATGATTTGAACTACTATGTATTAGAAATGATGAAATTCTCTTGGAACACTAGTCAAATTCTTTAGGAAAATACACAATTCATGGGTGCCATTTTATTTTTCTAAAATAATTTATATTAAATATATATATAAATATTCAAATATGTAAAAATTATTTCCCTTATTATTCTTCTAATAATTCTATTATAATATCATGTATTTAATGAGGATGTAAAAATCTACATAAATTTATTAAACTGCTATAGTTTTGGAACCTCCATTCACGATAATGTATAATCCAACAAATAATTCTTCCACATTATACATACATGAAATAAAATAATCATAGTATAATATTTATTATTTAAGAACATCAAACACTGAATCACAAAATTTATGTATTCACCTTTACATTACTATTTTCTTCTCAATTATTAATTTAATAGTTTCTATGATAAAAACCATTTAAATTGGTTAATATAATTGGTTATAAATCCTTCTATAACGCTATAAATAACATGAATTCATTCAAGGAATTATGTTTCATTGATATCATACTTGTCTCATGCATGTATCTCATATTTAGTGACATTGGTTTCCACCACACATGGTAACTTAACCTTTATTGGTTGATCCAAGATTTATTATTTTATTTGATTGATGTGACACTTGTGGTTGATCATTACACACTCAGACAGTATGACTATGTCATACAGTTGGTCTAGATAATCATGCAGTCAATCTAATGGTCCTATAGCCAATTTACTTCATATAGAAACTTTGATTATGTAGTAGATCACATTATCCATAATTGAACCCAAAAAACAAGAAGTCGATTGATATTTGTACACATTTACATTAGCAACATCCATTATGTGGAACACCATAGTGGAAAAAAATATTTAATGTGGTCAATTGGAATAACACCAAATATCAATCTAAAATAATGCTTAATATATTAAATACATTCTATGTATATAGACTTCTGGTCATGAGGAGGAAAACGGTGATGTGTTAACATATCTTTTTTGTGATTCAAAATGGAATCTTTGAAATGGATTTGTAAATATGACATTGTTTCCTCTGGAATTGGGGATGACCTCATTGATTGAAGGTTAAAACATTCCAATCAGTTTATAATGGGATTTTTCATAGAAACAGAAACTTCCAATGACTCCATATCTATTTGGACCCACTTTCCAAAGGTAGGCGCTCATTAGTTGTGGACTGATGAGGCTTTGGAATTTTCATTGGTCGAGAGGATGGGAGGTCAGACTCATCAAACCTTTTTAAGGGAATTATTTTCTACTCCAGGACTCTCTTTATATATTTAAGTTAAGTTCATGAATCCTTATTACATTACCAAGTATAAAATGAGATTTCCTTTAGATTTGACAATCAATGATTGATATGTAAGAAATTTAGATAATCTTTTATTTGTATTCGAGTTTATTCATCGATAGAGAGTCATCTGTATTTGTTAGAGATTATTAGTCAATGGTATCCTTCAATACATAAAAGTCTCTTGGTCATTATGATGACTATACTGGTTTTAAATCCACTTAGTGGGGAACATTAAGATTATTTTCAGTCATAAGGAAATTTATTATTTCAGAGTTGGGATCGTACCCGCATATGGGCTACCTGCATATCCTTTATTTAGAAAAGGAATTAGAATCCACGTAGTTCGAGTGAGGGATAATGATTTTTATGCATGATTGATGGATCAAAGAAAGATTTCATGATTACTTTTACACTCTAAGCCCACGTGAGTAATGCCTAGTGTGATAAACAAGAGGTATTGGTGAAACCAGAAAACTGTGCCATGAAAAATGCAATGATGTAGGGATTATGTATGTTTGACTGCCCAAAAATAGATGAGTATTGGGTTTTACTTCATGGAAGAAACCCATGAACAAGGTCCATAAATATGTATTTACTTTAGGGAGATTTTCATACTCTAATCTTGGGGCTTACTCTTAAAGCAGATTCCCAAGTTAGGAGGGGACTTATGATTGGGTTTTACTCCTGAGAAGGAAACCCAGATAAAAAGTAAATTCAGACTAGTTAAGAGAAATTAAGACTGGGGATTACTCTTGAGAAGAAAGCCCATGTTAAGGGACTTGGGGCTTACTACTAAGGAGGATTCCCATATTTTTAGACTTTGAGACTGGGGCATATTCCTGATGAGGAAGCCCAGGTTAAGAGAACCATGGTTGGGGCTTACTCCTGAATTGGATGACCATATTTGGGAACTTGGAGATTAGGCCTTACTCCTGAAAAGGAAGCACGTTTTAAGGTAATTATTAATGGGGCTTACTCTTAAATAAAATGCCTAGATTAGGGGACATGGGGATTACTCCTGAAAAGGAGGACCAAATTAATGAGTACATGGGGCTTACTCCTGAAAAGGAATCTCAAATTAAAGAGAATTTGGACTAGGGCTTACTCCTTAAAAGGAGGCCCAGGTTAAGGATTCTCTCATCTTAAATGATGATGTTGAATGAATGAAATCTCTGACCATAGTGACATGAGTATATATAAATCACTAGGTTTTAAGATATGTTCCATATAATTCCATTTAGATAAGGAATCCAACAAAGATATCATTCCATGAATGGCTTTGGAGAGAGTTTTGAAGTCTTAATCCTGAAGAGGAGAGGTGTATAGGTTTAAGAGGGGTGAAATGGGTGGGAAGGGCACCCAAAAAGAGAGGGCACACAAGTACTGTGTGGGCGCGCAAGTAATGCATGGGCGCGCATGTCTGGGTCGCGCAGGTGTACCTGCGCGACACATGGGTTCTTCCGCGACAACCAATCCTTATAGTAGAACATGGGTGACTCTTGGATCAAGCCCTTAATAATACCCCTAGAGGCTTCCAAAATAGAGGCGTGCATGTTATGTGGAATGGGTAAGGAGGCGTGCAAGTGTGGCTATTTTTCATAAGGGCTGGCCACCCAGGCGCGCAAGTGTTGATGAGTTTCAACACTTAGGCCTTCCTCCCTCTTTAGATTTTCTATTCTAGGTATAAAATTACCTTAGAAGTGTTCAGAAGCATTGAGAAGAGAATAGGAAACCGGGAGCTCAAATCTAAGGTTTTATAATTTTTCATCCTCCAAATGGGGGGGGGCACAGAGGTATTTATAGGCTAGAGAGACCCTGGGAAAAATTTCAAAGAGGCCGTGCAAGTCACCTGCGCGACCATTATGCGTCGCAAAAGTATACTTGCATGACCTTGATGGAACATGCGTGACCAAAGTGTAAATGACTCCTTGTTCATTAATTTGATGATTTTTGATATTTTCTTCAAGGGATGAATCAATTTATGCAAATACATTTCCCATTTCATTCATTGAGACTTTGTGACAAAAAGGAGCGTCAACAAAAGTCCCCCCTCAGAGTTGGATTCAAAAGAAATGTGGATGTTACTCTGAGGAATAGAAGAACACCAAGGGACTTGCAGTGCGCAAGTGTTGAGCGTGCATAGATCGGCACGCAGGTGTAGAGAGTTCAAGATTTAGGTGCGCAGGGGTGCGGCCTGGCCTATATATAGGTGTCCATTCTCACACAAAGCACCCAGTTTTCGAATTTTCGAGCTCTTGCCGCGCAAGTCACCTTCGCCATGCAAGTTGCTCTGTTTTCTGCTGATTCAATGTTGTCGCACTTCTATAGAGGTAATAGGACTTGCTCGGTGATACTTGCGTGCCAAAAACATGCGTGACACATCCATACTTGCGCGCCTTAATGCCTTTGTCATTTGTTCAAATTCCTTCAAATATTTTATGAAAAATAATCTTACATAAGAGTTAATATACTCAACTTTTGTGTAGATTCAATGGCTCTCAAGTGAATCGGAACGACTGATGAAATTGAAAGCAACTGACTTGATGATATGATGAGTATCATTGGCCATGATTACTATACCATCTGCGACAGCACTCTCCCAGATTTGGATAAGTATTTGAAGAAGTATCATCGTGGCTTCCCCCAGAGCATTTATCTACATTTGTATGGCTATGGTCATCTTCGGGAAGTTATGATTCTAGAGTCCAAGAACTATCTCCCACTTTTTGGTTTCAGAATTACACCAACTTTGCTGCAGCAAATATCACATGTGGAGGAGTATTTCTAAATGCTGGAACAGTTGATTAGGCTCATATGATGGATCATAGCCCTTGTACACCAGATCTGAAACCTCATAAGCCTGAGTTGCAACCATATTATTATCCCTCAATCTTCCGAAATTCTCAGATGGATCAATCCAATGGCTGGAAGAAGAGCTGGGACTTCCATCCTAGAGGAGGTGTGAAGCCAACATGGATGTGGGCATACTGGGTACGACAAACCTGGGCTGATTTTGTCGAGGATTTGAAAGGAGTTGTGATATATGAAGCCGTTTGGGCTGGGAAATCATATGTTTATAGGCATGATAACTTCGTGCTGTAGATACTCAGCCATTAGAGCCCTGAGACCATTTCTTTCGATCTAAATCATGGAGAAGTAGTCATCAGTCTATGGGATGTCCATAAGATCTCAGGGGATCTAATTCTGGGTGATATGTATGTTTAATTCATCCCTCCCAAGGTGACATGAAATGATTCGGAGAATACCCTGGCGTTGGCCCTAAAATTATTGAAAATATTCCACAAACTCAAGAGTTCAGAGACCTCCCTGACTCATTCTAGAAAGGATATCCATCTGGAGTAATGGATGAATATATTTCTTATCGATAAGCAGGAGAAGGAGATGAAGAAGAAGGGATCCAAGAAGAAGGGGCCCAAGGAGAAGAGGCCCACTCGTCCTACCACTTTCCCAAAATAGAGAAATGGGGTGCTCCTGACACATTTTGGCCGACCCTAAATGTAGGGGAATTTGAGAAGTGGGGATACGAAGTCAATCAGAGGATCCCAAAAAAGAATCATATGGCGGGCTTTTTGGCCTTGTGGCTTAGTTTTTATATTCTACCAGTCTGGGACTTGAAGGTAGGCGTTAGGCCAGGGACCTTCGTTATCGCAACAAAGTTGGCTGAGGGGAAAATGGTTGGGTTGGCTACCCTCATTTTATTAATAATTAATAGGAGCTTACTCCATGTCTTCATGGGTAAGTATCCTTTAAGAATAGTGGGACCATTAAATGTTTTATGGGGATGGATCGCCACTCACTATAGGACATATAATGTATAGAATGGAGTACAAATCCCCAGAAGTTCCTTCAGGCCATCAGTGCAGGAATTGTTTGGAATTGCTCAACTAGATCTCAATTCTTATGACATTAAGGTGTGGTTGAGCATGTATATGAAATTTAATTTCCTTTTTTATGGAAATCTGCCAATCGGGAGGTTTGTTGATGATGGAACAACCTACCTGGATTTGAGAGCATACATGCTGGCCTGCAGAGATGGAGTGCTGGTCTCCAGAATTGACGGAGAAATTATACGTGAGGCATATGCTCTATATAGATTTTCATGTCAATTCAACTGTTTAAAGTAGACTGTTGTATCTCCCCCGTGCATTTCAGGTCAGAGAAACATCTGATGGATGTATGGAAAATATGGTTGCGAACATCTAGGGATAAGACTAGGTCAGTGTTTGAGCTACCAGATGAATAAGAGACATATTACTTGACTACATGGTATGCTAAGCACTGGATAGCATTATACCCAAGAGGGGTGCTGAATCACCCGGTTTATCAAGCGGGGAAAAGGAAGAGGACAATTGAGAAAGAAAACCTTCCTCATGAAGGTGATGCTTCTCCATCTGAAGCTGATTCACCAGATTCCTCATCTAGGACTGACTCACCGGATTCCCAGGACTGGGATGATGAGGCACAACAAGAGGCAAAGCAGCCTCGTTCCCTATATAATCCTCCAGTCAGAATCAAAAGACCCACTCCATCAACTCCTAGTGAGTTACTTCATTGTGGAAATTAAATCACCATTAATTTATAGATCAACAAGTCTTATATTCTTATTCGTTATCTGTAGTTGTAGGAGCTGAGAAGAAGATGAAGTCAAAGATTGTAGGACCTTCCTAGCAGCCTTCTGGAAAACATACTAAATATCTACGACCAGAGGCTATCCAGACAAGGTAGAGTTTATACTGTGGAACTGAAACTGCCTGGATGGATTATGCGAGGGACTGCACCTCCCTGGAATAGGGAATCTTGTGGATTCTATAGATATCCATTACAAGGATAACCCTGATGAAGTTCGGGCTTATATCTGGGAGCTGGAAATGCACATATACACCACTGACGATTCCATTACTGTCACCATGCGGGTGAAGAAAATGATTGATCATGGTGCCACTGAGGGGATTAGTGGTTCCGGAGATGAGGAGTCTTATGATTACGTGTCTCCTGAATATGTATGTTTTCATTCCTTATTTGCTTTGATGCTTTATTTTTCAATTATTTTTTACTCAAGGAAATTATTTTCTTCATCCTGCAGCTCACAAATAAAGGATCCACTGAGGTTCCTTCGCCACAATATAGCCTTGGTGGTACTGCCATTGGGGCTGCTGCTGAATTTGCTCGTGAGTCAGGTCAGATATCTCCAGGCTAGCATGCCATGAATAAAGAGTTGGACATGGCCTTCCATTCTCCAATTCAAGTTCCTATAAGGGAGACTGCTGACACCCCCAAAAATTCAATGAAGCAAAAGCAATGAAGGATGAATTCCACAGCTAAACGATTCATTATCAGCGGTAAGTCCTTCAGATAATCATGAGTTTATACCCATGAAAAAAATATTTCTCATTTTCTTTGGGATTGCAGTGGCTTCTTCAATTTCTTCTCTGAGGGAGAGGACTGATCCTACTTTGATGACCACTGAGGGTTCTGTGAAGAAATCGCAAATTCAGGCTGACATGGCTACTCCTGGAGAAGAGCCAACAACTATTCCATGTATCCCTCCTGCTACTATTGCAATAAGAGAAGAACATGCTTCTTGTAAGATAACAATGCTTCATAAGATGTTGAATGAAACATCGACTGACTTTCATTCTGTGATACTTCAGGTTCAACCCCTACATTAGAGCTTTTGGAGGCTATTGCAACTGATGCCGCGATTTTATCTAAAGAAGTTTTCTATGGTCAGGGACCGTAAGATGAAGGTTTCCAAGAAGACACGTAAAATTCTCTCACTGGATAGATTAACCAGGATTCTGAGATGACATTAGATGAAATGATGGAACATGGTGCATCTTTAGAAGATTTTATAAATCAGGTTAAATTACAATTTAATTTAGAAGATTATGTATGCGAGTGTTATCCTTATTCCTATTAAAAATAACTTCTTATTACATGTCTAATCATGATCGGTTCAAATGTGTAGTTCTGTCTGAGCGAGCTGCTGAACATCCCTTGCTGATGGGGGTACAGAAAACCCTACTATTGTAGAGACATTAGCACAAGTGGAGCTGAACCCAGTGGAGCTTCCTTAAACTCATCCTGAAAATCCTATCGAAGCTAGGAAAGATGGGGAGGAGCCTTCTCAGGTTACTGATCTACCATTTGGGTAAGGGATAATAATATTTGTGATTGTACATAATTTGCAAGACAGTTAATTATCTTTTGTTATCCTTTGAAACTAAAGAAAGATTTCATTTGATTATGTAGGGAAATAAATTTTAGTGCCTAGATTTGGAGGTGAGGTCTCAGCCTCCGTCCCAACGGGAATTTTAATTGAAGAGGCTCAGGTTAGGGGGGGGGGAAGGAGTAGAACATAGAACTTCCTTTAGTGCATTATTCCCAGATTACATTCCCCACTGTGATAGTGATGCTGAGTCCAATCCAGAAATATAAAAGGAATTCCTATTTTCACGATGTAAGGAATGTAAAAACATATGAAAGATCATATCTGAAGTGCCTTTTGAAGATCTATCATCTAATATCCATTGACTGTCATCCCTATTTTTCATACCGGGACTTGGCGGTTTTGGATATCAAAATATCAATGCCGTTGTAAAACAAGTCATCTTAAGGAGGGAGCAGGAGAAAAAGTTTCGTAAAGATCTGACCAGGGTGAAGCTTCCAGCTATCATTAGTGAATTTGAGGCTGTAGTATCCAGAGCTGAGGCTGACTATGCAGCCAAGATGAAGGAACTGATGCATAAGATCCAATATAAAGTTTTTCAGCAAATGCACCTTCAGCAACAATTAGATGTTGTTCCTAGAGAATTTGACCAACTCAATAATTCACTGGAGGGAGTTCAAACTAGGTGTATGAAAGCCACCAAAGATGCCAAGAAATCACTCAATCAGGCTTAAAAGAGTGAAGTTGGTTGAGTGCATGAGCTTCAAGTAGCTAATGATGAAGCTCGGGATGTTGTGCATCAAGTGAAGACTTATGTTGACAATATTTTGTAATTTCATGGAAAAGAGAAGAGACTCCAATCTGTGGACGTCCTTCTAATTTTTGTGCATCAAATTAAAAACACTCTCATCTTCAATCATTTGTGCACACACTTTCCTTTTCTACCTGCTTTAGAATTTTACCTAAGCCAATGGGCCTAGTAAGCATAGTTTGATTTTTGTAGGATTATTATAAATAACCCTACAAGCTTTGAATCTTTTAATTGATCAATATTACCGAAATCATAAAAAATGTATGTTTAGTAAGCTGGAACATGACATTTATTCAGAGTTCCTTAGTCTTTTGAGGGAATTTTAAAGTCACGCACGTCAGACTTAAAAAATTCTAATGTTTAGGGTCGAAATATCTTTGACTGAATGGGTTAAAATTGACTCAATTCCTTGAAAACTTATCTAAAAACATCTTAACACACTCTAGTATGAAAGAAAACATGTAAACTATGACTTAAAAAATTTTGAATCTGAGCAATGATACGAAAAATGGCCAAAAGGCATTAGACAATGTAGTTCCCAAGAATGAAGTTACAATTATTTAACAAACCTGTTAGGGGGTTGAATTATATAGGGCCACCTAAGGGTATTGGTTGTATAGTCAAATAATATCATCTTTTGGCTGACAAGTCTGTTATGTAGACTGTTTATGCAAGGCCACCTAAGGGCACGTGCTGCATAGTAAGGAAAAAAGAACTCTAAAAAATTTACTTTTCTACATCTAAATGTCAGTTGAAGATTATGGAGATTCAAATTTTCCAAAGAATAGATTTTATTGTATGGAGATAGGTACTTGAATATGGAGAAGATATTTACAAATAAGATTGTCTAAGAACTGGATGAATGTAACACCTATGACAGTTTAACCCAAATGTAGGGAAGGGAAATATAAACCATAGACATGAATACTTTCAGATCATGAAAATGAGTATGGGAGAGATATGTTAACGATGGCCATTTTTTGTGGATCACTACATATTGTCCTTAATACAAATAAGGAAAAAATCAATTTTCATCCCCACAATGATGTTACTACTATTTGACAAACCCGTTAGGGGGTTAAATTATGATGAGCCGCCTAAGGGTGTTGGCTGTATAGTCAAATAATAGCATCTTTTGGCTGAAATGTCTGTTTTGTAGACTGTTTATGCAAGGCCGCCTAAGGGCACGTGCGGCATAGTCAAGCAAAATAACTCTCAGAAATTTGACATTTTTGTGACTAGAATTCAATAAAAGGGGTATGAAGATCTGAAAATATTTAAGGCTAGGATTATGAAACATAAATATGGGTATTTTACAATGTATGTAGGGATACACCGATCAATGCTAACCATAATATTGTTGTGGCGGGAACCTGAATTGAAATATTAGACTTCACTACGTATCCCTTAAGGATGGTAATCAAGCCATAGGTAGTCCTTGAAATACAGTTTTACGTCGTGTGGGACGAAAGTGTAAGAGATCATAGTTTAGGTTCATATAACTCATACCATTACAAGAAATAAACAGTGTGTATTTTCATAGGGTCTTTTTAGCCAAGGGACTGAAAGTGGAATTTGGGTTTAGGTCCAAAAGACATAGGGCTAGATTCAAGGGATAGTCTAACGTTCCTACATATCCCATAAGGATCGGAATCAAGACCACGTAGTTCTAGAAATACCCTTTTTACAGATTTAGTTTGTACAAGAGAAGGGTGAAAGGGGACTTTAGTTCAATGATAGTTTAACCCAAGGTAAAAGGATTAGGTCTTTCCATGTATGCACATAGTTTTTGGAATATAAAATTATTGAAAATCAATGTAAATAATGATTCCCTCTCAGTTGAGGGTATCAAAGAATATTATAGTTTTTTGTCATACAAGACAAAAATGTTGTACAGTTTAACGTCTTATAGCAAGGACGAAGGTGAGCCAATGTAAATATATCGATTATAGGGGCGGTTTCACGAATCAAAATCATATGAGATGGAGGTGAACCGATGTGAGGAAATTGGTTTTGGACTTGAACCTTGGGAGGTTGCCCACGTACCCAGCCTGGAAGGCAAGGATCAAAGTTCGTGTAGTTCAATTAAATAATTAATTAGTGATCAAGTTGTTCTTGGGGACAACGACCCAAAAAATCGTGTTGGGACTTATGTGTGATTAATGACCCAAAGTGGGTGTTATGGTTGATGTTTACCATAATATCACGCGATTCATACTCGGTGTGAGAAACAAGAGGTAACAATAACCTTAACAATGCACTGTTTAATGTCATGTAGGACATATAAAGGGACCATGCAATTTAAAGTCTGGTAGTTAGGACTATTGGTGTTGCACAGTTTAGTGTCATGTAGCAGGGATGAAATAAAGTTTAACATCATATATGACATATTAGGGTGCTGTATCGTTTAGAGTCTTGTAGCTAAGACGATGGGGAAAATATAGTTTAACGTCATATTGGACGAAAGGGGGACCATGCAGTTTATGTCATATGGTAAGGACAAAAAGAGGACATAGTATAACGTCTTGTTGGACATATTAGGGACTTTTTCACAGTTTAACGTCTTGTTGGATGAAAAAAGAATGATACTATTTAGTGTCATGTAGGACGATGGTGCGAATAGTTTAAGTTCATATTCATGGACCATAACTGTACAGTTTAACGTCGTATAGGACGATGTAAGGGATACAGTTTAACGTCGTGTTGGATGAAAATGTGAATAGTTTAAGGTCATATGCATGGACCGTTGGTTATGAAATTTAACATCTTGCTGGATGTAAGGGACTTCTGTACAGTTTAACGTCATGTAGTTAGGACATCACATTTTAACATCATGTTGGACGTAGGTGCCAATAGTTTAAAGTCGTATGCATAGACCCTTGGTTATGCAGTTTAATGTCTTGCTAGATGAGAGAAATGCCAATAGTCTAAGGCCGTATGCATGGACCATTGTTGTATTTTTTGTTCATACAGAATATTTCTTCAGAAATCTGGCATTGGTTGGAGTAGTGATGATTTCTCCATCCATTGAGATTAAATAATAAGCTCCATTGGAGTATACCTTATGTATTGAATAAGGCCCTTACCATTTTGGCTCAAGCATGGGAGGTTTCCTTCCTGGTATCATTGGAGTTCTGATAACTAATTGCAATTCTCACTGAATTAATGAACGAATAGGAACTTTTTTTATTGAAAGATCATGCTATTCAATTTTAATAGATATAAAAGTGGTGCAGGGTGTACATTATTTTCTCATATAACCATTTCAATTCATCCAATCTCTGTTGATATTGTTCATTTGTAGATGAATGATCACATATGGCTACTCTGAGCGAGGGTAGTTGAACCTCAATTGGAAATACTTCTTTCGTTCCATATACCAATGAATATGGAGTTGAAAGCGTTGCAGTGCGGGTGGTTGTTCGATAAGCCCATAAAGAATGAAAGAGTTTATCAGCCATCATTTCTTATCTTTATCCACCATATTTTGAAGTATATTTGATAGAGTCTTGTTGAAGGATTATATCTGGCCATTGGTCGCTGCATGATACTGAGATGAATTGTTATATTCGATGTTGTATTCTTGATACAACCTCCTCACCTTGGATGAACAAAAGCTGGTGCCATTTCTCTTCAATATGGTATGAGGGACACCAAATATGGTAATGATGTTAGACTTGATGAAGCTAAAAATGCATTTAGAACTGAATTATTTAAGGGGTATTTCCTCTGCCCATTTGAAATGAAGTCAGTAGCAATAAAAAATATACTTAAACTACTTGGCTATAGCAAAAGGATAGGGTCCCACCACATCCATTCCCCATGTGGCAAATGTCCACGAGTATTTAGTTGTATGAAGAAACTCTAGGGGTTGATGAATGAAGTTGGAATGTACTTGGAATGATTGAAAATTCTTTGTGAAATCAACACAATATTGTATCATTGTAGAGCAAAAGAATCCAAGCCTTATAATTTGATCAGATAGTCCGTTTCTAGACTGATGGGAACCACAAACTCATGCATGCTCTTCCTTCATGATAGCCATTGTCTCTTCACCATCAATACATCTGAAGAGACCTCCATAAAAACCCATTTTGTAGAGAAATTTCTCTATGTGATCTGGGCTATCATAAAGAGTGAAATTGACCACACATCTCTAGACTTGTTCTTTCCCGACTCTATCAGATGGAAGTGTTCCATTTTGAAGGTATTCCCTGATAGGTGTCATCCATACTATAGTATGACCATATGGTTCAAAGATGGGACTAATTTCATTGATTTCCTCTATTCTGATTTGAACATAAGGAGAAATTGTACGACGGTGGGAAATACTAATGGTTGTCTCATCCCGATTTGGATCTGCCAGAGCTGTGGCTATATTTGCCATTGCATCAGCTTGGGAATTTTGTGATCTTGGGACATAATAAAAATGGCGTTTCCGAAGGGAATTACACCATTAACTCTCTGACATAATCATACAAAGGGATTAGTTCTTCTTTATTTATTACGTAATCTCCATTGACATGTTTGATTACCAGGTCTGAATCACCTTTCACCTTGAAGTGACTCATTTTTTCTTGAAGCGCCAACTCGAATCTTGCAATAAGAGCATGGTATTCCATATCATTATTTGTACCCCCTCCCAATAATGAGAAGGAATAAGGTATAAATGCCTTTTCTGGGGACATGAGTACAACTCCTAACCCATCTTTGTTGAACTTATGATCATCCATTTTCCTGACTGTTGGACTTCTGGAAGCACCATCATAGTACATTTTCCTTGTTTGAAGAATTTTTTGAATAGAGAATACTTCCTCATCAGGTAGTTCAATATCCGAAGATGTGTCTTCCACTTAAAGGTGTTCAGCCAGGAAATCAGCCAGAGCTTGGCCATTTTTTGCCTTTTGAGACACATATTGAAAATCAAATTGCTGCAAAATAACTGCCCACCTTGCCAGATGTCCTGTAAGAATTGGATGACTAAATATGAATTTGAGCGGGATATTAAGAGATACAAATTAGACCTCATGATGTTTCGGGTAGTGCATCAACTTCTGAACTGCAAAGATTAATGGTAGGAAGCACTTCTCAATACTTGAATATCGGGTTTCTGCTTCAAGCATAGTCCGACTAAGATAGTATAGGTTGTTTTCATTCCCAACATCATTCTTCTGAGCAAGAAAGGCACCAAATGATCGCTCTAGAGCTGTCACATAGAGGATAAGTGTTCTTCCTTCATCATGTGGCATTAACACTGGTGGACTCAAGAGATATTTCTTTAGAATATCGAATGCTTCTTGACATTCTTCAGTCCACTTGTAAGTGACTCCCTTCTTAATCAATTTGGGGAAGGGTAAAATTTTGCCGGCTAAATTGGCGATGAAATGCTGAATATTGGACAAGATCCCTTGAATTCCTCTCAATTCCTTTAAATTTAGAGGACGTGATATACCAAGGATTGACTTTTTCTTCTCAGGATTGACTTTGTTACCACCATGGCGTACAACAATGCCAAGAAATTTTCCTGAGGTTACCCCAAAAGCCCATTTTAATGGGTTCATCTTCAAATTATGTTGCTGACATTTGTGGAATGTGATTTCCAAATAAGCCAAGTGATTACAAAGTTTTTTGGATTTAACCACCAAATCGTCCACATAATATTCAACAAAATTCCCTAAAAATGTTTTGATGATACGATGCATGGAACACTAATATGTTGCACCTACATTATTTAGGACAAAAGGCATTACTCGATAGAAATACACACCCTGATGGGCCCCTGAAGGCTTTAGATTCTTCATCTTCTAGAGACATGCATGTTTTATTATATCTGTAATATCCAACCCTGAAGGAAAGTTCTTCATAGTCAGCTGTTGCATAAATTAAGAGTTCTGTAATCAGTATTGGAAAATCATCCTTAGGAAAATGTCTATTAAGATCTCTGAAATCAATGAAAACTATAATTTTACCATTATTCTTTTTCACTAGGACAATATTAGCCAACCATTTGGGATATTGAACTTCTCTGATGAAGTTATGTTTGACATGCTTATCCACTTCAGCCTCAATTTTGGAAGCATTGGTTGGGTGTGTTCTTCTAGCAGCTTGTTTGAATCCTCGATGTTCTTCTGGAAAACCCAAATGATGAGTGGAAACATCAGGATCAAGCCCTACCATCTCTGTATAGTTCAAAGAAAATAAATCTCGATTTTTATTTAGAAAGGAAATATACATTTCTTTCTCTTCCAGAGTTATGGCCAAACTAATTAATGTGTGGTGTGGATCTTATTTTGTAACTAGATTTATTTCTCTGAGTTCATCCACATTGTTAGAGATACACTCTTCAAATTCTCTAGGAGAATCCCTAATAACTTCCCCTTCTTCTTCAAAATGTGTTATTTCTTCTTTTTCTACTTGCATAGTAGATGATGTAGCACAATTTTCATGATTGGAAGAGATGCCAACATTTTCACTTCCTAAAGAAGAAGCATCCATTTCTGACCTGATTGATGATGAAGGGTCTTCTTTGGGTAATAAATAGGAGATGATGGATTGAGAATCGACATCATCGTTTACCTCTGAAATTTATATACCTTTCTCTGATCCAATTGGAGAAGTATAGACTTGATGAATTTCAGCAGATGAGATGAAGACATCTCCATTTGAACTTTCTTCATTTCTTGGCGAATCACAACATTCTACAATGCTGTCTGGCTTGTTTTCTATAATTGAAATTATAGTAGTTTCCATAAGATTATTTTGATTTGGGTCTATCATATCAATTTAACTGATAGGAAATACATAATCTATACTCACATGTGCTAATGGGTTTACCAGAATCTTTTCCAAACCATACGGAGCATTAACTTTGGTAATCTCCTTTTTTGTGGGTTTCTCTTTTCCCTTCATGTGAAAGAATTCCACATCAATGTATTTATATTCACATTTCTTGAATGGGGCCTTATCCCCATAAAATGTCCCAACTTGACCATTGAAATAATATTTAAGATATTTATGGTATGATAAAGGGATAGCCACATGCCGATGTAGCCAGGGTCTTCCAAGAATCATGATGAAGGTTATGTCTTGATCAACAAACATATTATCTGAATTGGATACAAGATCTCCAAACTGAGTTCTGAGTGTAATCTCACCCAGTGGATCTTTTTCATTTTTATCATATCCTTGTAACATCTATGTAGAAGGAGATAAATCAGATTCTGTGAGGCCCAATCGATGAAGTGTACGAATGGGGATATGGTTGAATCTTGAACCATTATCAATGAAGACTCTTTGGACGTATACACTATTGACCTTTACAGATAAGTATTAAGGTATGATATGTCTATGCAGGACATCATATTCATCTTCATCTGTGAAGGATACCACTACATGGAATTCTGCAGGATTACTCTCAACATGGTAGACTTTAGCTTTAACAATTTCAATTTCAAACTCCGGAGGACATGAAAAATCCTCGATGAATGCATCTCGAAGATCCTTTGATAAATTCAAGGCATCCAGAATTGATAACTTGGTTGGTACCTGGGTCATGTGTTTCAATACATCATACTTCTGATACAATGGTCTGCATTTCCCAATAGGAACATGTGGTTTAGCAGGTGCCTTGGATGTTGGTGCTTTTGAAGTTGATGCATCTTGTACCGGGATATGAGTTGGTAATACTCCTAGATTTGGAATATTAGACTAATTAGGTCTATTTACTGGCAGAGAGGAAGAATATGGAACCTTCAACTGATCTTCTCGAATAATTGTGCAAGGACTGAGTCTGCCTTGTGTGGAAGAACATGCATGTTCTTGTTGAGCTCGTTGAAGGTCTCTTCCATGAGTTTCTGCCACATACACAGTTCTAGCAAGGGTATAATTGGAATAGTGGACTCTGAAAGATCCATGTATTCCCCTGTATCCGGATCCTCTAGAAATTCTTCTAATTCCTCTACTTGATACATGGAATTCAGGCTCATCAAAATCGAAACTACGACTGGCATATGGATCGGTTAATTGAATCATATTAACAGAACTAACGATCAACTCTTCATCCGATAAGGACTTTTCCTGATTATCCTGTTTAGCCTATACCATTTGGTTGGGCGGTTCCCGTGCGTTTGAAGTAGATGGCATGAAATCTACCAGAGTCAAAGAAAACGTACACTTTGACACATACTCATCTTTTTCTAATTCTTATTTCTTTGAATCATGCCACTTCTTTGAGTATTTTTCCTCTGATGAAGAGGGTTTTTTTTGCATCAATCATGGTAGAAGGCACAATTGTTTTGTTCAATTGTGTTCTCAAAATTGTATGAGATCAGTTAATTCTTTTTCTAACAATCCAATCAGCATATTTTTGCGCATTTTTGTTCTTTACTTCTTTCCACTCTCCTTCTTCCTCTGGATCTGTAGTAGTAACACATGCTACCTGTGATGAAGAAAAATTCAGTTTAACTTGTCCCAAGTCGACCATTTTTTGCAGGAGTTCCTTGAATAAAAAACCCTTCTGAATGGGATGCCCCATAATTTGATGAAATGGGCAATAATTGGGACGGTCTTCATCTCCTTCCTTATTCGGCCTCTTGGGCATTGGAAATTGAACCAAATTATTTTCTAGAGCCGAAATGAAGTAACCAGTAACTTCTTCATTTGGGAAAGAATAAACTTTTCTTTTCAATGGATCAAATTGTATTCATCTTTGATCTCTTTGATCATATTGACGAAACGACCTCTGTTGCTGATGCTTAGGAAGCGGAGCCCTTCGAGAAGATGAAGGCCTTGAAGTAAAAGCAGGTATAGGTGCTTGTTTAAGCATAACTGTACTAGTCCTTGCATTACCCATTCTCCTTCATAGAGCTGATGGAATTACTCGAGCTTTATCCATATTCTTCATAAGAGAATCTTCAATTTGTTGAGCGATTGAATTAAGGTCTCAAAACCCTCCTATGTATTTCATAAGGACCAGTGGTGTGCGCAACTCATCACGTAAATTCTCCACAAAAATTCGTAACAATTCATCTTAATGGAGTGCTATGATTAGGGAATAAGTTAATCCCTTCCAGCAAGCAATGAAATATGAAAACCTTTTATTCTCCATTTTCTTATAGTTTGTAAGATAAAAAATTGTTGTCTTTGGAAACATTGAGCAGAACTGAAAAATGAATTTTTGACGAAGATCCTCCCATCTGGTAATTGACCGGGATTGAAAGCTTGTGTACCAAACAAAAGCAGGCCCTTGTAATGACTATACAAAACACCTGAGCTTAACTGCTTATTTTTATTGAAGGGTTCCCATCATAGGATCACAATGAGAAACAAAATGTGTTAAGTGCTTCTCTGGGTCTCCCAAACCATTAAATATTGGGAATGTTGTACATGAAAAATTTTATGGGGGAGGAATTGCATCAACCCATTCAGGGTAATCTCTCTTTTCTAGTTGAATTTGAGAAAGTTTTTCCTCCATATCTTCCAACCGAGCAGTTAATGACTCAATAGTAGTTATTAACTTTTGAGAAACATCTGGTTGGGCTTGGACCAGAATAGGTGCAATGACTGGAGCTTGGATCGATATGGTGGCTGGTGTTGCAACTGATGGTATCACCACCAATTGTTGTTGCACATGACCCGTAGGATTAGACCTATGAGGGTGTACAGATGGAGGAGGACATTCTTGATCCATCTCAGTAGACGCAATAAATTCTCTTGGCTTACTGACTCATGCACGTTTAGGAGGAAGAATACTTTGAAGTACTTCTACATTCAACCTCCTCAATTCCTTCATCTCTTCTTCTTGTTGTGCGAATCTTTGCTCTAGCTAGAGTTATTCTCCTTCTCCAGAGGAAGGGTATGTAACCTAAATATTTCCTTTCCCCTTATTGGACACCTTTAGGAGAGGGGGAAGTGGATTACTTGAAGGATTACCTAGGTTCTGAGTAATCCTTTGATTTCGTGTATGCACACCTTCATTTGTGTCTGTGTGTAAAACTTCTTGAGAAGGAACCTCTTCATCTGATCCCTCTGAGTGAATGTCATCTGGTGAATCAGCAACAATGGCATTAATGAAATTAATTTATGCATAATGCATTGTAACTCTTCTATAAGAATTTATGCGATAATGCCTTTTTCCATGTCCTTGATGAAACATTGCCTTTTGTTGATTCGATCTCTCAGGAACTTCATGACGAACCATAAATTGGAGGGAATCTCCTGATAATTTGGCCCTTCGTTCCTCTTGAGGCTTATTCCCCAATCGATAGAAGACTGACTTTATCTAAGGGAGGGATTGAGGATCTGAAAAAGTCCCCAGTCCAGTGGACTGGGGCTATTCTTGCTATCTTTTCTCAACTCCTCGAATCCTATTTGTTGATTCTGAGGGTTGTGTTAAAGGAGTCCCCAGTCTGTTAAGATGGGGTGGTTCTTGACATTTTATATCTAAGAATTTTTTGAAATCTCTTCTGATATTGCGGACCTTAGTCTAGAAATTATCTGGATGCATCAACCTACATCCACTTTTATCACTCGGCTCAAAAGGTCGTTGGATGATTTCTTACACTTTTGTCACTTGATGATGTGCTTGCTCTAAACAAGAGGCATGTTCAATATTCTCATTTCCTTGATGTAGGAGTAATTCAACAACTTGTTTTCAGTATGATTTATTTTTAGAGGAACTAGTTTAGGCCTGTTCTTGGGAAATATTTTGATTTCAAACAAAACGCATTGACTGTGGTCGGCTATGGGAAATATCATTGCATTAGACCATTTTCGGTGGGCTTTGCTGACTGGAGAGAACAGTGAAATATAGTGCTCCATGAACACCCCATCCCCTAATATGAATACTATATGGGGCATTGGAAATTAACTGGCGCAATCTTCTTAGTTCACCAAGGCATGAACGCTGAAGGGATCTCTACTACTTTTTAGCCTTTGGGTATCGAGAAATTGAGATAGATGCCAAATCAATTTGGCATTGTAACCCTTCTATTATCATGAAATGATTTTCATATTAATCATAAGATAATATTTTCTTTTTCAACTGACAAAGAGTTTTCCATATATTTAGACGAATATCCTGAATTCCATCTTTTGTCAACATCTCTGGAATGTCGTATTGAGAATCATCCAGAGGCCAAAACATAACTGGCACGTCACCTTTCTCCAGTTGTTTTCTCATGTTCAGTACTTACTCTTTATCATTAAATGAAAATTCTTCTACCTGATTAGACAATAGCGGGTGCTTCCTTGTTGATTCATCGGATTCAACAAGATTGGTAGAGAATTCACTGATCGAACTAGAAGATGCATGACTTAGGGGTGTATCAGATCATGACCTACACCCTTGGAAATATTCTGGTTGAGAAAGTATTTCACATTATAATGGAAAAACATCAGACATGACTGGATTCACATTTTCAAGTTCCTCAAGATAAGAGGGCTTTCTCATCACTAAATTGTCGGTTGGAGAATTTTCCAAGAAATTTGAATCACTACTGGGGAGAGGATTTTCACAATGAAATTCATCATCATGGGGAGGACCACCATGGTGGGTTACATCAAATGATGAAACATTTTTCTCCTTGATGTTCTGGAATCACAGAGGGTTCTTGTGGCTCTCATCTGAAGATGAAACTTGAATATTGTCCAAATTTTCACGAAGCAAGCCTTCATAAGGAAGTGTCTGGTGCAGAACATCAGAATTAATGTTCCCACTATTGGGAATTGAGAGAGTGGAATCTTGAGTTGCAACAGATAGTTGTCTGAGTGCATCATGAAATCTAGCATCGAGTAAGGCCTTGTCACAGATGGGCCTTTGATTTCTTGACTGTGCTGGGAAGGTCTTCTTCTTAGATGCCTTCTTACTCAATTTGGAAAGTGTATCTGCTTTCTCAGGTGAAATGATCAGGTTAGTCTGATTATCTCCGCTCAAACCAGGTGTATGTTCCCAAATTTTTTGCCCGTATGATATGGGGGAGTACAACCCACAACCCTCTTGGACTGGAAAAAAATTTTGTGGCCATTCTGGAGTGAACTATTGATGTGTCACTCTATTGGAAGGGATAGATTTATGTGTCTTTTCCTGAGATGATGCTGAAGGTGTTATAATATCTTTTCAGGCATCTAGAATATGAGTAGGGATTTGCTTCTGCTCTTTCACCATTGACCAAATGTTCTTGGTGACTTCAATGGCCGAAACAGGGATATACGTGCATTCTGTGCTTTGAGTAGGTATATATGCCTGCTCTTGTCCTCCTTTTCCTGTCAATGAATCCTAACAGTACTCATGTCTGGGGGTAGAGAGTTGAGTCTATCTCCTGTTTGTCGCCGAAGCTTTCTGAATGACTTCTCTGAATTCTACCAAACAAGACTATTGGTAGGCTTGATCAATATCAGCAGGTGTATGTGCCTGCTGATTTCAGTCTGCCGAATGTGGTTGACGAACCTCCTTTAACACTTACAGACGAGGCTGCTGGAAGGATTGATGAGTGTATGCAGGTGTATGTGCATGTTTACCAGTTGTCAACACATTCGGTTGGCGGGCTTCATCATATGTAGTCAGACGAGCCTACTGACTAGCTGATGATTTATAAACAGGAGTATGTTTCTGTCTATAATACTCTGTCGGAATTTCCTGGCGAGATTGGTGTGCTGCTGCCAGGAGAGTCTGCTGGACAGTGGAATTAAAACGGACAGGTGTGTGTGCCTGCTAGTTCCTTTCCACCAAGTTAGGTTGGTGGAATTATTTAAAAATGGTAGAGATGAGAACCTGCTCACTTTTAACTGTTTGTAACCTCTGGTGGTTCGTCTTGCCTGCTCGGGTTCGAGGAACCTGAGCCAAACGCCTAGAGGTGACACCCACATCATGTTGAGGGTGCAGTGTTGCACGATTCTGGTGGTGATTGTTGATAGGAGCCCTCAGGAAGGACTCCTGTTTCTTTGAGTTAACCCCCTGAGGGACCTTCTCATTCACCTCCCTAGAATATGGGAGAGAATGGTGATTGTGTTATGGGGATAATGATCTGAAACGATTGTAGATGGTAGTTATCACCGCTTGCTTCTTGATCACTGGTCGTCGCTATCTGGATGACCAGGGTGAGTTATTCACTTGTAGGGCTTGCCTAGTGGCCTCCAAAGTTGTAATAGTACCATGTTGATGGTACTACTTAACCATCGCATTTGATACCCAACATTGAAGACGCTGAGTAGGTGAAGTCATCCTCAGAGTGGACGACGATCCAGAAGAAGTAGCATTAAATGAATTCACAGCAAAGGTTTTCACAGCAGAAGTATTTATAGCTGTGAACTTATGAAAGCCACTATTATAATGCATAAGTTCATGGAAAAGAGTGCATGTTTTATATAACACAAATAATCAAGATAAATTCGGATACTACATCTTTTGGATGAGCACAAATGTTATTGATTGCTTTGTTGGCCCTCTCATTGAGTTTAAATAGGGGCCTAACAAATAGTTAAAACATCAATTTAACTTGGTTAAGGATTCACGTCGGGTTAACCATTCATTGTTTCCTCTGGAATTGGGGTTGACCTCATTGATTGAAGGTTCAAACATTCCAATTGGTTTCTAATGGGTTTGTTCGTAGAACTGAACACATCCAATGATTCCATATCCATTTGGACCTACTTTCCAAACGTAGGCGCTCATTAGTTGTGGAATGATTAGGCTTAGGAATTTGCATTGGTCGAGAGGATGGGAGGTTGAACTCATCACACATTTATTAGGGGAATTATTGTCTACTCCGGGAATCTCTTTATAGATTTAAGTTATTTTCATGAATCGTTATTACATTACCATGTATAAAATGAGCTTTACTTTAGATCTGACAATCAATGATTGATTTGTATGAAATGTAGAGAATATTTTATATTTATTTGAGGTTCTTCATCCATATATAATCATATGTATTTGTTAGATATTCTTAGTCAATGGTATCCTTCAGTACATAAAAGTCTCTTGGTCATTATGATGACCATACTGGTTTTAAAGACACTCAGTGGGGAACTTGAAGTTTATTGTCATTCAGAAGGACATGGATTATTTTAGAGTTGGGATCGTACCCGTAGATGGGATACCTACGTATCCTTTATTTGGAAAACAAATAAGAACCCACATACTTCGAGTGAGGGAGTATGATATTTATGCATGATTTAGGGCTCAAAGAAAGATGTCATGGTTACTTTTACACTCTAAGCTCACATGAGTCATGCTCGGTGTGAGAAACAAGAGGTATTGGTGAAACCCGACAATTGTGCCACGAAACATGCAATGATGTGGGGATTATGTATGTATGACTGCCCAAAAATAGATTAGTATTGGGTTTTACTCAGGGATGAAACCCAGGAACAAGGTCCATAAAGGTGTAGTACTTTATGGAGATTTAGATACTCTAATCTTGGGGATTACTCCTATGGAATATGCCCAAGTTAGGAGGGGACTTGTTATTGGGTTCTACTCCTGATAAGGAAACCCATATCAAAAGTACATTAAGACTGGTTAAGAGAAATTAAGACTAGGGCCTACTCCTGAGAAGGAGGCCCATGTTAATGTTGTTGGGGATTACTCCTAAGGAGGATGCCCATATTTTTATACTTTGAGACTGGGGATTATTCGTAAAGAGGAAGCCCATGTTAAGAGAACCATGGTTGGGGATTACTCCTGAGGAGGATTCCCATATTTGGGAACTTAGAGATTGGGGCTTACTCCTGAAAAGGAAGCCCAGGTTAAGGGAATTATGAATGGGGCTTACTCTTAAGGAGGATGCCTAGATTAGGGGACTTGGGGCTTACTCGTGAAAAGGAGGCCCAAATTAATGGGGACTTGGGGATTACTCCTAAGGAGGATTCCCAAATTAATGAGAATTTGGAGTAGGGATTACTCCTGAAAAGGAGGCACAGGTTAAGGAGTCTCTCATCTTAAAGGATGAGGTTTAATGAATGAAATATCTGAACTTAGTGACATTAGGATATGTAAATCACTTGGTTTTAATAGATGTTCCACAGAATTCATTTCAGATAAGCAACCTGACAAATAAATCATGACATGAATGGATTTGGAGAGAGTTCTGAAGGCGTAATCCTGAAGAGGAGAGGAGGATAGGTGTAAGAGGGGTGAAATGGGCAGGAAGGGCACCCAAAAAAAGAGGGGCACACAAGTATTACGTGGGCGCACAAGTCCTGGCCGCGCAGGTGTACCTGCATGACACATGGGTACTTGCGCGACAACCAATCCTTAGAGTAGAACTTGGGCGAGGCTTGGCTCAAGCCCTTAATACTACCCCTAGAAACTTCCATAAGAGATGCGCGTAAGTTATGTGGATGGGGTAAGGCGGCGCACAAGTGTGGCCATTTTCCTTAAGGGCTGGCCACCCAGGCGTGCATGTTTTGATGAGTTTCAACACATAGGCCTTCCTCACTCTCTTTAGATCTTCTGTTCTAGGTAAGAAATTACTATAGAAGTGTTCGAAAAATTTGAGAAGAGACTAGGGTGCCGGGAGCTTAAATCTGAGGTTCTGAATTTTTCGACCTCCAAATTGGGGGCCCAGAAGGGTATTTATAGGCTAGAGAGACCCTGTGCGAAATTTCACAGAGGGCGCACAAGTCACCTATGCGTCACACAAGTATACTTGCGCGACCTTGATGGAACATGCACAACCAAGTGTAAATGACTCTTTGTTCATGCCTTTGTCTATTTTTGATGTTTTATTCAATGTATGAATCACATTATGCTAAGGAATTTACCTTTTCATTCATTTACTCTCTGTGATGAAAAATATAATTAACAGACACACGACCCTAGGATCCCACATCATAGGATTCCATTAACATGGCCTCATTAATAAAATGTTATGCTTCCAATGATGAAAATTTATACTTATTTGTGTCCACCCCAGACTTCATGTCCTCCTTGAGCATGAGACCCTATATGGTTATTCTCCTTTGTTCCTCTACTAACCATGTTTTCAGGTTTCTACCTACCTATATAGGCACTTTACCACTACTATTCTACATAACTAAATTGTGGTAGCCTATCCATCCTAGCTTCAACATGGTTGAGCCAACATCCAAAAAATGCAATTTTGATGGATTATCATGGTTAGATTATATGGTTTGTGTTTTTTGTAAATGATAATTAGAATATTTGGTAATTTTTTAATATTTCACAATTCCATATCCAATCTGTTCATGATATATTTTTTCAAATAACTCTTAAAATTGTATCTTGGTCATCCATATATTTTTTTTGTTTCTTAACAAATTTAAAGAAACTCCTCAAATATTCAAACCACTAATTCCAAGATTTTCGCTCCAAATTCAATTTATGATTAATAAAATGAACATATTTTTGGGATCAAATTTTTCAATAAATAAATTGAAAATGCTATTAAAAATCAGTATATCATTATCACATAATACTAACATATCTTAATCAAAAAATACAACTCATATAATGTTGGGTCATTAATCTCCCCTTTTTATATGTATCTTAATACACATTGAAATGATATGTTAATATGTTTAATGTTTTTCCATCATCTACCACTTTCATATCATACTTAATTTCCCTTATCTCCCAATTATTGGTAAGAAATAAAATGTACTTGGGAAAAGTGTTATCAATTTATGAATAGAAAAGTTTCATCAACCATTCCACTCTATATCTACTAGAGTTATGCTTATTATAGAACACCTGAGATATTTAGGTTGGAAACATGGTTGTAAATTATAAAATATAATGATACAAAATGAAATCAGAACTCATAAGTTTTTCACAAAGATTTTTTCAACTGTATTACATTATAAAGATAATAATTGTGACAAAAAATATTTATAGAATAAATCAACATGAAACTCATTTAATTTTCTAAATAGTCTGGTTAAAATCCTTTGCATATGATGAATAGCATTGTTAATTCATAATCGTTCAACTTTTCTTGTGGAAATGATTAATTGATTTTATCTCGATTAGTGTTATGTTTATTAATTACATTATTAAAGGATAGTAGATGTGTAAATCATAACTTGTCAAAGAAATGATCTATAATATCTTTCCATAATGATCTTTCATGCGAGAGATGAATAATTATAGAATATTATTACTCATTACTCATTTGTATACCCATTAAGAAGAAACTCTGAATAATCTTTATAATAGTTTATATCATATAAATATTAACCACATGATGTTTTATGTTGGTAATTAACTAAAATAAATCTTCTTTTTTGGTTGTATAGTGTTTATTATACACCTATTATTTTAGTTTCTTGCCCCTAAGATCATGTAAAACTTCAATTGCCATCATTGTAGGTACAAATAAAATGTGTAGATAATAGGGAACAAGGTGTATCTTAATTTATTATCAATGTTTACATCATTGTTGAGATTTTTCTCTCAACCAACTTATTTCACACTTCATTATTTTACATTTTATCCTTAAATATAATTTTTTTAGCAGCAAAGATACTATCATAACTATTCTACATTGTGTAGAAAAACTATTCTTCTCAATATCTTACATGGGTAATTCATTCCTAATTATTTTAAGATATTCTTATTCGTATGTGAGAATGTTTATACATGATTTATCGGTTCCACCAACTTCATTATATATATCAATCAAAATAATTTCAACATAAGGGTTTTCTTTTTTTGAGAACCTCTCATGAATTTTTTCATCTTCATGTGTCGAATATTATTATTCTTTGGAGCTGACACTAGGGTCTTCATCTTTCAATACCAGTAATTCTCCAAATCTATTTTTCAAATTATTAATATATCTTTTGGTATATTAGAATCATTTTATGGATCTCCACATGGTAACCAGTGATAATTTTTCTTTACATCCTATGTCTTATAGGACATACTGATGTAGGTAATATTGAACTTGTTTTGAATCAAATTAAAATTTAGGTTATTTTTTGAGTTCCTGTCACCTATTTTCATGGAAACCTTCATAGGAATATTATTATTTGAATCGTCACCATTATTATGTTTCGTTCCTAGGGACGATTTTTATTTCTTCAATAACTTATGTCGTATTTCATTCACATTTTAATATGATATATTTTGATATAATAATGTACCAATAATGTGACAACCTTCATTGTATAAAAAATCGATATTTTCAATAAATCCAGATATTTTTGAATTATACAGAATTTTTTAATATATGGATATTTCGTCTTCATCTCTAGATTCCCCCCTTGACATTGGATTCCATTTTACATTATATTTTTTATGATTGTAAAAGAAATCCAATTTAAAAAAGATCAATTTATTATAGTCCCATAAATTCCCTACAAAACATTTTCTTTTTTCAATAATAGGATGTTGTCAAAATGTTCATCGGAGATATTTTTAGGTCATCTTTTCCACTGGATTGTATATTCATGGGGAACCAGTACACAATACTCATCATTTATCTAAAATTTAATATTGGAGTATTTATCATTAAATTTATTAATCTATTATTGTTCATAATTTATACTTTTTCTCTATAAAATGCATTAAAATTGATTTATATAAGTCGTTAGAGAAATGTATCAATGAAAATTATTTCTTCACAGATTCTTGAGATAGATTAATAAATGATTTAATTATATTATCTTCAAATAAAATAGTTATTTAAAAAGATGAATCCCCATTAAAAAATGTCACAATATCCCCTTCTTAATCTATTCCTTGTGAACACATGGACTATTTTCTTTAAAGAGTTTCTTACTTGATAACAAGCTAAAGTCATCAAATATTTAGGATGATTTTTTCAATTTTAGTTGTGTTAAATTTTTATTCTTGAACCTTCTTAATTTATTTATATTATTATTCATGATTTGTTGTCATCTCATGTAATAAATTGGAATGCGTTAGATCATATTATATTTTACTTTTAATTACCCTTCCTTATAATTAATGTAATATATTTTATCTTTTTCCAATGCATTTATACTCCTATAAAACTCTGTAGGGGTTTCATAATTTTCCTCAATTATGTTGAGGAATTTTTTTTAGAATGAATTTTAAGGTAAAAATGGGGAAACCAACAAAATCCTAGATACAAATAAAGATAAACCTCATAAGAAAAGATTACGCTATTTTAGAAAAATTTAAAGTGGTTCAAATTCATTACCTTGATTAATCGCCATTTGATGTAGGCAACCACCATTTTTGGAATATCCTTAATAAGATCCTTGATGTGAAACTATAACTTGTTCTTATTCTACACATGTTCCATTAGTCATGTTTTCCCCTCATTGAATCCTCATATCAAAACCTAATTTTGGTTATCAATCAATTATTTTAGTTATTCATTAAAATCATCTTGCAATTGTATTTTGAACACTCGTTGTGAATCCTCCTTTGAGATCATGATCATGAATTACTACTCCATCATTTATTTAGTAGAAATCATTAGGATATCCTTGGGGATTTTTAATTAAATATTCTCTTCAATTTAATTCACTAAAATAATGAAAATTATTGATACGAACTAGGTTCTAGTTACCTCACCATAGGCAGTTGATGCTTTCTCCCCATCCATATTAGGCCCATTATAATTTCTCTTTAGAATTTCACCAGTATTTTTCAATAAATGTTAAGGGATTTTACATTTTCTAGCTAAACATATAACTAGAGGAAGTAGTAAAAAATGAGTTTTCCTTCCATCTTTGTGGCCACTGCATTTCTAAATAAATTAATCTAAATCTAAAAGGCTCTTCATTCATTCTTCGAGGAATATTCGAGGTACTAGATTGCATGTTACATATACTTGGACTCAAATAACATGTTTCAAAAGTACAATCAATTTCATCTTCTTGATCATAATAATATACTCATGAAGAATTATTCTCATCATGTATTTACTCATTAAAATTAACATCATTAAATGGGGCTCGAACACCATCCCCCAAGAATGAAAAATAGTTAGTAAAATCAACTTATTTAGAGGTCTCATTAATTTATCATTAGTAAGTCTTAGTGTGCCATGAGGGGTTTCATTATCTGGGACCATTAACAGGAACTCCATCCTTGTCAATGTGAGAAAGAGAGGGTATCATCATAGACTCCCATGGAAACTAATTATAGTAGTTGGTTGGATCACCCACACCAGACTCTGGAATCAGAACCTCTTGAATTGAATCACATACAACCCTCACATTATAAGCATGAGGGGAAGGATTTCTTATGTTTTTGTTTGAGGCCCCACGATTCTCCGCAGTCTCCCTTGTACTAGATTCAATTTTTATTGAAAAATTGTTTTTATACACATCCTACTTCAAATGATCAAAAATGTTTGAAATCCATAGCTCAAGAATAATGTCTCTCTCTACTATCTAGATGAAAAAATAAATGTCCTTCAAACTAGTACCCAATCATTCCTTATTGATGTTACTACAAAGTGAACCATGAATTCAGATTTCTCAACCTAAAATCCTCTTAAAAATTCATGGGATGGTCATCTCCCAAGGATTCAGGTCATAGTATCTCCTGATGAATTCTATGAATACATTTATAGAAATTGTATACATCATGAAAAAGACATAGAATATTAAAAAATAAAATATATGATTCATAGAGGACCCTATTCTTCCAGCGCATATAACCTTTATTAATGATGTTGATAAAATATGTCAAATTTATGGAGACATCAAATTTGATAATTATCATCAAATAAATTGGGTGAAAAACTACATCTATTTGATTATCATTGTATAGATATCATCCAACCATGTTTTACAATTGACCAACGGATATTGGAATTCCTAAACTCTAGCAGAATATGATGAATGTAGAATAATATTATGGTGATGGGTGGATCTAAATTCAAATGATGATCAGATGAAAAGTGAATGAGTGGGAAAAGAGAACCTAAAATAATATAGGGAGTGTTTTCCAAATCATAAACAAGATCATCTTATTTTGATAATATTATCATGAAATGCCTCAATTCGAAAATCTCTATGATATCACTCTCTTGTAACATCCTGGAGGAAAACAAAAATCTATCAAAGGAATCCACAGAATGACTTTTCTTCCAAAATTAGGCAACCAAAGAAATATCCAACATCATATAGGCTTCTGTGTACTCCATGGAATAAATCAAGACTAAATTAACTCCATCAATGCACGATTGAAATTTAGGTCGGAGATCGATTAATGGGAAAATGGGTGAAGAGAAGGGTCAGTGAAATGATTATAGGGTAGATAATGGGGAGACTAGGGTAGTGGAGGAGGACCTTACTCCCTCCCTAGTAAGGAAGGTCTAAAAGGGGGAGGAAATAGTGATTTTATTCACCAGGTCATCGTTGGGAGAGGGAAATTGAAGAAAGCTCTATCCCCTATATTTTGAGCCACTCTTCATAAAAATTTAATAAATTTTATTCAGTGATAATATTATTGGATTACATATATTAAACATTTTTAGATATATTCTCATATAATAAAAAATTCTTCTTTGGTAACATCAGCCTGAATCCCAACTTCTCATCAACCAGATTGATTTTATCCTATATTCTATTAAATAAACTATAGAAAATTGACATAGTTTCTTTAGGGAAGTTTGACATTATATAATTTAATACATCAATTGGAAACCCAACTAACATGTAATTTCTACCAATAAATCATGGATACTATTTAAGATAATGTTAATAAAATTTATGAAAATCCAAAAATTTAGTTTTTTTCTTTGATCCTCCAAATGTATAAGTTCTGTGTATTTCATTATTGGTAATCTTAACCACGTGTTCATCAGTATCTTAATATGATCCAAATTTTTGTATTATCAAGACATGGATATACAATCTTTCTTCCTCTTATATTAAGTGGGATATATTATTATACTGTATTTTATGTTTATTTTTTATATTCATTATGGTCTTGGTTAAAATATAATTATTATCTAAAATAAATAAATCAACACAAATCATATATTCCATTATGAACTCTTGAGAAAAAAGGTCAAATCATCAAAGAGAGATAGAACTTCGAAAAAGATAATCCAATAGAGGTGAAACTATCTTTGATACCATACTAATTAAGATTATGTTCAACACTGAGAGTGGGGGTGATTCAATGTTGGGTGATTTTTTTCAATTTGATCTTTTTATCCCTTTACCTCTTTGGCTAATTAGGATATTAATTCTCTTATTTTATTAACTTTAATTTATTTTTATCACACACACTATGTGAGAAGAATATTTAAACAATTAACCTTTATATAATGAAGGGTTGTACATGGTATAACCAAAAAATAATCCTCAGTCATAGAATACACTATAATGAGATATCAATTATATTGGTTTAGATAGAAAACAATACTAAACCAATGGTGTGGTATACTACCCACAAGAGTGGGGATAGAAAATAATCATAATTACTTGGATTGGAAATAGAGTAGTCCAACTGTGCCTCTTATTTGTATTATGGTACTACATATTTAGACAATATTTAATATTAACAGGTATTTTTTAACATCAAGAGAGTCCCTTGCCAGATGTGTCTTTTATTTTATATCACAATTCGACTTTTTTATTCTCTTATTTATAAGTTTACTTGTTACAAAATATGAAAGTACCTAATCCTATTATATTATTGTATTCATAGTGGTGAATAAACTCTTTATAGAAATAACTATTTGTGCTAATCCTTCTTTTTATTCTTCCTCATGAATTATATTACACAATATACTCTTCCCATTTTATCTTCTTATTTTTATTCTTCTATTCATATTTTTGTGAAATATATTTTCATATAACCGTTTATTATTCCTTATTAATTTTTTATTACACAAGAATTTCACTGGATATTCTTCCCTTCATCTCTTATTATTTATTATTTCTTCTTTACAGTAAGAAATATTGCATTAGATCTCTTCTAAATTCATCAAATCTTCATTATGTATATGAATGATCAAATCTGGTTCACTCTCTTTTCTTATTAAATACCAATAGAATATTTTATTTATATTTTTATTAGATTTAGTAAAATTTTCTTTATAAATATGAGATATATATAATAATTATTGCAACATCGTCCATCATATCCATTGTCATTTATTCATTCCAGCATTTACACAACTATGTATATAAATGATTTAAATTACTATGTATAGTGGTAATTAAAATACTATTGGATCATTATCCCTTCTTATTGGAAAGATCCAAAATTCTCTACATCCTTATTCTTTTCATAAAACATTGTATATTTAAATTATCCACAACTACAATATTGTGAGGTTACTATTTCATTAATTAGTTTCCTAATAATTAAATGATAATTTAAAATATTCAATATAGATTTAAATATATAAAAAAATTCATGAAACAAAATATGTGTTGAAGCCTCCATATATGACAAAATATAATCCTATAAATCCATATTCAACATTATAATAGATTTAAATGGGAAAAAATGAGTATAATATTTATCATTTAAGAAGATAAAAGCTAACACTATTTGATTCATCTTTACTTATTCACTTAAAAATTTTCACATTGTTTCTTCATTTACAAGATTTTATAAAAAAATGAACTAATTTTTACCCTATATTCAGATGACTACCTTAAATATTTAAACAATATGAATTGATTCATGGAATTGTGTTTCAGAGATACTAGACTCTTCTTATGCACTTTTCTCATATTTGGCTACTCTGGTTTTCAATACACATGGTATATTCATCCAGTATGGTCGATCCTAGATTTAGTCATATGGATTATTGAAGTAACCCTTGTAGTTAATAATTACATGAATTATTGATATGTATAAGTCATATAGTCGATCGAGATGATTATGTGATCAATATTATGTTTATATAGAATATTTTCTTCCAATGGTTTATTTATTGGTTCATTTAATCTCACTGCATATGGTAAATCCAAAAACCTTTTTTTAATAATGATTTATATGTGAGGTATAAAATAAATATCAAATTCAATCTATCAGTGGCGGATCTAAATAAAGTCATCATTTTTAATATAATAACACATGTTTTTAATCTGAAAAAATGCATGGTTGATTCAATAATTTTTTATAGGAAAACATATGATATTGAGGTGGGAGAAGAAAACATGAAAACCATTGATTTTTCTATTTGAAATGTTTGATTTTACCAAAAAGGAGTTACAATTAAAAAATACATTGGGATCCCACATTAAAATATCCCTTAACCCTATCCTCAATAATATTATTCTAAACATCAAATACAACCCATTTTCATGTATCTGGGTCAACTCAAGTATTCCTCTCTAATGCTATCAGGTCTCCCCACATGTTGGAACACCATTATTCCTTGGCACACTTAGTCAACATATTCCCACAAAACCATACAGTATTTATTCATATTCCAGAATTTCTTACCACCTTATTGTAGAATATATAAGATGGTTCCTGTGAGGCTGATCTTGCTGCCACAAATTTAGTTGAGCTGGCATGGATTGGTTGGTCTATGGTTGGCCAGTTTTTGTGAGAATCTTATTAAAACAGTGGGTAAATTATTAATTTCTTCGAATTACATATCCCATATCTTCAGTCAATATTATTTCATGGAACTATAAAAATTATATCTTATTTATCCATATATATTTTTAATTTTGTTCAATAACATCGATGAAACTACTAAAATCCTCATTTTCCTACTTCCTTGATATGCACTACAAATTCTAGTTATGCTTAATCAATGTGACATAATCATGGTTTGTTATTCTATAATTATTTTCAATGGAATACATGTTATCTTAAAATAATATTATTATTATCATATTAATATTTTATTGATAATAAATAAAACTCTCATAATTAGGCATCATTAAAAATCTATCTAATAACTTGTAATATCTTCTATAAACAATAGGTGTTACAACTAGATCCATAGAATTATTAGGAATCCATCCCAATAGAATCAAGAAAAATGTAGTGGTCTTAATAATCACTAGGATTATCTATGAATATTACTATTTATATCCACCAGGTCTTGGGTGTTCTAGTAATCAAATGAATTCATTAGGCCCAACTACCAGATCCTTAGAATCATTTGGAATATCATAAATTTCAAAACCTCACCAAATCCTTAATTGTAATCCTTGGAATCTCATAAATATCATTAAGTATAAAATATCTTCTTAGTAAAATACCAACAATAAAAATATTGGATGGAAATCATCCGAACATATCACATATAACCAAGGTATTTGTCTCTAGATCATGACTTATCACTATCACTACAACCACGTAATTCTTGCATAACAAGTTTCTAGTCGAAAGTTGACACCTAAAATCAATAATACCCACTTGCCTTGTAATTTCCGTACCCAAATTCCATTTATTTGATAACCCAAACTAGTTCACCATAATTCCAAAATCACACATCCATATATCCAATAGGATACCGACTAGCAACAAGGGCTTAAGGTGTCTCAATGTAGAGACTACTCCCTCTTATGAGAGCGAAAAACATAAAAAATTTAAACTGGTAGAATCCATAGTCATAAATATTTATTGTTTATAAGAAGTAAATAAATTAAATTAATACCATTATTAAATAATAAATTTATTGTATTAAAATCCCAAACTACCTTGTTATACATACAACGTTGATCACCCATTGAGATGACCACATACACAAGAGTATATAAAAGAAAATAATAGTACTTGTATTGATAAAAAACATTCAAGAATCCCAAATACCTGATATCCATACACTACTGACCTTCTCCATCCTGGTCATAATAATCCAAATGAGTAGCTCTGCTTGATCATGCAACTCTGGGACTCAGCATTATCCTTCAAAATCCATGCTCAACCTGAAAGAAGACATATGGATTTCACACACACCAAGGTGCACATACAGGGGGTGAGAATGAAATAACTATAAGAAACCCCAATAGTGAACCTATAATCTAATGTTAAAAGTTTATGCTCAGGTAATATGATCATCCTGGCTGAGATAAAAATGGAATTGATAAATACAAAAAATCCATAGTTGATACTCATGGGTATGATCCAAATAAACGATGCATACTTCATATAATAATAAATATATATCTGAACAATGTTTCATCATGTATATATATTTATGTGTGTGTCTATATATTACCGTAAACAAATATATATATATATATATATATATATATATATATACACAGAAATATATGTATATGAGTAAGGATACAAAAAAACATGATTCAAACTACATCATATCCTTAGTCTTGTAACCCCAATTGTTTATACATATAGTAAATAATTCATTGAGTTGTATTTGATACCACTCAAGCTATGTATAATTAGTTTGACCAATGGTTCCATAATCCAGATCGACAATACATACATTGTCTAGGTAAAAAAAGACCTTGGACCAAGCTACGTCACCATAGGGGCCTCAATATCCTAGCCCTGCATTTTCCCATACTTCTGTCTAATCAACATAATGAAGGAATCCAAGTAATAAACATACATCCTATAAATATGTCACCGATATTAATTTCATACCACCCATGGAATCAAAATATAGTCTAATCTACGTGACCAATGACTGGGTTTGTATGCCCCACAACATCGTGACATAGATAGTCCCTTATGAGGATAACTGTTAGGTGACATGAAATGAATTCTCTCTGGATCCATGTACTTGATAATAATCCATTCAATAAATGTATCAACATCCTACTCCAAGAAAAGTCCAAAATTTATAGTAATGGTGGGTCCATCTGATCAAAGGGAGAATCCCAGGAGTCTCTTAGTAAACCTAATCATCCTTGAGTGTATCTCATATAAATTATGAGGAGTTCCATGAAAAGAATCGTGTTCTGGTAAATATCATAAGACAAATCCAAGGAAGTAATTATGAGCATACTTATAATCAAAAGGTATCAACATTCGGATATTAAGAATCATGTTTTTTCATCCCATTCATATCAAAATCATTAAGAAGTCTCATAATCTAGATCCTAGTAAGTAGTTATGGGCATCCCAATAATCTTGTACTCTGAATAGCCAAATCCAAAGATGTATGTCTGGGAATCTAGAAATTAATAGGTCTTAATATCCAAAACCCAAGAAGTATTCTAGGGAATCCTAATAATGTAATAGTTAATTAAAAAGGATCAGAAGATATGTATATCCTTTTTGAATCCCTATCACATATCACAACATGTCTACCTCATCATCCAGAATAATAAGAACCTCCTTTGGAAATCACAACTACATCAACTGTAATAAAGTGAATGCATAAATAAAAGTGTGATTGTGTATTATTTTTTAAATCCAACACTACATTCATATCATATCTGTAACACATGTTTGGTATGGTTTCTATAGTTTCACTTACAACAATCTCTACCAAATCCCACACCGCTCTAGCCCAGGGTTAGTCAAACAATGGGGTGCACACTGGGTCCATCATGTCCAAACACTAGAGATTAATCCTACATGGGATCCTAGAAAAGATTATTGGAGCCATATTATAATGGATACCCATAAATAGTATGTATTGTATCCTACATGGGATCCTAGAAGAGTGTAAGTAGAAGAATCTTAGAAAGGATCATTAGAAAGTGTAATTAAATAGAGATATCCTACATGGGATCATATAGGTGAAAATATAATTAGATTCATCCTATATGGGATCCTTATAATGATAAGATATAATTAAGAATCCTACATGGGGTTCTCAAAAGGAATTTAGCTATTGGGGTAGCACGTCTGACAAACCCATCTTTATCATCTCACAGACTCATTGGCAAAAAGGGAACATCTCTCAAGGGATACATACTCATAGTTTTACTTTGTATGTATTTGTCAAGGGAATTGGATCATCACCCATCCCAATTCATGTTCCCACTATCAAGAGAAAAATATATATTATTATTGATGGGATAGCATCTCCCTAAAAGATCATTTCCCACCAAAACGCCTCTTAAGTGTCCTCAAATTACCATAGGGGTTCCACTATAATGATATATATTGAATAATTCTAAAAATGTACTCTTAATGATTACAATTAATACTATAGGGTATAAATACATGAAAACCCTAAAAAGGGTGATAGTGGGTTATTACACAACATTTACTCAAAGTACATTATGTGTACTCCAAAACCTCATGCCTATCTATGCACTTCTGTACAACCAGACTCGCATAGTGTCTCATCGTGTACTAATAAAAGGACTGGAAATAATTGGGGTTTGGATGTGTACTAATACATATCTACATTATCCTTACATAGATTTTCTACTAATTTTTCATGGCTACAACTCCAGGTACAACTTCACTACCTGTACTTTCAAAAAACTCATCTTCACATGTACTCAGCTTGGTAGACTGGTACAAGTAAATGTACTAAAACATATAGCGTACTTAATGTATATGGAATATAACTTGTCAAAATTTTTCTTTTAATAATATTAATAACACATATAATGTGTTCATGGAACCATACACTGTCTGATCATTATTTTGGAAGGGGAAACTAAAGCAATCTACCCAAAAACGTCAATTTTTTTCATTTAGGCATAGATCATACCTTATAATGTTTTTAAAACCCATAAATGGGATTTAAAAAATAATCTAGTAAATATTTGGGTTCTTATATTAAAACATTAAATTTATGTCCTTTTCATGTAATTTTATAATGCTTCACTCATATCCAGGTTTTGCAGCTTTCGCATGATGATCTGGCTCCACACAAGCTCTAGGGAGGCAACTACCTTCCTCTATATCTCTCTATATTTATCTCCCTATATATATCTGCATATACCATTTTCTATATTGGTTCTACAAATGTTAATATCACAGGGACATAAAAGATAATCTAGGGGGTGGGAAGAAAATAAAATGGTAGAATGAAAAGAAATAAAAAATAGAAAAAGTGGATTTAACCCACTACTAAAAAAAATTTATACCAACACATTCATTCAAACAGTTTTTATAAACCGTTGGAATAGATTTTCTATACCTACGGTTTTAATAAAACTGTATTTATATCCTACCTCAAATCGAATTCTATGGGGATCATCCGTATGCACCCTCCCCCCCCGCAAACCCTCCTCTCCCATGAAAATCCTCTTTCCTGATAACAGTCTCCCACACTAATCATCCCCAATTATCCATCGTGCTAATCCCCAATACCAAATATCTTCTCCCCCGCCAACCCTCTTCTCCCCCGATTCATCTCTCATCCATTGCGCTCATACCACTCAATGCTGAAACCCTATCTCGATGCTTTGGTTCCTTTCGATTCCATCGTTCCATATTGGGATTTTGTGCTAATCCCACTAAAAGTCGAAATAGTGCTTTGACACTCTAGTTCCTTCTGATTCCACCATTCCATCTTAGGCTTTCGTCCTCCCTGATAATGCTCAAATCATGGTTTTTGGTGTAATCTTCATGGTTTAGGGTTGGATCACCCAGTTTTGGTCTCTAATTCTTTTTTCCTTAATTACATGTAGGTTTCTCATTCCCTATTGGTGTTTTGTCGAACCCTGGTTCAAGGGATCGACTAGATTTTTTGTGGTTTCATTAGTTTTTAGTGTTCATGGCAGTTTCTTATTGGTTTTTTGGTCATCCTCCCTCAAACTAGATGCATTCTGGCTCATGTGTTAGTGGTTTGTATAGATGTAGACATTATGCCTTGAATGAACTCCCTATCACCCAAAAAAGTGGGATGTCTTTTGGATGCAATTTCAGTTTTATATCTCAAACCCATATGCTGGTGTTTAAGATGATACATTGGATTCTTCAATAAATAGTACATGTTTTTCAGGATTTATTAATTTTAGTTTCTTATACATTTTTCATATTTCTATCATGGTAGATAATTCATATGGGATTCAGTACCCTTCTGAAGGATCTAATAATTTTTATTAGTATTATTTAAAAACCAATAGTGGTATTATAGCCATACAATGAATTTGATTTATGAAAACTTGCATTAGATGAAGAAGAAAACCAAAATAGAACATTATTTTCTGTTTTATGGAATGTTCCACTTACCTTTATGTATTCTAGATCTACCTAATGGTTTTCAGTTTTACCCTGACTCTGAATGGTCTACATAAGTGACATCTCCACTTAACCTTTTATAATTTAGTATATGTACGGATAAGCCAGTATTATCCTTATATAGAAAAATATGTATAATTATCATTTTGTTTTACCCTTTTCAAGCTAAATTCAGTTACCCTAACATAGAATGTATCTTCATAAAGGTAAATCAAATTAACCTTAAGTAGAATGGTTCTATGTAAAATTAACTTTGATATTACCTTTTCACTGAAAGATGAATTTTATTGAGTTTGAAACATTAATCGTAATTCACTAGGTGTTCAGTGGCACCTATTATAGAACCAATGGCACATCATCTATTCATAATGAATCATTCAAAAACTCAATTCACTCTTACACTAAACATAAACTGACATACACTATTCCTCATTCATATAATCACTAAGAATTAGTTTGACCATTACATAGGATTGACAGACCTCCAACAATTATTTCCCAACAGTTAAAAAAACTGTTGGGATAAGGACCATTTACCAACAATACTAGTAAACTGTTGGTATAAGGTTTTATGTGTTGGGGTTTCCCAACGGTTTTGTTAAGCCATTGGGAAAGGAAATTTTTACGTAAGAATTTTACTTACGGTTTTTATTAACCATATGGAAAAAGTATACCCAATTTAGGGATCCTCATACTAGGTGAACCGTCCCTGACCTCCGCCTCCCAACCCCCCTCCCCCTGATCTCGATATCCTCCCGGCCTCCGCCACCACCTCCCGGTCCCCTCCCTCTCCTCCGGTGGCATTCCCCTTCCCCTCTCAGCTCCCTCTCCGATGAAGACGCCCCCCTCCCCTCACAGCTCCTGCTGATGTTCCCCCCTCCCCTCTCATCTCCCACTCCTGGTGACTTCCCCCTCCCATCTTCACTCAATCTCTTCCTCTGATGTCCCTTGAGCCCCTCTCTTGTCATGTGCGAGGCTCCCCATTTCCAAACTCCCCACGGGAAGTCCCCCCCCCTCTCGGCTCCCTCTCCTCCTGAAATGGTTCTTGATCTATATTCCCAGGTAAGAATTATTCTCCATTTTAAAAAAAATTGTCAACAAGGAATAAATTGTTAGTTTCATAGTTATGATAACCATTCATATTAATCATGCATTTTCTAGAGTTTTTGTTAGTAACTAACTCATGGTGTGGTGAATTATTTTGTAAATTGTGATTTTTTTCAAAATAGAGTCTTCCAGAAATATAGGGTTAATTCACAGGTTGTATTCCATTCATTTGAATAGTGAATTAAAGAAAAAGGTCATGATTTTTTAAAAACATAATTTTTTTCCTTTATAGACTCTTATTAGACCTTATATTATATTGGATTTTTTTAATCATGATATATATGTGATGAGGTTGTATCGTCATTAAGATGTGCAATGATGTGGGTCAATTGGAGGTGAATGATGCTATATGAGATTTTGTGGGTTTTGGTGAGGAGTTTCTTTCCCTTTAATTGATTGGTTCATATAACATAAGTTGGGGCTGTATATATTATGTAATTGGAATTGGTAAAGTAAAATATTGGTCTTGGATTTTAGAGTTGGTTATTTGGATGGTATTTTATATCAAAAGTGGGTTTATCTTTATTTACTATTGGTGTATTTTCCAATTGACTAATGTATTTGTTAAAATGACCATGCAATACACATATCCCACAATACGGAAGCACCCCAGAAATCATAAATAGACACTACACACAACAAGACACCCATGGGAGACACCCCTTGATATTTACAGATAGTTAAGGGGCCATTAACTTAGGTACTGAAGTCGATTGGCACTCAAGCCTTGAGAAATTCCTATTGCTAGTAGAAAAGATAACAACACCTTTATTCTTAGTATAGTATAATTAATTTTTTTACACCCTCAAGACCATGTAGTCCATCTGGTTCATGGACTACTTCCCAACTAGGTTTAAGAGTATGATCAACTACTAAACATTGATTTTGGGCCCTATTAGGTTCTATCCATAGTGAAGACTGTTATTTTCACAATCTTCAACTCAAATAATGTATCATAGGTGCATATTCACGGTCTAAGTGTTCTAGTATGGTGTTTCCAACAACGAGCCATATAAATAACATTATAAAAAATGAAGAGATTATTAAATGGAACTGTTTCCCCCTTGCTTGCTGGAACATGATTTAACCCATGGGGCGGTGTGGTTCCTATATATTGGGCGGTGACATGTATATTCATAGGATACAAGTATGTTTTTGTTTAGTTTTTATTTTATTTTCTTTATCACATTGGCCACTTAGGTATTTTAATTCTTTCTACAGGGGGAGGGTAGGGATGCTATCTTGACTAGTTGATGTAGATCACTTGTATATTTTAATTCCATGAGGTGTGACTGTGGGGAAAATTTGAAGATAGAGAATCCTTGGGGTCTTCAATGAGATGGAATTGTTTTTCTAAAACATTGTGAGGGAAAATTTCTGGAGTATGTTGGAGTCATGAAATAACTCCATGTGTCTCCATGAGATAGCATAAATTACCCCAAGTGTCTCCAAGTGTCTCCATACATCGTATTATCCTCACATGGGTTGGCCACTCACCCAATCCTATCCAACCTATCATAGTCTATCCTCTCAGTCAGATAGTCTAGAGTCATATCTCAAGGATTTTCCCATTCCTCGATGCACATCTCATCATCCAACTAGACAAAGAGGACTATTCACCTTATAATGGTCCTAGTCACAAAAGCACACCATGTCGATCCCATCTTCATTATATTCTCAATAATCCAGTCAAAAACCTCATCAAAATCTTGTATTATAACCCATACCCACTAACCAGGTTCCATCCTAAGCTAAATCACTCCAAGACTCTTGGCATTATAATGCCAATTTGTCTGACAATACCCAATACCCACAATAGCATCTCATCCTTCATCTCTTTAGTTGAACTCTTGATTAATTAAATGGAGTAAAACCTTTTATAATATGTTTTATATACTCAGAGGCACCATCGCACTCTAAGATCCTACTAGGATTCCTATCCATCCTCATAAGTATTTCCTCATCAAACACTTGATGCACAATTGCCACACCTATCACTACAAGGCCCAATACTCTTAGGAGTATTTTACATGATCTAAATCTTCATTGTTAGTGATATCAATCACATTAAAGTGAATAAATGTCAACTGAACCCTACATTCCAAGAATTATTCATGTGGATAGGTGCCATGGCAACATGCTAAGAACTAAAACCATAAATAATAATGCCAAATACATGCATCATTTTTAAATAAATATCTCAAGTGTAAACATAAAAACCAAGAATAATAATACCTCATCCCTTGTATCAAACGAAACAAAACTATGTTGAAACTCAGGACAAATTTATTATACACCATTAATAAGAAGAGTGATTGTAAATTAATTGGAATGCACTATTTGATAATATCATTTTGAATCATTGATATGTTTCCCCTTTGCTTGTAAGAACATGATTTGACCCATGGGGCACTATGGTACTTATATGCTGGGCGGTGAAAGGTATAGTCATATGAGACAGGTATGATCTAGTTTAGTTTTTATTTTATTTTCATTATCGCATTGGTCACCTAGATCTTTGACTGCTTTATATGGATAGAGGGTAGTTATACTCTGTGAAGGGGGCCAAAAGGAGTTCAGATTGATTCAGTCCACCGGATTTGATACAAGGTATGATTCTATGGTTACTACATGTCTCATACCTCATGTATTTGAGGATTTAGTGTTTTTTACTCCTTATTATGTTTTCGGTTGGGAGTTGGTTCATTTTGTGTTGGTTTGGGTGGATTTGGTTCTTCTCTACCAATCTAGGTAAGGCTTTAATGCCAATGGTTTGTTTCTCACTAGTTATGTAGCATCCTTCCTGTGCTTTATGGTTCTTAATATCCTTTTTGCAGTGTGTTGATCCCAGCTCGTTGGTTTCGAGTCGCCAAGTCAAGGGCGACTCACCTGCGTGTGCATAGTTAATTAAGTATATGTATGTGGGTCCCCCGTTATGTGTATAGTCACCCATGTTTGTGATTATGAATGTATGGGGCTAGGTGTGCCCATGTATATGTATATAAATGCATATGCAGGTGAGTGGAGACTGATATATGCATATAAGAATATGTGCAAGGATCCCCTTTCACATGCTTATGGTAATGAGGGTGTATGCATAGGGGCTTGGTGTCCTTGCAAGTGTGTGAAGTTGTGTATACCCAGTGGAGGAGTAGCAAATTTATGTTAGAAAGCTCCAAGAGTCAAAGTGGACATCTTGGTTCCACCTTGAGGTTGAGTCCCTCCCATAGCCTCTTTAATTTAAGTATGTTTTAAATTGAATTTAGCTTCTTTCTTAATTCTACTTAATTATATTGAATTGCATATCTTGAAAATGTTTTCTTTAATATAATTGTTTCATTTGATAAATAACGTCATGTTTTTATAATAAAACAACTTTTAAAAACAAAGAATATAAAATATATATATTTATCAAACCACAATCTCGAATCAATAGTTTATTTTTTATAACATATGACTGGTTTCTATAATATGATGGACAACTACATAGGATTTATATGGAATCTCGGGCAGAAGATGCTGCCATGAGGATGTTGCTGGATCGGGCCAACACACCACGGTCATTCCGCGGTCACGTCGCAGTCACGCCATGGACACACCGCGGTCACACCGCGGTCACACCGCGGTCACGCCGCCGTCACACCGCAGTCACGCCGCAGTCACATTGCGGTCACACCGAGGTCAAGCCGCTGTAATGCCGTGATTTGGCCCTACTCTAGGACGACACCCCACGGCGGTTTTCAGTCCTGTCGGAATTCGATGCATGATACCTCGATAGAGTTTTAGATACGTTACCCACCCATAGATAATGGGTATGGAGGTGATGGCCGGAATATTTCCCTGCTTCCTCCAGCTCCCTTCGCTCTTGGCTGGAAGATGTTGCCCCGTAGATGTCACTTGACTGGGCCAACACGCCGCAGTCACGCCGCAGTCACGCAGCGGTCAAGTAGTGGTCACGCCGCAATCATACTGTGATTTGGCCTTACTCTAGGATGACACCCTGTGGTGGTTCGTAGTCCTTTCGGAATTTCATGTATGATACCTTGATAGAGTTTTAGAAACATTACTCACCCACAGTATATGGGGAGGGAGGCGCCGACCGGAATGTTGCGCCTCTTCCTCCCACGCCCATCTCTCTTGGCTGGAAGATGATTCCCCATGGATGTCGCTGGAGCGGGCCAACATGTCGTGGTCACGCCGCTGTCATGCCGCGGTCATGCAATGGTCACACCACGGTCAATCCACGATCATGCGACGGTAATGCCATGATTTGTCCCTGCTCCCGGACAACACCCCACGGTGGTACACATTCCTGTCAGAATTTGATGAATGTACCTAGATAGAGTTTAAGATACATTACCTACCCATATTTAATAGGGAGGGAGGTGACGACAAGAATGTTGCACCACCTCTTCCTTCCCCATTCTCTCCTGGCCAGAAGATGCTGCATCACGAATGTCGCTGGACCGGGCCAACACGACGTGGTCACGTCGCGGTCATGTCGCGGTCACGTCGCGGTCACGCCGCAATCACGCCACGGTAATGCCGTTATTTTTACATACTCTAGGATGAAGCCCCGTGGTGGTTTGAAATCATGTTGAAATTCAATGTATGATACCTAGATAGAGTTTTAGATACATTACCCACCCTCCTTCCTGGACACCATATAGCCCCCCACCCCACCCTCCTCCCTGGACCCCGGACAGCCCCCCAGACAACCCCCCCCACCCACCACACCATCCTACCTGGACCCTGGAAAACCCCCCATACATCACCCCAACCTTCATCCCTAGACCTCGGATCCCAATCTATAATGTTATCAAGATTCACCCTAAATCCCAATGGAAAGGAGGGTTTTAAATCTGTGGAAGAAGATGATGGAACAGTGAAAACCCTAATCGAAAAGAGGAAGCAAGAAGAGGAATAGACTCACCCAGATCTTCAATCTGAACATGAAGGCACTAAAAGTCCCAAGTGATGTGTATGAGTCAAACCCTCCTCAAACTGAGGCATGGTGTGACCAGTACCACTCAAAGTGTCTCATTTTTATATGAAATGGACAACATTTTAAATTAATATAACAAATGACATACGAATAACTGACCAAAAGGATTCGGAATGAGTTGATACTTTAGAAAAACAATCCATGAGTCATTTTTGACATTTAAGAGTCAACCCCGCCCCAATCTGAGGCACGGTGTGGTCGGTACCACTCAAAATGTTTCACTTTTTTTTGAAATGGACAACATTTTAATTGAAAACAACAACTGACATACGAAAAACTGATCAAACGCATTCGGATTGTATTGATACTTCAACACTATGGTCGATGATTTTTTTTTGATTTGTATTATTAAACCCCACTTCAATTTGAGGCACAGTGTGGTCAGTACCACTGAAAGTGTCTTTCTTTTTTTAAATGGATACACTTTTAAGTAAAAACAACTGGCATACAGAAAAATGACCAAATGAAATTGGATTGTGTTGATACTTTTTTAAAATGATCCATGGGTCATTTGTGATGGGTATGAGTCAACCCCTCCACATTAAGAGGTGCGGTGTGGCTGAAACCACTAAAAGTGTCTCTCTTTTGTTTCAAAAGGTCATCATTTTATGAGAATACAACAACTAGTAGACAGAAAACTGACCAAAGGAATTTAGATTCTATTGAAACATTAGGAAAACGGTCTATAAATCATATGTGACTTTTAAGAGTCAACCCCCACTCAATTAGATGGCTGGTGTGGCCGACACCACTCAAAAAGTCTAACCTTTATTTGAAATGGACAGAATTTTATGTGAAAACAACAACTGGCATATGGAAAACTGACCAAATGAATTTGGATTGTGTTGATACTTTAGGAAAAAGATCCATGGGTCATTTGGGATGTGTAAGAGTCAACCCATGCTCAATTATATGCAAAGCGTGGCCAACAACACTCAAATTGTCTCTCTTTTGTTTAAAATTGACGTCATTTTAAGTGAAAACAACCACTGACTTACGGAAAACCAACCAAACGCTTCTGGATTTTGTTGAAACATTAAGACAACGATCCATGGGTCATATGTGACATGTAAAAGTCATCCCCACCTCAATCCAAATCATGGTGTGGCTGCAATCGCTAAAAGTGTATCTCTTTTGATTAAAATGAACACCATTTTAAGTGAAAACAACAATTAACATATGGAAAAATTACCAAATGCATTTAGATTCTATTGAAAATTTTGGACAATGATACATGGGTCATATGTGATCTTTATGAGTCGACCTCGCCTCAATCCAACATGCAGTGTGTCCGGAACCACTCAATGTGTCCCTCTTTTGTTTCAAAAGGACGTCATTTTACCGGAATACAACAACTGATATACGGAAAACCAACCAATGACTTTCATATTCTGTTGAAACTTTAGGAAAATGATACATGGGTCATATATGACTTGTACGAGTCAACCCTACCTCAATCTGTGAGCCTGTGTAGCTAGAACCACTCAAACTATCTCATTTTTATTTGAAATGGACAGGTTATTAAGTGAGAACAATAACTGGCATACAGAAAAAAGACCAAACGCATCAAAATTGGCCAAACCATTGAATGTCATAACTTCATAATCTTCATCTTGGATATTTCCATTTAAGGATTATTTTATTGGTAATTTAAAATAAATTTTGACCTCCTTTATATCATATGTTATGTTATATAGTGTTATCCCTATTGAATTTACTGAAACTATGTGATATCTTAGTCCCCACCCGAGAGGATAATCCCTGCATGACATTGGACTCCCACCACACTACCCTCTTGAAAAATATACTGCTTGATTCCCAATATACATGATACATAGTGATGTATAGACATCATGTGATGGACAAACATTATATTCATTCCATCCTCTATTATAGGGATTGTGACACACTCAAGTCAAGCCCCTGCCTAGCCTAATTCTCAGATGATGCCCCTTCCCCTGACTATGATCTATATCTATGGGAGAGGTTCACTTCTTTTTTCTTGGGTGATAATGGAATACTAAATTCACATAAGTAATTATTTCCCACTATAGCATTTCCCATCCTTAGGTACATGACGATGATCTTTATAGAAATATGCTTGTCTAAACACCATGACCTTAAAATCTATTCACTAATACCTGAGGTGTTTATAATAATCCCTAGGATATGAAAACATGATAAGTTCATTTCCCCTGTATTTATTTATTTTCCATTTATCCCCATGTTCCTTGCTACAATACCATAAAAATTACACCCTTACACTCTAGGATATATGACCTTAAGGGTTATTTTTCTTTGGTTAAAGATATGAGACCATAAACTAAGCTGTTTTTGGATCATCCTTGATCTTACCAAAAAATCATACCTAGATCCCATTTTTTATGCCCTGTCCATATACTTGTAGGTGTAACCCTAATAGTACTTGAATAATTACTATGTATTTTCTCCCTTTTAATGTCCTTCCCCTGGTCCATATCCACTGAGTGGTGCCTGAATCAAGGAGTCACCACTGGACATTAGGTACACATTCTCATACACTAGTGGATAATGATTAACAATGAGGTTCTAGGGTCATACCATTGGAAAACTATACCCCATATCAGAGTGCACAACAATATATAAAAATAAGCCAATCAACATCCAGGATATAAACATCATAGCACACATTATAATACATAACTAAATAAAAATTAAATACAAAAAAACTGACTCACATGGGTCACCCAACAGATTGACCCCATATACAAAAAATGAATATAAAATTTAAAAAAAGACTCCAATCTATCCTAGAGTCTCACATAATCTCAATCACCAAACCATCTGAACTACTCTATCATTATCTTGTAATAGTGATCCTTTACCCAATTTTATCTTTTATGCAAGTTACAATTCTTCTTATGGACCAATGTGTCATGGCCTTCAATGCATGATGAGAGTACATCATAGTATGATACCACTAATATAGTTTGATAAATAACTAGTAAATGTGTGTTTCTGCATTGTGATATTCTTAGATAAATAAATTTATAAACTATTTAATATAAATAAATAAACCACTATTGATCCTCAAGCTCTAATGTGACACTTATGATCGACCAAACCTACCTCGTCTAGTGCTGAAGTGTCTCTGAGCATGTAATGAAACCATTCCAACTAGTATATCATTTAAAACCCATTCCCATACTGTTAGGGAAATCCAATATCAAAGTAGTATGTTCAAGAACTGTTTCCTAGGGTAATGGGCCTATGAAATATTACAGCAAGCCCACAACCTATTCCCAGGAGTCCTAAGAAATCAAATACTATTAGGCAGAATGGTAAATTCCTAGATGTAATGGGAAGTCATACATAATCTAGTATCATCCAATTATATTTCTCCTATGGAAATGGAGTTTCAATGTCCATAGAGTCGATAATTCCTCCTTTGTTTATGCATCACTCACTCCTCTAAAACATCCTATTTTTTCCGGAGCGTCATGTTGTTATATCAGGTTCAATTCTAGATCAACTATTCATTTATTGCTCTTGAGGGTTTGAACTCATCCATAAACATTGAAAGTCGTGATCATGTTGCCATGATGATAGAACTAGGAATGAGAAACCAAGATGCTCATAGTTTGTTCATTGATTGAGACTCGCTTGGTGTTTGCCACTAAAATCTAGGTCTCTTGTGGGTTGTTCATGTGTTCTACTACTTAAATTTGGGTATGTCATTACAGGTTTTTTTGCCATGATTGTCTGGGATGATTTTGGGTTCCCATGAGGCTGGAGGCCGAGTTTGTAGAAGTTGTTTGTTGGATCTAGAGTTGGATGATTTGAGTGATGATTGTGAGCATGGAGGAGTCTGGATCTGGTCAGTCGAGCGTGTTCCAGATTTGCTGAAAATCTCTAGATTATCTTTTGTATGTGCTTCATGGAGGATATTAGAAGTGGATACTGAACCGGTCCTGAAGTAGGTGGAGGCCAGTATTGATTGATCTCCTCTATTGCAGGTTTTATTCCACTTCAAAGAGTTGGGGTATCAGTTCTACTTCAATTCAATTCAGGGTCAAACTACTTTTTTTCCTGAGATTGAGTTAATTGTTGCTCGTGAATGAATGTTCAATGCTGAAATTGTTCCCATTAGGTAGCTATTTATGGAGGGGGATAATGTTTCATCCAATAATGGTTCACTGTTGATAAAGGATAGTGGAGAAGCAGCTAGGTTTGTAATTAGAGATATGAAATTATTTTTAGATCCACCCAAATCTGACCGTGCTAGTGGGTTTGGTATGTTGTAGTGTCATTAATCAAGCTTGGACCACTAGCTCACTCCCTCAACTGCAAGGTTTTCTAATTTCTCTGATTGGATTTCTTCCAATTTATCATTTGTTTATCTATTCTAAATTTTCAGTTATTTGACCGTTATTTTTTAATAGGGAAATATTTTCATCAGTGGTCTTGGGAAATCAAATTGTCTAGGCTGGACCTGATTGCATGTTCAGGTTTTCATGGTGTTTTCTTTTTTTTATAGTGTGTTTTTGTTTGATTGAAGGTTGCAGGTGGTAGTAGTGTGATTTCTGTGTGCAATGTGTTTGATAGAAGTTTATGTGCCGTAAATTGAGTAGGGGTCTATACCAATGGTTTCAAAACCATCGGAATACCTCTATATAATTTCTGCATCCTGGAATAGGCCTATGGTTCAGAACCCTTTGTAAATATTTATACTCTATCCCAACGGTTCAAGCAGAACTGTTGGCACAACATAAATCCATCACCTGTGGAAACCATTATTAGAGAGATATAGAAACTTCTTAAACCATTGGTAGATATATATACAAACAATTTAAACTGTTGGAATATATATTTCCTAAAACGTTAAAACCATTGGCATAAATTTATCCCAATGGTTCACAATGAACCGTCAGAATATTGAAATCTGACCCCCTATACCAACGGTTCAATGTGAACCATTGGTATTGGTCTACCGCAATGGCCCACTTCCCAACAGTTAATTAATCTATTTGGAAATACTATAACAATGGTTTTAGGGCCTATCCCAATAGTTTGAAATCATGGGGAAAGGTTATATTTCCAGCAGTGACCCAGGCCCAATGCACATCAAGAGTCTATGACCAATGTAGAAAAAACACATCATTATAGACTCAAAGGAAGAGAAGGAATCTCATTATGATGATCCATTGAAAATATATCATTTTAAAAATTCACATGAATACGTTAATATTTAATAAATTATTTGTTTAATATTAATTATTTTGTGAAACTTTGAATGTATCATATTTCCACAGAATTCATTTCATTGGATTAACAAACTATTCTAAGACCAATAGAGGGGTAAAAAAATATATCTAATATAATATACTTGGTTAAAATGGAAATTTATCCCTATACAAACATAAGAAAGTAAAAAAATTCATATTTATGCTTAAATATCTATCTTGGAAAAGCACAGGTCCTTACAATCACCCCATCATAATCTATATTGTCCCAAATAATCTATAGTGTTAAAATGAATCCATTCTCACATCCCAAGAATCTTCTCAATTATGCTACCTCAACTATACTATGATTAGTCTCACTGCATCCATAACTCACCCATAAAGTAATAAATTGGAACATGATGGATCTAGTACTCCACCCATGGGATTACCCTTAACGTCACTCCAGAATTGAGTCCCATGCTTAATGTCTTATTCCCTCCTCATCACCAAACACAATGACTTTCCTATCCAAAACTGATAATCCTGAGTGTCAACATATAATCTAAAATCATAACCCATTTTGGGTTCTCGATAATTTTTTATATATAAAATATAGAATTTCAACCAAAAAACAGGGTCACTACCATCAGACAACCATTACTACACTCCCTACCATATGGACTGCCTTGAAACTCTAATGGTAACAGGTCATACAACCCCATATCTAACATACCACGAACTCCAGAACAAGAAGGGAACATCTCGTAAGGTATATTTCATCACAAGAAATATTATTATGTATCAATCATAGGATATGGATCATGGTCTATCTCAAATCAAATTTATCACTCTCAAGAGATAACTATATTCGATTTATCGAGGAAGAACATCTCAATCAATGATTATGTTCCACAAAACACCTTTTAGGTGTCCTATAATAACCCCAATGATCCAACAATCATTATCTATATGAAAAAAATTAAAATGTTCTACTAATATGTAAATTTATGACTCTATGGCATACAAACATGAAAACCCCTCAAAAGGGTAACGCTAGAGAAGTACAATGTGTGTACTCATTGTACACAATTTTTAACCCAAATGCTCCCACCTATTCAAGTTCTTTTTCATGTCCTATCTCAAAAGGGGTCTATCCATGTACTAATACACTACCAAGAAACACCCGGGGTATGGTTGTATTCTAATACACAACAAAATCCCCATTAAACATGGTGTCTTCCCATGTACCATGGTAACATGCCATGGTACTACATAATGTTGTATACTCAAGGTACAAGGTGTGTACTTTCTAAAAATGAAACATTCCATGTACTAAGGTACATTTCACCACACATGGACATGTACTACAATATAGAGTCTACCCATAGTACACGATTTTTAATTTTCAAAAAGATATATCCTGAAAGAATAAGACAAAAAAAACTTGTATTTATGAAACAACACAACAGGTGATTGGAATTTTTGAATTGAGAACCCCTACAATCAACCAAAAATTCTCATTTTACCGATTTAAGAATATATTAACCCTCATGGTGTTCATAGAAATTAAAAATGTTATTTAATACTATAATTAAATAAATACATATGGATTTAATGATCAAACAAAAAAATGGCATACCATTTGGCAGAATCTGCTGAATCTTTACATCTAACTGGCTTCTGTAGCTATTACATGATGAACTAGATCTTACCTATTTTAATGAATGAACCCCCATATAAATATTTATATCTCTAAATATCTATATATATATATCTATCAATATTTTCCCCTACCTATCAATTTTCTCTCTCAGGGGAAGGGAAATTTACTATGGGGAATATGTGAGAAACGAAGGAGGAGGACAAGAAAAGAGGGAAAATAAAAGATAAAAAAGAAAAGAAAATAGTTAACTGGATGAGCCCAAAACCCACCACGATTTTATGACTCACCTAGGGAAAACCCCCACTCTCAAATCAATAGACAACAAGGAATCACAATATTATTCTCTATTGAGAAGACATCATCAGATGAACTCGTATAAATAAATTAATATTTTTTATTTATTCAATTAATAATAACTATTCATTGAAACATTTGAAGGATAAACATTCAACCAATCATATAACATAGGGTAAACACTCTATTTTTAGACAAATAGAGTGGTCAATAAAATTATCTAGCATCATATACTTGATGGGAATGATCATTTTTTCCCTCACAAGAAACCAAAAAAAATCAATTTTCTTCTCAAATCTCTAGCCCAAAAAAACACAGATTCTTACATCCCTGTACCACCCCTCTCCAGAGAAATCATAACCCCATGTCTCACATCATGGTCCCCTTGGTCTCATCATTACCGAAACACATTACATCGTATCATCAATCCTAATTCAGACATTCAGTTCAAGCCCATCCCTCATAAATGGAAACCATCCTTCGAAATAATCTTAAATGTATCATAACTGCACTGAAGTAAAAGGGAAAAGTACAGAAGAACCACTCTGGTGGCATGGAATAGAATCCATTTATCTCACCCACCCCTTTTACATTATTTATTTTATTAATGTTTCTTGGTGTCGGGGAGTTTGGGTTGATGCCCGACATTAAATTTTGGAGTTCTTATTTAAAAACTCATGTTTTTCCTTGATTGTGTTCGTCACAACACGATCGAATCTACACAGCCTCACCTGGGTTACCGTGTGACCATGCCCGATGTTCCAGACAAATAATTGAAGTCAAATGAAATAAGTGAGGGGAAAGTAAACTGAGATAAGTAATAAAATGAAAAAAATAAGAGAAGTTTAATAAAATTTAAGGGACTATTTTAATTAAAATAATATAGTTTTAGAATATTATTTTTATTATAATCACTATGTACATAAATTATATATAGTTTTTATTTATATTATAATAATTTTTATTATTGTTAATATTTTATGGAGTTAGTACCATTTTTTATTATTTTATTTGGCTTTGAAACATTCTGTCGTGGTGTGGGATGATTCCTGGTGGAGTTTTAAGTTTTTGTCGATAAATGAGTTTTTTCGGGGCTTGGAAGCATCCAGAACATGTGCGAAACATGATTCGAAAATCCTAAAACATCTCCTAGGCTAACTTTTTAAATTCATGACGTTCAAATAACTAAATAAAATGATTTAATAATAAATAAATATAATTAAGTGAGTGGTAAAATAAAAATATATTAAAATAAGAAAAGTCTGTTAAAATTTTTATGAATTTCATTTTAATGATAATAATATTATCAATTTTTAATTATTATATTTTATTATCTAAGGAACTTTTTTAGGATCACATTCTATATTTTTATTTATTTTCCATTCCTTATTTATGTTATTTGTTTTTATATTATTTCTTATTTCTCGATCACCTTCTCTCTATACCCCATGGTATGTCATGTGAGAGATCCCCCCACCCATAAGTGCCATTTTTCTCATCCCTCTTGGCCGTAAATCTCACCTCTCATGCACCCCATGGTTGTCAACCTCCTCCTTTGGTGGATCGGATTCACGCTACCCCCCCTGCACACTGCATCTTGCAACTGTCTCTCCCCCTCTCCACCCAGCCGACACCCTGCCTCCCCTTCTTAGTCTTGCATGCCTCCCTAGGTTCGTATTGGCACTCTCCAACTTTCCAGATATCCTCCCCGCACATCTGTTCAAACAATCCCCTATTGTTACACGCCCTTCCTCCCATCCTGTCATTGGATTCTCTTCCCCCTCTTAACCGTCTCATTGTCTCCCCCAGACAACCTACCTTTCCCCTCAGACCAGCACTCCACACCTTCATTTGGTGACAGCGACTATCTGTGAATACCTCGCTCTCCTATGGCATGTCCACCTTGCTTTGTGTAGACCATCATTCCTCCATTCTAGGGTTTTGGTCTTAGCTATTTAGGTTTTTCTTGACAGTTGGTTTGATTTTAATGCATTTGCAGATATCTTGTTTTTCTATGGATCATTTCGAATTTTTTGTGCTGTGTTTGATGATCATTTGGATTCATGCACCGATTATGGGGTTTTCAACACTAGTGGTAGGTGGTTCTATTCTTTAAAATTTATTGACGAATTTATTATCTTTTTTGTTTAATATGGTTTGTTTTATGAAGTATATGTGGGGTGTGTATGTGATTTCTAATATTTTTTTACATGCATTTGGATTAAAAATATACATTTACTTGTTAAATTGATTATGTACTAGGTGTAAACCCCTAAAATGCATTTTGGAATGTCTGTGATTTGTGAAATTGATTTATTAACATATATAAATGGTGAAAATCATGTTTTAACACAAATTTATTGTGTGTTTCATTTTAAAGTGGAATTTTATATGAAACAGAGTGTATTACAAGAGTAAATTATTGTTGTATCATTTGTTAATATTTAATGAACTGTTCAAATGGTTTGAAAAATTATTTGCGCGATGTGAAAGTATTAATTTCCATGATTGAGCATGTGTATAATTGTTAAAGTGGCAGTTTTGTATAAAATTGAGTATTATTATTTTGTGTGCAAGCCTTTGTGTGGCACATGGTGTCATTTTTTGTGATGTATGAAAATTATTTGTTAAACTATGCGCCAGCTGTGAATTGGTTTTTGATTTAAAATTAATGTACAACTAATTTTTAAAGTGGTGTTCGGGTGTACTTTGGATGAACTGGCCTTGGAGTGTTCAATGATTTTTTTTATAAATTGTGTTTATAGTTTGTTGAATAATTTCCATGTGGAAAAACATATTTGAGAAATATTTCAGTGTGCGTATGTTTTCAAGAACATGTTTATGATTGGATATTAGTGTTTTGGGATGCATGATGTTTTATTGCTTGAGAAATTGTGTAAGTGTTATTATGCGACATCTGAAAATTGATTTAGAACAATAAGAAAACCATGGTATCTAGTGATCTAGAGTGGTATCCTCCCTATTTCACTTAGCATATTTGATGATGACAACACTAACTAAACTATAATGATGATGATTGTGGACCACTAGCTTTTGATTTTGTTCCCTAGTAGTGGCTCTTTCATGAGAGGGTTATTGTCTATTTGTTATGGCTACTTTTACACTGAGATACGAGGTACCAAGGGACCCAAAACTGACTAGTTCTTAGGGGTGTTCCTATGGATAGTGCTCAATGTTTATTTTACACATACCATTTTCATATTACTAGTTGGGTGTGAAATTTTAAAAGTAAGTGCGTTGTATTCAAAATTTCATTATTTTTTAAAACTAATTTATATTTTATGTTTCACTCATTCAAAGTTGTTCTATTTTAAAGTAGTTTTATTTACAATTATTCTAGAATTTTTTTAAAATATCAAGCTTGAAGATTTATTTTTCATTTAATATTTAATGCATGGGATCTTTACCCAGGTTTCATCCTATTGGGATTTGGCTCACACCCTGTATAAAACCTTGGGTGTATTCAGACCATGTTCTCTTTTTTTGTTTCAGGTTAAGACATGATGTTCCAGTTTGGTGGTTTGGTTTCCTAGTGGCATGGTTTTTTATCTTGGTGGCGACAACATGAGGATGTAGATCCTCTTGTTATTAAATATTTTATGAGTGGTTTGTGTTTCCCTTTGAATCATTATCCTTTTTAGCCTTTGTTTAGTTATGAAATGTAAAAATTTTAAAATTATTAAACATGCATTGAGCTAAAAAAAATTGGATCTGGTTTTGGGGTTTATTTTTTATTTTAACAAGGAAAATGCATCTAATTTGTTTCCAATGATTTTCATTCGATGACTTGGAACTTGTGCCAATTCTTGGGAAATGGGAACGCCTCTAGGGCCAGGTCACAGATCTAGTTGGGCACCGGGTCAGACGGAGACCTGGACTGGTTCATGAAAAAATGGTATCAAATGAGGTTTTCTCTCTTAGGTCATGACCCTTTGGGATAGAGTCTGGTAGACCAAAGTTATGTATGTTGGAACTCGACATTCTAGCTACGAGCAAGGTTCCTGGCTACCACAACGTGTGGCAGGAATCAATTTACATGGATATATTGAGGTTTGTTTGAGTTTTTAGTCATTGTGGTTAATCTCATTTAAGGGAAATGAAAAAAGAGTAGGTTCATTGGTCCCAGTGAGGTCACAAGGTCTATAAGGCCATGTGGAGCTGGGGACTCCGTCCTATAATACTCTCAGTGGCTATGGCGTGATTGGAATATGGTCTCCAACCATATGTCGTAGTCACCTGCTGACACAAGTTTCCTCTTGAATCGTTCCTAGTCCCTTTGTTTTGAATTTTTGGAAATATGGATTTTAGTAAAATTGATTTGATGTTTTAATAATCAGTGGATGTGTGGTGTGTCCTTGTATTTTGGAAATTATGGATGTGGGGAATTTTGAGCCGAGAATCATTTTTTAATGATTTGTTTCTAGAGTTTGAATTTATATTTGTAAGTTGGTGTGAAAGCGTGTGGTCAATAGTTTCATTAGTAAAGTTCTTTTGGAATCATTGTTGTAGTATCCCATAAATGTTAAGTTTTTTCTTGTAGTGTCTCTTTGATATTGGACCTATTTGATTAGGTCCATGGTTTTATTTCTTGACTAGTGCATGCCCCCATAAAGCATTAACATGTGATTGAAGGGCAGTCGCAAGAAACTCACCATTGGTCGACCCTCCAGTGGATGGAAGGATCATCTTCATGAATTATAGAATTTCCCCCACCCTCTCCTTTTTACACCTTTGTAGATTCTCTCATAGCGGGATGAAAAATGCTATGGGAGTTGAAGGGATTTTTGAACTCCATTTGAGAGTCTTCAATACATGACTGCGAGGCAGGAGATACATCAAACATTAGGGCTCTAGCCATAAGCCTCAGAGGGAACTCGCCCATGGTCTGGTGCCCCCAGAGTGTGTGGAAACCTGAATTTATTTCTGTCATTTGTATTGAAGGTGAAGGAGGATTAAATTGTTTCATGTGGTTCCATTCTGAAAGACCCATTTGGGTGCACAGGGTTTTCACATTTCTATGTGGTGGTGTGGTTGTCTGCTAACCTTAATGTCTCGGAGGTGGCATCTCATCAAATGTAATTGATTTTAGTGGTCCTCATGGTGTATATTTGGTAAACTGGTCGTAAAATTGAATAGTGATCATCCATGGTTATATCTATTTTGTTCGTTCTATAGTCATGATTTTGACATCCAGATAGTTGAGCCCCTCCCACTTCACCCCTTATGGTGGGATGTTTGGTCATTATCAAGAAATTATTAAATGTTTTGTATCTTCATTTAGTTTCAATAGCAGGGAGACCCATGGTGGGTCTCACACAAAGGTCTCTAGAATAATGTGCTTTTGTCCTTTTTCATATTGGGGGGGGGGGGTGTCCGCTCCCCCCCCCACTCGTGTCAGTTTTCCAATCTCGGCTTCGGTGTTGGTAAGTTCTTAATGGTGTGGAACCCTTTCGGGATTCCTCATGATGGCCTTTTTTGTTATGTTCCATTCCTTAATCAATCAACTGGAGGTGTCCTAGCTTATTGGAGTGGTATAAAAAATATCAGAATGTCTTTTTATGAGTTTCTTGAGTTAGTCATTTTAGTCACCTTCTCTGAGCACAATGTGTTTGCCTCTCTTCACATGTTTTTTTGGGGATACTCATCGAACATGAAAAGGTGTTGTTATCTACTTTGGGCTTCATTATTAGTCGTGAATTTCAAGGGACAGAAAGCACTATGGTGGGGAGAATTGATACACCCCCTCTTTTGCATTATTTATTTTATCCATTTTTCTTTGTATCATGGAGTATAGTTTAAATCCCAACTTTAAATTGTTGAGTTCTTATTTAAAAAGGCATGTTTTTTCCTAGACTATTTTAAGCACAATGAAGTAAAAGTCGCACGACCATGCCCAGGTTACCACATGACATTTCCTGATGGTCAGGAAAAATTAATGATGTGAAAAGAAATAAGTGAGGGAAAAGTAATATAAGAGAAGTAATAAAATAAGAATAACATAAAATAAGAGAAGTGTAATAAAAATGATGGGACTATTTTAATTATAATTATATTATCATAGAATATTATTATAATTATTATTAATAGTGTTAATAAAATAAATTTTATTAAGTTGTTAATAATAATATAACAAATATTATTATTATTAATATTATATCAATTTAGTACCATTTTTTATTCTATTTGCATTCAATTTTTTTTGACGTGTGGGTTGAGACCTGGTAGAGTTTTTCGTTTTTTTTATAAATGAGTTTTTCAGTGCTTGAAAGCATCTAGCGCACGGGCGAAGCTCGATCCGGAAACCATGCGACTTCGCTTGCACCACCATGTGACTTTCTGGTTATTCAAATAATTAAATAAAATTAATTAATAATAAATAAATATAATTATGTGAGTAGTAAAATAAAAATAAAATAAAATTATAAATGTGTGTTAAAAATTAAATGAATTTTATTTTAATAAAAATATAATTTTTTAAGGATTATTTTATATTATCGTAGGTTTTTTAGGTTCACATTCATTATTTTTATTTATTTCCCATTCCATTTTTTCTTTGATTCTTTTTATTTTATTTCTTTTCTCTTCCACACATTCTCTCCCTTCCCCATGGAATGACTCCCGAGACATAACCCCCCCCCCACCAACTCTAAATGTTGTTTTTGTTCCTCCCTCCTGGCAGGAAATCTCACATTACCCGCAACCCAAGATTGTCGGCCTCCTCCTTCAGTGGATCAGACTTGCAATGCAGCCCCCCTATGTGATGCACCTCACCACCAGATCTCCCCCTCTCCACCGGATGACTCCTTTCCTCTTCTACTCTGACATGCACACCTTTCTCTATTTGGACCGATGCTCCCAACATCGATGGACAACTGCCCTACACTTCCATTCGGCCAGCCCCCTAGCGTCGCATGGCCTACCACCCGATCAGTTGTAAGACTCCCTTCCCCCTACAAACTAGCTCGCCTCCTCCCCCTGAAGACCTCCATTTCCCCTCAGACCAGCATGCCACACCATCTTTCAGTGACCATGACCTTCCCCACCTACCCATCTCTCGTCCGGATTGTGCACCTTCCTTTGAGTATTTTAATAACACGAGATTTTATAAGATAAATTCTTTTTAATTTATTTCATATATTCTGTTGTACAATACAAAAAGATTATCTTGCGCTATACGCAACACCGTATTATCTTGCAGTATACGCAACACTATTCTTAGATTGTGTTACACACAATTTCAAGTTCGTTTGATAATAGTCATTCTACACAACATTGAGTATATATATATATATATATATATATATATATATATATATTCAATGTATAAATGAAAAAATAGTTGGATTCTGTTGTAACGAAACAAAAAAGGAGTCTCGTACTATATGCATCCCTGACTTGGCTTGCATTACCCGCAATCGTGACCTTCTTTGATAGCGTGTGTTGTACGTAATACCAGGTTTTACTAAACAACGATATGTTGTTATAATATTATTATGAACTAGCGGTTATGAATATTATTAACTATATTTTGAATTTTATAACATTATTATTCATCTTACATATTTTCTAGAACATGGTATAAGAACAAAATAATTTTTTCGGGTAAAATAAGTATTTTTCAAAAAATGTTGTTTTGCCACCTTTTGATGGCGCACCCACTTTAAATATAGTTTTTGAAATGTTTATAAGTTTAATTTTACAAAATAAAATTATTCTTTGGAATCAGGATATAATATTTTACCTTGGATAAATTTTTCATATTATTCTAATAACTTTCATATTTTAATGAATAGTAAAAACACGCTATATTTTAATTAAAAACAACTTTTTTTTATCGTAATAACATATGTGGTTAAATTATAATATTTAACGGTTTTAAAGTATAAATAGAATATATTTTTACCATTTAATATAATGTATGTCATTATCATTGATTTTACCTTGAATTCATAGGTTAAATCAATTCAATCTTTTGCAATGTTTTAAAGAAAAAACTGTTTTCTTTCAACAACTGGATTAATTTTAATTTAATTTCTGCAACTTTTGTGTATTTAATTCGGAAAATGGATTCCATATTTGGAATCAGTGGGTCCAAATTATGTTAATAATCTACTTTTTATTTTTGGTAATTATGAATAGTAACTACGGTAAATTTTATTTACCATAGTTAAAGGTAAATTGGGCAATTAAGGGGAGATATAATATTATAAAATTACCCTAACACATACCAAAATTCTATTTGATAGATAAAAATATACCCATATCACATAAGGGTCGGATTAGAATCATTTAATGGACTGTTTTCCATGAAAATAACTTAATTATTATTAAAACCAAAGAAAGTGACAACATGTCACTCTCTTAAATCTTATAAGTATAAAAATTTTAATTTAGCGATAAACATCATAAAACATCAAACATGAATAGTCTCAAGAAATCTAATAAAATTATCTACATCATTATAATTTATTTATAATTTTTAGGGATTAAATAATTGTCATTAATGGTGATACATTAATGATGCCGAAATTATTTATTAAGTGAAAAATCAGTAATATAGTTTTTATTAAAATAATAATACCCATTTAAAGGCCCAAAAACCTTCCAAAAACTTATTGGTAGTGTATATATATAGCATTATCATCCAATGAATATATATATAACCGTTTGGAGTCTTTTAAATGTGATTATGAAACTTATATTATTTTATTTTAAATGATGCCAAAGTTGTCACCTTCATAATATAATAAATATAACAATTTAAATATTGTGACTTTAAGATGATAAATTCATGTAAAAGTATTATTGTGAAAGGTAATAGATTTATCCTCATCATAGGATTTTATTTTCAATTTCTATGCAACAAATAAGTATATTAAATAATTATAAAACATGTTGTAGTAATTATTTTATTAAAAGATAATCCAAATTAATGGTTTTAAAAATAATAAAATAAATATTATATGAACTATTTAATGTGATCCACTAATTTTTTAGATACATATGGACTTTTATGAATCTATTAAAGCTTTTAGTTACAAGATATCTTCTTTATATATTTTATTTAAATTCATATAAATGAATAGTGTCAAAATTGACACTTGTTATTTTATGAAAATAACATATTATAAAATTTTTTACAAATAAAAACAATATTTAAAAATTATAAATTTAAATATATATGGTCAAAAATGTTATATAGTATCCAATTATGGACAATTCACAACAAATAAGTAATTTTTTGTTATAATTTAAAATTTAGAATGATATTTCCACAAATAAAATTAAATTTATTAAGTAAGGATAATCAAGTTGATAATGTTTAAAATAATTTCATAACATGTCTAAATTTCATTTGTTGATGAGATTACAACCCTATATCATCTTATATTCTAATATGAGTCATTTTTGGAGGTTTTTAAGTGGGGTTAGATTTATTATAAATTATTATTTTTTATAATTCCAAAGGTGCCCCTCTCCTCCCTTATAAAAGGGAACCTCCTCCCTCTCTTCCTCACACCACTTTGAGCCTTCAAGTACGGCCAACACCTGAAAAATTCTCTTCTCCACTTCCCTAAAAACATACTAGAGGTCATGGTCTTCTTAAAAGACCAATTTTAGTGCCCTAATAGGATGTCTCAAAGAGGCGCTTCAAAGAAGAGGTAATGTCCATTAACGCTTCATTCAACATTATTTCTTCTTCCACTTATTAATTTTTATTTGTTTCATTATGAGGTAATAACATCAGTATCAATAATATAATGATATGTTATTATTAGTATGAAACAACCATATTTCACCATCTATCCATCCAACGGAAAATGAAATCATCGTGCGTGCGTACGTACGAAATACCGTCTCCACGCCGTGGTGTAATCTATTTTCCACCACCACCTTACTTGGATGGGTATAAGGGTAAAAGTAATGAATATATATGATTATTGTAAAGTGATATTTATTCTGTAATATTATACATACACTTTAATACAATTCGATGATCTTGGGAATGATATCATCGCTCGTGTGTACGTATGGACTACTGTCTCCACGACGCGATTTGATTCACTCTCCAGGTTAACCATTAATGAATGATTATAAAGTATATATATTGAATAATAATGAAATATATGACATAATAATGATACTGGATTTATGTATATATATATGTATGTATTTCATTTACTTAATTCCATTCAATTCAAAAGGGAAACGAAAACAACGTTCATGCGTAAGTATGGCCTACCATCTCCATGAACGGTTTATTTCATTCCTTTTATCGATCTATAATATATATATATATATGATGAATATATATTATATATAAATTATGTTTTACATTCTGGAATTATGTAAATCAGGATATAAGTAATAATATCAAGAACGACAAGTCGAAGCACATACGATAAATAAAATGATTTTACCCAAAACGCTACTTTAACATGGAATTTACCAAAGAACGGGTAATATAAAAACATATATGATATCATAACAATTAATATGATTCTGTAATAAGTCAGTGACATTATTTAAATCCATATACAGGAGGTTTGGATACGTACGAAGCATATCAGACCTAAGGTAAGGGATAATTTTGCAAATCTCATTTTTATCCGAGATTGCTTATTCGTAAGTATTTACGAGGGTTATTTCTATCATCCATGCCCATGTTTTATAAAAGTGTTTTCATGTATGTTTAAAGTCCTTTTTACCCATTTTTTCTTTTAATACATGGTATGTACCGAATTTTTCCTTTGTATACGTTATGAGGTACTTTTTTGATTTTTTTCCGGCAAAAGTACGAGAAGAATGTTTTCTTTAACTTATACGGCATGAAAGGATTTTTACGGTTTTATAATGCCTTATTTTCATGAAGATTCCTCCAAAATATTTCATGACTATATTCAACAAAATCCTTTTCTTTAAAAATTGCATGATGTTTTGTGAAAAGAAATTTATTTTGAAGAAGAAAGGATATTTTCCTCAAGAATTCATTTCAAGTGTTTTATCAAAACCATTTTCCATATAAGATAACATTATTTCATATGTTTATGTTTCATGTTTAATGTCTCTATGATTTACATGGTTTCACTTTTCTTATGATGAAATATCCATTTGTTTTATATGGAATGTGTGATGATGGGATGATGTTTATGGAACCCATTTTATTATTTGGGTTATGAAGAATGTTTTAAGTTTATTTTGTGGAACAAGTAAGAATGATTTCATTATGAGATGGGTGCGACCTATATCTACATCCAATTCATTGGTTAAAGATTTATATCTCATGATACATGGATGGAATGGTAATTTAATCTCATTCAGTGTTACAGGACTGAAACGAGGAGCGAACTCGATTCAGAAAGGGACTTTGTCCACTAAGATGGTCTTGGTAGCAATTCCCTGGCTACTATGGAAATAATAACATGTGCTGAATGGATTCCACAATTACATGTTTTATTCCCATTATATTTTATCAGGGTTGATGTTCCATTATAATATATGCATTATGTACTTCCATGATTTATGTCTTTGCTCAAGATTTTGATGTTTAAATTTCATGTTCAAGTTTTTTCTTCCAAATGTTTGTGGATTGTTTTATGTTATCTATGTTTTCCCTTAATGATCATTTGAGCTCACCCTTTTTATGTTTTATTTTCCCTAGGAAATAAATAATGTTTTTAGGTAAGGAAACAAAAAGTGGAAGATCTTTATGGGAGAAGTTGAAAATCTTTCACCACGATTAGAAGATTACGTTCCAAGTTTCCAAAGACACTAAAATATTACAGTCCTTGTGTGTCTATTTTTTTTATGTATTAAGTATTCCACAAAAGTAATGTAATGTCCATGTATGTCATGTTTCGGGTCTCTACATTTGGTATCAGAGGAAAGGTTTAGTCAAACTTTGGAAACTAGGATGCGAGAACTTTATTGAGATACATAGATATATTTCTATAGTATGTCTATGGATGTCCCTAAAGATAAGTATACATGTAGAATATAGTCCTAGAACTATGCTAACGATCTTAGAATTAAGCCTAAGTTGTTAGATTTCAAATGTACTCCCCCATGATTATGTTATTTTCCTTGTATGAATTTTTCCTCTCACAGAATTATTTTTGTGTTTTAGTCAATGGAGGGAACCAGAAGGAATTCGGTTAACATTAAATCCAATGGACAAATTGGTGACTGTGAGCAAAAAAATTGTATAATGCCTAGAGAGAATGATATTTTGATTATGCCGAATCAGTCATCCAGATATATTATTAACAAGGTGAAATTTATTTGTATGCCTAATTCATCAAATATGAGGAAGGTAGACTTTTATGCGTGTTCGCATGTTGAGGATCATAAAGAAAGGAAGATTGAGGTTTCTAAAGAAGGGAAGAAGAACCTTGTGGAATACCTCCAATGGAGGTACATATGTTATCTGTGTGGAGAAAAGGGACATAGAGTGACATACTGTTATGGAGTTCAATGTCTTATTTGTGGAGAACGTGGGAATTTCCCAACTCAATTCCCTGACCTAAAAAGTTACTTCTAAATCAAGGAAGGAATTATTCCAGCACAATCATTGAAGAGGATGTATTAAAGTGTTTATGTATTGGTATTCAAGAATAATGTTGTTGAGGTACTTATATGGTGTATTAGAATATATTTGTATTAGTCTATTGTGGTTTTTAATAATTTTATGGTACCGGTAACCATGAAAAGTGATTAAAATATTTTGGAAAGCAGATGATATGCCCATAATGAAGGGATAAAAATAAAATGAAATTTTTGACAGTATTCATGAGCTCATGATTGATATAAGGACTAAGTGATATCATGATTTGAGTATATAGAATTTTTAGGATTTTGGTATGTGGAAAGAGTTAACTTTTGACAGCACTCATGTTTTCACTAAGATTCAATGGGTATTCATTTTTCAAGAGAATACATGATTAAGGTATTCACGTGACAAGAATGTGACCAAAAAGATATATGAGGGATAAATGATCGTATTCACGTGCTTGTTATATGAAATTTTTAGTAATCGTTCTCTTTATACAATGAGTTTGGAAAGAAGTATTTTGGAGAAGCCTAAATATTGGAATGGATTATGTTGGAAATAAGTTAGTATTATTTAAGGATAAAACATTTTTCGATATTATTTATGGGATGTTATAGTAATTTAGTTTTAGAAAAAGGACAAACTGCAGGACTGGCGACAACCCATCACGTCGGACAAGGCTGTGGGAATTGAACCCACAACCGTAGTGCTACTGGCCTTTATCGCCTACCACTGGCCTACAGGAAGTCCCTGTTTAGTAGAAACTATTATTATTTTATTATGTAGTATGATATATGAATTATAAGTCCATTTCACAAACCATATATGATTAATCTCATTATAGATCGACTTATGTATATTTAATAACTTTTGCTAACCTTTTGTTTGAGACAGATGGAATGACCCATCATTCTATCACATGATCTGCTAACACTTCACGAATAACAAATTCATCTTCATTTCTTTATGAGATGATGTGGAAATTTTGTCAGGCACGAACAACAGTGAGATTGTACCAAAATAAAGTAATTATTTATTCTAATTCAAAAACATCAACTTTACGGAAATGATATTGAAAACCAAAAATGTTGTCCTAGTACCCTTATATCCGATGAATCAGATGGTACCCTAGATCATAAAAAATCTATGGCTTTATGATTGTTGGCTTTTTCATAGCCATGTTCTCTTCCACTCTCTTTCAGAACATGATGGTTATATTTCTCTTCCATATACATATTTTCACCTATGTTCTCTTACGTGGAATTCCAGTGATTAGTTTATTTGGGTAACCATTACATTTCATACTTTAGTTTTTAAAGATAAGTTTTGGTATTCATTTTTACAATGTGGGTTTCAATTAAAGAAACTTTCAAATAGAAAACCATTTATAACCCTGAAGAATTTCGAGGGAGAAATTCCTTTTAAGGGGGGTAGAATGTAATAACCCGCGATTTTATAAGATATATTCGTTTTAATTTCTTTCATATCTTCTGTTGTACGATACACCAAGATTATCTTGCGCTATACACAACACCGTATTTTCTTGCAGTATACACAACAGTATTCTTAGATTGTGTTACACACAATTTCATTTTCGTTTGATAATAGTCATTCTAAGCAACATTGGGTATATATATATATATTCAATGCATAAATGAAAAAATGGTTGGATTATATTATAATGAAACAACAAAGGAGTATTGCACTATACACAACCCTAACTTGGCTTGGATTACACGCAATCACGACCTTTTTCGATAGCGTGTGTTGTACGCAATACCAGGTTTTACTAAACAATGATATATTATTATAATATTATTATGAACTAGACATTATGAATCGTATTAACTATATTTTTAATTTTATAACATTATTATTCATCTTACACATTTTCTAGAACATTGTATAAGAACAAAATAAATTTTTCGGGTAAAATAAGTATTTTTCAAAAAATGCAGTTTTACCGCCTTTTGATAGCGCACCCACTGTAAATCTAGTTTTTGACATGTTTATAAGTTTAATTTTACAAAATAAAATTATTAAATGGAATCAGGATATAAAATTTTACCTTGGATAAAATTTTCATATTATTCTGATAACTTTCATATTTTAATGAATAGTAAATACACGCTATATTTTAATTAAAAACAACTTTTTTCATCGTAATAAATTATGTGGTTATATTATAATATTTAATGGTTTTAAAGTATAAATAATATATATTTTAACCATTTAATATAATGTATGTCATTATCATTGATTTTACCTTGAATTCGTAGGTTAAATCAGTTCAATCTTTTGCATTGTTTTAATGAAAAACCCGTTTTCTTTCAACAATGGGATTAATTTTAATTTAATATCTCAACTTTTTTGTATTGAATTTGTAAAAATGGATTCAATATTTAGAATAATTCGGTCCAAATTATGTTAATCAACTACTTTTTATTTTTGGGAATTATGAATAGTAACTATGGTAAATTTTATTTACCATAGTAAAAAGTAAATCATGTAATTAAGGGTAAATATAATATTATAAAATTACCCTAACACATGCCGAAATTCTATTTGATGGCTAAAAAAAGACCCATATCACATTAGGGTAGGATTATAATCATTTAATGGACTTTTGTTCATGAAAATAACTTAATTATTATTAAAACCAAAGAAAGTGACAACATGTCACTCTCTTAAATCTTATAAGTATAATAATTTTAATTTAGTGATAAACATCATAAAACTTCGAAAATTAATAGTCTCCAGAAATATAATAAAATTTCATACATGATGATAATTTATTTAGAATTTTTAGGGATTATATTATTGTCATTAATTTTGCTACATTAATGATGCAGAAATTATTTATTATGTAAAAAATCAGTAATATAGTTTTTATTGAAATAATAATACCCATTAAAAGGCCCAAAAACCTGAACAAAACTTATTGGTAGTGTATATATATACCATAATAATCCAATTAATTAATAAATAACCGTTTGGAGTCTTAAAAAAGAGATTATGACACTTATATTATTTTATTTTAAATGATGCCAAAGTTGTCACCTTCATAATTTAATAAATATAACAATTTAAATATTGTGTTTTTAAGATGATAAATTCGAGTAAAAGTATTATTGTGAAATTTTATAGATTTTTATTCATCATAGGAATTTTTTTTTAATTTTTATACAACAAATAAATATATTAAATAATTATAAAAAAATGTTCTAGTAATTATTTTATTAAGAGATAATCCAAATGAATGGTTTTAAAAATAATAAAATAAATAATATATGAAATATTTAATGTGCTCCACTAATATTTTAGACACATGTGGCCTTTTATTAATCTATTAAAGCTTTTATTTTGAACATATCTTCTTTATATATTTTATTTAAATTCATATAAATGAATAGTGTCAAAATTGACACTATTGTTATTTTATAAACATAACATATTATAAAATTGTTTAAAAATCAAAAAAAAATTTAAAAATTATAAATTTAAATTTATATGGTCTAAAATGTTATAAAGTATCCAATTATGGAAAATTCACATCAAATAAGTAATTTTTTCTTATAATTTAAAATTTAGAATGTTATTACCACAAATAAAATTAAATTGATTAAGGATAAATAAAGTTGATAATGTTTAAAATAATTTCCTCAAATGTCTAAATTTTATTAGTTTATGATATTAAAACCCTATCTCATCTTATATTAGAATATGAGTCATTTTTGGAGGTTTTTAAGTGGGGTTAGATTTATTATAAATTAATATTTTTAAGAATTCCAAAGGTTCCCCTCTCCTCCCTTATAAAAGGGCACCTCCTCCCTCTCTTCCTGACACCACTTTGAGCCTTCATGCTCGGCCAACCCCTGCCAAATTTTCTTCTCCACTTACCTAGAAACATACTAGAGGTCCTAGTTTTCTTAAAAGAACAATTTTAGTGCCCTAAGAGGTGGTCTCAAAGAGGCGCTTCAAAGATGTGGTAATGTCCATTACCGATTCTTTCAACTTTATTTATTCTTCCACTTCTTCTTTTTTAGTCGTTTCATTATGAGGTAATAAAATCAGTATCAATAATATACTGATATGTTATATAAGTATTAAAAAACCATATTTCACCATCTATCCATCCAACGGAAAATGAAATCACCGCGCGTGCGTACGTACAGAATACCGTCTCCACCCCGTGGTGTAATCTATTTTCCACCACCACCTATTTGGATGGGTATAAGGGTGAAAGTAATTAATATATATGATTATTGTAAAGTGATATTGATTCTGTAATATTATACATACACTTTAATACAATTCCACGATCTTGGGAATGATATCATCGCTCGTGCGTACGTACGGACTACCGTCTCCACGACGCGATGAGATTCACTCTCCATGTTAACCATTCATGAATGATTATAAAGTATATCTAATGAATTATAATGAAATATATGACATAATAATGATACTAGATTTATGTGTATATATATATATATGTATGTCATTTACTTAATTCTATTCAATTCAAAAGGGAAACGAAAACAGCGTTCATGCGTACGTACGACCTACCGTATCCATGAACGGTGTATTTAATTCCTTTTATAAATCTATAATATATATATGTATATGATGAATATATATTATATATAAATCATGTTTTACATTTTGGAATTATGTAAATCAGGATATATGTAATAATATCAAGAACGACAAGTCAAAACACATACGATAAATAAAACAATTTTACCCAAAACGCTGCTTTAACATGGAATTTACAAAAGAACGGGTAATATAAAAACATATATGATATCATAACAATGAATATGATTCTTTAATAAGTAAATGATATTATTTAAATCATTATACAGGATTTTCGGATACTTATGAAGCATATCGGACCTAAGGTAAGGGATAATTTTAAAAATCTCATTTTTATCCGAGATTTCTTATTCGTAAGTATTTACTGGGGTTATTTCTATCATCCATTACCATGTTTTATAGAAGTGTTTTCATGTATGTTTAAAGTCCTTTTTACCCATTTTTTACTTTTACTACATGGTATGTAAGGAATATTTCTTTTGTTTACGTTACGAGGTACTTTTTTGGATTTTTTTTCCGGCAAAAGTACGAGAAGAATGTTTTCTTTAACTTATACAACATGAAATTATTTTTAAGGTTTTATAAAGCCTTATATTCATGAAGCTTCCTCAAAAATATTTCATGACTATTTTCAACAAAATCCTTTTCTTTTAAAATTGCATGATGTTTTGTGAAAAGAAATTGATTTTGAAGAAGAAAGGATATTTTCCTCAAGAATTCATTTCAAGTGTTTTATCAAAACCATTTTCCATCTAAGATTACATTATTTCATATGTTTATGTGTCAAGTTTAATGTCTCTATGATTTACATGGTTTCACCTTTCTTATGATGAAATATCCATTTGTTTTATATGGAATGTGTGATGATGGGATGATGTTTATGAAACCCATTTTATTCTTTGGGTTAGGATGAATGTTTTAAGTTTATTTTGTGTCACAAGTAAGAATGATTTCATTATGATATGGGTGGGACCTATATCTACCTGCAATGCATTGAGTAATAATTTATATCTCATGAGATAGACACGGCTGGAATGGTAAGTTAATCCGGTTCAGTGTTACAGGACTAAAACGAGGAGTGAACTCTATTCAGAAAGGGACTTTCTCCACTAAGAAGGTCTTGACAGAAATGCCTTCGCTACTTTGAAAATCATAACATGTGCTTAATTAATGCCACAATTACATGTTTTATTCCCATTATATTTTATCATGTTTGATGGTCAATTATGATATATGCCTTATGAACTTCCACGATTTATGTCTTTATTAAAGATTTTGATGTTTAAATTTCATGTTCAAGTTTTTTCTTCCAAATGATTAAGGATTGTTTTATGTTATCTATGTTTTCCATTACTGAGCATTTGAGCTCACCCTTTTTATGATTTATTTTCCACAAGAAATAACGAAATGTTTTAGGTAAGGAATCAAAAAGTGGAAGATCTTTAATGGAGATGTTGATGATCTTTCACCACGATTAGAAGATTACTTTCCAAGTTTCCAAAGACACTAAACTATTACGGTCCTTCTGTGTCTATTTTTTATGTATTAAGTATTCCAAAAAAGTAATGTAATGTCCATGTACGTCAAGTTTTGGGTCTCTACAAGAAGACCATGATTCCTCCATGATATGGTTTTGGTAATAGCTACTTGTGGTTTTGTTTACGGTTGGTTCTATTTTAATAAATTATTGAAACTCTTCTTTTATTAATGTTCATTTTGAATTTTTTTGTGGTTATTTTGACGATAATTTGGTTTTGTGCATCGATTTTGTTGTTTTCAACACACAAGGCAGGTGGTTTCGTGCCTAACCATTTATTGATGAATTTATTTTTTTTGTTTAATTTGATTTGTTTTATGAAATATATGTGGGGTGTGTATGTGGTTTATAGTGAGTTTTAACATGATTTTAGCATAAAAATATATATTTACCTTCGAAATAGATTATGTTCTAGGTATAAACCCATACTATGCATTTTGGAAGATTTATGATTTTTTCAATTGATATATTAAAATATATAAATGGTAAAAATCATGTTTTAAAACGAATATATTGTGTATTTGGTTTTAAAGTGGTGTTTTAAAGGAAATGAAATTTATTTTGAGTGAAAAATTTTTGTTACACCATTTATTAACGTATTATGAACTTCTCAAATGGTTTGTTAAATTATTTTTGTGGTGTGAAAGTATTAATTTCCATGATTGAGCATGTGTATAATTGTTAAATTGGTAGTTCTGTATAAAATTGAGTATTTTTATTTTGTGTGCAAGCCTTTGTGTAGCACATGGTGTCATTTCTGTAAAGTATGAAATTGATTTGTTAAACTATGTGCAAGATGTGAATTGTGCTTTTATTTGTCATTAAGGTACAACTAATTTTTAACGTGGGTTTTAGGAACATTTTAGATGAAATGGCATTGGTGTGTTCAATGAAAATTATTTTATAAATTTTGTAAATGTTTTTTTGAATAATATGAATGGTGCAACACATTTTTGAGAAATATTTAAGTGTGCTTAAGTTTCGATGAATGGGATTGAGATAAGAAAATGGTTGTATTTTATTCATGATGTTTTCTTGGTTGAGAAATTGTGTTAGTGTATTATGTGACATTTGAAACTTGATTGTTCACAATAGAGAAACTCGGGTATCTAGGATGGAATACTAGGACTAATATTCTAGTGATCCGAAGTGGTATCATCCTTATTTCACTTAGCAAGTTTGATGATGACAACACTAACAAAACTATGATGATGACGATTGGGGACCACTAGGTTATGGGTATGTTCCCTACTAGTGAATCATGCATGATAAGGTTATTGGATATTTTCTAATGTTAATTTTAAACCAAGATATGAGGTACATAGGTTCCCAAAACTGACTAGTTCCTAGGGGTGTTCTTGTGACTAGAGCTCAATGTTTATTTTTCACTTACCCTGGGAATATGGTAGGTTGGGAATGAAATTTTTAATATAAGTGAGTTTTCTATACAGTTGTATGATTTTTTAAACTAATTTATATTTTATGTTTCAATCATTCAAATTTTTTCTTTATTAAAGTTGGTTTATTTAAAATTATCCAAGCATTTTTAAAAATATTAATCTTACAAATTTATTTTTCATTTAATTTCTAATTCATGGAATCTCTACCCGGGTGGTATCCAGTTAGGCTTTGTCTCTCACCCTGCATACACCCTTGGGTGTATGGATACACTGTTATCTTTTTTGGTTTTAGGTTAAGACATGATGTGTCAGGTAGGTTCTTTGGATTCCTAGTGGATTGGTTTTAAGATCTTGGTGGTAGAAGAAAAAGGATGGTGCACCTCTTTTTTCACAATGGTTTAAGAGTCTTTGGCATATCCATTGGTGTCGTTACCCTTTTTGGCCTTTGTTTAGTTGTGAAATGTAAAAATTTTATATTATTAACGGTGATTTAAATTAAAATATTCAGATCTGATTTTTGGGCTTTATTTGTTATTTTAACATTTCTAATTTGGGTAAATTGTTCCCAAATATTTTTATTTGATTCCTGGGAACTTGTGAAATAACACCCCCCGTGCCTTATCTCGGACCTGTTCGGGTGTCGGGTCCGATGGCGACCCAGCCTAGTTTCATGACCCCATTTCTCTTTCCAAGGCCATCTTAGGTCAATCCACTCCACTATCCTATCAATAATCCTCCTCTGGAATACATACCAAGGTAATCATGTACTGAATGATGGATGAATAATTTCACCATGATATAATCATATATACCAATGGATATAATACATATAATATTTTGATCATGGATTACACATGGAAATAATCTTAGTCTAACAGTATCCTATATAAGGTGGGGTCTAAGGGATCATATACAAGAGACACTAAATTGATTTCCTTTAATTGATTTATAACCTTTTTTATCCGTACATTCCATTGAATTCATTGTATAAACTATCCATCAACCATCAGTGGCAGAGATATCAAGGTAACACTCAAGTGTCTATAGTTTCCCAATCCTCTTAAATCAATCCTTAATTAGTTTATTTTAAATAAAAATTATATTAATTTTAAAAAATTGATCATCAATAGTGTAGAATCCCCAAATCACATGTTATATATATAATTACTAATCCATTGGTGTTGGATAAAAATCCCTCAGTGTGGCATTTTGTTGTATCGGGTTTATTGTGTATGTTAACAAATTGTTTGACAATATTCCAACATGGTTGATGTCAAATACATTGTTTTGAAACTGGCATAGTTTCCCAGTGTTTGTAAAATTTTTAGTCATAAAAAGAATGATTTTCTGGGAAAGTAAAAATTTCTACAATGCATAATTAGGGAAATTCATACAGATTATGAAAAATCACAATGAAAAATAGAAAAAGGTACAGATTCTGTATAGTCGTTGAGCGATGTGTACCAAGATTCATGGTTCAACATTTTTGGACTGTACTAAGGTATATAGGGTAGACGAAAAGGGTTATTTTAATACAAAAATCATAGAAATACTAGTACATGGTAAACTCATTATTTTTAGCCAGAGTTTACAATAAAGAGTACACCACAAAACGATCATTATTTTTGGAGGAATATATTGACTTAAGGGGATCCCATAATGAATAACAACTCTATGTATACAATATGGTGGATACAATATTTAAAAATAGATAAACGAAAAATGAATTAATGGTAATTGTTATTGGAGAGGATTTCAATATTTATTTTCCTATATAAAGCAACCTAATAGAATTATTAAAAATAGTTAATTTCATTTATGTGATCATCACTGGGAAAATTCTTCTATGTATTAATTGTTTCATGATGGATCAATTCTTAAATTGAGGTAGGTCAAAAATATTGTTTTCATAAGTGGATTATCACTCATTATTGCTCAAAAATTAATAGGGGTCATGAAGAATCATCAATTAATGAAGGGAAGGCTGTCTAAAAAGGGATTTTTTCTGAGAAGATGATTCATCAAGCGATGCAACTGTACTATGATATATAAGGAGGTTTGTGAAGGGATTAATGCAGTTCACAAAGGGACAAAAACAGCCCACAAAGGGTCTCTTTGTAAGCTGAATTCTATTTTTTTATGTGTATATCATCTGCTAGATAGAAATAGGACTTCAGAGAATACTCATTTATGTATGAAACATTTCCGAGGTAATTAAGAACAACATAAAATTCATTTAATGATGTAGTGAGTTCAATTCATTGGATAAAGAATTAATAATTGAAATTTTTATTGGTTGTAAACTTGGAAAGAGAACTTGTTTCCTTCGAACATTTTATTAATAGTGATCCTTAGTGAATTTGGTACATTGGAACATTTCATTTGTATGATCCTTGGATGTATCCTAATAAAGGATTGCAATGTAAAGTTGATATTTCATGTTCATTGTTTTAATTCCCATAAGAATCAATTATATGGGATAAAGGGAGAAATGTGTTTCGATTAAAAATAAAACAAGATCCAAAGAGAAATTGTTCAATAGTTCAAACCTTGATTACCCCCCTGACATAATTTATTTGACCTAGTATGTATAACTATTAGTATCGCATCTAATGGTTGAAATTTAGTGGTTTTATCTTAGTTAAGAAGTGGAATCTGTTGATCGAAATGAGATTTTGATCATCGATGTAGACAATTTTTAGCGATGGAAGAATAATATGAAACACTTCATACAATCAGTGGGTATAGATTTTTTTTATTTCTACCATGAATGGTATTTATACCAGTATAGACAGTGATGTTTTATCAGAAAATATCATAGTGAATTGGATGTTGATTCCAAAGTATTCAATTCTTTAGAGGGATCCTAATAAAACATAATCTATATGTAGGTTATTATATATAAGAAATCACATTATATATATGAGGAACTTCTTAATATCTATGAAGGTGATTCAAATATATAATATTTAAATTGTCATGATACATTTAAAAAACATAAATACTTGATAATTCACCACAATTAGGAATTTGATGCATTATTTTAGCAGGAAAAAGTTATTATGTAAGGCGTGAAAAGTCTTGTATTAATTCTTTAATATGTGAAGACCATTACGATAAACCTAATAATACTCCCATGTCATTTCAATCTAAAATCATTTGTACCAGGTGACAATGATCCTGAGGAACTCACATTGGATAGCTTATATAGTATTTTTCTAATATATATAATGAGAACAGATGATAACGATGTTGTCGAAATGGGGAGGTCTAAATAAGTGGAATTCAAGAAGATGAAGAATATTAGTATTTAATATTGTTAGGAGGATGAAAATGTGGATGCAGTCATATCATTTCACTCCTCAAAACTAAAAAGAGGAAGAGGAAAGTTCAAAACAAATTATACTGGCATGTTCTCAATGTGGATTGATTGTACATCTTGTAGAAAAATATCCAAATAAAATTCCAGATGGTTATAAAGACAAAGATGAAATTATCGCGAATAATTATTCATAAAACGTTATAGGTAGGTTATATACTATGATAAAATAATTCTAAAGGAATAATCTTCATCCAAAATATGAAGATTTTTCAAAAAGAATATGAAATTTAAGAAGAATATGGGATTGAAAAGTTAGAGGACTGAAAGGATCATGAATAAAATAAAATAGTGGGAGTTGGAAGAAATTCCCAATAAAGGGTGAAAGAAACAATAAATAAGGATAATTTAAATGAATATTTGACCTTTTGATTGAATTTGATGCAGCCCTTGTAGAAATAGATAACAGGAGAGCCAAAAAAAATACAACACAGTGGTTAATGATTCCAAACTATATATGTAATATCGTGAAGAAGTGACGTCCGATCTACATGAATAAAATTAAAGGCTTAAATCTAAAAATCTATAAACCATAGATAAAGTCATTGTGTATAACATCACTATTGATGAACAGATCCTAATTGTCAATAATGTGTCCGAAACATTAAAATATTGAGTCAAAAACATCGAAGAGTTTGAGGGGGTGGTGGTCAAGCTTTTAAGAAATTTAAAAGATTAGGAGAAATTTTAACTATTTTAAAAAATAATACAAGAAAAAAAAAGTAAAATAAGAATTCAAGGTTCCATCCAAATAGATAACGGAATATTAGAGGAAGAAAATGATAGATAAAAACTAGATAGCTATTGTGGGAATTGATTTCAAATAGAAAACAACAATAGTCTATGTTAGACAAAAAGAACATGCCCAATGGATGAATATTTATTTCTGTATGAATATGAAATATATGATCTAGAGAAACTAGGGTGTAACTAGTAGTGCAGTTGTGAAACATAGGAATGCACCCTGTATTTGATGTTATTATTGTGGAACTATGGGACACTAAAAAAAATTTCCACATCCAATATGTATTAAAGGGAACAAAAAATATAGGTATCAAAATAGATATCAATATTTCATTTTATCATTTGAAATCCATTATTTCAATAGTATTGGATTTGGAGACATCTCTTAATATTGTACGTTACCCAAACCAGGGAAACGACATACCTAATTCCAAGTGTTCATAAGAAACAACTAATGTAATAATCAAATGATTAGATAAAAATATAATTGATTCATTTCAAGGATAAATTGGTCCATCATACTCTGATGAAGATCGATAATATAAAACTATGCAATGGACCATAATGAAAATAGATGATTGGGAATTGGTTACTGATATTTTATTTAGAACTTCATATTGCACTAGGATATAAATCATTATTAGTGAATGCACATATCATTTGATAAGAAGTATAGACCTAGTGATAGGAATTAGATATGAAAGGAAATGTATCTTAATATTTTTAAGGATAAAGGATTAATGATTATTATCTCATGAAAAGTTATCATCATGTGTAATGACATGATATGTGTTACGGTCTTGGTTTTCGAAGGTTTTAGTCAAAACTGGGTAACTGCTGGTAAATTATGTGAATCATTACATTCAATAACATTTTCAACGAAAATATGTATCATTATGGAAAAAGATGGAACCATTATTTTTTAGCGAAAGCGAGTGATGTAGAATCTCTATCTAGTGAGTGGAGAAAATAAAATTTGATTTCTGTGCAAGGAAGAAGAAAATAGGTTATGTAATAAACATCTGGGTTATTTGTGTTAATGATACTTGGAATATCTGGTGATATGTGATATGGCTTTTGATCTCCCTCTATTATCAAATGAGCATACCCATACATGTTATCCTTGTTAATAAGGGAAGATCACTCGATATAAATATAAGGAAAGGGAAAAAAGGATCACAAAAATGTATGATTTATAGAATATTGATTTTCATGGAGCTATTTCAATAATAGATATTCATGGGAGGAGATATTATGTTATCTTAATTATTGATTTCAGAAGAATGGAATGGGTTTTTTAACATCACCCACAAGTATTATGTTTTTAGTTTCATAACATGTTATCGAAAGAATGTTTAAAATATTATAGTTCAACAAATCCATAAGTTTCATAGTGATAATGGAATATAGTTGTCAGACATTCTAGTTGAGGATTATCTTGAGAATCATAGGATATGGTACATGGTTTTTATGGTAAGTATTCTTTAAAAATATGTAGTTTTTAGATCATAATCTAGATTATCAATGACATGTCTATAACAATTATCATTGAGAAATACCATACATAGATTTTTTGGAAAGGAGAAATTATGGAATCTATCAATATATCACATAGATCCTTATTATATTCAAAGGAAATGAAGACACCATATTAGATATGGTATGAAAAGAATCCAGTTTTTAAATAATTTCATGTCTTCAGAAGTTAGTGCTCCATTCATAATAAATTGAAACATATGATGTTTGAATGTTGTAGAGATAAAGGGATATTTTTGAGATACTAAAGAAAAACAAAATCATATAAATTTTTCAATATAAATTTGGTAAACGTTTTAAAAATTATTGATATGGTTCTGATGTTGAATGATTCAAATCTTCTTCAAATACATGAATAGTTTTTGATAGATAGTGAGGAATAGATAAGAAAATCATTGGGAGTTCTATTACCTAAGGTAGATTCAAAAGGAGACTCAAAAAGTGAAAAGGATGGACTTAAATCTATATCTAAACATAAACTATAGATTCGATCTGAAATTTAGAGAAAATAAATAATTTGTGATTAGACAGGGAATGTTCCAACAAGGAAGATGATGATTTTCCAACAAGAATTTTTTTTTCACAGGTAAATCCAAATTGTTTTAAATAGGTTTCAAGAGATGAGATTTGTGTTCAAGAAATGAATGAAGAACATGAACTAATTTAAAAGAATCAAACTGGGTAGATTTTTTTGAGATCAAAAAATATTAATGTCATCAGGACCCAATGGTAATTCTAGAATAAAGTAAATGATGACAGGATGGTGATTTGAAACAAAGAATGGCTAGTGTTAAAAATATACCCTTAGACAGAAGGTAAGGATTATGATGAAACATATTCCCCATTTTAATGGCTAGAGAAAGTCAGATTATTCATTGGAATATATATTCAAAGAAACTTCAATGTTATCTAGATGTACATCATGTTAGAATTTCTAAATCATGATCTAGAACATGAAGTGTATATCGAGGATCCAAATTTTGTCTCAATCATGAATATAAAAATAGTTTTTATTGACAAAGTAAGCCACTATATTGGATAAAATAAACATTGAGATCATTGTATTCAAGGATAAATCAATTTTTTATGAAGCTTAGTTTTCATCATGATAGAGTTGATTACTATCTATATGTCAAATGTGAATGTAATCAAAGAACGATGGTTTTAGATTAGATCGACAATATAATATTTATTGGATTAGTCTAATCCAATGGAAAATAGTTTTCAAAATTCATAAGAAGTGAGTTTAAAATGTAAATTATTAGTGAAATGAAATTTATCCTTGGTCTACATGTAATTCATGTAAGTAATTGAAAATCTATTCCTCAATACAAATATTCCAATGAGGTTTTATTAAGCTTTGAAATGGATTATTCCAATGATATGATGAATCTGGTGGATAATAAAATGAAACTTTAAAGAGATAATAAAGTCAATGTGGTTAATGTCAAAGAATATAGGTCGTGAGTTTGGGTGATTTAATTTGTTGAAAATTTTAGATGACCTCTTTTCATTATTGTTGGTGTTGCTGAGGCATGTGTTTAAGGTGGAACATTTTCCCATTGTTTTTCATTTTTTTGGGCCTCAAAATTGGTCATTACGTTTTATGGAAAATAATGTTTTCTATAAAGGAGTTCATGGACCATATTTTTTGGACTAAGAATCTTGGATATCATGGAAAACATATTAACATTGTTTTTCTATATAGACTATAGATGATGTATGAAAACATTAGAGAATGTTATGGAAACATCACAGTGAAATCAATTCAGGGGAGCCACATCATTTATAATAAGTACATTTTTCGAGTTAGGATCATCGTTTTATGAATTGTGGTGGTCATTTAGGGATCTGTAAACGGTTTTTTGTTTATGTATGACATCAAACACTACAAAGGATTAAGGTACTATGCAGACATCACAACATTTTTTGGTGATGGATTTACCACATCAATGTTTTGAGTATTTGTGTTTAGTGGGGTTTTTGGGATTGACTTTCTTATATAATGTACTATAATCACTTAACTAATCATAGATAATTTCATTATATATGATCATATCTAGAATATTTTGGGGAATTCCAAAGTAGTTAATGAGGGAGGATTCCCCAAAAGTGGAGGTAGTTCATGGGGATCAATTATTCAAAGGAGGAAGTTTTCAAGAATGGTTAATGAAATGTATTTGCGGGGTTTGGTAGATCAAAATAGAAAAGGGAACACGATGAATAGGTGGACCATGAACCCAAAATCGACCATGAAGAAGAGGTAGTTTGTGAGGAAAAATGAAAATCAAAAATAACTCCCACCATGTTGTACAAAGAAGATCACAAAGGATTCAAGGTATTTCACAGAGGAACCAAGGAAATTTATTAAAGGAATAAAACAATTCTCCAAAGCAATTTATTAAATATAACAATACACATAAATGAGTATTTCATCTACTAGGTGAAAATAATAATTCAACAAAGAATCTACCTACAGTTGAGGATGCATTCATTATTAAGAAGGAAGGGACCCAAATTTCCAAAAATTTTGTAAGGATCTTTTCCAAAGTAGTGGGAAATAGAAGAGAAAAATGTTATCCTTTCCTTTGGTAGTGATCCATTGGAATAGAGTTAAGGAGTGACCTTTTGGACACCGTTGATCTAAACCTAGATATAATAAAAGCTATAATCATAGGAATAGAAGCGATCAAGCCATAACCCTGTATTTTGGAAGGGAGCCTTACTGTATTTAGTACATTCTTACATTATCTATGTATGATCTAGGGACATAACAAAGTGAGGGTGAACCGTGTAAAATTTTTGTGTCTTGATAATTACTTCATTTCTTTGCATACAATTCTATAATAATATAGAAAAGAGTGTTGTTTTTAATAATGAAATAATATCCAGAGGGTTGGTTGTTTTAATCTATCATACCCAAATTCACCCCCTCTATAGTTTTTTAACATAGATGGGAAAATATTTGGTATCAGAGAAAAAGGATGAAATTTAGTTGTTCTTTCACATTTGAAGAAACGGAATATCGTAATCAAAAAGTGATTCCAATTTTGGATGGAAAGAAATTATCTATGGAAGAATTGAATGCAACACTTCTTTCGATCATTGGGAGTGGATGTATCTATAAAGGCAATTGGTTGTATTTTTTCATGTATGGATAGTAATGTTTTATTTGAATCACAATATATTTAATTAGGAGTCGATGGAAAAGGAATCAATTATTTAGGTGGATTAATATCCAATGCAATCTATACAATGGTTATGTCATGTAATTCATCACAAGTTATGTGGGAAAAGTTTCTATATATTTATGATTGTTACTCAAAAGTGATAGATGAAAAACTACAGGTTATATGAAATAATTATGATGATCTTAAAATTCACCCTAATGAATTTGTTGATGCATTCTTTGACCAGGTGAATATAATTGTGGAAGACATGTGCAGTCTCAGAGAAAGTATAGAAGCATTAATGATTTATTAAGAGTATCATGAGGAAAATACCACCCTAGATTAATCTAAAATATTATGTATTGGATGATAAAATATAGAAATGAACTGATATTGGATGTCTTGAATAGTACTTTTGTCGCATATGAGATGAAAAATGATGATAACGATGTTGTGGAAAATCATAAATCCAAATAAGTGGAATTGAAGGAAAAGAATAAGTTCACTAGTTGTGATAGTTAAGAGAAAGATAATGTGGAAGATTTCATGTCATTTATCTCATCAAATATGAAATTTTCAGGAAGAAAGTTCAAAGGGAACTCCACTTTCATGCTTTAAATGGGGAAAAATTGGATTTCATGTAGCAAATTTTTCAAAGATGTTTTAAGATGATGATGATGAAAATGATGAAATTATTGGGAAGAAGTATTTAGTCAATGTGAAATGTAGGAGTACCAAGAAAAATTTATTCAAAACAAATAATATTCTTTCAGAAGAAGATGACAGTTCAGAAGACACTATGGTAGTAGAATTTGAGGACTTTAAGGATCACGATTCAGATTCAATGTTGATATTTATCATAAATTACCAATCAAGGGAAGATAATGACAATTTAGAAGGAGAAGTCGAAAGTTTATTTGACCTTATTTTGATTTAGAAGCTGCACTTAAAGTGATATACAACCACAAGAAGAAAACAAAATTGATCTAGAAGCTAAAATTTAATGGTATAAATATTAAATGATAGAGATATAATAAAATGTTGTCAAGTAAAAAATGAAATTAGAATATCAAAAAAAAGATTTCAATTGTATGATTAATAATTAAAATATCAAATTAAAAGTATCGATGAACTATATGTGAAAGCTGATAGTTTGTAATGGAAATTTAAAGATCTTGAGAAACTCTTGTTTTCATAAAATATGGATACAAAGAAAACTAAAAAAGTAAAATTAGGATTTAGAGTTCATGTGAAATAAAAATAAATGAGTGTTATGAAAGGGAAATGATTTATTGGAATGATACAATTAGTATGTTGTGTGATTGCAAATAGAAAACAATGATGTCTAATATTCTTCCACTATGTCCCACTATGAGGTTGAATATTGAGTTGGGTATTAATCATAATATAATTATTTTTAGAACATTAGGAAATCTAATAGTGTAGTATTTTCCCACAGGAATGCACCTGGAATGTGTTGTTATTTTTTTTGAAATATGGGACCCTCAGAAAATGTCAATTACATAACCAAGAGGTATGGAAGGGAACAAGGACAATATAGATATCCATACAGAGCTCAATATTCAAGAACATTATTTAATGGTCACTATTTCAAATGTGGTAGATTTCGGAACATGAAAATATATTTCTCATTAAAAATGTAGATAAATGTGTAGAATAAGAATGATTGAGGTCATAGGAATCAATTAAACATATAATAAAATGGCATGAAAATTTTAAAATCATTTTTCCAAATGTCATGATGAAGATGTTCCACTATACATTGAGTAAAATCTAGATAATAGTTTTATACTGGTTATGAAGCAAAAAAAATTGACCAAAAAGAAGACAGTTGAATAGTAAGTGAATGCATAGATTGATTTCAATGTATTGTATCATATTGGGTTATGGATCATTGATAGTAGATTTACCTCACATATTACTGGAAATAATGAAATCATGGCAAGAATTTGATATGAAAAGGAGGTTATTTTTATTTTTATTAATGATAATGGATGGAGAATTATTGGCTTAGAAAAATCCATGGTTTGGGGGAAAGTCATTAGATTTGTTGATGACATATTTATTGAAGGTCTCATTCACACCCTGTTAAGTATAGTTCAAATGTTTGACTTAGGGAATTCCATATTCATTTCAAATAAAATACATATCATTAAATAAAAATATATTTATGTAAATTTTATGAAGTGAAATCTCTACCTAGTATGTGGAGAAGAAAGTACGTGTTTTGTTACATGGAATAATAAAACAAGTTATGGCATAAAATCCTTTTTAATTGATACAAACATCATTGTAAGACCTATATAAATTTAATTTTTCTCAATACCTCCCAAGATTATCATGGTATCTTACCAATACACATGATGGTTCTCCACTAGGGAATATCATTCTTAATACATATAAGGGAAAAGATAATTGGTCAAAAAAATTGCATGAGTTGGTGCATACTGATGTATGCAAACCTATTTCAACAATATCGATTAATGGGAGGTGGTATCATGTTCTCTTCATTGATGAATTTAGAAGAATGGTATGGGTTTCAGTCATTAGTCACAGATATGAAGTTTTCAATTTAATAACTTATCAGTGGGTGTTTTTAAAGATTCGAGGAAAATAACCCATAATATCTGAACAGATAATAAAATAGAGTTAAAAAATATTCAAGTGGAGGATTATCTCATGAAACATGGGATATGACCCTAAGTTTCAGCATTGATAACTCCATATCAAAATGGTGTAGTTGATAGAATAAGTAAAATTATCCATAATATGGGTAGAACAATTATCATTAAGAAATACCTTTCAGATATGTTTCAGGAAGAAGTAGTGATGACATCAGTATACAAATAAAATAGAGCATTATTACATTTATAACAAGAAAATGTTCTATATGATATATGATATAGAACACAGACAAATTTTTTGTACTTTTGTGTCTATGGAAGTAAGTGTTTCATTATCAATATTATAAAACACATGAATTTTTAATCCCTTAAAGATGAAGGTATATTTCTTAGATACTCAAATTAAGCCTGGAATGTTATTTGAAATAGATTATGTAACTATAGTAGAGAATAAATAAAAACATTAAGAAACACATGATCAATATCAAAAGGATAGTGACATAGGGATAATAATTTCAAGGGTTATTCTAGTTCTAGAAACTTATTTAGAAGAAGATTTGGATAATGAAAATGATATGTACAAACTATTATCTGTAATAATATCCTAGATAAGATTCAAAATTGATACGAAACACATAATCAGTGATCAGATAGTGACAATGCAGACAAGGAAGATGAAGACTCTATAGAAAGAATCATTCATATCATAGGTAGAGCCTAATATTTTTTTAGAAATAATATGGAGATGAAATTTAGGTCTACACTCTGAATGAAGATATTGACCAAATTATGAAGAATCATAAATGGGAGATTGTTCTGAGCCCAACAGATATAAATGTTAGCAAAACTAAATGGGTATTTTTCAACAAGATGAATGAATATGGAACATTTATTCAAAACAAAGTATGACTAATGTTCAAAGGGTACTTCAAAATAGAGGTTATCAATGGTGATGAAACATCTTCACCCATTTTAAGCCTAGAGGATATCAGATTATTCATGTCCATTGCAGTTGAAATATTGTTCAATGTTTTCCAGATAGATTTCATGTTATCACTTCTTAATGAGGTTATAGAATAATAACTTTATATTCATCAACTAGATGGTTTTCTCATTCATAAAATATATAATCGAGTTTGTTGGATGATAAAGGTGTAATATGGGTTTAAGCAAGCCCCAAGATCATGGTATTCAATACTTGATCTATTTTTGAAGAATCATGATATTCAGTATGGTGTAGTTGATTAAAATATTTTTGTCAAAAATTATAGTGAACCATCTATGATGGTGCTAGAATATTTCAATGAAATAATATTTAGTAGATCAAATGTATCACAATCCAAACAATAAGCATGCATTTATGAATAGTGAATTTGAAATTTTAATGATTGTTGAATTGGTGTTTTTCTTGGTTTAAAGATTACACATGGAATGAATGGAACATTCATTTTCCAATCTATATATTCCCTGAGGTTTTGTGAATATTTGGATTATATAATTTCAATGATATGACAAATATAGTGGATATCCAGATGAAAATTTCAAGGGATGGTTATGGAAAAATAGTCAATGTCACATAATACTAGAAAATTAGTTATAATCTTTTGAATTTATAAAGAAAAGACCATATTTTGTTTTTTCCACATTCAAGAAGAAATATTTCAAAGAAATACTAAGGAACCCACTTTCTGTCAGTGAAAATAATACTTCTATATATCAAGGGCATGGAAAATTTTTGTTTTCTATATAATGATAAATATTATAAAGAGTTATTTGGAAATAAATAATCAGATTGGACTAGATCAGTTGTTGATAAAAAATAAAGGTCAAGAGGATCATTATTTCTTGAAGTATTGTTTATATATTTCCTTATAATGAAAAAATATTCCATTTCAGTAATCACCACAAAAAATGAATATATATGAGAAACTCAAGCATCCATATAGTTATTATGGATGACGCAACAACTTGATGAGATAGGTTTTGTAGACAAGTTTCTGATCAGAATCCATTGTGATAATCCATGTTCTATATTTCTCATAAAAAATACATTACAAAACTCATGTACGAATAAAATTAAAATCAAGTATCACTTTATCATGGAGAATTTCGGGAAAAGTATTTTTATGGTTAAGTATGTTCCAACAAACCAATAGGTTATATAAAATCTGGAAAATGCTATACCGAAAAAGAATTTGAAAGGCATCGAATGGATTTGGATGTTTAGTCACCTCCCCATACATTAAAAAGTGTTATATTGGGACCCCCTATCCTTTATATATGGTGTATTTTTACATAATGTACTGATCTATATTCATTAGCCTATTGCATGCCATAATGAAGTGACCATTGGGTTTGTTGGAAAAGGGGGAAAATTTTTGTCTATAATAGAGTAGAATATGTCTCAATCAAAACAGGGGAGAAGTTGATTGGGGGTGTAGTGAAATAGGGTGATTTTTAAATATGATTATTCTAAATATTATCGATCAATGGTTAAATATCACGATATTTGAGGTTTTGTTATGAAATAAGTTGAGTGGTTTTGGAATAATGTGTTTCATTGATGAAATTCTAATACTACTCTTGATTCCCACCCAAAAAATGAATCAAGGGGGGTTATAGTGTGTGGAGTAAGTCTTCGATCACTATCATAATCACAAAAATTAATTTTTTATGAATATGTATGAATATTTAACATGATATCAAAATGTGAAGAGTTTTCAATAAAAACAAAGGGGATATTGTTGGTAAAAAATACCTCAAGATTTCCTCTCAATGTTTTTGGCTGATTATTTTTGTTAAAAAGATACAAATGACCAGGTTTTTCTATGGTTGGTGCTGTCAAAGCATATTTTCAATGTGGCACATTTTCCCAGTATGTGCCAATTTTTTGAGACTCAATATCAGGGGTTTTGATATATGGAAATGGATGTTTTCCCCAAAGTGGTTTACATACCATATTTTTTGGACTACGAATAATGGTGTTCATGACCATCATGTTATTGTTGATTTTCTATGCAGGAGACAAAGGAGGCATGACAACTATGATGAAATCTAAAACAACTACATAGAAAAATTAATTCACAGGATGATTATCATTCATGGGAGGTTCATTGTTCACATTGGCTTGTCATTTTTCGAATTGATGTGGTGATTTAAGGAACTAAAAAGGGGTTTTTGATTACAGATGACATCAGCCATCAAAAAAGTTTAAGGCATTATTCTATCTTAAAAGAATTTCATGGTGAGTGTTGCACCACATTAATGTTTTTTGTTATTTATGATTTGATGGTTTTTTTGGGGTTTTTTCTTATATAATTAACACTAATCACATCATTAATTATTTAAAATTTTATTAGATAACATCATTACTAGAATAATTTAGGGATGTATGAAGTAGTTTTTGATGGAGGATTCCATAATGGAAGAAGTAATTCATGGTCATAAAATAAAAAAAACAGTTAATGTGAAGTGTTTTCGAAAGGGTTTTGTGGGGATTAATATATCACAAAGGAAAATGGACCATGAATTTGAGGTGGCCAGGGTAACGATGGATTTATAAAAAGTAGGGTGGTTTGGAATGAGAATGGTGATCGCAAAGCAGTCACACCAAGTGGTGCCAAAAGATCATGGAGGATTTAAGGTAGTTGATAGAGGATGTTAGAATGTCCATCGACGGAGTAAATAAATTCCACAAATATATTTTTGTAAACAAAAAATACATAGAAAAGTGGATTTTATCTTCTAGGGGAAAATTTCACTTCAACAAAGAATCTACCTATAGTTTATGATGCATTCATTATTGAAAATTAAGGTACCTACTTTTCTATAATCTTTTTTTGGATCCTTTATATGTTATTGAGAAGAGAAAGGGGATGAAATTTATCCTTTACATTAGTATTGATCCATTGAATGAGAGTCAGCAAGGGACCCATGGGAAAGTAGGGATGTAGATCAAAACATTGTAACGAAGGTGAGCCTTGGCATATAAGTGATATAGACCTAACCATTTATTGTGGTAGTGGGCCTTAGTGTATTTTTTAATTTTTCCCAAAGTCATTTTATGATCCTTAGATATATCCAAGTCAGGGTGAACCTCGTAAAATCATTGTGTCTTCCGAATGATTTAATTTATGTTAATAAATTATTATAAGAAATAGAGAGAAGAGTTTTATTTAACAATGAAACAAGATTTGAAGGGGCAGTTGATTTAATCTGTCAGACCTTGATTCACCCCAGTGTATTTTACTTATTTGGGTTAAAAGTAATACCATTTAAATACACTTACTTGATGTAAAAAATGTTAATTTGGCATATTAGGTGCATGGAAAATTTTGCTTTACTTTACAATAACAAATAACAGAAAGAGTTAATAGGTTATATAGATATAGACTGATCCAGTTCATCATATTATAAAAAATCAATATTATGTGTCACATTCTATCATAGTTAATTGTGAATTTATTTTCGAAGTGGGGAAAAAGATTTCTTTTTATTGAAAAAAACATAATATAAATATATTGTAACTACTAATTTTTGCACATAGTTATTGACATTATAGGTAATGTGATTTCTCAAATTAGAATATGTTGTGATAATTAAAGTTCTATAAATATTATAAAAAACAATTCCATCAATCCATAATGAATAACATTGAAATAAAATACCAATTTATCTTGTAGGATATGGTGAATATTCTTGTGAAGTTGGAGTATGATCCTATAGAACTATATGATGAACTAATTTTTATGAAGGCCACACCAAAAGGGGAATTTGAGCAGCATGGACTAGCTCATAGTGTTCAGTCATCTTATCACAGTTGGAAGATTGTGTTTGTGGGATCCCTCTCCCTAGTGTATGGTGTGTTTTTTCTAATGTGTCAATATGTGTTCTTTATAATGTTTCAACCACAAAAGAGTGATATATGGGTTCATTGAAAAGTGATGATAAAATTTCTTAATCAAGATAGAGTAGAATATGATAGGGGGAAACTAAGTAAGGGGTTTTAAATATAATGACTCTAAACCTATTTGATCGAATGTTATATATCATGATAAATGGGGTTTGTGGTGAAATAAGTTGACTTGTGTGATAATGAAGTGTTTTATTGATGAAATTTTCATGATAACAATGTTTTTCATGTAATGAATTTCTCATTTCGGTGTACATGTTTTGTTGACTAAATCATTTATCACTATATTGAATTATAAGAAGAGAATTTGAAAAAGGTGTTTGATAAATATTGAAGTGTTTTTCAAAAAACCAAAGGGGGATATTATTGAATAAAATTACCTTGGTGTGTCATTTCAGTTTTTTTTATTATTTGTTTGTTGAAAAATATTATTGATAGAATTTCAACATTGTTGTTGTCAAATCATATTTAATTAAAGTGGCATTGTTTCCCAGTGTTTACAAATTTATTGGGCCTCAAAATTGGGTTTTTTTGGAAAAAGGAATAATTTCATCCTAGAATAATGGGCGAACAGCATATGAAGTATATTGAATACAATTATATATTTGAAAAGGAATATATTTCATATATCATATATGTTGCGCGGACTGCAAATCATGGGTCATCATTTACGGAGTGTAGGTAGTGATTTATGGAAACAAAAAAGAGTTATGCACTTTGAGAACCACATAGAAAACTCAGTTCATGAGATACTCATTATTTACAAATAGAGGTGGTGTTTCAAATTATGTCGCAAAGTCGTCATCATATGTAGATGAAGAGGATGACTTAAGGGTATCCATAAAAAAATAAATTCTCTATCTTGACCACATATCATGTTTTGTGTACGGTGTTGGCTATGATGCAAAGGAGTTAATAGTAATTGTGAGAACAATGTTTTATAGGATTTATTTTCCTATATAAGTAACCATAATCAGATCATTAAAATGGGATAATTTAATTAAGGAAATCATCCCTGATAGAATCTGTCTCAGTCTAAAGTGGTTCATAATAGATCAATTCTGTGATGTAAGAAATTTTCAAATACAATTTGTATAAGGGTTTTGTGAGTAATTGTATCTCGTAAATGGAAAGTTGTTATAATGAAAAAATTGTTCACCAATAGAAGGCCACCCATTAATAAAATTCTATACATGAAGTATATGTTTCTTTTGAATTAATCATGTTATGCAGTGTAAGGTAGTTCGTGAAGGGATAATGGCTGTTCGTGAAGGAGAAAAAACAGGTTATTAAAGGTCTCTACTCAAGAAAAACATCAGGTAAGGAAGTTTAATTCATTCAAAATAAGAAAATAGGACTTAATAGAACATTATTATATGTGTGATACAATTCTGAGGAGATTTATAACAACATAACATTACTTTGAAGAAGAAGTTATAGCAATTTAGTAGAGAGATCATTGAGCTTTCATATATTCATTAGTTGCAAACAAGGAGGGTTTGTGGGTCCATTCTGAACCCTATATTGGATGTTAGAGTTAGTTTATTTAGTAAAAAGTCAAATTTACTTTGTATGATCTTTGGATATATCCTAGTGAGGGTGAACCAAGTAGAATTGATGTGTCTTATGGATGTTTTAATTATCATATTATTCTCTTCTATGATAATAAGAGAGAAGAATGTTTAAAAAAAGATCTAAAATGGCTGTTTTTAATCTTTTGATCCATGATTCACCCCACTCGTAGTAAATTACCTATTATGGATAAGAATGGGTTAATCAATTCAGAGTAACTACATCAAATAGAGTTTCTTCATTTTAATATGATCCTAACCACCATATGATCTCACTCATGCTGCATCGTCACATTTATGAACTCTTAAGAATCTATCTCAAGCTATAACATCTACTCTAATTTTTTTTTACAATAAAAATTAATTTAATTATTTTTTCACATAGGGAAAATTTCCGAATAACTTATCGAGTTATACCATCACACTGAAACAATAACCAATCCCACATATAATTTCAAAGTCATAATCCCAACACTATTATGAGAAAAATAAAAATAATAGAACAAATTCAATATCCCAATTCATTCATTCTATGAAAAATATTATGAATATTTCATCAGTTGATGTACCATCCATTAATATTTTCATGAAACCATATGTGTTTATCATATCAAGACAACCACTAGCTATTCCATGAAAAATATCCATCACATTTGAAATTTTAACCATGATATTTTGGATATTTTCCCAAACACTATGATAATTACCTAAAATTTGAATGGGTAAGGAAATTAAAAAAATGAAGAATAAGAGTGGAGAGAATACCTCAAATTATTATAAACACCATCATTAATTACTCTTATAAAAAGAGTAATCAAATAAAATGAGTCGGGTGATGACCCTTTTGTCCGGCCCCATGATAAGGATAATATAAGTGGTAGAGGGATTAAAATTCTATAGGTGGAAAGTGTAAATTATCACTTTTAATATTAGGGTAACCTCATTATATTCCAAACAATGGTCCTACATTGTGTTTCAATCTGCCTTAATCAATACCCTTAACATAATATTGCCACATGGTTTTCCAATCCCTATTCAAAAGGTGAATAATGATCTAAACACAATGTGGTGTATTTTTCATGGTTACTCTATAATCATGTGCTAGCGACTAAGCCAAAACAAACCAGTTTAGTTCCCTTGCATAGTTTCAGCACATTGTGCAATTGGATGAAAACGTTTTCAAATTTTAATATTACATCATATATCTCTCGAGAATAATTAGAGCACTAGAGACACCTCTTAAACCTTGAACAATAAAAAAACAAAACAACTCCAGATGATCTATGTCTTACCAAAACAACTAATTTTCTTTAATTAAAAAATTACAATTCTATATGACATTTTAAACTATGAAATTAATTTTCATTTACAAACTACTCATCATAACACTTCTTTACCCTGAGGAAACCTAGCGGTTATACAACCATTAATCATGAACTAACCCAACCATCATTTCATGATCGACTCATCAGATTGTACCTGGGGAAAATGGATGTGTTTCTGTGGTGAAATTCCAACCACAAGTGTTACTATTTATTAAAACCTAATATACTACTCTCCACTATCACTGAATTAGAAATATAGTGATTTAAAATACACATATATTTGGTGTCACACCCGTCGTCTTTAAATATTTTTTTATTTTCTTTGTATCGAGGAGTCTGGGTGAAACCTGACTTAATGTTTTGAATTCATATTTAGAAACACACATTTTGGAATTGACGGCATTCAGCGTGCTACTGTGGATGCCGCAAGACCTCACATGGGTCACCGTACAGCCTCGCTCAGTTCTCTACATGCCTGACTGACATGCAACTAATTAAATAAAATGAATTATTAATAAATAAATAAAATTTAAAATGGGGATAAAATGAAAATATAATAAATCAAGATCTTGATAAAAAATTAATGGATTATTTTAATATTTATGGATAGTATTATCATTATTATTGTTAGTTCTAAGGATAATTATTTATTTAAGTTATTATTATTATACCAATAATTATTATTATTACTATTATTAATATGTTAATTATTATTATTAGTAATATTATTATTATTAGTTTTGTTTTTTTCTTTAGATTTTATTTCCTTAGTTTTCTTTTTAATTTATTTTTTCTCCCCCCATCATTTTTTTCTTACCCATCAAAACCCACTACTCTCCTCACCTGGATCGCGCCACCCCCAATTGGTCTTCTCGCTATGCCTCCCCCCATGATGTCTGACGGCCTCCGCAGCTTGTGTTGTCATGTGACTTCCCACGGAGATGTGGAGCCGCACCTCTACATCTGGCCAGCCGGCTCGCACAGCTACTTGGACCCCTGTGCGCGCCTCCTACGATGGATGGCCTTCCGGTGAACGGACCTCCTGGCCAAAATCTCATTGCACCACCGCCTCTCCCCTTTCCTCTGGGTAATACCTTCCATAGATCTTAGGGTTCAGTTTGGGGTTTTTGAGTTTTTGAGTTTCGATGTTGATAGCATCCATTCGGTCCTCTGTTTTAGGGTTCAATTCTGATTTATTTTGGTTTGAATTATTTTTTTAGAATCCAATTCAATCCACATATGGTACGTTTTGGTGAAATTGGATATTTTCACATGTTTTAGGAGTTTTCCCTACACCGAGGTAGGTGTTTATGTGCCATAGAATCATTAGATTAATTTAATATGTTTCTTTAAATTTATTAATGGACTACTTGGTTTTATTATGTGGTGAATTTGGTGTTTTTGAATTGGTTTTTCTTTAAATGTTGAAGTTGTATTTCCAATATATAGATTGGATAGGTTGTGGGTGTGTTTTTTGATGTAATTTTTAAAAAAAAATCGGTTTTAGGAGTTGTTTTTGTTGCACAAAATGTCCTCAGAAATATTTTTGACATGCACTGTGATGTTGGGTCTACCCATCATATGAGTCTTATTGTGGTAGTTATTGGAAACATGAAATTAATTATTTTCGCTGTGGAAGTTATAATTTGGTAATCATTTAATATGTATCTGAGTTTGAAAATTATTTTTCCTGAAAAAAATTGGTTTGGTGTCATGCGTATCATATTGTGGTGTTTCTAGAAAAAAGGTTTTTGGGTCTGATCATAGAAGTGATAAATATTTTCTAAATCACTTAAGATGAGAGTGTATAATAAAAGGGGTTTAAAAAAAATTATTTATTATAGAACATTGATCTTATTGAAAACCTTTTTGTTTAAATTTAATATATTTGGATTAACGGAAAACATGTTTTTGAACATTTGTTCTGCACATTCGGTTTTTAATTGGTGTTTTGCCAAGAGATCAGGTATTTTTTTGGTGTAAATTGTCATGTGTTAATCTTGAATGTTTTATAAAATTTTTACCTGATTTTATTTAATTACATGTGATGTGTGGACGTGGTGTTTGATAGAGTTAAGAATGTATTAAATTTTAGGTGTCGTTATTGTGTGAAACATAGGAATTTCTCATGTGAAACTCGATGTGACAATTAGAAACATTCTATTAGTTGTTTAAATAATTTATCAAGTCATACATGAGATGTGATTTATGATTTGAAATAGTTTTGGTGTGCGTATTGTATAAAAAGGGGGTTTATTTGTCATGTATTGGGGTGTAATGTTTTTTGGTGCCTTTGCAAATTGTTTTGGAATTTTTTATTAACAATAAATTTGCGTAAGTGGTGTTAGGAATGCTTATGAAATGGTTTAGTATGCATGTTTTTAGAGTGGATTTTGGGAGTGTAAGTGGTAGCACACTATGTACCTTTTTGGCTTGACTTTTGGGTGTAAATGTGTTGTCTTAGTGATTTGTAAATGTGAAACTTGATTGTGAAAAATGGGAAACCCTGGGTTGCTAGGAGGGGAGACTAGACTATGGGGTTAGTGTTCCGGAGGAGACTTGACCAGATTTCAGCGGCCGTACAGAAGATTGCATCACTAACTAAACAAATCTTTTCTGAGGGTTGTGGCCTTCTAAGACATGTTTTCTAAGGGTCTTGCCTATATAAGACACGTTTTATAAGGGTCATGGTTTCTAATCAAAGTTTCACTACCACATGGATTTAGAGTCCCAGTCAAGCGGGATAAACCTTAGGGTATTTACCCACAGTGCTCTAATATTCATGACGTGTTGCCTTCAGTCAGCATACAGAGGACCACATGAGTTGGTGCATTTTATTTTTAAATGTTTCCCTTCCATTTTAAAGTAGTATTGTGAAATGGTTTTTCATTTAGTACTCTTTCTTTTTCACTTTCAGTTTTTATATTTTTTCATTAAAATAATTATTAAAGTATGGTTTTAAATAAGCATGTTAAATTATCATTTTGATGATGTGGCATGAATCCTTTTTATTCGGTGAAATCGTACTTGGCCTTTGGCTCACACCCTACATACACCTATGGGTGTATGTAGACCTTTTTTTCATGTGTATTACAGGTTGTGACAACGTTCTTAGTGTTGGTGGTTCTGGATGCTACTGGTTTTCGCATACAGGTTAGTGTTGGTATCCTGGGGATGCGGCTTCTCGTGTCACTTGGAGGTTGGTATTGGACTTTTGTTCTCAATCCTTGTTGTTGTTCATTGTTGATTTTTAGTTGAATTTTAGACTTAAACTAGTTTATGGTTTAAAGTTGTGTTTGGTTATCTGTTTCCAGTCTCAGTTTATTTATTTTGTTAGTTGTTTTTCTATATCTTGTTTTAGTTAAATCGTTCCCACGTGTTATTTCGATACCCAGGCACTTGTGCTAGCCCGTGGGGATTGGGAATGCCCTTCTAGATGGAAACCCAGCCTGGTTCATGAAAAAATGGTATCATAGGGTAGTTTTCCTCTCTTGGGCCATGTTCTTTTGGGATAGAGTCATGGTAGACTGAAGTTAAGGTTGTTGGAACTCGACGTTCTAGCTATGAGAAAGGTGCCTGGCCAGCACACCTTGTGGAAGGACTCAAGTTATCAAAGTAAGTTGTGGTTTGCCTAATATTAGGTCTATGTGGTTAATTTTGTTTAGGGGAAATGAAAAGGGAGTAGGGTCTGTGGTCCCAGTTTTCTCGTAGGGTCTAGAAAGCCTTGTAGAGCCGGGGACACTGTCCTAGAATACTCTCAACGGTGGTGGCGTGATTGGTGTATGACTGCCAACCATATGTTCTAGTCACCCACTGACACTTGTCCCCTCTTGCATCGCCTCTCCCCAAATTGTTTTGGATTCATGGAAATATTGGTTTTTAAGTAAAAATGATTTGGTTTTGAGAAAAATAATGTTTTGAAATGAAGAGTTTTAAGTATATGTATGATGTTAAAAGGGTCTGGGATGGATGTTTTGGTTTTGAAAAATGGAAAAGATTTGTTTTGATCTTTAGTGTTCTCATGGGAAACCAAAACCATGTGCATATATGGATAGATAAATGGTAAAAGGCACAATCAGATACATTCCAGGATGTATATGAGGTGAGTGCCTGTGCGACACGGGAACATGCATGTGGGAGGCCAATCGGACACCATTGGTGTTTGTGCAACCCACCAGCTTTGATTATTTTCAAAAATTCTTCTTAAATGATAATTCAATGTGTTAATAATTGGTGATTGTGTGTTCTGTCCTTGTGTTTTGGAAATGTCGGATGTGACGAATTTTGAGCCGAGGATCCTTTCTGAATGATTTGTGTCTTGAGTTTGAATTCTTATTTGTAAGTTGGTATGCAAACGTGTAGTTAGTGAATTATTTTGAAAAGTGTTGCGGGAAGACCTTACAGTGGTTCCCCCTGAATGTTTAGTTTTCTCTTGTGGTATGTCTTGACCATTGGACTAGTTTGGTTGGGTCCATGGTTTTCATTCACGAATAGTTTACGCCCCCATAAAGCATTGACATGCGATTAAAGTTTGGCCACATGCAGTTTGCTGGTGGTCGGCCCTCTAGTTAATCACAGGACTCTCTTCATTATTTCTAGAATTGAACCCATATCTCCTTTTTTCAACTAAACTGATCCTATCGCATCGTTATGACATATTCAAGGGGAGTTGAATGGAGTATTTGTCTCATTGAGTTGTGTGAGTTGTTGGGTACAATGTTTGACATTGTTGTGTTTGAAGGTTCCCTTGGAAACAGTGAACGGAATTCCAGTAGGGAAGTGTGAAGGCGGTTCAGAATTATATGTGCTGACCGATGTCTAAAAAGGTTTGTAGTGCTCCCATCGGCCGCAAGGGTCATTTTAGGTGACGTCTTCATCGTGAGTTCTCTTTAAGAGCAAAGGTGGATTTCGTGGAACCCTTCGGGAATCCTTATTTTCTTAGGAGTGCATCCTCCTCTTGGAGAATTTTGTTTTATCTTTCCAATGAGGAGTGTTGGTTGTGAATCTTTCTTTCTTATGTTTCCTTGTTAAGGTGATGATTTAGATGCATGTGCATCATCAAAACCCATGTTTTAGTTAATGTGCCGTGAGTGAGTAGTTGTATGTCATGATGTGTTGTGTTTGCTGGTTTTTTCTTGGTTTTGGTATGGCTGCACGTTACACAAAAAAGGAAAGTCTCTGTTCAAGAGTTTTTAATACCTGACCGTGAGGTAGGATATGATTCAAACACCAGGGCTCCAGCCATAGGCCTCAAAGTGAGGCTGGAGCGTGGTCAGGAACCCCAGGAGTGTATGCAACCCCGACTTTATTTCTATTATTTGTGTTGAAAGTATAGAGAGTTTAACTTGTTTAATGTGGTTCTGTTCTGAATGACCTGTTTGGGTGTGTGGGGGTATCTCTTGGCCATGAGGAGGTGTTTTCATCTTGTTAACTTAATGTCCCAGGGTTTTATTACCACATAGTGTAATCTCTTTTAGCGGTCCTCATGGGATCCGTTTGGGAAAATTAGTCTCAAAGTTGAACGATGTCCATCCAGGGATGTTGAGATGTTGTTTTGTCTTCGGCTGTGGTTTTGACGCCCGATGGTTTGGCCCCGCCCTCCCTGCCCTTTTGGTGGGGTGTCGAGTCAATACTGGGAAGCCTCAGAATTTGTGTGTTTTCGTTAGTGCCAACTACTATGAGACCCATTGGGGCCTCACTAAAATTCGCCATAAATAAACCAATATTTCCCTATTCTTATTGTGGGGAGTCCGCTCGGGCCTCCCGGTTTTGGTTTTCAAATATCGTCCTGAGCGTCAGTAGGTTTCTAATTATGGGGAGCCCTTTGGGATTTCCTAGCATGGCCTTTAAGTACTCTTCCTATCAATGAATTTGTGGTAGGGGATCAGAGTGTTCCTTATACAAACTTGTTCTTGTTTTTCCATCGTAGTCAAACGATATCGGTTTTGTTCAATGGTGATCATGGTGTTCTAGTTTGTGAAGTTGGTTTTCATTGGTGTGAGTTTTCTTTTCCTTGATCAGTCAACTGGAGGATTTCTAGCTCTTTGGGGAAAATGACACATATCAGAAAGTCTTTTATGAGTATCTTGAGTTTTTCATTTTATTCACCTTCTCTTAGCATGATGTGTTTTCCTCTTGTTTTCATAGGGATCATCTTGAACCTTAAGGGGGTGTCATTTCCTGCATTGGGTCTCAGCCTTTGTTGTGGCTTTCTGAGGATAGAAATCATTATAGTGGAGAGAATGGTCACAACTATTTTCTTTAAATATTTTTTTTATTAATGTTATTGGTATTGGGTAGTATCGGTGAAAACTGACTTTAGGTTTTGAATTCTTATTTAGAATCACACTTTTTGTCCTTAACGGTGTTCAGCGCACCGCTGTCGAAGTCACATGACCTCGCATGGGTCACCGCGTGACCTCGCTCTGTTCTCTACATGCCTACCTGATGTGCAACTAATTAAATAAATAAATATCGATAAAGAATAAAATTTAAAAGGGAGATGAACTGAAAATAAAATAAAACAAGATGTTGATAAAAATATAATGGTTTGTTTTAATATTTAATGAAATTATTTTCTTTATTATTGTTAGTTCTAACGATAATAATTTATTTATGTTATTATTATTATTCCAATTATTTTTATTATTAATACTAGTATTAATATGTTAATTATTATTATTGGTATGATTATTATTATTAGTTATCTTTTTGTCTTTAGTTTTTATTTCTTATGTTTTATTTTTATTTTACTTTTTATTCTTTCTCTTTTTTCCCTCCCCCCCATGCGACTTCCCCTGACCACCCGGAGCCGCACCTCTTCTTCGATATAGCCAGATCGTACATCTTTCCAGACCCCTATTTGCGCCTCTGGTGCTACTCGACCTTCCGATGATAGGACCTGTCGACAGAACTTTCATTGTGCCACCGCCTCTCCCTTTTCTTCTGGGTAATTCCTTCTAGAGATCATAGGGTTTCAGTTTGGGGTTTTTGAGTTGTTGAGGTCTGATATTGATAGCTTTGGTTCGATCCTCTATTTAAGGGTTCAATTTTGATTTTTTTGTTTTAATTGTTGTTTTATGATCCAATTCAATTAATATGTGGTGTGTTTTGGTGCAATTAGAGATTTTATCACGTTTTTTGGGTTTTCCCTACACTGAGGTATGTGTTTCTGTGCCTTAGCATCATTATATTAATTTAATATGTTTGTTTAAATTTATTAATGGATTACATGGTTTTATTTTGTGATGTTTTTGGTGTTTTTGAATTGGTTTGTGTTTAAATATTATAGTCGGATTTCCAATATAGATATTGGCTTGGTTTTGGGTGCGTGTTTTGATGCAATGTTTTTAAAAAATGGGTTTTTGGAGTTGTTGGGGTTGTGCGAAATTTCATCAAAAATATTTTTGACATGCACTTGTGATGTTGGGTCTACCCATCATATGATTCTTGTTGTGAGAGTTATTGGAAACATGAAATTAATTATTTTAGGTGAGGAAAATATAATTTGGAAATCATTTAATATGTATATGAGTTAGAAATGTATTTTTCTTGAAAAAATGTTGGTTGTGTGTCGGGCGTATCATAATGTGGAACAATTGTGTAGCACATTCAGTTTTTAGGTGGTGTTTTGGCATGAGAACTAGAATGTTTTTGGTGTAAATTTTCATGTGTTAATCTTACATGTTTTATAAATGCTTTACCTAAATTTATTTAATTTAATGTGATTTTCGAACATAGTGTTTGATAGAGCTAAGCATGTGTTAAATTTTAGTTGTCGTTATTATGTGAAAATTGGGAATTTTTCATGTGATACCCAATGTTCCAATTAGAAAGTTTCTATTAGTTGTTAAACCATTTATGATGTCATTCATGGGATTTTATTTATGATGTGAAATATTTTTTTTCTTCGTTTGGTCTAAAAAGGGGGATTTGGGAACATGTATTCGGGAGTAAAGTTTTTTGGTGCCTTTGAAAAAAAATGGAATTTGTTTATGAACAATCAAATTGCATAATTGGTGTGAGGAATGTTTATCAGAAGGTTTAGTTTGTGTGTTTTTAGAGTGGGTTTTGTGTGTGTAAGTGGTGGAACACTATGTACCATGTTTGTCTTGACTTTTGGGTGTAAATGTGTGGTGTTAGTGATTTTTAAATATGATACTTTATTGAGCACAAGGGGATACCCCGGGTAGTTAGGAGGGGGTACTAGACTAGTGGGCTAGTGTTTCAGAGGTGACTCGACCAGGTTTCAATGGCAGGATTGATGATTGCAACAGTGACTAAACATATGCTTTTTTGAGGGTCATGGCCTTCTAATCCACGTTTTCTGAGGGTCATGGTTTTTAATCCATGTTTCACCAAGACACGTGGTTCTAGGATCCCACTCATGCTAGATAAAACTTTGGGTATTTACCCGAAGTGCCCTACTTTTCATGTCATGGTGCCTCCCGTTGGCATACGAAGGACCACTTGAGTTCGTGCATGTTCTTTATAAATTTTTTCCTTCTATTTTAATGTAGTATTGTGAAATGTTTTTTCCTTCAGTACTCTTCCTTTTTCACTTTCAGTTTTTAAATGTTTTCCTTAAAATAATTTTAAAATTATCATTTTAAATAAACCTGTTAAATTATCTTTTTGATGTTGTGGAATGGAACATTTTTATTGTGTGACGTCCTATTGGGAATTTGTCTCACACCCTATATAAACATATGGGTTTATGTGGACCTTGTTCCTTGTGTATTATAGGTTGTGACATTTTTCTTAGTGTTGGTGGTTCTGGATTCTACTAGTCTTCGTGTGTAGGTTGGTGTTGGTATCTTGGGGATGCAGCTTCTCATGTCACTTGGAGGTTGGTATTGGAGTTTAGTTCTCTATCCATTTTTTGTTCATGTTGGGTTTTTAGTTGAATTGTAGACTTAAACTGGTTTAAGGTTTAAAGGTGTGTTTGGTTATCTGTTTCTAGTCTCAGATTATTTAACTTGTTAGTTGTTTTTCTTTCTCTTGTTTCAGATAAATCGTTCCAACGTGTTATTTAAATAACCGGGCACTTGTTCTAGCCTACGGGGATAGAGAATACCCTTCAGGACATGTCGCGGTTTGGGTCGAGTGCCGGGTCAGATGGGAACCTAGCCTGGTTCGTGACATTTGGGGATACTAATGTGTCATTAACCAATTAATATTTGAGATTATGTTTCTTCCCACAAAGGACTCAACTCGTAAGAATGATTTTGAGGAATGGGGATTCCCATTATCATAATTTCCTACTAAAAAACACTATCAATGGTTCAACAACACAATCATTGTAGTTGATATCTCAGTAATCATAATATTACATAAATATAATATCTATTACTCTATTATCCAACTATTTCTAATAATTCACTATCTCACACACTGAAATGCTATCACATCACATGATAACGATGCTTAAATTAGGAAAGGCAAAATTAAATCATCTAAAACCCACCATAGAGGCCAAATAAAACAATGAATTTACTCCCATGACTAGATTGTCTTCCAAAATATAAGACATCACACTCCCACACCGAGAACTAGAACATCTATATCTGATTCACTCTAGTATCACATCAAAACCCTTCATGATCCCAATGAAAATGCATTTACATCATTTGATAAATCTTATAAACATCACATCTAGTATTAATTAAAGAACTATGTAAAACATGATCTATCCTATCAACGATAGCCACTGTTACCTTTACCATCTGCTAACCGGTCTCATCACAAAAACATGCCTACTCATATGAGGTTCATACACCATGAATCGATTCGGTGATTTCCACAATAGATGTATCCTTATCATCATTGTAATAAATAAAAATGTCAATATTTATATCCAGCACACTTACTATTACTTCATCAAATTAATGAATGTGATAGTCCCACTTAATGATGAGTTCCAATAAAAAATATTATTTTCTAGTTGTTCCTAGATCATCAGGATCATTATCGTCAGAATCATCCATATTTCATTAGTAATTATGTTTATACCCTCATGAATCCAATGGTGAGCATCACACCACATGGATTTCCTTATAACACTCATTGAGAACAAGAATAATAGGTTCCATCATATCACACATTTTTCTACTCTTGATCCATCTCACCAACTTGTCAACATATGTCTCTAAGATCTTATGATGTCTTAATCATTTTCTAGTAAAAAATACATTATTATTGTTAAAAATACATTGGAAACCAATACTAAAATATTTATATAAAAACTATATGTTCTAAACCAAATCACAACCTCTCGTCAATCCATATCACTTCCATATGAATCCAATAGGTGTATGTTTCAATACCACCTGATCATAGAATCTAACTCAAGCTTCCATGAGTCACACACCATCATCCTAGGATCAAATCATAACATCCATTTGAAATTTTAGGAATAGATAACTTATTAATACCATTCATATGAACCACATTTTCTCAAATTATTTACTATTTGAAATGGTTCTCAACCACCCCTCTTGTAAAAAAAATAATAACCACGAAATAATACTCCCCAGTGCTAGCCTTCCATATCTTCCAACTCAAACCACCTGGATTATCACCTCATAAATACACAGATCACATGAATAAATCATATAAAATGATTAATTTGACATTAATATTGTATTGGAAGAATCACCATCGGCGACCCTCATCAAAGTCAAGGAATCTCACACATGCCAAAGTATACCTCAAGATCACATGCCAACCGAAATAATGTGAAAAAAAATCATTTTACCATGACCAATCTATCCTAGATATGTCAATAAAATATCATGTTCTTCCATCTAACCGAGAACTACGCCTAAAAACACCTAGGTTTGGAATAATTCTAATATTAACCTCTGAAACATAAACCCCAATATTGAGGAACAACATGTACCTTTCATCATTAAAAAGAAATTGTATTAATTCTTATACCATATACCAAGTATTGCATAATATGCACCAACATCATAACCTTAATTTATTATTATGCATCCCATTTTTATGATCCACACATGTTTAGGATTACCCCTCCATTGGGACACACTCAAATAGCACATTCCATCTCAAACAAAACATGAAAATTCCATACTTCTCAATCATAAAGTGCATCTCACCACTATCCTAATATTTATTACAATCCCACTATGCTTTACCACATATCCCATAATCCAGGTCTCCAATGGTCATATTTCCTAGGGAAATAATTCTAGTCTATTATCAAATATATCAAGAAAATGTTCATTCCAAAACAGACAGTCTAAACATATCATACAGTTATACATATTAAGAATCACATGTCATACCACGAACCTACCAGGGATATGATCCTCACTAAGAGTATATATATGAGACAACAGCCTCAAGGACCATAATTTCACACCCATATATTTTTAATGATACGTTCTCAATATGATATGTATTGAGTAAAACCATAGAATTATGGGTTTGTTAAGTAGAATTCATCCAAAAATATATATGGGCAAACAATATATAGTTTGTTATTAAAACGTTAAATAATTTATCTCTATTTACTTTCATGAGCTAGTATCAAAATTATCCATACGTGTTTAATCATGATGAAATGATTTACCTACATTCAAATGGTCATTATATTCCCTTAATTGGGGGACTATATATCCATAATTAATGGGAATATATAAGTAATATACAATTGAATTTTCATCTGGAATAATATATTTTTGTTTAGTTGAGTATAATTCTAACAACACGTTATATGAAAAAAGACCATATATGTTTTTTTGACACTTTAAATATTTTAATGCTATATCATTAATGATATCCATAAAACACAACAACATGAACTTCATGAGAGTCCTACATGATGTATTTTATTAGATCATCATATCTCCCTTTTCAGTGGAAGGAAACCCAAAAAATGCCTATTTTACTCTAACGAATAAAAAAACTGTATTAAAAATAGAGCATAAAATGGTACACCTGAAATTCTTGAACATCAATAGATTAATTTTTTTACTCAACTAAGTTAGATTTATGACTATAACAAGTATAAGTAGTTGAATGCCTCATTATTATGATGGGGAATACTAGCTGCTGGATCTATAAACAATTCCATATTACTTATGATCACCCCAAGGCATACAAGAACCTTATCAAAGTGATGTAAACCATACATAATCACACACATGTGAAAACTATGTGTGGTAGTCTACCTTGTCATTACAAGAACCACTATGGAATACTGGTTTCCATTTTACTATATAACCTATAATAATCTACTTCCATTAAGATACCATAAATAATTTATGTAAAACATTACAAAACCTTGAGAATCAATCAAAAAAAATTTATATGATTTCATCAAAATATATACATTTTGAAGCAAAACATTTTCCAATACATAATCATTATCCATGGGGCTAACTGTGTGACACTAAAGGCCTTAACAATGTTGACAGAAAATATGAAATCCATATTTTATAGAAGTTATTTAATATATTCCTATAGAAAAACATTAATGCTACTCAATATATTAATGGCTATGGTGTGAAATCCCTAAAACATATTTTTATCTCTATAATTACTTGTTATCCAGAATATGTATCATATAAATAACATTTATACTAATATAATCTTTTTTCAAATGATATCAAGAGGCCACTAGACAAGGAACCTGGTAATATAGTATATCCAACACATTATTTATTGATTTTTCAAAAAATACTAACCATGTCGATGAATACATCATAGGTCATTCATTTGATAGACAAGAACATATCATGTCGCTCATCAAAGTAGTCGAACATATCATACGTGATTGAAATGATCAGGGAAATAAATTTCCTTTGTCTCATTAAACCATGTTATAGATATATTTACTTTACATAGAAGCGGATCAATGCTATCATGGCTGTGCTCTAACAATTATATGATTAACTTCATACCCAACAACCCCCATATTTTCTATTTTATCTTAAAACATGCGTAAGTATTCAATCAATGAATTATGGATATCATTCTTGATTTCTCTATAAATTTAACTGTGAAGGATCGATGAAAGTTATACACAAATAAGTATATCTATGACCATATGACATTCCATGATATATACTTTGGCTAGTCAATCCTAGTAATAAATCTCTACTTATTACTATAATAATAAATTATTCATGCCACACATTCAAATTTTTTATTGAATAAAATAATATATTCAATATAACCTTATCATATAATCACCACCCATAATACTCTATAATGATCATTGATTAAAGAAAAACTCACTGTTGTACTTAGTGGAAAATTATCATTCAATCATCCATGTAAAATAAATTTCATTGCACATGAAAGAATGATAATTTTAATTTTTCTTTATTATAATAAAACGATTCATTTACGAACATTACAACCAATCTCATATAATTCTTAAATGAAAAATATTTTGCATTTCCATTATGATGTTTCAACGGTAAATGTTTTGTGTGATGATGTTACTACATTATACTTTATAGTAACCCAATTGATTGTTATATCTCTACTCTCAAAAATTCCTCATATGAGATGGTATCTAGAAAGAATATATTTTTTATCATAATATTGATACGTTGGTTGAGAAATATCCATTTTTTAGAATATAGATCAATAGATCTCCCAATAGTGGGAACCAAACCATGTCCTTAAATTAACTTCTTGATATAATAATATTCCATCCAAACATATAATGCACTAATGTAAAATGTCAATTTTTTAGGACTATTATTGGGAATTTTTATAATTATTTAATCTGATATCTCCTCCATTTACCAAAAAATTAAAATCAATTTTAATATCTCTTATTATCTTTGTCTAATTGGAAACTATCATTTGTGTAACCCATTACAAAATGTTCTTCCTCCCCTCCAGAGACCATGAAAAAATCCTTAGCCCTTCAAAAGTACGTTATAATGTACATTATAATAATCTAGTGACTCAATTAAATAGTACTAAAATTTTCTAAATATTATTAATGAATAAGAAACATCGGGTTAATTACATAACATGGAAGACATGGTAGATTCTATAATATATGCATAATGAATTATATACATACTTTCTAAATCATTATATTGATCCTAAATGCTTATAAGAATCTTTCAATGAAACACTTTTATATACACCTTCTTGGAGTTATATATGATGAACCACTTATATAAATTACTAATATATGAATTCTTTATCAGTCTAATCAACCTATTTGATATATCTTTATAGGTATTCCTACCCATTATATGGGCTAATTTACCCATGTCTTTTATTGAGAATCATTTACCCTACAACACATTCTTGGAATGAATATCCAAGATGCAATTTTAGATTACTAGTAAGTCATCAATGTAAAATATGAGATTTACTACTACACACCCATTAACCCACTTATAAACACATGAATCATATCCATTCATGATGAAACTATGTTTTTTTATTGCATCATCAAACTAGATATTCTATCTTTGAGAATCATACTTTTTGCTCATAAATGGATAGTTACATCTTGAAAAGTGTAACCAACTCATTTCTAACATAAAACCCATCAATTTTAACCATATACACAACATAAAATAGATTTATATTAATGAAAATTGGGTTTCATATCAATTTGATACATATTATAATCATAATGAACTACTATGGAAGGAAAAATATGAATGGAATTTCTCATTAAAATAGGTAAAAAGGTTTACTCATATTCAACACCATGAATTTCTTCGTAACACAATTCTAGAATGAATTATTTATATATATAAACCCTATTAAACACATTGATTAATTATGAAATATTTTTTAAATAATTTTTTATTCATTAAAGCCTTTCATTACACACAACACAAATTTTTAACGAACTATTATATACTATTCATATTATTATCTAAACATTACCATTATAAAATAGACATTAAACTTGGTGGTAAGAATGATAATAACTGAAATTTTAAAATTATCTATAGTTTTTATATATAAAGAAAACATACTGATAAAAAATTTCTTCATTTTTAATAATTTCTATATATTCTTTTAAGGTATTTTGGTGTCCAAAAATTATTTTTATTTCTTTTCTTAAAATATAATAAGATTAAATATGGAATGTTTTAAAAACATTATATAAAGAAGTTATATTCATTTTTGAAATTTAAATTTTAAAATAATCATTGAGTTAATTATTTTTAATTCTCTTGAAATATTTATTTTTCAATGATTTGTAAAAAGATACTGATTTCTAATAAAAAAATCCATTTTCAAAAGAATTTAAAAGATCAATATAATTTTAATATTGTTTTAAAAGAAAAATTAGATCTATTATATATTTAATAATCCAATTTAGTTCATTATATTTAAATTAATGTTGAAATTTTATATTATAACATTATATACTTATAAAAATATTCTCTTGTAAAAATGTTTTCCTGTCGCAAATGCGAGTTTAATTTAAAATTAAATTTAACCACTTCTATGAAACGAATTTTAAGAAATTTATAGTATATTTTCTTCTTAATTATTAATATTATGTAATAATTTAAGCTTATTTTTGGAAGAAATAAATTATAAGAAAACTGAAAATTAAATACTCTAATAAATGTTAAAACAGGTTTACCGTGGGTTAAACAAAATATATGGATTTATAAAGACCTAAAACCCTATAAAAATACATTTTCAGGTCATATATAGTCCTTAAATTATTTTATGTTCAATAATGATCGATAATTAAGCATCGTTTCATTTTTAAAACATGGTCACACCTTTTTCTGTTCAAAAATTTCAAGTGTGTCTTCTCACCCACTTATAAAAGGTCGTACAATCTCCTCTCTTATACAAACATTAAAACACATTTGGATCAGAAAATACCACACCAAATAAGTTAAAAAATTATCTCCACATATTATTGATTCCTTATATTTGTTAAAAAATCCTCCTAATAATGATTTTTGTGTCAACCTAAATGGATTCTCTATAGAAGAGGTATAGTCATTAACCATGCATTTTAGTAGTATTCTATTCTCTAAATCCTTAAAATATGATTAAATAATGAAAATATAATAACATAACTATATTAAATATATTTATATCTTATTATGTTAATGTAACATCCTATATATATCACATATTCGATCATGTGGGGAATAAAACTGTTTATCATATGTACAATGAACTACCACCTCGCGAACCGATGTAATTTATTTTCCATCACCACCACTCACTACTATTATAATGATAAATTTAAAATATTTATATGTTATTTATAACTTGATTATACTTATTTAATTGTAATATCTAATATACCTAATTTCCTTCCATTCCATGGTAATATGATAGCGTCGCTTGTGTGTATGGTGGGTTGCCTCCTCACAAAGTAGTGTGATTTGTTCTTAACACAAGGTTACATGGTAGAAAAAAAGGAATATTTAATGAAAACATGTGATATATATGACCAAATAATTATTATTTAAAGGTAATGTAGTATTTACCATTATTTATTTTCATCCATCAATAAAATGGAAAAAAGTCCAGGTGTACGCATGACCTACCATCTCCATAAATAGTGTAATTCTTTTTATATCTCCAAATTCACTATATTTCCCTAAATATATATACTTAATATATATTATATTTATATTAATATTAAAATAATTTATATTATGTATCCATGATGAAAATATAAGGATATAAAATATAACACCGAAACATATGTGGGAAATGAAGTTGTTGTTACCCAAAACACTACTAAAACATGGAATTATTAACAAAAAGGTAATAAAAAGTCAAAAGTAAATTATAGATGGTATGATATATATATATATATTTATGTTTCATGAATATAAATATAATAAAATTATATTTCATTTACAATTTTTTCTAATAATTAATACAAAATTCAAGACTGAAGGTAATATACATTCATCTCACTTCTATTTCTGTGGGAAACTTGCCTTATAAACCACCGGAGTTTTTTAATATATATTTTTACCATGAATGAATTTTATGATCCATATGTTAATAAATAGGGGATATATATATCCGTATAATATTCTTTGTTTCATGGTGCATACAATTCAATAGATAACAATGTGGTCAAGGTTTAATGTTACAATCTCAATGTTTGTGAGGTTGTCTATGATATGGTTACAATGATGAGATATTATGATCTACCTTACAATAGGATTAGAAATTTTATTATCTTCTAGTTATTTAAGGAAATGAATTTTTCCTTTCATTTTATTCTCTCTATTTACTCAAGATTCCTAAAGTATATTTTTTAGAGAAAATTATCTTTATTTCTCTCTTCAATCGAAAACTATTTTTATATATATCTAAGTATTTTAGAAAAAAATTTAAAGATAGTTTTCTTATTATCCATTATTTTTTAAAATTAATATTTAATAATTATTTAATTTAATATAATCTTTTTTAAAATGATTAATCTTTTTATTTTCTTAACAAGGTTATTTTGAGATTTCATCAAAAAATGATAAAGTATTGTTTTTTTATTATGTACAAGATGAATGATATTTCTCATCATCTTGACCGCTTAATGATTTATTACTTACATTACCTATTTACAAGGTTATTTTAAAATAAAATAACCTACTTAATATATTAATTTTTTTTATTTTGAATGTTTTTTATTTTAAATAAGTTATTCCAAAGTGGAAATGTTATTTTTCTCCAAATTTATTTACTGATACATTTATATAATTTATATTCATATAAAACAACAACTTTTGGTATTCAATATTTTTTACTTGGGATTTAATCTAACTATAACATAATGAATATTTACATGGGTTATGCTATGATGAATTGATGAGATGATTATAAAACCCAATTACTTTCAATGTGTTATGTTGCGATTAAATTTTATAGAACTCTTTTCATTTATATGGTTTATGTTGTCGTTTGTATTTTGTAATCTTATGGAACATTATTACAAGGATTAAGTTATGAGTGGGACCTATATCTTTCTTTAATGCATCGGGTCATGTTCTGATTATCCTGAGATAATGATAGAAAACTAACTGATGTGCTTGATCTTCAATGGAAAATAAACCAATGTGTTTAGTACATTACATTAAATATGTGATTATGACATACCTTTATAAAAAGGGAAATATGTTTTGATGCCTGATTATTTATTATTTTATGATATTATATGGTATAATTCCCAAAAATATATTTATTTACTAATTATTGTGCCACACATATATGACATAAACTTATGATCCATGATTTATTTCTGATGATTTCTTTCTCTAATAGTTCATGTCTTTTGAAATGGAAATGTTTTAATACATGGAACATGTTTTTAATAAATGATATATTTTTTTGTGAATTTTTTATGTTATATTCTTTATCTCAAATCCTTATAATTATCTCTTGATTTAATATTTCCATCAATTGATATCTTACATGTTTACCCTTACAAAGAATATAAGCCTACCCTTTCTTATTTTTTCATTCCCCATGTCAAGAATAAAGGTTTAGATTAGGAATTTCTATTAATAACACTAAATGGGAAGATAATTATAGGATATGTTGAAGTTATTTCATGAAATAATATTATTGGGTGATTATTCTCTAAATACACTAAAAATAAATAACCCGTAAGCATATATTTGTGAAATTTATTGAATATTCAACATAAATGGTTTAATATTTATGTATGAAAAACCTAGGTCACTAAATTTAGTATCAAAGGAAAGTTTTACTTGAAATTTAAAAACATAATGAGAAAATGTTAGTGAGATCCCTAGGGATTTATATAAGGATAATTCTATGTATTAGTCAAAGTATAAGAAAATATCATGGAATTTTGATGAAAGATAGAGCATGTGGTTTCCAAGAAATTACATCCCTATCTAGATAATACGTGTTGATGTGGCTTTAGAAATGTTTTACCTAGGGTTTATGACTAAAAAATGGAACATTGAGTTGGGCTTGATCAACACATAGTGCCCAAAAATGGGCCTTTCTACCGAATTGGTTTGATACTCTTAGGGTATATGCCTTTCAAATTCACAAAATCATAAAAAACCATCCTAATGGATTTCAATATATGATGACAATTATTGTTCTAGGATAAACCTATGTAGTATTATATTTAAAATAACATTTATTTATTTATATATCCTATAAATTATTTTTCATCATTACGTGGTTTCCAGATATGATTATTGTTGATTACACTATACTTTTCTGTTATACTCAATTGGTAGATCCCAAAGAAACCATGGTACTGGTAAATGTGATGGATAATGAATTGATTGTCCCAATAAGTAACCAAAAGTTATGGGAACTGGAATGTAAAATCTCATTGTTATAATCACACCAAATTTTCAACGTATGAGTCACACTAAGCTTCCAAATGAGATTATGAATGGACAATATTAAAGTGAGTCTATCATGAGGCAACACCCACATTAATTTATTGGTTTAAATGATCCATTTGTTACTGAGGAATTTATAATACCACTGAAAATATATTTTCTATTCACTAATTTCAAAAGCATAAAAATTTTATTTTGGGCATTTATCATTAGGAGGGTAAAGCAGATCAGTGGTAAACTCTTATAAAAAACAATATAATAGTATGAGACTGACTCTATAGAGTAGAATTAGTTTAAGAGATTATTTTTTAGTAACTAAATTCCTTACTTTTTTTTGAAAGTATGTAGAATCAATCACTTGATCTGAAGTAAAATCATTATTAATCTATTGGTACCAATTATTAATACTTACATGTCTTGTGAGATACATGTATAGTATTATAATTCCACCTGATTTTAAGGGTGATCGATTATTTGGTGGCCTAAAACCAATTATAATAAAGAAATTAGGTACAAAATACTTTACCATCTATGAAAAAAATCATTGAATGTGAAATCTAGGTGGAAATTGTAATTAGTGATTCACTAAATTTCGATAGTTTTTATAGGAAAATGATGATCATGCCTTGTGAAATGAAAATAAATAACATGGTGGAATAAAATTCCAGCCATCTACATTCTAAAAATGTGGGATGATAAATAAATGTAACATCTTTAATGGACAAGTTATTTGATTTATATGTGTAAGGGATGGCCATAAATATCTTGAATGTTAAAAGTTAATGAATGGGACAATTAATGCAATGTAAGAGAATAAGATTCCCACAAATGAACCACCCAGACTCCAATACTTATACTGCATGTAGTATGTATATTAGGTTAACATGTGATCATATATAAAGTTTAATGATGATGATCAACATCAATAACCTCATCAGTGAAGGGACAAAGTGAAATATCACGTGGTCTCTATTTTTATAAGGGATCCAATAATGATGTGGTGAAAAGTACACATACCATACACTCTATATCAATTATTTTATTATTTGAAACTGGATCTACCAACTCATTCATATATGAAGAACATATAAAGTTTTTAATGTAATGAATTAATGATTATATATTATAGAAGTAATGGAACCACCTAATGGTATGATGATCACAACTTAATTCTATGATTCATCTCAATAAATGTTTTGGGAATGTTCCTTTTAAAAAACTTCTTAATTCTCCATATAGTCGAATGTTATGTTTTATTGGGCATAGATTTTATTTCTCTATATAAATCCCACTTCCATTAATGATGAAGGGACATCACATTTGATATACCAAACCAACCTATGATATTCTATATTTTTAGTGAAAAATATAAACATTTGATGAAGATCACATACATTTTATGGGTATTGATTCCTATTGAAAAGTTATGTTTATCTCTGATGGTTTGGGAGATACTAAACATCAATGTTATGGTTATTGTAGAGTATTTTTTCAAAACTATTTTGTAATATTTTCATAGACTTCCAATGAGACATGATTTTGATTTCTAAATATAACTCATAACTGTTTTATGATGATTTAAATGAATCCTAGTAGAGTGGACCCAATTGAGTTATAGGAATTCAAGTAGAAACTCTATGATAACCTTCAAAATGAATTCACATAGCCATGGGGTTTTTTAGGGGGAAGTGGTTCCTTTTTTAGGAAGAAAAATAAAATGACGTGACTCTGTATTGATTATCGGGAGATTAAATAAATAATGATAATAAAAAATATCATCTACTACATTTTAGTGTCTTATTTGATATATTTCATGGATATAAATAATTTTAAAATATTAAAAATCATTATGGATCTCATCAATTAGTGGTCGAGAATGAGGATATACACAATCCATTATTATGTGCAATGTATGGACACAATGAGTATATTGTGATTCCATTAGGACTTACAAATTACCTCACTATATATATCGATTTAATGAATAGGGAAATTATAGATTACTTTAATAAGTTTTTTATTATATTTAATGAAATATTCTTATATATTTATAGAGAAATGAATAGAATGAATATTACATGGGAATTGTATTAAAGACCTTGGGGAAGGATATTTTTAATGAAGAATTTGCAAAGTGTCAAATTTTCATAATAAATGTTTCATTTCTGGGTTATATAATCTCTATAAATGGTATATCAATATATCCATCAAATATAGAGGATATTTAATGTTTCCCTAGACAACCCATTTTTACTAAAATCTATAGTTTTCTAGGTTTAACTAAATATTACGGATGGTTTATAGATAGTTTCTCATGATTATCTAATACCCTCACTATGTTAACTTAGAAGGGAGCTATGTTCATATGCATAGGCAATTGTGAGTGAAATTTAATGGGATTCAAGAAAAAATTAGTCAACACACCAATAATTACATTACCCAATAGTGGATAATGGTATGAAATTTATTGTTATGCATCAAATAAGGGATTTAGATGTGTTCTTATAAATAATTACATGATAATAACATATTCCTCATACCAAATAAGTTTCTATAAGAAAAATTACCTAACTCATGACTTCGAGTTAGATGTATTGTTTTTTCCATTAAATATATAGATACATTATATTTTTAGAGAATTCTGTGATATATATACCAATAAAAAAAATTATTATATATATTCATAAAAAAATAGTCTAATTTGAATTAGAGAATATGTATGATTATAATTAAATATTATTACACCTCAATTCACTGCCACCTTGATGGTGAGAAATACTATCTTTCTCAAAAAAGTGTTTAACCAAATATCCATGTGAGGATAAAAAATGTGCTAATGGATGATATGGAGTTGTATGATATAAGGATAAATATTCCAAGGTTCAACTTTTATTATGATAGAATGATAAATTTCTGGAATCGTGTTTTTGTTCCATCCATACAGTATTTAAATAAGGATCTATTAAAAGAGGATCATATCTCTTAATTCACTATTCATTCTTAAAGAACAAAAGATAAATAGGGATTTGAAAGAGTGCTTATCATGGAATGACTTAATGAATGGTGTGACAAATAATATATATCGGTTCATAATATGTAGGTATGTTATGTTTGATAAACAAATGTATAATTGTAAGTTATAACAATTAAACATTAAATAATATATATGGGAAAACATCACCATGGATTTTGGCAATGGACTCCTCAAAATAGAAAAAGGTCATAATGAGATATGGGTGGTAGATATTTTCCTTATAATGTATACACACTTGAATATTGTGTGAGAATAATTTTCTATTGATCATATTACCATAATATATATTATGGAATTTATGAGGTTTCATGTAGTACCATGTTATATTGTATCTAATATGGATATGAGGTTTACCTAACAGTTCAAGAGAATTCGTCACAAGGCTCTAGATATGCATTTGAGTTTCAACACAATGTATCATGATCAAATATATGGTATATCTAAAATAAAAACAAATATCTTATAGGATATTTTGATATATTATTCAATGGATTTAAAATGTTTTTCGGGATCAACACCTTAATGAAGTTTATGTTTCATAAAAAATATTGTTTTTATTGAAGAATTAATATGGATACTTATAAAACCATTAAATGGAAATAAGTGTATAAGTATAACTTATTGGGATGGTATTAGAGATATTATTCTATTGATACCTAATATAGCAAACAAATGGAAGAAAATGTTATAACCACTTAAACATGCTTATGGGAAGAACCTAGTTGGTAGAAAAGTTATGTCGACAATCACAGGAATGATCTAGAATTTAAATTTAGTGACAAGTTGTATTTATGAAATTTTCCATGGAATAAGGTAATGATATTTATAAATACGAGAATACTAAGGCCTATGTATTTAGGTCCCATTGAAAATATTGATTGTATCAGGATGGTAACTTATCTATTTTTGTGTCCAACGAACCATTTTCAGTTCTACAAATGTCTTCAATGTGTCTCTCCAAATCAGGTACATTACTAGTCTTTCACAAGTACTAAAATCATATTTGATACCCATGGAGAAATATCATTATTATAAGGTATAATTGATTTAGATTCTAGATCATACATAGAATGTTCTATGAAATAATACAGCACGTATGGTAAATGTTTTGTGGTGAATCATGTAGAATGAAGAAGCTACATGGGAACATAAAGATGTAACGAGGAAGAATTATCATCATTTTTTATACAAAGGGGATATAATTTTAAGGGAAAAATTAACTTTAACGTGGTATAATGTTACACCTTGATTTTTATATAAAATATTTTTTCAATTATATTTAATTCTCTCAATATCTTGTGCATCATGCAATATCAATTTTTAACGAATGATGATATACTATTAAAATTAGTATTTAAACATTTTCATCACAACATATAAGATTAACATGGTGCTATAAGTAATAATAAAAAAATAATTAAACAAAATGTGGTTATATAAATAAAAATATTGATAAAAAAGTACAAAATTTTTAGTAAAGTATTTATATACTTTGAAAATAATTTTTCATAATAAATATTATTATTTATTTTCATGAATGAATAATAGAATTAATTTTTTACACTTTTAGAAAATTTATTTGAAAATGAACTTTATAGATTAAATCTATTTCTCAAATTTATATTTGATTGAATTCATTAAATTTTCTAAAAATAATTATTTTTTAATGCAAAGTAAAAAATAATGATTTTTATTAAGAACAACATTTTTATTTAAATTATTTACAAGATCCATTTTATGTTATGTTGTTTTTAAAGTTAAAATTAGTTCAATTAAATTTTTAAAAATAAAATTTTTTGTAATTTTAATCAAAATCATTTTGACCTTTGAAATTAAAATATTTTATACTTAAGAAAGTTTTCTGTTTAGAAAACTACATTTTCATCACTTTTTTGGGTTAAATTTTTAAAAAAATTTATGCACTTATGAGAGAAAAATTTGGAAAAAATGGATTCCATATATATAATAAGAGTAATTAATATAATATAATAATGTAAATTTATTTTTTTGGTCAAAATAAAAATAAAACTGTAAAAAATAATTATCACAGTTCAGGTTAAATTGAATTTATTTGGGGATAAACTTCTAAGATAAGGTTTAAATAAAATATTAAAATTTAAAAACCCAATTTTCTTACCATATTTAGACCTTACATCATATATGGATTTATATTGATCATTGTTTTCCTTTTTCGGGTTTAAACATTTGTATATCATTCTCTTTAAAAAAATTCAAGTGTAACCTCTCCCCATCTTATAAATGGCCACCCCTATCCTCCCCTATAAAAATTTTGAAATCCCTCAGTTTCATCCAATGACATTCCAAATACATTACATAATTCTATCCTCAAATTTAAATGTATTTATTGCGATTGAGAAACCCTCCTATGAAGTATTTTTGTGTAATCCTAAAGTAGTTATCCATAGAAGTGGTGTAGTCCTTTACTATGTGTTATCATTTAATTTATTCATATAAACCCTTATAATATTTCAAAAAATGATTATTTATTAACATAAATTTCACCCATATACTTATATATTATTATTTTAGTGTAATTAACCACATAAATCTCTCCTTCCATCAAGTGTAAAATTCAACCATCGATCATGTGTACATCAGACTACCGCCTCATGAACTGCTGTAATTTATTTTCCACAATGTCCTCTAATGGATGAATATAATGTTATATTTATCATATATATATGATATTAATTTTATAATTATACATTTATAATTATAATATAACACATAAATTCTTATTTTTCATTCCTTGGGAAAAAGATAACGTTGATCTTGTGTACGAAAAACAACCACCTTGTAAAGAGATGTGATTCATTATTCACTATAACATAACATCAAAGGTAATAAGAAATTTTTTAATTAAGTAATTGATTTAATTTTAAAAAAAAATAATTCCATAAATTTAATATTTAATTTACAATTCTTTTGTTTCATCCTTCGAGAAAATATAATCAACATTCTTGTATACATATGGCATACCATCACTATGAAGGATATAATAAATTTTCTATATATATATTTAATAGGTTACACAAAATAAATATATATGATATTTATATAATGGTTAAAATTTTGATGATTATGGAACCATGATCAAAATATAAGGACCTAAAATACAAAAACAAAACATGCACGAAAAATGAAGTAGTTAGTACATGAAACATGATTTTAACATATAATTATTAATCAACATGTAATAAATAATCATAATTCCATCATGTATGATGAGATATATATATATAAGTATTGTTATTTTATATTTTCATAATAAACTCATATTTATTATAAATGGGGTTTGAATGTTTTAAAAGGAAGTCAAGACATAAGGTATGGGATTTTCATCACACTTTTTTGTGGGAAAAATTCCTTATACACCAGTCATTTCATATTTTTTTGTGTATATTCATATCATGAATTAAATTTATGACACATATAATGATAACCATCATATATTAATATCCATATAAGTTTATTTGTTTGTTTTATGTGTGATTCAAAAGATACTAAGGCTATAAATGATTAATGTTACAAACTCATTATTTATCAGGATTGTTTATGATATGATTTCAATGATGAGATATTGTGATATAACTTTCAATAATTTTTTTAATTTTGTTATTATAAATTTATTTATTTAAATTATTTTATTTCCTTTTCAATTTTCTCTATTTATATAATCAATATTCGAAATGAATGTTTTTTGGGATATCTAACTTTATTTCCCTCTTCTGTTGAAACCCTTTCTTTATTTCATTTCCATGTTTAAAAAAATGTTTTTATACATGTATTACTATTCTAAAATTTTATTTCATATTAATTTTTACATATAGTAGAGTTTTCCATGATATTGTTTATAAGAGATCTTCTTGTTGTTTTTTAAATATGTCACTTTTGACATTTTACTAAAAACGTGAATGGAATCATTATTTTAACATGTATAGTAAGAAAAAAAACTTATCATCATCATGAAAATTTAACTATATAAAAAACATATTATAATTTTCCAAGTTCATTTTCTATGAAAATATTTTATTTAGTATTTGGGATGTTTTTAGTTCTGAATAAGTTATCTCAGAGTCGATAATATATTTTCCCCAACAATGTTTAAATAAACTTTTTTTTAGAAAATTTCAATTAATCAAATGGAAAAGGACATTGTTTTTTACTATGTTTTACTATAGAATTGATCTGGTTTAACAATTCTTATTCATTTTATATATTGTTTTTGATTCTGATGAATATATTTTTATGAAAATCATTTGTTTTCCACTAGTTAGGATATGATGAATTTATGAGATTATTATGAAATCCATTTTGTTTATATGGGTTATGCATTGATGAAATATTTATGAATCCCATTTCCATTCAATGGGTTGTGTTTTGGTGACTGTTTTATGATATTTCAACCCTAAAATTTTTGTATTATTTGATTTTTGGGTTCTATATCTCCCTCCAATACATAGTATAATTTTTTATATCTCATGAGATAATGATGGGAAATAGTTTTATGTTCTTGGTCCAAAATGGGAAACATGTGATTATTCATGGTCCATTATGGTATGGTATAAAGGTGTTGATACCTTATCCATTATGGCTTTATAATCATGGATGTTAAAATTTCAATATGAAACGTTTCCGTACTTATAATGGTGACACACTTATATGAAACTAACTTATGGTCGATGATTGATTTATGAGGATTTCACACACTTCTGGTTCATGATTTTTGAAATTATAATGATGTATTCCATGGATCTTGTTTACCATACATGATAGATTCGGTATGAACATTGTAATTTATATTCATAATCTCATACCCTTGTTCTTATCTTATTATTTTATATTATTATTTATTGTTATCATCCATGTTGACCCTAACAGAGCATCTGAGGTCACCCTGTATTTCGTTTCCTTTCCTTCGGTTATGAATAAAGGTCTATGTATGATTTTTCTATGAATTTTAATAAATGTTAATATCAATATGGTAGATGTTGTATATATTTCATAAACTAATAATATTGCATAAATAGTCTCCAATTTCACTATACATTTATGATCCTTAGGCTAATAATTGTAAAATGTATTGAATATTCATATAATGTGATGTAATATATATATATATATATATGAAAAACCTAGGTAATTATTATATAAAATCCTTGTTAGTTTTCTTATAGAAAATACACTGTCCCCAAATGGGTGTGAACTATTGATATTCATCCAAAATGTTACAATATTTGTTAGTGTACATTGAGTCCATCTTATCATCAATGTATTTTATCATTTTATAAAAACAATATATCTTAATTCCCTCTTGGTATGAATTAAGATAATATTCTATGAACATTAGTTCATCATCATTGGAAATATAGATATATATATCTTGGTTTCCGGATGAATGTTATCAGACTATCGAGGTTCCTATGTAACTTCATTATATTCTTACATAAAAACTATTTGGGTAACCAATTCAACTTTCTTATTAATAACACCTATTATTTTCTAGTTTCTATCTACTATAGTTTAACATCCACCACTGACACCTCGACATAAATATTTCTACTAAGTTAATTTTACCCATCAAACCATAAACACTTTTATCCCAATAGTGTTTTAGAAATAGTATCCAATTGTTTTCTTGGGATAACCAAAAAATAAGAATATATGTAATTTGTGATAAGGTTATCAAAAGTTAGTCATCATAAAAGATCTTTAAAAACCATAATTATTATAATAAATATGGACTTTTATCATACGATATCCCATATGGTATCCTTATGACATCTTTATATAGAACACAATTTAGTGAGAATGTAGTTTTATCTTGAAAGTAAACCCAGAATATATGATGAACTTCATACTAACTCAACATCTATTTTACAATTATATTCTTCATATAAGACAGACCATTCGATTGTGGAGTTCTAGTAGGAGTGTGTTACAAAATAATTTCACAATTATTTAAATGATTAGTGAATTTATACCTCATGAATTCACCATACTGATCAAATCAATGAATCAAAGAAATATTAATCAATTGACTTTATACTTCATTTTGAAAAATAAATTAACCTTCGTATAGTTTCAAACTTGTGTTTCATCAGAAACACATAACCATTTCGGTGAAATTCACCTATAAAAGTAAATAAATACCTAAAATGACGACTTTATTGAATACTCATTAGTCCAATTTCATCACTATATAAAACATCAAATAGATTTTTCCCATTAATCTTTCTCCCAATGTTTTTTTCATTTTCCCAACTAATAGTTTTTCATATATATGAAATCATTAATAAAAAATTAGTTCAACAATCCATCTTTATTTTGTATTTTAACATTATTCTTATTTATATATCTAGGGAGACAATTACAAATAAAGGTGGTTTTATAATAAACCATGAACTTATTATTATTCATGTTATAAACATGTTTATCTATATCTATAATATATACAACATTCAATATATTCCACACACTATAAAACAATTTATTCTTATATACTGATGAAGTATTCTTCCTAATAATGAAGGAAAATACCACCTTGTACAAACAAGATAGACGAATAAAATTTATATTTTTTGTTGGAAAATGATAATATTTTTCTAATTATAGGAATAATATAGAGGTTAGATGTAGAAAACAAGTTCCAACATTCAATAACTTCATTTAAACCATTACTAACATGAATATATACTTCACCATTCATTAATTCCATTATATCTCTGAGTTTGTGTTTGTGAGAAAAAATTTATAAAAAACACATGATATATAATTTCCATGAGATATAGATAATGGATTTTATCTTTATAGATTTCACATTCAGGTAATCTAAATTTTTCTCCTTGGGATAACTTTTCAATCCTAAATATAAATCATTATCAGTTTTATAGGTCACACCTATTATTGATCTCAATAGGAATGTGATTAATTATTCCGTAATCTACAAAAATTCATATTAGTGGTTGTATATCATGGATTATACATTTTAATTAATGACTTTAAATGAAGGTTTTACCAGTAAAATTTAGGACAATATATGTCACATCTATTTAATGATCAATTATCCATATTTTACTATAATAAGATTCTACAATAGAGTTCATCTTAATACTTATTTATTTTGGTTGGGAATCAACCCAATAAAATCAATTTTGATTCATGGATATCTCAAAGGATAACCCATTATCTAAATATATCATTTGGGTAAACCAAATTCTATTCCTATTGTATCCAAATTGTCATTATTTTCATTTAGTGTATCCGAAAGAAATTATAAAAATAAGATAACACTAAAATATATAGGGGCACCTGGTTAATAAATAAAATATATTAAAAGACAATCTAGAATCACTTATTACGTGTTTTATGTACATAAGATAATCTAGGGGAACTCAGTTAATATTGAAACTACCCCGTTGGATGATTGAGGTCTTGATAATTGCCCATTTGGGAGGAATATAGAAATTAGTAATTTGGGGGTTTTCTATTTCACTAATTTAGCATCTATAATATGAGTATAATATTTTATACAATTAAAACAAATGAAATAATCATATTCTCATTTTTATGAGTAGTTTGGTATGTAATATATGATTATATTAGTATTGGAACACCTATTACAACCACAAAATAAACATGTCCATGCTATATTAATGTGAAACTCTTTACCGAATTCAGAAGATGTTGTAAATAACAAAAAATACAAGTCAAAAATACTCATACATATCCAAATAAATCATATGAATAATGTACAAAAACCTTGAATTTAAAGGATTAGAATTATATGATATTGAAAATATATAAATCAGTAAGTCCAGAGAGATTGATATCCAATCCCATTCACCTATCACGGTAAAGGATAACCACATGTAGAGATCCAACTCTTAGATGTATAATAACAATTAGACATAAATCATACTCAATATTCACATTCCATATAAACATATACTAAACATGAATATCATGGTAATTTAACAATGAATGATCAATTTTTTCTTAACATGAGATGTACATTTATAAAAAATTCACAAAATAAAATCGAATGATATAAATTTTATAAATTATAAATAAATTATAAACATTCCATAAGAATGAATATAACCATTATATGTTTATTTTAATATGATTACTTTAATATCATTATATTATATTTCATTTATATGATATTTCATGAACTAAAAAATTTAAATTCCATTATATGAACATTTTATATAATATAATAATAATAAATTTAGAAATTTATAAACACATTATAAATTACACCGTATGATTTATAAAATATTCCATTTTCTTTCAAGATCACATAAAATTTATTATGATTTTGGTATAATGAATTTTGATATTAATTTTTAATTACTCAGAAAAATGTTTAATAAACAATTTTTTATTAATTATAATCCATTTTGGTTCAATTAATTTATAGAACTTCTATAACTAAAGATATTTTAATATAAATTTTCTAGTGATTTATAATCATTTTATAAACCATTTCAATAATAGTTATATAGTATAATATTTATTTAACATTTTAATGCTTCACAACAACCTGAAAAAAAACTATGGTACTTATATTGTTATTTTGGAATCCTTTGAAATAATGGTAAAAAATGAATTATCATTTTCCAAACCATTTTTATAATGGTATGCAAGGGTGAAAAAACCTATAGAAATGTTCAAAGATGTTGTTTCTTCTCTTATGGTGTAAACCATCATCAAGAAACATCTCACATAAAGGTATGTAGTCTTACCTTAATTTATCAACAACTCAAATGTGCACCAATCATTTCACTATGACATGGTTCTAGTGATATGTGAATTTTAAATGAACCTGAGGACACCTATTCATTAGATCTAACCATAGTTCCTAGAAAACCCAACAATAACCAACTGTAGGTGCCACTATATCATGGTGTTGATAATGTTTTTCGAAAAAAAAAACGAATTAAACCTATTTAATCCTTTATGAAAATAACTTTGATACCACTGATGGGTTTCATTATATTATCATATGAACCTAAATAGTGTAATAAAACACAAACACAGAAGAATCTATCTCTAAGGAGTTTAGCAAAAATGTATATTTGAAGTCATATCATAAAACAGAATACCTTAAAAAACTGAACATCATCAGATTACATCCTTTTTCTTCATTGTTGTTAGCTTGTTGATGACCATGAGGAGTAAAGATAACTTCACATGAACCACTATAAATTAGTGGTTCTCATTTTAGTTTGCACACAAAATTTAATGCCTCTAATGATGCACATATATAGGCCTCTTACAAATAGACCTAGTGCCCAAATCGTAAATTTAAATAAAAAATACACACATAATATCTAAATAATCTCTATTGTAATAACAAAAAAATCACATATCTATGGTAACCTAGACATCCATATTGAGAAAGGTGTTCATGATTCATCATAAAGTGATCTATAATAAGATCTAACACGTTCCTATCTCAATTTTATACTATATCTGAAAATGGTAGGATAGAATAAAACATGATCTGAGTCAACCTTGTAATTCCCTATTACACTAGACCACTCAACTAGTGTCCAAAATGATGTTTGTTACATTAATGAAGGTGTGACTCCCCATATTTCAGAGGCTACTGACAAATAGTGAGGGTCTGAATTGTAACCATGTGGTTACAATATCCTTATTTTAAAGTACATAAAAGTTAAATTATCATACATAATTCATAAAAAATATTTAAAATATGTTAAATCAATAAAATCAAAATATAAAATATCCAAATAAATTTAAAATCATACAGTCATACATACATAGGATCATACTTGTAAATATTAATTTATTACCCACTATGATAATAAAAAATGAAAAATAAACAAAGAATAAAAATTCATATGTGGTTATACTTACGTACCCACACTTAATCTCATCCAATTCTCCATTTTTAATCCATTTAATCTTGTTCAATCACACAACATTGGGATTCTTCCCAACCTGAACATATGATCAATGAAGTATTCTCAGGTATCAAAGTTTCATGGACTCTAAATTTATGATTGATTAAAACTCACGAGGGAACAAAAAATGTGGTCCTAAACATAACTACAATATAGTATATGCCCATGTGATATTCTTAGTTGAATATATAAATTCATCGCAGAATATTAATAAATTAAACACCATAAATCTCTAAGTTCTAAATTGAGACTCTAGATTGACTATACTTATATCGATTAGTACCATAGTGTCTTTGAACAGCTAATAGAGTAATTAGGGGATATATTTTCTACACTAAAATACAATGATTATATTTCAAGTATGTTTAAACAATAGATACTAGATATAATTATAGATATCAAGTGGTATCAATTAACACCACCAGATCCCTGGAATGTGTTAGGCATCTCACGAAACATCATGCACAACTTCTATATCCTATGTATTTATATGTGTTGTTTGAATTTTATTAAAGTGAAATTAAAAAATCCAAAGAAATTACTAGGAATATCTCCAAACATTTTCATGTGAAACAACCATATTTTATGAATCACTAGGAATAAATTTCTACATCTTTAGGTGAAATGACTATATCCAAGGAATCCATAGGTATACCTCACAAAATCATCATGTGCAATGACTAGAAAATAGAAATCACTCAAAATATTTCCAGTCATTACCAAGAATATCCAACAGGTCCTAGGTGTTATATTTACCCAATATAATCAACAGTGTAAACTACCCCATCCTAGGTATCAAAAGGTATCTCATAAATTGAAGGGCATAAATAAATCCTATGAGTTATTCATAGAAATCTCATAAATATAATTTAAAATCCATTATTTTCCCAATAACAACCCAATAAAAATAATGGGTTCACCATCTACCCAACCCATCATCATGAGAAAGGTAATACTCTCAAAATAATGAATTATTTCCATCACTATAAACCTTTCAGGTTTATTTCACAGATTTGGCTACCTATGATGGCACTCAAAATCGATAATAACCTGTTCACTATAACAACATTATCAATGGACAACAAAACATTGGGTCACCCATAGAGTTCCCCTATGTCTCATCATAACCCATACACCTTGTATGGGATCCAAAATCTAAATCTTGAATTTTAAGCTAGTCTCATCACATAGAGGATATTTTATACTAAAATATAATCCAATATCCATCATGGAACCAGTTTCCCCATTTGAAAAAATACACAAAAATTACTCTAGAGGGGTTGAATAATGCATATGTCTCTTCATGTGGTCATTGTGTTTGGTCAGATCTCCCAAACTATCCATTATTCTTCATAGGACATACCAACCCATGTAATAATTTAATATAAGGATAAATACTATCAAACCACTCTCAAATAATCTATCCAATTTACTATATGAAATCTCAAAGTTTGTTCATAGCCTACATTATTCAATCATCTTAGTCTTACACTCTCATATACATGGATTCTCTTAAGGGGTCTTATAATAGAGAAGATAAGTTCATTCAGATCATTTGATTTATAAACCTCAGGTTATATATATTTTATTGTATATATTTTATAAATAATCCCTTATAAATCTCCACCACTATGTATCAAATATCATCAAGAATAATATACACCAAATTCCATCATAGAAGTGTTGAAACACCTAAATTATACAATGGTGCAAGTATCATTAATATTTTCATTACTTTTAACACATCCTTTATCTATGTAATGTACCAAGTCATTATGGTTCAATTAGTTTTAGTATATTATGGATTTGTATTCCTGGAGTAGAGGGTATTTTGACTATATGTGTTTAGATCTTAATTATAATATTTAGGGTGGTATTTTTTCATGTTTTTTAGTAGTGCTATTGGTTGTTATGAAAATTTAGAGAAGTTGTGAATCATATTGTAACATATTAGAGTCTATTGTTTCCTAGTTAAAGGATTATTTAGTACGAAGTGAGGTCCTACATGAGTAGGGTATCCCCTAAGGGCCATGAGGTACCTTCTTCCAAAACATTGGGTACCAAGTAGTTGAATGATTTTTTTAAAATTAATTAATTGGTTTTATAATTATCGCATAACCCCATCCCCTTCCCCTTTAGAGCCAGATGTCCTGAATCCTAAATCCACTTTATGTCATTCATTCTAACCACTCTATATCATATATATAGCTCTTATGGGTCTATATATCTTGGTAGATTTATGTTACATATGGGTCAAGAATCACCTCTCAGAAAGGCGAAGGTAAGACCGTGGTCCTCTAATTCTATTTCAGGGTTTTCAAATCTATTTTAATGTAGACCTCATTTGAGGAAATTTTTGTATAATCTATAAATTTCTAGTATATAGGTTTGAACTGAGTTGTAATAGCAGAATATTTAACTCCTGAAATATCGAGGTATTCAGTGTCCATTAAATTTTACACTATTTTCAAGTATTTATGTGACATGAATAAATGTTCATGAGAGTTCGGGTTTGGAAATTATATAAAGGTGTAGAGTAAATTATATATTTCACATTTTCCTTAGGTGAAAAATTATAGATGTGAAATAATATTTTTTTAAAATGTATTTTTGGATTAAAAAATAATCTTATACATGAAACTATGGGTAATGACCTTGAGATTCATATGTTGGACCCTAATGGGGTCTTGGTCTATATAATAATGTATTAAAGGCATATGATGTTACAATAGGGGGATATGTTAGTATATTGTTATTATTTTTCATCTTGGCTAGTGGATTCAATGGGTGATAATCCATGGGATATGTATTATAAGGGGATCATGTAGTTTTATAAGAACCTTGAAGGTCCCTTTGATAAAGGGGGATATTTGTGTTGTGGGTTATATAAGATGTAATACACACCTCTGAGTGATAATTTTATAAAATAATTAATGGAAATATGTGTATTTTTGTTCCATATTTCCTAATTTAATATTCATCATTATTGTGCTTATTGTTACTAAGACATTGTAAAAAATCATAAATATGATTTTTTTATCCTAAATCATTCAATAAGTGTAGGTTTATGATGTGTTATGTAATGCATTAGTGCATGAATAGACCTAGGGTATATTAAAGTGTTAGAAAAAAGTTTTGGAATGAGTTAAAAACATAAGGCAATTTTTAGATCTGTTAGATAAAAAGAGATTTATGGTGGAGGTTGATGTGTGCCTCTTTTGGGTTTCATGGGATAGTGTGGTGTTAGGGATGTGCATAGTGGTTTAGTTTAACCCAAAGTCTCTAATGGGTAGTGATTTTATAATGGTTTTTTTCTATGTTATTGAGATGATCATGGGTGATATTGGGGTGTGGGTTTTTATAATATTATTAAATATAGTTAGATGATTCAAGGTTGTATATGTTGATATATTTGTGTTATATCCTCTTGTGGTGTTCTATGTATGGATTCATTATTGGATAAGTGTTTTTATATAAGATATATGTGACTTTATTTATTGTTTTCCAAAATAATTATCATTTATATGACGATTAGGACAAGTACTTAGTACATAGGTATCATTTTGTTGAGTTACATAGTGCATCTGCTCATTATTCTACATTTTTAGGAGGATCATTGGAAGAGTGTGACGATTCCCACTTTCTATACTACATAGGTATTTATGTGTCTCTAACTTTACTGATCTATTTTCTATATGACTATTTCTTAATCATGATGTAGTTATATATAGGGGTGGTATGGGATCGATGGATGTGAGTGTGCAGTTAAAAACCCAAGTGTTAATCTTCCCAAGTGTTCATCTTCCCAAGTGTTTGGAATATTTAAGGGAGATGATTCCTTATTGAATTGGTATATAGGTCTGAGAATTCCTCTCATTTCCTATGATTTGGTTTTAATATCTCACATTTATGAGTAATTTACTATAAAAGATGCATTATCATACTAAGATGATGTAAGTAGCATTATGTGTCTGGGTGGATGGGTTAGAGCCTTTAATAAATATATCCAGCCAATTCTGATCATCCCATGATCCCATGCGGTGCTTAAAAATTAGAAACTGATACTTCATGATTTCATGGTTTACATGGATATCCATTTATTTTAATTTTTAAGGGTTATTTAGTGAATCTAAATGCATTAAACCTACATCCTATTAAGGACACATCCACTTGATCATTATTATTTTTGAACAATCTACCACCCTTAGATGATTCTAAAGTATTGAATACCAACTTGATATCATCTTAATATAAAAACATTTCCAATTATGACATTAAAGTATATAATTGAAATGTCAAGATCTCAAGAATTAATTTTCTAATATATCACATTGATGAGTAAGTAACTATAAAAGATGCATTACCATAAAAATCAGGTATATCCATTAATAATATTTAAAATAATGAATATATGTTGTGGATCATGTTTAACTCACTCTTATATGATAGGTTCTGCCTATATTTTCTATATTAGGTTATAGTTCATGAATTAATGGAACTATAATAGTGTATTAAGAGAATGATTTAGTTTTCAATTGATTTTGGTGAGTTTTTCCATATTATTTGAGTCTTAAAGGTAAATGAATTCATAAAGGCATTATATTTTGAAAAATTTATTATGTATTTATTATAGGTACTAGTGGATTCCTTGTATTTAGACACCTATGCAAAGGTTGTAAAATAAGATAATGTCGTCAAAGAAGATAACTCAATTCTATAAAAAACAAATTTGAGTATAATAAAATCTTTGTGGGAATTATTGTTGTCTCATGAGTCTTTGGATTAGTGTAATAACCATTAAAGTAATTCATCACATTCACAGTGGAATATGAAATGATCTTAGTATGTTAGAAGAATAATAGAGATGGAAATGAATTCCCATAACATTGGAATTATTAAAAAAATTTCCATGCATTTGGAAATATGTTGTTACTATAGAGATTTTATAATTGGGTTACATGGGCCTAGTCCTGAAGATTTTGGTATCGCCCTTTTTAACTGTTCATATAGTGATTTTATTGTTGTGATATTACTTTCCCCTTTTATTCTTTTTAAAAATTTATACCTATGATGGGTGAGATGGGTTATTAGAATTTCTATGGTTATTAGGTTAATTAATTCAAGAAAACTGTGGTTGGGATCATGATAGTGATCCTTATGTGGTTTAAGGTATTATGTTCACATTTTTGAACTAATTGTTGGTATTGATAATCCTAATTTGAGGAGTGTTCATCGTACTTTTTGGGGGTGATATCTGTGTTTTGGGTTAATGAAAAATAAAAGGTTAAAATAATATTGATTTCAAGTACTGATAAGATGAATTCAATGTTTCTCTATATGTTTATAAGTAATGAATTATATTTATTTCTTATTCCACATATATTTTTTAGATTCACCAATAGTATTTATTATAGTTAATGAATTTTATAAATGAAGCGGATTTTTATTTGAGAAACAGGTTGGGTGTAACTCATGTCTCTTCTTAATATTTTTTGGGATAAAGATTATTGATTTGGATAATGATTTCATGTCATATAATGTTAGTGTTGGATTGGGGAATGTCATTGAATGAGGAGATTGATTATTTCTTCTTCTGTATCATTAGAAATGGAAAATACGTTTTGATGTTGACTATGTTGTTTCAAATTGTATAGTTCATATTAAGAATTTTATTATTTGTGGAGAAAATCTAGTTTATCAAGGTTTGGTTCATGTGTGATAGACCAAAGTATACTTTTGATTCTGAAGAAAAAATTAAACTTCTTACAATACATTAATTGATAATCATGGGATTTTCCTAGAAGAATCTTGGGGATAACAACATCAATGGTTTGGACTCATTAATTACACTCATCATTAGGGGTTAGTGAATTCATATGGATTTTTTTAGTTTTCTATATTATGTGGTATTTTTATAATTTGGATTTAGATTGGAATTATGAGATTTTGGACATTTTTCACGACCATCTCCACCAAATATTATCCTTAATTTGTGTTGGAGTTGGGAGAAGGGGGACGGTTGCTACCCAAAACCCTTCTCCAAAGGGACTCATTTTGGTGATTGTTACTTATAGTATAATAAAAATACATATTAGTGGAATTAGCCTCTAAGAGAACATTCTTAAGAGAAAAAGATAAGAAAAAACCCCAAAAAACATAGGAAATATATAAATGAAATCCCTTGTGTTCATATGCAATATCATATAAAATAACACATCTGGAAGTGAAAACTATAATTAATAAAAAGGTAAAATTTTTAATGACCAAGAATCCCAAACTACTCCTGTAAAACCATGAACATGTAATATCCAGACTGATCTCCAACCTTCTCCTAATAACCAGAAAATGGTTTAAATATAAGTGGTGTTAGAATAAAAGTACAATCAGTAAGATTCTCTCATATCCTCTCATGAAAATTCTAATGAAATCATTCTAAATCTAAGTGATCAATAAGTGATACTAACTTGATACCTAAAAAGTTACAATAAGATTAGATCCACACCACGGAACTCTCACCAAATATCATATACAATAGACACCATAATATAATAAATAAAAAAATAATAGTATCTCACTCATTCTTCCCCAATGCTTCTTATCTATTCTCCAATGTCCCACATCTTGATCCAGCTCAGTTCAAAAGTAATCCCACTCATAAAAACATGGGTTGTGTATAAAAATATTCACCTCATGTACCAAATAATCACACCATCCCATTCCAATACATCATATACTAACCAAATATTATTTTAAGAGGGACCATGTCTCATATGAAATGCATCATACATCATTTATTATACCTCAATCCATCAAAACCCAAACACCGAGTAATGAACAATGAGACATCATATCCCATACACATCATACCTATAATAATACATTGGATACTATTTATAGATATACATGTCTGTAAAATAATTATAAGAAATTATACTCATCTACATACATAATTTGGAATCTAGCCACCATGTATTCAATCCCATAATACTACTAAGAGAATAGAGAGAGAGAGAGAGGCCATAGGGGGTACAAAACAATCCTTCCTCCCACCATGATGATGGGGAAAACCCCACATATAATCCACTATGTGTCATCATCCCTAACCAAAATGGTTGTGGTAGTAGATGAAATAAAATAATATACAAGATATTATATAGATCACAACCACACTATCTGCATAACCTAGTTTTAATGTCAATAATAGATAACATCTCTTGGACACCTAGCTTCCACTGATAAGAAGTAGATATCATATAAGAAAACATAAATCTAAAGAGGTTAATTAATTACTTATTTACTTTTTACCATTTCCATAGAATTAATTAATTCATTAACAATCAATTTACCAATTTTATTATTCCAATTTTTATTACATCGATCAAAAATTTAGATTCCCTAAACACGAGGCATAATCATGTTGAGTCCAAGATTTCCCAAGATCGTCTCATTGAATTCCATAAAAACCGACCCCATTGGTTATGTAATATATTAAATATTATTAACTCTCCATAATTTATGTACTTTAGGAAAACAATCTTAATCTACTACCAAAAAAATACATGAAACCATGTACATCAAGTTGCCTCAAGTATTAGAGAATTGAATGAAAATAAAATAAGAAACTAGGCCATCCTAATATTAAACAAATTAGCCACAATAAAGAATCTAGATTTCATCCCAAAAATTAGTATGACCATCTTCAACCTATTCCATCATATTCTGTTACATCTTAGATTCCCACTTCCATATCCTCATTCATCGCACCATCACAAGAGTAAAAATAATCTACATCATTGTGGACTCCTCTCTCATATCTCGTCAGCCATCCCAGGGTTAGCCATCCTAAACAAAAATAACAGAGTAGGCTCATAACATGAGCACATCACATGTAAGAAATCAAAATATCATATTATTGTGGGAAAATAATCCCTAAAAGGCATTCATCCTTCACTAAAAAAAGTTCACTTGTTTCCAACATAATGAAAACTCACCTTTATTATAAAATGGTCACTCATGAACCCATAAATTTATATTTATCAAAAAACCTTGTTTTATTCTATAATTAATTAAACAATTCATTAATCAAAGGATCCAACAATGGTAATCATAAGGCATCATCTATAAAAAGAAATCAAAATATATCAATAGGCTATCTAGAATAAACTTGATTAATCAAACTATGGAAATAAAAAATCTAATTTAACATTCCTTTTTATTCCATTCATAAACATTTATTTACAGAACCAAAATTCTCTATCAATTCCATTAACACATGGAAGATCATATTTAGTTTAACATGTATAATTGAATTAATTTTATTACCATCAAATTATAAGTTACAGTTGATTTATTTAACACTACCCTTATTTAATTATTTAATAAAACACAAATTCATTTCCCTATTTATGTTATTTTCTTATTTTATCTTACTAAAACAATCATAAAAAATGACGCTGACAAGAATAATATAGATATCACAATATCAATAAGTTCTATAGGAAAACTATTAACATGTCATAAAATATCAACATGTGATCATTAATCAAATTCATTGTTAATTTGGTTCAATAATTATTGGAATAATTTCAATTCTTTACAAAATGATAAACCATTGTTAATTTTTTATTACACATTAATAAAAAAGAAGAAACTAAGACACAACTTCAAAGGCATCAATGTTCATCATATGAGAGAAGATCAACATTAGGATCTCTTATAACCTCTCTTGCATAAAGTTAGGACCTCTTAAGTATTCTATGATATCCAATCACTCTACAAAAACTAAAAAATAGACATATGAATAGATTAAATCCAAAAATTATAATGGAAATATAAAATGGGATGAAATAAGATCAAATATAGAGAAACCACTAGAAAATGATTTAGATCACACATTGGATTACTATAGATTGATCTCTAGGATTTGGAGATAAATCCCCATATAAAGGGGATTCAAAGAGACAAAAAACATATCTAGGTTAACTTTGTTTTGACATGAATAAATAGGGATTAATGGTGTTCATAGGTCTCAATGTATTTATAGACAGACAAAATTTTAAGGGACTACAACACAACCCCTTAGAACAAACTACAACCCTCTATGACATGGGAAATTCTATTTCATGGAATTGGGGATCACAATATACCACACATAGAAAAAAATTTACCATGTTCTATAGAAAGAATATATTAATCTGGATCTTGGGATATATCACATCCTCCAACACTCTTTCACAGGACCCCTTTGCTAATAATGGTACTGCACTATATCCTAAAACCCATGGAATAATAACCCCTTAGAATATAGTAGCATTAAAAACAACACTATCGTAACCTCCATTACAAACCAAAACCATTCATGAAAATGAAATATCCTTATTACCTTTCCCAAGATCCTCTAAACCACAATTTTTATCCAAAATTCCATAACCACCAACCTTGTAGCGCAACACACCCTCCATGCCTAGCCATGCCATTTTAGGAAGTGGCTCTACAAAAAAACTGCATTCCCCAAAAAAACTATATCGTGCATTTGGGGAATAGAACTCCCAAATATGAAAATAATATGATATTTATGTTTCCATGACCATACATCATATACCTCACAAAACATTATCATCATTTGAAATTCAAAAAAAATTAGGGAGAGTAGTGGTCATCTGAACAACCACTCTGGGAGATACCTCTCAACGATATCTTCTTCATTTGATCTCAGCCTCCTTATCGAATGAAAAATATAAAAACCCTAAAATATAAGCAAAAAGATCCTTAATTCTCTAATGTATGTGTTTCCTCTCAAATGAGAGTAAGGACACAACAACCAATAAAATAAAACAATTTATGAAATAATATTAATGTTCAATAACTATAGTTAGAAAAACATTATAAGAGGAAAGATGAACATAAAAGCATGTCGTGCTAATATTTTATCTATGACACAAATTTCTAGGAACTCTCCTTCATGACACCATTCCACCATAGGACACGATCTATGGGAATAGCATGCTCGTGTAATAACCTCTCCTGGCAGTCCTGGATCACTCCAAGAAACTCTTTAAAGGTCAAATCATTATTAATATTGTGGTCTACCATGTCAAAAATTTAAAAGATTTCATGAAGATAAATCCTAATATACAACCCCTAAAAACATCATATATTCGAATCTACTGTGAGGGAAGTGTTATATGATATTCTAGGGATCCAAAATAAGTTATAACATTGAGATGGACAACAATCCCGGTAGAATGATTACTTCCTTGAAGAAACACTCACTTCCTATAATGAAGAGTCGCCTTTAAGAATACATGATATCAAATTTCAAACTCAAGGTGTCTCTACATATGATAATCATATAATTTATGGAGATCCTGCACTACTTTTATACTATAGATTATTACCTGAACCATTTCTATAATGTTCTACACTAGATCCTACCCAATAATTATGGACTCTCCAACATCAATCCACCACAATAGAGAACAGAATGGTCAGCCATAAAAATATTTAAAGGGTTCAATACTAATGGTGGAGTTATAAATAGTATTATAATAAAACTCAACCATATTTTGTTTCCTCATACATGAAACACTAAAAAATATTATACAAGTATACAATATGTCTTAAAGAGTTAGGATAGTTTCTTATATCTAACCATCTATCTATGAATGAAAAGTAGTTATAAATCAAAACAATGACCCAATATAATACTGAAAACTTCGTTATACCTTTGATGTAAAATGAGGACTGAATTATAAGATGATCATCCTCATGAATCCATAGAGTCTCGACATATCCTCAAGATAGTTCCATGATTAATTCTTCATGTATCTTGACTCTATGGTCTCTATAACATGGGTTTATTTCATCAAATGGTCCATTATCAAACAAAATAGAAAAATAGAATTCATGAGATCAAGATAAACTAGTATCAAATTCCATCAATATATGATCCCACTTCCAATGAGGAATATATACCAGCTAGATAAACCCTTCATAAACACTATGCTCAACCTTCTACGTGAAAAAATAACATCGAGTAACAAAATATACAATTGGTTGCATCTACCAAGGGAATCAAAACTAACATATAATATCTTAGTATAGCTTTTTCATAAATAGATGTACCGACAATGTTGACATATTTATATCCCATAAAACCATCTCATTCATCACTTAAGGGATGAAAATATTTCCCTAGAATACCACCTAATTTTTTCCATCTTCAAAACTACCATAAGGGGAATCTGGAAAAAACCGGCCTCTCCAAACCTCCACCTTAGAGTCTCCGATCTGGTACTCCTTCAAATACTACACCAAAGACAAATGCACTTTATTATAGATAATAAAACCTCTTCAAACATAATAAAAACATATGCATGATCATTTATAATATGTATGACAGCCAAAACCCCTGGAGAAAAAATATGATTAGCACAAGGAACTACCCCAGCTGATCGAAATCTCTTCCTTCTAGTAAAAAATGGAACCTTGGAAAACACAACATCATAAGGAATTATAATGACTCCTCTCTCATGAATATCTGTTTTGGCCTAGAATCCTCTCAAAAACCTCTAATATCTCCTTCAACTCAAGATACATAAACAATATGAATGGGGTGACCTAGTGATTTATCTATAGATAAAAAGATTCCTAATAATTTTCACCCTAGCCTCCTAATCTAGAATACATATGAAATAATATCACAAAAGTGACATGAAACATATCCCAGACTCATGAACATTCTAAATACCCTGTATAAGGGTAAAAATATCTTATAGAATTACAACCTTCATAGTCTAAGGAATAAAATCATCTCAGAATTGGTCCTAAAACTTCTCCCATGATATTAATATCTCCACAAGATTAACAAGGAATAAGAACCTCGAATTCATCATTACTACATGTATTATCATCACAACCAATGAAACTGAGTTCTCATTTTTATTAGGGGTTGAACTAAAATTTATCACATCCATCTCCTTCCATTCCTCTATGACTGATTCTAAAATGGATCCCACATAATTCTATAGACTCCAATGCCAAAACTATTAGGGTTTCCTCATCTAAGTGGAATCATCATCGACCTATACTCTTTCTTAACCTGTTTTCACACAATATTGAACATATTCATTGTGAACCTGATGAGGACGTTAACATGATGGAGAACCTACAAAATATAAAATGGTTAGACTCATGTAACATGAGTAGGGGATACTTATCATTTCTTATTTAATAATTTATTTTAAAGATTAACATATATCAAGGTTTTCCAATTTCAAACACAGTTGAAAATAATAATAACGAGTGAAAGTTTTGTAGTTATCTAATCCTCAAATAGTATCACATCATTTAAAAGACATATTAAACTTAATGGTTTTTGCATCACATCAAATGGGTCCTTAAATACCCATGTCTTAGCTAGTCTCTCATGTTTACATCATTTTCTATGTTTGGACGACACCATTTTCTTGCCAACCTATTTAGTCTCACATGTACCTAAATCCAAAATTCATATTATCTCTCAACCAAATGATTTTAAACCACACATTCCTAACCCTTAACTCCATTGAGTACCCTTATAGTGATAAAAATACGGGAAGGGGGATTATGACTACCTGAGTTCATCCACCATTAGGTCCCCTGTTGGAAACTGGAATTGAGGGTATAATAAGAATAAATATGGGAGAAATTACCATCTAAATGAAAATAAATAAGATAAATAGATAATATATGAAAAAACATTATCTATATAGATATATAAAATAAATTTCCAAGTGGATATTTGTAATTCTATATAGGAAAAATCATAGAATGTAAAATCACATCAACCAAAAATAAAAACATGGAACTGACCACGAAGCCCAACCAGATCCTGTAAATCCTAGAGGAATTAATAATAATATGAATAACCTACCTGATCATGTTGAAATTAACATGATTTATATACATTTTGGCAGATCAAAAATTATACTCACTAAGATCCTCCCTAAATCATATATTGAAAAAGATCGGGAATGCCTACTAAATCCCAGTTAAAATAATGTAACTAACTGAAAACTAAATAGGTATACTATGTTACCAACCACACCATGGATATATCTCACCATGTATCACATACTAGAGATTATATAATACATTTAATCAATAATAATGGTGCCCTAATCCTACTTCCTACATGTTTCTAGGACTTCCCCAATGTCGTAAATCATGATCCATCTCTCTCACCAAGTAAGACATCCTATAGAAACCTGGGTTAAGTATCACAAAAATAACCTCATTCATCAGATCATCGCATAGAACATATCCATATAGTAACCATGTAGTTTCTAGGAGCCATCATATCCTGTATATGTGTACCACACATAGAGTATTATACCTTAATCAATCACAGCTCATACATTGAGTAAGGTACCTCAAGCCATTACATCCCATACATGTTATAACTATAATAATTCATTGGATATTATATTCATAGATACATGTGTGAGAAATAACCAATAGCCACTACATCCCTCTACACATATATAAAGGAAACTAACTGTCTTGTATACAAACATATAATACAACCATGAGAAGAGATTAGGGACAGATGTGGTAGTATCCATCCATCCTCCCACTAAGATTTTTGGGAAAACAACATCCTGTAGTCAACTAGGTGTAAGTATACCTAGCCTATATGGGTTTGGTAACATATAAAATTGAATAATATAATGGAATAATATCTTTCACAATTTCACTATAAGCATAACATAATATTAGACTCAGCTCCAGCTATCTTCTCTCAAACTCCCAACTTTCACTACTAACAACTACATATTTTATTAGCATACAATATTTTATATAAATAAATAAATAAATAAATAAATAAATTACTTAATTATTTTATATCAATTATTTTTCATTAATTAATTCGTTCACCATTAATTAACCACCGTTATTATTCCACGTTTCATTAAATTAATCAAAAGGTCATGTTTATGCCCTTGAGGCATAATCTTCCAGATTCATCAATTTCCTATGATCCCCTCATGGAATTTAAGAAACACCAACTCCATTGGTAAATTCATTTATTAAACATTATTAAAACTCAAAAATACATGGACTATAAAAAAACAATCCTAATCATCCACTAAGAAAAAAAGCAAGAACATCTAGCCATCTCAATTAAAAGGGAAATGAATAAAAATAAAATTAGAAATCCACCCATCTAGTCATTAAAGATATTAGCCATATTTAAGTATCTATATTTCATCATAAAATGTATAATCCCATCATTAGATACTTACAGCATATCAAGTGACATCAATGAAACCCATATGTATTACACTATACATATCTCCATTATAGGTGTTAACTAATGACACATAATTCAGGTATCCCCAGCCATATATAATTATCAATCCCATGCTCATAGATCCTAAGATAACATCAAATAACAACTTCACATATATATGAAAATTATAATGAAATAAAAAAATAAGCATATTCATTAGGGAAACGAGGCCCTCAAATAAGGCATTAAAACATCATATACAAATAGGCTCACTCATCACCCTCTATAAGGAATCAATAATTTATAATAAAATAATAACTCACAAACCAACATAGTTAAATTTACAAAACAACCAGTTTGTATTCCATTTTGAATTAACCAACTAATTATTCACAGGTTCTAACAGTGATAAACTTAAGGGATCAACTATAAAAAAATAAAAAATGATTCAATATTATTTCTTTTATAAAACTTGTTTCATACAACTACTAGATCAAAAATAGATATTTAACATTACATATTATTCTTTTACTAAATTTGAATTAAATTGAGTCATATTATTTATCAATTTTGTTAACACATGGAAGATCAAATTTAATTAAAAATTCATAATTGTATCCATTTTATTACCATAAAATTATAATTAACATTTGATTTATTTAATATGAATCTAATTAAAATACATAATCAATCCAAAAATTATTTATGGATTTATGTTTTGTAAAATTTTCAACATAATAAACCAAGCATAAAGAATAAAATAGACGATATGTTACCTAGAAAATAAAGAGGAATATTTTTATCATGACATAAAACATAAACATGTGATAGTTATCTTATTTCATTGTTAATATGATTAAATATTTATTAGATCAATTACACTTCTATATTAAGGGGTATACCATGGTCAATTTCTGATATCACATAAAAAGAGAGGAAATTAATCCCTAAACTAAATGGTGTTAATGTTCTTCACATGAGAGTTGACCAATGTCAAGATCACTGATCACCTCTCCTGCAAGATTCTACTATCTCTCTAGGACATCATGACATAAAGTCACCAAACCAATAATAAGTAAAACTACATAAGAATAGTGGAGATAAAACACAAATGTATGGATAGATGAGATGAGATGAAATCAGATCGAAAGATGATGAACCTCTAGAATATGAGGTAGATCTCACCTAGGATTACCATGGACTGATCTATGGTTGTTGGGGATGAATCCCTATTGTAATGGGCATCATAGAGCCTCAAAACCTCTATAGGTATCCTTGTATATTATTGGAATATGTGGAAAATAATGTGGTTTGGAGGTATCATGGTATTTATTGAGAGACATAATTTTATGGGTCCATGACATAGCCCCATGGAATACACCACTACCCTCCCTAAAACTGGGCATTCTTTGGTGTAGCCTGGGAGACCAATCAACATCTACCATTAGTCAATGTAATTTATGAGTTCCATGTAAATATTTTATAAATGTGGATTTGGGTTCTATGTGACAACCTTTACCACTATTCCGCATGACTCCCTTTTTTATGAAAATAACAACATCATAGAATACATTCAATAGTGAAGATACCCCTCAACATGTTGAACCCTTGAAAACCCCACTAAATAGCATCCTATATATAATTGAATGACAATTATTTGAAAATAAGTATAATTATTCCTTATTTTGATATCCATTAAGACAAGTTAGGGATAAACTACACTAAAACAACCTACCTTACCACACAATGATCCTTTTAGGGAATTACCATTCCATTTTTCTTACTAGATCCCCCAGAACACATCATTTCCTTCAAAATGACCTGTAACATCCTTCAAGTTCCTCCAACTCCTAAAATAAGAAAATGGAAGGTCTATCGGTGCATGGGACCTTAAAAATATCTAGAATATGTTTTTTGTGACTTTAGGTGTTTTGGTGGTGCTCATAGGATTCAAGAAAACGTGTGAGGGGTGTAAAATCTTCATATCAAATAGTAGACATTGCAAATACCTGGTAGAGGATTACTGATAAGCTATTTAGGACCCTAAAATAAGGGTAACCCCTACATGACAACCCATAACCCATTGGAAATTTGATATATTAAAATTTTATTTTAATTAATTATTTAGTTTTATAACTAATATATAACCCCTCCCTCCACATTTGAATCCCAAAGACAAATATCCGACATACACCAATTCCATCATTCTTCCCTCTCCCTCACCTATCTACGTATCTCTCAGATTTTTTCGTCTTGGATGATATATGAACCATTAAAATAAAAAGGATCTTATTATAAAATATAAGGTAATATGTTGGACTACTCTCACTATATAATGAATTTTTTCTCAATTTTGTGTATATATTTGTATAGGGCCAAATCTTTTAATATATAAATTTCTATAGAATAGAGACCAAACAAGTCATGATATTGATTGTGTTAACTCCTATCAGACCAAGGTATGTGGTTACATTCATATTTACTATAAGTGTGTATGTATGTGATATGAATGATACTAGATGATGTTATTGATTATGTAATTCTATGAAGGTGTTATGTAAATTATAAAATGTGTAATATGATAGGTTAAAGCCTCAGTTATGTGGTATGGACCTTATAAAAACTATTCTATGTTTTAATTAATTCACGACTACTATGTCAACAAGGGGAATTATGTTGATTTGAATGCATTATAACCCAAATGGTTCATAGGACCTGTAATAAATTTTGAAATTATTTGGATGAAACTTATGAGGGTGGATTTGGGTCATCCAATTGGTTAGAACCTATAGTAGATGTTTTGGTGTACATTAATTAATGTTAAGTATACTGAGAGTGGATATTGGTGTGTTATAAGAACATTGAATGTCTAGTTGATAATTTTGGAGTGAATTGATATTTGTTCTAGGGGGTTTGAACCAAATGATTAGGTATAAATGGATACAGTAAGGGACGAACCATAGAAGGTTTTTTAGTTGATTTAATGTGGCATCATCTTCTTTGGTATGCCTAGTTACACAAAGATAATGAAAATAAATAATTTAGGGTTTACTGTGCTGGAATCCATCTCTAATAGTTGAGTTGGGATGCTCTATGAATGGAATTAGTGAATATTTAGACCTATTTCATAGTGAAATGTTGCAAAAGAGGTTTGTAATTTTATAAAACACTATTGAGTTTTTGTTATGACCCATCCCATAGGGGCCCATGCCACGACTTCCCCAAGCCCGTCTCCAATAGGCTAGGGGATGGTGACAATAGCTAAGTAGGCATTTCCCACAAATGGGGGGAATTTTCCTATAGTACCTGTATAGACACACCCATCTTCAACCCATACAGTGGTATAATGTAAAATACCATAAATAATTAATATATAAAACTAAGATCCCACAACCAGAGTACAAGAGAAAATAAAAGAAAAGTAAAAAATGGCCAAATAAAATCACATCAACATGTGTCTGTACACAGGTTCGACGTGAACTATAAAGAGTCCAACTTATTCCAACGGAGAGGACTAAGTCAAAGGTATGCACCCAGTAAACACCTTGTTTAACCTAACTATATCTTTGCTCCACCCAGCCCGGGTCCTTCTTGGACACCATCAAAAGTTCCATTGTCTGCATAAGACATGATATGTGTGGGGAAATCCAGTGCATGGGTGAGTATAACAACATTCATTTAGACACCCTGAAAACACTAAAAATGAAGCACCATGTAATGTAAGCTCAATGGAATACGAAACACAATATAAAAGATACAAAAAGTATTGAAAACCCCAGATATAATCAGGAGAGACACCACTACATCAGGCAGTTGTAACCAACTTCTAGCCACCTGAATCTGCTCAATGCATGCTTGTTCTGGATGAACTCACTCCTCGATACATGATATCATCAAAGACACCCGACAAAAATATCATGCTCATTTGGACCCTCTATAACAGTACGAATTGTTTAAAGAATAATATGATACACAGAGAGGGTGTCATTTCCAGAACATCTAGGGGGCAACACAAACCCAATCTTGGTCAACTCGCAACATAGGGGATCAATGCCAACAATTCCACAAAGCCTACTGATTTGGACAACTATAAAGAAGATAAATTTCCTTAGCATGGAGTTCATACTAATTCTTCCACTGATGACATATCGTTTGGATTCTCTATTTAGGAGTGATTACCATTGGAATGAAGCTGCCCGTAGGCCGATAGGGGACTGTGAACCTACAACAGTGGTCGGTGCACCTATAGACATGGTTGATCCACTTACCATGCAGACTAGCTTCTCGTGGACGGACTGTAGTGGTAATTCCACCTATTGTACGATCACTACACTCATGGAAACATTAGCTATCACGGCACCATTGTGGACCACCACGATTGATCTCCATAGTTGACCACAACTGGGCTATACCCATGTTTCCCCGGATCTAACCAAGTACGGACATGGGTCCACCTCATTTGTCCCAGCTTGGCCTGGCTCACCGGCTGCTCCTGAACCACTCACATGTGGCCCACCTAGAATTTCCCTCTCTAAATCCACCACTGCAACTTCATCTGACCCCACATCTACCACCACTGATTCTACATCTGCTAACGAAACTCATGTGGTTGTGCACCGCATCCGCATCCGCCTCCAACACTCTTGGCCGCACCCCAGAGCTCTTCCACAACTAGCCCAACATGGGTCCTACAATTTTCACAACCACACACTGATGGTCCCTTCTATAGACAACCTCACCTCCATAGATGTCCAAAAAATTAAATTATCATGGATCTGATTTCATTGGGTTCCAATCTACACTACTCTAGAATCGGTTTCCGATTTTCCTCAAATATAGGGGTCTGATCGAGTTTAGAACCACCCAGAAATGTCGAGTTAGGACCACACGGATTCAATGAAATAAAAATTGAATAATGGAGGGAGAAACGGAATAAAGAAATATCATCATTTTCCATGCATTCTTTGCTGATGATCATGAACGGGGGATTTTGGTATATAACCAGATCAAATAAATCATGTAGAATAAAAACCTTTTGAAAATTGTATGGTATGAAATTCAAGCAGTTCATCAATTGATTTTAATTTTGTAGATATGTTATTAATGGTGAATAGAAAAACTAAATCACTTGCCCTTCCTAGTTTTTGGATGGATCGTTGCTGAAGAACAGTTGTCTTCTCACCATTGAGGAGATCCTCCAACTATGCTACCGCGGCGGTCCATGATCTATTTTCCTCTACTAAGAAGTCTCTCCTCAAATGGTATCTATCACTCAATGGTTTAGTGTCCAACCCTAAGGAAAAATCTACAGACATATAGTTGTAATAGAGAAAATCACTATGATAAGGAAAATTAAAATAAAATTTTCTCTAAAGTTATTTTATCAGTTTCTCTTCTCCAATAAGTTTATTATTGAAGAAACACCCTGACAAATGTCAGGTCATGCCTATGTTAAAGCTTCAATTTTTAACTCAATGAAGTCCTCATATTTCTTATATTGACTGCTATTTAATATTTATTCCAATTTTTTAGAAAAAATCTGTTCATGTGATTTTATATATTTTAATATTTTGTTAAACATTTATTTTGGACTCAACAGGCCTCAGAATCACACACCCTATCAGTGCATGATCTAAAAAAACTATTCATATAATTTCTAAAAATAATATGTGGGAAATCCAAGACATTTAACTCTCCCCACCATGGAGTTTTACGTTCCTGAAAATCCTAAACAAGGGCTTCTCAAAGTGAATGGGATGTTGAGTTCGAGTCTAAGTCTCCCACTCCCATGGTCTCTCATAGAGATTCTCATGCTTCTACCAAACTAGAACAAAATGAATCTATTACCCCAAAATTACCCTCTCTTTCTAGTCATTGATCTCTACTATGTACTTATCAATGGTCACTCTGTCTTCAATTTCTATCTCACCCCAAACGATAACGTTTGATGGGTCATTAACGTACCTCCCATGTTGTAACATGTGGAAGACTTCATGTACCTGATATAACTGTAGAGGTATAGATAAGTGGTATACCACGTCACCAACTAAATGAAGTATCTGGAAAGGTCCAATGAATCTTAGAGATAACTTGTCACTCCATCCAAATCACTATAATACCTATCGAGGTGAAACCCGAAGGAACACATGGTATCCTTATGTGAACTCCAAAAGCCTCTGTCGCCTTTTGGAATAAGAATTATGATCGATCTGTGTAGTCTTTAACCACCCATAGATGTTATGAATATTCTCTATAGTATCTTACACCATCTTTGGGACCATGAGTTTTGAATCTCCTGGGTCATTCTAGCAATGTGGTGACCAGAAAGGCCATCTATTAAAATCCTAGAATGGTTTCATACTAGTGGAGGAATGGTATCTATTTCTTTAAGAAATCTCCACCATTCGTTTGTGAACCTACAAATTACATCTAATTTCTAACATGTAAGCCTACATCATGTCCTCCATAACATGGATGGCTTACTCGGTACGGCTATCTATCTGTGGGTAAAATGATGTGCTCAAGCGTAATTGGGTCCAATATACCTTTTGTATTCCCATCCAGAACCATGATGTGAAGTGAGAATAATGATATGGAACAATCACTGATGGAACTAAATTGAGTCTAACTATCATCTATATATATATTCATTCGAAGCCTCCACTGAACTTATATTTTAGATATCTAATATGTGGGTAGACATGGTGAGTCGTTCAATGATCTCCTAGAAGAAATTTTGTCCCCTAGATGTATGTGGTAGACCTATCACCATATCCATTGATTTCTAATCCCACATAAATAATTAAACATTAAGGGGTTGGACTAAAACCATTGGGACATGGTGCTCATCCATTACATTATAACATGTAAGGCATCAAGAAAAACTCTTCAACTTATTTTTTCATTCCTGACATCCAAAACGGAAGTCGGAGGTCTTGGAAAATGTTTTCCACACCTATATATACCACTAAATGAAATGTATGAAACTCCCTAAATACATCCTCCCAAAATTTCATTGGTACCATCGTGCATCCTATAATGAGAAAGACGTGCTCCCCACCTTTTAAATTTCCATTTAAGAGCATGCCCTATCGACATATGAGCATTTATGATCCCATAGTCAGTATCCCATTGTTGTGTCTACCTGACTCGCTATATGAGTGGAGGGGTGAAAACCATCAACTGGAGGTAAGATTATTCATCACTATCCATAAAGGATATCTAAAATGAGGTCGACTGCTCTAATTTGTTATTTAACGAATTTTAACTAGACCTCCTACTAAGAGCATCTGCTACCACGTTCCCTGACCTAGGAGAATAGAAAATCTAAAATTCATAGTCCATGAATAACTCTAGACATAAATTATGTCTCAAGTTATGATATTTTCAATAGAATATATACTTGAGCTCTTATTACTAGAGTAGAAAATAAATTTATCTCCCATTATGTAGTGTCACCACATATTCTAGGTGAATACTACCACTCAAACTCAACATCATGGGTCATGTAGTTATGCTCATGTGGATTCCACTAGCATGAACCATAGGAAATCAAAACATGCCTCAAAATCATGAAACAACCAAGAGAAATCATTGATTTATCAAAAAACACCATTTACATGGCACCTTCCTTCAGTAACTTCATGATGGGAGTACCTTTCAACACTGCCTCACCTCTTAAAAATGTTGATGGAAGTCCTCGTTCAAAACAAAAGTTTTTCACTTTCGAGTCAAATATGTCAACTGTGCTTTCACTAGAGGGAAGTTGGGTACAAATATCTGATAAACCCAAGAAATAAAAGTTAACATTTCTCCTTGTTAAAACTCATGGTCGACTCCCACGAAAAAAATAAATCAACCTTCACTAGCTCTTCTACAACTCAAGCCATTCAGATGCAGTGACCCCAAAAAACAGACTTCAAGAATCTAGAACATGAACTTCAAGATATTTCATTAAATCTAGTTCTCTCTAAGAGTGTTAAGAATAATCCTTATGTTTCTTATATTCTCCTCCTCGGAATTTGAATACATAGAGATTTCATCTATGAAGACAACCAGGAACGGGTCTAAGAATGGTTGAATGATCTGTTTCATGAGTCCCATGAACACTGTTGGGTGTTCTTCATGCCAAATGGGGTCACCAAGTACTCATAGTGACCATAATTACATCTTAATGCCTCTTCAGTATATTCTCATATCGTGCTAATAGATGGTGATAGCCTTCTCTATGGTCACCCATCAACAACCATCACCCCCCTTTCAACTAAAAAAATAGTTTTTCGATCCTCAGTAGTGGATACTTGTTCTTCATGGTCACCTTTATTAAGATTTAAATTCCACAAATTACCTGAAAACATTGCATACCTTCTTGGAAAACTAAAATGGGGTTACCCAGGGTGAAACAGTGGGTCTCATGAAGCCATTCTCTACAAGTCCTACAACTATATCCTCATCTCACAATGCTCTTTGGGATACATCCAATATTAATTTTTAGGCAATGGTTCCATATGAGGGTGTTTATCGATGAAAAATTCAACTCTTGTTGGGGAGATAAACATGGAACAACTCTCGAAAATATTTTCTCATACTCCTCCACCACCATAAGAAACTGAGGACTCATATCATCCACTACACCAAGGGTGAGGCTAGACAACTAGTGAGTAATTGTATTCACCATCCTATGTGTGGGTTTACCCCATGATACCTAGATGTCCCCTTCACCAAAGAGGTAAATTTCGTTCCATCAGTATGAACACTACACACTCTTCACCTAAAAAATTTAATCATAGCATTGACTATGGATAACCTATCCATACCATGAATGATTTTGTAAGGACTTGACACTACTACCAAGATCACCTGATTGAAAATATTTCCTCTAGGAGTAATGTTACACAATTGACACTAGTGTGTGATCATCAAGTCTCTTTTAGTAGTAATCTCTAAACGTAAGGGTCGAGTAAATGGTTCAAAAGGAATCTCCGAGTCTCGAACAAGATTCCTGGGGAGAAAAAATTAGTAGAACATATGTCTATAAATACTATATCTAATGTAGAAAAGACACAGATTTTGCCTCATATCATTCCTAGAGCCTTGGGGTCATAAACCTCTATAGCCTACAATTGGCCTCACCCCTATTCACCAGCTCTTTGAGGCTGGCGTTCACTACCGGGGGGAAGCGGTGGTAATAGGTCAAACCTCTATCATTCTTTTTCTACATTTTCATCTTCTATTCTACACTATTTTCCCTACATACCACCTAGATCTTGTCTTTGCATCTATCATGGAGGTCCCTCGACCATCTCCTGGTTAGTTGTACGATGGGCCGTGCAATCTTATTCCATATGTCCTTGACAATTACATGAGAAACATTGATTGGATATTGGATAATTCAAGCCATCCAGGGATCCATATACCATTAACCTTGAGTCCTACGATAACCTCTTAAAGTACGACACCCAGAAGGATCAATGTCACTGTCATCAGCTACATACTACCATGGACTCAGCTACTTTGTTCCCAAAACTGACTTCCACTACCAGTGTCTTCTCTTCCAGAAAAAATTACACTAGTAAAGAAATCTCATGTAACCCATCATAATTATAATTTATAATAGAGGCCAATGATTTTATAATATCCCAGTATAATCCCTACCCAAATATCTGAGCCCATAATAATTGGTCCTATAACATATCCATGAAGTAGCCCATAAGATCAGTAAAATTCATTGAATACTCTTCCACAGTCATACTACCCTACTGCTGGTGTAGAAGCTCTTGTATGTATACTGATCAAAATGTGACTTTATAGAACTCTTATATAAAGAGAAACTTGAATTATATCTTGGATATGTCTTTATAATAGTGTGATCGAGTCACCAGGATCCCCCACTTCTTTGTATTTCCCTAAAGAAGACTCGTGGTAAGGACTTCCATATGACCAAAATATGTCTTTACAAGGCAGAAAACATGTGTGGATACCTCTAGCCAATTCTAAGCCATCTTTAGGTCATGTTCTCCCTGAAACCTAGGAGGTCGCTTCCTCTGAATCTTATAAAATTCTCTCATCATACGTGCATCCTCAACTGGTAGTGCTAGTAGTGTATGTTTCTCTATGGGAGGTTGAATAGCTGGTAAACCACCTAGAGGTTCTATCTCTGGTACATTCCCCTATTGTAATGCTTCTTCACTAGGAGGATCACACTAATGATCATGCAGTGGAATCCTAGCTAGATGTTAATATAGAGGCATCCTGAAATAAAACAAGATGAACCACAACCAGAATAATGTATATGGGGAGTTTACTCGCAAAGTAAATGGAAGACATAACCATTCCGATATAACACATGTAACATTATTTTCACATATAAATAGTGTTCTCATGTACTATGTCAAAAAGAATATGATCTTAGTTTGGGTGTATGGATATGTCTACCATTGCACCAACATTCAAATTCCTGGCCTAAAATCCAAACTCAAAACACTTAACAATGTTTCTCCAAACAAATCTCACAGACTCTTGATCCTAAAGTGGAACTAATCACCTCTGTTACAACTCGGTCACAACCTATCCCAATGGGGACTATCTTGAGACTACCCCATTTCTACCTCCAATAGGACAAGGGCTCATTACTAGAACCAAGTATTAATTTCCCACAAATGGGAGTAATTTTCCTAAAGTAACAATACACATGCACCCATCTCCATACTGCACAGTGTTGAAATGAAAACAAACTGAATGAATACATGAATAACACTAAGATCCAACAACCATAGTAAAACATAATTTAAATGAAATGTAAACATGTAAAAATACAAGCCCATCACAAAGTGTTTTCACACAAGTCAAACTAGAACTATAAAGAGTAAAACTAGATCCATGGGGGAGGACTACGTCAATGGTATTATCCGGATAAACACCTTGGTATTCCTTAATCCTTTAATACTCAACCCGCCCCTGGTTCTCCTATGACACCATCAAAATGGTCACCATATGCACAAGACATGACACATGTGGGAAAAGGACAAGCATGGGTGAGTATAACAATACTCAGTAGGACACCCCTAAAACACTAGACATGAAGAAAAAAGTATAGTGATCTCAATAGAAGATGCGACATTATATAACATATACAAGAAGAAAAGACAACCCTATATATACTCATGAGAGACACCACACCATCAGATGCTCATAACGAAAAATCATCCACAGGATGCTACTCAAAGCATGCTCATTTTGGGAGAACTCACTCCTTGAACCATGATATAATCAAGGAAACTTGACGAAAAGGTCGAGATCATTTGATCCCTACCCAAAGATAATGAATATGTCAAAGAAGACTATGATACACAGATATAGATCCATGCCTATTTCTAAGTAGGAACACCATGAACCCAATCATGATAAGCCCGCTACATAGGGGATCATATGTCAATGATTCCACAAGACCTACTGATGTGGAGTACTAGATGGAGGATCAACATCCTAATCAGGAAGATCACACAAATTCCAAAAACTACACAATTGATGATAGATGATTTTAATCAAGTGTCATGGAGGGACACCAGAACTCTATCTAAGACTTGACCTCTAGAGAGGATAACAATTTTTGTGATGTGGATGTAATGCTGCACTTAACCCCTCAGGAAACGACCATGGGAACACACTCAACCAATACTACTAAAAACTAGGATATATAGGAGCCTCAAATCTGAACATAGTACCCCACAATGTTCTTCAGTATACTATCATAAAATAAATTTCATGCTTCCACTGACAACATGATGTTTGAATGTTTTATTTAATATTTATCACCACTTGAATGAAGTTTCCTCCAGTCTTACAGAGGAATGAACACCTATCACCATAGTCTGTTAAATAATTAAGTAGAAAAACCACATGTGGAATGACTTTTTTTTCAGTCCACCTATCATGCCTGACTGGATTGTGTGGTTGAATTCCATAGTCCATCGGCCATGCGATCACTTCACTCGTGGCTGCTCTTGTTGTCATGAGATAATGGTCAACCACAATATGGATCTTCCCTAGTTTCACTGGTTCTTAATCATGTCCGACTTGATACCTCCTTGCCTAGCCATGCCTAGCACATCCCTCCGACCTGGTTTGTCCCACTTTCATGGTTTTTCCTGCTCACGCGCAATCTTCTTGGCTCAGCCCACTCCCCAACCACCGCCACACCTGCATATGTGGTCGTGTCTTCCACCATTGATCCCACATCTTCCATCGTATCTCACATGGTCTCCCACCGTATCTTCCTACACTGCTCCTGACGGCACCCCAAAGATCCAAAGATGTTCACCACTGCCAACCACCGGTCACCATTGTCTTGTGCTACTGGTCCCTTCCGTAGACCACTGCACCTCCTCCTATGCCAAAAAAATAACATGATCGTGGATATGATCTCTTTAGGTCTTGATCTACACAGATCAATACTTTGTTTCCAATTTTCCTCAAATCAATCGGTTCGGTTGAGTTTGAAACCACCCGTAAACATCGATCTGGGACTATGGGGATCAAACAATGAATAACACGAAGAACATAGGGTGAAAATGAACAATAAAAGTTCTTTGTCATCATAGGACATGCATTCCTAGTCAATGATCAAGAATGGTGGATATGGGTTCGAAAATGATATCAAATAAATCTCGTTGAATAAAAAACCTCCAAAAATAAATCAATCCAAAAATCAGTCCATTTGTCAATTGATTTGAATTCATTATAGAAATTATTATTTGAGAATAACAAAACGTAAACAAATTCCCAACCTAATGTTTTGATCAATCATTGAAGATGAATTTTTTTGATATTTTCATTTACAAGATCCACCAACTCCGCTTGTACGACGATACATGATCTGTTATCATCCTACAAGAATTATCTCCGCCAATAACATCAATTTCACTAGGTTTTAGCAGAAAACATTGTGGAAAAATAAATATATGTATAGATATAGATGATCATTTCATTGTTCTAGAAATCAATAAAATAAAATTTTCTTTTAATTTATTTTATCACATTCACACCCTCGATAATTTTTTCACAGACAACTTGTGTCGACCAATATTAGGTTTCACCTAGTGTAACGACATTATTCTGAACTCAACGTGGCCCTTATATTTATAGTCTAGGAACCTTTTAAGAGTTATTCAACTTTTTGAAAAAAAGTATGTGTGCATGATATTATATATTTTAATATTTTCAAACATTTATTTTTGGAAAACTAATCATTGGAATAACATTCCCTCTCAGCACCTAATATCAAAAATAATCCATATATTATTTTTAAATAATACATAGAAAATATTATACATCACTTTTTTATTTAGATCTAATGAAATAGTAGTGAGGAATAATATAGGATTATTTATATCTATTAGGAGTGTCATGGGATTCTATGTTTCATGATTATGCTTTAGTGGTTTAGTATATCCTAGGGTGACTATTCATTTAAGGTTTTAAATGAATTATATCGTGAGAGATTGGGATGATTATTGATATTTTTGGGAAATGGGTTATGTTGATAGTAATATGTTTTATGAGATAGGTCAGGGTTGGTTATGTTGATATGTTCATGGGGTATCCCTTTAAGGTTTCATGTGTACGGATTAGTGGATAGTAAGGAAATAACATACAAGATATTTCATTAATAATTTTTTATTAATAATAACCATGTTCTTCTAGATGATAATATATCTATGGACTAATATAATGTTATTTTTCCATATTTTACCACTAACTAGTTACCTGTCCTTCATGATCTCTCGTATGATCATAGATAGAATGAGATGATTCATAACATCATTACTACACAAGTGTTTCCATGTTTCCCTTTTACTTGCTGACTTTCCTATATGATTTTATAGTGATAGTGGATCAGTTTATAGTATTGGATGAAATGGTATCTTGGAAATTTAGTTTGGAGTTATAAATCCTAGGTCATCATTTTCCCAAGTGTTATAAGAATTTGATTCAGATTAACCCTTGTAACTTTGTTATATAAATGTTTTTATGGTTCACCTATTACTTGAAATGGATTCAATATTATCTTTGATGATGGAATGTCTATGAAATACCCATTACCATATTGGGATTATAGAAGTTGGGATAAGATTATCATGTCTTTTTTATAACATTATGACCTACCATGATTTCATGTGTGTTTGGTGTTTATTTACACTCATAAATACATTGAACATTATAAAATATATGAGGAACAATATTAATGATTTCCTACTAATATTTATTTCTCACAGTTTCAATGTGAACCCTAGTGCATATATATACCATTATTCATTATTTTTAGGTAAAAATACTGACAGTGATCAAATTTATGTACTTTGAGATTATTTGGGAGACTAAAGTGATGATGGGACAATGTTGTTTTCTATTCACGTATCCTTTAGTATTTTCCACATTTGTTCATCCTACAAATGATCAGTCTGATAAAATAAAATTTTCTTCTATATCTATTTCATGTTAATGTTCTGTTATATTTTAACATGAAATATTGACCTTTCTTGTTTCTGATAGTTATATCATTTTTGGTTCCATACATTTATATTGTGCTTTTAAATTGTTATTTATATTTATTTACTACTGTATATGATGAATCTACGTGTATAGTCTCCTATTAATCGCAATATAACCTTCCAGAAATTTGACTACTTCAAGAATATAGGTCGGCGTGAATTAGGTCCAATCATAAGAATGGTTCAACTATAGTTTGGGTGGGCTAAGTCTAGGGAATATGAAATGGTATCAATGTTTTTTTGTTTTATTACTATTTGGGGACATGGTAGATAAATTTTGGTGTTTTCATAACATGGGACATATATTCGACTTATGCATCATTAACACCATTTAGGTGGAAACCAAAGTTACCATAGGTATGATAATATTTTTCAGTATTTTGTGCTATTATAATTGAGGCATCTTTTTGACTATGATTTTTAGCATATAATTGTTATTTATTGTTTTAAACTTATAACAAAGTGTTATGTTTCATGAATTCATGAAACATTTTTAAAATATAGGGATATATAGAATTCTATTAGACTAATTCTGAGTGAAAAATAATTTTCAATTTAGTTTTTGGAAATTGTTTTTTATAAATTTAAATTTTTATGGAATTGGTTTTGGAAACTCATTTTATTTAATTAAAAAACAAATAATAAACTTTTATTTTAACATTATTTTATTGTAATGGAAATGGTTTTTTTATTTATTATTTATCAAATATATGATTTTAGAGTCATTGTCATGTTATAAATGATAATAATATAGCGGGGATGTCTGTGTATTCGATGTGGTGTTGTTTTAAATATGATATGTTTCATGAGGTATGATTTGAGACTCTTCTTCGGAGGTTTTGGTTTGATTTTTTCCCATTTATTAATTTCTCTAATAGATGTTTTCTCATTGGTCTTTGTATATGAATCTGTAAAGCAGAAATTCAAGTGGTTCTTGTGTTATGGGGATGAGTATGCTAATTTATATGTTTTTTGTATTTTATTAGATCAGTGTGTTAGATGTTTCATCATGACAATAGAGGAAGGTGGTTGGGATTTATTTTATTCTTTAAGAGTATAGGTTAATATTAATTTTCTCATTTAGGATGAATCCTAATGATGTGTTGTCTTCTCTAATGGGTTTTCTTCTTAAATGGGGGTGAAAATATCATATGATTATGGGGTGATGATGTTTGATTGATATCTTATTGCTTGTTTTGGATATTGTAACAAATAAATTGGTAATAATATTTTTGCAGGGTGATTTCAAGTTTATATTTTTCATCCAAGTATCAACCAAGGACGGTGTTGTGTTATTATTGAGATGATACCTAGGTGTATGTGTTCATACAATATGTATGTTTTAGAAGCATGTGGACATAGATCATTTCCTTCCAAATCATGATGAAATAGTTATCATACACTACCTATAAATTTGAAGAGAACAATAGTCTAAATTTCATTGGTGACTTTGGATTTTAGGAAACATAAAAATTGTATTTTATTTTTAAGGATGTAGAACATAAATAGTGATATGTTGTAGCTAGAGGTTTCTAAATTTTTTATGGAGGCAACAGAATGGTTAAATACCATTGATCTTAAGGCCAAAACAGTGTACGAAGTCAATGAAAAATTATGTCACTAATTTAAAATTTTTGTTCAATTTTATATTAGTATTAAAGAGAAATAAATTCATAATGGTGTAATATTTTGAGCAATGTATTATAAATTTATTATATATATGGGTGTCATACATTTATTTTGATACCTAATTGGGGAGGGGGGTTTAAAATATGATCTCGTGTCTGAAGAAGAAACATCCATTCCTCTACAATCTACTTGATTCAAGGTATCATCTGTAAGGGAATAGAAGTTGGCTAGTGAACCTCGATATTATGGTGATCAAATCATCCTATAAACTAATTTTTTACCTTCACAGTGGAGGATATGGATGGTTCATAGTCACATTATGATTAATGGTTACAGAGAATATTCAGTTTAGCTTGGATCAGAGTTTATGTGATGGTTCCATATCTTATTCAAAATCAGGATTAGGGTGTGGAATTTCTCTATAAGTGACATATATAGAATCAAGGGATCATCCTAGATGATTATTGTGAACAATAATACCTATGGTCGTGATTTTATGATGAACCATGTCATTATTTATCAGATAATTTAGGTTGAATTTAATGTTTTAGTCCCTATGCTAGGAATATTTTTAGAACTCATCTTTAGATATGAATCATTTGAGTTTTGAATTCTTTATGATGTTTTTTTCATACGCTTGAGTGTTATGGTGGTTCTAATAGTTGTACAGTAGGGGTTAATGGCTGGACAGGTCTAATTACAATTAGTATAGTCCAATGACTACCCAATAGTGTTCTAATGGGTACTAGGTGGGGCCCCAAAAAATAATCTTTCCCAAGGGGGGGCATAGGGTACACAAGGATATTCATTATTTTTTATAACAAAATAACTAATGAATATGTTTTAAATTGTAACTGTAACCCCAAAAACATTAATTTGATTATAAGAACACAAAACCCATATCCACCCATCCCATTCATTTTTTTTCTCTCACTCCTCTTCAATATATTCAGAATCATTTCTACTTTATTTATTAATGAATTTTCTAAAGAAGGGTGATCTATTAGAAATGATATTGTAAGACCTTGGACCACTATAACTATTTCATGAATTTAAGCACTATTTTGAAATAAACCATATTTTACATGTTTTTTTATTTATTTATTTCTCTAAAATGGAGAAAAAACAATGTTACAATATCATTTGAGAAAAATTCTATAAAATCTATGTAGGTGTTTGCTTTCATATTTCACTATATGCGTTCATGTCAATGTGATGTGATTGCACATTCTTGGGGTTCTGATTTTGAGCATTATATGAAAGGGTTGAATTAATAATAATTTTTTTTTCTTCTTGGTTGATCCCATATAGAATCCTAATAGATATTTTTCACATGGTTTGGTGGTTTTAGAAATGCAAGATGGATATAGTGCAAAGGGGAGTAGCCTTAAATTGTCTAAATTGGACCTCAATGCGGTATTGGACTATGTAATAAATTATGAATTTATTATGATGATACATATGGGGAGTGGGTTGGGTATTATGAGTGGTTATAATATTTTTTAGTGGTTTTAGGGTGTGATAAGCAATGGGTATTATATAGGAATGGGATCATAGTGTGTTATATGGACCCAAATAGTACCTTTCATAAGAATAGAGTCTTTTGATATGAGTTTCTTTAATTTTAAAAACACATCATAGGGATAATTAGATATTAAATTACATGTAACATATTATATTTTTGAGGTATATTCAACATATTGGTAATGATTCTAAGATGCAGGATACTAATCAGGGCTCTCCCGATGAGAATCAGGAGATCCTTGTCCAAGCTACATCAGTTGATGGGGTTGCTTCTCCAGAAAAACACTAAGAGAAAGAAGATAGATCTGATTCTGACAGCACCGATGCTGAGAAAATTTTAGAAAGGATACAAGAGATTCATTCTAGTAGAGGAAGATCAAGAGGTCGGGGTCAAGGTCATGGAAGGGCAGAATGGAATGCAATTCAGGAATAAGAAAAGAAGCTAACTTCCAGATTAATGAAAAAGATAGGTAGACAGTTTTATGCCTTGGGCTTTTTCATGTTTCATGTTTTCTTTGTGGGTACTCTCTTTTCGTTTCTTTTAATTTAAGAGGCACTACCTGTACCTTTTAATTAAAAAAATATGAGAAGGTAAAGTGAGAATGTTGGTTGTATTAATTCTAAGTCCCGCTCTAAAATCTGGGTTAGGCTGCATTAGGTAATTGATTACTAAATGTTTAGACATACCTCATATTATTGATTAGATTTAGATGAACCAGGGAATAATTTGAAATACTATATGGTTTTATTGGGATCTATTGGAACAATAGAAAGTTACAGTGGTGGTTGGTGTGTGTCTTTTTAGGGCATGAGGGAATAATATTTTTCTTGAGAGGGGCTTAATAGTTCTGTGTAGCCTTAGGTAACTGGTTAGTTGGTCATGTAGGTAGTTTATGACCAAAAGGGTTTGGGATTGTCATGGGTGTTATTGGAATATAGTTTATTTTAGATTACTGATTATAATGAGGTTATCTATGGGTTTTAATGTTTAGTTGTATCTTGGAAATCCTCTAGTGTGTCCTGTGTATAGATCTAGGGAAAACTAAGACATATTTATAAACTATGTTTTTCATCATTTTTTAATATTCTCGCCATGTTCATGATGAAGCTGCGACCTGGAAGCCTATGTATTAGTGTATAATATTACACTACCTAGATACTCATCCATATTGAGTTCTTGGAAGTCTATTATAATAGATAGAAACTTCATAGTTTCCCTTATATGTGGGTATATTCATGTCTTATGTTTCATCAATTAATTAACAATATTATGTTTTTATGATCATGAGATATTTTATATTAGGGGATGACATGGTTCTTATGAATCAGGTTCTATAGTTACATCACTATAGAGTCAATCTTCAAAATTACTAGGTTGATCTGTGTGAGATGATTCCTAGTTGATCTATTGCATGGGTAAATCCATTTATTCCACTTATTATAATAATTTTATGATATCATTAATTTATGATGATGTGCATATAATATATTTGTTATTATATTTGGAAAAAACAGGTGGCTCTAGGTTTCAGGTTTGCTTGGTTAGAACCTGATGAGCTATAATGATTTCTCTTGCAGTTCTTATTAATTTATTTATATACTAACTATACATATTGATAAATATAAGGGGTTACCTATTATATTTTCCTACTAACAACTATTATTCACACCCTATATAGGAAATATGGTGTGATTATGACTATTTTTTTATTTTTTGGTGACATGGCATACAAGGGTATAGATAGATTAGCCAGAAATATTTTGGGGGAATAGAAAATAGATGGTATTTTCTAGTAATATATCAATTTGTGTTATTGTATTTTTAAGTCCTATGCTTGTACATACCTATGTGTGATACTTATCATGTATTTATATTGTATGTTAATAATGGGTTACTTTTGATATGTCATTCTAATACTACAATATTTTTATAGTTAGGTCAAAATTGGAATTCCCTATGTTTCATTGATATTATATGATTATTATATTATTAACTCATTATGTTATGTTGTGATACTAGAATAATAATATCCACATGTTCTCTATATACACTCACAACATTTGAGAATCCTATTGTGTATAGGGAGTCATGCTTGTGGTTCATTCACTACTTCAGGTCAACTGTTGGCGGTCTGAGGGCATGCCATTACAATCCCATCACCAAGACTATTTATGCATCTAAAAAATAATTTTTTAAGAAACATTTATTATTCTCATTAGGAAAAATCTTCTAATCATTTAATTTTTTATTAAAAACATAACAATTTTCCTCTTTGACCATGATATGCCATTAGTAAATATTAGAGAATTTATCCCATATTTCTGTAATGAATTGAAAACTCAACAAATTCAAATAGATTTTCTTTTTGAGTTTCCTAGATCAGGAATTTTTTGAATTAAAAATAAATATAGAAAATTTTAATGAGAGTTCCATTGAGTCACATCTTTATGGGATTACCTATATAGGTTCCTTATATAACGGTAAATACTACATATTGTCTATGTGATTGAAGATGAGATCTCATCATATTCATCCATATTTAAAAATTCTGTATAACAAAAAATGGATCTCACATTTAAGTTATAGTATTATAAATATATATTCCCCATAATGATATTTTTTTATGATAAAATTTTATATATTATTCCACTTATTACAACAACAATGTTATTAATCACTCTTTGAGGGGGTGAATAATTATGAGTAATTCTATCTACAAAATGGATCTTATTCATGTTTCAAGAATAAATATTCATCCTTTTTAATTAAAAAATATAATAATAATATCTAAATAATGGAAATAAAGAAAAAATACCGAAAAATTTACTCCATTAACCCAAAAAGAGATGCTAAATGTTTATGCACTGATGATGAATTGATATACCAAGAATCCTTCAATGAGTGATTTAGTGAATAAATATTTCACTGTCTATTAACTAGTAATACAATGGTTCACTACCTATATATAACTCTATACTCATTGTTTCGTGATAAGTAAATGTAGATATAAGTAAAAGGATGTCATAATTAAAATAAAAAATAAAAAAGTATTTGATTTCATATTAAGTGCCTCTTTTTCACTATATTTTCATGAATAAATCATGATATTTAGTTACATTCATTTATCTATTATTGAAAAATAATTTTCTCTGAATTCAAAATATTTAATTGTTTATCTATATCTATGTGTTTTTTCAATTTCATTATCCATGTATCATAATTATTAGAAAATACACATTTAATAACATCATGATATCTCATAGAAATATATTCCTTATTATGTCACATGTTTCAGCAAATTGTTTCTCAAAATCATTCATTATGGATGACTCAAACCTTATATTATTCAATTTCTTTTAATTGTGAAATATTCAAATAATTCGAAAAACTAAAGGTAATTTTGTTTATTTTTATGTAATATTACATAAATATAAGGACTATAAGAAAAAATAGCATAAAATTACCTATATAAAAAAGTTATGATTTAAATTTCAGAAAATTATCCTGATAAAACCATTATCATGGAATGAGAGACATTGTTGTATAATACATCATTTTATGAGAAATTATGACTTTTAAATATGGATTACCCTTGAAATATGTAACGCACGTCCCAATTGACTTCTCATAAAAAACTATTCTTCAAAAACAATGACATATAATTCTAGATTAAAGAAAGGAAATTGAATATTCTATATTCCTTTCACATTAAGACTTTACATTAAATCCTAAATTAATTAAATGTAATAAATAACCACATTCCCCTTCTTTATGTTTTAATTATACACTATAAAATCATGGTATAATATTTTCTCACTCTGATGTAATATATTTTTTTCTAGAAAAGTAAAATCTCAAATTATTCATAAAATTTACATGAATAATTGTATATATTACAATGAAATTTTTTATTCAATTCTTAAATACTCTTTAAAACATTTTAAGACAACGCCATGCTTCTTCTAACAATCACCAAATTCATATTTTACCCATTATGTCTAATTAAAAAAATATTGTTAATATAAAACATGTTACATCACTCTTCATTTTTAGCAACCAAGGTTAAAATATTTTATTAATAAGAATATATCATATGGGTATTTTTATGATACTTTTAGAAGAAAAAAATGTATTCATTCAGATCAAGTTTTATTTTCCCCTCGACCAATACCTATGAAAAATCTCAAAGAATAAAATGTTTCCTAGATATATAATTGTAGTACATTGTATGAATTCAAAATCATAAAACACAAATATATATCTTATTAAAAGGGTGAAAATGCATATGATTCCCTTTAAAATTAATTTCCTTTGAGTCCCTAATGAGGGTATCTAGCTTGAAGGGTATAATATACACTAAAAACTAAAAATAATTAAATAAAAAACATTTCTATCAAAGAATATATATAAAATACACCTAATATGATATTTTATTATCAAATACTTGATCCATTCACTCACCTAATCTAGGTAAAAACATAGACCATGAATTATATGTACATCCCAGAAGCTAATAGAATTTTTGGTTCATAACTTCTTAACCCTATCAAAGTCTTTATAACATAACATTTACTAAATTTTCATAATTAAAATTTACATAATAACATTAAAATATATTTTTAATCATGGTCAATAATTAAGATCTCATAAAAATTATTTATAACACTTAAAATCACTATTAGGGTGACATTAGTTCTTAAGAATATATTCCCAACCTCTGTCTACCCATGATAACTTGAAGATTTAAATATTTTTAATTTCATTGAAAATATAGTATGAATTATAAACACTAACATATTCCTTTTATATTTTACAATCTTACCAATAATGTCACTAAATAATCATATTTGACTTTTAATATTTTTTATCTAATTTTATAACCATCTTAATCGCATAAAACTCATCTTTTGTTAGTTTTGTATATAATGTTGAATTTAAATATATTTTTATAAATAATGAAAACTATATAATCTTAATCATCACAATAAAAAATTTAGTTGAATTAAAATTTAGTATAAATTGTTGATAAAAGGTTAATACACTCATAAAATTCTATTTGTATTTTCAAATATGACATGAATGTTATGATTCTACTATGTTATAGAATTTAGATATTAAACCTTGAAAAAAATTCCAAAATATTTCAATAAAGTTTACCAAGATATCCATTGTAACGTCCCGACATGGGGTCCACATAAAACATGCCTCAAGAAAGTGTGTCACATGGTATCAAGAATACCTACCCATACACCAGAGGCTACTAAATATTAGTGAGGGTGTAAAGGTGGTATAATGGAAAGATTATACCATCTAATCAGAGTGGAAAAATTTATAAAATCATGAACATACAACAATAGAATAATATATGATATATTGAATATAAATGAACAAGTATATTAATAATAAATAGAAATTATCAACCTAATAATAATAAAAATTCTACTAGGAATTTTTAATACAATTGTGTGTGGAAAGATGATATATAATAAACTAAAACATGGGAAAATGGATACAATATTACAATAAAAAAGTAAAAATGAACAAAAAGGTGATCCAATAGCATTTAAAGAGAATCCTCAGTACTATACTTCTGATCTCCAACTATATGTATTTAAATTAACAACTTGTTGAAGGGAATATTACCTTATCAACTCCTATAGACAGACAGTCTTCTTAGGTACCCAAGGAATCACAATAATGGTTTGGGATAAAATATTAGTAGGCCATGACCAATGGTTTCTACAATCCATAAAATCACTACTCCTGACTAATAAGTGTTTATGTATAGCATTATAAAAAATTAATATAGAATAAATTAATAACTATGCCATTCAGGTTATGAAAGGACACCCGACTGTTGTAACTACGTCAGATCCTGATTGGGAAGAGTCTGTAGAGTAACTATATATATTGGAGTAATATATATATATATATAGTGTAATTATATATATTTTATCCACTTGCATGAACCAAGTATGTGAAGATGTAAATGGCCATATATATGGAGTATTAGTTGTTGGATGGACTAGGGAATAACTCAGACATCCATAATCAGTCAAATGAGCCTATAATCCCTATCAATATGGTACATTCCCAAAATCCCAAAAAATAGTGTTAGATGTCATGAATGACACTCGTTATGGTGAGGGGGCCTTCATGTCATCACTCAGACAAAAGAACATTGCATGCCAAGGCCATTGTCTTAATTTTGTTATTGGTGTGATAGGTCATGCTCAATACCCGATGTAAGGAAACATGATACCATCATGCTCAATGAGTCCCTTATCTTTATACCACTACCTATATAAATGTTTAATTTTATTTTTATCATAATACATTTGCAAATCCATTTTATGAATTTCATTAACCAAGATCCATTGCAAACATGGGAATACATTTCTTAAGGAGTATTTAACATTACATGCAATAGATCATTTCATTTCATTTATTCATTTCATTATTGGGAAAGAAATAAACCATGTAAAATCTATTCCATATATTTAGTTTCAATTGAATAATTTTAATTCATTTATGAAAAATAGAAACCATCATGTATAAGCCTTTATTTATAAAACCAACTCATGTTAGTCACATAGCATGAGATTTCAATTGAAAAACATTAAGTAGTCATTTTGATTGGTATCATGTTAAAATATTGAAATTTTATAATTGGTAAAATACCAATATATGATTGGTAAATCACCAAGATTTTTCTTTGGTCTCTTATAAAAATAATACATAATGAAATTTCACACAATGAACCAACCCAAACACTTGGAAGGTGATTTGGACATTTACACAATAAACCACATGGAGAAATATCATGGGGTACACCAAAGGGGTGTATATAAAAGGATTCAACAACTTTTAATTCACTAAACAAGGATCAAAAAAATGTATCAAGGTGAAAGGATCAATTTTACATAAATAACTCAAATAAATGGAGACTTCAGAAAAATCTAGTGTGCGACATAATGGGAATTACTATGAGAAATAAAAACCCATGGGTAAAATGACATGATCTCTTAACTCAAGGTCATAGATGACTCATTTATCGATATCGACCAAAAATAGATTAGGTTAGAAGAAATTTGAAAAACATTTCAACACCCTAGAAGTAGAAAACAATATATCTCATAAATAGTGCAATTTATTTTAAAATAAATTTAAATTGGAAAAGGGAGAAAATAAGAGCTTATTGAGACAGATATTCTACCTTCTATGGATCATTATTTGGACATTAGACATTGAAGTTAGCTTCAATAATAAATTGAGAAGATTTGGAGGCCATTGGAGAAAAGGATAAACCCTTCTAATAGAGGAAGAAAAAGAGAAATGAAATTGGTCTAAAAGTTAAATAAAGGGAAAAAGGTAAATTCACCTTGAAATAAGGGGGTGTGAGATTATGATAATAGTGTGAAAACCATGAATAAAGTCTTTAGACCAAATTTTAAAACCATATTCGGGCCATACATCTCAGGTCAGACTATTTCAGAGCTTATTATGTGCCCTATAAGTAATTATTGTCTACAACCATACAATTTTAGAGAAACTGTGCATTGTGGGTGGCACGGTTTCTCTAAACCATACAGCCCAATCTGTAGCCCATTTAAACGAATCTATGGGCTCTGAACAGGACTCGAACACTCCTAGGACTTTCCTTAGTCAGTAGTACACATTTACCATGATTGAGAATAGGATTAAAATTAAAAAAAGAAACGATTAAAGCCTTTTTTGAAAAGATGGGTCATTATAACCACCCCTGCATAAAGAAACTCATCCCCATGTTGGACTTATAAGGGTTAAGTAGGTATCTTCAGCGAAATGTTATGCCCACTATGCTAATATATCATCTTTCTAATCCTTTGTCTTGTCCTATACCTGGTCGTGTTACTATAAAACTCATACATAAAGAACTGACCTACCTTAGAGTATCTTCATGATTAAATTAATAATACATAATTGATAATCTTCAATGTTAGTATCTACATTCAAGGAAACCTCTATATGTTTAAATAAATGTGTTTGGTATGTATATTATTGTAGATATTGAGATACCTGAAGGAAATAATTCATTGAACAGTATATCTGAGGAATGTCCAACTGATAATCAACTGTCCAGATCCATTTAACTGCCTCAAAGGGTCTAACAAACCTCAATGAGAGCATACCCTGCTTCAGAATATGTCTATTCCGCAACCTAGGTGAGACTCAAAAGAAAACCTAGTCATAAACATCGAACTGAATAGGTCTCTGGCATCAGTTGGAATATGAATAGTATCTAGACTAGGCTATCAATATGTTATTTCTGATTAGTTATACCTACTTGACAAGATTTTTCCAAACACATGGTCAATGCATAGCTACCTCCCCTTCCTCTAGCTAGCACAAATGTGAATATAAAGGCATAAAAAATAACACTTCATTAAGAGAAATATAAATTGTATCATAAAATCTATTGTTATATTAAAACTCGATGAGGGGAATGAGTTTCTCCCAGGAACCACAAAATTTAATGAAACATGCATGAAGCCTTTCCTCTAGCACCTAAATCATACGCTCTATTTTTCGATCGGTAGATAGGTGATAGGCCATGCTTAGAATCAACTATGCACCTAAGTCTTTTCTTAACCCCTATTATAACTTTGACATGAAGTAATAGTCTCTATTATATATGACAGAATGGGGAGCTCTAAGAATATATAAAACCTACCTTAAATAAAAAATTCCTAACTCACATACCGGTGAAGGTCTCCCGCACATGTTAAAAGTGTGAGACCTTCATAAAATGATCAATTAGAACTCACATTGAATCATTTAAATGAGGATTTCTTGGTAAACCAATCACAAAATCCACTGAAACATCAACCAATTTCAAATCAAGATTGGAATATAGCATTAAAATTCCAATCACTCATTGGTTTATCAACTTCACCTAATGACAGGTGAAAACATATTGGTGAATATGGAAATCTCTCATTCCATACATGGCCCCCAATATTGGAATCACAGATCATGATACATTTTTATGACACTATTGTGATCCATCCATGGTGAGGCCTGGAATTCTCGAATCAGTTCCTCTCTAATGTATGTTAGGACCCATACATTCCCATCAAACAATATGGTGTTTACCTCATCCATGTTCCAAAATGAGGTTGTATCATCATTGGATATTATTTCACTTAGGAAAAGGCTTTCGGGATCAGATAGTTTTCTCAAACTCACATTCTTTATAAGAGTATAGGTCTTTGTTAAGGCAGATAGTATAGTTTGAATATGGTCCTCATACACCTCAACATGAATCTATGAGAATATTTGAAAAACATATCATTCACCACTGGATTCTTGATCTTCATATGTCTTAGGTTTCTAGCTCAGAAATTTGGCCATATAATTTCCTTTATCCAGTGTGTAAATAAGCTCAAAATAAAAATACTGTAGATAATAAAAACACCTTATCACCTGAGATTAGGTTCCCACAATGTAAATATGTACTTTATTAATTTATGATCATCAAATAAAAAAAATTCTATCCAAGTAGATAGTGTCTCCAACATCATAAGGCTTGCATAAAATTTGTGTGCTCGAGGTCATGTGTAAGGTAATTCTACTCATGAGGCCTCAACTAACGAGAAAAATATAAAACAACTCCCTCATCCTACATTAGAACACCTAGAATTTTAATTCCTAACGTGTCATAATATATAGTATAGCTCTTACATGGATCGAGAATAATCAGTATCTATGAAGAAGTCAAAAGGCCCTTCAACTCTAAAAAGGATACTTCATATGCTTTGGACCATAGGAATTTCACACCATTATTTGAAAATTCTGTAAGAACTACTATAAGGAATTCATGGTCAAAGATGAAGTTCATATAATATCCAACCATCCAATATAAACACAATATTTCAATGAAAATCTTGGGTTTCTACCAACAAATCATTGCCCTCACATTCACTGGGTATACTGAAACTCTTGAATCTATGATAATGAGACCTATGAAGTGGACATTATCAATCGAAAAGTTCATTAACTAATATGATCATATACATTTTACTCTCTTTGTGTATTCATCGTGATCTCAATAAAAGTTTTAGGGCTATTTTTTGGATCATTAATACACAATGATATCATTAAGAAAGACTAACAAAAATGAATCCACATACTAGTGGATATCCTAATTTATAATATCCATGATGATTACAGGTGCATTCATGAGCCCAAAAGGCATGAAAAGATACTCATATTGACCTTACATGTTCTATTAATATATGATAGGAGTGTACAATGTCATGAAACACACCACATGATAACTCGACCACAGATATATCATTGAAAATACTTTATCTCCTCAGATTTGATCAAATAGTTTTTCTATTCGAGGAAGTGGGTACCATTTATTTATTTTGAGTTGATTCAAATGATGTTAATATATGCAGAGAATTAGGGTATCATTATTCTTCTTTGAGAAATAGACAAATGAAGCCCGAGGAGAATTTTCAGAGAATATAACACATTTAGACTCTAGATCCACCAAATACTTCTTGAGCTCCAAAAGCACATTAGGTTCCATCCTATAACATGTAATGGTCACTGGTGTTTCTACTAGAAAAATCATGATTATGAATTCTACCTCCAGCACTGGGGGTTTTCTAGATATGTTGTCTACAAAGATAACCCTGAAATGATACACTACCGAAGGAAAGAGAATGGGTCTTAAACCTTGGACATCTAGGAAAATAATTATGATCTAAACTATCATAGTTCCAAGCATCTACTACTCAGGTCCCTCTATAGTCTCACTAACATCCAATTCAACCTTATTCACATGATTAACAAACTCTAGTGATGTAAAACTTACCCTATGATGGTATCAGTAAATGTGGGATCAATAGGTAACTAACCAATCCATACCGATGATTCTGTCAAATACCATCATGTCAATGATGAAAAGATTCCATATGTAATGTCCCCCACTTATCTCAAGGGGATTGTAATGGCCCAGACCTCTCTGGTCCATTACTTTGTGGAATTTTGGTGTTGGAGGTGTTCTGGGAGGCCAAGGGGACATATCCCCAACACTTTGCCAATTTTCCAGTTCTGTGAACAGTGTTTCCAGTTTTATGAACAGTAACAGATCGGTCTCACCGATCGGTCTGACAGATCGGTCTGACAGATCGGTCTCACCGATCGGTCTGACAGATCGGTCTCACCGATCAGTTTCACAGATCGGTCTCACCGATCGGCCTGACAGATCGGTCTCACCGATCAGTTTCACAGATCGGTGTGACAGATCGGTTTCACAGATCGATCTGACAGATCGGTTTGACAGATCGGTCTCACTGATCAGTTTCACAGATCGGTGTGACAGATTAGTTTCACAGATCGGTGTGACAGATCAGTTTCACAGATCGGTGTGACAGATCAGTTTCACAGATCGGTGTGACAGATCAGTTTCACAGATCGGTTTCATAGATCTGTTTCACAGATCGGTGTGACAGATCAGTTTCACAGATCAGTTTCAGAGATCGGTTTCACAGATCGGTGTGGCAGATCGGTTTCACAGATCGGTGTGACAGATCAGTTTCACAGATCGGTTTCATAGATCGGTTTCATGTACAGTAACAGTGGGTGAACAGTGTTTCCAGACTCCTACAGTTTTGCCCCTTTTGACGTTTCTTTTGACATAAAATACATTTAAATCCTTATTTTAAGGGCTCTTAAGGTCGTTTAAAATGCCATAAATCCTATATTAATTATTCCTAAGGCTTGGAATGTTTTAATTGGTCAAACCACGTGGATTAATACGATTTGTTTTTAATGGAGAATTAACCGGATCTAAAACCGTCACCTCATTAAATCTTAGAAAAGGGACGAGATATCATTCTCCCTTGTTTTTTCCATTTGTTCTCAACTAAGAGGCGCTAGAACCTTTCAATCCTTTCCGTAGGAGTTGCACAATCAATCTTTACTCATAGGATTGGTTCTGCTCTGTTTTTGATGCAACCAAGCTATGTCGATCATTCTTCCACATAAGTTGTCGCGACAGAAGGATTGTGGCCCTCTCTGTGGATAAAGGACGTCAAGAACACTTTGAGGTAGGGGATTCATGGCTTCTCTAATTGTGTACGTGCAATCGTAGAATTAGCATGATTTATTCCTTTGGATCACAATGAAATTGACCAAATTAAATACTTGAACCGGATTAAAAGAATTGGTTGATCGCATGTTGTTGCTTTATACCGCGATAACGGTTTACCTCATGTTTTCCTAGATATAGTGATATCTATGTTTTCTTTGACTTTTTTGTTCGTTCATGATATAAATTGATAATGAACGTAAAGCCAGAAATAATTGTTAATTAATTGGAAAGATAAAGAGGCATGTAAATTAATCTGGTTTTTGTCGTTGTTGTAGTTGTTCTAATTTGAGGATAATAAAATTAGGTGAGGAAGCATGGTTGTTTAATTGTGATAGCTTACTGATTAGGTATCCATGATTGGAACCTACGAATAATAAATCTGTTAATTCAATATGGATTAGAGAACAGATTATGTGGGAATTTCTAAAAGGGTTCTGAGTTACCCTCTTGTTTGTTAAAGGGTCAAGAGCCCATGATGTGATGTTTGTTTTTCTGCTGCTTGTGCTGTGATGTGATCCTGGATGGTTGTTGTGATATGTGGAGGCATGGAGGCCTTGTGGTTGTTGCAGCGGATGAAGCCTAGTGTGGCGAGATGCATCAGTTTATGCATATGGGTGTTGGGGAGGACACTAGGGGTGATGGAATGGGTTGGATGTGGTTTCTAGTTGCTTGCGGTTTTCTTGAATGTTAATCTGCTTTGCTTTTCCCCACTGCTCAAGGCAACTGGTCTTGCTACCATTCTTCTGAAGGAGGCGAAGACGCGGGGGGTATGGCACGTGCTTTCCATGTTTAGCCTCTCGAGGGAGAATGAGTATATTCTCTTTCTATAGGCGGAAAAGACTCGACGAGTAGTATATCCACTCACCGTGTTGAGCCTCCTTTGTGTTTAGAAGCATAGGATGTTTTTCTAGAATGCCTAGGAATGTGGAAAAGTAATTCTGTAATGAATGTTTGATTAGATGGTGAAAATCCACGGGGATGGAGATGCTGGAATTTAAAGGTGATGTGAATCTTAAAAAGGAGCAGTTGTTTTTGAAAGTGATGCCAATTCAGTTTAATGTGGAATTGTTCATTCTTAATTAATGTTTATAGAATTAATTAATGTACAGTGGAACTGATAAATGAGAATGGAGTAATCTAATAAAGCTCTTCAATTGGTTGTGTGCTTATAGGATACCTAGTCTTTGAAGTAGCATCCTGGAGTCTGAGAGACGTTAGCTGTAGTTGTATCTGAGACTAGGTAATGCCCATAGTGTGGATGTGAGTTACTTATATATTCTGTACTTTTTGTGTTTCTATATGCTACTCCACCCTGTTGGTAAGGGCAACTGACACCCCGGGGATTCTGAGCCCTGGGGGGGTATTTTCCCCAACATTCTGATGGGAGGTTGAATGGCTGACTACCCCCTTTGGCCCCGCTCTCTTCTATTGGTAGATCTTTATGCTGGTAGGAACAGTGGTTAGTTTTACCCATATATGTGTGTAGAGGGTTGTGATGGCTTGTGGTTATTTCCCACACATATATTCTGGATATAGTATCCTATGGACTACTATAGGTGTAACGTGTATAGGCTATAATGGCTTGAGGATCCTTACTCGGAGTATGGGCTGTAATGGCTTGGGGTATTATACCCGATGTATGATACACGTTATACAAGCTGTGGTGGCTCCCGGAAACTACCTGGTTACTTTGGTTGTGAGGACGGTGTGGTGCTTCGCCCAGGTGTCTGCGGGCAAGCCTTTGTGGTGCACGAGGTGCAGATTGTGGAGCTTAGCCCAGGTGTCTGCGGGCAAGCCTTTGGAGAGAGATGCACATGACGTATGTCATTGGGGCAAAGCGGAAAACCAGTGGGGAAGTAGTAGCGGGGTACCCTTGATATTCTTTACTACATGCTATATTCTTGTATGCGTTACTTGGTGAGAGTAGCCATGGTGAGGTTGGGAACATAGTATACCTGTTTAGGTGACGAGTTAGTTTCACTTGTTGTTCACTGGGATTTAGCATTCTTTCTTTACTTTTGTACGAGAGTCATGGGGAGGATCCTACTGAGTATACTGTTATACTCACCCTATGTACATATAAACTGTTTTTCAGGTCACTTGGAGCAGGTTTGAGATCAAGCTGGTTACTACTAGCTTGCGGTTGGAGGAGGAGCTGTTCGGGCTTGTGGTCGCTGCCGTTTTACTTTCTTTTGGGTACTTTTAGTTTTTCCTTTCAGTTGTAGTACTTTTTCATGAAATTTCATATATGTACTTGGGTTTCTTTTATTTTCCAGTTATGAGTTGGAGTTGGTTGGAGTCTATTCTATCTCTCTCTTCTGCATGTATTCTCTTAGAGGGTAATGCCTCCCATTTGTGTGTGTATTATACCCTCGGTGCTAGTCACCAACCCGGGGCCTACTGGAGGCGGGAATCGGGGGTCATTATCTCCCTTCTCACATTTCCGGCCCAGGAGGGGTACACTTTGTGGGGAAGGGGTCGTGAAAGAGTGGTATCAGAGCTCTGGTTGAGATATAGGATGGAGTTTGGAGTTAGGCACAGGTGAGGATGCATGGGATGGTAGGGAAGCGGTGTCATTCATGTTTAGCAAGTGGGGTAAACACTAGAGACCGGCAGAGACATAGGCGTTCAGGGCCCCCTATGATCTGTTGCACGGACCTTTAAGTTTACGATGGCTACTAAACAAAGTGATACTGGTTGTAGGGTAGAGACCTAGGAAAGGATCATGCATCATTATTCTTTGCGCCTGTGTTTGAATGGGTAGACCTTGGGATAGGTAACAAAAAATTAATAAAACAAAATAATTAATTAATTAATATTGAGTCTTCCATATTCCAGGATTAGGAGCTCTAACAGTTGTTATTTTACAGGTATGGCTCCAGGTCGACGTCCTCGTCAGGTTTGCGCAGAAGGTGCCCAGCAGGCTGTTCCAGCAGATCGCCGCCGGGTAGAGGTTGACGACGATGACACTTGGAGGAAGACACTCCGAGAGTTCCAGCGCCAGAGTCTACAGAAGTACGAGGGATCCGTTTTAGATGCAGTCACAGAAGACTAGTTGGAGGAGGTCGAGATAGGCTTCAGTTCGATTCGTGCTCGGAAGGAACACTGGGTGTCCTTGGTTGTGACGATGCTGCGTGGATCAGCGAGGCAATGGTGGTTCTTGTTCCCTGGTGATCGTGAGGAGTCAGCAATCTCATGGGAAGAGTTTCGAGACAGGATTAGAGTCGAGTTTCTTTCGTCGACTACGAAGGCGTCCAGTCGCCAGGAGAATCTTACCCTTCGACAGGGGAGCTCTAGTGTTCGGGAGTTTGGAATCCGTTTCAGGAACCTTCTACGATATGCTTCTGACCTGTTACCAGATGACGAGGCCAGGGAGAGGCATTTCGAGGAGGCTTTGCGTCCAGAGATCCAGCGCCAGGTCACCCCATTTATGCTGAAGACATATCTAGAGGTGCTGGAAAGGGAAGAGGTTGTTGAGAGGACTTTGGCTAGGACCAGATCGTCACGAGAGGGGAATCGTCATGATTCCACACGAAGTAGAGTCATGGTTCGGGGTTCCCGGTTTTCAAGACAGAAGAGTTTCCGTTCACCTGGGGGTAGGTCACAGCCCTTCCCATCTCGTTTCTACAGAGGTAGCAACTCTCAGGCCTATCCCAAGGGATCAAGAGCTCTTTTTTTCTTGTGGTGGTCGTGGTCATCAGTAGCGGGAGTGCCCGAATTTTTAGAGCAGTCATTGTGCACCAAGAGCTCCACTCCAGGTTCCTCCGTTGAGGCAGTTCCATCCGAGGCAGCAGCAGCAGGTTGCACCAGCTTTAGATCACCCGAGGGTAGATGGAGCAGGCAGAGGATAGCCCCATGATGCTCCCCATCCTCAGAGAGCAGAGCACGGCTGTGATGGTGGTCATCATCAGGGTCAGAGAGGCCGTGGAGGTGGTCGTGGTCAGCTTCATGCTCTAGCATTTCCATCTCCAGGCGAGCCAGATGTCGTTCGAGGTACCCTTTGCTTGTTTTCAACCTTGGTGTATTCCTTGTTTGATTCAGGAGCGACACACTCCTTTATATCCCCTACCCTTGTCCACGCTTTGGGACTTGAGGTAGAGAGGCTTCCAGTGCCCTTGGCGTTGACTACGCCAGTTGGAGGTCGAGCTAGCTTGTTTGAAGTATGTAGAGACTGTGAGCTAGTGTTGGGGCAGCACCGCTCTTGGGGAGATTTCCTATGTTTACGAATACAACAATATGATGTCATCCTCGGCATGGATTGGTTGTATTTGGTGTAGGCTATTGTGGATTGCTACAAGAAGAAGGTCGTTTTCTTTGATGAAGATGGAGAGGAAGTAGTGTTTGTTGGTGAGAGAGATCCTCGGATGAGTCATAGAAGAGTTTCATCCTTATCATCCATGATGGCTGGGATGATGCTGAGTTCTTCAGAGGTTCAACAGTTGGCGTTTCCTAGGGTCGTAGAGGAGTACCCTGATGTCTTTCCAGAAGACGTTGTATCCTTACCCCCTCGACGAGAGATCGAGTTTGGGATCGAGCTACAGCCAGGAGCATCTCCTATCTCTATGTCTTCGTATAGGATGGCCCCTTATGAGTTACGAGAGCTACGTATACAGCTCGATGGTCTGTTGCAGTGTGGTTTTGTTCGGCTAAGTGTGTCACCGTGGGGTGCACCAGTTTTGTTTGTAAAAAAGGCCGACGACAGTTTGCGGTTGTGCGTCGATTATCATCGATTAAACAATGTGACAATAAAGAATTGCTATCCTCTCCCGCGGATTGATGACCTATTCGATCAACTAAAGGGTGCAAGTTGGTTTTCAAAGATAGACTTGTGGTCAGGATATCATCAGATGCGTGTAAAGGATGAGGATATCCTAAAGACTGCTTTCCGCTGTCATCATGGGCATTATGAGTTTGTTGTCATGCCATTCAGCGTGGCAAATGCTCCAGCTGTTTTCATGGGGTTGATGAATGCTATATTCCGTGAATTCCTGGACAAGTTTGTTGTGGTTTTCATCGATGACATCCTTGTGTACTCCACATCTGAAGAGGAGCATGCAGAGCATCTACGAGCCGTTTTGTGAGTTCTTCGCCAACATCGGTTGTTTGGGAAGTTGTCCAAGTGTGAGTTCTGGGCTCAAGAAGTTAGTTTATTAGGGCATGTTGTGTCCCAACAGGGAGTAGTTGTGGATCCTTTGAAGATAGAAGCAGTGGTGTCTTGGACAGCCCCCAAGACCGTGTCAGAGGTGCGAAGTTTCCTTGGTCTCGCAGGCTATTATAGGAGGTTTGTGGCTAATTTCTCCCGAGTTGCGACTCCTCTGACAGCTTTGACCAGGAAGGATCAAGCGTTCACATGGACTGATCAGTGTCAGACAGCTTTCGAGTATCTAAAGGAGAAGTTGGTAAGTGCTCCATTCCTTTGTCTTCCAGTGGAGGGAGTCCAGTTTGATGTTTTCTGTGATGCTTCACATCTGGGGCTAGGCTGTGTTCTCATACAGCAGAGGTCTATTGTTTCTTATGGGTCTCGGTAGTTGCGTCCCCATGAATGCAACTATGCCACCCATTATCTTGAGTTGGCAGCCATGGTGTTTGCGCTGAAGTTGTGGAGACATTACCTCATTGGCGAGCACTTTGTGGTTTTCACCGATCATAAGAGTTTGAGGTATGTTTTCTCTCAGCGGGATTTGAACTTGCGGTAGCGTCGGTGGATGGAGTTCTTGCAGGAATACGACTTCGAAATATCGTATACACCTGGGAAGGGAAATGTTGTTGCTGATGCACTGAGCCGAAAGTCACGTAATGATGTTTTGCGTGAATCTGGTGATTCCTGGAGAGTGATGGAAGAGCTATCAGCTTTGCATCTTGATGTGGGAGAAGTTGGGGGTAGAGGTTGTCTTTTCCAGATGATGGTGCAGTCATCCCTGATGCAGAAGGTGGAAGAGTCTCAGTTGGGTGATCTAGAGGTGGAAGTTTGGAGAGACAGAGTTGTGTGTGGTGAGGCCCCTGATGGTTGGTCGGAGGATGAATAACACCGAGTGTTGTATCATGGCAGGCTTTTTGTTCCCTTGGCGATGCGCGAGACGGTTCTCTGAGAGTTCCATAGTTCACCCTTGGCGGTACATCCTGGTGTGACGAAGATGTACCGATCCACGAGGAGTCAGTTTTGGTGGCCTGGGCTGAAGCGTACAGTTGCAGAATGTGTGTCTCGATGTTTAGTCTTCCAGAAGGTGAAGGCCGAACACTGTGTTCCTGGTGGTCTTCTCCAGCACTTAGAGATCCCTCAGTGGAAGTGGGAGGACATCTCAATGGACATTGTTACAGGTTTACCTCAAGCTCCGGGAGGGCATGATGCTATATGGGTGGTAGTGGATCGTTTAACTAAATCGTCCCACTTCATAGTAATCAAGGAGTCGAGCTCAGTGGAGGTTTTGTCGAGGCAGTACCTGGAGGAGGTGGTGAGGTTTCACGAAGTTCCTAAGACGATCATTTCTGATCGAGATCCTCTTTTTACCTCTAGGGTGTGGAGAGGTCTCCAGCATGCTTTTGGCTCTCAACTATTCCTTAGCACTGCTTTTCATCCTCAAACGGATGGTCAGACAGAGCGAACAATCCAGACTCTTGAAGACATGTTGCGCTCTTGTGTTCTTGATTTTGGAGGTTCATGGACAAAGCACTTACCCTTGGTAGAGTTTTCTTACAATAATAGTTTTCACTCGACCATCGGTATGGCACCGTTTGAAGCTTTGTATGGCCGGCCATGTCGTTCTCCGTTGTGCTGGACTGGGGTCGGAGAGTCCGCAATTCTCGGACCAGAACTAGTGCAGAATACAACAGAGATGGTTCAGGTGATTCGTGAGAGGGTGAAGACAACACAAGATCGTCAGAAATCTTATGCTGATCAAAGAAGGAGATCCTTAGAGTTTAATGTTGGGGATCATGTGTTTCTAAAGGTGACTCCCCGTCGTGGGCAGCGAAGGTTTGGTTGCGGAAGTAAGCTTTCTCCCCGTTTTGTTGGGCCTTTCGAGGTGTTAGCTCGTGTTGGAGGTGGGGCGTATCGAGTAGAAATTACCCCTCATATGAGTCGGATACATGATGTTTTCCATGTATCACAGCTCCGTCGTTACCTTCATGATGAATCTCATGTTATCGATTGGGGAGAGATCGATATTGACGATATTCAACCTTCGAGGAGCGACCTGTGGAGATCCAAGACCGCAAGGAGAAATTGTTGCTTGAGCGTTCTATCCCCTTAGTTCGTGTCTTGTGGCGACACGGTGGCATGGAGGAGAGTACCTGGGAGCATGAGTCACAGATACGTGCTCAGTACCCAGAGTTGTTTAATGTTTAACTCCCTTCATGTAATGATGTTTCCTCTCTGGTTAGATCGTTCATGTTTTATTTATGTACCTTTGATGAGATGTTATGTTTGAATTGTTTGGTTATGAATTGTTTGTTTCCATACTCTCGGATGTCGTAGTTTTGTTCTAGCTTTTGAACAACTCATGGTGGTTTTCCCCTGAGAGGTATCTTATGGGGTGGTTGTTCGGACCCCTCTTTTATTCTGGGTTGGTTTTTAATTCTCGAGGATGGGAATGTTTTGAGAGGTATCTAATGTAATGGCCTGGACCTCTCCGATCCATTACATTGTGGAATTTTGGTGTTGGAGGTGTTCCGGGAGGCCAATGGGACATATCCCCAACACTTTGCAAATTTTCCAGTTCTGTGAACAGTGTTTCCAGTTTCATGAACAGTAACAGATCGGTCTCACCGATCGGTCTGATAGATCGGTCTGACAGATCGGTCTCACCTATCAGTTTCACAGATCGGTGTGATAGATCGGATTCACAGATCGGTCTGACAGATCGGTCTCACCGATCGGTCTCACAGATCAGTTTCACAGATCGGTCTCACCGATCGGTGTGACATATCGGTCTCACCGATCAGTTTCACAGATCGGTGTGACAAGTCGGTTTCACAGATCGGTCTCACCGATAGGTCTGACAGATCGGTCTCACCGATCAGTTTCACAGATCGGTGTGACAGATCGGTTTCACAGATCGGTGTGACAGATCAGTTTCACAGATCGGTGTGACAGATCAGTTTCACAGATCGGTTTCATAGATCAGTTTCACAGATCGGTGTGACAGATCGATGTCACAGATCGGTGTGACAGATCAGTTTCACAGATCGGTTTCAGAGATCGGTTTCACAGATCGGTGTGACAGATCGGTTTTACATATCGGTGTGACAGATCAGTTTCACAGATCGGTTTCATAGATCGGTTTCATGTACAGTAACAGTGGGTGAACAATGTTTCCAGACTCCTACAGTTTTTCCTCTTTTGACGTTTCTTTTGATGTAAACTACATTTAAAGCCTTATTTTAAGGGCTCTTAAGGTTGTTTAAAATGCCATAAATCCTATATTAATTATTCCTAAGGCTTGGAATGTTTTACTTTGTCAAACCGCGTGGATTAATGCGATCTGTTTTTAATGGAGAATTAACCGGATCTTAAACCATCACCTCGTTAAATCTTAAAAAAGGGACGAGATATCATTCTCCTTTGTTCTTTCCCTTTGTTCTCAACTAAGAGGCGCTAGAACCATTCAATCCTTTCCGTAGGAGTTGCACAATCAATCTTTACTCCTAGGATTGGTTCTGCTCTGTTTTTGATGCAACCAAGCTGTGTCGATCATTCTTCCACATAAGTTGTCGCGAGAGAAGGATTGTGGCCCGCTCTGTGGATAAAGGACGTTAAGAACTCTTCGAGGTAGGGGATTCATGGCTTCTCTAATTGTGTATGTGCAATCGTATAATTAGCATGATTTATTCCTTTGGATCACAATGAAATTGACCTAATTAAATACTTGAACCGGATTAACAGAATTGGTTGATCGCATGTTGTTGCTCTATACCGTGATAACGGTTTGCCTCATGTTTTCCTAAATATAGTGATATCTATTTTTTCTTTGACTTTGTTGTTCGTTCATGATAGAAATTGATAATGAATGTAAAGCCAGAATTAATTGTTAATTAATTGGAAAGATAAAGAGGCATGTAAATTAATCTGGTTTTTGTCGTTGTTGTAGTTGTTCTAATTTGAGGATAATCAAATTAGGTAAGGAAGCATGGTTTTTTAATTGTGATAGCTTACTGATTAGGTATCCATGATTGGAACCTACGAATAAAAAATCTATTAATTCAATATGGATTAGAGAACAGATTATGTGGGATTTTCTAAAAGGGTTCTGAGTTACCCTCTTGTTTGTTAAAGGGTCAAGAGCCCATGATGTGATGTTTTTTTTTCTGCTGCTTCTGCTGTGATGTGAGCCCGGATGGTTGTTGTGATATGTGGAGGCATGGAGGCCTTGTGGTTGTGGCAGCGGATGACGCCTAGTGTGGTGAGATGCATCAGTTTATGCATATGGGTGTTGGGGAGGACACTATGGGTGATGGAATGGGTTGGATGTGGTTGCTAGTTGCTTGCGGATTTCTTGAATGTTAATCTGCTTTGCTTTTCCCCACTGCTCAAGGCAGCTGGTCTTGCTACCATTCTTCTGAAGGAGGCGAAGACTCACAGGGTATGCCACGTGCATTCCGTGTTTAGCCTCTCGAGGTAGAATGAGTATATGCTCTTTCTATAGGCGGCAAAGACTCGACGGGTAGTATATCCACTCACCGTGTTGAGCCTCCTTTGTGTTTAGAAGCATAGGTTGTTTTTCTAGAATGCCTGGGAATGTGGAAAAGTAATTCTGTAATGAATGTTTGATTAGATGGTGAAAATCCACGGGGATGGAGATGCTGGAATTTAAAGGTGATGCCAATCTTAAAAAGGAGCAGTTGTTTTTGAAAGTGATGCCAATTCAGTTTAATGTTGAATTGTTCATTCTTAATTAATGTTTAAAGAATTAATTAATGTACAGTGGAACTGATAAATGAGAATGGAGTAATCTAATAAATCTCTTCAATTGGTTGTGTGCTTATAGGATACCTAGTCTTTGAAGTAGCAGCCTGGAGTCTGAGAGACGTTAGCTGCAGTTGTATCTGAGACTAGATAATGCCCATAGTGTGGATGTGAGTTACTTATATATTCTGTACTTTTTGTGTTTCTATACGCTACTCCACCCTGTCGGTAAGGGCAACTGACACCCCGGGGATTCTGAGCCCTGGGGGTGTTTTCCCCAACATTCTGATGGGAGGTTGAATGGCTGACTACCCCCTTTGGCCCCGCTCTCTTCTCTTGGTAGATCTTTGTGCTGGTAGGCACAGTGGTTAGTTTTACCCATATATGTGTGTAGAGGGCTGTGAAGTCTTGTGGTTATTTCCCACACATATATTCTGGATATAGTATCCTATGGACTACTATAGGTGTAACATGTATAGGCTATAATGGCTTGAGGATCCTTACTCGGAGTATGGGCTGTAATGGCTTGAGGTATTATACCTGATGTATGATACATGTTATACGAGCTGTGGTGGATCCCGGAAACTACCTGGTTACATTGGTTGTGAGTACGGTGTGGTGCTTCACCCAGGTGTCTGCGGGAAAGCCTTTGTGGTGCACGAGGTGCAGATTGTGGAGCTTAGCCCAGGTGTCTGCGGGCAAGCCTTGGGAGAGAGATGCACAGGACGTATGTCGTTGGGGAAAAGCGGCAAACCAGTGGGGAAGTAGTAGCGGGGTACCCTTGATATTCTTTACTACATTATATATTCTTGTATGCGTTACTTGGTGAGAGTAGCCATGGTGAGGTTGGGAACATAGTATACCGGTTTAGGTGACGAGTTAGTTTCACTTGTTGTTCACTGGGATTTAGAATGCTTTCTTTACTTTTGCACGAGAGTATTGGGGAGGATCCTACTGAGTATACTGTTATACTCACCCTATGTACATATAAACTGTCTTTCAGGTCACTTGGAGCAGGTTGGAGATCAAGCTGGTTACTACTAGCTTGCGGTTGGAGGAGGAGCTATTCGGGCTTGTGGTCACTGCCGTTTTACTTTCTTTTGGGTACTTTTAGTTTTTGCTTTCAGTTGTAGTACATTTTCATGAAATTTCATATATGTACCTGGGTTTCTTTTATTTTCCAGTTATGAGTTGGAGTTGGTTGGAGTCTATTCTATCTCTCTCTTCTGCATGTGTTCTCTTAGAGGGTAATGCCTCCCATTTGTGTGTGTATTATACCCTCGGTGCTAGTCGCCAACCCGGGGCCTACTGGAGGCGGGACTCGGGGGTCATTATCTCCCTTCTCACATTTCCGGCCCAGGAGGGGTACACTTTGTGGGGAGGGGGTCGTGACAGGGATGGTCCTTAAAATGGTTAATTTTCTCAGTATGGTTACCTAATAGTTTGTCAATCAGCATAATTCCATAAATGTGCCCCAAATAAGGGCCAAAATCTCAGTGAATGAATTTTATATGAAAGAGTGATATACACCTATGTCAAATAATGAAAACACTAAATTTTAGGAAACTATAATAGTACATCAAACTACAGATGGTTTTGAACTCTTCTCCTCCTATATTGGTTGGACTGAATTAAACCAGTCTATACCGCAGCCTTGAGTCACTTCCTGACCAACCTGACCAAGCCCACTATACTAGCATTGAGACTCATAAACCAAACTGACACTGCCTCAACCACCACCTCATCCTGATTTTTCATTTAAATTCCAGATTCATATGTAATGTGGTCTTACTGTCCTAGATCCTGTCTATAGAGTTAGTGAAAATCCACACTCACTAGCCACTAGAGGGATAACCGTACAAAAGCACAAGATATTCCCCATCATTCTGTAGCTTCATAACTTGACTAGATCATGAAAACACTGGGCTTTTATATTTCCCATGTTCCTAAAGTAGTGAAAAATATGAAATCCACCTCCATTAGGATCAGGACCTCTACTACCTTCCTGAGTATCCTCAAAGAATCTCTTTTCCTAAAATAAAGGGAACTAGCTCTAGGTGTTGGTCCACTCTGACTCACACAGTCTTATTTCCCTCAAATTACACTCTATGATATGGTCTAGGATGATGATTTTAGAAATGGTACTGAACTTGAACATGTTGACCTACGATTGAATGAAATATACAAACTCATCCTCTATTTTCCAAGTATTCATAAGATCCTCACTCACCAAAGTAGGACCAAACCACTATAGATCCGTGGAACAAACAGATTATTCCATAATGTTCACACTTCCCTATTGCATGTTTCTGATTACTCTGTCTCCTTAATCCCTTTTTGTCTGGTGAAAAAAGTCCTAAAAATCATCTAGACATTAGCCTAGAAAACATCGCGATGCATATCTGCCTGGGGTATAACATCCCTCCACCTCTTGGCTGAACTATATAGCATATATGAGACTAGTTTTTCCCTCCACTATGGATGTTTCAACTGATGCTCGATTATAGAAAGGATTTATTAAAGATATATACTCTTCCGCATGAGTTCGTTCATCCTTAGAAATGGTTGTGTGTTGCTGCTACTGAAATTCATGATTCACCTCATCCATAATCAGTGCAGGTTAAACCAAACGTTTTATATATTGAAACACATCAATAAAAAACTCTCGTAACATGGAATCAGTTCCCAAATTAGGTATAGGAAGAGGTTTCATTGGCATTAAATCATTAGGAATAACTTGTGGCATAGTTCCCACAACATCAGGAGCATGGTCATCATCGAAATAAGGGTGCGTAAATAGATTAATTCATGTTTCCATGATACTACAATTCCAAGAACAAACCTCAAATGTGATCTATGCAATTGATATGAGTGAAGATATAAACTTAAAATAGTGTACATCTTTCTTATAATAATGATCGTTCCTCTTTGATAGCTCAATAATCTAGTCCTTGGTAGTAGGAGAGACCATTGAAGGCCATATGATTTGAAAATACACCCCACTACCCACTACCAAGGCCAGGTTTAGTTTTAAGTATATGTTTCATATATATACATATATATAAGATGGTGTTTTAAATTTATAACTCATATTAATTTTAAAATTGTTCTTGTTTGAAAACATAAATCACTTTGACTGAAAATTGTCTTTTTATTAATAAAATCACATATAAGGAAAAGTAAAAAAGTTGTCCTAATCAACCCAGAGGTGAATCCTCATAAGATAAAGTAAATCCATCAGAGCATAGGCTCAACCTATTAGTACTTTCTTCTCAAAAACTTTTCCAGTTCATAAGCCATACCTTAGCATTAGGGTCTTTTCCGATAACAACTTCAAAATGAGAATTAATTTTGTACTAGGTTTGAATATACTCTTTTGTTATTTTCCCATCATTGATGCCTCTCATCAAGATCATATCCTGTTTGTTAATAAAATTATACTACTCTCTATTTACCTTCACTTGAATCTGTTTTCCTATCATCTTTACCTCGTTTTGTGGGTTGTTGACCTAAATATATTCTCCCACCATTTCCTCCATAGAATAGAGGATAGGTTCTTTATTATTTTTTGTTATTTTGATACAATTTGTGATAGCTTTACCACTCACAAGTTGCATGTCATTGCTAATTCCCTAAACTGTAACTTGGGATATCTCATGCACACCAACAATGGAAGTAGATGACATTTCTTTATTACATGGTATAGATTTTTTACCTAATCGTGTTTTTATCGGTTCTGGTAAATTTGAGTAATCCATGTGGCCTCTCCCCTTCTTCGTATTTGGGAACATCACCACCTCATGAGCCTTAGATACTCCATAATCCTCCCCAAACTCCACACCATCAGTTGTTCTTCCATTCAGATCATAAGGAAGCTCCTATATAATATCATCATTGTCCAAACACTCCAAATAACTATTGTTCAGAACACCATCATGGACCAATGCCTTTCCTACTGATTGTTTGATGACCCCCAATGTAGTAGTACTCTTAATTGAACTGATTTGAGGTTCGATCTGTAGCCCTTCCGTCCAATCCACAACGTCCTTCACAGAGGAACTCCCGACATTATTTTGTTGTGGTCGTAAAGATTGATCATCAGTCCACTATTCCACTAATTTATTAGTGTCATGGTCCTTCAAATCCTCCCTAAGTCGATAAAAAAACCCCAACATAGAGGGTTAGTCAAACTGATTTTCCGCTAGTTTACCATGTACTTCCTCGGTCGCCAATTTATTCCCCTGATTAATATCCTCTTCCATCCTCACCTGCACTGGAACCTTCCCTTAGGGAACGTCCCATATGCAGTTGGTGTCCGATTGACCCAGTCGACGACAAGATGAGTAAAACTCTAGCAAATGGTAAAAGACTACAGGCTTATTACAACGTACCTCCTCATCGGCTTAAATCCACACAGACTCAACTGGTGGCCTTGACACATCAACCTCCACACACATGCATGGGTTGATCAGATGGAACATTGAAGAAGTACGTGTATAAATGTAGATAAATAGACCCAATACATTTCCTAGAATCCATAAAACTGTAAGATTTTGAAATGGTAGAGGTAATTGAGGAAGGATTACCCAAACAGGAAATCAAGGGGAATCACGATTCAAGTATAAATTGAAGCTCTAGTGAAACAGATAGAAGCATAATCCACCACACTTCATGGGGGAAAATGGCAGAGCATGGAAAAAATCATCGAACAATGAATATGGAACCATCAAATTCCATTTATCGAACAGACATACAACCACTCGTTCTTGAATTACCCATGTTTTGAATACAAACCTATCGAAGTCGTCCACCGAAGGCCATTTGTTACTAAATCATGCAACCAAGGTTAGGTTCAGAAGGATCTCATCCTCTTTATACTCCAGAACCGAGAGTGGGATCACCTTATCAAATACCAGGGACCTTTTGGCCTAGGATAATATATGGAAAACTAAGAATCGATTCTGGATTAGTAAAGGTGTAGAAGTTGCATCTCTGGCCATTACAAGGAAGTCGCAGATCCTCCCCCGACCTGCTGACTACCAATAGAGGGGGGAACTCCGTCGTCCCCATTAGGTTTCCTCCATCACCGCTTCAAGATCCCACTCACTCTCTTTAAATCACTTTAAATGGTTGAATTAAATGGATAATACAATTTTGATCGATAAGGTGTCATACTCTTTGTGAACCAAAACATGGACTCCACTTAACCCACACCATCACACATTCCATCCCATGTACCCAATGGTCCATGTGTCAATGTTCCATAATTTACTATATAATGTACCTGATGTAGCTTTTTTTAGAAAACCATATTTGTTTAATTCATACACATTAAGTAACAATTAATTTTTCTTGTCCCTCATAGAAGATTCAACACAATTCAATACGTATTAAATGCACAATCAATAAGAAATAGTCATATTCTTTCTAAAAATAAACGTTTCATGGTATAATTCTTGGCCTATTAATAATTTTCTACATATGATGACACATTTGATAATAAAAATCCATCATTTCATCGAGAAATAATGATGAAATAATCATTTCAAACATAAAAATATCAATAACATCATAAACTAAGTGTTTCACCCAAGGATGAAATCATGTCAAATATAAATGGTGTAATACATAAATGTAATTAATCATCCCAGATAATAAGGGGTTCCCATGTACATGGGTTATCTATGTCCAAGTACATGTTCAATTAAAAATCACTTTAGCACTTATTCATCTATCTAACACACAAACAGTACGACAAATGGAAAATAATACTCTTATACCACTTTGTAATGTCCCGACTAGTGGTTCACATAAACTGTTCCCTGATCTGGTGCATCACATGAACTCAAGAGGGCCTCCCCATATGCTAGAGGCTATCGACTAGCAGTGAGGGTGTAAAGGTGGTATGGTGGGGAGACTATACCATCTTATAAGTGTGTAAAAGTGTATAAAACCTAAAACATAAAACAACAGAAGCTGATATAATAGACATAATATAAATGAACAATCAATAGAATAATAAATAGTACTAATCAAGTTAATAATAAAACAAAATCCACTAGGAAGTGTCAATAAATGGGTACATGGAATGTTGATATACGATAAAGGGAAATAGGGGAGCTTTCATACAATCATGCTATAAAAATTTAAAAAATAACTAAATGGTTCTACACTATTATTTTGAGAAAATTCTCGATCCTACACTCCTATGATACAACTATATGTATGCATATCAAAAACAATTGAAGGGTTCTTACCCTTATCAACACCTACATACCAAAACTTCTATCAGGTACCAATGGTTTACCAAGTAGGGTGTGAGATAAATTCTCAGTAGTCCTCCACCAATGGTGTCTACACATAATCCAAGATATGCTAGTAATTAAATATTTTGAAGGTGAAAAATTATAACATATAAATGATGAATAAGTAAAAAAAACATATCAATTCAGGTTCCATAAGAGGACACCTTATGGATCCACCTATTTTTCCTCATGGATCAAGAGTGTATGCAGAGTAACTATATATATATATATTAATAATATATATAGTATAATTCTATATATTTCATCCACCTATATGAACCAAGTATGTGGGGTTGTAAGTGGACATATACATGAAGTACTAGTTGCTCGATGAACTAGGGTGTAACTCAGACATCCATACCCAGTCTAAGAGGCCTAAAATCCCCTGAAATATGGTACATTCCATAATTTCCTATAAATTTTTGATACATCATTCATGAAACTCAAGGTGGGGAGTGAGACTATATTTCATCACTCATACAATGGAATGTGTCATGTCAATCCCACCATCCTTATAGTGTCGATGGTGTGAGGCGTCATGCTCAACACCTGATATAGGGGAGTGTGATACCATCATGATCAACTATTACCTTACCATCAAACCCCAATATCTATCGTGGAGGAATTTTATTTATAATATAATAAATAAGGAAAAACCTCTTATAATTTCATTAATGAGGTTCCATTATATACAAGACAATGCATTTATTAAATAGTATTTAATATAACACGCAATAGATATTTTCATTTAATTTATTCATTTCATTATAGGGAAATAAATCCATAATGTAAAATCCATTCCATATAATATATTTCACATTAAAAAGATTAATTTATTTTAGCAAATTGGAAACCATCATTAATAATCCATCCTTTATAAACCGAACCCATGTAAGTCATTTTAACCTTGAATTTCAATTTACAAAGCTTACATGGTAATTCATATTGGTTTCTTGGTTAAATTTTGTAATTTTATACATGGGAAAATCTAAATATAGGTTGGGATAAATACCTAGGAGGTGTTTTGTTCTCCTAATACCATTACACCCCAATGGAAATTTGTACAATTAACCAGGCTGAACACTTGGAAGGTGATTGAAGAGTTTATATAATTAACCATAATGGATAATTTTACTTGTAACAACCATGGGGGTCCATAAATGAATTAAATATGTTCTAATTAACTATACATGGATCAACGAACATGTGTCAAAGTTCAAGGAAAAATTCGATATAAAAAACATCAATTAAATGGATGTGCTCATCATAATCAAGAGTGTGACACAACAGAAATCATCACAAGGCATTAAAACTCAGGGGGGAAATGATTTTACCACCTATCATAAGGCCATATATGACTCCTCTCATGATATTAGCCTCACATTTAGAGTATGTTATTGGAAATATGAAAAATATTCCAATGACTTGAAAATAGGGCAAACAAGTTTTCACTTAAATAGAATGATGTATTCTAAGATGAACATTAATAGAAAATGTGACACTATATGATTATACTAATACAAATATAAATCTTCTGATGGGTTATGATTTTTAATCTAGTTGTGGAAGTTATCAAGAATCCTGTATAGAAGAGCTTAAAAGGATATGAGAAAATATAACTCAACCTTTCTTCTGTAGGAATAGAATGATAAAGTAAAAATGTTTAAATGTTAAATTAATGAAAAAGTTAACTTCATTGTGAAATAATGGGGTGCATGATTTTGGGGCACAGTTGGAAAATAATGAATAAACTATGTGAAAGTGACTACTATTAAGGGGAATATTTCATGTTTAGGTGAACATTTAGACTAACCATGTTAAAATCATGAAAAACTTCTCGATCAAAAATTTCAAGGGAACTGAATGGCTATGTGCCTCAATTCATATGTTCTTAGAAAAAACATGTGACCTATAGGTATCCACTCTCTAAAACCACACAATTATAGATAAACTATGTGGCCTAGTATTTCACCCATTTTTCATGAACTGTGGGATCTAAACAATCCTTAGACACTCTGGGTACATTAAATAGGTCATAGTACATTTTTACTGTGATTAGGAAAATGATTCAAATTAAAAAACAAATGATTTGTACCATCATATAAAGATGGTTTGATCTATCTATTAAATATTAATATCGCCTTTGATACCAAATTGGAGGTTTCAATTGTTGTATAAAAAAATACACTGACATATATAAACATTATGAAAACCTTCTTGAACATATATGATAAAAATATTCGAATTTCATTATTATTATTTTAATCTATTTATCTTGAACAAATGAAATAGGATTTTTTTAAAGATACGAGATCATATGTTGAGATTGTAAATGATTCCGCTAATTTATAGATGAGACATAAGAAATCATCCATGTTATTAATTTTGATAACTAAAAGATAACCTCTCCTACTCTCCATGCATTTTATAATGGAAAAAACTAAGAAATGAGTTATATCTTTTTAAAATGACTAGTTAAAAGGGAAAATAAATGAGAAGAGAATTTGTATGAAATGGTTTAAATATTACATGAAAACATACATTATAACGATATAAAAATGGTCAAATAAAAAAAATTTAAAAAATTAATAAAATTCTATATAACCCAAATTCCAATGGATAAATATTTCATATTCAATATAAATTCAATATTTTGTCATAATTTTGAAGGATTCATCTTGATCCAAACACATCTATATAAATTTATCATTATTTTTTCTCTCAAATAGAATCAATTTTAATGCCAATGTAATTGATTAAACTAAATTTTTTGGTGTCATTAGATTTTTTATGTTTTATGTTTTATTTGGTTTAGAAGAATAAGTTGGTTAATTAAAACATTTGTTGGGTTTTTAACCTCTCCACTATAAAGATTTTTATCCTTGAAAAGAAACTAAAATTTTGAATCATATCATAACTCAAGTCATTTATAGGAACCCCCATTTCAGAATCAATTTTTTCACATTAATTTTTAACCTATAATTCAAGAAGTTGACTTTAAATTTTGATAAAATTTTATTAAATCAAACATAACCCACCTAAAATATTTTTATATTTAATTATTCTAATATATGATTATATCCATTATATGGGTTTTCCTAATTCATCCCATAGATAAAACATTGACTTTTATCTCATTATTCTAATATGATGCACCACAAAGAACTCACCACCCGATTTTATCCATTATCTAGCTATATAATTGGTCAAATATTAGCTTTTACAAAACTAAAAAAACACTAAAATATTGGATGTTTAAATTCCAACCTTGAAATATCAAATCCTCAAATCAAACAACTAAATCCATTAATTAATGGGATATCATAGATATTTTTCATTGTATCAAATGAAATATGGTTCATAATATTCTACTTTGTTTTTTTAAATTTAGTCCCAAATTTTTTAAAAACCCAAACTAGTTGTAGAGAATTTTTTGAAAACATGTATTATGTAATTATAATAATTCATCTCTATTTTAAACATAATTTTTTTAATAAATAATCTTTTGACACATCAAAAACAATTTAAAAACTATTATTAATATTTTCAAAACTATTAAACCATTTTTTTCCATAATTAACCTGAAAATAAAAATACTTAATTCATATAATTTCTTAAAAATAGTTTTTAAATCCCTTATATTTCAATGAAATATTTTCTAAAATTGTAAAAACCCACCTAGAAAATATTTCACATAAACAAAACATGTTCAAACATAAGTTAACATGATCATATACACATTCCATGCATGTCATGATATAATGTATGAATACCAATGTGTAAATCATTCAACCACTGGGATCTATTTCTCAAACATTTATCATTTATATCCCATTTATAGAATTTTTAGACGGTTTCTAATTATTCCATGATTTAAAAAATCCATAGCATGTATTATAAATCAAATTTTGATTAGAATTGAACAAATGATATTTTAAAATTGTAACACAATTGCTTCTTAGGTAAGATAATATGATTGATTCATCTAGCAAGCCATTGATGACTATATAGCCTTCATTATGATGACTTTATTTCCAATAAACACCACTATTCATTGATTTCATTGACTCTATTAGAGATTAATTATTATGTAAAAATTTATTAGCCACATATCTCTTATAATTTGTGACCAATTTATATAGTGTCATACTCAAATAAGATTATATACTATCAATTATAGTAAAATTATTGATAGTATAAAAAATTAATTACTGTTATTATAATAAATTTTATGTTGATTTTCTAATTATGGATCACAAAATATTTAAATTACTAATGTCAAAATTTATAAGATAAAATTATATAGTCAATATTCTCCGATAGTGGATATGTAGATTCCTAAAAAGTATTTCAAATGTTATAATCATGAAATCTACAAGACAAATAAAAAAATTAATACCAAAAAAATCATTAAAACATTCAATTAATGGATGTACTTATTATAGTATTCACATAAATTCAATCCAGTTAATTAAAATATATGTAAAATTTCTTTGTTAATAATAATATAAAAACCATTATGTATGTTCATCATTGATACCAAGTACCAATTTAATGATTACTAATAATTGATTTTGTCTGTGTTCATCTACATTTTCCACATTTAAACAAATTCTATTTAATAATTATGTATATTCCTAATAAGAATAAAATGAGAAAAAAAGTTAAATTTCGTCTTGTAAATATACCTCTATAGTTGATAATTTTACTATTACATTGAGGTTCCCCTTACCCACACTCTATAGTCTAGTTCAAAATAATCATACATTACACATAATATTTAATACTATGTGAGATGAAAAATTCTATGCATATCTTTATTTTGAATCATATCCATAATATAAACATTATATATCATAATAATTCTTTATAATATTAGATTTAGTGTCTTAAAAGATCATAATTTTATGAAAAGTATTTCATGATACAATTTTACATTTCCAAATAATTGAGGCACACTAGAATACCTTATTTAATTATCATGAATTATACTAATAAACATGACCGAGGAATGGTAACATAATAAATGGGTAAGCTCAAGACTTTATTAAGGGAAAACATATCAACATGCCTATAGGGTAATAAAATAAGAAAGTGAGAAAAAATGATCAAGGAGAAATATATTTTTATAAAAAAATCAGAAAATAATATATTTCCATATATCATGATAAAAGGAAATGAAATATAAAATGAACAAGCATATACTAATTAAAAAATATTGAGAAATAATTAGATAAAAAATATGATTTCATGAAGCCTAATAATATAACTATATCATAGAAAAATAATATTCCCTAAAAACGTAGAATAAAAAATAACTTTGCAACAAAAATAAGAATATGGTATTGTCATGGTGTAAGAATATTAAAGAAGTTCCACCCTTTAGTTTGTGATAATATCCATGAAGTAATATATATTATTTTGTGAGAATAATACAAGAAGGATTTCTTTTTATTCTATGAGAATAATATAATAAATCTAACCCTTTATGTTATAGTAATATTAAAAGAAGTCTCACCCTTTATGTTTTAATTGTAATCCAAGAAGGTCCAGATTTTTTGTTGTTAGAATAATCCATGAAATTTCACTCTTTATATTGTGAAAAAATACAAGTATATACATTCTTCATTATTTAATGAGATATGAACACTTTAAAAATTCATTGAAGGTTGATATTTAAACCCATCCATAAGCATTCATACATATTTGTTCCATGTGATATCTATCATTCATCATATTATAAATAACATGCCTAATATAAATCGGTTTTATATCATTTCCAAATACAATAACATAAACTAAATTCAATGATTAGATATATTGATACCAAAATTAAAAGGCCCAAGATTACTAATTAATATACTTATTTATATAGATATTCATAAAAAAATCCATAGGATATAAATATAAGAGTAAAATAGAATCCAAACTGAGAAAAATTAGAAATTATAAAATATTTTTTAATATTTTCGGAAATATGAAAAATTACGAATCACATTAAAATATCATTTTCAAGTGGGTAATATGATTTTTAAAAAAAAATTAAAATAAATCCAAATACTTGAGCCATGAAAATTATTTAATGTTTTTACATTGTAAATTTGGAGTGGTAGATAAAAATATGAATTTGAATGTGAAATCCTCTTTAATATGTTGAAATTATTTTTATTGAAACCCTTATTAAAATAAAAGGATATTTTTTTTATTTGAAATTATTTTAAGGGAATTATAATTATTATAAAAAATTAAACATATTTATTTTATATAATGTGATTTTTAAAAATGTATAAGGAAGAGTATATATAGATATATAAGAAAATGGGCTCATTTGGAGATTTTTAAGTTATTCTTTACGTTGATATATTTTCTTAAGAAATAAATCCATAAGTTAAATTCAAAAAATGGAGTAAATTTATCCTAATATAAATAACGAACCGATTGAAACCATATTGTAAAACCTTATTAAATGAAAACATTATTTTCTTAATAAAAGAAGTTGAGTCAAGAAAAAAACACTTATAACTGAAGAAACACATTAACAGAGACCTCATCAAAAATAGAGCTAGAAAGTTGACATTAATTACCATTGATAAATGTTAATTCAATATATTATATATCCAATAAGAAGTATATATATGATTTAAATTAAATTATGTACATGAAACAAAACATGTATCAAATAATGAAAATTGAAAAGTATCTCCATTACAAACATCATATTTTATTGGTAAGAAAACTTTTAAATGGAATTTAAAAGAGATAAATGTAAATCCCCATAAAAAGGTAATAAATCATAATAAAATCATAATAAAAATTGTACATGATATATAATAATTATTTTCAATAATAATCATTAGAATGAAATGAATGTGTATTGAGTAACGAAACACCCTTACAACATCCTTATATTTCAAAACGCATACCCATAAAACGAATAAATTTATAGTGGTTGGTAAATAATTTGAAAATAATTAATAAAATAATAAAAATACATATTTTTTTTATTTTATAAACCACAAAACATTAAACCAATGATTAATATTTCAAAAATATTATTCAAATAAATTTTACATGAGAATAAATTACCTTGTATTCTTACTTAGTTGAACAAGGTAAAACATATGTATAAAACAACACTATTAATAACTTATATCATAAAAATTTTAATATATATTAACTTTTTACATTAAAACTAAAATAATTTTTTTATAATTAAATATTAGTTATAGTATATTTTCTTCATTGGATGTTTTTAATTAAAATTTTTTTTCATAGGAATTGTAATGTCGATGCTAGTCTCCATTCATAGATTCCAATTTCATCATTAATCTATTATTTATGCTATAAAAATATATGTTTTATAATGAATTAATAATTAATAATTTCCTTCCATGATTTTTTGGTTACAATTCTTATAGATGAAATCAGTGTCATGCATGTTTTGTTAATTTTTAAAGATCTAAGGGATTATTAATGAGGAATAAAATATTTATATAAACTTAAAAAAATATTAATTTATGTTTAATTTTTAATAATAATAGGTGTTAATTTTTCAAATTCATCTATTATTACATTACTATTAATGTAGTGGGTTAAATTGACATAAACAATAACATGTTATAATTGATGGGTCAGTATAATTATGAAAGAGATTAATTTTTCATAATATTTTTATAAAAAAATTATTATGATATTATTTTGAGTTAATTATGGTTTTTAATAGTATTTTGGTATATATTTTTAATGAAAAATATTATATATGAATAAACTAAATATATTACTTCATGGAGGTAGTAGTATGCATGTCCACACAGGTAACATTTTCGTTTTTTATGATAATAAAGGTAGAAATTGGAAAATGTTTTCATATGATTAATAAATTCTAATGTATATTTTTTATTCATTAAATACACCCACATTAATCAATATTTTTTAAGTAGTTAGGAAAAATATATCATCCCATTTATTGAGGTGGTAGTCTGCACATAAGAAAAGAGATATTGTCCTTTTTAAATGGGTTTATAGGAAAGATGAAAATGGTTTTCCCATAAAAATAATAAATTGTAAATTTATTTATTATCATTATATAATTATCAAAAAAGGGGAATATTATATTCAGTTGTGGTAGAAGATGAAAGAAAAGGAAAAACATGAAAAACATGATATTGAGATTTTAACCATACTCATGGAAAGAACTCAATTCAAAATTGGAATAAAACATAGAGATGTAGTATTGTGGAAAAAATCCTCTAGAAATTGTCAATAATTTTTGTAAGTTATATGGGAATCTTTTTTTGAGTTTATTTTTCTTGCGGTGTGAGGGGAGGTGGGGTGGTTATGAATCCTTTTATAATGAAGATGAGTAGCTTTTGGTAATAATATAAAATGTAAAGTCGCCAATAAAATTAAATGTTGATTTAATAAAGGAAAATAATTGTGTGTGGTAAGAGTAAAGGATTCAGATTCCTCAAACATACATTTTATAAACTATTTTAAATCCTTTAATTTTTTAATTGTTTATTCACTTTTACCATTATTTTTTTACTGGGGTGACTAATTGTTAATTAAGGAATTTAAATTTCAAGAAAAAAAAATGTTACTTATAACATAATTTAAAAATAATTATTATAAATATTATTTCCAATTTACCAAAAAAACTATGTTTTGTAAAATTTAATCATAATATTTCCAAACATAACACATAAAATAAATATTTAGGAAAGTTCATTTTTTTGGTTTAGAAGATATAATTGAGATAAAATTATCAATTATGATGATACATATGAACTTAATTAGTTTTTATTAACAAAATATGAGTTATATTGATTTTAAAACAATCCAATATCGAATTCCACCATGTGGATACTTAGATAAAATAAATAGACCATAAATAGTTTTTATAAGAGTAAAATATTAATAATGTTTCAAAATGTCAAACATGAGATTTATAGATTCAATTTTGTATTTTTTTAAATTTTTAATTTTAATATATATATATATATATATAGATAAAAATATTCCATAAATCTTAAAATCTTCATTGTATTATTATAATGTCATGAGTTATAGTATTTCCAAAATTGATATTTTTCACTATTCATCACAAAATTCAACCATTTATGAGAAATATAAAATATTCATCCTAAGATAAATTAGACCTGAAAAGTTAAAAAATATAATAATTTAATAAAACTAAAATTCTAAAATTTATAGATTTATCTTTTAAATGAAAATAAAAATTATACATAAAAACTATTTTTATAGTAAAATTATATTTTAAAATTTAAATATTGTTAATATTATTTCATATGAACTTATAATTAATTGTGTGTTAATATATTCGTTTTAAATATAATAATAATCATGTTTTAATAGTTATTACATTTTCTTATAAATTATAATACACATCACTTTAAAATATATGTTTTTTTTGAAAAATATCCTTTTTTACATTTATAATCTTGATTTACATTTCATTAATTATTTATCTTTTAACCGTAAAATTTAATCATTTTATCAATCATTATTTGAAAATAATAATAATATACAAGGAATATTAATATTCATTTTTATAATATGTAATTCTATAATCTTTATATTTTCACGAGGCTTTATTGTTAGTGTAATTTTAATATTGATGTATCATATCATATTGAACTATTTAATAAGTTATATCATTATTCACTTTAGTTTTGGTTAAACATCTGAATAAATATATCTTATTAATTATAATTATTTAAAAGAAATATTTATAATAATATCTTGAGTTGTTGTGTTATCCACTCATAAATAATTTACATCCTTGAAGTTTAAATTAGTACTCTGTAATGAACTAGTTAATCATGTTGATGAGATAGAAATGATGAAGGATCTTATTTATGATGAGATATCTACCTTAATATCTTATGTGAGATAATAATATTTTGTCCAAGATAATATCAATTACGATTTTCTAGGGATATACCATTCACATAATTATTTACCATATCTCATCACCAATAAAATGATAAATAAAAAATTATTATAATATTATCCAATGAACATAGAATAACAAATATTCTGAAAACTCAACCCCAATATATCTTATCTAATGAAACCCTTATTTCTACCTAAAATTATTTCAAGTAAACTATGATATAATTGGATATACATTTAACTCCATCAATTTTACCAAAGTTTTATAGAGACATTTTCCTATTAGATTCTATAATATCACTATAATTTATATTATATCAAAAAATTATACTTAAACCCTTCATAATTATTCATAAAGCAAATATGAATTAACCATATCATAACCTCAGAGAGTTTCTGGACAATTGTTCCGTCTATGTCTAACTCATCGTGCACTGAATGAACATCGAGTTGATACTCAACGAGCCTTTTTCAGGTACATTACCCCTAGGTACATCTATTCCCCAGAAACATCTAATTTTTAGTAACTAAATATGGATTTAATTTTTAAGAAAACAGTATACCCAAATCATTACAAAAATTTTGGTATCTTATCCAATACTAAAACCCATCCCTAGAGTCTTTACTAAATTTATCTCATCCTAACTATAAAAAATAAATTAATTGATCCAAATAAATAAATTAATCATTCACTCTTACCAATTAAGGAACCTTGGACATGTTTTATAGAGTCAGTTACAAAAACACACAATTTAAACATAAGAAAAAATATCATGTAATATAATACAATATACAAATATATTTATTAGAAATTATTTATAGAAGATAGAAATTACACCTCACAAAATTATCACATAATTTTCAAGAATGAAATTCTTACTATATTTGAAGATCATTTAAAAAATAATTATATTTTATTATAATTTTGAACATTTCTTCACAATTTATCAATAATATACTAATTTTAATAATTCTCATAGGTTTTAACAATATTTATAACTTGGGTAATGGAAATATAAAAATAATGTGAGCTCAAACACTTATTTGGGAAAACAATTTGCAACATTTCATCAAGGGATGGATAATGGGAATACGATAAAACATGAGTTGGGGAGAAATATCTTATTAAAAATAAAAGGTAACAACAATAGTTCTTCATAAGTTATTATATAAGTAAATGTAATAATAAATTAACAATAAAATTCCAATGAAATATATTGTGAAATCATGAGATAATAAAAATGATCCACAGAGCATAATCACATTTATGTGGGATGGAAATGTAACAAACCATTAAAACATAGTATTACAAATAACATTAGAACATACATAATAATTTATTATCATCGTATTGTTAATATATACACCAAGTTCCATCATTTAGTTTATGATAATATCCATGATATCGCACAAATTATTTTTTTAGTATAATCCAATATGTTTCACCCTTTATGTTATGAGTATAATCCAAGAAGGATCTCCCTTTATATTGTGAGGGTTATCTGATAAGGATAACCAATTATGTTATGAGAAAAATCCAAGAAATATCACCCTTTATGTTGTGATCATAACCCAAGAAGGACAATCATTTATATTATGAGTATAATCCAGGAATGCTCTACCTTTATCCTATTAGTGTAATCCTAAATGTCTCAACAATTATTTAATGAGATAAATTTATATTTGTGCTTAATTATATCATGAGTATTAAAACCCTATACAATGAATTGGAGTAGATACTGGACACCAAACTTATACATCCATAAATATGTGTTACACTTACAGTCAATCAATCATCATATTATAAAGGACCTCAACAAAGAAAATGGGTTTCATATCATTTCAAATGGAATCAGATTACCTGAATTGAAAGATTATATCCATTGATACCAACCAGAAATCACCCAAAAGTATTTCTCAGAATAATTTATAAAGATAATAATAAAATGTAACTCTATAGGAATTAGATAATTTATAGAGAAAATGGGAGTGGAATCTTGTAAAGGATGTAGGGACCTCAACCCCAGTAACATAGTATAGTTGTATTCTATATTACATTGGCATAATATATAGGCAATATAATTTCAAAGGACATAACAGTTTATTAGCCTTTTCAATCTGGACACATACACAATTCCCTTATGGTATTTGAATAAATAAATTACAACATATTTATTTGAGGATATCATTATTCCCACTAACATATCATTTAATATCGTTCATATTACACTTCATGGATTCCAGCAAAAGGAAAAAAATATGGGTGAGATCAAATGTTCAGTAAGAGTTATATAAATTGGAAAATATCAGGAGTAAATTATGAAAACACATTAATAAATAATATATATGGAAAGCTAAATATCTAAATTCTAATTTAATTTAATAAAAAAGTTAAAAATCAAGATTACATAAGGAATAATCAATATACAATGGTAATTAACTGAAAAAACTTTTCATCTGATGAATAAGTTGATAATAATATACATCATTGGGTAGTATCATTGAAAAAATATCATGGATAATAATAATTGAATTGTTGATGAAGAAAATGATTAATAATAGGATGTCATGATCTCAAGAAACATGATACCTCTATTATCATGAACTTTCACATGTCAGTTCAAAACTGATGGGTAGGTATACAACAAGAATACATTTAACTGTGTTTATCTTATTGATTCATATCTTGATACTAAAAATTCATCATGTGGTTATCTTAACAAGGCCCTGCCTATATCTTCATGTCCAAATAATTCACTATATATTGAATGATCGAATTAATTCATGAACAATATTTCTTATCAACAAATTTTCATATCGATTAAAGAAAATATATTAACAAAAATTTACACAAACAATAATATTACTTTTAAATTAAAATACCATAAATATAAATGATCTATGATTTATGTGATAAATATATCATTGATAATTAATATTTAGATTTAGGGGAAATATTTTATTATGGTAAAAAATTGAATATTTTAACATATAGATAATTATTAAAACACATTAATCATGAAAGTTAATATAAATATTTTCCCAAGTCAAATTGAATGTAAACTATCAGGAGAAATAAGTAGTATGGTATCAATACATCATATCCTCAGGGAGATCATAATTACAATTTACGGTCGATGTCATTAATGAATACAAATACAATAAGAATTTCATTCAAAACATTCCTAAAGAAAATAACACTTTCTCTTTGATTTTTTTAAAAACTAACATATAAAAAAATAAAAAAGATGTTATATTAAAAATAATTGTATAATGTTATTATCGAATCACTAAAAAAGTGAGTGACCATGATGATGGTAAATTTCATATATATCGTACATGTAAAGAAAAACATTAGGTTTAAATTTACGGTAAAATAATAATTGGACTTGTTTTGAAAAATACATTCAGATTCCTTTAAAACAAATTCAGAAAGTCAAAAATTTATAAATATCTATTTAAAAAATCATTTGTGTTAAGAATCCACTAGAAAAGGAGGATGCAACTCTTCAACATGGGTAAGATTCCCTCCCACATCTACTATGATGAACTACCTATAAAAGGGCAATAAAGACACCCAGAATATTAATTACAAACGGGATGTAGATACAAGACGCAACAATAAAATTTGTATTCTTCCTTCTTTATTATCTTTCTCTCCTCTTAAAATTTTACTCTATTTAATTTTTATTCTCACAACATGTTATCAGCATGAAATATCAAAATGGGAGAAAGATATGTTTATATTATTACTTTTCACTATCTGGATGGATGGTTCTAATTATATATTATTTTTAAATTAATTCTTATTTATTTACATTAATATTGGATGATTTAAGGGGTTTATTTATTTATCACAGTAATTTCAAGTTTATCACCTATTCAAAGAGTTTAAATTTCATTATTTTTTAACACCGAATTGGATTGTATAATTATTAAATCATTACAAGTATGGATGTTTTAAATGAGTAATGTTATGTATTAATTTATTTATTTGAAACCATCATGTGAAATTTTTATTAAAATATTAAGGTGGGATAAATATATAATATAAATGATAATGTTAAACTTACGATATCGTTATTGATACCGATCTATTTTCTTTAACCCAAATATACATTATTTTTTTATTCTGATTTTGAATAATAATAATATTTATTTCTACCCTCTCTCTCTCTCCTAGTTATCACTGTATCAAATCTCACGAAACACAAATTCATCACTTAGGATATTACTAGATTTATTTACCTGTTGTTGATAATGTATGTCAAAATGTATCTTTAATTGACAGATCTCATAGATAAAATTAAAAATAATAATTCGAAAAACCTAAAAAATAATGCAAAAGAATGATATTCCTTTGAAGGAATCATGATGAAGGTTTAAAAAGAGAATACGTCATAGACAGGGATCCATGTAAATAATGGAAGGGTTTACAAGAGATTTATCATCATTAAAAACAGGTTTTTCGTCAAGATACCCATGATAAATGGAATTATTTACACTTATAAGACTATAAAAGGGATAGTTATTATAGTTTTTCTTTGTATAGATTTATATCACACTAAAATTATTGCAGTATTCATATAATAGATATTGTTATTCATGTAAATACATATACAATATTTCATGCATCTCATAGAACACTATAGAATAAACATCACTTGTGATGATATGTCAAATATTCTAATCTCAAATAATTATTACTTTTAACAGAGAGGAATAATGTTCTTTTTTTTAAAACCATAAGTCTCATCCTACTAGTTCAATAGTAGCATTTCCTGATGAAAATGTTAAATTTCATGAAAATAACCTTGGATGAAGTCAAGTATTTAATTCTCATGGTGGATGTGGTTTTAGTATTTAGTGAGGTCATGTATATGGTCGTAACCAAGGACTATTAAAAATGATTATCAAAATCAAATAATTATCATCTTTAACACTTTAAAGAATCTTGATGATTCATGTTACAGGTTTGGTTCTAAGGGACATTGTTCTTAAGTCTGTTGAACCCCTAAGAATCATTGTAATATCTATAAATCATATCATGAATAATAGAATAATGAACAACACATTTATGAGACAACATATTAATGTAGGTAAAATCAGGTGAATTTTAATAAGAATCACAAACCATCAAATGTTGATTTCACATAACTTGAAATGATTGATCTTACTTGTGAATGTGATGAGATGATAGAAATAAATAACTAAAAAATACAGTAATTATGATATATGATATGATTTTTTTCTATTTGATTTTTATTTTGGATGTAGTGTTATTTGAATTTCACAACGTATTTCTTATAATATTTTTTGTATTTACTTTGAATCGTTGAAATAGAATTTTCAAATGGGGTAGTTATTTTTATACATGATGGTGGATCAACACACATAGATATTATGAAAATATATATGTTTCTCATCATAAACAAAAAAAAACCAATTTTTTGATTATTATATCATGTTATGCAGATATAATAGATGGGGATTCTAAAAAATATTTTTTATTACCTAATAGTATTTGATTTTTTTATCATATATGTGTTGTTTTTCATAATGTTCAGAAAAGAACATTTTGTTTTAATGATATATACCATCATGGATATAAAACTCAAAATATATCAAAGAGGAATTAATAGTACATATTCGTTATGATTAATTAATCAGGAAAGAATTGTTTTCTAGGAAAACTAAAAAAATATCATCTCGGTTTCATTATATATATATATGATCCGTAAAAACACATTTGTTTGTAAAGAGTGGACAAAAAATTATTAATTTAATTAATGACCTTATAGGTCATCCTATTTTAGAAATGATGCGAAAAATAATTGAATTTTATCTTGGATATTCAATAACAATCTTAATGTTCTCTTGACAAAGAAATATTTTTTGCAAGGATTGTTTTTTTGAATGATAATTATGAGACCAAATCTATCTAAAACTAAGGATAAAATGCCATTATTTATAATACTAATTCATTGGGATATATGTGGACCAATTCATCATTGGTTTGGGCCATTTAAATATTTTTTTCAATTAATTTAGGCATCTTGAAGATGGACACACATATGTTTTCTATCAACATGAAATGTAGTTTTTTCAATATTTTTTTCTCAAATAATTAAATTGTTGGAACAATTTCATAATTATGGAATCAAGAAAGTAAGGCTCGATATTGAAGGGGAATTTACCTCTCAGTATTTTAATGATTATTTCATGGTAATGGAAATTAATATGAAGTATCTAGTCATACATGTGCATAAAAAAATGTTTTAACTTAATCAATGATAAAACATCTGCAAATTATTATTAGACAGTTAATAATTAGAAAAAATATGTCAAACTATTAATGGGGTTATGGAATAATACATGCCCCGACATTAATTCACATCAAACCAGGTTCACATCATAAGTATTTTCCACTCCAATTGGATTTTGATTAAGATCCTGACATCTCCCACTTTAGAATATTTGGTTGGGCAATGTATATTTCAATTGATCCACCTAAACATACAAATGTGGAACCTCAATGGAATTTTTCAATATATATAAGATATGAAATCTCAACCATAATTAGATAATTTTAACCAAAAACTAGTGATGTATTTATAGTATGTTTTTTTAATTTCCACTTCATTGATGACGTATTCCTAGTATTATGGTGAGAAAAGAAACAAATGGAGGAGATTTTAGGGAATTTGAAAACATTATCTTTTCTCTATCCTCCCACCTAGTTGTTTGAGATGGAATTGAAAAATATTTTAAATTTTCAGGAACTAGAAAATAAATTCCATGATGCATTTAATGATAAAAATGGAATGCTTAAATCCCATGAACCAATTGTTAATGAATCTACTAGAATTGATGTTCAGATGAAATAATTACATTATAATGATATATAAATCTCAAAAACAAACTTAAATGAAGGAAGACCAACTATATATATTGATTGAAATGATCAAAAAATAATGTACCACTCCGACCCTAGAAGCCCAGAGTCAGTGCATTATTACATAACATTTGCATGATACAAGGAAATCATGTCCTGAAAGACCAATCAGTTTAGTAGCTTTGGAAGTACCAAATAAATTCATAATTATTACATTACATTATGAAATTAAATACAAAAACAATATTTTCTTCATTAACCACTTTCATATCCCATATATTATCCCTGACGGTCAGTCGTAATATACCTCTTTACATCCTAGGTAAAATAAAACATAGAAAGGGGTGAGCTAAGATGCTCAGTAAAGAAATCAATATACAAGAAACACTCATAAATAAGCATTAATATTCTAAGGCGATGTATAAGACTAAAACTAAATACTTTTAAAATTAAACATCCACATAATATGGTAGAGGTAAAATAAAATAATTCCATTTACTTATTCACATGGATATTATACTAGTTGAATAATCACATGCAATATCAATGGCCACTTTTATAATAAGGGAATGCATAATGCCAGACATCATAACCACGTAGTAAAGTCCTTGTATAATTACTACTACTAAGATTTTTTCATGTCCTTGTTACAAGACACTATGTTGTCTCATGAGTCCTACTGATTCATCGAGAATCTATAGGGGACTCCACCCGTCACTTACTATGTTAAATTCATTCCTCATATGAAAAGTTTTAAACATAAAGTACCGAGTTCAGAAAATGATGGAAAGATTCATTTAAACCCATTTTATAAAAAGTCAAACAACAGTATAAATTACATTAACCAATAGTCTAGTAAATATTTAAATTCTTTCGAAATACATTTTAATGAAACATTGATGCAGATGATAAAGAGGTCCTAGTAGATACTTACGTAAAAACAACCTCAGATAATAAAAAGATTGTGAAATTAACCCTTAACTTGTAATTTTCCTTAGTAAATGGTATGTTAACCTCTAGTATAATAGTTAAAAAATTTATTAAATTACACAAGAACTATATACATAAATATAATATCATATATGATCTTATAATACTTCTTTGTTAATAATATTTTAGTAGTATCATTATTTTGGGTGTTAACTGAGTCGTTTTACTTTATATGCTTGGTTACGTATGCCATGATTGTTATGGATAAGAGGTAATTGATTCATATATAGAATTATATTATGTTCATAAACATATTTTTTTAACTATTAAATGAAAATTATTCTTTAATGATTACTATGGGGAAAGAATGTCATCACGTTCATAGAGACGGTAATCCGTATGTACGCATGAGCGACAATATCATTATATTGATGGTGAAATAGTATGTAATTGGATGTTATATCATATATAAAGAATTATTAACATTTTATAATTAATCTTTAAAATAGTTATAATCATTATTATACCCATCCAAATAATTATTTTTTTGAATAAAAAACAACACCACGACGTGGAGACGGTAATCCGTACGTACCCTCATATGGTGACTTTGTATTTTATAGGATGAATAGAATAATTAATATGTTTGTAAATTTTTTATAAAAATATCACAATATATAGAAGATACTAAAGTTATTATTTTAGAATGGAAACAACAAAGAAAGAGGGATTGGAAGAAAAAATGAACTTGAAAGAGGTGATGAAATATTTAACTATTCTTCGGGTTCTTCCTTTTGATTTGATAAAAAGGGCACCTTATGATGTATTTATGACCAAAGGATGACCACTATAATGAATGTAGGAATTTTGGGAATATTTTTTGGCTAGGTTTGGCCAAGCCAAAATATTTTGGAGGTGTGAAATTAATTGAAGGGGAAGTGCATTTTTATAAGAGAGGTGAGGATCACTTTTGAAAAAGCATGAAATATTATTTTAAATAAAATAATTTTCTATTTATAATGGCTCGAAAATAAATAATTTAAATTCTAAGGTGGTTATGGATTAAAAACCACTCAACCAGTTTGTTTTAGATAGGTTTAGGTCTTCATATTAACTTTATCATTTATATTTAACTCTTAATTTAATAGTTTGTCATTTTCCACGTCTCTTTGTATTTTTATATTATATGGTTAATAAACTCACAATATCATGAAAATAGAACCCCATGTGGTTCATTATTAATATATATATCATTATCCAATTTCTTTTTCTGCACCTTAGATTTTTAATAATATTATATCAATTAATAATATAATATTTTTTTTAAAAGCACAATTATGTCAATTTTGAAAGTATTTTGGTATTTGAATTTTTTTGAAATCCATAAAAACATTATCACTTAGAAAAAAATTTATTTAACAAAACCTAACATATCATATTAACATAGAAAATTATTGTAATTCATCATAAGTCTCAATTTAAATTTATTTGGATATTTATAATATCAATTATTTTAATATTTCATTAGTAATGTAATTACTATATCCTCATTATGTCATAAATAAATTAAATTATATAATGTTTAAATATTATAAATAAAATATCATAATTTTTAAGATCTTTTTATATTTCTAATGGATATTTATAGTCTAATTTATACTATGTTTAACCCAATATTAAAAATGGTTTATTTATTAAACATTGAATTTAACTATTTTAACACTTTTTTAAATAAAATAATAATAAATTTCATATTCTAATCCAAGTTGACCAAAGAGGATCATATTTTATTCCTAAGATTATTTTTTGGTCTAATTATACATATTCAAAAGTATTAGGACATGTGTTAGGGTAATTATGACATCATTTTACATTTAATTACCCTATTTACTTCTAACTGTGGTAAATAAAAGAAAAAAAGTTACTATTCATAAAAATTTATTTTCATCTTATTGAACCACATTCAAATTATTGATTTCAGCCATGTCTCATTTATTTTTGGAATTAAAATCACAGAAGCGGTAAAATTAATTTTAATACAAATTTGCAAAAGCTCTTAAGAGGTGGGTAAAAGAAGGTAACAATTTCAATAAAAATTTTATATATCTAACATTATTATAAAATGACTCCAATTATTTAAATTTAACTTATATAGGTATTATATATCTATTAGGAACTAAAATAAATTTCAATAAAATAAATAATTATTTAAATAAAAAATTCAGTTTTAACCAATAATGGAGTGTTTTTTACTTTTCCTCAAATATTGAATGTTTTCAAAAAAAATACCAAAAATTCGCCCTATGATAATTTTGATACTCCAAAATCAAAAATGATTTCCATTTTGGAAAATAATATTTATAAAATTTCAAAAATTGGTTATTCCTATTCATAACGGATAGTTTGATTTGTCATGGTGTGTTTTAATCTCGATGTTCCGTACAACACAAGCTATTGTATTATTCAAAGGGAAACATATCATGGAATCTTGGGGTGTTACTAATAATCGGAATGTGTATAATTAAAAACAACATTATTGATTTTTGTGTTCTATAAGAGACTCATAATTTTTGTTTTCGTAAAGAAACAAATGATGAAAATTATAAATTGATTTCAAAGAATTTAGAAAACCATTATGGTTTTGAAAATAATGAAGTGTATCTTAATTATTATACTACATGTGATATACGACATCTACATAATGAGGAAAATATTTTCGAAATATTTTCATATTCTGTGTCCCATTATATAGAAACTGAAGACCTTACACCATGGTCTATTATGAAATGTTAAAAATGACCTGACTAGAATAAATGGAAAGAATCAATGCAAGATGAATTAATTCACATAGGGGACAATGGTATTTAGATATGTCAGGATCACACCAGAATATGTGAAACCTTTTGGATAAAAATTGTTTTTTGTATGTGTAATTAGAAAAATGATATTGTAAGATACAATGCTCTTTTTATCACATAAATTTTTTCTCAAGGACTCGAATTGATTATAGGGAAACATATTGTCCTATTATGGATTCTATTATAGTTTGATATATGTTCATCTGTTTATTATCAAAGAAGGATAATTTAAATCATATGGATATTGTCATTTCTAATTTATTTGAGTCTCATGATAGTAGTATATAAATGAGAATACCAAAAGGACTAAAAATACATGATTTATCAAAACCCAAAAACAGATTTTTAATTAAATAGAATAAATATGTTAATAGATTTAAACAATCATTGTCTATGTGGTATAATCTTTTGAGAGAATATTTTTCAAATAATGGGTATGTAAATAACCCATATGACCAAGTGTTTTTATTAATAAAACAACTTTTGGATGTGAAATTATTGATGTATATATAGATGATTTTGATATCATTGGAACTCCAAAAGATATAAATGATGAATTAAGAAACATAAATTAGCAATTTGAAATGGAATACCTGGGATAAACCATTCATTGTCTTGGATTTCCGATAAATCATATGTCATGTGTTATATTTTTTCATCAATGAAATTACACTGAAATGTATTAAAAAAATTTAATATGTATAAAGCGAAACCATCTAGTAATTTAATGGGTTTTCAGTAAATAAATACCATTAAATAAAACTTTCACCCTTTTGAAGAAAATGAGGAGTTGGTGAGTAAAGATGTATCATACCTCAGTGGTGTGAGAGCCCTAATGTATATTGTTAAATGTTCTAATCCTAATATAACTTATTCTATACCTTTTTAGAATGATTTTTTCTATACCATACATAAACACACTAGAATGTAATAAAACATATTTTTTTTGTCTTTACAAATCTATTTATTAGAGATTATTCTATTATAAAAAATTAGAAAACAAGATGGTTGTTTTTTATTTGTAGGACATTAGTTTTTTCTGCATAGTGCATGATCTAAAACTGTTCATGTTTTAATAGTTAGAGGTATGGATATATCTTGTATATCAAAAATGTATAAATTTGTTGCAACATTTTCAAAGAATGCATAATTAATATAACTACTCAAAGCATATCAAGAATTCTTTTTTTGGTATATGACTTAACACATTCGAGAAGAAAGTAGATTTCCTATGGATTGTGTCCCAATAATATTATTCTAATATAATATTGTATTCATCGTAAAATTAATGTAATTATTCATCATGAATGATAAAAAAATACAACAAAAAATTTTATACTTTTCACAAGAATTAGTGAAGCATATAGATATCAACCTGAAATACATTTGATCCATTGATAATGTTACAGATTTGTTTATCAAGGCACTAAGGTCTGTAATATCTAGAAATCTTTTATGTGTTATAGTGACACAAAAATTCAAATAGTAGTCATTTAATATAACTTTTAAAGGTATACTATGTTACTATACTCTATTCTTAATGTGGTTTTTTATCCTATCTAGATTTTTTTAGAAATGGTTTTTAATGAGGTGGGATCAAAAAATGTATGATTTTAGTAGGGGTATGAATCCTAAGGTGGTTAGGCATCCATTATTAAAGGTGGATGAAACTCTTAAATTAGAGTGGGCTTCCTACCCCACCTACCATAATGCACGACCTATAAACGTACAACCCACCCTTCTTCTAATAGGGATTGATAATAACTGTGAGATACCAAAAGTGTAAATAAAATTATTAATATTCATTCTTTACCTTTATAAGATTTTAATTTTTTACTCCACTATGTTTTTTTCAAAATAATTTTAATAATGATAAAAACATTTTGAAAAAAAATTAGAAACCAGGGTTTTGGGAGAAAAATGATTTTCGACATTAGAGAAAAATAATTTCACTGTTTTTAAAAATAATTTAGAAAGAATTTTCATTACCAAAGATAGGAATGTGGGAATATTATTTGGAAACATCATGAATAATTAAAGGATACTAAAATTAAAGGGGTTTATTAGATAATTATAAAATATTTTTTCAGCATGTTAAATTCATGTATAAGCAATCAAAATTAAAATAGTTTTCTAAAATTAACCTATCCAAAGATCATAACCTTGAACTGAAAATTACTCAATTAATAAATAGGGTATATAAATTTTAAATCCATATAAAAATGTGTAAATAATACATAATATTGTCAAAATAATTTACATGCATAATCATAGAATATAAATAAAATGGATAAAAAATATTTCCCAATTAAAGAAAATTGAGTTATCAAATTATTTACCACATTGTAATGTTAAATTCATACCCCCTTAGATAAAAAATGTGAAATATGTAATTACTATTCCATTAATAGTTATGTTTTATTGATATTACATGAAAATGGGGTATTATATACACCATATGAATGAAATTAGGTGGATAACATTATAATATTCTTCAATGAATGTAAATTGAGATGAAGTTCATTACCTTACACTTCAATTTAGTTGGACATGATATAATCTCATGTCTAATGGATATAAGAATTTTATTATTTTATTATATACCGATATTCAAATTATATTAACATATATAATCCTTTTATATCATCTTTTCACCCATTTGTTAATAATCAATCGTTGTTATTTTTTTTTTCAAGTGACAGTTTCCATGTTTTTTCATCCATGTTTTAAAGTGAATGTTAGAATACTTGAGTGAATTATATAGGGGAATAGTCTTTGTAGTTACATGAATTTTTAAATAGAATTTTATTTATTCGAGATAATTTTAGAATCATTTAAATTTGAACATGGAGAATGTGTTGTGTAACATCGTGGATACGATAGGTCGTATGTATGCATGAGCGAAATTATGTTATTATTTAACATTTTAATGTGTACGGAAGTAGTGATATATTAATTTTACATAAAAATACAATACAACATATATCACATATATTCATTACATTTATCATTACTACATTCTATGCAAATTGTAAGTGAAAAACAAATGGCTTCACTTCACGAGGATGTAGTCTATTGTACAATGGAGTGACATTATCATATTTTAAACAAAATGTAAAGTATGATGTTATATGTGATATTATAATTCCATTAATATACTAATATCATAAATATTATATATATACATAATATACATAAATATATTCAATCATCAGATGTTATGACGAAAAATGAGTAACATTGGTCCTTGTTGCGGTAGTCCGCTATTCAGATGATCAATGATTTTGTTTATCATTTGATGGTGGTGGAGATGGATAAATGATTTTCAATTAGAATAATAACATAAAATTATATTTAATATACTGACTTTATTATACAATCATGTTTTAATAATATTTTATTTAGGTTAAAATAAGTTAAAAAATAATTATGATCATTTAAAAATGATACAACTTTTTCAGATGACCTATTTAGGTTTTCACAAAAATTCATCCTATGAAAGATTAATCATCAATAAAGGGATCTCAGATTCCATGAGGTGAGTAAGAATGTAATTTTTATATATATTTTCTGAACCAAATTACTTTTTAATAATTATTATGGGAGGATTGGGTGTGTAGTTTGATATGTGGAGGAGAGGATACACATGAATGTATTTAAAGGAATCAAGCACACAAATTTTTTTATAATAAAAAAACTCTAAAATGGGTCTATTTCTAACCCTAGAGGAGAAAATTTTAAAACATGGCCATTTAATTAGCATCAGACATGTTTCTAGGACATTTCATCCCCTATCCTTTATGGTTAACCCCAACTAAATCAATTTTTAAAATAATCGCAGTATTTAATTTGATAATGATTTTACTATTCATAATGGTACAAAAATAATTTGACCTTATTATATAATATTATACATTCTGATTCTAAATTTTCAAATAATTTTTACAAATTCAATTCATAGATGAGACAATATCTAATTTAGAATTATACCGACTAATGTGACAAAAAGGAATGTTTCAAAATGAAAAATAATCAGAAGTGTAGAAGATTTTTATCTAAAAATTAAATAAGAATTTTATTCCAATTATTTAGATTTTATTTATCATAATAAAATTAATTTAATTTTACATTAAAAAATTGAAAATATAATTTAACTTTCTAAATAAATTAAACATAAATACAGTTTTTTATTAAAATCTGAATGTTTTACCCTTCATTTAAAAATGAAACATTTTAGAAAGAATTAATAAAACACATAATATAATTTTTCTATTATTATTAAAAAATAAATTTTATAAAATAGAACAAATTTTCTTAATGTGGAAAAATTAATTTTAAATTATGTTTTCAAAGCGTGACTAAATCATCATTTAGAAAATTACATTTTTCCCAAAAAAAATCTTTTTCTTTTAAATGAATTTTATTTTTTTAATAAGCTATACATAACTCTAATTTTCATAATATAGTTATTACTATTAATACACTCAAATTTAATGACTTTTCATAATAGATTATGGTATTATGGTTTATTTAGACTCAAGGTTGTGTGTTTCATAAGCTATCTAATTGAATGATTTTATTTTGAAATAAATGTATAAAAAAGTCTCAAGGTGTAACGTTATCATTGAAGATTTGTTTTCCTTTCCATATACTCTATCAAACCTAATTTTATTATTTTAAAAATATCTAGGATTTATATTCTCCACAAATTTATTAAATATCATCCTTGAAATGTTAACTCGCACATGTAAATTGAGGGTATAAAATTTAAATTTTTTGTCAAAAACCATTCCATAAAAGGGTTAATAAAATATACACATTAAATATGGAAAGAGAAATATGAAATTTTATATAGACTAAAAAATAACTAGGTTCTCATGTAGTAGAACATAGGTGGGAGGTGAAGATATGGGCATGGAAGAAAATACTAATTCCAAAATAATAATAGAAGGTGATATAATTAATTTATCATGAGAATGTGAATGTTCAATATAACATAAAAAATAAAAAACAAAAAATATTTGTTTAGTAAAAATTCCATTGATTAATAATATATGATGGGGATAGTATATCATATTTGTTTTTTGATCCTTTCCCAAATATTGAGTAATTCATTAACTATATAATAATTTTAGAAAATAATATTACATGATATATTTTTATTTCATAAGTATAGTTTCATTAGTTGGTTGTATGTAAATTAATTTACACTTCATATCTTACTCTAACAAATGAATATCCAAAAATGGTTTTTTATACCTTTATAACTAAAATTAACTTCTAAAATATAATAATATTCATAAATGAGTGAAAATTATTTTTTCTTATTTCCAATGGTTTTACAAAACCAATATGGTTATCACATTTTATAAATATCTAAATCTCAATTGTAACAAAACATATTAATAATTAATATTTATCCATCATATCGTTTAATTAAAATGAAATAAATATTTAATAGAACATCATGTAGTCAAATAGTAGGTACTAATCCCATATCATCCTTAAGTTGTCAGTTCAAGACTCATGATCTTGAAAGATTCAAAGGATTGTCACTAATTATACATGTTTTTATTTTTTCTAAAACCATATTAATATAATTATTATATAAAAAATTGCGATTTAACCCAATTATTAGAACATAAATAATGTGATAAACCTTATTTTTTACCAATTTTATTAATATTATTTCCATAATAATTAAAGGGGAATCTTCCTAAAATAATATTTTTATATAATAAAACAATATATTATATCCCCATAAATGTTTTCAATAAATATTAATCACAATGTTAAATTAATACTACATGAATTTTTAAAAGGTTCCATTAAGAATTTGAATTTATGAACAACATAAAATCAAAAAACCTATTATGTTATCATTAAGTATTAAGATAATTAAGACATATAAGATTATAACACATTACAAAATCCTTATATGTTTCATGATTGTTATAAAAAAATACCATAGGAAATAAATACTACTAGAATTTTATTCTTGAATCATAATAGATAAAAAAAATTCATCTATTCTATTTTAACATAGATCTTTCCTTAGTATTGGTGTTAGCCTTTAGAAGATTCCACTGTCTAGGATAGTTCCCAATTCTCCAAAATTTATGTCAAAGAACTATCAATGGATCCTTAGAATGAAATTTATTTCATTTAATAATATTACTCATTTTTAATCTAAAATTAATTATTTATGACCTTTTTCACACATGAAACATTTTACCATTCCTTTTATACACAATACTAGGTATTTCTTTCCATATTTTTTTAAATAAAGGAAATCACCCCTTATTTTCTCTATAGTTTCCACCACTTGATCCATTAGTGAACTAATCATGAACCTTGACAGATACCCTAGTACCCTGATAATTGAGTCAAATATAACATGGCCCCAAAAGTGTTCTTGATCTTCATAGGTTGGAAATTATAAACATCGTTTTTAACTTTTCATACATTTTCCATAAAAAAATATATCATATTTTTTCATCATTTGAATTTAAACCATTTTTTGAAAATAAATTCTCAAATCAATTCATCAATTTCTATCAATTTTAGAAATACACCACAAATTCCAATTCCATTGGAATGGGATGTTATTCCCAAAATTCATTGTAAATCCAATTATAATTAAAAATCATATCAATTTTGTTTTTAAAAAATTAATTGATATCAATTTCAAATAAATCAATAAAATTGAGGTATTTATTATATAAAAAATCTCAACCATAACCACCTAACATTAGTAACAAAATCATAACACACAACACCCACAATGGAGAACACCAATAACGAAATATGGTGATAAAGAACAATAAACCAACCTTGGAATCAAGATGAATTTAAATAGAATTTATATCCATAAAATACATAATGATATAATAACCTCTAAGCATATGATAATTGGTTAATAGAAAAAAGTTCTTGAGAGAATATTCACTTACCCAAAGGAGATCGAACACGATTTTCTATGATTAGATCCTCAACGGAAAGGGTTTAGAGGATCCAAAATGCTTCTTGAGAAACCCACTATGTGAAGGAATATATTTTATGGTTGAGTGGAAACTTTTGGGATCTTAAATATGGGAACACAACTTTAAAATATATTTTCAAAATATAAAATTACATGTTGGCGGTTTCCTACAGAGGATCACAAGATTAGACAAACTGTGCACCATAATTGTACTACCCCTCCAGACTCACAATATAAGGAACACATTTTAGACTATGTGAGAACATATTTTTCTCAATCCACGTGACAACTATGAAAACTCTCTCTGTTTAAGGTTTCATAGATTGGACATTGGGTGCACGGTTTGGGAAAACTATGCTCCAATCATGCACTAAATGTGCATAGCCTAGAAAACCTCCAAGATATTCCAAATTTCACGTGAATCTACTATAAACAAGATCCAAACAAAATGGAAACAAAAATAGGTCATAAAATACATTAAAATAATAAAAGGTATGTCACATAACTCTATCCTTCTATTTTTTGTGAGTCTGGAAGTTGGTCAAGGTATAAGTTTTTAATTATTTTTCAGGTTAACTGATTAGTCATAATAATGATATATTTCACTCCTATAATCATATAATCTAGCATCTCATTGTCACCACATTTTCCTTCATGATAATTTTAACATGATTCCTTCAGGTTCCAACCATTGACTAAACCTAAAATTATATTGTGAGAAACAATTATCATAGTGAGAAAACCATATAAACATTTACTGGATGTGTAAATCATGACACCTTAATTTAAATTTCAAACACCTCAGGTTTAACTAAGTCATTCAATATCATTATCCTTCCATATCTCTAATAATTTTTTATAATAAAAATTAGAATTATTTAACTCATATTCGCTAGGGATGTCAAACAAACCATACAGTGAGGACCATTATCATGTACCATGATGTAATTGAGTCTATATTGACACACCTTTTTCTGAGTTATTACCCCCAGGTATATATTTTCTAGATCAAAATCCACTTGTAGTATCAAGACATATAATTAATTCCATGAAAATCTACTTAATCTCTACCTTACTAAAACTTTAGTATTTTAATTTACTTTCACTAATAGTCTAAATTAGGGCTATGATCTTTAAACTATCTTTTCTAAAATCTAGTTCCCAAATAGTATAATAAATTTATTATGATACTAACTATAGTGACCCCGACCCTATTAACATGATTTTAGTGACATCTATAATACATTGGAATAAGATAAAAATAATCACATATCGAAGAACTAAATAGTTATTTAGTCTTTGTAAACAAGATGTATTCATGATTCTTATATTATTTTTGAATACACAATTGTAACATAATTCTTTATTTTGATAATATAAGTTTTCCTTCTAGAATATGCTTCCATATCATTATATAGTACACTTCTTGAATTCCTATGATATGGAAACAAACAAGGGTAAGCTTAAATGATATGTAAGGGTTATGTAACGTGTAATCTATGATGAGTAATTAAAGACTAATAAATAAGGCATGATCAATATGGGAAGTTATGTACTTAAACACACATTCCATTTAATCCATAACTTGACTATCATGATTAGAAAATACATAATCAAAATATGAAGGTAAATAAATGAAAAAAAATCTTTTTATTCAATAAACATAGAATGAAATTCATAAATAAAAAAAATAATATTTTCATAATATAATGTGTAATAATAACTGAATTGTTAATGAAAGAAATTCTTAATTTTTGGACATCTTTATTTCCGATATCATGATACATGTACTACTAATAACATTCATTAGGTATTTTAAAACTAAAGAGTAGGTATACACCATAAGTCAACTTAACTAAGGATATGTAATTGATTTGATTAATGATATTACTGATTCATAAAGGGGATATCTATAACCTATCCATACCTGCATATACATTTCCAAATAATTCCTCATATATAAAATGATTTATATAATTAATTAACAATTTTCCTAATCCAAAAAATGAATGTATCTAATAAAGAAAAAAAATTAACCATATTTTCCACATGTAGTTATATAACTTTCAAAGTAAAATACCAGATATTGAAATGATATATTATTTATATCATAAATATATCCATGAAATATAATATGGAAATATACAAGAAATTTAATGTCTGGTGGGGACAAGAAAGTGAATATTTCAAAAAAATTAATAACTAGAAAAATAATCAAGAAAAATAACGTAATTACATTCATGAGTCAAACTTATCGTAAACCATCCAAATAAGTAAAAGCATGGTATCAATACCAATATGGGTAAACATTTAATTTATAAATCACTTGAAGAATGTTAAAAATATTTTTGAAAACATTTTTTAAAAAATGGTTTTCTAAAAAAAAGTGATTTTCGACCAAAGGGGAAAATGTTGTCATGTTTTATTAAAAACTTATTAGTCATTTTAAGTGACAATTTGAGGAATATACTGCTATTACATGAAAAAACCTAAATAACTAGATGAGAAAAAAATGAAAATGGTTTTATTATACAATGATCAAATAACTTTTTATAGTTTAAATTCAAGTATAAATAATCCCGATTAAAATGAGATAGTGAAATAAACCCTTCCGACGATTATAACATTGAAGTGAAAATTAATCCAAGAATTTATTATGTGAGTAAATTTTAAATCCACATATAGAAAATAGAAATGTAAAAAAAGATATTCAAAATTATTTACACACATAATCTTATAATGTTAAAGACAATAAAGACGTAATATAACCCAATGAAAATAAATTATGTTATGAAATTATTTACCACATTATAATTTTCGATTGAAATCCAATTTTATGAAATAATTCAAATTTATAAATAAATTAGTAATATGTATTATGTTTTTTTTGATATTACATGAAAAAAGGGTATTATATATATCATAATAAATAATCAATGTGCATAACATTACAACATGTCTTATTCTAGGAATATTATGATGAAGTACCTTAACTCATGCTTAATTTTGGTAGAACATGAATTAACATCATGTATAATGTTTTAAATATTGTTATTAGTTTAAAATAGAAACATATTCATATATATATTATCATATATTAACCTTTATAAAATCATATCACTCATTAATTTATAATCATTCATTATTACAAATGTTTCAAATGATAATTGCCTTGTTTTGTCAAGCATGTTTGAACGTGAATGTTCCAGTTCTTAAGAATATTTTATAATTACATCAGATGAAGAATTATATTAATTTTATGAATATAATTTTTTTCATTAGATGCAATTTTATAATCCTTATTTTTATTTGAACATGAATAATGGGTCACATCACTTCTTAGAGATGGTAGGTTGTACATACGCACGAGTGACGTCATCATATCCTTAATGGGTGAAGGGTTAGGAATTTGGTGATATATTAATATTCATAAATAAATATCAGGACATATATATCACATATATTCATTAAATTTATCCTTATTACATTTAATGTAAATTGTAAGTGAAAAACAAATCATGTCACTTTATGAGGTAGTAGTATGTCGTACACACGAGAAATGTTATCATATTTTAAATGGATTATAAAGTAAAATGGTATGTTTGATATTATATGTAAAGTCCATGTTCCGGAAGCCTCCCAGAGGCGCCTCATACCCGGTTGGTCACATCACCTCAAGTACATTTCCCCAAACGCTAGAGGCTGCCGACTAGCAGTGAGGGCCTTGGGTGTGATAGTGGGAAAAACTATTCCCTCATTGGCAGAGTACACAGTGGAAGAAAAAAACAAACAATAGCAGAAACCTTTACCATCCATATAGGAGTAAACGATAAACAGAAGAAGACTAACAATAAGAAACTAGAGCACACACACACATATATAAAATGATTCATGATACATTTTCTAGGAAAGCAGCCAAACAAGTCATAATGCTGAATATAATACTGAACCATAGTGTAAAAGAAAATAGGTAAAATCCTCAACATCGCAAGCCACAGCTTGGTCCCATGCTCTCCAGCTCCACAACAAGTCATGTACCTGGAGTAGAAGGGAGCATCCCCTTATCTATACCTAAAACAATATAGTCTGTTTGGGCCCAAAATCATGGCACAAACTGGTTATGTGTAAAGGTCCCAGTAGGCAACCACCCAATGATCTCTGCCTAACAATCATTGAATACATGGAAAGTAAAAGTACTCGAAAGCACACAGCAGCTACAATCCACAGTGTCCAGCATATAAAGTACACAAGTAACATCCAATCATCAAGTAGAACAACATGTAACTCCTTGGTAGTTCTCACAGCCTAAACCTTATAGATCAACCTAAAAGTACTAGAAACCCTCTAGGAGGCACACACAGTCTCAACCCTCTGGTTTAGATGAATAATAGACTCTCTGAGGAAGCATTCACCATAAATTCCCCCTATAGTCTCGTATCATACTAAAGTATCTCTAGGGAAGCACTAAACATCTCATTCCCCCGGTGGCCCACGTCGAGGAACTACAGACTCTCTAGAGAACTTGTCATTTTCAATTACCCTTTGGTCTCACATCGAATTAATTAGACACTTTGGAGAATCCCATACGTCCATTCTCCCTATGCTCCACTACACTAGGCTCTCACAGCCCTGTGTAAAACAAACATGCATAGCACACGTATCGCCCGAAGTAAACCTCAAGAAATACTTGGCTACCATTCTAAGGCACTACAACATAACAGTACAATAGTTCCACTATCCTAGAACTAGGCGTGGCAACTGGAAAAATTCCTAACGGGAAAAACATGCATGGAAAAACATCCATAGCACAATAAAAATTACCCTATTCACAAGCATCGACTTCTACTCAAGCAATCAAGCCAAGAAGGAATACAATATGGGAAGAAAAAGGAAACAAAAAATACCCCGTTCCAGGTAATTGGTGCAATTGCACAAAATATAAAATGAATTCCTATAGAAAGGCACAAACCACCTACCTCGATGCTAGGATATCGAGATAATAGAACCATAATGATTTATTCTCCCTAGAACGTCGAAGATCTGAGAAAATGTCCAAAACGCTCAACCCACGATTTCTTGAGAAAGATAAGGAATTGTAAAACAATGCTCTAGGAGAAAGAAGGGATTACCATTGTGGTTCCAACACATTCGACGACTATCGATTCGGATAACAGGTAGAGGGTCGGGGACCCAGGGATGTTCTGCGGCCGTACGGGTTCTCTCGGATGAAGAACCTGAAGAAGAAGCTAGTTCTGTTCGTCTTGCGTGACCTCGGTCCATTTACTGAAGAAAAGAAAGTACACACCATGTTCTTATGGGGTACACAGCATGTACATGGCCTTTCCATTCTCAGCATTAAATGGCATCCACATCTCCCCTACACATCGTGTGCGTGGCGCAGACATGGCCAGCACACGACCTAGAGCTGCATCAAAGTACAGGGCGTGTACTTATAATGTTCAAGCCATGTGCTTAGGAAATTTCCATATTTTCCTATTTTTGTCAAAAATAACCAGAAAAGGAAATGCATACCTGAAACGATGATTTGGGTTCTTACAAACTTCCACCCTTAAAAAAATTTGTCCCTGAATTTACTTAGTGAGGCATTGAAGATGACACCCTGAACTGCTCCAACCACTACAATCGTATATCAGCCTCCCTCTCCCAGGTCTCGTGTTGTACTCACCCGTGTCACCATTGCACCTGTACCAGAGGAATAGACCTTCCACAAAGAACATTCATACTGTGGTCGAAAATCGGGATAGGATGCTCCTCAAATGACTCATTTGCTTCAAGATCAACCTCCTCAGTTTGAAATACATGAGATGGGTCTGAAAAGTAACGTCGGAGTTGAGAGACCTGGAATACATCATCCATATCCCAGTACCTCTAAGTTACTACAACCGATAGGCAACCGGTCCAACTCTCTCTTACACATCAAACGGACTATTGTACCATGGTGAAAGCTTACCCTATCTCTGAGTCCTGTTGTGTCCCAACCACGGTGCAACACGTAAGAAAACCTGATCTCCCACCTCAAACTCCATAGGTCATCACTGCTGATCAGTATAAGACTTCTGTCAAGACTCTGCTGTAGCCATCCTCTTCTGAATCAATTCTATCTGCTCTGAGGTCTGCTGAACAAGATGAGGTCCTAGAAAAGATTCCTCTCCTACCTCCAGCCAACATAAAGGTGATCGGCATGGCCTACCTTACAAAGCCTCATAAGGTTCCATCTGAATAGTAAATGAAATATATTGTTTTAGGCAAACTCTATAAGAGGGATATAATTCTCCCAAAAATAGCCAAAGTTTTGAATTCAAGCTCGGAGCATATCCTCAAGCACCTAGATTGTATGCTCAGATTGTCCATCTGTCTGGGGATGCTATGTTGTACTCAAAAGTCCATGTTTACCCAAAGCCCTCTGAAGCCCCTGCCAGAACCAAGAAGTAAAGCGCACATCCCTATCTGATACAATGGACTGTGGAAATCCATGCAGATGTACAATATCTAGGATGTATATTAATCCCTGATCATCAACACCGAATGTCTCCTTGATCGGTAAGAAGTGAGGAACCTTCATAAACATGTCGATGACAACTCAAATAGCATCATTCACTCGAGGCAACCTCGGAAATCCGGTCACATAGTCCATCACGACATCGTTCTAATTCCAGTCTAGAATGGGTAACTATTATAAAAGGCATTTTGGTCTCTGATGCTCCACCTTCAACTGCTGACAAGTAGAACACCTCAAGAAAAAACCAGCAACATCTCTCTTCATACCTAGCCACCAGTACTGGTGATGAAGATCCAGATACATCTTGGTGACGCCAGGATGGACTACCCAAACTGAGGAATGAAAATTCAGAATCAGATCCTCACGTATGTCTACTAGCACCCATACAAGTCCTAGGAAATTCAATATCTCATCCTCTCCCATTTTCCATCCCGAAAGAGGGTCCCCTCCAGACACACTCTCCCATAGGACTACGCCTTCTGAGTCTGATAGCTGCCTCATCTGTACCAGATCAATAAGTGTAGAGGTAAAAACTACAGAAGATAGGTAAGTCTATACCTATCTATAGTGAATCTCTAGATACATATCAGATAATATATCCATAAGCTACCACTCCCTACTAGCCTCCTAAACTGCCTGAATCTGATTTCTCCTACTCGACGCATCTGCCACTGCGTTGCCCTTTCCCGGCATTTAGGAAAGCTCGAAATCAAAAGAATATCGATAATTGACCCACATGCACTGTCTCAAGTTCAGATCATGCTGAGTGAAGATTTACTTGAGACTCTTGTGGTCAGTGAAATCCACAAAGCGATCTCCAAGAAGTTAATGTCTCCAACAGCGCAAGGCATGAACAACAGCTGCCAACTCCAGATCATGCGTCAGGTATTTTTGCTCATGTGGCCTCAACTGCCAAGACCCATATGCAATGACTCCATCTCCCTGCATAATCACAGCGCCCAAATCGATACCTGAAGCATCACAAAAAAAGTATAGCTTTTTCCTGGATCTGGAAATACAGGTATCGGTGTTGACGTCAACCATCCCTTTAGCTACTAAAAGGGTGACTCACAATAATCTGACTATATGAAATTTTCCCCCTTCTTGGTCAGACCTGTCAATGGTGCTTCTAGGAGTGAAAATTATTGAATGAAGTGTATGTAGTATCCAGCCGGCCGTAAGAATCTCCTTACCTCAGAAATGTTCTTCGGCTGCTCCCAGGAAACTACTCCTCTCACTTTCTATGGGTCCACAGATACTCCTGCCTCTGAGATGACGTCACCCAAGAAGTGATTCTGATCCATCCAAAAGTGTCACTTGGAGAGTTTAGAATACAATTGATCCTCTCTCAGTGTACTCAGAATGATCTCATGTTGGGTATCATGGTCATGTCGAGTGTGAGAGTACACCAAGATATCGTCCACGAAGACCACAATGAAGGAATCCATGTAAGGATGGAACACTCGATTCATCACTTCCATGAAAACTGCTAGCTCATTTGTGAGAATGAACTTCATAACCGTATACTCATAGAGACCATACCTACTCTTGAAGGCTGTCAGAGTTATATCAGATGGTCTAACGTGCAACTGATGATAACTGGACCTCAAATCAATCTTCAAGAACACCCGGTCTCCTCAAAGATGATCAAAAATATCATCAATACTTGGCAAGGGATATAGGTTCTTGAACGTCAACTTGGTCAACTTCTGATAATACAAAAAATCCAAAGTTTACCTTCCTCCTTCATTGCAAACAGGATCGGCGAACCCCAAGGAGACGTACTGGGTTAGATGAAACCCTTTTCCTGCAACTCCTCTAACAGCTTATTGAGCTCCTATAACTTAGGTGCTGCCATCCTATAAGGAGGAATGGACACCGGTGTCACTCCTATAACAAGATCAATAGGGAATTATACCTCATGCTACGGTTGAAAACCTGAAACAAAAACCTCTAGAAAGACATATCTGAAATGATCCACCAATGGTGGAAAGTCCAGTTGTGAAGTCCCCTGATCATCCAGATAAAGACAAGCATTATAGGTCGTAACCTTTCCTAGCCCATGATTCTAACGTCTTGATCGACTAGCCTGAACATCTCATTCACCTCTATAAAGAAAAGATTCACCCTATGGTGAAATGAAACTCAACTTACGGTGATAACAGTAAACGACTTCTTAGAAGGGAACCAACCAGTCCATCCCGAGAATGACATCATAGCATGTCATCTCTAAGAAATAGTGATCCCATATGAAATGATAACCTGACACCTTGAGAGTGCACTCTCTGAACTGACGTACACTAGATGTCCTCATCCCCAAAGGTGTCTCTTATGTCAACATGTCAGTAGATGAAATGATATAGAGCCCAAGGCTCTCCACAACAGAAACAGAGATAAAGCTATGTGTATCACCAATATTGGGAGGATCTGAAGATAAAAATGGGGCCACTAAAATTGTACCTAGAACTGTAGAAGGTTCGGGATCCTGCTCCTGATAGGTCTGCGCCATCGCAAAAGTATGTCCCGCCCCGTGGTCCTGTGACCCTGCCTTAACACACTAAGCTAATCCTCCCTGCTGACGCTGAATGACTGGTGACTGACCGCCACAGCCTTGACCTCCTCCTCGGCCCGAACGGCCAGAAGAACTCCAGTTACACAACTGGTGAGAAACTAGTGTTGTTGCTCTAGAACGAAGAGTCATGCAAGAATCTTCATCACCTGATACTGGTGATAAAACCTGGAAGAAATACTGATGGTGACCATTCTTTCCCCAAGATCGACATTCCCCTGGGTCTCTCTAGCACTGCGGCCTCATGTGCCATGCCCTTCCACAATGGTTGCATACTACCTGACTTCCTAAAGATGTATCACTCCTCCTTGGATCACAATGAATAGACTCCATAAGGTGCTTCCTTCTATCAACTGGATGAATACTAGCTCTGGAAGAAGAACCACCCTGGCTCATAGCTCCAGAGTCTCTCATATTACGCTCTACAATTAGTTTCTGGTTGATGATGGTAGTGATGTAAGTCAACTGGAACATATTCACCTGCGATCAAATCTCCTGCCTGAGACCATCCTCAAAATTCCTTGCTACGAACATCACATCTCCACCCCGTAGGGGTGTGAAACACTACATATTGGTGAAACTAGAGAAATAATCCATAATAGTAAGATTATCGTTCTCTAGACTCAGGAACACCCGGGCTCAATCGGCCCTTAGGGTCTTTGGGTAGAAGTAGTCGTAAAACACGCACTAGAACTCCTCTCAAGCCATAACCTACTGATGACCCGCCTATGAGATCACGTCCCACCACCTCTTGGTGGAGTCTCTTAGCATATAGGGAGTGAGATTGACCTTCCTCTTGTGAGGAATTTCCAAATGCTAAAAAATAGTCATCCGGGATTCCAGCCATGACTCTGAAGCCTGTGGTCCTCCCCCTAAGAAATTAGGAGGATGCTACTGCTGGAAAACCCGCGTTAACACTGCCATAGTCGTGGCAGGAGGCGGTTCTCTCTGAATGGTCTGAATAATCCTCATAAACCCTTCCCTAAACTGCGTATCAGATCCTGCAACTTGTATGGCAGTCGGTTCCAAGGCTGGAACGACTGAAGTATTGGCAGGAAGTCCCTGTTCAGCCATATCTAGCGTCTGATCACTATCCTGTAACTGACATACAACTAGAGGACGTATCTGAGGCATAGATCTGCAAGATCCAAACCACACCTTAGATCAGGAATATTAAGGATAGAGAACAGAGGAGTACAAAATGGAAACAGGATATGAAAACAATAAGGTATTACAAAACATGACTACACAACGTGTATAAACTCTACATGGCATGTACATAACTCTATTCCCCCGCCCGAGTCTCCTTGAAAGGCCAACACATGTGGTCTTATTAAACTGAGACTACACGGCATGTTACCTATGGACAAATCATGTAGTAGACAAGGTTTCAATGACATGTGTTGTTAGTTATACGGCCAGTTGCATGGATGAGGCTACATGGCGTGTTCTGAACAAACACGTTGCGTACTTGAAGATTTTTTCCCGACCCTTTTGTTGGAGACACAGAGGGGTACACAGATGACCCTTACACGGCGTGTTCAAATCAAACACAATGTGTATATTAGTATATAACACATTCCCTTGTTGATCGTGACATAGATGGGTACCTTGAACAAGGCTACATGGCCTGTTCATACAAAACAAAATGTGTATTACATGAGCTTCCCCGACCCATGTTGTTAGTGACACGTCCGGGTACACGGCTCACTACTACACATCATGTACCTAATCTAAACAGCGTGTTCCTGGAGATTTTCCACAACCTGTGTTTCTGCTCACACAGTCAGTGACATGGTTTAAAAACTACACGACATTTATATATAAAGTGCACACCGTGTATTCTGGGTTTTTTAGGCAGTATCTCTGAAACTGCACTGAAGCCCAAAAAACACATAAAAACAAGCATAAAGGTACCAAATTACGATCTGTGAGGGCACATACTCCCCATGAGTCCAAGATTGGCATCTCCTACACAACATATATAAGGGAAAAAAGTCAATGATCCACTATGTTCTGATTCATGAGGGCCCATAGCACATCAAGAACCAAAATTTGTTGTTTATTTAAGCAAGATACAATACAAACAACCTCTCTATCAAACTGCATGGATTTTACTAAATCATCTATCACAACAGCATGAATAATCTACACAACGTCTTTCACAACAACATGCAGTTTCTAATTCACCCTAGATGTCCTGGCAAGAATGGATGGCATGTGATTTCTAACAAGTACCAATATGATGCATCAGACGAAATGCCCTCATCTCATCGGGTAGCGATAGAAATAGAACCATAATATCAACAAAAATAACAAAATAAAGCATGTGAATCACTCTATGTGAAATTAGATCAACTGTAATATAGAATAACCGGAAAAATATAATAGGCGATGTAGATTGCCTTTTCCATGTACATGGGTTAGCTACTCCCGAGCACAGCTTAATACCAAGTACCAAATCTGTCATATCCCTGGACAAAGGCTCCAAACAGTAAAACAAGAGAAAAGAAACCCCTTCGATACCACTTTGTAACGTCCCGGTTCTGGAAGCCACCTAGAGGTTCCCCGTACCCGGTTGTTCACATGGCGTCAATCACATTTCCCCAAAAGCAAGAGTCTGCCAACTAGAATCAAGGGCCTTGGGTGTGATAGTGGGGGAACTATGCCCTCGTTGGCAGATTATACAGCAGAATAAAATCAAATAGACAATAGCAGAAACCATAACCATCTATACAAGAGTAAACGATAAATAGCGGAAGACTGACAGTAAACAACTGGAGCACACACACATATATATATAATGATGCATGATACATTTTTCTAGGAATGCACCCAAACAAGTCATAATATAGAATAGAATATTAAACCAATGTTCAAAATAAAATAGGTAAACTCCTCATCATCACAAGCCATAGATTGGCCCCATTATCTCCCTCTCCACAACAAGTCAAGTACCTAATGTAGAAGGACTCTTTCCCTTATCTATACATGCAAAAATATAGTCTGTTTGAGCCCAAAATCATGGCCCAAACAGGGTATGAGACAAGGTCCCAGTAGGCAACCACCAAAGGATCTGTGCCTAACAATCAGTGAATACATGGAAAGTAAAAGTACAAGAATCTGTAAACAGGAAAGCACACAGCAGCTACAATCCACAGTGTCTAGCATATAAAGTACACAAGTTACAACCAATCAACAATCAGAACAATAGGTAAGTCCTTGGGTAGTTCTCACAGCCTAACCCTTAGGGTTCAACCTATAAGTACTAACAACCCTCTGGGAGTCACACACAGTCTCACCCTTCTTGTCCAGCTAAGGAATAATCTCTCAAAGGAAGCACTCACTATCAATTCCCCCTATAGTCTCGTATCTTACTAAAGTCTCTCTAGAGAAGCACTCAACGTCTCATTCCCCCTGTGGCCTGCATCGGGGTAATACAGAATCTTTGATGAAGAAATAATCATCAATTTCCCCTTTGGTCTGACATCGGATTAATAAGACACTCTAGAGAAGCCCTTACATCCTTTCTCTCTATGGTCAACTACACTAGGTTCTCACAACCCTGTGTAAAAAACATGCATAGCGCGTGTATTGCCCCAAGTAAACCTCAAGAACTACATGGCTATCATTATAAGACACAACAACATAATAGTACAACAGTTCCACTATCCTACAAATAGGCGTGGAAACATGAAAAATGCCTAACAGAAAAAACATGGATGGAAAAACATCTAGAGCACAATAAATATTAACCTATTCACAAGAATCGACTTCTACTCAAGAAATCAAGAAAATAAGGCAAGCAATAGGGGGAAAATGAAACACACAATACCTCGTTCTAGGGAATTGGTGGAATTACAAAAAATATTCAAAGACATCCTACATAAAGGTACAAACCACGTACCTCAATGCTAGGAGATCAATATAATTGAACCATGATGATTTATTCTCCTTAGAACGTCGATGATCTAGGAAAACATCTAAAATGCCCAACCCAAGATATCTTGAGAAATATGAGGAATTGGAAAACAAATCTCTAGGAGAAGGAAAGGCTTACTCCTGTGGTTCCAAAGCAATTGAAGATGGTAGATTCAGTGAACGGGTGGAGGCTCGGGGGCTCGGGGATGTTCTGTGGCCGTACGAGTTCTCTCGGACAAAGAACCTGAAGAAGAAATGAGTTTTGTCCGTCAGGCGCGACCCCGATCCATTTAATGAAAACAAATTATAGTACACGGCGTGTACTTATGGGGTACACGACGTGTACATGTACATTCCTTAATCTTCTTTAAGCGGCCTCCACATTTCCCCTCCACACCGTATGTGTGGCTTAGACATGGCCAACACATGGCCAGGCGCTGCATCAATGTACACGACATGTATATATGAAATTTCCCGATTTTCCTCTTTTTCTCAAAAACAACCAGAAAAGGAAAAACATACCTGAAACAAAGATCCGGGTTCTTATATTATAAAAATAGAATTAAAATAATATAAATTATATTATTTATATAAATTGAATTCAAATTTTTATTTAAAATCATGTTATCCATTTATGGAAAATGAGTTACATCAATTTTCGAGGTGGTAATCCACCATACACGTGATCTGAGATTTTATTTCCCATTTTATAGAGGATAATATGGATAAACATTATTAAAGTAACATAATATAATATTTTTATATGGAAAATAATTAGTTTATTATATATTCATGTTTTAATATGACTTTAAGGTCATGGAATAAGAAATAAAATAAAAATGATAATTTAAGAATGTTTCTTTTTCTTTGAATGGTCTGTTTAGACATGCAAAAAAACCTTTCTAAGATGTATGTATGATCAAAAAATGACTCTAGGATTTTGGTAGGGTAGAACAGAATTTATTTTATTAGGAATTGGATGAACCTAATAGATTTATATGTGTGAATATATGATGATATGGGGTGGCCTTTTATATGTGGGGTAGAGAAAACAAATTTAATTTTATATAAATAATAAAGTATAACATTGTTTTAATAATGAATACACACTAAAAAATGTGTTATTATCAACCCTTAGTGGGGATATAAATGAAATGTTTCCATATAATGATTGTTTCAAATGTTTTTAGGTCATTTTAAAACAGAACCTTTTATTTTATTTCCTCCGTAATCCATTTTTACCTCTACCAAAATGATTAGTTTCCGTTTTCATTTAATATTATTAATGGTAAAAAAATAATTTTACCACATTTTATAATAAATATTACTATGATTATAAATAATGAATCCATTTTTTAAAATTAAAATTAATTTTTTTTAAAATCTACTTTAAAATAATATATACTGATGTAATGAATAAGTGGGTTTCTAAATAGAAATTATTAATAAGTAGTGAAGGACGTAATATCGAAATTAAATATTAAATTGATTAATCTGTCCTAAATTATATTTATTATTTTTAATTATACTTTAAAAAAATTAAAATATAATTTATGTTGTTAAACAATTCAAACAAAAATAATTTTTTTTTAAAAACTAGTATTTTTCTCTATTCATTGAAAAACAAAACATTTTAGAAAAAAATCAAGCTATGATATTTTTAATATATTTATTTAAAAAAATAATTTTAATTTTATGAGATATATTTTTTAAATTTAAATTATGTGCTAAAAAACAACTGAACCACCTTTTCGAAAAATATTGTTTTTTAGAAAAAAAATTATTTTTCATTATAATGATTCTAAATTAATTTATAATAAAAAGAAATTTTTTTTAATAATTAACATATTTCTATAAATACCATACTATTTTTATACTTGTTTATAATATTATACTATATTATGATTCATATAGAATTGGGGATGTGTGTTGTGTAAGCTACCGATGTGATCTAATTCATTTAAAAATCAATATAACATAAATTCTCAGGGTGTTACATTCTTTTCAAATATTGGTGTTTCATGTCATATTATATATCAAACCAAAATTGAAACATTAAAAAATATCAGTTTTTAGAAGATATAATAGAAAATATTTATTAAAATTAATATTGATATATATTAAATTACAAATCACTTTCAAAAATCCTTTTGAAGTGGGTAAAATTAATTTTTTTAAACATAGGTTTTAAATAAACCCAATTAATGATTCCATATAAAAATTAAAAGTATTCCATAGGAAATGTGCAGTGGAAGATTAAAAAAACATGGTGGGGGCCCTTTATTATACTTTAGAAATATTTTCATTGATTCCCACATCCTAAATAGGCTGATAAATCATACATTTAAATAGTTTTAAAATGGAAAATTTTTTATTAAAAAAACGGATTTGGATTTCATAATATTAAAGGAGAATATCTGAGAGAATAATAATTATGTATACTGAAGAAAAAGAACTCATTTAGAGAGGAAACAAATTATTCTTTACATCATTAAATTTTATGAAAAAGGAAATCCATCAACGTAATTTCAAAAAAAAATAGGAATTGAATTACAATATAATCAAAGAAAAAAAGGTATCATTAATTGAAAAATTTATTAAAAAATATATTTATGACATAGGAAAAGAAGCTGAGTACCTGAAAAATCCCATTTCATATTACAAAACATTTTAAAAGAAACCCCTTGAAATTTAGAGCATGAAATTGACCCTCAATTTAAATAGATAAAATATAATTAATTATATAATTAATCCAATAGATAGTACACAAACACTATAAATTGAATTAGGTTTATAAAACATAACTTTTTTCAAAGAATCTAAATTGAGGTTAAACAGTAATAAAAACATCATATTTTATAAGAAACATTTTAAAGGGAACATATAAGAGATAAATGTCAAAACATAATAAAAATATAGAATACATCACAATATAATAATAAGGAATAATGTAACGAAAAATAATAATTAATATCAATATGATGTATTATAACTTGAATTAATAATAATGAGTCAAAAATCACCCTTAAAACATTGTTATCTTTCATGATTAATACCCTTAACAAGAATAAAATAAGATTGATTTGAATATAAATTTAATATCATTAAAAAATCGATAATAATCATACATGGGAAGTATAAAAACAAAAAAAAAAATCTATTGGTGAATATAGAATATGTCTCTAAAAACACGAAATTGATACAAGAATCCCATTCCTGGTATTCCCACTTAGTTAAACACTCTCTTTATTCAATAATAACAAACAAAAATACCTTAATCACTTATTTCATAACCTTATTTTTATCGATTAAATTTTTTTAATATTATATTATAATTATGTATTATAAACATACTAGTATGCTATAGTTTATTTTTATCAACGTATCATCATATTTTTTATTTTTTTGAAATGATTTTTAATGTAAATTTTAATACCCATTATTTATAAAATATTTTTAAATTACTTTGTCATAATTATTTTAGAGTGAGGTTTTGGAATTTGTTTGAAAAGATATTTTTTTGAGTGAATAATGAAAATTCTATTTTTTTAAAACTGTCATTTATTTAAATTAAATAAATTAACATAAAATTGCTATTTTATTTTGTATTTGGTTTTAAATTATAATAATATAAAAATTTTAAGATAAATTAATTGATTTCATAGGTATAAAAATTTTATTTCATTGTGACATTAGATTTTTGTTTATACCTAAAAATTATTTTCTCAAAAAATTGTTTTCATTGTATTTTATGAATTTATTTTAAAATTAATTTATACAACTTTTGATAATGGAATAATTTAATAAGGATTTAATCTTTTGTATCATGAGGTTTATATTTATTACTGAGGTTAATTTAATTTTTGTTCATCAGGAATATTAACATCCGTAAAAATGGTGTCACTAGGATAAAAGGGCTAAACAGGTCAATACAGGATAAAAACATATGATAAGGTAAAATAAATATCACCTTAATAATTATTGGATGAAGTTATTTCAAAACCTATCACCTTATATTTTAATTTAAAATAATTTTTTTCAGTTAACAATGACTAATACACTTTTAATATGTAAAAGTACATAATATTTACAACTGACCCACTCACCACACATATAAAATGAAAGATCCTATTATCACTTATGTACACCAAATGAGAACTATAGTTAAGAAATTACCTTCCCAAATACCATCCAATGATTCTTCCCCATGATATATAGGTCTTGGTATCACCAATAAACCAACTGTGAAGGTTTAAGGTATAAGTCAAAAGAGGCTTTTCAAATATGAGGTATAACTCTAAAACGAATTATTTCTTGTTTTTTTTCTTATTCTACCTCATTTAGGCCAATTAAAACCATGAATTTGGAATTTAATAATTATATATGATATAATTTTATTTTATTATGTTGAAGTTACACCCATTTTCATATTCGTTTACATCATATGGTAAATAAAAACATCACTTGTATATACAAATAGGCCACCACCTCGAGGAACCAATATAAATCATTTTTAATTATTGTATACCATGTTAGGTTATATAGATAGATATAATGAATATATATGATTTTTATAGCATAATAATTATTTTTTTAAAATATATAATATTATCTACCTTATTTCTCATTAATCCATTAGAAAATGAAAAAGTTACTCGTGTGTGCTTGTAGACTATCTCTTCCACGAAGTAATGTGATTAATTTTTTATTTTTTCTTCAAATTTATTGTAATAATGATATATTTAATAAGTATATATGATATTTATTCTATTATTATTTTTTAAATTTTAATTATTATTTAACATACTTCTATTTACTCGATGGAAAAATAAACTTTTACCTGTGCGTATATAGAAACTACCATCTCCGCGATGTGATGTAATTAATTTTTCATAACCACATTGTATGAATGGTTATAAAAGAGTAAATAATGAAGAAATATGATATTTTAAACATTATTATTATTATTTATATTATTATACAATGAATTGGGTATAAAGACCAAAACCATTGAAACAAATCACTCATGTGAAATAAAATAACTGTCACCCACCAGGTGATTTTAATTAAGAGTTGTTAATAAATGGGTAATTAGAAATTAAAAAAATAAATATATTATAATATAAGAAGAAATATAGTTCTTTTATAAATTTACAATTAATATAAAATAATTATTAAGTATTTTAAAAGAAAATATGATCTAATTAATGGCGTGAGGTAAGGGTTATTTTTATAAATATTGGTTCATTGATTCATGTTTCAGGTTATAAAACTATTTGTTTTAATTTGATGAATATGATACAAATTTGAAATATTTTATCATGAACCACTATATATATATATATGTTATATAAATTTAAATTTTATATTATTTCTTTAAATTGGGCCTTGATTAAAATAATAAAAAAGTGGCAAGGGATAATGTTATAATCTCTATTCATTTTGTGATTATCAATGTTAAATTTAAAATGATGGATATTATATTATCATTGTCCTTTAATCACCATATATTTTCTTCTACTATTTTTATGTCTAATTTATTAATGTTTTCCTTATATTTTTCCCTTTTCTATCTAAAATGATCGAGAGAAAAATTTTAATAAATTCCAACCTTATTTCTTATTTTTAGAATCAGAATATTTTTACTCTACGTCCTTGTTTTTCAAAATATTTTATACTAGTTTATATAAATAATAAATAATAAATATGTTTTTGTTAAAACCTTTTACTTTACATAAAATTATTAAAATGAATATGTTTAATTTTTTGTATATGAATCACATCTCACTTTTTTATATGTGTGAGAAGAATGTTATATTTTAACATATACGGTATGATTGGGTTTCACTAATATCATTTACTTAATTATTCATGATTTTTTTTATTTGAATGTTTAATTATTTTTCCATGAAAAATACACTTCATTTATTCTAGAAATTGTCATTTCTAAAAGTTTCCAATATAAATTTTTTTTATCTTTATTTGAAAAGTTTATATTGAATTATTTTATAGAAGAAATTTTACATAAATTTCATCATATTTTAATGATTTTTATTCTTCATCTAGGATATTATATTATCATACAATCAAATTTATTTTTCTATATTTCATGTGATGATGATATTATAATGATCGTTCTTGAAAGCTATTACTTTCCCATGAGTTAATTAAGTTATGATAAACTTTTCATAAAACCTACTTCCATTCTATGGGTTATTATATGAAGGAATTTTTTTATAATCATATGGCTCACTTATATATGGGTTTCCATTATGTGATCGATGGTCCTAGAATTATTTATCACTCTTATTTATTGGGTAAATATTTATATGTCTTTATATTATTATTTTATTATTGACCTGGATTTAATATTCAAAAAATTATGTATGATCCTTTTATATTTTAAAATTTTCCTACTTTTATATATTGACCTAATTTCATGTCCATAATTTTACATAAGGACCTGATTCGAGGTCTTTAACAAGATGAGTAAACCAGTTAGTTATTATATGTGTTCACAAGGCTATAATTTCCCAATTTTTTACATAAGAAAAAATCCTATGTTATATACTCATTCTATGCTATATGGATAATTATTTTGGAATCACGATTATATATATGAATTTTTATACCATAAAATCTATATTTAATGATTAATGATTTATGATCTTTTCTAAATGGGTATAATCTTTGTATATTATGATGACATTCTAAAACACTTTTTCTTATTATATACTCACTTATTCTCATTAAATTATATCACCAATTTTTACCGTTACTAAGCGTATAATCTCACTAATTATTATGTACACACTTTCCCTAGGTTAGGAAGACTAGTATTAAGTATGATAATCCGATAAGGGTGCTATATAAGAAGAATGTGTTGGGATATATTGATTATACCTTATGAAAATAAAATTTTAATGTATCTAGTCTCGAAAGATGTTATCCTTTACAATCCACATTCTTGTATTATTGTTAGATGAACTAAATATTCATATAAAATAATGTAAAAGTTATGTTAGGAATTCTCTAGTCATTATAGATTTAGTACGGTGTTGCATGTGAATAAAGCTATCACACACATTAGATTTATTTAAAAAATGGTCTATATTAAAAACATATAGTGTTAAATATATATTTTCTATATCAAATTTTGTAGGAATCATCCAAATGGGAATATATATCAATGTTTTCTAGGACCTCTGTATTTTACTTTATATAAAAATGTATTATTAATTGTTTCATTGAATCAAAGAATTCTGGTGGAAATATTTTCCCAAATTTGTAAAATATTACAAAACCCATTGTTAAAACATGAAAAGTTATTTATAATATTATATATATGTAGATATATTTTTTAAAAACAAGTATTTTATTTAAAATAATCAGGAATTGATGATATCAATAACACTGTAAGACTAATAAGTAATAATTTTTCTATCAGGACATGAAAATATTATTTATCTAACCTTGCGAAATTATTATTTCTCAAAAAACATTCTAAATTAGAAACATATCTATATAATATCATAAAATTTTATGTTTTTTGGTAGAAGAATAAATATTTTTTTATTGTACACTATAATTTTGGATAAATTTAATTTGGTGACATGTCATTTTTATGTAATTTATATTATCAATGTCCATAAATTTTTAAAAAATCTAACCATGACATGAATATTTCTTTTTTTTCTTGTGTTTCGAATAAATTATAAAATATATTGAAATATGTTTTCCTCTCTTTGATAAACATCCATCATGTGACAAACCTAAAAATCACACCAACATGGTAAATCCCATGTTATAGTTTGTTTTATATAGATATATTCTACACCCAAACAAACTATATTTTATTAGTTTATAATTGACCCAAACAAAATATTAAGTAATGTATGATATTAATTTCTAATTAAATACAAAAGTTCATATATGGATGATTGTCACACCCACGTTTCTGAATTTGTCTTTGGTTCTTATTTGGTTTTGGTTATCAGTTATTTCCATAGGAATATTGTGTGATTGGTGTGAATTTTTGAGGTAGTTTTTTATTATTATCCATGTTTTTCTCCATAATTTATCACTTGAATTTTCAAGAAAAATAAAAAAATGGTGGGGAGGTTGTAGGGAACTGTTGGAGAATAGTTAGTAGTGACTATGCACCTTGCCCAGGAAACCATGTGGTAGGTGTCTGGGTGAGACAAAATCTATTTCACGATCAATGCATGGTTATGCGCCTCTACTCAGGTAACCATGTGGTAGGTCGGGGTTGTGTCATAAAGCAACTCCATGACTTCCTCATAGTAATTTTGACCATGTGTATTAATCATGCGGAATGTTTCTCCCTCGACAGAGGAAGGAACATGGTCACCACACATCTTGAGAACCCCTCATGATGTGTAGTGCAGCTTTCCATCTCATTAATGATTTAGGTTTTTACCCTTTTACCTCTTCGTATTTTACCATAATTCCACTCCTTTTACTATAAATTGATATTTTCATCCATTGAAGATCCTAAAAGCTTCCCTATACCTCTTTGAAACTAATATTTGGTATATTTTGGCCATGATAATACAAGGAATCATTATATAAGCCCTTTTCTTTTTTTCTTCTCTCTTACATGCAAGGGGTTTTTTTTCTCCTCTTTAATGTTTCAATTTTCCAGAGGAAAGGTTTCAAATTTAAGGGTTAGATTTTAATATAATGTATTCAATATCAACATTTTATGTTTGATATATCTTCCCTTGGGTGCAGTTGAGGTGGGATTAAGGCTTCATACCGGCATCCAGTAGTTTCTTCATATGATTTAGTAACAATTTTCATCTCTTCTGTAAATTTAAAATTAAATTATTTTCTTGATTTTAGAACCTTCCATATTTGTTAATTAGATATTTATTATTTTTTTAATAAGTGTTCTTTATGTGAAATGAGGTCATTTAAAATTTATTTTAATTGATTGAAATGGTTTTAATAAGGATTTTACACCATGTGCTTGATGAAATTCCAAGTTAGATTTTGTAAGTGAGGTTGGATTTAAATTAACGGTTTTGGGTTTCTTAAATGTATGTATACATGTATTTTTGTTTTAAAAATGGCTTATGTACATTTATATTTTAAAGGGATTATTATATGAATGTATTATAAGGCCTGATTGACACTATTTAAATTGTTTCATTAGAAAACCTTTCTAGGAGTGAGTCACTTTCCTTATTCGTTGACCATCAGATAGGAGGTTCCTCAGTTTTGGACTTCCCTTGTGTGATAATTGTTATAAGGTAGGACCATACACCATGAGGTGGTCACGTTTGTTCTGTTTTGTGTGATATATATGATGGATTTTTTTTCTTTCTTATTTTTGTTTTTTTCACACCCCTTTGTGATCATATGACCTGTGAACATATAATAATTATGAATAATTATGAGAATGAAGTTTTCACTAGTCTAGTTCATGCACTATCTACTATTCCATTACAGAGGGATATTTTTTTATTATTATTATGGTATTAGGCCCCTCAGTCACGCTATGTAGGGAGACAACCGGGCATCCCAGTGTTCGGATGTCATCTGGTTGGGCATGCCTTGAGGATGAGTCACATGTATAGTTTCTTCCAGTTCTCTTTTGAGTTCCTAGGTATTCTCATGTTTCTATAACACTATTATTGTAATCCTATTTTCCCCATGAAGAGTATATGTAACTTTTTATTGTTTTGGTTTTCTCTTAATAAAATTTGATTACATGGTTTTGTTAAAAAGGTTTCAAGAGTGATTTTTTGGAATGATACAATGTTTTCCCCTTTCCACTTCCATGAAAAATAAACATTTTCAATTGATCCCATTTTCCATTGTTCCCTTTGAACCTAATTCTCATCAACAAATGTAATATTGTTTTAAATTTTGAGGGCAATGGAATGTGATTTTTTCATTGAAATGAAAGATTTGGAAAAAAAATTATTTATATAATGTATTTGAAACTTCAAAAAATTATTTATTTAAACTATATTCATTGGAAGTAGATTTATTCAGGCTTACGTACTGTATTATTTTACTAACACCTATAGTATTTTTATTTTTTTTAGTTTTTTTTTCATGTTCTAGCTCAGGTTTTATCACCTTGAAAATTGTTTGTTATAGATTTGTGAGTGACCAATGGGGTCAAGTTAAAATATCACAGTTGTTAGTTTTAGTTTGAGTTTTTGGGTATATCATTGTTGTTCATTTTTTTAGATTTTCAGTTGTAGTGTAAATGGTGTAAAATGTGGATATAAAATTTATTTAGTATAATCTATTTTTATTTTTTATATTTATTTATTCAAAATTGGTAAAAATCATTCCCATTGTCACTCTGATGATTTCGTTGGCACTTCTCACCGGCTCGGGAGGATAGGGAATTCTTCTCATACCTTTAGATGGATCAGCTCAGGTAACTAGTTTGGGGTCAACCTAGTTTGGTTCAATCAAAAATGGTAGTATTATAGGTCCACTCTTAATGGACCTTGGTTTTAAAAGAACCCATCATTACATGGGGATTTCAATATATAAGGTGTATGATTATCGAGTCTTGAGATATAGGAACATGATGTAATTACAAAACCCTAGCTCATTCTAAACCTCATGATTCCATGGGATGTCTATTTTTTTGGTCTCTTTTTATTATTGTAGATTTTTTAGTGTGGGTAAATGAATAGAGAGTTCGTAATGTGGCCTTTTGGAGCTTTCAGGGCCTGGAAAGCCATATAGAGCTGGGGGAATGGCCCTAAAGGATTTCTCTGGTGGTGGCGTGATTGGAAAATATCATCCAACTATATGGAAATGTTCCCCATTGATTATAGTTTCTCTATTGATATTTGTATCAGATCTTCTTTAATTTGGAAAACTATTTTGAAAAATATCATTTTGGGAATTTTTAAAGGTTGGATTTAAAGTGGTGATGATTTTGTTTTGTGATGTAGAAAATTGTTTTCCATATCTTGCAATAATGGAGGCTTTATAAAATTGGGTATTTGTTAAATCTATTTTTTTGGGTAATATAGAAATGGTTTAACGAGATTTAATTTCCATAATCTAAATATGTGGTTTGTTGAAATTAATTTTATGGAAGGAATAAATAATTTTAGGTCCGGTTTTGGAAATCTATTTTAAAGGGAAGTGTGGAACTATTGAAAAGTTTTTTAAATCTTAAAAATTTGTATTTTTAAATGGATCGGAGTGGGTGGTACTTTTATAAACAAGTTTTGTGATATTCAAGATGAGTTTTAGGTTAGGGGGATAGTGGTTTTTGGAATGTGGATTTGTGGGATCTGAAAGGGAGTCATAAGTTAAATTTTTTTCCTTGAAATTTTTTTGCTCGTTGGCGTTTTTGTGAGTGAAAAAATGATTATATATTTCTAGTAAAGTTGATGGTTTCCTGATATGGCATTAGGACATGCAGTTTTTAGGCTCCAATATATACCATTGGTTAGTATAAAATACATTGAGATCCTTATATTTTAAAAAGTTATTTTAATGTAAAATGTTATTTTTTGATAGATTTTTTGGTCTGTTTGGTATTTTTGTATTTTTGGAATGATGCTTCAGATGTGGTTGTTTAGATAGAGAAATCATATTGTTGGACTGTTCTTGATTGAGTTCCTTGTATATTTGTTTCACAGTTTCTTCCTGAACAATGATATGATGGATACCCAAGGTGCAACTTCTAGTGGTGAAAAAGTAGTAAACACTCAATTTTATTAATCCATAAATGATGTTCTTGTATTTTAGAATTTGAATCCTCCTCTCATTTATGGTCAAGTGAATCATATCGAAGGTAATGAGTGGATGTGGATGATTGATAGAGTCATTAGTATCCTTGAGAGTCCCGAGTCATTAAATGTAAAATATTATACATTTATTCATGGAGTTTCAACCCTGAAATGGAGGATGTTGGTGTATCAAAACAAACCTTGGAAGGATCTTACTTGGGAGTTCATGAAGTCTTTATTCATCTGGTGGTTCTTTTCTGAGGTGATGATGGTGAGGAAGAAGACCGAAATTTTTTGTATTTAGTAGGGTGTTGGATCATTTTTGGAGTTTTATAGTGGCTTCATTAACATATTCAAATACAATCTAGGGTATATTGAATACAATCCCTTGAAGGCTTGACATTTCAAGTATGGGCCCCGTCCTGAACTATAGTCGATGTTGTCAAAAACTCAACATAAGAATTTTTTGATGTGGTGTGGAAATCCTTTTGTATTAAATCTATGTTAGTGGAAGTTATTAAGATAGAAAATATCCATCAGCACTCTAGAAGCAATTAAGGGGATTCAAATAAGAATAAAGGAAAGTGGACAGATGTTGGGGTGCTGGTAGGAGAATTATGAGGCCTTTCGACCACTAATCAATATCATCATGGTACAATTCATTGATATTCCATTAGTGTGGTACGAAAGGTCATAAGAATTAGTCATTCCTAAGTGGTCTAAGACCCTTCCATGCCTGTGGAAAATTGGGTCAATTGAATCTGTTCTATCAGGGTGCTTTCAAGAAGCACCGTGGAGCCAAACCCAACTCTTCAAAAGATATACTATCCTATCTGCAATAAGTAAGGAAATTTTTGGGGATTAATTTATGGTCTCAATATTTGTAATGTTTTATTGTATGTAATTTCTTTTTCTGGTTGAATTTTGTGGCACTATATTATATTTAAATTATAAATATGGATGTTGTTAATCCTTTTGAAAAATATATTTTAATGGAAGTTTGTTTTGGGAAATTATGAACTATGAGTTCGGTTAGGGGGGTTTTAAAGCTTGGTTATGAGATAGGAGATACTTCTAACATATTATCTCTAGCCATAGGTATTGGAGTGAACCTGATGTGTAGTCAGGGTCACCAGGGAAGTGGAGGGTCTTGGTTTAATTTTTGTTCTCATTAGAGAATATGGATACAGTTTGAGCATCTTTTTTTTGGAATTATGATTCAATTGGTTCTATATAGTGGAAGGTGGTGTGTAAACCTCATTACAACATTGTTACTTTCATGGGTTTAAGAGTTCTTCCTTGGTTATAAGATGCTGTGGTAATCGCATTTTCATAAAAAACTACTGGTAGTGTCTCACTGGATGAAGGCCTCTGTTTAATAGACCCTGTGTGGATTTGGTTTTTGGTCATCCAGAGGTTTTAAGTTGTTGGCATGTTGTTTGTTGTGGTTTTTATGTCCCATTAGTGGCGTCCCTTCCCCCCTCTCCTTATGGTGGGGGTTTTTGATCTGCTCGAGGAAGTTTTCAATTTTGTTTAATCTTGTTAGTTCTTATCATGGGGAGAACCCCCATGGGACAATTTATTACTCCTTTGGAATAAAAATAGTGTTAGCCTATTTATTATGATGTGGTGTCCGTTTGAGCCTCCCTATTTTGGAGATCTTTTATAGACTCTGTTCTTAGATTGGTGGCAGGTGTTATCATACGGATCATAACAATTATACGATTTTCCTTTGAGTACTTGTTGGGAAATGATCATTCAATGCGGTTTCATTGAAATAATGATAGAGAGGTGATCAATAGACACAATTTGAGTACGTATGATTATTTTGGATGGTTAGTATGAGTTTTCTAGGGTGATGTTTAAAGTGTTTATATTTTGAGTCTAGATTACATATATTGAAAAATATATGTCTTTTAGATCTATCAACTGGAGGTGTATTAGCTTTCTGTGGAGGGTGGCATAGTGGGGAGTACATTTTGGTCTCCCGAGTTCATTTTTTAAATCATTCTTCCAATTTGTAGTGTTCTTACATCTTCTTGCATGTCGTTTGATGAGAATATCATTTATATGTGTAGTGTTCAAAATTTTTCTTCATTTGGGTCAAAAATTGAGATGGAATTTGGAGGTGGAAAGTGTTATGGTAGAGAGAATTGTCACACTCAGGTATTTTAAATCATATTCTATTCCGGTTTGAGTTTTTTTCTCAGAAATTTACTTGGGAACTATGTGGGATGAGTTTGAATTTTTGAGGTATTATGTATTATTATTTTTAGCCTAGTGATTTTTTATATGTTCTCCCAAGAATGTTCGAGAAAATTATTTTCTTGGGTGGATAGGGTCTAGAAGAAATTTGGATCATGGGTTGCAGTAACTATGTGCCCTGTACGGGAAACTATGTGGTAGGTGTCTGGATGAGACAGAAGTTATCGCAAGACTCACGTATAGTCTTGTGCCACTACCCAGGTAAGCATCCAGTTGGTTATGGTCACAACCAGAAGCAGCCGCATGGATTATGCATGGTATGTCAGACCTTATGTATTAACTCTACGGTAGGTGGCTCCCTCTATATTTGTGGTCTCACTATTTGAAAAACCATGTGGATTAAATGTGAATCCTGATAGCTCATTAAATATTTAGTCCTCCATTTTTTCCTATTGGGATTTAACCCTTATCCCCCCCATCTCTCCCACACAAAATTTTCATCCATATGAAGTCCTATAAGATTCCCTAGACCACATTGGTCCCAATATTTTGTAGATTTTGGCCATGATTCTTTATGGAGTCTTCATGTATGTCCTTATTTTCTTTGTATTGTTTCCCTTTCTAGGGTTTTACTTCCTCTCTATTGGGGTTTGGATTTTCCAATGTGTAGGGTTATGATTTTAGGGTTGTATCATAAAATTGTGGATTTGATATTGATGTATTTTTTGTTTGATATAACATCCCTTGTGTGTGGTTGAGGTGTGATTGAGGTTTCGTACAGGATTCTTTAAGTTTCCTCATATGAGGTAGGATCCTGTTAAATTTCTTCTTTACATTGATTTTTCATTTTCACACCTTTGAAGATGTAATTAGTTATGTATAATTTTTATAAAAAAGTCATTTGGTGAAGTGAAGCGATTTATACTTGATTTCAATTGTTTGAAATGGTTAGAATTGGTCTTCCACACTGCATGCTTGAAGAAATGCCCACATGGATTTTTTAAATGTGTTCGGGTTAGAAGTGACGTTTTTCATTTCTTAAATGGATGTATAATTGGATTTTTGTTTTAAAACTGACCTATGTATGTTTATTTGTGAATAGGATTATTATATGAAAGTGTTATGGGGCCAGATTGTCACTTTTGGAATGGACTCAATGGAAAACCTTTCTATGAGTGAGTAAATTTCCTTTTTTATTGATAATGATATGGGAGCTTCCTCAGTTTGGTACTTCCCATGTGTGATAATTGTTCTATAAAAATGGACTACCCCTTAAGGTGACATGGGTGGTTTGAGTTCTTTTGATATATATGATGGAATATATGTATAGATTTTTTCTAGGATTTGTTTTTCACAGCCCATGTGAAAATTGGACATGGGAACATAGATTATGTATGAGGAATTATGGGATCTATTGTTGCACTAGTTTAGTTCACGCACAAGTTAGTGGCCCATAGTAGGGGGATATTTTGTTATTTTTTCTATGGTATTGGGCCCCTCAATCAAGATATGTAGGGAGAATACTATGCATAATTTCATTATTATTTCTCCAGGTAGGGGATTCCTTTTGGAAGAGTCACATGTATATATATTATCTCTTGTTTCTACTATGAGATCCTAGGTTTTCCCATGTTTCTCTAACACTAGTATCATTATCCCATTCCCCTCATGAGGAGTTTATGATCCTTGTTATTAGTTTTGGTGTTATCTTAGTAAATTTTGAATGTGTGGTTTTTTTAAAATGGTTTCAAGAAATTTAATCTTGAAATAGAATGTGGTTTCCCTTGTTTCAATTTTATTACAAATGAACATTTCCATTTGATCCTTTTACCCCTTCTTCCCTTTTATCCTAATTCTCATAAACGAATGGAATCTTGTTTGGAATTATTAGAGAAATGGATTGTGATTTGTTTCCATTAAAATGAATTGTGTGGAAAAACATATATTTATATAATTTATTTCAAATTGGAAATAATTGATTCATTATTTAAATGATATTCATTGAGAATAGATTTATTATGGCTTACCTACTAAGTTTTAATGATAAAACCTATAGTCTTTTCTTATTTTTAGTTTATATTGTAGGTTCTTGCATAGGTTCAATCTCCTCAGTGATAGTTGGTATTGTATCTGAGAGTGACCCTCAAGAAAACATGGAGATTTTATAGTTGTTATGTTTAGTTTGAGTTCTCAAGAGTATCATTGTTGTTTAGTTTTTATGATTTTTTAGTTTTAGTGTAAATGGTCTATATCTTGACTTACATATTTATTTGATACACTATGTTTTTATTTTTATATATTATTTTTCTAAAAATTGGTATATATTTTTCTCATTGTTACTGTGGTGATGACCTTGGTGCTTTTCACCTGCCCGGGAGGATTGATAACCCCTCTTAAGCCTTCCCAAGGATCGGCTCGAGAGACCATTTCATGGTAGACCCGGGTTAGTTCGGGACAAGGATCATCTATTTCAATTCAATATTTTTTAAAATAATTTCTATTTCTATGAAAGGGATGACCAATATGATGAAATTTGTGATGATATTATAAAATGGTGTTTTTCCACCATTGGTATAAATTAATTCTCTACTAACACCATTATAGCATGAAAAAAATAGGATCATATGAACTCTCTTTAAATAACATGACATATGGCGGAAAATCACTAAACATCCACAATAAATCCCCCCTTAATGAATTTTTTCTAGACAACTACATCAAATATAATTTTAATATCCCTCCATAATAATTTCAAATCATCAATAAATGGATTCAAATAAATATAAATATTATTTTTTAGATTTCATGGATTTAATAATGTCAAATACCGATATAATTCATTCATCAAAAACTAAGGTAGTGTGTTATTTGGGGTTATGGAAGCTATAAAATATGAATATTGACTGCCTCTAAAAAAGGGATATTAGATAGGTTTTTTTCATTTATAAGGGTTTCTATCTTCTATAAACACATTAATGGTGGTTACCCATAATCACTGCTAAAATTCACCATGTTCCCTGATTAGGGGAGGTTTTTGTATGCAATGTTAAAATAGAGGTAAATTTAATAGTAGTTAAGATAGAGGGGGGTTTCAAACTACTATAATTTCACTCTTAATTCAACAAAAATAGATAGATTGGGGTATTTTTTACCACCCCTAATTCAATCATCAAGTTAAACGTAGTACTGGCTGACCCAAATTGACCTGGAAACACTATTTTTTGGAGTAGTTTTCAAATAACCTTCCCTTAACATTCATTTTTAAGTTTGTTACTACACCCCACAACCCTGGGTAAACCCTCAACACCCCCTAGGCACAACTCATGTAAACCCCAAAACAACCCTCCCCCTCTCTACCCACAGTTGTCCACATGATAACCCACCCTATTCTCGACAACACCCCCTAACACCACAATTTATCTGTAGGTCAACCCACTATGTTTGAAGAACCCCCCCCCCCTCTTTGCCCGATGCAGCCCCCTGAAACCCCTGTTAGCATGCTGGACAACCACCCTTGAACCCTAGTTTTTGACGCCTAACCAAAGTCACCAAAACTCTCGGACCCATTGTTTTAAATGTTAGTACACCTTCACGCATCCCGCTACATATGAAAAATACCCACATGTGCAGCCTCTCCAACCATTGGGTAGAAAAGGTGACGCCAAGGGGTTTTGAACAGTTGATCGGGAGGTTAAGGTCACATGGCTATACTACTCCAATGAATCACATTTTAATTTTTTTTAAAAATGCTACTCTTTTAAGTTTATCTAGAAACATATGATAATATATATATATATATATATATTGGTAATGAAATATATATAATATAATATACTGGTGTGTATATAAATATATTAATTTTTATATAATATATATAACTAATTATATATACATATATAAACACATATTTTTTAATACATTGAAGTATATTAGTATATACCTTAATGTGTTTGTGTGTGTTTGAAAATATTGTTATTAATTATTATTATTATTATTTTCATTACACCTATTTTAGAAACTATAAAAATTTTATTTTAGTTATATAAATACTATATATATACATTTTACTATTTATGTTATACATATATTATGTTTAATACATTTATATAATATTGTTATGTATGTAATTATATAAATTTTTGGTATATAATGTTTACACACATATATATAAAAAAAAAATTAATACATTCATATAATTGGAAATGTATAATATAATTAAATAATGTGTTAACACTAAATTAATTTATCATAAATATAATATGATAAAATATATATAATAAAATTATATGATATATAATAAAATATTTATAAAATATATATAATATAATTATAATATTTATATTTTTATTCAATTTTTTCTGTATTATATATATTTGTATACAGAATATAATATATATTTATTTATAAATTAAAATATAATAAAGATGTTTTTAATATTATATAAATATTATATAAATTATAATATAAATGTATAGTATTTTTTAAACTATAGATATATTTTAATATATATATTTATAATTACATTCATATTATATATACCAATATTTGTTATGTATACATTATATATATATAAGTATTAATTTAAAGTATTTACAGAATCCCTTTATATATATGTGTGTTTATTATTTATTTAAATACATTTATATAATGTGTTCATGTAATATATATATATAAACACACAAACTCACGAACAAAAATATATTATAAAATTTGAATTTATATGATATTTATTTTTAAAAAATATATAAGGGTTAAAACCTTATTTAATCCAAGTTATTAGAGGTGGTTAATGAACACCTCTAATATCATAAATTGGAGGGGGTTAAAAAACCCCCTCTAATCAATGGTATTAGTTGTGGTTCCTAAACCCCGTCTAATATGTTGAATTTGAGGGGCTTGGAAACCCACACTAATGTCAGAAATTATTGGGTTTGAAAACACCATATAATCTAAAGTATTAACAGTGGTTTATACACCCCTCAAATTTATTAAATTATAGGGGGTTCAAAACACCATCTAATGTCTTCAATTAGAGGGGGTTCAAAACCTCCTCTAATTTAAGGAGTAGAGGGGGTTGTGAAACACCATTATTTCCTTTGAAAAATAGATTCGATTATATATATATCCTCTAAAAAAGATATTATATATATATATCACCTCTAAATTATAACCAAACATATAGCACCACAAAGTATTAAATTAAAGGTTATTTTGACATAAACATCTTTAAAATTAAACAAAATTTTAAAATAGTAATTCTAAAAAATTAGGGATCTTTGAACCCCCTCTAAATTCAATGATTAGTGGTGTTTTCACATAAACACATCTAATTTATATTCAAAATGATTTTATAGGGTTGTGTCCAAAACCCCCTCTAAAAAACCAATGCTAATATACTGTTTTTTATAGTGTACCACAATCACAAAAAGGATAGAAAATTTATATTGAAGGAACCAATTGAAAATTAGTAGGTTTTATTGTAAAATACATATAAGAAAGATCAAACTATTTTTTATATCACCATAACATAGATTATTTAATCTACCTTTTATATAAAATATTGAATTAATTCCATGTTATAAATGAATATGTGATACTAGACATAATCAATCACATTAATATGTGTATTATTTAAAAATACGTCATCTATTTAATAGGAAAATGTTTATTATTTCCATGTTACCATTCATTACACCTCAAACATGTATATATGTATATATATATTGTAAAATAATGCATCGATACATAATTCTTATATTATATTATGTAGTCATTTAAACTTGCACAAAATTTTTAACTACTAAGACCCAAATTGTAATAAAAACTCTTACATTAAAAATGATATTTTAAAGTATTTCCAACCTAAACAATGTTCTAACTAAACCAATACTCAATTAAAAAAACCCTTAACATTAAAAAATATAATTTAATAGAAATTTATTTAATTACCTCATAATTGTTTATTTTCTGTTGAAAAAAGGATTTATAAACAAATTTTCGTAATTTGAAAAATTGAGATGATTTTCAAATATAATTTTTATTATGATTAGGATTTTAAATTTTTTAAAATTATAAACAATTTACCACATTTTCTAAAAATTTATGTTTTGATACATCATAAATAATAATCTATTTACATTTATCTTAATGACGTACTCTATATTTTTAAGATCATGAGTATTTATATGAGGTGCATATATTTTAATTTCGGGGTTTTTCAATTATTTTGTCTTAATAGGAAGGCCTAATGAGGTTATAGTGGAAAAAGGGTGTCTAGTTACTTTCCAAAACTTGGATCCCAAAATTTTGGAAAAAAATAGTTGAGATGTATGGTTAGTACAAATTTGGTCACCTAGACTGCACAGTTTGTGCTAACTGTGGGGGTGTTTTAGTGCACCGCAAAGGGCCGCACGGTTTTCCCAAACCATTCAACCCAGACCACTGCCCATGAACTTTCTATAAAGATTTTTATATTGGGTTTTTTTTCTTGAGATACACATGATTATACAATTTTTATGGCCTACCCTAGTGAGGGGTCTCCTAAGACAATCCATAGTGTACAATTAGCATATAGTTAAAACTGGGAGGAAATGATAGTTTTCCACTTACCTATTATAGGACCATCCACCTTTACTTTCAACTTTTATTGAAAACCAGTACCCCTATTTTTTATTTTCTTCTCAATCATATCCTAGGCTTCGAACCTGTTCTTTTATATGATGTCTGATTTGAGTGTCTAATCTTGCATTGAATCATAACTAGTGAGTTCCTAATTCATTGGGATTTTTTTTTCATTATTTTCATTTATATCAACGATTATATTTTGGTTAAATTAGATATTCCCTGTTTTCAAGATATTCCACTAATCTACCATCTCTTGTAACACGGTTCAATATAAGTTTCGAGACACAACATGTGTTACTCTACAATAATAATGTAGGCAGTCTATACCTTATCACTCATAGTCCGGTTGTTTAAACCATGTTCTCCTTCTTTTGCATTCCAGACCTTTTGGGCATTGCTTACTAAATTAAAAAACCAGTAAATTCAATTTTAAATTCTTGATTATATGAAATCATGACACCCTTGTACAAGGATATAAGATTTTTAACACAACCTTAACCCCCCATGGGGTGGGATTTTCCCTTTTCTATGAATATTTCTCCTGTGGGGTGAGTTGAGATCACTATTTATTATCAAGAATTGAATATGGTAATAATATGGATAATTAAATGTTTTAAGAACAATAAAACACCTTCTAATTTGTATATTAAAGGTATGAAATGGAAAATATAGTGGATTATATCTAATTATGATGTGATTGATGAAATTATTAATGATATGGGAATATAATGGTGAATTTATTAGTTAAGATGAAAATGGATGGAATGATATTGCACTGATGTGGGACTCACATTATGGAACTATTGAGGAAGGTCATGGTGTAGCACCAATGAAATATTTGGATGCCTTATAAATTTTTACTTCTTGGATCTGGAATATTTGGATTCCTTGGACATTTATACTCATTGAATATGTCTTATTTGGATTCCATGGACATTTTTACTCCTTATATCTAGCTTACTAAGATTCCTTAGGCATTTATACTCCTTAGAACATGGATAATATTGGTTGGATACATTATTGATTGACTTAGGAAATTTATGATGCTTTACCTTGATTTAAAAAATCTCTTATGATTTGGTTTCTGGATCATAGTGATCTCTAGTAGACAAGACATTATCACATAACTTTTAAAATTTTTATTCTTTCTATACATACACACTATTTTAGATTATTGCACAGACTATACTAGTTATAGAATATGTTGGTGTTTTCCTTATGAGGTTTATCTCATACTTTTTTAGGTCACCATTTTGTACTCTGACAGTCCTCATTGATGCATATAAGGATACGATTAAGCACCTTCTTGAGGGTGCTTGATTGATTTTTGTATTAGAGCAAGGGATCACAGAGTCGAGTTATGGATCATGATTCACTTTGGAGGTAGTTTTTTGGTATTTCTAATATTGATACATCTGTAGAACAGGATTTATATTTATATGTATTTAATATATTTGTATAGCACCATGACATACACATATTTTTGTGTTGCCACTATCCTTAGATTTGATTATTAAATTTTTGTCTTTATGATTTATCTTTTTTTGACGGTTGATGTTATGTTTCAACCTAATTTTCATGTATTATACTATTATGTAACTCTAATGACAAGTTTATAGTATCTCCATCATACCTTTACAGTCCCTCATTTATAGTTGGATGCCTCAACCGTACGGGGAGGCGCACTTGAGACCTTGTGGCCCACCAGCTCGGGGCACCTTTTAGTTTCTCTCAGGTGAGGATGTTTCAATATTAATACCATAAAATATAATATTATTCATAAGTAAAACATAATATATACTCACCTATGATTTAAATCAATCCATATCCCTTAAGTATATAATTCATAGAAGAACATTCAACAACACATTTTAAAATAAATTTCATATTAGGACAATGTGAGTTTTTTGTTGTGTGTATAACTATAATAATATAATACAATTTTTTTTTTCAATTTTAAACAATGATTTTTGTTTAAAATATATTGCATAAGGGTATTAACCAGAGGATGATAATTTATGTCTTTATATTTCCACACCCATATTTGAGACATTGGATTTATTATTAATTATTTAAATTTTAGTGTCATAATTTTAATAACCTTTTGAATTTTAGGTAGAAATGTTATTTTTTAATTTAAAAAGTGAAAGAAATAAAATTACCTTTAATTAAATATGAGATTTAAAAAATGAATTTTTCCATTGAGTCAAGAATATGGTGTTTACCTTAGGACAATTTTTGTGTAATTTTTGGGAAAGTTAGTTTTAGTGTGTAGTGAGTGATATATTTTTAGAAACATCTTAAAAATAAATCAAAATCAATTAAATTAATTATAAACTACTCAACCACTTTATATTAGTACTTTAAGAAGAATTTTATGGGTTTAACTATTTTATCATGATGAATCCATCATGGATGAGCCCTTGGAGGGATTAATTATTTTTTAAAAAATAAAATATCATCATGAAATATGTATTTTTATTTAATCCAACATATATATTTTGATCCTATAATTCTATGTCTTATAGTAATAATTTTCCCATAAAATTTTTATATGTTAACTATATTTCATAATTAATCCATTTAATATAGAGTCAATGAAATGTAATGAATAAATTTAGATTTTCTATTTTGAGAAATAGAGTCCAAATTCAGAATTATGGGGATGAAAAATACCAGGGTATGAAATTTCGTTATTTTTAGATTCAATCAACACTATTAAACTACAATATATGATGGTTTCCAATTAATGGTGCGAGGAAGAGATCTTGGCCATATGATTTTCAATTGGATAGAGATGATCATGCCAAGTCCGACATATAATGATAGATGCATGTGTTCTATAAAAATTAATTTGAAACGTACATGGGATAACTGATCAAAAAAATCAAATGGCGTGAGATATGTATCATCAACCCTAGTTGACATAGAACAACACAATACCATAAAAATCACAGCAATTATCTAATTGGTTGATTAAAAAGTTTTTTATGTTCTCCATATGGGAAAGTTGAGTGGTAGTGGAGAACACTGCCATGGTGTGGCATACCAACTCCTAGTTATTTGATCAGATAATGGAATGACCGTGAGAACCCATAAACTGTTGGTTTATTGTGCCTAGGTTCTATGAATTGGTTTTTTGATGTCATAATTTTATGACAGAGCATATATTGTCATGAGTAAAAACCAAAGGTTTGCATCAAAATACCAAGGGGTTCCCCATGTCAACCCTTAATTAGAATAATTAAATGTATCACATGGGGCACCAACAAAACACATTTTAGAAACTAAAATCGCCATTTGAGTCTTCTTATTATCCTCAGACTAATTGAACCTTGTTTTGGAAATTTTTAGATCATCTTATCGGTAATTTCCTGTGTTTAAGATTTAATTAATGGGAAAATTTTTATTATAAAATAATAATAATTTAATAATGCCTATAAAAAGGGATTTTATTGTGTTTATATTGGTCACCCTTTATAATTTAGTATATTATCTTCACTTAGAGGAGTGTTATTTTTTCGACCAGTCATAAAACATTCTTCTTTTAACCAAGAAAAGTATTATTATTATTTGATAATATTAATATTTTGGGAAATATTCTAATTTTAAGAGAGGATATTGAATTAGAAACTGGGGTGAGACACTTCACCATGAGAGGTAGTGACTAGTTTGTTCTAGAGTGATTATGGTTTTGTTAATATTCTAATAGGAAATTAAAGAAGATAATTAAAATATATAATGAATCTCCTTCCATTATGTAAATAAAACTTGTGGAGATTATGAATACATAATGAAATAAGGAATATAATATTATGATTGTCTATGAAAAAACAAATAAAAATAAGAAATGAGGGAAAAAGGATTGCGTATAATGATGAATATGAAATATGATTATAATAAATTCAAATAAAATATGAATGAAGAGAGTAAAGAACAATTATCCACGGAAGATATTTAGGGAAATAATTATTTATCATGTAGTATTTTCATGTATGAATCTAATGGGATTCATAAAGATTATATATGTTTGTTCATTTTTATCAAGTCATAACATTTATTGTAATTATATTCATAAGAAAAAAATTCAAATCATGAAGGCCAGTAAGGATGTCTAGTGTTGATAGGAATCAATTAAATTAAAGATATGTCACATCACTAATGATTGATTATTCCAAGAATGATGAAACTACATTATAATGGAATAATAATTCCATAATGAATTTTTTATGATTATTAAGAAGATAAGGAAGAATGATATCATATGATTTCAAGTGTAAATGGGTAGAACCATTATTATAAAGATTCATATAGTTTGGAATTAATTGGGGAACCTAGTAGAAGTACCTTGAGTTACATATGATAAATAAAAAAATTCATTCAATGAGGAAAGTGACATTTTGAAATTTGTTATCTTCCTATATGAATAGTTTAATAAAATAATTAATCTATTATCGAATTATCATTCAATTTATATGATTTTTAGAAATCTAATTCTATAAAGGTTGAAAAAACATTTGGATTGCGAAAAAATAACTATTTTATGCCTTGTAGGGAGGTCCTTAATTATGATTAAGGCGATTGATTAAGTGTGATAATATTTTTTAAGATTTGATATAGATTGTAATGGATGAATATCGATAGTAATAAGCTTCATTGGTGATATCTCATTCACTTATCCAACAAATAGGGATATAATTAGATAATATTTTCATTACCTTTTTCAACAATTGATCAAAGTAGAAACAAATGATTAATTTTTTATATATAGGCCTTCACTCATCCAAAACTAATTTTTGAGGTAGACTAGATTTTATCTATGATATATATAGATTTCAGTAATCCATATATCATGTCTGGTATATATTATATTGAGATATGAGTGATTACTCTATCACCACCAGTACAAGATAGACAGATACGGGTGATTCCTTCAGTATTATTGATTCAAGAACATTTTAGATGATGATTCACCTATATAGTGACACCCATTCTCTCCCAAAACATTGGGATCTTGGTGGATATACATAAAATAGATAATATCTCACATATTAAACAAATCAATGGTAATTTGAGGGACTAGATATAAATAATAAACCTTGTATATGTGCTTTAAGAACCCGTTTTTTGCTGTGAAAGACTTTGGAATATTTTTGATGATATTTCAGAGCAGCGCCTTCAAACACCGTGCGATTCCGAGCCCCGGAGTGGCCGCAATTAAATTTTCAGTGTGTTCACACTGGAAACGCAAAATAAATGGGATAAATCCTAAACAGAGTTCCGGATCAGAGATCCGAGTGTACGGATGGATCCAGAATGGGGTGTTTACCCTAGGAAAGACATAAAACCTATCGGCACAGGAAGTTTGGACCCTTCGCCCTCTTCTGGAATGTTAAATAGACAAATTATTTAATTAATTTATTCGTTTAATGGTGAAACTCTAGTATCTTATAAACGGTGGCTCAAATAGGAAAACCAAGGGCACCGTTGAGTTCGGAACATGCCTCTTACCCTAGGAGGGGTATATGTTTCACGGGCACGGGCCAATTGTGAAAAATGGCCCCAGGGGCGTTTTTGTAATTTGGTGCCCTCGGGTGTTGAGTTTTATAACTTTTAAACGAGGTGTCGGATTAAAATTCCAAGACCACCATTGTGCTCGGGAGGTGGTGTTTACCCTAGGGGAGGCTTAACCTCGACCCCGTCGAGAGTTTCAGATGGGGGCACGATTTGAGGTTTTAAATTAAATAAGAAATTAATTAATTAATTTTATTTAAATAAACCCTCACCCCCACTCCACCCCCCTTGGGCTAATCCTTTGGCGGAAGGCAAAAATTGAAGGAGAATCTTCTCCCCTCCTCCTCCCTTCCGGCGAAGCATCACCGGCAAGGCGGCGGTTCAGCGGTGAAGCTCCGGGCATCGCCCATCGAGGTAGGAGGTTTTGGTTGCATTTTCTTTTCCGAACCTTCCTTTGGATTCAATTTTAAATATCGAGTTGCTGTTAAATCGTCGAACAAATCCCATGGCCATTTAGTACAAATTCTTCTCTTCGCAACACTCATTTCGGATTTGAAATCTGGGATCGGATGGTGTCTCGGCCGTTCTTCGAACTTCACGGGTTGGGTGTTTTCCGGCGGACCAAGGCGGCCCGACAATGGTTCAGGTGATCCGGTTCTGCGGCGGTCCACGGTGGGTTCAGCCGGTGTCGGTGCGGTGCGAGGACAAGCAGAGGAGGCCAGGATGGTGGGCCTTCCAGGGCGAGGTGGCTGACGACCGGGGACACCGGTCGAGCGGAGCTGGCGACAGGCGGCCGCGGCGTCGCGGAGGAGCGGAGACCAGCGGTTGCAGCGGGCGGCGTCGGTCGGACGAAGGCGGCGCTGGTTGGTGTGAGCTCCGGACGACGGCATCGGCTTGAGGCAGAGCGGTCGCGGACGGCGAGCTCGGCTGCTGGTGCGGCGAGGGGAGCTCGAGCGGTAGGCGGCCGCGGCGCCGGTGAGGAGGAGGGCCGTCTTCGGCCGGTCGTCGCTGGACGAAGACTCTTCGTGACCCCGGCCAGTAGACAACGGACCCGCATATCGTGGGTCTTGTTTGGGTAGGAAGACCGGCCGAATGGCCGGTCTTGTTTTATAAATAATAATAATAATAATAATAATTTGTTTTATAATAATAATAATAATATTATTATTATTATTATTATTAAGAAAAATGATAAATCATCCGCAAAGTGTCCGTATTGGGCGCCTACTAAGGCAGCGCGGAGCCCGTGTCAAGGTGGACTTTTTGATATGGTTTCGGGAATTTTTAATTCACGAAACGAGGGGCTCAGGGGCGCAGCATGACCGTCAAGTGGCCGGGCGTTATCCCAGCGGTTCTTATCTTGGACGGCGCGGACGCATCCGACGTCCGTTTTAAGCGTCGTCCATGGCGTTGGAACCCTGGCGTCGAGGCGGAGGTTTCCAGGGTGGTTCCAGGCGTTGAGGCCGAAGTTGAGGCGTGGGCCCCATGACCCGTCTTTTGAGTTGCGTGCAGCTTTTTGCGGCTTTTTCCTCGAACGTCCATTCAGGGTGTGCGAGCAGTCGAAGTTGGGTGTTTTTCTGAGGGAATCACGTTGGTGTAGTCTGCCCGCTGTAATTTGGCACGATGGTGCGGGCCCCGCGAGGGCCGTTTCGGGAGTTGACGGTGATTTCCACCTTTATCACCGGCAACTGTTTTGGACAATTGAGTAGTCCATCTTGTGTGCTTTTTCAAGAGGATCACAACGGTGTGATCCGTTCGTTGAGTTTCGGGACCGGGTTCCGGGTCCCATGGGGCACCGCTCGTGTGTGGTGCGCCAGAATGCGTCTTTTTCTCCGGATATCCATTGAACTCAAGTGAGTAGTGCTTTTGACGTGTTTTCCCTAGGGGATCGCAATGGTGCGATGCACCCGACTGCTTTCGGGACCGAGGCTCGGGATCACGGGACGCCGTTCGGGCGTGAGGTAGTGTTGGTGACTTTTTCGTCAGATATCCGTCGGAGGTGATTAAGTAGTCGATCTCACGTTTTTTTCCACGAGGATTACAACGGTGTGATCCATTTGGCTGTGCGGAGCCTTATACGTGATCTTATTAAATGTCGAAGCATGAAAGGTGCTCCAATGGCGGTTCGTCCTACCATGATGGTTGTGGACCCTTGGCGTGTGATCGCGCACTCTTGGGAGAGTGATATAAATGGGTCACAAGATGTGGTTGGTCGTGCCTGGGACTTTGAGTTGGAGATGTTACGTCACGCCTTCACGTTGACGTTGGGTTCCGTGTGCACGATAGCCTTTGGGCTGGAACATGGTATACTCTGGGAGTATACGGGGGATGCTTGAAGGTACATGTGGTTGTTCGTACCCGAGAACGTTTTGCCGCTTGGTTGGGGTTGAGATGGGGCCACACGTTGTGTGGGCCCCACGTGTGTGTCGGGTTCTACTTTACGTACTTTGACCTCTCACGACGTAGAGGGTCCCTCTGTGCGATTGTTTGACTTGCAGGGTGGAGTTCTTCCCCTGGCTCTGTGCTCGTTTGTGACCAGCAGGGTTGAGTGGTCTCCCTATGGTTTCATTCTTGATGGATCAGACGGTAGTGGTGTTAGTGACACCTAGTGATGGGACAAAAGCTGAACCCCTTTGGGGGAGTTGTGCTGGAGTTGGGCGGTCGCGCGGTGCCCACTCTGTGTTTGGTTGGCCAGTGTTGTACCCTCCAGTGGAGATGGCCCTGGAAATTCTGAGTTCTACCCTCCAACGGGCTGGGCAGTGGGTTACTTATCGACCTCTTCGGGTTTACCCTCCAGCAGGGCTGGACAGTGGGTTTCTCACTGACTATTAGGGTCTACCCTCTAGCAGAGACTGGGCAGTGGGTCACCCGAAGCTATTAGGGTCTACCCTCCAGAAGAGACTGGGTAGTGGGTCACCCAACGCTATTAGGGTCTACCCTTCAGCAGAGACTGGGCAGTGGGTCACCCGACGGTATTAGGGTCTACCCTCTAGCAGAGACTGGGTAGTGGGTCACCCGATGCTATTAGGTTCTACCCTCCACCATAGACTGGGCAATGGGTCCCCCGATGCTATTAGGTTCTACCATCCAGCAGAGACTAGGTAGTGGGTCACCAGATGCTAGTAGGGTCTACCCTCCATCAAAGGCTGGGTAGTGGGTCACCCGATGACCTCTTAGGGTCTACCCTCGACAGGGAAGGGGAGTGGGTCGCCCGTCGTCTAGTTCCAGGTCTACCCTCCAGCAAGGCTGGGCAGTGGGTCGCCTGTCGACTTATTCCAGGTTTACCCTCCCGCGAGGCTGGGTAGTGGTTCGCCTGATGATGTGTTATGGTTTACCTTCCAGCGAGGCAGGGCAGTGGGTCTCTTGATGATGTGTTATGGTTTACCCTCCAGTGGGGCTGGGCAGTGGGTCACTCGATATTTGGTTAAGAATTACCCTCCAGCAGGGCTGGGCAGTGGGGACACCGGTTGGCATTCCAGACTCAGTCCTCTTGACTAGGCTTTTCTATGGCTTACCTCCGTGATTACCAGAGCAGGACCCTTGGTTATACGGGTCAGTGTTGTGACAGCTTGACTTTGAGGAGACCTCTCGACTGCAGGGCGGTGACGAGGTGTAGTTTGACTTTCCCTAGAACTCTCAAGTACGAGGGGCACTTTCCCCACCGAGACACGTTCTTGGGAAGCGACCTAAAACCATGCGGGCGAGTCAGTTCCGCCCAAAGAGGATAGTGTGAAGGTGTGGTGATTGAGCCCCTTGGCTTGCGGTTCAGGGCAGACGTGCGGGATGCTAGGAATCGATGACGGAGTTTCTTTTGGGACTGTTGGCGAATCATTTTCTTGGGCTGAGCTACGGGATGGAGATCCCCTTACGACCTTTTCTGGGCTTCTTGTTGAGCATATGTATATGTATATACCTTGTTCCGGTACCCACTCCTTGGGTTTTGGCTACTCTCCTTCCAGAGAAGGCGAAGACACGCGGGGTATGCCATGTGCTTTCCATGTCTAGCTTCTTGTGGTTGGACGAGTCTACTCTCCTGCTATAGGTAGCGAAGACTCGATGAGAAGTTCATCTTCTCGCTGTTTCCCACTCCTTGTGTCTGGACGAGTCTACCTCCTTTCTTTTATTGGGTTCAGCTGGACTCTTTACCGCACTTTCAGTTTTAATCCTTTACTTTTCCTGTTCGCTTTACTGCTCACCCTTCGGTACCTCCTTTTGTTGCTCCCTCGAGCCTTCGAGGTATCTTAATAAGTATTTTTATACTCACCCATGCTTGGACTTTGCCCGCACTTGGTCTGCCCTTGCAGACAACGGACAGGTGGAGCGTGGATTCAGTGGAGCGTAGAAGCGTGGGAGCTTTGACCGAGTGCAGTGGTCGTGGATGGGTTCTAGGTGGGAGACCCATCAGCTGTTTCCTTTTTGTTTACCTATTGCCGGGTTGTGGAACCTTTTCTAGTTGGGCGCGTGTTTTGACCCTTTTTCCTTTTCTTCTCTTTACTTTGTATTGTTAGAGGTCGATGCACATTGTGTTTTATATATAGCATCGACCCTTTTACTTTGCTTGTCTTTACTTTTACTCTGCACTTCTGCATTGAGTGTGATGCCTGTGTGTGTACAGGTACATCGGCAAAGGCCTCCCTGAGTTTTTGTGCCTTCGAGGCTGCTCTCCAGCCCCTGGCCTATGGAGGCGGGCTTGGGGTAGTTGCGGATCGAGCCCGGGTAGGGTCGGGTCGTGAAAAAGTGGTATCAGAGCTGGTTCATTCCTTGGGACGCAGTTCAGACCTCCCAAAAAGAGGAATTGGTTGGGATTTTGGGCAATAATGTTAACGTGTCTCGATAGCGGCTCTCAGGCCAGGGAGTCCAGTGATGGTGCGGCGGCCGACGTATCCATTCACCAGGACCCTGATAACCCGTTTGTCAACTCGGCATGCTGAGACACTTATTGTTGGGATATTGGTTTGTGCATCACATAGGACTGAGTCTTTGACTGTCCTTCATGAGTCATCTCCCCATCGATGTTTTTGTATTGGTATATACATGTATGCTCATCTGACCGCAGCACTCCTTGATAATATTCAGGATGTCTCCGCGAAGAGAGCCAGCCACGATATCAGCTTTGGTTTGTGACGATGACCCTGTGAGCTACGAGGCCTCTATCCAGGACCCATCATGCGAGCCCTTTTCTCCGGGTGGGCCGGTAGGAGTACCCCCACCTGTTGAGCAGCAGACAGTTTCAACAGAGCAGGCTGAGCTTGAGCGTAGGTTGAGCGCGCTCCGTGAGTTCCAGCGGCAGAGACCGCTGAGGTTCAGTGGTGATCCAGACCCTCAGGTAGTAGAGGTTTGGCTCGAGGCATTGGTTTCCCTTTTCAGGCTTGTGCAGACTCCAACAAATTAGAGAGTGGATTTGGCAGCAACCCTTTTTCATGGAGTATCTCGGTGTTGGTGGAGTCTGGTGATTCAGTTTTTTGGCGAGCCATCACTTTCGTTGGATGACTTTCAGTTGTTTCTATGTGAGGAGTTTTTCACCTCATGCTTGCGCTCCGTTCGGATTCAGGAGCTCCTGCAGTTTCAGTAGGGAGGGATGACGGTGGCCAAGTATGCAGCTAGTTTTGTAGTCCGTGCACGCTTTTACCTGGACTTGGTCCGTGACGACGACATCCGAGCATGGAAGTTTGAGCAGGGTCTTCGCCGAGAGATTCGTGCTGTCATAGTACCCTTGGAAATTTCCACATATGTCGGGGTGCTAGAGCAGGCACTGATGATAGAGGGGTTCCTGGCATGTTTTGAGGTTGGTAGTGGCAGTGGGAGCGATGGAGTCAGGATTTCTACCATAGCTATCAGGAGCCGGAGGACCGGACCTCGATGCAGGTGGCCTTCCCACTGCCGGTTTTGGAGACGTGGTCCTATACCACTGTGGCGAAAAGGCGCATGTCCTCAGCCAATGATTCCATACCATGAGTGGATCACGGGCCGTGGTCGTACACCATAGTGGCGCCAGAGGGCACTAGGGCAGCCCAGAGAGCGCCGGTGCTATGCTTGTGACGGGCAAGGTCACTTGGCACGAGACTGCCCGACCCGAGTTGATGAGAGCTTTGGGCAGGCAGCAGGCACACCACCACGGTCGAGGCAGTGTCGTGATCGGAGTAGTGCCCAGAGAGGTGGTGCTAGAAGAGGAGCGGGAGGAGCTGGGGGTGAGGGACGACATTATGAGGTCTTCCCATCACCACTAGGCAGTCCACGTCAGGCTCCGGGAGCTGACGGTTGGGACCACAGACATCCGCGAGCTTTGGATGTCTACGATCATGCAGAGCATGAGGTGGTGCGAGGTACCCCTTGCGAATCTTCTACTTCTTATAGTAGAATTGTTAGGCTATGCATGTGAGAGGCTTTTCTCTCTGCTCCTTGTTTGAGGTGTTACCAGGGTGATGCAGGGCATTGGGTGTAACCCTGTGTTGGTAAGGGAAAGGCGTGAGACCTTTTCCTTTAGTCGATGGTGTTGGATCCTTCGCTTCCGAGCATGTAAGAGAGTCTTGGTTGAGAGGCATCGACTGTGGAATCTTGCGTGACCAGATATCCTTGGTTGTTTCACCATATGATTATTCTGAAGGAGGGAATCACCGGGCCTTGTTCCAGGTGCGGGCAGTGATTCCAGTCGCGGCGAGCGACGTAGAGGTTTGACCGGGGAGGTGAGCTACCCCCGGGATCCTTCGGTCCGTTTGAGATCGTGCAAAGGGATGGCGAGGCTCTTTACCGCCTTTCCCTAACCCCAAAGTCTAGAGTGGGTGAACGACATCGGCAAGGGCCGACCTCGCATGAACGGATCAGCCCTTTGGCCTATGTGCAGTGACGCAGAGCTGTGAGTAGGTTCTTCTGGGTATAGGAAAGCCAGGTGTGGGCTTCGTACCCTGTGTTACTCCATAGTTTTGCTTTTTGAGCACAAAAATTGTGAAGGAGGGAATGATTTAATAACCCGGTTTTTGCTGTGAAAGTCTTTGGAATATTCTTGATAATATTCCAGAGTTGTGCCTTCAGACGGCGTGCGATTCTGAGCTCCGGAGTGGCCAGAATTAAAATTTCTAGTGCGTTCACACTGGAAATGCCAAATAAATGGTATAACCCCAAAACGGATTTCTGGATCAGAGATCTGAGTGTACGTATGGGTCCGAAATGGGGTGTTTACCCTAGGAACAACATAAAACATTTCGGCGCGGGATGTTTGGACCCTTCACCCGCTTCTGGAATGTTAAACGGATAAATTAATTAATTAATTTATTCATTTAATGGTGAAATGCTAGTATCTTTTAAACGGTGGATCGTATTGGAAATCCAAGGGCACCATAGAGTTCGGAACTTTCCGTTTACCCTAGGAGGGGTATATGTTTCCCGGGCGTGGGCTGTTTGTGAAAAATGGCCCCAGGGGCGTTTTTGTAATTTGGCACCATCGGGCGTTGAGTTTTTTATCTTTTGAACGTGGTGTCGGATTAAAATTCCAAGGCCACCGTTGTGCTCAGGAGGTGGTGTTTACCCTAGGGGAGGCTTAACCTCGACCCCGTCGATAGTTTCGGATGCGGGCAAGATTTGAGGTTTTAAATTAATTAAGAATTTAATTAATTAATTTTCATTAAATAAACCCACAACCCCACTCCACCCCCCTTGGGCCAATCCTCTGGTGGAAGGAAGCAACCAAAGGAGAAGCTTGTCCCCTCCTCCTCCCTTCCAGCGAAGCGGCTCCGACAAGGTGGCGGTTCGACGGCGAAGCTCCGGGCATCGCCCATCGAGGTAAGAGGTTTTGGTTGCGTTTTATTTTACAAACCTTCCTTTGGATTCAATTTTATACATCGATTTTCTGATAAATCAGCGAACAAATCCCATGGACATTTAGTATAAATTCTTCTCTTCCCAACACTGATTTCGAATTTGAAATCCGGGTTCGGATGGTGTCTCGGCCATTCATTGAACTTCATGGTTTGGGTGTTTTCCGGTGGACCAAGGCAGTCCGGCGATTGTTCAGGTGTTCCGGTTCAGCGACGGTCCACGGCGGGATCAGCCGGCGTCGGTGCGGTGCGAGGCCAAGCAGAGGAGGCCGGGACGGCAGGCCTTCCAGGGCGAGGTGGCTGACGGCTGGGGACCCCGGTCGAGCGGAGCTGGTGACAGGCGGTCGCGGCGTCGCGGAGGAGCTGAGACCGGCGGTTGCAGCGGGCGGCGTCGGTCGGTCGAAGGCGGCGCTGGTCAGCGCAAGCTCTGGACGGCGGCATCGGCTTTAGGCGGAGCGGTCGAGGACAGCGAGCTCATATTCTGGTGCGGCGAGGGGAGCTTGAGCGGCAGGCGGCCGCGGCGCCAGCGAGGAGGAGGACCGGCTTCGGCCGGTCGTCGCTGGACGAAGAACCGGGGTCTTCGTGACCCCGACCAGCAGACAACGGACCCGCGTTTCGCGGGTCCTGTTCGGGGAGGAAGACTGGCCGAATGGCCAGTCTTGTTTTATAAAAAAAATTAATAATAATAATAATATTATTATTATTATTATTATTAAGAAAAATAATAAATCATCCGCACAGTGTCCGTATTGCGCACCGTCTGCGGAAGCGCGGATCCTGTGTCAAGTAGGACATCTTGAGATGGTTTCGGGAATTTTTAATTCCCGAAACGAGGGGCTCGGGGGCGCGGCATGACCGTCAAGTGGCTGAGCATTGTCCCGGGGGTTCATTTCTTGGACGGCGCGGACGCGTCCGACGTCCGTTTTAAGCGACGTCAGTGGCGTTGGAACCCTGGCGTCGAGGTAGAGGTTTCCAGGGTGGTTCCAAGAGTTGAGGCCAAAGTTTAGGCATGGGCCCCACGGCCCGTCTTTTGAGCTGTGTGGATATTTTAGCGGCTTTTTCCTCAGACGTCCGTTCGGGGCGTGCGAGCAGTCAAAGTTGGGTGTTTTTTCGAGGGCATCACATTGGCGCAATCTACCCACTGTAATTTGGCACGATTGTGCGGGCCTCGCGAGGGCCGTTTCGGGAGTTGACGGTGATTTCCACCATTATCACTGGGTTACTGTTTTGGACAAGTGAGTAGTCCATCTTGTGTGCTATTTCGATATGATCGCAATAGTGCGATCCGTTCGTTGAGTTTCGGGACCGGGTTGCGGGTCCCACGTGTCACCACTCGTGTGCGGTGCACCAGAATGCATCTTTTTCTCCAGATATCTGTTGCACTCAAGTGAGTAGTGATTTTGACGTATTTTCCCGAGGGGATCTCACTGGTGAGATGCGCCCGACTGCTTTCGGGGCCGAGGCTCGGGATCACGGGACGCCGTTCGGGCGTGAGGCAGTGTTGGTGACTTTGTCATCAGATATCCGTTGGAGGCGAGTAAGTAGTAGATCTCGCGTGTTTTTCTGCGAGGATTACAACGGTGCGATCCGTTTGGCCGTACGGAGCCTTATACGCGATCTTATTAAATGTGGAAGCATGAAAGGTGCTCTAGTGGCGGTTCGTCCTACCATGTTGGTTGCAGACCCTTAGTGTGTGATCGCGCACTCTTGGGAGAGTGATAGAAATGGTTCACAAGATGTGGTTGGTTGTGCCTGGGACGTTGAGTTGGAGATATTACGTCACGCCTTCACGTTGACGGTGGGTTCCGTGTGCACGATAGCCTTTGGGCTGGAACATGGTATACTCTGGGAGTATACGGGGGATGCTTGAAGGTACATGTGGTTGTTCGTACCCGAGAACGTTTGGGCGCTTGGTTGGGGTTGAGATGGGGCCACAAGTTGTCTGGGACCCATGTGTGTGATGAGTTCTACTTTACGTACTTTGACCTCTCACGACATAGAGGGTCCCTCTGTGTGATTGTTTGACTAGCAGGGTGGAGTTCTTCCCCTAGCTCTGTGCTCGTTTGTGACCAGCAGGGTTGAGTGGTCTCCCCCTAGTTTCGTTCTCGATGGATCGGCTGGGAGCGGTGTTAGTGACACCTAGGGATGGGACAGGCATTGAACCCCTTTGGGTGAGTTGTGATGGAGTTGGGTGGTTGCGCGGTGCCCACTCTCTATTCAGTTAGATAGTGTTGTACCCTCCAGTGGAGATGTCCAGGGCAATTCTGAGTTCTACCCTCTAGCGGGATGGGCAGTGGGTTACTTATCATCCTCTTCAGTTTTACCCTCCAGCAGGGCTGGGCAGTGGGTTGCTCACTGACTATTAGGGTCTACCCTCCAGCAGAGACTGGGCAGTGGGTCACCCGATGCTATTAGGGTCTAACCTCCAGCAGAGACTGGGCAACGGGTCACCCGACGCTATTAGGGTCTACCCTCCAGTAGAGATTGGACAGTGGGTCACCCGACTCTATTAGGGTCTACCCTCCAGCAGAGACTGGGTAGTGGGTCACCCGATGCTGTTAGGGTATACCCTCCAGCAGAGACTGGGAAGTGGGTCACCCGATGCTCTTAGGGTCTACCATCCAACAGAGACTCGGCAGTGGTTCACTCGATGCTAGTAGGTTCTACCCTCCAGAAGAGGCTGGGCAGTGGGTCATCCGATGACCTCTTAGGGTCTACCCTCCAGCAGGGCTGGGTATTGGGTCGCCCGTCGTCTAGTTCCAGGTCTACCCTCCAGTAAGGCTAGGTAGTGGGTCGCCTGTCGACTTATTCCAGGTTTACCCTCCAGCGGGGCTGGGCAGTGGGTTGCCTGATGATGTGTTATGGTTTACCCTCCAGTGTGGCTGAGCAGTGGGTCGCCTGATGATGTGTTATGGTTTAACCTCCAGTGGGGCTGGGCAGTGGGTCACCCGATATTTGGTTAAGAATTACCCTCCAGCAGGGCTGGGCAGTGGGGACACCAGTTGGCATTTCAGACTCAATCCTCTCGACTAGGCTAGTCTGTGGCTTACCTCCATGATTACCGGAGCGGGACCCTTGGTTATACGGGTCAGTGTTGTGACGGCTCGACTTTGAGGAGACCTCTTGACTGCAGGGTAGTGACGAGGTGTGGTTTGACTTTCCCTAGAACTCTCATGTATGAGCGACACTTTCCCCACCGAGACGCATTCTTGGGACACGACCTAAAACCGTGTGGGAGAGTTAGTGCCAACCAAAGCTGATAGTGTCAAGGTGTGGTGATTGAGCCCCTTGGCTTGCGGTTCGGGGCAGACATGCGGGATGCTGGGCATCGATGATAGAGTTTCTTTTAGGACTATTGGCGACTCATTTTATTGGGCTGAGCTACGGGATGGAGATCCCCTTACGACCATGTTCGGGCTTCTTGTTGAGCATATGTATATATATATACCTTGTTCCGATACCCACTCCTTGGGTTTTGGCTACTCTCCTTCCAGAGGAGGTGAAGACGCGCGGGGTATGCCACGTGCCTTCCATGTCTAGATTCTCGTGGTTGGACGAGTCTACTCTCCTGCTATAGGTAGCGAAGACTCGACTAGAAGTTCATATTCTCACTGTTTCTTGCTCCTTGTGTCTGGACGAGTCTACCTCCTTTCTTTTGTTGGGTTGAGCTGGACACTTTACCACACTTTTAGTTGTACTCTTCTACTTTTCCTGTTCGCTCTACTGCTCACCCTTCAATACCTACTTTTGTTGCCCCCTCAAGCCTTCGGGGTATCCTAATGAGTATTTTTATACTCACCCATGCTTGGGCTTTGCCCGCACTTGGTGTGCCCTTGAAGATGACGAACAGGTGGAGCGTGGCTTCAGTGGAGCGTAGGAGCTTGGGAGCTTGGACAACGTGCGGTGGTCGTGGCTGGGTTCTAGGTGGGAGACCCATCAGCTGTTTCCTATTTGTTTACCTGTTGCCGGGTTGTGGCACATTTTCTGGTTGGGCGCGTGTTTTTTCCCTTTTTCCTTTTAAGATATGTACTTTTTACTGTTAGAGGTCGATGCACAATGTGGTTTATATATAGCACTTTCCCATTTACTTTGATTGTCTTTACTTTTACTCTGCACTTCAGCATTGAGTGTGCTGTGTGTGTGTGTACTGGTACTTTGGTAAAGGCCTCCCCGAGTTTTTGTGCCTTTGGTGCTGGTCGCTAGCCCCTGGCCTATGGAGGCGGGCTTGGGGTAGTTGCGGCTCGAGCCCGGGTAGGGTCGGGTCGTGACATGTGCATTTCTTCTAATACTCTTATATTAAAATTTATCCATATAGATGTGTATTTTCTCATGCATATGGAAATGTATACAACATCTAGTTTTTAATATGGGTATCTCTTATATCACATTCAAGATATGTGGACATTTGTATTTAATTTAATGTCTAATGATATGTGTATCTAATGAGAAATAGTTGGAATGAAATTTATGAAGGGTTGTCATATTTTATTATCCTTCCTTTATAAAGAAGAATTGTTACTTGGTGAACATGAAAAAAGTAAGCCATGGGTAGTTGATATTGATGAATCATGGTCTTTTTTAGGTATTATGGTAATGTTATATGATGTTATTTTTTCTCCACTTTACTTATTATTGATGCATATAGACACTAGAAGTGTACGTGGTCAACTCAGTAATTTGGACTACCATACAAAGTTTCTTTCATTCTAGACCATGCATGGGTACATTATTGTTGTTTGGATTCTATCAAATAAAACCATATCATGTGGGTATGGATGATCATGGATCCTTGATATGCTTGGTCTATATGCATAATTGACAGAGTAACAATCTCGATATTATGGATACACTCTTGTGTATGGTAATCGAACAAAGACCTATTTTGGATGCATGCGTTTTAATTTATTGATTGATTTATGTCATCTTACATTGTATCCTGGAGATTTTTATTATGTATATGATTTTTTTATTAGTTAGTACATTTTTCATATATTTATTTATAGATGTTATGGCTTGATATATGGGTATAGTCTATGTTACATGTAATATGTCCCATGATTATGAGGATACCACAAAATTGGATGCTAGAATTTAGATTAGTGGAGACATTATTGGGGAGTTCTTTTTCTAGTATGGTATGGAATCAAATTTTGGTATCATATTGATTGTATGGAGTGTGGGTTTTGAATCATGTGAAGATTAGTTAGGATAGTTTTTTATTGAGTTTTAATTAGGTCTATATTATATATATCCCCAATATATAACTATTAAAACATTGTGATAATCAATATATTCCCGAGAAAGAGTCTTATTGATGAAAAATTCCATGCACCTTAGAATTGGAATTAGTATTGAAAAAGAGGGGATTATGACTCATATAGTTCATGGTCATGATTATTTGATTTAAAAATTTGATTGAATTTTTATTTTTTCCATGTGGTAGAGAATAAGGTTGAGATGTTGTCTAAGGGATAGTTTGAAAGGATTTCCAAGATTAGTATATTACATTATACATCGGTGATTTGGTGAAGATATTTGATGGTAAAAATCGATGATACAAAATATATTATCTCTGGATAATGAATTTTAATAGACCTGATAAGTATTAGATAGTAGTAAGGATACATGGTTATATAGGATAATCATGGGTTGACTGAGTAATTCATAAATCCATTCAATGAGTATCTATTTTTTGTGGTGTTTATTGATACTTATAACTCATATTTTCATGGTATTGTACTCCCCTATATAAATTAGTCTAAATTTTAGGGCTATTCTACAATGATTACACTAATTAGAGTTCCAACAATGGGTGTTTACAACATGTGATGTTTTTATGATAAAAGTAGTCCTTCAGAAGTGAAGTGATATTTATTAGATTCTTTTTATTTATAGATGTCCTTCTCAAGGATTCTTTCAACAATATATTTTATCGTGGTGATCATAATAGTTGAATTATCTAAAGGGAAGTAAAATGGTATATATTCTCAGTATCCAATTTAGGTGATACCACAAGGTCGTGTACTATGATTCTTATAATTCAGAATGTAAATATTTATTGGTTTGGATTCTACATAGTGGTTAGGAATGATTTATGGGTTATTGTAATTATTCAAACAACATTAATGTTGATAATTTTTATTACATCTTCAGTTTCATCCTCAATTGGTGGAATATTATGTTGGGGGTTGTACATTAATTTATAAAGTCTTTTGTGCATACATAATTCCATCCAACTCAGATGTCATAACAAGGGTCTTAAAAACATAAAACCATTATGTTCCCTGGTTGGGAGATAATTATATAGATGTGATACCACCTTGGTATTATTTTATACAAAAAAGTGAAAATTATTTATTAAAACATTTCTATTGGTATTAAGGAAATATAAATTTATCATGTGATGTGGTAATGAAATTCTTGTGAAGTACAATAAAAGTGATGATACAATGAAATTCATCTTGGGTTTTATTGTGAGAAGTATTTTTTAGTTATTTTTTGTATTTTTTGGAAGATAATTCTCTAAATATATAATTTATTGAAAAATATGTATATAAACATACCTTCAACCAGAATATTAATATTGAAATTAGAAAAATAATTTGAGTGGAAGTATATCATAAGAAGTTATGTACAATTCTGTTAATATAAAAAGTGGAACATCTAGATAAATTCACACGGGGAGCATCCATATTATGGTGAATGGATTGATGTAGATAAACGACTGTATTTGGTTGTTATAGACTAGATTTTATATAAGTGGATCCATGATACAATAACATTATTGATGATGGATGAAGTTAGGACATGGAGAGGACTTATGTAATGGATATATATAAGGTTATATAGGTATCTTTAGAGTGTTTCTTATGAGTAAGAACACAATGTTTCCAAAATCATGAATTATTCATCAAAAGGAGAATTTGAGGTGGTGGTTCTCATCATGTTTTCTTGAATAAGTGGTGGATTTTCCATGATGTTTAAATGGAGGTGTAACTAAAAGTTACCAAATAGTATCTTTTGAGATCGCTTATAAAGGATTTGTTTGGAAAAAATATATCTTCATTCTATGATTGACTGTTGGATGATCTTTAATGATGGGGGATGGGATGGAATACATTATAATGGGGGAAATTCTCTATATGAGATCTTCCAAAAAGAAGGAATCACTGTGATACAATTCATCCAATTATGGTGTCCATAAAGATTGAGTTTTTTGTTTCATGGGAAGGTTCGTGTTATTGGAATATAGGTTCTACTTATACCTCTATTTTCTCACATAATGAAATAGTATCATGTTCCCCTCATAGATTTGAACTAAATTCTAAACAATATTATTTTTTGTTCTTTTCATATTTATTTTATGTGATGTTTTTTTCTTACATTTTAATTGAATTAGAATAACCATTCAATGAATATTATGTTTTTAAAATCTGAATGAGGGAATATTAACATGGTGGATTGGGTGCCTCATTTTCAATATTATGGATGAGTTTTTCATTGGGGTGTTTTGTTGATTTTTAGACCCTTCTAGGTTCCTTTTCTTCTAAGTATATGTTTATAATGTTACATCTAGTGGTAAGAGGTTAGTGATTTTTTTTTCTATATATATTTCAGCGGATATATTATGTGATGTGTGGGATTTTAATGATACAATATGTAAGTACATTACATAGTAGTAAGATCTATTTATTATAATGTTTGACATGTTGTGTTTCTCATGTAACTCCCAACATGTGATATTAGTGTTTGATTTCTGATCATATACTATATATTTTATCATGATTTAGCTATAAATATTGGTTGGAATACTAATTATTATTATTTTTCAAGTGGTTAACTCTGTTTCATGGAATGAAACTTATAAGATAAATGTAATATTGATTTCCTAGTTTATCTAGTGTCTTCCTACAATTGGGTGTCTTAGTGAATGTTACATGATTAGGAGACTACTAAGAAGTTATATGGAAGACTACTCAATTATTTCAAAGATAGTCACGATCCCTTAAACATTAAAAATTCAGTGAGGGTAATTTTTCTTGATAAAGGTGTTATAATTGGAATGGTTCTAAATGATGATCTGATATAGGAACAATTTAATTTCTGAGGATGTTGATTTGATATTATTTTATATTTGAGATGTTCTATTGAATATATACCAACCAAAAGTTATGTATTTATCTGAATAAGAAATAAATAAAGGAAAATATAATGAAATATACTAAAAGGTCTATCAAGGTGACTTGTTGCAGAACCCAAATTGAGGATGACAATAACTATGAACTATTTTTTGAGGAGGAAGAATGTGTAAAATTTATTTAGTTTGTTCATGGTTTTAAATCTATCATTTTTGAAATAATGTGATTTGGTAAGAAAATACTATGATTGAAAGGATACTATGGTAGTTAAATTTATGATATTATACAAATCCAATATTTGATTGGGGTGAATGTTTTGTTATAATGTGTTCATTATCCAACATTACTCAAGATATCTGATCATGGATTATCATAACATAACATGTGATAAATGAGATAAATTATTTTTTATGATTATTTTTGGAAGAACTCGTTAATGTTAAAAAATGTGGGGGTTTTCTCTAGAATAATAATGAAATCATGGAGCACTATGTTGTCCCAATTTACAAAAGGTAAATTATATTTGTTATCTGGGAAATGGTTTTTTGAATTAAAAGTTTTCATGTTGCATGATATTCAAACATGGGTCACTTATTTGATAAAAAGTAATAATTTTTGATCTAGATAGACATTTTTATAAGGATTAATCATATTTGGTAGACTCCAAAAGGAAATTCTAGTAGTAGAAAGGAACGTTTATAATGGATGTGAGAAAGTTATGAAAACTCGTGTTACATTAAATCTTAATTAAACTCAAACATAGGGGATAAAAACCCTATCAAGGGGTGTTATCTTGGGATTTAGATAATTTTTTTGTATTCTGAAAGGAATTGTATCCCTGAATAAAAAAATTCAGTTTTGGTTGTTCACATAGAGCCATTTTAATTAGAATATTCATTATTGAAGCGGCATGAGTGTTTGGGTATTTCTTCATCATTCATATGTCTATGGGATTTTATAAACCTTTTTAGAGAAGAAAAATTTCATTGTAAATGTCATAAAAAAGAAGAGGAGTTAGTTTTTCAGATGTATGGGGTTAATTAGGGGTTATAGAAGATTTGTTTGAAGTGTATGCTTTCAATTTTATGAGACTAAAATTATAAAATAAGAGGGTAATGAATAGTGGATATTGAACTCATTTTGGGTGGTATCTTATGAAGACACATCAAGTCCCTAACATGGATGGTTGATTTTTTTATCATCCATAATGTCATTGAGAAGTAATTCCTGATCATATGAATGTTGTAAGAGGGATGAACAAACTTTTAGGGTGTATATTTTTACAAAAGTATTGGTGATGAAGGAAAACGAATTTTTTACTATATTCAAATGAATTTTGGAATATTTATTGAGTTTCAAACATTATTTTGTAATGTAGGATATCCATAATGGATTGGAACTAGGTTTGGAAATTTTAGGATCAAAAGGCAAGTGCATTCCATGGTTGAAATTACTAATGGTGATAATAAGGTGTAATGTTGTTTTTGAAGAATTCTAAAAATTTATAAGCTCCATGATTTAAAGATGGTATTTTTTCAATATAGTCCATTTATAATTATATATATTGATTTCTATATACCTGATAACTATGTGAATATGGGTGATATATGATATAGTTTTTTAATAAAATGACTCCATAGGGAGAGTGGCCATGGACCTAGTAGAAAATGCATATTATTTAGGGGAATTCAAAAAATTGGGATGATTCTTAGATCTTTTTACATTGGTGTAAATTCCTTAGAGGTGTTCAGGGAGAGTGGACATACTATCGATGGTTTTTTTTTTGGAGTGGTGGGGATTGGATGATAAGAAGAATAGTGTGTAATTATTAAGAAACTATAAATAGAAAAATAATATATAATAATATTTCAAAATGTTTATTATTGTAATTTGGTGAAATCCTTGAGAATTATTAACTTGGTATATTGTTCGAAATAACCTAAATAAATTCATTAGTGGGGGATTATCGGGTTTTGGTTGGAGAATTTGTTTCTAGACATCTAGTGGAATTATTGGAAGGTAAGTCTCCAAAGTTTCCTTTACTGAGAACCATATGGGGACATGCTCACCATTAGTATATATTTCCAAATTCATATAAAAAAAGTTTGTAATCAAAAGTGAATTTGTGTAAGAAGTGTTGTATAGGTTTGGAAATAACGAAATAGGATAATCCTGATGCATGAACTTTGAGAGAATCTATAGTACATGAGATGTAGTGATGTAGATATAAGGTATTTTTTGTATATTCCAAATATATTCAATAATAATTAGAGTAATCAACCAAAATAGTTTTTGAATTTAATGATAATTAAGGAGACATAAAAGAACGGTGTAAGGGTTATATCTGAGTATAATTAAGTGATTTCATAATATTGTATACGTATAAAGTCATGGAGTTTCTGGATTTATGAACAATTCACCAGAAGGAAAAATTGAGGGTGAGGAACTCACTTAGTGTCCTTGAACAGGTGTAGGATTTTCCATGAAGATTAGAAGCTGGTGAAACCATAAGGTACCTACTTGTTGTTAAAGAGATTATCTATATCGTATGTCTGTATAAAACATATTCTATAGTGAGATTATTGAGTGATAGATTGTGTATATTGAAGGAGGGTGAGATAGAATATTTCCCCATGAAGGGACTTATCTACAGGTGTTCTTGTGGGTAGAATGATTCATTGGAGACACTTTTATGGTTCTTTAGTGTAAGTTTAATGGATTAATGGAGTTACATATAACTCATTCTGGGTTGGGATACCCAAATATTTATTTCCTTTATAACTGCTTTTCCTATATTAATTAATGAGTAGTGTGTTTCCTTTTACAGTACGACTAGAATCTAATCCATTTTACATATTTGTGTTGTTCTTATAAATTTTATGTCATATAGTGTTTTCATTAATTCTAATTGAATTGTATGATCTCATAGAATACCATCAAGATTCCAGAATCCGAAGGAGGGTGAATCAATTTAGTGGCTAGGGTGCATGGTCTTCCAAGTTATATACATTGATTTATCTAGGATGTTCAATGGTGTTTTAGACCCTTCAAGGTATCAAATTCTACAAGTAGGGGTTTAAAATATATTAATCAATATTAGGTGGTTGGTTTGTTTTATTCACTAGTTCCATTTCTATGGATACTGTATGAGATATATGAGAACCATTGGATGTAAGAGGTATAGAAATTTATAAGGATAAACATTGCCTTTTCGATATGTGTCACATCCAATGTTACCCCCAAAATCCCAAAAATGTGAGTCTTCATTTGTTAGTGTGATGAAAATATTGAAGAAATGTGATTATTTTTTACATTGAATAAATTTTGGAGGTGCGAATGATCATATATCCGGGTTATTTTATATCGATGAGTATATAATAGTATAATTTTTCACAATTTAGTTATGTACAGACATTTTTACCTCAAGGGTTTCATGGTAGACGGAAATTACTACCAAGGAGATGAGATCCTTATATAATGGAATTATTTAGAGTAGTAAGGTGATGTCTCATGGATTTTATCTAGAGATTGTTGTATGTTCTCACTATCTTATGAAATAATCCATGCCTTCTGTAGTTCCTTACAGAAATGATATATGTATTGATACAAATATATTAAGTGTATATTTTTTATAATATCATTAATCATCTACATATAGAACTGAATTTTTCTTCAGTTTTACATGGCTATTAATAATTTATTTCATTTATGAGATGTTTAATATCCTTATTTTTCTATAGTTCCAACCCTTATAGGACCATTGGAATCACACTTTGATACCCTTGGAGTGCAGTTAGTGAGAATGAATGTTTACTGTAATTCCAAAAAATTTTATTATGATAATGGTGACCTCAAATTGAGAAAATGTGAAATTTCAATTGGTGGTCATCATGGCCATAAAATTATGGACATTCTAATATAGTATAATATTATTCTATGACTTATTTCATGGTTGAGATTATATATAAGGTTGAAGAGATTCCTTATCAAGTATTTTTAACCTTTCAGTATTTTTGTTTACCCTAGAGATATTTTTTATGAGAATATCAATTGTGATTTGATTTATTTTTATTGGAAATACTATAAATTATCTTAATTGTAGGGTTGTTGACACTCATCCCATGTATTGATGGTAAAAGTTATTGAGATAATAATGATTATGTTGAGATCGTAAAAATTTGTATTAACAATAAACTAAACATATAAATATAAATGGTTATGTTTTTTTAAGTGACTTATTTTTGTTGGACTGTTGATTGTATATACAAGGATGACCCTTGTGACAGAAATATCTTTTTATAGGCATAGTTTTCAGGAATGTAATACTCATATCATGTTAAATTGGGAAATTGATTTTTTCAAGAAAGGTACACTTGAGCTGGTTAGATCAATGAATATATACCTATTTTTATTATGTTCGCTTTAGATATTGGATAGTAATATATTCTTTATTATACCATTTTATATCAATGATTCTTGAGTTAGGGGAATCGTTTGTGTTCTACTGATATACTTTTTTTCGATCTTGATTTTTTGTGCTATATTCTTAGTCATGTTCGATAATGTTCCTGGTTTCTTGGGATGTGTGGGTGGTCGTTGTTGGTTTATTTATGTGCCTTGGATTCATTGTGGTCTATATTGTGGTCCCATATCCTTATTTCTCACCCCTTCCCTATCATCTAGTTCTATAATAAAATACCCCATATTAATCTGATGTAAAGGTATTTCATGGAGGATTGGAAATATAGAGGTGATACATTTTTCATATGGTTATTTTTCTAGGAATTTTTTGTTTCACCATTGTAGACGTATTAATGTTCCATTTGATGTTATTTTTTCTCTTTATTGTGGGTTGAATTTCTCCCCTGTTCGACGTTCGATCACCTTCTTAGGTTTTGTTCATTGTTATTTTTCAGGGATTTTTTTTGAAGGATGATGAAGAATATGATACAAAATTAAGGTCAGGTGAGTATTTTTATTCTTTTTGTGGTGATGGGCATGGGTAGATTAATGGTGGTCATCCTATGAGGGACTTATATTATTATGATGGAACTTAATTCTACTTCTCATCATTACACAATTTATTTTTTTGTGATGACTTTCTAGTATCTCTATGTTCATTCAATTCATGGTGGAATCAGGCACTGGTCTTTTGATTAATAGTTTAGTGTTTTTTCTTATGTTTATCTCCAAAATTAAATGGTGTTGATGATATAGTATTTGGTTTATGGATTTATGTTTCCATAGGTGTAGGTGGTACCATTAGTGTGTTTTGGTCGTTGAAGGTGACTTTTCAAATTTTCAATTTGGAATTTATTGTGTTCTAAACCTCATGATGGTATTTCTTTAAAATTTCTGGGGGTGTAGGGATATATTAAATTTCCTAAATTTAATACACTACCTTTGGATTATTCAAAACATGCTATGATGATTTCAAGATAAACTATAGAAAAGATCTATGGATCGTTATACAAAAAAATAACCATTCAATTTATTAAATTATGAGATGATTGTAATGATATCAATGTGGATAATTTAATTACATTATATTGACTCCAAGAGAAGATGTTGTTTTTTAGTAATTATGGGGAGGTTTTTTTTTCAAAAATTAGTGTAAAATTACATTTATTTAAATTAAAAAAAATGGCATTGGATGTAGTCAAGCATGGAAAACCACCCTCATCAAAATAGTAATATGACTAATTTTTTTTAATCATAGCCTCAACAACACCTTCCACATTACGAAGATAATTATAATCGATATTTCTATCCCAGAAACTCTAAATTTGGGGTGACATCCTCTCCAACATGTTTTCACTTGCTACTGAAGACATTCAACGCCACTTTACTTCAAATCAGATTTATGATTATCAATTTTTATCTCCACTCTCTTAGATACATCATCAAATAAAAAAACCTTAGTGTTTATATCTATAGGTGTCTATATCTTATCTTTCTAGAGTCCATCGTCCTTCACATCATTTATATAATCATGCACTCCCAAATAGTTATGTGTATCCACCTATGCCATACTAAAGGAAATAGGTGAAATGAGAATTAGATGCCAAAACACTTGCATCGTTTTGGAACATGGTTTCGAAAAGCATCATGGACAATGGTTGAATCCTCAAGGATGAATAATTTTGCCTCAATGTAGCTTCAAGAACATCAATGTATGTTGGGGGAGGAAAGTGAATCTGCCCAGCAAATGTGGAAGTTCAGTCCTCATCCAAGTATTTTTACTCACCAATTGAAACAATATCAACATGATCAATCTTATACATGACTAGTCCATAATCATTTTTTCTAGATGTTGTAGATTTCAAAATATCTTACTGAATTTCATCGATAGTCTTAAGAAACTAGAAGTTCTATTAGCATTCATCCTCCTAAGACATAACAAAGAAGACCTAGGGGATGTGTCTTGGGAAACGTAGTTACATTCCAAATTCCCAACTGAAAATCCCAGACAAAGGGAAGAGGCCTCACCATCAACTTGAATAGCTAACACACCTGCGAAATCCACTATAGATGTACCAAAACTACTGCTAATGGAGGTTTCTAGTGAGGGGTAAAACAAATAGTCCATGTCCATATGATTTTCATTTGTATAACCCATGATACTCCATATATTCCCTAAGAGGGTTGATACATACATATTATATAAAGAAGATTCAAAAGTTCAGGAAATTACTATTACAGATCACACTTTAGTGAACGTTGAATTTTATCTGTGGTAAACATAAAGAACAGATAAAAGGGTCCTTTTTATCAGTGCTATCTAAAAGCACAAATAAAAGTTCATCTTTATCAACACGTTTCATATCGCGGATAAGAACTATTAATAAATAATATTATTAATTTGTATAAAATTTCCATATTTATATCAAAAAATTAATGCTTATTTAAATAAAATAATTACAAAATGCATGTATATAACTAATATATATTTGATGTATTAATATATATATATATACATATATTTGTTAATAATTAAAATATTTATATAAATTTAAATGACCTAATGTTAATATGTGATATTTGGATTTATATAATTATATCAATGTCTATGTGCATATATGTGTATGAATAATGTTTTGCATCTGTTTTTTTTAATATGTATTTAATTATTTTTATGTGTACGGATGTATATATGTGTATGTATATATTTATATATATGATCAAGTTTATGGGATGTATATTTATATAATATGATGACATGTGTATGTATGCCAAAAAAATAGTTAATTATAAAATTATAAATATATATTATGTTTTAAAAAAGTATTTAAAAAATAATAACATAATAATATATATTTAAATTATTATAAAATTATAAAATTATATTTAAATAATAAATATATTTAATATATTTATAATTACACACACATATATATAATTATAATTATATATATTTATAAATATAAATATAAATATATATTTATAATTATATAGATATGTATAATTATATAATTATATAAATATATATAATTATATAAATATATAAAAATATGTAAATATATTTATAATTATATTAAAATATTTATAAAAATATTTATTTATAATTATAATTATTAATATATGTATATTTAATAACTAAATAAATTAAATAAATATATTTATTATATTTATAATGACATAAAATTATATAAATATACATAATTTTATAAATATAATTAAATAATAAATATTTATATTTATTATTATATATATAACTACAAATTTAAAATCCGTTATATATTTATTTACATTATATACATTTAATTTTTTTATTTATATTTATTAAATTATTAAAATTATGTATTTATCACTGTTTTATTACCACTGATCAAGATATAGTTTTATCAGTGTTAACAATTCATGTATTAAACTAATCATTATAAGTGTTAGATATATAGGATTGATAATGATATATTTTATCAGCAAAAACTATTTTAGCATTGATAAAACTTGTTTTTATCAGCATTTTTTAATCTGTTGATAAAATCTATACCTAATCATTTAAATAGAACCATAATATTTTACTACTATACTCACCCCATTCAAGCTCTCATGAAACATGATCTGTGACGCCATTCTTAATCAATCTTGTCAATGAACCAATCCTTTCAAAAGCTAAGGTATGTGATTATTTTTACTCCCATTTAATCACAATCCAAACTACACACCTGATCTAATTCCTATCCAAATATCACCACTAACTACCTCCTAAAAATTACACTTTATTCCTTATAAACATCATCAACTAGACGAAAATTGATCATCTTTTCATCTGTATGGAATTGAAGTCATTCCGGACATATCATTAATTTTTTTCTGCCGAGTAGGTGTTAGGAGGAGATGGTCAGCATGGGGGTACCCTGGTTTTTTCGATTAAAATAAATTCATAATACTTATGTGATTTTAGTAGTGTTTTGTAACTTATATACATATAATTAAATTCGGTGGGATATTTTGATGAAGTGCAATAAATTTACAAAGGGTCATCTACAACGTGAGATTTCTATATTCTCTGCAATGAAATTTTTTTGAAATGTTGTAGAATGGTTTTGAACTATTCACTATATTGGTTTTTAAGTAACTATAAATACCATACATTTAGTGAAGTTGAACATAATAAAGGGAAACCCATCACTTTCTGAGTTCACCCCACTTAAACCTCCTTTGTAGAGAAATACACACTATGTTTTTGGTTTTCTATTATAGGTAGAGAGAGAAAGAAAGATAGTGAGTGAAGATATTTTCTTTATGAGGATTTTCTACATAATAATTCTAACAAATTAAACAATGATTTTATATTAAGGGGAACTTACAATATAAAAATACAATTTCATTTTTTAATTCTTCTTATATGAGAAATTTATTTGAAAGCTTTTGTTTCCAATTTCCCAAAAAATATATTATTATCATAAGTGGATTTATTTACAAAATTTTGTTGAATTTTATTTCAAATATATATATATATATATATATTTATAATTATATTAAATTTTATTTTGAATAATTGATTATTAATAAACTATATTTTTATAATGGTTATTTATCTAATATTTCAAAAACATTTATTTTATTTTATATTAAAAACTTTCACTAAATATTATAGATATAAATTACAATAATTTATTTTCTTTTATTTAATTTCACATCAAAAAATAAATAAATAATATTTAAAAATTAAAATCATTACATTATTTTGACATTTTAAAATAAATTAAAATAAGTATTAATATATTTGTATTAGTTTAAAGTATAAATTTTTTTTTGTCGTGAAAATATAATGATATATTAAAATCAAGGTTTGTGATCACTTATGATATATTTCTCCACCTAGAACATATTTGGTTGTTTTTTATTTTCCAAAATGGTTTAAACATCGCTCATGTATGTGATATTTTGTATCCTCAATCTATATTAATAATTCTCCATAGAATATTTCATACCTCAATCCATTTTTAGTTCATCCTCTCCCCCCCTTCATGTTCATTTTCACTCATTCATCATGATTTCTCAGTCTGATTACATGTAGATCCCAGATGTGTGCTGCAAAAACTATTCCCACATATCATGGAAGGTGGTGATTGAAAATGATAAGTAGGAGTAGTTTTTACTTTGCACAATTGGTATTCGAATCCATGTTCTAAGTACCCCTCCTGGTCCCGTATTCCGCCCAACCTCTTTTTCCTCGATCCAATATTGGTTTACCCTCTCCCTCGCCTTTAAATTCATTTTAACTCATTCATCATTAATTCTCACACAGATTGTGTGAAGCTCCTAACTGTGCACTGCAAAAAAAACCACCCACATATCGTGAATGGTGGGGAATGAAAATGATATGAAGGGTGTGTTTTTGGTTTGAAAGGATGGTAATCAACACTAATATCTATATATCCTTCCCACTCCCATTAATTAATATCAAAAAATTATGCCCATTTCCTTCCAAGTATCCCTCCAACTCCAATGGATTAAAATGATGTTGTCAATTTAAAACATGTTATTACCTTCTATGTTTTATTTTAGTCACTATTAAAGTTTCATCCTTCAATATTTTTTTCTTTTTAGCAAACCAAAATATTGAATGTATATTTTACCAAGTATTATGAGAGAAAATTTTAAATCTAACCAACTGAAAATTTTGAAAAAAAATATTTATCCAGCATTAATATAGATAATCAGTTTTAATCTTTGTATTAAATGTTATATGTTGATCACCTCTATATTGGGTTTTTTATTAGGGAGATGTCTATATTGGGATGAAAATTAATTCAATATATTGTATATTACATTAAAATAATATAAAAAATATTTATGATAAACCACATTAGTAAATTCATGACCATTAATATACAAGTTTGTGTCTTAATATCACAACCATTAAAAATTTAAACTGATAAAAATATTTAAACCATTAGAAGAACTTTTTATATGGAATTGTTTTTACACATAATTTATATTATTAAATATTAATATTATCGAATAAAATAGGAGGAATATGAATCAAAAATGGATAGATGTCAATTGTATAACAATATAATGTGAGGATGGGGTGAAAGAGTTAATCATGTTTGCAAAAGATCATGCATATGACCCTTATAAAATCATTGGTTTTTGTTTACCTTGTTGTTATTAATGACCAGTTAGTCTAGATGAGTAGGAAGAACAGTTGATCTATCATGGAATAGAGAGATGGTATAAATTTTCTACTAAAAATGGGAAAAACTGTATGTAGATATTGACTAAGATTTGATTTCATTTTAGGGATCATCTAATATGATTAGAGGAGAAGAAAATGATAGATATTGTATCAAGGATGTAATTACTATTTTGAATGATGATGTTGATCATATTGAGGAAAATAAAATTATAGTTTATGATGGAAAACATGATTTAACAAATTTATTTGAGATAATAGAGAGTTGTGAGAAGATTTCATCATGTGTTCATTTTACTAAATGTACAAAATTTTCATTCATACTGATGTTGTATATTTTAAAATGTAAAAATGGTTGGAGTGATGGTACTTTTACTAAACAATTTACTATCTTAAATGAAATGATCCTAGAAGATATTGATCTTACATTACGAACATATGATGTTAAATAAATGCAACGTTCAATGGGTATGATCTATAAAATATTACATGCATGTCAAAATTATTTTATATTACTTCACAATGACCAAAAATCACATATAAAATTTCCAGACTATAGGTATTCTTGATACAAGAATGTTGATTTGGGTCCTACAAAGGTTTTATAGTAATTTCCAATCACTATAATGGTTAGGCGCCCATGTGGAAGTGAGGAGACTATAATAAAATTCTCGTGGCACATAGATATAAAAATAAACATGGGAAACTATTTCACCTTGAACACTCTCCTCATTTGAAGAGAGTTGATCATGAGTATCCGCAATTTGGAAGAGATATGATATTACATTTCCTTGAACTATCAACATTTATAGTGAATAATTTTGGTCTTCAAAAAAACCTATAAAATTAATACTTTCCATTGTGGTTATGCATGAAATGAAAATACATTATGTTATATATTCTTATGTCATGTACAAAATCACAATGTAATAAAATTGCTGTTTTTTCTCCATTTAATTATGATTTGAAATTATTGTGACATCTAGGTTTTACGTTGTTTCATGCTTAAAAAAATGATGATTTCTCATAGAGATCCTTTTCATATAGGATGATAAATGAATTTATTTCTTATAGAAATTATTAATGGTATGTAATTAAAGGATCAAAATGGTGTCCTTTTTATGAACAATATACACAGTGAATTAGGTTGAAACATTCATAAAAAAATGTGTCTCTAGGATATCGATGATTTATACCCTGATGATATAAGTATAAATATTGGTCGACATCATTTGATGAGAGTTCAAAAAAAACATACAACATGATCTCCACTAACAAGTCATCAAATTTATGAGAATTTAAAAGATATGGAAACATTTTTCGGAAAAATTTTTTCGAAAAATATTACAAAAACCATTTGGAAAAAGGGATTAATTTTTTTTGAATTACCATATCAGAATTGTTTATATGTCTTACATTTTCGTGATATCATGGATGTTGAAAAAATTTATATGATTGTTTCATTAAAACATTAATAAATGAACCTAAAAAATTATGGATGTAATTATGGCTATGATAAAAATGATTTTCAAGGGAATATATGATGATTTGGCTCTAGTAAATGTTGAAAACAAACATTAATTCCTTTAGTAGAATAAACTATTCCGAAGAAAGATAAATATCAGTTTTCCATATTTTTGAATGATGTAATGGTTCTTTATGGGTAATTGTTGAAAATAAATAATATCATATCACTTATAGGTTTAATTTTGAAGGGTTTTAAATCAGTTGACTTGCATGTTTTGATGTAACTTCTAATGCATATATCTTTATGATTCATTTTTTCCAAGAATGATTGTCATACATTTTTCAAGATCTGTTTATTTTGAAAATATATACATAGAAACGTTTTTGACCCAATGGAGTTATCAAATATGGAAAAGGAAATTGTAGTCACATTATGTGAATTGAAGATATTCCTTCTGTCGACATTCTTAGACATTGTCGTTCACTTCATCATTCACATGGAAATAAAGAATTACCTATGTGGTATAATAAATTATATATTGATGTACCTCATTAAATTATATTTGTTGATTTTTAAAGGTTAAATTAAAAATTGAAGTCAACTAGAAGGTTTTAATAATGAGGGATATTATTTTGAGGAAACTGTTGAATTCTATATCGACTATCTGTCTGGTGTGGAAAGTATTGGTCTTCTAAAATTTCATCACACTGGGAGGCATGTGGGTGATGGAATTTCTATAATATATGTTGTCAAAATTAGTATTACATATCGGGAGAAAGACCACCATGATATTTTTCATTATAGTTTAGAGGCTTTCCCATATGTTGAAAACCACAAATTAATTCTTAGGCATTTTAATCCATATAGGGCATAAATGTGGATATCGAAAACAAATAATAAATATTTTATAAGATTGTTTTGAGACCATATTTATATTTATTCACTTGAAGACGAATATTCAATTTTATAATGAATTCAATGGATATCTAGAGGACCAACTTACATTTATTATCTTATTATGGTTATGTAATTAATAGTTATATGTTCTATACAAATGAACATGATGAATGTAGTACCATGAAAAATAGTGTAGCTATACTTTTGGATGAAGTGATTCATGTATATGGTATTAAGGATAAAAATCCAATTTTTGTGAATATGTTATACTTTGGAATCACAAAAAAAATATGGGAGTTGGGGTATACAAAATTATATGAGTTTCATTTTCAATAAAAGTGGGTTAATAACTGAAGTTATGTTGAAATAGATGAATTTGGATTTTTGAATGTATATATCATTAAGGAAGGGTATAAATTTGAACCTTTTATAGTGACATCAAAGGTAGTACAAGTATTTTATGTTCTAGATCCTGCGAACAAAATGTTGTCAATTGATATAATATCGACCGAAACCACGGAATAGTTATATGTCAATTAAATTAATGATTCCCCTTTACTAGGATGTAGAAATAATTTCATAGAAATACCATTTTATATGGGTTTTTCTTATGTTAGAGGATACTACAGTGAAGGGATTTGGATACATGATAGAGGGGTCAAATCAATTTAACTATAAAAAATGATAGCCCAATAAACAGGTTGTATATTTTTTCTAATATACATAATGTCACCTCATATTATTATCTATTCATTACTACAAATACATAATCTAAATTAGATGTCCAAAAAGTTATGAAAATAATGAATTCTTCAAATTCGAATTATTTTAATCCTAAAGAACAATAGGTTTCTCAATATGTTAATGCCCCCAATGCGGAGGAACAACAACCTTCTACCCATGTAGATGCTACCAATTTAGATGAACTATATTTAAAGGATTTTGAATCCCTAAAAATGGTATTTGGTGAATAAATAGTATCCCAAGAAGCGGGATCATTGGCTTGTGATTGAGTTAGAAAAAATTATTAAGGTAAAAAATAACTGCATCAAATTCACAGTTAGATGTAGTGAACATGACCAGCCTGTTAACCCCAACAAGGCCTTGTTTAGTAGATACATTGGTCTCACCAGTCTCTTGCGCATGATGATTATTGTAGAGTCCAGGAAAAATGTTGTTCAGGTACTTAAGACACTAGTTGGGAAGAGATTAGGGTAAAATTATGATATTATTTTTATATTTTACAAAAAAAACAATGAAACATTACATAATACCCATCATCCTTTAAATAGTGAATTTATAATAGATGAATACAAAATGATATTTCTATTAATGCTTACTATAATGAATCAATGGGGGTTCCAAAAATTATTATGATGTTTCATCTCAATTAGGATGAAGGGAAAATAAACCTACACCCACCACAGATGTATGGACACCTAATAAACAAACAAGTGTGGAATAAATTTACTGGTCATTGTGAGGAGACATATATTCAAGTAAAATTTTATTGGTAATACATTGATTTAAAATATTTGCATTGGTCACTTTTATTATGAATTATTAATTCATGAAATATGAACTGACTGTAGAAAATCATAAATATGAAGTAAAACTGATGTACCCCTACCATAATGAAAGGATGACATATTATTCAACAGAAAAATTGGCATGTGTTTTAAATATACCATAATAATATTATGTGACATGAAACAAAAAAAATTATGTTCCTTTATTTATATGAATATTGATGAATCTAAAATAAAATAAATTTTCATCTCATGTATCTTTATATGTATGGAGGCACATATAAATAAATAAGACATACTAATACATGAAAACACATGAAAAGTATGTGAAGGATGCGTAAGGATCACATGATATATATTTATTTTTATTTAAATTTTTATTACATGATAATGATTACTTTTTTATTATATTTTCTATCTGACTTAGATTGAAGAGTCATAATCAGTTGTTACTGAGGAATAAATACAATTAGAAGAAATGAAATGGAATGAAAGTTGTGGTTATTTTAGAGGTTTGGGTTTTGGGGTGTCACCCAGAACATATATTGAGAAACAAATATGCAATGTGATAAATATGAATAAATTGAAGAGTTCCAGAAACACTTTTTTGTTCTAGAATAAAAATTTAATTGGCAGTCAGAGTTTCTAGAAACTTTTTTGGGGAGGAATCAAAAAGATGAAACAACACAATTATAACCACCACATGAAGACCCCCAAACTGACTAGCATTGAGGTGAGTAATTCCCCTTAAATTGTTTTCATAGAATATGTAATCAATATTTACATAATTGTTTGTTTGAAATGTGTATAAGGAAGACATGTATACATTTCTTGTAGTGACATTCTTCCTGGTGAAATTAATTAGTTTGATACATTAGGACAATGATATATAATTCATTTATAATGTCTAGAAATTATTCACAACTCAATCTGAAAATCATTGTGACTGATATGACCCCATGTGTATCTTTTTATTTAAAATTATAATTTTAGTTGAAAAAGACAAATTACATAATCCAAATCAATAAAAACACATTTTTTTTATTTTTATACTTCATGAAAATGATCCATAATTCATTTAGGATGTGTATAAAGCTACCAAACATAAATCTGATATGCGGAGTGCCCAGTATGACACAAATTGTCCCTTATCAGTTCAAAATTTACATTGTATTAATGAATTGTTTAATATTTATTTTTTTTAACTTATTTATTTTTAGTATTACTAAAATAATGAATGTTTTCTTATATAGGTGTTTTATTTTTCTCGAGTTGGGTGGTTTGTTTAAAAAATGATACCATGATCGTGATTTTTGAGAGGGCTTGTGTTCCAATGACAATAATACCATATTTTTTTTTAATATTTGTGTTAAAATTTACTTTCTACTGTAATTTTACAAAAAAAAAAATTTGACATTCCTATAGTATAATGTTTTTTTACATTTGTGATGTAATATCTATTATAATTAAATTATGAAAATTTCATATTCAGTATTTTCTATTGCTGGATTTTTTTTCTTTTTTTTATTATTGTAGTGTACTGTAATATCAATAGTACACTATATATGTTTGAATTTATCAATTTTTAGCACTGATAAAGGGGAAAACATGTTAATGTTTCTAAGACAAAAAAATAATTTTTTAGTTTAATTAATGTTTGTTTATATTACTATGTTTATCCCAATGAATATTGGTGGTTTTTTAATTGGTAGTATCAAATGGTAAGGCCAATTCTATGTAATCACAAGTTTATGTGGTGACACGTGGTACCGAGGGATTAAAACTGAATTCTATCACTTGATTAGATAGTATTTCACACTTAGAATAGGAATATGGAGAAGTGGGTTCTCATGATCCTATTACATGGTGCAAACTCATTCTTTCAATTTCATTAGGTAATTAAATAAACATTACATCCCACATGTGGTGCTCTCGCAATATGTGGGAGTTTCGATATGGCTTGTTCAATTGTGAAATTTGATGACCAATAAAATTATTGTTTAATTAGTTGATAAATATATGTTTCAAAGCATTTGGGGTTTCCATGTTACATATCATGGTTGGAGGAAGTAAAATTACAAACATGGAGGCATGTAGAATAATCATTTAGGATGTCAAATATTTTATTGGACTCATATCGAGATGTCATTCCTAATGGAACCGTATTTAGATTATTTTGAGATACGTTTTTAGAAATTATAATTTATGATGATTTAAATAGTGATAAAATAACTATTAAAAAATAATAATAATTGAATAATTTTTAAAACAAATGGGTTTCATGATATACTACCATTGGTCATCGAGTATCTTGTTTGTGACTCACTTGAACATGATGTAGTGTGAATTATAAAACAGGATATTAAAATTTCTCAAGTTAACCATGAAAAATATTATTACTAATTGATAATAATAATATTTTGTTTTATGGTGTGAACCTAATATAGGATCTTAAATTAACAATTTGGGTGAGTTACTTCACTATGAGAGACTGTGACTGGTTTATGTTAAAGATTTTATGGTTCTGTTAAAATTTTAAAAGAAATGTTATGAAGATAATTAAACTCTATAATGAATATTCCTAGAAAATATTGGAAACATTAATAGCGATTATAAAATCAATATAAAATAGTGAATTTTATTTATTATTTGAATGGAATGAATGAAAAAAAGGAAACAAATTAGAAAATGATCATGTATAATGATTGAGAGAAAATATGATTATAATAATTTTAAAAAAATTATAAATGGAGCCTATCAAATAACTGAATGAAAAGTAGTGCTTAAAAGAAATAACGATTTTTAAACAATTGAATCCATATATGAATCTAATAAGATCTGTCAGGATCATATAACCATATTCCCTTATTTCAAGGAATGTCATATATTATGATTGTAATTGTGGGGAATGAAGTTAAAATTTTTTTGTTTGAAAGAATATATTTGGTCGAAGGTATGAAAGGATATAATGTTATGATACATCACTAATGATGAATTTTTACCTTAAATTTGAAATGACTTAATTAAAGAATGAGACATTAAAAAACAAATCTATGGTAAATGTTATGAGAATAAAGAATTATAATGAAGAATTCAATGTGTAATGTGGAATAATTTTTAGGAAAAAATGTATATATATATTGGAATTTATTAAATATTTTATAGGAAATACCATGAGTATCATTTGATAACCCAAACCAGAAATAATAAAAGGATAATTACCCACACACCCTATTTAGTGATGTGGATAATAAGATAATTAAACAAAAACATTTATAATTTATTGGATTATTAATCACTTTATATGTGTTTAAGAGGTGAAAATTAGTTTTGATTGATGTAGTATATGGATAGCCACATAGGATTCCATGTATTACTGGTAAAAGGGTCTTTGATTTTGATTAAGGTGATTTAATATATTCAGTTATCTTATTTTATATTTGATAAAACTTTTGATGAATGGATACTGAAAACGATATGATATTCTGGTTATGTCTCTTATAGTTACTCATTGACTAGGGATAGAGTGGAATAATACTTTCCTCATGATATATATATGTTTAACATTGTGTGTTCCAATATTCACCCAAAACTCTAGGTATATTTAGATTACATATTAACTAGAAGTTTATTGGAGATGGGTAATCCCACCTACCTCTCTAGTGTAGGTTAGATGAAGATACATGATTACTCATGAAGATCCCTTATATGATACATAGAGATTGGTAAATCCACTAGTATCATAAACACAAAAAAATGATAAAATTTTATTCTCTTTTTTTGAAACTTTATCCCTCCCATTACATTGGGATGTAGATAGATAATGATTCTCCAAATATCATCAATCCACTTACCAAAAGCATTCAGACTTAGGGGGAAATATTTAATGAAACCATTAATGTCACTGGTGTATATAACATTTTTTAAATTCGATATTGTTTATTTTTTACAATGTTTTTTAGCTGATGTTATTGAAGGTGACATTATAATTATTATTTTTACATTGGTTATTTTAAAAAAGTCATAAAAATCTTTCATCTGAATAGTTTTTCAAGTCTGTTCGTATATAACCGAAGAGAAAACCTTCCATAGGCTCAATTTATCACGTTGATTATTTCATAACCAATGTGGAATATAGTTTTTCATGCCGGTTATTAAATAACTAATGAACTAAATCATGCCTCTGAAGAGTTTTTCACATCAGTTATTTAAGAACCAATGTGAAAAAACCCTTTAGAGGATCGATTTATTACATATGTTATTAAATATCCTACATGGTATAATGTTTATTATGTCAGTTATTAAATAATCGACATAATATATCATGCCTTTGAATCATTTTTAATGTCAGTTATACAATGACCAATGTGAAAAAATGATATACGATGTCGGTTATGTATAAACTTGTGTAGTAAACTATGATAAGGAATTTATTACATCAATTGTAAAATAACTGACATAAAAATTATTTCCTAGGAATTTTTTGACGTCAGTTATAAAATAACCATTGTAAAAATCAATTTTTTTAATAAAATAGTGAAACTATTACTGTGCACTACCAAAGTAGACCTGAAACATGCAGAAAGCAGACCAAAACCAGACTAGAATCCATACCACAAAAACATAATAATTATACAAAAACCAGAATAACCTTAGTAAAATTAATCATTCACTTATATAACATTCAAAACATACAATTTAAACCAAAAAAATCAAAAATACTACCAAAAAAGTAACAAATAAGCAATTACAATTACAATATTCAAAATTACATTTTACACTACAAAAAACTAAAAACCAATCAAAATTGTAAAATAATTAGACTATTACACTTGAAAGTGTCGGACCTGTTGAGAAAAATTGAGTTTAGGGTCATAAAATAGCTAAAAATTAAAAGTATAGATGTTAACATGTATAATGAATAAATCAAATGAAATACTATGGAAATGTTTATAAAGAAATCTAACCTAGTCAAAGTTCATTATTGTTCCAATTGTAATTATTTCATACATATTTTTTAACATAAAATATAAGAATTCAATGATTCTTGGTTGTTCATGATAATTCTTCTTAAATTAGTGTCTATTAAAAATATAACTTTTATATAATACATAAAAAATTGCAAATTATAAATGTATATTTACCTTTACTTTTACATATTTGATCATGTCACTCTTTTTCTTTTTTTTTCAAATGTATTCCCATCCACAAATAGAAAATAATATTAATGGGATAAATTTAAAATTCATAGTAATATAAAAAAATATTAATAAATTGAAACTTAATTTTCTAATATATTTTTAAAACATCCCCACACATCGCCCTAGAGAGAGCATATCCAATAAAGTGTTTTCTCCCTTTGAAAAAAACACCAAACATCAAATGATCACTAATATTAAATAATTTTAAGGTTAGAGGTTTTTTATATAAAAAGATAAATAACACTTTTCCAGATATATATTTCATACCTCTGAAAAAAGGCATCATCCAAGACTGTGGGATTATATTCTGTTCATATATTTCGATAATATAAAGTGTTCTTTATTCCTCATCTAATGCATGTGACTGAGGGGAAATAATATATGGGTCCATGAATCGACTAACATCAGTCTTCTCATTATTATAACACATTTTATAAGGTTAACTAAAACAAAATATACATAAGTATACATCTTTAATAAATATAATATAGGGAAATGTGTTAAGACTTACATGGAAACAATATGCACCACATTGATGCCAAAGTTATCTCTAGTAACAAGCTATGCGATATCAATTTTCACAACCCCCACATTTATTGAATGTCCTCAAACATGAGCTTTCATTGTAAACAAATAATTATCCACCAACAAATTTGAATATCTTGAAAATCAGTCAAGACTACTTGAATCTGTATCTAATGTCATAACCATTTTTCTTTTTGGTTGCCTATACATTATTTCTTTACTTATAACGTAATCCTATAAATAAATAGAAAAATATATTAGTTTTGAAATTTTAAAAAAACATTAATAAAAAATAAAATAAGATATATAACATACATACCTCTTTGGTAATGAGTTGAAGAAGCCTCTGTAACGACCCAAAATTTCATTAATGGAAAATCCCCCTTGATCCAGTTAAATGTTTCTTTTTTAAAAGAAAAATGTTTTTATAAGATGTCAACTTCTTTAGTTTTATGTTAAGATTTGTGACCGTTACTTTTATAGTCGTTGAACAGTGATCATCTGGATAGTTTAAATATAAGGCTTTAACGAACCAATTTTCTACTCAGACAAAGGAAGCGATGGCCTCATCCAGTAGAATTGCCCCTTACGAAGCCCATTTGTCGGAGCTCGGAAAGGAGGTGGCATCTTTGGGCTTTTCCCTTGACCAAGCCAAGCTGATCTTCATCAAGTCAAGCTCGAACGTGATCGTCTACGGGAAAAATGGAAGTTGATAGAGATTACCACTCGAGCAATGTTATCCGAGCAACCCCAAGAGTCTGTCACCATCGCACACCTTACCCTTAGGTCTTATGCGGCTATTTTAAAGGGTTATGTAACAAATAAGTAGCACCATGTTCATGTACATTATTTTTGTATATAATAATGAATATAATTTCTAGTCATTTTTGATACATTGTAATTAGTTTTTAAAGTACAAACGGTGTTTTTAGTTATTATTTAATTAAGAATTATATTTTATTAAATTAAAGGATTTTTGAATTAAATAATATTTTAATATAATATTATTATTAATATTAAATTAATTTTTCTTAAATATAAATGATCTTATAATTTTATGAATGCAATTAAAATTTTTATTAAGGTTTGAAGGCCATTTCTGTCAAAACCCGTGAATTTTTTATAAATGTCGGTTTTTATTTTAAAAGTTAAAATTCACATATTTAGAAAATTGTTTAGATAAAATAAATATTATTTTTGGAATCAGGACGTCGAAATTATCCAACGGTGAATTTTTCATAATTTTCTGAGACAGTCAAATTTTTGGGTAAAAATTAAATACCATATAAATATATAATGTGTTTTATGACATCATAATGACCCAATGATGATGTAATAAAATACCATAATCCTTATTTTCGGCCAATATGTGTTTTATCATTAAAATAATGAGGTTTTGGGTTTGTTTGACTCACTTTTCAAAGCGTTAATGGAGCCCTCAAGACTTATTCAACACTTTGCCTTTTTAAATTAATTTCCATGGGAGTGTGACTCACCTCCACATAAGCAACCCTAATTTTTTAATAAGTTCGGACCTTGGACTTGTAAAATATTGTTTTCCTCTTTCCTTTTCCAGAAACCATGGGAAAATACCATGGGATGGTTTGTGGTTTGGATTATTTTAATATAAGGGGTCCCAAACCTAAATAATAAAGAATTCTCTCACCTTTCCTATATAAACCCACCCAAGCTCCCACTTCCTCCTCACTCAAAGCCCTTTAAGTTCATCCAACATCTGCCCTACTCTCTCTAAAATCCTCTCAAGGTGCCCCAAGCTCCCAAGAAGCCTCTCACAAGCCTCTCTCTAGCCTTTGGAAGCACACTTCCAAGTAACGGGTTTTCTTCCTTTCTCTTTTTTTTGTCAATTTTCTTTAAGTTGTATTTCCCTTTTTATTTCAATTATGAATGTTGGGGTATGGTTTCTAACCTCCCCCATACTTCCCTCTTATTATTTGAATGATGGGAGAACCCTTTCTCTCTCATTAAATGCCTCCCATGTACACCCGTTACTATGCTGAAATTCCGAAAGGAACTTCTCTCTCTTCTTTTACATTCAAGCAATACTTTTGTATCATGAATCTAAATTCCATTTCTATTGTTGGGACATGTATATATATGATCTCCTTACTGTCCATTACATGTAAATATGATGAGGAACCCCTTTCTCTCTCATCAACCTTTTTTATGAATTCTTATGTCACGTCGTTACGCTGCCGAAATCGCACCGATTTTCTAAGCCAATGTCTTTGTGTAGTGAATACCATGCCCATTTCTCCATCAAGGGTATTCACCTTTATGCACATATACATATTGATTGTAAAGTTTCATGTATGAATTCCACATTCCGTTATCGTGGAAGAAATGATTATGTTTTATGAATCCATGTTTTATGATCCATGTGGCACACTTATGCATGAAATGAAATGTTTAAGAAGGGTGCGCCCTTTATAGCGCTCCAATGCATTGGGTAAAGTATAGTATCATGATACGTCATGTGCAATGAGTGTTTACTTATGCTAATTCAAGTGCAACGAGGGTTTACTCGTGCTTCAAGTGCAATGAGGTTTTACTCATGCTCCATGTGCAATGAGCCTTGGCTCATGCTAATTCAATGTTAAGTGTTGTTGCCACATTTCCATGTTATGATTATCATGCTTTATCATGCCTTTATGTTCATGTCTCTCTTATGCTCTATTGATATGCCTATTGCCTAACATGTATTGTACTCCTCATGTTATTCATTATGTGCTCCCTTACTGGGCTTTATAGCTCACCCTTTTCTTATGCATGTCCTCAGGTTATCCCATGCAATGCTAAGTACGAAGGAATGTAGTGGTCATGTAAAGGATGTTTTCAATAAGGATGTTGTATTTCAAGTTTAAAGTTTTTATGTAATGATCCTAAGCCCCAAAGACACTAAACCTCTCGATCTTCTTTGTTGTATCAAGTGAAATTTTATGTAATAAAGCATGTTTAAGTTGTAATAAAAAGCAGGGTTGTCATAGTTGGTATCAGAGGATAGGTTTAGTTATTTTTGGGATTAGGAAACCCTAGTAAAGCCTTAGATACAAGACTAAGCATAATAAAAACATCCCTAAGTTTTGGTAAATACTAAGTAAGTGTTTTATCAAACAAATACATCCCTGTCTGGATACGAGCAGGTAGAGGCGGCTCTGGCACAGATGTATCCTAGGGGTAAAACCCGAAAACACCACTTTGAGCAAGACTCGAACGGGAACTGGTGCACGACAACGGGCCTTGCTGCACTCTTGGTTACGACACTCCCGGGGGATATGTTTTGATAAATTCACAATCTTAGTATGAACCCTTATTAAGGGAAAAATTTCCCTAAGAATATATGTTAGAAGGAAGATCATGAAAAGCCTGGATTGAATCCTATAGACTCTTTAGTTAAAAGAGATTAAAGTTTATTTATAAGTCATCAACTTTTGTCTTTGGATTACCCTTTATGTGTTACCCCTAACTTTCCTTTTATTCCAGCCAATGGCCGGTAATAGGAGAACTCGGGCTAACAACCGTTGTGAAGATCAGTGTGATGATTGTACTTATGAGATGCCCAATCCAATGGGAGCGGGAATCGCAAACTTTGTCACGCTTCTCTCTCAGCTAACTCAAGTTTTGAATAGAAACACTGGTCAAGAGGAACGTTCAACCCCACCTAAGAAAGAACAAGTCGCTATTGAAAGCTTCATGAGACAAAGGCCTCCTACTTTTAGTGGATCATCCGATCCCACGATTGCTGAACAATGGATCAACTCCATTGAAAAGATATTCTCCATCCTCCAATGCTCTGAGAAAGAGAAGGTTCTCCTGGCTGCTTATCGTATGGAGGGTGAAGCTGATCAATGGTGGACGTTGATCAAAAATATGAAGCCTGAGGAGGAGATTGAGGCTTTGGAATGGAAGGTATTCCGGAAGATGTTTTTCGATAAATATTTTCCACGCACCCTCCGTCTTAAGATGGAAAGGGACTTATTTTCCCTCATGCAGAAAGATGAGGAATCTGTGGGAGCGTATGAGGAAAACTTCACAAGGCTTGCACGATATGCTTCCGGCTTTGTCGTTACCCCCGAATGCAAGGTTGACCGCTTCTTTGGTGGGCTGAAGCCTAGCTTGCAGAAAGCATTAGCGATCCGTGACTTCGACAGCTATGAGGAAATTGTCCGATGTGCCCTCAAGGTTGAAATGGAGATCGGAGAATCACAGGGGTATCATGGGGACAAGAAGCGGAAGGTGGACTTCAATGCTGGTGGTCCGATGGATAAATCCAACGGCGCTAAGAAATTCCATCACCCCACTTGCCAAAAGTGTGGAAAGAAGCACCCTGGAAATTGCCTTAGGGGGACAAGAAAATGCTTTAAGTGTGGAAGAGAAGGGCACCTAGCTGTTAACTGTCAGCAAGAAGGACCCGCGGCTGCGACGGAGGGGAGGAACGCTCCGTTCGAACCTCAACGCGTTGTTCAATGCTTCAAATGCAACGAACCGGGTCATTTTGTGAATCAGTGCCCTAATCCAAGGTTTATCGGAGGTAATCAACAACCTCCAAGACAACAAGGAAGAGCTTTTGCCATCACTTCTGCCGAAGTGAACCCCGACAACGAAGTGGTGACAGGTACGCTAGTTATTCATTCAAGAATAGCGAACGTACTTTTTGATTCAGGTTCTACACATTCTTTTATATCTCAAAAGTTTAGTAGAACAATCCCTGAACCACCACAAATCATGGAAGTAAAGATGTCGGTGAGTACGGCAAATGGGGCAATCATTGCATCCCATGAGTATAAGTCCTCCCCTGTTATAATCTGTGGATTGAATTTCCCGGCGAACCTCATCATACTCCCTTTGGTGGAATTTGATGCAATTCTTGGCATGGATTGGCTTTCCTTATATAGAGCCAACATAAATTTTCGGGAGAGGGAAATCACACTCCATATGGAGAATCGACCCCCGATTCTTTACAAGTGTCAGGAGGAAGATGAATCTCCTTTAGCTCCATCATCTCAAGCATGGATATTACTGCCTTATGAGCACGCATATATGGCTCAGATGATTGAGTCCAAGGAAGAAACCACCCTTGAAGAAATGCCTATTGTGAGGGAATTCGCTGAAGTATTTCCCGAGGAACTTCCTGGTCTTCCTCCAAGAAGAGATGTTGAGTTCTCAATTGAACTTATACCTGGGGCGCTACCAATATCCAAGACTCCATATAGAATGGATTTGGTTGAGCTTGAAGAACTGAAGAAACAAATACAGGAGAATCTGGATAAAGGGTTTATACGCCCAAGTGCATCACCATGGGGTGCACCAGTCCTCTTCGTCAAGAAGAAGGATGGGTCAATGCGGCTTTGCATCGATTATCGTGAACTTAACAAAATCACGATAAAGAACAAGTATCCTCTCCCAAGAATCGATGACTTGTTTGATCAGCTACTTGGAGCACAATACTTCTCCAAGGTCGACTTGCGGTCGGGATATTATCAAGTAAGGGTGAAGAAGGAAGATATCCCCAAGACTGCTTTTCGTACAAGGTACGGGCACTATGAATTCATAGTAATGCCTTTTGGACTCACCAATGATCCAGCAATATTCATGGACTTGATGAATAGAGTCTTTAGAGATTACCTAGATAAATTTGTGGTAGTCTTTATAGATGATATTCTAATATACTCCAAAACCAAGGAGGACCATGAGGAGCATTTAAGAACTGTACTGGAGACTTTGCGCAAGGAGAAGATCTATGCCAAGTACAGCAAGTGTGAGTTCTGGTTGAAGGAGGTCTCATTCTTGGGCCATATCATCACAATCAATGGGAAATCTGTGGACCCCTCCAAAACAGATGCAATTGAGGGATGGCCGAGGCCAACATCGGTAACTGCTATCCGTAGCTTCTTGGGGTTAGCTAGATATTATCGACGATTTGTGAGAAACTTCTCACGATTGTCCAACCCTCTTACCAAGCTAACTCGAAAGGGAGTAAAGTTTGCTTGGAGTGATGAATGCGAAGAAAGCTTCAAGGAGTTGAAAAGGAGGCTTATCACTGCACCTGTGCTCACTTTACCCACAAGTGGGGAGCTTTTTGTGGTATTCAGTGATGCTTTGAAGAAGGGCTTAGGATGTGTGCTGATGCAGAATGATAAAGTGATATCGTATGCCTCAAGAGAGTTGAAAATCCCTGAGTGAAACTATCCAACGCAAGATCTGGAGTTGGCGGCAGTAATCTTTGCCTTGAAAATCTGGCGGCATTATCTCTATGGAGAGAAATGTGAGATATATACTGACCACAAGAGTCTTAAATATATATTCACACAGAAAGAGCTTAATATGCGCCAGAGAAGATGGATAGAGCTCATAAAGGATTATGACTGTTCAATACATTACCACCCTGGGAAGGCGAACAAGGTGGCGGATGACCTAAGTAGAAAGGATCCAGCAATTCTATCAATGATGAGAATTGAGAAGGATCCAATCTTCTTAGACTTGATGATGATGGACGTGGGAATCATAAAGAAGGGAACATCATCAATCCTTTCACAAATGATTGCCCAACCATCTCTTTTGGAAAGGTTAAAGGATGCTCAAAAGGATGATGCGAGAATCCAAGAAAAAGTGGAAGCTATCAAAAAGGGAAAATCCTCAGAGTTTAATGTTAATGAAGAAGGAATTGTGCGGTTTGGGAAAAGACTATGTATCCCATCAAGTTTGGAGCTGAAGAAGGAACTTTTGGATGATGCACATAGTTCAAATTTCTCTATTCACCCAGGGAGCACAAAGATGTATCGAGATCTCCGAGAAAACGTTTGGTGGGATAATATGAAGAAGGAGATCGCCGAATATACATCAAAGTGCCTGGTGTGTCAGCAAGTGAAGGCAGAGAGGCAGAAGTCTAAGGGGATGATGCAACCATTGCCCATACCAGAATGGAAATGGGAGAACATCACCATGGACTTCGTCACTGGACTTCCAAGGACATCCAAAAGCAATAATGCAATCTGGGTTATTGTGGATCGTCTTACAAAGACTGGACACTTCATTGCTATTCGAGAGGATTTCTCTTTGGATCAACTGGCACGGATATATATCAGGGAAGTGGTACGGTTGCATGGAGTACCGCTATCTATTGTGTCTGACCGAGATCCAAGATTTACCTCTATGTTTTGGAAGAGTCTTCAACATGCTCTGAATACTGAACTAAACTTCAGTACGGCCTATCATCCTCAAACTGATGGCCAATCCGAGCGGACTATCCAAACACTTGAGGATATGTTGAGAGCGTGCTCAATGGACATTAAAGGAGGATGGGATCAAAATCTTCCTCTAGTTGAGTTCTCTTATAATAATAGTTTCCACTCGAGCATCCAAATGGCACCATATGAAGCCCTGTATGGGAAAAGGTGTAGAACACCGGCATGTTGGGATGAGGTCGGTGAACGTAAGCTGCTTGGACCAGAAATGGTCGAAGAAATGGTGGAGAAGGTGAAAACCATTCAGCAGCATATCAAGGCAGCCCAAAGTCGACAGAAGAGTTATGCAGATAATCGTCGACGAGACCTTGAGTTTAAAGTCGGAGACATGGTGTTTTTACGCATATCTCCGTGGAAGAAGTTCATGAGGTTTGGAAAGAAAGGGAAGTTAAGTCCAAGGTACATCGGCCCCTTCGAGATTCTTGATCGTGTTGGGGCTGTGGCCTATCGACTAGCACTTCCACCTACTATGGCCAAGGTGCATGATGTCTTCCATGTATCCCTCTTAAGGAAGTACATACCAGACCCTTCACATGTACTCTCTTCTGAGGTGGTACAATTAGAAGACGATCTTTCTTATGAGGAGCAACCAGTGAAGATCTTAGATCGTAGAGAAAAAGTTCTACGAAATAAGACAATGCCCCTCGTCAAGGTGTTGTGGAGAAACCACAAGTTTGAAGAAGCAACTTGGGAGTCTGAGGATATGATGAAGCTAAGTTACCCACATTTGTTTTAGTGTGGGAAAAGGAAAATTTCGAGGGCGAAATTTCTTAAGGGGGGAATGTTGTAACGACCCAAAATTTCATTAATGGAAAATCCCCCTTGATCCAGTTAAATGTTTCCTTATGAAAGAAAAATGTTTTTATAAGATGTCAACTTCTTTAGTTTTATGTTAAGATTTGTGACCGTTACTTTTATAGCCGTTGAACAGTGATCATCTGGATAGTTTAAATATAAGGCTTTAACGAACCAATTTTCTACTCAGACAAAGGAAGCGATGGCCTCATCCAGTAGAATTGCCCCTTACGAAGCCCATTTTTCGGTCCTCAGAAAGGCGGTGGCGTCTTTGGGCTTTTCCCTTGACCAAGCCCAAGCTGAGCTTCATCAAGTCAAGCTCGAACGTGATCGTCTACGGGAAAAATGGAAGTTGATAGAGATTACCACTCGAGCAATGTTATCCGAGCAACCCCAAGAGTCTGTCACCATCGCACACCTTACCCTTAGGTCTTATGCGGCTATTTTAAGGGGTTATGTAACAAATAAGTAGCCCCATGTTCATGTACATTATTTTTTTATATAATAATGAATATAATTTCTAGTCATTTTTGATACATTGTAATTAGTTTTTAAAGTACAAACGGTGTTTTTAGTTATTATTTAATTAAGAATTATATTTTATTAAATTAAAGGATTTTTGAATTAAATAATATTTTAATAAAATATTATTATTAATATTAAATTAATATTTATTAAATATAAATGATCTTATAATTTTATGAATGCAATTAAAATTTTTATTAAGGTTTGAAGGCCATTTCTGTCAAAACCCGTGAATTTTTTATAAATGTCGGTTTTTATTTTAAAAGTGAAAATTCAAATATTTAGAAAATTATTTAGATAAAATAATTATTATTTTTGGAATCAGGACTTCGAAATTATCCAACGGTGAATTTTTCATAATTTTCTGAGACAGTCAAATTTTTGGGTAAAAATTAAATACCATTTAAATATATAATGTGTTTTATGACATCATAATGACCCAATGGTGATGTAATAAAATACCATAATCCTTATGTTCGGCCAATATGTGTTTTATCATTAAAATAATGAGGTTTTGGGTTTGTTTGACTCACTTTTCAAAGCATTAATGGAGCCCTCAAGACTTATTCAACACTTTGCCTTTTTAAATTAATTTCCATGGGAGTGTGACTCACCTCCACATAAGCAACCCTAATTTTTTAATAAGTTCGGACCTTGGCATTGTAAAATATTGTTTTCCTCTTTCCTTTTCCAGAAACCATGGGCAAATACCATGGGATGGTTTGTGGTTTGGATTATTTTAATATAAGGGGTCCCAAACCTAAATAATAAAGAATTCTCTCACCTTTCCTATATAAACCCACCCAAGCTCCCACTTCCTCCTCACTCAAAGCCCTTTAAGTTCGTCCAACATCAGCCCTAATCTCTCTAGAATCCTTTCAAGGTGCCCTAAGCTCCCAAGAAGCCTCTCAGAAGCCTCTCTCTAGCCTTTGGAAGCACACTTCCAAGTAAGGGGTTTTCTTCCTTTCTCTTTTTTTTTGTCAATTTTCTTTAAGTTGTATTTCCCTTTTTATTTCAATTATGAATGTTGGGGTATGGTTTCGCACCTCCCCCATACTTCCCTCTTATTGTTTGAATGATGGGATAACCCTTTCTCTCTCATTAAATGCCTCCCATGTACACCCGTTACTATGCCGAAATTCCGAAAGGAACTTCTCTCTCTTCTTTTACATTCAAGCAATACTTTTGTATCATGAATCTAAATTCCATTTCTATTGTTGGGAAATTTATATATATGATCTCCTTACTGTCCATTACATGTAAATATGATGAGGAACCCCTTTCTCTCTCATCAACCTTTTTTATGAATTCTTATGTCACGCCGTTACGCTGCCGAAATCGCACCGATTTTCTAAGCCAATGTCTTTGTGTAGTGAATACCATGCCCATTTCTCCATCAAGGGTATTCACCTTTATGCACATATACATATTGATTGTAAAGTTTCATGTATTAATTCCACATTCCTTTATCGTGGAAGAAATGATTATGTTTTATGAATCCATGTTTTATGATCCATGTGGCACACTTATGCATGAAATGAAATGTTTAAGAAGGGTGCGCCCTTTATAGCGCTCCAATGCATTGGGTAAAGTATAGTATCGTGATACGTCATGTGCAATGAGTGTTTACTCATGCTAATTCAAGTGAAACGATGGTTTACTCATGCTTCAAGTGCAATGAGGTTTTACTCATGCTCCATGTGCAATGAGCCTTGGCTCATGCTAATTCAATGTTAAGTGTTGTTGCCACATTTCCATGTTATGATTATCATGCTTTATCATGCCTTTATGTTCATGTCTCTCTTATGCTCTATTGATATGCCTATTTCCTAACATGTATTGTACTCCTCATGTTATTCATTATGTGCTCCCTTACTGGGCTTTATAGCTCACCCTTTTCTTATGCATGTCCTCAGGTTATCCCATGCAATGCTAAGTACGAAGGAATGTAGTGGTCATGTAATGGAAGTTTTCAATAAGGATGTTGTATTTCAAGTTTAAAGTTTTTATGTAATGATCCTAAGCCCCAAAGACACTAAACCTCTCGATCTTCTTTGTTGTATCAAGTGAAGTTTTATGTAATAAAGAATGTTTAAGTTGTGATAAAAAGCAGGGTTGTCATAGCTTCGATGGCCAAACATAAAAGTGGTCGATACTATGTCCAACTATCATCACCTCATCTATAAGTAACGGTACTTGAGATTATCTATCAAAAATATCCTTTAGAGTGACCTTATGATGCTCTAACTCTAACTGTTGATGATAAATTGCATCTCCTATAATATATACCAGACCATATGCAACTATATGATGGTGAGGATCATCAATATACATCTCACAATAAGAAGAAAGTTGTGGTAGGGGAGTAGGATAAAAAATGTGGTCCGCAGGCTGAGGTGGGTGATAACTAATGGGGTCTCAAGGTGGGGTAGTGGGATCTTCTAGAGGATGTGGAGGATAAATAACGAGGTCTGTAGGGGGATGTGGAGGAGTGGGAGCTGCCATCTAAAACTGCCTTTGCATGTCTAAAAACATAGACTATACCGAAACTCTAATATTTTCCTCATTCATCACATTAATGTTATGAACATCATCCTCCAAGTATTCTATTTTTTTATGAACACACAAAATATTAGAATTTTAGAAATGTGGAAACACTTTTCTTACCGATGCACCTGCCAGGTATCCTCATACATGACATGGGTGTTCGAGCTATCCCAATGCTGCAAATAAAATACCATGCCTCAGAGTAGCTATAAATACCACTTGTCTGCTCTTCTACTCAAGATAATAGTGTATTAATTAATTGAACTTTTGTTTAATGATTAAAAGTATATAATTAATAGAATAATCTTAAATAAATAAAACAAAGATCTTACAATGCTCTTAGATATGATTCTAGATTCATTCAAAAAATATTTCCCCTTTTTTCTATATGATCTCTCTTTAATTTTTCATGTCTAGATTGAAGGGATGTAGGGGAAAGCTCTCTAGATCTTGAAGACTCAGCTCTAGGATTTTGTAATTTTCTCTCCATCATTTGTTGTTCTAATAAACTATACCTCTCTGAGATAAAATATGAGGGTTTACACTTTTAGATTTGATCTCTTGATGAGTTTTCCTTATTTTATGTAAATTAAGAATAATAAATCATTAAAATAACATTAATAAAATAATTTATATAAGAAATATTATAGAAATTTACAATACCCTTATAAAAAATTATTCTTTTCTTCTACTTTCAAAAAATTGTTTCCATGTTTCTTCATCTATGAAAGGATATATATTACATGGACTGTCCTACTTCCTATGACCAAAAATGAAATTAGATGCGAGGGTTGATTTTAAATAACTCCATATCATAGAACTCATCGATAAAAATTTCTTTATGACTCCTCCAGTGTCAGGAATATCAAATCACTTTTGATAAATAAAAGGTCAAACATATTATAATCAAATAATTTAATGTTTCGTTAGACAATATCAAAATATCTTACCCAAATTGACTCTCATAATTGAGATATTATCTCTTTGTCAGTACTTCTCCAATAATTATATGAAATTATAACTTTTATTATACCCTGAGTTGATACAAAAATATTAAAATCTTATTCATTTGTACCTCTAGTAATATCATTCTCATCAAACTCAAAGTGTATCAATTTTTCCTGGATACGAGAAAGTAATAATTTTCGTAAACATGTGCATCCATGTTTACTAACTCTTGATCTCATCATTGTCATTATCGGTGCACTTGAGGAAGAATGGGGAACAAAAAGAGGATCATGTGATTGTTCCTCCCCAAAGGTATGATCACGATTCTCATCTCTAGAATAATGTGGTTGATCATAGTATAGAACTGTCATTATCCTTCGAATCAAAAAAAGCAATCCTTAGTTCACAAATATACACATTCAAATATTAAAATAATAATGTAAAAAAACGAAAAACTGAAATAAGTTTTGTAATAGTGAACATGGTAAATATGGTAAGCTTGTTAAACAATGGTAAATAGGGTAAACATGGTAGTGTAATTTTCATTCAAAAAAATCAATAAATATATAAGTTACGTAATGATAAAAAATGGTAAACTATGGTAAACATGGTGAACTTGGTGAACATGGTAAATTAATTTCATTCAACAAAATCAATAGATATATAATTCATGTAACAGTAAATATGATAAAATAAAAGTAACAAAATTAAAATAAACAATCAATTCTATTTTTTTAAACATGTTTTAATAAAAAAAATTACAATATATAACATTATACGAAATTAATAAATGTAAATAAGAAATAAACAAATATTACCAGAAATATTAGGAATTTGAAAATGGATTTTTTTCTCAAACTCATTCTTCTTGATCATTCCTTATGGAACACACCATGTCTTTAACAGGCACATCATTATTTTCTTCTAATCATTCCATGGAGGTAGGTATCTCACATAAATCAGCTTCATATTCAAGTTGATCATCACCAACATATTGTTTTTCCCATATAAAATAGTAGACCACTGCATATTTAATTGATAAACAACATAGAAAATATAATTTTCATGTATTTCCTTTATAAAATAATCTTATGTGTCTTCCAATCTATTCAAGTTAACAACTGTCATTCGAAATTCATCATGTCTAACACTCTTACTTCTAAAATACCATTAAAAGTTAAAAATAGAAACTTTAATTTTAGAGTAATCAACCTCCACCATTTTTTTAATGACTCGATAATAAGAATTTGATGCAAAAATTAGTGTTTTGTATTTATAACTTGAAATATGCATTGCTTCCACAAACACCAATACACCACTATTCTAAAACTGTATTTCTGTTGTCCTGATATTTCTTATGAAATGTTTAGAATTTAATTTTATACCTAGAACATGTTATCACAATTAAAATTAGACCACTAACTAAACATATTAATGCCTCTGATACATGTTATCATTCAAGAAAGGTATTTTTAATCCTTTGAGAAGACGTTTTTTGTGCTCTTTTAAAATCCACATTTATTTCTTCTTTGGATGACATTGTTTCAACTCATTAATATGAAATTTTATATACGGTTGACCATCATCTATGTGATTCAAGATGTATAATTTTACCTTTTTAATCTGTTCAGCTGACAATGATTTGACATTCAAGACACAAATCCATTTTCCCTCATTATTAACTTGTTCATAGAGAGATGGAGGCAAACCTATGCGCTCCGCCGCATCCATATAGCTTTTACAAAACTCTAAAACCTCCAAAAAAATATATTTTTCAAAAATATAGGCTTCAGGTCAATATGTATTCTTAACATACCTCTTAAATATTTTCATATACCTTTCAAAAGGATACTTCCAACAAAGATATACATGTGCATAAATAATGATTTCTCAAAACATTTGAACCATTAAATGCACCATTATATCGAAAAAATATGGAGAAAAACAAATTTCCAAATGAATAAGTATAGAAATTGTATCATTTTCTAATATTTTAAAATAATTCACATTAATCAAGTTTTTACAAATTTAATTGAAAAAATAACACACCTTCATTATAATATTTTTGACACATGTGGGCAATATTCCACATAATGAAACTGGTATAGGTTGTTGTGTCATGAAGTGAAAATCATGAGATTTTATACCTATAAAAATTAAATCCATCAATGATACAATATATTTTACAATTGACGAATAACCTTGAGGTACTTTGATATCATGAAGACACTGAAAAATTCTAATTTTATCCCCCTTGGATAATGTATGACATTTTGGGAGAAGAAATGTACATCTTCCATTAAGAGTGGAGCTAACTCCAAATGAATTCTCATTTATAGTAAGTCTAATCATTCATTCAACACATCTTTTGTCTTTACATAAATATCTATTAATGTTCCAAGAAAATTTTCACAAATATTCTTCATCAAGTGCATAAAAACAATATTATGTTTCACTGCATGATATTTCCAATATGGTAGCTCAATAATATTTGAGAGTTTCTTCTAAATATGTCTATCATTACCAGATTTATGTGTCTTTCCCAATGCCACATCAAGGTTTTTCACCCTCTCAAAATATACATCAGTGGATAAGGGTTTGGAGTAAAATCAAATTGTTGTGATCAATTGAATGCCGTTTTTAATCTTCTGTAAGAGTGATCTGTAGGAAAAAAACATTAGATGACCCATGTATACTATTTTCCTCCCATTATGTAATTGAATAAAAAATGAATTCTATTGTTTGAAAATTGGATATTATGTATTCCCCTTAACCCTGTATCCAGACAAATTGACATATGCTGGGAAGTCATTTATATATAACATAAGCACTGCATGCAGTTGAAAATATTCAATTTTATAAAAATAATACACCCTAATAACATCCTCCAATAAAAGGTTCAAATCATCAACCATTGGTGACATGAAAACAACAGTATCATTTCAGGGTTGTTTCAGACCATATATCATTATACACAAAATGACATATTTTCACTTCATAAAAACATCAAGAGAGAGGTAGTAAATTACTAATAAAACATGCCATGAACTATGTGTTCTAGTTAGGGTTCAGTATAGATTCATTCCATCTATACACAACCCAAGTCTGAGATTTCTAATTTGATTTCCAAATATAGGATATTTCTCATCAACTTTCCTCCATTATGGACAATAATTTAGATGAAATATTTTTCCCTCACATATCTGCTCATCAGTATTCCATCATAACATTTTTTTATCATGTGAATTAGAAAATAATCATTTCAAATGATGAATTGTAGAAGGATACCAAAATACCTTGGCAGGGATCTCTGTAATGTCTACATCAGCCTTTGATTTTTCATTCAACTTATAATATGATCTCCCACATTTAGGAAACTCTGATATAAATTCATTTTCTTTCCTATATATCATACAGTCATTCAGACAAGCATTTATTTTCTTTTATCCCAAAACCATCACGAATAATATTTTCCTGGCCTTATAACGTGAATTTGGAAGATCATTGTCTTTTGGAAGAATGTATTTCATCCATTGTATCTACTCTGTAAAAATTTTATCACTATATCCATGCTTCACCTTCAGGTTAATCAACCATAACACCATGAAAAAACTATATAATCTGTAAAACAATGATACAATGGTTTTTCCACATCACCATATAGACGTCCAACTGTCGGTACTATCTCAATTTGTTCAGCTTTAATATCACAAATCATTTCTTAAATTCCATTTTAGTTACGATATTTCCAATCATTATCATTAGTTTATCTGACATTCTGTCCAGTTTCACCATGCCAACTCCATGGGCCGTAACTCGGATTAAAACCATGAAAAATCAGATAAACATTGATCTCTCTAGTTTTCAACTTCTTCATATTCAAACATTTCAGGCATGGACTGAAAAAAAAAAATCAATCCTTGGAATATTTTGTTTATAAAATTACAAAAAGGCATCAACACCATCCTCATATTCAATACTCATTCGATGTTCCATAATCCAACTTTAACTCATTATTACATACAAAAAATATCAAAATTATACATATTTTTAAGATAAGACAATTTTATATTTATATGAAAAATATCATAATTTGAATGTAAAACAATTTTCAAATATAAAACAAATATACAGGTATTTGAAAAAGATATGAATGGAAATAAAAATAAAAATAAAATATAGTTATATATAACAGTTTTAATTTTATAAGAAAATAATTTTAGGATTACATATCTCTCTCATATGGATCATGATATAACCATATCAATTTATCTTGGATCTGTTCTTCATAAGGTAGACAAAGAATACATAGTAGTAAAACTAGATACCAAATTCATCCTTTTGTAAACATGAAATATAAAGTATGAATATTAAAATTTGTATACACTCACCACTAAAAATTACACCTATCCCAATAGTTTGACACTATTGGGATTGCCTGTAACACCCCAAGATTTTATGATTTCTTCTATTATACACTACACCAAGATTAGATTTTACTATACATAATAGCGTATTAGCTTTCAGTATAAGAAACACTATTCTTGGCTCATGTTGCACACAATTTCAAGTTTGCTTTATGGAAATTATTCTATGCAACATTAAGTATAGATTTTATTTAATGTATAAATGGAAAAAGTTTTGATTATGTTATAAGCCACACAAAATGGAGTTCTCACTACACTCATCTCTAACTTGGCTTGAATTACACGTAGTCGCGACCTTCCATGATAGCGTGTGTTGTACGCAATACCGAGTTTCACTAAACAACAATATGTTATTAAAATGTTATATAAACTATCCGTTATAAATAGTAATAGCCAGTTTTTGAAATTTTATAAATTTTATCATTCAAAATGTACTTCATTTTTATCGGATTATCAAAATTAGCGAACGGTAATTTTTGGTATTTTTCTGAAAACTTTAAATTTTTGATGAATAGTGAAAACACTGAGTTACTATTTAAAACGGCCTTTTTATTTAAATAATTATTTATTTTGTTTAAATTTATTTTAGGTCAAAATTGATACATAATACTTATATTTGTTCAATGTAATTTATTGGAGTCATGATATAATAAATTTAGATATATAAAAAAATTTATTGAACCTTTCACCGTCTATTACCCACCTCCTAAGAGAATTTGAAAATTTACATAAAACAGAATTTTGCCACATCTATGAGTGGAATTTCGAAAATCCAACAGACACGGTAAATATCAAGGAGTATAATTTTGTTCAATAAGATATAAATATTTTTTGGTGAATAGAAATGTTTTACTTTTATTTACCACGATTAAAAGTAAATAGGGTAATTAAGGGTAAACTGATAAACTTATTACCCTAACACATGTCCTAATTCTATTGGATAAGTGTAATTCGACCAAAAATAACCTTAGGAAGAAATTATGACCCTTTAGGTTTACGTGGATTATATTAGGTCTTTTATTATTATTTAATTTAAAGAAGAGTTATAAGTGTTAAATTCAAAGATTATTAAATAAACCATTTTTAATATAGAGTCATACATAATATAAATTCGACTATAAATATTCATTATATACAAAAAAAATATTTCCTATAACATGGTATTTTATATATAATTTTTATACATTAAATAATTAAATTTATTTATGACACAATGATGATGCAGTAATTATCTTATTAATGAAAGAATCTAATAAATGGTATTATAAATATTAAAATAAATATAATTTCAAAATTTTTATGACATCCAAGAATTTTCTAGGTGACTATGACATGTTAGGGAGGATTAAATGTATCTTGTCTTAAGTAATCAAGTTGTTATGACTTTTAAAAAAACAAAATACCAAATACTGTCAAAATTGACAAAAAAATAGTTTTTAAAACAAATATTATATTATTAATTGGTAATCTATTCTTAAAAATATAAGGATCAGAAAAACGACTTATATAATAACATATATGACATTAATGAACCAATTGGGGTTCTATTGGATGTTTCTAGTAACTTTATTAACCATATAGTGCATGAAAACAAGAAGACGCGAAAAATGTTCAATTATTTAACATAGTGTTAAATCTAAATTATAAGGTTAAAATTGTAACCTAAACATGAATAAAACCTGTTGGTTGAGAGGATTTCGACCCATACACACTTTATCTTTTAAATAAGTCACTTTGGAGCCATTATAAACTGAATATTACTTTATTATAAATTAATATTTTATTTTTTTCCTAAAGTGCATCTATCCTCCCTTATAAAAGGGAACCTCCTCCCTCTTCTCTTTACTCAATTTTGAGCATTCAAGATCAGCGAACCCCTACCCATTTACCTTCTAAACTTCCCTAGAAACATTATAAAGGTTCTGGTCTCCTAAAAATACCCAATCTATTGCATAAAAGGGAAGCTTAAAAGTTGTTTGTCGAAGAAGAGGAGGATTGGATACGTACGAAACATATCAGACCTAAGGTAAGGGATAACTTTTAAAATCTCAGTTTTATCTGAGATTTTTTATTAGTAATTATATACTGGGGTTATATTTATCATTCATATACCTATTTTATATAAATGGTTTCATGTATGTTTAAATTATTTTTTACCCATTTTTTACTTTTAGTACATGGTATGTAAGGAATCTTTCCTTTGATTACCATACGAGGTACTTTTTGAATTTTTTGGAAAAAGTACGAGAAGAATGTTTTTAACATATATGGAATGAATATATTTTTACGGTTTTATAAATCCTTATTTTCATGAATCTTACTCTACAAGATTTCATGACTATTTTCAACAAAATCCTTTTCTTTTAAAATTGCTTGGCATTTTTTTAAAAGAAAATGAATTTTAAGAAGAAAGGTTATTTTCCTCAATAATTATTTTCAAGTATTTTATCAAAACCATTTCCATCTAAGATGAAATTATTTCATATGTTTATGCTTCATGTATGATATCTCAATAATTTATGTGGTTTTACTTCTCTTCTAATGAAATGATATCTATTTGTTTTATATATATTATGTTATGATGGATGATGTTTATGAAACCCATTTTTATTCTTTGGGTTATGATGAATGATTTGTGTTTATGTTGTGGAACAAGTAAGAATGATTTCATTATGATATGGGTGGGACCTGTATCTCCTCCAATGAATTGGATAATGAATTATATCTCATGAGATAGACATGTCTGGAAAATTATGTTATTCCGGTTCAGTGATATAGGACTGGAACGAGGAGTGAACTCGATTCAGAAAGGGATTTTGTCCACTTAGATGGTCTTATACCCAATGCCTTGGCTACTATGGAAATCATATCATGTGCTTAATGGTTTTCCACAATTACCTTTTTTCTTCCCATGCTATTTTATCATGATTGATTTTCTATTATGATACATGCCTTACGTACTTCCAAGATATATGTCATTGCCTCCGATTTTGTTGTTTAGATTTTATGTTAATGTTTTTGCATTCAATGGTTTATGGATTGTTTTATGATCATTATTTTTACCCTAAATGAGCATTTGAGCTCACCCTTTTTATGTTTTATTTTCACCAGGATATAAAGAATGGTTTTAGGTAAGAACACAAAAGGGAAATATCATTATGGGATATTTTTAAGATCTTTCACCACGATTAGAAGATTATGTTCCGAGTTTCCAAAGACACAAAACTATAACAGTCCTTAAGCTTTTTTTTTGTTATGTATTAAGTAATCCATAAAAGTAATTTAAATTCCATGTACATAATGTTTTTGGTCTCTACATTGCCCATGAAACCATTGGGATATAATATCCCAAAGGGTTCACACACCATTGGCATGGTGGCCATTGCAATTGCCCTACAACAACGGTTCTATAGGAACCATTGGTTTAGACTGTCTGGAGTTAATATATGCCAATGGATTTTATGAAACTGTTAGGATATATATATATATATATATCAACAATTCATGAACTGTTGGTATAAATGTTTTCCAGCAAATAATATATTCCAACAGTTTCATGGAAACCATTGGGATATGTGTATACCAATGGTTTAAGAACGGTTGGCATACACTCTCTAGTATATAATATATTTCAATGAGCCATGGGGGGATTTTAATGTGTGGTGGGCTATCCATGGGGTGGGGTTTCTCAAGGGGTGAGGGTTTCTAGGGGTGGGGTGGTGTCCATGGGGGGTAGGGTGGTGTCTAGGGGGTGGGGGTGTCCAGGGGGTGGGGGATGTCCGAAGGGGGGCTGTCCAGGGGGTTGGGAGGATATCCATTGGAGTGTGGGTGTCGGGGGGGGGGGGGGGGGTGAGGGTGTACAGGGGGCGGGGGATATCTAGGGGGTTAGGGTCTAGGGGGTGGGGGTGTCCTGGGGGTGGGGGGTGTCCTGGGGGTGGGTATGTCTAAGGGGTGTCCAAAGGGGTCAGTGGGTGGGGTCCATGGGGAGAAAGGTCTGTCCAAGGGGTAGGCGGTGTCCAGGGGGTGGTGGTGTCCATGGGTTGGGGTTGTCTAGGGGGTGGGGGCTATCCAATGGGGAGGGGGTGTCCAGGGGTGGGGGTGTCCAGTGGGTGGGGGTCTGTCCTCAGGGGTGGGGTTGTCTAGGGGGAAGGGGTGTCAATGGTTGGGGGTGTCTATGGGGGGGATATCCAATGGGGTGGGGTGTCTAAGGGTGTTTCCAATGGGGTGGGGGATTATACAGGGGGTTGTGTGGAGGTCCATGGGGGTAGGGTTGTCCAGGGGTGGGGGTGTCTGGGGGGTTGGGGTGTCGAGGGGTGGGGGTGTCTCGGGGGGTGGGGTTGTCTGAGGGGTTGGGGGTTGTCATAGTGTGGGAGTTTCTAGGGGTGGGGTGGCCAGGGGTTGGGGGATCTCTAGGGGTGGGGGTGTCCAGTGGGGTGGGGTCTATCCAAGGGGGTGAGGGGTGTCCATGGGGTGGTGTGGTGACCAGGGTTGGGGGTGTCTAGGGTGGTGGGGGCGTCCAGTGGTAGGGGTGTCATGGGGGTGAGGTGTCTAGAGGGGTGGGGGTGTATATGGGCTGGGAGGGCTGTACACGGTTGTGTGGGTGTCCAAGGGTGTGGGGGTGGTGTCTAGGGGGTGAGGGGCGGTCCATGGGGGTAGGTGGTGTCCAGGGGGTGATAGTGTCTGGGGGGGGGGGGTGGTTGTCCAAGGGGTTGGGCTGTCAAGGTGGTGGGGGGCTATTTGGGGGGTGGGGGTGTCCCGGGGTGGGGGTGTCAAGTGGGTGGGGGGTTTCCAGGGGTGGGGTGTCCATAGGTTGGGGGTGTCCATAGGGGTGGGGTTCTTTCCATGGGGGTGATGGGTTTTCAAAGGGGGTGAGGGGTGCCTAGGGGGTAAGGGTATCCAGGGGGTGTGGTTCTCCATGGGGTGGGGGTGTCCAGGGGGTGGGGGTTGTCCAGGGGGTGGGGGTTTTCCACTAGGGTGCGGTGGTTGTCCAAGGGTGTAGGGTTGTATGTGGGGGTGGGGGTATCAGTGGGGTGGGGTGTATTAGAACCATTAATGTTCTATTCATGAATTGGAGAATGTTTTGTTTTTTTCATCCTCATTAAAAGTTCTGAATTTTTTTAGTAATGTGATCATATAGGTCAGGAAGAAAATAGTTTTCAAGGTGGAATTATTTCCTAGTGTTTCTTATATTTTTGGGCCTGAGAATCTAGAAATAGGAAAATGAGTTTTTTGTAATGGAACCTGCATGAAAAAGGGTTGGTGGGTTGGATACTTTCACTCAAGTCTTGTTTCAGTATCAACTTGTCGAAAAATGGCAATGGACTGAGCTGCGCGAAATGTTGGAGTAATGCGCGAAAATAATGTATTACATGAAAAATTGGTTTTGCATGAAATAGTGAAAGTAGGTTGTTTTCCTCATGAAAAATGTGTTTCGGGATAAGAATGCTGAAAATGGCAAAGGAATTAGGTGTGTGAAAAATATGAAGATGTGCGTGAAAAATAATTCCTAGGAAAAAAAGGATTGTGCACAGAATGAGAGTTTTGCAATCCCTGGAGGGGTTTTCGCACTGTGGTCGGTGACGTCTATAAATAAAATTTGACCTACATCATTCATTGTGGCTAAAGACATAGAGAATATCTGAATTTTGAGGCACATAAAAGGTTCTCACAAATAGAGTTGTGTTTAGAAGTGGAAGTTGCACGAAAAAGTAGAGGTTGTGCGTAAAATTAGAGGTTGCATGTAAAACTGGTGGTTGTGCATAAAACATGAGGTTGCGTGTAAAGGTTTTTGTTGCACAAAAAAGATGAAGCTGTGGGTAAAAGTTTAGGTTGCACATAAAAGTGAATATTGAACGTAAAGGGGTTTGTTGCGTGAAATATTTTCTGCAAGAAAATAAAATATTGCGCACAAAAGTGAGATCTTGTGTGAAAAAGGTAGGTGTTGTGCACTGTCATTGGTATACCCTATTTGCGCGTTCTGGATATCTCGTTCAGTGATTCAGTGATTTCAAGTGAATCAATTTAGGATATTGATGAAAGTAGTGTACCATGTTGAAAAAATACAAGGACTTCAATAAAAATCTATTGAAGAGACCTTCCAGTCGATAAACTGAGTTTGACTTCTCTCGAGGTATTGAGCTAGGTAGTGTGAAGGGAAGTGATCTAAGAGACGTTGTGAGAGGTCCCTAAAACATTTTAAATGCATTGTGACTGGAACAGAGTGATTTTAAACAAATCTTGTATTCCTTAAACTAGTGAATCTTAGTGGGTTTTGGAACGACTGACACACTGTCGGCGTATGATCCTAGGGCGTAACCCTTTGCGGTGATCCAAGTAAAAGTGATGTGTCGTCTGCCAGTTTTCATTTGTTTGAAAGATTCATCATGTTCCTACCAAAATGGGAACAAGATCCGAAACTTTAGAAATAAAAAGTTTACACCCTAATTCACCCCACCCCTCTCAAGGTGTTTCGGGGTCATTGAGGGTTGTGCCTAGGTGGCTGTCTACAGGGGTCGGTGTGTCCAGGGGGTGGGTGTGTTTGGGGGTGGGGTGTATAGGGGGTGGTGTTGTCTAGGGGGTGGAGGTGATGTCCATGGGGGTGGGGGTGTCCAAGGGTGGGTATGTTCAGGTGGGTGGGGGAAATCCCAGAGGTTTGGGGGTGTCCAGGGGCTGGGGGTATCATGGGGGTGGGGGATTCCATGGTGGGGGATGTCCAGGGGGTAGTGGTGTCCGGGGGTTGGGGTCTCCAGGGGTCCATGGAGGGTTGCCCAGGGGGTGGGGTCTATCCAGGGGGTGGGGGGTTGTCCATGGGGTGGGGGTGTCCAGGGGTTGGGGGTTGTTTCCAACCAAATTTTTTTTAAAGAGAATGGTAGAGTCTGTTGACATTCAAAAAATAAATAAATAGTTTTATAATATAATGAAAAATAAAATATTAAATAAAAAACGAATTTTAGTTTGAATATATAAACAAAATTAATAATTAAATAATGATACAATTAGTAATGGTAAAAAAATTATTGAATAACTTCATTTGTTGTAAGGTTATAGGAAAAAACATTAATGATAATGATTTCATGGTAGCACACACATGGAAGTACACATACACAGATATGATAGAAAACACATTGTAGCAAAAAAAATCTATAAATTTCATGATATCACTCCCATGGTTTATTTTACCCAAAAATAACATTGCATGGTATAAAATAACACAAAGACACATAGCATGATAGCAAGAACAATTATTGAAAAATAATATCTAAAAAAATAGGGCATCAGGAAAAATAAAAAATGTAACAGAGGTGTGTGAGGATTAATTGAGTGTTGGGAGTCGACCTGATAGATCTATTGATAATGAAGTTGATGAATGATATTGGAAAAATGGGGTTGGAGGGAACGACTTTGAAGAATACTTTCTAGATTTTCCATGCGAGGGAGACGAGTTTCAGGTGGCCTGATTGATGAAAACAGAATTACAAAATACGAGGCGTGATTAATCATTTAAAATCATTATTATGTCGATTATTTAATAACCGACGTGATAAACTATTTTTTATTTTCTTTCATGTATGTTATTTAATAAGTCACATAGAAAAGACTTTATCACATCCGTTATTTGATAGCCGATGTGATAAATCGAATCTCAGTGATTTATCACGTTGGTATTTTTATAACCAAAGTGATATACCACTTTTTACATCTTTTCAGGTCAGATATATATAACCACTATAAAAAACACTGGAGTGGAAAACATTTTTTTCCCTAGTGTATTTTTATTTACTCAAATACATTAATATTAAATTTTATCCTTAGAGATTTTTATTTCTAACAACATTAAGATATTTATATAGCTTCTAGTTATCATTATGGGTATTTACTCCAATTATTTTAAAATATTTTGAGACATGTATTTTATCATACATCTCAAGATCTGTGAATCTAAGTACAATTTTTAGGTGGGAAATATATTATGGGTGGTGAAATTGTATTCCTAGAATCTTCTAAAGAAGAATTATTACATGGGGAGCATAATGAACGTTAGCCAGGGGTAGCCGACTAGGATTGTTCATTTGTACTATTATGTCTAATGATGATTCTATAAGACATTAATTTCTTTTCACTCAACTTACCATTTATTCTTGCAGACGCCAAATACATATGGTGTCTGCTCACCGCATAAGATTACCATATTGAGTATTTCTCTGATCAACCCATTATATAAAATTGTGCATTGTTTTCCTTTTGTCAATTTAGATTTAAAATGTGAGGTATGGCTGATAATGGATCCCTGAGATAGATTGTTTATATATATAATTAGGATAGTTTAGATCTCAATATGATATCCACTATCATGTATCTATTTCTTGTTCATATATCTATTTAGGATGTTTGAATTGTAATTAAATGTTTTATATTTAGAATATTACATTGTATCCAGGAGATTATTCTTATATACATGAATCTCTTATACAGTTCAATTTTGATTCATTTATGTCTTTTTGGATGTTGTGGAATGAATATAAGGGGAATGTTGTTTTAGAGGTAATAACACTCATAATTGTCCGAATACCTCAGTGCATGTCAGTGTCCATTAACCTAGTATAGGAGGGATTGGGGAGTTTACCTATTGATATGTCGGGATGTAAAAGTATGAGATAGTGAAAAAAAATATTTAAAAAAATCACTACATAAAAGTAATAACTTTTTATAAATACATGTTTATTTTTTATTACCATATTTAATTAATTTGTATAATTAATTTAAATTTTTAATGTTACTAATTATAATAACATTTTATTTAATTTATCAATTTTAATATTTTTTAGTAAATACATTATTAAGTTACTAAATAAATAATATATATATATATATATATATATATCACACTAACTAGGATCAACACATTTTTTTGAAACAATAAAAACACCCCATTTTTCTCGGTTGAAGGAATCAGTTACAAGGCCCTTAGCCTCAGTGGAACAAAACCCAACGAAAAATTTCCCAAACTTCGCAAAAACTAGCTCTAAGGCCCATAATGAATAGTCACATATAGATCGAACTAATTTTCAAAAATCCCATACCCTTGCCTACTTGGGAGGCAGACCCACGGTTGAGGCATGTCAGAGTGACACACTACGTCTGTGCCTCACCCCTACATTTGAGTGGGGACCCTTCCACTGTTGCATCCATCAATCTGCATCTCCCACCAGACCATTTGACGTACACATTGAATGAATTTTGACACTCATCTCAAGCCCACCATCATCCAAATAGTCGATCAGGGCCCATGCCACTATCACAGACAATATATTTCCAACCATAGACATCTAACCATGTCATGTTCATTGTAACACCCCTTTTCTCTAGTGCTCTATGCACTACAAACCATGAAATCCATGTATGAAATCCATCAAAAGCGGGGATCCAATTTTTTTTAATTTTCATTAAGTATTTAATCAATTTCCACACTTTTTATAAATACGTAGTTAATTTTAGCTTTTTTGGGTAAATAATTCTTCTCACTATTCATGATTATTTGAATATGTAGATTCATTTTGTAAACACTTTCTTAGGGTTTTTTAATTAATTACTCAATAATAAATTATGTTTTTGTTTATTTTCACATGAATTAGGAATTTGGAATATAAAATAATAAAGGCTGAAAACGTGAAAAAACAGCCTTTACACACCTTGTAGTACATACACGACTTGTAAAATCCATTCACAGTAAGCATAAAAGGTTGTAGACCACCCCGTGAATCTACTTCAGGATGTGAAGACAATACACTACCTATAAATCATGAAAAATGTTGTCCGACATTTAAAAATCACAATCCTACCAAAATTGAAATTCATACACGACATATAGAGATTGAAGGACATGTAAGAATCGAGGGCTCTCCCAATGATAGATTTGAGCAGCTTATTAGGTGGGAAACGAGGATCTCTGTTACAAAATGTCAAACCAGAATACAAGATGTGCATTTTTAGGATCCAAATCATTTTATATAGTACATGAATTTTTGGACATTGACACTATGAAATTATTGGGCTTATATATATTTTATAATTCCTCAACGCACAGGGAGTTGGGATGTATTTTATTTTATCTCGTTTGTCTTAACTTTTTTCATCCATTATTTACCTAATTTATTTTATTTCAATCATTTTTTTGTTTTATTGAATCATAGGGAGTTTTTAATTATTCATCCACCATTATTCATACATTGAAATTTATCTTTTATTTTTGACATCCATTCTCAATGCCACACTCTGTTTTTCCTCAATACACACTTGTTTCTTCATATGTTCTTCATCCATAGTAATTTCGTGATAGTTTTAAATTATTTTGATTTTGGATTGCTAGTTATTCATTATTTCTTCATGAAATGTAAATTTATGGTTAGATTCAAATTTCTCATGAATTTTTTATATCGATTCATTTTTTCAATCCTTTATTTTTTATTTTGAAACATCTATTCAAATATACAAAACATTCTTGATATTTCCTCACTTTTGAACATAAACAACATGCACGACATAACAACGTATGGTTATGGGATGAGAATAGAGGAGTTTACAAACATAATGAATCATTTTATTGTATCTTGATAACCCTGTATATAGTGATAATGTAACATCCCAAGGTTTTCTAAAAATAAATTGAAAATGCTTGAAATTTTGTTTAAGGTATATATTTATAAGTATCCTTTAAACATAATTTTATTTCTTCTATGATTTGAATTTCAAGAAACTGTCATCTACAATTGTGTTTAGTATGTTATTTAGAGTCTGATGAAACAAACTCGTTTTTTTGGTGAATAGTAACATGCCCTAATGAATAGTAATATGAATAGTAATATGACCTCATGAATAGTAAATAATAATATTATTTTATTTTCCCATGTCAATAGGATAATGGGATCTTAATTAATTTCCCAATGTCACATAAAACTAGTTGCACTTAAATATTGTTATTTTTCGAATTAACTGTGACCTTATTTAAAAATTAAATTAATAATATTTAGTAAATTATTTTTTAAAAATGGAGTTCATTTTTGAATTCTACACATCGAAAAATGGTTGGGGTAAATTTTTGGTATTTTTCTGAAACTCTTGAATTTTCAATGAATAGTGAAATACGGTAAAATACCGTATAATCAATTTATCAGTAAAAATGCACTATTTATGACATCATAAGTGATGCAAGGCCACTTGCCTCGAAATAGCATGATATTATCACTATTTAGGGCCACTTGATTTGAGATTATTCATAGTCTTGATAAAAATATTATAATAATAATTAAAATAATCTAAAATACCTCCCCTCCTCCACTATAAATACCACCCTCACTCCCCTCTTCCTCTCACACCTCTCAAGCCTTGAGCATTGTCTAATTTCTTCCAAATTCCCTCCCCAATCTTCTTCTCCACTTCCTAGAGCTGCTGGTCTCACCAAAAGACCAAAATCAAAGCCCTTAAGAAGGATCTCAAGGAGAAGAGATCAAGAGGTAAACATCCTCTTTCATTTTCATTCTTTCCTTCCATTTTATGTTATTCTCTTCCTTTCCCTTTGTCTTTTGTTGGGATATTTCATTTAATATTTCCCCTTACTGTCCAAATTTTGTATGAATGATGAGATATTCCATTCCTCTCATCAATCTTATTTTTATGAAATTTTAAGAGACGCCGTTAGGCTGCCGAATTTTTGTAAGAAATTTCTCATGTTTTCTTCATTTCAAGATTCCCTTCTCTTCATTATTCACCCCCTCTTATCCAAGAGGCATGAAATCTCCAGAATCATGTATATTCTGGATGTTGTCATGTTTATGGAAAATTACAAATCATTATTCCTCTCCTCTCTCACTTATTTAAAGAATCAAAAAACATTGTCCATTTGTGTCGAATTACCGATATCGTGGACGATGTATTTTCAATCTCCATTAATTCTTTCAAGTCTGGTCATGAAACCATTTATATGGTTGAACCAGGTTATAATATATGTTTTATGAATCATATAATGTTCTGGAATTCTTTTGTACTCATGATTCAAATTTATAAGACTAAATGAAGTTGTAATTATCAAAGAACCACTTTAATTATCTAAACGAACATAATTAATGTTTTAACTTATAAATCATCATCATATAAAGCACCAAAGTGATAAATGGTATAATTTATGGTACTGGAATTATGTAAATACTACTCCATTCCAATTCTGGAGTTTCACTTCCAATCAACAAGAAAGATTCATCATGAACCAATTGTGAAAATCACAAAAGAACTCACCCAAAATAATGCAAGGAACAAAATCCTAACAATTAAGGGGTGAAATGAGGTTATGAAATGACCATATAAGATGTTATAAACATGAATATGTTTCTGTAAAGTACTAATAACACTCTTTTAACCATTATACAGGAGTTTTTAACAAGTTTGAAGTAAGACAAGATTAAGGTAAGGGTTTCTTCATCTCACTTCCACTTTTTTGTGAGATATTCCGTAATCACTATTATTACTTTGTATGGTGTATGTATACTGCCCATTATTGTCTCATATCATGAATATCTTTATTTTTATGATATTAAATTTATCATTTGACAATAATTAATTTTGGATCATACAAATCAATTGATTACAAAGTTGTAAGGGGTTCCTCGTCTCACTTTCATTTTTGTGAGATTTTAGTCATTCGTTGCTTATTTCTTGTATATGGAATATGTGTACTGTCATTTGATATATATAATAACATGATTATCTTTATATTCATGTTATTCAATGATCCAATTGATATTTATTATGTTCTGGTCATATGATTCGACCGATCACATTGTTGTAAGGGAATTCTTAACCTGATTTCCATTCTTTGGGTTAACCTTCTACTTTATAATTTATGTGCTATTTAAATTGTTTGTGTGATGGGTTCTGTTTATATTATGTTTAATTATGTGTATTTACAGAGTATATACATATTCCATCCACTCAATTAAGTCTCAATTCAAGTATATTATGTTTATAAGGGACTTTTCTTCTGAAATCCTCTTTTAAAATTCTGTTTTATAAGATTCAAAGGCAATGTTTTATGCTATTGTTTATGTTGTATGATTATGTTTTGGTTATTGGGCATTGATTATGATGAAGGGTGGGACCTATATTTCCCTCCAATGCATTGGTTATGAGTAAGTTGGAGGTCGGCCGTATGGTTACTCCAAGTGTAACTGTGATGGTTACACAAAGTAAGGTAGCCGTGAGGGTTACAAATTTTAAGGTAGCCAAGATGGTTACAAGATTATGTAAGTAATGCCCCAATATACCTCTATGATTATAATTATGTTTGTGTGGATCTTGTGTAAATCTCATGTTACGCTAAGTAAGATTTTATGGGTGGAAATCATGTCTTTTGAAAATGTTTTCATACGTCATGCGTATTCATGGACTAATGTGATTTTTCCTTCTTTTTCATACCTTACTGAGCTTTTGTGCTCATCCCAAGTTTTTAAATGATTTTTCACAGGTTAATGATGAGTAATACAAGGAAGGAAGACATGTTAAATGTTGAAGAATTGTCAAGGAGTCTTGTTTTGTGTTTTAATGTTTTATTTTCTGAGGAAAATGGAAACTGATGTTATGGTATCCACTATGTAATAATGTGTAATGTTATGAATGTTTTGTCTTAATTCTCTAAAGCTCTAAACTTGAAAAGATCCTCAATGTAAACTAAAGTGTTTTCTTGAATAAATTCAAGATTATTCATGAAATAAGTGCGGGTCCTTATAGTTGGTATCAAAGGTCGGTTTAGACAACTTTAGGGATTAGGAGTTCTTGTGAGACACGTGATTAGTCCCTATATCTATTATTTCAGTTAAATCCTTGTTTTATAACTTTTTTTCAGGTCAAGTAAAGTCGGTTACGAATGGAAGGAGAAGGATCTCAAACTACATTCCTATCTCTTCCTGATGACATGCTTGCAATAATTATTGCAAAGTCATCTTCGGATGATTGTGAAACTTTTTCTAGCATACAACTCACATGCAAGCAGTTTTTTGAGATATCAAACACCTCCTCTATACCTCGTTATCATCGTGGATCATGGGTTGTTTTTAGACAAATACTATTTTCACAATATTCACATAATTTCAAGAAAGGTAAATATTATCAAGGTATTTTCAAATATTTTACCTTATCACAAGAATTTGAAGCATATTATGATTTTAAAAATGGTGCTGAGGAAGGAGACCCTTGTGCCACCTATTTATATTTGCTTTTAAACTATAGTCTCACATCACATACTTATGGTATTTTAAAAGGACCAATAATAGAAAGTTTCAACTCAATTTAGGTTCGACTATTTTATAGAAATCATGTTTTATCAGATGTTTTGGAATTATATGTCATACATGATTATTTTCCAAAACTGTTTTTCTGTGAACACCCATATAACCCATGTTGTACGAGGTGTATTTGGATGGAGGAAGCAAATGATTTTGAAGGATCTCTAAATCATTGTTGTAATGCATGGGACTTCTATCTACGTGAACAAGATGATGATGAAACCGAGTGGACACCTTGATCAAGGTACCCTCACTTGTTTAATAAGTAAATAAAATTGCGAGGACGCAATTTCGAGAAGGTGGGGATAATGTAACATCCCAAGGTTTTCTAAAAATAAATTGAAAATGCTTGAAATTTTGTTTAAGGTATATATTTATAAGTATCCTTTAAACATAATTTTATTTCTTCTATGATTTGAATTTCAAGAAACTGTCATCTACAATTGTGTTTAGTATGTTATTTAGAGTCTGATGAAACAAACTCGTTTTTTTGGTGAATAGTAACATGCCCTAATGAATAGTAATATGAATATTAATATGACCTCATGAATAGTAAATAATAATATTATTTTATTTTCCCATGTCAATAGGATAATGGGATCTTAATTAATTTCCCAATGTCACATAAAACTAGTTGCACTTAAATATTGTTATTTTTCGAATTAACTGTGACCTTATTTAAAAATTAAATTAATAATATTTAGTAAATTATTTTTTAAAAATGGAGTTCATTTTTGAATTCTACACATCGAAAAATGGTTGGGGTAAATTTTTGGTATTTTTCTGAAACTCTTGAATTTTCAATGAATAGTGAAATACGGTAAAATACCGTATAATCAATTTATCAGTAAAAATGCACTATTTATGACATCATAAGTGATGCAAGGCCACTTGCCTCGAAATAGCATGATATTATCACTATTTAGGGCCACTTGATTTGAGATTATTCATAGTCTTGATAAAAATATTATAATAATAATTAAAATAATCTAAAATACCTCCCCTCCTCCACTATAAATACCACCCTCACTCCCCTCTTCCTCTCACACCTCTCAAGCCTTGAGCATTGTCTAATTTCTTCCAAATTCCCTCCCCAATCTTCTTCTCCACTTCCTAGAGCTGCTGGTCTCACCAAAAGACCAAAATCAAAGCCCTTAAGAAGGATCTCAAGGAGAAGAGATCAAGAGGTAAACATCCTCTTTCATTTTCATTCTTTCCTTCCATTTTATGTTATTCTCTTCCTTTCCCTTTGTCTTTTGTTGGGATATTTCATTTAATATTTCCCCTTACTGTCCAAATTTTGTATGAATGATGAGATATTCCATTCCTCTCATCAATCTTATTTTTATGAAATTTTAAGAGACGCCGTTAGGCTGCCGAATTTTTGTAAGAAATTTCTCATGTTTTCTTCATTTCAAGATTCCCTTCTCTTCATTATTCACCCCCTCTTATCCAAGAGGCATGAAATCTCCAGAATCATGTATATTCTGGATGTTGTCATGTTTATGGAAAATTACAAATCATTATTCCTCTCCTCTCTCACTTATTTAAAGAATCAAAAAACATTGTCCATTTGTGTCGAATTACCGATATCGTGGACGATGTATTTTCAATCTCCATTAATTCTTTCAAGTCTGGTCATGAAACCATTTATATGGTTGAACCAGGTTATAATATATGTTTTATGAATCATATAATGTTCTGGAATTCTTTTTTACTCATGATTCAAATTTATAAGACTAAATGAAGTTGTAATTATCAAAGAACCACTTTAATTATCTAAACGAACATAATTAATGTTTTAACTTATAAATCATCATCATATAAAGCACCAAAGTGATAAATGGTATAATTTATGGTACTGGAATTATGTAAATACTACTCCATTCCAATTCTGGAGTTTCACTTCCAATCAACAAGAAAGATTCATCATGAACCAATTGTGAAAATCACAAAAGAACTCACCCAAAATAATGCAAGGAACAAAATCCTAACAATTAAGGGGTGAAATGAGGTTATGAAATGACCATATAAGATGTTATAAACATGAATATGTTTCTGTAAAGTACTAATAACACTCTTTTAACCATTATACAGGAGTTTTTAACAAGTTTGAAGTAAGACAAGATTAAGGTAAGGGTTTCTTCATCTCACTTCCACTTTTTTGTGAGATATTCCGTAATCACTATTATTACTTTGTATGGTGTATGTATACTGCCCATTATTGTCTCATATCATGAATATCTTTATTTTTATGATATTAAATTTATCATTTGACAATCATTAATTTTGGATCATACAAATCAATTGATTACAAAGTTGTAAGGGGTTCCTCGTCTCACTTTCATTTTTGTGAGATTTTAGTCATTCGTTGCTTATTTCTTGTATATGGAATATGTGTACTGTTATTTGATATATATAATAACATGATTATCTTTATATTCATGTTATTCAATGATCCAATTGATATTTATTATGTTCTGGTCATATGATTCGACCGATCACATTGTTGTAAGGGAATTCTTAACCTGATTTCCATTCTTTGGGTTAACCTTCTACTTTATAATTTATGTGCTATTTAAATTGTTTGTGTGATGGGTTCTGTTTATATTATGTTTAATTATGTGTATTTACAGAGTATATACATATTCCATCCACTCAATTAAGTCTCAATTCAAGTATATTATGTTTATAAGGGACTTTTCTTCTGAAATCCTCTTTTAAAATTCTGTTTTATAAGATTCAAAGGCAATGTTTTATGCTATTGTTTATGTTGTATGATTATGTTTTGGTTATTGGGCATTGATTATGATGAAGGGTGGGACCTATATTTCCCTCCAATGCATTGGTTATGAGTAAGTTGGAGGTCGGCCGTATGGTTACTCCAAGTGTAACTGTGATGGTTACACAAAGTAAGGTAGCCGTGAGGGTTACAAATTTTAAGGTAGCCAAGATGGTTACAAGATTATGTAAGTAATGCCCCAATATACCTCTATGATTATAATTATGTTTGTGTGGATCTTGTGTAAATCTCATGTTACGCTAAGTAAGATTTTATGGGTGGAAATCATGTCTTTTGAAAATGTTTTCATACGTCATGCGTATTCATGGACTAATGTGATTTTTCCTTCTTTTTCATACCTTACTGAGCTTTTGTGCTCATCCCAAGTTTTTAAATGATTTTTCACAGGTTAATGATGAGTAATACAAGGAAGGAAGACATGTTAAATGTTGAAGAATTGTCAAGGAGTCTTGTTTTGTGTTTTAATGTTTTATTTTCTGAGGAAAATGGAAACTGATGTTATGGTATCCACTATGTAATAATGTGTAATGTTATGAATGTTTTGTCTTAATTCTCTAAAGCTCTAAACTTGAAAAGATCCTCAATGTAAACTAAAGTGTTTTCTTGAATAAATTCAAGATTATTCATGAAATAAGTGCGGGTCCTTATAGATAAAGTAAACAATAATTGTTCGTCACCTTCTTTCACACAACCTTGACTGTGGGAAGTGATATTGAATGAACATTACCTAATTCGAGTTGAGAATGACTATGACCACTCTCCTATAATGCTTTCTGCATAGAATACATGAAATAATGGACATAAGTTTTCAGATATACCCTTACATGGGATAACTGCAACATGAGTAAGTCCAATTAGTTTGAACAAAACCAATTGGTCACATTTCAACCGTATTATAGCCTAAGCCATAGGACCATTCCAAGTTAAATTATCCTTTTTCAATATCTCTATAATTTACTCTCAGCCCTTTAAAATTTACCTTCAAACTCAAAACTACCATGTCTTAGTTTAAACTAAAACATGAAGAGTGAATGTGAGGAATCATTCCAAGGTTTTTTTTATTATCTTCTCACCTACCGGTAGTTCATGTGGGATGAATCACATACTTCCACTTTAATATGACCTTTTAGTAAGTGTAGTTTGGGACTACAAATTCTAAATGGATTTTATCTCATGAAAATTCAAGGATACATGTTGGAGAGTCAAATTTTGGAGCTATTTTATAGAGAAAATATATCTCAGGCACTATGTCATTCATCTTGAATCTGGATTACCTCACCCATCCACTTTCTTATTTTCTTTCCCTATTTCATTTTTCATTTTTTCTCTTTCGGGTAGAACAAAATCCTCTCTATATCCATCTATTTTTTTATTTGTTCCCTTTCTGGATAGTGCATTCTCTAGAGGCCCTTAACTCATTCAAGATTCCTAGTGACACAACGACAACATCTATTACATCTCGGGATCGATAGAACGACCATTGCACACTACCGATGCAAAATGGAATAGCGTGGCAATATTGTAGTGCCACAACCATCATGACCCCAATTATATGCTACCTATCAATTAGTTTGAGTGACTATAACTATATAAGAACACTATTATAGAATGCGGTTTACCATCCATAAGTGGTGTTTTACCAACATTGTGTGCCCACCTATCGAGGTTCACACATTTGAGGTAAAACATGGACTGATTCAAATTATCTAGAATATTAAAAAAACTAGTTGGACTCAGAGTGAAGATATCCATGAACATATATCTAACATTATTTATGTTTTTATAACCATCCGTGACCAAGGTGTTTCATTTGAAACCATTCAATTAATATTATTTATATTCTCCTTTCACAATAGACACAAGGACTAGATAAAGATTCAATCTACTGAGTCAATCACGACATGAGAAGAATTTGGATTGAATTTATTAAACAATTAAATCCCTTCCACCTATGCTTGGAAGCTTCAGAATGAAATTCAAAACATTTACTTGGCAGGAAAAAAGTCATTGTGGGAATCATGGGATATTTTCAAGGAACTATTCCTAAAATTCCAACATCATAGACTAGATGTGTGGCTTCAACGTTAATTTTTTATCATGGACTTTATAATAATTTTCATAATATAGTTGTAACCCTCCAAGGTTTTGAAAAAATAAAATAAATTAATGAAACATTGTTTTAAGTATATATTTATAATGTCCATTAAACATTATTTTTGCAGCTTTTATTTTTTGAATTTCAAAAAACAGACATCTACAATTGATTTTAGTAAGTTATTTGGAGTCTGATTGAACCAAATTGATTTTATGGTGAATAGTAACATACCCTTATGTATATAAATGTTACCCTAATAAATAGTAAATTGTATTATTATTTTATTTTCATAAGTCGTTATGAAAATGACATCTTCGTTAATTTTTCAATGTGATATAAATGAAATTATAGTTTTAAAATTATTAATTTCTGTATAATGTATTATTTTATTTAGAAATTAAATTATTAATATTTAGAAAATTATTATCAAAAAATGGAGTTCATTTTTTAATTCTACACATTTAAAATTGTTTAGGGTGAGTTTTTTAAATATTTTAAAAACAATGGATTTTTCGATTAAAGTAAAAATACAGTTTAGGGTTTCGATGTTTTAATGACTTCATTACTGATGAAATAATGATGTAATAAATATGGTTGACTTTTGTATAGTAATATATGATATTAGGTCTCCCATGTGGCTAATACCATGGGAAAATACCATGTTCAAGCCCATGTTTTTTCAAATACCACTAATGTGGTGTCTCTTGGAAATTATTAAAATATTACCTCACTTTTTCTATAAATACCAATCCATTAATTCATTAAATTTATTCTAAATACCTCATCAACGAAGATTTGGCCTCCTTACTGGCATAGTAGTCCTCCCAGGGTTTCCTTAAGTCCCCAAGGTCTCAACCTTCATGTTTTGGGAGTTACACTACAAGGTAATATAATTATCAACTTCCTTCATTTTACATTCATGTTCTCTTTTATGTGGTATAGAATTAAAGCTTCCATACCACATTTTTATTTCCATATTATTCTTTCACTAATTTGTTTATGATTCATTTTATTTTTTTCCTTTATTTTCTTTTTCTTACCTAATGTCCTCTTAAACATGATCCATGAAGGATCCTAAAATCATGTATATTTTAGATTTTATTATGTTCTGGGAAATTTCATCATCATTTTTCTTCTCATCTTCCCCTTATTCAAATAATAAAAACTTTGTCTATGATTTTTCAAATTACTGACATCATGGATGATGTGATTTCAATTTGCATTATTTCTTTCTAGTCTGGTCATAAAACCATTTTTCGTTGATCTAGGTTAAAATATATGTATTATGTCTCATTCATGGTTTTAGAATTATTATGATACTAGAAATATGTAAATACCTTTCCATTCCAATTATGGAATTTTACTTCCAATCGACTCGAATATCCACCTTTAACCAATCATGGTAAACATGTAAAGAAAACACCCCAAAACAATGTAAAGTACAAAATAATAACAAATAAAGGATGAAATTATGTAATGAAATGATCATTTAAGATATTATAAATATGGATATGTTTCTATAAGACTTAGAAACACTCTTTTAACAATTACACAAGATGTTTAAACACATTTGAAGTAAGAATACCCCCAGGTAAGGGAATTCTTAACCTGATTTCCATTCGTTGGGTTAAGTTTCTTATTTATTCATATGTGGTATTAAGACTGCTAGGGTAATTAATTATTGTTTCTATTAAATTGAATTAACTGTATTTACAATTTATACACATATCCTTTAAATTCTATTAATTCTCAGTCCAATTATATTTTAAAGCACTTTCATTTTAAAATCCTTTTAAAACTGTCATTAATAAATTTAAAAAGGTTTGTTTTTTCAAATGTGTATGGCATGAGTAGTTTCTCCTAATTTCAAGATAATTTTTTACAATGATGTGTTCCTTATACATTATTTATGTTGGTTTGTGCCTATTAAATATTGTGATATATTGGGTTGATCCCCTTTATATCTCTAGATATGTTGGGTTGAGTCCATTATAGCTTATGATATGATGGGTGATCCCCATTATAGCTCTCTAATGAATTAGATACTCCAGATATGGAATTTGACCAAAAGGGTTTTCCATATTTAAGGGTGAATGTATGATTTATATGGTAAATATGTACCAAGGAAACTACATTATGTTTCTATGCATATGTATTTTTATGATTATGGGTTATATTGGTTTTATGTTATCACATAACAAATTCTATATATCATTATATCCCTTATAGAGTTTTATAATCATCCAATGTTCTTAAAAAAATTTTCATTGGATATAAGGTTGGGTAAGAGAAATAATGGGTTCATGGTGATTGATATGGAGTGTTGTCAAAGAAATCATTCTTTATGTGTTAATGTTTTATATTTAAAAAAATTTAAACTGGTTATAATAGCATCATCTTGTATGATTGTGGTTTGTTATGTATGTAAGGTATCCTAAATCTCTAAAAATATAAACACAAAAAGAACATAAATGTGTAATAATGTATGTTCAAGTGTAAATGTAAATATTGAGTAACGTTTTATGGTCCGGTCCTTATACTTTGTATTAATGGATGGATTAGAAAACTTTAATGGTTGGGATTATATTAAAGAATAACATAAATAATTTTTACAATATGGTAATTTGCAATGTTATAGCATTTATGGATTACCATGTTGCTTCATCTTTTCCATGTTTAAACAAAATGGTTTTTCTCAGAAGAAAGAGGGAAGTTGTGGTAGGAGGGAACCAAGTGGCTGATGTCTGTTCGAATCTGTAGCCTGAAATGGTGGGAATCGAAACCTAGCAGTTTGTGACAGCAATGAATCAGTTGACTCAATAAATAAACAAGGGTGGTATCAATGCTAGAGAGGTAAATGATCTACCATGAATAAGCATGTCTTTGGTGGATAAATTTATGATTCCACACCCTCCAGAATTCAGTGGAACCGCAGAGCTAGTGATAGCCGATGGATGGATCAATGCTCTAGAGATGATATTTGATGTCATGGGATGTTCAGAATGTCAAAATGTAATCCATGAGATTTATCATTTGGAAGGTGAAGTTGATAAATGGTGGTTTATAATTAATAACACAAGAGAAAGATATAGTCTTGAAATATTGGAATGGTAAGATTTTTAGAGCACCTTTCTGGAAAAATAATTTCCCAAAACTATTTGACTCAGAATGGAGAAATTATTCATGGAACTGTTGCAGAAAGATGATGATTATGTGGTGTCATATGAATAAAATATTACGAAGTAGGCTAGGTATGTATCAGATTTTTCTCAGTATTTTGAATGTAAAATTAATTGATTTTAATCTTGTTGGAAACCATTTTTAGGAAGAGATTTGGACTCATGAGAGTATAAAAGATATGAGAGGCTTGTTCATTGTGTTGAATAATTTGAGATGGAGTTTACTGGAACATATGTGCATCATGATGATAAGTATAAGAAGTGATCAGGTTGGAAGGAAATGGGTAAGAACTCGTCAAAGAATTCTAGAGGAAAGAAAATGAATTTCCCTTCGCGTGAAAAGTGTTGTAAAAGGCATCTTGGTGAATGTATTGTAAATTTTAAGAAATGATACCAATGTCGGATGTTTGGACACATGTCTCATGAGTGGAAGGAAACTTATCTGAAAACTATTGAGATTATGATGGTGATATTATGTAACTATAAGGAATTATTTCATTTTTTTAATGTTTGTCTGAAGCTAGTTACTCAAGCAGGGAATCATCCAGACTGCAAGCTGAAGGGTTTGGTAAAATTATTTGAAACCACTTTAGCAGATGTTGATTCATCAAATGGGGTCATATCAGGTACATTTCCTTTTTTATAGATTTTTCAAATGTGTTGTTTAATTTAGGTTCTACACATTCCTTCATTTAAGAGAAATTTTCAGAATAATTAGAAATTCAACCTCATGAAATGATGTCAGATGTCATGGTAAAAACACATTTAAAAACTATTGTGGAAAAAAGAAATTATAAGAATCTACCTATCCTTGTATATGGAATGATCCTACCTAAAAAACCATGTTGTTATTCCTCTTTTAGAGTTTGACATTATTCTTGGTATGGGCTGGCTTTCTTTTTATATCATGTTATGATAGATTGTAGGGAAAAAGAAGTTGTTTTTTAGAATGAATTTCAGTTTTTGTTAAATAATGAACCCATACAATTAATAACAATACAGGAATAAAGAAAACTGATAAAGTATAGAAATGAAATTTATATTGCTCGTATTTTTAATGATAAGGGAACTATCTAGATAAATGATGTACCAGTGGTAAATGAATACCTGGATGTTTTTTCCAATTACATTCCTGGTGTTATTCTGAATCAAGAGGTTGAGTATACAATTGATTAGTTCTTGATGCTAATCCAATTTCTAAACCTCATTATCAAATAGAACAAATAGAACTTTTGGTACTAAAAATGTAGTTACAAGAATTATTAGATAAAGGCTTCATTCAACCCAGCACTTCCCCATGGGGCGCTCCTAACTTTTTTGTTAAGAAAAAAGACGGGTAAATGAGACATTGAGTCGATTATAGATCCTTTAAAGACATTACTATTAAAAAAGTATCTTTTTCCTCATATTTATGATTTTTTTGATCAGCTCTTTGGAGCACATAATTTTTTTAAAGTTGACCTGAAGTATAGGTACCATCAGTTGAATGTAAAGGATGAAGACATCCAGAAGACTACGTTCCGTACTATATATTTTCATTATGATTTTGTAGTCATGACTTTTGGTTTAACTAATTCACCTGCTGTATTTAGGGATTTTATGAATAGAATATTTCATTTGTTCTTGGATAAGTTATTGTTTTTATTTATTGTTGAAATTATTGTATATTCTAGAGATAAAGGGGAGAATGAAAAACATATAAGGGTTGTCTTACAAACCTTAAAAGAAAATAAACTATATGGAAAATTTATAAAGTGTGATTTTTGGATGCAACAAATTTCTTTTCTATGGAACATTCTAAATAAGGATGGAATACCATTTGATCCTTCCAAAAAAATGTGGTTGTTTAATGGCCAAGACCTAAAAATGTTACTGATATTTGTTGTTTTTGTGAATTATAAAGTTATTACTGAAGGTTTTTCAAAAACATTGCACAGTTATCTATCCTACTAACTAAGTTAACACAAAAAGTGGTTACATTTGTTTGGACAGAATAATGTGATTTTTGTTTTTAGGAACTGTAGAGGTGATTGGTGAATGCTCCAGTTTTGGCCTTTCCTTCTCGAAGTGGTGAGTATACCATCTACAGTGATGCTTTGGTGATGGGAAATGTTTTTGTTATGATTCAGAATGATTAGGTAATTGCATATGATTCATGAAAAATTAAACCTCTATAGTTAAATTATCCCACACATGATTTGGAATTGGCAGCTGTGGTTTTTTATTTGAATATTTGGAGGCACCATCTATATAGAGCCCAATGTCAAATATATACTGACCATAAAATCATGAAGTATATATTCACTCAGAAGGAATAATACACGATGCATAAAAGATGTATTGAATTGATAATGGATTATTATTGCACCAAAAAATATCAACAAAAGAAAATAAAACAAATTGGTGGATGCCTTGAGGAGAAAACATCATTCATCATTAACCATGTAACATTTGGTATGTATCCCTTGATTAATGATATGATTAATTTTGGATTGGATGTTGTCAGTGAAAGGAATACATCAGTTCTATTTTATATTTTAGTACATTCATCATTATCATATAGAATTAAGTGAGCATAGAAAAAATACTGTGAGCTATAGAAAAAGGTAGAATTGGTTAAAATGGGAAAGTTTCCAGAATTTAACCTTGATAAAGATAGTGTTTTATAATTTGTAAAAAGGTTTTGTGTTCCTTGTGATTCCCGATTGATGAATGCTTTTTTGTGTGAAGCTCATAGTTCTCCATTTTCAGTTCATCTTGGAAGTACTATGATATATAGAGACCTTCGATAGTATTACTGGTGGGATGGAATGAAAATTGTTATTGCTGATTTTACTGTCAAATGCTTGACATGTAAATAGGTTAAAGAAGAGCAGTAGATACAGAAAGGAATGCATCAGTATTTTCCAGTACCAGAGAGGAAATTGGATAATATATCTATGTACTTCTTGGTGAGACTACCTATGACTTCTCGAGGTAACAATTCGATTTGGGATATTGTTGATTGGCTGAAAAAATCTATAAATTTTCTTTCTTTTCGAAATACAATGTCTTTGGATCATCTTTCTCAACTGTACCTCAACGATATTGTCATGATACATGGAGTTCCTCTTTTATTATTTCTGATTGGGATCCAATGTCCACTTATAAATTTTGTAAGGTTCTTCATTAGTCGTTGGGCACCGAATTAAATTTATGTACAGTTTTTCTTGCTTAATTAGATAGACATTCAAAACAAATGATTCATACTTCATAGGATATGTTTCAATCTTGTTCAATGGACTATCCGGGATGTTGGGATCGACATCTTTATTGAGTTGAGTTTTCTTATAATAAAATTTTTCATTTATGTTTATAGATGGAACCTTTAGAGGATTTGAATGGGAAGTGGTGTCAGACTCCAGTGTTTTGGAATGAAGTCAGTGAATGAAAGTTGATGGGGCTTGAATTATTAGAGAAGTGTTTATGAAAGTGAAGATGATCCAGAAGGACATGAGGAAATCATAGAGCAGGCATAAAAATTATGTTGATAACAGAAGGAAAGACATATCTTTTGAGGTAGGTTATAATGTTTTCTTTTAAATCCCTCTTTCTAATAGTGTGATGTGTTTTAGTATGAATGTAAAGCTAATTCCACAGTTAATCAGTCTTTTTGAAATCCACGATAAAGTTGGAACAGTTGCATACTGAGTACGTTTTCCACTATGTTTGTTTTAAGTATACAATGTTTTTTATGTTTCAATGTTGAGGAAGTGTGTGCCAGATTCATCACCTGTATTGAGCCTATATGTAGTTCAGCTAGAAGAGAACCTTTCCTATGAATAAAAACATGTTTATATTCTTGTTCAATGGGAACATGTATTGAAAAATAAGGAAATCCACTGGGTAAAGGTTTTGGGGAGAAACCACATGGTTGAAGAAGAAACATGGGATTCTCAAAAATGCTATGAGGGAAAGGTACCCTCACTTGTTTAATGAGTTAATAACATTGAATTGATGAAATTTCAAGAAGGTGGGGATAATGTAACACCCGAAGGTTATTAAAAAATAAATTAAATGAATGAATCTTTGTTTTATGGAGATATTTATAACTAGACATTAAACATAATTTTGCATCTTCTTTGTTTTTAATTTCAAAAAATCGGCATCTACTATTTTGTTCAGTAAGTTATTTAGATTCTGTTAGAACCAACATGTTTTTATGGTGAATAGTAACATACCCTTATGAATAGTAAAATGAACCAAATGAATAGTAAATTGTATTTTTATTTTATTTTATCAAGGCTTTAAGATAATTACATCTTTCTTAAAATTTTTATGTGATATAAAAGGAGTTATAGTTTTAAAGTTGTTAATTTTTGAATTAATTAATATTTTATTTAAAAATTATATTAGTAATAATTAAAAAATTATTTTAAATAAATGGAGTTCATTTTTTAATTCTACAATTAGAAAAATGGTTATGGTGAATTTTTGGTATTTTTCTTAAACAATTGATTTTTCGGTAAATATTAAAAATCATGTTTCGAGTTTTGGTGTGTTATTGTCATCTTTAATGATGTAATAATGATATAAGAAATCTGGTTGACATGTCTATAGTAATATAAGATATTATATGTCCCATATAAATAATTCAATGGGAAAATATTGTGGTCCAAACCATTGTATTTCAAATACCACTAATGAAGTGTCTCGTGGAAAATTATTAAAATATTCCCTCATTTTTTTTCTATAAATATCAACCCATTCCTTCATTAAATTCATTCCGAATTCCCCCTAAAAGAAATTTGACCTCCTTACCTCCCTAGTAGTCCTCCCATGTTTCCCCCATGATCCCAAGGTCACAACCTTATTGATTTGTGAGTTACTCTACTAGGTAAGAGAATTCTCAACTTCTTTCTTTTTTCCATTCATGTTCTATTTTATGTGGTATCAAATCCAATAATCCATACCATGTTCTCTTATTCATCATATTCTTTATCTATCCTGTTTTATAATTAATTTATAGAGGGGTGAACCTTGTCCCATCTATTTTTAATGTTTTCTAAATCCATGTTGCATTGTCGTTTGGCTGCTGAATTATGGGATTTCTCAACTATTCTTTTATTTTAATTTTCAATATTTTCTTATTCATTTCTCATCTCCACTTACCCAAGAGACATGAAGGCTCCATAAATCATTTATATTCTGTATTTTCTCTTATTCATTGAAAAATCATCATCATTTTTCTTCTCCTCTCCCACTTATTCTGGGAATAAAAATAATGTCTGTGATGTGTCAAATTACCGACATCATGGATGATGTGATTTCAATTTGCATGAATTCTTTCAAGTATGTTCATGAAACAATTTATATGGTAGAAAAAGGTTATAATATATGTTTTCTATCTCATCCATGTTTCTGTAATTATTTTGTACTATGGTATTTAATTTAAAAGACAATATAAGGTCGTTATTATCAAAGAACCACTAAAATGATCCAAATGAACATCATTAATGTTTTCACTTATGAATCATCATCATATCAAACTACAAAATTATAAATTGAATAAATTATGGTAATAGAAATATATAAATACCTTTACATTCAAATTCTGGATTTTCACTTCCAATCGACAAGAATATCCATCATTAACCAATCATTGAAAATAGGGAAAGAAAACACCCCAAAACAATGCAAGGAACAAAATACTAACAAATAAAGGGTGAAATGATGTAATTAAATGATCATTTATTAAGTTATAAAGATTGATATGTTTTTTAAAAATATTAATAACATGGTTTTAACTATTATACAGGATGTTTAAACTCATTTTAAGTAAGGATAACTTGAGGTAAGTAAATTCTTAACCCGATTTCCATTCTTTGGGTTTACCTTCTTCTTTATTAATTATGTGGTATTAGGATTATTGGTTTGATGAATTTTTGTTTATATTATTTTTATAATTTTTATTTACATTTTATACAAATATCCTTTCAATTCTATTAATTCTCACTCTAATTATATTATAAAGGACGTTCCTTGTAAAAACCTTTATAAACCCTCTTTTTTAAATTTCAAAAGGATTGTTTTTTTTCTTATGGGTATGGCATGAGTAGTTGATTTTGATTTTAAGATATTTTATTACAATTATGTGTTCCTTGGAAATTATTTATGTAAGGTTGATCCAATTATAGCTCATGATATGTTGGGTTGAGCCCCTTTGTAGCTCAAGATATGTTTGGTTGAGCCCATCATAGCTCAATATATGTCGGATGAGCCCCATTATAGCTCTCCAATGCATTGGGTACACTGAAGATGGAAGTTGACCAAAAGGTTATTCCATGTGTAAGGGTAAATGTTATATTGATATAGTAAATATGTACCAAAGAAAATACATGATGTTTCTATGCATATGATATTTTATGATTATGGGTTTTATTGGTTTTTATGTTATCACATGACTAACGCTTTCTATATTTATATACCTTACTGAGTTTTATACCCATACCATGTTTTTATAATGTTTTTCACATTATATAAGGAAGGGTAATAGAAATATGGGATTCTTGATTTTTGATAATGAGTGTTGTCAACGATATCATGTTTTATGGGTTAATGTGTAATATTTCAAAAAAATGGAAATTGTTTCTAGTATTATCCTCTAGTATGATTGTGGTATGTAATGTATGTAAGGTAACAGAATTCTCAAAAACTCTAAACTCAAAAATATCCTAAATGTGTAATAATGTAAGTTTTTGTTTAAAATTCAAGATTGACTAATGTTTTAAGGTCATGACCTTATAGTAGTAGGCACAAGTGTTGATGTAAGGCTCATACTTAAGACACTAGAAGTAGTCCATGAAATTTTAGATAAAGTCTAGCACAATTACAGTATTTGGAAATATGATCAAGGACTATACTAACATTGAATTCATCAGGTTGAAGAAACAACCAGCCCTGATCCTCAAGTAGAGGATCTTGCTAAGAAGTTTGAGTCATTCCAATTATGTACTGAGCCACCACCCCTCATACTCTAGTAATGGAGATATAGTCTTGTGAAATGTTAAGAGGACCATATTATTAACAACCATCCTATGAAGGGATGTAAGAACAAAAAAATCAATATTTTAATTATATTAATTGCATATACATTACTATAAGTACCAAAAACCTCAACAATATTAATAGATGAACAATTACATGAAAAATCCAGCACAGTAACAGCAGAAAAATCTAGGTTACTTTAAACAGAGGAGTGTAAATGTTCCATATATAAATCAAGGACCACATGGGTACCCAAAATAAGGTCCAAATCCTTGGAAAAAACAATAATTATCACAAATTTTCCCTATATCTTAGTAGTACCCTCGAACATAACATCAAAAGTATCAGTAAGCTCCACCAAGACCACTCTCTCAATCCCAACATCTATAAGAAAAATCTTGAAAACATTCTCACTAAAATTGTGAAAAATCAAGATGAAAGGATTTCAACACATGAAATGGAGAGAAAAAACCAAAAAGTTTCCACATGAAATATCGACCACCAAATTTATTAAATTTTAAAAAATTTAAAAAACCAAATATTATTTGACACTATAATGCACCCAAGAGAAGATGAAAATGAATTTTTACTTAGTATTGGTAAAATTATATCTTTCAACAATCATTAAAAGAGACTAAATATAACATAGAAGAACCTAAGAAATGGGTGACTATCATTGATGAAGATGAAAATGATAAAACAAAGGACACAATTAATGAAATGAGTCTAATATTTGAAGTAACTAAGAAAACCTCAAGGACAAAGCATCCTGGTAAGAACAATGTTTATATAGTACCACCAACATAATACCCCCATACTATTCCAAGAAATAATGAGGGTATAAAAAATCTAGGAACAAAATAAAAAACATCTAAAAAAGTTCAGGAAATTACACATCAACATTGAATTTTCTCAAGTAATCTCCCAAATGATCGATTATGAAAAATTCATAATGGAAGTACTCTCCAACAAGAGAAATATTAAAGACTTGGGAGTCATCTCAATAAATGAGTAATTATCCACTATCATTCAGTGGAAGATTCCACCAAAGATGTATTTCCTGGTAGTTTCCCAATATATTGTGCCATAGGATTAGGCAATTTTAGGATGGAATTATAGGACATAGGAATCAGAATAAATCTCATGCTCGTAAGTGTATTCACGAAGTTAGGACATGAATAATTAAAACTAACAAGAGTAGAAATTATATTGGAAGATCTCTCAGTTATGAACCATCACAGACTTCTCAAATATATCTTATTTAAGTTTGGTATGTTTATCTATCCTGTAGATTTCCTAATCATAGATATTTAATAATAATGAGAATTTATAATTATTATTTGAGGTGAATTTATCAAAATACAAAATGGTATAATATAGGTTAACCAAGGGAGACTGATATTTAGAGCGCGAGATGAAATTTATTTGTTTTATTTAGAAAACAATTCCATAAAAGGTAATGATTCGTTGGTCTATCAATCCATATTTCATACTGGTAAAAGAGATGATTTAGTGATCATTGAGGAAGATATGGAGACCATTACTGCTAATGAAGATGAGAATAGTGATCATGATAATGAAATATAATATGAACCACTGATGTGGAAAACTATTCCACCATTAATACCATCTATCATCACAACCACATCATTGGAATTAAAAAATTTATCAAGAACACTCATGTAATCATTCCTTGAGACCGTGAAGACATTTCATGTATTTATCATATCTGAGATGACCTAAAACATGAGGAAAATTTGATTGAAGACCTTACAGAAAAAAAATCATATCATGTGTAGTGGATGACCATAAGTGGATAAACACCACAATCTACACCCACAAAATGTCTTTGTATTAAGGTGACAAAAAACAAATTCTAACCCCCGAGTTGACTCCCCCAATAAATAAAAGTGGTGGTTAAGAAAGAAGTGATGAAAAATCTAGAAGCTAGAATAATATTTTCAATATCTTATAGTAGATGGGGGAGTCCACTATAAGTAGTTCCTATAAAGGATAATATAACTATTTTAAAAATGATTAAAATGATTTGATCTCTACTCGATCCCTTGCTAGATGTTATGTGTTCATCTATTATTAGAATATTAATATGGAAACTCGAAAATATCATTTTATACTTAAGTTTAAGGATCAATTGCTAGAAATACTAGTAGGTAATGAGTTATATTGTTTCCTAGGTGGATATTTTAGATACAATAAATTTGATTTCAATCCAAATGACCACACTAATACTATGTTAACATTTCCCATTGGAACCTTCACCTACAAGTGAATTTCATTTCGTATTTTCAATGAACCAATAACATTCTAGTGACACATGGGACATAAATTCCATGAATTGGTGGAATAATTGTAGTATATATTCATGGGTGGATATTTAGTGTATCGAATATCCATTAGGTATATTTGAGTAAATTGGATCTAGTATTGCAATTTTATGAAGAAAAATTATGATATTAAACTGGGAGAAGTTTCACTTCATAGTCTAAGGTCTAATAGTCATTGAGCATAAAATTGAAATAAAATGAATGGAATTTTATCTAGTGGAACTCCACATGATAAAATGTATAACTAATCCTTTTAGAGTGATAGGTATAAGGATATCTTTAGGCCATGCATTATTCTATCATGGCTTCATTAAAAAATTGCATAATTAAACCATCCCTTAACACACATATTATCAAAATACTCCATTTTTGAGTTAAAATTTTTTTTAAGGGAATTCCTCAAACTAAGGAATTTTTTGGTGGCTACTCGTATCATAATTTCACCAGATAAAGACATAGATTTCTTATTAATTTGTATCATAATGGAATTTTATGCTGGAGTTGTCCTAGGAAAACAATTGAAAAAAATATTTTCACTCATTTAATATAATAGATACACACTAATTGATACTCAAGAAAATTATATGGAAACTAAAAAGGATCTTATGGAAGTAATATTTTATTTTGAATAAATTCAATCATTCATTATGTAATCAAAAGTTGTGGTCTATAATGACTATTCCGCACTTAAATACCTACTAAAAAAGAGATGATACACCACATCTAATATAATGAATTGTACTACTGCATGAATTTTACAACATGATCAAAGAAACAAATGGAACTGAGAACATAATCATAGATCATTTATATAGACCTCTATGTCTTAACATAAAAGACAATATTAATATTGATATCATGGATGATCGCCCCGATGAAACCATTATCATGATAAGTACCCCATCAAGACTATGTTTTTTTAAATTTCAAATTATATTGTGATAGGATCACTGTACCCTGAAATTTATTTTTAATAGAGTAAGAAATTTTTAGTCGAAGACCCATATTTCTACTAGGATGAGATGCTACATTTTAGGCACTTTGTTGATTGCTTAATACAGCTCTACATCTCTGAACAAGATAGTGTTCTCAACATCATTGATATGTCACCAGTAAGAGTTAATCATGCAACTAAACATTCGATGGCCAAAATCCGTCAAAGAGGGCTCTTCTGGCCCATGCTTCATTATGATACAAGGAAAGCTTTTCAAACCTATGATCTATTCAATAAAACATATACCATAGGAAAAAAGAAAATAAATTCACCAAAACACCATTATGGAAGTTGAAATCTTTTCAATTTGGTGAATTGATATCATGAGACCATTTTATAGATCTTATGGTAATTTTTAAAGCATAATCATCATTAAATATGTCTCAAAATTTGTCAATTCCAAATACACTACTCATGAAAAAAAAGTGGAAATGATTGTTTTAAATAAAAATATCTTTTCCATATTCATATTTCACTGATTAATCATTAGTGATCAGAGAACTCATTTCAAAAAAGCTGTGAAAGTCCTCCTTGAAAAGTATATCATTTTATATAACACTAGTAGTCTCTACAAGAAAAAAACAACCATAAAAGTTAAATTTTAAAATAGGGGAAAAAAATATAGATGAATGTAAACACTAACAGAAATAATTGGTGTGTTAAACTAGATGACTCACTTTTGGTGCACCACATGGTATAAAAATAGAGATGGGAAGTAATCCATTCTGACAGGTGTATGAAAATAAATTCCACATGCCAATGTAGTTATAGAACAAATAATTTTGTGTTATAAAAAATTTGAACATGAATTCTCAAGAAATCAAAGAGGTTCAAATGATCTAAATAGATGATCTCGAAGAAATATGGAAGGATTCCTATGAAAATTACAAAATTTTTAATGAAATGAAATATAAGTGGTATGAAACCCGAATCACACAGAAAATATTCACTCATGGGGATTAATTTATTTTATTTTATTCACAATTAATATTATTTCCTAGAAAGCTATAATCCCGATAGATGGGTCCTTACCAAGTCATTACTATTTTTTCAAACAAAGATATTGAGATTTAGAATGTCTGAGAACCGTCATTCATGGTTAAGTGGATAATGATGAAAATATACATAGAAATCTTTCAAGAAGGATGATTCGTCATTCAAAAATTCACTTGAAGAGAAATAAGACTGGATGAGGATGACATAGTTACCTCTTTATGGGAGTCAAAAAATATTTAATTTTTTATCTTTATTATTATTTTGGTACTTGGGATTACAATTTTCATTTTATAAAAAATTTTGATCCTAGAACCTTTTTGAACTACATTGTACCCCCATAACTACATGTATATGTGTTTCTATTCATTCATATTCAATGTGTGTAACTACCCATTACACTACCTTTATCATTTTTAAACCACGTGGACTACTGTTTCATCTAGTGCATGATTTTTCATTATAACCCCTTATAAAGGTATCGCTTTTTTAACTCATTATACACAGAGTTTCCCCATGACATGATACTCATATAGGGATCTCTTGATTCTCTAAAAATTAATTCAAATTTCCATTACATTTTATCATTTACTTATCTATGGTATCTCTCAACACATTACATCCTTGAAACTGTAGAAACTACCTCTTTTTAAATATGGTAGAGTCTATCTTATACTCTAAAATCAATATTTATCACATATATTCCATGTATAACCTATTTTGGATGAAACTATTTCAAGATGATTATCCCTTCCTACCATACTCTTAGAATTATGCATGATTATGCTTTGAACAATTATTGGGGAATTTTCAGCTTCTAGAAATGAGATGTGTTTATTAAGGAGATGTATTGTGTAATTTTTACTTCACTGATATGTTATGATCCATTTTGATTCATGGATTTTTTTCTACCCTATTTCATTGAAAAAAATTTAAAAAAAGGTTTTGTGTTTTGTTTTATGAAGGTCCAAAATATCCATTCCCTGACTGGTGATTTTTTTATAGATGATATATAGATAGTGTATGGATTTGAGATCTTTCATGAACATGACTTTAAAAAAAAGAAAGATAAAGGATAAAGATAAATTTTTGATACCTAATTGATACACTCATGCATCAACTTTGTGCTACTTAGGGCATGAACCACTTTTTGATCTTTAGGGAGCCAAACTATTTCAAAATTCCAATTTATTATTCATTATATATTAGGGAATACGCTCATTCTGAGATTTATTTTCACATTATTCTCATATTCCCTTTGCGTTAGAGTCATCAAAACACTTTTTTTTCTAAATCCCTCATGATATATTTTTTATTATTCATCATAAAGTGGAGATGATTGAACCAATGATATGATATGGTTAGGAACATGTGTTCAGGGTATAATCATAACTCAATTTATGTTTTACCCTCAGGGAAGAGAGAAAATTTATTGTGAGGTAAATTATAAAAAGGTAATATAATATAAAAAATAATTATGGAATTGTAATTAAAAGAATAATAATCTAGGTAAAGAAATGATATATTAAGAATGAATGATTTGATCATTAGTATTTATTTTTGAGCACCATGTTTTTCTACTTATGAATAGTTTTTTTTACTGGTTGAAATGCATGTTTCCTATTATAAAAATTAATTCTGTAGGGATCTCTAATGATATGTTTTTTGGATTGGGGACAATAATTTGTTCATGTGTGGGGGAATTTGATTAGTTGAAATTGTATATAAATTTATAATAGATTTATATAATGTTTAATAATTAATTATTTGATAATTAAATAGTTGTCTGGTTTTTTTGGGAAATAGTAATTATATTATTAATAGATTGATGCTGAGAAACTTCTAAAAACAGCATTTACATGCCATGTAGCACATACACGATGTGTAGACTCCATTCACAGCATGCCTTCAAGTCCTCATACCAACCTCTAAATCTTCTCCATGATTTGAAGATGATGCATAGAATCTAAATCATGTACATGTTGTATACCTTTTGAAATCAGAATCATTCCAAAAGTGAAATTCATGCATGATGTGTGAATATTGCAGAATGTTAAAGCATCAAAGACTTTCCAAGACAAAAATTTGATTAGATTCATCATTAGTAATAGAGGATATCTATTACACAGATTACAATCGAATTTCATGTCATGTACATGTGGAGACAAAAATAATTTATCTCATCACATGATGTTCTTGACTTTAACACTGCATACTTCTCTGTCAAATGTATATTTTACAGAGCCTCCACACATAGGGACTTGGGTCATCTTTTTTTCTCTAATTTACTTCATCTATATTCATTTATTCTTTTCCTAAACTATTTTTCTTTCATTCCATTCATGTTTCATTACCCGAATAGCCAAAAGGCCTTCATTATTAATTTATTTTTGACAATACCCATTTTAAGGGTTGAAGGGGATCACATACATGGATTCTAGGCTTATAGACACATTTCAAGACTGGGACACCTTCGATAAATTCATCTAAAACAGACTACTTGAAACTTCCCCTCCCATGCATATATCATGATTCCAAATCTCCACTTTTCCAGGATTGTTCAGCTAGCTTTACTAGGTAGATATTCTTAGGCCTATTGCCAATGGAATTGTCATATGCTCTCATTCTTCAAAATGTGGTTATATATGCTCTCATGAATGCGTCTGCTCTGACCGCTCATCCAGATCCTTATTCCTTTGAAATCTACCTGGTTTCAACTCCATTGCATTTGACCTGAAGGCCTTGATGTGGCTCAAAATAATTGAGGTGGCTCGAAGGTCTTGATCTATCCCAAAATGCTAACTATCCCAAACAAATTGGGTGGCCATAATGCCATAATGACTCGAGGACCAAATCGGTGAAACAAATAAATAATTCTGATTACTATAGTAATGTATAATTCCAACCACATTCCATGATATAGTACTACTACAAAATCCCAAAAATATACATGCACCCAGATTTGATCTCAGGTCACTTGGATGAACTTGAAGAGTCCACACCAACTAGGATGACGATCATCTACTTCATGTTTCATTGAATCAATGTGAGTTGTTAATATTTCCTTTGTTGTTCTTCATATATTTCAATGCTGATTTTATTTCGATGGCTGTTTTCCATGACAGACACTATTCTTCATCAACACACACATGTTTCTTCATCTATTCATCATCCATATAATGTTAATGAATTTTTATTAATTTTTTTGATTCTGAATCTCTTGTTTATCATTAATTCAACATGAAAAGTTAAATTCTATTTAGATTCACATTACATCAGACTGTTTGAGATCAAATCATTTTTTCTTAATCATGGATTGTTTATTTTGTAACCCATATTCAAATATGGTAATCATTCATGATATTTCCTTTATTTTATTAATCCCCTCCGTGAGAGACTAATCTGGATAGGGTTAGGTGTTGGGAGTTGTTGTGTTACAAAACCTGATGAAATGTTTTATTGAATCTTGGTAACCCGATGGATAATAATATGGTTAATAATAATTGGTCATCACATTCTGTTACACCAACATGACTCTGGGATGGCTTATTGAATGAACCTAACCTAATTATAGTTGAAAAGGACAATAACCAATGGAATCTGATGCTTTCTTCAAAAAACCCAAGAATAATCCAATTTGGTTGTCACCTATAAACTGGACATGGGATAACTATAGAATGAGTGGATCCAATCAGTTTTACGAAAGCCAATGGGTTAAATTCTCACCTCTTTGCAGCCTAATCCATTGGTCTATTTCAAGTTAAATATATGATTATCTTTTTTCAGGATCTCTGAAATTCACCTTGATCCATTCCATTAAAATTTTCCTAAAAACACAAAACTATAAGGTTTTATTTAAAAACCAAACACGAAGAGTGAAAGTGTGGAATCATTCAAAGGGTTTTATTCGATTGGATGCTCACCTTCCAATAGTCTTCATGGGATTGACCCTGCACTACAAAATTATTATGCCCTGGCAGTCCCTATAATTTGGGACTATAAATTCTAACACGATCTCTCTCGTTTTAATTCAACTATTTGTGCGGGAAATTCTATTCTTCTAATTGACATAAATAAATATTAAACATTAACAATATTTGAAATATATTGCTTAATTATACTAATATTTTATTTAATTTAAACTTTTTCTGTAATTTTTTAAATATTTGAACAATTGTATGATTTTTAATTAAATTTTAAATAAATTGACTAATTTCATTAGTTTTAATATTTATTAATTTATTGATTAATTTGTAGTAAATTTAAATAATAAATCATAACTTTCATTAATAATTAATCTATTTCATGAAGTACTTTACTCACTAAAATTAATTTTTTTTAATAGTAGCGTAGAAGCCCAATAAACTAATATAGGAGTTAGGGGATCTAAAATGATAAACTCCAAGTACATCATCAAACAAAATTATTTTATAATCCAGAGGGAGGCAGTCAAGTAAAAATATATTTTACCGCCAATATAAATATCTCCTTTAGTCGCCAGACAGTCCTATACTTTTTTCCCATATCATTATGTATGAAAGATATATATTTCATGATTAATCAAAAGATTGTATTTATTAATCAAATATGTGATGGACTAATTCACTTAAGAAATTCCGCACATAAACAAATATTTATAAAAAAATATAACTTTATAAAGAACTTAGTATTATGAAATTTAGTGAATCATAAATTTTGTTTATTAATATTTTTTAAAAAAACTTATTAGTTTTACTATTATTTATAAATAATAAAATAATTTTATAATTTTTTGGGAAATAAAAATTTATTTTTACTGATGTTCATATACACATAATTAATTTTCGAAATAATAATTAATTTTAAGGATTTTGTAACATAATAAATTATTTTTAGTGATATATATCAATAAGTGAATAATTATACTATTTTTTATAATTAATTAACAAATTATACTATTTTTATAAATAACAAATAATTTTTAAAATAATAAAATAAATTTCCCAATCCATAATATATTTTATGAGTTTTTTTAAATAAAAAATTATATTTACTCATTTTTATGAATAAGTAATTAATTTTACAGTGTTTATAATTATTTAATTAAAATTAATAATATTTATAAACACAAAATTACCTTTTCTTATTTTTATAAATACTTAATTTATTTTAATAAAATATAATTATAATAATAAATTTAATACTATTGTTATATTATTATTATCTATAATATTTACTAATAACAAATACATGTGATATTTAATAAACTTATCTAAATTCATATTATAATTTCTCTCTAAAAAAATTATTTATGAAAAAAATTATAAAATAATTATTCGAAATATAGAACTAAAAATAAAAAACTAATTAAGTAAATAAAATATATAATATACAAATATTTAAAAATTTCCATCATAATCAATCAAAAAGATAAAATAAAATAAACCATTATAATTATAGTTTTTGGGAATGTAAATTATAATGGAAGGTTATATATCATTGTTAGTACCACTGAAATTATAATGCATTTTTTCAAATGATTTTTCAATTCACATTTGTGATAGATAATTTATTTTTTCAAAAAAATATAAAGTATATTGAATTTTTGAAAATTATTTTATAGTAGTTATTTAAATATTACGACCACATCCCTCAAAAATAATGAGTTTCATTTAGTTATTTGTGAAATATTTGCTTCCATCGTGATGATATGCTATTTAAAATATAATGAAATGAAAAAATACTAGTAAACAATTCTATATAATATTATTTATTATTTTTTGAGTATTGAAAATTCCATCACAAAAGTTTTATTGGTGATTAAAAATCCCTCGCTAAATATAATATCATTATAGAAACTTTTTTTGACCTTATATCGAAGTACTGTGCTAAATGAAATTATAATACAAGAAATATATTTCATCATATCTCATTATGAAACATAAATATTTTACAAGGAGATGATATCATTCAAGTTAACTATTTCTATGTAAATTTTTTTGTAACTACATTCTCATTTTTTACAAAGGGTCTGTTGTAGTTGCAATGTTTTTTAATTATATTTTTTTATAATTTTCATTGGTTTTTTTGGACTAATGTAGTAATATTTTTTAATGATATTTGGTTTTTTTGGTTCCTCTATATTTTGCACATGTATAATATTTTATAATATAAAACATATTTTTTTAGGAAACAAATATCATTAAAAAATCCATTGTCGTTACATTCTTTCCACATATAAAAATTTCTCAATGAAATTTCAATTTATATTCTCAATTAATAATAGGTGGGGTTAATTTTATTTCATTGTTTCCTTCGGTTACCATGATTCCACTTCAAACTTATGGTTCCTCCGAAACACTTTCACATAGTGAGTGGTTTTGTTCTATTGAACCTTCTCTATATAGTCCAAGACGTCCATTGGATTCTTCTCATGAGTAGGTCATGTTATGGTTGTACCATAATTGGATTCAATACCTATGAGGGATCAAGTATGTTATTCTGCAAGAGAGATAGGTGGAATACATCATTAACATGATATAGATTTTGTGGATGTTGTAGTTGATATGAAACTACTCGAATGAAATAAAGGATTTTAATGGAGCCCATGTACCTATGGTAATATTACCTTTCTTTCGAAACCACATGACTCACTTTCATGGTGATATTTAAAGGAAAACTATCTATAAAATCAATATCCCTTTCACTTTGATGGTTGTCAACATAACTATTCTGCCAACATTGAGCATATTTTTTATGTTTTTGGATGAAATAAACATTATTTATCCTCTCTTGCATAATATTTGGTGGAAGAATTTTTCTATAACCAACTTCATTCTAATATTTAGGAGTTCTACATCACTTTCCATACATATTTTTATAAGGTTCCATTAGAAAACTCAAGGGTAATGTGAGGTTTTATGAGAACTCAACCATTGGGTGGCGTTGATCCCATCCACCATTAAATTAAATTTATCACATTCTAATAAATTCCTCTTGTTCCAAAATATTCATTTCATATTGATGATTAGTTTGGGGGTGATAATCAAATTTTTGTTCTAGATGTCCCATATCGTGGCACTCTTCCTCTTTGGGATTCCCTAGGTGGGGATGGTCATGCCTTTGTCTCCGTCTATCTTATTTAGAGTGGAGGATATCATCATCTAAAATCCTCCTCTACTAGGCCACACCCATTTTTAAGATTCTATAATCTGTATTTTCTTCTGCTATTCCCAGATACAACTCTTAGCCCGAACGTTCCTGATCTAGATAATGACTTGCTACAGATTGTGCTCTCAGCTTTGTAGTTTACGGATACCTCTGGTATCCCTCATCTATCCTTTGTGGATCTATTTATAAATAACATAACCATGGTAAACTCTTTTAATACATTCATATTTGGATCTTGTGGTATTTAGGATCATGCAATACTGGGTCTTCTCAAATATCATCACTAGTACAAAAACAATTTTTAATGTCCCCTTTCTTCATGTCTGGATTTTAGAACAGATGTTAAAATCCTATAAATATTGATTTTTCATGTAGGTTATTGTATAACTGAAGTGAAAATACATTTTCACTGATTTTATATATCATTTATATAATAACTGAAGTGAAAAATAAATTTTCCTAACTTTTTTCACCGTGGTTATAAAGAACTGACATGAAAAAAAATCTGGACTTTTTCACATCGATTATTTAATAACCGATGTTAAATGGATTTTTTAATGTCTGTTAATAAATAAACAATGTGAAAAATTTATATAGTCATGTATTTAATTTCTAATGATTTGATTTGACTGGTCTTAGAGCTAAATCAAAGTTACAGATAAAATGTTATGGCCATCTGAAATTGATCATCTCTAAATAAAGGCTTAGAAATGGCCAAATTCTGATGGCCATAACTTTTGATCTGTTACTATGTTTGAGCACTAAGACCTATTAAATTTAATATTGGGAAATTAACTAAATGTTTATAAACATTTTTTACATATTTTATTTAATAATGAATGTAAAAATTTCTTTAAAATGTTTATTATTAAATAACTAATGTTAAAATTTTATTTCTAGCGTCTATTTTTTGATAACCAACATCAAAAAGTCATGAAAATTGATTTTTCTTATAGGTTATTATATAAAAAGAATGAAAAATCAGAAAAAACATGAATATATTTTCACAACGGTTATTATAAAACTGACGTGAATGATATATTTAATAACCCGCCAATGCGGAATTTCAAATTTTTTACATCGCAACAATGAAATTTTGAATTCTCACATAAAATTTTTAATTTCGTGTTTTAGTTTACCATCTCAGTTATATATTTTCATTATACACATGTCATTATTTAATGATCATTTCATTCAACCATCATCGTTCCCCCAACTCGAATAGTTTTCTCTTCAATGTGAATCAACTATTTATTATTTTTATGATTTCTTCTAGGTATTTGTAATTATTAATCCATGATTTTTTTATGATTAGTTTTCTTAATTGATTTACGATTTAATGATAATTTATTACTTCCAATTTTTCCCACTGACATGACTAGATTTATCTTCCACATGAATCCACTATTTTTGCTTTCCAGGATCTCATCAAGGTATTTGTAATTATTTTTCCATGATTTATATTTCTTATGAGTTCTTTTCTTAATAAAAATACCATTTAATGATTATTATTTTATTATAATGTCAAATAATGTTATTTATTAGGATAAAACTAAAAATCCTCCTTTATATTCTAATATTATTTCTATGACGAAGTTAGGACTGGCTCATTCGATTATTCCTTGAAAAAAAATCTCTAACTTTTGATGGTCATAACTTTGGATCTTTAACTCCATTTAATATATAAAACCTATCAAATCAAAGAATAGGAAATAAAATACTAGATTATAAACATTTATTATGTCTATTTTTTAAAAAGAAATGTTAAAAATGACATTTAACTTTAGTTTTTAATAAACTGATGTAAAATATGGCTGTTAACGTCAGTTTTTTATAAACCAACGTACAAAATATTATTTTAACATCATTTTAATATGGTATGTCACGTTCGTTTTTTAAAAAAATAATTGAAAAAAATAAAAAAATATTTTATTTTAGTTAATTTAATAACCAACATTAAATGTCATATTTTTAACGTTCCTTGCAAAGATTTCCCCCCAAAAATGGCGTTAAAAAGAAAAAAATGACGTAAAAAGTGTTTTTATACTTGTGCATCAAATGATAGTGAAATATGATTTATTGAATCCTTGGATTATTTTTTATTATAGTGCTAATGGATTCTTTAATGGAAATCCCTTATATCTAATTTGGTTTTCTAATGAATTTCAAATGAATTGAGATACTCATATGATGGGGATGTGTGTAATATTTCAAAAAAATATCTACTTCCTTTCACAAACCCCTCTATTTTATATATGATTGGGAACATGGTTGTCCACTTATTGTTCTCTTATAGTAGGACCAACATTATTTTAAACTCAATTTATCATTGAATATGAGTTTAGGTTGTGGTATCTAGACCACCAGTGTTGCCGATTTGGAACAATGGTTGGGAAGAATTTATATGTATACGTGATGTTTTTTTTCAAATCATGGGTTTATTTTTCCTTGGTTTGTAATCACCTGGGACAATCATTCCACTATTTTCATTGGGTTATGAATTAGTAACATATATTAATTGAATATATAATATCTCATGGGTCGGAGGCACTAGGTTCCCCCTCGTTGGATCCCTTGAAGTGCATGGTTTCCAGTGATTTTCCCATCCAGAAGGTGGAAAGACCAATTAATTCTAAACCAAAGGCGGTGGTTATATTCAAAAGGTTGAGGAATTATTTTTCTGATTTAAATACAACATTGTAGGTTTTATTTTTTCTAGGGGATATATAAACTATTCCCCAATAACCTGATGGAATTTTTTATAAGATTTCATCTTACACATATGTTGCATAGATTGGTAATGGATCCTCTATTAGGGTAGTAGATACCTAAGTACATAATCTTAATATGAAGTAATTATTAGATGCGAAAGAGTGTTAGGTGAATTTTAGGGTGTAGAACATGTCTATAGAAGATATTTTCCTTTATTAAAATCAGTAAATGTTTTGATGGTTTGGGAACTGACACTCTTGGATAGGAGTCTAATGAGTCATTTTTAGTAATAGGGAAAAGGGAAGAGTTTTTTTATCTTTTCAAATGATAGATCAAAGTAAGGATAGGGTAGAGTACTTTAAAAAGAAGGATTAATATGGTATTGAAATAAAATAGGTATCTCGGTAATTTTATTGTGAGAAAGAGGAAGAAATCCAAAGGACAGAAGAATTACCCCTACCCTCTTAGACCAATAAAGATCGGATCGGAAAAAACATCCAGGACCAAGAAATATGAGGTGAGCCTTATAAAAATGAGTATAAAAATTAAGTCAGCATGAATTTCATGAGTTTATTTTAAATGGTCAAAGGTAGTGACTCTCAATATCATGTCCTGGATAGATGGGTTATTTTGAGGAAGAACAACCTCAGAAGAAGGGATGATTTGTGGTTTTTGACAAGGAATTGTCTATTTTATAGGGGATGTTAGAAAATGAGGCTGATATATTTAATGTATCATTACATAAAATGGTTTTCCATAATCAAACCATGGTTTCATAGGCCGATGAACAACCTTGGGATATTTTTCTGAACTCTATGAAAGAGATGACATATAAGGTATTGACTAATTATTCTTATAATGAGGATGAATAATGGATGAATCAAAGAAAAATTCATGTTGTAAAAACAAGGAAAAATTTTACTGGATTGAAAAAACATCTAATTCTGAACAGAGGCTCAATGATAAAAAATATTATTGTGGATTACTTCTTGTAGGCTTAGGAAAAATTTTTCTATCAATTCAAAGACATTTTCAAAGATGAACTAGATAAATAGGTAAAAGATATTTTCCAAAAATTATATATTTATATTTAATTAATTAGGTTGTTGTTGGATTTAAATAAGTTTTCTATCTATATATTTTTTGATATACGTAGTTGAACTTGGAGGTTTCACACGTTTTTCCATAAAAGTTGTTTTAATTTAAAAAATCATATTAGTAGTAGTATAGGGTAATAGGTTGTAGTAAAATTCAATTTATTATTCAGATCAAGTTGATGACTTATTTAAAATATATATTTTATCCTTGGATAATGATAAAAAAATTAATGTGGTTCCGTTTGTATCCTCAACACTTCTTTTTTGAATATCATGTAAATTGGGTTAAGAGATAAATCTTCATGAATATTGATGAATTGGGCAGTCATTCTTAGTCGATCCGCAATAACCAATATCAATTATTTTTTCTTTGGATACTCTTGGGAGACCAGTGATAAATTCCATAGTATTATTATCCAACTTACTTGTTGGTATGGGTAGTGGTTGCAATATTATTTTAGGAAGTTATATTTTCCATCACTTTTTTAAAAACCATGAACCTTATAGTTTAATTAGAAATCTCCCTTTTCATATTATTAAACCAATAATGATCATGGATAACCTTCAACATCTTAGTGATTACAAGATGTCGAGAGAATGCAGAGCTATTATCTTAATCGATATTCTCTTTAGTTATCTATATAGTGTATGGGACACAAATAATTATAAAAAATATTAATATGTATTCTAGAGAAATATATAACTTAGGAAACATCCCATTATTCAAATCCACTATCAATTTTTGTCTTTAAAATATATTCTCTTTGAACACTCTTTATCTTCTCGGGTTATGATGGTAGGGAAATAATTTAGGATATTCTTGATTGATCCCCTTATGTTATGATTCCCATGTCCAACCTACTAGGTCATTGATCCATGGGTCTCCTTGAATTCTCATCATTTCCATCACAATAGTTTCTTTCCTACTTAATGCATTAGTGACTTTGTTTTCTCTTCCTGGGTGCTAATGAATTGAATAGTCACCATCTTTACGATGTATGAACCATCAACTTTTTCTCATTTTCAATTAGTTTGGTGTGAATTTATACATCAAAAATTGGTTGTCTTTGTATATATAACATTTTCCACTTGAATATATTGCCACTATATATTCATATAAATAATGACTGCATCTAACTCCTGGCTATGAGAATGATAATTATTCTCAGTAGGCTTTAAATGCTGATATACATAATTGATCACTCTATCTTATTTCATGAGTGTTCACCTTATCCCTATTAAATATCAATCACTATAAATAAAAAAGTCTTTCTTTGAAAGTGTGCATAATTAACATAGTTTTAGTAATCATTCTCTTCTTAAATTCCTTAAACTTTTCTTCAAAATTATTTTCCCAGATATACCTATCCCTTTTTAAGTTTAACTTGGATAGTGAATTATAATGTTGTGAAATGTTTATCCAAAACCTCCTATAATATTTTTTTAAACCAAGGAAATAGTGAAAATCAATTTCTATTGTAGGATGAGACCACTCTTCAACAACCCTTGTCTTTGTAGGGTCTATTGATATTCCTTCATTTGTTATAATGTTCCACAAGAATGAAACTTGTTATAAATAGAATTCACATTTTCTGAATTTTCCAATTAGATTCTCCTTCCTTGGAGTTTTAAATATAACCCATAGATGATCCACATGCTCCTCATTAATTTTAGAATAAATTATAATAACATCAATAAAAACTACCATGAATATTTCAAGGTATTCCTTAAAGACAATATTACACAAATATATAAATATAGCCGAAATATTTGTCAACCCAAAAGAGATAAAAACAATCTAATAATAATAATATCTTGTTTGGATGGATGTATTTAGAATATATTCCTTCTTCACCCTCAATTTATGATACCCAGATCATTAGTTAATCTTAGAAAATAATTAATCCAAAAGAAGTGGGTCAAATAGAACCTCAATACTTGGGAGAGGGTAATTGTTATTCATTGTTATCCCATTAATTTCTAAATAATCAGGGCATATACATATTGATCCATCCTTATAATTTAATAAGGGAATAGCTTCTTCACAAGGAGAAAAACATGGATAGATAATTACCTTATCCAAAAGAACATGAATCAGATTCTTTAATTCCTCTAACTACACATTCACCATTTTATATAGGGTATTATATATTGGCTAGGATGTATGTATGAGTTCAATGGATAAATCTACCTATCTTTTTGGGTTAGGTCTAGGTAATACAGCATTGAATATATCAATATACTCCTTAATTATGGGGATATTTTCTATCCTTGTACTTTTATTTCATTCTCCCAACTCACTGATCATCTTTATTAGGAAAGCTATCAGAGGTGACTCTAGAGAAAGCCCTAGCTAGTATATCCCTCAATTTAAAATAAATATAGGTTTTACATTGAATAATAATTAAATTTCATTACTGATATATTTGATCATATCATTATATATTAATATGCATTCCATCCCTATTACAATTTCCAATACCACCATGGGAAAAACTTCTTGATTTTAATGAGATTATACTCGCCAATGTTAATACTAGAGTTTATATATGTATTTGATTCTAGAATAAAAATTCTAGGAGTATTGATTAATATCTCTACATTTACCATCCTGGGATTGATTCTATATTCATTGAAAACAAGGATGGAATTAAGGAATTAATAGAACTAAAATCAAACATATTACTCAAAAACTTTGAGAGCATAACTAGTGCACTCACCACTATATTATATGGAGCATCTACCTCATTTGTCAGGATATCCAATTCCTGACAATGCTTATTTGGCCTATATTGTAGTTGAGGTTGGTTTCCCCTATTATCATTTGATTTTTACATTGATTGAAAATGTGTCTAAGGTGTCCCAAAATGAAGAATTAATCTTCAGTCAAGGCCAGAACAATCATCCCTTTATCATTACTGTTGATAATTTGAGGATTCACTCCACTAAGAGAGTTCCATGATATATTCCCGTATCTTATGCACTTTAATTAGTTTACACTCCCAATGAATTAGTTCCCTAAACGGTTCTTCCCATATTTTTTACTCACGGTATGATTCAATTTCATTCCCCCTCATTTGTGATAAAATTCTTCTTTGATTTTGGATTCATTTATCATTTCATTTCATTTGACTAATGTGACCAATAAATCTCTCTAAAATACAAGTCATCCTTCATAGAACTCCACACTATCTTATTATCACTTTCATATTCCCTACTTAGTAAATGTGTGCACTTATGGGGTCTCATTCCACTAAATAATCTATCAATATTTTCTTTAGGATCCATAACAATGCTCGAGGTGTTACGATCCAGTCTTGTAAATTTAATTTCCTATCTTCTCAGTGATTCATTTGCCTTTACATTAGCTAAAAAAACTCCTTCTCTATTTGTTTAAATTGAACAATGAAAATATTCATTAAAAATATTCACATACATCTTCCAACTCCATAACATGAATCTCCATTATTGGATTTGTGATTTTAATCAGTGTCCAAAACTGGGAGGATTCTCTTTCTAATCAGTAAACTGATTGGGTGAATTTCGTTGTATTTTAATAGCATAATACAACAAATAACGTTTCTATATAGGTAATCTAGTGTTCATCAATAAATTAGTTAATAGATCCACTACAATAATATGGTCATTAAAATGTGAAGGACTCAATGGAATGTTGTTCCCATTGAAATGAATCTTGTCCTTAAGCTTAATCCAATTTATTATTTATAAATCAATATAGTTTATTCATCATCTTCATGATGTTTTCCATCTTATCTTCCATTATTTTAGTAATTCCATTAGTGCCTCATCTGTTGTAGTCATAAGATACGTAATTCCACCAATTTCCTATTATTTTTATAACTAATTAAATTATTAGTGAGAAACATGTTACATTTTGGAATATTATAAATATAAATTGAGTTTATGTATTAAAGTGACACATTTTAATACTTTATTTAATAATCATGTCAAATAATAATTAATTTTTTATATCATTCATCATCATTCATATAAATTCTATAATTATCCAAACATATCCCCTAAGAGTGTCAAAATATTTTTGCAAGTCTCATTGTCATGCATTAGTTCTTGATCGTGTATATATCAACACTGTGTTTTTAGTTTTGTTACCCCATTGTAAATCTGTTATATAGCCACATCCCCTTGTAATTTCTAGACAGATATTTCATTTTTGGGAAACCACTTAGTTAATACATGTCCAAAATTCTAGGATATTTTCTAATATATACACACATAAATAGGGTTATTACTAATGTATTTAGGTCATAATTTCCATAAATAATAAACAATACTCTCATACCATATTTGAAATAACACGTTTTTATAACAAGAAATTTTAATTACATGGAAAAAAACATAAGATCTTTTAATGTTTAGTTTCATGAAAAATTTGAAACTAATATAAGAAAAAATAAAATATTATTATAATTCACATTAACAGATTTCTCATGGGTTCAATCTATGTTACTATTACAATATCTCACATCATGGCGACATACTTCAAAGGAATGGGGTGGTAGTGAGCCCAGTAAGGGAATTAGCAAGAGATATTATTATCATGTGATCATGAGGCATATTAATAAGAACATAAGGTATAAAAATATAACATGATAATGATAACATTAGTCATATCATAATAAAAAAACATGAATAGTAACATGTAAATGTGTGTGCAACATTGAAATGATTCATTCGTAAGCATATCACCGTAGTTTATCACCAAGGAGTCATAAGTCAAGATTAATGAGGTTATTCAAAAATGTATTGAGAAACATGTAATCTCTAGGGACTGATTCATTACCCACATAATGGGTGCGATATTGAGGAACAACAATAATATGTATTATGTTTTTTTATCTACATATGTCAAAATTTATCATCTCATTAATTACCTGTGAGGAATAAATAATGACGTTCTTTTCAACATCATCGAGAAAAAGGTGCTTAAATACTGGATCGTTTCATAACTATTAACCCATGAAAAGATAATTTTGGATTAATACATGTAAATACTTGATTCGATAAATAATTTTTACATCTAGGTGAATATACATGGAAAAGGAAGAGGTTTGGGTATTCCAAAAAAGTGGTAATTTCTCATGTAAAAGAGAGAAATAAATTCAACGACATGAAGAGTACAAAGAAGGTTCAAGGAAAGGGAAAATTATAGGTAACAAGATTATCCCATTGGTAAAATAATATATTTAAATTTATTGGATAATATAAAGTTGATACAAAGAAATTATTTTAGAAATTATAAGACATACCACCAAAGTAGACATGAATGGAAATGAGAAGTGAAGCTTTTCATTACATTGAAGTGTTTCTTCTAAATATTTAGTGTGGAACACTCGGTGCATAAGGACGCCTTAGTGGGCCCTATTGGAGGATGAAATTATGGAAATTCATTGATGATTCATTGTTAGTGACTGGTAAAGGTGAAATGGGTGGGTATTTATAGCAAAAGAGGATGAATTGTTTAATAGTTTCCAAATATTGGTCATGGAAATCTACGTTGCGGAATATAAAAACCATGGGATTTCCAATTGTTTGTTCTCATGTTATTATATATTCAAGTCAAATTTTATGATATTTTAATCCATTATAACAATACACCATTTTTAATACTTCTTTGGAAATGGAAATGTAGATTTTCCACAAAATATTTTTTTTAAAAACAAAATATTTACATTTTTGAATATTTAAGTGAACTTATAGGTTTGGAAATTGATTAAAAGATATTAAAATACATAATATTAATAAAATATAATATTTTAGGTCATGGTTTGTGGTTATTTAATTATAACATCATTTTAAAATAAACTTGAAGTCATAAAACATACTGAAATCCCAAAACTATTTTTTTCTATTCATTGAATATTAAAATATTAAAGAAATTTCTAAAAAAGTAACCTAACATTATTGTGATATCCTGATTTAAAATATAATATTTATATTAACAAAAATAATTATCTAAATATTATAATTTTAATAATATAATGTAAAAAAAATTATTTAATAAATATAAGTTTTTAAGAAAAAACCATATTTTTTACACTTATATTAATTTACTTGGGAAATATAAAATTATATTATCATTTATATTTAAATAGGATTGTTTTAAAATAATATTTAATTAAACAAATACTATTTCGAATAACAATGTTATAATAAATGAATATATATTTCCTAAAAATATAATTATATTTTATCCCTGTCCAATTATTAATTTATAAAATGGGCCTTAGTTAATAATATATATTATTTAAGAATACTATTATAAAAATGGGATTGATGGAATAATAATTTTATTTTTTCAAGGAAATTTTATTTTATGTAATTAAATATGGGACATGTAACCCCTTATTACACCTGCATGTACCACAATGAAATGTTGTGCAATGGTAGTAGTTTCATGGGGTGGCTTAACATACTTTGTTCAAGTTATAATCTCCACTATCCTAAACTTCCCCCATAGGCTATTTTTTTTCAAGCCAAAGTTGTTGAAGCATTTCTTGGGATTTGTTAAGGGAAAAAACCCTTTTATGATACATGTAAAAACTCAATTTGTAAATCATGTATGAATCCTTTTAAATTGGGGAAAAATATTTATTTTGGACCTTTTATGTATGACTTATGAGTTCACAATTATTTTCATGGTTTCCATGGATTTTTAGATGCTCAGAACCCCAAAAGGTGGAGAAAATGACTAAGCCACACAGTTAGTAGACACCATGTGTGCCAGTCTACATAGATGCCCTAACCCTATGATAAATGGACAATGGGCCTTAGGAGTCCAGATAGTTTTATGAAATCGTGTGTCCAATGGTGCATGCCTGTAAGGGGGTATCAAAAGTTTTTAGTAGTTCCATGTGAACGGTTTTGCAAGGTTAGTCAAACCATTATCATGAAATTGTGTGGGGTCTGTCGTTATGTAGTTCCAGGAACACTTTTGGTGCTTGGTTTGTCCAATAATGCAACCAAATTGTTTGACAATGATATTTCACGGTGAAAATATTTTTCCCTTAAATTCATTTAAACTCACCGAACCCTATCTGTTCACTTACATGAGACATATTTATCCTGGAAGATTCTCTTTGAGCTCAAATCATAAATTTTTATCCTTCTTTCTCATATGATCACAGATTCAAACACCATTCTCCTTGTTATAACTGTAATGGTATGTTCATCGACCATATTGCACATTTATCTTCTTACCTTTCTCTAGATGATGTTATTATGGTGCATACTCATATTCTATATTTTCACTGAGTTCATTCATTCTTCTATTTTCATATTATATATGACAAACTAACAGCTTATTCTATATTAGGAATGTTCTTTATGATAGTGGTATGTGTTCAATGATTCATCTGTTAAGTCTCATCATTTTTTAAATTTTCATCATTTTTCACATGCAAATTTCATCATGAGTTTCTTTTTAAATTTATATTCGATGATTCTAATAAATATTATTGTATTATGTAGTCCTTTTTTATATAATAATAACATTGTTGGATGTTATAAACTCAATGAATACCATCCCATGTTGGTTATTTCCTCTTTTATGCATTTAGTGACTTGTTATGACTATTTTCACCATCGTTCAGTTAAGAATCACTTAGCCACATTAGAGGTATGTTTTTTAATTAAGTAAATGAAATACTAATGTCTTGAACATGTGTAGTATCACTTTACCAATCTAAGGTAAGTGTTCCAATTAGTCAATGAACCTTTTAAATATTAAATTGAATGTTTATTTATTGATGTCACTTGTTATTAATAAATGTTATAATTGAAATGATATTAGTTGCATGTTCATAGCGCTCATTATCAAGCTTATGAAAGGTAAAGGAATGAACTTAACAATTTAATATGAAACTAATGTAATAAATGGTTTCATTTTTTATTTACCATTGACACTTAGTCTGAATGGATTTTATGTGAACCTACAATATTATTAAAAGAAATGAAAATTACATGGACTTATTTTAATAATGAATGGTGTATGAGGCACCTATTTTATTTGAAAAATTTCATCATTATAGGAGTGGTCATACTTGAGTTAGAATTTTATTGTCAAAGTAATTCCATATTAACTTCGAGGATGTAATTCTGATTCAAAGAGCCAGTTTCCAAGGGATATACCGACCTTGGAATATTGTGTTTTTATACTAGTGGTTACTCAACATGAAAACATATGGTAACTTAACTATCCTCCTAATATTAGAATAATATGGATTTAATCCTTGTATTGATATTTATGTCTTCATAAATGTGGTGCGATGGAATCACCTCATTGTGCCCAGTCATGATTATCCCTTATTTACCTTGGACGAGAACCTTGGGCTCATTTTGAATTATTTACAGTATAATGCCTTGGGTGATGACCTATGGATTACACTCATACCCTCTATCTAGGATACATGTTATTAATGAGTTGGCTTGACCCTTGATATAATTGATTCTCGGTTATTACCTTGGATCCAATATCATTGTTATCATCATCATGGATTCCATTATTATTACCTTGGATCCACTATTATTTTCATTTTAGGATACCTTGGTCATATGTTGGATCCAATTAATTCACTTATTATAAACTAGAACATTATCAATAAAATGATTACATGTTGAGACACCGGAAGATTATAAAGTTGTTATTATTGTATATAAATTGACGTAATATCTTTACTTTGATATATACCCACAGACTATTTCATTTTATATTTCAAAAAATGGATGTTATAAGCATCGTTGGTGGTGGCCTGTTGAGATATATCACACACCCTATCTGGTACACCATTGGTACACAATAATATTATATTTATGTAGGTGTTGATAAGGGGAAGAATCCCACATTGGACACTTGATCTTGATTGTTTGAATTTGGATGAAGCTTGGTATAAGATGATACGAGAATTTCTGAGGATTGTTGGATAGTTTTTGGTTTATTTTGATTCTTTTTCATAGCAAGTATTTTCATCTACCAAATACACATGTTTTCCATTTTTGTAGAGACATGACATACATTATCATCATTATGTATATGATTAATTTGAATCGTTGGATTATAATTTAATTCTTGGATGTTTATTCCTTATCTTTCGTTGAAAGTACAATATTGTTACATTAATTCTTCTATTTACATTTTATTATATCAATAGTTCTAAACTCCTTTAAATATGGAAAATTCTTCCTATTGAAATACCCCTGGCCCCACTACTGGTTGGAGGCCTCTTACATATGGAGAGATGCACTAAAGGTCATATGGAAGGCTGTGCTTGGGGAACAATTGAGTGACACTCGAGTTTGGAATGTCTCAAGGTGTTATCAAAGATTTTTTTCTAAATTTGTATTATTTTTTATATATATATACAAGAGACTAAGACTTGTTGTCCCTCAATTATAATCCATTCTGGGGAGTAACTAACTCATGTATGGGGTAAATATCTAGTTTCTTGGGAATGGGGAAATGTTGTTCTTTATTTTTCCTATTACAATTAAAATAATTCCAACATTGTGTGATTCACTTGAATTGTATATTTTTTTTGGAAAATGAATATTTAACATTACCTTCTAATGAAATGAGAATCATTAGATTCATTATTATATGAACATAGAAAACACATAACTTGAATATTCCATGCTATATTGGTTAATTTCATTGCTTACCTAGCTTCTATTGTTTGTGATTGTTGTATGAGCCATGGTTTTTTATATATTCTTATGTTTCTAACTGTTGGTTGGAGTGGATACTCAAGGGGGGGGGGGGTGAATTGAGATCCAAATAAAATTTCTGTTAAAAACAATTTCTATTAAAATCCCCCAATTTCAAAAACAAATTAAACTGTAGTGAATTTATACAGATTATAAAGGTTCAATTAGTTTCTCAAAGATTGATTAGTTCTCAGTTAACTTAATCTTATGATTAAATTAACTTTTGAAACTAACTTACTGGTTTTCAATGAATATAAACACTTGCGAGTTTAACTATCAAAGTAGCTTTGAAAATAAATTATATTTCAAAGTAATGGCAGCGGAATATGAAATAAATATATATAGTATGGATATAAGTTTTAACTAAAAACACAGAGGAGTTATCCAAGAGGTTCAGTCTCAAGACGAGACTTAGTCCTCTCAAAAGTTTATAAAGATGATCCACACCCTAGATCGTGGTTCAACAGTTTACAACTGTCCAGGTCCAAGACCTCTACCACTGTTATTCGTGGGAAAAAAAACAACAGCAACCAGCTGTCCAGGTCACACACGACCTATACCACTATCCACAGTGGGAAATGAAGTATAAAAATGTTTTCTGAGGATTTACAGATCCTCCAGTTAAAGTACAGGAGTCAGTGTGTGTGTTTAATACAATAGATAACAGACACTGCTCAAAATGTAGAATAAATGAATCACAGAGCAGAGATGTAGAGTTTAGAATTGGCTCTAGTGATTTCAGTGTAACTCTGGACTCTTTTTGGATTTGATCAGAAGTAATTCTGAGTCCTCTTCTCCTTTTTGTTCGAGAAGCAGAGTGTCATATGCTTCAGGTTCATAGGCAGTGAGATGTAGTCGACGAAGTTCTTCAATGTTCTTTTGTATGTACAGAACTCTTCTTGAGTAGGATTGATTGTGTATGAGGTTTTGTGTAATATCTTGATATGTATCTTCTGTTCTTCTTGTATTTCTCGTGTGTTATCTAATGTCTTTCTCCTTCCTCTCTTTTTTTCAGCAGCAGAGTCTTCTTGTATTTATGTCACGTGCTCCGGAAGACAGAAATGGTTTCCTATCCGCAGGTACGAGGTACGGTTTCCTGACATCTGACAACCTTTTTTAATTAATTGACAGAGCATTAAAATATACCTGATATGACCGTTGGTTAGATTAAATAAAGATAAAGATAAAGAAATTCAAACATTTTTTTATGACTATCGATGAGTTCAAGTGATCGGTAGGTCATCAGCATCAGTGACTCAGATTGATCAGCATCGGTGAGTCATATTGATCGGTGAATCATTTGCATCAGTGTGTCATTTGATCAGCATCGGCGAGTCATATTGATTGGTGACTCATTTTGATCAGCATCGGTGTATCATTCGATCAGAATCGGTGACTCAGATTGATCAGCATCAGTGTATCATTCGATCAGCATCGGTGACTCAGATTGATCAATATCGATGTATCATTCGATCAGCATCGATGACTCAGATTGACCAGCATCGGTTAGTCATATTGATCGGTGACTCATTTTGATCAGCATCGGAATCGGTCTGTTGTCTTGATATTGGATCGGTGTGACTGTTGTCTTGATATTGGATCGGTGCGACCGTTCTCTTGATATTGGATCGGTGCGACCGTTTTCTTGATATTGGATCGGTGCGACCATTGTCTTCTGATATGGATCGGTGCGACCGATGTCTTGATATTGGATCGGTGCGACCATTGTCCTTTGATATGGATCAGTGCGGCCATTGTCTGATTGATCCAGAAGACTTCCAAAATACTTGTAAATCAATAAAAACATAGATAAAAACATGATAACAGATTCACTAATAGATTGTGAGAAATCCAACCGGATTAAGTAATAACGATTTGTGATTATTAAAACAATAATCATAGGAATGAATTCAGCAATCTTCCAGAGGGCTCAACAATCTCCCCCTTTTTGATAATCACAAATCTAAAAAAATATCAATAATTAAAACATAATGAGATGTAAATATCCCCCTGAAATTAATTCTCCCTCACAGATATTAATCTCCCCCTTAGAGATTGATCTCCCCCTTAGATATAAATAATTATCTCCCCCATATATATACATCTTTCTCCCTCATATATATACATCCTTCTCACCTATACATCCTTCTCCCCCTTTGGGATAATCAAAAAGGAGGGAAAACATACAAATGAGAGAGTAAAAAAGAAGGCAGTATAGAAAATAGAGAGAGAGAGAGAAAAATATTTTATAAAGTACAGAAGATTACTACCAACACATAGTGCACCCTATCAAAAACAATACATAGCTATTTCTGGGGATACAAAGGGACTTTGCCTTTGTCTTTGGAAACAATAGATTGTATATTGGAAGACTTGGAGGCAGGCTGTACTGGGCGAATATTAAGAGGTGGTAGGACAACTCTAGCAGGTGTAGGAGAAGGTGCCACAGATAGTTGTTGTTGAGGAATAGGAGCTGGTTGAGAAGCTGGCTGAGGAACTGGTCTTAACTGAGATAGAGCTTGAGCAACCAAAAGATGATTTGGAGCAATATCAGATGCAATGAGAGGTTCAGAAGTAGGATGTACAATTGCAGGGGCATGTGCATCCAAATAAGGCTTCAAAAGATTAATGAAGCCCTGGATGACTTCTGCACCAGTTTGCATATCCTTCTAAAAATCATCTTTATTCTCCATGAATTGTGCCAAAATAGGAGTAAAATATTGCAACTAACGAACTTGAGCCTTGAAATCTTGAGTAACTGGAGTTAGTTTCAGATTCTCTTCCAACACCTTGAAATTTGCATCCATCTCATGATTTGTATAAATCTTTGAAAAGTAATGATCAAACATTTCCTTGATCTCTTTCAGAGCCTTTTTGGCATCTGCTGAATATACGGTTTCCATTTCATGACTATGATCACAGTGCACCTTCATTTTCTTTAAAGAATCTAGATCAAGAACTTGTCTAACAGCTGCTAACTCATCATGCACAACCTCCCTTAGATCCTGTAGCTCATAGGTAGTGATTTTGGTTACTTTGGTAGTACTGGCTTGGCTAACTATTTGAGTTATCTCAGCTTTCATTCTTCTCAAATCAGACTTGTTGAGATGTTCAATTAAATTCCTCAAAACTTCCATCATACCAGAGATGGTTGATCTAAATTCGCTTGATAAAGATACTAAGCCAGTGTGGAGATCCTTTATAGTCTGGTTCATAGAGGCTATGTGCCTGCCAATAAGCTCACCAGTATTGGCCAGGTCTGGCTTCACAGCATTCGATACTATTTGTGAGAAAGCATCCAATGATGCTTCAGAAACTTGCAGAGACACTTGAGTAAGAGCATTGGAAATTTCTTCTCTGACTGTATCTCTCACGGAAGCCAGCAATTCGGTCTTAAACTTATCAAAATCAGCTTGAGATATTGTAGAACCAGGCAGATGAACATCTGTAGAATCAACAACTGGAGCAGATCTTGCTTCACTTGGGAGGCTCTTCTACATAACTGTAGTAGATTCTGACATTTCCTCTTCTTCTTCAGAATAGTCTAAGCCCAAAACAACAAAACCATGGTAGTCATCCCAAACAGTAGCACACAGGCTATATTTCAGTTTCTCCTAACTTGTTGTTCCACTGATTTCTGGTGAATCTCTCTTTCCAGTGGCATCTGTTTATGGTACTGTTTGATGTGTTTCCGTTGGAGGTACAACAAGACCATCTAAAGGTCGGTTAACACCACCACCATCATCATCACCATCATCATCGCCACCATCATCACTACCTTGCTAATTATCACTCTTCTCAGAGTCTTCACTGGTAGAAACTTCAGTTTCAGTATCTTCTTCATCACCAAGAATTGGTTCAGATTCAGGTAAGGCTAAAGGTGGACTAGCAGGTCCAAAGTCTATTCTTTTCTTTGGACTCACTGTATCAGGATCACTCCTATCATCAGGAGGTGACACACTTCCATCTTCTTTCTCAGCTTCTTCCATTCTTTGACCTTCGGTAGCTTCATTTCTTTCATCCTCTTCCTCATCATCAGAATAAACTGGTTCCTCATTTGCTTTCAAACCGGGGTCTCTCTAACCCTTAGGCCTCTTTCCATGATCTGTGGGATTGCAGGCGTCATACAGCTTGTCTTCATCAGCAACCTAACACTTCTTCCCTGGATTCCAATTGATTTTCATCCTCTTGCAGATCTCTTTGTTGAGATAGAAAGGATGATCTGTTTTAGCTACTTCATCATCTTCATCAACACATTCTAGATTCTTGAGCATGGTAGAGATCATCTTGGAGTAAAATAAGGAAGTGGATTTCTTGGTCGGTTTTACCATTCCAGCTATGTGCACCATCACATATCTACACAAATTGATCTTCTCATGGGTTTTCAGAAGAAACAATAGGAAAACATCCTGGTACTTTACAGCAGCAAAATCTCCTCTCCTATTGCAAAGTTGGTGCTGAATAAACTTGAAAAGAAGTCTGCATTCACCATCCAACTCTAAGGATGTGATTCTCCTCGACTTTTTGTTTCCATTCAGAAGCTCTTTAGATAATTCATAAGAGAATTAATCAGTGATTGGAGGAATATTCCCAGCATAATCCTCATACCGACCCTCATGGGGTAAATTTAAGCACTCTGCCCACTGTTTAGATGAAAATGATATTTTCTTTCCTTTCACTTCAGACGACATCCGGGAAGCCTCCACACCATCTAGAGTGATTTTCAGATTCATATAAAACTCATGTACCAGCTTTAGGTAGTCTATTTGTGAGTTGTCTGAAAACCAGTCTGTCCATCCTTGTGATTCAAGAACTTGCAGTAACAGTGACTTACTTGATAAAATCCAGGCAAAACTGAATTCTCTTTCTACATCAACAATCCGAGTTTCCAGGTTCGGATTTATTGATCGTTGAGAGGCACTAATCGACTCGCCTCGAGCATACTTTGGAGGTACAGGACTGTATGATACTTTGCTCGGTTTCTTTTGCTTAGCCATTCTAAGATTTTGGGGAAAGCAGGAGTTCGAAGGTTTGAGGTTGAGGAGAAGAGAAGTTGAAGGGTTCGGCGGGAAATGAATGGTCAAAGGTTTAAGGAAGATAAATAGTCATGTATCATTTATTTTATCATTTAGGGTTCCCATAAAAAGGATACAAGAAATTAATTAATTAATTTGAACATAATAAAAAGTAATAAAAAGAATCGGTTTGACAGACCGGTGTGACAGATGGGTTTCACTGATCGGTTTCACAGATTAGTTTCACAGATCGGTTTCACAGATCAGTTTCACAGATCCGTTTCAGAGATAAGTTTCACAGATCGGTTTCACAGATCAGTTTCATAGATCGGTTTCACAGATCAGTTTCACAGATCGGTTTCACAGATCAGTTTCACAGATCGGTTTCACAGATCGGTTTCACAGATCAATTTCACAGATCAGTTTCACAGATCTGATTCACAGATCGGTTTCACATATCGGTTTCACAGATCAGTTTCACAGATCAGTTTTAAAGATCGGTTTCAGAGATCAGCTTCACAGATCAGTTTCACAGATCAGTTTCACAGATTAGTTTCACAAATCAGTTTCACAAATTGGTTTCACAGATTAGTTTCACAGATCGTTTTAACAGATCGGTTTCACAGATCTGTTTCACAGATCCGTTTCACAGATCGATCATACACACCACTTGTTTAATAAACTTCATTCTTTCAGATCATAAAGGCTTTGTAAAGATATCAGCTAATTGATGTTCAAAGTTAATAAATTCTAGAGAGATATCACCTTTCTGATAATGATCTCTTAGAAAGTGATGTCTGACATCAATGTGCTTAGTCCTAGAGTGAGACACAGGGTTCTTAGATATGTTAATTGCACTAGTATTGTCACAGTTAATTGAAACATGTTTAAAATCAAATCTATAGTCTAATAAAGTGTGTTTCATCCACAGAATCTGTGCACAACAACTACCTGCAGCGATGTATTCTGCTTCAACAGTAGATAATGAAACTGATTTCTGTTTCTTACTACACCATGATACTAGCGATTTTCCAAGTAGGTGACATGTTCCAGATGTGCTTTTCCTATCTAACTTGCATCCAGCAAAGTCAGCATCTGAATAACCAGTTAGGTCAAAATATTGTCCTTTTGGATAAAACAAACCTAAATTTACAGTATACTTAAGATATTTAAAAATCCTTTTAACAGCCAGTAAGTGTGACTCATTAGGATTGGCTTGAATTCTAGCACACATACACACACTAAACATAATATCTGGTCGACTAGAAGTAAGATAATGTAATCTCCCAATCATACCTCTGTAATTGGTTTGATCAACTGGTTTCTCAGTTTCATCAATATCCAATTTGCAGGTAGTACTCATGGGTATATCACATTCCTTAATACTATCCAAACCAAAACTTTTTAACAAATCCTTAGTATATTTACATTGATTTCGAATAATACCATCATTAGTTTGAAAGATTTTAAATCCAAGAAAGTCCTTATGCTCTCACATTAAGCTCATTTCAAATTCATTTTGCATAACCTTTGAAAAATCAGTACATAAAGAATTTTTAGAAGATCCAAAAATAATATCATCAACATAGATTTGTACTATTAAAACATCTTTTGAAAACATTTTTAAAAATAGATTGGGATCGGCTATTTCTTTTGTAAATCCTTTTGAAATAAGAAAGTTTGAAAGTCTTTCATACCAAGCTCTTGAAGCTAGTTTTTAACCATATAAGGCTTTAGAAAGTTTAAAAAAATGATTTTGAAAATGAGGATTTGTGAAACCAGGTGGTTGTTCTACAAAAAAATCTTCAACAATAAAACCATTTAGAAAAGCACTTTTCACATCCATTTGATATAACTTGAAATTCAGATGTGATGCATAAGAAATTAAGATCGTAATTGCCTCTAATCTGCCTACAGGTGCAAAGGTTTCCTCATAGTCAATTCCTTCTTCTTGATTGTAACCTTGTGCAACTAGCTTAGCTTTGTTTCTAATGATGGTTCCAGATTCATCTACTTTTTTTCTAAACACCCATTTTGTGCCTATGGTTATAGTGTACTTAGGTCTTTCTACTAATTTACAGACTTTTTTTCATTCAAATTGATTTAGTTCTTCTCGCATAGCTATTACCCAAAATTCATCATTGATGGCATCATTGATATTCGTAGGTTCTAGCTGTGATAAGAAGGCTTGATGTTCATCCTGATTTCTAAGAGAAGCTCTAGTCTGTTTCCCTCTATCAATATCTCCTACAACAGCATCTAAGGGATGATTCCTCATAATCATAGTTGATTAGAAAAGGTAGGACTCGATATTTCAGGTTCATCTACATGTTGAGGTTCAACACATGAATGGTCTAGAGAATTTCCAGAGCTGGATGTTTTAACTTCAGGTCCACTATTTTTATCATTATGGTTCAAACCAGAGAGATCATCTTCAAGATTTTCAGGAGTGGTCTTTGGTTCATGTGGATCAGTTTCATCAAATTTGATATGAACAGATTCTTCCACACATTTGGTTCATTTATTGAAAACTCTATAGGCCTTACTAGAAGTAGAATAACCTAAGAAAATTCCTTCATCATTCTTGGATGAAAACTTTTCAAGATTATCTTTAGTATTAAGAATAAAGACACTGCAGCCAAAAACTTTGAAGTAGTTAACTTTAGGTTTCCTATGGTTCCATAACTCATAAGGGGTCCTCTTAAGAACAGGTCTAATCAAGACTCTATTAATAACATAGCATGCAGTATTGATAGCTTAGCCCAAAAATAAATAGGTAGGTCATACTCATTGAGCATAGTCCTAGAAATTTTTTGCAGGGTTCTATTCCTTCTTTCTACTACACCATTCTGTTGAGGTGTCCCAGGGGCAGAGAAATTGTGACTATAGCCACTGTGTGAGCAGTAAGATTCAAACTCATGATTTTCAAACTCACGACCATGATCACTTCTCAGGGTCGTAATCTTATGTCCACTAAGGATCTCTATAGACTTGGAATATTTAACAAAGTAAGAACAAGCTTCACTTTTGTGAGCTGGAAAATATACCCAAGTATATCTAGAAAAGTCATCTACAAGAACATAGACATAGTGCTTCCCATTTAAACTAGAAACTCTAGAAGGTCCAAATAAATCCATGTGAACCAACTTGAGAGGTTGATATGTTGACACTTCTTTCTTTGATTTGAAAGAAATTTATGTTTCTTTCCCTTTTGACAGGGATTACAAACTTTGTCTGATGGAAATTCAAGTTTGGGTAGGTCTCTTACTAAGTTATTCCTACCAAGTTTTCTAAGTGAATGCACATTGTCGTGTCCTAATCTTCTGTGCCAAAGACAAGACTCTTATTGAAAAGAATTTAAACAAGCAATGTTTTGTTTATCTAAGGAATTTAAGTCGACAGCATAAACGTTTTGATTTCTTAAAGCAGAAAACACTAAAGCATTTTCAGAATTAAAAACATTGCAAGAATCATTTTCAAATTTAACATAAAAACCATCATCACATAACTGAGAGATACTTAATAAATTTTATTTAAGGCCATCAACAAATAAAACATTAGAAATCAATACTGAGTTAGTGTTACCAATCTGGCCTAACCCGATGATTTTCCCTTTAGAATTTTCACCAAATGTAACAAAACCTCCATAAACACTGACTAAGCTTTTAAAGCATGAAAAGTATCCTGATATATGTCTTTAACATCCACTTTCCAAGTACCAGGTCTTTATACAGGATCTCTTTAAGAATGTTTCCTATAAAACAGATTTGAACAGGAAATAATTTTGGTACCCAGATTTTCTTGGGTCCAGACAGGTTAGCCAATAATACTTTAGGTACCCATATTTGCTTAATGGGTCTTATATAATTTGTAGAATCACCATACATTGAAATATAAACCTTATTAGATCCATAACTATGAATATAACTGGTTGAGGCGTATGAAGTTCCAGAGCTAGTTACATTCCGTCCAGATTTAGGAATAAATCTATTCTTGTTCAACTGTCTATGTCCAGGTTTGTAACCTATTCCAGTAGTGTATTTCGGGGAAACTTGTTTTCCTAGAATTTGAGTTAGAGTTTCCTTACCATTGGTAAATTTCTCTAAATCCTTTCTGAGTTGCTCATTAGATAATTTCAATTCAGTGTTCTCCTTTAACAGTTGAGCATTTTTCTCTTTTTCAATAATGAGTTCAGTTTTAACTACAGTGGTGAGAGCATGCTGTTTCTTTAATGATTTGTATTTATCCTTAAGTTCATTGCATGTTACTTCTAACATATCACAATATTCAAACAGTTCAGATTTATACATGTTATCACATTCAGAATCATCTCCAGAATAATATGAATTAGAAGCAGGAGTTTCTGATGTTACCTCAGAAGTGTTTGTCATGAAACACATGTTTGCCTTGTTTCTGTGTTTAGTTTCAGAAACTTCAGATTCACTATAACTGTCCTTAGAAGCACTCCAAGTAGCCTTCATGGCCTTTTTAAACTTATTGTCCTTGTATTCATACTTCTTCCTGTATTTCAGCTTTGGGCAGTCAGCTTTTATGTGTCCTTTCCTTTTACACTCATAACAGACAACTTCATCCGATTTATCAGATTTCTTCCAGTCCTTTTTCAAATGTCCCTTGTTATCATACTTACCTTTGTAGTTTGACTTTCTGAAAAACATCTTCTTCATATAAAACTTTTTAAATATTCTAGCAATGTGATCCATCTCAGCATCACTATCAGAGTCACTCTCACTGTCTTCATAGATTGACCTTTCGTTTATAGCTTGAAGTGTTTCCTTATCCTTGTTCTTTGAGTTTGTAGTTTTGAAGGCAACAGACTTTCTTCTAGGTTCATCGTCTTCTTATTTATTCACCTTGAGTTCATCTTCATACATCATCAGTTTTACAATTAGTTCTTTGACTGGAAATTCTCCAATGTCACACGATTCTCTAATGGAGACAGAGGTTCCTCTCCATCTTTCAGGTAGACATCTCAGAATTTTCATGATTTGTTTCTTTGCTGGAACATCCTTTCCCAGAGAGGTCATTGTGTTGACTATCTCATTGAACTTGAGATAAATATCAGAAATGAGTTCATCAGGCTTCATTTTAAAATTATCATACTTAATAGTATAGGTATTCAATCTCATCTCCTTGACATTTGTTGTTCCTTCATGAGAAACAGCTAAGGTATCCCAAATTTCATATGCAGTTTTACAAGCAGAAATTCTATTAAATTTTTCATCTCCTAGAGCACAGTACAGGGAATTCATAGCTTTACAATTATTATTGTAAGCAGTCTTTGTAGGTTCATCCCAAGTAGATCTAGCAGTATTGGGAATTTTATATTCAGATTCAATAGCAGTCCAAATATCAAATCCTATGCTTTCAAGATGAATTTTCATATTGAGTTTCCACTGAGCATAGTTGTTTCCATTGAAAAAAGGTGGCCGGTTAGTAGCAGCACCCTCAAGTCTATTATCCATGATATCACAAAAAGAATTTTAAAGAGATAAAAATTTAGAAATAACAGAAATTTTAAGAACTTTAAAATACAACTAAAATCACAGTTGGAAAGAAGAGTACTTTAGAAAATATTTTCCAACCTCTGATACCAAATGTTGGTCGGAGTGGATACTCAAGATGGGGGTGAATTGAGATCTAATTAAAATTTCTATTAAAAACAATTTCTATTAAAATCCCCCAATTTCAAAAACAAATTAAACTGTAGTGAATTTATACAGATTATAAAGGTTCAATTAGTTTCTCAAAGATTGATTAGTTCTCAGTTAACTTAATCTTATGATTAAATTAACTTTTGAAACTAACTTACTGGTTTATAAGGAATATAAACACTTGAGAGTTTAACTATCAAAGTACCTTTGAAAATAAATTATATTTCAAAGTAATAGCAGCGGAATATGAAATAAATATATATAGTATGGATATAATCTTTAACTAAAAACACAGAGGAGTTAACCAAGAGGTTCAGTCTCAAGACGAGACTTAGTCCTCTCAAATGTTTATAAAGATGATCCACACCCTGGATCGGGGTTCAACAGTTTACAACTGTCCAGGTCCAAGACCTCTACCATTGTTATTCGTGGGAAACAAAACAACAGCAACCAGCTGTCCAGGTCACACACGACCTCTACCACTATCCACAGTGGGAAATGAAGTATAAAAAGGTCTGCTGAGGATTTACAGATCCTCCAGTTAAAGTACAGGAGTCAGTGTGTGTGTTTAATACAGCAGATAACACACACTACTCAAAATGTATAATAAATGAATCACAGAGCAGATATGTAGTGTTTAGAAATGACTCTGGTGATTTTAGTGTAGCTCTGGACTCTTTTTGGATTTGATCAGAAGTAATTCTGATCCCTCTTCGTGTTTTTGTTTGAGAAGCAGAGTGTCGTATGCTTCAGGTTCATAGGCAGTGAGATGTAGTCGATGAAGTTCATCAATGTTCTTTTATATGCACAGAACTCTTCTTGAGTAAGCTTGATTGTGTATGAGGTTCTGTGTAATCTCTTGATATGCATCATCTGTTCTTCTTGTATTTCTCGTGTGTTCTCTAATGTCTTTCTCCTTCCTCTCTTTTTTTTCAGTAGCAGAGTCTTCTTGTATTTATGTCACATGCTCCGGAAGATAGAAAAGGTTTCCTTTCCGCAGGTACGAGCTATGGTTTCCTGACATCCGACAACCTTTTTTAATTAATTGATAGATCATTAAAATATACCTGATATGACCGTTGGTTAGATTAAATAATGATAAAGATAAAGAAATTCAAACCGTTGTTTATGACTATCGATGAGTTCAACTGATCAGTAGGTCATCAGCATCGGTGACTCATATTGATTAGCATCGGTGAGTCATATTGATCGGTGACTCATTTTGATCAGCATCAGTGTATCATTCGATCAGCATCGGTGACTCCGATTGATCAGCATCAGTGTATCATTCGATCAGCATCGGTGACTCAGATTGATCAACATCGATGTATCATTCGATCAGCATCGGTGACTCATATTGATCAGCATTGGTGAGTCATATTGATCGGTGACTCATTTTGATCAGCATCGGTATCGGTCTGTTGTCTTGATATTGGATCGGTGTGACCGTTGTCTTGATTTTGGATCAGTGCGACCGTTGTCCTCTGATATGGATCGGTGCGACCGTTGTCTTGATATTGGATCGGTGTGACCATTGTCCTCTGATATGGATCGGTGCGACCGTTGTCTGATTGATCCAGAAGACTTCCAAAATACTTGTAAATCAATAAAAACATAGATAAAAACATGATAACAGATTTACTAATAGATTGTGAGAAATCCAACCCGATTAAGTAATAACGATTTGTGATTATTAAAACAACAATCATAGGAATGAATTCAGCAATCTTCCAGAGGGCTCAACAGTAACATTTTCAATAGGGGATGGGATTTGGTTATTTAAATTTTCATCATAAATCTAAATGGGGTTTTCCTATATAGTTTGATGGTTTAATCATAAATAGTATTTTTCTAACCATGAAATCTATGTACCGACGGTTACATGAGCTTGTCTTTGAATTAAATTGAGTTATTTAATGTCTTAATTCATGAGGTGTATGGGAAATCATGGATTATAATGAGTAATTTACTAATTAGAGTCATTATAAATTACTAATTACATTCTAAGACCAAATGTAGAAAATGTTAAAAAGAAAATTAATGGGTTTCTATTTTAGTGATAATGTGAATGGGATCTTATTCACAGTGAATAATGATACATTTAATCAACCTTATTATATATATATAATAAAAATAAAATTGTAAATGTATGCCTTTTATTATAAAAATAAAATGTTTTCTAGAAAATTAATAGGAAAAGTGTTATTGGCCCTTTCACTTACTAGAACATCTATAAATAATACTTGAAAACTTATCATTACCCTATTCTTATAAGAGGGTAGTTGGTGTAGTATATTGGGTTTAGATCCCTTATTATTATAAAATTTATCTGGTAGTTATTTTATCTGCATAGAAAATACTTTTCTATGGCATGTTCATAGAATTTGTAGTGTTATTCCACCACTATGTCCTCGAGTCATGTTCCATAAGGGAGGGGATGACCACACATTATATATGGTGGGCCTTGAGCTACATGTCATACCTCTTGGAGTGGCACATGAGGCACCACATGTTATACCCAAAATAAAAACCTAATCTCAACATCATGGGGATTTCCTATGTCTGATGTATTCTAGGTATAATTCCCCAAGACCTGTACCCATGATGGTTAATTTGAAACCATGAGTTCCAGCAGTATCATCCTACCATATTTTAGGGGATGTTGGTCTATAAGCTACTGAGTCTTGGTTAGAGGTCACTCAATTGAGATGGTTTGTTTAAGTATGATATATTCTATAATACCAAATTTTGGATCGAAATAAAAGAGATACTGTATAGAGTATCTAATGATGCTCAAAATACAAGAGCGGGGTGAATTGTATATTTTAAAAATTCCTTTGGAACTTTTAAAGATGATTTTGTTTAATAAGGTTAAACAAAGTAAATCCCAAAACCACTAGTTTTATACACTTTCTAGATTTCGGAAAAGTGATTCCTGAAATGAAACTTAATGAAAGTTTAAAATGATGAGGATTCTACCTTAAAGCGTATAGAATCTAACTAAATCAGTTTACAAGTATAAGGAATTATCAGATAGTTATAATTTCCTCAACAACAAAAATGCAGCGGAAAACATGAAACAAACAAGTAACAAGTAGTAAATATTTTAACCCAAATAGAAGGGTATCAAACAAAATTGGATAAAGGTCCCTTGATTTATAAATTCAAGAAATTATATCTTATACATCTGTTTTGTACTTTGATTACATGAATGTACTCTTATTATATATTATTCATTTTTCTACAAAACTATAATATAATAATGTCATGGAATATTTGTTGCATTAATAAGGTCATGGAAGATCCCTTTTATGATGAGAACCTTGAAATGCTAAAACAATATTCTTAAATAAAGTTCTACGGTTGGACGACATACTATGATTGGAAAAATAGTATACATACAGTCATGTGTGAGTACTTGTAAGAAAACGAGACTCTCTCTCATGGATTTTTCACTTAGTAATCTCCAAGATGGGAGATTATGAGAACAGACCTGCCAGTAAAAAGACTGCATGTCTTGGTGTCATCAGAAAATGCTATCTACGAGCATGTGTAATGGTCCTTAGACTGGAAGATTATCATTAACTCATGTCATTACTCTCTCACTTATATTTTCTGATGAAAATTGTCATGAAGAGAGTTGGAGGGATGTATGGTATGTTGGGTGCATCACGAATGAAATTTTGTTAATGGATAAGTAAAGGATGGATTTGTGCCTTCCATATTTATGGGAGTAGATATCTCAGGCCCTTTAAATGAAATAGAACTATTTCAAAATTCTATGGCCATGGTGTCATGACAAGTTTATTTCTAGAAGTCAAAGAAAGAGAGATCAAGCATATATGATTATAACACTATCATGAAACCTGATTGATGAGATATTGGGACAAATGGATTAAATTACATGGTAAGTGTTCGTATGAGGTGACACGTCAAAGCGGCGTCAACTTCTTTCTCTTGGGTTCCTTGACCCATTTCTAGACAGCAATCTTAGACTTCAGGCAATCCCACCTAATGCCAATGAGAAAGAGGCCTATACTGTCAGACACTAGGAGTATCTAAGTATCTCAAGTAGAATAAAGATTATTCTCGTACGTGGTTTAAATATTATTAAAGGAAGCCTAAATCATTTTAATGATGGAGGAAGAAGGAAATGAAAAAAAAGATATACACGTTGTGTATTAATGATTACACACCATGTAGTTTTTCATAGAAAACATGTACACATCGTGTATTCATGATTACACGCCATATAGTTTTCATTTTGGAAATGAAATGAAAAACAAGTACACGCCGTATATTAGTAATTACACACCATGTAGTTTTATGGAAAACAAGTACACGCTGTGTATTAATGATTACACACCATGTAGTTTTCTAGTCGAGATGTTGAGGATATAAAATTGCTTCGTTAAATGATATTTATTATAATCAATATGGGTTCATTTCAAGGAATTAATTATTTGACATGAGGGTTTTCAATAAGATTCAATGAAATAAATAAAATATTTAACGTGTTTATTTATTGTCATAACTCTACAACCTCAAACCTGATTATAAATATCCTCAAAACCCCAACTCTTTTCCTACAAAAGAGAATCGTTGTGCACAATAATTCTGGAGAATTCATTCAAGGCTGAAAGAACATCATCCTCCAAGAACTCTCTCAATATTGAGATAGATCCTCTTCCATCGGATCAAGACGATCTTAGGCGGACAATGAAAGCAAAGGTTTCTCCACACTAGCACCCGGAGACTCCATTGGCGACATCCAGAGATACGAGATGAATGCGTGCATCACCGCTAGAGGAAGTCTACCCATGGCTTCTACGATGCAATAAATTATCACATCAGAACATGATCAGAAATATCAACGAAGAGTGAACACCAAAAGGTAATTGTTTTCAAATGATTAAATTAATTATAATCAATCTATAAAGATCCTACATTGTGGTTCCGTGAATTTCCTATTCTTGTCTTTTTCTGTGATTCGATCCATAGAGACTGGCATTTATTATAATATTGATCCGAGATTGATCATTATTATTGAAAAAATGCCTAGTGGGAACATCCACTCACGTGCTTCCACTGTTCCCAAAACCTTCAATTGGTATCATATGAGGTTACAATGTTGATTATAGTTGTTTAATTTTTGTTGATAATTTACGCATTTATATTTGATTAAATTCAAGATAAATCACTCTATAAAACTGAATGAAAGAGAACTGTTCATCCTCTTTTGTTTCTCGATTTACATCATAGAAAAGACCTTTTAATTTTAATTTTGATTAAATTAAAAATGAGGAACTCATCCGGAGGAGATGCTCCTTCTGTCCGTAGAACACAAGAATACACAGCATGTAGTGAAAACTACACGTCGTGTACTTAGGTTCAATGAACATGTACTAGTCTACCAAACCATTTCATGTGAATTGAGTATGCCTAAGTATTTATTACACCTTTTTTACTAGAAATGAATAGCACATGGAACCAGAATACACGACATGTATGTTGAATCAAAAGGTCATGTAGTCCGATCTGGCCCAAGTGAACCCGTGTACAAAGAGATGTTGTGTTCCAGTTACACAAGATTTCTAGGATGGTAACCACGTAATAAGTACATGCTTTGTAAGATTAATCTACATGACATGTACTCTAAAATTTCCAAAGTAGTGAAAACATTCCAAAGCCCCGACATGTATAGGGTGAAAATAAATACACGCTGTGTAAATATAAGCTACACGGCGTGTACATTCCAGAAATAGAATTTCACCAGGTTTCCTCCAAAAGTATAAAGACATGTACAAGGGATATGTATGAGAAGAATCTCAAGGAAATTTAGAAAGGAATTTATGATAAACAACTGATTAATTATAAGATCATTATTAATTAATATCAATTGTGACTTATCTTAAATAATAGAACGATAAAACGAATTTGAATTCTAAATATGCATAATTATCATTTCATGATATGGATGATCATGAGGTAGACCAAATAACTTTTTTATCTGTGTATGGTTTCATTTAAATTTTTTTAAATTAAATTTTTTGGCCTGGGAGCCTTATTCCAAAAAAATGTAAGGCCTTCGTGCCCATGGATTTTTTATTGTAAACACCAAGTAATGGAGGATCTCCCAAGCCAGAGGATACTGTTCCAAATATGAAGCTGAGGTGAAACCAACCCAAGAAGATGCAAATGTGGAAAGGTGGGAGCTAAAACACACGAACCATGGGTTCATGGTGTTTTTCCCAAGGTCAGGGTTAGCTTATAAAAACTTCAAGATAGGCTATCCAATAAAAGCTCAGGACCATTCCATCTTATTTTATTTCTGTCTGATTACATGGTTTATTTATTATGTATTTGTTGTCACGATCACATAATTAATGAAATAAAAATCATGAAAATAGGGAATAAAATAAAAACCGGACTATGCGTAAACATTATCAGAACATGGTTAATCACTTAAGCAAGCATCACATAATATTAACAAGCATGTGATAATGAAAAACTATGCATAAAGAATAAAATCCCTCAAAAACAATATTAAGTCAGACCAAGCCTTCTTTAACGTGATTAAAGGCAAGAATCAATAATACAATGTGTTTGACCAACCCTTGTTGGGACACTGACTTTTATAAAGGAAGCTCTTATTAATGTTTCAGGTTGACATAAACATTTTTCATCAAGGTGAGTAGCACTTTCTAGACTTGTTAGATAATATAGACATGTGTTGAGGAAATACATGTCTTGATTTCAGGATTGGGGAGTCCACTCAACAGATCAAGGGACTATATGCTCACAGTTGGAAATAACCTGCCTACCTAAATAACTTCAAATAGCTTGACGAAACCTGGTCAGGGTTATGCGAAGGGGAATATGGATCCTTTCCACTAGAATGTCATGGAAACTACAAATTCCGTGTCAATGGTGAGGGACATTGGGACTTGATAAAATAGTGAGATAATTAATAAAATTTATTATTTCTCATAAAATGTAATCAAGAATGTACTGATAAATCTGCTCTTTTAATTTGTAGAATCAATATGAAAAACTCATCAACCAACTTTTATCTATGATCAATTATGGATAAATACAATATCCACACCATCAGTAACTTTCAAGAATTGTTTAAGTTCCTTATGGTTATCCTACACCATGAACGAAAGTATTACGTTCTGGAGTCCTCACTTCCTAATTCTCCTGCCCAAGGGGCGAGTGATATAGATTACCTTGTCTATGATAAACATTTGAGAGATGCAATCGACGTTCAATGTTTGATGCTATCATTAATGTCAAGTAATATCATGAAGTCTCACGAGGAAATGGATGCCTATAGCATTCATTAGAACCTCCATGGTCTATACCTAGAAAGAGCAAGACAGGAAAGATTTGAGATCTCCAAGGCTCTATTTCAGATCAAGCTTGGAAAGGGTGCCCCAACTGTGCCTCACGTTGTCAAGCCCATTGGCTACCTTGAGTGCTTGGAGGTTCTAGGGTTTAAACTCCCCAAGGAACTGGGTGCCGATCTCATTCTCGCATCACCACCCCAGAGCATTTCTAACTTTGTTGTAAATTTCAACATGAACAACATTGAGACGTCTCTATCTGATCTTCTTATCTTTATTTTCCATGTGGACAATGATATGAAGTGTGAAAACCCTCATGTCCTTATGGTGATTAAAAGGAAAGGGATGGTGAAGAGCTTTAAGACCATATCTTCTTGAAAGCCATCCAAGAAAAAGAATATCAACGGGAAGGCAATGGAACAGGATGTTGCTTGGTTCTCATGTGGCAAGAAGGGCCACTGGAAGAAAAACTGCACCCAACCATCGAAGCAAGGGGAAGCTTTAGGTGTGTTTTTTATCATATGCAATCTATCTGTTTCTAAAAATTGTATATTAGATACATCTTGTGGTTCTCACATATGTATCCAAATACATGAACCAAGTATATTTAGGTAGATTGATCGAGGGGAGGTAGATCTATGAGCAGCCAACAGAGCCAGACTTTTTTTTGTAGCTATTGGGGACTACCACCTCACATTGCCTACTGGGATGGTCTTGGTTATAAAAGGATGTTATTATGTACCCTCTATAACCAAAAAAAAATATTTCAGTATCCAGATTATATATTGATGTATTCATCTTCATGTTTCGAAATGAATGTTGCTACTTTTATAAAGATAGCATTTGTTTTGGTTGGACACATTTATATAACTGCCTTTATGTGTTATACTACACAAACAATGTAATGGAAATCAATGACAATGTTAATTCACATGAATCATACCACACCAAACATTGGCATCACCAGCTAGGTCATGTCAATGAGAAACATTTGAGTAGATTACATGAAGATGGGTATTTAGATTCTTTTGAACCTAAACCACTTGGTGTATGTCATGCATGAATATAAGGAAAAATGAACAAAGCCCCATTTAGTGGGAAAGGTAAAAGGGAAAAAGAGAATATAGAATTAGTTCACACAGATGTGTGCATACCATTTCCAGTTCAAGCAAGGCATGGGTTCTTGTACTTCATAACTTTTACTGATGATTTTAGTACCTATTGATATATTTACATAATTAGGTATAAGTCTGATTCTTTTGATCGGTTCAAAGAATACCATAATGAAGTTGAAAACCAGCTTGGTAATAAGATTAAGAAACTCTGCTCAAACAGAGGCAGAGAATATCTTAATCGTGACATCATTGATTTCTTATGGGAGTTTGGGATTCTATCTCAACTCACTACTCCTGACACACCTTAGAGGAATCGTGTAAGTGAATGGAGTAACCGCACCCTTTGGACATGGTGAGATCAATGATGAGTCATGCGAGTCTTCTATTATCCTTTTGGGGATATTCATTATAAACAGCATCAAAAATACAAAACCAAGTATGATCTAAATCAATAAATGATATTTTATACGAGTTATGGAGTGGACGCAAAGCCATGTTATTGAAATGACATGTGTGGGGTATCGATGAATTTGTTAAGGCCTCTTCAGTTAACAAGCTTGCACCCTGAGGAAAAAAGTGTATCTTTATAGGATATCCCAAGGAAACAAGGGGATATTACTTATACAACCCCTTAGATAAAAATTTGACACTGGCAAGACACACCATATTCCATGACAGGGAGAACATCTCCAAAAGAGATAGTGTGAGCGAGATAGACTTTGATGAATTCGAGGCTAAAGATACACAAGAGTTTGTACAAGAACCGATTACACAATGCCCCGTGGAAGAACAATGTATTCTAGAGACACAATAACAGCATAGGAGCACGAGAGAGGTGAGAGAACCAGAACGATATGGTTTTCCTGTCACCATGGATGGTGACTCATTATTGGTTGACAATGATGATCCTCTTACCTACAATGATGCAGTTGAAAGAACAGACACTGCAAAGTGGCAAAAAGAAATGAATTCTAAAATGGATTCCATGTACCGAAACATAGTCTGGATTTTGGTAGATCCTCAAGTTGATGTAATGCATGTTGGTAATAAATGGGTATTCAAGAAGAATCTGGACATGGAGGGGTAAGTCAGCACCTATAAGTCACAACTAGTTGCAACAGTTTTTAGAACTCGTCAAAGAATTGACTATGATGAAAACTTTTCACCGGTTGCGATGCTGAAATCCATTAGAATCGTATTGGCCATTACCGCTTACCATGACTATGAAATTTGGAAAATGGATGTCAAAAAAGCATTCCTTAACGGGAACATCCAAGAAGAAGTCTATATGACACAACCTGATGGTTTTGTGACTGCAAATGATGCCAATAAGGTATTCAAGTTTCATTAATACATTTATGGATTAAAGAAATCATCAAGGTCATGGAACATTAGTTTTTATGAAGATATAATAGAATTTGGATTTGTTATGAACTAATGTGAGCCTTGTGTCTACAAATGGTTTAGTGAAAGTGCACTTGTTTTCCTAATAGTATATGTTGATGACATATTACTAATTGGAAATGTAGTACATATCATACAGTAAATTAATGGATGGTTGGATAAATGTTTCTCTATGAAAGACATGGGTGAGGTGGCATATATTCTTGGGATCATGGTCTATCGTGATAGATCCAAGAGAATGCGGGGCTTGAGTCAAAGTACATACATTGACATGATACTGAAGAGATTCAGTATGGAAGAGTCCAAGAGGGGATTGTTCCTAGTGTCACGTGGCATTCATATTTCCAAGAAAATGTGTCATCAGACACATGAGGAATGCTAGAAATTTCAAGGATCCCTTATGCAACATCGATTGGGTCAGTTATGTATGATATACTATGTACAAGGCTAATTGTATCTTACACATTTTGTGTGGCATACAGATATCAATCTGATCTAAGAGACCACCATTGGAGGGCAGTCAAGACTATCCTTAAGTATCTAAGGTGTACTAAGGATATGTTCATGTTTTATGGAGGAGATGATGAACTAATCAATAGAGGACATGTAGTTTCTAGTTTTCAGACAGATCAAGATGACATGAAGTCGCAGACTGGATATATCTTCAGTTTGAATGGAGGTGCAATGAGCTGGAAGAGCTCATAGAAAAGTGTGGTGGTAGATTATACTGCGGAGTTCGAGTATATTGAAGCTTATGAGGTATCTAAAGAAGCAATATAGATTCAAATATTCATCCAAGATCTGGATTTAGTACCTAGCAGTAAAGATCTTATCACACTTTATTGTGATAATACTGCAACGGTGGAACTTCTAAATGAACAAAGGTCACATCTGCAGACAAAGCACATACTTTGGAAGTATCATTTCTTGAGGGATTTTTCTCCGAGTGGTGAAGTTGCAGTGAGCATTATTTCTACAGAAGAAAACATGGCAGGCCCCTTGACTAAAGCCTTGAGTCTGCAGAAACATGACCATCATGTGAGGTCTAGCGGACTAAAAGTCATAGGAAGTTGTCTCTAGTCTATGTGGGAGTTTATTAGGGTTTGTTACCTGAGAACGATATGTTTTTTACTTTCATTACATGAATGTACTCTTATTATATGTTGTTCATTGTTCTGCATGACTATAATATAATAATTCCCTGGAATATTTTTTGCATTAATAAGGTCATGGAAGATCCCCGTTATGATGAGAACTATGAAATTCTATAACAATATTCTTAAATAAATTTCTATGGTTGGATGAAATACTATGATAGGACACATATTATATAGACTATCATGTGCGAGTACTCGTAAGAAGATGAGACTCTCTCTCATGGAGTCCTCACTTGGTAATCTCCATGATGGCAGACTATGAGAACAGAACCACCAGTAGCAATTTTGCATGTCTTGGTGTCATCAGACATTGCTATCTATGAGCGTGTGTAATGGTCCTCAGACTAGAATATTATCATTAAATAATGTCCTGACTCACGCACTTAGATTTTCTGACGAAAACCATCATGAAGAGAATTGGCGGGAAGTAGGGTACGTTGGGTGCATCACGGAGGACATGTATTTTATGGATAATTCAAGGAAGGATTTTTCCCTTCCATATTTATGGAAGTAGATATCTTGGGCCCTTTGATTGAAATAGAACTGTCTCACAAATTCCATGGCCATGGTGTCATGACGAGTTTATTTCTAGAAGTTAAAGAAAGACAGATCAAGCATATAGGTTTATGACACATCCATGAATTCTGCTTGATGAGATATTGAGACAAAGGGATTAAATTAAACAGTAAGCATTTGTAATAGGTGACACGTCAATGTGGCATAAAATTCATTCTCTTGGGTGCCTTGACCCATTGATAGACAACAATATTGGACTTTAGTCAAGCCTGCCTAATGCGAATAAGAAAGAGGCCTAGAGGGTCACACACTAAGTGTATCGAAGTATCTCAAGTAAAATATTGATTATTCCCGTACATGTTTTAATAATAATTCAAGGAAGCCCAAATCTTTTTAATGATGGGGGAAGAAGGTAATGAAGAACAAGATATACATGTCATGTATTAATGATTACATGCCGTGTAGTTTTTCATGGAAAAAAATTACACGCCGTGTATTAATGATTACACGGCGTGTAGTTTTCATTTTGGAAAGAAATTGAAAAACATGTACACGCTGGGTATTAATGATTAAACACCATTAAGTTTTATGGAAAACATGTACACACCATGTATTAATGTTTACACACCATTTAGTTCTCCAATCAGGATTTTGAGGATATAATAATGTTTTATTGAATGATATTTATTACAATTATCATGGAAGCATGTTATGGAATTAATTATTCGACATGGGGGTTTTCAATAAGAGTGGATTAAATAAATAAAACATGTAACATGTTTATTTATTTTCATAACTATACAAACTCAAAACCAATTATAAATATCATCATAACTCCAAATCTTTTCCTACATAAGAGAATAGTTGTGCACAACAATCTAGGGAATTCTTTCAAGGCCAAAAAAACCTCTTCCTCCAATAATGATCTCAAGACTGAGAGAGATCCCCTTCCATCGGATCAAGAGAATCTAAGGCAGAAAATGCAAGCAAAGGTTTCTCCATGATATCACCCGGAGACTCCTTTGGCGACGTCCAGAGATACGAGGTGCACGTGTGGATCATTGCTAGAGGAAGTCTACCCTTGGATTCTGCGACACAAAGAAGTATCACATCGGAGCGTGATCAGAAATATCAATGAAGAAATTACACCAAAAGGTACTTATTTTCAATTGATTTAATTAATTATAATAAACCTGTAATGATCATGCTTTGTGGTTCTGGGACTTTCCTTTTTTTATTCTTTTTTTATGATTCGATCTATGGAGACTGTAGTTTATCTTTGTATTGATCCCAGATTGATCATTGTTAATGAAAAAAGCCAAGTGGACACATCCTCCCACGAGCTTTCGCTGTTCCCGGAACCTTCATAAATTTCCTTGGGGAAAGAAATTTTTCCTTATGGAAGTAAAAAACAGGGTAAAAATGAAATTTTCCTTTAGATAAGGTGTTTGTGATTTTGAAAATAAGAGGAATGGTAATGTCATAAGGAAACCTTAATGAATCAACAATCTCCCCAAGTATGAATGAATTAAAAATTCATCAGAAAATCCTTATTGAATCAACACACTCTTTCTAACTTGAAAATATAGAGATGCCAACAGTGTAGAGGTTCAAGATTTACCCCTATATATTTCATGATTCGGCTAAGCCCTAATGGGATGAGATTACTCAGGCTGGTATTCACAAGGTCATGGTTTGGGCTGATTTATAGGCTATATTATATAGGTAATTGTTCTTTAATATGTTGAGAGTTGATGAAACCAGAGAGTTTGTGAATCTAGATTAAGTTATTATTTCTATTATGGACCACTTAGTGTATTTTACTATGTTATTACACATTGTACCACTTCTACCTAATGATGATTTATTTCGAGTGAGGTGTTTTGAGGATGGGTTTAATTATTCCATATATACCCAAGTTAATTTGTTTAACCTAATTAATTTTTATAAGATTTTGAAACAATATATTATCATTGATCACATCCTAAGGGAAGGAAATATTTATGGGCACAATGGTTAAGTGTCGAGGCAGTCTAGTAGTTCTCTGGTAGTAGGAAGCATTCCCTTGAGTATTCTCTTAAAATTAGTGGAAGACAGAGTATCTATAGTGGTAGCTTGGTTATATACCATAAGTGTGCATGAAATGTGACTTCGAAGAATTAGTCTGGTAAAAAACCACATATGTGTCGTTCTTGTGGATGTATGGGCCATATTTAGATATTCTGGCAGACCTTTCCATCTACATCCAGTGGAAGAGGCTCTGCACCAACGACACCTTTAGGGGCCGGAGCTTTTATGCCACTTCAAGTAGGGAGTTAGATTAGCTCTGATTGGACATGAAATAGAAGAGGTTGTGGCCATGGTATACATACTTCTAATTATAATCACCTTTAGAGTAGACCAAACCAGTGTAGTCCAACTATTGTATAGGGCTATGGATAAGGTTAGTTGCATGGTTTGTTGCTCATACCTGAGGATCAGAGTGCAAGACCATATATAGTATGAGGTTCTATTCTAGTATTATCCACTATTTTATATTCTATATTCATTATATTTCCCCCCAAACAAATTTATCTTATTATCGATCATGGAATGTATTGTGCTAGAAATTTTGTAATTCTATGTTGTGATGAATCGTGATACACTGTTAATTGTGTGTTCTATATGAAGATTCTAATCCAGGGACTACCCCTTAAATAAATAAATAATTCATTCTTATGGGACCTATTTCTTCATTGAGATGATGTGCTTCGATCTTATTCTCGTTATGGATTGGTCAGTTCCAGGTCACACCTATGTGGACTTTTATCATAGTAGGGTGTATTTTACATCACCAAAGGTAAGTAGTTATCTTCAAAAGGGTGAGTGGGATGTTCAGGCCCATAGTGGTGGAATATAGAATCACGGAATAGGTTTAGTGACTGCCCAAAATTCTAGTATTTTCATGGAAGATGTTGGGTTACATCAGGATGAATTTCATCTAGTAGTATATCATTTTAGGGATGTTTTTTCAGAAAATAATTCAATATACCCTCCTAATATAGAGGTATATTTTTTAATCAAACTCATTTTAGGAGAAACCCTATTGTCCATTCTTAGATTCAAGATGTCACCTACTAAACTCCAAGATCTCAAGAGACAATTGGAGGATATGGAGTCTAAAGGCTTTATCAAACCCACTACTTTTTCTTAATATTTTCACATGTGTTTCACCAAGAAGAAAGATGAGAACCTAAGTCTATGTGTGGATTGCCAATGGATGAACGAGAATATTTTTAAGAATTGATATACACTACCTAAGATAGATGATATTTTTGACAATCTCCTTGGAGCTAGGGTTTTCTCAAAGATCAACCTTAGATCGAGCTATCATAAGGTGAAAGTCATGCCTTTAGACGTACCTCATACAAATATTAGTAGCAGGTATAGGCTCTAGTGATATCTTTTTATGTTGTTTATTCTCACGAACACACCATAATTTTTTTTTGGATTTGATGAATAGGGATTTTCATCCATATCTAGATTCTTTTTTTGTGGACTTTTTGGATGACATCCTGGAGTATTATAAACCACATAGCAAATGTGATCGACATATTGAGAAAATTTTGAAAAAACTGAGAGAATTAGATTTATGAAAATATTTCCATTCTCCACTTTTGGATAAAAAATTCACTTTTTGGGTCAAATTATCTTGGAATTTGAAGTACCAGTTGACCTAGAGAAGTTGAGTGTTATGGTTTCCTTAGTGAATCCCATGATCATTTTTTATATAAAAATATTACTGGGGCTGACTAGATAATACAATAATTTCATATAAGACTTGTCACACCATTATAGACCTTTTATCATTCTTACAAAGAAGGTTGTGAATTCCCATTGGTCTGATGTGTGTGAATAATCCATTAAATAGTAGAAATGAATGATTTTTTTGGACATAGATTGTGATTCATCCGAAGCATAGAAAAGGCTATATAGTGTTCTATAATTCATAAATCATTGGTATCTGTGTTTTACTAATGTTGGATGACATATTCATTACAGTAAAATCTTATAATTAGAGGCCCCATTAGAGAAATTACCACTTGCACGATATTTAGCTAGCTGCATTTTTCAATGCCTAACGATGTTGGAGACACAATTTGATGCGTGAGAAGTTTGTGGGGTATACGAACCAAAAGAGAAAAATATATATTTTTATACATAATGAATTTAATATTTGAAAGTGGATATGGTTCAAAGATCTCATTTACATGGATTTTGATCTTTCTAATACCCCTGGAAAGGGAAATGTTGTAGCAGATGTAATAAGCCATAAAACTGAAGTATAGGACACAAAATAAACTCGTGAAGAATGGAATTTGATGACATTTCTTTATAAGATGAATTTGGGGATTCATGAGAGTCACAATAAGCCTTGCCTTATAGCCTTGATAGTTACCTCTTCCCTCCGTGATAGGGTGGAGAGCATGTGGTTTTCAGATCATGAAGGTTTGGTTATTTGGGAGAGTATTGCTGGTGAGGTTCCACCACCAGATTAATCTATGGATAAAGATTAAATTTTCCATATAGATGGGTGTATCAGAGATCCTATAAATAAATATATATATATATATATATGTGTGATAGAAACTGATGCACATGTTTCACACTTCTCAATGGGAAATTCAACCAATAATATCCAACTTGTATCAAGAAATGTGATGCCAATACTGGTGTCCTAGTATGAAACATCTTACATAATGTTTTATCACTAGGTATTCCACCTATCATCTGGTGAATGGGGAACTCCATTGAAATACAATCTTTTTAATGCTGCATCTTGTCCAAGAATAGAAATGGGAATATTGTACCATGGGATTTCTAGTCGTCTTATGGAGTTATTCTTGTTATTGAGACCTAGTTCTGGTAGTTGTGTATCGAATAATTGAAGTATCCCATTTCTTTACTAAATAGGATACATTCCCAGTTGATAGGAAGATAATACCTAATGTCTATGATATTTTATAGGGACATGGGGTACCTCTTATTGTCGTTCAATAAAGGGATTCTCATTTCACATCGAGGCTCTGGAATTGGTTACAAATGGATATCAATACAATGGTATTTATGAGCACATCATTTCACCTTGAAACTAATGAATATTCAGAATGGATGAGATTGGTTTTTGAGGATATGATCTAGTCATGAATCCTTGATTTCAATGGGTTATGGGAGAAGCATATCCCGGTCAATGAGTTACCCTACAATAATAGAATTCAGGTAATGACTCATAGTGATCCTTATGAGGCCTTGTATGGTTGGAAATTCCATTCACCCTTATGTTGTTAGAGGAATCATAGATTTAAATACTAGGTTCTCATCTAATTCAGGAGACTTAAGAGTTGTTTCAGCTGACCAGGAAGAATATTCCTAGAACTAATTCTAGATAGAAATAATATATCGATTGCCATTAATGAACTTTAGAGATCATGTTTGGGGATCATGTTTTTCTATAGGCATCATCTAGACTTGGTCATAAATGGATATAGTGGAAATAGAAGATTTAATCACATTTTTTCGGGCCATTATTGATCATGGAGAGAGTCAATTCGGTAGCTTATTGGTTTCTATTATCTCAGAGGAATCATTCCATGCATGGTGTAATCAATGTTTCATAGATTCACTATTATCACAAAATCCCATCTCATACATTTGATATTGGGGAGGTTTGTTTTGATTTCGACTATTCTTTTGATGAGTATACCATATGAATCGTTGTCCGGGGCATGATATCTCTTTGTGGCTGGTCAGTCCCTTTAGTATGGGTTCTATGGAATAAAGGATTGGTATAGTATGAGACATCAGAGTGGGAGGAAAACATATGTTCTCAGTAGATAAAATTATTCTTAGATATTGTTTCTCTTCCCTTTGGAGGTTAACTTAGGGATGAGTTCAATTTATGGGAGAAAAATATAAGTACCTAATTTTTATATTATGTATGGTTCCATTTAAATTATGTTTAATACTTTATTTTGGACCTGTTATGGTTGCTTAAAGAGTTTATGGTTATTTAAAGGGTTTTTGAGGCTTTTTTCAAAACTTGGATTCCCAGATGGTGGAGAAAATTTCTATAATGCGTGATTTGAAGATTCCATACTGTCTAGTGTGTATGGTTTCCCAAACCATGCAATGGCTGGACACTGGGCCTTAAGATTCAACATAGGCGCACACCCTTGTAGGGGTACCTTTAGTTTTTAGCACATCCTTGTGCGTGGTTTTCACACGGTTCAACCAACCATGCACATGAAATGATGTGGGTTCCCTGATTAAGTTATGGGTGGCCCACATTTTGCACTTTTTTTGGCCAACCATGTGGTCAAACAATGGATCCTAGATATTTTTTGGTGAAATTACAATTTTCCACTTAAATTAATTTAAACTCACCCTACACCTTAATTTCCATTATAGTGGAAATATTTGGCTTGGGTGATCATATTTGAGCTCAAATCATAGCTTATGACCCCGATTCATTGTTTGATCTAGGATTCAAACAACATTTGTAACACCCCAGGTAAATAAGGAATATGAAATTTTCATATTTATCCATATTTCTGAATAAAATATTAATATGACTTTAAAGGGGACGCTATGCTCGATGGCGTACCCAACACGCAACAACGAGTTTCTTGGGAATCTTACGTTGCACTCTAATAATAAAATAATATTATTTTAAATGGTAGTTAACATGTAGCCGTTGTAATGGTGGGAATGGATAGAAATAACTAAAATATGATTATATATGTTCTTAAATATTTTTACATTTATACAATAAAAGATAAAGGCTTAAAATATGGAAAGAATTCAATTTTAGGCGTATATGCCCTAGTTTTCACTAAAAGTTCACTTATCACCTTTTGATGGTGAACCGTCATTAAATATAGTTTTGTTCACTCTTAAACATTCTTTTGGACCAAATAAAACTCTTATTAAGAATCGGGACATCAAAATTTACTCTGTGTAATTTTTTTGTATCTTTCCGATAAAGTTCATTTTTTAATGAATAGTGTAAAATGTTGTATTTTAATTCAAAACCACTTTTTAATCTAATTTATTTATGTGATTAGATTATATTTTGAATTGGTTTTAAAGTGAAATTAGAAAATATTTTTACCATTAAATCCAATAGTGGTCGTTGGAATCAATTTCACTTTGAAATCAGACTTAAACTAGTGTCAATCTTTTGATACTTATTGTTTCATAAAACACGCTATTTGTCATGACAGTGAGAATTAATTATTAAATTAATTAATGTGACTTATAGGTTTTGAATTTTTTGAAACGGACTTCATTTTTGAATTCAGAATATCAAATATAGTTTACGGTGAATTTTTGGGATTTTTCTGAAAAACTTCAATTTTTGATGAATAGTGAAACCACTAAGTGGTACTTATAAAAATTGATTTTCCGTTTAAATGAAATTTTGCCATCATTGTGTTTTGATTTTCAAAAATCCGACATACATGGTTGTCATTAAGAAGTAAAATGTGGTTCAATAAGATTAAAATAATTTTTTGGTGAATAGTAACTTATTAAGTTTTTAATCGCGATTAGTGGTAATTAGTGTAGTTTAAGGTAAAAATAATGCTTTAATAAAATGAGATGAGCTTGACACATGTCTTACCCTCATTGGTTGTGTCATGTCCGACCAAGACAAGCCATGGGTCAACTTGGGGACCCCATGGATCCACTTTGGTTGGGAAATGACATAAATAACTTTTTATTTAATGTAAAAGTAAAAATGACACAAACATGATGTGTTTTACTAAAACAATTTTTAAGTGGGGTTATACAAGTCTTCTTTTTGATTATAAATATTCATTGTAAAGCTAAAAAGATTTCATACATCATAGTATTTTGTTTATAATTTTTAGACATTAAATAAATTAAATTATTTATGACATAATAATGATGCAGCGATGACATCATTATTTGACGATTTAAATAAAATGGAAAGATAATGTAAAATATATGAACTAAACATGTCCAAAACTTATTTGATGAGTGGATTTCGAAGCCTTATCACCTTATCCACGAATTATATCAATGTGGGACCTTTTGAAAACGAAACACATTTTCAAATAAAGTAATATTTCTTTACTTTCCAAAAGTGCCCCTCCTCTCCTCTTATAAAAGGCCCCCACCTCTACCTCATTTAACACACTCCTCAAGCCTTTTGATCGGCCAAAACCTGCCCCTTTACTCTCTCCACATCCCTCTCCTTATCCTAGAGGATTCACTTTGGGCAGAATCCTTTCAAAGGAAGCCTTTAGGCTCAAATCAAAATGAGTTACACTTTTAAAGGTAATTCATTCTCTCATGATCATTTGTTTTATTTCTATTCTCCAACCCCCTAAACTCTTTTTATTTACTTCTTTTGTAATAACAACAGTATCTTCAATATACTAGGAAGTTTTTATAAGATTTATTCGAGCTACACTCTCACACAACTACATCAAATGGTTAAAGAACATACGGTTTCCGTGGATGGTGAAATTCTGCCTCCCGAAACGATGATTGTTCAATACTCATTTAACACCTTCAAAGGTGGACATTATGATGTCACTATTTTTATATATGATATAAAATATGTTTATGTTTTATTTATGCTTCTGTATTTTTCATTTTTTTCTTACCTTTATGGATTCCATTATGGGTATACGCGATATCTTCATTTAAGGAAGTGCGGACTACCGCCCCCTCAAAGTGATTTGATTCATTAAATACCATATGTGGGATGTATAAAGGATGGAAATATGATATTATATATGATATTATACAGGAATTATAATATACCTTTATATAATTATTATTCCAGTCTATAAAATACGAAATAGAAGTGAAAGTAGCGTTCATGCGTACGTACGGCTTACCGTCTCCATGAACGGTGCATTTCATTTCTTACCTCTAAATGATTATGTAATGTTATAAATGCATGAATGTACTGGATATATATGAAATATATGATATCTACATAATTAATACAATTCTGGATATAATAAACATTTGGCCACATGAACAACATGTAATTGTAAGAAGTCCACTTTCGACTTAAGAACCAAATATCGGCAAAACAAATATTATTAACTTAAATGATTACATAATGTTTATGACATGGTAATAAGTGGTATAAAAGTAATAATGAACTTTAAAAAGGGTTCTTAAGGAAGTAGAAATTAACTCAAGTTTATTATTCAGGAGATTAAAGAATGATCGAGTCAAGTCGGACCCGAGGTAAGGGATCCTACAACTCTCTTTCTTTTTAAGTACACTCTTTTATGTCATTTATTTTAAGCTCATCTTTCTTATGATTGGGATGTTCTTTTATATTACATTTACTGTAATTTTTATGTTCATGTGATGAGAGACCTTATTCTCTCTCATCAATCCATTTTGGAAGTTTTGAGTGGCGCCGTTAGGCTGCCGAACTTTCGTAAGAGATCTAACCTCTCTCTTTCTTTTTAAGTACTCTCCTTTATGTCACTTATTTTAAACTCCTCCTTGCAATGATGGGGATTTTCTTTTATATTCCACTTGATGTAAATTATATTGTAATATGATGGGATACTCTATTTGATCTCATCAATCCATATTCGGATGTTTTATGTGGCGCCGTTAGGCTGCCGAGTTTTCGTAAGGGATTTTTCATCTCACTTTTATTCCCGTGAGATTTATGCTACATTTGCCAAAAATTCCATTGAGTGGTGTATTTACTGCCCATTATTCTACTCTTTGTGTAATATACTTTCGTTTATGAGTATTTACATCAATGATCTATTGTCCTTCTTTCATGGGGGGTATGTTTTGAAAGATACCCAAGTCGGTAAGGGGACCTTTCACCCTCCTCTTTTTTAAAAGACTTCTTTTGTTGGGTCTTTTAATTTACATATTGTTATGTTGGTATATGTTCTCATATATCCTTATTGATGTAAATTTTATTTCCAAGTGATGAGATACACTTTTTATCTCTCATCAACTCATTTTGATGTGATGCTGTTAGGCTGTCAAGGGAACTTTTTAACCCAATTTCGATTTCATTGGGTTCAACATGTAGTCATTGAATATGTCATCCATTGAATATGTGTGAATGAACTTTTATTTTTTTACACTTAATATCAACTTATATTGGGTGTATTTATATTTTTCACACGTATTTTTGAGATTGATTTGTCCTTAATTTAAAGATACCTTCTTTATAAGGGATTTCATCACATTTGACATTTCTATTGAGGGTTCATTGTTGTTATGCACCAATTAAATCTTATATGGTGTATATACTGTCCTTTGGAGTATTATATCATGAATTCATTTATTCTCATGATATTATAAATTTCTGACTAAATGTTATTCCTCAATTATTGTATTCAAGTGTCTCTAATTTTGGTAAAAACCCTCTAACCAAAATATCGTTTTAAATGTTTTAATTATTTGTTCTTATTAATATCCATGTTTTAAAAATGGTTTTATGGATTTAATTATATGGATATTAATGGTTTAAAATTTTTAGCTTCAAGGTGGTATGGGACACTTTGATTCAAAATTTTTTTATTAAATGTTTTAAATGGTTTTGGAAATGGTTTCTTTTTTTATGGATTCATTATTTCAAAATACTAAATGTTATGTTATGATTGAAATGTGGAAATGTTTTGTTTCCTTTATGAATATTTTATGTGATACGTGTATGTTATGGTTCTTGGGCATTGTTATGAAAACGGGTGGTTCTATGATAAACTAAGGGCGGGTGAGCCCGATATAGCTCTCCAATGCATTGGGCAACGCGAAGGAGAGAAACGTTAAGGTTTCTCCGAAGAGATTTAGGGAATATACTGTGCTGGGTATTCCAAATGTAACCAAGAGGGTTACTCCCTACGAAATAATGTTATGAATGCCTCATGTTACCTTTATGTCTTATGTTTTCTATGATTTATTCATGATTTGATATGCTTATGTTTTATGGGTAAAGTATGATTTCATTCTTATGTATATATGAACTCATGTTTCCTTTCCATATTTTTATAACCCTTACTGAGCTTTTTATGCTCATCCCAAGTTTTTGAAATGTTTTTCACAGGTCAAGGGAAAGGTACCTGATGTGACGATAGTGTCAAGGATGTATCAAGAAAGAATCCGTGTTTTATTTTAAATAGGTTTCCATTGATGGGAAGAATGAATATTGTCTTTTATGTAATCACTTTGTTTAAATGGGGAATGTAATGCAAGTTTCATGATCTAATTCTCTAAAACTCTAAACCTGAAAAGATCCTCAATGTGTAATCTTGTAATAACTCAAGTTTAAGTAAGGTTTAAGGCTAGGGCCTTATAGTTGGTATCAGAGGTCGGTTTAGATAACTTTAGAGGTTAGAGTATTCTTTAAGCATATGTGGCATTACCATAATGGTTAGGATTTCAGAAAGAGTCTTAGTTTTAGATAAAGTGAATGAGTAAGTATATCTTATTTTTTATCTTACTCATTAGTACATTATGCTTTTGTTGATATACTCACACTGACCTTTTTGGTTTTAGTAAATGGCTGGATCTAGCAGGCACCAAAGTAACAGTGGATGTGAAGGAAACTGTGACAGTTTTTTGAGCAAGCAACTGAATGATATGGGAGCTGCAATGAGAACTCTTTTGATTATCCTAAACCAACTATCTGGAGTCATGATTGACCACCTAATCCTTGGATATTTCTCTAAGGCATCATATATTCAAGAAACAAATCCCTACGGATGTACAGGTAATAATCATAAAGGTAAGTGTGTTCAAAAACCTATGTGTCAAAGATGTGGAAAGAAACACCCTGGAAAATGTTTCAAAGGGACAAAAATATGCTATAGATGTGGAAATGAAGGTCATAAAGCAAGAACCTGCCATGGAAAAAGGAAGCATCTAGTTGACTCAAGGAAAGGGAAAGAAGTTCTTTCTGAGGGATCAATTGAATGTTTTAAATGTGGTGTGCATGGTCATTATGCAAACACATGTCCTATGAAGAAGTTTCATGAATGGGGTCACCAAGAGCATACGAATATTCGTTTACCAATACCTAATTCCATTCTGATTGAGGATGAAGAAACTGACAATGACCAATCAAAGGTATGTACTATTTCATGACTATTGTTTTTTATTTTGGAATCTTAGGATATGATTCATGATTTTGTTTGTAGGAAAGAGGTATTTCGGAATAAGTTGGAAAAGAATGGATAATGGATCATGAAGAATGTTGAATGAGTAAGATGTCAACATATAAGGGCTTCAAGAGTTAGGGTGAAATTCTTAAGAGTATTAAGTTTCTTTTGATGATGGGGTTACATTAGAAGACTTTTTATATTATGTTTAACCCTGATGTTTAATATAGGCAAATTTTATTCAAGTAATAGTTATCTTTTCTTTTGTGGACATAGTTATAAAGAACCATTTGGGTTTATATGATCCTTACTTTTGAGGTAATTATGGGTTACCATATGTTATGATTGAAGTGAAAGGCATGAGATAAAATTGAGGTTAAATTATGTTATGGTTATTTTTGATGATTTTATCCCTTTTTGGGTAATGATTTGAGAATTATATAGTTTTGGAAAAAGGACAACACGCAGACCGTGTGACAACCCGTCGCGTCGGACAATGCTGCGGGAATCGAACCCACAACCAAAGTGCGACTGGTATTTATCGCCTACCACTGGACTACGTGAAGTCCTTGGTTAGTTTGACTGATTCTTTTTTAGTTATATGATTTTATGAATTAAGAGTAAGTTGATTTTGGAGGATATGTGATTAGGATAATTACTTTTCAATGTGAGACTTTTGGAGCGACTAATGTTGTTTCGAGATAAATGTTATGATTTTACTTGGAAGACTATGTGACTAAATCTTTCAAATATTTGGGTTTCAATCTTATATTGGTTTACTTTGAAGAATTTTATGGACAAATTGTTTATCGGATGATCCTCGTTGAACTTTGGGTTTTGTTGGACAAATTTTGGAGATTAAGATAGATTTTCTTTTTATAAGGGGTTATCCTTTTCTGGATTATCTGATCTTGTACTAACCTTTTTGGTTTTGGTTTTGGTTAAAGCCTAAATACATGGGATGTATATAGTTATCTTTTGGGGATTAGGTGATTCTCTAGAAGTTGATTATAGTACTCTTAATGTGAACAAGTCTCCCTAAATACTCGTCTTTTGGAATAAATATGAGTTTGATTAAGGAATCTAGTAAAAGTTGAAAGTCAACATGATAAGTGATTATGTTTCCTTATGAATAAATTCCTCAATAAAAAGTAACGTAAAACAAAAATGTTGTCTATTAACTTTTCCTACTGGGGAACCCAACACCGTTTAACCCATCACAAGTTTGTGATTTTCTCATTGTTAACTTTCTCTTAAACATGTTTTCTATCACTCTCCATCAGAACATGACTCTATGTTTTCTCCTCCATGTACATATTTTCATACTTATAATCCTAGTATGGGTTAACTCAGGTGACCTATGTGCTTATCTTTCTTTATTTTAAAGTGGTTGTTTTACTGACTCTTGTTCCGATGTGGGACGTTCAAGGATGTTTTAAAGCGCAATTTTAAAATTGGGAGGACGCAATTCCCAAAAGGGGGGAAGGATGTAACACCCCAGGTAAATAAGGAATATGAAATTTTCATATTTATCCATATTTGTGAACAAAATATTAATATGACTTTAAAGGGGACGCTATGCTCGATGGCGTACCCAACACGCAACAACGAGTTTCTTGGGAATCTTACATTGCACTCTAATAATAAAATAATATTATTTTAAATGGTAGTTAACATGTAGCCGTTGTAATGGCGGGAATGGATAGAAATAACTAAAATATGATTATATATGTTATTAAATATTTTTACATTTATACAATAAAATATAAAGGCTTAAAATATGGAAAGAATTCAATTTTAGGCGTATATGCCCTAGTTTTCACTAAAAGTTCACTTATCACCTTTTGATGGAGAACCGTCATTAAATATAGTTTATTTAACTCTTAAAATTTCTTTTGGACCAAATAAAACTCTTATTAAGAATCCAGACATCAAAATTTACTTTCTGTAAATTTTTGGTATCTTTCCGATAAAGTTCATTTTTTAATGAATAGTGTAAAATGTTGTATTTTAATTCAAAACCACTTTTTAATATAATTTATTTATGTGATTAGATTATATTTTGAATTGTTTTTAAAGTGAAATTAGAAAATATTTTTACCATTAAATTCAATAGTGGTCGTTGGAATCAATTTCACTTTGAAATCAGACTTAAACTAGTGTCAATCTTTTGATACTTATTGTTTCATAAAACACGCTATTTGTCATGACAGCGGGAATTAATTATTAAATTAATTAATGTGACTTATATGTTTTGAATTTTGTAAAATGGACTTCATTTTTGAATTCAGAATATCAAATATAGCTTACGGTGAATTTTTGGGATTTTTCTGAAAAACTTCAATTTTTGATGAATAGTGAAACCACTAAGTGGTACTTATAAAAACTGATTTTCCATTTAAATGAAATTTTTCCATCATTGTGTTTTGATTTTAAAAAATCCTACATACATGGTTTTCATTAAGAAGTAAAATGTGGTTCAATGAGATTAAAATAATTTTTTGGTGAATAGTAACTTATTAAGTTTTTAATCGCGATTAGTGGTAATTAGTGTAGTTTAAGGTAAAAATAATGCTTTAATAAAATGAGATGAGCTTGACACATGTATTACCCTCATTGGTTGTGTCATGGCCGACCAAGACAAGTCATGGGTCAACTTGGGGACCCCGTGGATCCTCTTTGGTTGGGAAATGACATAAATAACTTTTTATTTAATGTAAAAGTAAAAATGACACAAACATGATATGTTTTACTACAACAGTTTTTAAGTGGGGTTATACAAGTATTATTTTTGATTATAAATATTCATTGGAAAGCTAAAAAGATTTCCTACATCATAGTATTTTTTTTATAATTTTTAGACATTAAATAAATTAAATTATTTATGACATAATAATGATGCAGCGATGACATCATTATTTGACGATTTAAATAAAATGGAAAGATAATGTAAAATCTATGAACTACACATGTCCAAAACTTATTTTATGAGTGGCGTTCGAAGACTTATCACCTTATCCACGAATTATATCATTGTGGGACCTTTTGAAAACGAAACACATTTTCAAATAAAGTAATATTTCTTTACTTTCCAAAAGTGCCCCTCCTCTCCTCTTATAAAAGGCCCCCACCTCTACCTCATTTAACACACTCCTAAAGCCTTTTTCTCGGCCAAACCCTGCCCATTTACTCTCTCCACATCCCTCTACTCATACTAGAGGATTCCCTTTGGGAATAATCCTTTCAAAGGACTCCTTTAGGCTCAAATCAAAAGGAGTTACACTTTTAAAGGTAATTCATTCTCTCATGATCATTTGTTTTATTTCTCTTCTCCAACCCCATAAACTCTTTTTATTTACTTCTTTTGTAACAACACCAGTATCGTCAATATACTAGGATGTTTTTATAAGATTTATTCGAGCTACACTCTCACACAACTACATCAAATGGTTAAAGAACATACGGTTTCCGTGGATGGTGAAATTCTGCCTTCCGAAACGATGATTGTTCAATACTCATTTAACACCTTCAAAGGTGGCCATTATGATGTCACTATTTTTATATATGATATAAAATATGTTTATGTTTTATTTATTCTTCTGTATTTTTCATTTTTTTCTTACCTTTATGGCTTCCATTATGGGTATACACGATATCTTCATTTAAGGAAGTGCGGACTACCGCCCCCTCAAAGTGATTTGATTCGTTAAATACCATATGTGGGATGTATAAAGGATGGAAATATGATATTATATATGATATTAAACTGGAATTATAATATACATTTATATAATTATTATTCCATTCTATAAAATATGAAATAGAAATGAAAGTAGCGTGCATGCGTACGTACGGCTTACCGTCTCCATGATCGGTGCATTTCATTTCTTACCTCTAAATGATTATGTAATGTTATAAATGCATGAATGTACAGGATATATATGAAATATATGATATCTACATAATGAATACAATTCTGGATATAATAAACATTTGGCAACACGAACAACATGTAATTGTAAGAAGTCCACTTTCGACTTAAGAACCAAATATCGGCAAAACAAATATTATTAACTTAAATGATTACATAATGTTTATGACATTGTAATAAGTGGTATAAAAGTAATAATGAACTTGAAAAAAGGTTCTTAAGGAAGTAGAATTTAACTCAAGTTTATTAATCAGGACATTAAAGAATGATCGAGTCACGTCGGACCCGAGGTAAGGGATCCTACAACTCTCTTTCTTTTTAAGTACACTCTTTTATGTCATTTATTTTAAGCTCATCTTTCTTATGATTGGGATGTTCTTTTATATTACATTTACTGTAATTTTTATGTTCATGTGATGAGAGACCCTATTCTCTCTCATCAATCCATTTTGGAAGTTTTGAGTGGCGCCGTTAGGATGCCGAACTTTCGTAAGAGATCTAACCTCTCTCTTTCTTTTTAAGTACTCTCTTTTATGTCACTTATTTTAAACTCCTCCTTGCAATGTTGGGGATTTTCTATTATATTCCACTTGCTGTAAATTCTATTGTAATATTATGGGATACTCTATTTGATCTCATCAATCCATATTCGGATGTTTTATGTGGTGCCGTTAGGCTGCCGAGTTTTCGTAAGGGATTTTTCATCTCAATTTTATTCCCGTGAGATTTATGCTACATTTGCCACAAATTCCATTGAGTGGTGTATTTTCTGCCCATTATTCTACTCTTTGTGTAATATACTTTCGTTTATGAGTATTTACATCAATGATCTATTGTCCTTCTTTCATGGGGTGTATGTTTTGAAAGATACCGAAGTCGGTAAGGGGACCTTTCACCCTCCCTTTTTTAAAAGACTTCTTTTGTTGGGTCTTCTAATTTACATATTGTTATGTTGGGATATGTTCTAATATATCCTTATTGATGTAAATTTTATGTCCAAGTGATGAGATACACTTTTTATCTCTCATCAACTCATTTTGATGTGATGCCGTTAGGCTGTCAAGGGAACTTTTTAACCCAATTTCGATTTCTTTGGGTTCAACATGTAGTCATTGAATATGTCTTCCATTGAATATGTGTGAATGAACTTTTATTGTTTTACACTTAATATCAACTTATATTGGGTGTATTTATATTTTTCACAGGTATTTTTGAGATTGATTTGTCCTTACTTTAAAGATACCTTCTTTATAAGGGATTTCATCACATTTGACATTTCTATTGAGGGTTCATTGTTGTTATGCACCAATTCACTCTTATATGGTGTATATACTGTCCTTTGGAGTATTATATCATGAATTCATTTATTCTCATGATATTATAAAGTTCTGACTAAATGTTATTCCTCAATTATTGTATTCAAGTGTCTCTAATTTTGGTAAAAACCCTCTAACCAAAATATCATTTTAAATGTTTTAATTATTTGTTCTTATTAATATCCATGTTTTAAAAATGGTTTTAAGGATTTAATTATATGGATATTAATGGTTTAAAATTATTAGCTTCAAGGTGGTATGGGACACTTTGATTCAAAAATCTTTTTATTAACTGTTTTAAATGGTTTTGGAAATGGTTTCTTTTTGTATGGATTCATTATTTCAAAATACTAAATGTTATGTTATGATTGAAATGTGGAAATGTTTTGTTTCCTTTATGAATATTTTATGTGATACGTGTATGTTATGGTTCTTGGGAATTGTTATGAAAACAGGTGGTTCCGTGATAAACTAAGGGCGGGTGAGCCCGATATAGCTCTCCAATGCATTGGGTAACGCGAAGGAGTGAAACGTTAAGGTTTTTCCGAAGAGATTTAGGGAATATACTGTGATGGGTATTCCAAACGTAACCAAGAGGGTTACTCCCTACGTAAGAATGTTATGAATGCCTCAAGTTACCTTTATGTCTTATTTTTTCTATGATTTATTCATGATTTGATATGATTATGTTTTATGGGTAAAGTATGATTTCATTCTTATGTATATATGAACTCATGTTTCCTTTCCATATTTTTATAACCCTTACTGAGCTTTTTATGCTCATCCCATGTTTTTTGAAATGTTTTTCACAGGTCAAGTGAAAGGTACGTGATGTGACGATAGTGTCAAGGATGTATCACGAAAGAATCCGTGTTTTATTTTAAATAGGTTTCCATCGATGGGAAGAATGAATATTGTCTTTTATGTAACCACTTTGTTTAAATGTGGAATGTAATGCATGTTTCATGATCTAATTCTCTAAAACTCTAAACCTGAAAAGATCTTCAATGTGTAATCTTGTAATAACTCAAGTTTAAGTAAGGTTTAAGGCTGGGGCCTTATAACATTAGTCTCATTAGATCCACACCAGTAAGTTATTCAATAATCTTGCACCTTTGTCAATTTTTCTTCATGTAGATAGAGTTGTTGAGGTATAGGCTCATATGAACTATTTTTTTGGGAATTGATATGTTCATTCATTTTATTCTAATCTAGGAAAATCTAAAGTTTGATACTGGATGAGGAATGTTCAATAATCTTAAGGTAGGTAGTTTATGTATCATTCCTCAAGTATCTGCATTTTATAAACTTTTGTTGTTGTGCACACACTAATTTCATTGGGCATCATTTATCGAATTTATATTTCATGCTTGTAATAAATATGAACATATTATAGATTCCTTCTTTATATTATTGTAATGTATTTGGAGGTTATAACCATAATGTTGACCATCCATAGTATGTCATTTTCTCTTTTATTTATTTAGTGTCTTGTTAAAACTATTTTCTCAATTTATCAGGAGAACATCACTTTTCCACATTAAATGTAAATATCTTAATTAAAAAATAATAATTACAAATGGCTAGCACATGTATTGAATCACTTGATCCTTCTATGGTATATGTTTAAATTAGTTAATGAGACTCTTAAATGGTAAATTGAATGTATATTTATAGACATCGCATTGTATTAGTAAATGGAGTAATGAAATTGATATCGGTTTCATGTACTTATCATTCCTTATCATGCTAATGAAAGGTAAAGGAATGAACCAAATAATTTAATATGGAACCAATTTAATAGAATTTTTCATGTCCTATTTAGCCTAATCACAAATTATGAATGGCATTGTAATAAAATTACTAAATTATTAACATACGTGAGTATTAGAGGGACTTAATTAAATAATGAATTACATATTAGTTTTCTATTTCATGTGGAACTTTTCATATTTATAGGAGTGTGTATGATTGATGTATCCTTGGAATACTAATATAATTTCCTTATCAATTATAGAACGACATTCCAATTCAAGGTTCTAGTTTCCTAGAGAGCTACCCACCTTGGATCATTGTCCTCATCTACTAGAGGATGCGTGAAAAGATTATCTAGGATTCCTTCACTATCTTCTGGATATTTGGATTCCTTGGATACAATCCATGGATCAAACATGATGTATTCAGAATCATGGAACCCTGGATTAACCACATTGGTCCCACTCATGCTTATCTCATGTTTACCTTGGACAAGAACCTTGGACATGGTTAGAATTATTTAAAGTTGAATGCCTTAGGTGATTCCCCTTGAATTACAATCAGACACCCCTTTAGCTCGGTTATATTTTATTATCGAGTTGGATTGACCCTTGAGGTCATGTATGCCTTGGTTATTACCTTATATCTCATTTAATTTTTTTTCATCATCAAGGGTTTATTGGTTATTAACTTGTACCATCTTTCATTATTATCATTATAGGATTTGTTGGTCATTTATTGGAGCCACTTAATTAAATTATTATAAAATGAATAAAAATTATTTAAATGATTAAATTTTCATACGCCAGATGAATCTAAAGTAGATATTTCGGTATTTACAATTTTATAATACCCTTATATTGACTTATACCTTCACAGTGCTTCAGTTTATATTTCATGAACTAGATCTTATAAACATCATTGGTGGCGTCATGTAGAGATTTATCTAAAACACTATCCAGGCCTCCCCTGGTACCCAATTAGATTATATGTATGCTAGTGTAGATAAGGTGAAGCATCATACTTTTTAAACTAGATCTTTATTGTAGGAATTAGGATAGAGCATGGTAGAAGATGACTATGCCAGTGCTCATAATTCTTGGTTTTTTTTGGTTTTTTTTTCTTCATGTGTATTGAATGCGTTTTATACTGCAATGTATACCTTTTGACTTTTTTTTATGAATACATGAAATACAATATCATCATCAAATATATTATTCAGTTTCTAGATTTTGATTCTTATTTAGTTCTTGGAAGTTAATTCCTTATCTAATTATGCATGTCCTATATTTTTTATTTTTCTTAAACTATTAACCTATTATGATATCTGTTGTGCTACACTATGGTAATGAGCGAATATTTTATTGATAGATACACCCTAGGCCCTCACTTCAATTCAATAGCCTCTCACATATGTTGAGGCACTTTTATGGCCATCTGGCGAACCAGGATTCCGGAATCATTGAGTGGCACCTGGGTATGGGATGTTACACTACCTCCCTCCAACGTTCTGAAAGATCAACATAAAATGGCATGAATCTATTGGATGAGGCCATTATTTCTTCTTTTTTATCAATTATCCATTAAAAATACTACAAATTAACACTAATTATAATGGGAAAATTATTACCAATAGGTATAGTACCCAAATTTCAAATAAACCAATTGTTATTTTGACAAATAATCATTTCATTATTCTAATAGTTACATTACTCCCTATAAATACAACCTCATTATTTCACTCAGTATTCACTAAAATTCCTTCTACAGTTTTATTTTCATTTTACAAAATTGTAAATAGTTTAATAATATTTTTTTGTTCATTTCTATAGCATTGAACACAGGGGTGATGATTCTAGGGTGATCCATATTTTTCCATTTTAGATTTTTTTTATTTTATATATTTTGTCCAATTGTAATGTTTGTTATTTTAATAGGTTTCTTTGATGACTAATGTACTGATATTTTTTAATTAGATATGTTTTTTCATTCCGCTATATTTTTTATGTGTATAATATTCTATAATATAATGAAAATTTTCTCATGAAAAAAAAACATAATTTAAAAATATTATGTTGTCACACCCTTATTATCCTTTTTTCGTAAAATTTTAATCTGTATTAAAATATTATTGATTAATGTATTTTTTATTTTATTTTTTGATTTAATGAATTTTGTAACAATAATTTCATCTTATTCATAAAATTATCCAATCAATGAATAAATCTATATTTGATTTTCCAATTCAAGATTGATTTCGATCCTGGTAATCAAATACGGTTTTATGGATTAATGAATTGCACAAATCTATATATACTAATCCATATATGTTGAATTGTGCTAGACAAAACGATACTAGGGTTATTTATATACTACCAAAGAATATGAGATAGAATAGAATATTTAAAAAAACCATAGTCAACCACTTTTAGGGTAACAAGACCCCTCAAGATCAGTGTAAATATGATTCACTACCATTCAATGGATATCATCATGGGTGCAACCCAACAAGGTTAATGGTCAGGGGATGCACCCCTGTTAGAGGTTGTAAACTCACCCTACCATCAAGATAAAGGCTAGAAATGCTAGGATGAGAATTTAATGTGGTCCTTATTTTTTGTACCCTATATAGATAAGGTATTTGGCTTGGATTCATTATCTATTGAGTTCATCTAGATTCTGGGATCCTCATTGAGGATTCATTGGGGTATGACTCAAGATCATGTAATTCATTTCCATACATAATAGTTAGATTCCTCACCCCACCCAGGGAAAGTATTATAGTCCAAACCTAATATGATTGTGGGCGAGTTACATTACGCTAACACAGATGCCCGGTGTGGCAAGTGTGGTTTCTTCCAAAACCAAAAAATGTCATAGATAGTCTATATAGAGCTTTTATGCCATCTGCAAATAATCACAAAATGTATCAATGTGTCTAAAATGTTGTTGGAACATGTTTGGACCAACCATCATAACATAATTATTTCAAAAGGATTTTAATTATATTTATTGAAATAAATTTATTTATTAATAACTTGTTACATAATAGTATGATGGATAATCATGAGTTTGATACCATCCAATGCATGTTTCACGTTAATTTAATTTTATTACTATGTTTTTTATGAAATGATTATATATATATAATGATGATCTACATTTCATATCTCCCCAAATTTATGACATATGACCATTCCTATTCATGATTTTTTTACAAACCTTTATAAAATATTCTTATCACTCGTACCGGAGTATCATTAAAAAACATGATATCACACGGGGATGTGGTTTATGAAATGAGATGAGGCAGATCCAAACAAGAAGAATCATATGGTAATGACTTTTTCTATAACTATTTTCATGATGGACTTTAGGAATTACTCCCCTGAGGTTGTGATTGGTTTATCATCACTCAAAAGAAATTTCACTAGTTTAAAACAAATTATTATTTCTTTTTATACTCATCAATAAATAAATTTGTTTCATATAAAATATAATAGTATAATTCATAAGAATGCAAAGTTAAAAATAGATTATGTGTATATAAATTTTATTATATATTGTTAATTATTTTTTTATGTTATAACATATAGTAGTTTCTTAGAAAGCATTGATAAAATTGTAATAGATAGACTCCAAAATTCCCTCAAAGAGTAATATTAAATCAAATTATTTTCATAATGTGGTTGGGATAGAACAGTATCATGAGGTACTGGTCTATTTATAGTCGAGGTAGCTTAAACTTATTGTAGAGTTTTCCTCTATTTTATGTGTTGAATTAAACCAAATTTGATAAAGGGAATCACCAATATCCTACATGGTACAATTTGGGGATATGAAATGAGATAATTCAAGGCCAAGACATAAGGATTGATAAGTCCAAAAAATAGATCTAGTAGCTATGAGTTAATTCATAAGGTATATAATTTCCTATAAAAATACCTTAAAGTAGTATCATGACTAAAATATATAATGTGATAATGAAAATCTAGATCCTTTTTCACTAGAATTTGAAATGAGTAAATACTCAGAATATAACAGCCTGTGATGTTTATATTTGATAATGTAGTGTGAGAAATATTAAATTATTTAATAAAGTATATAAATTTAATAAATATATTGTACCTATTTATAATTTAATTTCATTATTGAAATGGCTAGTAACACCACCAATTCATTAACATTGGGAAGTATTTTTTAAAATAAATGTCCTCTCAATAATATAAATTTATAGAAGTAGTACAAGAGCTTATACATATTAGTAAACCGATGGATGAAATCGTAGTGTTGGAATTCCCCAATCCTACATATCCAATTCAAAGATAAATTTGGGTAGATGTTTTTGGTAAAGAATATATATAAAAATCGATTAATGGTTTTTGAGTTGTTGTGATTTTTGAAGAAGATGGATGATAAAGTACATGTCTATACCCATGAGTTCAAGTATGTGGGCCAGAATATAATTTTGTGAAGCACCAAAGTGAGTAAGAAGATGTAAGGGGTTAATTTTGGGGCCTCTATGAAGTAGAGTACGTGATCATAAGGTATAAAATTTTATACAACTGTGAAGCTGGTCAATTAACTATGAGGTAGAGTTTGTGGTTGGGATCTCATGATGCATATGTGTACATAGTGATATGTTTTATTGAAAGGATAAACCAAAATAATGATTAATGGATTTATTAGAGGATTTTTTCTATAAAAGTACCACTAATCACTTATTTAACAACACAATTAATTTCCATTAATAAAATATCATTAATTGTGAAATAATCCTAATTTAAATTGTTTCCTTTAATACAAGAATTGACATAACTGAGTCTATGAATTGGAGGCTCATAGAAGGAAGTTCAATGAGGCCATTCGTGAAGTTCAATTATGTGGGGGTAGATCAATAGTTTTTGTGGTATTATCAGTGAATCATGAGTATTCATGTTATCTAAAATAGGGAATTTCATTAATTTTATCTTCGTAGTGAATGTTGTCTATGAAGGAGAGAAAGTTGGTTAAATTAGGTGCTCCCCGGTCCCTCATGTTCTTTGTATAGATTTAGTTTTCCTCGTAGTCCTGGCATTATGATGGCCCCCACTATGTAAGTATAGAGGAAGCCATATCAGGGATGGACCATTCAGAGAAGAAGATAGAGGAAACTATGGTTTTCCACCATCTAAATCTAGTGGTGATGTTTGTCCACATGAAGCCTTCTCTAAGCACTACCACAGATAGGCGTAACGGCACCACTGAATTTTATGAATGCTATAGAAAACATGCTAATAAAGGTATACCATTTATCAATACTTTTTTTAGTGTGGATACAAAGTAGATTTATCAGTTCTATTATTAGCGCTGATAAAAGTTTTCAATCAAAAATTTAATTTATTTAGATAAAATTATTATATTTACAACAAATAATAATGTTTATTTAAATAAATTAAATAAGAACTCATGTTTATAATTAATTTTTTTAATAATTCAAATATATATATATATATATATTATTTTTCAATAAAATTATTTCTAGGATTATAATTAAATAAATAAAAATTTAATTAATTATGAGATTATTATAAATTTTAATAAATAATAAATATAATTATTATATTTAAAGTTATATATTTAATATTTTATATTTATAATTATATATTCTTAATTATATATTTAAAGTTAAAAATTTATAATTATGTATTTATAATTATATATAAATACCTTATATACATATAATTAATTAAATCTATAAATAAATTTATGTTTCTAATGAATTTGGACAATAAATATATTTTTGTGTCAATATAATTGACATTCACAAGTTAGGTATTCTTCATGAATGTTAATTTTTACATTACACCTTTATTATTGTTCATGTTGTCCATATATGTGACGACTCATTTTTTATGATCTATATTTTACTAGGTAATGATTCATTCATGTCCTACCCATGAATCTTGTTTGTTCTCATAAATACTTATAAAATTTCAAATAATATATTTTAATAATAAATATAATTATTATATTTATAAATATAAAATTTTAATTACATATATACACTTTTTAAATATATTTATTTCAAATTATAATTATAAATAAATAATTATATATATATATAAATAATTATAAGATTACAATATATGCATCTATTTTAAGTTTATAAAAATATATTTATAAATATATTTATAGTTATATTAAAATAGTTAGAAAAATAGTTATTCATACTTATAATAAGAAATATATATATACATATATATATTTAAATATTTTTAAAACTATAATAAATATTATTATTATAATTATAATGTTAAAAATTTTAGTTGGGGTCTTGAACAAGTGGTAAAGGCTCCCCGTAATCCTATATCAATCCTAGGTTCAAATTCGGGTGGGAGGAAATTTCATCAGGCACGCGATGACGCTGGCAGGACATAGGCAAGCGGTGACCCAAGCATGACATAGGAATGCGGTGTCCCAAACATGATGTAGGAAGATGGTGATGTATGAATGATGCAGACTTGACACTACACTAGGAATTTGGGTTCGTGTGTGGGAATTTGGATAATGTAATGGGATTCATGCGCACTCAGTCTTCGGGCTATGTAACGAGTAAATAAGACACAATGCGTGGACTATCCCTTAGAGGGACTATGGTATGCATTTCCGGCTGGTGTGTGTGGTGTATGTCTTTTTAATGTAATTGTACCCGAATCACCTAATATATATAATGTAATAAATTTATTTAATAAATGAAATGTATTTATAAATATTTACAAATATTGACAAATAAAAAAATAATTATAATTATTAATTTAATTAAATATAGAAATATTTAAATAATTATTAATTTATAATAAATTTATTAATAATATATATTTATAAAATTGTAGTGCTGACAGAAACTGTAGAGGCGGAAGACACTATTGTTGCGGCAAGAGCTGTAGCAGATGGGTACAGTTGTAGTACTATTCACAGAATAGGCCTTGGGCCAAATATTTGGGCCTACGGACCATGTAATGAGTTACATGACCACTAGGCCTTCGAGCAGTGTTATGGGCTTCCCTCTACCTAGTCAAAATGGGACTTTGCTTTGCATTAATAATTAAAACGAGGCTTCAACCTCATCCTTTAAAAATGTTTATAAAATTTAAAATGTAATCAATATATATGTTATAACTTTAGAATTATTTAAATATATATAAATAGATATATATATATATATATAATTATTTATTTATAATTATAACTCTAAATAAATATATATTAATTATAATTTTTTAATTAATAATTAATATTTATTTATTTATAGTTATAATTATTAAAAAATATATATTTATATTAATAATTATATAATTATAATAAATTTATTTACTACAGATATAATGTTTCAAATATATATATTATTTGAATATATTTATAAATATTTTAAAATATCATAAATATATATAAATATTTATAAAAAAATAAAAATATTTATAATTATAAATAAATATAGATATATTTAAATAATTATAAATTTATATTATTTATATTAATTTGATATATATTAGGTTCTTGGGGGTATAATTGTACTTAACAGACACACACATATAAATTTATAGTTATAAATATAAATAAATATAAATTTATAATTATTTATAATAAATATATTAAATAAATTTATCTATTTTATATAATTATAAATATAATAAATATACTAGTTATAATATAATAATTATAAATTAATATTCATTTATTTATAATATTTTTAATATTATAAATATATATAAATAAATACAAATATTTATTATATATATAAAAATAATTAAATTTATATTTATTTATAACTATAATTATATTGAAATATATATATATATTTATTCAATATATAATTTTCTAAATATATATAATAATATAAATAAATTATTAACATTATATTTTTATCAGCGCTAAAAAAGTGATGATAAAAGAAGGTTTTATCAATGCTTTATATTGTAGCTTTGATAAAACATACCTTTATCAGTGCTTTTTAGGTAGAGCTGATAAAATTGTTACCCGAATTTATAAATGAACTCTAATAGTTTTCTTCTTCTCTCACACACTATAAAACTCTTACAAGATCCAATAGTCCCTGCTCTAGCTGAACCTCGTTATCATTGATCCTCCACTCTCAAACAACTGCACTACTGCAGCCCTACCGTTTCGTCACTCTTACGAAACCCCGTTGTAGACACACATAACCCTTTCACAGCCACATTGCCTTCTTGTCATTCTCTCCCAACCACGCAACCCCACCACCTCTACTTTCCCCCCTACTTCTTTTGCTGCACCGATAGTTTCCTTCGTTGCTCCCATCGTCGCCTCCACGGCCCCTATCGCAAAATCTGCTACCTTAGCCTTCATCGTTTCTCACTCCCCCGAAGTTATAGTTCATTATAATGACCCTAAAATTTCAAGGAATTTATTTAAAAAAAATTCATTGGAAGTTTACGAGTCTGTGGCTTCTGATGGAACTTGATTCTGAGGCCCGGTGTTCCCAAAATCAATTTTCAAAGTTTAGATCGGTTTCGTTCAGTGAACGAATGAGCGGGTTCTTTCTAGCTTTTGAACTGGTTCTCAGAATTAAAATCTAAGGGCACCTATGAACTTCTAGTGCCGGTAATTTCTTTAGGGGACACTTACCATAGTAGTGTTGGCAAAATAGGAGATGATAATTTTTGGGGTTTTTTTTAAGAAATAAAAAAAATTGTCGGAATAATTTATATTTTTTTAAGGTGGTTCTTCCCTCCCATTGGTAGTTAATAGTGGGGCCCATAGCCACTTAAATACCCATGTGGGGATGTTAGAGAGGTGGGGACTCTCACAAGACCCTCCATTTAATTCCCACTAAATCTCTTTATGAAACCCTATTAAATTAATAAAACTTCTTTAAATGTTACCTCAAACCATTAAATTATGTCAACCCATAATTTAATGAGGAACCTTCTTTTTACCTTCTTTAATTTAAACTGGAAACACATTTAATTATGTGGAATCTTCTCTCTCCCTTCTTTAATTAAATGTCAACACATTTTAATTAGTGTGGTGAATTAATTATTGGAGAGTGTCTTTGCGTATAATAAAATAATAGGCGGAACCTATTATTTTATCAAGGGGGAGCTTCATTGTGCGAGATAGAACGTCAGCCTCCAACGAAGAACGACGAAGAACGCCAGCCTCCAACGAAGAAAAAAGAAGAATGCTGGTTCCTTGGTGATCGACGACGTGCCACCAAACCTATTTCTCGTGGCCAGAGAGGAGACGTCGCTTCCTCCTCGGCACGCCCCAAAAACGCTTACAATCCTCTTCTCCGAAACGCCGTGTATCGCAACTCTCACGTTCGTCTTCCTTGTTGAAGTAGGGGATAGAATTTGTATATTATTCTTTTTAGATAAATCATACCCTCGGTATGGCGTGTTTTCATTTAGTGATTCCTTGAACCACTAAAACAGTGGGTGTGGACTAACGAATAAGTCTGAACCCACTGCTTCTTGTTCTTGATGTATGGAATTTTCATCGACGATAAAACGAGACCGTTTTGTCGATTGGAGGTCTTTTCAGTAATCTACAGGTCCCGAGACGACCGCAGGCACATACGGGAGCAAGAACAAAACACTAAATGACCTCGTTGACCCGCAGACATCTCCGGTTGCGCCACAGCGTGCCACCGGCAGGAGCCTTCCGCAGTTGGAGCCGCTGCGGTGAGGGGCCGGATCCCACGGCCGCGCGGGATCCGCTGGAGACACGGTGCTAAGCGTCGCGTTTGTGGAACAAAGGGGGGACCGCGTCCCCCTACTCGGCCCGCTGGTTGAGCCAGCGCACCCCCCTGCCAGGCCGGGCCGCGCCCAGCTGTGCCAGACCCAGACCCGAACCCGAGGGGGGGGGGGGGGGGGGGGTTGGGCCAGGTCAGACCAGGCCCAGACTCCTACATTAGATCATTTTCGGTCATTTCCCATATAATGAGCTACATAACTCCGATCGATGCACCATCAGTTGCGTAGGAATCCTTGGATTGGGGCGGTCATTTCGGTATATTACAGTCAAGGATTCGGCAATATTTGTGTATGCACGGGTTAATTCGAACTCGAAATCGACTGGGCCCTTTGAGTGGAAACGCTTATAACATATGGACCGGACGTCCGTTTGACGTACCGCCAAATGCGTTGAAATTATTTTTTCAGAAGGCCATTTTGGATTAATTATCTTGAGGTTCGGACGCAGCTGGAGTACGATCAGGTTGGTTTTATCTTAAAAACCAACTAGGCCCCGGGGACGGAAAAGCCAATAACACTCAGACTGGGCATCCGATTGACGTATTATCTATCGCGTTGGGTTTCTTTTGATGAGACAGAACTTTGGGATACATCAACTCTGGACTTCCGGACAGCTGATGTATCAAATATTTTGCTCGAAAAGTGGACCCTCCCAGAATCGAGCATGCTATGTGTGGGAACCCTACAGCTGGCTGCGACTACGACGTTGACAACTGTACATGGATCCTCCGTGGGTTCGGCAGCGAGGACAACTGTACTTGGATCCTCCATGGGTTTGACAGTGAGGATGACTGTACATGGATCCTACATGGGTACGGCTGTGATGATGACCATACTAGGATCCTCTGTGGGTTCACCGGTGATGACTACTGTTCTTTTATCCTTTGTGGGTCTGACAGTAATTGACATATGTACTTGTATCCTGAGTGGGTCCGGCAGACTAACTGGTCTTGTATCCTACGTGGGTTTGAGAGTAATTGACCTCTGTACTTGTATCCTGAGTGGGCTCGGCAGAGTAATTGGTCTTGTATCTTATGTGGGTCCGATAGCTTAGCTTTTTGTGTATCCTATGTGGGTCCGTCATCTTAGGTTAATCAGTTTCTGTATATGATCATCTGTATCGCCTTACGATGTGTATACCTGTGTGAGCAGAGTCTTGACTTCAATCATTATCATTGATGTGATTGGATTTCATTCCTTTTTGAACTGGGTTATGTTTTCTTGTGTGGACTGAGTTGTGCTTTTTTTGTGGTCTAGGTTGTGATTTCCTTTGTGGACTGAGTTGTGCTTCCCTTTGTGGACTGGATGGTGCTTGGGCATGAGAGTTGGATATGAACTATAACTGATGACTTAGGTATATGTATGGGCATATACCTAAGTAGTGTTGTGTATACTTCATGATTGTATCTTTCCTTTTGGGTTGACCTTTCGTGGATTCTGAGTGACCTTTGGGGGTCTTGGGATCCCTACTGAGTATCGTGTACTCACCCCTGCACGGTCTATGCCCGCAATATGTTGTGTTGGATGCAGACGACCTACAACACAGATCGAGGTAGAGGCTTGTGGAGTTGGACGGTACCCAGAGGAGGACCACATGGTGGGACGTACATGGAGCGGACGGCCGGACCCGAGGAGCCGAGGAGACTTTCTGTACCCACCCTTCAGATGATATTTCTGGAGGACGACTATGTATTACTATTTCACTTACTGCTGTTGTATTTTCCTTTCACTTGTATTGTACTTTTAGTTGGGATTGTATGTTGGCTCATTTACTTTTTCAGCACTTACCTTGTACCCAGTTTTACTTAGTTCTTACTTCACTTGCATACTCTGTTGTGTTTTTGTTTACTTTATAAAAATGCAATTCCATCCCCTTTTTATTGGGATTTATGCCTTTGGGGAAAGTCACCAGCCCCTGGCCTATGGAAGGAGGGCTTGGGGTAGTCACGGAACTGGCCCCAAGGACGGGTTGTGACATTCATAGAATGATACATTCCCATAATTAATTGATTTCTTGGTTATTTGAAATAATTAACCATTTGAGATTATGGTGAATGATTTTTGTCTCATTTAATTCATTATGAGGATAATTAATCACATGTAATAACTATGCATTTTGTTTAAGAATACTTTTCTTAAAAAAAATAGGACTATAAATTGTGGATTAAGTATTAAACTATAAACGATGGTCATGGATTTTTTACTTTATTTTGGTATTAGTCATTATATTGTACGGAATTATATACATATAAATTTAGATTTGGTCATGAAAGACTATTTAGAGTTAGATGGGTTGTTATGTGTTTTTTAGAGGAGTATAACTTTTAAATGGATTTAATTGTATTTATCTCTGTTACACACACCATAATATATATCTATATATATATATTTAATTTAATCAAATAATAATCCTTCAATATTAGTGGTTATAATGTGATAATAGGATATATTGTATCACCTTTTTCATGGTATTTGAAAATATAATATAGGGGATAGAATTGTTTCATGATCATGGAGGCAATAAAAAATATTAATATATCATGTCCACTGATATATTCTTATGATGTGAGGTTAATGAGTTTTGGTATTATTTAATGAATATTGTGGAATTGTGGATAATTTATAAAGAAACATAAATAATAACATTCTAGAAATTATGTGAGGATTTGGTTATTATTGTTCAATAAAGAAAATGAAAACGAGGAATAAGAAGCATTTAATCAAATTTCATGATTGTGTTGTAAAAATATATACCAATAGAATATTTTTTTATTAGTATTTATTAATCTTAGACACTTGAGGGGTAGTGACTCTCAAATCTATAATTAAAAAGTGACATTTATCTTTAGGTGTAGATGTAAATAAAAAAGGGATATGATTATGTTGTAAACATTATAATGTTAGTGAACGAGGTGGATTTTACTACATCAATAAATAACTTATATATACTCCATGTATGTTACCTAATTTGTGCGAAATAAGAAGAATCGATTGTATCAGGTACATTATTAGAATATAAGGTAAAATGATTAACATAGTGACACCTACCAGTAATCATTTAATTTATTGTTAATGGTTGTTAAAATACTAAAAGTGAAAATAAAATATTACAGGTTATTTACAAGATTCACTAGAAAAATATTCCCCATGTAAATCCTATAATATTTTGATAACAGGGCAACCATGACTGTAGGAGAAAAATATAATGGTGAAAGAGGGACAAATAAGGATGAAAGATGATATAAGGATCACATAGTTATTGAATACATTGAAATTTTATGGAGAATCACTGAGATTAATGTAGGGATTATGGGTAGATAAGGGATATTCGACAAGTGGAGAGTCTCTAAGGATTCTAGGGAAGTAGTGGAGTGAAATGATATTCCTCCTATTAAATTTATTTTTTAAAAATTAAATTTTTTTATATTTTAACATTCTTTATGGGATATATACATTTCCAAGATTCATATTCATAAAGTTCATGAATCAATCGTCTTCAAATGATAGAATAACCATTTTTTAAATTGGATTTCAAACGAATAGTTTGGGTTACTTGAAAGTGTTAAAATTATGGAAAATGTTGTTTTATTTTTAATATGGTGAGTAAAATATTTTGATCTATATTTAAACCCAGTTTTTTAGACTTGGTTAATTATTATATTAGGGATTTGGATTGTTTAATGCTTTTATGATTTCTAAATGTGGTGGATTATTTAAAAAGTTTATGTTTTCCCATGTGGATTGGATCTTGAAATTTATTGTGTCATTGAATGTTTTTTTAATGGCAGTCTAATGGGTAGTTTGAATTCCCATTTGACTTTTAAAGGTATTCTTATAAAATTTGTAAAATAAGTATATTGGGATGAAATTTAAAAATTATAAAATTAATTTTCATTCCATGAATGTTTTTAAAGGAGAAGACCCATTTGGAATTTTACAGAAAATGAGTTTTCATTAAAGTTGTGATACCCTCTTATGCCTATTTGATTCTTGTATAACCATTGTATCTTGTGATGCCATGTGGGGATGTTTATTATTGATGAACTAGTTTGATGGGAATTTAGGGGTGTGGATAGGTTTAGTAGTGATGACCTAGTTTCCTTATCCCCAATTCAAGCCCTGTTATTAATACAGCCTAATGACGATCCCCATGACACTATAATCCTTTTTTGGATCTCCTAGGGGTTTTGTCTCTCTACTTATATTGTATACCATAACATTTATATTATTATATTTTCAAAATATTTTTCTTGTCATTTTTTCCGTGTTTTTTGACTTAACATGGTGCTACATGACCTTGTTCTTTCTCCGTTCTTTGTATGACTTAATTTTTATATTTTTTTAAAAATGGGTTGTAAAATGTTTTCAAGGAAAGAAAAAAAGGAAGGTATTTTTTTTGAAGGGTTTTAAAAATATTCTAATAATTGGTTTGAAAAGTTTTATAAAATGATCAATGTTATAATTGTCTACATTTGAAATTCTATGAATGTGTGAGTATTGAAAATGGTGTTTTTGGCAACCATTCCTAGTTCAATAGAAATTGTTGTCTTTCAAACATGTTTTAAAAAATTTTATGAGAGTTTGAATCCTCTTTTTGTTTGGATATGTGTATGTCAAAAATCGTTGGTTATGAATAGTTTAATGTCATATTTTAAAAGTATGATTTGACCAAGTGGTATTGGTTGAGGAAAAATGTTTTATTTGAGAAAATTTTTATTTAATTAATATATTTGAAAAATATTTTTAACATACAATTATGTGTTACAAACTATTTTGTAAAATATTATACAAACTATTTATTTTTATAATGTATTTCAAAAAAAATTAGGATATAATTTGAAAAATAAATTTTATAATTGGTAGGTTGTGGTGACCTACTATAATTTTTAATCAAACATATATTTTATAGGTTTAGCATTGTTTTTCAATGTTTCTCTTCAGTTGGATCTTCTAAGAGGGATATATGGTTGGATTGTTACACTAAATTAACATTTTATCTGTATTTATTTTGTTAATTATATATTTACATAATAAAATATGATTTATATGAATAAATAATGGATGGATGTCAATAATTTGAGAGAAAGTGTATGAAGATGTTGTGAAATATTTCATATGGTTTTTAAAATATCATGCATATAACTCTTCTCAAATCCTTTGTCTATGGTTATGATGTAGTTATGCTAGACAAATTAGTCTATACCAGTTGCAAGAACAATTTATCTATCATGGAATAGATCAAAGATATAATGTTTATAAAAAACATGGTAAAAAAGTGAATGTAGCATGCAGTTCAGATAGCATGGAATTTTATGGATTATCTGATATGATTAGAAATGTGGACAGTTAAAAAGAATTTAATGAGGATTTCATTTCAAAGGTTAATGATGACGAAGATTTTATATAATAAATTATAAAGGAAGTTAAAGATGAACTTCATGACTGTCCAAATTTGTTTTATAAGATCAATTATTGGGCATAGACATCATTTTATGTTGGTTGCACTAAATATACAACATATTCATCCATATTAAATCTTTCTAATTTGAAAGAAGTAAACTGATGGAGTGATTCCAGTTTTGCAAAACTATATTATCTTTTGAATAAAATTTTTCCGAAAGATAATGTTCTCCCTAGCTAAACATTCGATTCCAAAAAAATATATATTCTCGATGGGTATGATTTCTGAATGAATACACGCCTAGCTGAAAGACTATGTACTATTTTTCAATGACCACAAATAATATATATAATTCTCATAGTTTCATTATTATCAATAAAATAATGATGAATTTGGTTGTGTGTATGTTGTCTTGTTCATTCCAATCATTCCATGATTTAGGAACCTATATGGATGTGAGGGGACTACAAGAATAATATGACATAGCATAGAGATACAATAAATAAAAATTAGAAATTGTGTCTCCTAGAAGACTCTCTTGAGTGGAAGAAAATTGACCATGAATATCCAGAATTTTGAAACAAGATGAGAAACATTCTTCTTGAATTATCTATAGATAGAGTGAATCCTTTTGGTTGTCAAAGATACACTCATTTTCCATGGCTAGTTGTGTTGGAAAATTATAATTTTCATCCATGGTTAATCATTAAACAAAAATACACTATGTTTTTTATTGTTATATGAGGACCAAAACAAACAGGTAATGATATTGATGTTTTTTCTCCATTGTTCAAGCATTTGAAATTATTATAATATTCAAGTGTTGCATAGTATGATTCTTATATAATTGAAGATTTCATGTCAAGATCCATATTGTACAGGATGATAAATTTCATTCCTAGTTATAGAAAATTTTATAGGATGGTGAATTAAAAGAACAAAAGGGTGTCCCATTTGAGAACAAGGTACACATCCATTTTGATTGAAAAATTCATCGAAGACTATGTTTCTAGGATATCATATATTTCTATCCCAACAGAAAAAGAACCAAAATTAGATGAACTCATTTGATGGATGTTTTGAAAAACATTTTAAACCATCTCTACTAATAGGTGATCAACCATTTGATAAACTAAAATATTTAGACACTACTATTGGAAAACCATATTTGAAATACATTATTGAAACCATTTTGAAAAAGAGATCATTTTTTTAAATTACTATACTAGAATAGTTTTTACTTCAGAAATTTTCTTATTCTTATGGATGTTGAAATAAATGTATGTGATAATGTCATTTACACAAGGCTATATTCACCTGAAAAAAATAGAGGATGTAATTAAAGCTAGGTTGGATATGGTTGACATGGGAATATGAGAAGAGTTAATTCTAGTAAATGGTGAAAAAAACTGTTTCTTCCTCTAGTTGATTAAACTCTTTATAGACAGGAGAGATATTAATTTTTCAACTTCTTGAATGACATAAAGGTTCCAATGTGGTATAATCAAATATCAAGAAAATCATTTCAATGACTGATTTAAAGTTACATGGACAAAAATCATATGACTATCATGTTTTTATAAAAGAAAAAATTCATATAGCTTTAAATTGATTTTTTCTATGAACATCCATCATATATTAACCAAGATATATTTATTCATAAAATCTATATGCATAAAATTCATAGATCCAGAGAAATTTATAACTATAGATATATATATTGTCATCATATTATATGAATTGGAAATATTCTTCCTACAAAAATTCTTTGATATGATGGTTCATTAGATGGTTGACATGGTAAGATTTATTATACTATGTGTTCCTAGACACTATACATGGATACACCCCATTGAATGAAATATAAATATTTTTAAAGGGAATGTAAAAAATAAAATATGACCATAGGGTTGTATTATAGAGAAATATATTATTGAGGAAGCCATTAAATTTTTTACCGAATACATATTATGTGTCGAAAACATTTTTCTACTAAAATATTGCCACACTGAGGATCTTACAAGTGAAGGAATTTATGGAAGAGATGTTTTCATAATCAATATTACAGACCAGGAGTAGTAAAACATTTACATTTTTCAAAAAAAATTGGTGTTTTCCCCATATTTTGAAGTAAAAAAATAAATTCTTAGGAATTTTAATCCATCATATACTGAAATATTGATATCAAATACACATAATAAATATTTTATAATATGGAATTAAAACCATATTTTCAAGGAGTCATATAGAAATCAGAATTCAATTTCAGAATGAATTTTATGGCTAACCAACAACCAAGTGTGTATTTATTATATTAAAATGGTTATATAATTAATTGTTATATGTTGTATAAAAATTAACATAATGAAAAACATAAAATAAAAAATAGGTTAGTTACAATTCTGGTTTAATCATTTCATTTTACTGGTAATAAAGATATAAATCTAATTTACTTGAATATGCCATACTTTGGCATCATCGGAAAAATATACGAGTTGGATAATACAACATTCAAAGTGGTTATTTTTAAATGAAGGTCGGTTGATAATAAGAGTGATGTTTAAATAGATGAATTTGGATTTGTGAAAATTGATTTTAGTAAAGAAGGTTACAAAAAAAGAACCCTTTATTATAGAATCATAGGAAATAGAAGTATTTTATGTTCCAGATCCTACAATCCCAAAGTGGTTAATTATTCTATTTTAGATAAAAACCACTGAAGGTTCAGATTAAAATTCAACTGAGGATGACCCTTTCATAGGGAGATCATTATAATTTCACATAAGTCCTAATGTCGATGTCATTTTCACTATTAGTGAAGACCATAATAAATTGATTTGGATAGTCGATAGAGGGTTCAAATCACTTCTATCTTTAAAAAAAGAATGTTCAGTAATCAGTTTATTGATTTTTTTTGTAATATTCACTTTGTTATCTTGTGTTATTATTAGTTATCTACTGAATTTATTTCATCCAAATTAAATTTAAAAAATATTCAAATAATGACGTCTTTGCATGCCTATGCTCCCAATATTGACAAAAAAGCTGGTCTCTCAAGGTATTCTTGGTTGTAGTGCAGATAAAAATGACATTTTACTTGTGGTGGTGCTCCCAATCCTGTGGAACAATACGATTATCATCTTATTTCTACTCCTAGTGCATAGATACTAAAAACCATATGCACATTACAATTCTACCTCTCTATAAAAACAACATATTGATGATGTTGAATTTGAGGAAATGGTAGGAAATGATGGACCAGTGTGGTAGAAGAAATAAGAGAATTGTAGTTTGACAGTCATAGGAAAAATATTTAAATATAAAATCAATGGCTTAAAATATGATGTCAGATATAATGCATGTGGAAATCACGTTTACACCAAAAAGTCCTTGTTTAGTAGTAACATTGGAATAATCACTCGGAAATTCCTTCCGATGGATTTAGATTTGTGCCACCATGTTGTTCCCACTCTTGAGACACTAATGTGGGAAGACATTTTTGTAATATTTTGATATCATTTATTTATTTTACTAAATTATAAAATACTAAAACATTGATTTACTCTTCATAATACCTTTCAGAGTGGATTTATAAGTGATGAATCCCATTAGAAATATGTATTGATGCCTTATGGAAGGATTCATAGATTATTTTTCATAATTATATCAAGACATCATAATAATGATGTTGAAGGAAAATAATCCCACACCAACCACTTATCTATCCACTCCTTATAAACCCAAGAAATGTGGAATGTCTTTTCTGGATATCATGTGGATGTGTCTTTTCAGGTAAATTATGGATTGTAATACATTATTAGATTGTTTTATATTATTTTTTCGGTGCACATACATCCGTCTATTGGAGGACGCACTACTATTTGTATCCCTGAATTCCAGAATTTGAAAGGCGGGAAGCATCCTTTGCTTGTTCAGGGTTGTTTTATCCTTCAATGAAACGGGATGATGGGATGTCGGTTCTTCCTTTCGTGGATTCCTCTTAAAAATTTATCGCCTTTTCGGGGTCTCCCTTATAGACTTAAGACGTTGTTCGTGAATATCTTCCCAGTGTCGTATCATCATAGACACTGGTTAATTACATTTCTTCTGTCAGGACATTCCAAGGGGTCCAACCAGGGCAACAACCTTCGGTTGGGGGAGTAGTCACGTTAGACATCGCCGACATGTCTGGACGCTAGAAAAGTGGTGTTTCTATGATTCTTCTCCTTAATATAGGGCTTCTTGAGATTTAAAAACCCTAAGGAATCCCACGTCTAATGCGGGGAATTATATGCGATAGGCATGTATCTGCGGTTTTCCATAGCTTTCTATGTTTAACGCAGTGTATTCCATGAGTTTAACATCTATCAGAAAATGTTAAGACTAATTAGAAAATTGACTAGAGTAGATCAAATGGGTGCATCCCCTGGAGGGAACACTGATGTTAGGGATAACATGTGGTTAGTTACCCAACTACTGCTAGGAGAGGTGATGAAATGAATTGGCATGACCTCACTGGGATGTGGTGTCCAGGATAATAACTAAGATGGATAATGGATTGTTATGTGAAGTGGAGGGGGGATGAGATAGATCTGCCATGAGTATGATGGTGATAATGGGCTAGACAACAGCTTATTTCTGAGTAGGGTTTTAACAGATTATCGTTGATTAGGCTGACAAAGACTTACTGCTGAAAGGGGAAGCACCTCAGTGAGACTTCTTATGTACCCAATCTAGGAGATAGGGATCAAAGCCCAAGTAGTTTCAGATGTCATGGCTGTGAACCGACGTGAATGGAGTCAATACCAATGGTTTTTCGGCTTGAACCTCAAGGAGGCTTCCTATGTACCATGCCTTTGCAAGGATCTATGTATATAAAGTTTGGGAAGGTGTTTGGTGAACCGAAGTGAAATGATTAGGAACAATCAGGAGTTGGGATTGATCCTCATGGAGGCTTCCTACATACCTTGCCTTGGAAAGGATCGTAGATCAAGAAGGTGTTTGGTGAACTGACGTGAAGGGGTTGGAAGGACCGGGTGTTGGGCTTGATCCCTAGGGAGGCTTCCTACATTCCATGCCTTGGCAAGGATCAATGTCCACAAAGTTCGTGAATGTGTTTGGTGATCCGACGTGAAGGGGGTCAGAACGATCGGGTGTTGGGGTTGAACCTCAGGGAGGCTTCCGGGGTACCTTGTCTTGGCAAGGATAAAAGTCTTCATAGTTTGGGATGGATTGGGGATTACACTCTAGGATGCCCAGATAATATTTCATGGTCGATGCTTACTCTAAGACCTCATGCTTCATGCTTAGTGAGAGAAACAAGAGGCAGAAAAGGCATGATGATCACGTCACAGAATGTGCATCTGTGGGACGTGGAGTGGGGATTACACATGGTTGGTAACCCAAAGAAGAAATGGGGTCTTATGCATGGATTGTATCCTAGGGAGATATTGATTGGGACATACTCCTAGGTGGAGGCCCAAGTGGTTACAAAGCCCAACGGGAGAGGGATTTGTCACCCAGGAAGAGAAGAGGAGTAGGGATGATACCTACTACAAGAAAAGCTAGGGGCTTACACCAAGTTGGTTTCCCTTTCCCTGCGGGCGAACACTGTTCCCATAAAGAAGATATCATTCAATGTAAGGAATGATCTCACTCTTCTGGAGACCAGTGGACGTAGAGAATGTCTGAGATGGGGAACCCCACATTCAAGGAATAGGGTGAGGTCACAGTTTAACATCTTGTGTTGAGGATGACGGTGCATGGCAGTTTACCGTCCGGTAGCTTGGATGAGGTGGGTTCACTCCCCTAGGACATACATATCTATCACCCTCTACACCTTGGTGAAGGGAAGGGAATGGAAACACTGTGGATGGGGTTGTAGTGAGGTGATCCCATTGGGTGTCCATGATAGCTGGCTATTAGAAGAAGAAATAGCCATTAGCATGCATGATTAAGGATTGTGTGGGGCATACACATGGAAGCAGAGTGGGTGCCACTAGAAGCAGCATTGGTGGATGGGTCGTACGCATGAAAATTTCCCAAGTTTCACTATGGAGTGATAATGGTGAATGGGGCTTATGCAAGGAAGATACCCAGGAACCACTATGGAACGACAATGGTGGATGGAGCTTACACAGTGAATTAGCCACATGTGCCTCTATGGAGTGGCAATGGTGAATGGGGATTATGCAAGGAAGCTGCCCGAGTGACACTATGGAGCGACAATGGGGGATGGGGCTTACGTAAGGAAGCAGCCCGGGTGCCTCTATGGAGCGAGAATGGTGACTGGGGATTATTCAAGGAAGCTACCCGAGTGCCGCTATGGAGCGACAATGGTGGATGGGTCTTATGCAAGGAAACAACCCGAGTGCCTCTATGGAGTGACAATGGTGAATGGGGATTAAGCAAGGAAGATTCCCATAATGTCTTCCTCATGAGTGGTCGTGAGGGCATCCCAACCCACTGGTGTGTTGTGATATATAATTGGGGCCAACACCTATGAGAATGTGAACTAGTGGGACAACACCAAGGGGAATTGGAATAATTCCAAACAAAGGGAGATGAAAAGTGTGTATCACATGCCCAACATTCGAAACACAATGAGGGTGGCTTGGCGATGTAGGATAACTGTTGACTGTGTTCAAAACACGTCACCCATATAACTTTAGCCTGAAATGGTGGAAAAAATGAGGGTCGATTGATGAATGTGTTCGAAACACAAGAACCGACTCTAGGTGATGTCCAAAGTCTTACGGGGCATCGGCCCAAGACGGTAGGTGAGCCGATTCGGCCTGGGACTAGGCCGTTGGGGGTCCCTTCAGACATGGAAGAGAATGAAGATCTGAATAAAGGACATACAAAATGACATGTGGAGTGATGGAATGTTTGAATGGATTTCAACGATCTTGATGTTACGCCACTATAATCATGGCATGAGGTATCTTATCACTACAAAAAATACGCCATTTATCAGCGCTAAAAATGGCTATTAATAGCTCAAGAAAAGCGCTGTTAAAGCCGGCGAAGATAAAAGGGGGTCCCCTTTATCAGCACTTTTTTTAGCGCTGATAAAGGGGTCCTATACCAGCGCTTCATTTATCAGCGCTTTCGTTTTAGCGCTGATAAATGACCCTTTTATCAGCACTTTTTAAAAAAGCGCTGATAAAAGGTAAAAAAAGAAAAAAAATACAGAAAATTTAAAAATTCATGCCAATCCAAGGGGGCCTTTTATGGCGCTTTAGACCCACATGTAATAGCGCTTTCCACCACCTCCAGCGCCCCGCACGCACCCCCTCCACCCTTTATCAGCGCTATCCCCCCATATCCACCCCCCATGCGTGCTCCTCTGCCTCCAGCAGGTTTTCAACTCAAGACCTCCCCCATGCACGTCTAATCCCTTACCACTACCCTATTTTGATTTGGATACCATTTCATGATATATATATATATATAGTTATATTAATATAAATATAGTTATATTAATATACATATAGTTATATTAATATATATAGTAATATTAATATATATATATAGTTATATTAATATATATATATAGTTATATTAATAAATATATAGTTATATTAATATAAATATATAGTTATATTAATATATATATAGATATATTAATATATATATAGTTATATTAATATATATATAGTTATATTAATATATATAGTTATATTAATATATATATATATATAGTTATTTTAATATATATATATATATATAGTTATATTAATATATATATATATATAGATATATTTATTCGTATAGTAATACATAGTTATACGAATATATATATTTATGATGATATTAATATATATATTTATTGTGATATTAATATATATATTTATAGTAATATTAATATATATGTACTTATATTAATATATATATATATATAGATAGATTAATATATACATATATAGTTAGATTAATATAGAGGTATATAAATATTAATATATTTGTATTTTAAATAAAATTGATATTATTTATTGTTTAGATAAATCTAATATATTTTATATCAAAATATATTCTATAATTTATATTTATAATTAATTTTTATCTGAGAATATATAAAAAATATGTATATATTGTTATATATTTGATTATTAATAGCAGTGAATTATAAAAAATGATAAAATTTCAAATACATAATATCAATATGAATGTAATACCTTGGAATAAATTCAGACCCCACCAAAAAAAGCCAATAATACCCCGTTAAATGAGGCTGCAAATACACAAAATGTTAAAAAATCGGGATACACTGACTAAAAACTCAGTTTTGGAGGCCTTCTAGGCCTCTTTTGGCCTCGAAAAACACTTGACTGGGGTACCCTTAGGTCATAACAACGTAAATCTCATCACAGGCTTTGATTTGATATGGGGTATAGCTCAAACGGACACCAAGATCAAAAGTTATGGCCATTTGAAGTTTGAGTTTCGTTTTCAACATATTTTGGATCTTTTTTTTAATTTTTATTATTTCTTTAGCCTTTAAATTTTTATTAAATGACTATTACTCCATAATAATTAGAAAATTATTAATTAAAAATATTTGTTTAAATTTTTTAAGAAGCCATTTTCACTAAATATCTTATATATTATTTATACTAAGTGTAAATGTACATTTATACTTATCTAAATCATATTAAAAATTATATATTATATTTATATAAATATAACTATATTTATATATTAATATATATATATTTGTTTTTTGAATTCAAACCTATATCAATGCTTTTAAAAAAGTGCTGATAAATCCCCCCTATCAGTGCTACTAAACAAGCGCAGATAAAGGGGGCATTATCAGCGCTAAAAAAAGAACTGATAAAGGGGTACTTTTATCTGGGCTTTTTTTAGCGCTGATAAAGGCACCCTTTATCAGTGGTTTTTTGAGCGCTGATAAGGGGACACCCCCTTTATCAGTGCTTTTTCGTTAGCACTGATACATGACTGGCGCTGGGAAAAAACTGTTTTTGTGGTAGTGTATGCTTTTCACATAATCCATCTCTTATTTAGAATAAGAGGCATCCCTTATTGAATGATTGGGAATTCTACCATATAAATTCATGTAGAGAGGACTCTAGGCATCTTATTCTTGGCACATAAGTCATCTCTTATTTGGAGAAACATGCATCCTATATTTAGAACATAAGGTGTACTACAGTTTAATGTCATATGGATATGAAAGTTGTCATCTTATGCTTGGAGTATAAGGAATCTCTTGTTTGGGGAAAAAGGCACCCTATGTTTGTCACATATGGAGTACAATAGTTTATAATCATGTAGATATGATTATTATGCATAAGGTGCCTATAAGTTTATGGTGTGGGGACTTAAGCATGAGTGGCCCTTTCTGGTTCAACCTGGTATAGAAGCCAGGTGATGGGGTTCAGATGAGTTACATGAAAAATGGTGCAACTCATGGTACTCGGGGGATTGGTGATGAGAATACCAACTCACGACATGGGAAACATGCCAAGAGAAATATGTTGACTCAATTTTTTTAATGGTGTGTAGAGAATTATCTCAAATTATGGCATCTCATAGATGGAAGGTGGTTGCGCATAAGGGTGTAATGGAAAATGCCAACATCCTTGCCTGAAATGTTCACGTTGCGAATCACCATTTTAATGGGTGTTGTTGCACAGAATATAGGCTACGTGTAGTATGGGTGCCATGAATGATGGATGTATTGCGTGCAATAGGGAAGGCATGTGAGCAATAGGGAAGGAGTGCGTGCAATATGGGAGATGCGCGCGTAATAGGGGGTTGTGCGTGCAATAGGGAAGGAATTACACGCAATAGGGGAGGTTGGCACACAAAAGGGTATCTTTGCGCATAATAGTGAATTTTTACCCAATAGGGGAGTTGAGCACCCAATAGGGAAGGGATTGTGTGCAATATAAGAGGTTTCCGTGTAATAGGGACGGTTTGCACGCAATTGGACAAGTGAAACACTAGTGCGATAAAAATTCGGCACCGTGGAACTGTTTGGTGAAAAAATTATACTTTGCGTGAAAAAATGGCCACTTTAGTGCATTTTCCCAATAAAGTTTTGTTTTATATGCAATATGGGGGGTTTTACCTGCATTTGTGGAAAATAAGGACTTACGCGCATTAGAGAGGCGACCGACCTCCGGGGGCCCTCAGGAAGAAGGGTGTGAACTTGTATTTATAGGTGAAGACTTGAATGTCGGTTCACATAAAATTCCATTCCAATTTTCCATGAAAATCCATTTTACAAACACGATTCCTTTTTTACATTCATGATTCCATTTTTACCTGCAAGATTCCCTTTTTATGCATCAATCCATACATTTCCACAAAACCATCTTGGATGGCCATTTTCAATAGCCATACTTCAAACATCAATAACTTATGATCCATAACTCTAATTCTGCTCGACAACCTGTCAAATCAATGTTGGAAGAACAAGATACACTTCGATATTATATATGAAAGAATTCGGTGAATTACATTGAAATTTTTTCCAGTGCCTACATAGACGATACTACTATTCAGCACGTTGATTGATATTTTTTATTTATGAAATAGTAAATGAGTGATAAAAATAAGGAATAGTCAGAAAAACCAACATACCCTTACTATAATCCAAGGATGTGGTATGATTCACTTGAAAAAATGGAATGTATTTTAAATCTTCCATAATACATTTATATGACATGATATAATTACAAAATTATGGTTTTTTGTTTATATACAGATTGATGACTCCAAATCCAAAGCCACTTCCATCTCATGGCATGTTCTATGGAAGGATGCACGTGTAAATAAATATGGGAAACTAATAGATAAAAACACACAAAATGTTTCAAAATCATGTTTAATTATGAGATATTAAAATTTAGTTTTTATTTAAATCACTTTTACATAACAATGATTACTTATTTTACTATATTTTTTATATAAAATATTAAGAGGAATTTGAAACACCTAAAAAAGTTGAACATATACTATTGATTTAATTGAAGCCTCCAAAATAGTATAGCTAAATAATAGGTGTTGGATTTTGGGTGACACCCTAAACATATTATGAGGGAAAAAATAAGAGGAGGATAAAGATAATGAATTGAAATAGATGGAAGAAATACAAGATAACATGAAGAATAATTACAATGGTAGAGAGAGTTTCTTTTAACTTTTATGTGGGGTAAGAAAAGAGAAGAAAAAACTCGAGAAAAACTATTGTGTTAAGTCCCCACCCCACCCCCACCTGCTTTAAGGAGAACCATTCCCCTCAAAGAGCTATCTTAGTCAGGGTAACAAATATTCTAATAATTGTTTCTATGAAATGTGAATTAGATATACATTGATACATTATGGGTAATAATATTATTACATGTGAAAATAATGGTGATTTATATCAATTAACACCCTCCCAAAACCTTTATCAATGGATATGGTGTTCAACATCCAAGAAGAAACACTAGAAAATAGACCACAGCCAATAGGTCATTTGATAGGGGTGGTTAGTTTAGCTCATGATATGATTATCAAGTTAACAATTCCATTTGATGATGAAAATATTCAGATGGTTGACTATGCTATTGAATCATCTGTTGCATTGCTATAAAATATTGAAAAAAAATCAATAAATAGGTATTCATTTCTAATTTAATTTTCAAGAAAAATATTTAAAAATTAATGAAAATTTATGAACCGATTAATTTTATTACAAGGGGATAGATTGAAATAAATGATTGATTGAAAAAAATATAAAGGATCGACTAATCAATCAAAAATAAGTTTAGAAAGAATCATTACCATGTATGTTCCCTATCCACATTTACTAACATTTAAGGTTCATGTGAATACGATGTTGAATTATAGTAGCAGTCACACAATTGAATTTAATGAAAATATGAATAGATAATAATTTAAATACTACATTTGTGTTTAGAATGTAAATGAAATCATTGACTAGGATTGGCTAGGAAAATTAGTTGTAAATGTGTACATGAGGTATGTTTTCATGATTTGATTTTCCAAGGATGATATTATGTGGTAATTATGTCTAAATAAATTTTATATTTTTTGAAGGAATATATAAAAAAACAATATAAGGTATTTACCATTGAAAAAAGTTAAACTCATTATTCTTCACACCAACTCTTTATAAAAAATATTGAATCCAAAAAAAGGATAAAATAGTGTTGGTCTTAGTGAAATTGTTTTAAAGAAAACATTCAGAATAAATAATATTCTAAATACCAATGATGAAAGGGTAGAACACAAAAAATTTAAACATTTGCAATATTTTTTCATTTCATTCATTACTTATTACTTTTTTTGTTTTTATGAAACATCAAATGATCATTGTGATCAATTTAGATACTCTAATGATTTTTAATGGATTCACTGCCTAGATACCCAACAAACCAAGCACACATGATGGATTTTTTCGATTTTTAATACAACACATTAAACAATTTTTAATTAAAATTAGGTTATGTTATTTCTATTATCATTTAAAGAGGATTATATTATGATAGGGTGGTTCTTCAATATCATGAAAAAAATGAAATAAGGCCATTCGATAAGCACAAGGGCCCTAAAATGTTTTAATAATAGACAATCATCATGGTATATATAATTATTTTTCACTATACAATCAAATATTGAAACAAATTACTTATTCTCCATAATGTTTCTACAGTGTTCAAAAAAATGGAAAATATTATGGTAATTATTTTTGTAAAATTTTGATAGAGATCATATTACGTGAACATACTAGCATATCCATAGAGGTATTTTCGAATATAATAACTATTTCATTTAAAATATATATTAATACATTTTGTATTTATATTTTTACAGTATTACTATTAATTTCTAAAATACTAATCTTCATAAGATGATAATGATTTACTTAATAACATATGGGAAACATACATGATGGAAGAGTGTACACATATAACAAGAATATGTGACATCTATAGAAGTAACGGATTATTTCATATTTATGTTTAATTTACTTGTTTTTATTATCACTCAGATAATAATAATTTTATTATATAGGTGGATTACTTTGTTCGATTTAGGGTGGTTTGTTCAAAGATGCTCGTGCTTGTGAATGATTGAGCTCCATGGCTACAAATCAGATAATGATAATAATGAAATTAATGAAAAATGTATACAACCATCAACAAAAGGTTAATTAATACTACTTTTTTATTTAATTTTTAATCATTTTATCTAATATTTTAATGTTAATTTACATATCATTTTTATCAAACACTTATTTAGTTTTATTCCCAGATCATTAACCTTTCCATTGATTCTCTCCTTAGAGATTCCATCACAACATAGATTCTATGTAATTTAGCTGAAAAAACATTCTCACTGAAATCTAGAAGAGTGGAGAAATACCATGTTTTCACTGTGGTGACTTATTTTGATTTAATGGGGGCATGTGATTCCTCTTCTCTGATGAATTTCTATAACATGAAAGGGTTTTTAGCTAAGAACATTGGTTTAATATGAGTGTTCACATTTCGACAGAGAAATGGAATGGAAATCAGGATAAAATTGGAATTTAAGTTATTTTTCGAGACATTGAGATGTTTAGGAATTATCCACACCCCAATCTCACACATTATGTGATTGGTATGACCCCATGTACTTCATTCTATTTAAAATTTTCAAAAGAAAATTAGTATAAAAGGAAGAAGACATATTCAAATTAAGAAAAAAAAATTATATTGGTCTGATACATTAAGAAAATGGTCCACAAGTCATTTGTGACATATAGGAATTAGACAGACTACAAATTGATAAAATGAATTCAGATTATTTTTACAATTATGTAAAATGCTCTATAAATAATTTTTCATGTGTAGGAATCAACTAAAACACAATCAAATAAATGGGGTGACTGATATAACCATATGTGTGACTATTTATTGAAAATTGAAATTAATTTCCATAAAAAGAACAAATGACATATAGAAAAATGATCAAACACATTCAGATTGTTTTGATTATTTTGGAAAACAATACATAATTTATTTATGATGTGTATTAATGAATCAAACCTCAATATGATGAATTGTGGGACAAATAATATTCTTGGGTGTGTCTATTAATTTAAAACAGACCTTAATTTTACTAAAAATAACAAGTGATATACTAGAAATTGAGCAAACACATTTATATAGTTTTGATAATTCATAGAACCAATCCTTAAGTCATTTGTGACATAATGTAATCAACTTCATCTCAATATAATGCACGGTGTGACCTTTCTATCTCTATGTGTTTCTATTTTGTTAAAATTGACATTAATTTCAGTAAAAATAAAAAGTTACATACTGAAAATTGACAAAATGAATTCGGATTGGGTTGATAGTTTATGAAAACAATCCATAAGTCATTTTTTATGTGTAGGAATAAAAATGTCCAAAATATGATGCATGGTGTTACAGGTATAATTGAAATTTTATATAATTATATAAAATTGGCATTAATTTATTAAAAAGAACAAGTGAAAAACTAGAAACTAAGAAAAAACTTTCTTATTGTTAATATACTTTTAAAAATGATCTATAAGTTATATTTAAGTTGTAGGAATAATCACCACCTCAATAAGATGCACAATTTGACCACTATAACTCTATGTGTGTCTTTCTATTTAAAACCAATATTAATTTTAGTAAAAAGGAAATGTATCATAATGAAATTATAAAAATTATTTCATATTACTTTTTGACATTATGAAATGTAATTATATGTTATTTATGACGTGTAAGAATCAATCATACATCAATATAATGAATGATGTAAATGTTATCACTCATAGTGTGTCCTTTTTTTAATTGTAACAATAATTTTTAGTAAAATAGACAAGTGACATACAAAAAACTGAGAAAATACAATGGGATTGTTTTTATAAATTATGGAAATGATATATGAGTAATTTATGATGTGTAAGAGTCATTATTACCTCAAACTGATGCATGGTGTGACCTATATAACTCCAACTATGTCTTTTTATTTAAAATTGATATTAATTTATGTAAAAAGAATAAGTTACATGCAAAAAATTGAGAAACATAATTTGGATTATTTTGACACATTGTAACAATGATCCATGAGTCATTTTTGACATGTAGAAATAAACCAAACATCAATATGATGTATGGTTTGATCGGGATGAATAAAAGTGTTTGTTATTAGTTTAAATTTTAAATTTTAGTTCAAAATTTATGAGTCACTAATAACCCAGAAAAAAACTATGTTTATCTTGATAAGTTAAGAAATCAATACATGAGTCATTTTTGATGTGTATAAATAAGTCTCACATCCAATTGATTCATAATGATTCCTTTATGAATCCAAATGTATGTTTCCAGTTTAACATGACATTTTAGTAACAAAAATAAAACTTGCATGCTCACAACTAAGAAAACACCTTTTTATGGTTTTTATACTTTGGAAAAATGCTATATAAGTCATTTTTGATGTGTTGGAATCAACTAAACCTCGTTATTTAGCATAGTGATACTATAATAACTAAGAGTGTCACTTTTTATTTTAAATTTACATTAATTATAGGAAAATTACCAAGTGACATACTAAAAACTTAGAAAATGCATTGATATTGATTTTATAATTTAAAAAACGATCCATGAGTCATTTTGTTTTTGTAAGAGTCAACAACACCTCAATTTGAGGCACCATGTGTTCAATATGACCCCATGTGTGTATTTTTATTTAAAAAATGACATTATTGTATGTAAAAAAGCACAATTGACATAATGAAAACTAATAAAATACATTCATATTGTTTTTATACTTATGAAGAAGGGTCCATGAGCCATATTTAATGTATAGGTATCAATATCAAATCAATAAAATGCACTATGTGACATATATGAATAAAAGTGTATGTTATGAGTTTAAAATTAATATTTTAGTTCAAAGCGTGTTACTCAATGAAAACAAAGAAAATATGATATGATTATTATGATAATTTAAGAAAGTAATTAATATGTCATTTGGGATGTGTATAAAGTATTACCACATCAAATTGATACATTATATGACCAGTATGACTCAAAATGCATTTTTTCATCGGTAATATTTGATAGATACGAATCAGATGCAAGTTAATATGATGTATGGTGTGACTAGTATAACACCAAATGTGTGATTATTTAAAATAGACATTAATTTTAGTAAAATAAAATGTGACATACTAAAAACCATGTAGAAACATTATGATTGTTTTCCTATGTTTGTAAAATGATCCATAACTCATTTGTGACTTGTAGAAATCAACCCCTCCTCAATACGATGCATAGTATAACCAATATTACTATAATTGCATATTTTTATTAAAAATTTATATTTTACTAAAATATTATTTCATATTAATGTTTGGTTTATTTCTTTATAGTATTACAATCAAAATATATGATTTCTTATATATGAGGAATATTTTTATAGTGTTGGGATAATTTTTTCCGTAACTAATACTTTCGCCAAACATTTTGGAGAGGGGATCAGGGGCGTCAAAAGATAAAACATTTTGGTTTTTAAATGTTAGCTTGATAATTTTAAATTTAGATATATAAAACATTGTTCGATATGTATATATAATTGTTTTTTATTTTTTCTTCCTGATTTTAAATTTATTTCAATTATATTATATATTTTTTGTTAACAGGTTAAAATTTTTTTTTGATGTGTTTTAATGTTAATATTATTTCATGGGAATGTTGTTATATTAAAAGCACACTACAGAAAAACATGCATCTATCAGTACTATATTGGGAATAGATTAGGGGTAGATTTAATCAGGAATAATATATTATTGATAAATAAGGGATTTTATTAGTGGTTTTTTTAATGAAGATAATGGAACCTCTTTATCAGTAATTTATTTTCACTGATAAAGATGACCGCCTTATCCATGCTGTGAAAAAATCATTTTGTAGCACTATTAAAAAACACTTTGTGTGATGTTGAAGGGAATATCTGTTGTAGTGAAGGTTTTTAGGACATTTTTGGATTCTTGGGTTTTCGATTTTCTAATGTTGGTATTGGAGCATTCTAGATCCTCCTTCTACATCTATTTTTTATCCATAGAAGAATTTTTCAAGGTGTGGCTCTGGGATGTCTGTTTTTGAGGAAAATGGAGATTCGTGCTCAATATGATGTCTTGGGAAAGACATGTTGGTAATGAATCTAGATATTCCGACATTTGGGTATGGTCCCCTAGTATCCCCTTCACATTCCAAACCCCCTTGATCATTTACGTAGTGGAAAATGCTCTTGGATTATTGTTATGTTCGGATGAAAGCACTAGGTTCTTCCAAGTGGTATCATTCCCTCGCATTTTTGTGGAACTAGACCGGGAAAAGGAGCATCCCTAAAGTATTCTCTTAAGGGATGGGGATATTTGGGACTTTTAGTAAAGCATTCTCTATCAAGGGATTCCTAGCTTCTATGTGAGTTGTAGCCCTCAGGGGAATTCAGTTGAGTTTATCATGCATAGGTGGACACCCCCCCCCTTGAGTCAATTTTAGGTGCTAGTTCTTTCTCATCACTGGCATTTATCTTGGGTCTTTGTGTGTTTTTTAAATATGTTTTAAAAAAATATTTTTTTAAAAATGATTTGGTTAAAAAAGAATTTAAAAATTATTCTCTAAAGGTGGAAGTGGCACTGCCACCTTTCGGGTTATGTCAAAAAACCGCAAACTCATTTCCAACTTTCTTCTGAAACAAAAAAATAAAATTTACTATTTTTTTTATTTTAACATTTTTTATTTTTATTTTGTTTTTTTGTTTATATATATATATATATAAATTAAAAAAAATATGCAAAATTTATCTGCTATTTAAAATCAAACAGTACTGCAATTTCAGATGTCTGGATTCTTACAGAAGCTATCACTGAGGGCTCCCATTTATACGAGGGCTTACCCTAGAAATTATTTTTCATTTCTGATGGGGGATTTTGGTTATCCCTTTCATATGGAGAACATTTTTCTTTTCTAATGTGGGATTCTGTTTCATGTGAGTGACTTTGAATTTCTATAAAATATAACCTCTATGAATAATATAAATGAAACAGAAAACATGGATTAAACATATAAGAAATAGTTGAAAACCAAAATAATTTCATAAAAAATGATGATAAAAAAATTTATAAGCTTTCAAAACCATCTACTTGAAACTTAAAAAGTTTTCAAGTACGTTATTTTGAAAACATATAATATATAAACTATAATAATAATATAAATGAAATATAATACATGGATTAAACATATATCAAATAGTTGAAAATAAAAATAACTTCATAAAAATATTGATGGAAAATAATTTATAATTTTTCAAAGACACCTACATGAATAATAAAAAATTTTCCACAATACTACATTGAAATCCTATAAAATATAAACAATAAGAACAATACAAATAAAAAAAATAGGGATTAAACATATAACAAATAGTTGAAAATAAAAATAATTTCATAAAAAATGTTCATGAAAATTAATTTATAAACTTTCCAAGACACAAAATTTAAACTTAAAAATGATTCAAGTATATGGATTTGAAATAGTATACAATAAAAACTATAGGACCGATATAATTTAAAGTTAAAACATAGATTAAACATATAATAAATTATTTATTTAATATTATTAATAATTATTTATATAATAAATAATTAGTTAATGAGTAATTATTTAGTATATAATAGTTAATTAGTTTATTATTAAAATAATTACAAATTATATATATTCATTATAATTAATAATTAGTGATTATTAAAAATTATTTTATAATAATTAATTTAGTTAATTTTTAATAAAATTATTAATTATATAATAGTTAATTAGTTAATTAGTAATATAATTAAAATTAAAATTATTCTTTATAATTATTAATTATATATTATATATTATCATTTATAATTACTAATTATTAATTATTAATTGTTAATTATTAATCAGTTATTTAGTAATATAATTATTAGTTGTATAAATTTTAATTGTATAATAATTAGTTAGTTAATTTTTAATTATTACGAACTGTTTATATAATAATTAATTAGTTAATTAGTAATATAAATAGTAATATAATTATTAATTATATAATAATTAGTTAGTTACATTAGTAATATAATGATTAATTATATAATAATTAATTAGTTAATTAGTAATATAATTATTTATTATATAATCTATAATTAGTAAATTAGTAATCATTATTCATTAATTATATAATAATTAATTATTTAATTAGTAATATAATTATTAATTATATAATAGTTAATTAGTTAATTTTTCGAAAAAGATAGAGTCGGCTCCCTTTTTATAATTAGTTATTTTGTAATATAATTATAAATTATAATTATTCATTATAATTATTAATTAGTATTTATTAAAAATTATTATATAATAACTAATTAGATAATTAGTAATATTACTATTAATAATATTATATTTAATTACTTAATTAGAAATATAATTATAAATTATAATTTTTCATTATTATTATTAAATTGTAATTAATAAAAGACATTATATTACTAATTAATTTGTTAGTTTTTATGTAATTAATTATTAATAATTTCTATGCCAACGAGCATGTACCCAAGTGGTAGAGGATTCTGCTTGGAATCCAAAAGACCCAGGATCAAATCTGGGCTTGGATGAATTTCTGGGGTACTATAGCGGTACTGCAGCATGACACTATAACAGTACTGTTGTAGCAGCAGAATTGTAGCAGCGATGACACTATAGTGGCAGAGGCACTGTAGCAGGAACTATATCGGTGTTGGTATTGTAATATGTAATGTAACAGTGAGGATTCTGTAGCAGTACTGTTCACTGAGGGGTCGTTTTGACCAAAAAATGGGCTTTCATGCCTTGAATTGAGGCCACCTGGCCTTTGGCCTTCAGGCTATGTAATGGGTCTCCCTTTACCCAGTCTTAAACGAGGTCTTTGCTTTAAATAATAAATTGAGGCTTTTCTCCCAGCCTTTTAAAAAAATATTAATACTTACAAATTAACTAATTATATATTATATAATTAATTATTAAAAATATTAATCAAATAATTATATAATTTATTATATTTTTAAACCATGTTTTAGTTTTCATTTATATTGGTTTTATAGTTTATATTTTATTGGATTTCAAGGGCACATACATGGAACATTTTTATGTTTCAATTTGGTGTCTTTGAATGCTTATAAATTATTTTCCATCAATAATTTTTATGAAATTATATTTATTTTCAACAATTTTTTATATATTTAATCTAGGTTTTATGTTTTATTTATGTTGGTCTTATATTTTATATTCTATAGACTTTAAAAGTCATGAACTTGAAACATTTTTATGTTTCATGTAGGTGTATTTGAGAATTTATAAATTATTTTTTGGTTACCATTTTTTACAAAATTATTTTTATTTTAAAAAATTTGTTATATTTTTAATCCATGTATTAATCTTCATTTATATTTTTATTGTAGTGTATATTTTATAGGCTTTCAAATTCACGTACATGAAACATTTTTATGTTTCTAGTAGGTGGTTAGAAAAGCTTATAAATTATTTTTTATCATCAATTTTTATGAAATTATTTTTGTTTTTAAATATTTATTATATGTTTAATCAATGTTTTATGTTTCATTTTTATTGGTATTATAGTTTATATTTTATAGTCTTTCAAAGTTACGTACATGAAGCAGAATCCCTTATCAGAAATGGATAATGTTCTACATAGGAAAGGGTGAACCAGAATCACACATAAAAAATGCAGAATGATTTCAGTACAATACCTCTTATAAAAGGTATCCCTGGGTGAGAGCTTCTGTTAGAATCTAGACTGTTGTAATGGTAGTCCTGTTGGTTTTTAAATAGCAGATAATTTATCCTTAATCCAAGAATTTTTTTAAATATATATTTTTAATCTTATTAAAAATATCTCTATCTTTGTCGATACCAAAGGATCACGGTCCTATGATGTCGACCTCATCATGTCTCGATGTGACCTCTCCATGAAGTGACATTTTATTGAGTAACGAGGACGTGTTTATAAATAAAGCATGTGAACCTCACAGGCATGGACCAAGTTCAAACTTTTTATCCATTACTACCGATGAAGAACCATTTTTTTCTTACTTAGAGCCAACTGAACCCTATATGTTCTGTTATTATACATTCTATGGTAGTAGATTTTCTAGAGCTGTTGGCCAGGGTTTCCACCTCTTGCTTCTGGATTTTCCTCCACTATTTTATTTTTCAGTTCCTTCCCTCCTGGCGAGACATGATTCCTGATCCTTCTTGTTGGCCTCCATCATGCTTATCATTCATCACCTGACGTCAGATGTTGTTCCATTAAAGTATATTTTATAAGAGGTGGTGTTAGAGGAAATGGTAACAGTTCTCTCTTCAACAAAGTGGTCAACACACTTTATCCCTTGCTTGGAGAAAGGGATGGTAATGCCTCACCCACTTGTACCTTTTTAACAAAATATGTTTTATACTTCTGAAGAACAAACGGTGCCGATGCTGGCTCCAAATTCATCGAGGTCTGAATTTTGGGATGGTGTGGTGATACTACTCTCCCCGCTAGATAATGTATGTGTTATAAGAGAAAGATAAATATTGTTCATAACTAACATCTTAGTAATAGTATCATGTATATATTCAGGGAGAAATGGCAAAAAAATCCATTTAATAATGTTTTATATCATCATATTTAATGTTCAGGTCTTAGGTTCTTATTCGAAACATTACATCATTCATATTAAATCTAAAAGTCTTTCAGTGTTGATCTTTGCTGCTTTAGAACACAAGAAGAATTCTGATCTGTTGGTGGTGCCCTCTAAAGAGAAGGGTTTCTTATAGAGCATCAATGTTTCCCCATGCAACATGCATATTACTATTTGCGGGAAAAGAGTTGTTATAGTGGAGTTCATTAACACACATCAAAAACACATATCAAAATAATTCCATGGGAGACTCAAATCTATAATCATATTTCATTTATACATGGTGTAAATGGATTGAATGAAAATATATTTGAAACTAGCTTAATTTGTTTCAACTGGGGAGAATTCCTTAGTTCATTGGAGGGGGGGGGGTTCTACACCATAGTAGAGGTTTATGAAAAGAAAGTAGGTTTGTAATGTTCTTCTACTACAACACAAGTATTAAACGTATATATGTTTGTAAATTATCTCATTGATTTGATATTATTAGGGATCAGGTTCACCTGGTGTAATAACAAGAAAGGGAATAAAAGGATATGTAGATGGTTTGACCTATTCTTATCTATTCTCTAGGGTACTGATTCCTTTGCACAAGCTATTGTGGTTCATCTCACTAGGTATTTATCTGATCAGTCAATTCTGGTGATTCCTCTAAAGAAATATTAAAAATGTGATAAGTTCATTCAATATTTCTAAAACTTGGTTCAGATGGAGGGTTTCATGAACATGGTTAAACATGTTTGGGACAAAGTGGTGATGGGCTTTATATGGGAAGGACTGTGACAGCGGCTCGAACACCTTAAGAAGGATATCAATGCTTTCTCTTCTAGAAGATAAAATAGTAAGGATATCCTAAATGAAATAAATTTATACATTAATAATATAGATGACAAGAAAAAATAATTTTGGGATAATGATACATTCACGATTCTAGTTGATAAGAAAAATATTATTTCAAAAATAATTATTGAAGAATAACACATGTTTAGGGAAAAATAAAAAGCTCTTTGGATCAAGGAGGGTTGTAGTAATATTGATTTATTATACGAATATTTAAAAGAAAATAAGGGGGATATGAAGATAAATATCAAATTGAATGATGGTTCCTTCACGTCAGGGATAGATGTAGCAGGGAACTTGGATCTTTACAAATTTTGGGATTTATTAGTCAGTGATAGTTTTTCTGATTTTGGGAGAACATCAATACCATAATGAAGGGAGGTAGATTTCATGAATTTCATTCTCATCTTTTTTATGCGATGAACAATGATATGAGAGAGGATATGCCTGATTTGGGTGAGATTAAGGATGCGATCTACAACATGAGCAAGGAGAGTTCTCTAGGGGCAGATGGATTCCATGTAACATTTTATACAGATTATTAGGAATCATCATAAACCATGTGGGGGTTATAGTTTATGATAATTTTAGAGGCGGAAGTCATAAAATGACCATGTCTTCTTAAATTTTTGTGCTCATCCCAATAAACAATGATCACATTTCTCTCAACCAATATAGGCTTATTTTACAATGAAACTTTACTTACAAAATCCAAGACTACATTTTAAAGAAAATAATTATCAGCCTTATATCAAAGACACTTTTTAAGGAACTACATGGATTCATGAATGTGTGGTTAATCCAAGGGGAAGTTGGTATTTTTTAGGATATGTTCTTTGAAATTTACAAAAAAAATCTAGTTTGAGCATTCTGATCAAATTAGGTTTATATAAGGAATTTGACTATCTTGAATGGGGATTCATGGATAATGTAATGAGGGGATTTGGATTTAGGGAACAGAATGTTGATATAATATTTAGATGAGTTTATTCTTTTTTGATTTCTATATCTATGATGAGAAGGTTCTCCTACTTCTTAAATAGTGTTAGAGGGCTTATGCTAGGGGACACACTATCTCCTAATCTGTTTATACTCACACATGAAGCTCTTACAAGGATTATTGAGCTTGGTTTGGAAGAGGGGAAGATAATACCTTTTAGAAACATGAATGGAAATGGATTGATATCTGATATTTTTTTCTAATAATATTCTTTTTTTCATAAATGGCATTAAAAACTCAATCATTTGGTTTATATAGATTATGTAATCATATGGAAAATGGTTGTCAAATCATCAATATAAGAAAAAGAATTGTTTATATCTATAATAATATCAAAAGTCATCACAATAGTGAAATTAATGATAAACTATGAATCAAAAGGCATGAGATACCAATTGTTTATATAGGAACTCATATGTCAGATGAAATAATCTAGAAGTTTTTGTTTGACTAAATTATTTACCAGATAATGGGAAGAATTTGAAACTGGATTAATTGGTTACATTTAATTGGAAGGAGGATGACTCTGCTAAATAGTGCCTTCAATTATTTACTGATGCATGTGTTCTCCATCATCAAGGATCCAATGTAAATGACAGAAATCATTGAAAAAAATTAATGGCCTTTATTTGGGAATTCAATTAGTTCCGAAGATTCCATTGGAAATCATGGGAGTGATTGGACTGGCCAATCACTACAAGAGTTTCTAACATTCCTAGTGTGGTGGAATGGAATAATTTTATAGAGGTGTGGCTGTAATGGGACATCTTATAATGAAAATAATTTTGGGCCAATGTTTTGATAGAAAGATATGGTGATAATTGGTCTCTTTGGGATGATATATCTCAATGAATGTCATGCCAAGCTCAGTTCATGATCAAATTCTTTGAGTTTCTGGAAGATGATGTCTAATGGGTGGTGGTCCATGAAGTTATAAATTAGTAGAAGTAAAACTATGCTAGTGTGATTTTTCATTTCCTAGGATGTCCTATTCTTGGTATAACTTTTAGAGACACTAGTTTTTATTCAGTATTCATAAATTCCACTATTTACCCCCTATAAAAAAATTCTTCCTGATAATATATCAATGTTTAATGATGAAGAAAGATATGTTTATGAAATATCCCATATAGGGATATTTATCATTTGATATTTTCGAAGTGAGCTGCATGAAAACATCAAATATGATGAGTGGTCTTCAATTATCTGGTATTAGAAGATACCACCCAAGATGAAATTCTTGGTTTGGATCCTATGGAATCATGATCATCCCAATAAGGATCATGTTCATAATATAAGGGTATCCATTGAGTCAAGTTATAGTTTTTGGTCATCATCAAGCATCAAAAATGTTATGACCACTTTTTTAATAGAGAATGGGAGATTAGTTTGTGGAACTTCTTGGAACATAAGATGGGTCTTGTCTGTGGAGGAGATTCATTTATCCAGTCCTTGGAAATCTAGTTTTAGGGTGATAACTACTAGGGTATGTCATAAAGGATCACATTATATCATTCATTATGGTTTTATGGGTTATCTAGGAGGAGATTAACAACTGTAGGTAAGATAGATGGATCACATTAAACTCCCTGAATATTTCATTCAAGACCTAAATTACATAACTAAGGCTTCTCATTATCATTTTAGGATATTATTTGATGTTTAGAAAAAATGATTCCCTATGTTTTCTCAGGAACTAAAGATTGGGGTCACCAGAGAATAGGCATATGGCTCAAACAGTTACTGCCCAGAATGAGACTATAAATTAATGTCAATGCATTGTGCATTATGAGAGTCCTGAGAGGGGGAGGCCCTGTGAGGGATCATAATGGATCAGTTGTAATGGATTCAATGTTTTATATAGTACAAGAAATTTTTTGGGGGATGAGGCGAGAGTGATGTCTGTGAGCCTTTCTTTATATAGGTTCTACAATGTTAAAATTACAGAGGTGTATTGCGATTCTTGTTTGCGGGTTAGCCTCTTGCATGGTATAGATAGCTTCCCCAAGGAAATAATTAATCTTATTAGAAAGTGTATTACTCTCATCACTCTAGATATTAAGGATACACAAATTTGGAAGGAGATTTGTTTTGTGTGTGGATATTTTGGTTTGAAAATGTGACACAAATGAGGTTATTACTGTTTTCTATAGTACTAGGTCCTTACCTAATGATTTCAACATCATTGATAGAGACTATTTTTTTGGTCAATACAATTTCCATCCCTAATAATTTGATATTTTTTCTCACTCTGTCAACCTTATTTAAATAATATATTAAAATTAAATTTTTATTGAGTGGGAATCATCTCTCAAATGAAAATGGAACATAATATCACACTCATGTTAGTTTGAACAGAAAAAGATGATACAAATCACCAGAACAATATTATATAGGAGAAGGGTACTCATATAAGTTGAGAGGAGTTGAGAATGAATGGTGTGAATGGTTGTAAATAATTGGGATGGTTAATCTTCTCAATAAATTATAACTACAATGTGCTATATTAGATTTGTTAAATTGGGAAATTTTTAATACGTTCTGTATTTTCTATTCTTGTTAGGGTGAAATAAGTAAAATAATTATACCCCACGCATGTTTTTAATTCATGTTTATAAGTTCCTATTAGAAAGAGAAAAATATGGATTTTTTAAACTATGAAAACAAATAAAATACGAAATTTATTTTATCTGTGATACCTTTTTTAAACACCCCTCAGGGTACTCATCCTAAAGGGGGCAAAAATTAGTAACTGATGTAAATATTAAAGTTAGTGGTATGATATTCCCTGATGAAATGGAATAAATTATTCGTAAATCTATTTTGATCATTAAGGAAATTAATTTTAAATCATTGAAGAATCAGATACAATATTACTTTCCATTTTTGGCATGTATTTTAAAACAAATACTATTCATGGGACCTTGGCCAGTATTTATATAGGGGCTTTATATGATATAGAAAAAACACAACTCCATAGTGATTATAGAGATAAAAATTACTTATGGGGAGCTTTATTCAATAGAATTTACAAGAAAGTGATGTTTTGTAAATCCTCGCATGTCATGATGGAAAATGTTATTAATGCCTGAAAATGTGATTCCAATGTTCAATATTACAAATTACAAGTATAAGGACACCTATAAGAAACAAGTATAAGTATTTGATGATGAAACTTAATGAAATATGTTTATCATGATATTAATAACATTATTGTATGCCTGCATATTTATGTTGAATCTCTAAGTATTATGGAACAAGTATAAGGACATGATGATGAAACCTATTCAATATATTCATATATTATTTAATATGATCAGGATTATGGAGAACAAACACTGTCCCTGAGAAACCCTTTATGAGTTACAGATCATTAAGGGCATCCTAAAAAAAATTCAACCCAAATTAAGTCCAGAAGTATCTATGCTTGAGGATAAAAATCCAAATGATTTTACATTGGATAGTTTATATAGTATTATTTTAATATATAAAATGATAAATTAAGATAATGAGGCTATGGAGAAGGTGGTGTTTTATGTGGTGTCATTCAAAGACATGTGGAAACTCACAAAAGAGGGTGGTCCAAAAGAAGATGAAGTGGATGAATTCATACCATTCCTTTCCTCAAATATGAAATGGTAATAATAAAATCATTAAGGAAAATTTACACCTATATGAGTTCAATGTATAATGGTTTGAAACCTTAAAATAAATTTTCCCGAAGGATTCAAGATGATGATAAGGATGAAGAATTTATCCTGAATATATCTTAAACCAATGTGAAAGTATAAGAAGATATTATAAAATATACCTTAAAAACAATAATATACTTTAATTAGGAAATTATAGTTCAAAAAAACTAAGTATGAAGTTATTTATGAATAAAATGACCATTGAGAAAATACTACAGTGATAGTAATGTGATATTCTATGATAAGGTAAGGAAGTGATAATGACGAAGGAGAAGTCTAAGGAAGAGTTAATCTCTTTATGTAATGGGAATAATTTATTGAATAAATATATGTTTCAAGAACAAAAATGAATATATATAATAGAGGGGATTCATATTAAAAACTATATATGAAAAATAAATAATAGGAATTTTGAGATGAATGGTGAAATTGAAATAATAAAATATGAAAATCCAAAAAACTCTGATAATTTCATTATGTTTATGCTCAAAGTTGAAGAATAAAATCATATTATACATTTTTTGAATATCAAAGTGAATGAATGAGTTAGAAGTATTACAAATATTAAGATAGAAATAGCAGTTACCTGATGAAATTTTTAAGGCCCTGAGGGACTTTTTACTCCCAATAAGACTTCATGAAAGCATATCACTAATAGAAATTTTTCATGTATATATTTTTTATAAGAAATTTGATACTTTTGGAATTAATACCATTTCACTATGATTTATTTATTGTTTAATTTAATTTATGGAAGTATATATTTGAATTCAATGTAGGGGAAAATAAAAACAAAGAGATGAATGGATGGAGACAAAGTTGTAAAATGATATAAGAAAATTTGGCTAAAAAAAGTAATGGCAAAAGATCTGATTTATTTTTTATGTCATTAAGAATTAGATAACTTTTATAGTAACATTATGAAAGCATCACATAAAATATAAATCCCATTCAGTTTTCTAACCTAAGAGTTTATATTTTATCAAATCTATGAATATCAGGTCACACCATGAATGGATCAGGCTTGACATCCACCAAAATTAAGTTGGACCCATCACACTTTGATAGGAAATTTCAATCAATGAAATATCAAGAAATTGAGTTTTTAGGGATAATCCACATCACTTATGCCATGGAATTCATATTAAGGTCGTATAATCTACTCAAAAATATAATTAAAGATGTGATTCTTCATAATATTCACTGGATTTTGTTATTCCTTAACTATGGACTAGTATGGATGAACCTGAAAAACATAGAGGAATAATTTTTGGAGATTTAATATGATCCTTAGGATATATTTAGATATAAATATAACGGATGAACACTTTTTCAAAAGGGGTAGTGACACAATATCCTCGATCTAGGTTCTCTGTTTCTACGGAGTCCATCACCTGGTCATCTCTAGAATTTATTTCATATTTTTTATAATTTTCTCATAATTTCATGGCTAACATGACTGAGTGATTTCTATTATGAAACTTTATTATTTTTTGGGAAATTATATTACCATAATTAGTATTTTATTTGTAATTCATATTGGTCTTTTTCATTTAATTTCACTTCCTTATCTTCATCTATTGGTTACATTTCAAAACAATTACATGCTAATTTATTATGAATTTTATAATTTAATCATTGTAATTAGAACATATCCTTTATCACTGGTTTAGCTTAACTATATAAAAAAATATGATCTTATGTTACCTTCCTTACTAACTAACAAAAATACATAACCCTTAGAAAAAGAGATTTTATGAGAGAGTGAGTAATCACCAAGACTAAGGGGAAACCATTGACTTTATTCTGAAGAAATAATGATTAGTTCCATAAAAATTACAAATATTAGTTCGTAATGTTATATATCATATGTTTGGTAATCTTGTTTTTATTATCTGATGCATATATCTATCAAAATATCTACATGAACATTAGCCTAGATTTTATTCATTCATTTATGCATACTGTAGTTTTTAATTATTAAATTTTTATATTCTCTAACTCATGCTCATGGTATTGACCTTGGGGCTTTAAATTCCAATTAAACTAAAATTTTTATTTAGTGATTGAATACCCTTGCATTATATGTTTATAAATTCAAAATCCTCAAAAGAATTAATTTTTCTCTTATGAAGCACCAAATATTTTGTTTATTTGTTGGGTATGAGGTAAAGATATTTCTATTGATTAATAATTTATGAAAATTATTTTCACTTCTCTTTATTTTTACTAATTTTAGTTTAGGTTTTTAATTTGTTTTATTTTACTAAACTTAAATATTTTTTGTTGTGTTGATAGGGTTACAATATGTTTTTTCTATGATATTTGTTTTTTCATTAATAATTTGAATATTGTACATTAAACAATTAATCATAGAAATATCAATAGTCAAAAAAAGGTACCTGAAATTGTACCCAGAAAAGGATGTGATGGCACTCCATGTCAAAGAATATTCTTTTTAAGAGGTGTCCCAAGATCACGGAATCATGGGTTTTAAAGATGAAGTAAGTAATACTTACTAGAATAAACCAATTTCTTTGTAAAATAACCTCTGAAATAAACATCTCAAAAATGAAAAGGATGAATAATAAGGCTTATATGAAGAGGATAAAGAATATTAGATGGTTTTTGAACATGATTTGATCAATAACAAATTTGAAGGATAACAACAAGAACAAGTAAATGAAGAGGAAGGGACTACAACTATTATATTTTTTAAATAGATTCCTTGAAAATCTAGGATAATATATATAGGATGATAATGGGAGAGAAAACTAAAATTAGGCTATAACAACACTTTTAATGGCCACTGTTTTGAAAATTGTGGTTGTAGGTAGTCTATAGCCATGGTTTTTGAAAAATATGTCTATATGTATACATATAGACATGGTTACATGAATCAATGGTGATATGTTTTAATAGAAAATCTAAAAAAGATAATAATTTTTTTTAGAAAGGGATACTTCTATGGTTTCTAAAACAACAGAAATAGTTTTTTTATTTTTAAATTATTATTAATGATAATTATTTATAATTATTTATATATGTATATGTATTTAAATAAATAAATATATATATATTTGTATACATATAATAGTGATCAAATTATTGGTAATGTCTTGGAAGAATATAGCGAATGTTGTGAAATCATACCTCATCGAGAGCATTTATTTATTTTTAGTTTATCACCATAGTTTCCAACCATGACCATAGCGACCTATTACCATGGTCAAAATCTATGTACATATCCACCTACTTCCAAAGATCCCATCCATGTCCATATATGCCTATAGATATAGTTCCAAATTATGCCCATAGACGCCTATAACTATGGTTTAAATCGTAAAAATAGTTCTGTCTCTATTGCAACAACCATAACGTCCATAGTTCAGAAAACTATGGTGGTTGGCTACATCCAAAATTTTGGAAACTATTTCCTCATTTTTCAAAAATGAAAATAGGCAAATTTTTTAGTCCTAACCTACTGTATTTTTAACTGAATATTTATATATTGGAAAATAATAATGATTATGAGAAAAAAAATAAGTAGAGGAGTTGGTTGTGGAATGTAATGAGATCATTTCATAATTTGAACCAACATATCCTCCTATTAAATAGAATGATGAGTTCCACCAAAATTTGGAAAAAATGTACTATGTACCCAAACATTCAAATTGTCCACATTTTGTTCACCTTCTTATAATTTCTAGACAATACATACAAAGAGGAGGATAAGTGGCCTACCAAATGCACTTCAAATTCACAAATTGGTAAACCCGAGAGGGTTATCATTGTAGCGTACTCCAATTAGTTGATAATGGTAATAATTAAGCTAAATGACTATAAAAAAGAAATTTTTTTAGGGGGAAATATATTTTTTTAATTGTAGTTGAAGATTGTATTCTTTATTACATTCTTAGGAAATTTTTTAACATTAGGTTTTATGTTTAATTCCACTATTTTGTTGCATTAAAAAATTGACAATGCAATCTAATGTTATTTTTCTACATTTTTAAGTTCATATTTAAGGAATAAATTAAATATTTGAAGATAAGGATATTTATTTAAAATGGGTATATATTTTTAAGGGAATTGAAGAGTGTTCACATGATTTACACTATGAAATAGAATTTCGCACATTGAACCACTGTAGAACATAACCTTACTAGAAAATAATCATAACTCACAAAATCACCCCAAAATTCATTAAAAAAGGGAAATAAGTGGTTCAAATTCTAGGTTATCTATCAGTCCCCTACATTATATGATATTTTTAATTTTATAAGATAAAAAAAGGCCTTAAAGTTTGATTTGTTAAAATTCAGTGACATAGAAGACAAAAGCCACATAGGATAATCATTTAGCCTTATTTTAAGTTTCTTTTTAAATATGATTAAATGATGAATATAATAATTTAATTAGTAGGGATAAATATAGTAAACAGAATTAAAATCATTTATTGAGAGGATTGGTTGATTGTTGTAGATCAAAATTTTCATAGACTTGGTATGATTTGAATTTAAAACATTTGTGTTAAATGGATTATTTTTTTGTGCACACTAGGAGTGACTGACTATATTCATATGTTACTATTAATATAAGAATTATATGTCTTTTTTTAAAGTTTTTTTGAGAATATTTATTGAGATACTCAAGCATGTTTCGTATAGAATACTTATTTATTCTGTTTGATGCTATGAGTATACAAAATCACTTTTAAAATGAATGAGCCATATTTTAAATCCCTTTATCCTTAAGACCCATCTTAACATAAAATCCTTCATTAAACCTCTAGAATCCATGGTAGAACTTTATTAGGATTAGACACTATAAAATATAATAATTATATTCTTACACTTACATTATATTTTTTTCATGATATTTATTATTTAAATTATGGGGGAGGGGTTTTACATGGTTGAGGTGATGAATCACCTTATGGAGAATTTTATGGTACTTTCATGGAATTATGGTAAATGGATCATGATTATTATATATTTATATTCATTATTACATTTTTTTAATAATAAAATAAAAACCCAAAAAAAATTACAATTTATGCCTTTGGATGGTAACAAATAAACATTACATGTCCAATGATTTTGATAATAATTTGTTGGGTCGTGGAAGTGAGAATTTTCCAAGGAAAATATTTTTAGAAAAAAAAAATGAAAAAGAAAAAAAATCAAGTGGTTAAATATTATTAATTATTCTTTATTGCATCATGACCATTCATTGTGGTTGGGTAAAAGGGGAGAGGTCATTTTTAGTGGGATTATCTTCATTGATTTTTTTGAGTATCATGGAATATTATTTTAGTGTTAACCTCAGTTTGATATTTTTAATTTTTGACATTATTATATTGCTACCATAATCCCTAGTGATATTTTAACCTTAAGGTAAATACATCTGGAATAATTTGTGATTTTTGTCTCAATGGGTCAGATATTCAAGATGCATTGCAAGCCTTTGGTATAGAGAATGATTTGATGTATCAGTAGAAAACAATTTACATTTTTATCTCGAGTGATAACAAAAAATAATTATTGTTATATAGATTATTATTATCATGAATATTGATAATTAATTTAGAGATACAACTAAAATAAATTAGAAGAATTTTAATTTCTAAAGAGTGCAAGTAAAATAAATTTATGACATAGTTTACTCAAAAAACGAGGAGCTAAAAAAGGTTTTTTGTGTTATTCATGAACACAGAATTTCTCATTGAAAATAAATTAATATTTTTTACATTGAAGTTTTAATATTTTAATTTTGTGCTTTCTTTTTTGATATATGTTAATATTTTATTCGTTGAGACAATCAAGAGTTCATGTGTGGGTTGAATTTTATAACAATATTTCATGCATTCAATTTTATATTTATAATTAAAAAATTGTGGAATTAAGGTTATATTTCATGATTATTTCTTTGTTAATTTGATAGAATGAGACATTAAAATAGAACCTTGAGTAAAATTAAATAGAATAGATAAACAAATGTTGCTAAAGTCATTATTCAACATGATAAATTTGGTTTTAGGTGAAGGAAATGAGTAAGAGATTATTAGTACTCACACCGTGAAACAATAATTCATTTAATAAGTTATGTCACATAACATTCACCTGACCCAAAATTACATTCAATCCAAAAATCATACGAGATATTATTTATTCATGTTGTGAATATTTGGTCCCATAATGAAGGGGTTATTTCTCCATCTAAAAAAAATTCTAGTTGACACTTCATGCCCTGATAAGATATTTAATGAGATTAATGTTTGTGAAAAAGGAGTTTTTATAGAGAATCTACATCATTCATGTCATGAAATTCTTATTCAAACCATGAACCCAAGTAAAAAGTGTTATTAAAGATGATATTTTTGATAATACTTAAGGGATTTAATTCTGAATTTACATCAAAATCTCAAGGTTGTATAGAATGAATTCAAAGGACAATTTTTGGGAGATTGAAGTTGAAACATTGGAGAAATTTTCAATAATTATATGTGTTTTTCATTATAAAAAGGGAGATGGAGACCGAATCCTAGTGTGAGGTGTTAAAATATTTCGTAGTCCTTATCCTTTCCATATCCACTAATTTTTTCAGGGTTTTTCTTATTGTTTTCTAATAATCTCATGCCTAGAATGAGAGAGTGATTTTTTATGTTCTAAGATATGATTTTATGGTGAATTTTATAGGTATATATACTGATTTATTTTTAATTCAATTTAGGATTTTTCATTCCATATCAATTCACACTCTTCCTCTCTTGTGTTCATTTCTTGAGCACTGCATGCTAATTGATTTAAGTACTCAAACATAAACATAACTTAATCTTGAGTTATAATTTATTAATTCACTCTTTATATTTTATTATCTTTTTATGATTATACTTTTATAGAATTATTTCATAACTGACTCATAATTAAAACAATAAATTATAAAGTAGACATTATGGATGTCCAACAATATTCCCAAAATATAAAACTATTTAAATAAATCCTTATTTTTTTCCAAAAAATATTTATTACATTCAACATGACATAAAAATTCTCATTAACCATCTATACACACTTTGAAGACCATTTTAATAATTTAGAAGGAGAACAAATAAGGTCATTAATGGAAAAAAAAAGAAAAAGTCTATTAGTAAAGTGAAAAACATGAAAACCTATGAAAAACCATTTCATAAAAACATGTATTTTTTAAGTAAAGGTAATAATTTTTACATAAAAATATATATCATTGTCTTTCCTTTTTTAAATAAAATTATTTCCAAGAAAACTCAATTCAAAACAAAGAAATTTCATATAGGTTCCTTGGGAAATCATCTCCTAAAACCCTTATAGAATCATAACAAATTCGAATAACCGTACATCCATCATCATATAAAATTAACTAGAGAGAAATATAAATAACTAATTTATTGGATCACTATCTGGGCTCACCCATTATATAAGCTATATCATGCTCAAATGGCACTATTTGGGATCACCCATCATATAAGCTATTACGGGACCACTTGTGAGATACAATGGGGTCACCGATTCTTAAAATGTTTACAAGGATCATATCATGAATGAAACATTTTATTCTTTCGTTGTTTCATTATAAAATTTTTAAAAAATATATTAAACTTGTATTCAAATAATTGTCATTTATCAAAATACCCATTTCTTTTAAAAACTACATTCAGAACCAAAATATTTTTTTCTTTTTAAAACCAATTTTCAATACCAAAATACATATTAAATTGTTATAAGCGGTTTTATTCAAAAAAATGATATCTTTTAATGGAATATAATCTTCAAATAATGGTTATGATAGTGTGAAATTTTATTATAACCGTATATGTTAAAATGAACATTCCTTTTATTGTCGGTAAATATATTAAAACAATCCATAAAAATATTACCTTTTCCAAAAAAAATGATATAAATAAATACATAAATTTAATTTAAAAAATTCTCATCTATATAATAAAATAATTTTACAAACATGGACATAGAAGGAAAAGAGAGTTAGAAGAAATACATTATAATAGAGTTTTTGAAAATAAAAGTCCCTTATCACTTTTGGATATATTTATATCATAGTTATCATGAAGGAAAAACATTAAAAAATATTAAATACCATTATAATATAATAATTTATTATATAAAATAATAAATGGGACATATACATATAACCCATAATAAATATAGGTTCATAACATCCGAATACGCCTCAACAAAAGGAAATTGAGACAAAGTCCCTTACATTGAGTTTAATTTGTGATATTCATTCTTTATCTTCATGAATAATAAATTAGGTTTATTATTTAACTTCTCAAAAAAAATTCAAGTTTATTATTCCTTTTATTTCACTTTTTACCATGTCATATACAATTACTTAATCAATTATGTTTACATCGGTTGTTTCAATGATATCTGGTTTATGTGATAAAATGACTTCACTAGGATTACTATGGGTATAAGATGTCATTATTTCTAAATATATATAATTTTAATCAGGATATATTTTTCATATTTATATAAAAATTATATATTTAATATCATTCATGAATGTAGGTTGTGAGAAATGAACTATGATATGATCATAGAGATGAGAAGCATCACTTACGCATGAGCAACGTTTCCATTATTCAATGATCATTACAGAAATATGGTAACAAATATTTTATATTTATAGAATGATAATGATATCAAAAATGAAAAACTATTCCCCTAAATATATTTATATATATTAATATTGTGGTGTGGTGATGAATAAAGAATCACATCGCTTTGTAGTGGTGGTAGTCCACCCATATACGAACGACGTTATCATTTTTATGTGTATGGATGAAAAGGATATATTATAATTTCATAATGATATATGTCAAATTAATATAATTATTATGTCATTTATAGAACATATATTCATATAAATATCATTATTACCTTCCATGTAATGAGTAATTGAAAAATGAATCGCATTGCTTCGTGAGGTGGTAGTACTATGTAAACATGTTCGATGTTATCATATCATCCATAGAATATGATATAAGAAGTTATATGAGGTAACATAACTAAATAAGTATAAATAGTTTTAAAATATAATATATATACTTTAAATCCATTATCTTAAAAACCATGACATGCGGTGATGGAAAAATAATGACATCGGTTCGCAAGGTAATAGTCCGCTAGACACATGAATTATATATTTGTATCCCATTTGAAGGAAGTAGAGATGGATATAGGTTAATATATTTATATAAAAGAATATGAATATGTGTTATATAATTCAATTATTATGTAAACATAATTTATGAACATTTATCAAGTTTGAAGAAGAATTGGAATAATGATGATCGGTTAAGAACAATACCTCTTCTTCGGGAAACATCAATAGATACACACCAAAAGCCTTATTAAGATTCCATTATAATAAAAAAGGGATTTAGGATGTGGGGATGGAACTAATGAAGATATTTGGATATGTATTGGACTATCCAAATTTATTTTAATGTTTGAAGAGGAGAGGAGGGTGTATCCTTTTATAAGTTGGGTGACTGGTACACTTGAAATTGTTGAAAAGAAAAAGGTGTAACCATGTTTTTTACATTCCACAATGATCCAAAATGTACCATTATAATGTATTAGAAATTATGAGGTCAAAATATCAGCAAAAAATATATCTTATGCAAATGTAAGGTCATTTTAACCCTATTATTCTTAGTTTACCCCCCCCCCCCCCCAAGTAAATATGTATTTACCTTAATCGTGCAAATTAATTTTCACTATTTTTACAACTAATCATGGTTACAAAATTAATTTAAAATTATTAGATAATTTAAATTATTCTGATTAAAAATATTAAATCCATTTTAACGAATTCAATTCAAATAGGTGGAATTTTTTAATTTAAAAAAACCCCATAGATGTAACGAAAAGGTGGGTTCTCAAGAGGTGTATTTTTCGAGAAAAATATGATTTTATATTAACTATAAGACCAACAATAATATTTTTATGAATACTAATTATTATTTAATTATATATAATCTATATATTTAACTCCAAACAATCAAAATAATATTTTATTTAATAAATTAAAATGGAGGAACATTACTCACTTTAAAACAGGTTTAAGGAAAATCCAAATTTTAAACCCAAAAGAACATATACTATAATACAATTTAAAATTGAATAATATTTATTTATGTAGATTAGATATAAATAAATAAATATTAAGTTACTTGAATTCACATTTAAAACTTTTTGAGTCTTTTAAATGAATTTATTTATTAAAAATAAAATACATTTTATCAAAATTGGTATTTTCACTATTCACTAAAATATCAATATTTTCCAAAAAACAAAATTTTAATCGTAATTTAAAGTTGATATTATTATTTAAGAAACAAAATTCATTTTTTAAAAATTGAAATATATAATTTATAATTAAATATTTTATATAATATCTTATAATAAAAGAGTTTAATTAATACAATTTCTTATTTTATTTAAAAAAAGTACATATTTATTAATAATGAATATGAATATATTAATAAATATTAAAGTGACTAATTATATCATTAAATGGGTTGTTAAAATAAATGAGGCATTTCATAATGAAATCAATATAATTATACCTTATCAATTATCATTGAGAGGGTTGAACATAATTTTTAAAATAGTTTTAGGTTAACTTTCTCACAAAAGAACAAAGGTAACTAACCATTAAAAAATTTGAGTTTATCATATATATATATATATATATATATATTATCACCCAGTACAAGTGGATAACATAGAATTAATTCTGAAAAAAAATATTTACATAAACTTTACAAACACTTGAGCATGAACCCATATATCTAGTTTTTGGTATGATTGTTTTTATCGTTATCTCCATCCGTCTCTCTCAAAAATATATATGCACATTATCATAGATATCATTAATTCTTTCATTTATTGTTTAGGTATTCATTGTTAAATTCTTGTATTCTACACAACATCCTTGTGTGATATACCTCGATACATAAAAATCATATACAACTTAATTATATATTTTGTAATTACAATCATGTGCACTATAAATTTCATAATTCTATATCCATGATTGAATTAATCACAACATTAGGTTATTTAAATTTTTTTCTTATTTTTCTTGGATGAGGTAAAGATACTTATTTATTTAATGTATTTTTATAAATTATTTTCTTATCATAGTCTATATAATAATTTAAATATAGTATTTTATTTTTTTATATTATACAACACATGGGTATTTTTTATTATGGCGGGAGAATTAAAATTTGTTGAGTTGAAAATTAAAAAATTTCCATTCATATTATGAATATTTCACATCAATTTGATAAAATTTTAAGGATCAATAGTTAAAAAAGGTTCATGAAAATGTACCCAATAGAGGATGAGGAATCACTCCATGAATTTAAAAATACTTCTGAAGTGGTATTCCATGATATTGGAAGCATGGTAGTTATAGATGTGGTGTGTAATATTTCACAGGATTGACATATTTGCTTTAAAAATAACCTCTCAATTACTAGTGTGAAAAAATAATATGATGAATAATAATCCTAAGAGGAAAAGGATGATATAGATAAGTTGGCTACTGAACTTCAATGGTTCATCATAAAATAAAAAAGACAATATAAAGAACAAGAAAAAGAGGTAAAGATGTCGATTAATGAATTTTTAAATGGATTCCTTTAAAATCAAGGATTGTAGAAGATTGAGGAGTAATATATTTACCTATTAAAATATTAACTAAATATGATGATTTTTTAAATGAATAATTATCGTGAGAAAAAAATAAGAAAAATAGGATCTAGTAATAAATCTGGATGAGATCATTTTATATATTTTACAAAAAAACCACAGTTGAAGAGAAATAATAGTTCTATAAAATCGATAAAACCTATGAAATTATATTCTAAACAACAAAAATGTATTTATTTTGGTCACATTCTCAAAATTTTATGTTGATATCAACAAGGTGGAGTATAAAAGGCGTACCAGATGCACTTGAATGTCATATTTAAGTAAACACATGACTATTAGCTTTTTATTATACTCCAGCTGGATAATTAAAGTAAATTTCTAGATAAATGATTAAAAATAAGATCTACTAAGAGGAAACATAGATTTTTTTATTTCATTTTGGAATATTAGTCTTTATTTCATTTCTATCTCTACTATAAAACATGCCTTTTACAACGCTAAAATTGGACTTTATCAGTGCTTGAAAAGGGATGACTATTAGATAATTATTAAAATCTATAGGCCTTTATCAGTTCTAGAAAATAACTAAATAGGGGGTCTTTTGTCAACACTAATAATGGATCTAATAAAAACCCTATTTATCAGTAATTTTATTTATTTATAATAAAGGTATCACTTATTAGTGGTTGTAATAGTGCTGATAATGAATCCCTTTATCAGTTCATAAAAAATCAATAATAAAGAGAAATAATGTAGTATGTTGTAACCCTACACTGTAACACCAAAAACTACACCCAAAAGTATATAAATAAATTAAAAATACAAAATTGAAATGAAATAAAATTTACAACCCATATATAAGAAAAACAATATATAATAGACATTTTAACCATTGGTTTAAAAAATTACATATGTACAAATTATTATATTCCATCAAAACAAAAATGTTATATTGTATTTTACCACTGAAACCAACTCATGCAATTGAAAAACAAATCAACCCTACTCAAGAAAAAAAATCACCTATATAAGAAATTATTAAGATTTTATTAATAATATAAAAAAATAAATTATATATAAAGTGTTAATTTTAAGCTAATCTTTGAATCATACCAGGAAAATCATGTATCTGATTGAGCTATGGTTGATTCTAGTACATCACACCATTTCATATTCATATTCATGAATTGTATCTATGGAAATTAACTAAATAGTTATAAGATTAAAATTATACAATAATTTAATTGATAAATTATAGAAAGAATGATGATAAAACAATATAGTCTCATTTTCATTGTTTTGGAGATGTGAAGCATGTTTTAGAATAAAATATAACATTTATATAGAAAAGATGTATATTGATTAATAAAGGTCACAACATGTTTAAAATATAGGTTTTTATGATTCTTACATGTCACAAATTAATTATGGACCATTTTCATAATATATCAAAATAATCAGTATGTGTTATATCAGTTTGGCATACGCCACATTCCTTATTTAGTAAAATGTCATTTTAAACTCGAAACATTAAATTTGAGTTATACTAGTAAATTTTCATTGTATATTGATGTGAGACTATTCCTTCTCAGAAAAAATTACTTATGAAACATTTTAAAAAATTATCAAGATAATATCAGCATGATTTATTAGTTTTTAGTGAGTAAATTTTTGTGAATTAAAATGTCAGTTCTAAATTTATAATATTCAGTTTTTGTATTACTAGGAACATCCTCTATAATATTTAGGTATGGATGATTCCTACACATCAAAATGGACTTATAAATCATTTTAATAAAGTACAAAAACAATATGAATACTTTTTATCAATTTTGAGTATGTAAGTTTAACTTTTTTTAAATAATAATTCCAATTTTAAATAAATTGTGTGACTTGGGGTCATACCAGTCACACCATATGTCATATTGAGGTACGAATTATTCCTATATGTCCTAAAATAAAAAACAATCACTTTTCATAAGTATAAAAAATTTCTGATTTTTTCCCTATTTTTTAGTACGTCACTTATCTAATTAATAAAATGTCATTTTAAATTCAAAACATGATCATTGAGCCATATTATGCAAATAATATTCAGGTTGGATATGAGTCTGATTTCTACACATTATTGATTACATATTAATTGTTTTCCTAAATTATCAATACTATCTAAGTGTGTTTTATCATTTTGCTGTGAGTAAAAACATTTAAACGAGTGTCGATTTTAAATAGATAACAAAGACTTAAATTCATACCCAGAATATCATTTATTAGATTAAGCTGAGAGTGATTCCTACATGATAGAAATGAAAAATATATCATTTTCAGAATGTATAAAAAAATTAATATATGTTTTCTTTCTTTTGAGTAGGTCAGTTGTCCTTTTTACTATATTAATGACAATTTTAAATAAAACATTCTCTTGGAGTCATACCAGTCACACATTGCTATAGAATGAGGTGATCAAGATTCATTAATGTCTATAATGACATATAAATCATTTTAAAAATGTACAAAACATCCCTATTGATTTTCATGGTTTTGAGTACATCACGTGACTTTTTAAAAAAAATCATTTAAACTAGAAATAATATCATTGATTCATAAAAGAAACATCTCATGTTTATTTGATGTAAGATAGATTCATAAACTTAAAAAATGACTTATGAATCATTTTTCCAAATTACCAAGGCAAAATGTGAAAATTTTCTCAGTTTTCCTGTAGTGACACTCTTTGAACTAAAAGGTCAATTTTAAATTGATAATAGACACTTTGAGTCATGTTGGTCACATAATTTATAAAATTGAGTTTAGGATGATTTATATTTGTTAAAAATAAAATATATATTATTCTAAAAATTCATGAATACGATATAAATGTTTTTAATCTATTTTGAATATGTCAATTGTCCATTTTAATAAAATTAATTATAATTTTAAATAAAAAGATGCACTATAAGTCATACCGGTCACACCGTGCATCAGATTTAGGAGAGGTTGATTATTGATTGTACTAAATGTCCTATGTATTATTTTAATTAATTATGAAAACAATCCAAATTTGATTTCTTGGTTTTGAGTATGTCACTTTTCCTTTTTACAAAATTTTCACTTCAAACATGTAATATACACTTTGATTCGTACAGGTTACATCTTGTGTTGGTTTGAGGTGGGACTAATTCCAAAACAGAAAAAATGACTTAGGAATCATTTCCCAAAATTATTAATAAAATCTAAGCACATTTTCTCAGTTTTTAGTGACTGATACTTTTTGAACTAAAATGATAATTTTTAACTGATAATAAACATTTGGAGACATACTGGGAACACCATGTATCATATTGAGGGGAAACTAATTCCTACCCAACATAAATGATTTGTGAATCATTTTAAAGAAGTATCAAAATAATACAAAATAAATTTTACCAATTTTGAGAAGTCCAATTTTCAGTTTAATTAAAATTAATGACAATTTTAAATTAAAATTCACACTTGGAGTCATTCTAGGCACACCAAGCATCAAATTTAGGTGCAGATGAATCCTACACATCTCAAATAACTTAGGAATAATTTTAAAAAAAATTATCTATTTAATTCGATTGATTTTTATCATTTTTGATCTTGTCACATTTATTTATTAATAAACTATCATTTTAAACTTGAAACATTTACATTGGGCCATACTGGTCGCATGGTATGTTGGTTTGACATGGGAATTATTCCAATACATACCAAATTACTTGGGAATCATTTTACATATGTATGGTATTTTTAAAGTATCAAAACAATTTTAATGTATTTACATGGTTTGGTTATACAATCTGTGTTTTTCAAAAATAAGTAAATTATAAAAATGTATTGCATGATTCATTCCATGAACAATGTGTATGAGATTGAGGTGTGACTGATTGAGTATGCAATATGTATTTTGATTTCAACTATTTTAAGAAATCTATAAAGAGAGAACATGCTCCATTCTGATGGAAGATAAAATCCATTCTCTCTAAAACACATCATGTTTCAGGAACCCTGGGGATTCCTCTTCCATAAAAAAGGATCATGTTATCTCTTTTCTAAATTTTTATAGAAATTTTAATATATAATATGAATTCTCAAAAGGTAATTCATAAAAATCAAATATATATTAGATAAAAATGATAAGGAAATTAACTTTCAAATATTATATAAAACTTTGAAAAAATTAATTAAATAAGTAGTAAGAATTCAAATTTTCAAGATGGTTGTATACATTCTTGAACCATTTATTTATTTTCTTTATCTCAGTTTCATCCTCAAAGTCAAGTCTCTCATGGGCATGAGCATATTCGAACAAACCACCCCAAATCGAACAAAATAATCCACTAGTATAGAAAATCTATAGCATCCCGCCATTTTATAACATAAACTTTCATTTCATTACACAGAACTGAGGATCGTTAAGGTTTAGTGTCTTGGAAACAAGGATCATAATACATAATAAAACATAAAAACATTCTTCTTAAACACTTGAAAGGCTTCTCCTTTAGTTCATCCTATGTTCATTATGCATCTCATAACCTGGGGACATACATCAAAAGAAAGGGTGAGCAGAAGGCCCAGTAAGGGAAACAAGAGAAACATTTTACAAGTGAACTTGAGATACTTCAATAAGCACATGAAAAGAACTTTAAGGCATGGGAATGAAATCATGAGATAAGTCATAATAAAAAAAACATTTTCCATAACTTGAATATGTGTCTGCAACATTTAATATTGACAATCGTTTCGTTTCACCAAGGTCCATCCCCATGGTGTCGTTAAAAATTACCAAGGTTATTCACCAAGGCGTCGTTAAAATGGTCATCTCTAGAGATTAAGTCTTTACCCAATGCATTGGAGCGCTATCAGGGCGCACCCTTAAATTTACCTTTATTATCATGTGAGCCACATATATCATCATCAAACATTTCATAAATAACCCATATAGCATAAAATAAATGGGTTTCATTTCATAATCATAACGTTAAAAAAAACTGCTTTAAGGACATGATCTTTTACGTTACTTTAAACCCACGGAAAGGGAAAGAGGGTTTCATGTATGTAAATCCCAGAATTTAAAATGGAACATTTTGATATATATGTGAATACCCTTGTATAAATAAGAGCTTTGAGTATTCACTTTATAACATAAAATAATTTTTGAGAAAAGAGAGAGGCATTTTGAGGGGAAAATTCTGCAGCATAACGACTAAGTTTCGGGGTTTTAGAAAACATTGAAATGAGAGGGGACATGGGTCACCCACTCATAAATGATCCATAAAACAGTAGGGTGAAAGAATAAGAAGGACATATGGACATGGTAATGAAATTTGAGGGACATACCATTTGAAATGAAAAACATGGAAGGAAAAAGATTAGATTTCTCTTATGAAAATTCGGCAGCCTTACGACGTCACTTAACGTCAAAAGAAACTGATTTGAAAAGATCAAATAGGGTCCCTCATCATATGATCATAAGAGATCGGTATGATAGATATAGAGATCATACCCCAACATAATAAAAAGGAACTTGAAAGTCTTGATATGAAAATCGAACTTGAAAAATGAGAAGGGTGAAAGAATCCCTTAAAAATTCGGCAGCCTAACAGCGTCACTTAAACTTTCATAAAACGAAATGATGAGAGTAAGATGGGATCTCTCATCATATAAACATGAAAGGGCAGTAAGAGGAATACAAATGAACATCCTCTCACATAAAAACATGGAGCATAAAAGTAATGACATAATAGAGATTACATGAAAAGAAAGAGAGGGGTCGGATCCCTTACCTTAAAATGTGACTCTTGAAACTCAAAGGATTGGACCTTGTGGGCTTGGGGGAACCTTGGGAGGACTCTTTGGAAGGTAATAAGACCAGAACTTCGTTGAGGGAGAGTTGGGAGTGAAAACTAAAGGAGTAAAGGGTGGGTATTTATAGGGAAGGTGAGGGGACAAAGCATTAATGGCCAAGGGACACCTCACATGTGCTTTTCTCAAACCCATGTGCTCTCCCTTGGCATTTATCATGGAGTTAGGCCACATGGGGCCCCCAAAACAATAATTCATCACCCTTGGCCGGCCAACCCTCAAAAGATCTCATGACATCATCATGACACCGCTATGATGTCATTAAACATACCGAAACCCTAAAACTGTATTTTTACTATTCACTGAAAATTCAACTTTCTCAGAATAACCCCAAAATTTCACCTTAACCAAAAATCAATGCTCTGATTTCAAAAATGAAATCCATTTTATAAAAATAATTTTCTAAATATTTTTAATTTAAATTTTAAATAAAAACACTATTCATCGAAAATTCATTTTTTCCAGAAAAATCCCCAAAAATTTTCATAACAAAATATCGATGCTCTGAGTTCAAAAATGAAGTCATTTTTATAAAAATAATTTTCTAATTATTTTTAATTAAATTTTTAATTAAAAAAACACTATTCATCCGAAAAAACTAATACTTGAATAATAATTTATGAAACCGTTATTTACCCATTTTATTGAATCACATTACTTAATCTAGGTGTCTAAATTATATTGAAATTTTCTTTGAGTGAAATTACTAATCCATTTGGTCACATTACTAATCCTAAGCGTAAAATCACTATTCATAATTTACTATTCATCAAAAATTAAGTTGATCTCATTTGACTCCAAAATTCCTTACTGAACACTTTTGTAGAAGACCATTTTTTGAAAATCATTACACATCATTAGTTATTAAGGGTTTACATAAATATTTTAAAATATCCCATTTTCAAAATTCATCAATAAAATACATTCTAAAATTATCTAGACATTTGAAATTTCACAAACATCACTAAAGGAAGAAATCTCAATTTATTCACCCGAAAGGATTACACAAGGAAACTAGGGTCTCATCACATAGCCCCTTATAACACTGGCATAAGACCTAAGTGTAAGGTGTGCTATGGTGAGAGAATCTGAGGGAGTCTCAGATAACATTTCCCTAGTAGCAATGTCCACTAACTTGAACTTCTCATGCAAGCGTTTTTGTTCAAGCTTGACACGCTGGAGCTCGGCTTGGGCTTGGTCCAAAGCGAAGCCCACAGATGCTAACTCCTTCCCAAGCTCTGATAAGTGGGCTTCGTAAGGGTTGAGTCTACTGGATGAAGCCATCGAATCCTCTTTCTGCATTAATCATTAACATCTTATTAAATAAATAAGAGTAAGTTAATATACTACTCAAAAAGATTGGGTCGTTACATTCTTCCCCCCTTAAGAAATTTCGTCCCCGAAATTTATACTTGAGGCCTAGTCGAAAAGGTGAGGGTACTTTTGCTTCATCGTTTCCTCAGGCTCCCAAGTCGCTTCTTCATACTTATGATTCCTCCACAACACTTTCACAAGGTGGGTAGTCTTGTTTCGTAGAACCTTGTCTCTACGGTCCAAGATCTCCACTGGCTGCTCCTCATAAGAGAGGTCATGTTCAAGTTGTACCACCTCTGGGTTCAGTACATGCGAAGGGTCGGGTATGTACTTCCTCAAGAGAGATACATGGAAGACATCATGAACTTGAGCTAGGTTCGGTGGAAGTGCTAGACGATAGGCCACTGCTCCTATGCGATCAAGGATTTCATAGGGGCCAATGTACCTAGGGCTGAGCTTCCCTTTCTTCCCAAACCGCATGACTCTCTTCCATGGAGAAATTCAAAGGAAGACTTTGTCACCAACACCAAACTCCAAGTCCCTTCGACGATTGTCAGCATAGCTCTTCTGCCGACTCTGAGCAGCCTTTATGTGTTGATGGATGGCATGAACCTGTTCTGTCATCTCTTGCACGAGATCATGCCCAAGAAGCTTCCTCTCACCAGTTTCATCCCAACAAGTAGGAGTTCTACACCGCTTTCCATACAGAGCTTCGTAGGGTGCCATCTGAATACTCGCATGGAAGCTGTTGTTATAGGAGAACTCCACTAATGGGAGGTGTTGATCCCATCCACCTTTAAATTCCATTGAGCATAATCTTAACATGTCTTCGAGTGTCTGAATAGTCCTTTCAGATTGTCCATCAGTTTGAGGATGATAGGCCTTACTAAAATTCAATTCAGTATTCAGAGCATGCTGAAGACTTCTCCAGAATTTTGATGTGAATCTTGGGTCACGATCAGATACGATGGATAGTGGTACCCCATGCAGTCTTACCACTTCCTTCACGTATATCTTGGCAAGCTGATCCAGAGAGAAATCTTCCCGAATAGAGATAAAATGGGCTGTCTTGGTGAGACGGTCCACCATAACCCATATCGCATTGTTTCCTTTGGATGTTTTTGGGAGACCAGTTACAAAGTCCATGGTGATATTATCCCACTTCCATACTAGTATGGGTAGCGGTTGTAATACCCCCTTAGGAAGTTGTCATTCTGCCTTTACTTGCTGACACACCAGGCACCTTGTAGTGTAATCGGCAATCTCCCTCTTCATGTTATCCCACCAATAATGATCACGAAGGTCTCTATACATCTTAGTGCTTCCCGGATGTATAGAGAAAGTAGAGCTATGAGCTTCATCCATTAGTTCTTTCTTTATCTCTGGAATAGATGGAACACATAGTCTTGTACGAAATTTCAATACACCTTCTTGATCAATATTGAAATCAGGGAACTTCCCATCCTTTACAGCCTCGAACTTCTCCTGCAGCAAATGATCTTCTTTTTGAGCCTTCTTGATCTTCTCTAGTAATGAAGGTTGAGAAATCATTTGGGATAGGGTTGATGATGTCCCTTTCCTTATAATTCCCATGTCCATTTTTACTAGATCTTTAATCAAGGGATCTCCCAGGATCCTCATTGTTGCCAGAACAACAGGATCTTTCCTGCTTAACGCATCCGCGACTTTGTTTTCTCTTCCAGGGTGATAATGAATTGAACAATCATAGTCTTTAATAAGCTCCAACCATCTCCTTTGTCTCATGTTCAATTATTTCTGAGTGAAAATATACTTTAGACTATGGTGGTCAGTGTATATATCACATTTCTCCCCATAAAGATAGTGCCTCCATATCTTTAGAGCAAAAACAACTGCCGCTAGCTCTAGATCATGCGTAGGATAATTCTGCTCATGAATCTTCAACTGTCAAGATGCATAAGCAATTACTTTGTCATTTTGCATGAGGACGCACCCAAGCCCTTTCAGAGATGCATCGCTAAAAATAACGAATCCTTCTCCGATAGAGGGTAGTGTTAACACCGGTGCAGTAACCAATCTCTTCTTCTGCTCTTGGAAACTTTCCTCACATTCCTTTGTCCAGATGAACTTAACCCCTTTTCGAGTTAACTTGGTTAGTGGATTAGAAAGCTGTGAAAAGTTTTTCACAAACCTACTATAATATCCCGCTAAACCAAGGAAACTACGAATCTCAGTTACTGTTGTGGGTTGAGGCCACTCCTCCACAACCATTGTCTTTGCAGGGTCAACCGAGATTCCTTCATTGGTTACGATGTGCCCCAAGAAAGCCACTTGTTGTAACCAAAACTCACATTTGCTGAACTTCCCAAAGAGCATCTCCTTCCGTAGAGTTTTCAAAACAACCCTCAGATGATCTTCATGCTCCTCACGACTTTTTGAATATATAAAAATATCATCAACAAAAACTACCACAAAGTTATCAAGGTAGTCCTTAAAGACTCTATTCATCAAATCCATGAAAATAGCAGGAGCATTAGTCAAGCCGAAGGGCATAACAGTAAACTCATAATGCCCATATCTTGATCGGAAGGCAGTCTTTGGAATATCTTCCTTCTTCACCCTCAGTTGATGATAACCAGATCGAAGGTCAATCTTAGAGAAGAATTGAGCCCCACGAAGTTGGTCAAATAAATCATCAATTCTTGGTAGAGGGTATCTGTTCTTCACTGTGATCCCGTTCAGTTCTCTATAATCAATGCATAGCCGCATTGATCCATCCTTCTTCTTCACAAAGAGAACTAGTGCTCCCCAAGGAGACACACTCGGTCGGATAAACCCCTTCTCCAACAAGTCTTAGAGTTGTTTCTTTAGCTCTTCTAGCTCCACATTTGCCATTCTATACGGAGTCTTTGATATCGGTTGAGACCTAGGTACGAGTTCAATAGAGAACTCTACCTCTCTTTCTGGGGGAGGTCCAGGTAACTCCTCAGGAAATACATCCATGTATTCCTGAACAATCGGAACATCTTCAATTTTTATGCTCCCTTTCCCTTCTTCCTCATCACCGATTAACTCCATAAAGAAAGCTATAGGAGGTGCTTCTAGATAGGGATCAGTTCGGGATATCTCTCCACGGAAGATAACTGTAAGTCGTTCATTCAAGACTACCGAGATATCCTTACTTCTGCATTTGATCTTAGCATTATACTTTGAGAGCCAGTCCATCCCTAGTATAACGTCGAATTCCATCATGGGAATGACTACTAGATTTGCGATAAGATTGTGCTCAACAAAGTAAACACTAGAGTCTCTAAACACTGTTGATGCATGGATAATCCCACTTGGAGTCTTGACTGACAACTCTACCTCAAGCAATTCAGGGATTGATTCTACATTCTTTGCAAACTTGGAAGAAATAAAGGAATGCGTAGAACCAGAATCAAATAAAGCACTGGCTAGTTTTGAGAGGACAACAAGAGTACCTGCTACCACATCGTTCGGAACTTCAACTTCAGTTGTTGTGATAGCGAAAGCACGACCTTGCTCCCTTGGCCTCTGCTGAGGTTGATGGTGATTCCCCTCCACCGCCCTCGGATTTGGACATTGGTTAGCAAAGTGCCCAAGCTGTCCACACTTGAAGCATGTGACTTCGGGTAGGGCCAGAACCATCTTTCCTCTGTCGTTAGTGTTGGGAAGCTAAGGCTTCACCTCACTATGACAATTCCGAGAAATATGGCCTCCTCTTCCACACTTGTATCACTTGCCACTTCCGTTCAAGCAGTTCCCCAGATGATTCTTCCCACATTTATTGCATGTGGTAAGTTGAATTTGCTTTCCACATCTTCCCTGATCAAAAGACTTCCCTAAACTGGGCTCCAATGATCTCTTCTTTTCATTTGGTTTATGAGACCACTGTGTCTCACCAAACTCTAGCTCGACTTTCATAGCACTTCGAACTATTTCTTCATAGCTATCATAGTCCCTGTTGGCTAGATTCTTCCGCAGATGAGGTCGTAGTCCACCAAAGAATCTATCAACCTTCCCATTAGGGTCCATGACGAAGCTTGAGGTATAACGGGAAAGCCTTGTGAAGTTCATCTCATAGCTTCCGACAGATTCGTTCTCCTTCTGCTTCAGCTCGAGAAACTCTTTCTCCATTCTCGTTCTCATGGAATGAGGGAAATACTTGTTAAAGAAAATCCCTCGAAATTCTTCCCACTCCATAGCTTCCATATCTCCTCGTGGCTTCGTGTTTTTGATTAGTGACCACCACTGATCAGCTTCTCCCTCTAGGCGGTAAACAGCAAGGGTGACTTTTTCTTATTCCGAACAATGAAGTACAGAAAAGATCTTTTCAATGGAGCTTATCCATTGTTCCGCAACCAATCGGTCAGTAGATACACTGAATGTTGGTGGTCGTTGACGCATGAAGGACTCAACAGAAAGTTGTTCCCTTCGTGGTGAGGTCGGCCTCTCAGCTTGATTCAAGTTATTACTCATAACTTGAGTCAGTTGGTTCATCATTCGCATGAATGTTTCCATTCCGGCTTCCATCGGAGGGCCGTCAGCATATGGTGCATTGCGGTCACCATCGGCACGGTTCCTCCTATTGCCCGCCATCTTCTAAAAGGAATAAAACCTTAGTATGAAACTTATTTCATTTATGAATCTTTTAACTAAGACTTCATGCTTAGACAATTACACTTTTCTATGATTCCTTCATAATGATTCATAAAAAGCTTGTGATTAACCAAACATATCCCCCGTGAGTGTCGTAACCAAGAGTGCAGCAAGGCCCGTTATCGTGCACCAGTTCCCGTTCGAGTCTAGCTCAAAGCGGTGTTTTCGGGTTTTACCCCTATGTACATCTGTGCCAGAGCCGCCTCTACCTTCTCGTATCCAGACAGGGATGTATTTGTTTGATAAACCACTTACTCAATACTTACCAAAATACCAGGAAGTTTTCCTATATTTAAACTTTTCTATAGGGTTCTTCCTAAAGTTTTTGTATCCTAATTTCCACAAATAACTAAACCATCCTTTGATACCAACTATAGCATCCCGCCATTTTATAACATAAACTTTCATTTCATTACACGGAACTGGGGATCGTTAAGGTTTAGTGTCTTGGAAACAAGGATCATAATACATAAAAAAAAATAAAAACATTCTTCATAAACACTTGAAAGGCTTCTCCTTTAGTTCATCCTATGTTCATTATGCATCTCATAACCTGGGGACATACATCAAAAGAAAGGGTGAGCAGAAGGCCCAGTAAGGGAAACAAGAGAAACATTTTACAAGTGAACTTGAGATACTTCAATAAGCACATGAAAAGAACTTTAAGGCATGGGAAAGAAATCATGAGATACGTCATAATAAAAAAAAATTTTCCATAACTTGAATATGTGGCTGCAACATTTAATATTGACAATCGTTTCGTTTCACCAAGGTCCATCCCCAAGGTGTCGTTAAAAATTACCAAGGTTATTCACCAAGGCGTCGTTAAAATGGTCATCTCTAGAGATTAAGTCTTTACCCAATGCATTGGAGCGCTATCAGGTCGCACCCTTAAATTTGCCTTTATTATCATGTGAGCCACATATATCATCATCAAACATTTCATAAATAACCCATATACCATAAAATAAATGGGTTTCATTTCATAATCATAACGTTAAAAAAAACTGCTTTAAGGACATGATCTTTTACGTTACTTTAAACCCACGGAAAGGGAAAGAGGGTTTCATGTATGTAAATCCCATAATTTAAAATGGAACATTTTGATATATATGTGAATAACCTTGTAGAAATAAGAGCTTTGAGTATTCACTTTATAACATAAAATAATTTTTGAGAAAAGAGAGAGGCATTTTGAGGGGAAAATTCTGCAGTATAACGGCTAAGTTTCGGGGTTTTAGAAAACATTGAAATGAGAGGGGACATGGGTCACCCACTCATAAATGATCCATAAAACAGTAGGGTGAAAGAATAAGAAGGAAATATGGACATGGTAATGAAATTTGAGGGACATACCATTTGAAATGAAAAACATGGAAGGAAAAAGATTAGATTTCTCTTATGAAAATTCGGCAGCCTTACGGCGTCACTTAACTTCAAAAGAAACTGATTTGAAAAGATCAAATAGGGTCCCCCATCATATGATCATAAGAGATCGGTATGATAGATATAGAGATCATACCCCAACATAATAAAAAGGAACTTGAAAGTCTTGATATGAAAATCGAACTTGAAAAATGAGAAGGGTGAAAGAATCCCTTAAAAATTCGGCAGCCTAACGACGTCACTTAAACTTTCATAAAACGAAATGATGAGAGTAAGAGGGGATCTCTCATCATATAAACATGAAAGGGCAGTAAGAGGAATACAAATTAACATCCTCTCACATAAAAACATGGAGCATAAAAGTAATGACATAATAGAGATTACATGAAAAGAAAGAGAGGGGTCGGATCCCTTACCTTAAAATGTGACTCTTGAAACTCAAAGGATTGGACCTTGAGGGATTGGGGGCACCTTGGGAGGACTCTTTGGAAGGTAAGAAGACCAAAACTTCGTTGAGGGAGAGTTGGGAGTGAAAACTAAAGGAGGAAAGGGTGGGTATTTATAGGGAAGGTGAGGGGACAAAGCATTAATGGCCAAGGGACACCTCACATGTGCTTTTCTCAAACCCATGTGCTCTCCCTTGGCATTTATCATGGAGTTAGGCGACATGGGGCCCCCAAAACAATAATTCATCACCCTTGGCCGGCCAACCCTCAAAAGATCTCATGACATCATCATGACACCGCTATGATGTCATTAAACATACCGAAACCCTAAAACTGTATTTTTACTATTCAATGAAAATTCAACTTTCTCAGAATAACCCCAAAATTTCACCTTAACCAAAAATCAATGCTCTGATTTCAAAAATGAAATCCATTTTATAAAAATAATTTTCTAAATATTTTTAATTTAATTTTTAAATAAAAACACTATTCATCGAAAATTCATTTTTTCCAGAAAAATCCCCAAAAATTATCATAACAAAATATCGATGCTCTGAGTTCAAAAATGAAGTCATTTTTATAAAAATAATTTTCTAATTATTTTTAATTAAATTTTTAATTAAAAAAACACTATTCATCCGAAAAAACTATTACTTGAATAATAATTTATGAAACCGTTATTTACCCATTTTTTTGAATCACATTACTTAATCTTGGTGTCTAAATTATATTGAAATTTTCGTTGAGTGAAATTACTAATCCATTTGGTCACATTACTAATCCTAAGCGTAAAATCACTATTCATAATTTACTATTCATCAAAAATTAAGTTGATCTCATTTGACTCCAAAATTCCTTACTGAACACTTTTGTAGAAGACCATTTTTTGAAAATCATTACACATCATTAGTTATTAAGGGTTTACATAAATATTTTAAAATATCCCATTTTCAAAATTCATCAATAAAATACATTCTAAAATTATCTAGACATTTGAAATTTCACAAACATCACTAAAGGAAGAAATCTCAATTTATTCACCCGAAAGGATTACACAAGGAAACTAGGGTCTCATCACATAGCCCCTTATAACACTGGCATAAGACCTAAGTGTAAGGTGTGCTATGGTGAGAGAATCTGAGGGAGTCTCAGATAACATTGCCCTAGTAGCAATCTCCACTAACTTGAACTTCTCCTGCAAGCGTTTTCGTTCAAGCTTGACACGCTGGAGCTCGGCTTGGGCTTGGTCCAAAGCGAAGCCCACAGATGCTACCTCCTTCCCAAGCTCTGATAAGTGGGCTTTGTAAGGGTTGAGTCTACTGGATGAAGCCATCGACTCCTCTTTCTGCATTAATCATTAACATCTTATTAAATAAATAAGAGTAAGTTAATATACTACTCAAAAATATTGGGTCGTTACAAAATCTATTCTTATGTGAGTAATACTAAAAATAAAAAAATTAAAAATAAATATGAAATAATACATTATTTATATGGACATTTTTTGTTTGAAAATATGAATATCACTTCCATGATTGATTAGAGGAAGCACATTTACCCTTACAGTAAAGGATGTGGGGGGAACATGAAGGAATGTGATAAATGAAAACACTATAGGTATGATAATGTTTTTAGGGAGAAGATGTATGTGGATGTTTTGGTGTTGAAAGAAATGAAATATGTATAGAAATATTTTAAAATAAACTATCACTTTAAGGGATAATAATGATTAAATCATAAATATTATATAATTTTTTGGTAATATTGAGAATTTATATTGTAACATTATCTCAACATCTTCTTAAAGCATTTCTTTTGTTATAGTCTGTTATTCGACAAGACTAGTAGCATCATAAAGTTTAGATGAAATTATCTACACGAAAAGCCACACATTTAATTTAGAGTATGATAATGCTGTATATAATATATAATATTCTGAGGAAAAACATTTTATATTAAAATATATTTTACCTACTCATTGAACTCTCTTTATTTTTTAAGTATTTTTGCGATTGGATCTTATATTAATATTCTATCCCCATATTTATAGCCCCCTTTAATGTAAAAGACATTTTATACATTGGGACTGAATCAAACATATTGTAATATCCTAATAAAATGGTCATCCTCGATTGAATTTTCATTTGAACATATAGTTGTTTTAGTCACCGATAAGATAATTGACACATTCTTTTTTTAGATATGAGCCCTAAAATAATATCACTACTTGTGATTCCATTATTAATTGGTCATATTTTCCCCCTTCCTCACTAAAATCCAGCTTCAAGAATCCCGTTTCATCATCTTTCAATTCACTTCTATTTTCAACCCATTTACAATGGAAAACTATCACTTGGAAATTGTATAATCCAAATCATATACCTATTCAATAATGTAAAAATTTGAAATATATTCATAAATTAGATTTCTATCCTTGGAGCCATATATGTTCATCACTTCTTCCATAAGTGAAAATACACTATTTTACATTTTACTATAGTAATAATGTTATTTTTTATTGAATTTATAACCATCTATTACAAAACTATTGTAAGATATAACATTTTCATTTAGTATTATGGATAACCATCAAAGTATATTTTTAATTGAATTTTTATTTTTGTATAAATCCTTATATATTTGATTTCAGAACAATCCTATAAACTATTGATTATATGTATTTGATATCTATCCTTCAACCCCATGATATATTGAAATATAAAAAAATTTCTTTTTTGGGTTGAATGTATGGATCAACATATTCACCAATATGTAAACATTCAAGGTTTTCTTGCTCCCGATATGTGATGGTAAAAGTCACAACATCATTTCAGGAAATCCCTTCGCCCATAAGGTGTTATATTTGATGAGACATTGGGAGACTAATGTTGTTAATGTCTAATAGGTAATCCATATATAATTCCATAGCTTATTCCACAATATATCATTCTGTAACATAACCTATGTCAAAATTCTATTCTTGACATTCCTTTTCAAAATATTAATTTACTATTCAATGGGGTACATCTATCTATAATGGATATGACCACATAGTTTAAACTCTTTAATGATGTGAACCATATGGTGGAGCAATATATAAAATAATGGTGGTTGTAATAACATTAATAATTCACATAATATGATTGTAACCTCATTATTAATTATTGGAAACTTTATCGGGTCAATAACTTTACAACACATGGATATGAAAAATCAGCAGAGTCTTGTTAATGTATTCTGTATGTTTTTAGGTAGAATGAAACAGAAAGAAATATGCATCAAATCTTTGATCAAAACATCATAGTCATGTTCTTTTAGTCCTTGTAACATCAAATTAGTCATTTCTGTGACATTATTGATATTTTAGGAATATCCCTATAAAACCTTTACACAATTAAGGAAAAATAAAAAATGTAATTTTTTCTATCTGGATAGAGTGTAATATTTTGGAGGAATAAAATTACATCCTTTACCATTCACTGATGAAAACTATTCACTTATCCACTTGTAAATAATGTCTTACATATCCTAGATTCAATATTTAATTTTTTATGAATATTTAATAGTGTTTCAATAAAAATAACAAATACATTTTCTCTATCTGAAAGACATCATGAAAATTTATGAAGTACAAACATTTCCAATACAGTAGTTCAAATAAAATTAATATCTCTATCCAACCGAATTTTATATGGTTTTCCAAAAATAGTTTAATGAAAATCGCTTCAATATATTTTACTTTATCAAACATGTGATAACCCATTAATGGAGATAGTGTTGTATCATGTTCGGTATTCCATTTGAATGTTGTAATCAAAGATCATTAGTTATGACATCAAGGTAAAAAACTTTTGATATCCTCAAAACACATTATTTTAGAAAAGTTTCTACTGAACTGAGTGTGCACATACTTCACAAATGGGACACCCCAAACATCCCTTAATGTTATATCCTAAAAAATTTGTATAATAAGGAAAGACAATTATCCTCTAATACAACATGTACCATAATTTGATTTCTTCAATTATATGAGCATCATACATTGTAAAACATTTTTTCCATCCCAATTTCATATCTTCAATCAATGGATCCAAATAAAAATCAATATCATTACCAGGATTCTTTGGTCCAGATAAAAGTAGAGACAACATAATATTTTTGTGGTTCATGTATAAATATAGCGGAAGGATATAATTTACCAAGATGACAAGCTATGTATTATGCGTAATACTCTATACACTAGAATAATTTATTCCATATATAGATAACGCTTGATGAATTTTTCTAAACTCATTTCAAAATTCAAGATACTCATCAACAGTTTAATTTAAATGAGGAGAATATTCTGGATGACAGAGGCTCAATTATTTAATTCTAGAATTTACATGCCATGTAAATTTTATCACTATTTATTAACACCCATATTGTCTTCTAAACCGTGGAATTATAGGAATGAACAATACATCATTCGATGTAATTGATTAATTTTTCATGTATCGATCTATGGGACACTTAGATCCTTTCATGACAGATTCATGGTCCTTTCGAAATAATATGAAACCATTGGGATAATATTTTATTTTTTATAGATCATTTCCATTGAAAATAGAATTCAATTAGAATCATATGTTCAACATCAAAGTTCATTTTATTCTGGAATCATATATTTTAGTAGACATAGTAGTTCTATAATGTTGGTGTTTCTCCTTCCACTACTAGATTTTATATTATATTGAATAAATATAACTAACAATGTTTTCAATTTAGTATAAAGAAATTGACAATAGTCTCTCATGATATATATTTAACTTATCCAACAACATTAGAAAATCAATAAGGTCACCTCCAATTTCCATTTTCATTTCTTCTATGTGATATCCATTATTATTTACACAAGTATTAATATAAAATGATCCATACAATATAGTATCATATCAATTGGTGTGCATGTTCATTTTTACCCATGTTTAGCCAAAAATTTATTGATCTGTTATATTATATAACATATCAATTGTTCTTATAACTCTTTCAAACTAATTACTCTTGAATAACAACAATGTAAACAAAGAAAAAATATTTGAGATGTGTCAAATGCATGCCCTATTGCAGACACAAAGAACTCTTTAACTCCATATTCATACTCTTTTTTCAAATGGTTAGCATAAATCTATTTTTGATTCATATTCATTCTATTATGTTAATAAAATACTAATTTTTTACAATAAATAAATAAATACAAATAAGATATTCCTTATCAATAGTGAATGTTATAGAAAATTAAAATAAGGGTAACCAAAAATTTGATAGTTTCAAATAATTTCATTATGATATGAAGGAAAATTTTAATTTAATTTTAAATAATAATTACTCAATTATGGTAGGTGTTATCTTATGAATTCATTAAAATTTGAATGTTATAGATAATTATAATCCTCATAAGAATCATCTCACGAATAGATTTTATTGTATTTTGTTTTTTGAGACTCATCCACAATATATTATGGATATGAGATTATATATTTTGAGAAACTTTGAGGAGTGTTCATCCCATATCAGGCATCGATGAACATTTTGGATAATTAATCCTTATAGTAGTTCATAAAACATAGAATTTATGGGGGGTGAGTCTCAAGAAACAAAAAGAAATAATAAATGTCATTAGAGAAAGATGATGATGATATTTGTTCCCTATTGTCTTCAATAAAAGGGTGATTTCCTACGATTTGAAAGATTTACACAATTGAATCTAGTTATTAACTTGTGGCATATTGAATGTTATATTTGGGGGCTATACAAAATTTTTCTCTGATTAAATGGGTCTCAGTTGGGAAATGTTATGATATATGACAAGACCATTTTTCACCTGCCAATTTTAATTACCTGATGAAAATGATGAAATTATTTTTAAAAAATTTTATAGGAAAATTAAATAAATAAGAAGAATTAATTTAATATAAAAATTTAATAATAAATGCAAACTGTTGGATGAATTTAATAATATTTGATTTATTTTATCATCATCATCATTATTTATTTACTCCAAATAAAGAGTCTAGAGACAATACAAGAAAACAGTCACAAAAGGAACTAAGGAGGCATATAGTAGTGTTGCCCAAGGGAATCTCCTTTAACAAGGATCTCCCCCACAGGAATACATATATTTGATCTTGAGAAGCAGGTAATACCAGACCACTAAAGAGTTATGGATTCTAGATGATCTGCAACCATGTTTCCTTCCCACTACGTGTGCACGAATAGTGTATTCCCACAAATAAGACCATTATACCTTCTTGATAATATAGGATATAGACCATATAGAGTCACCTATACCTTTAATGGTATTTCAAATAAATATGGGGTCTGTTTCCATCTTTACTTGTTCAATGTTTTACTCCAAGAAAAGAAACTACCCTGTGAGCATGGCCATAGCTTCATTCTGAATAGAGTGACCCCCACCAAATTGAGATGTAAAATCCAAGAATATTTCTTCCCTGGAATCATGCACAACACCCCCTCTATGCATGTTACCAAGTATACACAATCCCTCAATGTTGAGTTTCAGTTCAACAACACGAGTGATCCACTCAACCCATTCCCCATGGGTATTTCCTGTTGGAGAATGATTCGTATAGAGAATTAGTGGATGTGGAATCAGTGTAAGTGAATAATTCCATTTTTATAAAATATTAACCATGTCTGGAAGCAGATTATGAGTTCTGGTTATCAGATCCATCCCAGTTGCTGACACCCCCTCATGATGAAAATTGTTTCTTCCATGGAATAAACACCCGAAACTAGTGTTAAACACCATAGCATGCACTCCCTTTTCATGGTTTGCATCCTACACACTGTGGAACCTCAAATACAATAATATAATTTCATGACTCATCTAGGATGAAATTGCAGTGAAATCCCCAAATAAGTTCCAGATTTCATTTTCCCAAGTACCTGAAAAGAACATATGGTTTAAATTTCTATCATAGGGGTTCTTTCAACATGTTAATATAGACGTAAGGGAAATACCAATGTTTTTAATGTGATCAGTTGGAATGGTGTGGTTCATTATTCTACATATTAAGAAATTGTATTTTATAGGGATTAATTTACACCAAAGAGTCCCATTCAATCTATCTGCTTAGTGTCGGAAAAAAATTTCCCTATGAAAGTTCTTTATGGGTATGAATCATTTTCTAGAGGCAATGAAAATGTATTTATTCTGCTCTGCATTAAGTTCAATAACATCAAATAAATTACACTTGTTTCATCCACGATTTCCTTAGTTAAATTTAGATAAACATTGGCATCCCTGAACATGATTATTGGGACAAGACAACCAGGGATGAAATGTTTTGATCCAATCCAATTATGATGCCAAAAAAATATCACCTATCCCCAAAATCCATCAATAAAGAGGATTCATTGATGAAATTTGAGTGTATATCATTTTAAAAATAGGGTAAGAAAAACACCATGGCTCCAGCAAACATCCATTGTGTATAGTTTCCATGACCCTACCCAAAGGGTACATTTCTACACTATTTACAAATCTAATTTTTCATACAATCAATGTATAATGTCAAAAAGGGTTTTTAAATTAATACCCCCATCCTGTGTTGGCTATGAAATTCTCTCCCATGAATCCCAATTCTTTTCCCTTATAAAAGTGAATCCTAAATAAAACTCTCCAATGCATTATCAATGTTGTATATTAATATTTTTTGGACATTAAGTAGTGAATGTTCCTAAATAGGAATAGTATAGATAACACTATTGACAAATGTGATCCTACCTCCAAAGGATACCAATCAATTTTTTCACTTCAATATTAGGTCCATGATCATACACTCAATAAGATAAAAATGATGGATGTAGTGTCAACCAAAAGACCTAAGTGGCCCATGATACTCCACATGGAATTTCCCTTTCTGCATGGCTAGAGAGTTGCATATATAATTAACCTGAATATCATTGTATTTTCTAGGAAATTAAAGGTTTCCCTGTTCTATATTAATGATATGGCTTCTCCAATGATCGTAATCCTTAAAGAATAGGATAATTAAACCGTCTATTAACTATTAAAGGTAAAAGAATACTTTATTACTTTTATTGGTGTCTGCAATAAGTATTTAAAACAATTAAAATTAGAATAATGAATAGTATAATAATTATTAAAGTAATAATATATAGTGGGGGTCATTATTTATATTAGTGACATTATATTGTTAATATGTTGAATGAATTTGATCTTATTAGTTTTTTTTTTGATGAAAATACTCTATTTGACCATAGTGTAAATTTTTTATTAATGTAGACATAAGTGTATGAAAACATGAACATTATAATATAATTTGTTCATTAATGTATGTGATATAATATAATAAACCCATTATAAAATTTTTGGTTTTTAAAATGCATTGATATAAAATTAATTCTATCATAGATCATTGGAAATATATAATTAGATTTTTTACACATAAAGAAGGCTACTAAATATGAGTTTATATTAAAATAATTACATGCATTCATTAACTATGAACTAATTCAAGTTCAAATACCATCATGTGATCTTATCAGTCCTAGTTTGGCTGGGTATTTACAATAAGATATTGTGTTATTTATGGTGTAGGAAATAAATAAACCTGAATTTCACATGAGGAATTAGAGTTAGAATTTATCTCATTAAATACATGTAGAATGGAAATAAGAATCATAAACATATAAATTAATTTTTTTATGTAGTATTCAAATTCGTATTATCTCTATTAATTATGGTAGTGAAGAAATAATGTAGAAATATTTTATTTGCATGTAAAAATTAATGTCAATTTTATTTACTTTTACACATGATATGCGAGCCAATTATTATAAAATGGATCAACAATAATTTTTTATGTAAATACCTGAAATAACCTCAAATATACTTTTATAAAACATATATTAAGGTATATTGCATAAAAATTTAAAATATTAATAGGACCTAAAACCTTAAAATGAATTATTTAGTGAAAAGTGTTATCATACACCGGTGAAATAATCATCCTATGATCCTTCCCCAAGCTAACAGCGTTTTCCCTTGACATGTAAGTAGTGGAAACCAATACAATATAAATCATCTCAATAAAATAAAAATTATTAAAATAATTTAAAAAACATAAAATCACTTACCCTATCAAACATTCTTTAGTGAAAAATACCCTCTATAATAACATAAAAAATATATTGATATCAATGGCCCATTATCAATCCAAATTATAATAAAAAATACCTTTTTAATCATTAATGGGAATAAATTATTGGGTGTATATAAGACAAAATATTAATCTAATTGGGAAAAATATCAACCATATCTTACTTCCAATAAAAATATGATAAAATAAATCAAAAATTTTATTCGAAACACACCCAAAACATTTAAAATATTGAAAGGAAACAATAAATATTTGTTCTATGCAGACATAAAAAGAATCATGAAAAATATAAAAACATGGTCTAATTTATAAAAATACATGATCAAAACATAATTTTAATTCCTTATAATTTATAAGAAATCATTTCTTGAAATCTATTTTTATTTATTCAATAAAAACAAAAGTTGGCATTTTAACAAACACATTATGTGTGTTATTTCCATATAAGAAAGTTGAAAACATTTAAACACATGAAAAACATTCATTATTGTTAATTAAAAATTATGAAATACATTTATAAATCCAGAATCCCACCATGGATAATTATAATAGAATTTATATCAGGTAAAAACATGGATTTAAAATAATCATGAATTTATGGTTCCACATTTAAAGGAATATGAATGGATACACCTAATAGAATGTATGAAATTATTTTGTACAAGTCTTAATAGGCTATAATAAATCTAGTAAATCCCTTAAAGGTTCATTAAAAACATTAAAATTATAGAGACACAAAATTAAAAATTCATTCTAGATTTAAAAGAACAATAAGAAATAAATAGACAGAGATAATGAAAAAAATGAAAAAATATATCACCAAACAACTAATAAACATGTGAGGAGGTGGAGAAAATAAAATACCTTAAATAAAAATGTTGAATAGTCTAAGAGAATGAAGAGGTATCTCTAAATCATGGATTTGTTCAAGCTTTAGATTCAATTCTTGGATTTGTTCGAGACTTTATTCCATCATATATTCGAGCATTGATTCGACGATAAGGAGCATCAGTAGTAAGTGGCCTTTATGGAAAGTCTCCCATATCACATCTGGTAAGAGTTCATTAAGTAGATAAATGAAAATATTACTAGTTCATTAAAAAAGTGATGAAAAATATACATTTTATCAGTGTTAAATTATTATTCCCGGATAAAAGGCATCATTATCAGCACTTTTTTAGCACTGATAAAGATTGAGCTTTATCACTGCTAAAAAAGTGCTGATAAAAGTCATCCATATCAACACTAGAATTTTATCACTGAAATATGATTTATAATTATAATTACAAATAAATATTTGGAAAATCAATTTATATAATTATATATATATTCAACATATATATATATATATATATATTGTAAATATGTTAATTATATAAATATATTTATTTTAATTTCATTATTATAAATATATTTATATCATTATATATATTTATATAATTACACACACACATATATATATATATATGATAAATATAGATAAATGTAAATATAAATATTTTAATTATATTAATTATTTAAAAATAATTAATATCATTATTTAAATATATAATCATTTCTTTATAATAACATAATTACTTTTTAAAAAATAATAATTAAATTTTTAAATTTTTATATATATTTATATAAGTATATATATATATAATTATATTTAATATATATATATATAGTAAATATTCTTCCATATAGAGATAAATTTATTATAATTTTATAAATATTAAATATATATATATATATAATTATTTATTTTCAATTATAAAAATAATTTTTTTAAAATAATATTTATCTATTTATAATACTATATATATAAACGTACATATCAGGTAAATGTAAATTTATAAATATATTAATTCATAAATTTTTAAAAATATTTTTTTAAACTTTATTAATGAATATATATTCTTAAATGCATGCACTTTAAAAATAAGTGAAATTGAATAATTAAAATTGAGTACACTTTAAAAATATAAAAAATGGATATATGTTAAAAATTAAAAATAAATTATTAAAAGAATATATATATATATATATAGAAATAAATATTAATACATATTAAAAATAATGAAACATAGTAAATAAATACATAAAAATAAATAATATAAGATGATTAACTTTAAAAATATATATTAAAAATTCCTTAATTCGTAAATGTATTAATATTAATAATAAATAAATAATATTAACCAATTAAAGTTATAATATATTAAATGTATCATATTACAATGAAATTCTAAAATATATACTAACATTTGAATAAATTACAAATATATATTAGGTGTATGTGTTCTTATAGAAGATTTTATTAATTACATAAATATTTGTGTTTCTGAATTGTATATAAAAATTATATAATTTTGTATCTGTATGTGTAATAAACATAAGTCACATTTGATATATGATAAATAGAAAAATCCAATGATATTCAATTGTGTCCATTACTCAATGAAATTAGTCATCATTTTTAATTAATTTAAATTTTTAATTATAAACTATTCTTCACTAAATATATGACTTCTTTAGTATAAAGAATAAATATTTTTTATTATAGAATTAATATTTTAGGAAATATTATATACGTAAATATATATATAGAAATATATATGATTTTATTTCTATATTATATGTATTAATGAATAATTATGTATAAAAAATGTAAAAAATGAATAAGACATTAATATTTTTTTAATTATTACATATTATATAGTTTCATCATTTATATTTGACATATATTATTTAATACTATTTACAATTAAAATATATATGTGTGTGTGTGTGTATGTTAAACTGGTTCATTTTTATTAATAATTGTCTCATTAATAAATTTTTTAATAATTTAGTAATTTATTCATTTGATAGATATTGTTTATTTATTTAAATTTTTTTATTTTTATTTTTTGTTTAACTATTAAAATTAATTCTTTTTTATTTTTTATTAAATTATTATATTCTATTAAATTTATATATCTATAATTAACATATACTATTTATTAATATTTATAATCTCAATATATTTATATTAAATGTATTCATTTTTATCAAAAAATCTTTAATTTAAAAAATATTTATCATTTTTCGTAATTTACAAATTTTTTATTTTTATTTGTTTATTATTTTATTTCATTCATTTTACATATCTATATATTAAATTTATATAATATTTATTAGTATTTATAATTTATATATATGAATATTAAATTTTTCATTTTTATTAAAAATTATTTGATTCATAAAATTTTGAGTTCTTTTTATAGTTTATTAATTTTTAATTTTAATGTGCTTAATTATTTCATTTCATTCAAGACCTTTATCAAAATTAAAAAACACTAATAAAGGATACCCTATATCAGTGATAAAAACAAAGCACTGATTAACGGTACCCCTTATCAAATCTAAAAATAATGTGCTAAAAAGGGTCCCCTTTAACAGTGCTAAAAAATCAGCTAATAAAAATTCTGCTCTATCAGCAATTTTTTAGCACTAGTAAACAGAACTTTTATCATGGCTCTTTTTTAGCACTGATAACGGTCAATGTTATTAATGAAATTTTGGAAGCCATGTTTGAATTAGTTTCATATTTGGGTTTAGATTAAATTCTCCAATATTTTTGATCTTTAATGGACATAATTTGGTGTATCATGTGTTTTTTATATATTGTACATTCTAATTGAAGCTAAAATGAGAAGCTACATAAAATAAGGAGCTTCATGATAAAGTGGGATATCATTAGATTGAAATTGAAGTGGTTGAAAATTATTCACACCATGAATTGTGATTTCACTCTGTGAACAATTACACGATAGAACATGAGTTCCAAATCATTCGAATTCACAGTCACACCCCAACCACCATGGTAAAAGGGTATTAAAAAATTTACTTTTAATATTTTATATGACTCCCTTATATTGATTTAAATTAATTTTTTTTAATATAAATATCATTCCCTACCCATGGATTATTACAGATTCACTTATCTACATGAAACAAATTCAAATAAGACATTCATAATGCCTTGTTTTTGATTTATTTTTCAATAATATTGCATAAATATGATAGGGATTGAATTAATAGAGATATTTATTTGGAAATTAATTTAAAAAATCCAAATTTGAGGATATTGGTTGATTTTTTATAAAATTTTTATAAGATTCGACATGATTCTAATTTATTAAATTTGTGATAATTTCTTGACCCTTCCCCTGAGGCATGTTCCTTGACAACCCCAAGACCTCCTCCTAAAGGCCAAGGGTTGGTGACAAGCGTAGAAGGACTTATTCCACATGTGTGAGGTATTATCTTGAGTACCTATATACACACACACACACAACTCCAAGAAAATTGTACTATAATGTAATGACAAGGAAACCATGCATGAAATCCACTAAGTGAAACACAATTAGAGTAAAATGAAATGTAAAGTATATGGTGGAAAATTAGGCCATTATACAACCCCACCAAATGAAGAATAATTCCGATGTAAAACTCCATTTCCCTAAAGCTCGTCGAATGGGAATCCTACCTGCAGGGTTGGTGAAAGGTAGTTGCCTGAAGCTGTAGAAGTACACCTTGTTTGTTTGATCTCACTACACACTACTAGGTCCTTATCCTCCCAGGACTCCATCATAGTGTTGGTTATCTACAGAAGTCATGACACGTCTTAGAAAAGCTCGTGTATGGGTGAGTAAAACAAGACCTAGTAGGGGACCCCGAAACCACAAATGTAATGTGTAAGTGAAAACAGACAAAGGAATTCATAGTCATGTCTACCTAGGTGTATGCCCATACATATACCACAAACATATAGATATATTCATCTCAGTAACTAAGAAGCATAAGGTCCAAACTTACAGCCAGTACAGAGATTCTCACAAAAGGTTTAGGGTGTAACACATAAACCAGAAGTACATGCTCCATGAGCTCTCCATCCCTGATGGTGCATGCCCGAGGGATAAATTCCATCAAGTATAATCCTACCATTCTTAATTGTATGTATGAGAGAGCATGATCCATAAGGAACATTCTCATTTTTCATACTCTAGTTCCCAGCCCTAGACGTCTAGTCATCTCAGCCTTGGCCCTGATGGAAGACTAAGGAAACACAAGTGAAGAGGTCCTCCCCCACTATTGTACACGTAAGAGGGTGTCATGCTCCTAACCATATCACGAAAGCTCTGTTGCTCTTATAAGGAGTATACCACACCTCATTCCATCGAGAGCGGACTAGATCCTATTTAGTCATCACTTTCATCAAGTGGATGGGCCCACTCCTCTCTACAGTGTCTGAAAGCCGAGGGAGCTCAATCTCCAATCGAGGACCAGCACCGTACCCAGTAGGGGAGTACTACATAGTGACTAGAGAACCCACTCCTTGGTATGATAGTGGAGTATTGACTCTATTAGTTACTGTGTGGAATACCCACACCCTAGTATGATAGGGGAGTACCGACTCCTATAATTGAGGTCCCACACCAAACCCGAGAGGGGAGTACCGACTATATTCTATCATGTGTGGAGGACCCATGACCTTAAATAGAAAGGGAGTACTGAGTCTGTTAGTTTGTTTTATATAAGTTACCTATACCCTAGTACATAGGGGATTGTCGACCCAGACTAGAAGACCTGCTCCCCAGCTCGATAGGGGAGTACCGACTCTACCTTAGAAAAGCGTAAGGAGGACCCACACCCTATAATGGTAGGGGATTTCTTACTCCTACTTTAGTGGACCTTCTCCTAAAATTTTAGGAGAGTACCAGCTCTATATTCATTAGGTATGGAGGACCCACGCCCTAGTCCAATAGGGGAGTACCGATTCCAAGGATAGAAGACACTCTCCCTTGCACGATAGGGGAGTAATGAATCTTCCTTTACAATCTTCTCTGAGAACCAACACCCTAAAACATGATGAATCCCGTATTTACAAAATATAGGTATATGTAGTAGCCTCACCTTGTTTACTCAAGGGAGTAACCATCCTAACTTATCATCATAAGAATCACCCAGATTCTACCCAATGACTAGTCGTACTGGGAGAGCTTACTCTTCGAACCAAAGAGTTCATCACCTAACATTCCTAAAAACTCACTTAGAGTATCTCAAAAGTATTTTCTGAATCCCAAGGGTACCAATTCCATAGATGAATACTCAAACATACAATCCTTTTAGATTTTATGGTCATTTTTGTAAAATGGGGGCCGTTTGGGTCTAAGTTCGGTTTGACCTAGATGATCCGACCCGAACTAGGTCTGACTATCCCAACGGGCCCAAATGAGACCCACTTGGCATAGTAGGCCACTTGTCCATACAAGACCACCAGAAAAAACCCATCCCGCCTTTGAGGGGGATGAATCCTCTAGATCAAACACGACACAGCCAAATACATTGTGCACTAGGCGACAACTGCTAAAACCACCTCCCCATCTAGCATTTCCACATCAGCGGACTAGAATTTTCGTAAATGGCCGGACCATGTGTGTCTGGTCACACTGCGCTGCCATGGTCAATGCAGATATTATTCATCACACCAGCACATGGCTGCTACCAGTCACACAGGACGTGCTCCGGTGGTCTGCTATGGAGCTCTGCAATCCTTTCAATGCGTTATTAACTGCTAGGGGTTCAAAACTACATTATGATACCTTTCTCCATAAGAGAGTTGATTTCAAGTTTCTCAAGGGCCACCTTGATATTTCCATCATCATTGTTCGCCACTCATCCATCGTCGTTGCACTGGAGAGGTTTCAAAATGATTGACAGCATGTTGTCCCGTGAAGAATTTGAAGAATGCGAGAAAAAAAGGAGAAAATACAAGAAGCGAGGGGAGGAAAAAACCTCCGCTGTCATTTTTCACAGTGTTATTTTAATAAAATTATAAGGTTTAAATGAATAAAAATAAAAACATGGGAAAAAATATGGCATATTAATTCCAATAGAAAAAGTTTGATAAATGAATTCCCATAAGAATGTTGATCCGTGGGTCAACCTGCATGAGTTGATATGCATTCATTGATTAAATTTAAGAATGGGGAAGAACAAAAAAAACCCTACCTAGAGTTGGATTACCCAAAGGTAATGATTGATGTTTAATTCCCACATCAACCCTCCACCATTGTTCATTAATCGTCCACTGATGACGTCTGGTCTGATCCCTTTCCTTGATCCCACCATCGTTGGTTGTTCGCCAATGAATTCTTCAAGGCATCTCAAAAAAATGATGTTTCCTCCCCCTAACCTTGAATCATTGTAAAACCATTAAATGGAGAATCACGATTCAATATTTTTTATTACAATGCATTACATAGTCATTACACTATTTCATTAATGAAACATCATTTTGGTTTTGTTGTGTTACACACCAGTTTTCTGCAACAGTTATGAGAGTTCAAACAATAATAAAATAAACATGTTTATTTCATTTTATATTTTTCTTTTATTTAAAAAAACTATCTTTTTATTTCAACCCATTTTGGTACATGTTGATTTCATTCATAGGTAATGTCATAGTTCTAGATTCAACAGTGTATTATGATTTTCAATCCGGGAACCCGTTTAGAAGTTTAAAAGACCATGCACCCACACCATTTTAATTAGCTTAAAAATTTAAAAAAATTAACTTTCCTCCTTGACCCATTCTGGAAAAGGATATGCTCTAACTATGGGAAATATGTCCACATGAGCTCAACGGTACTCTTGGATTTCAAATCCAAGTTTTCTTTTAGGAGTTATAAGGATTTTAAGATAAAATTATAGTTAATTAATTATTTTATTTACAACCAAGAACTAACTTCCACTGATGGACTATGTCATCCAACATTAGGCCCTTTCAATGTGTATCCCCCCATTCTGAGTTCAATGGTACCCTCATATTTTTAATCTAAGAACCGTTTGAAATGATAAAGAACCCAGTCACATGTTTAATTAACAATCATTAAAAAAAGTTCTAAAATTCATTCCGGCCACTCCACTTCTTAGAATTACGTTCTATCTCAGATCCAAGTCTTGTAAAAATCCAATTTAAATTTGAAAAAAATTTCCCTATAATTTTGGGACATTAAATTCTAAAAAACATATGTAATTTTGTCTCTGAAAAGAAAAATATTAAACTCAAGGGAAGAAAGCTGAGTTCATAAAGGGTATCTGCACTGCTTACAAGCATGAACCTCGAGGAACCACTAAGATCGACCACTTTCATGTGAAGATTTATGTAGGTCAACATCATGAAAAAAAGGAAACAAGTCTTCTTATATGTGAAAAGTGGTAAAATCACTAAGTACTGAAATTTATTTGTAGTCATAGTTTCCAGTGGCTAACCCCCACACTAACATAACATAGATACAAATAGAGACCCATAGTTCACATCCACCCATGGATGAAGTATGCTAAAGCCTCCACAAGAGTTATGAATTCATGGTTTATGTTAAACACATAGGGGTATTTACGAATGAAATAGTGATACCCATGAGCGAATGTTGGGTCTTACTAATCCCTCAATCAACAACATCCATCGGCCACACAACATGAAAAAACTGGAACACTTCCACACTCACAAGTTGTATTCTAGATGATTATGGATGGTAAACAACCATTTCACACTCTGGAAACATAATTGGGTCCAGCTCTGCCACCACAGATTGTTTATAAGAATGACCCTTCTCAAGAGTCCACAGTATGCTACGTGAGTTTTCCTTTCACTAGAAGGAAATCATGTTTTCACTATCATGGAAAAACAACATCCTTTTCCAAATATAGTTAATCTAGGCATGAATGATTTTAGTCCATACCAAGAATTACATTTTATGGCCTCAACACCACAAATAAGAGATCAAAACCATAACTATTGCCTCCAAGAGTCAGGTCACACTATCATCACCAGTGTGTGATCAATAGGTCTCCTCCCGAAGGAGTCTCCAAGAATTAGGGTCAAGTAATTGTTCCAATCGGAACCTCAATTTCTCAAATAGAACTCGTGGAAGAAGGATAACGACTAGAACATGTGTCTATTAAGAAGGGGTAGCCAAATGAATATACACATATCATACCTCAAATATCTCCTGGAGATTCTTGGTCATAAGCCAGGACCTCATGAACTTGTGCTCATCCTCACCATCCAACTCCTAGATCCTAGCACAAACTACATCATAAAACTCATCCAAATCCCATTCCTCATCTACCAACCTACAGAAATTTATGCTCCAAGAGTTGACTCTGCTAAGGAGGATCATCATTCAGGTCCCTCTCAGCGGTACGACGGGTTGTAAAATGTCTAGAGAGATGCCCCCAACCATCGAAAGCATAACAACACCTATCCTATGATCAATATGCTACTCGGAATTTATCCTACACCACAAACACATGTGTATTTGTTTAGGAATGGGTATTCCTCCTACACCAGGATCCTATTTCCAGTCATCTTCTACCTCCACCTGATGCCTCTACCTCATGACCCTTGTTGTATGTCACATCTATCTGCTCCTCCACCAGGTAGCTCTCAACCACAAGGGCTGGCTCTAGAACCCCAACATATATTGGAATGATAATGAGTTTCACCGACACCATGTTCTCCTTGCGTACTCCTTTCTATATGTTCTGGGCCCTAATGTAAGGGTTATTCACCATATATGTAGAGTGGAAAGAATGATCTGTGAATCTCACCGAGTACTCCGCTACCGTAATGATGCCCTGCCTTATGTGCAGCAGTTCTTGTATATGAACAAATCATAATGTTTCTAGAAAGAAATCCTCTCTATAGAGGTTCTCAAAGTCAATCTAGTTGAGGGTCTCCTTGTCATGCTTTTGGATCACTGAGCTCCACCATTGTCCCACTAATCCCTGTAGAAGGCTCACAACTAGTACTTCCATCTAGTTGAGAGTCTTCCTCACAAGGAAAAAGACCCACGTAACTACCTCAAGACAATCCTTAGCTACTTGAGGATCTATCTTGTCTTGGATCCTGGGAGGTCTATGACTCTAGAAATCATGTAGCTTACTCATACGGTGTGTATCCTTTATTTTTTGTGCTTGTAGAAACTGCTGATCCATAGTTGGCTACATCACTAGTGCACCACCCCGAGATAAATCCATAGATTCAGTTCCCTATACTGAAACCTCCACTCAGGGTGGATCATCATCTTGATCATGTTGTTGAATCATATCTTTTGGTCATCATTATTGCATTTAGAAATATTTCAAGATGAACCAAGGATAATAAGTAAATTTGGAGAGCTGACTCAAGAAGGACATTGAAAGAACAACCATTCCTACATGTTTAATATACACATTATTTCCCTAAAGCCAATGTTTCCATGTACCGAGTCGAAATGTAGGTTTCTTGAGTCCTGGTGTATGGATACATCAGCTACAAATCCAACACTAGAGTACCTTTCCTGAAATCCGAACTAAAAATACATAACATTGTTTCCCAAATCCAAAAAAACAGCCGACCCCTGATCTTTGAGGTTGAACTGAACACATCTGATACCTATTATTTATGAACCATAACCTAGGTCACATTCCATGACTACCCCAAGCCTGTCTCCCAATGGCCAGGGGCGGGTAACTAGAATCGAAGGCCTTATTCAACAATTTTGAGGCATTCTCTTGAGTACATGTACACATGCACACCACACCCTTCCAAATGTACAAGAATGTAAATCCAAGGAAACCATGCTTGAAATCCACTAAGTATAACACAAACTAATTACAACGAAAGTAATTTATAGGTTGGAAACTCAGGCCAGTTAACAATCCCGCTAAAATAAAATTAGTACAAAAGTTAAACTCCAAGTCATTGAAGCTCATCTTCCAAGAAACCTACCTTGAGGGTAGCCTAAATTTAGCTATATAAAGCTGTAGAAGTACCCATTGTCTGTCTGATCACACTGACCACTACAAGGTCCCAATACTCCATGGTCTCTATTAAAGCATTAGATGTCTGGACTAGACATGGAATATGCAGCAAAATCTCATATAGGGGTGAGTAAAATAATACTCAGTTGGGGACCCCGAAACAAAAAGGTAAATCCCATGAAAAAATATCCAATGGAACGCACAGTCATCTCTAATTGGGTATATTCCCATAAATATACTATAAACATACATATATACTCATCTCAGACACAAAAAAGCATATGTTCCAACCTTATATCCTGTAACAGGATTATCATAGATGGATAAAGGTGCAACACATATACCAGGAGTGCATGCTTTATAAGATTACCATCCCTGATGGAACTCATATAAGGGATAAATTCCATCAGGTGTAATACTACCATTCCAAATGGTACGTTTGAGAGAATGTTCTCCTTCGGAAACATTCTACTATGTCTAACTCTCATTTTCAACACTAGAGGTCTAGTCATCTCTACCTTGCACCTGATGCAAGACTATGGTAACCCAAGTGAAGAGGCCCTCCCCCACCACTGTACATGAAAAGAGGGAGCCATGATACTAACCATCTTGGGAAACCTCCACCGCTCCTATATGAGTGGCTCGCACCTCAATCCTTCAAGGGAGAACTAGATCCTATCAAGACCTATCTTTCATCAAGTGGATGACCCCACTCCTCGCTACTACATCAAAAGGCCGAGGAAGCTCCATCTCCAATAGAGGACCCCCACTCTACCTGGTAGGGGAGTACATCTCAATGATTACAGGACCCACACCTTGGTATGACAGAGGAGTACCGACTTGGTCAGTTTATGTGTAGAGGAACCACACCCTTTTATGATAGGGGGTACCAAATCCTATAATAGAGAACCCCCACCCTACCTGGTAGGGGAGTACTAACTCTATTCGATCATGTGTGGATGACCCATTCCCTAAAACAGTAGGGGAGTAATGAATCCATTATTTTGTTTTCTACGGTGGACCCTCACCCTAGTATTTATGGGGAGTACCGACCCCAGGCTAGAGGACCCAGTCCCTAGAATGAAAAGGGAGTACCGACTCGGTCGTAGCACTGCGTAAGGAGGACCTTCACCCTAGAATACTCGGGGAGTGATGAATCCTAAAATAGAGTTCCCCCTCCCTGCCTAATAGAAGATTACCAAATATATATGTGTTAGGTATGGAGGACACGCATCCTAGTCCAATAGGGGAATATAGACTCCAAGGATATATGAACCACTAAATAGAATGATAGTGGTGTACCGACTCTTCCATTACAAACATCTTTAAGAACCCACACCCTAAAATTTGGGGAGTCCTATCTCTACCAATGCAAAGGGATAAAGAGAACCCGCACCTTGTATCATCAAGGGAGAAACCGTCCAAACACTTCATTATATTATTCACCATGATTCTAACGAAATTTTGGTCATACAAAGAGAAATTAATCTTTAAACCAAAGAGTTCATCAACTAACATTCTCAAAAAGTAATTTATAGTATCTCAAAAGGATCATCTGGTCCCAATGTTCCCAACACCACATATGTCTTGTCAAACAGATGCTTCATTTATATGTTAGAAGAATTTTTGTGAAATGGGGGTTGGTGGGGTCTACGTCCAGGTTGACCCCATCAAACCAACCTGACCAAATGGCCTCGTCCCAGACCGTCTTGGACCGTTGGGCCGTAGGATAATCCCAACCACCGAACTGGGTGTACCCCCCAGTAGTAACCCATATAGCCTTTGAGGAGGCCAGTTTTTCCGGATTGGATGTGGAACAACCACGTCTGTTGTGTGCCATGTAGTTCAAGTTAGCACTTCCACCCTATTTGCATCAGCAGACTAGAATTTCCGCACATGGCCCAAACACATGTGTCCGGTAACATTCTGCTACAATGAAAGTTCTTCACTTCCAGCAACCCAATAGCAGATGCCAAAGGTTCTTCTAACTAGCACTATAGGTGGCCTATCTAAATGGCACTAATACACAAGTATCTGCCAGTCACCACCACCGCTTGCACATTGGACGGTTGTTCCATGGTCCACCAGATGCACTATGGTGGTTCGTTCTTATAACTGGATAGATCCATGCGATACTTTCATTGCGTTCTTCACTACCATGGGATCAAAACTCTATTGAAACCCCATCTATTGGAAAGCACACTATTTCTAGTATCTCACACGCCACCTCAATCCATTTTTCATTGTTGTTCATCAATCATCCATCATCATTGAAACAAAAGTGGTTGTGCAACAACCGACCATTCATCGTCCCTTGAAGAACTCAAATAACATGGGAAAAGGAAGGAGAAAATCAAAACATCATGGAGAGGAAAAAACCTCCAAATTCATTTTTCATAGCTTTATTCCACTACTATTAGATGATTTAAATAGAGAAAAATAAAAAAGTGTGAAAAGATTCAGAATATTAATTTCCCATGATCAAGACCGACAAAAACCCTCTCGTAAGAATGGAGATTTGTGGGTCAACTCTAGTGATTTGATTCGTTCTCGAGTTTATTTTTATGAATGGGGAAGAAGAACATAAAATAAAACCCCTACCTAGAGTTTGGATCATTCAAAGTCAAAGATTGAAGTTGTGTTGCCACATCAATTCTCAGTCCACTAGTGTTCGTCAATTGACAACAACTGACATCCTGTTTGATCACATTCATTGATCCCACCTTCATTGTTCATTCACCAGTGAATTCTTCAAGTCTTGTCAACAAAATCTAGCAGCCTCCCCTAACCTTGGATCCTTGCTATGCCATTAAATGGAGAATCGTGATTCATATTTTTTTTGCTACATTACAAAGTCATTATGTTGTTAAATTAATGAAACATCATTTCATTTTTGTTTCATAACTTGATGTTTTGCTGTAATGGTTTTTGAGAGTTGCATAAAATAAAAATAAACAAGTTTATATTATTTTAAAATTTTCCTAAAAGTCTAAAAACTATCCATTTTGGTCGAACCATGTTGGTCGATGTTGAGTCCATTATTAGGTAATGTTTTCATTCCAGATGCAACTATGCCCTCATATATTCAATTCAGGAAACCGTTCAGAAGTTCCCAAAACCACACTCATGCACTATTTTAATTTGCTAAAAAAATATCAAAAACTAACTTTCACCCACGAACCATGTCGGTCGAGGTTAAGCTCTGCCTAAGGGAATAACACCCTCAGAAGATCAATGGTACTCTCATATTTCCAATATGAGATAACAATTTAGAGTTATAAGGATTTGAAAAATAAAATTATTGTTCATTATTTAATTTACGGCCAAAAACAGACATCCACTGTTGGCCCACATTGGCCATAGTTAGGCCATTTCTAAAAAAATCCCAACATTATGAGTTCAACAGTGCCCTCATATGTTCTATATAAGCACTGGTTCAAAAGATAGAAAACCCCCACTCACATTTAATTAATAAACAATAAAAAAGTTCAAATATACATTCTAGCCACTCCGAGTCTCCAAATCACATGTCGTCTTAGAGCCTTGTCTCGTAATAATCCCATTTAAATTTGAAAAAAATCCATTTAATTACAAGACATAATAGTTAATGTTTTTTATTTTTTAAGAGTATACATTTAGTGATTAACTCTATTACTATGTTCTCATTCATGCGAAATTTCAAATCCTATCAATCTAATTATTTTATTAAGAATATTTCTTGGTAGACAAAGCCATGTTTCTCCTAAAACATTATTTGAATCTTGTTAAATATATAATTGTCTAAAGTATATTTTTAAAAATATTGAGGTAATTTTTTGAGCCCTTTATAAACCAGAAACTCGTCAAAAATTAATCCTATATTAAGATCCTAGAATCCATGGAGAATATTTTTTCTGAAGAGACATATTCCATGAAAACAAATCCCTTACCACCCTGAATCTATAGATTTTGAATAAAAATCAATAATTTAAGTGGGGGTGGGTGTACATGGTTAAAGAGATGAGTCACATTGATGAGATTGGTTTTGTGATTTCATGGGATTAAATTCATTATTACCCCTATTTAACCAAATAAATAATTTTTTTTTAAAAAAATTGTTTGTGACCTTGGAAGTAAAAATTATGTTGTACCCGACCATTGATTTTGATCATTTGTGGATTAGAGGTGTTTGTAAGACTTTTGCCAAGTATAATTTAAAAAAATTAAGAGGGACATTTTCATTCATTATACTTCAGTTATTTATGACCATGCATTGAGGATTCTTGGAAAAGGGAGATTTAATTTCTAAAGGTAGTGTCTTTATTTAGTTTCATTTGGGTATCAAGATAGATTATTTAAGAATTATCCTTATTATAGATATTGATAGATTATATAAACATTTCAATCCAACCCTAATACTCATTTCCATTTTATCATTATGGTAAATCCCTCATGATTAGATTTGATTTTTTTCTCTACATGGTGGAGAGCCGAGATAAATTGCTAGCCTTTGGTAAAGAACATGATTTGAGGTACGAGATAAAACTACATTTAAATTTGTAAATTGTGTGATGATAGAAAATAATTAATTTGAAGTATATTAAAATTTTAATGCATATTTAAAATGAATTAATAGATATAAATGTAATAAATTATAATATTTTTCATTTCAATAGAGGTAAATTAAAATACATGGTTGGTATTTATTCCTTCAAAAGTGAGGAGTTGAAAATGATTTTCAATGAAATTTTTAAAAATTTAATTTTTTATAGAAAATAATACAATTTTTTCATTAATGTTGAATTTTTATTTTTTTATCATCCTTTGTGATATATTTAATAATTTCATTGTTTTGGAAAAATTTATTTCATGAGTGGGGGGATTTTAATAACCGTATTTCTGATATATAATTTTTGATACAAAATTCATTAATTTTAGATATATTTTTTAATTTTTAAATTTTTTATTTATTTTTTAGTCATTTTATATAAGTATAAATTTCAATTAAATATAGAAGAAATAAATTAGAATATATGAATAGATGGACATGGAGCCATGGTGCGACACCAAAAAAAAGTTCTGTGTAGAGGTATAGGAATTAGAGTTCGATAATCACATAGTGAAGTAATAATCCATGTTTTGAGTTATGTCTTGTAATATGAACCCATCCCAATAATCCCAATTAGTATTTCCATCAAAGGAGGTCATGTGTATAAATTCCATTAATATCATATCATGTGTGGAGTAGGTCGATCCACACATCTGTCAAAATTCAATTTGACCTATCATTTTATGAGATGCGATTTCAAGTCATAGAAGTTAATAAAAATGAGTTATAATGGACAATATCCATCATTCACAATGTGAAATCAATTCAATAAAATAATTATAGATGAAAATATTCATAATCATTAATGTATTTCATTCCAACTTGAATGTGGATTCACAACATTATCTTAGATGAATTTGAAGGCCATTTTTGGGAGATAGAAGTCATCCATGAAGATATTGTTACATATAAATCAAAGGGTATTTTTTACTAATAAAAGGAAAAAATAATCAATACTAAAGAGATATGGTGTACCATTAAAGCGGCATTCACTAGGCTTTCTCCACTAATTTTTTATGATTTTTATTTTTGTTATTTTTTCACCCTTTTAGGGCTAGAATGAGGGGGTGATTTAATTTTTTTTACAATCTATGATTTTAAGGGGAATTTTACTACTGTAAGTACTATTTTAATTATAATTCAAGTGGATATTTTTCATTTCATATCTCCCCCCTCTCTTTTAATCTTTTTTTATTGCTTAACTCTGGAATGTAAAATATGTGAATAATTTCTATTACAATCGCAAGAATTATACCTTCAACATGATCATTGAGTGAGTTGAACAATATGTTTAATTGTATTAAGTTAACATTCTCAATAATGAACCTATGTACATTACTATTTTAAAATGTATAGATTATGAGTGAGAGAGAGAGAGAAATCAACTTGACCGAGGGGAAAACATAGATATGATTCTGATTAAAGAGATTATTATATTAAAATTTATAAATAACAATTCATGAAACAAGATATTATATGCCTGATATGATTGTTTTCATAGTCTTTCCCTCTCTCTCTAGAAAAATCCACATGAAGAGTTTCATATACTTCTATAATTCATTCATTTAAATTTTTTGTCTTTATTATTAGAAAAACATATTCTAGACCTCATCCTTGCTGGATAGACCTAGATAATTGAAAATACTATAACAGTTAATAGTATATTTTGTGATTACATTCTTAGGAATTATAAATTTTTAAATTCGTTATCCCCTAAAACATTAATGATTCCCTTAATAATTTTCAATCACATAAGCAACAAAAAATGTGAAAGTGTCTCATGATAGTCTAGAAAAATAAGGAATAGATTAATAGTATATTAAAAATTCACATCTAAATGAAATGCCTATTATACTGTGTGATCATAAACATATGGAAATGATGGTTGATTCAAGACCAGAAGAATCCAAATCAAAGTTGATGGTTTATTTAGGTACGAATCAGAATTATAATTTTTAGAGAACTCATTAGACAACTGATAATAAAAAATTGATGTACAATGAATCACATCATATCAGGTGTTGTTATTGTGGAATGATTGAACCTTATCAAAATAATTATTCCATAGTAAATGGGTACATAAAGGTATAAGAGAAAAAATGGACACCGTGTAGATTTTAATATTTTAAGATTGTTTTTTATTATATCTATATTTTGTGTGGTATATTTAAAAATATGAATTGATATTTCTCATCAAAAAGGTATAAGAATGTGATGGTTAATAAACGAAGTGGTTATATCCATCAACTCAAGGAATTATCTAGTGAGATGAAAATGATAATTGAATTAGCATATCTGAAATATGTTTATTATGAGGACAATGCATGTCAATGGTCCCTTGGTTTGAATCCCAAGACATGGACCAAATGGAAAAGAACTATAAAGGTAGTAGTTGAATGTATTTACATTAATTCATCAAATAATCATGGTGTATGGATCATTGATATTCAATTCAAATCACACATGATGAGAAATAAAGATCTTTTCCCACATGTTAAAAATGATATGGCATGTGTTGTTATGTTTGATAATAATGAATACCTAAAGATATTTAGATACATTAAATCCAAATTCTATGTAAAATCTTTGAGACACATTGACGTCTTAGTCTTTGAGTTTCGAATCAAAACATTATTTGTGTAATTGAACCATGTAACTCGATGAATGAAATAATAGTTACAAAAATATGTGTATCGTCAATGGAAATGAAGGTAAAATGGTGACACACAAAAATCTCACGAAGGGGATTATCTACATTATTTGTTGATAAGAAGAAATTCATTTTATACACAATGTGGAAGAATAAATATTTTTCTATAAAAGGAATGTCCATTTTATAAAACCATCATTGTAAGATATAGTAAAATGTGACGGATTTAATGATTTATCTAATCTATAATATGATAACACATACATGTGTGATCCTTACCAATAAGGGAATATTCCTTTAAAGACTTACAAGGTAAAGGAACAAAAGTCAAAAAGTGTTTTTGAATAGTGAATATTGATGTGTGTGGGCCTATATCTCTATATTGCATTGATTTAAATATATTTTATTTTCTTTTAATTAATGATTATAATATTATGGTGTGGATTTCAGTAATCAACCATATGCATGGGGTGTTCAGCTAAATTATATAGTATCATATAGAAATTGAAAACATGCTTTCATAGATAATTCTAAAATTCCAAACAGATATTGGTATTAAGATCACTGAAAACTAGATGATGGATTGTCTCAATAAACATGAGATAATACACCATGTCTATAAAGTGATAAGTCCTTGGAAAATTAAAATGGTTGATAGTAAAAATAAAATAATAAGAAATATTTATAGAATAGTGATCTTTGAAATAGTCTTACTGAAAATGTTTTAGAGGAAATATTTTTTACATGAGTCTATATATCTAATAAAACATTTTTGTATCCAAAATAATATAGAACTATATATCGAAAGTGTTATGGAGAGAATCAAAAGTTTAATTACTTTTTAGTCTTATGGAGTAACTATTTTATTCTATATATAACAAGAAGCATAAGAAGATTGAATCTAATAAAGATGAAGGTGTTTCCTTATCTACTCCGGAAAAATAAAAATACATAAAATAATTGATAAGTTAAAATAAAATCTTATGAATATAATTGATGTTGTTTTTTATGTGAATTAGAAGAATCTACAATAAATTATTTAGTAGTTTTAAGATTATAGTGACAAGGAGTTGAGAAGGTTATGGAGGGTTTGGGATGTGTTGTCTGAGAAGTCAGTGGTATCTGGGAGGCGTGCCCAAAATTCTTCAACGGAAAAGACGGTGCTTGAATGGAGATGATAGTGGTTTGGTCTTTGATTTATATGTTTGTGGGGTCTCTTTATTTTCCCAGATTATGGGATTTTCTCCGGTGGAGTGACGGATCTGGCCGACATTCATTCTGGAAATTGACTAGAACTGTGTTGAGTGGTATGGTTGATGGTGGTGTTGATGACGACGACATTGGTATAGTGATGATGGCACCGATGATCTAGTCTGCGACCCTCATATCAGTGTTTGGTGGTTCTGGAGTCGAGGAGGCATGGTGTGGTGTGGTTCTCAAGGCACGGTCATTCGGTTTAAGTGTTTTGAAAAACAAAATTGGTTTTCGTTGGTGCGTAGTTATGGTGGTTTTGGGTTTTGGGTTTTTTCCGATTGAATTGTGCTATGTTTGAAGTTTGTAATGTTTCACAATTTTTCTTAAATGTATTTTTAGGAAATTTAAAAAAAAAGATTGGGAGGAGGATGAGTGATGATATTTGTCTCATCAATGAACATAAAATATAGTTATTGTTTAATGGTTGATATATAAGAATGTAGTCTATATAAATTTAATTTCGATTATATTCTAAATGAACATGGAATGGTGATTCAAAACAAAGAATGGATTGTGTGTAAGTGACATTATAAAAATTTAGTGAATTGATGTTGATGATACATTTTCACTTTTGGCATGATTTGAGAAAATATAACAATTATTATCCATAATAGTTAAAAAGGAATTCCAATTTTTTAGGGATGTTAAGTTATTATTTAAAAATTGATTTCTATAACAAGAGGTTTACTTCATGTAGCCAAAAAAAATTATTGTTCATTAATATGAGAGAAATTTTTTTTGGAGAAGGATCATTATGTGCTAAAGTATGCACTAAAAGAGAAAAATTCAACCTTAGATAAATACATGAAAAATATTTCTTTAAGAATTGTGTATTTTATTATAATATATAGGAAAAAAAGTAACCATATTTTTATATATATGGTATATATAAATGAAATAACCATTGGTGGGGAGAATTATGTATAAGGAAAATAATTTATAGAGTTTGTGATGTGTGAGTTTGTGTTCTTTATGATTGGTGAACTAATGTTTTTTCTCTGTCTAAAAGTGGTATAAGTAATGAATAATATATTTATTTGTAAATATGAATCTTCCAAATGATGTTCTAATATGATTTGGAATGGGGGGGTTATAGAATAAAGAAATTATAGTTACTCCCGGGATTAAATTTTCAAGGGATGATGATGATAAAGAGGTCAATTTCAAAGAATACAGGTATATCATTTGTATCCTTTTATACATAACATTGTCACATCCAGATATTTTATTTTCAAAATTCTTGGTAGACTGATATAAATTTAATCCCAAATAAATCCTTGTGATTTTAGTGAAGTGAAACTATGATATATCAAATACACAAAGGAGTTTGACTTTCTATATATGAAAACATCAGAAAAATATTTTGGATATATAGATGTTGAATCGGTTGGTTTGGTATATGATATAAATTCAACATCATGGGGACAATTATATCTTGGTATAATTTTTATTTGATGTATGCGAAAGAAATAATAATTCATTTATCTGAGCATCATAGATGATAAAAATATTTTCAACACACAAACATACATAACATTACAAAGGATGAACCATATTCTTGAATACATGCAATTTTAATGATGTCTTTGATTTGAATCAATTGTGACAGTTTTTGTTCTGTAAATCATAGAAAAAATCTAATTGATCACACAATGAAAAATAAAATTGATATTAAAAATCTCATTATTAGTGAGAAAAGGTGACATGGGTTAGTGATATTGGTGTATATTTCAAAAAAAATCCAAGTTGCAGACATTGTTGATGTAGTCCTTACCAAAGAAATATTTTGAAAGAAATTATTTGGATCTTGGAGAATAGTAGACTCCCCAAAATTTAAAATTGAGGATTAGGGACTTCAACTCCTTGAGGAATGTTATGAATTTCCCTTAAGGTTAATCTGTTTTCTCTATTGTCTACGAGAAATTGGTAGTCGTTGTGTTAATTGAAAAAGAGGATATATATAGTTAGTAATGGTGGAAAATTTATTGATAGGGGATATATAAGGACCCGACCGTAAACATTACATATTATTGAATTAAATTAATAATTCACATAGAGGATATTTTCAGTTTTAGAGTGTTAGAGAATCAGATCATAACTATTACATCTCAAATGATTACACAGTAAACACTTCTACAAAGATTCCTTTTTTTCAAAATATGAACTCCAAATAAATTCATTTCTAGTTCCATGTTTAAGAAAGCATGTCTTTTCCTTGATCCCATCCTTGACCCTATTCCACAATATGTCCTATGAAAAACATTTAAAAAAACTTGGGGTGAGCATAAAAATCTCAGTAAGGGATACACAAAGAAGGATAACTGTTAGTTTTTCAAAACAACAAATAACCATGAATACATTATCAAAGTAATAATTTTCACCTTTATAAAGAAAAAAATACTCTTCATTGAATAAAAGATCATCAAATACCCTTTTGTAACCAAAATATTACCATAAAACCCATATAAATTACACATAACATATAAAGGTAACATGGGACATAAACATAATTAAATGGAATAACCATACAGTTGACTTCCACACATATTACTTAATGGAATACCCATACAGATGACTTCCATACCCAATGTATTGGAGGTTATAACGTAACCACCCGTCCTGGTATTCACGGCACCACCCGTCATATGGTTTATTACGTAACCACCTTTCAAATGTCCAAGAACTATTATAAAATCATAAGACATATAACAAATATAATGGAAAGAATACATTTCCACACTTTGATCACAATATATCACTAAAATATATTGATATAACAAATCCATTATAAAAAACCATTTTCAATAACAAAATATATAAAATATTATATGGTATTTATTTCATTTTAAAAACATCACGTCTTTTTTAGGAAGCCAATGACCAAATATTACTCATGGCGGCGGAAAAGGTCGTTGTCATCGCATACGTTAAAAGATACATTCCTTTTTGTCATTTTGTAAAATGCTTCGTAGAAAAAGGTCCATTTTGTATAAAATTTAAAGTCAATGGGTTTTATACACCGTATAAAAGAAATCCTTGTATTAGAACAAAATATGCCTCAATGAAAGGAGATTGAGACGATGTCCCTTACGAAGACGGTATCCATGGATTAAGGATAAATCAATTACATAATTATGTGTGACAAACGAATACACAAAATATAAGTGGATATTAGGTGTAAAATAATTAGAGAGTATTCACACATATTCATAGAACGACATATTCAAGGAGTACAAGTTTATCCCAAATAATCAAAATTGGGTTAAGAAGTTACCTTGCAAAAATTCGACAGCCTAACGACGTCACTTCAAAATTCGCAAAATGAGTTGATGAGAGAAAAAATGGGTATCTCATCACTTGGACATAAAATTTAAATCAATAAGGATATATAGAAACATATACAAAAATTAAAATATTTAAATTAAAACACCCAACAAAAGAAGTCTTTTAAAAAGAGGAGGGTGAAAAGTTCCCTTACCGACTTGGGTATCTTTCGAAACATAAACCCCATGAAAGAAGGACAACAAAACATTTATGTAAATACTAATAAACAAAATTATATTACACACAGAGTAGAATAATGGGATGTAAATTTACAAATAAAATGAAATGGTGGCAAATGTAGCATAAATCTCACAAGAATAAAATTGAGATGAAAAATCCAAACGAAAACTCGGCAACCTAACGACGACACTTAAAACATCCAAAAATGGATTGATGAGATAAATTAGTTTCTCTTATAATATTGACATAAAATGTACATAATTATTAATATAAAATAAAATCCCAATCATAATAAATATGAGCTTAAAAGGAATTACATAAAAGAGTGTACTTAAAAAGAAAGAGAGGGGTATGATCCCTTACCTCATGTCCGACATGACATGATCGTTTCTTTATATTCTTGAATAATAAACTTTGGTAAATTTATAATTGCTTAAGGACCTACTTTAAAGATTATCATTCAGTTCATATCACATATTATAATGTTATAATAATTGTTTAACAATGTTAGTTCATATCAGACGTTTTTGCCAATGTTTGGTACATGAGTAAAAAATGAACTTGTTTGAAAATTAATTCCCATGTAGTTATAAGTAAATAATTTACATAATAGTATTAATGATTAAAATATCATATATATCCAGTACATATTAATTTTATACTATTCCATAAAATTTGGATATAAAAATGAAAAGCACCGTTCAAGGAGACGGTAGGCTGTACGTACGCATGAACGCTACTTTCATTTTGTTTTTCATATTAATGGAATTAAAAATAAATGAGATACATATATATATATATTAATTACATTATAATATATGTGTTATATAGGTCACATATGTTCATTAATTTCATTCTTTATACATTCCATGTATTGCATGAACGAGTCGCATCACTTGAGGAGGCGGTAGTCCACACTTCCTCATATAAAATTATCACATTTGCACAACATGAAAAGAATAATGGTCTGTTTTAAATATAAAATAGAGAAGAATATAGTAAACATACATACCATATATATATCATATATTAAATACATTGACCTCATAATGGCCACCTTTAAAGGTGTTAAAAGAATATTGAACAATCATCGTTTCGTGAGGCAGAAAATCGCCATCCACAGAAACAGTATGTTCTTTAACCATTAGACAAAGGTGTGTGTAGGATTATCTCTAATAATTCTCATAGCAACATCCTAGTATATTTCAGATACTGGTTTTGTTACAAAATAAAGGAATAAAAAGAGTTTAGGGGGTTGGAGAAGCAAAATAAAACATAAGAACACAAGAGAAGACACTACCTTTAAATCAGGTAACTCTTTTTGATTTGAGCTGAAAGGATTACTTGGAAAGACTTATGCCCAAAGTGAGGCTTCTAGGAGTAATAGAGGTATGTGTAGAGACAAAATGGGCAGGGTTTGGCTAAGAAAAAGGCTTGAGAGGTGTGTGTAAGGTGGTAGAGGTGGGGGCCTTTTATAAGAGGAGAGGAGGGGCACTCTTGGAATGTTATAAAAGGTTACTTTATTATAAAATGACTTTCGGTTTTTAAAGGTCAAAAAATAATATATTTCGAGGATAACGTGATAAGAGTTCGAAATCCATCCATCCAATAGGTTTCTGACATGTGTAAATTTTAGATTTTACATTATCATTTCATTTTATTTAAATCGTTAAATAATGAGGTAATCACTTCTTCATCATGGTGTTATAAATAATTTAATTTATTTAATGTCTATTTTTTTAAAAAAATATCATGATATAGGAAATATTTTTTTATTTCTAATGAATATTTATAGTCAAAAATATGACTTATATAACCCCATTTATAAATTGTTTTAGTAAAACAATACATGTTTGTGACATTTTAATTTTAACATTAAATAAAAAGTTATTAATGTCATTTTCCTACCAAACTGGATCCATGGGGTCCCCAAGTTTACCCATGGATTTTCTTGGTCGGCCCTGACACATCCAATAAGGGAAGGACATGTGTCAAGGTCATTTCATATTATTAAAACATTATTTTTACCTTGAATTACACTAATTACCTATAATGGCGATTAAAAACATAAAAGTTACTATTCACCAAAAAATTATTTTAATCCCATTGAAACAAATTTTAAATCCTAATGAAAACCATGTATGTTGGAATTTTGAAATTCAAAACATAGAGGTGGCTAAATTTCATTTAAACGAAAAATCAGTTTTTTTAAGTACCACTTAGTGGTTTCACAATTCACCAAAAATTGACGTTTTTCAAAAAAATACCAAAAATTCACGCTCAGCTATTTTTGATATTATAAATTCAAAAAAGATGTAAATTTTATAAAATTCAAAGCATATAATTTACATTAATTAATTTAATAATTAATTCCTACTGTCAGAACAAATAGCATGTTTTTATGAAACAATATATATCAAAAGATTGACACTAGTTTAAGTCCAATTTCAAAGTGAAATTAATTCCAATAAACACTATTGGATTAAATGGTAAAAATATATTCTAATTTCACTTTAAAACAAATTCATAATATAATATATTCATATAAATAAATTATATTAAAAAGTGGTTTTGAATTAAAATACAACATTTTTCACTATTATTTAAAAATGAACTTTATCAGAAAAATACCAAAAATTTACACAAAGTAAATTTTGATGTGCCAATTCTAAAGAAGAAATTTTTTTGTCAAATATAACACATAAAATTGTCAAATAGTTGATTTAAAATAGGTTCTCCATCAAAAGGGGTTTAATCGACCTTTTCAAAAAAATTAGAATGTTTACGTTTAAAATGGATTCATTCTCATTTTTAATCCTCTAACATTTATTGTATGAAGTAAAAATATTTGACAAACATATATAATCATTTTTTAGTTAGTTCTGTTCATTCCCATCATTACAACGGCTAGGTGTTAACTACCATTTAAAATAAAATTATTTTATTATTAGAGTGCAACGTAAGATTTTAAAAGAACTCGTTGTTGCGTATTGGGTAGGCCATCGAGCATAGCATTCCCATTAAATTAAAATTAAAATTTTATTCACAAATAGGGATAAACATAAAAATTTCATATTCGTTATTTACCAGGGGTGTTACATCCTTCCCCCCTTTTGGGAATTGCATCCTTTCAATTTTAAAATTTGGCTAGGAAACATCATTGAAAGTCCCACATCGGAACAAGAGCCAGTAAAACAATCACTTTAAAAGAAAGAAAGAGAAGTACAGAGGTCACCCGAGTTAACCCATACTAGGATTCCATGTAGGAAAACATAGATATGGAAGAAAAAGAAAAGGGTCATGTTCTGAGGGAGAGTGATAAAAAACTTGTTTAGGAGAAAGTTAACCACAAGAAAATCACAAACTTGTGGTGGGTTAAACGGTATTTGATTCCCCAGTAGGAAAAGTTAATAGACAACATTTTTTATTTAAGTTAGATTTCATTGAGGAATTTATTTTTGATCTTAAGGAAACATACTAACTTGTCATGTTGACTTTCAAATTTTACTAGATTTCATACACAAACTCATACTTTCTTTAAAAGAAGAGTATTTAGGAAGACTTGTTCTCATTAAGAGTATTATAATCAACTTCTTGAGAATAACCTAATCCAAAAAAGAGAAATATATATTTCCAATGTCTTTAGACCCTTACCAAAACCAAAATTTTTAGAACAAGATTAGATAATCCAGAAAAGGACAACCCTTTATAAAAATGAAATCTATTCTTAATCTCCAAAATTTGTCCAACAAAACCCAAAGTCCAACGAGGATCATTATATAATCAATTATTTCCATAAAATTATTCAATGTAAACAAAAATAATATTGAAACCCAAATATTTGAAGGATTTAGTCACATAGTCATCGAAGGTACAAATTAACACTTATCACTAAATAACACCAGTTTCTCTAAAAGTCTCATATTGAAATATAATTAACCTAATCACATATCATCCATGATAGGTTAATAATTTCAATTGATAACCAAAAATCAAATTACTCTTAATTGAAAAAATCATCTAACTAAAAATAATAAGTCATACTAACCAGGGACTTCATGTAGTCCACTGGTTGGCGATAAATACCAGTCACACTTTAGTTGTGGGTTCGATTCTCGCAGCTTTTTCTGACGCAACGGGTTGTCACATGGTCTACATGTTGTCCTTTTTATGAAACTCCAAAAATAACCCTAATATTTTTTAACCTAAATAGATTCCATATACCTCTCATTTTCATCCAAATTCATTACGATCTCAACATCTTAATTCTTGACGTCTTATTTCACCAGCATAAAATTAAACGATTTCCAAAATTAATAACAGCATACCTTGATCATGGAATCCGCTCGGTTTCATTATTATCTTGTTCACGTCGGTAGAAGTCCCATGAATTAATAAAATGATTTATAGATCCTTCAAAATCATTTGCTTCCTCCATCCAAATACACCATGTACAACATGGGTCATATGGGTGTTCACAGAAAAACAGTTTTTGAAAATAATCATGTATGACATATAATTCCAAAACATCTGATAAAACATGATTTCTATAAAATAGTCAGACAGAATTTGAGTTAAAACGTTCTATTATTTGTCCTTTTAAAATTCCATAAGTATGTGCTGAGAGATTATATTTTAAAAGCAAATATAAATAGGTTGTGCAAGGGTCTCCTTCCTCAGCACAATTTTTAAAATCATAATATGCTTCAAATTCTTGTGATAAGGTAAAATATTTGAAAATACCTTGATAATATTTACCTTTCTTCAAAATATGAGAATATTGTTAAAATAGTATTTTCCTAAATACAACCCATGATCCACGATGATAATGAGGTATAGTGGTGTTGTTTGATATCTCAACAACTTCTTACAAGTGAGTTCTATGCTAGAAAAAGTTTCAAAATCATCTGAACATGACTATGCAATAATTATTGCAAGCATGTCATCACGAAGAGATTGGAATGTCATTTGAGATCCTCCTCCTTCCATTCGTAACTGACTTTACTTGACCTCAAAAAAGATAGAAAACAAGGATTTAACTGAAATAATAGATATAGGGACTAACCATGTATCTAACAAAAACTCAAAATCCCTAATGTTGTCTAAACCGACCTCTGATACCAAATATAAGGACCTAGCCTTAAACATTACTTATTATTGAATTAAAAGAATAATTCACATAGAGGATCTTTTCAGGTTTAGAGTTTTAAAGAATTATACCATAACTATTACATCTCAAATGATTAAACAGTAAACACTTCTATAATGTTTCCTTTTTTTTCAAAACATGAACTCAAAAAAAGTCATTTCTAGTCCATGTTTAATAAAGGATGAATTTTCCTTGATTCCATCCTTGACCCTATTCCACATTATGTCATGTGAAAAAAATTCAAAAAAAAAACTTGGGGTGAGCATAAAAAGCTCAGTAAGGGATACACAAAGAAGGATAACTGTTAGTTTTTCAAAACATCATGTAAACCATGAATACGTTATCAATGTAATACATTTCACCTTTATGAAGCCTAAAATACTATTCATTGAATAAAAGATCATTAAATTCCCTTTTGTAACAAAAAGATTACCATAAAACCCATATAAAGTACACATAACATATATAGGTAACTTGGGACATAGACATACTTAAATGGAATAACCATACGGTCGACTTCCACACATATCACTTAATGGAATAGCCATACAACTGACTTCGATACCCAATGCATTGGAGGTTATAACGAAACAACCCGTCTAGGTATTCACGACACCACCCGTTATATGGTTTATCATGTAACCACCCGTCAAATTTCCAAGTACCATTATAAAATCATAAGACATATAACAAATATAATGGAAAGAAATAAATTCCACACTTTGATCAGAATATATCACTAAAATATATTGACATAACATATATAATATAAAAAAAAATTCAATAAAAAAAATAAATAAAAGTTTATATGGTATTTATTTCATTTTAAAAACATTACGGCTTGTTGAGGAAGCGAAAGACCAAATAATACTCGTGGCGGCGGAAAAGGTCATTGTCACCGCATACATTAAAAGAAACATTCCTTTAGTTCATTTTGTAAAATGCTTCGTAGAAAAAGATTATTTTTTTTAAAATTTAAAGTCAAATGGATTTACCCACCGGATAAAAGAAATCCTTGTATTAGAAAAAAATATGCCTCAATGAAAGGAGATTGAGACGTAGACCCTTATAAAGACGGTATCCTTGGATTAAGGATAAATCAATTACATAATTATATCTGACAAACGAATACATCAAATATAAGTGAATATTAAGTTTAAAAAAATCAGAGTTCATTCAAACATATTAATTTAACAACATATTCTAGGAGTACAAGTTTATCCCAAAGAATTAAAATTGGGTTAAGATGTTTCCTTGCAAAAGTTCGACAGCCTAACGACGTCACTTTAAAATTCAAGAAATGAGTTGATGAGAAATAAAAATGTTATCTCATCACTTGGACATAAAATTTACATCAATAAGGATATATAGGAACATATCCCAACATTAAAATATGTAAATTAAAAGACCCAACAAAACAAGTCTTTTAAAAAGAGGAGGGTGATAAGTTCTCTTACCGACTTAGGTATCTTTTGAAACATACACCCCATGAAATAAGGACAATAAAACATTGATGTAAATACTCATAAATGAAAGTATATTACACAGAGAGTATAATAATGGGTAGTACATATACCACTCAAAATAAATGGTGGAAAATGAAGCATTAATCTAACGGGAATAAAAGTGAGATGAAAAATCCCTAACGAAAACTCGGCAGCCTAACGACACCACTTAAAACATCCAAAAATGGATTGATGAGATCAAATAGGGTCTCTCATAATATTAAAATAAACTTTACATAAAGAGGATTATAAAAGAACATCACAATCATATGAAATATGATCTTAAAAAGAATTACATAAAAGAGTGTACATAAAAAGAAAGAGAGGGGTAGGATCCCTTACCTCAAGTCTGAATTGTCTTGTTCGTTTCATTATATTCCTGAATAATAAACCTTGGTCAATTTATAATTTCTTAAGAACCTCCATTAAATATTATTGTTCAGTTCATATCACATATTATAATGTTATAATAATTTTTTAATAATGTTAGTTCATATCAGACGTTTTTTCCAATGTTCGGTACATGAGTAAAAAATGAACTTGTTTGAAAATGATTTCCCATGTAGTCATAAGTAAATAATAACCAGAATAGTATTAATAATTTAAATATCATATATATTCAGTACATATTTATTTTATACTATTCCATAACATTTGAAGATAAAAAATGAAAAGCATCATTTATGGAGAAGGTAGGTCGTACGTACGCATGAATGCTACTTTCATTTTTTTGTCATATTAATGGAATTAGAAACAAATGAGATATATATATATATATTATAATTACAGTATAATTTATATCTTATATAGGTCACATATGTTCATTAATTTTCATTATTCATACATTACATGTATTGCATGAACGAGTCACATCACTTGAGGGGGGGGGGGGTAGTCCACACTTCCTCATATGAAATTATCGCATTTTCACAACATGAAAAGAATAAAGGTATGTTTTAAATATAAAATACAGAAGAATATAGTAAACATAAATACCATGTATATCATATATAAAATACAGTGACATCATAATGTCCACCTTTAAAGGTGTTAAAAGAATATTGTACAATCATCATTTCGTGAGGCAGAAAATCACCATCCACATAAACAGTATTGTCTTAAACCATTAGATGAAGGTGTGTGTAGGTGTAGCACTAATACTTCTAATAAAAACATCCTAGTATATTGAAGATACTGGTGTTGTTAAAAAATAAAGGAATAAAAAGAGTTTAGGGGGTTGGAGAACCAAAATAAAAAATAATAACACAATAGAATACACTACCATTAAATAAGGTAACCTTTTTTGATTTCATCTCAAAGGCTTACGTGGAAATACGTCTTCCCATAGTGAGGCTTCTAGGAGTAATAAAGGGATTTGGAGAGACAAAATTTGTAGGGTTTGGCCGAGCCAAAGGCTTGAGAGATGTGGTCAAGGTAGTAGAGGTGGGGGCCTTTTATAAGAGGAGAGGAGGGGAACTCTTGGAACGTTATAAAAGGTTACTTTATTATAAAATGATTTTCGGTTTTTAAAGGTCCCAAAATTATATATTTCGAGGATAAGGTGATAATAGTTCTAAATCCACCCATACAATAGGTTTCGGACAAGTGTAGGTCTTCAATTTTACATTATATTTTCATTTTATTGAAATAGTTAAATAATGAGGTAATTACTGCATCATCATGGTGTCATAAATAATTTAATTTATTTAATGTCTAAAAATTATTAAAGAAATATCATTCTGTAGGAAATTTTTTTATATTTCTAATGAATATTTATTTTATAAAGTATGACTTGTATAATCCCATTTAAAAATTGTTTTAGTAAAACCACACATGTTTGTGACATTTTTATTTTAACATTAAATAAAACGTTATTAATGTCATTATCCTACCAAAGTGGCTCCATGGGGTCCCCAATTTGACTCACGGATTGTCTTCGTTGGACATGACACATCCAATAAGGGTAGGACATGTTTCAGGGTCATTTCATATTATTAGAACATTATTTTTACCTTAAATTACACTAATTACCTCTAATCACGATTAAAAACAGAAAAGTTACTATTCACCAAAAAAAATTTAATCCCATTGAACCACATTTTACTTCCTAATGAAAACCATGTATGTCTTATTTTTGTAATTCAAAACACAAAGGTGGTAAAATTTCATTTAAACGAAACATCAGTTTTTTAAGTACCGCTTAGTGGTTTCACAATTCACCAAATATTGAAGTTTTTCAAAAAAAATACAAAAAATTCACCCTAAGATATATTTGATATTACGAAATCAAAAATGATGTCTATTTTAATAAATTAAAAACATATAAGTTACATTAATTAATTTAATAAATAATTCCGGCTGTCGTAAACAAATAGTGTGTTTTATTGAAACAATATATATCAAAAGATTGACACTAGTTTAAGTCCAATTTCAAAGTGAAATTAATTCCAATGACCACTATTGGATTAAATGGTAAAATAATATTATAATTTCAATTTAAAACCAATTCAAAAGATAATATAATCATATAAATAAATTAGATTAAAATGAGGTTTTGAATTAAAATACAACATCTTCACTATTCATTAAAAAATGAACTTTTTCGAAAAAATACAAAAAAATTACACAAAGTAAATTTTGATGTGCCGATTCAAAAGAAGAATTTTATTTTGTCAAATATAACACATAAAATTTTCAACAAGTGGATTTAAAAGAGGTTCTCCATCAAAAGGTTGTTAATCGACCTTTTAAAGAATATTAGAATGTTTACGCTTAAAATTGCATTCATTCGCATTTTTAATCCTCTATCATTTATTGTAAAGAGTAAAAATATTTGACAAAAATATATAATCATTTTTTAGTTAGTTCTATTCATTCTCATCATTCAACGGCTAGGTATTAACTACCATTTAGAATAAAATTATTTTAGTATTAGAGTGCAACATAAGATTTCAAAGGAACTCGTTGTTGCGTATTGGGTAATCCATCGAGCATAGAATTACATTTAAATTAATATTACCTTTTTATTCACAAATAGGGATAAATATAAAAAATTCATATTCTTTATTTACTTTGGGTGTTACATCCTTCCCCCCGTTTGGGAATTGCATCCTTTCAATTTAAAAATTGGGCTCGGAAACATCATTGAAAGTCAAACATTGGAACCAGAGTCGGTAAAATAATCACTTTAAAAGAAAGAAAAAGAAGTACAGATGTCACCCAAGTAAACCCATACTAGGATTCTGTGTAGGAAAACAGGGATATGGAAGAAAAAGCAAAGGATCATGTTCTGAGGGAGAGTAATAGAAAACATGTTTAGGAGAAAGTTAACCACAAGAAAATCACAAACTTGTGGTGGGTTAAACGGTATTCGATTCCCCAGTAAGAAAAGTTAATAGACATCATTTTTGTTTTAAGTTACTTTTCATTGAGGAATTTATTTTTGATCTTATGGAAACATACTTTCTTGTAATGTTGACTTTCAACTTTTACTCGATTTCTTACACAAACTCATACTTTCTCCAAAAGACAAGTATTTAGGAAGAATTACTCGCATTAAGAGTACTATAATCAACTTCATGAGAATCACCTAATCCACAAAAGAGAACTATATATTTCCCATGTCTTTAGACCCTTACAAAAACCAAAATTTTTAGAACAAGATCAGATAATCCAGAAAAGGATAACCCTTTATAAAAAGAAAATCTATTCTTAATCTCCCAAATTTTTCCAACAAAACCCAAAGTTCAACGAGGACCATTCGATAAACAATTTGTCCATAAAAATCTTCAAACTAAACCAAACTAAGACTGAAACCCAAATATTTGTAGGAATTAGTCACATAGTCTTCCAAGGTAAAAATTAGCACTTATCTCCAAATAACATCAGTTGCTCTAAAAGTCTAATATTGAAAAGTAATTAACCCAATCACATATCCTCCATGATAGGTTAATAATTTCCATAGATAACCCAAAATAAACTTACTCTTAATTAATAAAATCATCTAACTAATAAGAATAATTCATACTAACCAGATACTTCACGTAGTCCAGTGGTAGGCGATAAATACCAGTCACACTTTGGTTGTGGGTTGGATTACCGCAACTTTGTCCGACGCGACGTATTTTCACACGGTCTGTGTGTTGTCCTTTTTATAAAACTCCAATAATAACCCTATCGTGTTTTAACCTTAATAGTTTCCTTATACCTCTCATTTTCATCCAAATTCATTACGATCTCAACATCTTATTTCTTGAAGTCTTATTTCACAACCATAAAATAAATCAATTCCCAAAATGAATAACAGCATACCTTGATCATGTCGTCTACTGGGTTTCATCGTCATCTTGTTCACGTAGGTAGAAGTCCCATGCATTAAAACCATGATTTAGAGATACTTCAAAATCATTTTCTTCCTCCTTCCAAATACACCTTGTACAACATGGGTCATATGGGTGTTCATAGAAAAACAGTTTTGGAAAATAGTCATGAATGACATATATTCCAAAACATCTGATAAAACACGATTTCTATAAAATAGTATTACACAATTTATGTTGAAACATACTATTATTGGTCCTTTTAAAATATTATATGTATGTGCTGAGAGAATATATTTTAAAAGCAAATATAAATAGGTTGCACAAGGGTCTCCTTCCTCAGCACCATTTTTAAAATCATAATATGCTACAAATAATTATGATAAGGTAAAATATTTGAAAATAGCTTGATAATATATACCTTTATTGAAAATATGAGCATATTGTGAAAATAGATTTTTCATAAATACAAACCATGATCCATGAAGATAACGAGGTATAGTGGAGGTGTTTGATATCTCAACAACTACTTGTAAGTGAGTTTTATGGTAGAAAAAGCTTCACAATTATCCGAACATGGCTTTGCAATAATTATTGCAGGCATGTCATCAATAAGATATTGGAATGTCGTTTGAGATCCTCATCCTTTCATTCGTAACTGACATTACTTGTCTTGAAAAAATTTATAAAACACGGATTTAACTGAAATAGTATATATAGGGACTAACCATGTGTCTAACAAAAACTCCTAATCCCTAAAGTTGTCTAAACCGACCTCCGATACCGACTATAAGGACCCTACATTAAACATTACTTATTATTGAATTAAATGAAAAATTCACATAGAGGAACATTTCATGTTTATAGTTTTAGAGAATTAGACCATAACTATTACATCTCAAAAGATTACACATTAGACACTTCTAAAAAGTTTTATTTTTTTCAAAACATAAACTCCAAAAAAAATAATTTCTAGTTCCATTTTTAATAATTCATGACTTTTCCTTGATCCCATCCTTGAACCTATTCCACATTATGTCCTATGAAAAACATTTCAAAAAAACTTGGGGTGATCAGAAAAATCTCAGTAAGGTATACACAAAGAAGGATAATTGTTTGTTTTTCAAAATAAGAAGTAAACCATGAATACATTATCAAAGTAATACTTTTCACCTTTATGAAGAAGAAAATACTATTCATTGAATAAAAGATCATTACATACCCTTTTGTAACCAAAATATTACCATAAACCCCATATGAAGTACACATAACATATAAAGTTAACTTGGGACATAAAAATACTTAAATGGAATAACCATATGTGTGACAACTGGGCCCTGGTGACAGCACAATCACCCCTCCTTAACATGGTCGTCGGGTCCTGGCCCACCAGGTACCACCAGGTGCCCCTGCAGACACGTGGGGCCCACCCATATGCCTGAACGGGTTATCTGACTAATGAAAGTCCCCACATGCCAACACTTGTCCTTTCCAGTGTGTTTTTTCCTCACTCACACACATCCTGTGAAACTTCCCAGAAGGCCACCCATCCTGGTCACTACTCCAAGCCAAGCACGCTTAACTGTGGAGTAATCAGGTAGGCTTCTAAAAAGAAAGGGTCACCTTGTTGACATGAGTCCTATCATTTAGTCATTTAACCCTTTATCATTTGGGGATGTTACAATCACCCCCCTTTAGAGAACAACACCCTAGTTGTGAGCCATACATCTCAACCCAGGCAGTGCACCGCACTTAAGGCTGGGTTCCTCCACTGATACCAAATGTGACAACTGGGCCCTGATGATAGCACAGTCACCCCGCCTTAACATGGTCGTCGGGTCCTGGCCGACCAGGTACCACCAATTGCCCCCACAGACACGTGGGGCCCACCCCAGGGTCCACCCACATGCCTGAACGGGTTATCAGACTAATGACAGTCCCCACAGGCCAACACTTGTCCTTTCCAGTGTGTTTTGTCCTCCCTCACACACATCCTGGGAAACATCCCAGAAGGTCACCCATCCCGATCACTACTCCACGCCAAGAACGCTGAACTGTGGAGTTCTAATCAGGTAGGCTTCTGAAAAGGAAGGTGCACATTGTTGACATGAGTCCTATCATTTAGTCATTTAACCCTTTATCATTTGGGGATCTTACAATACGGTCAACTTCCACACAAATCACTTAATGGAATAACCATACAGCCGACTTCCATACCCAATACATTGGAGGTTATAACATAACCACCTGTCCTGGTATTCACGGCACCACCCATCATATGGTTTATCACGTAACCACATGTCAAATGTCCATTTACCATTATAAAATAATAATACATAAAACAAATATAATGGAAAGAAAAAATTTCCACACATTGATCACAATATATCACTAAAATAGATTCACATAACAAATCTATTATAAAAAACCATTTTCAATACAAATATACATAAAAGTGTATATGGTATTTATTTCATTTTAAAAACATTACGGCTTGTTGAGAAAGACAAAGACAAAATAATACTCGTGACGGCGGAAAAGGTCGTTGTCACTGCATACGTTAAAAGAATCATTCTTTTTTGTTGTTCTTTATAATGCTTCGTAAAAAAATATTTCTTTTCTATAAAATAAAAATTCAAAGGGGTTTATACACCGTATAAAAGAAATCCTTTTATTAGAACAAAGTATGCCTCAATGAAAGGGGATTGAGACGAAGTCCCTTACAAAGACGGTATCCCTGGATTAAGGATAAATCAATTACATAATTATGTGTGACAAACGAATACACCAAATATAAGTGGATATTAAGTGTAAAACAATCAAAGGCCATTCACAAATATTAATAGAATGACATAGTCAAGGAGTGCAATTTTATCCCAAAGAATGAAAATTGGGTTAAGAAGTTCCCTTGCAAAAATTCGACATCCTAACAGCATCACTTGAAAATTCAGAAAATGAGTTGATGAGAGATAAAAAAGGTATCTCATCACTTGGACATAAAATTTAAATCAATAAGGATATATTCGAACATATCCCAACATTACAATATGTAAATTAAAATACCCAACACAATATGTATATTAAAAGGAGGAGGGTGAAAAGTTCCTTTACCGACTTGGGTATCTTTCGAAACATACACCCCATGAAAGAAGGACAATACAACATTTATGTAAATACTCATAAACGAAATTATATTACATAGTGAGTATAATAATGGGCAGTACATATACCACTGAAATTAAATGGTGTAAAATGTAGCATAAATCTCACGGGAATAAAAGTGAGATGAAAAATCCCTAATGAAAACTCGGCAGCCTAACAGCGCCACTTAAAACATCCAAAAATGGATTGATGATATCAAATAGGGTCTCTAATCATATTAACCTAAAATTTACAGAAATAGGAAAATAAAATAACATCCCAAACATAAGAAATATGAGCTTAAAAATAATGACATAAATGTGTGTACTTAAAAAGAAAGAGAGGGGTAGAATCCCTTACCTCAAGTCCGACTTGTCTTATTCGTTTCCTTATATTCCTGAATAATATACCATGGATAATTTATAATTTCTTAATGACCTCCTTTAAATGTTATTATTCAATTCATATCACATATTATAATGTTATAATAATTGTTTAATAATGTTAGTTCATATCAGACGTTTTTGCCGATGATTGGTACATGTGTAAAAAATGAACTTGTTTGAAAATGATTGCCCATGTATTTATAAATAAATCATTTAATGAATATTATTAATGATTAAAATATCATATATATCCTGTACATATTCATTTTATACTATTACAAAACATTTGGAGACAATAAATGAAAATCACCGTGCATGGAGATGGTAGGTCGTACGTACGCATGAACACTATTTTCGTTTTTTTGTCATATTAATTTAATTAAAAATAAATGAGAGATATATATATTGTAATTCCAGTATAATATATCTTTTATATAGGTCACATATTTTCATTAATTTCATTCTTTATACATTCCATGTATTGCATGAACGAGTCACATCACTTGAGGGGGCGGTAGTCCACACTTCCTCATATGAAATTATCACATTTGCACAACATGAAAAGAATAAAGGTATGTTTTAAATATAAAATACAGAAGAATATAGTAAACATAATTACCATATATATAATATATGAAATACAGTGACAAAATAATGTCCACCATTAAAGGTTTCAAATGAATATTGAACAATCATCATTTCGTGAGGCGGAAAATCGCCATCCACAGAAACAGTGTGTTCTTTAAACATTAGATGAAGGTGTGTCTAAGTGTAGCTCTAATACATCTCAAAGCAACATCCTCGTATATTTAAGATACTATTTTTGTTATAAAAGAAAGGAATAAAAAGTGTTTAGGGGGTTGGATAATCAAAATAAAACATAATAACACAAGAGAAGACGCAACCTTTAAATCGGGTACCTCTTTTTGATTTAAGCTCAAAGGATTCCTTGGAAAGACTTCTGCCCAATGTGAGGCTTATAGGATTAATAGAGTTATGTGGATAGAAAAAATGGGCAGGGCTTTGCCGAGCCAAAGGTTTTAGAGGTGTGGGTAAGGTGGTAGAGGTGGGGGCCTTTTATAAGAGGAGAGGAGGGGCACTCTTGGAAAGTTATAAAAGGTTACATTATTATAAAATGTGTTTCAATTTTTAACTGTCCCACAATTATATATTTCTAGTATAAGGTGATAAGAGTTCTAAATCCACCCATCCAATAGGTTTTTGACAATTTTACGTCTTAGAGTCTACATTATATTTTCATTTTATTTAAATAGTTAAATAATGAGGTAATCGCTGCAACATCATGGTGTCATAATTAATTTAATTTATTTAATGTATAAATATTAATAAAAATATATATCATGATGTAGGAAATATTTTTATCATTCTAATTAATATTTATAGTCAAAAATATGACTTGTATATCTCCATTTAATTGTTTTAGTAAAACAACACATGTTTGTGACATTTTTATTTTAACATTAAATAAAAAGTTATTAATATCATTTTCCTACCAAAGTGGCTCCATGGGGTCCCCAAGTTTACCCATGGATTGTATTGGTCAGGCATGACACATCCAATAAGGGTTGGACATGTGTCAAGGTCATGTCATATTATTAAAACATTATTTTTACCTTAAATTACACTAATTACCTTTAATCGCGATTAAAAACATAATAGTTACTATTGCCAAAAAATTATTTTAATCCAATTGAACAACATTTTACTTCCTAATTAAAACCATGTAGGTCAGATTTTTGAAATTCAAAACACATACTGGGTAAAATTTCATTTAAACGAAAAATCAGTTTTTTTAAGTACCACTTACTGGTTTCAGTATTCATCAAAATTTGATGTTTTTCTGAAAAAAACCAAAAAGTTACCCTAAGCTATATTTGATATTTGGAATTAAAAAATGATGTCTATTTTACAAAATTAAAAACATATAAGTTACATTAATTAATTTAATAATTAATTCCCATTGTCAGAACAAATAGCGTGTTTTTTTTGAGATAATATATAACCAAAGATTGATAGTAGTTAATGTCCAATTTCAAAGTGAAATTAATTCAATGACCACTATTGTATTAAATGGTAAAAATATATTCTAATTCCACTTCAAAAAAATTCAAAATATAATCTAATAATATAAATAAATTAGATTAAAAAGAGGTTTTGAATTAAAATACAACAATTTTCACTATTCATTAAAAAAATGAACTTTTTCAGAAAAATACCAAAAATTTACACAAAGTAAATTTTTATTTCCTGATTATAAAGAAGAATTTTATTTTGTCAAATATAACACATAAAATTGTCAAAAAGTGGATTTAAAAGAGGTTCTCCATCAAAAGGTGGTTAATCGACCTTTTAAATAATATTAGAATGTTTACGCTTAAAATTTGATTCATTAACATTTTTAATCCTCTAACATTTATTGTAAAAAGTAAAAATATTTGAAAAACATATATAATCATTTTTTAGTTATTTTTGTTCATTCCCGTCATTACAATGGCTAGGTGTTAACTAACATTTAAAATAAAATTATTTTATTATTAGAGTGAAACGTAAGATTTGAAAGGAACTCGTTGTTGCGTATTCGGTAAGCCATAGAGCATAGCGTTACCTTTAAATTAATATTAACATTTTATTCAAAAATAGGGGTAAATATAAAAATTTCATATTCTTTATTTACTTGGTGTGTAACAGTATATATACTCCATTATCAATCGGGTGGAGAAAATAATCATTGGGATATAGGGTCATGATAATATTGACATTAATTATCTCTTGAATTAATATCATAAAATGATGATTTATATTTTCATGATACTATAGGGTTATTATGTGTTTTTAAGATGAAGCATTCTCATGAGACACACTATGTGAAACATATTTTGTCAATCACAAAAAATAATTTGTATAAAATTACCAAAAATGCTTGGCATCAATAAATTATCATCCATTCGTATTGTAAAAGAAGCGATTCATTGATAAAAATTCATGTAACTGTTTTTTCTAATGAAGAGGGATTCATATGTGGACCTAGAGCACGTGTTGAGTAATTATATGATTTAAATTGGTATTTATAGAGTGTTAGTGGTTTATTAAACCTAAAGGTCCATGAGTTTTTGTTAACCAAATTTTCTATGATTCTCCTATGTATTATAATTAAACCCAAAGTTGTATATATTTGGTAAATATCCCTATTCATTTTGATTCATGGATTTTTTGTTGTTGTGGTTGTTGAAAAAAATGGTTTAAAAAGTTCATATTTATTCACAAAAGAGGGGTTGGAGATGCTAGTGAAATATCCTAGTATGCTAATTAGATAGTCAAGTATGTAGATCATGGGTTCCAGAGTGTGGATAGAATGGTTCATTACATAGGCTAAAAGATTAATTACCTGGAATTATGATGTATAATAAAAAAATTTCATGGTTGATTTTCATGGAAAATATAAAGAATGTTCCTAGTTAATGGACCACAAGATCAATTACGAACATTGGAAAGTTATTATGTGAAGAACTAAAGTAAGAATGCATTTGGACACTACAATGTAGATTATGTGATCACATGGTGTACGAATTTATATGACCCTGAAGTTAGTCCATCTACTATGAGGTTGACATTGTGGTAGGGATCTTGTGATGCATAGGAGTGGGTTGTGAATTGATTAATAGTAATCATGATTTTTAGACTTATCATTGGCCATTTTTACAAAAGGAACACAATTTAGTTAATTGACATAAAGAACTAATTTCATTAAGGTAAGATCACTAATTATGGAATCTAGATAATACCAAACGTTTCCATGAATTCCATCACAATGAAAAGATTTCATGGAAGGGGTAATTTTATGTCTATGTTCGTATAAGATATTTTTAAAGGTTTTACAAAATGTTAGAGCATGTGATAAAACTTGTCAGTTCATACAGGATCATTTTGATGATGCACTAGTTTGTGGAGAAGATCACATATGGAATTCAATTAAGGTATAGTCATCAATGAATATAGTATGTGAAGGGGGTTTAGTTGTGAATTTATTTCATGATGGGGTTTTTGAGATGAATAATGATCTACAAACTCATGTATATGGTTAACAATGTTCTCTAGATAAAATTTAATGGAAGAGTGGGTTTTCTCTATTGGATGAAAATGGAGATTCATGTTACACAAGTCTCAGTGTGAATCAAATATAGGATGATATAGATAATCTAAATAATCTTATGGAGGAGTAACCTATTCAGATTAGCTGATAGAGAAGTGAGAATTCATGGTGTGAATGTTTTTAAACAAGGGGGTACATTTTGACATATACAAACATTGTAATTTTAGTACGCTATAATGGAATTTTTACATTGTCATATTATCTTGGTATACTCTTTGAATAATCCCAATTATGTTGATTAAGTAAAAATTATTATATCTGATATATGTTTTCATTTCATCATATAAATTTATATGTAAATGGGTGAGAATTTTTATTTATTAAATGATTAAACAAGATAAAATAATGGAATTGGTTTTATCTTACATACCTTGATTCAACTCCTCTTATGGTATCTAACATAGTGGTCCCAACAAATATGGATATCCATAAGAGGCACATGGATAATTCATAAAATGTATAGTTAATTATGTTTTCATTTATGTCACGTGATATGTAGAATTAGTTCAAGGGAAATGGTATATTTTACATGATATCTAAACATAAGGAACATTATAAAGAGATATCTAAGAAAGAGTGATAATATAAATCTATAACACTTTTTAAGTTATGTATGAGGTACTGTTTAAGATTGTTTTTATGTAATTAATATTATTAGTTTCATTGGTAGACTAGAGAATCATGGAATCAATCAAGATAAAGAATCATCTACTAACATTATACATTCAACCATTCAGACCTAGTTTCCCTTGTTTGATCATTTAATTTAACATGAAGAATATGATGAAATATCATATGTTTTTGTTGGATATGATTCTCATAATGTATAAGGATATGAATATGATTAATATTAAAGTTTAATGGTGAATAATAATAATGTAATGTTAAAGAAACAAATTAATAGTTTGAATAATGAGGCACAAATTCATAATCCTTATAAGAAAACAATGTTTGCAAGAGAAGGCATCGATGGGGATGATTTTTTTTATAATTCTTCAAGAATTCCACTAGAAAGATGATTAAATTGAAAAAAGATTTTATAAATGGGTGGTTTTAATTTCTGTATGTTCATCATTGAATATAGAATTTTATATTATTTATCTTGGGTATTATATAAAATGTGTGGTTTACATAATTGTATCCAAAATAGTAGAACCAAGATGATTTATGAATATTGAATGAGTCAATAGGATATTAAAATTTTTAATGGAGTTTGGATTTCAGCATTGGATATGGTGAAATAGCATCTCACTTTTTCAAAATGAATGATTCAAGTATTGGGACATTGTTATTATTTTTATACAATAACAAATAATTTTATCTATGTATTGAGTTTAGAAATGAATGGTTTGTATTTCAATATTACAAATCTTTTTTTCTATTATAAAAACAAAATATGTTATATTATAGATTATTTGTAAAATGGTTCATATTTATTTTAATAGTAATATAACATGTTGTAAATCAATGAAGAAATAATTATTGATGACTAATGTTATTCCTATATATGTCTCTATTTATTATGTCATGTAAATCCAAAGCAATGAAATCATTTATACCAAGGGTATTTAAACTATTTTTGAGTTCAAGCCCTTGAATGTGTATCCTGCTTTTTTACAACAGAATATCACAAAAAACCTTTTGTTAATAATGATTAAAGATTCAAAAATCTTATGGAACTATTACATACAAGAGTATATAGACTATTTCTAGTAGAATCAAGATGGGGATTCACTAACCTCTTCCCATTTTGAAAATAAATAAGTATATATGGATATATATATATACATATTTATTTATAAGATATATTTTAATGAGAAATATATGGAGTAAAAAAGTTGTGCAGAGAATACATATGTAAATAAGATAAAGAAACTCTCATAAGATCAATAAGGATAAAATATTAGTAAAGCATTTATTGGCCACATAAATGATTGTGGTATTATATGGCAACTCACACCACCTAATACACCATATTGGAATGGAGTGATTAAATTTATAAATCAATCCCCGTTACACATGGTGAAGGTAATGATGCTTTGTGAAAATATTACATTATCCATTTTGTGATATTAAATGAATGAAATGGTATATACAGTCAACTAGATTCCAACTATAGAAAAGAGTGTGTTACCATATCAGTTATTTTGTAGGAATATTGTTGTCTTTTCATACATTCATATATGGTGAACTGACGTATTTTTATGGATAACCCTAAAATATAATTTCATTAAGGGGTATAATATGAATATTTATTAGGCATCCAAAGGAGAAAAATGGATATTACCAATAAATATCATAAAATAAGAATTTAATATATTATATTTGAGATTTATTTCATGAGAGGGATAATGTATCTAAAAGGAATTGTGAGATAAATATTTACATTGAAAAATATGAGACTCGATAGTCATTAGATTTTTCATAGGATCAATCTCAATAAAGTCCCATGTTAGATGTTGTTCCAAAGAAACAAATTATTTTTAGGCCCACAAGGGAGGGTAGAGAACCACAGAGATATTATTTTCTTACCACCATATATGGTAACATGTGATTTATTGTTCATGAATATTATTTTTCATAAAATTAAGTTCTAGATATTATAGAAGGTTCTCGATTATAAGAATCCTTGAATTCAAATTTGGATTTTGTGTTTAAAAATAATGTTTATACTTTTCTATAAACTCTAGATAGAGTAAATACCATTGATTAATAATTCAAATTCAATATGAAATTAATCATGGGTGGTAATGTTAATAATTAAAATAGATAGTTGGTTACTAAATAATTTAGGAAGAATTAGGGTATTAACTACGATGAATAATTTTCACTGATACATATTTTAAAATCCATTACTATTATACAGTACATTATTGTATACCATGATTATGATGTTTGTAAGTTGAATGTTAAAATAAATTTCGTTATTGTGGAATTTTAGTATGATCGTTATATGAATCAGACAATTTTTTGTGATATCATTGGAGGAAAATAAAGTATAGATGTTAGAAATAACCACTCATGTACTTGGATAATAATTTAAAAACTAAAATATTAATTGTGTGTGGTTATAAGTTATTTTGTTCTTTTAAAATGAATGTAAACATTGTATATATATATGAAGATTAGTGGGAGTGCCACATTATTCCTTGTAATATATGTTGATAACATATTATTAACTGTAAAGGAAAAAAATGGTCTTACAGTTAGTTAAGAGTTGGTTTATTGAATACCTCTACATAAATAAGTTAGATGAAAGAGTCAATGTTCTTGGGGTTTCAATATGTAGAGATATATCTAAGAGGTTTATTAGTATATATCAAAGTATATGTATATTGAAAAAGTATATAAATATTACATGATATAACAATATAAGAGGGGATTGTTTCATATGTCAGGTAGTAATAATCTATACAAGAAAATGTTTTTAAATACAAAAAATGTGAAATAAAAATGGGTAAAATTATATATTCCACAAAAATAAGTTCTGTTATGTACTCCAAAAAATGTACTAGACTTGATGTATCTTATTCATTATTAATTATAGGTAGATATTAATAAAATTGATAAGAAACAATTATAAATTTGTTAAAATAATATTAAAGTACGTGAGCTATATTATTTATTTCTTCCATTTTTATAGAGGATAAGAGGAACTAGTCATTATGGGGTATAAATATACTAATTTTACAAATAAATTATAACAATTAGAAGTCACAAGTACGCATTGTGTTTGGAATAAACTAGGGTCTAATTATATAGTGACCCGACCTTTTCTTACTTTACTATTACATCATTTTAAAGATAAACAACATAATAGTATTACACATGGAGGATCTAGAGGTTTAGTGTCTTGGGAAAACTAGGACTACACATAACAAGGACAACATCAAGCATAAAAATTCATTTAATCTCTTATTCTATAGCTTCTTAGTAGCACATGTTCTCTCCTTAGTATATGTAGCCGCATGAGGATATACATCAAAAGGGGTGAGCTAAAATCCCATTAAGAGGATATATAAGAACAATATAGCATGGGGTGAGCATAATCATGACATAGGAAGAAGACCTTGAACATGAGAGGAGCATAAACAATAAACTTGAAATGTGGCAAAGCATAAAAATGAAACATCATGTCTTAGTGGTTAACTACCACACATACATGTGAACAAAGCTAGAATCATGTTCATGCATCATTTCACATTTACTCATGAGATTCATCACTTTACCCAATGCATTGGAGCGATATATAATACCGGGCGCACCCGTCACTTTTTAACATTCATATTGCGCTATATAATTCCGAGCACACCCGTCACATCATAACATTATCATTATCATGCTTTCCACATAGAACACATATCAAACATGTACATAAATAACCCATGGAAAGGAATGGGTTTCATCTCATAATAACACATTCATAAGCTTTGGGTTCCCAAAAGAAAGAGGGAACAACATACTTGATATAAGAACCATCAACATTGAATGAGAGGTAAAAGGTGAGATCTTGAAAGAATAGTTCTTTTGGAAAACATTTTGATGGACATAAAAACCAGTGACAAACATGTATATCCCAGAAAAGTAAAGGAAAATATGAACAAAAGACCTTTGAGGAGTAACCATATCAAAAATGGAGTGAAAGAGGGAGAACCTGAAGGAAGAAAATTGGGTTTGTGATTTCCCCTTACCTTGTACTCGAATGCCTCCTTCTCTTTAATGTCCTGTATAATGACATTATATTAATTAATTAGAAATTCCAGAAACTTTTATACATTAATAGGGTAAATTATGGTTTCATTATGTTCCATTATGTTCCATTGGATGACTTATAGAGTTTAAAAACATTGATCGGGGATGTTCATTTTCATGGTTTTCTTGAGCGGTTCACTTGTATTCTTAAATTGATGTACGGGTAGATCATGGGTAAACATCCATAAATGATATTACATGTTATTAATGATATTATAGGGGATTTAATGATTTTAAAATGAGTTATATTAGATCCATGTGGCCGAATCATTAGATAAGAATTAAATGAAGATTAGTTGGGCTAATTTGAGCGGTTTTTTTATCACAACCAACTCATTTTAACTTTTCACATAGTAGTATGGCCATAGGTTTTTTCCAGAACATAAAATAGAACATAATACATATAACATATTCTGGTGCAACCATAAAAATGGTTTCATGACCATATTTGAAGGTAGAAATGGACGAAGAGAATATGTCATTTTTGAAGGTGATAAATTATCACCACATGAACAACTTTCTCTTTAATAAAGGAAGAGGGAAAGGGTGTGGGGTGATATAATATACCATTAGAATCATAATATTACAGTATATGTATAATAATGGAGTTACAAAACAATTTGGATGAAGATAGGTAGGGAGAGATCAAGAAAAGAACTTGAACTTGAAAGGAAATTAAAGGAGAAGAGGGAGAGAAATTACCATTAAAATCCTCCTCTTAAGAATCTCCTTAAAGGCCTAAGCTTGGTCTTTTGATGAGACCAGAAGCTCTGGGACGTGGGGGAGGGGCTATGGAAGGTGTTTGGGCAGAGTTTAGAGAAGGCTTGGAGCTTGAGAGGTGTGAGGAAAAGAGGGAGGGGGAGGGCTTATTTATACATGAGGAGGGAGGTGTTTTTGGCATAAAATATTAAATAAAATAATATATCATAAGTTAGACTTGTAATAGTAGTTTTTTGACATCCTAAATCATATATTAATATAATAAAATTCTTTTTAGGCTTTAACTCTTCTTTATAATCCGAATTCATTACATTATTAAAAGGAAAGTGAAAGAAAGAGAAAAAGACACTTTAAGAAATCACCTTTTTGACTTTAGGCTTTGGAAAGTTCTTTTTAGGTTTGAGAATTGAATTTATTGTATTTAACGGAACAATTTATGAAATTTAATATGTTTTGGCCGAAACTAAAGTTCTAGAATTTTTATTTCATCATTACTTCCTTAATGATGCAATTTAGTGTACACCGATTATGCGAAAAACTGTATTTTTTACTATTCACCCGAAAATTGAAGTATTTCAGAATAAACCTAAAAATTTACCCGTACCATTTTTCGCTGAGTAGAATCCAAAAATGATGTCCTTTTTTCAAAATAAAATTTCTAAATATCATTAATTTAATATTTATTTAAAACCATAATTTACTTTAAAAATACGGCTTTTAAAATTAAAACAGATTTTAGAGTTCTATAAAAAATTACTTAGGGTCTTATAAAATTATCTAAAAACTATTAGACATTGATTCAATAATTTATGAATATATTTCAGGTTAATTATAGTTAATTATTTATGACTTATAAAATACCAAAAACGTTTACTAAGGTCAATTTATCACTTTCTATGATGTCTAAATTTTATTTTATTATTCATAGGTAATGTTACTCTTATTTAATTAAAACCATAATTTACTTTAAAAATACGGTTTTTAAAATTAAAACTGATTTTGCAGTTCTTTCAAAAATTACTTTGGGTCTTATAAAATTATCTAAAAACTATCAGACATTGATTCAATAATTTATGAATATATTTCAGGAAAATAAATATTCTTTTAAATTAATTAATTAATTATAGTTAATTATTTATGACTTATAAAATACCAAAAACGTTTACTAAGGTCAAATTATCACTTTCTATGATGTCTAAATTTTATTTTATTATTCATAGGTAATGTTACTCTTATTTACTATTCATAAGGTAAATATTACTATTCATAAAGGTAGGTTACTATTCATAATGGTAGTTTACTATTCACTAAAAATTACTTTTGTTTCATTAGACTTCAAAAACTATCTTGAACACAACCATGTATGTTGGATTTTTAAAATTCCAAACATAAGGGTAACAAAATTATGTTTAAAGGTCACTTATCACTTAGTAGTTTATTATTTTGTGTTTTTATGACATATATATCAAAAGGGAATTTTCCATTGAAAAACATTGGGTCGTTAAATTCTTCCCCCCTTAAGAAATTTCGCCCCCGAAATTTCACTTTACACAAACAGGTGAGGGTACTTATCCTTCATTACCTCTCCTGGTTCCCACCATTTTTTAAATAGAAAAGGTTAGAACAAAACATAAGTAAACAAGTCATGAATAACTTATTCATTTAAACAATTATACCAAAAACATAACATATGGGATCCCTAGGTAAATATCCTTGTGTGCATATTTTTACTTAGTCTCATGCTAGAGGTTTTCTTTAGGGTACACTAATCCTAATTCCCAAATTAACTAAACCTTTCCTCTGATGAAAACTATAGCGACCCGGCCTTTTCTTACTTTACTATTACATCATTTCAAAGATAAACAACATAATAGTATTACACATGGAGGATTCAGAGGTTTAGTGTCTTGGGAAAACTAGTACTACACATAACAAGTACAACATCAAGCATAAAAATTCATTTAATCTCTTCTTCTATAGCTTCTTAGTAGCACTTGTTCTCTCCTTAGTAAATGTAGCCACCTGAGGATATACATCAAAAGGGGTGAGATAAATGCCCAGTAAGAGGATAGATATGAACAATATAGCATGGGGTGAGCATAATCATGACATAGGAATAAGACCTTGAACATGAGAGGAGCATAAACAATAAACTTGAAATGTGGAAAAGCATAAAAATGAAATATCATGTCTTAGTGGTTAACTACCACACATACTTGTGAACAAAGCTAGCATCATGTTCACACATCATTTCACATTTACTCATGAGATTAATCACTTTACCCAATGCATTGGAGCGCTATATAATTCTGGGCGCACCCGTCACATTTAAACATTCATATTGCTCTATATAATTCCGGGCGCACCCGTCACATCATAACATTGTCATTATCATGATTGCCACATAGAACACATATCAAACATGTACATAAATAAACCATGTAAAGTAATGGGTTTCATCTCATAATAACACATTCATAAGCTTTGGGTTCCTAAAAGAAAGAGGGAACAACATACTTGATATAAGAACCATCAACCTTGAATGAGAGGTAAAAGGTGAGATCTTGAAAGAAGAGTTCTTTTGGAAAACATTTTGATGGAAATAAATACCAGTGAAAACATGTATATCCCAGAAAAGTGAAGGAAAAGATGAACAAAAGACCATTTAGGAGTAACCATATCAATAATGGAGTGAAAGAGGGAGAACCCGAAGGAAGAAAATTGGGTTCGAGATTTCCCCTTACCTTGTACTCGAATGCCTCCTTCTCTTTAATGTCCTGTATAATGACATTATATTCATTAATTAGAAATTCCAGAACCTAAAATACATTAATAGGGTTTATTCAGGTTTCATTATGTTCCATTATGTTCATTTGGATGACTTATAGAGTTAAAAAACATTGATTGGGGATGTTCGTTTTCATGGTTTTCTTGAGCGGTCCACTTGTATTCTTAAATTGATGTATGGGTAGATCATGGGTAAACATCCAGAAATGATATTACATGTTATTAATGATATTAAAAATACTTTAATGATTTTAAAATGAGCTATATTAGATGTAGGTGGCAGAATCATTAGATAAGAATTAAATGAAGATTATTTGGGCTAATTTGAGCGGTTTTTGGATCACAACCAACTCATTTTAACTTTTAACTTAGTAGTATGGCCATAGGTTATTTCAAGAACTTAAAATAGAACATAATACATATATCATATTTTGGTTCAACCATAAAAATGGTTTCATGACCAGATTTGAAGGTCGAAATGGAAGAAGAGAATATGTCGTTTTTGAAGGTGATAAATTATCACCACATGAACAACGTTCTCTTTAATAAAGGTAGAGGGAAAGGGTGTGGGGTTATATAATATACCATTAGAATCATAATACTACAGTATATGTATAATAATGGAGTTACAAAACAATTTGGATGATGATAGGTAGGGAGAGATCAAGAAAAGAACTTGAACTTGAAAGGAAATTAAAGGAGAAGAGGGGGAGAAATTACCTTTAGAATCCTCCTCTTAATAATCTCCTTAAAGCCCTAGGCTTGGTCATTTGATGAGACCAGAAGCTCTGGGACGTGGGGGAGGGGCTATGGAAGGTGTTTGGGTAGAGTTTAGAGAATGATTGGAGATTGAGAGGTGTGAGGAAAAGAGGGAGGGGGAGGGCTTATTTATACATGAGGAGGGAGGTGTTTTTGACATAAAATATTAAATAAAATAATATATCATAAGTTAGACTTGTAATAGTAGTTTTTTGACATCCTAAATCATATATTAATATAATAAAATTCTTTTTAGGCTTTAACTCTTCTTTATAATCCGAATTCATTACTTTATTAAAAGGAAAGTGAAAGAAAGAGAAAAAGACACTTTAAGAAATCACCTTTTTGACTTTAGGATTTGGAAAGTTCTTTTTTAGGTTTGAGAATTGAATTTATTGTATTTAAAGGAAATATTTATGAAATTTAATATGTTTTGGCCGAAACTAAAGTTATAGAATTTTTATTTCATCATTACTTCATTAATGATGCAATTTAGTGTACACCGATTATGCGAAAAACTGTATTTTTTACTATTCACCCGAAAATTGAAGTATTTCAGAATAAACCCAAAAATTTACCCGTACCATTTTTCGATGTGTAGAATCCAAAAATGATTTCCTGTTTTCAAAAATAATTTTCTAAATATCATTAATTTAATATTTAATTAAAACCATAATTTACTTTAAAAATACGGTTTTTAAAATTAAAACTGATTTTATAGTTCTATCAAAAATTACATAGGGTCTTATAAAATTATCTAAAAACTATTAGACATTGATTCAATAATTTATGAATATATTTCAGGAAAATAAAATTATTTTAAATTAATTATTTATTTATAGTTAATTATTTATGACTTATAAAATACCAAAAACGTTTACTAAGGTCAAATTATCACTTTCTATGATGTCTAAATTTTATTATATTATTCATAAGTAATTTTACTCTTATTTACTATTCATAAGGTTTATATTACTATTCATAAAGGTAGTTTCCTATAAATAAGGGTAGGTTACTATTCACTAAAAATTATTTTTCTTTCATTAGACTTCAAAAACTATCTTGAACACAACCGTGTATATTGGATTTTTAAAATTCCAAACATAGGGGAACAAAATTATGTTTAAAGGTCACTTAACACTTAGTAGTTCATTATTTTGTGTTTTTATGACATAGATATCAGAAGGGAATTTTCCATTGAAAAACTTTGGACTGTTACAAATTAGAAAGTGAATATTAAAAAAGAAATTATTAGAAAATTACTCTAAATATTCTGAGTATATTGAGGCTTCTAATGAAGATAACTAAGTTGTTTTGATAAACAAAATTTAAATAGAGGTATGTGCAATACCATGCATTGTAGATCATATAACAGCGTGTTTTCATAAAACAAAGGTAGTGGTTTATGCCAAATATCATAGATCACATTAGATAATAAAGTATATATTTTTAAAGTATCGTCTATTGGGGGATTTTACATAGATGGGTGAAGTCATTGTATTTAGTTTTCCATTGAGGATAATTTCATTGATCTATTGATTAAAGCCACATATGAGCAGATTCATGAATATCCAATGAGACGTAGAAGGAAAAAAATGTTAAAATATGGATCTATTGTAAATGGGATATTGATAGGATTTTTGACCATTAACCAAGCTTATATTATGTAATTTATATCACCAATAATTTTTTATAGTTTTATATATGCATGATAATTATTTTTATCACATATGTTTTACAGTTATCTCATTATGTGGCAATTTTCTAGGAATTTTTTTTCACATCGGTAGGTCATATCAGTTCCTTTTTATGATAAGTACTAGGTTATTCCAGGAAAATATAATGAGAAATTATGATCTATTATTAGACATATCATTATTATTAGCCATTGATGATATTTGAATATCAAATATCTATGGAATATAGATAATTGTGAATTTTTATCATTAATTATATAACTAGTGATCTCCAATAAGTGAAGTCGCGAGGATATTATTTCCATATGATGTCCATGTAGAATGATGGTCATTGGATGTTATTATTTATTAGTGTATGTATTATACATTAGACATGCAGTCATTTTTTGATGTATATTATGAAGCGAAAATATTGATGAATGATAAAAAATGATATATACTATAAAAGTTTTTGATAATTACAATGGGTTATTTATGATTGAATCCCATTTAGAATAGTCATTTGGGGAAGGATTATATAAAAAATAACATTTTATTTAATATTTTATCGTAATATGCTGTACTTTATATAGACCTTCACTGAAATAAATTTTTTCTGATATAAATATACATATATATATATTATTCACTGATATGTTTTTACAATAAAATTTGAATCTGTAGTAAAAAATTGAAAAAATATATTAATGAAGGAATTATCTATCTATTTAAAATATTATATTGAGGTGGAATAAATGAATAATCACACAAAAATTTATAAAAAATCAAAGAAAATAAAATTCCACAAAAAAGTGTATTTAGAGTGGATAACTGTTTTGTTCATAAAAAATTAAAAACATACAAAAAACCAAATTTATAAACACTTTCACATAAAAAAGGTATCCATTTAGAATATAATATATTTATCAAACAAATATTATACAATGATTATGTGTGAGGGGGATTTACTGAAGGTTCATTTCAAGGAAACTCCATCCCAAATCCATAAACAATATATCACATATACTTCATCATCCTCTCATATTGTTGATGCTACTGCGTATTATAATCACACTCTGGTTTTTACTATGTCTTCATTCATTTTATGATCTCATCATGAGATTGTAACCTTTACTCATAAAATAAAGTCGTTGAAGACTCTGCACAATCTCCCTTAAAGATGGACGTTGACCTCATAGAAGTACCGTAATAAATTTCATACTTTTATCATGAAAAAATATTGCTCACTATGACTTTATCAATACCATATATAGTCACCCACATACAACCTAACATAAGGAGGCCTCACAGTCATTATAATACTAGCTCTCTCATGTGTATGAAATCAAAACATCATTTTCCTACATAAAATTAAATTAGATTTTAAAATAGGGAACGATTCATTTATGATAATTCAAAAAACCCAAAAATCTTTAAAAAAATCTAACAATATTTTTTACCAATAGTCAATATTGTATTATAATTGTATTAAATCCTCTTGTAAACATTAAACTTCATGTCATCAGGATCAACATCGGTGAATATAAATAAAACCTAAAAATTTATATAAAAAATAATTATATAATAATAAACTAAATTACATACCATTTGTTGTTAGTGAATACTAAATTTACAACTCCCTGTTCAGTGTGTGACTTACTACCTACCTTGGTTTTTGTTGAAATGAGAATTACCATAAAAATGGTTATTTATATATTAAGATAACAATCTATCACATCATAGGGCTTAGATGTTTTTAGGTAAATTATATAATTATGATTGATAATAAAATATAACAGAATATCAATCCTTAGATGAAATTTTTTGGTTGTGTTAAAACTGAAAAAAATAATCAAGTATAAAAATATATCGTTCATCCAAGATGGGGGATCTCATGATATCATCAGATTTATACAATAGAAACTGAATATAATTAAAAATAGAACATTAATAATATAATAATTTTTGAAAATATTATTTTATTTATTTACATACAATCCAATGATTAAATATTTGATGTCAAACATCGATGAAAGTAGGATCCCATGAAACCTATTATGTATACAAATAATTACTTAGAATAAAACCAATGTTATTATCATAATAACTTCCCATAAACTATAAATTCTAAAAAAATTAATATTAATATATATTACAATGTCAATTAATATATTCAGAAAACATCATATATAATTATAGAATCACACATCTATAAAATCAACCCATCATTGAGTGGATTCAAATAAACCACAATATACTGTTTTTGATATCCTAGAATTTGTAACAATATATATATATATATATGGATCCTTAATGAAAATTAAAATATGTATTTTTTTCAATGTTATAAAAATAGGTCAACAAAAATATTGATTGTTGTATGCACTGGATAGATAAAAACACCCTCTAGAATGACCTAACTGCACGTTACAAGGTTCCAAAGTAAAAGATGGATGAGCTTGGTCAAATTATTTTCATGAATCAACATAAAATGTTTGATTTAATATTTTACTGAAAAAAATATTATATCCATAGCATGTTATAACTGTGGTTTTATTTTGAGAGATAAATAGATGATGAAATATATAGTTAATCAGAAAATACCTCATCTTTTTAACAAGAAAATACAAGAAATTTTTATAATATACATCTTTTAACCTAGACTTCCCACATGTTGGAAAATAATTTAATGAGTCATTTTAATCATAAAATAAGATACAATAATTTTCGCATGCATATATCATTAGATACCTATGAACCCAATTATAGGCAAATTCTTTATATCTATTGAAATTTACAGGAAGCACATTTCCCTTTGGTGATAGTGAATAAAAAAATAATTCATTAAAAATATACTTTCCATTATTAAATATGATTCAATATCAATAAATTTTATAATACCTTAAAATATTCTTTGCTTTAATCTAGGATGTAAGGTGTCCTCAATATATTTCCACTACTTATAAAATTGGGATGGTTATGAATCGAGATTTGAATTATCAATAATAAATTATTTTTCCTGCAAATGAAGGCCAAAAACATCATGTAATTAATTTTAAAGTAATGATAGACTTGAAACCAAATTTTTTTACCTTCTTCTTAATTTCATTTACCATATTGATATAAAAAATTAATTTTTCTAAAAACTAAAATACAATATATGAACCAAATATTATCAAACATTTTAAATATACAGAGGTAAAATTTCATATATATGTAAATGTAATTTTCCCTTTAAAACATCTAAATATGATGATTCTAATGTTAAAAATGATTTTATACAGTCTATTTAGGCATGATTTATACCATGAATATTTGTATTTTTATGAATATTTATCTAGTTATAATCACAGAATAAAAACAGGTGTCTATTTTTTGGGATAATAGTTTTCTTAAAAAATAAAAAATAGTTTATTATATAATATGATAAATAATTATTATGAAAATTATTTTAATGGGATGACCTATTAATTACTTTTTATAAAATATTTTATAAAATCTATTTTTTAATTATTTTTATAAATTTAATGATTCAAAAATATTAGATTCCTTGGGTGGGGGTTTTTATACTCATTTATCCATGAAAGGTTGACGTTACTTGTGGGGGTTTTATAGACACAATATGTGGAGGTGGACCTATGAATGAATAAGAAGATAGTGGGTGCTCTTAAAATATGAATAGAAACTATTTTCAAAACATTTTATAGGTAGTTTATAATTTTCTTTATTTATTTTTCATTCACATCCATCCATAACAATCAAATAATTTTGGTTGTTGCATCAATAATCCACTTAATAAATATTGAGGATATTTCTGGTGTAATGTTTTAAATTATTAGGATATAATTATTACATAATGAACCAATATATTACAAAGGAAATTTTTTTATTAAGTATCCATTTTCCCTTAATATAAACTTTTAAAATGAACCATTTATTTTTTTCAAGAAAATTCATCTTGAATTTCAACATGAATTCATATTTATTCTTACTCATAATTAAATACTGTGAAAAAAAGTCAAAAATGTGGGTTGAAATGAAAAATATTAGTAACAGACATAAATTTAATAAATCATTTCATATAGTGAAAAACATAAAATCCCATAAAATATTTACCATTTTCAAAATAATCGTTGAGATGATTAAATAAATCATTTCCATATAAAAAACACCCCTTCCTTTAAAAGAAAACATATAAACCCAATAACATAAAAATTTAAACCCTTTTGGAAACATAGAGAAAACACATATGAGATCATTATATTAATAACCTATTATAAAAATGTGTTATAAACAATGAGATCCTAGATAAATCCATAATATACACCTCACACATTATATCCCTTTTTCTTTCATTTGAAGACATATACCAATAATCAATGAGTCGATAAACTATAATGTGGCTCACTCATCATATAATCTATATCAAGATCACCATTCATATAAGATATATCTGGATCCACAACATATTATATATCATGAGATCACCCATCTTCATACATAATGTTCAATTATAATATAATTAACAAAAAAATTTTTGTTTAAACTTTTTTATCATAAAACACATGAAACCTCCATTGAACGCAGATCAATGAAATTTTCAAATATCAAAACAATGTTTCATTTTAAAATATAATTTTTAATACTATAATATTTATAATTGGTTTTTCATTGAAGGATACATGGATGATTTTAAAGGAACCCAAACATAAAATAAAGGTTTTGGTGTAGAGAAAGGTCATTGATGATATATATATTAAAATATAACATTCCATTTTCATTTTTGTAATGAAAGTCAAAACAGTACATATATGATATCTAAAGAAGATAAAATTTCAAACATTGAATGAATGTAAAAATAAATATAGAATATAATTTAAAAATATATTCATGATATATTTATATTAATATTGACATGGAATATTATTAGTTATAAGGGAAACATTAAAAGAATATTTTTGAAAGAAATTTCCTTAGCATGAGTCCAACACATCACGTATGTTATTTATCTTACTAAAATAATTATTTTAATTCTTTAATAGCTTAAGAATGTTTCTAGGTTCATTATTCCTTGTATTAAATTTAATGCAATGTTTTATTCAATTACATAATTAATTTGGTTCACTACGTAGGTTCTAATGACATTTGACTCATATGTCCAAAATGACTTCGGTAGTTTGACTACAGTCAATAAGGAAAGATCTTTTTCATATATAGAATAATAATCATGAAATAATTTAAAATTTTATACAAAAATTATAATTTAATGTTAATGAATAATTTTATTTATAAAAAATTAACTATGTAACAATCACATAGATGGTAGGCCTTATATACACTTGAGTAACATTCCCATTTTTCAAAGATCACGATTGAAAGAATGTAAGTAATATTATATCATCCAATTGTAATAATTTTATAACAAATATATTTTTATTTTATTAAATATACTTATATACACTATTAATTTGATTCTAGGATGAAAAATGAATAACTTCAATTCATTGAGGTGGTAATCCATATGTATGCATATATGACATTATAATTTTATAATGAAAGTAAAAGTGAGAAAATATAAGATATATTAATTTTTAATAATGATAAATGTTTAATTAATATAATATATATATATATATATTAAATCCATTCTTATAACCATCTATGGGCTGCAGTGATGGAAAATTATATACGTCGCTTCGCAGAGGTAGTAGTCCATACATACTCACGATCAATGTTTTCATTTCATATTTGATAGAATAAGAAAAGGATATATATTAGGAAATTATAACCATAAAATATCAACATATGGAAGATACAGATGTTATTATTTTCAGAATTGTTGAAGAATATTTGAATAAGGTAGAAAATGATATAAAAAATTCTTGGTTATTGACTACACCTTTTATTTGATCAATTTCCTTAGGTTTACACCAAAGGCCTTCATATGATGGTTTCCTAATAAGAAAGGACCTATAAGACATGGGGAGTGAATTTTGGGAGATAATAACATATTTATTGTATAAGGCCCCAGCATTAAACCTTACTTAATCATGAGTTAATACAAGATTACACATTGAGGATCTTTTCAGGTTTAAAGTTTCAGAGAATTAGATCATAAACTTGCATTACATTCCACATTTAAACAAAGTGGTTACATAAAGATAATATTAATTTATCCCATAAATGGAAAAATATTTAAAATAAAACATGGATTATTTCTGGACACTTCCTTGACACTATCATCATATCATGTACCTTTCACTTGACCTTTGAAAAACATTTCAAAAACATGGGATGAGCAGAAAAAGCTTAGTAAAGGATATAATGATATATGGAATTGAAACATGAGTACATGTACACATAAGAATCAATGAAATCATACTTTACTCATAAAACATAATAAATTTAACATACCTCATCAAATAATGAATAAATCATAGAAAACATAAGACATAAAGGTAACTTGAGGCATTTATAACATTCATATGTAGGGAGTAACCCTCTTGGTTACGTTTGGAATACCCACCACAGTATATTCCCTAAATCTCTTTGGAGAAACCTTAACTTTTCACTCCTTCATGTTACCCAATGCATTGGAGAGCTATATCAGGATCACCCGCCCTTAGTTTATCATGGAACCACCCGTCTTTATAATAATTCCCATGAACCATAACATAATCGTATCACATAAAACATGCATAAAGGAAACATAACATTTCCACTTTTTAATCACAAGATATCAATACAACACATTGATATAAAAACATTATGAAAACCATTTTCAACACCAAACTAAATGAAAAGTAAAACATGGTATTTATTTTTCTTTTATAAAGATGGTATGGCTTGTAGAGGAAGCCGAAACTCAAATAATGGTCACGGCGGTGGAGAAGTCGTTGTCACTGCATACGTATGACAAAAACATTCCCTTTTGTCATTTTGTAAAATGCTTCGTATAAAAAAGATTACTTTTGGATAAACATAAAATTCAAAGGGGTTTATACACCATATAAAGGAAGGTTGTGTATAAAATAAAATATTTCTCAATGAAAGGACATTGAGATGAAGTCCCATACAAAGACGGTATGCTTAGTTTAAGGATAAATCAATTACATAATTATGTGTGACAAACGAATACACTAAATATAAGTGGATATTAAGTGTAGAAAAGTTAGTGGTTGTTCACACATATTCATATAACGACATATTCAAGGAGTACAAGTTTATCCCAAAGAATCAAATTCGGTTTAAGAAGTTCCCTTGCAAAAATTTGACAGCCTAACGACGCCACTCAAAACATCCAAAATGGATTGATGAGAGAGAATAGGGTCTCTCATCATATGAACATAAAAATTATAGTAAGAGTAATATAAAATAATATCCCAATATTAAGAAAGATGAGCTTTAAAATGAATGACATAAAAGAGTGTACTTCAAAAGAAAGAGAGGAGTAGGATCCCTTAACTCAAGTCAGACTTGTCTTGTTCGTTTCTTTATATTCCTGAATAATAAACATTGGTCAATTTATAATTGCCTAAGGACCTTCTTTAGAGATTATTATTCAGTTCATATAACATATTATAATGTTATAATAATTGTTTAATAATGTTAGTTCATATCAGACGTTTTTGCCGATGTTTGGTACATGAGTCAAAAATGAACTTGTTTGAAAAATGATTGCCCGTGTAGTTATAAGTAAATAATTTCCAGAATAGTATTAATGATTAAAATATCATATATATCCAGTACATATTCATTTTATACTATTTCATATCATTTGGAGATAAAAACAAAGATCACCGTTCATGAAGACGATAGGTCGTACGTACGCATGAACGCTACTTTCATTTTTTTCTTTGTCATATTAATGGAATTAAAAATAAATGATATATATATATATATATTATAATTATAGTATAATATATATGTTATATAGGTCACATATTATCATTAATTTCATTCTTTATACATTCCATGTATTGCATGTACGAGTCACATCACTTGAGGGGGCGGTAGTCCACACTTCCTCATATGAAATTATCGCATTTACACAACATGAAAAGAATAAAGGTATGTTTTAAATATAAAATACAGAAGCATATAGTAATAATAAATACCATATATATCATATATTAAATATAGTGACATCATAATGTCTACCTTTAAAGGTGTTAAAATAATATTGAACAATCATCGTTTCGTGAGGCAGAAAATCACCAACCACAGAAACAGTATGTTCTTTAACCATTAGACGAAGGTGTGTGTAAGTGTAGATATAATACTTCTTATAAAAACATCCTAGTATATTTAAGATACTGGATTTGTTACATAATAAATGAATAAAAAGAGTTTAGGGTGTTGGAGAAGCAAAATAAAACAAAAGGACTCAAGTGAAGACATTACCTTAAAATCGGGTAACTCCCTTTGGTTTGAGCTAAAAGGCTTCCTTGGGAAGACTTTTTCCCGAATTTAGGCTTAAAAGAGTTATAGAGGGATGTGGAAATACAAAATGGGCTGGGTTTGTCCGAGCCAATGTCTTTGGAAGTGTGGGTAAAGAGATAGAGGTGGGGGCCTTTTATAAGAGGAGAGGAGGGGCACCCTTGGAAAGTATAGAAATGTTCCTTTATTTTAAAATGAGTTTCGGATTTAAAAGGTCTCAAATTGATATAATTTGAGTATAAGGTGATAAGGGTTCTAAATCCACCCATCCAATAGGTTTTGGACATCTGTAGGTCTTAAAAGTACATTACCTTTTCATTTTATTTAAATCGTTGAATAATGAGGTCATCGCTGCATCATCATGATGTCATAACTAGATTAATTTATATAATGTCTAAAAAATAAAAAAAAAAATACTATGATGTAGGAAATCTTTTTATCTTTCCAATTAAAATTTATAGTCAAATATCTGACTTGTATAAACCCATGTAAAAATGGTTTTAATAAAACAACTCATGTTTGTGTCATTTTAATTTTAACATTAAATAAAAAGGTATTTATGTCATTTTCCAACCAAAGTGGCTCCATGGGGTCCCCAATGTGACCCATGGATTGTCTTGGTCGGCCATGACTCATCCAATGAGGGTAGGACATGTTTCAAGGTCCTTTAATTTTGTTAAAACTTTATTCTTACCTTAAACTACACTAATTACCTCTAATCGCGATTAAAAACATAATAAGTTACTATTCACCAAAAAATTATTTTAATCCCATTGAACCACATTTTACTTATTAATGGCAACCATGTATATCGGATTTTTGAAATTCAAAACACAAAGATTCCAAAATTTCATTTAAACGGAAAATCAGTTTTTAAAAGTACCACTTAGTGGTTTCACTATATATCAAAAATTGAAGTTTTTTAGAAAATTACCATAACTTAACCCTAAGCTATATTTGATATTACGTATTAAAAAATGATGTATATTTTACAAAATTCAAAATATATAGGTTGCATTAATTAATTTAATAATTAATCCCCACTGTCAAAACAAAGAGCGTGTTTTTATGAAACAAAATGTATCAAAAGATTGACACTAGTTTAAGTCTGATTTCAAAGTGAAATTAATTACAACGACCACTATTTGATTAAATGGTAAGAATATATTCGAATTTCAAATTAAAACCCATTCAAAATATAATCTAATAATATAAATAAATTAGAATAAAAAGTGGTTTTGAATTAAAATACAACATTTTTCATTATTCATTAAAAATTGAACATTTTCATAAAAATACCAAAAATTTACACAATGTAAATTTTGATGTCCTGATTCTAAAGAAGAATTTTCTTTTGTCAAATATAACACATAAAATTGTCAAAAAGAGGATTCAAAAGTGGTTCTCCATCAAAAGGGGGTTAATCGACCTATTAAGGAATGTTGGAATGTTTACGCTTAAAATTGGATTCATTCGCATTTTTAATCATCTAACATTTACGGTAAAAAGTAATAATATTTGAAAAACATATATAATCATTTTGTAGTTAGTTCTGTTCATTCCCGCCATTAAAACGGCTAGGCGTTAACTAATATTTAAAATAATATTATTTTATTATTAGAGTGCAACATATGATTCCCAAGAAAATCGTTGTTGCGTATTGGGTACGACATCGAGAATAGCATCCCCTTTAAAGTAATATTAATATTTTATTCACAAATATGGATAAATATAAAAATGTCATATTCTTTATTTACCTGGGGTGTTACATCCTTCCCCCCTTTTGGGAATTGGGTCCTCACAATTTTAAAATTGAGCTTGGAAACATCCTTGAATGTCCCACATCGGAACAAGAGTCAGTAAAACAATCACTTTAAAATAAAGAATGATAAGTACAGAGGTCACCAGAGTTAACCCATACTAGGATTACATATAGGAAAACATGGACATAGAGGAGAAAACATAGGGCCATGTTCTGATGGAGAGTGATAGAACACATGTTTAGGAGAAAGTTAACCACAAGAAAATCACAAACATGTGATGGGTTAAACGACATTCGATTCCACAGTATGAAAAGTTAATAGAAAACATTTTTGTTTTAAGTTACTTTTTATTGTGGAATTTATTCATAAGGAAACATAATCACTTATCATGTTGACTTTCAACTTTTCTTAGATTCCTTACACAAACTCATATTTTCTCCAAAAGACGAGTATTTAGGAAGATCTGTTCACATTAAGAGTACTATAATCAACTCCTAGAGAACCACCTAATCCACAAAAGAGAACTATATAATTTCCATATATTTAGACCTTATCCAAAACCAAAACCAAAAAGGTTAGTACAAGATCAGATAATACCCAAAACGGATATTCCATTAAAAAAACAAATCTATTCTTAATCTCCAAAATTTTTCAAACAATACCCAAAGTTCAACAAAGACCATTCAATAAACAAATTTTCCATAAAATACTTCAAAGTAAACCAAACTAAGATTGAAACCCAAATATTTGAAGGATTTTGTCACATAGTCTTCCAAGTTAAATCGTAACATTTGTCTCCAAACAACATCAGTTTCTCCTAAAGTATCATATTGAAAAGTAATTAACCTAATCACATATCCTACATGATAGGTTAATAAATTTCCATAGATAACCCAAAATCAAATTACTATTAATTCATAAAATCATCTAACTAAAAATAATCATTCAAACTAACCAGGGTCTTCACGTAGTCCAGTGGTAGGTGATAAATACCAGTCGCACTTTGGTTGTGGATTCGATTCCTGCAACTTTGTCTGACGCGACAGGTTGTCACACGGTCTGCGTGTTGTCCTTTTTATAAAACTCCAAAAATAACCCTAACATGTTTTAACCTCAATAGTTTCCTTATACCTCTCATTTTCATCCAAATTCATTACGATCTGAACATCTTAATTCTTGACATCTTATTTCACAACCATAAGATAAAATAAAATGATTCCCAAAATGAATAACATCATACCTTGATCATGGCGTCAACTCGGTTTCATCGTCATCTTGCTCATGTAGGTAGAAGTCCCATGAATTACAATAATGATTTATAGATCCTTCAAAATCATTTTCTTCCTACATCCAAATACACCTTGTATAACATGGGTCATATGGGTGTTCACAGAAAAACTGTTTTGGAAAATAATCATGTATGACATATAATTCCAAAACATCTGATAAAACATGATTTCTATAAAATAGTCGGACAGAATTTGAGTTGAAACATTCTGTTATTGGTCCTTTTAAAATACCATAAGTATGTGCTGAGAGAATATATTTTAAAATCAAATATAAATTGGTTGTGCAAGGGACTCCTTCCTTAGCACCATTTTTAAAATCATAATATGCTTCAAATTCTTGTGATAAGGTAAAATATTTGAAAATACCTTGATAATATTTACCTTTATTGAAAATATGAGAATATTGTGAAAATAGTATTTGTCTAAAAACAACCCATGATCCACGATGATAACGAAGTATAGTGGAGGTGTTTGATATCTCAAACAACTGCTTTCAAGTGAGTTGTATGCTAAAAAAAGTTTCTCAATCATCCGAACATGACTTTGCAATAATTATTACAAGGATGTCTTCAGGAAGAGATAGGAATGTCGTTTGAGATCCTTCTCTTTCCATTCGTAACTGACATTACTTGACCTGAAAAAAGTTATTAAACAAGGATTTAACTGAAATAATAGATATAGGGACTAATCATGTGTCTAACAAAAACTCCTAATCACTAAAGTTGTCTAAACCGACCTCTGAGACCTACTATTATGCCCCAGCCTTAAACCTTACTTAATCTTGAGTTAATACAAGATTACACATTGAGGATCTTTTCAGGTTTAGAGTTTTAGAGAATTAGATCATAATCTTGCATTACATTCCACATTTAAACAAAGTGGTTACATAAAGAGAGTATTCATTTATCCCATCCATGGAAACATATTTATAATAAAACAGGGATTCTTTCTTGACACTTCCTTGACAATATCATCATATCATGTACCTTTCCCTTAACCTGTGAAAAACATTTCAAAAACTTTCTATGAGCATAAAAAGCTCAGTAAGGGTTATAAAAATATATGGAAAGGAATCATGAAGACATGTACACATAAGAATAAATCAAATAATACTTTACACATAAAACATAAGCACTTTAACATACCTCATCAAATCATGAATAAATCATAGAAAACATAGTACATAAAGGTAACTTGTGGCATTCATAACATTCATATGTAGTGAGTAACCCTCTTTGTTACGTTTGGAATACCCACCATAGTATATTCCCTAAATATCTTCGGAGAAACCTTAACGTTTCACTCCTTCATGTTACCAAATGCATTGGAGAGCTATATTGGGCTCACCCACCCTTAGTTTATCACGGAACCACCCATCTTCATAATAATTCCCAAGAACAATAACATAATCGTATCACATAAAACATGCATAAAGGACACATAACATTTCAACTTTTCAATCAGAAGATATCAATAAAACAGATTGATATAAAAACATTATGAAAACCATTTTCAACACCAAACTAAAAGAAAAGTAAAACATGGTATTTATTTTTCTTTTATAAAGAATGTATGGCTTGTAGAGAAATGTGAAACTCAAATAATGGTCACGGTGGTGGAGAAGTTGTTGTCGCCACATACGTATGAAAAAAACATTCCCTTTTGTCATTTTTAAAACGCTTCGTATAAAAATGATTCCTTTTGGATAAACGTAAAAGTCAATGGGGTTTATACACCGTATAAATGAAGGTTGTCTATAAAATAAAATATGCCTCAATGAAAGTAGATTGAGAAGAAGTCCCATACAAAGACGGTATCCTTAGTTTAAGGATAAATCAATTACATAATTATGTGTGACAAACGAATACACCAAATATAAGTGGATATTAAGTGTAGAACAATCAAGGGTTATTTACACATATTCATATAACGACATATTCAAGGAGTACAAGTTTATCCCAAATAATCAAATTTGGGTTAAGAAGTTCCCCTACAAAAATTTGACAGCCTAACGGTGCCACTCAAAACTTCCAAATTGGATTGATGAGAGAGAATAGGGTCTCTCATCATATGAAAATAAAAATTACAGTAATAGTAATATAAAATAATATCCCAATAATAATAAAGATGATCTTTAAAAGGAATGATATAAAAGAGTGTACTTAAAAAGAAAGAGAGGAGTAGGATCCCTTACCTCAAGTCCGACTTGTCTTGTTCGTTTCTTTATATTCTGGAATAATAAACATTGGTCAATTTATAATTGACTAAGGACCCCGTTTAGAGATTATTATTCAGTTCATTTCACATATTATAATGTTATAATAATTGTTTAATAATGTTAGTTCATATTAGACGTTTTTGCCGATGTTTGGTACATGAGTCAAAAATGAACTTGTTTGAAAAATGATTGCCCATGTAGTTATAAGTAAATAATTTCCAGAATAGTATTAATGATTAAAATATCATATATATCCAGTATATATTCATTTTATACTATTCCATATCATTTGGAGATAAAAACAAAAAGCACCGTTCATGGAGACGGTAGGCCGTATGTACGCATGAACGCTACTTTCATTTTATTCTTTGTCATATTAATGGAATTAAAAATAAATGATATATATATTATAATTCTAGTATAATATATATTTTATATAGGTCACATATGGTCATTAATTTCATTCTTTATACATTCTATGTATTGCATGTACGAGTCACATCACTTTAGGGGGCGGTAGTCCTCATTTCCTCATATGAAATTATCGCATTTACACAACATGAAAAGAATAAAGGAATGTTTTAAATATAAAATAAATAAGAATATAGTAAACATTAATACCATATATATCATATATAAAATACAGTAAAATCATAATTTCCACCTTTAAAGGTGTTAAAAGAATATTGAACAATCATCGTTTCGTGAGGCAGAAAATCGCTAACCACAGAAACAGTATGTTCTTTAACCATTAGACGAAGGTGTGTGTAAGTGTAGCTAGAATAAATCTTATAACAAAATCATATTATATTTAAATACTGTATTTTTTCCAAAATAAATGAATAAAAAGAGTTTAGGGGGTTGGAGAAGCAAAATAAATAAAAAGGACTCAAGTGAAGACATTACCTTAAAATCAGGTAACTCTCTTTGGTTTGAGCTCAAAGGCTTCCTTGGGAAGGCTTCTTCCCAATGTGAGGCTTCAAAGTGTTCTAGAGGGATGTGGAGATACAAAATGGGCAGGGTTTGGCCGAGCCAAAGGCTTTGGAAGTGTGGGTATGGAGGTAGAGGTGGGGGCCTTTTATAAGAGGAGAGGAGGGGTACCCTTGGAATGTAAAGCAATGTTCCTTTATTTTAAAATGAGTTTCGGATTTAAAAGGTACCACATTGATATAATTCTAGTATACGGTGATAAGGGTCAGAAATCCACCCATGCAATAGGTTTTGGACATCTGTAGGTCTTAGAATTTACATTATCATTCCATTTTATTTAAATCGTTGAATATTGAGGTCATCACTGCATCATCATGATTTCATAAACAATTTAATTTATTTACAGTCAAAAAATTATAAAAAAAATACTATGATGTAGGAAATTATTTTATCTTTCCAATGAATATTTATTGTCAAAAATATGACTTGTATAACCCCATGTAAAAATTGTATTAATAAAACAACTCATGTTTGTGTCATTTTAATTTTAACTTTAAATAAAAAGGTATTTATGTCATTTTCCAACCAAAGTGGCTCCATGGGGTCCCTAAGTTGTCCCGTGTATTGTCTGGGTCGGCCATGACTCATACAATGAGGGTTGGACATGTGTCTAGGTCATTTCATTTTTTTAAAACATTATTCTTACCTAAAACTACACTAATTACTTCTAATCGCGATTAAAAACTTAATAAGTTACTATTCACCAAAAAATTATTTCAATCCCATTGAACCACATTTTACTTCTTAATGAAAACCATGTCTGTCGTATTTTTGAAATTCAAAACACAAAGATGGAAAATTTTCATTTAAACGGAAAATCAGTTTTTATAAGTACCACTTAGTGGTTTCACTATTCATTAAAAATTGATGTTTTTTAGAAAATTACCAAAAATTCACCCTAAGCTATATTAGATATTCTAAAATCAAAAATGATGTCTATTTTACAAAATTAAAAATATATAGGTTGAATTAATTAATTTAATAATTAATTATCGCTATCAAAACAAATAGTGTGTTTTTATGAAACAAAATGTATCAAAAGATTGACACTAGTTTAAGTCCGATTTCAAAGTGAAATTAATTCCAACGACCACTATTGGATTAAATGGTAAAAATAAATTCTAATTTCACTTTAAAACCAAATCCAAATATAATCTAATCATATAAATAAATTAGAATAATAAGAGGTTTTAAATTAAAATACAAACTTTTTCACTATTCATTAAAATTGAACTTTTTCGGAAAAATACCAAAAATTTACACAAAGTAACTTTTGATGTCCCGATTCTATAGAAGAATTTTATTTTTTCAAATATAACACATAAAATTGTCAAAAGGTGGATTCAAAAGAGGTTCGCCAACAAAAGGAGGTTAATCGACCTTTTAAAGAATATTAGAATGTTTACTCTTAAAATTGGATTCATTCGCATTTTTAATACTCTAACATTTACTGTAAAAAGTAAAAATATTTTACAAACATATATAATCATTTTGTAGTTAGTTCTATTCATTCCATCCATTACAATGGCTAGGCGTTAACTACTATTTAAAATAATATTATTTTATTATTAGAGTGCAACGTATGATTCCCAAGAAACTCGTTGTTGCTTATTGGGTACGCAATCGAGCATAGCATCCCCTTTAAAGTAATATTAATATTTTAGTCACAAATAGGGATAAATATAAAAATTTCATATTCTTTATTTACCTGGGGTGTTACATCCTTCTACCCTTTTGGGAATTGCATCCTCGCAATATTAAAATTGAGCTTGGAAACATCCTTGAATGTCCCACATCGGAACAAGGGTCGGTAAAACAATCACTTTAAAATAAAGAAAGATAAGTACCGAGGTCACCGGAGTTAACCCATTCTAGGATTCCATGTAGGAAAACAAGGACATGGAGGAGAAAACATAGGGTCATGTTCTGATAGAGAGTGATAGAAAACATGTTTAGGAGAAAGTTAACCACAAGAAAATCACAAACTTGTGATGGGTTAAACGGTATTCGATGCCCAAGTAGGAAAAGTTAATAGACAAAATTTTTGTTTTAAGTTACTTTTTATTGAGGAATTTATTCATAAGGAAACATAATCACTTATCATGTCGACTTTCATCTTTTATTATATTCCTTACACAAACTCATATTTTCTCCAAAAGATGTGTATTTAGGAAGTCTTCTTCACATTATGAGTACTATAATCAACTTCTAGAGAATCACCTAATCCACAAAAGGGAACTATATACTTCCAATATCTTTAGACCTTAACCAAAACCAAAACAAAAAATGTTAGTACAAGATCAGATAATAAGCAAAAAGGATAATCCTTTAAAAAAACATATCTATTCTTAATCTCCAAAATTTATCAAAAAATACCCAATGTTCAACAAAGAACATTCAATAAAAAAATTGTCCATAAAATACTTCAAAGTAAACCAAACTAAGATTGAAACCCAAATATTTTTTAGGATTTAGTCACATAGCCTTCCAAGTTGAATCGTAACATTTATCTCCAAAACAACATCAGTTGCTCCTAAAGTCTCATATTGAAAAGTAATTAACCTAATCACATATCCTACATGATAGGTTAATAAATTTCCATAGATAACCCAAAATAAACTTACTCTTAATTCATAAAATCATCTAACTAAAAAGAATCAGTCAAACTAACCAGAGACTTCACGTATTCCAGTGGTAGGCGATAAATACTAGTTGCACTTTGGTTGTGGGTTCGATTCCCACAGCTTTGTCTGACACGACGGGTTGTCACACGGTCTGCGTGTTGTCCTTTTTATAAAACTCTAAAAATAACTCTAACATGATTTGACCTCAATAGTTTCCTTATAACTCTCATTTTCATCCAAATTCGTTACGATATCAACATCTTAATTCTTGAAGTCTTATTTCACCACCATAAGGTAAAATAAAACGAATCCCAAAATGAATAACATCATACCCTGATCATGGCGTCCACTTAGTTTCATCGTCATCTTGCTCATGTAGGTAGAAGTCCCATGCATTACAACAATGATTTATAGATCCTTCAAAATCATTTTCTTCCTCCATCCAAATACACCTTGTACAACATGGGTCATATGGGTGTTCATAGAAAAACAGTTTTGGAAAATAATCATGTATAGCATATAATTCCAAAACATCTGATAAAACATGATTTCTATAAAATAGTCAGACAGAATTTTAGATTAAACTTTCTATTATTGGTCCTTTTAAAATACCATAAGTATGTGCTGAAGGACTATATTTTAAAATCAAATATAAATAGGTTGCGAAAGGGTCTGCTTCCTCATCACCATTTTTAAAACCATAATATGCTTCAAATTCTTGTGATAAGGTAAAATATTTGAAAATACCTTGTTAATATTTGCCTCTCATTAAAATATGAGAATATTGTGAAAATAGTATTTGTCTAAAAACAACCCATGATCCACGATGATAACGAGGTATTGTGGAGGTGTTTCATATCTCAAACAACTACTTGTAAGTGAGTTGTATTCTAGAAAAAGTTTCACAATCATCCGAACATGACTTTGCAATATTAGTTGTAAGCATGTCATCAGGAAGAGATAGTAATGTCATTTGAGATCCCTCTCCTTCCATTCATAACCGAATTTACTTGACCTGAAAAAAGTTATAAAACAATGATTTAACCGAAATAATAGATATAGGGACTAATCATGTGTCTAACAAAAACTCCTAATCCATAAAGTTGTCTAAACTGACCTCTGATACCAACTATAAGGCCCCAGCCTTAAACCTTACTTAATCTTGAGTTAATACAAGATTACACATTGATGATATTTTTAGGTTTAGAGTTTTAAGGAATTAGATCATAAACTTGGATTACATTCACATTTAAACAAAGTGGTTACATAAAGATAGTATTAATTTATCCCATCAACGGAAACATATTTAAAATAAAACATGGATTCTTTCTTGACACTTCCTTGACACTATCATCATATCATGTACCTTTCCCTTGATCTGTGAAAAACATTTCAAAAACTTGGGATGAGCATAAAAAGCTCAGTAAGGGATATAAAAATATATGGAAAGTAAACATGAGTAAATGTACACATAAGAATCAATGAAATCATACTTTACTCATAAAAAATAATCACATTAACATACCTCATAAAATCATGAATAAATCATAGAAAACATAATACATAAAGGTAACATGAGGAATTCATAACATTCATATTTAGGGAGTAACCCTCTTGGTTACGTTTGGAATACCCACCACAGTATATTCCCTAAATCCCATCATAGAAACCTTAACGTTTCACTCTTTCACATTACCCAATGAATTGGAGAGCTATATCGAGCTCACCTGCCCTTAGTTTATCACAGAACCACCCGTCTTTATAATAATTCCCAAGAACCATAACATAATCGCATCACATAAAACATGAATAAGGGAAACATAACATTTCCACTTTTCAATCACAAGATATCAATACAAAACATTGATATAAAAACCTTATGAAAAAAAATTTCAACACCAAACTAAATGAAAAGTAAAACATGGTATTTATTTTTCTTTTATAAAGAAGGTATGGATTGCAGAGGAAGCCAAAACTCAAATAATGGTCACGACGGCGGTGAAGTCGTTGTCGCCGCATACGTATGACAAAAACATTCCCTTTTGTCATTTTGTAAAATGCTTCGTATAAAAAAGATTCCTTTTTGATAAACGTAAAAGTCAAAGGGGTTTATAAACCGTATAAAAGAAGGTTGTATATAAAATAAAATATTCCCCAATGAATGGAGATTGCGACGAAGTCCCATACAAAGACGGTATCCTTAGATAAAGGATAAAAAAATTACATAATTATCTGTGAGAAATGAATACACCAAATATAAGTGGATATTAAGTGTAGAAAAATCAGAAGTTATTCACACATATTTATAGAACGACATATTCAAGGAGTACAAGTTTATCCCAAATAATCAAATTTGGGTTAAGAAGTTCCCTTGCAAAAATTTGACAGCCTAACGGCGCCACTCAAAACATCCAAAATGGATTCATGAGAGTGAATAGGGTATCTCATCATATGAACATAAAAATTACAGTAAGAGTAATATAAAATAATATCCCAATAATAAGAAAGATGATATTTTAAAGGAATGACATAAAAGAGTATACTTAAAAAGAAAGAGAGGAGTAGGATCCCTTACCTCAAGTCTGACTTGTCTTGGTCGTTTCTTTATATTCCTGAATAATAAACTTTTGTCAATTTATAATTGCCTAAGGACCTCCTTTATAGATTATTATTCAGTTAATATCACACATTATAATGTTATAATAATATTTTAATAATGTTAGTTCATATCAGACGTTTTTGCCGATGTTTGGAACATGAGTAAAAAATGAACTTGTTTGAAAAATGATTTCCCATGTAGTTATAAGTAAATAATTTCCAGAATAGTATTAATGATTAAAATATCATATATATCCAGTACATATTCATTTTATACTATTCCATATCATTTGGAGATAAAAACAAAAAGCACCGTTCATGGAGACGGTAGACCGTATGTACGCATGAACGCTACTTTCATTTTTCTCTTTGTCCTATTAATGGAATTAAAAATAAATTATATATATATATATATTATAATTCCAGTATAATATATATGTTATATAGGTCACATATCTTAATTAATTTCATTATTTATACATTCCATGTATTTCATGTACGTGTCACATCACTTGAGGGGGCGGTAGTCCACACTTCCTCATATGAAATTATCGCATTTACACAACATGAAAAGAATAAAGGTATGTTTTAAATATAAAATACAGAAGAATATAGTAAACATAAATACCATATATATCATATATAAAATACATTTACAACATAATGTCCATCTTTAAAGGTGTTAAAAGAATATTGAACAATCATCGTTTCGTGAGGCAGAAAATCGCCAACCACAGAAATAGTATGGTCTTTAACCATTAGATGAAGGTGTGTGTAAGTGTAGCTCGAATCCTTATTATAAAAATATTCTATTATATTGAAGATACTAATGTTGTTACAAAATAAATGAATAAAATGAGTTTAGGGGGTTGGAGAAGCAAAATAAAACAAAAGGACTCAAGTGAAGACATTACCTTAAAATCGGGTAACTCCCTTTGGATTGAGCTCAAAGGCTTCCTTGGTAAGACTTCTTCCCATAGTGAGGCTTCAAAGAGTTAGAGAGAGATGTGGAGATACAAAATGGGTATGTTTTGGCCGATCCAAAGGCTTTGGAAGTGTTGGTAAGGAGGTAGAGGTGGGGGCCTTTTATAAGAGGAGAGGAGGGGAACCCTTGGAATGTAAAGAAATGTTCCTTTATTTTAAAATGTGTTTCGGATTTAAAAGGTCCAACATTGATATAATTCAAGGATGAGGTGATAAGGGTTCTAAATAAACCCATCCAATAGGTTTTGGACATCTGTAGGTCTTAGAATTTACATAATCGTTCAATTTTATTTAAATCGTTGAATGATGAGGTCATCGCTACATCATCATGATGTCATAAATAATTTAATTTATATAATGTCTAAAAATTACAAAACAAATACTATGATATAGTAAATATTTTTAGCCTTCTAATGAATACTTATTGTCAAATATCTGACTTGTATAACCCCATGTAATTTTTTTTAATAAAACAACTCATGTTTGTGTCATTTTAATTTTAACTTTAAATAAATAGGTATTTATATCATTTTCCAACCAAAGTGGCTCCATGGGGTCCCCAAGTTGACCCATGGATTTTATTGGTCGGCCATGACTCATAAAATGAGTGTAGGACATGTTTATAGGTCATTTCATTTTATTAAAACATTATTCTTACCTTAAACTACACTAATTACCACTAATCGCGATTAAAAACATAATAAGTTACTATTCAACAAAAAATTCTTTTAATCCCATTTAACCACATATTAATTCTTAATGACAACCATGTATGTGGGATTTTTGAAATTAAAAACACAAAGATGGAAAAATTTCATTTAAACGAAAAATCAGTTTTTATAAGTACCACTTAGTGGTTTCACTATTCATAAAAAATTTATGTTTTTTAGAAAATTACCAAAAATACACCCTAAGATATATTTGATATTCCCAATTAAAAAATGGTGTCTATTTTACAAAATTAAAAATATATAGGTTTCATTAATTAATTTAATAATTAATTCCTACTGTCAAAACAAATAGCGTGTTTTTATGCAACAAAATGTATCAAAAGATTGACACTAGTTTAAGTCAGATTTCAAAGTAAAATTAATTCCAACGACCAATATTGGATTAAATGGTAAAAATATATTCTAATTTCATTTTAAAAATAATTAGAAATATAATCTAATCATATAATTAAATTAGAATAAAAAGAGGTTTTGAATTAAAATACAACATTTTTCACTATTCATTAAAAATTGAACTTTTTCGGAAAAATACCAAAAATTTGAACAAAGTAAATTTTGATGTCCCGATTCTAAAGAAAAATTTTATTTTGTCAAATATAACACATAAAATTGTGAAAAAGTGGATTCAAAAGAGGTTCGCCATCAAAATGCGGTTAATCGACCTTTTAAAGAATATTAGAATGCTTACGCTTAAAATTGGATTCATTCGCATTTTTAATCCTCTAACATTTACTGTAAAAAGTAAAAATATTTGACAAACATATATAATCATTTTTTAGTTAGTTCTGTTCATTCCCGCCATTACAACGGCTAGGCGTTAACTACTATTTAAAATAATATTATTTTATTATTAGAGTGCAACGTAAGATTCCCATGAAACTTGTTGTTGTGTATTGGGTACACCATCGAGAATAGCATCCCCTTTAAAGTAATATTAATATTTTATTCACAAATAAGGATAAATCTAAAAATTTCATATTCTTTATTTACCTGGGGTGTTACATATTGGTTGAAATAGTGTTCTCAATAGGCGTGAGGAAGGTAGGAGAAGAGGTTTCATTTTATAAGTGGGGGTATGGGCACATTTTAAAAATTGCTAAAATATTAAATTAATATAAATTAAATATTAAGAGAAAATGGGACTTGAGTAATTTAATTAAAATATAATATGAGGAAGATTAAACATATTATCATCAAATATTATTTAATTAATTTTATATAATATTTTAACCCTTGTATTTTTATTTAAACCCTCTTCAATTTTTCTGACACTTACCACAATATCATGGTTTGTCATGTTAAAGGAGTGAAGAAAGATGCTTAAAATATTAAATTAATATATATCATTTTTGAAGATAAATGGAAATTTTTTTCCATAAATTAGAATATTGTATTATGATGGTCTAACCCCACTTATAAAATATATTAATGGCATGTGTTAGAGTTATTTTTAGAAATTATCATATTAATTTTAACCCCAATTACCAGATTTACCTTTATCGAAGTTAAAAATATTTATTACGATTGCAATTTATAATGAAAAAAATTAAAAGATATATATTTAAAATATTTTATAATTTTAGTTTAGTAATATTGAATCTTATTTTGAAGAATAAATTTATATATATGGATCAAATTAATTTAATATCAAAATTCAATATGCAATGAAAAACATTTTTTAAAATAATAAATTTTTAAGACAACATTTGTAATTATTCTCAAATTTGGTAAAAAGATGATTCAAAAGTAAATAATTATATTATATATAACTAAATAATAATTAGTTTATATTGAAATAAAATTCAGATAATAATGTAAATTTTAAATTCCTTTATTTAAGGAAAATTAATATCAATTTTACAAAAAACATCATTTTCATTATTCATAGAAAAAAATAATTTATTCTAAGAATTACAAAAACGTCACCCTAATATATTTTTAATATAATGACCATATAATTAAAGGTCATTTTATAAAATTATATCTCTATAATTATTAAATCAATCATCTAAATAAAACCATATGATGCATTTGAACCCAAATTAGTTAGAATCAAATCCTTTTTCCATTTAACATAAAAATTACTTATTATTATTATAATGAATATAAATATACGAAATATAGTTATTGAATATTAATATGAAATATAAATGATTTATATTAACATTAATTGATCTATTATATTAATACCCCTTTAGAAAATTACATCATTATAATTTTATTTATTACTTTAAAATGTGGTGATATTTTTCCATTATTGTTTTTTTAGATTACCATGTCACATTTTCAACCATATAGTTTTCCCAAAAAAACATGATTGTGTTGGTTTAATTTTTTCCACTACACATGCTCTTGTGATTAAGAATTTTTAATGGTTATTCCTCAAAAGATAGGTTTTTTAATAGAAATACTTCGAGGCTCAAAAAATGACATGAATCATAAACACATTTTATTAACATGGAAACATGAAATATGTTATGTACCTGATATAAAATTAGAGTAAAGGAAACATGGTTGGAAAATGATCAAAATTTATCATGGATTTCATATTTTCTTATGAAATCAAAAACTTTGCTTCCCTTTTTGTTTTACTAAAATTCAAAACACATTGCAAATGAAGATACTACAAGAAAATCATGATAACATACTTTGAAAGAAAGAGAATTGCTACAATTATCCATGTAAATTTAATACAAACTTGGATCTATAAAAATATGATGTTGAATCCTCATCAACATCTCAACTATTTCCTCAACAGACTCTATTCTATTTATATTCCTTTCTCCCACTTCATCCTAAAAATAAGGATATGAATCTTATTTCCCTATAATGCCACAAAATGTTATGTTTGTATGTTGGAATGAAAAATCACTTCATAAGAAAATTTAAATAATTTAATATGTTAATAATAAATTCCATAATAATATATTGAACAAGAATTAATCATTTAGTCCATAACCTAAATATTTCACTCAGGCTGTCTATCAGATTTAAGATAAAAAGTCATACGAAAATTTAATTATATACCGAATGGCTTATAAACACCATTCTAAAATTAAAAGTGAATCATGGATCAAAATAATATACAATGGAGAGATTAAATCCATGTAACATGATTATCTCATTGAGATATCATTGATAAAATTTATTTTAAAAATTAATATTTCAAATGGGAAAAAGATGTATAGATTTAGTGAATCAATAAATAATAACCGGAATTGCATTATTACTTCAAGATATTTTTTTGGAATCCCACCATGAAAGGCATGGGTACATTTTTTCCATTTCCACTCTTGAATGGGAAAAGGATGATTGATCCCTTTGTGGAATTTTCACTCTTCTTTAAACTTAAGGAAATTCAAAAATATTAGTGTATGGTCAATAATATGTATTTTTATTCTATCCCGCCAGTAATACTTCTAAAAGTTTATATAAACACAATGCATATATAATGAAAGGGAATTGGGGATTTATAACCATCAGCCAAAATTTATGTCTTCAATGGGTAATCATAAGACACACATTATACCTTTCCAAATCTGATAACGTCATCTTCATCAATAATAAAATCTATAAAATCACCCTTAATAATAGATTCTACCATTTCTTGTAAAACATGACCCCCCTGCCAGGAATACAAAATAGTTTTTGAACAAGTTTAATAAATAGAAACGTGATCCAAAATAGAAGAAAATCCCTACATTTAAAATTTCTAGGTCCTAATTCATCAAATCATTAACCAAATGGGAATGTTTAAAATATAATGTGGTTAATTTAACATTATCTTTCTTAATGAAATATTCAACTACATTGTTTTATCTTTTAGGATGGAAATGAATCATGTTTTCTTACCTTTTAATTATTTCCAACTATCTTCCCACCTCAAGATCAATTATTTGTAAATGAATATACAATTCACACTTTTATGATAAATATGTAGCCAAAAAGTCTGAGAGACAGAAAAATACTGCTCCCACCAAATTATTAATAAAAAGTGATAAATAACAGAGTAGAACTCAAAGAAGTGGAACCTTACAAAGCCTTGTATAGACAACACCAGCACTATCTTCATGCACTAGGCCATTGCAATAACTGGGTAACACAAAAGACCAGCTGGAACTGACCTCCATAATTACACTTTTAGAAAGAGCATCAACAACCTGATTTTCCTCCCTGTAGACATGTGAGACATCATGACAAATCCTCTCAGCAAGCTTGAGACACTTTATCCAAGCAGGTAGCATTCTCCATGGGACATTCCTGGACCGATCCTTCAGGATCTACACAGCAACAGAGGAATCCAACTCGATCCATAACGTTCGCCAGCCATATCGGACCGCATACCTGATTGCTTTAATAATCTCCCAACGTTCTGCTTCAATCGCATGCCCAATCATAATGTAATGAAAGTACCAACCTTTCACAAAGCCCCGAGAAGTCCAAAAAACTCCACCACAGCCAGCCAGGCCCGGTGCACCATGGGCTGCTCCGTCCACATTGACCTTCAAATAATCACAGATTGGTGGAATCCATCTAATGTACTTCATCACACACGGCTGCCTCTCCCTACCACATACACCAAGAGTCTTCAACAGTGTAAAGTCAAAAATATCATTGTTCATGCTTCCATATTGATGTGCTGAAGCAATCTGAATGATTCGGTGAAAAAACAAAGAACCTTCCTTAAACATGGGGTTGCCATTATTAAAGACCACACTATTGAAAGCTCTCCAGATGTATGAAAAAACCGAAACAGTAGCAGCAGTGAGAATGTTTTTCACATTCTCATTTGCTTCTATTTGAAGCACCGAGTTGAAGAATGTATCAACCGAACAGAATGTGAAACTGCAGTGCAAAAAGGCCTGTAAATACAGCCATAATCTCAAAGCAAGAGGACATTCAAGGAACAAATGGAGGACATATTCTTCATTACTCAAGCAAATGGGACACACCGAGGCAAGGTGTACACCAGTGAGTTGATGGGAAGACTGAATCAGTAACCTTTTCTTCCAGATTCTCCAAATCAGTAGAATGTCATTTGGAGAAATAAAGGGCCTGCGAATGCCTTTGAACCATGAAGGTATCGTGGATGTGGTACCACATTCTAGCTTATAGAAATCACGAATTAAGAAAAGTCAATTTAATGTAGGTTTCCAAAAAAGAATGTCATGATCAACATAGTCATATTTTGTAATTTCCACACAAAAGTTAGTGGGTATAATATCCATTGCATCAGCATTCCTCTGCATGTCACATATAGTCATTTTCTTCAAAGATGATGGAATATCAATGACTTCTTTAAGGGGAGAGGAAAGCCATAAATTATTCCAGCAGCTCAAAGAATAATTGTTACATACCATCCATTTGGATTGTTCCATGAGTTGAGAATAGGTACTCCAGATAGAGGTCCACACAGAGGACTGCAGGTAAGAATCACTATGATTATGCAGCCTGTGAGTAAACCTGTTGGTCATGAATTCCAAGGATTCATCTCCATTTATAAGTCTCCAAGTAATGTTCATAATCATAGAATCATTAATTATCCTAACATCTTTCACCCCCATCCCATCAATGTCCACCGACTTGATACATTCTTTCCATGCCCCCATGACAAGTTTCCTCTAATTAATAGAGCCAGTCCATATAAAGTTGTGTATCATCCCACTTAACTCCTTTAATAATGTTCCGGGATAATTATATAATGAGAACGAATAAACAAATATTGAAGTGATGACAGAGTTGACCAAACATACTCTCCCATCTTGGGACACCATTTTCCCCTTCAATCTAGCTAGCTGATTAGTGATTTTTATAGCTATCTCCTCCATATATACCCTTTTTACCCTCCCCCAAAATAGAGGCAGTCCAAGATAAGTGAAGGGAAAACTACCAATCTTCACACCAAGCCTGCTAGAAACTCTTATCTGCTTATGTGGTCAAATCCCTTCCCCAAAGACAACAAAAGACTTCCCCCAGCTAATGACCTGACCTGCCACTTCCTCATAATGTGCAAAGAGATTCTTGATGCAACAGATAGTTTTCCAATCAGCCATGGAGAATAAGAGGATATCGTCAGCATATAACAAGTGAGAGGGTGCCAGAAAATTCCTACCAGCTCTCATCCTCTGATATAAACCACTATTGACATGATTATTCAAACAGACACTCAAGTAATCCTCAGCGATGGAAAAAAGTAGCCCAGAGAGAGGGTCACCCTACCTGACCCCTCGAGAACATCGAAAGAAGCCCCTAGGGGATCCATTGATCAGAATCGAGAGGCTATCACTTTTAAAAATTGCAAAGATCAGACCAATGAATTTCCCTAAAAGGCCATGGATTTTAAGAACATTGAAAATAATTTCCCACCTTATTGTGTCAAAGTCCTTCGAAATGTCAATATTCAAGGCCATATGACCATCTTTGACTTTCTTTCTCATGATATTAACACACTCTAAAGAAGTGAAGAGGCAATTCTGGATATTCCTAACAGGAACAAAACCAAACTGATTAGAATAAATAAGATGATTAGCAATATAACCTAGCCGTACAGCAATGACTTTACTAATAACATTAGGAATCGAGTTCCCAATGGAAATAGGCCTGAAGTCCTTGATATCCAAAGCACTATCCTTTGTTGGAATAATGGAAATGAAATTGGAGTTCATCCCAAAAGGCATGTAGGAATGATAGAAGAATTATTTCACATCATCAATCACCTCTTTTTGGATGATATCCCAATAAAACATAAAGAATTTGTTGGGGTAGCCATCAGGGCCGGAGACACTATCCATATTTAATGAAAATAGAGCAGAATGGACCTCCTTGAATGTAGGAATGTCAGTGAGTTTTTTATTTTTGATTTCATCAATACTGGGATCTACACATTGAATGATCGTGTTGGAGTTATCTTCCCCAGATTCAGAGTAGAGATTCTCAAAGTAACAATTCACATCATTGGATATCTCATTCTTAGCAGTAAATATGTTGCCATCAATCTGCAGTGCCTTAAGAGACTGCATTACCTTTTTTTCTTTGTGAATACAATGAAAAAATCTTCAGTTTGTATCCCCTTCCTTTAACCATCTAACATTGGACTGATATCGAGAAATTTTATCCTTAAGAGCTAGTAATTAATCAAGCTTTGCAGCCGCCTGTATCTCCTCTTGAGATGGTATGTCATGATGCATATTATCTTGCTGACAGTTAGCCAGGTGAAAGTCAGCTTCATTAATGTCATTTTCCAGATTGGAGAAAGACTGTTTGCTCCACTCTTTAATTCTGATCTTCACATTTTTCAGTTTGGTAGTCAGAATGTGCATAGCACTACCCGGTACAGCAACCTCCCAAGCCTCTTTAACAACTTCCCTGCATCCTGGTACAACTAACCAGGCATTGTTGAATTTAAAAGGCAAGGGAGAAGATTTGATGTTGCTGAAACAAAGATCAAGCAGTAAGGGATGATGGTCAGAATGGAATCTGGATAAAGTCATGCCGGAGATTTCCATAAAATCATCCCCTTCAGTTATTTTCACAAGGCACCTATCTAGCCTGCTTGCTTGCCTTCCATTGATAGTGTATCTAGTACATGTGAAATCAGCTCCTGAGACTGGAATTTCAGCCAGCCTACACTTATCAATACAAGAGGAGAAGTCCTTAGATGATGCTCTGTAGAAATTGCTTCCTGTTTTTTCAGCAGGCCTTAAGACTGTGTTGAAGTCACCCACTAGGATCAATCACATATTCATGCTGTCAGAAATTTCAGATAAGTTCCTCCACAAAGATCTTCTCTTGATATAATTTTTGAGTGCATACACAAAGGTAACATAAAAGTAGTTTGACTGAAAGCAGAAGGTTAATGATACTGACTACAGATTAGTTTGACAGGAGTCAACAATAACACTGTTGTGCTTTAGCACCCATAAGGACTCCACCTCATTCTCTGAATGACTAGAAGATTTAAAGGAGTACCCAAGAGCATTCCAATCAAAAGCCATCCAACTCACAAAATTTAATCTAGGTTCAGCAATACCAAGGTGCATGGGTTTATTGGTCAGAATTATATTTCTCAGGGCTCTGACCGTGGGTGTGTTCCCAAGGCCCAGACAGTTCCAATAGAGAATTTTCATTGATGGGAGGACCTTTTCCTTATGAAGGGTCCATCATAACTAGTTGCTACGCATTCTTCAGATGCAGTGAGGTCTTCCTCCATATTGGTTCCTTCTCCCCAGCCAGAATCAGGTTCATCCTCAGGAAGAGATGTGAACCTGTTACACGAGATTACAGGTGCTGTCAATGTTGCTGGTAGAATAAACTTTGTAGCCTTAGCAAGGGGATCTTGAGAAAAAGCTCTATCCAACTCACCAATTTCCATCCTAGTAGTTCGACCTTCAAGGCGCAACTCATCCCATGTAGGGGTGTTAAGTCTTGTCGGGGAAGTAACCCCCACAGATGTATCAGGTGAAACACGAAGGACCACCTGCACACTGTGGCTAGGAGTGATCATCACATCAACCATATCTGTAACCTTTCCTTGAATAGGATTATCATCAGCATGAGTAATAGAAAAGCCATCTTCAGGTTTCCCATCAGACTCATCAGGTTTCCCATCCTCAGATTTCCTATCACTGCCATTACATGTCTCAGTATTGAAAGAATCTTTAGGAGGAGCAGCAATGATAATATTACCATCGGCTGCATCATTCCCTTTACTGCATCCTGCTTGATCAGGTGCCTTGGGATTAGAAGGACCATTGTTAGTATATTTTTTCCAACAATGATCAGTATCATGTCCTCTAATGTTGCAGAAATTACATACCTTATTCCTCTGACATTCATGAATAATATGCCCAAAAACATGACAGTTGAGGAAAATTTTTGGTTTCCTCTCATAACCTATTTCCAGGTTGATACTGTCGTCCTTTGTGGTGAATACAACCTCTTCCAAAAGGGTGTTAGACATATCCACTTCAACAAGAATCCTTGCAATGTGGACAAAACTTGGATTGTCTGTCTACTTGTCAAGCCCGATGGGATTACCCACTGACGAAGCAATATCCCACAAAATTTGTGGGTGCCAATAAAGCCAACTAAAATTATGGATGCGTATCCATATCTGTGTAAAGGTATTCTTGACAGAGTTAGGGTCATTGTTTCGATCCCATTCATGAATTATAAGGAAGCCAGGTTTCAACGGAATGGAACCCAGACTCCATGCACACCACTTACACTCATCCATAGGAAAGACAACATGATAGAAACCCCTTCCCATACTGGTCATTTTCCAGTCACTGAAACCCCATAAATCCTCCAATCTGTTGGTGAGATCATGAAATTTCCAGGGACGAACCCCTTTAGCAATTACAACATGAGCAATGATTGAGAATTTGAATAATTTCACCTATTCTTCAATAGCCGCCTTATTTGCAGAGACATGCATGACCCTCCCTTTTCTAATAATCCTTCCTGAATTTCTTGGATCGCGATCCAAGAAGGAGATGTCTCCCAACTTCTTGATCACATCTTCAAAACTTCCCCCCTGGGAAAGAGCATCCTTGACAGTGAATTCTTCAGATTTCTGTTTGGAACAGAGACTGAAAAGATCATGATGCCATATCCGGTCTTCATCATTCACCTTTGCACCATCAGCTTTCTCAAGATTATCACCATGATCACAATGCTTTCTAGGGTTTTCACCGCTCTGAACTTCTTGAGTCGCCATCATTCTTATGATAAATATATATTTAAAACATTACTCCATATAAATGATCAATCTAAATTTTTAACAAAAAAATCATAACATTTAATCCAATATCACCTGTAAGAAAAATTAACACTCGAGGTTTTAGTTGAAGTGAGGAATAAGCAATTAACTTATAATTCTTCATTAAGAAACAAGGAATTACTTTCAATAAATAATCACTATAGATAAAAAAGTCACAATTTTGAGAGGGTAGGTCCAAAACAAGAACATTCACAAGTATTATTTATAGTTCATGGAAACAATAATAACAATATTTCTTATATATTAATTTAAATCCATTTTTATCTAACTTATTTAGGAGGCTGGACAACTGAGAAATTTTTCAACAAACCTACAGTAGTAACCCACTAATCCAAGAAAACTATAGATCTATATTATTTTTTTGTCCTTGTTCATTATTAAAAATCATTTTTATAGGTTTATTTTGTTATTTTATATTTAGAAACAATATTTCCATGGAAAAAATCAATTTAATCAAAAAATCACCCTTAATAAATTTTGCGTATAGTTTATATTCATTTAAGGTTTTAAAAACAATCATTAGTTTCCTTTCATTATAATTGTGACATTTAGAATATATTAATATATAATAAATAAAAAAACAAATTATTTATATAAATATTCATGTAAGACTCCATTCATAATTTCTATGAATACAGATCGTGTATTAGACAACCAAAAGATTATTACTACAAACTCATAATTCTGGTATCTAGTATAAAACACAATTTTCGGAATATATTTATCCTTTACCATCAACTGATGGTAACCTGATCTGAGATAATTCATCAAATAAATACTAAGATACTTATAGATAACCAAACAAATCATCGATGTAAGGAAAATGATAATTTTTCTTAAAATTGATGCATTTCATGACTTTATATCCAATGGAAATAATCAGTATGTCATCTTTATTTTTAAGTAATTATATTGGGGAAACATATGGTGAAGATATCATTTGAATTAATCTATTATCTAGAAACTCATACAATAACTTTTTCAATTTCAAAATTTCAACATTATCTATTAAATATGGGGGTTTTTGAAATTGGATTAGCATCATCCACTATTTCCATAGTATTATTAAACTCCCTATTATGAATAAAACCAACAGAATCATCATGAAATATATCAACATATTCATTTACTACTAGAACATCACTAATTTTAATAGTTTATTTCATTTATGTAATGTGAGATAGGAAACTTTTGCTACCATATATAACTAATTACCGAGCTTCTTGATATGTTATCAAAGGTATGATACCATTGAATAAAACATTAGTAGCTCTGGAATATATCATAGCCTGATGAATTGAAATCCAATACATACCCAATATAATAAAAAACTTTACTATGGGAATTTAAAAATTATATTTATGAAATATCAAACCAATGATAAAAATAGAAAGAATATTATAAATATTTTTTTCTTAAATATTTCTTTTTAGAGTTTTCATTAAATTTTATATATTATTTTATGAGTCTAAATTCCAATTTTACATTAATATTTCTAATAAATGAATAATAAATACCCAAATTCAAAATGGGTATTTGTTTAATTTTAATAAACAAGATATAAAAATATCATTATTTCATTAGATGGTTTGATATCAACCAAAGTACAAGAAATTGATTTTGCTACACCTTTTTACATATTATAATGATGATTTTCCCCCGGAGTAAATATCTTTAGACACACGTTCACATAATATCCAAAATCACCGAAATTAAGACACCTCACCATTGAATATCTATTTGTTACCCTATTCATGGATTGTTTAGGACTATTTTATTTTATGTCAAGAGAATTATGAACAAAATTATTGTACGAATAATTAATTATATGTACATTAATAGATTCCATGAAATATTTTTTTCACACTCAGATAATGTTAGGGGATAACCTCCAGATTACTTATTTTGTTTCTTCCCCACATATTTCTACCTTTAATGTTGATTAATAATATCATCTTGAAGAATATATGTTTAATAAAACAACATATCAAATTTATAAGAACATCTAAAAAAGTTATCATAACATTTATATTCTTGAAAGGTCAATTCTCTTTCTAAACATTGTTTTAATCCTTTGAAAAACTTATTATTTGTACTATCATGGTCTTGAATGAAAATAATTACATTCCTAACTAATTATTTAAAATTTTATTTGTACGTTTCAACAAAATCTTTATCTTTCTACATAAATTCAATAAATTTTTCTCTATCAAAATTCATTAAATGTTAAGGAAATATTTCTCCAATAACATTTTCTTAAATGTGTCACATTCCATGTAATAAAGATTATATCTCTCTCTGGTAATATTATCTAAAGACCAAAAATGATTAGTTTCAACTTGAATGTAGTAAATATTAGGAGTTACATTTTTATATTCTAAACATCTATTGACTTTAAATATATATTCTAGATAATTGATACTTCTATCATACACCACATGATCTGGGGTTCCATCAAAAGTTTAAGGGTTATATATAATGAAATTTTCAACAATTGACATGTTCCTATGTAAAAAATATTTATTCTCTCCTTCATAGACAACACAAACATTTATAAAATGCATCAACATAGCCATCAGTTCCAATAATTTCTTAGTTCCAATTTAATCCATTATAAGAAGATGATACGGAATGATATTTTATTCTTGATACCTTCCTAACCTAGATTCCTAATTTCCTCTATGAAAATACTTTCTGAATAAAAATACATTAGATAATGAAACATTGTATTATTAAAATTCTATATCATTTAATATTAACCATAAAATAAAATAGCTCATGCGTATTCATTTAAAATTATCCTAAACACTAGTGTTATCTAAAACAAAAAATTAATAGAAACTATAAGGAACCTACATTAAAACAGTAAATAATATTTTATTTTTTTCAATGATTTCACATTCTTACATTTCGAGGATCATTTTGATTTAGAGTTTTAGATAATTATGTCATAAATCGTACATAAAAACCCATACATTAGAAATTGTACATTTTTACTCAATATCCATTTTTATGAGAATAAAAAAAATATGAATGTAAAATATTTTTTATTTTCATTAAAAATATTCATGAAATTTACCTTGACTTATTTTTTTTCTTACTCTTCCATAAACCCTTTGAAAAATAATTAAAATCATGAGATATGCACATAAAACATGGTAAAAGATATAACAATATGTAATCCATTATTTTACTGAATAAAATGAAAACCCATTAAATTAGTTCATTTTCTACAATATTTATTTAGTGGAAGAAATAAATAATGTGAACATAAAATCACACACCTTTTTCTTAGATTAATACATTAAAATCCACCATATGAAAATTTAAACCCTTTTAGGAAACATAGATAATTATATTCATAACATATCGTAAAATCATGTCATAACTAACTGGGTACTAATAAAATATAAATGAAAAACTATACCATTTTAATCCATCCTTCTTTACATTTATGTAAATAAAATTACCATATGCATTGGAGAGCTATAATGGGAATCACCTTCCATATATGATACATCAAGCTCACACACCATATAAACTATATTGGGATAAACCATTATATAATATATATTAGGGTCAACCGTTATAATATATAATGATCATTTAACAAATCAGGAATAAAAAATTATTATTCTCTCTCCTTTCTTTCATAAAACCCGTGAAATGAATTTTAAAACCATATGAGAATCATTTTCAATTTTCAAAATACCCTTTCCTGCTAAAAAACCATTTTGAAAACTAAAATAGAAAAAAGAGTTATTATCTTAAAAAATTAAAATATATTAAATTAATAAAAACATAAAATAATTTTTATGGTGTTATTAAAAATTTTTGATGTCGTATATTTTAAAATTAAACATTCTTTCTTTCCTTTTGTTAAATAAAGTCAAAACATTCTGTACAAGATACGTAAAATGATTCCTTTTGAAACCTAAGAAGGAGAGTAAAAGGTGACCTAAAATTTATGTTATAATAATATTAAATACCTCTAATTTTGTTTTTAAATTTTGATTTGGAGGAAATACATTTGAAATAGAAACATTCAAAAACAGTTTTTAAAAGAAAACCGGTTACCTTGAGCTAGACTCATCCCATACGTTCTTTATCATCTTGAAATAAAAATTATGTTAAATTCATAATTTATTTAGTATATTTTTTCATGTTAATTATTCCTTTTATTTTAATTCTTACCGTTAAATAACAAAAGGAATAATTACATAAGTTTACATAGGATATTTTTAGTATATTATACTCAGATGTACAAAATGAATTCTATCAATTGACTATAGTCTTTCAGATCATTATATAATCATATGTAGAATAACATTAATAAAATAAATATTATTTTTATACATATAATATACTTTTAAAACCAAAAAAGAATCATTTTTATGGAAAATTAGAAACACTATAAGCATGGGGATGGTAGGTTGTACACATGTGTGAGTAGCATTTCTATTTTTCCACAATCATGATTGAATGATGTTATGTATTGTTTTGTCACAATATAATGATTAATATATCATAAATGAAAAATTATTTATTTAAATAACCTTTCATATACCATCCATGTGATTTGGTGATGAAAAAATAATCACATTACCATGTGGAAGTAGTAATCCACACGTACGCATAAACAATAATATCCTTATTTATTGAATTGAAAGTCATTAAATATATTAATTACTAATATTCAAGAATGATAAATATCTCATTAATATCATATATATGTGTGTGTGTGTGTGCTTGTTTTTTTGTGCGTGTGTTTGTTGGTTTGTGTTTATTAAATCCATCATAATCTCCAGTTGTGAGAGGGGTGATGGAAAACAAAACACATCACTTCATGGAGGTTATAGTCCACATGTATGCTTGAGTCAAGTTTTCATTCCCCACTAGAAAAAATATGAGACAAATATAGATTATCAAATTAGCATAATAACATATCATTATTTGTAAGATATTTCTACTTTTATTTGATAAATGATGAAGAATATTAGAATAATGTGGAAGAATAAATAAAAACGTTTGTTTAGAATAATACATCTTTTTCAAACAAAATCCTTAGGTATAGAACAATATCCTTACTAAGATTATTTTATAATAAAACTAGGGCCTCGTGGATTTGGTAATTTATGTTGGTGATTTACATGTGTTGGAATTGTGTAAAATTTATTTCACAAAATGTGTGATGAAGAGAGGAGAGGGGTTCCCTTTTGTAAGATAGCATAGGGAAACTCTTGGAATTATATAAATTAATATATTAATATAAATAAATTTTAATTGAAAAATGAATCAAAATTAATAAAATTGAAATATAAGATAACAAAGAGTTTAAATTATCTCTTATAATAAATTTTTTAAAAGTTTATTGTTTTTTCACCCCATTATATTTGTTTTAACCCCCCCCCCCTCTGACCATTTGGACACTTACAATGATATCGTATTCATAAAAAAAATGAATCATGAAATTTAATATAAAATGATATGTGAACTTAATTAATGTGGCTGAATATAAGTTATATCATAATTTTAAATCATTTTATAGAAACTTATTTAATTTAAAATACCATTAAATTCATTTTTGAACTATTCCTTTAATTTGACTTTGAAAACCTCCTAGAGGAAAATAATTTTAAATATACACCATTAACAAAAATCTAATATGTTATATCTATCTATAAAATTCATGGTAAACTATAACTAATCCAAAAATTATTACTTTTATATTTGTAAAATTATTTTCCATGTTTTTCTATTACTTAAATAATCACTAGATCAACATTGGATAAGAATTTATGGTAATTACATCATAAATGAAAAATAAAAATAAATTTCCACGATAAAAAATGATTATATTTCAAATAACCATTTTTAACATAAAATAATTTTCTTTTATCCATAGTATAAAAGGTTATCATTTTTAAAGCAAGATTGTGAACTTTTTGACACTGTATTTACATAAAATAATATGTTTTTCGTTTTTATAGAGAATGAAAAGAGTTCCATCAACTATAAACTTGAATGTTTATTGTTAAAAACTATTGATACGATAGATTAATGGAACGTCTTAGGTTAATTTTTATACTTATGATATTATTTTTAACAATAATCACCCGATTTACCCATACTAAGGTGAACAATATATACTAAAGTTACTATTCTTAATAATAAAATATAAAAGGGAAATATTGAGCTAAATATGATCTCATAATTTAAATTGTTTAATCCATTTTCCAATATTCAATTTATATAAGTGGAATAAATAAATTTAAAATTATAACGTAAAACACAATAAAAAACAGTTTGTCAAAAAATGAATATTAAGCCAAAAAATGCACTAATACAAAAATAAAGAATAAATATTATTCAAAGATAAATAATTAGACCATATCAAACTAGATAAATTCTTATTTTAATTTTAAATAAAATTAATATCATAATCATAATTTAAAATTAATTTCATTAATGAAAAAGAATGATAGTTATACAAAAATCGATATTTTTCACTATTCAAAAAAATCATTCCATTAAAAAAGATTCTCAAAATAAACACAAAGATAATTTTGTTATTATTATATAAAAAATGAAGTTAATTTTTTTAAAATTTATTTTCTATAACTTTGACATAAATATTTTCAATAAAATTACATATTTCATGCAAACCTCATTTTTTTAGAAGTAATGTTTTTTCTTTTTGAGTAAAAATTTACCCATTATTCTAATAATTAATAAAGATCAATAAAATATTTTTAGTTAATATTAAAAATAAATAAAACTTATTTATCTAAACACTACATGAATTGTTAATGTTTTGGGAAACCAACAAATTAGAAATAAAGCTTGAGCTATTTGTGCACCAAAGTGAGAGTATATTTGTTCATATTTAGATTTTGTAAATTTATACAAATTTATAGTAATTAATATTAATTTATAATAATTTATTCTGATTTATATTTTTTTACTGAATTATAATGTTTTAGATTTATTAATAAAAATTTATAAAGAATTATAATAATGTATACTAAATAAAAATAATTTATAATAATTATTATTAATTGTTACAAATTTATACTAATTTAGTATAATATGTTTTGATATTTTATAATAATATAGTGGAATTGATCATTTTTTATTAATTTATACTAATTTATAATAATTTATATACTAATTTTTATAATCAGTATATGCGGATTTAATTAAATCATAGATTTTTTTTATCAATGATCATAAATTTATTTATTTTAATAAATTTATAATAATCAATATTTATTAATAAAAAATTATACCAATTTAGACTATTTTATAGAAAATTAAATTAATTTATAGAAATTTATAATCATGTATAATAATTGATAATAATTTCTACTAATTTTAATAATATATAGTATTTTATACAATCTTATATTAATATATTAATTTTTTTATATGAATTTATAAAAATATTTTTAAAATTATTAAAATTAATATTAAATTATAAAAAATTATCATAAATTTTATCATAATATATAATATAACATATATCAGAATGCTAATATTTCTTTTATAAATTTTAGTAAAATAGTTTTTTATTGAATTTATAATAATTTATACTAATTTATAATAATTTACTATAATTGATACCGATTTATAATATTTAATAATAATTTAAAAGTTATTCAGTACTAGTAGTTTTATACCACAATATAATAATTTATTTATTACCTTTTTAATAATTAATATATTCATTATGTAAAATATTTTTTTAATTAATATTAATTTTGATGTCCCCAAAATAAATTTCTTTAATGTATTATAAATTATTATTTATTATAATCTTAAATTTTTTTACATTATAATTTATCATAATATTATGATTTACTAACTAAAAAATATAATTATTATGGAAACATTGATTTTTAATAAAACTCAAATAAATAAAATAAAGTAAAAAAATATATAATTTAAAAACAATCAAGTGCAAAAAAGCTATGAAATATAACTTTTTTTAAAGGCATACCCTTATTTATTTTTTAATACTAAAATAGTTCTTTGGATACCAAATAGAGGTTTGAGCTAAAAAGATAAAATTTATAATCTAGGAATTTTGAGACATTTTCTTTTGTTATAGATCATATTTTGTAAACAATAATATAGTGTATTTATGCCAGAAAGATTATTGAAACTAATTTGGTAACTTTTAGTGAATGGTGGAGGGGGTGTTGAATTTACAGTTTTTTTTTGATGCTAGATATTTTACATTATAATATTTCTTCAGAAATTATTTCTTTTTGAATGAATATATAATTTGAAATGAGTATTTGTGACATATTCTTTATCCTATACAAATATGAAGACGTCCTAAATATTTTCTTACTTATTTGGAAAAGTAATTTCAATAGATGGTGTCTATCACAACTAATCTTTCAATATATTATTTATGAAAACCTCCTCATTTGATAAAAAATATTGTTATGTGAGAGGGATCATTTGTGACAAAATAGATATTCAGTCATGAATAAAGCTACATGAAAACATTTTTTGTGAAAAATCAATGATTTTAGTTGAGAATAATATTACTAGATGATTTTTGTGAAATTTAAATCTCCATTCTATTACCAAGAGTGTATTGTAAAGAACTTTCTTATGGTGGAAATAATATTTTCACCACAAATTTTTTTACCAGAATACGTTACATGTGAAGAATCCTTCATTCTGTAGTAATTTACCTCACCTTCCATTTCATGTGTAATCCTAGAAAACATATTAATTATGAGAATACTTTCGTTGGGAAATAACCATCATGAAAATTATTATTTTCATCTGAAATATATGACACAAAACTGATTTTTTGTAGCTATTTGCATCTGGTTATTTCCCATCATAAATGAGTCATCGTAAAAGTAAAATTTTGATATTGTGGTGTATTCTCGTGGTGAAGTAGATTGTTTTGGATACATCATGAGTGGTGTGATGATTAATATAATGAGCATGAGATGATTTATCGCTTTCAAGTTATAAAGGATGACATCAATGACCCTCTAACTAAGTTAAATGTAAATTAGTGAAATCTATAGGGATGGTAGTTATAGGAAACTTCATATAGATATGAAAAAGGAGTATAAATAAATCATTAATAGATAATTACATGTATATGTATCATGCGTGCCGAGATATTGTTTGATAACGGTATTATGGTACATAGTAGAACGCATAAATATTTTTCATTACTACACCATCTGAATTTCTATTTGGGGACCATGATGTATTTATTTATTGTTACCTTGGTTTATATGTTAGAACATTTGATATCAATAAATGGTTTTAGAGGGTCACTAAATAAGCGGATCTTAATGTTCGGTAGGTTCAGATGAATTTGATCATAAGAATGGAGTTGGTCAAAGTGAATGGATTTATGTTTTTTCTACTTGTATCAATCATAATTCAATCTATAGTTAGCCTTATTTGAGACAATGAATTTGAGTTGTAATTATTAAATACAAATAAGTCATTAAGATTAATTAATATGAAAATACTTATTTATAGTTGATGATGGATCATGTTAATGATATTATTCCATATGATTAATTAATGGTTTAATTATTTAATCATGTGTGGATTCTTTAAATATATTTATTGAAAATAATAATTATTTATTTAGGAATTGATATATTAAATATTTAAAATCTATGGTATACCTCTACTCAATTGTTAAATAAATGGTTAATTATTTCAGGTGATTATTTTTAGAATGATTAAAATGACATGAATCTTTTTACAAATTCCATTTTCTTAAACCCTTGATAAAATACAATGTTGATCCATATATTAAGGGGAGATCAATTAGCGTATTCTAATTTTCCACTAAGGATAATTATCTCAATTCTATTATGATTTTAGAGAGGGAGAAAACTGAGTCACGCGTGTGATCAACTTGAGACATTGGAAGAAATCTAGATTAATTATGTTAGCACAGGACGAATTGAGACTAATATCTCACAATGTGGAAGACTATTTTTTTACGACAAAATTTTTTGATTGAATTCTAAACCATCGCTAGTGGTCTCTAAACAAAATGTTTTTATGATAGAAATATTATTTTATCCCATATAATATATTTAATGATCGTAAATTAAGATATATGAGATGTTTCTATTAAATAATTGTTTTTAATATATGACTATTCTTGATAAATAATTATTTTCAAGGTACTTTTTATTTTCCCAGCAAAAAATGTTTTTGTGAAAAAAATATTTGTGATAGAACGATAATTCCATAATACAAAAAAGTTCACCATGATCCTTATCAACTGATTTTCCAACACTTCGAAATTAGCCTGATGATAGATTATTTATGATGGAAAAATTTCATAACAAAAAAATATTCATATAAGTGGGAAAATTATTTTTACCATCTTATTGTAATCAATTTAAACTACAACACAAAAACTCACAACAAATAACTAATTTCATCACAAATACCCATTAAAATATTTCATATTATGGACTTCTGTAATGGGTTAAACCATTATTAAATGTCTATTGCAGTATATTAATTGTATACTAATTCACTACATGTCATACAAACATAAATTTAAAATAATTAATTTAATTTTTAAATAGTTTATAATTTATGGTAATTTTTATTGAATAATTTGATACGTAATTTAATTTTATAGCTTTTAGTTTTGTTGATTATTGTTTTATTAATTGTATTTTTAATTATTATGTTATTAATTATATAATTTAATAAATATTTTAATATAAAAAGACAATATACTTTAAAAGTGTTCTTAATATAACTTCTTCAATAAATATTTTAATTAATTAATTTTAATAATATTGTAAAATATAATTCCAAAATATAATAATACAATTGCCTAACAGTTTCATCACTTCAAATAAATTTCTCTACAACCAATGACTTTTAGGGATAAAAAATTAAAATTTATTAATAAAAAATGATGCTAAATTATGAATATATTTTTTATAAATTTGGAAAAGTAATAAAAATATAAATAAGTAAATAATAGAAATAATATGAAAAAAGTAAAAAGTAAATAATTATTATAAATTACTACAACTTTTTAAAATTAATATAAAATAATAAATACTAGTTATAATTAGTTTTAATGTGGGAAACATAATAGAAATAGAAATAGTAATGAATAAAAAATTAATTTTAATTAGTTATTAAATTTTTAAATAAATTACTAATAATAATTTCAAATTAAAAATATATTTTATAATTCAGTGAAAATATTAAAATATAATTAATCTAATATAAAAAATAAAATAAAAAATAAATAGTCATTTATTGTTATAAATAACTCTAAAATCATATAATAATCTGAATTAGTAACATTTTCTTTAACTAATAATAAATAATTTATTATTTATTTTTATTTATGTTTTATTAATTAGTTTACCATGTCATATTATTAATTTTTTTAATTAGAATGTTTTTAATTGTATAATTTATTAGAATTTATAACATTAAAAATATATTATAATTTCAAAATAATGTTAATATTATTTGTCAAATTTATTTTTTTGTTAAATAATAATTAGAAATGATGTGGATTTTTTTTTAGAAAACATAATCCATAGAACCCATATATTTTATTAAAGAAATTACCATTCACAATATAAAATTTAGGATTTCCTTGTACAAATACAAATGAAGAGAAAACCTATAGTGTGTACATTCAGTACCGACATTACATTCCACCATCAACGAGGTAGAAAATCAACCAAATATAGTTAATTAAAAACACCCCTTCATATCCAAAACCTCAAAAACCCACAAGGTCATATGAATGAGATATAATTCTAAACCATAAATAGAAATTTAAACATCTATATACTAATAAGACAACATTGTAACCATAAAAAGAAGAAAAACCCCTCACATGCGAACTTTAATTCCAAACCGTCATCAGAGTCAGCTACAAAATGGTGGGTATTAGAGAAATCATAGTTCGAGGGATCAAAATAAATTAAAAAGAATATATTTATTCAATATAAAACAACAAATAATCAACCTAAAATCATCAATATAAACCTTAATTGTAATAATTCAATCACAATTATCAAACAAATAGTGAGTAGTGCACCACATAATCTGATAGGAAAATCCCCATTCATTATTTTCATTTGACACTAAATAAATTGACTAAGACAGAAAACACTTAATCAAATAAGGTAATATATGAATCACCAAAACATACAAAGCATTAAAAAGTCTCTATCATTACCATCAATACAACCCTAGATGAAAAGAAGATATAACATCAAAAATTATCCAAATTAGGATCATGAATAAGTGGTATAGTACATCTACCATTTTGAAAATAATATATACAATTTATCATTAAATCCACATCAAAATTCATATAGTTATCCTACAAAAAGTACAATCAACAAAAAAACCATTAAAATAAAAAAAACATATTTCTTATTCATATGTGTTGTCCCTGTAATATGAATTATGATTACTCATGGAATACTCATTAATTTCATAAATCATTCAACTTATAAAATTAAGATACACAATAACGATAATCCCAAAATCATAAAAATTATTCGAAGTAATTTTTTATGTTGCTCAATTCATTCAAATAATTCCTCATCGAGCTTAACATAAAATTGTGGACCAAGATATATATTTTCAGTAATATCTATAGAATGAGTCTTTATATATATATTGGATCCCACCTCAAGGGCTCTTGAAATTACTAAAGCCTTAATATAAACATTTAGTTTATCATATTCCTCCTCATTAGGATGAATTATAAACCTTAAACTAGAGGATCTAGAATCCATTCTCTACTATATGTTTTAATAATAATAATGAGGACATTTATTTTTAATGTTATATCAAAATTCCACATCTATCACATGTTTTTTTACCGTTGGAGTTTATTTATGGATAATAACATTTATCACTACAATTATAATCATATTGATTTCATTTAGTTGAGTACACATTATAGTTATCAAAATCTTCATTATTATCATTCTAAAAGTTATCATTAACATTAGGTATCTAATATTTATCATTATTAAGATCCTAGATTTTAGTAATATGTAAGGAAATAGTATTAAAATCATTTATATTTTTCACTTTTACAAGTGACTAATGATTAAAGCTATCATCTTTATAATTTCATTGCATTAGAGAGATTGTCTGATTCCTGGATTTAGTTTGTTTTTTTATTTCTTAATTTAATCCATAGATAAAATAAAACTAGTCCCTTAGGTTATATCCATAATTTGTATGTAATTGAAGGACACTATGTCTCCCAACCTCTTATGGTAAATACATTTGATCACATGAAAGGACCAAGGGATGGAACTTTTCCCCATGACACAACTGCTTCTATATAGAATTAAAAGGAAGCTATAATTGTGAATCACTATTAGAAGGCCCAATGTTAACTACTATATCATTATTTTTATCATCAAGTATCTATATTTGTGGACTAGATGGATCAGATAATTGAAAAACATTCTCATAGTTTTTTCATCCTGATTGTTCTCCTATAATCAACATCCTCATAACCACCATACTTTTAATAGGAGTGTAAAACCTCAACTATTATCCTTTAAAATGAATTGATTGAGTTTCCATTATGTTTTCATTAAATAGAAAATTAAATATGGTTTTTATATTCATCATTTAAATTAATATTTTTTAGTTGTTGATAAAATGAACTAAAAATCGATGTTGTAGAAATTTCACAAGATCTAAAATATAGACAAATTATAAAAATATTAAATTTTCTATATCCCTTTAAATTTTAATAATAACATAAATAGATTACGAATCAGCCCTTAGAATATTATAATTCTAGGAAAACCAAGCCTGTCAATAAATTCAAACATATTCTTCATAATGAAATATTTAGGCCTTAAAAGGGTTAAATTGAAGAATACCATTCTCAAATTAAAAGAGTACTATGACCAAGAAATAGTGAACTGAAGCACCACACACACCCCTTAAAATCAATAAATGGAATGATTTTTTGGAAACCCCACCCCCATTTATTTTATATTACAATTTTCAAATCCAAAAGTCATATTTATTTTCTGAGAAAAGTCATCAAATTTCCATAGTTCTTCACCCATAAATAGAACAACTTCATCAATGATAAAAGACCATAAATTTTTTATTCTTTAGTTTATACATTCCTGATTCATAAATGCTTTCACAATTCTCCCCTTCTTGGAAATCATCAATGAATTAACATCTCAAACTATTAAAAATGACTTATCATCATGAAAAATTAAACTTGATTCCCAATGAGGAACCTTCCATGAGTAATTACATGATAAGAACTTATCATTATGACTAATAGATTTGAAATATTTTCTTCCCATTGGATTATGAATCCAAGGTGTTGGACTCACCTGTTTTGATAATCTCAATTATGTTTAGATGTGCTTTGATAATCCCAAATGATTTCTATCTATATAATAATTATACATTCTAATTATGACATCATTCTAATGAGTAGATATGAAGGCCAAAATTATCACAGCATATCATTGGAATATGTTATTCAATGTTTATTTATGATTATAGATAATTAACGATGATTAATCTTGATAATAACTCAATCTGTAAATGAAATGCACAAAATAGATACTTTACAAGCATTCGAGTACAGACAAAGCTACTGATAAACAAAGGTCGCTGATAGACTAAGTCTACAGATAGACAAGGTCACTAATACAGGATTCTGATAGAGATAGCTACCACAACCGATGTTAACATCTACCGATAGTTATGAAGAGATACCGAAAGAAGTTAGCTGATACAAGGAGCTACCACTACAAAAAGAGCTACCAATACAAGGAGCTACCGCTACACAGACAGCTACCGATACAAGGAGATACCGCTACACAGATAGCTACCGATACAACTTATTACCGCTACAGATATAGCTACTAATAAAAGCAATGCTACTATTACAGAAAGAAACAACTACCAATGCAAGACCTATAGTTAAAAGTCCCCTGCAACAAGTTCACTGATAGAAAGAGTTGTAGATGGAAACTAGTCACTATCTCTCAAAACACTTTCTCCCTGATTGATTGTTAGTAATGTTCATCGTTGGTACTTTTAATGCAACTGAAATTAATTAATGATTTTGGTTGGATATCAGGAAACTATACCTCATACCTGCAGAAGTAATCAATCCTTATATTGGTTACTAATTAATAATGTTTTTTGGATGTCATGGAACCGCACCTCGTACCTGTAAAAGGTAATCATTCCCATTTCTGAAGCTCAAATAATAAAAGGAATATCGAACTACTTTATAATGTGTGGATAGAGATACACATAAATTAATAACACACTATAAACTCAAAGAACACTCATACACATCAAGAACAGAAGTTCGGGAGGAGGTTCATGTGCTATAAGGAATACTCACACATTCAAGCTGAACACCTATATTGGATGTGAAGGAACAAAACCATGACACTATATTTTCTAGAAAACATACAAAAAATGAATCAAAGGTTCATCTACTTCAATCCAAGGATTCCCGTGTTTCATTGACACCATAGAAGAGCATTCTAAACTCTTCTCCATATTATTGTTGTATTGTGATTATTTTAATTACATTACGAGAAGTGAGTGTGCTTATATCTATTTGGACACACACTATCTCTTAAGATGAAATGGAGGATACTTAAATCCTCATACCAACCTCTTTATACCTTTGTGTATCCCACTTAGAACTGTGGAAGAGGTCTAAGGACCTGGACAGCCATTGTGCTGTTGTTGTTGTTGCTTTCCCATGTAGAACTGTGGTAGAGGTCTGAGGACCTAGATAGTATGAGTACTATTGTAAAACCCAATAAAGGATGTGGATCAAGTATTTATATATTAACTATTTCAGGGGATTAAGTACCAGCTTTAGAATGAACCTTTTGGTTAAAACTGATTTTCAACTTATTTCAGTTTAAACAACTTTCAAAATTCCACTACTAATTACTTTGAAATTTAAATCTGTTTTAAAGTAACTCTAATAGAAGAAATAGCAGGTGTTTTTAATTTTTTCTATCCAGTAGGTTAGTTTCAAAAGCTAACTTAATCTTCAGATTAAGTTAATTGAGAAATAATCAATCTTTGGGAAACAATCTGAACACTTATAATCTTAATAAATTCACTACAGTTTAACTTGTTTGATGAATTAAAAGATTTCAATATAAATATTTTAGAAAGAAATTTTAAATAGGAACTCAATTCACCCCCCCCCCCCTCTTGAGTATCCACTCCGACCAACATTTGGTATCATAGTGTGTTGATAAAAGTTTTTCTAAACACTCTGTTTATGAAGAGTTTTCAACTTGGATTTTAGTTTTATCATAAAGATCTTAAAATATTTGTTATTTCTAAATTTTTATATCTTCATATATCCTTTTAAAACATATTTATTTTGGATAAGATATTTTAATGTGTAGAAACCAATAGGCCACCTTTATTTAATGGTGTAAATTATGCCCAATGGAAAATCAAAATGAAAATCCATTCAGAAAGTAAAGGATTTGACATCTAGACTGCTATAGAGACTCAGTATAAGATTACAGAAACTATTAGAACTACTTGGGATGATCCTATGAAAGCATCTTATAATAATAATTGTAAAGAAATAAATACTATGTATTTTACTTTAATAGATGAAAAATTTAATCGAATATCAACTTGTAAGACTTCTTATGAAATTTGGGATACATTGGATGTTTCACATGAGGTAAAAACCAATGTTAAGGAAATGAGACTAAAAAGATACACAATTATGTATGATAATTTTAAAATTAAATCTAATTAATCTATTTCTAATATGTATATTAGGTTTAATGAGATAGTTAATACAATGAGATCACTGGTAAAAGTTGTTTCATCAAAATAGAAAATAATGAATATACTGAGATGCCTACCAGACAGATGAAGGGGAACCTCTATCTCTATACGAGAATAATGTGACATTGGAATGATACCTGTAAGTATTTGATCAGTAAGTTGATGATGTATGAAGAAGATCTAGATGTAAACAAATAGGAATAAGATGAACCTATGAAGAAGTCAGTGGATTTTAATTCTACTGCCTTAAAAACCATGGACCATGAGAAAGTTCACATACCTGTGGAAAGATCAACAATTGAGGGTTCAGATTCAGATAGTGATGAAGAGATGTCACATATAGCTAGGAGATTCAAAAAATTCTATAGGAAAAATAAATTTTTTATAAAATCAAATTATGAGGGTAAGTATGGCCAATGAGGTAATTGGAAGAGATATTGGAATAAAACTGATAAATTCGATGAGATAGTATGTTATGAATGTAAAATGAAAGAACATGTTAAGGCTGACTGTCCAAAATTGAAGTTTAAGAAGAAATATGATTTCAAGGATAAAAAATAGAAGAAATATATGAATTCAACATGGGGTGCTTCTGAAGACAGCACACGTGGATCTGAGGCTTCCGATTCTGAAGAACAGAATCATGCCAACATGTGTTTCATGACTGAAGTATCTAAGGTAACACTTAATTCCCCTATGCACAATGATTATTATTTTTGGAATGAAAGTGATTCAAATAATGATGATCATATGTCTAATGATAAATTATTCAAATATTGTAATATGTTGGATGATAATTGTAATGAGCTTAAAGATAAGTTCAAATTATTGAAGAAACAGTATTCCATGACTAGTACTATTAAATCATATATTAGTATAGAAAAGGAAAATTACTCTCAACTATTAAAGGGGAATACTAAACTTAAATTTTGTAATGAGAAACTTAGAAAATACTTAAGAAAGCTCAAAAATAAAAAGAATACTTTCACTCAAAAGAATGGAAAAAAAATTTCACCAAAGTATAATACTGGTTTAGGATACCAACCAGGACAAAGACAGATTTTTGGGAATAAATTTATTCCAAAATCCGGATAGTATGATGCTAGTTCATGTTATGGAAATTATTATGCTTTATCTAGATATTTAGATTCTTACGGACCAAAAAATGTTTATTTATCAAAACATTTGAATCTCTTAATTATAGGAAATCCATTAGTCAATTATGAGTTCCTAAAGGTTTAATTGTTAACCTTTCTATAGCCCAGAAAATACGGGTACCAAATTTATCTTTTGTCTAAATCTATTTTGTAGGAAACTTGCTTGAGAAGTTCCTATAGGAATATATGGTACTTGGATAGTGGATGTTCAACGAATATGATAGGATACTACTCTTTCTTTAAGAGTTTAATCATGTTTGATGGAGGATATGTCACCTTTGGTGAATACTCAAAAGGAAATATCATAAGTTTAAACCAGATTGGAAACAATGATTCAATTTTAATTTCTAAATTATTATTTGTTGATGGATTAAAATACAACCTGTTAAGAATTTCGCAGTTGTGTGAGGATGGTTTCAATGTTAAATTTGAAAATGATGGTTGGAATTTATTTAATTCTAATAATATTTTGGTATTTACTACATTAAGAAATTAAATTGTACAAGTTGTATATTTGAATTCATTAGATAAAAAGGTTACCTATTTAAATGGTTTTCACAAAGAATCTATTCTATGGAATATAAGATTAGGACATTGCAATATTCATTCACATAAGAAACTGACTAGGAATGGTTTAGTTAGAGATCTACCAAAACTAAAATTCCTAACCGACAATGTTTGTAATCCCTGTGAAATGGAAAATATACATAACGTTTCATTCAAATCAAAGAAAGAAGTTTCAACTTCTCAACCTCTCGAGTTGGTTCATATTCATTTATTTGGAACATCTAGAGTTTCTAGTTTAAATGGTAAGAACTATATATATGTTCTAGTTGATGAATTTTCTAGATACACTTGGGTATAATTTCTTTCTCCCAAAAGTGAAGCTTGTTCCTATTTCATTAAACACTCCAAGTCTATAGAAAACTTTAGTGGACTTAAGATTAAGACCCTGAGAAGTGATCATGGCCGTGAGTTTGAAAATCATGACTTTGAAACCTATTTCTCACACAATGGATACACTCACAACTTCTTTGCCCCAAGGACACCTCAATAGAATGGTGTAGTAGAAATAAGGAATAGAACCCTTCAGGAAATTTTAATAACAATGCTAAATGATTATGACTTACCTTTTTACCTCTGGAATAATGCTATAAATACACATTGTTATATTATAAATAGAGTTTTGATTAGACCTGTTCTTAAAAATACCCCTTATGAATTATGGAGAAATAGGAAGCCTAAAGTTAGTTACTTTAGAGTCTTTAGTTGGAAAGTCTTTATTCTCAATATCAAATATAATCTTGATGAGTTTGCATCCATAAGCGATGAAGGAATCATTCTAGGTTATTCTATATCTAGTACTGATTATATAGTATTTAATAAGAGCACCAAATGTGTGGAAGAATATATACACATAAAATATTATGAAACTGATCCACATGAACCTAAAACCCCAATTTAAAATCTTGAAGAAGACTTATCCATTCTAAACCATAATGACAAAAATCGTGAACCTGTTGTTAAGACAACCAGTTCAAGAAATTTTCCAGAACATTATTCTGTTGAACAGGAACTGGTGAATGAATCTCAAATTTATAGCCTTAATTTTTCTAGACCATCTAGGATCCTTAAAAACCATCCTTTAGATGTTGTTGTAGGATATTTTGATAGAGGAACACAAACTAGAGATTCTCTAATAAATCAAGTTGAACATCAAGATTTTCTTTCACAGTCATAACCTAAAGATATCAATGATGCTATCAATGATAAATTCTGGGTAATGGCTATGAAAGAAGAGTTAAATCAATTTGAAAGAAACAAAGTATGGGAATTAGTATAAATAATTAAGGAAACCTTTACCATATACACTAAATGGGTTTTTAGAAATAATGTTGATGAGTCTGGGAATATAGTTAGTAATAAATTTAGGCTAGTTGTACAAGGATATAGTCAAGAAGAAGGAATAAACTATGAGGAAACCTTCACACCAGTAGTTAGGTTAGGAGATATTATAATTCTACTTGCTTATGCTGCTCATCTGAATTTCATGTTGTATAAAATGGATGTTAAAGGTGCTTTTCTAAATGGTTTTATAATAGAAGATTTTTTTTGAACAACCACCTAGATTTCCTAATCCACATTTTCCAAATCGACTTTTTAAATTTTCTAATGCATTTTATGGTTTAAAACAAGATCCATGATCATGGAATGATAGAAATAGTAATTTTCTTATTTCAAAAGGTTTTATTAATGGGATTGAGGATCCAAATATTTTTATCAAAAGGATTTACAAAGATGTTTTGATAGTAAAAATTATGATGATGATATTATTTTTTGATAATCTAAAAATACTTTATGTATTGATTATTCAAAGAGTATGAAAAGTTAATTTGAAATGATTTAAATGGGATAAGTTAAATATTTTCATGGATTTCATGTTTTTCAAAATGAAATTGGTATTATTTTTAATCAAAGTAAATATTCAAAGGATCTTTTAAAACGTTTTGGTTTGGATAGTTATAAGGAAAGTGATACACCTATGAATACCACATGTAAATTAGATATAGATGATACTGGGAAACCAGTGGATCACACCAATTATAGAGGTATGATTGGGATTTTACATTATCTTAGTGCTAGTCGACTGAATATTATGTTTAGTGTGTGTATGTGTGCAAGATTCAAGCTAATCCAAAAGAGTCACACTTGCATGATGTTAAATGGATTTTCAAATATCTTAAACATACTGTAGATTTAGGATTATTTTATCCAATAGAAAATTCATTCGATTTAAAAAGTTATTCAGATGCTGACTATACTGGATGCAAGTTAGATAGGAAGAGCACTTCGGGAACATGTCATATTATTGGTAAGTCCTTAGTATCTTGGTGTAGTGTGAAGCAATGTTTTGTTGCATTGTCTACTTCTGAAGCAGAGTACATAGCTGATGGTAGTTGTTGTGCACAAATTATGTAGATGAAACATACTTTATTAGACTATGGATATCAATTTAGGAATGTATCTATAAACTTTGATAACACTAGCACTACAAGATAAATGTCGTTTAGCAGCGGTTTATGTAAACCGCCGCCTAATACGGCGTCACAAATCTTTTAGCAGAAGTTATTTCTATTTTATGTAAGTTTATGGAAAGCATCGTAGCTACCGCATTTTGCGGTAGTTTTATTGCGTTTAGCTATAGTTTCTATGAGCCCTTGATATCAGTTTATTCGTGGTGGTTATAACAGTCACAAATAAACTCAAATCCAATGGCTGTAAAACCGCTGCTGAAGTCACGAAATAGGCAGTTAAAACCACCACGAAACGTAATTTTTTTAAGATTCATGGTGGTTTTCATCGTTTAGTTGTGGTTTAAACCGCTGCCAATGTACATTTCACCGTGGTTTAAACCTCCACTAAAAGCTAACTAGAAAAAAATATTGCTTCCGCTGCACCACTTCCCTGAAAGAAAAATCAAACCTGAATAACCATATTGTACATACCAACAGACAACAACCAACATCAACCTAGGGAATCGGTATATAATAAATTCAAAAAAATAAGTAAACATTGGCATTCTATTTAAGAATGAACCATATTGTACATACCAATATACAAAAAGAAACATCAACATAGGAAATCAGTATAGAATTAATTGAAAATTATATATGATAGAATGAACTATAAAACATAGGTCCATTATTTTGCTACTCTCCAAAAATATATCTATCCAATCCTTCTTGATCCCCAATAATATATATCAATTGAAAATGAAACATTATATCTACATGTGTGTTGGTGTTCCCATATAGGGAGTGAGCGTAAAACATAGTTAGATTTACCATGTGTGGGACTCCTACTTGGTTTAATACCCCAAATATACAATCACCACACACATCTACTATACCAGGTGTCTTAGATAAGATTGTGTGTTAGCCTCACTCAATAACATATTGTGCAATTTTATGTAACCCAAATAATCTTCTATAACTTATTTCTTAAAAAATTATGATACACAAAAACATTATGTTCTATTTGATCATAATTTAAAATAATTATTCAGATGCATTATAGTAATCACCTTCTAATCCTGGTAAGATGACTCTAAAATTCATTACACATGTCATGTCAATACAATTTTAATATACGATGAATCATGTCACATTACCTTAAAATGAATGCCTTCAATTATATTGTATTTTATTCCTCTTAACTAGGATACAATATATTCCCCTCTGAGGTTCAATCCCAACATCAAGAAACATGCTATTATTCTTATGCGATAAGAATAATATGAATCACTTTTACAAAATACCATAGTTAAAGATTATAGTATTAGATTCTTTATATAGTCCTTAATCATAGATACCCCTCCTAGTATCACAATATCATATCCACCTTCAAGTTGTATACCCCAGCCTCTTAAGAATTCATATGTTATCATCCTACCAACATATATGATATTGAAAACAATATATGGTCCCTCTAAAATGTGTAAACCACAACCATACCTTCTCTATTTAGTCATTGAAGAAGAAGATGAAACTGAAATGGAAACACATGATAAATTAAAACACTATCTTTTTCTAGGTACCTTTCACAAAGTGTTCCCCTTCACAAAAAGTTAAGATTCCTGAAATATTTCTATTTAAATTGAACATAAATGGTACGATGTATCCCACTAATCATTATTAATCTATGTGTGTTATGATTATATTTATAGAGATTCATATGATGCACATCGCATGGGCCTGATCCCAACAATGTAAACACCCACGACCTCTTTGTATGGCGAATAATGAATAATTTCCCTACTATGTGGCCTTAAAAAAATGAATCATAAACATGTATTATATGTATGATTAACCTAAAAATCATATATTTTCATATCTACACAGATTCAAAGAGATCATAAGAATAGGGGTAACTAGTTAAACACTAGTATTTTGATATTATTCAATAAAAAAAATCATAAATCTATAAGGGAATCCAATAATTCAAATGATTCCACCCAAAGAATATTTGATGATTCCAAAATATCACACCTTTTACCAATACTTATTTTGAAGAATCTATTGTATGAATCACTAGTGAACACCTTTCATTGTAATTTAGTTCTAAAAGGACATCCATACCAATTATTCATATACATGGAATCCCGTTGGAGGTTCTCATAAAAAAAATAGATAACCTAATGTGAATCCATAAGCATGGAATTGGATTGATAAACTATGAACTCTTACATTTGATGATTTATTGATGAGTTTCTTCACTGTATTTCCTTGTCAATACCTTCAACACATCATTCAATTAAAATTTAATCACCAAATGCACCAATTATGTTCAATAGAAAAAACAAGCTAATAGTACCCATAAGGAACACAATGGTGAGGCATGAAAACAAATTGTTATGTCATACATAGGACTCAATTTCTATGAATATTTGTTCATCATACCCAAACATAAATTTTATCCTACCCTTGTAAAATGAGTGCATGATGGTTCACACCTTATTTCAGGAATACCATCTAAATGGATCTATCCTGACATTATATGACACTCATGGTAATCTATAGGGAATAATTCCCCACAGGTTGTCCGACTAAAAATATTCTATGGAAAAACCATGGGTACATAATTTAACATCCATCCTTTTTGTATCCTTTCAATAGATCATGAGAACACGTTATTCTCTTATCTTATTGATTTGAATAAATATTTCCACCATAAATTAGAAATCACAATAGAACTTCATTACGAGTATCATGTTCACTATTGTCATTTTTATTAACATGTGACCTTGTGTACTCAAGAAGATATATATGGTTTTTTTCTCTATTGTCTGTACTCAAGCATCTAAAAGTTGATCCCACTGTTGATATCAAACCACTAACACTCAAGAATATATTTATACCCCTACTAGTTTAAACTCCCTTGAGGCCAATTAGAATATCTAGATAATATAATTCGGATGGTTACAATTCTCTAATATCAAAAAGCATGAGAATCTATCCTAAGTGGCCTTTGTGACTATAACATTACAATGGAAAACATAACCCACATGGGTGAGGGGATTGTTTATCAATTTTCCCCATGGTCAACTCTAGTATCATTCATCATATGATACCACACCCAAATTAATGATATCCCTCTTACAATGTAAATAGGTCTTTATTTTTGGGGGGAAACACATTATTATATTTCTTCAATTTTAACCCAATTGGTGTTGTGAAACATGATTATATTGAGTATGAAATAGGTGTGGATGAATCCACTACCCCCTCACCACTAAAAAATAGGAAAACCATCTCAATATAAGAAAATATTACTTAGTTCAAATTCAAAATATATAACATGTTAAAATCGATATTAAATTTCTATAGGGAAAAAACCCATTATGTTTGTTGATTTGGTTGATGTTATCATACTTCATTTATCTAAAATTATATTATAATAGTAGATCAATCAATCAATAATTGTTGATCTGAGATTTCCAACTTGATTAGGATCAAATAAATTGATGCAAATTACCACTAAATTAATGTTTTATCTGTAGTTACCTTCATGAGGTATATATCTCAATCAATATGAGGAAATTATCCCAAAGGAATTTTAGGATGTATTATCTTAGGAGTCGTTGGATTCCTTCACATATCATATGGATTCCATTGAGTTTTGATGTGAATGAGTACAACCTTATTGGAATTCATATCTTGAGTGTGTGGATTGAAATCCTATACCACCCATATTTGGAACCTCCATCTTATTGATATTTGATATAATGGATGATCTATATAAGTATATTAGGTGTTTTTTATCCCAATGTGTTGTAGTGTTTAGTTCCCTAGAACAAATACAAGATTCACTACAAGAGAAACACCGTTTAGCGGTAGTCAATTACCACTCACAAGGGCCTCCCAATAAGATAAATTACAAGGGCCTCACCAAAGTCTCCACAACACTATCCCCTTCAGAACTATGAAATGAACCAATTTTTTCAACACATCATCAATGGGTTTAACTCCTAGTCATCCAAAATCTCGATGACCAATTCAAACACAGTCCTAAATGGAATGATTTATACCACACTCAATAAATCAAGACATAAATAGAAATATCAGAAACCAATAAAATGCATAAAAGGAAACATGAGAAGTCAAGGAAATTTTAGGACATGAAAATGTTTGGTGGAAACTATGTGCCAAAAATGTTACATATACAAAACAATTGTTCCCATATTTGTTAAACACATCAACAATACAACTACTTATGGCCCGATGATGCATCATCACCCTCGCCACCTTAATCCCCACTTTCTGTTGTCACCTGTAAGAACATTATATTGAAAATGAAATAAAGTTTCATATTTATATTAAAACTTATAACCAGTGAATGTTAGTAAACTAAATAATTTTGATTTTTTCTGATTTACCTGCATAACACCATTTGATGCACGACCACCGGAGGAATATCTGCTCATATGCTGATGTATTTCAATAAACTCTTTCTCCAAAGCATATATCTGATCCCCCTGCTGGTGAACTGTGTTTTGTAGAGAAAAAATATCTTTATGAGAATCTACAGGTATGGGATGACTAAATCTAGGAGTATATGCAGGTGCCATCCTCAGAGGCCTGCTAAAAACCTTAAATGGTACGGGTCCCAATGTCATCCCGAACACTCTACCAGAATGATCCTTCCGATCGACTTTAGCAACCCGGTCATCCGGGGAGACTGAGTAGGACTGCACAGGATTGACATCCCATAGTTCTTTAATTTTTACCTATATATCAAATATCAATATATATTGACATAGTAAAAACTGATAATCTGTTTTCATAATAAAATATTGACTTAATATCCCAACTTCTTTATCAGGATCATTAACAAAACCTTCATCTTATTTCTTGTGAACATCCAACCACAGTTCAGTTTGAGTTGCTTCGTGCCCTAAAGGTTGTGACTGCATTAGGAAAAGATAAATAAACAATTCAATATATTAATCAGATAATACTTTCTTATAAATATTTATACTAATTAAAATATTACCAATGTCGTTTGGGTTCTAGATAATTTTTTTGAGCCCGTAGTGTGAGGGATGACATGCATAGCCCGGTTTGAGGCATTTTGTCTTAAGAGATCCTGAAATAAATAAAATTAAATTTAATAGTAATGTATTCTATGTTATGTTCTCTTCATATTCAAGTATAAATGTAAAATGAGGATAATATAATAATATATATTTCAATACCATATGCTTCTCATCACGATGTCTGTCAACAAAAACATTCCACTGTTTTTTCGGTGCCCCACTGGGTAGCTTCTCTTAAATTTGTTGCACAGTCAATGAAGTATCGTTTAAATCACACTAAAATTTCCATTTGAAATCATTCCATTTCTTACCTAGATTTTTCAACATCCACTTCCGTGCTATCACATCAACAACTCTAAAGTGGAAGAACAACTGTATACAGAAATACGTTTTAATCATATTAGTTACATGACATTCAATTAAATAATAATGTAATAAATTTACCTTTATTTTAGAATTAAGAACATCAATTTTCAATCTTTGAGGCATATGTCTCCAATCATCATATGAAATAGGAAGGGAAATGAGCTCTACTGCTAGTTGGCCTATAATCTGGCCAAGTAACCCTGCAACGTCATCAATAGGGACCCCATAAGAATAAAATGGAATGACTGTCTTTTCGCTATTCATATTCCAAACATATTCTCTTTTTTTTCCTCCACGGTTTCATTTTTTTCATCTTCAATGGGAAACCAATTAGTATAAACAAAATGAAATACATTTATTTAATTAAAATTTGTACCTATGACAGTGACACTCTAGTATGCCCGTGATGAACTGGAAGGGGCATGTCGCTGCCCCACTACTGAGGATCTTGAAGGGGAGTCAATGACTCAGCCTCTAATAGGACATCCAAAGATTGTGTGAGAGATGATGCAGGGGGCGACAGTGTAGGGGTGTAGGCAATTGGTGCCTCAGATGTCGTGGGGAGGGTTCTAGATGGATTGTCATCTACTACAGAACTAAATAAAATAGTGTAGTGCTTCCTCCATGGCATTCCTGTTATTTAATCAAATATAATTAAGTTCAGAATATATATTTCAAAAAAAATATTCAAAAAAAAATTAAAAATGATAATAGATGCCCATTACCAACAGGAAAAATATATATAACAATGATAATGAATGACTGTAGAAATGAAAGATGTGGATGCTGAATACATAAATAATTTTACATACAATCATTTTCCCCTTGAATGATGTCGTTTTCCTGATCCATTTCTTCACCCACATCATTCATCCTTGCTAGATTAGTATTTTCAATATCATGATGGACAAATTATTCTACTTCCTGTTTTTGATTAAATTCATTTTCAGAGGTCAAATTTTCCACTTCATCACCCATATCATAAAAAAATCTCTTTGTATTACGTGAGAAACTACAATCCAACCTTCATCGAGAACATCATTCACATAATATATCATTTTTGCTTGCGATGCTAAGATATATGGATCATGCAGTTCATGATCATCAACATTCATCAAGCGAGAGAAGTTCACAGAAGTTAATAGTAAGGAATCTCTTTTAACACCTCTGATAATATCGACCCATTTTCATTTGAATAAAACAATAGAAAAATGTTTGTTGTAGTTTATTTCAATAATATCATGTAGAATTCCATAGTATTCCACTTCAGCAAATGTAAATATATCACTATTCTATGTTTTCAAACCCACTTCTCGATCGAATGTACAAAATCTAAATCCATTCACATTATAAGATTCGAACATTCTAACTTGTTTTAGAGGACCTCTAGCCAGAAACATAAAATCTTCTGACACCTCTGCTCGAGTATCAGTATTCATGATCTGAAAAAAGAAATATAATTTATTATATTTACAAAATTTATGTGTCAAACTAATATTCTTACTTATTACAATATTTATGAACATACACGTCGTGCAAACCATTTTACAACTCATTATTAAAAAATTTCATTTTATATTTCTCATTTCGTGTTCGTCCTCTCATTCATATCTTTGTTTGTATCCTCAACACTTCAATAAATTTACCTACAATTTCACTATTTTGCATCACATATCTATGTGAATGTAATAATTACAATTCATTCAGTGTCACATTTGAGGTCCTACCAATTGGTCAGGCAATAGAAAGAAATATTTTGGATTTCTGATGTACTTGAGATTGATTTGATGTGTCTTCAACACGTCCAACTCAATTAAATCATGTCTCAATATCATCTATGTATTGAGAACAAATGATAAGACACTCCTCATCCAAAGAGCCTTCAGAAATAGAGACTTCTGGTTGATATTTATTTCTCACATATGATTTTAAATGCCCAAGATATATGTGAAATAAAATAAACATAATTATGCAATTAATTAAGTACCAAAAATTGTTTACATAACTGAAAAACAAATAAATAAAGTACCTCTAAATTTAATACATCCATAGATAATGATCGGGGCCTCTTAATATAGCTTCCTCAACCTAATGCACAGTTAAATGCATCTTTACAGTAAAAAATTACAGAGGAAAGATCATCTCCATTGCACAAATGTTCAATACAAAACTCTCTTGGAGGATGTCAAGCTGAAAGTTATGTAGATATTTCTCACATAGTTGTTAGAAAAATATGCAGAATTGGAGTACAACAGCAGTAATTTTTTCCAGGAATAATGTACGCAATGCCAATGGTTGTAATTGTTGTAACAAAATATGTGAATCATGACTTTTAAATCCATGTAACATACTCTTCTTCAAGTAAAAACACATCGAGATGTTACTGGAATACCCATGAGATACCTGAAAATTCTTTAAAAAGTCAATGGAATTTATCTTTATCCCAATTTTTCATTGGAAAAATTTCTGGAGGATACTTTTAATTATCATACGGCCAAAGATCACGTATTATGTTCATTGTTTGTAAGTCTTTAAGAGCATTGAGATGATCCTTTGACTTTCCATGCGCATTAAGCAATGTGTAAATAAAATTTTCAAAAACATTCATCTCAATATGCATCACATAAAGATTATTCCACAGAAAATTAAATTCCCAATACGGATGTTTGAAGAATATACTTTTTTTCTTCCATTGTTGCGTTCTGATTTCGCATGAAGATGCTCTTCTGACCTGTTTTCTACTATCGTACAAATGATGAACCTACACAAATTCTGTTAAAACATTTTCAAGCTTTTTCAAAATTTTAGAACCAGTTAACAACATTGGAGGTGGTCTATGATCAATGGAACCATTAAATTTTGATCTGTTCAGCCGAAATCTATGAGATGCATCGAGAAATATTCAATGACACAAGAAGCACCATTTTCATTTGTGAGGTAGCCTTTTGGTCTCAAAATCAAATTTAAAAATAGGAAAATCCAAACCCGTGTATGTGTTCCAACCAGATAAATTCCCAAGACTAGGGAAGTCACTAATGGTCCACATTAAAGCAGCATGCATTTTGAACATTGTTTTAGAAGAAGCATCAAATGTCTCAACACCGTTGCTTGATAACTCCTACAATTCATCAATCAAAGGCTTAAAGTATACATCAATATCATATTAAGGAATTTTTTTTTCAGGAATAATCATCGAACAGATAAAATATGTTTGTTGCATACACATCCACGGAGGCAGATTATAAGGGATCAAAATAATTGGCCAAATGCTATAACTGGTACTCAAATTCCCAAATGGGTTGAATCCATTGGCAACCAATCTCAATCGAACATTCCTATGATCATTTGGGAAATCTAGATGTAATGAATCAAATTTCTTCCACAATAGGGAATCTTGTGGATTTGTCATTAACCCATCATTGATATTATCTACAGAATACCACTCCATGTATTCAGTGGTTTTCGATGACACGAATAATATTTTCAATCAAGGCTTCAAAGGAAAGTAACAAAAAACCTTTGCAGGTGTGTTCCTTTTCTTCTTATGCATGAAATTATGTTCATTATGACTTCCAACATCACCCTTTTCCTACCATCTACAAGAAGAATAATTCTTGCAATTTTGTCTACATGAATCTTCTCCCCAATAAAGCATATAATCATTGGGACACACATGTATTTTTGTATAATTCAGACAAATATTGTTAACAACATATTTCATATCATAAAAAGGTTCTGGGATTTTTATTTCCGGAAATGCATCACGAATCGATTCCAATATCATGGAAATTTTCTTATTTGTAATTCCACATAGGCATTTGATATGGTACAACATCAGTAGAAATGAAAGCTTTGAATATTTCAAACACCCACTATACAACTCTTGATTTACATCGTCAACTAAATCATGAAACATGTTTTCCTCAATGATGTTTTCTCATACATTCTGCTCCACAGAATCAAGAGTAGGATCCAATGATATGTTACAATCTTGAACTTCCTGTGTTACAATCTCAAAAACATCACTTGTCATGTTGCAATTTGTATTACCCTCTTCTACTTGTTCTGATATGTTTTGAAGCAGATAGTGGTGTCTTGCATTACTGAATGAATCATTTATGAGGTTTTGAATTTCATTTTCCATTGTCGATGAACATGGGACCTCATTCTGTGGATTAACATAAGTTCTCAATCTTTTTGTAACATTTGATTCTCCATTCCAAATCCAACACAAATATTGAACATGGAATTTCTTCAGTATTAAATGTCCATAAATTTAATCTCTCTTCAACCATGTTCTAAATTTACATTTAGGACATGGAAAATTTATTCTCCCTTCAACGAATCGATTAGAAATTGAAAAATATAAAAACTCATTCAATCCCTTAATATACTATGGTGTGTTCCTCGTTAATGTGATCCAACTTTTATCCTTGTATATCACAATGTGCCTACACAATAAAAAAAAAATAAAACACATAGTTACTACAAATTAGAGAAATAGATTCATATATATGATAGTATATGATTACAGAAACATAATATAATAAATATGAGCCCCTAAGTTAGATATGAACCGTCTAGTGTTTGGGATTGGTGAAGTTTCTTTGGTAAAGAGAAACAGTGTTCTAAAACATGGTAGCTACTTTACCATGAAAACCAAAGCACATTGTTAATTTGGAAAAACCCCATCCTAAGTTCTCTATAGATTCTTCATATAAATCTATAATATCGAATAAATCAATTATAAATAATGGTTAGGGAAAACCTTATGATGCTTATAAAACTCAACACATTGTTAATTTGGAGTGACAAGAACCACGTGAGGGATGGTAGTCTTGAGGGATGATAAGTGGTGGTGTTCATGGAAATGCATGATAAAATAACTTTGGAGATTATGTATTGAGGTTCTACAAACCTTATGATGATTGAATTCCTAGACCTCTCTTTGGTGTATTCACATAGAAAAGTGTGGTGGTGTGACTTGAGGGTGATTTGGATCATATATGTGTTAGTGCTCATGAGTGGAGAATTATGGTTAAATGGGACGAGTGATGATCTGACCATGGAGTTGAACTATAAGTCAGATTCAGACTTCTGTGTGGGCATTGAACATTTTTTTTATTCCTTGAAGTGGCATAATATTTATGGGGAGATATGATCCATGTGGTGGATGTGCAAATAAATTACATGTTATTCAACTAAAGGAAGAACAGATTAAATCTATAAAATTCATGAAATAAGTGATGTAATAATTATTTCAGGTCACATTTGATATAAAATATGACCAAAACGTGTCATGACTGATCATGAATCCTCAAGTGGTGTTAAGAAACCACTTTTTTTCTTCAAAACATGATCTATAAGTTTCATGCTAAAGTAAAGTCACTTGTTGAATCAAGAAATACATAAACAAAGTTATTATTCTAGAATAAAAATTAGATTCCATGTCTTATCTAAAAGAACCAATGATGTCATATTGAGTCTGGTTTATAACAAGGGATATCACGCACTGAATTTAGTAGAATTACACCACTAATATGAAGAAAACTTTAGGGGAAGTAATTATTCCCTTATTGTCATTACTGTGGTTTCAGTGTGATTGGTAAGTTTATATTGACATGATAAATCTAATTTTGACGTTATATTGATATTGTGCAATTTGATTAATGTGGTTGATAAAGACACCGCTTACGGTTCTATTCCCTATGTATCTCACCCCTTCTTAAGGGATAAATAACTATTAAGGGCCACATTCCCAACTCATAAGGTTTGAGAACCTATCATTATCCCAGAAGTCCATAATGATTGATATTCGGGCAAAGGAACCTAACATGGTTCCATACTGGGTCATTCATATGTTCTCATAGATTATCATACCATAGATGACCATTACCACACCATCCCATAGCCTCACCACAAGATATTTCTTTAGGAGAGAATAATTTTCCTAAAACAAGACCCATAATGATAACTTGTCCCATAAAAACATGATGGACACCCTATTGGGGTTTTAATTTCCATATAGTTAAGCCTCTAACATATATTACATACCAATCAATTGTTGTATAATCAATGAATTATAATAAATGGAATACTATGAACCCATCATGAATATCTATCGTCATTTATCTTATGTTAAATAACTCATGGATCACATTCATGTCACATACCCTCCTATATGAAATTTCAATCCACACAATAAATGCATAACTATATCCTATGGTAATATTAGTCATAAACTACCATGACCATAGAGTTATCCCCTTAATAAATCTCCTTCCATTCTCATAAAATCCATCTCTAGGAACTAACACCATCTCAATCCCCTAACTCGTAATATTACAACATATATTATAAAGCAATAATAATTAATTAAGAGAATTAATCCAAATTAATCCAATTAGTCATACTTTAGGTACATATCATCAATTATGTATCCTCACTGTAACTTCAAGAAAAGGGGTATGGATAACTCTTAGAACACCTTTGAGATCATTTATAAACAAAACCCAAATATATGAAGTCAATCCATTAAATGAATTCATCCAAATTTTTTGATAAACCAAAATAAATTATGGCAGTGACTCAATTAAAATGAAACTACAAAAATCCTTATTCATTTTTCCTCCACAATATTCCTCTAACCAGTACACACAAAAAATACACCGTAATAGGATGATCCCAATTACAGTAGGGAGGGTAGCATACATTGGGTACGAACTCAATGTGGTCAGGGGAGAAGTCGGCCTCGCGGGTGTCGGGGGGAGAAGTGGGTTCAGTAGCGACCGTCGGCGAGGTCACCGGCGGCACAGGAGGGAAGTAGAGGGGACAAGATCGATCTAGGGAATACAATCATCGGGGAGAGAAGCCTTGCAGGGTCGAGGTTGGCTCGGGTGTGGGGGGGGGGGAGTGTCGCCGATGTAAAAAACAAAATGGGTTTCGCGGTGGTTTTTAATAAACCACTACTAAAACATTTTAACGAATGGTTTAGCGGTGGTTTTGTAATCCGTCGCTACAAAACAACCACTAAAGGCATATTATGTAGTAGTACAGTGTGATCAATATCTCTAAGAATCCTATATCTCAATCAAGGACTAAGAACATTGATGTAAGGCATCACATTTTGAGGGATAATTATCAAAAGGGTGATATTACTCTTGAATTTATATGCACTGAACATCAATTCGCTAACATAATCACCAATCCTTTAAGTTAAAATAGGTTATGTTTAATTAGAAATGAGTTAGGAATGATAAACATTCCTTAAAACACACCGTTATGCCTCATTGTTATGAAACTCACTGTTATACCTCACTCATATGAACCTCACTGTTATACCTCACTAGTATGAATCTCCATGTTATACCTCACTGGTATGAACCTCACTGTTATACCTCACAAGTATGAACCTCACTATTATACCTCACTAGTATGAACCTCATACTAGTGAGGTATAATAGTGAGGTGAACCTTATCGTCATACCTCACTGGTATGAACCTCACTGTTATACCTAAATAGTATGAAACTAACCATTATACCTCACTGGTATGGACCTCATCGTTATAACCTCACTATTAGCGGACCTCACTGATAGGAATCCTCACCAGTATATTTCACCTCTAGTTTGTACTATTTTAAAATCATGTTTTTTTTGCTGCCAGAATCTGTATCATTTGTTTTATTTATTTATTTCTTGAATCCTAAATGATAAAATAGTAGTCTTAACCTCATTTCAATCCATCTCGAACCCTTTAGATTCTAACCATTGCTCACAAACCATCGTGTCTCTCGAACCCTAAACCTCTCCATTCGCATAATGGTACGAGTGAAGAGATTTGCTGTCAGTAAAGAGAGTGATGAGCTGAAAGCCAAGAGACTCAAAGGAGAGTCTTGTGGTGACATTGAACTGAAGAAAACTGTAAACCCACATCTCATAAAAAGGGAAATAGTAATCAAGAAGGAACTCTATGCATAATGGCTCCTTCCTAGAAAATCCATGATTCTAATGATTTTGGAAGAACATGTGTGGCTCGAATGTTTTGCAAATAACAATGGTCCTTATTAACCTAAATCGGTAAAATAATTATATGTGTTCGTTTGTTTTGAGAAATATAAAAGTAAAAATAGAATGGTTTCAGTAGTTAATGACAAAATAATATCTTTTTCTTCCTTTGAATGGGACGAGTGCTTGAAAGTTCCACACAATGTTGAATTTGGATATTTCTCAAAGTCAGTACCTCCTACTAGTGACATTTTTTAGTAAGAAGCTACATTGGAAGAGCTCACTAGATATGGCACATCAAGCAAATTAGTTGCTATAGAAATGTATTGAGAGAACCGGTTGTTGTTAAAATTTATCCATCATGTGTTATGTCCACGAAGAGGGGATTTTTCAAACCTCAGACTCCAAGATATATTTTTATTGTATGTGCTAAGGCATAGTGTCAAGGTGAATTTGTGTAGGATCCTGATGATTCAAATTGAGGATATGACCAGGACAAAATTGAAAACAAATTCTCTATTCTTTTCAAAGATGATCTCTTTGATGATAAAGGTAAAAGGTTTGACTGAGTCTCAGGATGAGATTTTGGATATAAGAGGCCACTTTTACATTACAAAAATAGTTTTTATGTACATGAAGATTGGATGGAACCCATGGAAAATAGAATGGTTTAATGATGATGAGAATATTATGATAAATTTAACCATGTTGATCATCCCAATCGGCCATGATATAGGAAAGATCCAGGTCTAGGACCTGATGAGGAAGAACATCAATACTGTGATGATGATGCTATGGGGGATATCTCTATAGAAGGAGGGGATCCTGATTTCCCTCCAAGACCATCTGCTAAAAAGGTATCTTAGGGAATGGAAAGTCCACCTATAAAAGAAGTAGTTCAAGGAGAAACTGTTGAAGAAATCACTATAAATTAGGAAGACCCGCCTAGATCAGATCGTAGGTAGATTTCTCCAGATTCAAATAATAGTGATGATAAAGAGGAAGAAGTATCTTAGAATAGAAGTACCTGTTTGAGTCTCAGTCCTCTGATTGAGATCTCTATAATGACTATTGAGGAGATTCTTGTTGTGGAAAGACCAGTACATACTGCTGACTTACCCTAGCCGGTGCAACATGGATTGGATATGAATATGATTATAGATTACTCTTCTGAAGTGAAAGAACCATATTCTGATACTGCTGCTGCATATATAGTGATGGAAGCTCAGGTTGAGGGGGAGAAACTTGTTAGGACATGATCGGTTTCTGTGACCTATGAAGTGTAATATTGGTCTGTGGATCTCGGATTTTTTGTATTGGGTCTAGAATATCCAGATTCTGATGATGGGACACCCATTAGAAGGTATCCTTTGTGTTATGATATTTTCTCAGAGGAAGTTACTGCTTAACCAGTAGCTCCTCTAGCTCTACCAGAAGACATTGTGAGAAAAGGATATCTTGAGCCTCTAAAATCAGATTTGAAAACATGTTTTGTGGAAGAGCTAAATATGATGGAGAGTTCTTTGGCATCATCTTTCAGAAATGTTTTGTCAAGTGCTTCGACAGAAGTAATCGATGATGTTGAAGTGTGTCAAAATATGTTTGGGAGTGTAACAGAGTTTTTTCCTTCCTTAAAGAAATCTTTTTCTTCATTTAAAACCTTCATGATTTCTAAATCTCAATTTGATACCGACATCAACAACATTCTAGGTGTAGTAATACCTTTTGAGGATGTGTTTGAAGATTTTAAGAATAGCATAAAAACACATGTCAGTACTTAGGATTTTTTTGTGACAAATTTGATAAGAAATCTGACTCAGTCCTTCAAAGAAATAGTGGATTTTATGGTGGAACCTATTGTTGTGTCCAAAGTTTTAGTTGATGTTCAACAGTTCAGGTCTGTGCTAAAAGAAGAACATGGTCAAGTCACTACACGTAGCTCATTTTATTCTCAGGTGATTAATGTTGGATTTGGGGTCATAGAACCAACTACTTTGTACTTTGTTCATTAAAAAATGTCTTATCACATCCTGATTGTTCTTCTGCGTGACAATTCATGTGATAATGTCCTAAGGATAACTATAGCATTAAAGGGTCATAGCAGATCCCTACTATGATGCGATCCCGAAAGTTCCATAACATTGTTCTTGAATATATGTTTTATAGACGAATGATGTTATTTGAGGGACACAAATCATACTGGACATTCGGGGTGGGGACTCATAAAACTTTGAGGCACCGTCTCATGGTGTCTTCCATTAGTTATATCCAGGAGGATTTTATGAGAACGAGACAACCAGTAGGAAATCCACATTTCATAGTGTCATTGGATGTTCATATCTGCAGACGTGTGTATTGGTTCATAGACATTCAGATTATTATTAATGAGTATTAAAACTCATGCACATAGATGTAATGACGAAAATAGTGACAACAGACTGTTCGCAACGAGGTAGGATACGTTGGGTGCATCACGAGTAATACAACATTAATAGATAATGTGAGAAAGGATTGCCCCTTCTGTTCCATAATGGAAGTAGATATCTCAGGCCCTTTGAAGGAATTTATATAGCCTAAATAAATCCTTGGAGATGGTAAGGTATGGATGAGTTCAATTCTGGAATGTCAAATAAAGAATAATCGAGTACATGGGTTGATGGCACTAGCATGCATCCCGCTTGATTCGAGATATCATGACGAAGGGATTATATTACACGATAATCGTCTGTATGAGGTGACAGTTCAATGTGACATCCACTTCTTTCTCTTGGGTTCCTTGACCTGTTGCTTGACAATAATCTTGGACTTTCGGAAAGCCCGTCTAATTCCAATAAGAAAGAGGCCTAGAGGGTCACACACTTTGTGTGTCCATGTATCTCAGTTAAATATTAATTTAACAAGTTCAATCAGGATTATTCCCGATTGTGTGTTAATAATTATTTGAGGATTTTTGATCACATTTATTTCGCCGCTAGTTATTCGAGAGAATATACTATGGGTGAAATAATACATGTTTATGAGAGAGTAATGCAGTTACATTTATTTAACAAATAAATATCCATTACTCATGGTATAAAAAATTCGCTGGAGGAAATAAAGAAAAATGTAAAATAAAAGTACACACCGTGTATATTGAATATACACACCGTGTATATTTAATATACACACCGTGTAGTTTTATGGAAAGTGAGTACATGGTGTGTATTTATGATTACACGACGTGTAGTTTTTTCCATTGATATTTTAGGAAAATAATATCATTTTATTAAATGATATTTATTATAATCAGCATTGGTGCATGTCAAGGAATTAATACTTAGACATGGGGGTTTTAAATAAGAGTTAATGAAATAAATAAAATGTGTTACGTGTTTATTTATTGTCATAACTCTATAACCTCAAACCTAATTATAAATTTCCTCACAACCTCAACAATTTTCTAGATAGAATCGATGTGCACAATAATTCTGGATAACTCTTTCACGGCTGAAAGAACTCCTTCCCCCAAGAATTCTCTCAAGACCGAGAGATCAAGGCGATCGAAGGCATACATCACAAGCGATGGTTCTTCTGCACTAGAACCCAAAGATCCCTTCAGCGACATCTGGAGATATATGGAACACATGTGGATCACCACTAGAGGAATCCTACACTTGGATTCTACGATGCAACGAAGTATCATAGGATCATGACCGGAGACATCAATGAATAAATAATTCAACCAAGGTAATTCTTGTGAATTAATTAAATTAATTTTAACCAACATATGATGATCCTATCTATATGGTTCCAGGATTCCCTCTTAAGTTTTTCGTTCTTCATTCTATTCTGAATATTCGGCATTTTACATTGTGACAGATCTCAGATTGAATGTTGTTTAACATTAAAATTAATGTTGGGAAAACCCACCAACGCACTTCCACTATGCCCAGAACCTACATGTGGTATTAGAGGGGTCATAAAATTGATTATAATTATTAATTTTTTCGTTGGTGATTTACACATTTTATAATTTAGTTGTTTCAATTCAGGTTAATCATTCTTTAAAATATGAATCTTAAGATCTATTCCTCCAATCTAATATCCCGTTCACATTACAGAAATGAATTTTTCTATTAATTTTGAATAAAATAAATTATAAGAACTCATCTAGAGGTGCCCAACTCTCCTGGCCGTACAACACCAGAATACACGTCGTGTATTCCGAATTACCCTCCATGTAGTCTAGGTTCAATGAATTGACTAATCTGCCAATTCCGGTCATGTATTGGATCCTATCTAAGTTATTTATGACACCATTTTTTGAACAGGAATAGGTGGCACATGGTTTCTAGATTACACATCATGTGGTCCGACTGAACATGGTGTGTATTCCCTTTGTGCATGAATTGGGGATTGTGTACCCCATAAATGGTTTGACCATCTAGAAACTATGTAACCCGGATACTACATAGCATGTGTCCAACTGAATATGCCATGTACTCTGAAAATTTATGATGTACATCGAAATGCCATGTCCCCTGGCATGTACATAAGATAGATGGTGAAGAAAAGTACATGCCGTGTAGTCAGAACTATAAGTTGTGTACTCTCACAGATTACACAGATTTTTTAAAATTTATTATTTTATCATAAAACCCTTGAGACGTGTACCATAGTACAGTCATAAAGATGAGTCACAACACATGATATGTGTTATATATATATATGTGTGTTTAATTTTACATCTAAGTAATGAACATGAATTCACCAGGTTGCCTCCAAGGTACAAGATACATACGAGGATATTTTTAAAGGAATTTATTTTTTTAAAATTATGATGGATGAGAAACTCAAGGAAGTTCAGAGAAGGGTTTAAGATAAAAGGATTTATTAATTAAAGATAATTAATGAATTCAAGCGTTATTTATCTTAAACAAGAATGATTAAAGAACTGAATGATAGTTTTATTTATGCGTAATACCATTTCATGTGTGGATGATAATGAGATATACCAAGACTTTTGTATGTGAATGGTTACTTTTAATTTATTTATTTAAATTAAAATTGTTGGCATGCGATCCTTCACCTCGTTAATATGTAGGGCTTGAACGCCCAAGGATTATTTTATGTAAAATCCCCTTTTTTACCCCTCACCTACATGTGAGATAAATGCATATGTATTAATTTTAATTCTCACGATGGTGGAGGCGGCTCAATTCCTGAGCCAAGGCGAATCCGATCCAAGGAGATACAAACGTGGAAAGGTGGAAAGTTGTAAACACAAACCAGAATGTTTCAAGGTGTTTCTTCCCTAGGTCTTGGGATAGATTATCAACCACTAGATAAAATAACCAATAGAAAAAAGCTCATGATCATACCATTTATTTTATTTATATCAGTTTCATGATTTATTTATTGTGGATGTGTTGTCACGATCAAAAAATTAATGAATTAAACAAGCATGAAAGATGGAACTAAAATAATACCAACATATACGTAAATATTATCTTAGACATGGTTAATCACTTATGTATATCCCACATAACATTAACAAGAATGTAATCAAAAGATAATAGAATGGAAATTTATGTATAAGGAAACAATCTGTCAAAGAAATATTAAGTCGGTATAGCATTCCATAATCCTGGTTAGAATCAAACCATAGTTGAAAGTGCTTGACCAACCCCAGTTGGGGTGATTTCAATTATCGAGGAATTATAATTCAAGGTTTTGGGTTGACTTGACTTGGTACACATCAAGGGTTGACTACCACAACAGGACATGGTGTGACCAAGATGAAATGTTTTGGGAAATCTAAAATAAAAGGATTTTAGGATTGGGGAGTCCACTCCGCGGATCAAGGAGCAGCGAGTTAATGTAGTTGGCATTTGTATGTCCTACCTAAAACCCTTATAGTTTATTGACCAAACCTATTTGGGGTAATGCAAAGGGAAATATGAATCCTTTGCACTAGAATATTCAAGAAATAGAATATTCAGACATCAATGGTGAGGGATATTGGATTTCGATAAAATAGAGGGAGAAAAATAAGTATTAATTTATTTATTTGTCTCAGTTTTTATAATAAATTACTAAACCTTTGCTCAACATAATTTGTAGAAATGAAATTAAAAATGACTTCAAAAATTTCATTGTGAACCATTCTCGAGACGTAAAACCTTTTCACCGGAACCAATTTCCAAAAGTGGTATAGGCGTTTACAGGTCATCCTTCACCATGAAAAGAAATTGTATATGCTGGAAGATCCTATTCCAGTTGCACCTAGAAAGGAGGCAAGTGATGAGGTACTATCTATTTATATGAAACACAAGGATGATGCCACAAATGTCCAGTGTTTCATGCTGTCATCCATGTACAATGAGCTCTTGAAGTAACATGAAAACATGGACGCATGTAGCATGATGTCTCACATTAAATATCTCTACCAATAGAAGGTGAGACATGATAGATATGAGATCTCCAATTCTTTGTTTACAACTATGATTGGAGAGTCTGCGCTAGCTGGGCCTCATGTAGTCAAGCTTACTGGCTACATTGAACGCTTGTACATCTTTTGGATTAAGTTCCTAGATGAGTTGTGTATAGATCTCATCCTATCATCACTACCCAATACCTTCTCTAGCTTTATTTTCAATTATAACATAAGAAACAATGAGAAGAGTCTATAAGAACATCTGACCATAATTCTCCAGGTAGATAAGGACATGGGGCCTGAAAAACCCATAGTCCTTTTGGTGAATAAGAAAAGGAAGGACAAAGAAAAGGGGACAATGTCTTATAAATGGTCTGAATCCCCTAAGTGTCATCCATCCAAGAAGGGGAAGATCCTGAGGCAGAGTAAAGAATGGGAGGTAGTATGTTATTCATGGGGAATGAAAGGCCACATGAATAGGAATTGCACCAAGAAGCATGAGGACACTAAAGTTTCATTCATTATCGAGTGTAATCTTTCCATTTATATACATTGGGTATTAGATACAGCTTGTGGGGATCACATCTATATTCAAATGCAAGAACCAAGTATATTTAGATAGATTACTAGAAGAGAGGTGGATCTTCAAGCTACCAATGGAACAAGGCTATCTGTATTGGCTATTGGCGATTACCACCTCTCATTGCTGAATGGGATGAATTTGGTTTTACATAACTATTATTATGTGTCTAGTGTTACCAAGAACATAATTTCTATATCTTGTTTGGATATAGATGGATTTATTTTCATGTATGGAAATAAGGGTTGTCTCTTTTATACGAACAATGTATGTTATGGTATGACACATTTAAATAATGGTTTCTATTTATTAAATTATGAAAACCAAGTGTTGGAAGTCGATAAAAAACAAACTCACTTGATTCATATATCACCCAATTGTGGAATCACTGTCTCGGCCATGTAAACGACAAGATTTTGACAAATCTCTACCAAGATAGATATTTAGACTCTACTGAGCTAAAAACACTTGATATATTTCATGCTTGTTTACAAGGTAAAATGACAAAGCCGCCTTTCGGTGGAAAAGGTGAAAGGGCCTCATAGATTCTAGGATTGGTGCACATGGATGTGTGTGTACCATTTCCAGTAGAAGGTGGAGGTTGATATTCTTACTTCATTACATTTACTGATGATTTGAGTAGATATGTATATGTCTAATTAATGAGGTATAAGTCAGAAGTGTTAGATAAATTAAAGGAATTCATGATTTAAGTAGAGAATCATCTTGGTATGAAAATAATGAAACTTCAATCGGATCGAGGTAGAGAATATCTGAACCAAGATTTCATCGATCTTCTACGGGAGTCTGGGATTCTATCTCATCTCACTCCTTATACACCACAGTGGAATGGTGTTAGTGAAAGTAGGAACCAGTCCTTGTTGGACATGGCGAGGCCGATTATGAGGCATGCAGATCTTCCATTATCCTTTGGGGGATATGCATTATAAACTGCAACATACACATTAAACTGAGTACCAACTAAGGTGGAAATGGAATTCAATCTGAGTTATGGAATGGAAGGAAACCCACTTTGTCACAAACATGTGAATGGGGATGCATGATGTTTGTTAAGGCCTTTTCAGGAAATAAACTAGCACCTCGGGGCATGAGGTGTATCATTATAGGATATCCCAAGGAAACGAAAGGATATTACCTATACAACCCTTCAAACAAGAAATTGACTTTCACAAGAAAAGTAGTCTTACTTGAGAAGGATCACATCCTCAATAAGGATAGTGGGAGAAAGATAGACTTTGATGAAGTTGATGCTTAAGTTACATAGGAGTCGGTATTGGAACCAGTTCCACAGGTCCTCATAGAAGAGGTTCTAGAAACACATGTACTACGTAGGATCTCAAGAGAGGAAAGGGAACCAGAGAGAGTTGGTTTTTTAGTCACTGAGGATGGTGAATATTTATTGTTGGATAATGATGAACATCTCTCATACAAGGAAGCAGTAGAATGATCAAAAGCTACACGATGGTGGAAGCTATAAATTCTGAGATGGATTCCATGTATCAGAACCAAGTCGGGGTTATGGTCGATGAGCCAGTTGATGTAAAGCCTATTGGATGCAAAAGGGTATTCTAGAGAAAACTGGAAATAGAAGGTCACGTTAGCACCTATAAATAAACGCTAGTACCTAAAGGATTTAGACCATGTCTAGGAATTGACTATGATGAAACCTTCTCTCCGGTTTCCATGTTTAAATCCACAGGAATCATACTTGCCATAGTAGATTACCATGATTACGTGATTTGGAAAATGGATGTCAAAACAACATTCTTTAACAAGAACCGTTAAGAAGATGTCTATATGACAAAAATAGAAGGGTTTGTGACACCATATGAAGCCAAACAGGTTTGAAAGTTGCAGAAATCCATTTATGGATTAAAGAAAGCATACAGGTCATGGAACATTGGAATTGATGAAGCCATAAAAGAATTTGGTTTCATTAAGAACGAATGTGAGCCATGTGTTTATAAGCGGTTTAATGGTAATGTGATCATTATCTTAGTAGTATATGTTGACGACATATATCTTATTTGAAACCATGTACCAATCTTACAGTTAGTTAAGGACTAGTTGAACAAGTGTTTCTCCATAAAGGACATTGGTGAAGTAGCCTACATTCTAGGGATCAAGATCATTCGTGATAGATCCACGAGGCTTCTTGGACTAGGTCAGGATACATACATTGACCAGATAATAAAGAGATTTAGTATGGACTAATCCATGAGGGGATTGGTTCCAGTGTCACATGAGTTACTTATTTCTATGAAAATGTGTCTCCAGACATAAAATGAGAAAGATAGAATGATTAAGATCCCATATGCTTCTGCTATAGGATCCATCATGTATGCCATGTTATGTACTAGGTTTGATGTTGCCTATGCACTAAGCATGGTATGTAGATATCAAGAAGATCTAGGAGAAAAACATTGGACTATTGTTAAGACTATCCTTAAGTATCTGAGAAGAAATAAGGATATGTTCCTGGTGTATGGAGGAGATGAAGAGCTTGTCATCATGGGGTATGATGATGTTGGTTTTCAGATAGATCAGAATGATATGAAGTCGAAATCTAGATATGTTTTCTATCTCAATGGAGGAGCTGTGAGCTGGAAGAGTTCAAAGAAGCCAGTTGTTGCCGATTCTATAGCATAGTGCAAATATATAGCATCTTCTAATGCATCCAAGGAATCCTTCTAGATTCGGAACATTTTCTAGGAACTTGATTTGGTGGCTAACATTAAAGATCCTATCACATTGTATTGTGATAAGACTGTAGTGGTGGATCTTGCGAATGAACCAAGGACACATCAACGGACAAAGCACATACTCCAAAATCATCACCTCTTGAGGGATTTCTATCAAAGGGGTGATGTTGTACTTAGAAAAGTTTCCACTAAAGAGAACATGGAGGAACCCATGACTAAAGGCCTGTCTCAGAAGAAGCATGAATATCATGTGAGGGCTAGCTGGTTAAATGTTGTAAGGAGTTGGCTCTAGTCCAAGTGGCAGTCTGTTGGAGTTGGTGTCCTAGAAGAAACTACTTTTTACTATATTCATTAATAAAAGCCTTATAAAATCTTGATTGTTCTTATGTGTAAAAATGCATGTGATAATGTCCTAAGGATAGTTGTTGCATTAAAGGGCCATAGAGGATCCATGCTATTATGAGAACTCAGAAGTTCTATAACACTGTTCATGAATATATGTTCTATGGACGGATGGTGTTATTTGAAGGAAACAAATAATACAGGCCATTAGAGGTGAGGAATCATAAAACATTGAGGCACCTTCTCATGGTGTGTGCCCTTGGTAATATCCAGGAGGATATTATTAGAATGAGACCCAACAATAGGAAATCCTCATTTCATAGTGTCATTTGATGTTCCTGTCTGCAGACATGTGTATTGGTCCTTAGACTTTAAGATTATTATTAATGGGTATTACAACTCACGAACATAGATTTATTGACAAAAACAATGATGACACATGGTTCGCATCGAGGTAGGATATGTTGGGTGTATCACGAGTAATACTACATTAATAGATAATCCAAGAAAGGATTTTTTTCCCTTCTGTTTCATAATGGAAGTAGATATCTCTGGCCCTCTGATAGAATTGATATATCCTAAATAATTCCAAGTCCACGATATGGTATGGGTGAGTTCAATTCTAGAAAGTCAAAGAATAAATAATTGAGAACATGGGTTGATGGAACTAGCATGCACCCCGCTTGATTTGAGATATCATGATAAAGAGATTATATTACACAGTAAGCGTTCGTATGAGGTGACAAGTCAATGTGGAGTTAGCTTCTTTTTATTGGGTTCTCTGACTTGTTTCTAGAAAGTAATCTTGGAATTTAGGCAATCCAGCCTAATGCCAATGAGAAAGAGGCCTAGAGGGTCACACACTAAGTGTGTCCATGTATCTCGGTTAAATATTAATTTAACAAGTTAAATAAAGATTATTCTTGATTGTGGTTTAATAATTATTTAAGGATTCCTGATCACATTTATTTTGACACAAGTTATTTGTGAAAATATATTGTGGGTGAAATAATATATATTTATTAGTGAGTAATGCAGTTACATTTATTTAACAAATAAATCTTCATTACTCAATGTCTAATAAATATGGTGGAGGAAATAAAGAAAAATGGAAAATTAAAGTACTCGTCTTGTATATTGAATATACACGCCATGTAGTTTTATGGAAAGCGAGTACACGGCTTATAGTTTTTTCAGTCGGGATTTTGGGGAAATAATAACATTTTATTAAATGATATTTATTATAATCAGTGTGGGAGCATGTCGAGGAATTAATAATTTGACATGGGGGTTTTAAATAAGATTTAATTAGATATATAAAACACATAACGTGTTTATTTATTGTCATAACTCTTTAACCTCAAACATAATTATAAATATACTCACAACCCCAACACTTTTCCAGAGAGAATCGATGTGCACAAAAATTCCTGGTGAATTCTTTCAAGGCTGGAAGAACTCCTTCCTCCAAGAATGATATCAAGAAAGAGAGACCAAGGCGATCGAAGGCAGAAATCGCAAGTGAATCTTCTTCCATGCTAGCAGCGAGATATCCCTTTAGATATTTCTAAAGATACGTGGAACACATGTGGATCACTTCTAGAGGAATTATACACATGGATTCTATGACGCAAGGACGCATCACAGGATCGTGATCAGAGACATCTACGAAGAAAGAATTCCACCAAGATAATTCTTGCGAATTAATAAAATTAATTATAACCAACATATGATGATTCTATCTCTATGGTACCAGGATTCCCTCTTATGTTTTTCGTTCTTCGTTCTATTCTAAAGATTTTTCATTTTACATTGTGATGGATCTCAGATTGAACGTTGTTTAACGTTAAAATTATAGTTGGTAAAACCCACCAATGTGCATCCGTTGCGCCCAGAACCAATAATTACTACCACTATGGACATCGTAAAAAGAGTCCAAGATTATATGAGAGATGATTCTGTAGCCCAAAAGGAAATCGAAGTCAAAATTGATTACTATTTTTAGAGAGTGTACACTAAGCATCAGCTATTCAATAATTTCAAGCTGTTGTTGGAGAATCTGAAACTGCCCCCAGTTACTCAAGCCATCAAATAACAAGTTAGTAAGATCATGGAGTGGAATCCTCCCTTGGAAATGTTTATGGAGAAAAATGATGAATTTATATCTTCTATGGATATAGGAGGAGGTATCATTATGTATTTCATGAATCTCTTACTGCCATTACTGCATGTTGACAGTACACCTATCATCGTGCCTCCTGCCTTACCTACCATCAGTTCTACTGGTTCAACACCTTACATGACTCATGCTTAGGCAATCAAAAGCCTGACTCCTATGATCACCCAGAGGAGTACTTATTATCGACCTGGAAGTGTTTCAATAGCTCAACCACCTTTGATCATCACTGGTATTCCCAAGCATTCACATATGTCTAACAAGCCTGAATCCTCTTCTGATCACAAAGACAAATCCAAATTACCTATTGAGGAGATTGATTGGTTATCGACTAAGACATTTGATAAGAATATGTGTACTTATTTTGTACTATCTCATGTAACTTTGTTGTATGAAATGAAAAGATATGTTTTCTCTATTCTTCCTTTATGCTATGAACCATTGTTTTTCTGTTTTTGTTAATCACAAAGGGGGATAAAGATTATATTGTGGGGAGACATTACACTAAGGGGGGGGGGGGAGAATTTATAATATGTTTGATAAATTTGAGAATTATGATCTGAACACACTGAGAAATTCCATTAGATGTATTTTAATCTGCTTCATTAATGTTTATTCTAGATTATAATGTTATTATTTGTGATTATCAAAAAGGGGGAGATTGTTGGACTTTCCTCTTTTGATAATCTCAATTATGTTTTGATTTAATTTGATAATCCCAAATGTTGTCTATCTATATATTAATTATACTTTCTAATTATTACATCGTGCTAATGAGCTGATATGAATGCCAAAATGATCATATCATATCAGTATAAAATGTTATTAAATGTTTACTAATGATTATAGATATGTAACAATGATTAATCTTGATTCTAACTCTATCTAGAAATGAAATTCCTAGAACAGATACATTATAAGCATTAGAGTACAGGCAGAGCTACCGATAAACAAAGGTCACCGATAGACTAAATATACTGGTATATAAGGTCACTGATACAAGCTACTGATAAGGAGAGCTAGCGATACATATGTTAAAAGCTACTAATAGCGATGAAGAGCAACTGACAGATGTTCACAGATACAAGTAGCTACTGCTACACAGACAGCTACCGATACAAGGAGATACTACTACATAGACAACTACTGATACAAGGAGCTACTGCTACACAGAAAGCTACTGATACAAGGAGCTACCGCTACACAGACATCTACCGATACAATCATAGATACCGTTACATAGAGTAACAATTACCAATGCAAGACCTACAGTTACAAGTCCACTGTTACAAGTTCACTAATACAAGAGCTATCGATGGAAACCAATCACTGTCTCTCTAAGCTCTATCTCTCTGATTGATTATTAGTCACAGTCATATTTGGTGCTTTTAATGAAACTAAAATTAATTAATGATGTTTGTTGGATATTAGGAAACTGTACCTCGTACCTGTATAAGTAATCACTCATTATGTCAGATACTAATTAATAATGTTTGTTGGATGTTTGGGAACCGCACCTCGTACCTATAAAAGGTAATCATTCCCATTGTCGGAGCTCAAGGAATAAAAGTAATATCGAACTACTGGATAAAGAGTGGATAGAGATACACATATAAGAAGAAAACACGTAGAACTCGAAGAACACTCATACACATCAAGAATAGAAGTTCAGGAGGAGGTTCAAGTGAAACAAGGAATACTCTCACATTCAAGTTGAACACTTATATTGGAAGTGATGGAACAAAACCACGACACTCTATTTTCCAGAAAACGTCCAGAAAAGGCCTCAAAGCGACATATTCTTCAATAGAAAGGAGTTCATAGCTACATTGACATCACATACGAGCATTCTAAACTCATCTCCATATTATTGTTCTGCTGTGATTATTCTAATTACATTACGAGCAGTGTGTGTACTTCAGTCTTCTTGGACACACACTGTCTCCTAGGCTGAACTGGAGGATACTGAAATCCTCACACCAAATTCGTTCTACCTTTGTGCATCCCACGTAGAACTGTGGAAGAGGCCTGAGGACATGGAAAACCTATGTGTTGTTGTTTCTTTCCCATGAAGAACTCTGGTAGAGGTCTGAGGACCTGGAGAGCCTGAGAACTATTGTAAACCCTGATCCAGGGTGAGGATCAAAGTTTTATATATAAACTGTTTGAGATGACTAATTAAAATCTTGAGACTGAACCTCTTGGTTAAAACTGATGTGAATCTTATTTCAGTTTAAACTACTTTCAATATTCGGCTGCTAATTACTTTGAAATTTAAAACTTTTTTAAAGTAATTCTGATAGTTGAACATGCAAGTGTTTGTAATTATTTCTAGACAGTAAGTTTGTATCAAAAGCTAACTTAATCATCATATTAAGTTAACCGAGAAATAATCAATCTTTGAGAAACTAATTGAACACTTACGATCTTTATAAAATCACTATAGTTTAACTTGTTTTATGAATTTGGGGATTTCAATATATATGTTATAAATAGAAAATTTTAATATGAACTCAATTAACCCCCCGCTTGAGTATCCACTCTGACCAACACAAGGGTATTGATTTTGCACATGATAAAAACTACTAAATTCATTTACGACTACTAATATCTTTTGTGACTCACAATACCTTTTACCACTAACAGTGAATTTTAAAACTAAAAATGACATTGAAAATTACCAATGGTTTTGGTGACTTCATGTGGCTTTCACGACTCACAATGTTCAACTTAATAATAAAATTATTAATATCGAATAATAAAATGTTAGTTATAATAAGGAAGAAACAATAAAAATATAAATAATTTAATATATTTAAAAATAAATAAAATATGAATAACCATTAATTATTATAAATTACAAAAAAATTATTATAATAAATCTAAAATACTAAATTTTAGTGAAAAATATGTTAAAATAATAAAAAAAATCCAATATTTTAATAAAAAAAATAAAAAATAAATGGGCAATAATTATAAAAATGAAGCATAAATCACAAAAATTAATTTAAAATAATACTTTAGAGTTATAATTCAGAATATTATATAAAATATTAATAATCTAAAACAAAACAATAAAAAATATATATTAATTATTTATTAAATAAATAATTAATAAAATTAATAAAAAATAATTAACGTTACATAAATTATGAAAATATAATAAAAAAATAAATAAAAAATAAATAATAATAAACAATAAATGAACATTTATTGGTTATTAATCATTATTGAAATTGACCTACTATAAATAAAAAATAAAATAAAATAAATAATATAACAATATAATATTAATTAGTGACATTAAAAACTAAAACATAAAATTAGTACTTATTATTATGATAGATTATGTAGTAAAAGGTAATATTATTAAAAATTACGAAAAAGTAATTCATATTGACTAAAATTCTTAAAAGTTGTTATTTTTATCATATAAAATTTAATAAGTCAACAGATATTTTTTAAAATTAATAAAAAATTATTAGACATTTATAAAGATTAAAAAATTATCGTAGATAAATTATAAATACAGTGGAAAGAGGATTGAGGAACGGGAGAAATACCTCCAAGTGCCTGTCGATGATTGGGACAACCTTAAATATCTAAGGTGTTTTAATTTTATTCCCTACATAGAAAATCTCTCGGATGTTCAATAGATCTCAACTGGTTAGAAGAAGGATTGAGACATGGACGCATCTAACTTCTACTCCTTTTTGATTTTTTCGGTGCATCATATATCTTACCTTACAAGTAGATCATGAAAAACATCCCTAGGGAGGGAACCATAATGCAATTCATAGCTTCATTTATGGAATTTTCAAAGTGATTTTATATATATTAGCATTCCTTTATCCCTGATGTTTCATTTCCAAAGTGTATAGTTCCCTGGAAAGTAACAAATATTATATATTGTATCGCATTGATTTAGGGTTTTATTGATTTCAATTTTATATCTCAGGGTTGAGGGTTCTTTCACGTACTCATACCATCATTGAATCTGAAGAGTGGATCTTGGAGATTTTGTACATTCAACATGAAGCTAGAAATACAGAAGGCACATGAGTGGAATTTATTCATCAACCATAAAAAATTCAAAAAAAAAATATTTTCTAAAGTTTGGGTCAAAAAATATGGTTTAAACTATGTATTGTTCGACACAGAGATACTGTGTGATATTTCTCTAGAAATTGGAATCCAAAATTTTCATAGACATAGCCAAAAATGTGTAATTTTATTCAATTTTTTAGATTCATGGTCAAGGTTGATTTATGTTTTTATTTGGTTGATAATGTTGTAATTTATACTTCTCGGCATGAGATTAGTTCTATATATTATGTTGAAAAAATGTAGGTTTCTGATGTTTGTTGTCTTGTTGGGAATTAAATGTCTATTTGTAGGAATAATCTAGTCTATGATTGATGGAATTCATGGGGACATGATCTGAATCACTATAGAAAGAGAGAAGAAAATGATTCTATTCAAGATATCGGTTCTCATGCCAAGAACCAGGATATGAGTGAGGTTAATCATGACTCTCCTCATAATAATTTTACATGTGCACAGATGACATTGTAGTGAAACCACCTACTCAAAAACCACTTCATGGCTCTAAAGGAATTTAATAAAATATGAGGAACTCTAACTGTCCCATTATTGGTATCTTTGCTAATCTTTCTATGATTATTGGGCCTTCTCAGCTGAATTTTAGGCATGCAATTTTTTTGGGTGACTTGAAAAGTAATGAAAATCCTGTTGATGGTATAACTTCTTTAAAAAATATTATAATTTTATGAATGAGTTTAGATATGTGGGATAATGATTCAGATGATAGTCAAATGTATAGAGAATGTTTTTCATTGGTTGAGGTGGGTGAAAGGCTTCAGAAGATTAAAATTGATATGTCTTCGAACTAACCAAATGGGAAATCCAATTTTATGGCTTCAAACTCAAAGTAATCCAATACTAAGAGGATTACACATCTTCTTTACAACAACATGTTACTACTCCTATGAAATCTACGGAAAAAGATTTGGTTTCTGATTCCAATTCTTATTTTTCATCTCATGTTTATATTACGCTTCTGATATTTGAGTTGGTGGGTGGGAATCCTCCTTCACCAAATGTATTGAAGATTTCTTGTGATCCAGGAAAAATAAAAAGATCAAATTCTTTGAAGATGGATAGATTTACATGTGATGTCACTACTGAAAATCCATTTTGTGGATCTCTATTGAGTAATGTGAAGTAAGATGCTATTTTTTCACAAAAATTGACACCAGTAGATGGGGATAAACTACATGGAACAAGTGACCTATACTATAATTTTGTATTTGATCATATCATTGAAATTCCTCTATCAGTGTAGTTAGTTGGATTTTTATTAGCATGTATGGTTGAAACCAAACAAAGACATGTTCTGGGTTCAGGCACTATTAAAGTTCCATGAAAAGGCATGAAACCGACTACAGGTACTATGTTGGATGAATCAACATCACCTTCCCTGAAGAAGGATGTATTGGGACATTTAACTTACATGGGAGATCTATGGCATTGAAAAATGAAATCTCTTAAGATAAAAAAACAAAGGACTAAATTTCAATTGGTCCTGAATAGATTCTGTATGACATGTTAAAATTAGTTCAGGATAAATATCATATAAATGGAAACAGTATCATAATAGAGGCTACCTCTATTTCCACATGTCCAATTGTTGTGGAAGCTGGAAGTGTTGTGACATATGACATGAAGACCACCAGATATTCATCATCCGGGATAACTCTGTTAGGGGGTTCTCATCTTGGTCTTACTAGACTTAAATCCGTTTCAGGGGAGAGGGTTTACAACTCCTTTGATGTAATTTCATTTTGATGTAGTGAGGAGGTGTATCAAAGTAATTAAATATGTACCTGGTTCAATGGATATGAGGGACATAATTGATGTTGGACCTCCGGATGAAAAAGGTGTCCCCTGGATGAATGTCAAAGCATGGAGAAGGGGATAACGCCCTATAGGAAGAGTTGGTAGAACATCTCACGATAGCATGAGAATATTCTATTTTTTATTTTAAACATGTTTTTGGTTTACACTACACTACTATGTATGTCAATGTTTCATTACTTCTTACATTTAATTAAGAGGTCTTTAAACCTCAACCCTTATAAAAAAAGATTAATAATAAATAAAAACTGAAATTTTGTAGTTCAATAAATAAATTAATATAAATTAATCTAAAAAATAAATATTAATTTAATTATTTAAAAACTAATCATTATTAACCAAAATATTAGTAACAAAAACAATCAAAATATTAGAAATACATTAGTTAAATTAAATTTAATTTAAATTATACATTAATGAAAACTTATTACATGATAAATGATTAGAATCCATCACAATTACTCATTATGATGGACATACAGTATGTCAAAAAAACTTTTATGTGTGTAAGACTCATTTATGACAAAATAATTAATGAAAACTAATAAAAAAATAATACGTATAATTTTTAATAATATTGAACAATTACTAATTTAGAATACATTTATAATTTAAAAAATTCAAATAAAAACTGATGGAACAAAATAAAATATCCCTAAAAAATTAACTAATATTATATAATAAAAATTAATTTATTTATAATTTATTAAAACTAAATTGAGTAATAAAATTTCTATATTTTTATAATATTATAAATATATTTTTTTAAAAAACTATGGATGTAGAAAATAAACACAAGTATTAAGTATTTGATCATGATTGGATAAATCATTATAGAAATCAGCAAAGTTTTTGTATAAATCAAGTATATAATGGGGATTATAAAAATTATATATCTAATGTATCATGTATTTTATGATTTATTTCCAAAGGTGTTGTTATGTTTCTATGTACGAATTGGAATATTGGGATATTTGAATATTTTGAAAATTTTTGTTTTCATCTATTACATATTGTTCTTCATAATGATTGTGTTTTATACCAACATGAAGGATTTTTTTGATGAAATTAAAATTTATCTACTACTGAATGCATCACTGTTTGAATATTATATTCAAGATGTTCTTGGATCATCTTTTTAGGAAGTATAAATTAAGAATGATAATTTTAATACTAAATTGGAACATACCAGTTTTATAATATGTGGAAAATTATGAGGATGTATTATATATTAGAAAATAGATAAACATATTAAAATCTATTACAAAATATATGGCTTTAGAATCTGATTTTAGAATACCCAATAGTATTTTCAATTAAAATATTTTCTTTTGTTAAATTGTTAATTCCTATGAGAAATACACTGCTATAAATTTCCAAGGAATCAAGATTTTAGTATATTTTTCGGGACATAGTTATAATATTATCTATTAAAATTCAAATTATTGCATCTTATATTATAAAAAATATGATTCATTAATTAATTTTCCAATATATGAAAATCAAGGTAAAAATAGGTACAATATGGAAAGTCAAAATTTGTTCTTATTAAATAGATGAGACATTTTCCTATTGCATCAAAATTATTGTCTCTATTTATATCTCACAACATAATAACATTCATGAGTTCACATATTTTCAATATTTTTATAAGTATAAGCTTAATTCATCATTATGATGATGATGCGTGGACACAAATTAATTAAATTCATCTACATTTTTCTTTGGAACCTCATAACATACAATTAGTTCTTTCTACCAATGTTTTTTTTCAATTTTGTGCTTAGTGAAGTAAAATTTTTATTGATATGTTTTATTTCCCTTTAAAAGTTATCTATTTGGATAATTATTTTGGAACTATATTTTTACATTTAAATATTAATTATATAAAATCCAAAAAATTATATTAATGTTTTTAAGAAGACACTAATTGGAATGTTTATTTAATTTAGTGAGTGGTTATGCAACTATATATGACAAAGTTACATAGTATAATTTTATAATAAAATATACATTAATGTGACAATTAGTTACTTTAGAAAATATCGTATATCATTTTAATGGGGTATCCATTGTATTAAGTATTTTCTATAAAACATGGGTGAAAAATACAGTTATTCATATCAATGGAAGACACAATTGTTTAACTGTCATTGGAGATATATTCCCAAATTTCATCCTTTCTCATGGAATATTATTAAACTTAGAAAATGAATAATTGAAAAATATGGACCTCTAATGGTGCTTTTAGGTATTCAATTAAATTCTATCATTACTTAATTACCCTATATTACTTTTTGATAAACTATTAACCATTAAAAAATAATCCTCTTCGAGAGAAACAATAATGAGATAAAATATAGTATTTTTTTTAATTCTTCCATATTGTTTTAATTTTTGGATTTATCACATGTTATATGTAATTTATATTAATAATAACTATTTAATATGTTAGAGACACACAGAAAGACCAGTTATACTATATATTTTGAGCTATATATTGACGATATTTATATAAATATTGAACGTATGTTATGTGAAAACGAATGATCACCAAATTTAATGTAGCCAAAATAAGAATATTTAAATTTTAAATATATTTTATAATAATTATACTAGTGGATTTTATTTTTTATACTTCATTATCATTATGATTTAATTTATTTCACTATATTATAAATAATCATATTAATGGATTAACTATTATAATTTTCCTACCACAATTAAAATATAATTTCATATTAAACTTTTATGGTTATTTAATTATTGTATTTGGTAAATTTTTACCAATATATCATATGTTTTTGAAGTCATATATTTGATATAAATAAACAATGATGTATAGAGTATTCTTAAAAATGAAGTTGTTCTAATTTAAGGTAAATTGGAAAAAATATTTTCAGAGGAATTCATTGATTTAATAGAATATTTAATATTACATTTTCCATATGACGAATAATGTGGAGGGATTTTTTATGGATGTTTTCAAAAAAGAGAATAATAAAAAAATATGTTAAGACGGTTAAAAAACATCAGTGGAATTATAATTTGTATAAGTCTTCTAATAGGACGACATTCCAATTTTTTTCTTTTATGATTTTCAATAGGAATATCCTTCAACACATAATCAAATTGGTGAAAATGTGGGAATTTGTTTTATCATAAAATGTAAAATCATTTATTAGTTTTTAATCTTCCCAATATTGTTTTTCAGGGATGATTATGTACAATTTATTTCACATGACAAACAATACAATGCTCAGACATATGTTTTACAGAAATGTTATGAAATGGAATGATTGTTTCTGTAATTTATAATTTCACTTATATTATTTTAAATATTTTAATTATTTTAAATTGTGAAATGTTGTTTAGTTTTTTTATTTATTATATGATTTCAATATCAAATAATAGTTCTATCAAATTACCTCACCTAATCTGGAATAATATACACAACATTATTTTTCATACTAGTTTCAAACATTAGTAAGTTAAATTGTTTATGTTGAAAAATATGAAATCATTTTTTATTTTATATATTATAAATTTTTTATTTTTTTTACAACTATCAAATCATTGAAATAAAATTGATAGTTTATTATGCGAATAGAGTCACCTACTATCTGAATTAAAAAAATATTATAATGAATATATGATCAATGATTTTTAATTTCATACATTCCCATATGATGAATAAAAAACAAATGATAATAGGTATTTTTTAGAAAAGGATCACATAAATATTAAAAACTAATTATCTTTTTTGACATAGAGTATGATATAAAAATGTTCAAATTTAATTTGGCAGAAAATGATAAAGGGTGGTATATTCATCTAAGACCTGGAGTTGTTAAAATTAAATATAAAAGTACTTGTTTCACAAATGAACCATTTATACATGCACATCAAGAAAAATAATTTCAATTTGACAAAATTTGTACATATTTAAGAGATTTTTATGATAGGTGGAGTGCAATAAAAATGAAATATCCTGATAATCTACTAATGGAATATGAAATATGTTTTTGGAAGTAAAAAATAACTAATATTTTCATGAAACATCATCAAATAATTAAATTACTGAATGTGATGAATATATCAATAATGAGACCCTATAGTAAATGGTCTATGGTGTTGATAATGTTGATAATGCAACCAAGTAATTTGAAGTAATGTGGGACGGTGATATTAAAAATCTTATATAGGTTGATGATGTAATGGAAGATGATGGAGACATTTACACAGATAAATATAAAGAAGCATACTATATTGAGGGAAGATTAATTAAATAATAGTTTTAATCATAATCAATATATAATACTTTTTTAAATAAATATTTATTAGTTTTTTATATTTGATATATGTATTAATAATTATTTTAGGGTAATATTATTTTTACTTAGTTTCTTTTGAAAAAGGTTATGTAATTATTTATGTCATTTATATTAATATATATAATGAATAATTTGTTATAAAATAAATCATTTTCTAAAATTTCCAAAGATATATTCGTTGATATAATGCATAAATTGATTGATGATGTGGTATCTTGTGATAAAACTTCTATTTCTTCCACTGAGGGTGTTGACGTTGTTCTAGTTATCATGAGGGGTTGTGGCCTTATGTGATTGATGATTATAGATCCTATAGATGTGGGACATCGATCTCTTGATTTTAATCCTCACCAGAGGAAGTATGTATTAATATGAAATTTATTTAATTGATATTATTTAGTAATTATATTTCCAACTATTAAAATTTTCATATATTTTCATATTTGGTTGTTGGTCCAGCTAGTGCTTCTATGAATAATTATTTTTAAACTCCATCGACGTAATGGGATCAGGTCCCTATTGATGTGTATTATTGAATAATTATGAACAATATGGAATGAATTAATAAATAATGTATTGTATTTTATATTTATATAACTTATAATTAACTATATTATTAAATATAATTAGGGTTTATAGAATCCTCTAGATGATTTCACGAGATCCTCTATCTGGGAGGCATTGTAGGCTTATAAGCATCATCGTTTCCATCTATTTTTACACAACCATTAATGGATATCTATCGAGGGAGAATCTATAACTATATTTGATGACTATTGTATGCATTATCAACCCCAGTACATTCCCACTCATTCTAGAAAGGTATTTCCACTTACCAGATTAGGTAAAATTTCAAGAGGAGATTATATTTGGGTCAATATAATTGGAGGATATAAGATGTCACAAACTGATTAGAATTTATTACTTCTAGTATTTATTACCAAAATTTGATATGTTATATTATGTAATAATTAATATGTGTTTATTTATAATACTAAATTTATATGATAATTATTTTTTTATGTTTTATCGACCTATTATTGAGTTTTATGTGTATAGAAGTATGTGCAGTAATATATAATACTCAAAAGATTGATGGTGAGGGACAATAACATATTTTTGTTATTATTTTTATTAATTTTTTAAATTAATAAAATATAAAATAATTAATTTTTATTTTTATTAGTATGACTATAGGTTACATATGAGATATATATTTCTTCGATGTGGGAGTTCCATTTTGAGATATATGGTGAGGATGAGTCCATGTGTGAGTCACATTTTGATGAAGTGGTTTGGTTACTGTTGAAGATGAGTGGTATTGATAATGGTTAGGTGTTTTGTAATGGCTCATGAATGAATCTAGTTAGTTTATATAACACCACATCAATTTCATCATTTAGTTTGAAGGGTGAACATGGGGGATCCACATCCTTAATTTTACAGAGTATGATTCAATGTTAAAAGCTAAGAAAAAGAGTATAAATAGAATGACCAGAGAGTATGAAGTGTAGTAGAAATATTAGGAGAAACAACATGAGCAACAAAGTGAACATATGGTGGAGTATATGTTGTGAATTCCACATAGTTTTGTGATATAGTTCTCTCAACCTGGTGAATATTATCACTCATCCCCTTAGTCACATTAAAATTACTATCGTTTTAATACACCATTTTTTATTATATGGGGTTTTTATTTACAATAAATTTTTGTTTTTTGGTTTTATTTTTAATTTAATTTTAATAAAAATAAGAACAATAAGAAAAATAATAAAAAATATTATTATTTATAGTTTTTTTAACAGATATATTATCTTTTCAGAAATCATTTTTGTGATTACATTCAAAATACATTTTAAATAATATCCAAAAATTCAATTTGCGATGGAATTATTACGTCTATCAAAAATAGTAAATATGAAAGTATAATATATAGATCATAAATTTTTATACAGTGGAAATCATAATTCCATAGAGGATAAATTAGCATAAAATCTTCTGTTATGATATTTAAAATCAATAAAAAATAGTATTTGAGATAGATAAATACTATCATAATAAATGGTATCATCATGAGATTAATTGTGATGGTTCGATGAAAATAATAGTATTTGTGTTGTGATTTACAATGACAACTTATATTTTATGGATTACTATCACAAATAACTTTTTTATGGTAATTAGTTATGAATAAATTTTTTTTAAAAAATATTAGTTTTTAGTCTTCAGATCACTGAGGATTCACATTAGTATATTTTTAGATGGATTTGTGGTTGGATCCTACGTCATCAATGAAAAACTATAATGAGTGGGAACTGATCAATTCGAGGTAATGTTTTTCCTAAAAATATTTATTTCTTCATAAAATCTTATATATTTGTATAGTATTCATAGAGATAATATTTAGATCTAATATATCTATATAAAAAGTTAAAACTCAATAGCCAATGAACACACTTCCATTATACCCATATCCATAATAGGGGGTCAAAAAATGAGTTATAAATTTATTAAAATTATTTCTAAAGTATTCATTAAAATAATAAAAACGTATATAGAATGAGATAAATGAATTATTTAGTAAATAATTCAATTAATATGCTCTAAATCCTTGTAAAACAAAGAACCATGAGTCCTTTATATTTTTGACTCTATGATTCATCAAAGACTCTCATAAATATTTGTACTTGATTTACTTAATGAATAAAGAAATTATAAATTTCAATGACAAGATCTATTTTTTATTTACAGTCAATGTAAAATTTATAATATCCTATACATATAAATTATCTCAAAATGACCAAATTCATGTCAATAATAAAATAATGATCCATTTTTATTATGGGTTCCTAAAAACTAATGAAAATAATTAATCAAAACTATAAAATTAACCTCTTCTCAATTTTCAAAATTTTAGACCAATATATTATAAATAATTGAAAATAATTATATTAAAAATTGGGGGGTTTTACACAATCCCCATAATAAAAATTTATATCCTTAAAAACAAGCGAAAACAATGACCCTTTTAATATATTGAGTAATTTACATCAACATTCATTATCGAACCCCATATTTTCCCTCACTTTTACATGAATTATTCAATAAGAACACTTCATTAATCAAACATATGTTATTCTATAAAAATCAATTAATTTAACATAATAAAATATTTTATCATTTTTCTTTTTTATAATCATCACTCTTGGTACATTCTAAATTTTTGTCATAGAAATAAATATAACCACTTTATTCATATCTCTTAAGATGAACCACTAAGAACTCACTATTCAATTTTATCCAACATACGGTAACCCAATAGATCAACCATGATCTCATCCACACACAAAAATATTGATAAAAATATGGATGGTTAAATTTATAACATTTTTTACTAAAACCTCAAATCAAAATAGATAATAAATATATCAATGTTCTATAATAAGTCATTATCATTGAATTCCAAGAATAAAAACAATATCAACCACATAATAGTTCAAAAATAATGAATAAATACTATGTTTGTATCAACAAAATTTAAATTTTTTTCTTTGAAAATATATATCACTTATAAACACACACATTTTTTTAAAAATACTTCCAATACATAGTATATTCTATTTAAACCATATTATAAAATTTTAAAATTAGGACACAAATTTTTTCTCTATTTTTTATGAAAAAATAAAAATCATAAAGTTTATCATTTTTAAATTAACTATTTATATTCCTTGTATTTTTATAAAATATTGTTGAAAACATTTAAAAAATAAATTAATTTACATTCTAAATGAAACATAATCAATTAAAAGAATGATTATGTATGTTCACATGTGATTTATTATTCAATATGATTCATGGATACTAATCTATAACTTTACTCATCCTTGAGCTCTTTTACCCATTACCTATGCATTCTAATCCCATATATAGGAATTTATATTCTAATTATATACTCATTATTAGTTTTTTCATCTACTAATATACAGACTACCCTGAAAACTTAGGTCACAATCGTGGCCATCTTACTCAAAATTCACAAAATATATCTAATAAGTTTGAAAATCATATATGCACATTTTGAATTAACAAAGTATTAAAAAATACCCTAAAATATTTATAATATTCTACCATGTTATACCATAATTATATATGAGATTTACTTTGATATCAAGAACATATTCCAAAAAATGTTTGAATTTAGAAACTAGTGTTGTGTGTTTTAAATCCAAAAATAGGAAGAAATGCTCTCTTATTGACCCAAATATTACACACAGAATTTAATATAAAGTAAAATATGATCAATTAAAACATAAAAAATACCCATAATACCTATTGGAAAAATTATATATATATTTATTGGATAGACATTCATAGTATTAATAATAAATTAAAATAAAATAGAAAATATATATTTAAATGAAATCATTCACAGTGATAAAATTTAACCCAAATTAACCATCATTTATGTCCACCACTTAGTATCCATGAATCTATTAAACTATCTTGTGTCATTATGCTATATATGAGAAATCTATATCTATATCTTCAAACTCTCAAAAAATAATTTCTAAGGAAGAAAATCGATTTATATTCTTTACAAAAATTATGGTGGGTATAATAAAATAGTTATATTTCCACAATACCCAAAAGTTCCATTGGTGATTATGATATAAACCTTTATTGGAAACATATCACTACAACGAACCTTGAGAGTGAGTAGGTAAATCTAAGTGTCACAAACTAATATGATATTAACCACTCATTAACTTGTATCCCTCACTTATTATCATTATGTCGACATATTAGTCTTATAGATCACTTTTATGATCACTTATTTTTTTATTATGATGATTAAACCTCATAAATTCACAAAAAACCAAAATATTATGTAAAATGAATATATAGTATTTTATTGGTTTAATTGAATTGTGATATTCCCATGGTTTGAGTGATTTTTAATTACTCCATAATAATTATTTCTTGGGAATATAAGTATTTTATAATTTATTCCTCCCTATTTTTCTATCAGGTTTCTCTTTTCCCTTCACTCAATCTCCTTCCATTTATCAAACATCTTTATTCTGTTAACTAAAATCTACTATAATAGGATCTTTATATGTGGTCCTTTATATATCTTCTCTCTTGTGTATGAATTATCATTATCATCATGTATTATATTTAATTTATTTTAAATAAGTTTTAAGATTCGTCCAATTTATTTATTTATTTTACCCTCCAACGATTTATGAGCATTTAGTTCAATTAGATACAACCATGTGTCCAATGGGTTACACTAAAAATATACCATAACGCTCCCATAATCACATTTTATCTATAATTTCATATATATATATATATATATATATTAATTATACCCATTAGAATATTCTATATGACCTAATTTATCTTGATTCATTACTATTTCAATGAAAACATTATTGATCCCAAACTTCAACTATCAGACATTATTAATATTCTTATTATTTTTATCCCTTAATATGACCAACTAAAAACACACCATTCAATGTTATAAAAAATATAGCTACCCTCTCAATAAACCATGATCTTATCCACACAAAAAACAATGGGAGAGATAATTATATTAAAATTTATAACATGGTTGTTTTTGATGCTTTCTCCAGGGCACACATATCCATCTGTGGAGGGCGTGCAGCTATTTCCCTGAATTTACGCATTCCAAAGGTGGGCAGCATCCGTCGCTTATTAAGGTATGTTTTCTCCTTGATCGAAATGAGATGATGGCATGTATTTCTTCCTTACATGGATTCCTCCCCAAAACTAATTACCTTACTTGGGTCCCCCTTATAGACTAAGATGTTGTTCGTGAAAATCTTCCTAGTTCCATTACTTCATAGACGCCGGTTAATTACACTCCATCTGTCAGGTCATTCCAAGGGGTCTGGTCTGGGAAGCAACCTTTGGTCAAGGGATTAGTCCCATTGGACATCACTGGAATGTTTGGATGCTTGAACACTAGTGAGTCTGGGTTCATGTCCCCTTATTATGGGCCTTCTCGATGGCACAGAAGCCCAAGGCATCCGACGTCGAATGCATGGAATTATATGCCATAGGCATCTATCTGAGGATTTACATAGCTCCTCATGTTTAACACATGGTATACCGTGAGTTTAACATCTAGATGATATGGATTAGACTGATTGGAATAGTGACTATAGTGGTTTAGATGGGTGAAACCCCTTGAGAGAACACTTATGTCGGGGATAACACATAGTTAGTTACCCGATTACTGCTAGGAGTAGTGAATAGATGAATTGGCATGATGTCCCTGAGATGTGGTGGTTCGGGTAAGAATCAAGATGAATGATGTATGGTTATGTGAAGTGGATGGAGAATGGGATGGATTCGACTTGAGGGAAGTAGTGATGTTGGGATTGATCCTCGAAGAGACCTCATACATATCCCCGTGGTAGAAAATCAATGTCCACCTAGTTCAGGATGGGGGGTATAGAATCGGGATGTTCACAGAGGACATCGACCCGATGATATACTGGGGCTTACACGTAGTTAGCAGCCCGAGGTTGGACTTAAGCTTCTATTACGGACCAACTATATGGTTCCCAACAGAAGGAACAACAGTTTCTTACAGGTGACAAGGTACCACAATGGATTACCATGGTGTGAGGTCCACAACGGATTACCTCTATATGGGGTCACAATAGATTACCACTGGATGGGGTCACAATGGCTTATCGTTGTATGGGGTCACAAAAACGTACCGCTGGATGGGGTTGAACCTTTAGGACACTTCTTACATACCATGTCTATGATACTAGGATCAAACCCCACGTAGTTCGAACATGCACATTTTATCATCACACGAGACATAATGAGGGAATATAGTTTAACGTCGTGCAAGAAAAGGTGGATAGATGTGAAGTGGTTGAGACCAGTGTGTTTTGGACTTCAACATCAGGGAGGCTTCTTACGTACCTTGCCTTAGCAAGGATCAATGTCCATGCAGTTCGTGTTGGTGTTTCGTGAACCGACGTGAAGGGGGATGGAACCAATTGATGTTGTTCTTGAACCACATGGATGATTCCTGCATACCTTTCATTTGCAAGGATCAATTATCATGTATTTCAAGATGGTGGGAACCAATGTGAAGGGGGGTCGTAACCAATGGTTGTGGGCTTGAACCTCATGGAGGATTCCTATGTACCGTGCCTTGGAAAAGATCAAATTCCCCGTAGTTCGGGCTGGTGTTTGGTGAACTGTCATGAAGGTGGGTCAGGACTAATAGATTGTGGGCTTGAGCCTCAGGGAGTATTCCTATGTACTTTTCCTAGGAAATTATCAAATTCCCTGTAGTTTGGGAGGAGTGGGGATTACACTCTATGGTGGCCCAGAGAGGATGTAATGGTCAGTGTTTTCTCTAAGCCCACAGGATTCATGCTCGGTGTGAGAAACAAGAGGCAGGAAAGACCTGATGATCATGTCGTGAAAGGTGCGTCCTTGGTATGTGGAGTGGTGATTATATGTATTTAGCTTCCCAAAAATGAAATAGGGGATTATTTTTGGTATGTATCCCAAAGAGGATATAGGGGATTACGCATGGTTAACAACACATAGTGATAGATATTGGGACTTACTCAAGTGTGGAGGCCCAGGTGGTGAAACATCCCAGAGGGAGACAGATTTGGCACCAAAGAAAGGAGGTCCCTGGTTCCCATCCCCCCTCTCTGGTCCTTGTCACTGAGGAAGAGTGGAAGAACTATGGTGTTATCTCGAACATCAAAAGCCAGGGGCTTACACCAATGTGGTTTACCTTTCCCTGCGGGCAGATCTATCTTCGATAAAGAAGATCTTATTCCATTTCTGGAATGATTATACTCTTCTGGAGACCAGTGGGCATGATGAATGTCCAAGGTGGGGAACCTCGTGTACGATGCATTAGGTGAGGTCATAGTTTAACATCATGTGCGTAGGATGATGAAACTAGTTAGTTTAATGTCCCTTATCTCGGATGAGGTGGGTTCACTCCACACCCCTTAGGACTTACATAAATGATAACTCCCTCCCCTTGGGGAAGGGATGGAATTAGAAATTCCATGGTGAAGGTGTTTTATGGGGTGATCCATTGAGAGGTCCACATTGGCATGACTATGTAAAAAATAAAAAGTTGTTAGCATGCCTATGCGAAGAAGCATGAGGTGAATAAAAGAAATAGGAAGCACCACCCAAGGGACATTGATGTTACTTCGTACGAGCCTAGAGGGTCGTACGAGAAAGGGTGTGTAATTTAGATGCTTTGGTCATAGAAATCACACGATGATGATGTCCAAAAGAGGGGAATCAAAGAGAAAGGGTACGCACATGTAGGGAGGCTTGAACAAAAATGTAATTGTTGTGGGGAAAAGGCTAGGGGAACGGACCCATAGGTTTGTGCTTAATAGGAGAGGGGTGCACACAATTTGAGCACAACTAGAACATATGTGTCGGTAAAGGCTGGGTTTTGACATAATAGGAGAGTTTTCCACACAACAGGCGCACAATTGGAAATCTATGGAGAAATATCGGGATTTGTGCGCAATTGCAGATATTTTCACGTAAAAAGGTGGTTGAGGTTTTGCGTGCAATGGAAATGGATTTCGTGCAAGGGAAACCGAATGCACACAAGGGACCTAATGTCTCCGAACATGGGAGAGGTTAAATCCAATGTGGTCCCGCGTGAAGGCAGACCCCAGGGAGACACTTTGTGGAAAATGCCATACGTAAAAGCCATATTTTAGGCGTAAATGAGGTGTTTTATGCGTAGAAGAGATAGTCCCAATTTTTCATCCACTGGAAGTCGAAGGACATGCTTTTTATTTTTAGGCACTTGGGGTCACTGGGTCTGCGAGGAAGTTGATCGACATGAAAAAAATACAATCCCGATGTCGGCGTGTGAAATATTATGCACTCGGGGCTATTCATGCAGAAGGTTCCACACCTGATATCTGTGGGGTGCACGTTTCCATGCCAGGGTAGGTTGTGTTGATGTTTCGATGCCATGTGCAAAACACTTTCAGATCCCACAGTTTTTTTCATGGTAGTGCAGGTTTTCATGCACCTTTGGGGATTTTGTTCTCATTTCATCCACAAAGGTCATATTTTATGCTTTAAGAACATTTCATTTTCTACATATGCCTCCCCTCAGAATTGGATCTACGAGGCCACTCGAAGGTCGGATTCCAAGGGAAATGTTGGGACGTCAAATCTCTTGACATTGGTGCACATGAAACCTTTTGGGTGCGTGAAAAACCATAAAGGGGCACTGTAACTATTTTCTTGTATGTGCGGAATGCTCGATCAACATCTATAAAACCCCAAAAGGGTCCCATAGAGAATATGTATTTTTTCATGTGATAATTCCCAAGATCTTGTCCGTGAAACATTTCCATTGATTTTTCATGTAATCTGACATCTGTTGCGCATAATTCCTCAAGTTACATCGTGTTTTTTCATGAAGAATTGGGTTTTATCACACTACTTCCTTAGTTTTTCATGTAGATTTCTGATTTTTCAAAAACATTTCACATCATTTCACACAATCTCCTTTGGACCATACTGAATAAAGATGGATGCTAATCAGGCTGATGCCGAAAGAGAAGTAGAATATGCTGCTCGAAGGGCTGAGACGGTTGGGAATCTAGAGGTTTATAGTTCCTGAAATATTGTATACCACACACAAACTCTTTTCATTATGATGACCCCATCCTAGAAGGAGTATGTGATGTCTGAAAACCTATAGATATAGGACTTCTATATTTTGGAAGAGGAACCCCTGCCAAGATTCGAAGTTGACACACTGCAGTTATGGGTGACCCGCGAGGAATGTCATCCCCGATAAAATATTACAAACAACGACCATCCTGCTAGAGAAACTAGGCACATGTTTGTTTATGTCTTGAACCACAAGACCAGGACCATCTTAGGAAATGGCCCAACCATCGAGGGTTATCCATCTCATTACGTAAGTACTTCCCAACATAGAATCATCGATGAGACTAAAGGCTGGCTACATGATTGATATTTTAGGTATGGAGGAAACTTAAACAGTGAGTGGGACTAGGCATATTTGGTATGCCAAACGTGTGATAAGTTGGGGGTAAAAATATCGCACATTTGGTTGTTCGAGGTGGTCTGGATTTCATATTACCATTTCTACCGCCAGCATGAACATGGGTCGGATCTTTTTTACCCAGTAGTCCCCTGATGCCAACACCTTCCATCGCCACCATGGGGAGGTTGGTTTCAGCCTCTGGGATGTTCATTGCATCAGAGGAATTCCTTTGGATGGGCACCAATATGATGAATTACTTCCTATAAGAAACATCTAGGGAGATAGATCACATACTCCTGTACTAACAATGAATCTATTATAGATTTCCAACATGAGGATGGCAGTCAAGGATTTCATGAAGGGCATCACCTAATCAAAGTGGTTCGCCTATTTCTACAGAATGACCCCAATGTCAAAATTTTGTGTTGAGGAAGACGATGTCTGACCGTGGCATAGTGGAGCAAGAGAAGATCATAAAAGAGGATCATGAATGTGGGAGAATATCAATATTTGGGTTTTAGTGTGAATGGAATATGAGACCTGAACATTTGGTATTCTATATTTCATGCAACATTCCAATGTTGTTGGCTCCTGCTAGTGAGGGACATGAGGATGGGAGTACATCCAACAACTTTGGTGATAGTTGGTATTATGGGTACTAATCAGTGGATTAACATGGGGTCCAGGTGTGGGCCCATTTTTACTCCATCCTATGGAATGTTTTGAGAGGGGGTTCACCAAGGAGGATCTGTGGCCCTTTCTTAATATTTCATGGCTAGATAGCAGCACACTGTGATGGATAAACCTTTCCAAAGGCCATTCGTCCCACTGGTAATGGTCTGTGGCCTTCCTTGTTAAACATCATTAGGATCTTTCCGTTGATTCTCAACAAAGAGGGGGTATGTATCAGGATCATAAATCACGCCAACTTTACCATTATCTCATTCCCTACCCCATCTGTCCAGATGATAGACAATGGTAAAGGCTTACTAGACCAAAGGGAATTCATCCAGAGCATCTGAGGTGGGGTTTTTGTGGCCTGGGTCAACTTGAAGATTCTTTTTCAGCCTTATGTAGGATCATGATTTTCGAAAAAGTTTGGATGCCTTCAAAAAATTCCGAACAAGGGGTACACAGAGGTACGAGTGGAGAGGAATCCATGTGTTCTTCACCAAATGTGATTGATTATTAAAACTTAGGGATCCAGTGAATTCATTACATTCCCCACACTAGAGTTGATGTTGGCCATTCGATAAAAGACACCCAACATTGGGCTATGGAATACATAGACAATATTCTATGGAAGTGGTTCTGATAGCTCAAGGAGAACTTTGTGGAGCTTGGTTAGTGAATTAGTAGACAAGAAACTATCATGGAGGAAAGGCTTGGAACAAGTCATGCGATTTGGCGTAGGCACACCATGAATATAGTAGTGGGAATGACACAAGGTGTGGTTGTGCCTTCATTATCAGGGGAAGAGGGGCACACGAACTGCCTCATTGAGTAGTTACGGAGCTTCCTGGGAAGCATATAAGGTACCTACGTCATCCTTCTAATGATGTAATCTTCCTTGCACTGTGGTGAGCCCGGTTGACCCTGCAGCAGTCGATGGGAAACGAATCCCATTGGAAAAACATTGTGTGAAATGGAATCTAGCTGCAAGAGGTTGGACTTATTTGTACTGATATAATGTTAAAATTCCATTGTCGTAATGCGTATTTTATGTCCATGGACGCATATGTACGCCAGCAGGGTCGGTGTGAGGAACCACCTCTCATAGTGAAGGTAATGCTCAGCCTGGAGCGTGATCCAAAAACAATGTCGTCTGAGGGTGATGAAAACAACGAGGATCCAAAGAGTAGTGAGTCAGAATATGAGTAGGGGGAAAGAGAGGGTGAATGAGAAAGAGAAATTTTAGGTTAAGCTGAAGAGAAACCACTACCACAAAAACAGTTTTTCGCAGCGCCCCCCTTTATCAGCGCTTTTGTTAGCGCTGATAGAGGGCCCCCTTTATCAGCTCTTGCTTAGTAGCGCTGATAAAGGGGGGCTTGTATCAGTGCTTTTTTTAGCGCTGATAAAGGATCGGCTTCAAAAAAAATTAAAAATATATTAAAATATAAATATTGTTATATTGTTATATAAATATAATATATAATTTTTAAATATATTTTAGATAATTATAAATGTACATTTACACTTATTATACTTAATATATATATATAATCTATTTAGTAAAAATGGCTTCTTAAAAAATTAAAAAAATATTTTTAATTAATAATTTGATAATCATTATGGAGTAATAGTCATTAAATAACAAATTGAGGACTAAAAAATTAAAAAAATTAAAAAAAGATCCAAAATATGTTGAAAACGCAACTCAAACTTCAAACGGCCTTTATCTACGCTGGCTTTATCAGCGCTTTTCTAGAACTGATAATGACCATTTTTAGCGCTGATAAAGGCCGTCTTTGTAGTACTGGAGGCAGGGGGTCACAAGGGACGACCTACCAAGGGAGTATTCGAAGGAGTGGTGGGATGGTTGACTCTAATATAGACATAACTAGGCTACTCGAGTTATTCCACAATCCTAATCAAAATTTTCCCCCTTTCCATTTCGTTCAATCTACATTGAGATTTTTTTTCCTACTTAGCTGCTTATTGGTTCGAACCATGAATCCCCATATAGAGGGGGAGAAGACGTGCTGATAGAACAAGGTGGGGAGCTGACACCAATTATTGAGCTGAAAAGGGTTGAAGGATCTCCCATAGTGACATCTCTACAGGAAATAGAAACATCGAAGGATTTTGCGTTGAATTCCTATAATTTTTATCACTTAGACATCTATACTTTCCATTAGAGTGTCTAGCTGATCCGAGCGTTCACATTATATGTTGTAATCACAACATTTTAGGTTCGACAGTCTTCCAAATCCAGGTCATCTACAAATTCCTCAATGGTGAATGTACCAACCAACTTGAGACCCACTCCTCAATCTGGGTCGGCCCGAGAACATGGTGAACAATTAGATGTGGATAATGACAATATCAATGACATAGCAGGGACTGATGTTGGTGGGGATTAATTTTTTGGGGCCAAGGTGAGATAGGAAGGCCTCCCACATGTTAAGGAGCCCAATCCATTAGGAGGAGTACCTGAAGAAGATCTCGTAGCTGATCTCTTGGCTACTTTCCCCGACTATCGGCCTGCAGACCCTGAGGAGACGGGTGAATCTGATTCAAAAGTAGTCAATGAGAACCGGATGACACTGTGTAAAGGGTGTATGTGTATAAAATTCTTCCTCAGTTAGCCTTAGGTAAAATGGATAAAATAGATGGGATCACTCAGCACCTGGTAGCACTTTCTCTATGTTAGAGGGGTTGATGCTTGTCGTCTTCATCTAACAATATGCGACTACATGGATAAGAAACTACATGAAAGAATTCAATGATCCAACAATGCCCGGTTCCAGAAGGTGTCAGGGAATACCTAAAAATTCTTAAAGGTGGAGTAGGAGGTCCAAAACATTGAAGAGTAGGTGAAAGAAAGGAAGTCATTCAATGTAAACTGCACTGAGCTCGTGGATCAATTCAGGGCCCAGTTGGAGGATGAACATGAGTAGATAGTAGAAGTTGGTCACCAAATTACTGATATTTAGATTGAATAGGCACATTCATGGTATAGGGTTAGTGAACATCGCTCTGTGGTCGTTGATGACGAGAGGGGTCTCAATGGTCGGGAAGCAATCCTATAGGCCACTAGCCAGTGGGTAGTAGTGCTAGAGTGATCTATACAAAATGCTGATCATTAAGGGCCATATTTTAGCTGAATCTATAAACTAATCCCTATTTAATACCACCAATTTTGAATTGAAAGCATAATCAGATTATTTTCTTTTTTATTTTAATGTGCTCGGAAAACTATCCTGAAATAAATAGCAACCCCTTTCAAATCCCATGTGGGTTGAGCCCGATGTGAGAAACAAAGGATGATCACACTATTAATTCATTCAAATGTGGGTGTGTCACCCAAAATTTGGATATTCGGGGTCGAAACAAACAATCCTAGATTCTAAAGAGATAGAGGGGAAGACCTGAGTAGAGAATGATGTCCCGAGGACAGTCGAACTATCACTTCCCCAATATTCTCTATTACCCAAGCTGGGTAATGCCATGTGAGTTATACTAAATCTGAATATAGGGGAGTGGAAAGTGTGAATCACGATACCCAAAATTTGGAAACCTGTGAGGGTGGCCTAATGATGAAGGATAACTATTGACCATGTTTGAAACACAGTATCCTTATTGCGTTAACCTGATGTGGGAATAACAAATGAGGGACGACCACTAACCTTGTTTGAAACACATGGCCTAACTCGAAATGTCATTCATTATTCCTTTGGAACGTTATCATAGGATAGCAGGTGATATATAGGCTGATCATCCGTAGTCTTAGATGTGTTCCCTTATATGTGAAAGAGGACAAGGGTCCAAATAACAGGCACACAAATCCCAAGGTATGGAGTGATGGGTTGTTCGAATGGATTCCAACACTCTTGAAATTATGCCACCATGGTGAAGACACATTAGGTGGGCACATCAGTCGTATCAAGGATCATACCTTCATACAAGAAGGTTCTCTCTAGTAAGGACCTGGAATTACATTTGGTTTTACGGCATTCCAATGAGTATAATATAAACAATGTTAAATGTCGTATGGATAGGAAGGTTTACATAGTTTTAAGGTCATAATTTCTGGATGAAAGTTCATAGAGAATTAAAAGTGATTGGTGCTGAGAGGCGAGGAAGGTTAATGACCATGGGGCTAGGCTAAGGAGAAATGCATGGACATCACTACATATCCCATTAGGATGAGAATCAAGACAAATGATGTTATTCTAGAATGGCATGGTCAAAGGCCGACACTGATAGGGGAAATCCTTTCTCACAATGGATCTAGTACATCCCATGACTAACATGGGGAATCCTGAACTTATTCAGGGTAGAACAAATGATTAGTGTCATTCATCACGGAAATGTGGGCTCATTCAGTTTAATGTCATACTATATGATGAAGAGTGAAAGAGAATATCCCATGAAGGTAGTATGTGGAGTGGTAGCTATAAACCCGATGTAAATGAAGACACAAGGAGTAAGCACCACACCACATATCCCCATAATATGTTCTTTTGGTAAACGAACAAAAATTGAATGTTAGTCTAGGCCTGAAGCAAAGCAGTCAAGCAATGAGACAAATCCCACAAGGGTGGGAATCAAGTCACATGAAGTTATGATAGTGTAGTTTAACATCATGCTAGACAATGAATGGCATGTGTGGCAGGGCTACGCCAATACATGTCTTCCCAGAAATACTAATCCCATGTGAGTCGTTCTTGATGTGGGAAACAATGAGTTGTGAGGGGACTTTACTAGAAAATGAAGGCACATGTTAGGGGCGATGGGATGCTAATTTAATGACATCCCAATGATGTGGACCTGACTATATAACACACCAAGACGCATGAAGGAGTAAAGCTGTGTATGTTGGATTTCCACTTGAACATAAGGAAGTTGAAATATGTGAATTATGATGCTCATGATCTGAACCACAATGACGATGGCGTGACGATAAAGGATAAATGTTTACCATGTTCAAAACACAGTATCTATTTTTCATTAGCCTAGAATGGTGATAGAAAAATGAGGGTCGACCACTGACCATGTTCGAAACACGGGACCTGTCACAAATGTCGTTCGAGGTCCTTAGGGACGTTGGCCCATGACAGTAGGTAAGCCAATGTGGCATGAGACCAGGATGAAAAAGGGGTCCCTGCTAATGTGGAAGAGGATGAAAATCCAAATAATGGGCTCAAGAAGCTTGGACATGGAATGAGGGAATGTCTCCATGAAAATTCCACACTTCGGGCTTTTTTCACAATGCATACGAGTATAAAAAAGACTTTTTTGATAAAGGGAGTCGGGTACCTTTCCAATAACAAGGTTACTGGGGTTTCATGTTTCTAGCTTAATGGTTGTAGGATGGGCCATTTAGGGAAGCATGAATTAATGGATCACGCACAGGGTGGTGAAGTGTCGAACCATGACATGCAGTTCCCATAGGTAGAACTTAGTTTAGGGTCATAGAACTCAGACCAGGTTGAAAAATGACAAGGGAGGCACATTGTGTGGCTATTGCAAAACCTGACATGGATGAGGACCCAAGATGTACTCTCCAAACAACATGGTCTCAAATGTGTTCAGTCCAAGGTTCTAAAAGAGTGGGGATGGATTATATATTCATGGGGCTAGACCCGGAGATAGGATGCTTGGAAATTCCAACATATCCCATGATGATGGGAATCAATCCATACTAAGTTATAGAAAATTTCGTGCAATTCATCATCGTTCTACAAGGATGCAGAATGATTTTAGTTTATGGTCATAGAACTTGGACAAGAGATGGTAGGGAATGTGGGAGACAAATGGTGATGTAATTATGAAACCCGGTGTGAATGACGACCTTGAGTCCAGATCACCATGTGATCTTTGGGGAGGTTTTAGGTCAAGGGACCGAAAAAGAAAGTTAGGCTAGGGCCAAGACATAGTTCATAGGTGTTCCTACATATCCCATGAGAATCTAAATCAAGAAACACATAGTTCTAGTGATGGAATGGTAAGATACCAGTGCCAGAGATAATAAGGTCACGGGGGTCTGGACCTTGCACCAAAAAAGTATCATTTGATAGATATTTTTTTTCTTTTATGATTAATGTATATTGTTTTTTTTTCTGAAATGATGGACCTAGGATTTCATGTCCAAGAATCGCCATATGAATCTAGTCGTGTGCGGGCATTAAAAAATGGCATGGTGTGTGGCTGATACCAAGATTGATGTCCCCTTCAGTGAGGACACTAGAATGTCGTTCTATTTTTTATCATGTATCCAGGACTATAATTTCATAGTTTAGGGTCATGTTATGGGGCCATCCAAGAACTTTAACATCATGTTGTATTGACGTAATAGTTTAAAGTAATGTTAGACTAGGCGTCATTATTTAATGTCATACGGCTTCGACATATAAATGAAAGATGTGGTTCAAAAGGGAACGTGCATGGTGTGATAAAGCATACTCGATGTGAACTAGGTCATTATTCCATATCACACTAAATGAGATTCCATGAATGAAACCTCGGACCGAGAGTCCAAAAAAGGTTAGAGAATATGAGGTAGGAGGTAGGAGGGACTAGCTCCTTAAAGGGGAGTACGTGATGCATAAATTGAAAACCTGACATGAACAACGGTATAATCCCACACACGCCGCATCACATGGTCCTATAAGAAATGGTGCAAAAAAGGAAGAACACGTGAGTTAAATTAGTAGAACCCAAACTAGATCCAAAGATTAGATGTATGTATGTTCCTACATATACAATGAAAATGGGAATCAATCTAAACATAGTTCTAGAAGATGAAGTTTAAGGTGATCTTAGTTTAAGGTCTTAGAACTCATACCATGGGGAAGTGGAACTATTCTATGTAGGTGTAGACCTCAATCTGATTCCTAAGACCACGAGATCAAAACTCGATGTGGGAAACAAGGGTGGAATAGTTATTTTTAATACCTGGAATACAAACTAATGGGAATTAGGTGAGCAGCCCCAAATGATGCCTTACCACAGCTTTTTCCTCCTAACGTGAAAATGGACAGTAAGGGATAGTACCAATTGTGTTGAAATTACTCATGGACACAATAGGGTAGAAAATGATGTGAATCATGTAACTATCATTTAAGAGTTGAAGGGGTTGGTGTGACGATGGAGGAATACCATTGACTGTGTTTGAAATATAGTATACATATCATGTGACCTTAAATGGGAACAACAAATGAGAATCAACCAACAACAATATTCACAATGTGAGACTTGTATCGATCTTTTGTCTGAAACCCTCTAGAACATTGTCCCATCATGGTAGTAGTGCCCTTAGGCCTAGCATCCATTCCATATAGGGGTCCATTTAGATGTGATAGATCAAGGAAGCCCAAATTAAGGGAAACAAAAAGACTAATAATGGGTGAAATCACGCCCATGCAGAATCCAACACTCATGGCTCTAAACAAGAGTACTCATGGGAACATTGACGAATCACTGAAGAGGGTCTAGGTACCCATCTTAAGGGCATCCGACTCGAAGAGATGAGCTTAGGGAAATGGAGAGAAGGGTGTTCAAGAGAGAGAGGTATGAAAAGTGATTTTTATTAACATGATGTGAATAAGGACGTGAGTCCATAATATACTGTATTACCTCTCCTAAAAGAACGCAGGCTGAGGGGCCATGATAATAAAGAAGGATTCTAAGACAGGGGGATAGACCCAAAGACTATTCATTTGTGCGGTCCTACGTATCCCATAAGGATGGGAATCAAGCCATATGTAGTTATAGTGAAGGATGATGTAATATTTATTGTCATGAATCAAGGATGCAAATAAGGGCATGATACCATAGTGAGGGATGTGTATGACATGATGAGTAACCTGGAATTAATGAGGACATAATCCAATACCACACCATACAGTCCGAAGTGAGAACATGGTCCAAAGGCCCAAGAAGGAGGAGGGACCTGAGGATGGGAGATAGACATTATATCATAGCCATCATGCAGTTTAACATCTAATAGTGAGGGAGATGGTGATCTTAGTTTATGGTCATAGATATCAGACCACAAATGCATAGTTTAGTGTCATATTCTTGGGAAAGAGAGGACGAATAATCATTCCTATGGAGAAACCCAAAGCTAAAATGATGATAGAGGAAAACTGTTGAGTAAATTCACAATAGAGTATCCACCCTTGTGTGATCGGAGTTTAGGAAAAACAATTTATCATTGAACATGGACCATATTCACAACACAAGACTTGTATAAATATGTTGCTCGTAATCCTCGAGGACGTTAGCCAGTATTGGTATGAGATCCATTGGTCCGAGCCTCCATGCCATCAAGGGTCATTATGGATATAAAAGGTGATGGAAACAAAAATGATTGGACTCATGTAGTAAGGAAGGGATGGTGCTCGTAGTACAGATGATAAATGAAGGGATGGATGACTCAAGGGGATATGTGCAGCATGGAAAAATATCTCGACGTGAATACGGACTTGAGTCCATACCACACCTCACAATCCCAAATGAGAACTCGGTCTAGAGGGTGAAGGGGTCAAAGGACCTGATGCAGGGCACCCCAAAAAATAGTAGTCATATGTCATCTCCCATGGGCATTACCTCGTCATTTCTCAAAAGCACATGTGAGCAGTGCTCGATGTGGTAAACAAAGTGTAGGACTATGCTATCCTCATCACATAAGTGTCTGACAGTTGGAATTACACTCCTTCTCATGGAATACTGAGGTTTGGAGAGATGAATGTAGAGAATTAACCACTACACACCATGTTTGGGACATATGGCGGTGGTGACAACAACAAAGGATAGCTATGGACCAGGTTCGGTACACAACATCCACATCATGTAACATGGTGCGTTCATGATGAACTCGATGTGAATGAGGGAAAAATCCTACACCACACCAGGTGTTTTGTCCCAATGGGAGGTCTCGAAGATTGGGGCTGGGCTGATAGATAAAATGTTCGGGCTGTCATACGTATCCCATGAGGATGGGAATCATTCAATATGTAGTTCTTAAAATTCCATTTAATATCTTGTAGGATTATTACGTAGTATGGGGTCATGCCTAACCATAATATTTATGGTCATGTAAGACCATACAATTTAATGTCATGTAGGATCCTATTGCAGCTTAGGGTATTGAGGGACGATTACATAGTTTTGGTTCGTGTATGACTGTTCAATTTGAGGTCATGTAACAACATGGGACTCAAGAAAAGTATTTCTTGAGGAACATGGTATTGGTGGGGGGAGTTATACGCTCACTATCTATGGTAACCAGTGACTATCCACCATTGGAGTAAACTCTATGAATGATGTAATTTCCTTCCCATTTGGGCTCCAACATGGGTGGTTTCATTCTCGGATTCATTGGTGCCCTTAGGGTCTATACCAAGTTTCCTTTCAAACAAGAGTGGAGGTGAAAATTCTTTTTGAAATCTCTAGTTTTCTTGTTCTGATGCCTTTCCAGATTGTGCAGGGCACGATGCCTATTCATGTTGAGTGCTTCCAACTCAGCCAAATTGATTTCATCTACTTTATGTCGTGTTTTTTGATCATTGAATGTTGAGCACAATGAGATAAAATTGAATCATAATGGGCATGATGGCCTCCGTTCCATACACCGGGGAATATGGGGTCACCTGGGTGGAATTACGAGTCGTCATCTGATACGCTCAGAGGGTATTGGGGAACTTTCCCGGCCATATATTCTCATTCAGACAAAACATTATCTACATAATTTTAGAGAGAGTTTTGTTGAAAACCTCGATCTGTACATCTTCATGATCATTATAGTGGGAAGTGTGGTTAGAACAAATGTTGTACTTAGCATAAAATTTCTTCAGTTCGGCTGCATGGAATTTCTTACCATTTTTGGTGAGGATGGAATGAGGGAATCCAAATTAGTATATGATGTTGGAGATCACAAAGTCATCAATGGAACGGGCCATGTCCACTTTGAGTAGAACTGCCTCTGCCCACCTGGAGAAGATATCTATTGTAGTCAGGATGAATCAGCACTGGTGATCTGTCACCTGTGGATATTGTCCCATGACATCGAGTACAAATACCGATAATGGAAAATAGTAATTGGTATAATGGAGAGTCGGTGGTGGCTAATTCATGAGGTTAGCATGAATCTGGCACACATGGAACATTTTGGCAAACACGATCTTGTCATGGAACATGAAGGGCCAAAAATACCCTGGTCTTTGGATATGGTGAGATAGCTACGGCCCAGCCTGATGTGCCCCACTGGAACCGGCATAAACCACCTACATGACCTAAGAAATCTTAGCTCGTTGAGTGCAATAAAGTAGGACCCCATCAAATCCATGCTTTTAGAGGATCTTCTCATGACAAGGGCAATCGTGGAGGGTAAACTATTGTGTGGATCATCAGATTAGATCTCTCTGAGACTAATCTTTTGGGAGATTACAATTAAAGAGATAATGAAAAAACGAGGTTCTCCAGTCAGATGTCACTTCAATCAATGCATCTGGGGGACCAGGTGGTCCTGAATTGGAGGTTCCAAAAGTAATGTGTCTTACCTGCAAGCTGTCATCGTCACTTGGAGTGACAGGAGAAATGACTCTTCGGTGGGCAATGTGGATAATTTGGTCATACTATTTAGGTTATGAAAGTGATGTAGCTAGGTCATCCATGGTGTCATCTCAACCATTTTGAGATCGAGTGACATCAGTAACTTCGGGTCATCATGGTAATTGGGCCATTAGCTAGAGAGTGTGTTCCAACAACAGCACATGTTATAGCTTTCAGATGATGTAGTCACTATTGATAATCTTTATGACCACATCAGAGTCCCCTTTCACATGAAAATAAGGAACGTCTATCTTGAGGGTCGGCTCAATGCCAGTAATTAGAGGCCGATATTCTATCTCATTGTTGGTCCAGCCTTTTGAAAATAGGAATGAGTACGACAGAACAGCTTGTGTCGAGGTAATGATGTCGATACCCATCCCAACTCTACTGAGCCTAGGGTCATTGAGCCTTCTGTCAGTGGGGCTATAGGAAGCACTATCGAAGTGCATTTTCCAACACTGGACAGCTTGGTCTACTAAGAATATTGCCTCATTAGGAAAATCAAGGACATGGGACTGGTCCGCAGGAACTTGATGGGAAACAAGGAAGTCTACCAATGCATTACACTTAATATCCTTCTGAGGGAAAAAAAATAATTTCAAACTACTGTAGAGTCACTTCCCACCTAGATAGATGGCCTATCAACATGGGACAGTTCAGGATGTACTTAATCTGATGAACTCGGGACACCTGCTTTACCTCAGGGTGTTTCAAGTTATGTTGCAACTTCTGTACTATGAATATAAGTGCAAGAAATATCTTCGTGATAGAGGAGTACTTGTTCTCTATATTGAGGAGCATACAACTGAGGTATTAGATGCTATTCTATTTTCCCTAATTGTTCTTCTGGGCGAGAAGGGTGTCGAGAGATATCTCTAGGGTTTTCACATAATGTACTCGTGGCATTCTAGATACGAGTGGATGTATGACAGGTGGCTGAAACAGATATTGCTTTATTTCCTCGAAATTTGTCTAAAACTCTTAATCCCACTCATAGATGGTGCCTTTATTCATGAGCCAATAAAAACGGTTACACTTTCTGACCAAATTTGTGATGAATCGCCATATGTAGGCTATATGGACATGGTATCATTGAAGCTCTTGAATGTTGTTGGGAGGAGACATCTAGCTGATGGCCTCGATCTTCTCTTGGTCGATCTCAATTCCCTTGTATCTAACACTGAAGATGAGAAACATTCTAGACGTGACCTTGAAGTCACACTTTAATGGGTTCATCTTCAGGTGACAAGAATGGTGGAATCCAAACACTTTCTCAAGGTCATTTAGATGGTCCTGATGCTGGCGAGATTTGACCATCAGATCATCCATGTAACCTTCCACCAACATTCCAAGTATCAGCTTAAATATTCTATGCATAGCCCGCTGATAGGTGGAACCCACATTCTTTAAACTGAGGGGCATGACTTGGTAATAGAAAGTACCTTGTGGTTCCCCAATGAAGCCTATTGAATCCTCATCCTTGGGGGACATTAATATTTGGTCATATACAGAGTACCCATCCATGAAGAAAAGGGCTTGGAACCCAGCAGTAGTGTCGATAAAAAATTCTATCACCGGAAGGGGAAATCGTCCATCGTAAAATAACGATTGAGATCCCCGAAAGTTGATGAAAACTCTGATATTTCTGTTCTTATTTATTACTGGAATAATATTGGCTAGGCACTTGGGATACTATACCTCTTTAACGAAATTGGATTTGATGGGATTATCAACATCTACCTCAACCATGGAACTGTTAGAAGGCTTCATCTTTATGGGAGGCTATGTGAACCTACAATGATTTTCCAGGAGACCGAGGCGGTGGATGGATACCTGAGGATATAGTCCTGGAATCTCATAACAACTCTAGGTGAATACATCACGCTGTTGTTTAAGAATGTCAATGTACTATTTTTTCTCCTATAGGGGCATGGCAGCACTGATCAATATGGGTTACGGGTCTACCTATATACCGTGGTACACCTGTACCAATTCATCAACAGTGATGGAGATACCCACTTCAAAGGCATGGGGGGAATTCTCTAAATCCTATTATTCATGTATAGACGAGGGGATCCTTAGTGGGAGGATCTTCCTTTCAGTTGGTATCTACAAATTGGAGGCTGGTACTAGCCTGAGTGGAAATGGACACTGCATCGTGGAACTCATGTGTTGTCACAATAATAGATATGAAGGTCGTTGGTCCAATCCCATCTGGTCATCGGCCCAAGGGTCCGCACATGATGATAACAAAGAAATCGTGGCACGTCGTCTTGATCCATTTTATTCTAGCCCAGTGAAACGAGCACGTATGATGTATTTCCATTACCATGGGAAGAAATCCGAAAACCTTATTAGCGTAGGAGGCTCTTGGATCACTTGAGCCTAGATTGTGTAGGAGTATGAGGTGATATTTTATCATTGCATATACTTGGGAATGTATTCTCCCTCATTCTAGAAAAAATGAAGAATTGTCCCATGTCCATAGTTGTAGCCTCCAATCGATGGTCTAGAAATATGTATGCATCATCCAGATCTTCATAGAGGTCGGTCGCAACTGTAGCATGCTCAACCTCGTTAGTCTGAATCAGCTTGTCCTTACTCGTGTAGTTTTTGGCATCCTGATAGCGGGATTCAGTAGAGGCAACATTGGTTGCGTCACCTTGAAGCATACCCACTCGACCATTAATGGAGTACTTAAGGCACCAGTGATATAACGTAGGAACTACCACATACAGGTGGAGCCATTGCCTACCCATCAACACATTGTAGGAGGTGTCCTGGGAGGCCACTATAAACTCAGTGCTAGCAATTTGACCATCGAACTAGTTATTCAAATGGATCTTTTTGACTGTTGTCTGCTCTTTCCTATCATAACCTTGGATTATTTGGTTAGAGGGACTCATATCAACCTCATAAAATCCTAGTTTTATCAGTTTATGAGTCAGGATTAGGATGATTCTAGAGCCCGTGTTGACAAGACAATGATGTACCTCTAGGCCACTAAATTGGTTAGTGATGTACAATGAAATAATGTTCCCATATATGGGAGATCCTTCATTTTATCCAGGGAATGAGATGGTGGACTGTCATTCATTATTCTTGACCACCTCAGCATGAAAGGCTTCTGTGGCTGCTACCTCTATCTCAAACTGGAGGGGGCTTCATAATGCCTCAATGAGGGACTCACCCATATCTGATGATGGGGAAAAGGGCATCCAAGATGGGTTGATTTTATGGAATGATGGAATAATTTTTGATAACATCATTCATCCATTACAGGCCTAAACCTTTTCTTAAAGGAGGTCGGTCTATGAAAAGTGGTATGGTGGGCCCTACAGACTGGGCTGACTGCTGACAGGTGCTTGGAATATTTTTCTGCTCACTAGTTGAAGCAAATTGTGTGACTACCAGATGATTTCCATACGACTTAGAATGGCTTGTTTCATGGCGTGTCTAGTCACGACGTGGTGGAGGTGGATCTGCCTGATACAACTACACGAATGATGGCGAAGGCAGACATGATGTCACAAGATGAGAAGGCTGCATATACTGACCTGTGCGTTGGGCCTGCTACCCAGTTTTAGAAGTGTGTGTGGCCTGGCTGGAAGTACTGATTGAGGCACTCCTATGGCCCATATTTTCATTGCTCTATCAACACTGACAACAGGTAGGGACATTGGGAGGATCCACCTGGCGCTCACCATTATCCTGAATCATGTAGGGATTTACTAGCTCTACGGTATTAACATTGGTGTACCCTTAACCATCACTCAAATAATCATCTAATACTAGAAATATTTTGAGACAGATCTACATTTATGGGGGAAAGAAGTCACCGAGAGTACAAGATGAAGAAGGCATTGGCGGGGGACTTGGAATTCCCATAAGCCACCTGTGTTTGATCTTCTGAGAAGGAGACTACTTAGAGGATTTTTTAGAAGTTGTAACTGCAGCTTTTGAAGGCTCTGGTAGATTTAGGAATGCATGAATAAAAAAATGGGAATGTGAGACTATTTGATGACCCATCCAGTTTTCATATTTCTGGGACCCACGGTTGGAAACCTAATGCCACTCACCCTTGCTGTTGTTGTTGTTGTATGGTCTCATGAAGACGCATGCCAGGTTTACCATATTTGGGACCAAACAGACTATGTTGTTATTCACCTGGTATTGAAGTCAGTCATTAAACACATAACACAATTTGAGGGTGTTCCCCAGGATCCGGTGGTAGGGGAATTAATTAAGGTGATTAGTGAGGTTTGCCTCTTTTGGCCTCCTTCACTCATACAAATGTACAATCCCCTTCTATAGGGACATTTAGAATTAACCTGGGACTTGTGCCTCATTGAACCATTAGGTATGGTTCCACTTATCTGAGAAGGGGCCCTAAGATCCAGACCCTGGTGTGGAGCTGGAGGAGCCTGGTGAGGAGGTGGATCTTGGTTGTCTTTCCAAGGAGGTGGTAGTGCATTGCGTGGGGGTACCTACTGATTCTGAGGTGGGCGCTGTTGGTACGGAGGTTATGCCTAAGGTGTAGGGCCTCTGTGAGGATGTGGAGGAGGCATCACTGGTAACAACTCTAGTTAACTAGGGGCCTCTATTTGTGCCAATGTGGCAGGATCTGCCTTGGCAGCCCTTATCACATAGATTTTTAGGAGGCAATGGGTGTGCCTGCTTAGCCTGCTATAAGTCTTCCTCTAGGCACTAAGCATTATCATATAAGTATCAGAATCCCATGGGTATTTCTAGGAGATCAAATAGGGGACCAGTTTTGTCTTGACATTCCATGTTCACATCGTATGTAATTTCTTTTGAGTCAGTGACATATCAAGAGAGTATGTGAGTCCTTTCCACCGGGTGATAAAGACAGAAACACGCTCATTTGACCTTTGCATTCACATGAAGAGGTCCACGATACTCATATCATGAGTTGTTGAACTGATCTGGTAGATGAATTTCCTATAGAGGTCCTACCCACCAGCCACTGACCCAATGGGGAGCTGGTTGTACCAGACGAATGTTGGCCCTTCCAATGTCTGTACAAAACATCAGAGTTTGGAGGCTTCCTACCTTGTTGGAATTCCCAACATGGGGCCACACCTTGAGATAATGTGGGACAAGTGTTGTGGTGGGTACCTTGTCTTATTGATGGGGGAAAATGTGGGATTCCCAAAACCAGGGGGTGCTGGCATATCATCTACCCATTCTGGGTATGGTTTTCCATCTGGAGGGATTACCACCTGTTGATTCTCTAAAGCTTCGAGGCAGGCGATGAGTGAAACCATTGAATCATCTGAGAGATTATTTATATCTTGATAAGGATCCCTATCCACCAGTGTGTTTGAGAGTTCTTCAACATGATAAATGGGACCAGTAGCTTCTAGAGCGGCTGGTAGAATGTTTTGTGAACAAGCTGGGGGAATCAAAGCTAGGTCACGAGGATTTTCATTCCGTTCAGGTGGGTTTGGGAACACTTACCATGCTGTATTTCCATATGTTTTAGCTTCAACCATGTCTTCATATGAAAGATGGTTAGGGTATCTTGGGGGAAGTTTGCAAAGGGAATGTTGTGCCTTCCCCTGCTGCCCTAGCTAAGGATCACTGTAGTCTGGTTGTCGCTACATAGTGCATTCAATAAGGAGGTCGTCGACCACCTTCTTCTGTTCAGCGAGTTACTGACACAATGCTTCTTTTTTTGGGTAATCTTCTACCTTCTGCACTGATCCAGATGGTTTGGATGTTTATATGGCGCAGAGGATTTCCTTTCCCTTGTTGGTATTCCAGTTGAGGACTAGTGCCTAGGTTTTCATGGGAAGACCTAGCAGATTTCTCTAATGGTGAGTGACCCTTTACAACAGATCATGTAGATGTGAAACTCCCTCATGGGGTAAGTACCCATCAAGGAGATCCAGCTCATTCTATCCCTCTGATAGGTCTTCCATGTTAACTGCAACCTTTCCTGGAGGCATATCGTTTAAGTTTCCTAGAAAATTGGTCTGGCACCGAATGGAACAGAAATGGAGGGTCGCGTACTACCCCTAGGCACAAATTTGAACATGGGAAGGGGATTCCATTATTACCCGACAGAGCTCTTTAAAACTCCAGATGCGTCGTTTTTTCAGGGCCTTATGGAGGCCAGTTGACTTAGGGTTCTGGTTCACGGGATATGTGGCCAAATAGATCAAATGTCCATGTTGGTCGAAATCTTCAAAGTGTTCCTTACTCTTCGGGTTAGTCACTCTTAGATGAAGAAGGTGGAAATTAGTTTCCCATAGGTTCTAGAAAATTAATCCATCCTCTTCCTGGGTGAGTGCATTTGGTTCCCAAAAATTTGGCGCTGCAACTCGCAAAAACATATCGGGGAAATGGTCTACTGTGAGGATTTCCCACAAGCACCCTGGTCTAGATTCATGGTCTGGCCCTTCATTACACCAATAATCTACTAGAGTTGGCTAGAAAACCGGTAATGGTAATGATGTAGATCAATGATATGGCAGGCCAGACAGTGGAGAATACAACGATCAATCTGACATGCCACCACATCTTGGGCTATCCTCTGAAGAGTGTAGTGACTTGGCCACCACATCGTGGTAAGACATGCTGACGACCACAGTTTCTAACATAGGGATTATGAATGCTGGAGATGGGTTACGCATCTTCTCATCCACCATTGATCCCTAGAATAGATCTCCATGATCTGTAGTCTAGGTAGAGAGTGCTTATGGTGATGATAATGATGATTTCACAGCCATGACCAATGGAGTTTCCAAATATTAGTCCTCTTGGATATACCTACGGATGTGGGAGGGAATCCAATGGATCTCACATTCTAGAGTTATGAAGATAATGCGACTTTTTCCTACCCCAACCTTAGACATGGAGGATCTAAGCGAGGGTTCAATCGCTGAATCGTATTCTGCCTCTGAATCTGAGAAGCAAACTTGTTTGATCTCAGTCTGAAACTTCATGGAATTATTTTTATGGCATTGACGACCCACCCTCCTACTACGGGATGGTTCTTTGGGACATGGTTGATTTCTAAAACATGGATTTCCTTTGACCATACTAGTGCTAGGGTGGGGTGGACTTATGCCTGAGAGAGATGGGGTGTGAAGATCACCTTGAAAGATTTCAAACAGAACACGTGGAGTCACATCCTGTCCTCCGAATGATGTGTAGAGGGGACCTCTGCGGGAAATTCAGGTGTGGGTAGGATCTCCACTGGATTTGATAGGAGCATTAGTAGGACCTCTATGTTGGCTTCCCCTGGAAGAGTCAGCATAAAGAGGGTCCTCGTACTATTCAAGCCGAACACTGGTAGGACCTCTGCACTGGGTACTTGTGAAGCGAAGATGACTTTTACACCTCTGAGTGCTGAGGTGAGGATGAACATCACCAACTACTCCACGGACACGGGGAATCCCCCCATAGTAAAAATTGTCAATATTCATAACATCTTCATAACAACGGTCTGTGGTGGGAGGAATGACCCCATACCCAATGTAATGAGCGTTAGAGAGGCTTTCCTACTGAGTGTCACTACCATGGGGTGGACCCTTGTTTGGATTGAAGGTAGCACCTGGAAGACATCTTTGTCGATCTTGGAAGTGGGGAGGACCCAAATTCTCTGTTGTTGTGTTATGGGGAAGACCACCATACTCGATGTCACTACCGTGGGTCGGTCCGTAGTGGGTGCTCCCTATGCCGGTGGCCGAGAGTGTCGACCCAGCTTTCCTGTGGGGTAGTTAGGGCCTCGAACCAGGCTGTGTATATATGTTCCCCTGCTCAGTATGAACATGAGGTTGATGACACATTTTAACAGTGGCCTGTGCCACATTAGTTGCTGACGTCGACGCACCTTGGGGGGAATCCTCCTCAGCCTACACCTGACACTGGCGTCAGGTCAGCTAGACCAGTGCCGGTGGTGCATGTACATACCTTACATGCTCTTCAGCCAATGGGACTGGGTGGTAGTGCTGGTGTGGCCTAGTGGGGGCCCTAGAATGGGATCCATGTCAGGATGGCCCATACATCCCCTACCACATCGGCGTAAGGGGATTGAGTCATCGAGACCTTCTGGGGAGAGTCTCCCTGTCACGACCCGACCCAACCTGGGATAGAGCCGCAACTACCCCAAGCCTGCCTCCAAAGGCCAGGGGCTAGCAGCAAGCTCCAAAGGCTAAACAACATGCAGAGTCCTCTTCTTAAGTACCTATAAAGACACACACAACCCACTCAATGAAATAGTAAAGAGTAAAAAGAGAAAGTAAAGTACCAACTGCTATATACAACCACAAAGGTGCATCGACCTCTAAACAGTACAATGCAAGTGCTGAAGGTAAAATGAAAAGAAAATGGAAATACATATAACCAATAGGAAAAGTGCCACAACCCAACAACAGGTGAAAAAAATTAAACAGCTAGGAGATTCCGACACCTAGAACCCGACTACGACCACCACATGATGTACAAGATCCCGAACTCCTAAGCTCCACTGAAGTAACAACCAACATGTCCATCGTATGCAAGGGCACATCAAGTGCGGGCAATGACCAAGAAGTGGTGAGTATAAAAATACTCACTAGGATGCCCCGAAGGATCGAGGGAGAATCATAGAAGACAGTAAGGAGGTGAGTAGTAGATTGAACAGATAAAAGTAAAGGATTACAACTGAGAGTGCAATAAAGAGTACAACAGAGTATTAGCTAAACCCAATAAGAGAAAGGAAGTAGACTCGTCCAAACACAAGGGGCTCAAAATGGTGAGAAGACGGAACTTCTCGTCGAGTCTTCACTACCTATAGTAGGAGAGTAGACTCATCCAACAACGAGAAAATAGACATGGAAATCACATGGCATACCCCACACGTCATCTCCTCACCTGGAAAGAGAGTAACGAAACTGAAGGAGTGGGTACTGGAAAAAGGTATATAAATATCTATATGATCAATTGAGAAGCTCGAACAAGATCGTAAGGGGATCTTCATCCCATAGCTCATCCCAAGAATTTGATTCTCCTATAGTCCAAAAAGTAAACACCATTGATTCCCAGAATCCCACATGTCTGTCCCAAACTACAAGTAAAGGGTCTCAAATCACCACACCTTGACACTATCCCCTTTGGGTAGAACTGACTCACCCACATAGTTTTAGGTCGCATCATAAGGATGCATCTCTGTGGGGAACGTTCCCATCGCACTTGAGAGTTATGGGGAATGTCAATCCATAGCTTGTTAGTGCCCCGCAGTCGAGGGGTCTTCTCAATGTCAGAGACGTCACATCACTGACCCGTAAAACCAAGGGTTCCACTCCAGCGATCACGGAGAAAAGCCACAGACTAGCCTAGTAGCAAGGACTGAGTCTGAAAGAAGTCATCGGGTAACCCACTGCCCAGTCTCTACTGGAGGGTAAACCCTAAGAGGTAGTCGGGTGACCCACTACCCAGTCTCTGGGGGAGGGTAAACCCTAATAAGTCATCGGGTGACCCACTGCCCAGTCTCTATTGGAGGGTAAACCCTAAAAGGTTGTCGGGTGAACCACTGCCCAGTCTCTGCTGGATGGTAAACACTTAGAGGTCGTCGGGTGACCCACTTCCCAGTCTCTAATGGAGGGTAAACCCGAAGAATTCGGTGAGAAACCCACTGCCCAGTCTCTATTGGAGGGTAAACTAGAAGAAGTCGGTGAGCAACACAGTGCCGAGTCTCTGCTGCAGTGTAAACTTGAAGAAGTCAGTGAGCAACCCACTACCGAGTCTCTGCTGGAGTGTAAACCCTAAGATGTCGGTGAGCAACCCACTGCCCAGTCTATACTGGAGGGTAAATTCATAAATTCTCTGGCCATCCCTACAGGACGGTACAACACTAGCCAACAGAAGATGGAGTGGGTATCGCACAAACACCCAACTCGAAAACAAAACCAGGGGAAACCACTTAACCTAGTTAGAATAAACCCTTGAGAATATAAGGAACCTCTACGTTGTGAGAGGTAACATTTATGTAAATAATTACATGACGTAAACATGGGGCCCACACGACGTGTGACCCCAAATCATCTCCAAACCATGTGCACAAACGTTCTTAGGTACAAACTGTAACATGTACCTCCATGAATTTCTGTATACTCCCAGAGTATACTACATTTCCAGCCCAAGGGATATCGTGCACACGACACCCAATATCAACACAAAAGGGTGTAAACACAGTTTCACCAACCTTCTTCATCCACAACCCTAGCATGGCTAACCACATCTCTTCAAACATCAACTTCACTCACATGGGAGTGAATGTGATCACATGCCTAGGGTTCTCTTCCAAACACAGCATGAAGAACTGCCACCGGAGAACCCCTCATATTGACACATTTAATAAGATCACGTAAGAGGATCCGCTCATGCGAACTGATTACCATATTGTAATCCTCGAGGAAAACACACGAGATAGACTAATTACTCACCTCAAACAGATACTTGAAGGAAAAGTCATCTGACACCTCTTTAATCCCGAACGATGTCTAGTGGTCCCAATCCTCGGCCTCGAAAACAGTTGGGCGCATTGCACTATTGCGATCTTTTCAAGAAGACATGTCAAATTGACTGCTCAATTGAGTGCAATGGATATCCAGAGAAAAAGATTGATTTTTCCGTACCACACATGAGCGGTTCTTCATGGGTCCCGAATCTAGGTCCCAATGCGTAACGAACGGATCTCACTATTGCGATTCACTCGAAAAAGTGCACAATATTGACTAACCATTTTTCCGAAACAGAAACATAGTGATAAATACAGAAATCACTTCTAACTCCCACAATTACCCTCATGTGGCCCGCACCACCATGCAAAATTAATGTGGGTGGATTGCGCCATTGCAATGCCCTCGGAAAAACACCCAAAATTGACTGCTGACATGCCCCGAACGGACATCCAAGGAAAAAGTTTATAAACGATACTCATAACTTAAAAGAAAAGACTTGGGGCCCACGACTCTACTCTAGTTTCAATGCCTGAAAACCCCTTTGCAATATTTTTCTTGACTCCAGGGTGACAATGCCACTGACAACGCTCAAAATGGACTCTGGATGTGTTCGCGCCGCTCAAAAAAAAATCTTTGGAAATGAGCTATGCCACTTAACATACATGTTTCTCCACAGAGGCCCCCCATATAGGGAGTTAAAACCCCTGAATCCATCTTATATTCTAAGCCTTGAGTTGAGGTTTGCACTTCGGCAGACGCCATGCAAAACGGAAACCCGTAGTGGGAGATACGGGTGTCTGAATCAGAGGGGATACAGGTCTTGGTTCCCCAGTGGGGTCGCGCGCCGCGACCCCGGTCCATGATTCATTGCGTCCGTGCACCGACTCTTCCTCGCGCCGACACCACGTCACCAACCGAAGACCTCCACTGCGCCTCTGTGCTCACCTAGCTGCCCGACCCCGACCGCCTCCGCCCTGAGGAGCCCGCTCGCCCGACCAACACCCTCCCTACAGCCGCTTGCACCACTCGACCGTGAGCCTCCCCCGACTTACTCCACTAATGCCAGTGCCACCCCACTCCGAGCCACCATCCACAGTGCCGCGTCATCCCCTGGGAGGGACATACCACAAACCGGACTAGCCAGAACTGCCCGTACACAACAAAACCCGTCGACTTCAGCGGACAACTATGATCGCCTCTGAACTCGGATTTTCAATCCGAAATATGAATTGGAATGATAAGAAAACATAATAAACCATGGGATTCACATGGAAATTTAAAATCATTCCGATTCCATAAATTGAGATCAAATTTTTTGTGGGAATTAATAATGTAGACGCATGATCCTACCTCTTTGGCGTAGTTCGATGCTTCACGACGATCCGTCGGAGCCATCACTGCCTTTCCTGAGGGATGGAGGAGAGGAGGGGAATTCCTTGGATGCTCAAGATTTCCTCCGCCATAGAAATGGATAAGGGATGAGGGGGGTGTGGGTTAAGGTTTAAATAAAGAAAAAAACTTATTTAAAAAATTAATTAATTTAAACCTCTAAATCAACCCGCATCTGAAACTCTCGACGGGATCGATGTTAAACCTCCCCTAGGGAAAACACCACCTCCCGAGCACAACATAGGTATAATAATTTTAATCCTAGCCTCCTTTCGAAAGTTATAAAAATTAATGACCAAGGATGCTAAATTACGAAAACGACCCTGGTGGCATTTTCCACTGAAGGCCCACGCTCGGGAAACATATACCCTTCCTAGGGTAAACGAAATGCTCCGGACTCAAAGGTGCCCTCAGTATTCCAATATGAGAAACTGTTTAAGAGATACATGAGTTTAACGATTAAACAAATAAATTAATTATTTTATTTATCCGTTTAATGTTCTGGTAATGGGAGAGGGATCCCAACGTCCCACGTCAAAAAAAAAATTATGTCATTCTTGAGAGAAAACAACCCATTTCGGACCCATCCGCATTCTCAGATTTAAGATGAAAAACATCGTTTAGGAGTTATCCTATTTATTTGGCATGTCCATTGTGAACGCACTAAAAATTTAATTCGGCCACACTGGGGCTCGAAATTGCATGTCGTCTGAAGGAGCTGCTCTGGAATAAAATAAAAAATATTCCAAAGTATTTTATAGCAAAAACCTGGTTCTTACATCATTACCTCATTCAATATTTTCCTCCCTGAAAAGAAAAACAAGGGAACAACTTAGGGTACTAAGCCCACACCTGGCTCTCCCGTACCCAGAAGAACTCTTGAACAGTTCTGCATCATCGCACACAGACCAAAGGATTTGATATGTTCATGCGTGGTCTGCCCTTGCCGATGACGTGCATAGGAGCACACATACTTTATCTCAGGTGAGTCACGTGGGAGAATTCATGCACCCAAAACAGCCTTTCGGGTTAGGGAAATGCGGTAGGGAACCTCACCATCACTTCGTACGGTCTCGAATGACCCAAAGGCTCTCGGGGGTAGCTAACCTCTCTTGACAAACTCCTACGTCACACGCCGTGACAGGAATCACTATTTGGGCCTCAGATAAAGCCCGATGATTCCCTCTTTCATAATATCCATATGGTTAAACACCCAAGGATATCCATTCACACAAGTATTCACAGTCGATTTCCCAGGACCTAGACTCTCTTACATGATCGGAGAGAGAAGGAGTCGACACCATAGACTAATGAAAAGGTTACACGTCTTCTACTCAATTGAAACATGGTTAAACCGATGCCCCGCGTCACCCTGGTAACACCTCAAGCAAAAAGAAGGGAGAAAAACATTTCACACATATAGACTAACAATTATATAACAAAATGTAGAAGAGTTATAGAGGGATCCTCTTATCACAACATGCTCTGTAGGATCGTAGACATCCAAAGCTCGCGGCTGCCCGTGGTCCCAACTATCAGCTCTTGGTGCCTGACGTGGACCGCCTGGTGGTGATGGGAAGACCCCGTAAGGTCGTACCACACATCCATCTCCTCCTGCTCCTCTGCAAGAACCACCTCTCTGGAGCTACTCAGATCAAGGTGCTGCCTCTGTAGGGGTGGTGCACCTACTTCCTACCAGATATTCTCAGTGTGCTTGGTCGGGCAGTCTCGCGCCAGGTGACCTCACCCATCGTATGCATAGCATTGGCGCTCTTTGGGCTTCCCTAGTTCCCTCCGACGCCACTGTGGTGTACAAACACAGCCTCGAATACAATCACATAGGTGTCTCTTTTGCTGAGGCCCTGCACTTTGCTGCCACAGTGGTGCATGACCACATCTCTGAAAACGGCTGGTGGAAGTCTGCATGCATCAACGTTCTGTTTGCTGACGCCTACTAGCTGCGACAGGCATCTCGGCTCCATCGTGCCTACTACCACCACCAACTATAGTGCGTGACAGAAATCTCTCTATCACCAGTGCCATCTCTAGCACCTCGGCATAAGTGGAAATTCCCAAGGGTACTATGACAACATAAATATCTCTGAGGAGACCCTGCTCAAACTTCATTAGACTATCATGTTATATTAATTTATATAATAAAAATAAATATATTTGAACTCAAAATATAAGACAATATTTACTGGTGCAGAAAATAGTTCTCAATTCTGTGAACAAGTAAGTGCGGGTATAATGACTTAGTTAGATTTCCCCAATACCCTCCAGTCCCATAGGCTTGTATGATATTTAAAATTTTAAGATATATATTATGAAATATCACCTTAAGAGTTAGTAGGTAAATATGAGTGTCAAACACTATTCCTATTTTAAAAACTCATTAATACTTATCCCTCACTTATTATTTTTATGTTGACTTCTCAGTGGAATAGATACATTTTTGTGCCCACATATTGATTTATTATGACGATGAAACCTCATAAATTCAACATAAAAGTAAAAAAAATCATATAAAATAAATAGTATTTACGTTTTTTAATGAAAGTATGATATTACGTGGTGTGAGTAAATGTTAGTTACTCCTCTTTCATTCTTTATTGGAAATTCTTAGATTCTATAGTATATTCCTCCCTATTTATCTATCATGGTGGTCCTTTATCATTAAACAATATCCTTCCATTTATCAAATTTCATTATTATTTATACCGCAATCTTCTATAATATGATCATTTTAGATGTTCCTTTCATAATATTCCCCTTAGTGTATGAAATATAATTATAATCATTTTTTATAATTCATTTTTCATAGAGAATATTTAATAATCATCTAATTTTTTTATCTTGTCCTCCAATAATTTATGAAATTTTAGTTCAATCAGAAACTCAAATGGGTCTAAACAGTTACTATAAACTTGCAATATGATGATCCCACAATCAATTATTCTCAATAATTTCATTCATATATCCATTATACCCATTGAGATGTTTTTATAACATAATTGATCTTGTAACTTTCATGTTTCACAATAAAAATTTATGATTCTTAACAAAAAATACATCTCATACATAATATTCTTCTTCTACATGATCATTATCTATTCATACATGAAGACTTTCAATCCCATGTTCTTGATAGTTATTCATTTATAAAATTATGCTCCAATATATATGATATTATCTAACTAGAAAATTCAAGAATATTTTTATGATATGCAATATCTAATATTTATTTTATAGTTTCACACACTTCCTCATGATACCTTTATTTCCATGGTCTATCTTACATGTTTTCTATAATGATAATTGAAAATTCACAGATCCATTAAAAATCATTATGTATTCATAAAGTTCACCCATGATTTTTAACATGAGTCAACAAATAAAATATATGTATCATCATTTTCTTATGTAGGATCTTTATGCACCCATGATTCATACTAATTATTATATCTATAAATGTACAGACATTATTATTTTCAAAATCAAATTCCATGATACATCATTGATTACATTACCTATATATCATTACATGTGAAACCTATTATATCTATTGAAAAATATATCATTAAACCACTAATAAAAAATTGAGAATTATACCATATACTATGATATTACCCCAATATTTTACTAAGATATTTATTTTAGTAGAATCACCTCCCACATTTTTATTTTTTATTTTATATGATATATATGTTTTTTGTCAATGATATGGGTGGTTAGATTTATATGGTTTAAAATAACTTTCTATTTATTTATTTGATTCATTCCCAACATTCTATAACTGATTATTGGATTTGATGATAAAATTTATGTCTTATGATATCTATTCCTTTATTACCTGACAACTTCCATTATAACCATGATATCATTGTCATTATTCATCTATCATTGGAATTATGTCCCCTTAATTTCTTCAAAACATAATTAAACCCCAAAATTCCATTAAATCTCTTGAAAAACCTAAGAAACCTCATTTAATAAACTTGGTTGATATTCCATTGATCATTATGAAGCCTAATGTAAGGGAAAAAATTACTAATTTTTTTTATTTAATATGAATCAATCACCACTTATGATTTACACATAGGATAATAAATTTTCCATTATTTGTTTTTAAAATTTACAGTTATATTCTCAAACTTTTCCATGACTCATGTTAAAACTAGTGAAATAGACCCTCAAATCATGTGATTCATAGTTTTCCTAAAACAAATACATCTATTCTTGGGGATGAAATTGTATCATAATGAAAAATGAATCACTTATCATAATTTATTAATATTATGTATTGTGTTTTTCCATAATACATTAATTACAAAACTATCAAACATGGGGATATATTCAAATCATTGCACATGATACATAATTACCTATAATATGTATAAATAAACTCATATATTTTCCTAAAGTATACATCATAGATCAAAAATAATCTTTATATACTTTTTTCTCCACTTGATATATTGTCTCATGTGATGTTTCATCCTTTTCTCATGATTAATTATTAATTATTCATTATATATCATTTTTTTAAAATTAAACCAATCATATTGATCATAATAAAAAATTATTCAATAATATAGTTGGTGATTTATATTATTTCATCCTATCAGGTTTTAGGAGAGACAACACATACCCAAACATAGTAAAAAGTCAACCAATAAGACCCTTTTGCCACAAAATCTAACCATTTTGTTTAGTTAAATAAAAAATTAAATTTAAATATTTTGATTCCAAATCCTTTTCCTTCATGAAATAGTTCATTAAATGATTAACAAGAGGAAAAATTATCCCTCCTTCCAGGTTAATCAAGGGGATATATAAATATCTTAATGGGTAGAATGGATTCTCCCATTATAAAGGAATTATAGAAACATAGTTAAAGGGAACAAGGAAATGAGATATTCATATTTATATTTTCACACACTTGTAATTTATAACATGTATCACTATTTCATGAATATGTAATGACTTCATATGCCTTCAAAGAATACTCTTTTAATGCCCAAACATTTCAAATCAATTATTATATAATTTAAATGTTTTAAAAAATAAAATAGGGTAAAAATATTTAAAAATGTAATTTAATTATTCAATAAATTATTTAATAATAAAAAATAATTATAGGAATTTGAAATGACATGATTATCATCCAATTATGTTTCAAATTATATTGTTATGTAATGGTTAGGGAAACATAACTTGGTTTTCATTATCATATAACACATGTATTAACCAACACAAGGTCTAATCTATCATAAAACATAGTATTGTTGATACCTTCATGGAATGGTTTAGATTTTGTGCATATTTCTATCAAACAACCACATGTTGTAAACCCATTTATACTTCACATAATTTCATCTTATGACACATGATATATAAATATTTTTAAAACCATATAAAAAATAATTTTTAGTTTGCTCCAAATGTCATTTAGAAGAAGCTATAATTCATTTTTACCATATGACAAATGATATATAAAAATATATAAATATACCTATAAAAATTATTTTTGAATATCCACTAGAACATTTTTATAGTGTCTCAATTTTTTGTTATTAACTATTAATCATATAACACATTCATAATTCACAATACCACATTATTTTACCCCATGAGCCTTTATAGAGTTGAAAAATATAATTTATTTTTTATCCATAATTTTATGAAATGATATGTAATCCATACATTTATGATAAGAGATACTACTATAAAATGTGGGTATGACTGTGGTTCTATGGCCATATATAATGACCCTAACTTAAAACGTAACTCAATATTGACTTTAATATAGGAACTTACATTATTACACATTGAGGATACTTTTTAGTTAATAGTTTTAGAGAATTAGGATACCTTACATATATAACATTCAACAATCATACAAGAGGATAAAACTAAAAACAATTTCCTTTTTTTTCAAAATATAAAACAATAACACATAAAGGATGATTTATTTGACATAAATCCATATGAAACATCACAAATACCTTATTTTTCTTACCCATCCGTATAAACTATGATTTTTTAAAAAACATGTGATGAGTATAAAACTCATTAAGGGATATAAATATAGAAAGGGTTAGTTATGTGATAACATAAAAATGTATAAAACCCATAATCATAAAAACTTATATGCCTAGAAACATCATGTATTTTCCTTGGGAAATATTTACCATATCAATATTACATTCACCCTTAAAAATGGAATAATAATTTGGTTTAATTTGATATCCAAATAATCCAATGCATTGGAGAGCTATAATGGGGCTCACTCATCATATCTTGAGTTATAATGTGCTCAACACAAAATATCACGATATATAAAGGGGCTCAACCCAGGATTTATTGAGATATAAAGGGATAAAACTTACATAAATAATGTACAAGGAACACATAATTGTAATAAAGTATCTTGAAATTAGTATAAACTACTCATTCCATACACATACAATAACATTACTTTTGAAATTTATTAAAGAGGGTTATAAAAGGATTTTAAAACGAAAGTCCTTTAAAATATAATTGGAGTTAATATTTACATAACTAAAATGATATGTGTATACAATTTGAATAGACATAATAAAAAACAATAAAAACAAAAATTTATCTCACCAATAATCTTAATACCACATAATTAATAAAGAAGAAGGTTAACCCAACGAATGGAAATCAGGTTAAGAATACCCTTACCTCAGTTTCATCTTACTAAAAATGTGTTTAAACATTATATATACTGGTTAAAAGAGTGTTATTAATATCTTAAAAAAATATCCATCTTTATAATATATTAAGTAAACATTTCAATACATTATTTCAGCCTTTATTTTTAGTATTTTGTTTCTTGCAATTTTTTGTGGTGTTTTCTTTACATGTTTTCCATGATTGGTTAATAATGGATATTCATGTTGATTGGATGTGAAACTCTTAAATTGTAATGTAAATGTATTTACATATTTACAGTAACATAATTTATACTATTTATCATTTATATGTTTTATATGATTATGATTCATATGTTAAAAAATTAATGATGTTTGTTTACATCATTTATGTAGTTCTTTGATAATAAAGACCTCATTTTGTCTTTTAAATTAAAGACATGAGTACAAAATAATTCCAGAAACATGCATGATAAATAATACATATACTATAACCAGGTTGAACCATAAAAATAGTTTCATTACCAGACTAGAAATAATTAATTCAAATTGAAATTACATCATCCTAGATGTTGGTAATTTGACACATCACAGACAATGTTTTTATTCCTTGAATTAGTGGGAGAGGTGAAGAAAAATGATAACTAATTTTACATTAACATGATAAAATCAATAATATTCATGATTGTTGGGGCCTTAATTCCTCTTAGGTAAGAGTATATGAGGAAATAATAAGGAAATAATGGAACTCAAAATAAATGAATAGTTGAGAAATCACTTAAACAAATTCGGCATGCTAATGGCTAGGAAACATGGTTTTAGAAAACATTAAAAAAAGAGGTTAAAAGGTTAAACCATCTATAAATGAATCATATAATATAATAATGAAATAATAATAAAAAATGAAGAACTTGGTATGGATTCTTTAATTCAATTACAAATAAACAAGAACCTGGATGTTAAAAAATAAGTAGAGAAATCTCTTACCTAGTAGAGTAACTCCCAAAACCTGAATGTTGGGACCGGGGGGACTTTATGAATCCTTTGGAGGACTACTAGGGATTTAAGGAGGTCAGGTCATCGTTGAGGATAAATATGGATTGAAATTAATGAAGGATTGGGTTTTTATTTTTAGAAAAAGTGAGGGAATATTTTAATAATTTTTATGGGACGCCTCAGTAGTGGTATTTGAAAAAACATGGGCATTCCCATGGTACTTATCAATGTAATTAACCAAATAGGACACCTAATATCATATACTACTATAAAAAATTATAAAATATTAGTAACATCATTATTACATCATTAATTGTGTCATTAACACACCGAAACTCAAAACTGTATTTCTACTATTCACCGATAACACAATAATTTTAGAAAAATCCAAAAATTTCACCCGAACCATTTTTTAATGTGTAAAATTAAAGAATGAACTCCATTTTTTAAAATAATTTTTTAAATAGTAATAATTTAATTTTTAAATAAAATCATACTTAATTCTAAAATTAATACTTTTAATACTATATCTGCTTTTATATCACATTAAAAAATTAACCAAGATGTCATTGTATTAAAGACATAAGAAAATAAAATAAAAATACAATTTAATATTCATTAGGGTCATATTAATATTCATAATGGTATGTAACTATTCACAAAAAACAAGTTTGTTTTGTCAGACTCTAAATATCTTAATAACACAATTTTAGAATTTTTTTCGAAATTCAAAACATAGAAGCTGAAAATTTTTAAATTCTAGTTATAAATATATACATAATACAAAGTTTCAAAATATTCATTTGATTTTTAAAAAATGTGGGGTGTTACATTATCCCCACATTCTTGAAATTTCATCTTCACAATTTTATTTACTTATTAAATAAGTAAGGGTACCTTTCCATCATAGCATTTTATGACTCCCGTGTTTCTTCTTCAACTGTGTGGTTTATCCACAAAACCTGTACCTGGTGGATTATCTTATTCCACAAGTCATGTTCTCATAGATCAAGAATGTGAACAGGTTTCTCTTCGTAGGAAATGTTCTCTTCAAGATGAGATACTTCTGGGATCAAGACATGTGATGAATCTGGCACATACTTCCTCAACATTGAAACATGAAATACATCGTGTACCTTAGAAAAATCAGAGGCAAAGCTACTCAGTATGATACTGTTCCAATTTTACATAGTATTTCAAAAGGACCGATGAACCTAATATATAGCTTCCCTTTCTTACCAAAACACATCATACATTACTAGGAGAGAATTTAAGGAAAATGTGGTCACATACTTAGAAATAGACATATTTTCTTCTATTATATACATAACTATGCCTCCAATTCAAAGCTATACTTATGTGATGCTGAATTATCTTCACTTTCTCTGACACTTCCTCTACTAATTATAGCCCAATCAACTTTCATTCACTGACTTCATTCAAAAACGTTTGCATCTAACACCTATTCCCATATGAAGCCTCAAAAGGTGTCATCTGTTTAATAGAATGAAAACTGTTATTATAATAAAACTCAACTAAAGAGAGATGTTGATCCCATAATCCATGATAGTCTATTGATTAAACTCAAAGAAAATCCTCCAAATTCAAAATTGTTCATTTTGACACCTCATCTGATAGAGGATGAAAATCTATACAGAAATTTAATTCTTTTTCCCAATTACTTCTGAATCCCCTTCCAAAAGTCAGAATTGAACCTAGGATCCCAGTCAGATACTATAAAAAGAGGAACTCCTTTTAGTATAACAATATCTTTGAGGTATATTCATGAACGATGATCCAAATACATTATAACTAGAATAGAACGAAAATGTGTTGATTTTTTCAGTCGATCAATAATAACCCAAATCGTATTGTTACCTTGAGAATTGTTTGGTAGTATCACTGCGAAGTTGATGGATTTTTTCTCCCATTTCCACTCTGGTATTGGCAAAGGCTAAATCATCCCATTCAGTTACTTCCACTATGCATTAACCTGTTGACATTTCCCTCATTTCACAGTAAAATCAGAAACATCCCTTTTCATTCCATCCCAATAGTAATACTCCCAAAGGTCTCAATACTTCTTAGTACTTCTGGGATGAACAGAAAATAGAGAAATATAAGATTCACACAATATTTATTTCTTCAAATGGGAATCATAGGGAACACAAAACCTTTTTCCAAATCATAAAGCACAATCTTTATCACGATAAAATTCTTGAAGCATACCCATTTCAACCAATTCTACTCTTTTTTGTAGATCGTGGTATTCCTTTTGTGCTCAGAGAATTTTATCTGAAAATTATGGACACACTAAAATCTGAATCAAAACTGATGTATTCTATACACTGTCAAATTCCAATTCAAAATTAATAAAATCATTAATCAAGGGATCATGTTCCTAACGTAACATGGTTCATGATGAATGATGTTTTCGACTTAAGGCATCTGCCGCTTTATTTTCTGTTCATGGATGATAATTGATTGTGTAATCATAATCCTTTATCAGTTCAAACCATCTTCTCAATGTCATGTTTAATTCTTTTTGAGTGAATATATACTTCAGAATTCTATGGTCAGTATATATTGGACATTTGGCTCCATATAAATAGTTCCTCAAAATTTTCAATGAAAAAACCATAGTTTCCAGTTCCAAATCATAAGTTGGATAATTAAATTCATGAGGATTAATTTTTCATGGAGCATATGTAATTACATGATCATTATAAATCAAAACACAACCATGTCCCTTCAACAGATCATCACTATAGATGAAAAAATCACCACTTCGGTAAGGCAAGACAAAAGATAGAGCATTCACCAATCACCTCTTCAGTTCCTAAAAACAAACATCAAATATTCATTTCCAAACAGATTTAACCCCTTTTCATGTAAATTTAGTTATCAGGATAGATAACCATGCAATGTTTTTTAAAAAATGTCGGTAATAACCTACTAATCCAAGAAAACTATGAATCTCTGTAATATTTTTTGGTCTTGGACATTCAACAACCACTTTTGTTTTGGAAGGATCAAGTGTTATTACATATTTATTTACAATGTTCCCAAAAAAAGAAATTTTTTGCAACCAAAAATCACACTTGCTTAATTTTCCATACAATTTATTTTATTTTAAGGTTTGAAAGTCAACCCTTAGAAGTTTTTCATGAACCAATTTACTTCTAGAATATACAAGAATGTCATAAATAAATAAAACCAAAAACTTATCGAAGAAATTATGAAATATTCTATTCATAAGATCAATGATTATAGTAGGTGAATTAGTTATCCCCAAAAAAACTACAAACTCATAATGTCCTTATCTAGTACGGAATGCAATCTTTAGTATGTCTTCATCCTTTACTTTCAACTGATGGTACACCGACCTGAGGTCAAACTTCAAAAAATACTATGCTCCCTAGAGATGATCAAACAAATCATTGATATGAGGAAAATGATAATTGTTTTTTATAGTAATGTTCTTCAAGGCTATATAATCTATTAAAAGTCTTATTGAACTATCGTTTTTTCTTAACAAACTAGATAGCAGCGCCCCATAGTGAAGTGTTGGATCGAATGAAGCCTTTATCTAATAATTCGTACAACTGATTTTTTAATTCCAGAAGTTCCATTTATTCCATTTGATACGTAATTTTAGAAATTTTCTTACTATCAAGAACTAAGACAATAGTAATCTCAACCTCTCAGTTATGAATAACACCATGCAAGTCATCATAAAAACATCCAGGTATTCAATTACCACTGGTACATAATTTATCTAGAATGTTCCCTTTTCATCAAAAATATGAGCAAGATAACATTCATTTCCATATTTTATTAGTTTCCTTTCTTCCTAATATGTTATTAATTATATGGGTTCATTCTTGTACACCAATATAAATTAATTCTAAATAAAACTTCTTTTTCTCTACAATCTATCTTTGTATGATAAAATGAAAGCCAATTTATACCAATAATAACATAAAACTATACTACATGAAAAAAGGTATGCAGGTAGAATCATTCCATAGAAAAGGATAGGAATATTATTATAATTTCTTTTTGCCACAATATTTCCTCAATGTGTTTTTACCATGAGATCTGACATCATTTTTTGAGGTCAAATTCCAAATTTTTCTGAAACCTTTTCCGAAATGAATGAATGTGTTGACCCTAAATCAAAACACATATTTTTGAAATCTATAAAAACAAACAATGTATCTGATACCACCTCATTTGGAGGCTCAAAATTTGTTTAAGTGGTTGAAAATTATTTTACCAAACCCTTCTACTTCTAATCTAGCGGATTTCCTGCTTGAGAAACTAGCTTCATAAAAGCATTATCAAAATGACTAAATTTCATATAGTTAAAGAATCTCACCATCGACTTCTAATTAGTTATCAAATCATTTTTCATTCACTAAAAAAATGTGTCATAACTTCCCATATCAATATAGTTTCCCATAATTTACAATACATTCACCAGGATGCCTTTTACCACTCTTTTCATATGAAGGAAAATTTATTTTCTTACCTCCAGACATATTTAACAAGTTTTCCCCATTTCTGGAAAACCTGATTGCTTATTATTCTTGTCATAACAATGCACATTTCTTTCAAAAAAAGTTTTACCAACTTTTATAGCACAACATTCAAGGATCTCATAGCTTTTACACTCTCGTGAGCCAATTCTCTTCGCTAAAATTGTTTCAAACCAGAGTAAAATCAATTAAATTTAATTTCAAAATCCCATGTAAATTCTTGTACATACATACTATGTCTTGTAAAATTGGATTTATATGATTCCACAGAATCATCATCATTCTACTTAAGTTTCAAGAATTGTTTCTCCATTCTAAGTCAAACAGTTTTGGGAAAATAATTTTTCAAAAAGAGACTCTTAAAATCAACTCATTCCAAACTGTCAGGATAATATCTTTTTATCATATTCAAAACCGGTGACCACCATTTATTGGCATCAACATATAAATGATAAATTTCTAGTATTAATTTTGACGTTCTGAACAACCCATTACATTACATATCCCTTTTAGAGCATTGATCTATCATTCGGTTGTCACTAGATATGTGGTTCAACTGAATGTTGGAGGGTGTTCCCTCATAAAATTCCCCACAAAAGACATGATTCATCATGGTTGATAATGTCCCTCTCTATAATAGATACCAAACCCATTTATTTATTGAGTAAACTAAACCATTACTACCAAAAACTACTCTGTTCTGATTCCCACTATTTCAGGTTTCTAATTCAGACATACATCCGCCTCTCAGTGCCCTCCTACTTCAGCCTCCTTATTTCTTCTATAGAAAACCGTTGTCTACAAAAAATACATATGTGAAGCAACATGATATTCTATAAATTCTATAAAATTTCAAATTACCATAGTTTAAAAATTATTATTTTCATTATTTAATATCATCCCAACCCTTAATGTAATCTAAACTGTCCTTTGACACCAACTATAAGAACCCGACCATAAAACATTACTCAATATTGAATTCTAGACAATAAAATACACTAATAAACATTGAGAATCTTTTTTAGTATATAGTTTTAGGGAATTAGGATACTTTACTTACATAACATACCATAATCATACAAGATGATACTACAAAAAACAGTATCCATTTTTATCAAAAAATAAAACATTAACACATAATGCATGATTTATTTGAAATCACTCCATATAAAACATCACAAATACATTATTTATCTTACCCTCCCTTATATCTAGTGAAATCATTTTAAAAACATGGGATGAGTATAAAACTCAGTAAGTGATATAATGATAGAAACCGTTAGTCATGTGATAACATAAAAACCAATATAACCCATAATCATAAAAATATATATGCACAGAAACATCATGTAGTTTCCATGGGACATATTTACCCCATAACTATTACATTCACCTTTACACATGAAAATTCCTTTTGTTCATCTTCCATCTATGGAGTACCCAATGCATTGGAGAGCTATAATGGGGCTCACCAGTCATATCCGGAGCTATAATGGGCTCAACCCAACATATGTTGAGCTATAAAGCGGCACCATCCAACAAATCTTGAGCTATAATGGGTTCAAACCAACATAAATAATGTCCGAGGAACACATCATGGTAATAAAGTATCTTGATATCAGGAGAAACCTCTTGTTTCATACACATAAGGAAAAACAATCCTTTTGAAATTTATTAAATAGGGTTTCAAAAGGATTTTAAAAGGAAAGTCCTTTAAAATATAATTGGAGTGATAATTAATAGAATTGATAGGATATGTGTATAAATTTTAAATAAAAATAATTAAACATAATATAAAAAAAATCAGCACAACAATAATCTTAATACCACATAATGAATAATAAAGAAGGTTCACCAAAAGAATGTAAATCAGGTTAAGAATTCCCTTACATCATGGTCTTCTTACATAAAATGTGTTTAAACGTCCTATATAAATGTTAAAATAGTGTTATTAGTATCTTAAAGAAACATATCCATCTTTATAATATCTTTAATGATCATTTCATTACATCATTTCACTATTTATTTGTTAGTATTTTATTCCTTTCATTGTTTGGGGTGTTTTTAATTATATGTTTTCCATGATTTGTTAATGATGTATATTCTTGTCTATTAGAAGTAGAACTCCATAATTGGAATGGAATGGTATATACATATTTATAGTACCATAATTTATACCATTTATCATTTTAAATTTTGATATGAAGATGATTCCTAAGTTAAAAAATTAATGATGTTTCTTTAGATCATTTTAGTGGTTCTTTGATAATATCAAATTTATTTTGTCTTATAAATTAAATACATGAGTAAAAATGAATTAAAAAACCATGGATGAAACATAATACATATATTATAACCTGGTTCTACCATAAAAATGGTTTCATGACCATACGTGAATGAATTAATGCAAATTGGAATCACATCTACCACGATGTCAGAAATTTGACACATCACGAACAATGTTTTTATTCCTTGAATAAGTGGGAGAGGAGAAGAAAAATGATGATGAATTTACTATGAACAAGAGGATATACAGAATATACATGTTTTCTGGATCCTTTGTGTATCTTTTTTAATAGGATATGTGGAAAGAAAAAGAAAAAAAGGAACTCAAAATAAATGAGTTGTTGAGAAATCCCTTACAATAATTCGGCAGCCTCACAGCTATGCAACATGGATTTAGAAAACATTAAAAAAAGAGGGGAAAGGGTTAACCATCCAGAAATGAATCATATAACATAATAGATAAGGAATAAGATGAAATGGAGAATGTCGTATGGATTCTTGAATTCAATACCACATAAAAGAGATCGTGAATGGAAAAAGAAAGAAGATGAGAATTTTCTTACCTTGTAGAGTGACTCCTCAAAAATGAATGTTGGGTCCTTGGGGGATTGGGTAAAACTTGGTAGGACTACTAGGGCAGCAATGTGTCTAGAGATTCATTGAGGAGGAATATAAAATGAATTTTATGAAGGAATGTGTGGGTATTTATACCAAAAGTTAGGGAATATTTTAATAATTTCCAAGGGACACCTCATTAGTGGTATTTGTAAAACAATGAACTTTCCCAGGGTATTTTCCCATGGTATTAGCCACTCGGGACACCCAATATCTGATATTGATGTACAAAATTCAACAAGATTTATTATATCATTATTATATTATTAAGGATTTCATTAACACATCGAAACTCAAAACTGTATTTTTACTATTCAACAAATAATCAAATATTTTAAAAAAATATCAAAAATTCACCATAACCATTTTTCGACATGAAGAATAAAAAAATGAACTCCACTATTTGAAAATAATTTTTTATATATTTTTAATTTAATTTTTAAATAAAATCATACTTAATTGAAAAAATTTACAATTTTAAAACTATAACTGCTTTTATATCACGTAGAATAATTAACCAAGATTCCATTATCTTAATCATTAAGAAAATAAATAGTTATACAATTTAATATTCATTAGGGTCATATTAGTTTTCATATTACTATTCATAAGGGTATGTTATTATTCATCAAAAAAATTTGGTTCCATCAAACTCCAAATTACTTACGGAACCCAATTGTAGATGATTGTTTTTCGAAATTCAAATCATCAAATCAGCAAAATTATATTTAAAGGATAGTTATAAAAATCTACATAAAACAAAGTTTCAAGAATTTTATATATTTTTTAAAAAACATGGAGTCTTATAGAATACTCCTAAAAACTATGGATGCAACGTCGTCTGTCACCATGGTCTGAAAAAGACTTTAGAAGAAGGTATCCCTGAAAACACCTATAGAGATGGTAATTTAAGACCATGTAAGCAGCCATGCAAGGAAAAAAACATCCCGCCTGGTCTCCATGGACTATGGAGGTAGGAACATATAAACATATTTAGTGTGTTATATAGCTTTAGGAAATCATGGGAACTCAAACAAGGTGGGAAATGCATTGGATCATTTTGGGAGGATGATATAAATTTTTATTCCAATGAAAAAGTGGTGTTTATGTCCCTTGTAAACTAAATTCCCATGGTCTAGACTATAGACTTATGTTTCAGGCTATGATAACAGATGTCACTCCCATGATCAGATTGGACAATGACTATAGGCTATGAACATGGTCCTTGGGAAAATAATAATGTTTTTCATACTATAGGAATACAATTTTTTTCAAGTAGTGTGATGGATTTTGAAAATTATCAGTTCCACTCAAGATATAAAGAGATCATGCATGATCTTCATCAAACACATTTATCTCAATACCAATAACCATTAACTGTACCATATACAACTTACATAATCATAAAATACCTCTTCTCTATAAATTTAGTATTATATTTCATAGTGTATGTCAATATTATATAACCCACTCATGAATTATTGATTCTATAACTATGGGACGACTATAAATAATAAAATATCACATTCCATTTACCTAGGAGAATAATCATATCCCATTCCTCTCATCCAACTATATAATAATATCACACATCACTTACATAATTAGATCAATACACTTCATCATTATATCTCAATCGAGGGGTTTAATGTCATGCTCATCATCAAATAAGACATATTTAATCAATATTAATCCTCAAAAATTGAAATGGTCTATGAAAAACCCCAAAGCACCCTGATTATCCCATCCTCAGGGATTTCATAAAAAACGTATCCATGTATAATGGTTTCAAGCTATGTATTTTATTAACATTGGATAATTGGGAATCAATATGAAACTAAAACCCCTAGTATACCAAATAATATTTTATCAAACTGCATGTAATATAAAAAGTTGATTATATAAGTTATAAAAAATTAATTTTTTGCATAATAAAAGAATTATACATCTCTATAAGAATCCCAAACCAATTTAATATTCACCTATTATGAAAACCTATAATACTCAATGATGTATTTTTTTTAGGGATAACTCAATGTAATTCATTGAAGGATCAATCATAATGTTAATTCCTATAATATATAGATATAAATATATATATCCAACACAGAAAAATGATAAAATGGATACAACATTTTGATAATGTGACTCGTTATATATACATCATTAAACATTTTTTTTATATTCTAAAAAACTATAAATAATTTTCAATATTATTATTTATTATATGATATGATACTAGTGAGTATTTATATTTTCAAAAATAATATGGTTTTAATGAACTCATTACATCTCTATATAATTACATCCACATTATTTTAAGACTATTTCATAAATCCTCCCACTTAACTTATTTGATGGGTAAACATCTATATTGAATTATTTTGTTAATAATGGTTAGACTAGTATTAACATTCCATATGTTTGAATATAAAAATATAAAGTTAGTTATTATTCACATCAAAACATACAATGTTTTAATGCTAATAAATAATATTGATTTTAATAATTTTACTCTATCATGTTCATTATAGTATTTTTAAAATTTTCCACTAAAACAATTCTATGAGATCACATTGTAACAATAATAAATGCAACTCTTTATATTATGGTTGTAGACGCCGGAAAAGTCCGTTGTTCCCAAACGAAGCTCCGGATGCGGGAAGCGAGGTCATATTTGGGGTCGGAAGCCCGTTTCGGAGGGCCCGGAAGCCTTGCGCGGAATTTTGGAGAGCCGCGCGCAAAGTTGGAGTGCCGCGCGCAAACCTCCCGGGATGCGCGCAAAGCACTGGGTCGGCGCGCAATTTTGCGCGCCCGTTGCCCGCGCGACTCCCTTGCGTACCGGGCCCGATTCCGCGCCCGTGAAGGGAATTCCGCGCCCGCGAACCGGATTCCGCGCTTGGGGTTGCCTATAAATATAAGGCGACCCCCGACGTTTTGAAGGTTTCTGGAAGTCGAAAGGTCTCTCGTGCGCGCAATCCAACCCCTTCCGCACGCAATGTCGATCTTCAGGTAACCTCCTTTCTTTCGCGCAAGAAAGGCTCGGGGTTCGCCTTCGCGCGCAATCCCTTTGGCTCCTTTCCTTTGAATAATTCTTCACCCAAAGGCATTAGCGCGCAAAAGAAGCCTCTTGCACGCAATTTCCCCCGGGGTGCGCGCAATCCGGTCCGATTGCGCGCACCCCCCGTTTTAAAGTGTCCATTCATCAAAGAATGAGTCGTTGCCCCCGCGCGCTATCCGAAGCCCGGTGCGCGCAATCTCAATCATCTGCGCGCAAAGCGCTGGCCCAATTGCGCGCCAGCCCGCCCATTTGCGCGCCGACCCGCGGTATTGCGCGCCAAGCTTCTCTTTTGCGCGCAATCCGCCGAGGTCGCCCCCTTTGACCCCCTGAGGGTACCCACCTGCGTGGCGCCCGATGATCTTCATCCCAGGTGCCCGCACCGTGCGTTGTCTTCTCGTGTGGCCCTCCAGGCTCGCGCGAAGTGACACGAACCCATTGGCGGCGTCACATTTTCGTCTGCGCGACAAGATGTTAAACTGCCAAGCATCTTCGTCCGCGCGACAAGACGTTAAACTGCCAAGCATCTTCATCCGCACGACAAGACGTTAAACTGCCAAGCATCTTCATCCGAGCTACAAGACGTTAAACTGTTCAGCATTCGTCTTGCATGACGCTAAACTGCACCACGTCGAAGCTGCACGACGTTAAACTGCCTAGTATATCGTCCGTGCGACAAGACGTTAAACTGCCAAGCATCTTCGTCCTCAACACACGACGTTAAACTGTACTTCGTCCGACAAGACGTTAAACCGTCCGCTTCGTCCTCAACACACGACGTTAAACTGTACTTCGTCCGGCAAGACGTTAAACCGTCCGCATCACCTGATCCTGTGCCCCGCGCACAGGGTCCTCCCTGTTTGGATGTGGCCCCCACCCGCTCGTCTCTGCAGGGATGTCGGGATTGGAGTGGCCTTCGCCCACGGGGGTATAGTGTTACAAACAGAATGAACTATGTGGACTTTGATCCCTGTCTCCTAAACAGGGTATGTAGGAAGCCTCTCCGAGGTTCAATCCCACCACCTGGTCGTCCCGGTCGTACTCACGTCGGTTCGTCCATCCGTGGACCCCTCCCGGGTTCACCTTCGCGTCGATTCACCTATGAATCCGCTCTTGTGGGGGACTGCACATGTGTATCTCCATTGCACTTCCCCACTGCCTTTTTCTATTTCTCTCTTCAACGTCCAACATGACGTGAAACTGTGATCCACCCGGCCATTCCATCCCCCTCTGTGCGAGGTGGTTCGGTTCAATCCTCTGTTCAGCAGCCTCGATCTCCTCGTGAGTCGGCTTGCCAGCGTCCAGCATGACGTGAAACTGCGATCCACCCGGTCGTTCCATCCCCCTCTGCGCGAGGTGGTTCGGTTCAATCCTCCGCCCGGTGGCCTCGACCTCTTCGTGAGTTGGCTTGCCGACGTCCAGCATGACGTTAAACTGCATGTCCGAACTACGCTGACTTTGATCCGCGCTAATGCGCGGTACGTAGGAAGCCCATACGGGGTCCAAGCTCTTCACTCCATCATTCATCCTGATCCTTACCCGGGCCGCCACATCCCGGTGGGGTCATGCCATTTCATTCCACTCCACTTCACTCGGGAAGCCGCCCATGTGCTGGCCCCAGCGTCGGAGGTTCCTCGCAAGGGGTTCTGTCATCTGATCCACTTCTCGTGTTGATCAGTCCGATGTCGTCCCCGCTGGACGTTAAGCTCGCGGAATACCCCGTGTTAAACTTGGGAAGCTGAGGAAAACCTCAGGTGATACAGTTCCCCGCACCCAGCGCGGGATGCCTCAGGCCATCACGCCTTCGAGAAGCCCTATTAGGGACGGAAGGCAGACATGCAGAGTTGCAGTGTTAAGACACGCCCCCAACTCCCAGAGCCACCCGGTCTCCTCACCGCAGGTTGCTGCCCCGACCAGACCACTTGGAGCGTCTGGGCGGAAGCAGCGTAATTAACCGGTGTCCATGAAGATATGGCGCCGGGAACGAGATTCACGAACATTCTTAAATCTATGAGGAAGACCCGGATTAGGCAACGAGTTCCGAGGAGACGTCCACGGAAGGAGGAGCCGACATCCCATCATCCCGGTTTCGATCAAGGAGCAGACGCCCCTGAACAAGGGACGGATGCCGCCCGCCTTTGGAAAGCGGGTCTGCGGGACCACAAGCCGCGCGCGCCCATCCCCTCGGGTCGACGGGTGCACGCGCGAACGCGTCCTGGCGGAACAGCGTCGGAACAGAAGCCCGACGCACATCCGCACCGAAACAGAAAAATGGTGAACCCAACGTGAATCTCTTCTCCTCAATACGAAGACCGATGTCTTTCAGAGGTGTTGGAAGACCAGCATGCTGCTCGACCGAGCATTCAACACCGGGGCACGGAACCCGCCAGGGGCTGGGGAAGGGAAATCGGGCACTCCGTCTCACGACGTCGATGGCCTGGGTTCCCCCCCACGGAGGGCGTCATGGCACTAATGGTTGGTTGTCGATTACTTTTCCTGTCAGTGTTAATGGGTTTTTCTCCCTGCTTTCAGGAATCAAGTCGCCCAATCCAGCGCCCGATTGCCACCCGCCCACTGGCGCAGGGGTAGGGGAGACACCGACGCGGCTACTCCGCGCGGTCCCGCCCGTTCCACAGCCGTCCCAGTAGCTGCAGCTGCGGGGAAACCACGCCCTCTCTCCCCCTCGGAGGTCATCCAGAGAAGGGTGATCAACAACTTGGTGCGGATATATGAGGAAGAGGGAGTCATCCCCACCAGGGACATGGCTCGCCTAGACCTCGAGGAAGCAGCACCTCGCCACCAACGCCGCCCCCGAGGGCCGCGCGGGGAGGCATGGCTGCCTACCTTGACGTCCAACCGCTTCGGGAGTTTATCCCCGGAGCGCTCTGACAACTCCTTCCCCTATGCGGATGAGGTAGAAGATGTCCGGGACCACCCTATCCGAGATTCACTCCAAGGATCCATGATAAGGGCTCCTGTCAGGCCACGGCGACACCGCCGCCAGGCCCCTCAAGTCGAAGAACGGACTCTCCACCTGCCTGCGCCGCTCATCCCGACTCGTTTGTCCCGACGCCAACGTCGGGCACGAGCGGAAGAGGATTCCCACCTTGGGGCCCTAGCGACAGCGGCCGCGTTGGCTCAAGCCACTGCTGGTTCCAGTCACCAGGCCCCTGCGCATCCTGAGCAGGGGCACTTCTATGCCCGACCTGGATCGAGGCCCCGACCGCCCCAAAGGCAGGTTGGGTTGACTCTCCTGGTTGCTGGTACAAGCAATAGCCACCGCGGACCACCTCGCGGTAGCGCTATTCACCAACAGGGTCTACTCCGCGTGGCCGATCCAAGAGGCATGGGTCACCCCACCTTCCGATCCCGGCCCGGAGGACTGCCCGGAATCATCTCTCCCCGCGTCCCCTTTGATATCTGTCCCGGTGCTCCTCGCACCTTGGTTTCCAGTCCTCTTGGCCCCAGCACCAGTGCGGCCGGAGGACGCCAGGACAGAGATCAGCCATGCCCCGAAGAACCACCCAGGGGCAGGAAGGCGAGGCGTCGACGCCGAGGGAAGAATGTTAAGGAATTCCGGACAGAGATCCGACCGGTTCGTTTCTCTGATACAGAGGCGGAGTATGATTCGGCGACGGAGCCCTCCCCCCGATCCCGCCAGTTAGGGGCAGGGGTAGGAATGCGGCACGTCAGCCTCATACTTCCCGAGAGCGAGATCGATATGATCCCCGCTTCTCTCCGAAGGTATATCCGGAGTAGTGAGGGCCTGGTAAACCCCCAAGGATCAAGCTTTCGGTTGGTACCGGCCCCTCCGGAAGCGCCTTCCGCCTCGATCGGAGAAGCCGGAGACTTTTTCTGGGGACCGACGGTCGAACCACGATCTAGTGCACCCTCGGCGAGCACCGACGCTACGGCAGGATGTTCGCTCGCCGGCCCGTCCTATCGTGATGTGGTAGCCGGGGCACCGCCACCCTCAGAGGGCGGCCCGGGATATGGAGGCCAATCGGCCTGCTCGCCGTATTCACCGCCGGCCAGCCCGCCGGCCCGGCGGCCTGCCTCGGCGCCACTACCGGTTCCCCGTCCATTCCCAGTCGTTGAAGAGGACCAAGGAGAACTGGTTCCCGAGTTTTAGTCGTGGAGCTTCTGGACCGTCCTTGCAGAGGGCCACTTCCCTGAGAAGTTTTGGCCAGTCGCAGGACCGGACTTTGATGCACCCGAATCACTCACCCCAGATGAGTTCGAATGCTTCCGCTGAACTCTCCGGGAGACTCACTCCCGTCTTCACCGCCTACAAATGCCATATCCCGGGAGTCAAGCACACCTGGAGGATATTGGTGAGCAGTGCCGTCAAATTGACCTGGCCACGCTCCCCGCAGTTCGGCACCCCGGGTCATTTGAACACCACGAGGCCCTCCAACAACGATGCGTTGAGTGTTTTCAAGTACTCCGCAAGGTTATCGAGGGAGCCACTCCCCACGTGTATATCCGTGGATGGGGGCAGTACGCTGCCCTACGCTTCAGTGCGATTCGCCGACAGCCCGATTCGCTGGGTGGCCCTGAGGGTACATCCCCAGGGACGGAAACGGTCAATATGGTTGACCTGTCGGGGGAGGGGAACGACTTGGAACTTATCGACGAGGGCTCTCCCCCCGAAGACAAGCCGTTTTTGGATCCATCGGCGAGAGTTACTCGTCACCAGAGGAACCTCCTGGGTCTCCCCACACCCACTGAAGCACTGACGTTGAGCCGAAATGTTAGCAAAGGAAAAGAGCACGGCGGGGCTATAAAGCCCGCCGACCCATCCACCTCCATACAAAGGGCAGATGAGGATCCCGATAAGGTCACGCTACGTCAACAGCTCGCCGAGCAGAAGAAGCTAGTTGACCAGCTCCTCGCCGAGCGCGCTGCAGAGCAGCGGCCTGACTACGGTGATCCTAGGCCAGGACAGCAGGGACAGGAACAACCACCCCTCGATGAGGCTCTCCCGGGCAACCGTGATTATGCCGTGTTTGCCGACAGGGGAGAGGCCATTGCCTATGGCAAGAGGGCGCGGTATGATTCATCGCACCCTCCCGAGCGGCGTGACTACCTTAGAGACCCCGCTCGGATTCCTCCCGCTGCCCCAAGGGCCACTCCGCCCGCCATCCCACGAGCTGCCGAGTTCGACGACCCGGTCGACGACCCGATTGAAGGGCCATGCAATGCGATCGTGGTTAGAGATCCTCGCCAGGACTGGAACCCATGTCCGGACGATCCGATGGCGGCACTCATCGCCCGCTTGGAAGCCTTGGAGACTCGGCAAGTGGCGATCCCACCGGACGGCAAGCCATACCCAGCATGGGTGGATGACATGCCGGCGCCTCCGGGATTCGGGAATCCCACCTTCGCCCCCTTCAACGGGACTGGAGATCCGCCATAGCATTTGGCCCATTTCAACTCGAGGTGCGGGCCTATGTTGGGGACTCCGGCGCAGCAAGAGGCCGCTAAGCTTCGCTGCTTTGTCCAGACACTGGAAGGGCCAGCATTTGTCTGGTACAGCCAGCTCCCCGTCGGGTCGATAACTAGCTGGGAGGACCTTCGTAGACAATTCCTCTACCAGTTCAGTTCCACGACCCGGAAGACGAGTATCGCAGACCTCTTCAAGTGCAAGCAGAGGCCTGATGAGCGAGTCGCGGATTTCGTCGCCCGATGGAAGGGTCTCACGTATTCCCTTGACATGCCATTGACTCAGGAGCAGTTGCTGACAATGTGCGTCGGGAACGTCAAGACCGAGCTGGTCCCTTCCCTGATCACTCAGAATTACCCCGGAGGGTTCAGGGACTTCTCAGACAAAGCTCAACGTCTTGAGGAAGCCCTGTAACAGGCCATTCAGGCACACACGCTGCCTCCTATGATTCCTGCAAGGAGAGCCAGCAGGGCTGAGCCCGCTGTTGTTGCCCAGATAGAGGCCCCCAGGCTGTTGGAGCTGCTGCCGGCGAGGCTAGCTCCACAGCCTCACAGGAATCCGCCTCCACGGGCTAAGTTCCCGGCCCAGCAGCGGCAGCCTCAGAACCGGCCGGCCCCTCCGCGTAATGTACCGCCACAACCCAGACGAGATAATCAGGGTCCACCTCCTCGGCAGGCCCCTCCAGCCCCTCGTCAAGACCACGCTCCCAGGTGCCCGCGATACCTGACTTACTCATTTCATGAGGATCAGGTCCCCGGTTATTTCCGGAGCGCCCTGGAGCAGAGGATTGTCCGACAGCCTGAGTGTTCGAGGCCAGAGGAGGCACATCCCACAGATAACCCCCGCTACTGCCCTTACCATCGGGCCCTGGGGCACACCATCCAGTGGTGCTATGTGTTTAAGGATTGGCTCCAAGACCAGATTAACAACATTGTAATCAGGTTGGGCCCAGCTCCAGCACAAGTGGCGGGCATGTTCGTGGGATCAGATGACGATAGTGGCAATGAGGACGAATGGCAGCTGGTCTCCGACCGCGGATCCCAGAAGTATAAAAACTGGATGGCCCGCAAGATGATCATTCGCGCCCATGGAAACATCCGTGCGCGCTTGAATCATCCTGAGCCCCCAGAATCTACGGGTGCTGCTTCGGCTTCGTCATCCCAGCCTGCCTCTTCCGAGAAGAGCAAACGGCGGCGACGCAAGAAGGAAGAGCGCGCCCCGCCAGTTCCACCACCATCCCGCACTCTCGGCGATTTCATGCCCCCGGAGATGGGGATCCCTCCCCGGATCCGCCCAGTGATGGATGATTCGTCCGATGACAGTGTTGGGTACGCTTCGGTTAATACAGTCGAGCTGGTAAATCCCTTTTCGGTTCCCGACGTTGAAGAACACCAGGTGGACCTCCCTAGTGTCCCCGGTCGTCGCCACCGTCGGAGGAACCGCAACAACAGGAGTCGCCGGGGCACAGCAGTTGGTACCTCCAGCCAGGACGTGAACGCCACTGAGACTAGGTAGCAGGCTCAAAACCGAGTTCAGCGCGCGCAGCCCCTCCATCCGGGGATGACGGATTCGCCTCCGCCACTGTTTGTGGTGTGGGACCAGGAAGAACCGCCTCAGCCGCGTCACGATCAGCTCCGCCCTGCCGCAAGTCCGTCCCGGCCTCCTGACCCCAGTACGGTGACTACTTCCCGGGCTTCAACCGATGAACAGAGGGATGCGCCAAGCACCAGTCGGCCGCCGGCCCAGCCGGCAAGGCCCGCCATGCCTCCAACCGCAGAGCAACCTCCTGCAACCAGGGGCTCGCGCTTGGCCAAAAAGTATGATGTCCTGAAGCACTTGGCCGACATCCCAGCAAGGCTCTCCATCCTTGAGGCTCTGCGCATGTCATCTGAGATGCGTGAGGCACTCGCTGAAGCCCTGAAAAGCCCCCTCCAGTTTGAGACAGAGGTTGCGGCTGCAGAGGCCTTTCACGCCGAAACGATTGAGGACGCCGAATGTCAGGCAGTTATCTCATTCTCTGGTAAGGATGAAGACCCTCCTATACAGGGGCACATTCGTCCGCTGTATGTTACTGTCCAGTTCAATGGCCTTGAAGTCCGACGCTGTCTTGTCGACACGGGGTCCGAGATTAACCTGATTCCAACTCAGACGCTCCGGAGATTGGGGTTGTCTGAGGATGACTTGATCCCCTCCGACCTCAGGATCCAGGGGTACGACCGCACCGAGCAAACCCCGGTCGGCAAGATACGCTTGAAGACCCAGTTCGGTGACTTGGTTGCCAACACCGAATTCATGTTAGTCTCTCAAGACACTGCGTACAACGCATTGATGGGCAGGCCATGGCTCCACCTTCACGCGGCGGTTCCCTCATCATACCACCAATGCCTCAAATACTCCATTAACGGTCGAGTAGGCATGCTTCAGGGATATTCCTCTCCTTTTGCCTCATGTGAAGCCCGCTATCTGGACGCGGACTATTACAAGAGAAAGGATAAGCAGATCTTGGCAGGTGAGGTTGAGCCTGTCACTGTTGTAAGTGATCCCTGGGCAAGTTTGGATGACGCTTGCGTCCTCCCGATTCATCGGTTGGACGTGGCCATGGTCTCGACGGCCTGTGAGTCTCCTGATGAGATGACCGCGACCGCCCATGCCAGCACCAGCGGCCCAGCAGGATCTGGTAGCCCCAATGCAGTTTTCAACGCAGTCTCTCCCGTGGACGATCCCTCCCCGAGTGGAGAGGACGTGGAAGATGCACCCCCAGCCTTTGAGGATGGCGTCTCCGCCACGGTCGATGAGTTAGTACAGGTGAACCTTGGAACCGAAGCAGATCCAAGACCCACATTGGTCAGTGCCACCATGCCCTCCGAAGAGCAGCAGCAGTACGTGGACTTCCTCAGACAGCACCGTGATGTGTTCGCTTGGGGCTATGACGAGATGCCGGGGCTAGATCCTCAAGTAGCCGTCCACTGCCTTGGTCTCCCGGCGAACCATCGCGGGTTCAAGCAGCCTCCCAGGAAGATGCACCCATTCCATCATGCCATGGTTGAGGCCGAAGTTGACAAGCTTATCAAAGCCAACTTCGTGAGGGAAGTTCAGTACCCCAAATGGATGGCCAACATTGTGCCGGTCAGGAAAAAGAACGGGCAGATCCGAGTCTGCATCGACTTCCGCGATCTCAACTGCCACTATCCGAAGGATGACTTTCCCCTTCCGGTGACAGAGCTGTTGATTGACGCCACGGCAGGGTTCCAAGCCCTCTCCTTCATGGATGGATACTCCGGATACAACCAAATCTGGATGGCCCCAGAGGATGAGGAGTTCACTGCCTTCAGGGCCCCCCAAGGTATCTTTTGTTACCAAGTCATACCCTTCGGCCTGAAGAATGCATGTGCCACCTATCAACGGGCGATGCACCGCGTATTCAAGCCAATCCTCGGCACACTGGTGGAATGCTATGTCGACGACTTGGTGGTTAAATCGCACCAGCGTCAGGACCATCTCAAAGATCTTGAGAAAATGTTCGGCTTCCTCCGATCTCGCTGCCTGAAGATGAACCCGTTGAAGTGTGCCTTCGGGGTAACCTCCGGAAAGTTCCTTGGATTTGTGGTAAGATACCGGGGTATTGAGATCGACCCAGAGAAGATCAGGGCGATTAGCCAGATGCCTCCCCCAGGTAACATCCGGGAACTGCAAGGGTTCCAAGGCCACTTAGCCTATATACGCCGATTCATCGCGAATCTGGCCGGCAAGTGTAATCCCTTTTCTCGGATCATGAAGAAAGGTGCCACCTATGTATGGGATAAAGAGTGTCAGACCGCTTTCGAGGAAATCAAGCAGTACCTGCTGCAACCTCCGGTTCTGATGCCGCCTGTATCCGGGAAGCCGCTGGTCCTCTATGTGACCGCCCTGGAACGGTCCCTGGGTGCCCTTCTCGCCCAGAAGAACAACGAGGGAACGGAGAATAGCCTCTATTACCTCAGTCGCATGCTCCTCGATGCGGAAGTCAGGTATTCCCCCATCAAGAAGAGCTGCCTGGCGCTCGTATTTGCCGTAAGGAAATTACGGCACTACTTGCAGCACCATGAGGTACAGTTGGTTTCTCGGGTAGACCCGTTGAAATATATCCTGAGCCGACCTATGTTGACTGGCCATCTAGCGCGGTGGGCTGTGATTCTCCAGCAGTTCGACATCAGGTATGTGTCTCAGAAGTCCATAAAAGGGAAAGCATTGGCATACTTTCTGGCTGCTCACCCGACCTCCGCGGATCAGCCGCTGGATCTAGGCTTTCCTGATGAGGCCATTCTCTCAGTCGATCATGCCGATCCGTGCTGGAAGATGCACTTTGACGGTGCCTCCCGGAGCCCCACCGGTAGAAGGCTCGATAATCCTAAGCTCAACAGAGTGGGCTTGGGTATCGTCTTCATCACCCCGGAGCAAGCCGTGCTGCCATACTCTTTCCTGTTGTCAGAGGGCTGTACCAACAATGAGGCGGAATACCATGCCCTCATCACCGGCCTCGAGTTGGCTCTCGAGATCGACGTACCCCATCTGTGTGTGAAAGGGGACTCTGAGCTGGTCGTTAAGCAGATCAATGGCGACTATGTTGTCAAGAAGCCGGAACATGTGCCATTGCTGGAGTGCACCCTCCTTCTGATGGCCCAGTTCCCTTCTCGGCCAGAAATTGTCCATATTCTCCGATCGCAGAACGGTCGAGCAGATGCTTTGGCCAGCCTTGCTGCGTCACTTGCAGAGCCTGAACAGGATAACCTGATCGTCCGCGTGACGCACCGCAGGCTCATCGCTCCCGTTATCCCGGAGGGAGATCGCGGCCCGTCGGTAAGTAATCTCACCACGGTTGCCCCTATGCCCGGAGCCCCGAGTACCCCAGATATGGAAGTCGAACCAGCCCCTGATTGGACGACGCCTTTGGTTGAGTACCTCCAACATGGCATTCTCCCGTCAGATCGGGCCGAGCGCGAGCGAGTTCGACGCCGCGCATCGCAGTTTGTCCTCCAGAGCAGTCCCGACCTGGAGAAGATCCTATATAGACGCGGATTTGATGGTGTTCTCCTCCGTTGCCTTCATGGAGTTGAGATCCCACGAGTCATGCAAGCGGTTCATGCTGGTTCATGCGGTGCCCATCAGACTGGGCCAAAGCTGTCCCACCAGATTCGGAGGTTGGGATACTTCTGGCCCTCCATGATCCATGACTGCATCGAGTATGCCAGGAGGTGCCATGCGTGCCAGGTTCATGCGAACTTTGTGCATCGGCCGCCGGAGCTTCTCCATACCACTAGGTATTCTTGGCCCTTTGCAGTCTGGGGGATGGACGTTGTGGGACCTTACCCGCCGGCAACGGCTCGCCAGTGCCGGTTCATTTTGACCGCTACGGACTTCTTCTCCAAATGGGCAGAGGCGATTCCGCTAAGAGAGGTCAAATCCTGTTCGATCGCTGAATTCGTGACCTCTAACATCATTCATCGATTTGGAGTGCCTCACGCTATCCTCACGGATAACAGAGCCAATTTCCGAGCAGCCGAGTTGAAGAAGTTGTACGCCAAGTACAACATTCGCTCGAACCATACATCTCGCTATCATGCGCAGGCGAATGGACAGATTGAGGCGTTTAACAAGACCCTCTCTAACATTCTGCAAAAGATGGTTGGTCAGAATAAGAAGAGTTGGCCGGAAAAGCTCCCCAACGCCCTCTGGGCTTATCGGACGACGACTCGCAATTCCACCAAGATGACCCCTTATTCCCTGGTGTATGGAGCTGAGGCCGTCCTGCCCATCGAGATCCAGTTACCGTCCTTGCGCACTGCGGTCTATGACCAGAAAGCGCCGGACAGAGCTGCTGAAGCCCGTCTAGTCGAGTTGGAAGCACTGGATGAGAATAGACTTCGCGCCTTGCACAACTTGGAGAGGCATCAGAGCATGATGGCTCGAGCTTTCAATAAGAAGGTTCGCCAATGCTCCTTCCTGCAGGGTGACCTAGTGCTGGCCCTGAGAGCGCCAATGATCCCCGGCAGGAAGCCACCCAAGTTGGAGCCCAAGTGGGAGGGACCTCTTGTCGTCCACAAAGTCTATCCCAATGGCGCGTACTCCCTAGCAACTATGGATGGTGAGCGTGTCACTCCTCCCACCAACGCTAGGTTCCTCAAGCAGTACTTTGCCTGAGTGCATTTCGTCCGCGCGGCAAGACGTTAAACTGCCAAGCATCTTCGTCCAACACGACGTTAAACTGTATTTCGTCCCACACCACGTTAAACTGCAGTTCGTCCCGCACGATGTTAAACTTCATTCGTCCTGCATGACGCTAAACTGCACCACGTCCGAGCTACAGGACGTTAAACTGTTCATCATCCGTCCCGCATGACGATAAACTGCACTTCAAGAACTACGTACGGCTTGATTCCCATCCTTATGGGATACGTAGGACCACCTGAACATTCATGTTTCAGGCCCAGCCCCATCCCTCGGGAATTTCCATCCCATCTCGGGCCCTTGGCCCAAGTTCCTCTGGGTATGCGGCGTATGGTGTGAACGCGGGGCTATGCCCTCACTCACGACAGTTTGCTCGCCATGCTGTACGCCCCCCACGTTTGGGGATGCCTTCTGCTCCCCCCTTTCTCTTTTCGTCCTGCATGACGTTAAACTGCACATCAAGAACTACGTGCGGCGTGATTCCCATCCTTATGGGATACGTAGGACCGCCTGGACTCTTGTGTCTCAGGTCCAGCCCCGTCTCTTGGTTGATCACGGGGATCTGCTGTCTTTTGGTTGCTCTCAGGATGAGTCCTCTGACCCTTTCCGGTGATCTGTTAACATGTTTTGGGTACTTCGGTCTATGACCCGTGGTGTCGGATTCAATCCCGACAAGTCCTGTGTTGCTTGTCGGGTCGCGCGCTTCCTCTTGTTCGAGCCTTCACTCAAAGGAATCCTCGTTAGCGGTTTGGGTACGATGCCTCAGTGCTCTCCTACCACTCCGGGTCAATTTACCGGCGAGTCCTGGGCCGCAAATCGATTTGAATCCTGCGCTTGAGCGGTTGATGCTCGTTTTCTTGCCCCATCCTAGGCTGACGCGATCGGATGTTGTGTTGCGAATATGGTCAGCGACGTCCTTGATCGCTATGTCGGCTCTTTCAGGCTCTGAACATTGGTTGCGCAGTCCTCATCACACTCCGCCTTTGTGCATTGTAGTGGAATCTCGACACTCTCTTCATACTAACCTGTAGTACACCTTTACACGTTAGGCAGGCGAACCGAGGTAATGGTGTCTTTCGAGGCTCCCGTGATCTGAGCACCAAGGATATATGCTGATGTCCTCCCTAAGGGCCATGTGTAGCTGGACCCTCGTCCCCATAAGGAGGAAGGAGTCGCCCGAACAATCGCGTTCTGGGCCCAGTACAGCTGGAGGCTAGCATCTCTGCCTCTCGGGTGATGGACATACGCAGGCCCCTATCCCAGGATCCTTCTCCTGGAATCGTGCGTGACCGCAGGGCTATGTATGTTCCCACCTCCGCTGAGTCCGCCATATCGCAATAAGCGGATTCCTCCATGGTCCGAACCACACGACCTTAAACTGTGTTGTCTGGTCCTACCACACGACCGTAAACTGTGATCGTCTGGGCCGCCCGACGTGAAACGGCACTGCATCGTGATGTTCTCCTCAGAGGTCACTCACGTTGGGCGCTGGTTACTAACCATGCCATTTGTCAATGCCTTTTATGGCTTGATTATTGTGGCGACACCAGGGATTTCCTAATCACAGTCATGTCGCTGCACAAAGAAAAACCATCCATCTTTAAGGACAAACAAGAAATATCAAATGCCGCTTCTTCTGGGTGCGAGGGCCAGACCCGCACCCCTCCCCACGCTGGTGCCCGATTGTGTTGCGCCGCGCTTCCAGAACTACGTGTGGCTTGATTCCCATCCTTATGGGATATGTAGGAACGCCCGGATGATTGAAACTTCGGGTCCAGCCCCCCACCTCTTAAAGATTACCCCCTTTCTCTGGGGAATCCGCCGCCTTCGGGTCACCCTCAAGGCGTGTCCCTGGACCCCTTGCAGTGGTCCACCAGTGTCAAGAGTACTCGGGTTTATTGCCAGGAGGGTCAGGTTCAGCTTGGTCAGGTTCCTTCCACTTTTCAGGCTTCGTGCTCCCTTTCATTCGGACCCATCGCCTACGCCCTGGGTGGAGCCCCCGTGAGCGGTCTGGACACAATGCCTCAGTGCTCTCCCACCGACTCGGGCTGGTGCCCCCAAGGGCCTCGGGTAGCAAATCGATATGAATCCTGCGCTTGAGCGGTTGATGCTCGTTTGCTGCCCCATTCCATCAACGGTCAGTGTGATATGGATGCTGCTTTTCCGCCACGGTCGGCAGTACTCCCATATCGTTACGTCGGTGCCCCCAGTCCTTGAGTGAATGGCCGCATGATTCACATTACATTTTCCACCCCCCATTCTGACCAGGCGAAACCCCGACACTCTTGACACTATCCCTCAGTGCATCTTTGCATATCCAGGGGATGGGACCACGATGTGGCGTGCTTTGAGGTTCTTATGGTCCGAGCTCTAAGACCTTAAACTAAGATCTTCCCCTTTGGTCCAAGCTCTACGACCTTAAACTAAGATCTCCCCAAACGGGGTTCTACATCCCGCATGACGTTAAAACTGCACTTTCAGAACTACGTGTGGCTTGATCTCCAGCCTGATGGAGTACGTAGGAACGCTCGGGCAACTCGACTCGGGTCCAGCCTCAGGGATCGCTAAGTCCCGCCCCTCCTTGTCGCCGGCCGTCTGGCCTGACTTCTGGTAGAGTGGTGCGATTGTGATATTTCCCCCCCGATTCAGCTCGGGATGCCTCATTGCAATGATGGGAAGCGACAGTTTCCTCGTCAAAGAGGTTCTGTCTGAGAATTGGGGTGATTCACGGCCAGATTAGTGCATCCGCCTAATACACTTTCCCCACGGTGGCGCAATTTTGAGAACGTTGGATTCTGTCCGAACAAATCATCACTTCGCCCCACGCTTCGCATGCCCTGTTGATCTGGATTTCCACCCTTGTGCCTGAAGGAACCCCCAAAGCGGCATTGATGATGACATGTGATCCGCCTCCTACAATATGAATGATGACCTTCGGTCCGTCTATTGCAGTAGTATGGTCGATTGATCCATTGTCCTCTTGCCGTCTTGGGCATTTCCTGGAAGGACGACCGTTGTGGATATCTGAATTCGGGACATGCGATTCACCCTTTCTCATCTCCCTATGTTCGGATAAAATCTCAACGCCCCTAGCATTGTCCCGCTCGTGTGTCGGAACAAGTTGGAGGATGATACATTGATTAGGTCTGAGGTCTCCTTTCCTAGGAATGATCTCCCTCTTTTCTTTAGAAATCCAGGCCCAATTACGGATGCCTGAAGCTTGGTTAATGCTCCCGCGAGACAATTTGTGGTTGAGCATGTTAAGCCAAAAGATACAGATAAATATATTGGTTCATACAAATGGATCGAAATATTGACTAGTGGAAGCAAATGTTCTGGGAGTGGCAAAAACAAAGCCCCTAGGGATTAGCGTTATGAATTAGTCTTTCTAACACCGCTACCCTTTGGCTGGCGGCCTCCAGGGCTGCTTCTCGCTCTCTGCGTGCCCTCTCCTCGTCGGCGGTCGCAGCACGCAGTTCGTCGATCCTGGCCTGTGCACGCTCCCGCTCGACTTGAAGTGTGACCATCTGTTGGCCCGCCTCCGTCAGCTGTACCTGGGCGTCATCCAGCTGGGCCGTTAGTTGCTCCACAAGCTCAGTGCACGTTGCAACGAAGGCCTCCTTCTCTGCCGCCTGCCCTTCGAGACGCCAGACTTCCTGCTCCGCCACGAAGAGCACCCGCGTGCTCTCCGACATGTCCCGACATTGTGAGACGTCGGAACGCCGGCGGCTCTCGCGCATCTTTTCGGCCATGAAATCACGGACCGTCAGATGGAGGCGTTGAGTATCAGCTCCCCCGACACACAGGAAGCGCAGCCAGGTTTGAAGGGATCCCATGCGCCCCAGCCACTCCGATGGGTCTCGCTTAAGGAAGCGCTGGATGCACTTCCACCCCCTGCGGCGCGTTATACGGCTCTCCTCGACCGCCTCCGCATCCGAGTCGTCCATCTCCTCAGGGTCGGCAGGCCGGTAGGCAGGGAAGGCAGCCAGTAGGTCTGCTTCAGGGTCCGCCCATGGGATGTCCTCACGGGGGATAGGTTCCCCAACATTTGGGAGACCTTCTTCTCCCACCCCAGTGGCATTGACACCCTCGTCATCCCCCGACCTCTCTCCGATGTCAGCACCGCCGGCGTCCGCAGCCCCTTGATCAGCAGTTGGTGGGGCCGGCTCGGTGTGGGAAGTCTGTTCCGGAGTAGGCGGCATGTCTGCCACCGGTCCACTCGTGGATGGCCCGGGTTCGACAGCCCGACGAGCCTCCAGTGTTGAGATCACTGCGCAGGGAATGCCCTGGTTAGTCACGGATCGTCAATGGCAAGCACCAGTAGTAAATTAAGGAGACTTACAGGAGTTCAGAGCGTCACCTTCCGCTGCCCCGGCCGCCGCAGGAACAGTTGCAGCAGGGGACCCTTCCGCGCTTGTCAATTCAATGATGGGTGTCTGGCCCCCGCCTTGTCCTGCTGGCGCCTCTCCTACTCCCACTGAGGACGCCTGACCAACATCCGTGTGCTCCTGAGAAAGGTGGAGAAATGGGTTAGAAGCTGCATAAGAGAATGGATGAAGCAGGTTGGGTAGGGATAGAATCGGACCTCGAGGAGCTCAGTGACATCAACATTGTCAGAGCCGGCCACCTCGCCGCTCTCCCGCGGGCTCCCCTGATGGGACCTTCCCTCGGAGCCTTCATCCTCCCCCGTCTCCTCCTCTTCCTCGGAGTCGTTGCTACTGTCGTCTTCCCCCGGTGGCATCTGTTCTGGAGCGGGCTCTAGACCGAGCATCACCTTCACCAGAAGGGACGGCTCCGCACGCTGACCACGTTGGCGCGCGTACTCGTCCATGGCCATTAGATACGCATACTGCCGGTTGAAGTCCACCCTGTCGGCGATCTGGAGGCGCCCGACCTCTGGCAGATGGATTCCTTCTCTGAGTATCTTTCGCCAGATGGCGTCGGTCCCCAGTGACTGCCGCAGGGTCATCCAGGCCGACCACAGCGCCGGGAAGACCGCATCGTGGGAGGGTTCGAGCAGACGCCTTACCTGCTTCCCGGGCCGCTCTCCGACCGCCGCATGTGCCCCCTCTCCGGGCGCTGAAGTCGTGGCGGCAGCTTGCGATGTGCCCGCCGCCGAAGTCCCTGCCTGCGCCGGCTCCGCTGCTTGTCGCGCCTCCGTTCTCCCCCGTGTGGCGGTGCCTCGCCTCCTTCCTTGACGCCCGGTCTCCGCACGGGTGACCTCGAGCCGCCGAACAGGCTTCCGTAGAAGCTCCTCGGGGTACGCGATGGCCCAGTGTTCGGCGTACTCGGTTGCCACGCCTGCGTCGACCCAGGTAGGAGGGAGAGTGATGACGTCGCCAGATCCAAAGGCGGCGAACATCAGCCACATCTGGCGAAGGACGCCAGGGTTCGTCTCCTCCCGGACAGCAGTGAATACCCTCTTCGGCATCCGTTGAAGGCACCCGAACTGCCTGGCGAACTGGGTTGGCACGTAAGGCTCGCAGATCACCTTCCCGTCGATCCGAGCCACGAGCACCCCGCCCCGCATGTTCAGGAAGTATTCGTGCTGCTCCAGCGGACCCTGCCCATTGTCGATCATCTGGCCAACGGGAGTGGGGAATGTGCTGAAGTTGAAATTGGAATGATTTCCAATCCGAATCCTCATGCCCTCCTCATTTAGGGTCATCAGAGCGACCCCCGCAATGTTCAGCAGGGAGGGTCGCAGGCCGTTGCCCGGAGGAATGATGGCGTTAGGAAACATGTACCCACCAAGGTGAGCAGCCACCCAGCCGTGGAAGAATTGGAAGGGCCCACAGATCCTTCGTGGAGACCCCCCTCGCGAGATGCATCCCAGGATGGCGTACAGCTTAGCCAGCACCGGGACCCCGAGGTTGTATCTTTTGTTGGCATCCATGGCGCCCGCCATCGCCAGTGTCGCCGGGCGGACACCCATTCTCGCGTCCCGCACTGGCAGGAGCCACCCACTCAGAAAGGCGGCCAGGAACGCCGCGTACCGGACATTTGGGTCCCGGGCCTCGATGACGCGGTACCCCCATGAGCGGTAGTCTCCCGTCTCCAGGACACGCCAGTACGACCCGTTCCGGCTCCTCTGAGCCGCGGTCGGGCACCGCTTCCCCCTGCCTGGCATCTTGACCGCCGGGTCATGCTCCAAGAACTGGCCGAACCACTCCTTGTAGGCTATGTCCTTGTGGAAGTCCTTGATCCCGAGCCGCTGCGTAGCCAGGTCAAGCAGATGCCATGTCAGAATGGGATTCCGTGACCGGTCTTCCCAGATGTTCTTCGGAGGCAGGAACTCATCGTATTGGTAACCCTCCAGCGGGATACCTCCGATGCAGTGGATGTCCCAGAGGCCGATGCTAACCTCCCCATGGTAAAGATGGAAGGTGTTGGTATCTGGGGACCAGCGGGTGAACAGTTCCGGCCCGAGCTCGGACTGCTGGTAGAAGTGGAACTGCGACGTCCACACCGCCTCAAACAGGCCGATGTACCGCAGCTCCTCCGCGAAGTGATCGCAAGTGTGGCGTACCCAGAACGCCCAGGCCCACTCACTGGTGAAATTGCCCCCAGACCGCAAGTCCCAGTCCTTCAGCCAGCCCTTGGTGTCGTCAGTGACACTCTGGCGATATGTGCTCGAGTAGAGGGCTGGAGAGTTCTCCGCAGTAGGCTCACTTCCGATGATGGTTCGCGTCCTCGGGTTCAGGACATAGACATCTAAGTGCCTGGTCTCCCTGGCTGGATGCCCATTGTTGGTGATGTTATAGCGGGGAAGCTCGTCCTCCCGAGTCACCTAGGTCCGTGGCGCATCAACCTCGAACCCTGGCACCAGAACCTCATCTAGGATGCCAAAGTTCCAGAGCGGCAGGTTGTCCGACAGCGGATATGTCTTCTGGGCTAGTGTCAGCAAGTCGAACAAGGATTGATTGTTGGAAAGAATCTCCTTGGCTCCGTAGACCTCCTCGTTCGTCGCCATCTCAGCTCTGCGAGTGGCGGAATCCCCCTCATTTCCTTGATTCATGGCCATCTCAGAAGCTCCAGGAGTCGTGCGGGTTAAGGGATGAAGCGTGCGGAATCTGACGAGGCTGGTAGAAAAGTTTGAGAGTTGGCGCACAATCCTAGTAGACGGCGCGCAATCGGGAAGTCCGTCGCGTAAAACCCCGGGTGTTCGCGCAAAATCAGGCCGAAATCCGGAGAGTTTTGCGCGACGAACGGGTGAATTCCGCGCCGGAAAGGGCAATTTCGCGCATGAGAGCTCAAATGCTTATCGCGCGGAAGGCCAGTGTACGGTGCGGGGGACCCAGGGCCCCTATTTATAGGCAAGGCCGGGAGTCCGCACTACGCGGAAAGCGCTTTGCGCGACCGCACCGGCGAATTTCGCGCCCGACGCCCCTTTTTGCGCGCCACAGTCCCGCGCCACCCAGGACTTCGGCATTCCGGCGTCTCCCTCGGAACCCGATCGTTGCGACCTCTCGCCGATCAGATTCCGAGGGGGGGGGGCTTTTGTAGACGCCGGAAAAGTCCGTTGTTCCCAAACGAAGCTCCGGATGCGGGAAGCGAGGTCATATTTGGGGTCGGCAGCCCGTTTCGGAGGGCCCGGAAGCCTTGCGCGGAATTTTGGAGAGCCGCGCGCAAAGTTGGAGTGTCGCGCGCAAACCTCCCGGGATGCGCGCAAAACGCTGGGCCGGCGCGCAATTTTGCGCGCCCGTTGCCCGCACGACTCCCTTGCGCTCCGGGCCCAATTCCGCGCCCGCGAAGGGAATTCCGCGCCCGCGAACCAGATTCCGCGCCCGGGGTTGCCTATAAATATAAGGCGACCCCCGACGTTTTGAAGGTTGCCGGAAGCCGAAAGGTCTCTCGTGCGCGCAATCCAACCTCTTCCGCGCGCAATGCCGATCTTCAGGTAACCTCCTTTCTTTCGCGCAAGAAAGCCTTGGGGTTCTCCTTCGCGCGCAATCCCTTTGGCTCCTTTCCTTTGAATAATTCTTCACCCAAAGGCTTTAGCGTGCAAAAGAAGCCTCTTGCGCGCAATTGCCCCCCGGGGTGCGCGCAATCCGGCCCGATTGCGTGCACCCCCCGTTTTAAAGTGGCCATTCATCAAAGAATGAGCCGTTGCCCCCGCGCGCTATCCGAAGCCCGGTGCGTGCAATCTCAATCATCTGCGCGCAAAGCGCTGGCCCAATTGCGCGCCAGCCCGCCCATTTGCACGCCGACCCATGGTATTGCGCGCCAAGCTTCTCTTTTGCGCGCAATTCGCCGAGGTCGCCCCCTTTGACCCCCTAAGGGTACCCGCCTACGTGGCGCCCAATGATCTTCATCCCGGGTGCCCGCACCGTGCGTTGTCTTCCCGTGCGGCCCTCCAGGCTCGCGCGAAGTGACACGAACCCATTGGCGGCGTCACATTTTCGTCCGCGCGACAAGACGTTAAACTGCCAAGCATCTTCGTCCACGCGACAAGACGTTAAACTGCCAAGCATCTTCGTCCGCGCGACAAGACGTTAAACTGCCAAGCATCTTCGTCCGAGCTACAAGACGTTAAACTGTTCAGCATTCGTCCTGCATGACGCTAAACTGCACCATGTCCAAGCTGCACGACGTTAAACTGCCTAGCATATCGTCCGCGCGACAAGACGTTAAACTGCCAAGCATCTTCGTCCTCAACACACGACGTTAAACTCTACTTCGTCCAGCAAGACGTTAAAACGTCCTCTTCGTCCTCAACACACGACGTTAAACTGTACTTCATCCGGCAGGACGTTAAACCGTCCGCATCAACTGATCCTGTGCCCCGCGCGCAGGGTCCTCCCGGTTTGGATGTGGCCCCCACCCGCTCGTCTCTGTCGGGATGTCGGGATTGGAGTGGCCTTCGCCCACGGGGGTATAGTGTTACAAACAGAAAGAAACTACGTGGACTTTGATCCCTGTCTCCTAAACAGGGTACGTAGGAAGCCTTTCCGAGGTTCAAGCCCACCACCTGGTCATCCCGGTCGTACTCACGTCGGTTCGTCCATCCGTGGACCCCTCCCGGGTTCACCTTCGCGTCGATTCACCTATGAATCCGCTCTTGTGGGGGACTGAACATGTGTATCTCCATTGAACTTCCCCACTTCCTTTTTCAATTTCACTCTTCAACATCCAACATGACGTGAAACTGTGATCCACCCGGCCGTTCCATCCCCCTCTGTGCGAGGTGGTTCGGTTCAATCCTCCGTTCAGCAGCCTCGATCTCCTCGTGAGTCGGCTTGCCAGCGTCCAACATGACGTGAAACTGCGATCCACCTGACCGTTCCATCCCCCTCTGCACGAGGTGGTTCGGTTCAATCCTCCGCCCGGCGGCCTCGACCTCTTCGTGAGTTGGCTTGCTGACGTCCAGCATGACGTTAAACTGCATGTCCGAACTACGCTGACTTTGATCCGCGCTAACGCACAGTACGTAGGAAGCCCCTACGGGGTCCAAGCTCTTCACTCCATCATCCATCCCGATCCTTACCCGGGCCGCCACATCCCGATGGGGTCATGCCATTTCATTCCACTCCACTTCACTCGGGAAGCCGCCCATGTGCTGGCCCCAGCGTCGGAGGTTCCTCGCAAGGGGTTCTGTCATCTGATCCACTTCTCGTGTTGATCAGTCCGATGCCGTCCCCGCTGGACATTAAACTCGCGGCATACCCCGTGTTAAACATGGGAAGCTGAGGAAAACCTCAGGTGATACAGTTCCCCGCACCCAGTGCGGGATGCCTCAGGCCATCACGCCTTCGAGAAGCCCTATTAGGGACGGAAGGCAGACATGCAGAGTTGCAGTGTTAAGACACACCCCCAACACCCAGAGCCACCCGGTCTCCTCACCGCAGGTTGCTGCCCCGACCAGACCCCTTGTAGCGTCTGGGCGGAAGCAGCGTAATTAACCGGTGTCCATGAAGATATGGTGCCGGGAACGAGATTCACGAACATTATTAAATCTATGAGGGAGACCCGGATTAGGCAACGCGTTCTGAGGAGACGTCCACGGAAGGAGGAGCCGACATTCCATCATCCCGGTTTCGATCAAGGAGCAGACGCCCCTGAACAAGGGACGGATGCCGCCCGCCTTTGGAAAGCGGGACTGCGGGACCACAAGCCGTGCGCGCCCATCCCCTCGGGTCGATGGGTGCACGCGCGAACGCGTCCTGGCAGAACAGCGTCAGAACAGAAGCCCGACACACATCCGCACTGAAACAATGGTTAGCTATTACCAAAATATTCCCCCAAACCATAATAATGTAAAATGAATTTAACATAATTATTTTTAAGAAATAATAATTTATTTTTTAAAATTTTAAAATTATAAATATCAAACATGCACCCAATAACCATTTTGAAATTATATTTCCTACAAATATGTTTCAAAATAATAGAATTATTTATGTGAAAAAATATAACATATTTTTATTTGGTTAATATTGAAAAAATTAAAAATTAAAAACCATTTCATATATGTTATTCTATATGTTTAAAGAAATATTATGGAAATAATATTTTATTTTTAAGAATATTATTCCGTTGGTTCTAGAAGTAGTTTCCCTCATATTTTTATTTTTATTTTGATAAACAAATTTATCCAATATTTAAATACAAGCATAATTTATATTAAACCATTGTGTGGAATTTGATGAATCATAAACCATTTGTTTTTGAAATATCAACAAATTTTATTAATTTTTTTTAATCAATCACATATCATACATGAGAAGAAAAATGGGATTCAATACACATCCTTTATTATTATTATTCATTTGATATTTAAATTTATACATTTTTTCTAACTAGTACATGTATGTTCTATTTTTATTATATTTTTACTTGATACATTATGATTTATAAATTAATTAAATATCAATTGTTAACTCTTGTATATTTATAAAAAAATAGATAATATATGGTTGGCATTGTATACTTTGAAATATAAAATGGATTTTTTTCCAAAACTATAATACATGTTGTGTAATCCCCGTGGATATTAAGAATCCATTTCTAGTTTTATGGGTTATTTTATATCCAATTCCATGTATTCCTATAATTTAAATTGTGTATCCGATTCTTGAAACACTTTTAAGGTAATAATGACCTAATATTACCATTAAGCCCATAAATATTCTTCAAAAATATAAACTTTTAACCTTTATATAATATAAACACAATACTAGAACATAGACAACCCATATACTTCCCATATATCCCGATCACATTAATAAGGAATAAAATCTTTTTTATAAATAAAATCAAATTTTAATTTGAAATATTTTTGAAAACGTTTCGAAAAATTATTTTGTAATAAATTATATAACTGGATTAACCCTTCATAAAGTCACCAATATCCCAATCTATTAACATAAAAAATCATATTGTGAATATGTGTATGAAAGAAATCCCCTTTTGAAGTTTTTCTTATAAAACATCATTGAAAACCATCATGTAAATATTTTTTGTGTTTCTTATACGCATATAAATTTTATTTTTCAAAAAATTTAATAGTCTACTACTCAAGAAATATAATATCTATGTTATACATCTTTTCTTCTTATATAATACCTATTACTCTGTTTATTTACCAATTTATGAATTTTATTCTAATAAGTTTCTCATTACAATAAATCCATTTTAAATTCATAGTTAATATGATTTCATTTTTATCCAAAATTATAGTTTTTCTCAATTGAGTATCACATTTTACCAAAATGTAAGAAGGAATTTTATTAAATACACTTCATTGGAATTTAGAAACAATTCAGAATCACCCAAACTATTCTTCTTCCTTCCCTATTATTTAATATATATGTTTTAGTAATTTTGAAATTATCATCACCCCATTTATCTAGGACAGATGTTATTAGTGATGGATTTACAGTTATTCTAGGATTAATATCCCTTTGAGGACTTAATTTCATACATTCATATATCATTATTTATTTTCCCATTTATATGATTCCCTTTTTTGATATTACTTAATAGAGTTTTATGGCCATTAGATAGGTTTATTTGGTGGTGTTTTGTGGTATTTTTTTGGTATGTCATTACTGGTCTGGTTCACATATGGTTCTTTATGTGTTTGTATATGGCTTATGGTTTTTTTGAATAATATATCTTTAAGTTTTTTGGTTTTTATATGGTTCTTGTTTTTTATTAATAATTTGAATTTTCATTTAGTATTTTTTCCTTCTAATGTTTCTAATTAGTGGAGACGCAATATAGGTGGTCTCAGTATGCTCATTGATGGTCCCAAAGGAGGGGATGTTGTTCTTGAAAAGGTAATAGATAACTATCATGGATTTTCTCCAATAAATTATTTTGTTACAACCTAGATTATCACTCTATTAGTAGTCAATCTAGTATGATGTTCTTTTCAGAGGTTCTGGGAGGTATTTTTTATGTAGTGAAATGTTTTTTAGGAGGCATGGACGACATATTCATCCCTCCACATGGGTCTCTGATTTGGTCCCTTATTACAGTATTCCCAATGGAATTGTTACAAGGTTTCTTCTATTATTTATTTCCTTGATCTATTTAAGGAAAATTATGGACTAGTGAGGTGTTTTACTTCTTGACACTGACGAATCCTATAGATTATGTTTTGGTTATATTCTGCTGGATCGATGGTCATGAAACCAACATCGGTTCTTGGAAATGATGTTAACATGGTGTTGCGTATTACAACAATTTTATTTCTATTTTTATTTTTATAATTAGTTATATTTTTTTTATTTATTAAGGATTCGGAATTTTACGACAATTTAGTTTTGTTCAATGGTGATGGTTTCTGATTTTTATTATTTTTGGTAATAAGGATTATTTCATGTGGTGTTGGATTAATGTTAATGTGAGCGGGAATATTATGGTAATACTATTGGATCAGGGACCTCCATATCTAAAGTGTATTTATCACAACCTTCATGGTGAAAGACATAATGATGATATGGTGTCATGACTTTATAAATTCCAATAAAATTCCTTGGAACAATGTTGAAGTAGATAGATGCACTAACAGAAGTATAATATAAGTATTAGGGATCACTACCCAAGATTCTTTCCCAACAATCTACTTAGAAGGCCACATATTGGCATGTGTTAATGTTTAATTTTTTGGGGGGTTCTAGTAGGTGAAGGTGAATGTCCATCTTTACCTATTCATTTACTAGAAACCAGTTTATTTTTAAAATCTAATATTTACTTTTACAATTTTCATTTTCTTATTTACATATACAAATTTTAATAAAATAGATCTCTATTCCCTATGAATAAGTCCATATACCCCTTACCACTAAAATAAATACCCATTAAATTATTATTTAACCACATCTATATTTAGTATTAGGATTTATCAAGTAATATATGATTTATTAGAATAGAAAATTACCCATTCCAATCAACATGGATGATACACCACATGAGTTGAAACTGTAAATCACTCAATGATAGCTAAGGAGTATCTTAATAAACCAGAGGAACATAGATGAAATGAGTAGAAACTAGATATTATATATACCACTAGCAACCTATATATTAAAACAATATTTATATTAACTCCATAACTTTAAATAACTAACTATTTACCCGAAATAAGATGTTATCATCACATTAATATATATATATATACCATGGATAAGTCAACAATATTTGGTAACATAAGAAATAAAAGAAATATAATTCACCTATATGTCATGAAATATGCATGGAATGTGTATTCATGGTGTCTGTTATGATGCATGCAATGATTCTACTTTCCTTAAAAGGAAATGGTAATTATACATAAACTATATGAAACACCACAATTCAGGGGAATCACCCAATGGTTAAAGTATATCAATAGAAATAAGATAAATATAGAAAAAAAATTATTGTTCCCAAGAAACATGGTATTTACTCTAAATATGGGTCAACTAATCCCAAGCATGACTTATAAACATGTTCTATAATGTTCTAGGTCTCCTGCATATATTCCCAACTAATAAGATAAATGAAAATAAAAACTACCCAGATACCACTTTTTGATGTCCCTAACACCCGTGATACTCAAATGTGACCCAAGCCTGGTTAGAAACCTATCCTCAAATGTGACTCCCCATATGCCAGAGGCTGCCAACTATCAGCTTGGTCCTAGGTTGTGTATATGGGAAGACTATACCCAAATTACCAGAGTATAGCACAATAGATATAAAAATAAATAAATATTAGAATTAGTGTAATAAATAATAAAACTAGTAGCGTAAGATAAGGATAAACATACATGCACAAAATAACAATCAATAATTGATAACATAATCATATAAAAAATGAATATAAGAAACGTCATGTTACATGAATTATGGAAAATAAATATACATGGTAATAGGAAATATATTCATTATAAAATAAGAAAAAAATACTAAAAACAATCCTAGTATCCCGATCATTGGCTCAATAATCTACTTTCATTCTTTATCCTAATGAAAGTAATCAATATCTTATGTCCAAAGAGAAATACTTCCCCTTATCAACACCAAAATAAATATAATCTTCCCAGGTTCCATTGGAGGCCTAGAAACAGTGGAGATATATCTAAACATGTCACTTCCAATGGTGTTTATACCATCCATTCTATGAAATATAAACTAAAAGCGTGTGCATAAATATATAAAAGAAAATATAGTATAGTGATGTAAATTACATGATACCTATATCAGCATTATCATGTTTCTGAACATGTATAAATGTAATTACTTATGTTATAGTTTATAAAAAGTGATGTAAGAGGATCCTAGGTATGACTAAGAAATAATATAATAATGATACTAATAATAGATGATCAAAGGCAATAACCAAGGAATCTTTGATGATGATGATAATTAAAAAGGATTCAAGGTAATAACCAAGGAATCCTTGACCTCATTTGTTGATCAAACTCAATAATAACATCAATCAAGGATAAAAGGGGTTTGAGTGTGATCCAAGGGGCATATACCAAAGAATTCCTCTTTAAGTTATTCTATCTAAGTCTAAGGATCACATCTTGGGTAAAATTAGATATGAATGACTAATACAGATGGGATAAATACAGGCTTCCTTGTGTCAAAGACACCAAGCTAGATCAAATGATTTCACATGAGACCTCAAAATGTCTATATGATAGTATTGGGATCCTATGGATTCATGTTAGGCATCCACCAGCAGACAAATACCATCTTTCAATGTGGGTATCACCATTTGAAACCTGATACATGAATCAGAACAGAATCATGTTCATGATCAAGGCATTCCATCGGGAATCTCAAGATTTATCAACTCTGAACACTTTGATACAGAAGAAAAGGTCCATATGTAGTGGGAAAATTTTCCATAATTAATTAATTAATTGTGTACTTGTTACACTCATGACTTTTAATAATTTAGAAGGATTATTCCATTTCCATTCATACAAGGCGACAATGAGAAATTGATATAAAAAAATTTCAGCAAATAAATTTCTTATTTAATTGTTAGGTTCATCCCTTTACCTTTCATAATAATTACATGGTGGCCTAATGAAAAAAATACCATATTCAATTCATTGATAAATAACCAGTCCATGTGATACGTATAAATATAATTTCCATTTAGTATTTATTTGTTAACTAATAAATTGGATCACATACCTTAAAAATCTCATGTGATACTATGATTTAATTGTCATTAAAAATAGAATTATTTGTTTAAACACATATATTTATTTAGTCTAAGTCTATCTCACCTGAGCAGTGGTGAAAATATCCATAACAAGCCACTAAAGGCATAAAATAGTAAACAACCTACATGAGGTTGGTAGTGTTAAGGATATAACCTTTTACAATGTGATGATCATGTATGGAATAGAATCTAGAATATGCACATGTTGATTAAGTGAAGGAATATGAAATTAATAAGAATCACCTGATGAAATCTGGATGCACATGAGGACAATAGTTTATAAAAAGAAAATACATGAGGGATGACTGATAGACCACCTACCCTAATCATGTGTCACTCTCCTCGTCCAATATCAACCATTCGTTGGTCCATGATTGGAACAAATTGGATGAAAGGATAAACACTCGGAACATAGGACATATTATCAAACAAAAATATTGAATAATTCAGAGGAATCCAAACAATGAAATGATCTTAGGGATTTATGACTTACTGATGGTAGTAAAATTGGATGAATGAAGATCAAATACGAGTTTTAATGACAAATTGGGATAAAAAATTTTGGGGATATGGTTTTGGGAGAACAATTTGGAAGAGGAAGGATACATATATCCATTGGAACAAAAAAACAATGGGGATGGTTAATATTATAGGTCATTAAGATTATTTTAGACTTTTTACCCAAGAAAAACATAGGCACTCAGTTTGGTGGCACAATTGGCCAAACCATGAACCAACCACGCATGAATCACTATCTAATGAGGGTACCCACATAATTAGGTTGTCTGGTTTGAGAAATTGTGTTACAGTAGTGATATTTATCTATGGTACATTTTTATGAGATACCCACATGGTCATGGGTCCATAAGAACATAGTTTTGGAAAATCCTGGACACTGCTTGGCCGTCTTTCCATCCACTACATGGTTAGGGAGACATGCAGATTGGATCACAAGATTTATACATACCATACGACTCAGTTAGTTTCCCCACCAACTAGGGATCCAAGCTCCAAACTAGCCCATGGAACCCACAAAATAACCATGAACACATTTGGAATCCATAATAGGTTCAAAATAATGTATTATACATACTTTTAAAATGTACTATAAATGATAGAAAAATTTATTTCTTATAAAAAATCCTCAAATTCATAGTTTCATATTTAAAAAAATTATTATAAACATTTTAAACTAATTCATAAATTTAATCATAAAGTAAACACTTTAGACTAATGAATATGTACATCCATGGAATAACTAAATTTATAATTAAAATAATTAATCATTTATAAACATTTCACCAATACTTTAATCATAAAAAATTATAATATATTTATCCTTTTATAGAGAATATGTAATATTTAAATATAAATAATTTTTATTTATATCACAAATATGAAGAACTCATATTTTGTCATTTAGATAGAATTAATATGAACGCCTTAAAATTTCATATATATGATATTTAAGAAAATATATAACTTTTATATTCCATATGGACATTTTATATGTTATGTAATTTTTTATCATAATATAATATTAATGTTTTTCACTTTACCTAATGCTTGATAATAATCATTAAAATTTTTTTGAGTGTTTTCTTTTAAAATAATTGATTTAATAAATAAAATTTATATTTTTAATTAAATAAAATTCTTAAAATAAAGAGTAATTATATTTTTATCATTAATATGAAATCTATAAACACTTTATAAAATTATCAACTAGGAAAATTAACAACTTTAAACATAAATTATGTCCAATAAAATAGAATTGGATTAGTCTAAATCCATTATCGACTCATCTTGAACTCATAGGTCCCACATCGGGGAATGTGTATGAAAATTTTATAAACTATTCATTATTTATCATATAAAATACGATTACATGTTTCACTATAAAACATTTATGAGTTCATATGATGTAAAAATAATTTCTAAAATTACAAAAATATTTTCTTGGGTAATATAAATTTTTGGAAAAGCATTTAAAATTTCCCCTTTCGAACACATGATGTTGTTTTAGTAATATTTATCATATTTGAATTATGAAAATATCATTAAAATCAAAATCACAACCATTTTTATTAATAAAATTATGTAAAAATAACATTATTATGTTGATCTATTTTACAGAAAGATTTTTCGATTATTGTTTAATCCATAAAACAATGATATATTTTCTAAAAATTGTATGTCATTTTTTTAATTTTGACTTAGATTGAAAAATTTTAATAAAAAATTTTAATATTCCAAAAAAACAAAAAATATCTAGAAAAAAAAGTTTTTTATAGAATATTTATCTATCCCAAACGTCAATCAAATCATTATTGAAGGTTCATTGATAAAACTATTTGGTTTTGGAAGAGACAGCGCTTGTCTATATATAGTAAACATTTAACAACTGAAACCATTTTTCTATGAGGTCTCACCACACTTCAAAATTTAATAAAATAGAAATAAAGATAATTCCTCCTTCTTATTCAACGACTTGGATCCTACTTCACTAATGTCTGGTAAATACAATTGAGCGGAAATTGTATCCATACATTGAGAAAAATATATGGGTTTTATGAATATCAAAATGTTTTGAATTATTTTATCTTTATCATAGTATGTTGTAAAACATGTTATTGATAATAAAACATTTATTCAATAATTTAGGGGATTCACATAGAATAATAAGTATATATACTAAAAAAAATCATAGAAATTAAACCACATTATATAACCTATACGGTAATCCATGGTCTCTAAAAAATATAAATATACATGGGAATAATTTTTACATTGCACAAACATTTCAAAGAATTACTATTGTTTTTAAAATTATGTTTAATACTTTTATAAAAATTTAAGCGTTTAAAAAATAAACACATATTTTTTCAAAGCTATAAAAATTATCAAAAGATGTTTTAACTATTTATAATTGATATATATTGGTATAATAAATAGTTTTGATAGATTATCATATACTATGTTCACAAACATTTACACAACCATGACTTTGGTTCCATTGACATTAAAATAGTTACTCTAGGAGAAAACAATGGCATTGCTAAAACCTATACTATGAAAGATTTTCAGTATTTCTTATTGTCTAGATGAAATGTGGAATTATGGAACAACATACTCTATTTAGTATAACACATCCTGATTGAGTTATAGTCATATCCACATGAGTATGATGGAATTAAAATTTCATTGTGTTTCATAAAATTTAAAAATAATAATGTGAAGGGTTTGAATTTTTTTTAAATGATTCATGATAAAATAGTGTCGGTAACCCAGACATGGATCCAATAACCTAATCTATTACATCAAACAGAATGGTCACATATTGGTGAAAATGAATCCACAAACCATCTCAATTATTTCTATTGTACCGGAAGATGAGTTTAATAGACCCCACTATTTTCCTCTATAATTATCATTCAAGAAAACATTGAGCCTTTATAAGGAAGAAACACATCCCCTAGAATATTAATAGCAAACTATATAAAGATAATTTAATATAATGAATCATTAGAGATGTTATTTAAACATTATATCATGTGATTAGACTTTCTATGAGGGATCTTCTAGGATGAACATGGGTAGTTTTATAGGAGACAAAGTTTTCTCCCAATGCTCAATTTCATAATATCTGGGGCACAACCCCTGTTATATATTCATTTCATAAGGACCCAATATTCATTTTATCATTAACTACATGATGGCGTATTAGGATAAATTGAATGATTCAATTATGATAAAAGCTATCAAGGTAATAGAATAGAGAATTTTAATAAAAATTAGAACCAAATATTTAAATTGATAACAAGAATAAGATAAAAAAACCATTAAAATATTATGATAAAAGGAAGATAAATATTAAGAACCATAGTTAGGGTCTTCTTTATTCTTTATCTTAGTTTCCTGTTCTCCTCAAAGTTCATATCATCCATTGGATTATTCCCACCCAGCCTTAGCTAAATCATACGTCACAGCATGTTTTTTTCATGAAATTCGTATAAGAGATGATTGATCTCCTATGGATCTCATATTTTACACAATTATGAATTTTGGTATGGCATAAAATATTGTTATCCAAATGTGTGTTCATAGTAGATTGGATCACTACCAAATTGAATATATTACCCTTGATCTTTTCATATATTCCCTCAATATTCTTAAATGAAAGAAATAATGAATATTTATTGACATCACTTAATCATTCCCCATAGGGATATTGTGTTTTTTATTCTAGATTTCTGAAATTTATTAAATATAGTGTCTTCTCTTTGTTCATTTCATCCATATTGACATGATGATATCTTAGTAGATAGTAAATGGCCTTCTCGACATTCCCTGACTCCCAATGTGTATGAAGTGAAAAAGGAATTATAATGATTTATTTATATTATTTAAGTACTCTATCTAAATATGACTTCAACAAAAAGTATTATGATGGGTGGAAAAAATGTTAGTTTCTAATGTGAGGCTATGTTGGGATAAATTATTAATGTCAGGGATTGGTGAATTTTGGTGTTATCTTGAAAATGTTTATTTCATTTTGGTATGAGGTTCCATTGGTCTGTTGAATAGTGTTGGGAGTAGACACAAGGATGCATTGGTTTATCCCTTTTCTTTTTCATTGAGACATCTCAACTTCCCAAAATTAGAGCCTCTTAATGAAAATACAATATTATGGATAATATAATTTTTGTTGTGGGGAATGATAATTTTTTTATGAGAATACTATCTCAGGAATTCAACATGATATTCATTTATCATAGCTTGGTGCGATGTTCCACTATGGGACACCCTTAAAACTTCAATGTAATGATCCAGTTTATCCATGAGGAAATTTTTTAGTGGAAAAAATTTATTAGGATAGTATAATTTGCTATTTTGGAATTGAATAGTATATCAAGGACATGTACATTTATTTTTTTTCCATCAATGTCTTGTCAAATTCACAAACCAAGGTTATGTTTGATAGGTTTTATTGCTTAAACCATATATGCAAGGCCACATTGTCCTCACAACATACCTCAATCCTAGTATATTAAAATTTTAACGACTTTTTTATTTTTCTCATTATGTCATGTTAGGTACCCACATTAGTTAAACCAAAATATACTACAAAATAAACACCATAAACCATTTACCAAAAATTATAAAATAAGAAATAAATGTTATCACATTATTTCATGTTTGTTATATTATTGTAAATTATCTAAATACATGAAAACTACAATAAGGATACTTAAATAACTAGAAAATCATTAAAAATAACGCTGAAAATTCATTAAAATAAAAAAAATATTATAATAACCAAATCAAACATGATATATTACTTTTCCTCTATTAATTACAATAATTAAATAATTACCATTCCAATTTTAGTTTTATATAAATTTTTCCATAGTTCAATAGATTTAAAGGTAATGAGATTTGAGATATCATGATTTTTAAAGTGATAACCTTTAAAATTATATCTCTATAATTCTAATCATATGATTCATCATTTCAAATCTCCTTTATTCAGTATATAAATAGTCTTAGAATTCAATTTTCTAATTTCTAGTAGAATTTATATTCCCCATTATAATATTTCTCCCTTAGTAACATAGGAACATTCACTGCTTTTTCATTTTGAGACATGAGAAGTTAAATTGAACATATTTAATGGGTATAACCAATTAAGAAGTGAACCATAACTTTAATAAAGCATCCACCAAGACCTATTTTATTATTAATTTGAATTGAATAAGTGTAAGGTTCATTGCCTCTCAAGTAATATTTTCACTCTTATTGATGGATTTTCATTTTCACACATAACCATACATAGTTCTGAATCATTTAAAAAACATTAACTAGGATCCCAACTGCCCATTTTACTCCTGTTTAATGTAATTATCATTAATTAATTGATTTTTATTCCTTATCATTTTAATTTTTTAATTTAAATAATTATCATGAGTTAATATTAAAAAATATAATGAAAACATGTACTGATTTTGATTCACATATATCATATCCACTTACAATCGATTACCAAAATTATATTAATGTAGTCAATATGTCTACTGAAGGTTTTCTCCTAATGTACTATTAATATATATATAAAATGATACACAAAATATACACACACTCCCAACCGCAATTGGATTTCAATTTAAATGATATATTTAAAGATACTTGGGAAAAAATAATATCAAAATTATATGATAATAATGACACTCCTCTTCTATAATGGTTTATATTTTCTTATGAATGATTTTCTATTTACCCCCAATATTCCATTTTTTACATCATCCTATATATAAATTATTTCACGAATTGTGTAAAAATGTAATCTTGTTGAAAATGAAATAAAAATATGAATAAAATATGTAATATGTTTATTGGGTTTCTTCTCAACACGTTCATGAATTTGAACCCATTAAACTATTATTTCAATAAAGTATTATCACCATTATAATGGGGGATGTATCCTATGTAATATTAATTATAATGAATTTGTTTATCCTTTTTATCCATTTAATATTTTCTATCCAATTCATTCAAGTAATTTTGTGAATAGGCTTAATTCATGGTTTATCAAACTCAACCATAGAATTCATGATAATATTTTTAAATTATAAAGAAATATCATTCATTCTGTGTTTAAATAATATATGTTAAGGGAAAATTAAGGATCAATGGTATATCACACCCATTGGTTGGTATAAACTAAAGGAGATCAGCCTGAGGGCCTGATTTATCACTAACATAGGTTTTAAATGGAATGAAAAATCTATCAATATAAATTAATTTGAAAATATGGAGGTGATTTCGGAAGGGATTATCTTGTGGTGCAATGATAAATTTTACATAATGCAATTAAATTATGGGAAGGAATAGAGAAGAACTACCTTAGCCTCTTAGATCATCCATCTTCCTGCAACGACCATTGATTTGATCAAGAATGGAACAAATCAATGAAATCATCAACTGAAACAAACATGGGGGAAATGATCTTTTAGTGGGATATCAATTCAAATGGAAAAAAGAAAATGATAATAAGGTAGAGGATTAAATATCTTACCACTATCTTTCGGATTTATTCAAGAGTGATCAAAATAGAGTCTTTATAGAGAAGATGGTTTGATCCCTATGTTATGTGAGAGAAGATCTAATATGCGAGTTAGGAGAATGTTTCATCCATAAAAGTATAAAAAGTATAAAACGAAAATGTTTAAATTTTTAATGATATGGGAAAACAACAATTCACCTTCAAATATGTGTATGTATATTTTGGGCACACAGTTGGCCAAATAGTGTTCCAACAATGTGGAATGTTCTACTTCAATGGGGGTACTTCACATGGTTATGCACATGGTTTGTTTAACTTTGTGAAAACTATAAAATATCACTTGGAACCAAACCTATATAACACCGCATAGTCATGTTCCCATAGTTGCACGGATCCAATCAAATTGTGATGCCTCCGACACCCCCACTATTTAAAATAACAAAATCTATGGAAACAATGAGGGATCGGCAACACAATTTCTACTAACATTGTGGCCCAGTTTACATTTTGATATTTTGGTTTTATGGGCTCCGAATTCTCCTTGAAAACACTGGAGACATCCTTTAATTCATTAGGCAACATTATTATGTCCTATAAAATTAATTTGAAACAATAACAAAGAGTTTGTACCTCTATAAAAATACAGGACATTACACTAACCATATTGTTTTGTGTCAGGAATCATAATCCTCCATGTTGATGTTCTTAAAAATTGGCTATTGTAGTATCAATAAATACATAAATATTTTATAAATATTATTTTACTACCTTTTAATTCATTTAAATATTTAATAATGGATTCTTTTCAAATTTTTTACATATGAATCACACTTTAAATATTTCAAAAGTTTGAAAATAATGTTCTCTTTTAACTTATACAACTTGAATATCACTTCTCACCATCATGATAAATATTTTATTTGAATATTACATTATACTATTTAATTTTTATTTTCAATGAAAATATTTTGGTCAATATTCTCAAAGTTTTTAATATTTGTGTTTATTTAAAGAAAAGGATCCCTTTAAAAATCCATTAATGAATATTATACATCATTGAGTATTTTTTTAATATCATCCATTGAATTTATCTAGAAGTATTATGATCAATTTTTATGGATTTTTTTATAACATTATATTATTTCCATGTGTCAATTAATTTATAATGAAATATTTATGATTTTTTTAATTTATATATGTTATGATATGAAAAAATGATGAATTATTCTATGATCCTATAGAACACTTCTATATGGTTTCTAATACATGATGGATGGACCTAGAATTGTATATCCCTGAAATTAATCATGTAAGAATTTTTTTATTTTGATATATCTTGCATGTGAATGTGAAGTGAAATCAATTTAGTAAGACACTATAATATTCATTTGAGTGATCATTGATATGAAAATGAAGAAAATGTAAGCGAAACCAATAAACTATAATAATTTTACCACTATGATAGTTATGGAATTAAGACATGATGAAAGGAATGGTTTTCTATGATTACATGTATGGGAAAAAATTATGTCTTGTGCTGTAGACATGTTCTTCATGTTTATGATTGATTATTTATGATTCCATACTCTTATAAATTATGTCAATTGACTTAAAATTATTCTGTTATTATGAAATAAGAGTAGTGGACTTATCATGGAGGGTGAAAGTTGTGAAGACCAAAATACACCCTTATAATTAATCATAAAATTATCTAGAAATGAATTAGAGAAAAAGTAAATAATAATAGATTCATTTGAGTCCCCCTTTCATTCCAATATGTCAGATGCAAAATTATGTTCCCTCCATGTATATATCACCTCAGGACATTGATTGATTAACATTATGCTCTTCCAAATTAAGTATGCCAAGTCCCATAGAGTGTTAGTCCTACCTTAGATGAGGCTCAACAGCACATTAGAGTCTGATTCCAATTCTACAATTAAAATATTAAACATTCTCTACATCTTCAATCCCTATAACATGGACCTACCTTTTGCTTTCAATGAGTTACATGGACATTAAAAGTAGCTGAAACCAATGATGATTAATCCTCTTCCATCTCTCACCATCCCATCATCTCTCATGTCACCCGAAATGAAATAACGATCATCATTTCGCTTGATTCCTACCCTCAGAGGAGTCCGACGTACCCATATTCCTCTATTAATCCCTACCCTTCAATCAAATTTCTACACTACTCATGGGATAGAAGGGATCAATAACACTGATGCACTGTAGTTGTCAGGAAGACCACTTAGTTCAACAACTAAATCTGTTAACTGAATTTTCAAAATATATTTTGAGCATCATTTACACCCTCATGCTTCATTTATAGCCACAAAAATTACCCTACATGTTGAAACAAAATTCATGCCACCATCCCTTTTTTCTTTCATCTTAGAATATTCTCCCTGAAACCATAATGCTCCATATTTTGTAATCAAGCCCCCCTACAATTATAATTCTAATCCCTATTAAATATATCTATAGATTCTATCACCCAACCAAATTTGAATAACAAATTCCAAATCATTTTTTTTAATGGGAGACTTGCATCATTGGCCTGGAGATACTAAGTTGAGTCTCGTCATCTGAACATTTTTGTAGGTTCAAATTACAGTACTTATCAACCTCCCCACAAAACCATTTATCGTTGAGGGCATATATTCACACCACAATTTGTTTTCCCATTCATCTGATCCACTATTTTCATGCAGCATGTCCCGAAAATCCCTGCTGCTAAAATTCTCCAAGAAAACATCCATAAACACTCACCAATCTAGTTCCTTATTTAAACAGATACTGTTAAAAAAGATATTATTCTATTCATTTTGGATAGAATTTATGAAATTTTGAAATAATCTAGACTCACTAAACATAATACTAAGAACTGGGCATCCCAAGAAATAAACTAAGTCACCGACCTAGTTATTTTTATAGAAGATAATCTTGACAAAACCCACCACCAAGCATGTTTCCACCATAAACTTATCTAGATGGTATACTATGATATTAAACAACCCTAATATAATCCTATAATTATCCTCCCACTCTATACATTTTTTCCATATCTATTTCTCATGAATGTATCCCCAAGGGTACTACATATAATGATTTACCAAGAATGTTTACCTTGCCTAGCCTGCATAGTTTCTATTATATTTTGAAGATTGATTTCTCCTTCCCCCATAGGTCTAGAAGTCATCTTCTATGAAGCCCAATAATAACTGCCATTTTTATTATCATAAAAAAAGAAATATGTCATGAATTTTTCAAGATGGTCAATGGCCCTCTTCAGAGCCTTGATTGTAGAAAACACATGCAATTAAATAGAGGTAAGCACACAGTTAATTAGAGTAATATGACCACCAAATGATAGGTGCCCCCAAATACTCCATAGGGATATTTTTCTACTTCATTCCATGTTTACATTGGAACCTCTGGCTTTGTCGTTCTAAACCCATTCTATATTTATATACTTTTCTATTTCCTTGATTAATTATTTAACCAATTCGGTAGTAATATTCATTCATGATCATATTCATCCAACTGATAGATTTTATCCAACCATTCATAAATAATAACATATCATTAAAAAACAATATATGAGATATAATACTATCCCCTAGCTAGTTATTTTAAGGATATTTATTTCTCCACATCTAGAAACATTTTGATGTTCCTTGAAATTGAATCCTATGCAATGATAAAAACCCTTAGTTAATTAGGGGTTTTCATTACTATAACATATCATGGCATTCCAAAAATCAAATCTCATTCCAATGAGAGATAAAAAGATCTCGGGGGTGGAATAACATATGAACACAAGGTCACAAGAACGTTCTGAGAACCCAAATTTTCTCTTTGAATTGATGGTAAATCCCAACTCAATTGTGGCATGTGCCTCATGCATATTAACTTGGATTATATCATCAGACCCAATTGGGTTCATATTAACATCTCAAGCCTTACACTTTGCAATCCGCACAGCACCATAAATGATCCCACCTTTAATGAAACTATGTTTTTTTATTTGAAACAAGGTTAGGAATGATTTGGATGATTCTATTATTTAAGAGGGTTTTATGATAATTTAAATGATATTTCATATACAAATAGGGTGGTATAGAATTAATGATTCATGCCGGAGAATCTATGGTACCAAAAAGTATTTATGAGAAATAAATTCTATTAGTAGAGACCCAACAATAAAAAATTTATAAATGTCTACCTTGATATGTTCTTTATTAAAGTCCCAAGTATCCATAAAAAAGATACCAGGATACCATATCATCTAGAAACAATGTGAGTATTCATTTTGAACAATGCTTCCTTGATTTCCTTATCATCTGGAATGATAACAAGACGATCACTGTCTTCCACATCTACTGTTCATGGGTTGAAATTCATTTTGTAAAGGATATCCATTTATTCTCTCAAGGTTTATCTATCATATATTCTCTATCCTTCCATCAAATCCTTAAAATATTCCTGATCCATCTTACTTGCAACATCAATGAACCTCATATTAAACCCATCAGGTATATTCAGATTGATCTTCATTGTAGCCCTCTTCTCCTAGATTTATACCTGAAAATAAGATATGTTTCAATCATTCTCTCTTATAAAAGTATCCCTTGATCTTTCTCAAAATTAACTTTCAATCTCCAACAATGTTTCAGATAGTTCACCTCTCTTCTCATTATGTCTCATGAAAGCATCATCATCCTAGTTCTATTGAAGGATCTCTTCTAGATTATCATTATCCACATGAATATATTCCAAAATATACACATTATATGATCTTTTAAGGATACATTCCTTGATCTCTTTCGTTAATCTATTGATACTATAAGAAAGGTCCACCTGAGGATTTTTACTTCATTGATGGTCCAATGAGTTGTTGACCCTTTGGTGAAAGCCATCCAATTTGGACCAGTTTCATGAGTAGAGAAAACATTATTTCCATCCTAAATCCATCATGAATTTAATAACAATAGTATAATGATCTATCAAATATTGGGTGATATGGGTTACATGGTTTTTAGAAAAGGAATCCATACCTTGTAATTTCACCAGACAACCATATAATATGAACCATATCTTCCTACTCCCTCTCTATTTGTTACACTATGTATATCTAAATCCAACGAAACCCAAATACATGAGCGTTATGGTGGCTATGATGTTATTTATATCCTCCATGGCAGTGAAATAATAAGAAAAACCTCTTATTTTCATTGATATGTCTAAAATTGTATTAAAATATCCTCTAATATACCACGCTTGGCCAATGGATTGGAAGGAGGAGAAGTGATTTGTCAATGTTTTTCTATCCACACCATCTAATTTTTCATAAAAATGTAAATAAAACATCAATTATCATTAAATTCATCTGAACCATAATGTTGTGTTCTGACGCTTCTACGTACTCCACAATGTTCATATTTTTCTTAAAAATCCAAATACAAGTGTTGAAAGTGACATTGTGCATAAAATCATAAAATCACATAAACCTAGAAAATATTGGTAAATGATCTATGTTTTTCTTTGGTTCAAGAATATATATTAAGGAAATTTCATGTCACTGAACTTTAGAAGAAACATATTTAGTTTTTTACCTCACCTTGAGATTTATTTCATTCCAAAACATCCCCAAACTCATTGCATCTGAGGGGGAGTCACCTTACGACCTGAGAGTGATTCAACCATAATACCAAAACATTATGTGAGAATATATTTATACATGGAATGAGTAACTATTCTACTTATCATATGAGGATATATAGACCTTCACATTTTCAATTTCATTAATCACCTGACTATCTAAGAAATATTTTTTGTTGAAGTTTCTTCCATCACCAACCTCCAATTATCCAACACTATACCGGGTATGTCATCTACGGAATACACCATTAATAATTTGGTATAAAAAGAAGATTTTGGAAACCCAGAATCAAATAATTATGGGGGAAACTACTTCTAATCACTAATCACTGATAAACCTGATAGATCAATATCAAAACTAAATTCCAAGAATAAGATAATACATTTTTTATTAATTTGGAACAACACTCTCCAACAAATTTTTCCTTAAACATCCCTTCTAAATCAACTTGAGAAAATGAAACCTCCAACCCCTGATCATGATCCACCATAGGAACCCCAATGGGTAAATCCACTTTTTTCCACGAACCCAAGATTGGTCTTGGGATCTGTATAATATATAAAGGACTTAGAAGAGATCCATAAACAGAACATGAAATAACGAAGTCATTCTATGAAACCATGTGCATGTATATGGAAGAACTAGAGAACACCAAAATTAATTCTTGATTGTGGGCCCCTCAAAAACTCTGAATATATCCGAATAAGGTTAGAGATGATTTCTTACACACAAAAGAAGCCACAAGTGTCAGATCCTAAAAATCCACCGCTTCTATGATTTCATCATTTGAAAAATCAATGACTGGTCATCGTTCCTTCATCCTTGAGCAACATGAAGAAATATAAACTAGTGGTATAAAAACATGTCCAACATGAGCCGAACTAGAAGGGTAAGAAATCACATCAAAAAGGGAGTGTAAATGAGTAGATCTTTTTGTCCATGATACCTAGTAGAAAAATAAAAAATAACTAGATCATGAACCATGATTTCCACTGATTAATCAAGTACCATATTTGATTAGTGAGGTAAATCAGATGAAATGAGGTTCTCATTCTCACATATTGAAGCTATATTACACCCACTTGGTGTGGGGAATTGATTATGTCATTTTTTATAAGCAATACTTGCCTCAAAATTCATGATTAATAATATTTGAATTACTGGGAATGACATTCAATATTTTTTTCATTTTATCATACAAATATTCTTATATAATGTTTATTTATGATCATAAATTTTTTTATCCTATAATTACCCTTTTGGGGAATTTTAGATCATCATTTATTAAGTTTTAACATTCCCACTTTTTATGATTTTTTTATATTGGGAATGACTATGAAGGAAACTATATGAGAATAAATGTATTATTATGACCATCATACATAGGATGAGTCAGTAAGGGGATTCTTGTCACTAGGATTCGCCCATCCACTAGATTTCTATCCACCATATTAGTTCAGCCATGGATTCTCCATAGTGCTTCTACACGGTAGGTTTGTGACGTATGGTCTCTTTTAGTGGTGGAATCATACGAGAATGATATTATTAGAAAACGTTATCATTAGTTTTCCCTGTCCTCATCCAAACCTTTATAATTTCTAGGGATTCTCATGGTGGCGTGATGTTGGTATAGGGTACTAGTTCTCGATTTCGTGGTCTGAGGGTTGTTTTTAAGTTTTGAGTTGTTTATGGGTGTGTTGGGTTGATATACTCTACAGGTGTGGTTCTCAAGGCGGTGATGGGATATAGGTTTTGGTACTGTGGAAGGGTCCTATTTGGATGAGATTGGGTTTTGTTTATATATTTTTATACTACTTGTTTTTGGTTTGGTGGTGCGGTGTTTTTTGGTGGCACACTGTGTCAACTTCATCGGGGTCTGGATTTCTAGAGACCGGTGATGGCTTCAGGGTGAATGAGATCATGGTTCATGTTGATGTGTGACGAACTAGGAATTTCCTTTCGTGGTGGATTCATGGTGGAGGATAAAGTTTCTTGCGATGTAGGTTATGCTGTTAAGGTTTTGCAATATCTTGGATGTATTTTTTAAATCGTGGAATGATTTTCTACTGGGTGAATTTTTGAATATGTTGAATGGTCTCTCTATTAGTATTTTTTGAATTGTTAGAATATGTTCCACAGTCTTGGGTCAATGAAACCGGTTCTCCTCATGTGATGGCTCCAGTAGATGACCAATGATGGTATCTATCATAGATCCTGGATATCTAGAATTGATTGTTTGAGAGGGTATGACATTTTTCATTAGTACTATACATGTTCATAAAAGCATGAGACAACTATCCGAGAAACTATGAGATGGGGGAAGATCAAATTAATGATTATGATTCTAGATAGGGGACCTTATTTGTAGATTTTAATTGGATTTTTTTTTCATGGAACATTGGACGTTGGGGAATGATTTTATTTTTATGTCTTTTATGTCATTTTTGTTCCTCCATTCCCCTTAAAAGGGGTTATATCATAATAATGAAATAGATTAATTTTCAATCAGAGAATAAAATTATGGGATATGTTGGTGATCATTAATGAAATATATTGATTATGAATTTAGTCTCCAAAGTAAACAATACCATTATATTTTTGGGGAATCTATTATTGTGATATGTATTGAATGTTCATCAAAAATGATGAAAATTAAATATATTAAATACATGGTTCTCCTCATGTTTCCATTAAATAATATTTTGTGTCCATGAAATCATTATTTTTTATCGATTTCATACCTTTTTTATCTTCTATGTTGCTATCCATATTTTCCTCTTTCTCAAAAAATTAATCTCACAATATACTACACATGTCACCCCTTACTTGTAAATAGTGAAATCACAACCTATAACTGTATCACTCATCAAGATTGTACATTTTCATTGGATTTAATTTCCATTATTACTTATCAATACATAATGGATGTTTTTGTCACTTCCATAATTATCTTATACTTCATTTGAGATAGCTTCTACACACTATTTACTAATCATTTAACACAACTAAATTATACCAATTTTGGTTATATATTATCTAATCTCACATCCTAAAATAAATAATATTATTAAAATATATCATATATTAGGGGGTATAGAGTTTCTTATAGACATATACATAGTGTTTTTAGAATTTTTATGTGGTGAAGGAGAGATTGGAGACAATTTTTTTATATGAAACATGTTCTAATGTTTTAAAGGAGACCATGATGTGGTGGTGTTCTCACCATGATGTGGTGTCCCTATTATTATTTATTGTTTGAATTTGGTCATGTGGGATGGTATTTTTATAGGTATTTTAAGGTAATAGTTTATTATAACTATTTTACACGGAATTTTTGTTTTCATTAATAGATTATGGTGTAGAGTTTTTTGTTTTATAGGTCATGGTTTTGGGTTTAGATTAATGGAATTTCTATCTATAATGAAGACTATGAGTACTATTGTTTGGTTGTTCGGGTGGGTTATTACATGGGAAGAACATCATTCCATAGTGTTGTGATGCTATATTTAGGGAAATCAAGGAGGTGATAGAGGTAATTTCATCATGAATCATTCTATGAATAAAAATATTGAAGCATTATAGGATTTCTTACATTAGTTATTTGATGTCTTAAGAGAAGGCTATTTTAAAATAAGGGCATAACAAAATATTAATGAGGATGTAACATTTTTTATGTTTTCAATTGCCATATCTAGGTTGAAAAACACCACAATGACATTTTAGGTCCCTCTAAATGCCTTTGTTTGGTCACCCACATGTATATTATAATGTTATCTTCTCCACTATTTTGGATAAATTCATTGGAATTATATCAAAACATAGTCTTCTTGAGACATAGTTTTTATATTATTGGAAATCCTTGGTGGTTTGATAATAACTTGATTTATGTTTTGGATTCAATATAATCTATTGAGCCTTTCATTCTTGTCTCATTCAATTATTATTTTTATCTTCCCATGATGAATCTAACTTTGAATCGGTGTTCAATTTTAGTGGATTTTAGTTGGAAGATTATTGAAGTGTTGATGTGTTATATCTTTTTAATGGATTATTAAGTGTTCATTACGGATGAATCATGAGATTTTATTATGTTCTCAAAGTGTTGTTTTTAATGTTTAAATGAGATTAGGTATTCTAAATTAACTTATATATACATATTAATTAATTAGTATATTTTGCTGGATTTTTGGTAATGAATGTATACTTTGATAATGAATGGGAATAAAATTATAAAAAAATGATAATTGTTCGGATGAATTAAATGGAATGGAAAAATTATGAAAAAATAGAAATACTTTATATATGAATTATATGTAAAATAAATGGACCTGAATATAATTATTAAATATTTTAATTTAAGAATTAATGAGATATGTTGGATGTTATTCATATATTAAATGATATTTATAGTGAACCTTGTAATTAATGATACTAAATTTTATAAACAAGTATGAAATATTTTGTGATTAAGAGGTTTTCGAATATATATGAATTAAGTTATATGAAATGTTGATAATTAGAGCTAGATTCTATAGAATATATTGTTATTTCAAAGGTTAGTGTGTCATTTGGGGGATTAAGGAACACTTATGGAATGTTATGGAGATTTTAGTTGTGTATCATTTTTTTATCATGGATTTTTATGTGATTATTTAATATATAGATTGTGTATATGATATTATTTTACTAATATAACCTTACTTTTATGTTAAATTAGTATTTCTATAGAATGTGATATTCCCACTTGTTATTATATTATGAGTTATGTTTTATTCATACCATTGATATAAATTATAATTTTAGTTATACCACAATATATAAGTTGTTATAGGAGATTTATAGTCCTTAATGTAATAGGATATAGTGGTTAAGGTTAGAGATACTATCAGTAGAGATGTGTATAAGATATGATGATATTTTTTGAAAGATAATGGAGTCCAAAATATAGATATGGATAATATGGGATGGTAGTAACATGATTTTCACAGCTGATTATTATATTTATTATAACATAATTTTATATGTTATTCACTAAGAATTTATTATTCTTATTTACTTTACATAATAATGGATGGAGGATGAAACTTCTATGTATACAAGTATACATTCCATATTATTATACTTTTCATTTCAGAATTTGGTGTTCATTTTGATGGTGGTGTTGAGAATTGCTAGTTGAAACATGTAGTGATCAAGCTAAGAGTTATCGATGTTATTATTTGATATTCCTTTTTTTCTCCTATTGGATAGTGTTATTTCATCGGTTTTTTCTAAACATACTCAATCATTTGATTTATATAATTATTTGGTGTATTAATTTAATATTTAAAAGTATGATAATTTATTTTACATTAAATACTTATAATTAAATGGTGAATACCTTAAATATGTTTTTTATATAAATTTTTCTAATCACCACATCATGGATGATTGGAGGTGGGATTCATGGGTTACTCTCGATAAAATTTCCTATAATGGTTAAGTCGTGGTCATGTTAGGAGATTACTGAATGGTATCTGTTCATGTGTTCTATGTGTTTTTTGGAGTTATCACTAGTGAGGATTTCATGGGTTAGAAGGGCTATCATTCTAATTTTATCTAAAATTTGAACTAGAGTATATAAACCTACTAGTGTTGATGTGCCCTACCATGAATCCATGGTCAAGCATTCATTATCTACCAATAATTACTAATGGATTGATGCATTATCCTCAATATAGATATATAGGTTTCGGTTCATGAAAAATATAATATCAGGTTAAGATGTTTTTGTGTGAAATATTGAGAAATTATCTATATTTTATTTGGGTTGAATATAAAAGTAAATTTTAACCATTGGTTATTAATTTTTTTTGGTTATAGTTATTCCATTAGGTGATATGAATTGTGAGGTGGATTCAGAGTGGGTACATATAACACATGTAATTTTTTCATCTAATGGTGGAATTAATAGTAGCATAAGAACAATGGGTATCTATATTACAGAACTAGTGGTAATTTTTTTGCGGAAAAAATTTTAAATAATGTAATAGAAATATTACTTGAGTTTGCAAAAATATATTTTGGGTTCATTCAATTGGTTGAGGAGAATCATAATATTCTAGTAGTGAGATTTTTACAATGATATGTATGATAATAATGGATGGTATATATAGATGAATGTGGAATATCTTTATTTGAGTGGGGTCAGTTTTGAGATATGTTATAGGAGATTTTTTTTATTCTACTATTCAACATAAAAATCATTTGGAGAAATTATTTTTTTTTAGTAAATATTTTTGGTTTTGGGAATATTGACTAAATTTTATGACATTGTTGATATTTTATGTTAATGTTCTATATGATGCAGGGTAGATATATTTCCCCTTTAGGTGGGGATTTCCATTTAAAATTTATTATCAGGATACTCTCTTTTAATTGAAGATGTAGTATGAGCTAATCAATAAGTTAAAAATCAATAAGAAGATAATAAAATGTACTAGTTGATTGGTAGGTGTACAAACTGATGATTTTATTAACCGTGTTTGAATAAATTAAATTTATTTTATGAATTACATTCCATGATACCCTAATTCAATCATTTCTTATATGGTACACCAATTTATTCTTGTGATACATGAATCATTGACTTAGCTTACACTACATGCAACACTGAGTTTCTAAAAAACTACACATTGTTATTATAATTTTTTTAAATGATATAGTTAGAATATATCCATTAAAATTAGTAATATTAATATTGGAAACTAATTTTTAATTATCTTTTTATAATTTTTTATACAAATAAATCATAATTTTGGTAAAGTTTTTATGTATTTGAAAACACAATTTTCACAAAGGAATTAATTTTTTTCCATATATAATAAATAATAAAATTAATTTTAGAAACATATTTAAATTGAATATTACAAAATATTCAAAAAAAATTAATTCAAAATGTAAAAATTAAATAAAGGGGAATGTATAATATTTTTCTGAAAAAACCATTTTTATGAACTTTTAAAATACTGCATTTTAATTCCGAACTAATTTTTCATATAATATATTTATTTTGTTAAATTATATTTGAATTTGGTTTTATATTATAATTATATTAATTATATATACATATATACAATGTATTTCATTGACAACAATTTCATTTTGAAATTGGATATAAAAACATTTTAAACTTTTTAATACTTTCGTTAAAAGCCATGTTATCGCAACACATCAATGGGATTAAATTTAAATTAATTTATTCCACTTATGTGATTAGAATTTCAATTAAATGGATTTAATATTTTTAAATGGAATAATTTATAATTTATAATAATATTAACATAGTTTTTTATAACAAAATTAGAAATGGAAGTAATTAAAACTAATTATAGTTATTAAGGTAAAAAACTGATTACATATTGGTTAAAAATTAATTTAAGGAGACAAATAACATAGAAAGATTTCCTAAAAGTTATTTTATAGAAATATATTTACAAAATAATTTATTTTATTTAATTTCTATCATTATTGGAGGTAAATTAGGTTAGGGGGACTCTCAATATTGTTATCCTTTTTATATTTACAATAATGTCACTTCTCATCCACTATAAAATGGAACTCACCCTCTCAATTATTCACACTCTCAAGCCATTTAGATCATACAAAATCTACCTATATCCAATATAGATGTCCTTAACTTCATCCATGAATCATTACTTTGGTTATAAATCCAACCGATTAATCCCTCAGGTTCAATCCAATAAGATTTACCCAAAGAAGATGTAACATCCTTCCAAAAAAAAATTCTTATGTTTTCTTTCTCCCCCATATCAATTATTCTTTTTATATAATTAAATAATAACCCATGTATACTAAATATAATTATATGTTTTTATTTTAATGTTTAAAATTACACTCACACACACTTCCATCAAATGGGAGACACAATCATCATTCGTGTGTAAGTCAGACTACCGCCTCACGAACTGATATTGTTTGCTCAAACATTGATACATTTAAAGTCAAAGATATTGATTTAATTTCTGTTTTAATCTTACATATATCATATTTATTATTTATTTAGGGTTACTTAATTATTATATGAAACATACCATCATTCATTCCATTTTTTTAAATATGATAACATGATTTCTGGACATGTGGACTACCGTCACCTCAAGGTGATGTGATTCATTCACAATATATATGGTATGTATTAAATTTGGTTTTCATAAAATTACATGATATAAATGAAATAAAAGAACACTATAATTATAGTATATTTATATATATTTAGTTTACATACTTTCTTTCAATAACATAATAAAATATAAACAATATTCATGCGTACGTATGACCTATCGTCTTCATGATCAGTGTCTTCTATTTCATAGATCTATATTTTTTATATTATTATAAAAAATATTTAATGAATATATATTATTATTATATCATGTTTTAAATACATTATATCATGATATATGTATTGGGGGAAAAAATATGACCAAACAAACACCGGTGAAAACAAAGCAGTTATTACCCGAAATGTAACTTTAACTTAGAATTGTTAAAAAAAGTGTAGTATAATCTCATATGTAAATAATATATGGCATGATATATTTCAATAAATTTCTTTAATAGATGTAAAATTAACTTATTTTTATTAAACAAGTGGTTTGAATGAGTAAAATGGGATTTGAGACATAAGGTAAGGGTTTTCGCATCTCACTTTTATTTATGTGAGACTTATCCCTTCTTCACCACCAATTGCATCTATGTGGTTTATATACTAACCGTTACTGTATTTTAAGATTATAATAAATAAATTTATTAGTATTTATATAAACATTTTATGATATTATTTCATGGGATTTATTGTTCCAATGTTACCAAATCGATAAAGTAATTTTGTCTCAATTTTCATTCATTGAGATACATGCCATGTTATACACCTCTATTTTTAAATAAGGTTTATATAATTACGTTTGACATGTTATATCTAAAATATAATTACTTTCATGATAAATTAAGAATCATTTATATTTAATTTTCTTATATGGGGGGTTTTATTCCATGTTACCAATGTAGTAATAGTTTATTACAACAATTCCATCATTTATCATGATTGTTTATGATTATACATTCATTGATGCAATATTATTATACATCTCCAAAGAATTTTTTTTAATTTAATTCACCTATTGATATTAAATATATATTCATGTGTTGGAATCATTATCCCACTCTTTGGTACATAAGATAATTATGATAGTCTTTTTAAGAAAAACTATATTTATCTCCCTTTTAATTTGTAAATTTATATTCCATAATTCTTTTTTCTAAAAATGTGTTTTAAAAGTTCTTCAAAGATTCCTTTTTATGATTTTAAATTTATTTTAAAGGAAATGTTTCTCAAAAAAAATTCAGGATTTCTTCAAAAAATTTCAAACTATTTTCAAGGAAAAATATTTTAAAATGGCTTTAACGATTTCCTTGATATGTTTTCAATGTTATTTTCAATGAAATTTATTTAAAAATGGTTTCATGATTTCTTTATAAATATTCACAGAAATTTTAAATGAATAATTCATTGAGAAATATTTTATGTATTAAATATTATCATTAAAATAATAATTGATATTTTCCTCAAGAAATGTATATAATGTATCATTCAAAATTATTTTCTATCTAAGATTACATCTGTTGGTGTTACATATTTATTTGATGGAAAATAATCCAAATGTCATATTCATATTTTTTTTAATGGTTTATTTTTTGATTAAATTATGTTTATTAAATCCATTTCTATTTCACAGGTAATATTTTTATAAAAACAAATTTTTCTCATAGGTTGTTTTTTGTTGAAAATGATTACAAAATATATCTCTTTTCTACAGGTTATGACATGATGACATGTTTATGATATAAATTTCATTTCACGGGCTGTGATATTATTGTTTATGATATTGTGGAATAAGTATGTAAGATTTATTAATGTTAAATATGGGACCTATATCTCCCACAAGTAAATTGTGTAAATAGTTATATCTCTAGAGATACTAATGGAAATAAATTCGACGGGAATGATCCACTATGGAAGATGGTGAAAACCGATCTAGTATGGGATGTTTGGGAAACCCAATCCAGTATGATAAAATGGGGAATCTTGATGACTTATAATTAAATGATGAATATTAGGGATTTTGATGGGTCCCTCCCTATAGGTGTAGTCCCCAAGAATTTCCTCGATATGTTTTGGAATTGCACATTGACTTGTAAGGAATGATGTTACATGTTAACGTGCCTACCAAAATTCCATGTCATATTACCATGTCATTTTTCATGGATTACTATCCTAATTCCATCATTATTCATGTCTTATAAACTACCAATATATATTCCATGATTCATGATTATGATATTTGATATGCAGGGTATGATATTTTAATGTTGTGATCACACTATCACAACCTTATTCTACATTTTATAATTATATATCTAATTTTTTTACCCTTACAGTGAATCTAATCTCACCCCATATTAAGTTATATTTCCCTTGTTATGAAGATATTTATTATTTATTATATTTCTAAAAAGGGTTCTAGTCCTGAAGAACCTAGTGGTAGATAATGTTTTTCACTTATGAAGTAATTGTTATGTTTCCATGTCACTAAAAACACTAAATTAATATATTATTTGGGAATTTGATTGTGTAAAGTGTTAATTATTCCAAAAAAATTATTTAATGATAATGTATAAAAAAGGGTTGCTATAGTAGTTGATGGTGGATGTTATAAAATGTTGCACCATTGGTAAGAAATAAAGGTGTTATTAATATTATAATTTTCAAGTCAGTAGAGTTGGGATAATAATTTTTGTTTCATATGAATAGGGTTTCATTTCTTTAGGGTGTGTGATTTTAGGTTGTCTATTATTCATACATAGGTAGGATAATTGGTTGTATAAGCCTCTATATTACCATGATTGTTAGTGTTGATGAGAGAATAGTATGATGGTGGATATTCTATCTCATTAAACATCAAAACACCTCAACTATTTTCCACTATAAAACCACAAACCATATACTCTATGAGTGATGAGTCTTTTTATTGGTGGTCAACTCAAGAACATCCCTCTTACTCATGGAAAATTGAGTTATCAATGATAATAAGTATGATTTCATAATAGTGAGGTAAATGAGCTTAAAATGGTCATTTACTTACAGAAAAAATTGATGTTCTAGAAATACCTCAAGTTGCAAGACATAAATTTTGTTTCATCTTAACACTTGCATATTAATTATCTATTTTTTGTGTATCACAATCTTTTATCACACATTTATTAGTGTGGATTTTACATATACTCCTAGAAAGGCTTCATCGGCCACTTAAGTTTTCTTCTATAAATGGGGATTGGTCTGTATTTACTAATGTGTCCCCCAAATATGAATTCATGATTAGAGGAAGATCTTTTAAATGAGGCACAATATTACTAAGCATGGTTCCATATTATTTATTATGTAATATGGATTGGATACAAACTATATGATCATATAATTATTTTCATCAGAGGCAAGTGAATCTATTAAGTATGATTAGTGATTTTATGGTGTTTTTTATAGATCAAGATCCTATGTAAGTATTTTTGTTTGATAAGACATAAATATTTATATTTAAATATTATTTATATTATTGGTTTGTGAATATTAGAGAGAATAGAATAATTTTCACTATGTGTTGATGTATTTCATTGAGGTATTCTTGAGGGGACTATTGGTTTTCCTCCAATATAAGATATTGAATTTGGTATAGATCTATATCCATGTAAATATCCATTATCGATGGTGGATTATCAAATGAAACTCACTAGATTTTTTTTGGATTTAGATCAATGATATATTAAATATTGGTGTTAATTACTATAACATGTCTTCATAAGGATCCTTAATGGTTTTTTTTCTAATAAAAATAAAGTGATTTCTAGTTTTTTCATTGATTAACACTGACTAAATCATGTAGTGGTAATGATTCAATATTTGTTATCAATGGTAGATAATTTCTTGAGAAAATTTAATGGATTTTTCTGGTTATATTAAAGAGATTTTTTATGGGTATCACCAAATTAGGAATAAAGAAGGTTATATTCATAATATGACATTCCAAATCCATTATAAACAGTTTGAGTACATTATGGTGCCTTTTAGTGTTAACAATGCACCAATGGTGTTATAGAAATGATGAATTGATTGTTTAGCCAAATTTTGATAATTTATTTTTGATATTTATTTATGACATTATTATTTATTTGAAGAATATTTCTGAAGACCGAACCCCACACATTTATGTATCAAGTAAGGGAAAATCTGATTTCCAAATGAAGGTGGTTGGTGGGAATTTACTAAAAAAACATTCGGTGGTACATTGTCCCAGAGTATAAAAGGTTTTCTCAAAATAAAATGTAGTTGATTCAAATTATATGAATCTATTAAATATTTAAGACATATTTATGACTATATAAAAGTAATCATAAACTAATTGTTTCCTTTTTTCTAGTGATTGTTTAAAACCATAAGCCAATGTGAACATCAATATACAGTAGATATTATTTATTTTTCTTATACCGATGATTATAATATGGTTTAATGCTACATAATTTGGTAAACTAGTATTTAACTACTCCATGAATGTTGTTGTCACTATGGATTTATGATCAATCCAGAGAAAGTGGATTCTTATATACTCTTGTAAATGGAATCCAAACCCATACAATTAACTTCGACGTAACCAGACATGTTTTTCCTTTTACAATCAAGTAAAAAAGACTAATGTGGTTACTCTTAATTGCATACAACTTTATTCAATTTAGGTTCCATTTAAGGACATTCATATGAAGCCTATATGCTATAGGGATTAAACTTCAACGTGACATCCTATGTATCATTGTGAGAGGAATCAAATCCTACAGAGTTTGAGTTTTAAAATTTAAGGCAACATATTAGGATCGATCTACATAGTTTAACATCAGGTGGTATGGATTCCCCTAAAACCAATGGTGTTAAACAATACACTATATAGTAGTTATGTATGTGTGGTTATTTCTAGTTTATTATATCCTTTGATGATTATAAAATAAAGGATTTTTCCATAATCACAATAGTCAATAATAATTAATAAAGAGGATGGGGAATACACTTAATAAGAGACCATTGGGTTTGTTGATCATTGATAAGGGACATTATGTATAAGATAATAAGTTAGAATATAACATAGGGCCACACTAAATAAGGAGGCTTGTATATGTGTTCAACCCTATCTATTTATAATAAGCCAAATAAGGATGCCAAGACTCATTGAAACTGAGCCCCATTTAGGATGACATAAATCACATGGGATATAGACCAGTGATAATGATATGATCAAAGGGGACATAATCCATTGAGGACTGAGTGTCCTTCATTATATATGTCATATTCAAAAAGAGTGTATCATATAGGATATGGATAATTAAGCTAAAGGGACTCACATTGTATATATGTTATTAAGGAAATGTTGGGCCATATGAATGAGTCTCCATTTTACATCAACCCATTATATAACATTGGTGATTGTCAGTTTTTGTAATTAAAACATAAAATAGGCCCATATATGTATAACACATAAATAAATAATTTGGATGAGATCAATAATCCAGTAATGGTAAGGTATTACGCTTGATTAGGGTCTTATCATGGTTTAAACTAATAGATGACTTAGGTAATGGTGTTTTTAGGGACTACACTATTTTATGTACCCATATATGTGTATCTCTCATTTATGTTGATAATAGGAAATTGAGGGAATGTTGAACTCAAAGTGATTTTGATTTTTGAGAATGAGTGTGAGTTTTACACCTAATAGGAGTCACAATTATGTTTTATTGGGAATTATACCAATGAATAGGCCATAATATTGGTACATGGATCATTAAATGGATAAAAAGTGGCCCATAACATGTTTGGGTAGAGAGGATACAATACATGGGAAACACATGATGGGAATATTGAGCTGAGGCAGGTTCCATTAATATACTAATGAAAGGGACTATCTGTATCAATAAAGTACATGATTTTAAACACCATGTGGGCCCTGTTTTATAGGGAGGACAACAGGGAGATATCCATTTTTCAATGGGAAACTTGATTGAAGTGGATAACTTTATTGAAGTAGCTAAGAAGAATACAATGGAATAATGGGGTTGCGGTGGGTGAATATAACTTTGGAAAAAAAATGACAATTATAACATTTTTTTATCCGTAATAAAATTAATATTCTCGAGACACTAAATAAAACATTCATAGGAGAAATTTTTTTGGTGATGTATAGTTGTGTTCAAAATAAAATGAAGTGGAAAATAAGAAATTTGAACATATTATTTTTATAGTAGTTTTGATCAACAAGATCTTATTTCTACTCTTCAGTTATCACTAATCCGTGAAAAAACGAACATACGATGAAAAAAATATAATTTTTAATGGTGTGAAAACCTTTTACAAGACATACCTTCAATATAAGTAGGGGTAAAACCCTGAAAATAAACTCAATTTTGTTCAGGAAACACAACTGGATGTCCTACCATTTGGATATAAGGTATAACCAACTCAAACCTGAATTTGGTAAAACAATATTTATCTTATAGAATAATTATTAAATAAATAAATAATAGATAAAATGTTTAAAACAAGATAAAATCAAATCTTATAATAATGTTAATGGTGGTTTATCTTGAAAACCATTATCACAGTTATAAAAATGGATCATATGTTGAAGTCCCTTTATGATCAAAAAAATGAAATAGTATTTTTAAGTGGAAAGGAATAGAAAAATGTGTTATATGTAACGCCCCAACCATTGTAACCTAGAATAGATGAATTATTACATAAAATTGGCATGATACAAGGAATCATGTCCCAAAAGACAGATCATTTTAGTAGCCTTGGAAGTATGAGACACATTCATAAGTTTTACATTACATCATGAAATAAAAACATCAACAACATTTTCCCATTTTTATCACACTTATATCCTTTTCATATCCCTGTAAGTAAACTATAAAATACATATTCACATCCTAGGATAGATAAGACATTTAAAATGGGGGGCTCATATGCTTAGTAAATATAACAATATAGTGGAAACTTTTGTAAATAAACATTAACATTTTTGTAAATTTATAAGTCTAAAACAAAATCCTTTTAAACTTAAAATTCAGCATAATATGGAAATGATAAAATCAAATAATTCCACTTACTTCTTCATATGGATATTCTACTAGTCTAATAATCACATGTAATATCAATAACCACTTTAATAATGATGGAATGCAAAATCCAGACTTCAAAACAACATAATCAAGGCCTTGTGCCAAGACTACAAATACGATTTTGTCAATGCCTTGACCAAGACACTAGTTTGTCTCATGAGACCTACCGACGCATTGAAGAGATTTAGTGGGCTCCATCCGTCACATACATAGTCCAATGCATTCATCTTATGAAATGTTTTAAACATAACATAAACATTTGTATTAAAAATAGCATACGAAATGTCAATAATTTAACCATAAACCATAAATGGTGTAAAAATAACATATCGATTGTCAAACATATCAAATAACCTTCAATAAAATATGTATGTTTTGTATCATAATAAATCAACTTCAAACAAGCTTCAAATCAATCAATGGATGTTGACATAGATGAAATCAAAACATTTTTATAGAAATATCTCTTTCTATTTTGAAATCATTTATATAAATTTAATTTTAAAAAAACATTTATTTTTGGAAATTTCATATAAGCTTGTATGGGATGCTTCAACGATGTTATAGCAGTGGAATGTAGTCGTACCTTCCGTATAAGGTAAAAAAAGACATTCTTACCTTAATTTTGTTGAAATGGTCATAAAGTACCTTGTTTGGAAAATGAAGAAAATATTCCTTTCAAATCATATAAGGATAAATAAGGGAATAAATGAATTTAAACCATTTTCTAATAAATAGTAAAAATATTTTTTAATTCATTTTAAAAAACACGTTTGTGGATGATAAAAAGGTGTCAGTAGATACTTACATAAAAAAACCTCAGATAATAAATAGATTGGGAAATTAACCCTTACCTTGTCGATTTTCTCAGCCGAGGGTATGTTAACATCCTGTATTATAGTTAAAACATTGTTATTATATTATAAAAGAACTATATACAATTGTTTCATTAAACATTGATAACCTCTTTCTTCCCCTTGCAATCACGATCTTGGTGGACTTTCTCCCCACACTTGTAAGAGACCCCCATTACCTTCAGGATAGTACCCGGGTGTTTCTTCCTGAAATTTCCATAAGATGGATATTCAAAATTTCCCTTCTTCCCCATATTTCCATTTCAAGAGTGTTCATTACATCTCTTTATCTTCTACTTTGGTTTATGGCTGTTTGACTTAGAGAATTCTTTTTCTATCTTGATAGCTCATGAGACAATATATTCATATGATAAGAAGGATTTTGAGACTAATAATCTCTGGAGAAATGGTTCTAAACCATTAAAGAATCAATAAATCTTACTAGTTGGGTTACTTATATAAATTATAGCATGCCTTGCTAATCAGGTAAAGTTAATCTCATATTTTGTGACATTTTCATCCTCCGTTTCTCTCCGACTCAAAAAATTACATTCCATATCCGCTCGAGGGACACAAGGAAAGTATCTTTCAATTAAAATCACTTTAAACTCCTCACATTCCATATATGATACTTCATTATATTCTTTTATTTTATGAATCAATGGCCCCCATTGATCTGCATATCCCGTGAGGCGATAAACTGACATGAAAACTTTTTCCTTATCGCGACTCCCCAAAGAGTGAAATATTTTCTTTAATGAATTTATCCATTTTCAACATACTAATGTATTTGTACTCCCATTTAATTTTTGTTTTTGTTTCCTCATGAATCGGTCTAACCTTGATCCTCTGCATTGTAGATCAGGGTGCTCCATATGGGTAATGATATTATTCATTACCTTAGAAAGTTGTCTCAGTTCGGTGATAAGATGATCAGCACCAGTTGCTTCACCAGATCCACTGTAACTATCTTGACTAAGAGGTAAATCCCTACATGTATTACATGAATTGATACGGTTTCAATTCGTTCCACTAGGCTCCATTTCCAAATATTGGAATACAGTATATTATTTTATGAATGGAAATACATAATTCTAAACTTGTAAAACACATAACATAAATTGAAAAGTTTATGTATATAATCCATAATCATAAAAATGTATTCTTTGAGTATTTATATACTCATAAAACCATCATAATTTTTTGAAAATAAAATTAGAATTATCCTAAGAATATCCTTCATGAGTTTCGTAACCAAGAGTATAACAAGGCCTTTTATCGTGCACCAGTTCCTGTTCGAGTCTAGCTCAACGTAGTGTTTTCAAGTTTTACCCCTACATACAACTGTTCTTGAGCTGCCTCAACCTTCTAGTATCTAGGAAAGGATGTATTTATTGGAAAACTCTCAAAATTTATATAGTAGAGAAATTCTAGGAAGTTCTTCTATAATAATTGTCAATGTTTATCTTAGGGTAATGTTCTATAATTAGAGTTTTTCAAAATATAGCTTCCAAGGATTGTACTAAACTTCCTCTGATACCAACTGTAATTCCCCGACCCTAGTTTCCTAGAGTCAATGATTTATTAAATAACATTTTCATGATACAAGGAAACATGTCCTAAGAGACAGATCATTTTAGTAGCATTTGAAGTACTAGATACATTCATAAGTTTTACATTACAACATGAAATAAAAACATCAAAACATTTTTTCCTTTTTGGAAAACACATATATCCTTACCCTATCCATACTAATTAACCATAAAATACTTCTTCACATCCTAGGAAAAATAAAATATAGAAACGGTTGAGCTCAAATGCTCAGTAAGGATAACAAAATAGCGGAAACTTTCGTAAATAATAATAAACAATTAAGGGATGCTATATGACTAAACCAAAATCCTTTTAAAAATTAACTTCATCATAATATGGAAATGACAAAATCATATAATTCCATTTACGTATTCATATAGACATTCTACTAGTCTAATAATCACATGAAATATCAATAGCCACTTTCATAATGATGGAATGCATAATGCCTGACTTCCTGACCACATAGTCGAGGCCTTGTGCCAAGACTATAAATATGATTTTGTCAATTCCATATTCCAAGAAACTAGTTTGGCTCCTGAGACCTACTGATGCATTGATAAGCAATAGCAGGATTCACCCATCACTTACTAAGTCTAATCCATTCCTCATATAAATATTATTAAACATAACAAAAGAATTAATTTTAAAATAAGCATATAAAATGTCAATAATTTACCTATAAACCATGAATGGTGTAAAAATAACACATCCATAGTAAAAAATATCAGAAAAACTTCAATAAAATATTGAAGTTTTGTATCATAATAAATTAACATAAAACAAGATTAAAATCCATCAAAGGATGTTGACATATATGAAATAGAAACTTTTTTAGGGAAATATCACTTTCTACTTTGAAATCATTAAAAAGTAATATAATTATAGATGAAAACAATTATTTTAAAAATATTTTTATAATCTTGTATGGTAATATTCATTGATTTTACAGTAGGGGAAAATAGTCATACCCGCTGTATATGTTAAAAAAAAGACATTCTTACCGCAATTTTTTCAAAAAGGTCATAAAGTACCTAGTTTGGAAAATGAGTGAATGATTCCTTTTAAAACATATAAGGTAAAATAATGGAATAAATTACATTAACCAAATGTATATTAAATAGTAAATTTTTTTGAAATTCATTTTTAAGGAAATACGGATGTGGATGATAAAGAGGTCCTAGTAGATACTTATATAAAAACAACTTCAGATAATAAAGAGATTGTTGAATTAACCCTTACCTTGTACATTTCATTAGTCGATGGAATGTTTACCTCATGTAAAAAATTTAAAATATTGTTAATTAAATTATAAAATAACTATATACATAAATATGATATCATATATGATCTTATAATATTGCTTTGTTAATACTATTTTAGTAGTATCATCGATTTGGGTATTAACTGATTCGTATTCATTTATATTATTGGATAAGTAAGACATGTATAATATAGATACGATATATTTGATTCATATAATCAATTATATTTTGTTCGTAAAAATTATTTTTAATCATAAAATGAAAATTATTTTTGAATGATTACGATGGGGAATGGATCTCATCGCGTTCGCAGAGACGGGAATCTGTACGTAAGCACGAGCGACAATATTATTATATTAATGGAGAAATTGTATGCAATTTGATGGTATAACATATATAAAAACCCATAAAAATGTTATATTTATTTTTTAAATCAGTTATACTAATTATTATACCCATCCAAATAATGAAGTGTTTGAATAACAAACTACACCACGATGTTGAGACGGTAATCTGTACGTACGCTCATATAGTGACATTGTCATTTATAGGATGGATAAAATAATGAATATGGTTGTACCATTTTTCTAACAACATAAAATTAGATAGAATATATTGGAGTTTTTATTTTATAACAGAAACAACACAGAAAGTGGAAGTGGAACAAGAAAAGAAATTGAAAGAGGTGATGAAATACTTTCCTTTTTTCGGGATATTGTTTTTGAATTGATCAAAAGAACTCCATAGGGTGGATTTTTGAATTAATGAGGGACACTAATATTAATGAATAAAAGTTGGAAGGATATTTCTGTAGAGGTTGGCTGAGGAAAAGGGCTTTGAAGGTGTTAAATTAAGAGAAGGTGAGGTGGCCTTTTATAAGAGAAGTGAGTGTCACTTTAGGAAAAGCTTGAAATATTATTTTATAATACAATAATTTTCGGTTTATAATGTCTCAAAAATGAAAAATTTCGAGGATAAGGTGGGGAAGGCTCCCAATACTCTCAACCAATAGGTTATCGAAATGTTTAGGTCCTCATATTAACCTTAACGATTAGATTTAACTCTTAGTTAAATTGTTGGATATTTACCATGTCTCTTTGTATTTTAATATTATATGGTTAATAAACATACTATAACAAGCCAAGAGAACCCCATGTTGTTAATTATTAATATATATAGCCCTATCTATGTCCTTTATATGAACCTTAGATTTTTAGGAATATTATATCAATTAATAATACAATATATTTTTTTAAAACTCAATTATGTTAATTTCAACACTATTTAGTATTTGATTTTTCTAAATCCATTAAAACATTATAACATCAAATAAAATTTATTTTACCAATCCTAAAATACAATATTAACCAATAAAATTATTTTAATTAATAAGAAGTCTAAATTTAAATTTATTTGGATATTTAAAATATTAATTATTTTAACAGTTAATTAACAAGGTAATTACTACATCATCATTGTGTCATTAATAAATTAAATTATATAATGTCTAAAAATTATAAATAAATTACGATTATGTACTAAATCATGTTATATTTCTAATGAATATTTATAGTCAAATTTATATTGTGTGTAACCCTTATATTAAAAATTGGTTTAGTTATTAAACATTGAATTTTACTCTTTTAACACTTCTTTAAATAAAATAATAATAAATGTCCTAATTTAATCGATGTGGATGAAAAAGGATCATATTTTATTCCAAATTTTGTTTTCGTTCGAACTATATTTATCAAATAGAATTAAGACATGTGTTATGGAAAATATGATATCATTTTTACCCTTAATTACCATATTTACTTTTAATCGTGGTAAAAAAAATTAAAAAGTTGCTACTCACCAAAAATTATATTCACCTTATTGAAAAAAAATTTACTTAATTATATTAACTGTTTCTCTATGATTTTGGAAATTAAACTCATAGAATTATTAAAATTATGTTTTATGCCAATTTGAAAATGCTCCTACGAGGTGGGTGAAAGATGGTAAAAAGTTTGATAAAATTTTATATATCTAAACTTATTATAAAATTATTCAAATTAATTACATTAACATATATATGAATAATGTATCTATCTTGACCAAAAATGAATTGAAATACAATTACTTTTTATTTAAATAAAATTTCGGTTTTAACCAATGACGCAGTGTTTTTCACTATTCATCAATAATTGAATGTTTTCAGAAAAATACCAAACATTCACCCTTAGATAATTTATCTATTCCAACTCCAAAAATGAGATCCATTTTGAAAGATAAAATTTATAAAATCTAATAAAGTGGGTATTACTCTTCATAATGGCAAGTTTGATTGGTTGTGGTGTGTTTGAAAATGAAGTTGCGTACAACAAAAGCTATTGTATTATTCAAATGGAAACATACCATGGAATCTTGGGGTGTTACACTATATATATCCAATATTAACAATTTTATAATATGTAATTGTTTTATTATTTTTGGGTAATACCTGTTTAATTACCTATGTAGATATTTGAAAAGATACACTACTAAAACACTCAATAACTAATCCCTTTTCACTAATAATAAATCATTTTCATGTTTCAGTTTTTTGATATATAAAAATGGTAGGCCAAAAATTAGAAATAATAAAAAGGAAATATCCTTACTGACACTGTTCATAGTTAAAAAACTATTCTCAAGCATGAATCATATAAATTTTAAAGAATTTAATTTCATCATTAGAATATATCGATGATTTAAAAAATAATAAAATGATAGAATGGATCCTATAAACATTATGTAAATGAAACTAGAAAATTCTATATGAGACATGGATGTCTTCACAATTTTCACCTATATCAACCACTCCCATCATAATTCCCATAGTGGTCACACCATTTCATAACATATAGAACATTTAAACATACCATGGGAACTACCTCTACATGGTCTTCAATATAGAGTCATTTTTATAATATTCAAAAATCCAAATAAAAAATACATTGAATAATTATAATTCCCATGTTGGTATCAAATTTCTCACATGCATGTTTCAATCTCCAAACAACCAATAATATTATATGTTATAAAAACACTTACTGTTTTGGATGAAGAATGCATCGAATGTGAATTTTTATGTATTTTGAAATGCCTAAGGGAATTCAAAACACCCATTGTCTTATTTATTATTTTTTATACTCTCTATAAAGGAAATGGTCAAATTAATTAGGTTGTATAAAGTTAATACAAAAGTCTATAAGATACATAATTGTATTATCATTTATATAGGACTGATGATTGTAATATAGAAATCATATAATCCATGTAATGGAAATATATAAATATTATAATATTTTTAAATGTAATAAAAAAATACATTGACTTCTAAAAGGTAACATAAAAACTTGTGTGAAGGTTAACATATAACTTTTATATCAACATAATTGTTTATTGAGTTCATGTAAATCCGAAAAATTAAACCCATTATATATATAAAGGTAAAACAAAAATTATATAAAGGTTATTTAGGATTCACATAAAGGTAATAAATAGAATCACATAGTACATAAAATATAAGATCATTAGTATAATTGTAAATTATAATGAGTTAATGTAATTTTTAAAAAGAACATAATAAAATAAAAATCATGAAAATAAAATAAAAACATTAAAACATTAATAATTAGTGATGTAATATAAAATTAATGTGAAGTAATGTAATTAACAAAAAATCAACCAACTTATAAACTAAAAATTTTACTAAGTTAGAATAATACCAATCTCCCCAATTATAGACACTAATAACCTCCCCATTATGAAATCACAAAACTAAAAATTTAGATATATATAAAACCATAACAAATTATCTCTAAATTATATTAATAGAATTCTATACCATTTTTATATATTTATCAAAGTAGAGAAATTTTTTTATAAAAATATTAAAAAAGTTATTACTGTAAATATTTTAAGAACATATACAATTAAAAACTTCTTGTATTAGATGAACTCAGTAGATCCCCACATTAATTAATTTTACCATAAATAATAAACCCAATTGAAAATATAAAGACGTTATTAATTCATAATGAAATTACCAATAGTATTACCATACTTGGTCTGATATATTTACCCGCATTTCTTTTAAAAAGTAAAAATAATAATAATTATAAAATTCTTAATTAATTACAAGACTCAAACTCTATTAAAAAATAAGGTATTATTAATATAACCTTAATTTTAAAAAATAGCATAAAACTAATGAATAGCCTTAACTTTTTTTAAATAATTTATAAATTTTTCCTTGAAAATAGATTCGTTATAATAGTGTAGTTATAACCACTAAAAATATAAAAGATTAAAATTTAAAAAAAATATTTAAAAATAATTCATTCTATGTTGAAACATCATTTTAAAAAAATTTATTTCAAGAAAAGGTTTATTAAAAATATTTTCTAGATGATTTTTAGTTATAATAAATTCTAAACAAATTTCAACATTATTAATATGATCTAAAATAAAATGAAATATAAAATATACATGTTTTTTTGGAAAAGTTTTGAATGATTTTTTGAAATAGAAATAAAAATATAATTATCATAGTAAAATAGAATTTTATCAAAACAAAAAACTTAATTACACAGTTTTATAACAGTCCAAATAATTGGATTAGACCAATTAGTAGTAGAAATATTATTAGATTATGTTATGGATAAAGAATTTTGTAATTTTTTACAGAAATATATGAAGTTATATTATATATATAAACCAAAATGACATGTACCAATATTTTTTATTCATGCCTATATCCTACAAAATTAGAATCAGAATAAGATATCAAATCAAAATAGATAAAATTAGAATAAAATAATGCATAGTGATTTGTTTCTTTTTTTATTCAATAATCCATTTAGATACATTAAAATGTATTTCATTATGATTTGACTAAAATTGAGCACATTATCAAACAAAAAACAAGATATAGGGTCAATATACAATAATTTAACGAAAAATACTTATCAGGCATAAATATAGTTTAACATCAACAAATTGTATAGATTCATCCATTTCTAGTTTAGAATCAATACTCATGGTCATTTTAAATGATTTACATGACTACAAACCTTACCATTTAAATTTATTTTAGTATATATAGATTTTATTGTAAATATAAAATATTTTGATTGAAAATTTTAATTGCCTAAAATGAAATTTAGTTCCCCCACTAAACTCATACCAAATTTAGAGGTAATGAAGGTAGATACATTTTTCCTAATAAAATCACTACAATGGAGAAATAAATTTTCTTCAACATATATTATCACAATCAAAATATTATTGTAATTAATTATAATAAAAATGATGGAGAAACCTTCCATTTAATAAAATATTTTTGTAAAAAAGAAAAAAAGACATACATTCTAGTCTCTAAGAGATTTTTTTAGACCATATAGAGATTTTCTTATTTTAAATAAATTATTTTTTAATATATCTCATTTTGAACAAGGTTATTTAATAACAATCACATCCATTGAATGTATTATATTCAAAACAAAATATTTAACATTCATTTGATTATTGTTAAAAAGTTTAAAGCAATAGTGTTCTTATAAAGTATTAATAGATTCTATCTTATATACAATAGAATGACATTATTTGAAATAAGTTCCTTCTTCCTGATAATATACCTTATAAACTAGTAAATATTTTTTCCACAATTTTATTTTTTTCATAATTTTTTTTTCTAAAAAATCTATTTTTTTCCAATTACTTATTTATATTTTTTCAATTCAACAAAAATTACCACTATATTTCTTTAAAAATAATATATTTTATCTATAATAATAATAGTTAAATATGAATAAATGAAATAATTATTAAAATTATTATAAATAAATATAGTAAAAAAGAAGTATAAATAGGAAAATTTAAACATAGTTTCATGTTTTAATTCCATTTCCAACATTTCCAATTATTTTTCATGAGGATGATCCTTAAGAGTATTTTAACTTTTCTCATAATATAGAGAAGATATTTTACCCCATAAATTTATATATTATCCTTATAATAATTAGGATTGTCTTAACCAAGTTAAATTCTCTCAAATCCTCATTAAAATTACATAATTATTAATTTTTCTTTATATTTTTCATCACAATATAAATGTTCTATTAATTAACATGTATTTTTTTCTTCATGAAAATAGTTTAATCCTGTCTAAAATGACTGTATTCTTGAAATATCCATTCATCTCATTTAAAATAAAACATATACAAATTATATGTTTTTAACGTAAAATCACTACACCTAAACACCATAAAATATCAATATTTTGGTTTAATTCAACTAAACAACTCATAAGGGGTAGTCATCAAAATTGAAATAATTAAAAATCTTTTTCGAAATATTAATTTATATATTTATATATTCATACCAAAAAAATTGAAAATTATAATCATTAAACATCTTCCTAACCATATCATGAATTTATTTATTATTTTATTGTAACACACCACTTTATTAATATGTTTTACGAGAAGAATCAAATTATTGATATTCATTATATTCAGAAAATGTTTCTATTTTTAAATTAATAAATTATCAATCCTTATCATTGCTAATAGAGATAATAAAATAACTATTATTATTTTGAATTTATTTTGAAATGTCAAGAAAAATGGGTTATGATTCAATTTTATTGAACATAAAATAAATCTAATAGAATTGACTATAATTATCAACAATAATAACAACATACTTAATTATAAAAAAATAAGCTATTTTCAATGGTTCAATTAATGAATATGAAACTATTTTAGAATTCATGATGTTCTAAAAACATTAATAGATTGGAAAATTTATTTGTTTAAAATATATTTTAAAAAAAGATTCAAACTCCAAGAATAGACATACTTTTAATTATACTAAATATTTTTCATTTCAATTATTAAAATATTTAGGCGGAAAACACTTATTTTCATGTACATGTCTTTTATTCCAAATAATTTAATCCAATTATATAGAATTAAAATTCTTCACCTTCAATTGTGTTAGTTAATTATGCTTAATAGAATATATGTTGTGCTATCATTTTTTTTATAATAAGATAAAATTAATTATGAAAATTGTATGCTCATCATTTTCAAATTTTTCATTTATTACATCAGTAAATAATTTATATATACTTATAAACATGTGTTTTAAAATAATGAAAAATATTTCTTCTGAAATAATAATGGATTGTGAAAACCATACACCACCAAACCAATTTATATAACCATTAATGTTATCTACAAAAGTAAAGTTTCCTCTATCACTTGAATTAAATGTTTTAAAGTTATAAATATCACAATTTATGTGTTTGTAAAACTCACTCCCTATATAACATGATTAATTGAGATGTTAAAGGTATAATTCCTAAAAAATCAAATAAATTTTTTTGGGTACCTATACCATATTAGTTCCAATCGAGATAGTAATATAATTTCTATGCACCCAATCATATTTGAATCATCTTTTTATGGCCTTTTTTGTAAAATTAATACACAGAGATAATTTTTCATCATAACCAAATGATTGAGAATATATTGAATATATTTCCTGGGAATAATTCCTATGCATTTTATATATAAAATATACCACATATAAATTATTTCCATTTGAACATTTTAGAAACCGAGATCTATTTATTATTGGTATTTAAATATTTTTTATTAATTCCATTTCAGTATTTATTGTTTTCCCTCATAGAAATAATATTATCATATTTTTCATTAACTTGAACAAAAAAATAATTATTCATCAACATTAAAAATTTAATTTTTAATCTCACATTATTATTTTTCAATAACTCCTAAATCACCACATAATTTTACATTTGAACATGTAGCGATGTTTCTTTTTCATTTATTTTCATTACAAGTTATCATAAATTAATTAGATAATTTATATTAATAATCTAATAATAATTTGAAAATAATTTCTTGATCTTCAGTATGTTTTGGAATGAAATTTATTTTTATCTAAATTTCAAGTTTTAGTATTAATAATTTAGAATCAAAAACTATATTCTACTATTAATTATGAGAGGTATAAACATTTAGATTTTCATTTACCTCTTTTTGTTTATTCTATTCATTACAGTATTTATTTATTTTTACATTTTAATTCATTATATTTATAGGTAATTATAAATCCATCTTTTGGAAATTTCTTATAGTTTTTACGCCACTATTTAATATAAAAAACTTTAGTATCATAAATTTTAATTTCACATGAACCATAATAAATTTATTTTTCACCATTTTAAATTGAATTATAAAAATAATTTGAGAGTTTTTATAACTGATTAAATGGTAATTGAGGTACCATATGACACTTCTCAGTTTTTGAAAGGTTCATAATATCCAATTCGCTTGTTGTATAAAAAATTGAATCAGAATATTTAGTATAAGTCCAACCTCCCAGCAATTATTTCTCCTTCTTTTTCTTTTTATGGTTTTCTTCAAATGAATTATTGGGTTTAGAACATTATAACCGGATTTTTCAGTTATTTTTTACTTAAAATATGATTGATATAAATTATAACAGTTCTTACTAAACATTCCATTAATTAATCCATTTTATCCTTATTATTGAACTATCTATATACTCTTATATTTATCAGATTGTTTTAATTTTTTATTTAAAATATTGAAAATTATTTATAGAATAATTATAAATCAGATTTTGAAGAGTTATAAAAATAATTTATAATAGATTTTAAAAAGTTAAAATAAAAATGTTATGTTAATTTATCTGTGATATTCATTAACACAATTTTATACTTTAAAAAATAACCTATTAGTTCATCTAATGTATACTATTTAATTATCTTAATCTCAGTGATTTTTATTTTATTTTAATAACACTTCTTTATTGGTGATCTCATTTCCATTTAAATTATTAAATTCATATCCAAAGAATCTGTAAGTGAAATTATATCATTCATAATACTTATGAATTTATGGAATATATAGTTCATAGTTTTATGTTCCCCAATATTAAACTCATGATATTATGGATGAAGCATTCACAACTTTTTTTACGATTTTTTAAAATATAGTCTGTAACTTAATATTTTCACCATAAATCCCAACATTTCATATAAGCTGAATGTTTAATAAAAAAATTATACTTATTTAAAATTGAAATAATCATTACTTTTTAATTCAAAATATATTTTAACAAATTAGTACCTAAAAAATTATATATATAATATACATGAATCTTTTATGTTATATCAATGCTTATTCATTGATCAATGCATATGTCCTTCTGGTATGCCCCCATTATTTTCCATCAAAAAAATAAATCCTTTCAATCAATATAACGTTCAATTTTTGGAATCTGGCAATTAATTTCCTATATTTTTGCAACCAAAAAAAATAACCCCATTAGAGTTATAGGTCTTGGATATTATTTATAACAAAATATTAATGACAAACACAACCTATATCCAAAAGGAAAAGAATTCAATACTAATTTTTAATCATGTCATGTTGATAAAATAGATATGGGGGTAATAAGTCGTTTTATAAAAAATAAAATAATTATTTTTAATTATCAAATAAGGGAAAATACAACTTGCATGGATAAATAAATATAAAACATTTTATGGAAATAGTTCAATTTTTTTGTAGTATTGTTGTGATTAAAATATATCACAAAATAATATAGATCAACAATAAAATTTCATTATTTTTGAAACCAAAAATATTTGATGTTTAAACTTCACTCATCTCTAATTGGCCAAAAGAATGAAAGGAACTGTGAAGAAACCTCAGTATTGAAATATGTGATATAATTTTACAATATATACCCTCATATTACCTAGAAGCACAACCAAGATAAAAAGACATTTGGATTTTGTTCCAGAGTCACAATCTAAAATACCGAATTTTTCATTTGAAGGTATAAAAAAATTAAACCAAATTTATTAATTAAATTAATTAAACCAATAAAATAAAAAAAAATTGAATAAAAAAAATGAAATTATTCAATTTAAAAAAAATAAAAAATGAGATCAAAATTCTGAAGATAATGTTTCTAATTGAACTTTAGTCAATTGAGGAGCAGTGGATCAATTTATGATGTTCCTTCATAATCATCATAATAGAAAAATTATTGTAGGATCAAAGAGTAAAAAAATGACCAGTCTCTCTCTAACTCTCTCTCCAAAATATCTAAATAGTACTATGTATTCTTAAGGGTTACTAATCAAATTATCAAATTCAAAAATATAAATAGAACATGATATAATATCTTAGTAACTAATCACTTGTTATTAAAACTAATTTCTTCTTCACAAGGATGTTTCTTGATATTGAGTCACATCTATCCACAAATTATAAATAATAATTATTGGAAGATATCATTATGTATGTCATATATATTTCAATAATTATTTCCATGATTAATAATTGCTTATAAAATTCAATATATTTTTGAATATCATTATTAGAATATATATATTTGTGTGTGTATTTAAAAAAAATAAAATGGTTATAATTTATCATATAAAATTATAGTTAATGAAACTAGAAAAAACATCAAGAAATAGAGCACTATTCTCAAATTTCATATAAGTCTACCATGCCCATAAAAATATTCATTGTTGGTATGAAATTTTTACAAATACAAAATATATACACTTACTAAAAACACAACCACCACATTGTTTTATATATAATTATGTTTTATTATGGCTTAAAAATGTTGAACTGTACGATGACTAATTAAAATACCCTGATTGAAATCCAATTTATCACATGAATTTTTAAAACTCAAAACACCCTATACATGGGTGTGGTATTAAAAATAAACATTTTGGGTGATTAAATGATCCAATATGATGTTTCTTTGAATTTTGAATACCCAAGTCCTTTAAAAATTCCATAGGCAATGTTACCTATTTCATATATATTGTGTAATGTTAATTATAAAATTTTATAGCTTGCATAATGGTAATATACAAGGCTACACACTCTATAGTGGTATTTGTTTTTCAATAGGACTTGTTAAGGTATTGTGAAAATATTATGATATATGTAATTATAATATGAATATTTTATATGTTGTTTAAAGGTAATAGTAAATTTCAAAGACTATGTAAAAGTAACATACATTCTCAGACAAAGGAAATTAGATAATTTTACATCTATGTAACGGTGAATTGAGTTCATGTAATGGTAAAAAATTCAATACATTATCCAAGTAGAGGAAGAACATAAATCATGTAATGATGATTTAATATTTACTCAAATGTAAATACTACAATAACATACTATGAATAAGTAAACAATATTTTCTGAAGAACAAATTACATACCGTAAAATAAAAACAATTTATCAAATATATATATTTAATATTCAAAAAGTTAAAAAGAAATCATTATAAAAATATAATATTTACAAAAAACATATGATTAAATATAAAATGAATGAAAGGTATTGAAATTAACTAAATATAAACAACAATGTGATAAAAAAAATTATCCTAGTTCAAATATTACAAATATCTCTACTTTCAAACAATAAAATAACACATTTTCATAAATTCAATGAATAAAAATTTAGTGATATTTTAAAATTTTAGATATTATCATGAAATTATCAGTCTACATTTATCTACTTTTCATGGAATTTATAAAACATTATATAAAATATTTAATTATCATTTTCAATTATATATTACAGTAATCATTAAAAACATCGGAACAATTAAACACTATTTGTTTTTGATAGGCACACTAGATATACAATTTAATTTATACATCCATAAATCATAAAACCACTTGAAAATATAAATAATTTCAGAATATATAATGATATTACCATTAGTTTCATCATTATATGTTTGATTATTGTACATATTTGTCATTAAAAAAGATAAATGAATTATAATTTACATCATATTGAACATTCACAATACTCAGAATCTATCTGAAAACATGATAATATGAAAATAAAAATGATTTAAACATATAAATTTAATCAAAAACTAATGAATTACCTCCAGCATTGTAAAAATGATATTAAACTATTCCTGAAAATAGATTGACTACGACGTTGTAGTTATAATAATTTAATAAAAATAAATAATTATAATTTAAAAAATTTGACATTGAAGCTCCATCATTCAATGTTTAATCATTATTTTATCAAACTTCATTCCTTCAAATGATTTAGAAGTAAGAACATATAGTAGATTTGTAGTAGGTTTTTTTAAAAAATAATGAATCCTTTGTTGACATGATATCTAATAAAATGAAATCAATCATCTATTTCTTTTTATAGGATTTTATTAATTATTTTTTGAAATTTAAATAGAATTGCCATTCAAATATTGAATTAATATTTTGTCTAAATAAATATCATAACCACCAAATTAATATTCAATCCATGTACTATGGGTATAAAAATTAGCTACAATAATATAATCAGATTCTAATGGAGATAATTAAACTACTAATTTTTTTATAATTCCATAAATTAAAATTCTTACATAGAAAATGTCTCATAACTGATCTAATTTTAAAATAAATCATATTACATTCAAATCAATATCGGAATATGAAATAATTTCAAAATAGTACAAATTATTGTCAAATAGGAAAAAGTTGTCAATTCCTTTTATATTCTTAATAACCCATTTATACCATTTATATAAAATTCTTTGGGATTATATTGAATACTAGCATATAATAAAATTATAAACCAGAAATCATGTATAGACATATTCATCTAATGTAACCTACCTATCAAATATTGAAATATTTTAATACAATTACTTTTCTAGATTCATTTATATACAGGTTAAAATTAGAAATCATGGGTATTTAAATTGTTTTACAAGAATCAAAATGAAAACAAGTAACATTTTATTTAGTATATTTATATATCTTTAAAAATAATCAAAATTTTAATTTAATAATTTTAAGAACTAAAAATGATTTCAGTTTACCCATTACTCTCAAATGAAATAAAGTGTTCATCATGATAAAGAAATATTATATAAGCACTAAACTATTAAAAAAAATAAATTATCCAAAAAAAATTATTTCAAAATAAATATATAATTAGAATATTTTCAACGAAAGTATTTTTGATCAATCATTACAATAACAAAACCATCTAAAAATAGAAGATAAAACTTATTATATATATATATATTTTGCATCCTATATAATACCATTCATGGGTTTAGAATGTTTAAATACATCATTTGAAATATGATTAAATTAAAAGCAATGTTTTTTTATCAAAATACACATCATCCAATATTATTCCACTAAAATAATAATCTTTGATCTCTATGTAAAAAAAGTAAAAATTTTCATAACATGAATGTGATAATAATATCTGCATAGATTCTATCCCAGATATAAGATAAAAATAATATTGAATATCAATTCCCTCTTCCTTATAATATCCTTGAGAAACATTCCAATATTAATTTTTAAAAATAATTTTGAATTCATTAATTATATTAATATAAAACTATTTATTTCCAACTAGTTTATTATCATTATGCATTTCAACCGGTTTACAAACTGTAGTAATTTAAAATATTTCAATTTCATCAACAACACCAATAGTCTATTCCAAATAATTCAAAGAATAATTAAAAATACTAATAAAAAATCAATTATCAATAATGTATTATCACAAAAATATAAAATATATTTAATAGTTTGAATACAATTTTTAATGTATCTAATTGATATTTGAATTGTATGATCTATTTAATTTATCAATTTTTTGATCAGATTGAGAATAAATTTTTCCACCATCAATAGATACATTTTCAAAATTATCTTTAGGATTATATTAACCAAATTAAAATTCTACGAAATATTAATCAAAATTAGTTGAATATGAAAACTAATTTATACAATCATTTCCATCAAACAATGAATGTACTAATTCTTTATTAATTAATGTATTTTTCATGAAAACATTCTATGCCTTTATCGAATTATATAATCCTAATAATAACAATTTATCACATTTATAATGAAACGTAGCTTGATATTATTTTTTATTTAAGATAAATTTATACAACCAATCACTCTAAAATATTAAAAATTGGTGTAAATTTTCTATGCAAACTAATAATGTGTTTTATATAAATTTGGAATCATCATAAATTTATTTAAAATATGAAATTATATATTAAATGTTTTGAACAAAAAATATTTAATAAAATTAAAATCAATTTTCAATATCCTATCATTTTCACGTATTGTTATATTATATATTTTTATCATGTTATATTATTAGTGTTTTCCTAGGAGAATAATAAAATATTGATATCCATTATCTCCACAAAAATATTGAAATATTAAATTAAAAATAAATACACTACTATCACTCGTAGGAAAGACAATTAAATAATATTTATTATCCTAAATTAATTTTGAAAAAGAAATAATCCTTGTTAGTAATAAATTTTTAGGGAATATTAAATAAATCTGAGTGAATCTACCTAAATCATCAATAATAACAATTACAGTCTTATCTTCTCTTACACTAATATGTTGTATATGACCAAATGAATCAATAAGTAATAATTCAACATGTATAAATTTTATAACACCATAAATATATTTTATATTTTATTTATTTCTCTTACAAATATATCAAGAAATATAAATAATTAATATAATTACATTTAGTTAGTGTGAACCTTGTACCTATCCATGATTTCAAAATTTTTGAAATAATCAATGAATATCATTTCCTTGTATTTTATGGAATATAATTTCATCATCTTGTATGGAATTTAAATACTAAATCATTTTATAAGTTATTTTAAATAGGTCCAAAACATATATGTTTTACATTCATTCTGATCAAAAAAACCATTCTTAAAAAATATTCAAAAATCATTTAATAATATGAAATTCATTCCACCATCACATATTTGTGATATAAATTTTATATTTTTTTTTGAACCCTATATATATTATAATCATGAACTAATAAATATTATAAAAATAATACATACCTAATCCTATTAATATTGACATTATAATTCTATCTAGTAGTCACCAATCCTCCATCTCATGAATTAAAATATATAATGTTTTATATAACACCACTGACGTGTCCAGAACACCAGATATCCATATACCATGAATCTAGTATACTTTTAAGGTTGATTTAATTAAATAAATCAAGTAAAATAGTGGTTTAAAATCTCAATCCACTTTATTAAAGTATTTCTAATTGTAGAACATTTATTCTTCCAATAATATTTGAAACATATATTTATGGATTTTTAGAATGATTATTTGTTATAGATAAATGTTTTTAGGGAAAAATTATTGATTAAATCATAATTACCATTCATTATAATAATTCCTTTTGATTATATACAAAAAATATTTTACCATTATAACATTTCCTTATGAACATTTAACTAACATAGATTTGGTCATTCTTTCTAGTTGGCGTTTTTAAAAAAAAATTGGTTTTTATTATATTTTAGCATTAGACATTATGTTGTCATAGATTTTGTTAACTTCAAAAAATTAGATAAATAAAACTTCATCATTATAATTTCATCTTTTAGTTTGTTATTTGTTGAATAACTTATAAATCATCAGGATATGTTAAATCTCACATTTTATTTAACTTCATCATTATAATTTTAAATTGGCACCTAAAACTATATTTCTTGATATTTTATTTTATTTATATATATTATTATATTAATTCTCACGTTTTGTTTAATAATACAAGGATATGTTAAATATATTTTCTTAAACAATATCAATATTTAAAAATAAATTTTTTATATCATTTTCATCTTCATATTTTAATAATATAGAATCAAAAAAAATTATCCTCGTTATTAATAAATATATAAAACATCATATTTTCATTTTCCCTTTTTTTTGTTATTTTGTCATATATTTAACTTATTTTTACATTTTAATTTATTACATTTATAAAAAATTTGAATCCATATTTGTATAATATCTTATTATTTTCATATATTAGTTTAACTTCAATAATTTTTATATCTTATATATAATAGAAAAGTAATTTAAAATAAGTTTCTTTCTCATTTGTAAGAATATTATTATTACAAACATTTTAAATGTTTCATAAATGTGTAAATTGTTATTTGGTTACCTTATAACACTTAGCTATTAATACAAGTTTCTTGGTCTCCTGTACACTTCTTAACTCACTACTTGAATTAGAATCCTTAGTATTAGTTCTGCATTTAAATTAAATTTCCATTATGATTTTAGTTTCTCATTAATATTTCATTGAATGTGTTATTTTACAATAGTTTGACTTGTTGTTTCATTTATTTCTAAACAAATAATAGAATGGATCTGAAACATTATTACATTTAAAAAAATTACCATTATTACCTTAATATTAATTATTATTTAGGAACAATATCTTAACACCACTATTTTTTAAAAGGTTTTAATTTTTTTCTCAAAGGTGATAAATCATAATATCTTTCCAAAAAATTAGATTAAAAAGGGTTATAAGTATACTTTATACTTGATTTAAAATAAATAAATTTCATCATTGAAATGTATTTATCAATGATATTTTTAAATTCTTGTTCATTCTAACTTAAAGAAAATATTATTTCATCTTATGTATACTCTTTAATTTCATTACTCTCACTCGATGAAACATTATTTGGAGGCAACTTCTTCGTTCATTATCTCATCACATTGTATACTATTGAAGTGTTATCAAAATATTTTCTAACTGAATTTATGGAATTTAAAACACTCATCAATTCCTAGAATATGTGTTTTATAGTTTCATATTAACCAACGTAACTCCATTGTATTCATTAAAAATCCTTCCTCATTTTTTTAATTTTAATATTGTACATTTCATAGTGTGCGACTTGAAGTTTAATACATATATCATCTGCTATCAAAAATATGAAACTTTGTTAAAAACATTTTTAATTGTAGAAAAAAATATTATATCCATTTATTTATAAATCAAAACATGTTTTACCCAAACATTATGAATATGAACACCCACGTTAGCATCAGGGAGCTTGTATGGTTTCACCATGAGTGTTCAGTGATGAGTGATTATCTACTTTATATATAAATCATTTTGATATTTATAAAACAAAAAACCATTTCAATTAAAATATTATGGCCTATAAAGAATCCAACTATCATTTAAAATTATAAATTATATCATAAAAAAGTGTTCTTCTATAGACTCTTAGGTTAAAGATATTTAAGTTAGTATAATATTAATGTGAATTATACAATATACAAAAAATAATATGCTCTGATATGAAATGTTTTCCATGTAAAGCTAAAAATAGTTTACTAGAGTTGTGAGGGGAGAATAAAAATTTTAAAAAAAGTTGATAAAATTTAATTTATTGTTAAAACATATTAAATTCAACATGTACATGAAATTGAGTAAATCATTCAGAAAAAATAGTTCATGTATAGTGTAATAGTGTTCAATAAAAAATTAATTAGAAAATAAAAAGTATGAATAAGTGAATTTTATAGTAGGTCATGCCACTAAGATCTTATATCTTCTCATCAAATTTTTTTAATAAGTGAGAATAATTCCAATCACCAATAAAACATATCAATTTTGAACGATGTGATATCCTTTCATAAGAACCAAATTTTTCTTACTGGAGGCACATCCTATATAATAGGACAACAATTTTTTTTGGAAATTACAATCCAGAAGACAAAACTTTTGGTTAGATCAAATAACATAACCAAAATTTTTTTTGATAATTGTATATAATAAACCAATAGAACAAGAAAAAATTTAAATAATGAAATGATAAAAAATTAAAACTACTAAAAAACAAGATATCAGAATTTATAAGATGATACAACTTGTGGATCATTAATAAATTTAGTTATATTAGTTAAATCATTGATGTTACTTTAGGATTGCATCAATAATACATAAATCAAATGAGAAAATAAGTATAAATATATTCTAAAACGAATGAATACTTTATCTTGAAAAATTTGTAATTGAATTGTATATTCTCAGGTACCAATTATCATATGATAGAAGTTCATATTTTTAATGTTCCCTAATAAAATATATAAACCTCTAATCACTTTTCATTAACACTAATATCATCCTTATATGGATGTTTCTTGATAATAAATCATAATAATCTTGGAATTATAAATAATAATAACCAGGTAATATATGAAATTATATTTTATATAATTTTTTACTATTCTCATGATTTATGTTTCCCAATAAAATTCAAAAACACTGTGAAAAATAATTATTATAACAAAAATGTAATAAAAAATATTTAATCATTTAGAGTAAATCTAAAAAATATATACTAAAAGAAACGATAAAAGAAATAATTAAATATACCCTATTTCTCTAGATTCAAAAAATCCTACAACACCCACCATAATATTTAAAAAAAATTAAATACGCTATAAATAATTAAAATACCTTGGTTGGAAATAATTTTTATAATTGTAATTTTAAAACTCCAAACACCTTACACTATATTGTAGTCCAAAAACACTATCCATTTTGGGAAAAAAACACATACTATGTGAATTTTCAATGATTTTGAAATGCTTGTGCCATTTGAAAATACCTTAGGTTATACAATATATTTTTTAAAATTTTCATAAAGGTATTTGTAAAATTCTAAAAGTTGTGTTAAATTAGCACATAAGGATACACACTGTATAAAGGTACGACGATTTACATTGGTTGTATAAAATTTATATGAAAATATTAAAGGCCAAAAAAGGTATGTTGAAAATATTATAATCTATATAATGGTTTTATTGAATTATATAGGCATTGTAAAGGTAACATACAAACTAACGTATTGGTAATTAGATAAATATGTATATATACATAAGGGTGAATTAAGTAGATGTAACTTTAAAACATTAATTTCAGTATCTACAAAAAGGTAAAACAGAACTCACATAATGATTATTTAAGATTTACATAATGGTAATACATAGAATCAAATACCATATAATATTAAAATTTCTAAAGGTCATGGTAAAAAAATGCATAAAATTTAAATAATTTAAAAAATTATAAAATCATAATATTTTCAATATAAAAATAGAAACTTGATAAACCTGAAACATTTTAATATTAATGAGTAAATATAAACCAAATGAAATGTTAATAAATTTACACACAAAAAAATAAATTAATGAACATACAATTTGAATAAGATAAAAAATAAAAAATCTTCAAAATTTAAAAATATAAAAAAAATTCTAGCATATCTCAATAATTTATCTTAGGAGGCCAAGGGGTGAGGACGTGGTAGGTGGGAACCCATGGTAAGGGACTCAGTTAAAATGAAACCCTTGAAAGAGATATAACACCCCAATATTTTAATACATTGAATTTGGGTTCTATAGAATATATGAAATGAGAAAACAAGAAATAAAGATAATTTAAAACCATTAGACTATAGGATATATTTATTTTTAACGAAATTAAATCTTATGATATCTTATGGCGCATGGAACATCATATTTTAACAAAATGGAATACTATTTTAAAATATTATATCTTAAACATGACTATTATAGCCTAGTCGTTATGTTAGTGGGTATGAGTATGACTAAATAAATAAATAAAATTACACTTTTTACACATGTATAAAAGAAATTCAATTGTAATAAATTTATTATGAATAGTATAAGAACCATTTCATATAAACAAATGTTTTCTGAATAACTTAATTTATTAAAAGGTTATTTTGTTATGAATTCCAAAAAAAATTAGAATTAAATTTTAGCTCTATTTAAAAATATAATTTAACAATTAAAACTAATTCCTGAAATTTATGTGTAAAAAATATCATTAGGTTAATTGTTTTGAATTTATAGAAAATATTAATTTATAAATAAGTAGTGAAAAATGGTTTTTATTAAAATTTGTATTTTAATTTAATGTATTTAAAAATATACTTTTATTAAAATGGTTATAAAGTAAAATTAAATCAATTATAATATTTTACGAGTAATTTATATCATTTTTATAAATTTTATTTCAATTTAAATCTAAAAACATTCTTTACATTTGAGAATACTTCATTAGAAACCAAATTTTTTGAACGTGTATATGTGTTTTATTTTGAATAAATTCTGCTACTTATGGGAATATAATTTGAAAAAATCATTTACATATTTGGAATCATAATAATAAATATTATTTAATATGTTAATATTAAATTTTTACCATAAGTAATATTGAAATATTAATAATTAATTGTTGCAGTTAAGGTAAAACTGATATATATAGGGGTAAACGAAAAATATTTGTATTAAAATGACCAAAAAACTTTTAAAAAACCCATTGGATGGAAATATTTCGACATTATAACATCTAGTTATTTATAATTATTCTTTTTTATGATATTATAATTACAAAAATTTGGGAAAAATTGATTCCTTTCACAAATCCAATGTGGGTCGTCTCCCCCACTTATGAAAGGCCGCCCACTCTCCCCAAATTCAATATTGCAAACACATTCTTATCACACAATTATAGAAAAAATTAACTTTTTCACTTCCCTACCCCAATCCTAGAGGTATTTTTATGATATAAATCAAATATATTAAGGAATTCGGTTTAACCAATAGTGGTTACCCGAAGAACAGGTAATGTTTTAAACAATGAATTTTAATTATACTTATCATTACATCATCATAAAAAATTATTCGAACATGATAATATAAAAAAAAATTAACTAAAATATAATTATATGTTATGATTTTAATGTAATTGCCTAAATCCATATTCTTTTCTATCAACTGGGAAACGATAGCGTTCATAGTTTGTATAGTGGACAACCGCCACACATAATAATGTAATATATTTTCCCCAAAAATAATTAATGGATAGATATAATGAGAAATATAACATATTTATATGATATTTATGATATTAGTGAACATATTTAATTATTATATCATATATATTTTCTTACATTACATTCCATCGAGGATGCGATAACATCACTCGTGTGTAGGGAAGACAACCGGCTAACGAGGCAATGCGATTTGTTTCATTACATATGCTTTACATGGAATGTAGTATGTTTAAAATTAATGAATATATGTTATATTTATGAAAAAAATTAACTATATAAATATAATATCATATATGACTTATTACCTTAAAATATTGTGTAAAATAATAACATTGTTTCTACTTACATGTGGACCACCTCAGTCATAAGATCTTGTTAACTGTGTTTCAATTAATTTTTATATAGTTGGTAATAAATATGTATTAAATTATTACAAATTTTATATATATCATAATAATGAATCTCTAAAGTTGATTTAATATCTATTTTACTTCCATTCCCTCTTCCAAGAAAATTGAAATAACATTGTTTTGTACATACATCATACTATCTCCATCAATGATATTATGCATTTTCATTCATTAACATTTATGTATATTTATAAACAAATATATAATGAAAATATATTATATTTATATAATATTTTAAATTATATATATTATGTAACCATGATCAAAGTAAAAAGACCACAATTACCAAACCAAAACATCCATGAAACAACATAGAAATTATCACATGAAACATGGATTTTTAATATTTTTAATAAATTTGTCATAAAAGGATATAAATAAAATTTATATGGAATTAAATATATGATTATGTTTCTATAATAAATTTATAAGAAATATATATATTATATAAAGGAGGTACAAACATGTACAATGGTAATCAAGCCTAAGGTAAAGATTTCATGTCTATCTTTTACCTTTGTAAGACATATATCATATTAACCACTTATTCCTTTGTGGCATGTCTATACATCAAATTTTTATTTTTTGTATCATGAATAAATTTATCTTAATATTATATATTTTTTTATTTATTATTGTTATGGGGATTGTGATTTACATGTTACCAAAATGGTAAGGGTTTATTTCAAAATCCCATCATTATTCTAGATTGATTATCTTTAAGTCTCCATAGGGAGAATTAATTTATATTTATTAAAATAAATAATTTTCTTATACTATATTTATTAATTAAATTTTTCATGTATTGGTATCTTTTATCCTCTCTTTGATAATTAAATTTTTTTATATTTTTTATGAAAATCAGACTTTTTTTTATATTTTTTATGAAAATCAGACTTTTTTTATCTCTTCAGTCAAAAATCATATTTTGTTTTCTGAAACCATGATTTAATTTTGATTAAATTTATTTAACATTATAAATATTCTTTATCAAAATAAATTGTTACCCATGTGTATATACTTAATTTTTTTAGAGTAATATTCGTGTAATTTTACAAACAAGACTAGTTTGGCTTTTTTCTAAAAATGTGAAAGGAATAAATATTTTAACCCGTACCACCTGAATGGAATTTTACACAATCATAACCACTCATTTATTAGAATATTAAATTTTAAAATTTCATGGTTATTTTTAGAGTATTTTTTTTCTATTTTAGAAATATTTATTTTCCAATAAATATTTTCAATGTGAAGAGGATATTTTCATCAAAAATAATTTCACGTCATTTTTAATAGTTTTATTCATAAAGAAGATGAAACCATTTTGTACATATGATAAACTAGTCATATGTTGTATTGATATACTAATTATTCATTATTTTTATGGTTTATAATTATTTTCATGGAGGATTATAATTTTTATACCATTCTTCAAAATATTTTGAATGGTTTATGTTTATGTTTTTATATTAGGGTAATTATGAAAATTACATACATTTGTTTTTTAATATGAATTTTTATGATGATTATGTATCAACCCTTCATATGAGGAATGTATTGGAAACATTATGTGATGTTTTTGGACCTATATATCACATCAAATCATTGGTCAATCTCATGATACATACTTTCTTTGATGTTAGGTGGATGCCTTAACCATTTATGTATGATTTATTGGAGTGTGGCCCTAACAATTTGGTTATTATTTCTGAAATTTTGAATTCCCTGATTATGAGATTATTGATTTTTGTCTATGTAATTATTAAATTAGTTAAAATATCCATGGAGATGTTTCAAGATCATTTGAATACGTATATGGAATTATTCGATCATAATTTTTTTTCCATACTATACTCATGTTACTAATGAAATTACATATTTTTTATTTATTTCCTTATAAATATGGATTATGATTTATTTATTCATATATATTCTATACTCTTACCCTTAATAAGAATTCCATCTCACCTATTTCTTATTTTTCTTTACCCGATATTGTAGGATGACTGTTTTGATTGATATATTTGGTTATGCTAGAGGGAATAAAATTTCACTTAATGAAAACTATTTGTTATACTTTTTGTTTTCATTTGTAAATTTTTATTCGAGTATGTATCTAGTTAGAAATACTAATAAAATATTAGGCACTTCAAGATGTGATTCTTTGTATCTTATTCCTGTATAATAAATTATCCACTAACTTTGGGCTACTATGGTCGGTGTATTTAAATGAGACCAAGTATTTGTTATAGAAACCCTACTCTTTATTTAATACATAAACATGATTTATTATATAAAAATAACTTTATTCAAAAAATAATATCACTATTTATAGTTTATTTTTGGCTTAGTATCATTACATAACAACATAAAACAAGAAATAAAACATCATTTTTAAAATCTTCTTTTACATGACCACTACATTCCCTCATATATAGCATTTTATGGGATAACCCGAGGACATGCATTTGAAAATGGGATCTATAAAGACCATTAAGGGAATAAAAATGTTATAAAATAAGGAATATAATACATTATAGACCATATGCATATCAATAGAGCACAAGAGAATCATGAACATAAAGGCATGATAAATCCTGATAATCATAACATGCAAATGTGGCAACAGCACTTAACATGGAATTAGAATGAGCCAAGGGTCATTCACATGTAGAATGAGTCTACCACAACTAAAAATGAAGCATGAGTGAACCCCCATTACACTTGAAATATCATGATTCATCAATCATTTCACATGACAGATCATGATACTATACTTTACCCAAGGCATTGGAGTGCTATCCGGGCACAACCTTCTTAAACATGTCATTTCATTTGTAAATGTGACACATGAATCATACAATATGGAATCAATCATCATCACTAATTACATGATAAATGGATGTTTAATACATATATTAATCTTTATAATTAATAAGAAAATGTGCCTAAAGTTGAATACCCTTTATAGAGAAATGAGCATGGTATTCACTATGAAATGATGTTGTCTTGGAAAATCGTAGTGCAAATTCGGCAGTATAATGATGTGAAATAAGAATTAATAAAAAATGGTTGATGAGAGATAAAGGGGTAAATCATTATATTTAAATTAAATTTTCAGTAAGAGCATTATATAGATACATTTAAAAACAAGAGTAATGGAATTTAGATGCATAATACAAAACAATTACTTGGATGTAAAAGAGGAGAGAGAAATCCCTAACGGAATTTTGGTAGGGTAACATGTGTACATGGGAGGCATTTATGAGAGTTAAATGGGTCTCCCATCCTCTGAACATATATAGGGCCGTATAGGGGAGGTGTGAAGTCATAACGCATCATTTTTAATTGAAAATAAAATGGAATAATATCTTTAAAAAAATTGAACAAAAATGAGAGAGAAAGAAATCTCTTACTTGGAAGTGTGATCCCAAAAGCATGGGAGAGGATTGTTAGAGGCTTATTGGGAGCTTGAGGGACCTTGGGAGGATTATAGAGAGATTAGGGTAGGGGTTGGTCTATCTCCAAATGTATTGAGTGATGAGGAAGTGGTAACTTGGGTGGTTTTATATAGGAAAGAAGAGGGAATTCTTTATTATTTAGGTTTTGGAAAACTCACATTAAACTACTCAAATCCACAATCTAGAACATTTTTTTTGCAAATTTTTTTCCAAATTGGATTAGAAGACATTATTTAAAATGTATAATGTCTGAAATTCTTAAAATAACAGGGTTTCTTATGTAGAGGTGAGTCACACTCTAGAAAAACAATTTAAAAAGATGAAATGTTTTATAAGGAATGAAGGGTCCACTAATGCTTTGAAAAATAAATCAAACAAATGAAAAATGACAATATTTTAATGGTAAAACATTTATTTTCCAAAAATAATGTTTATAGTATTTTACTACATCACTATTGGGTCGTTATTATGTCCTAAAACACAATATATTTTTAAACGGTATTTAATTTTTACCCAAAAATATGACTGTCTCAGAAAATTATGAAAAATACCCCATTGGATAATTTCAGTGTCCAGATTCAAATAATAAAATTCCTTTTCCATAAATTATTTTCGTAATATGTAAATTTTAACTTTTAAAATAAAAACTAACATTTAACGAATATTCATTTGTTTTGACAAAAATATCTTTCAAACCTTAATAAAAATTACAGTTGCATTCATAAAATTATTGATAATTTATATTAAAAAAAGTAATTTAATTATAATAATAATAATTTATAAATTTATTTTATTAATTCAATAATCCATTAATTTATCAAAATAGATTTCTTAGTTGAATAGTAACTAAAAATACTATTTCTATTTTATTAACTATTTACAAAGTAACAATATTAAAAATAATGTATATTCTCTATACCACAATAATGTACATAATCAATGTACTCGGGTCTTGTAACATAACCCCTTAAAAACCATCAAAATACCATAGATTATGGTGTTTGATGGTGAAAAATTCTTGGAGTGGCTAGGATAACCGTTCTCAAGGGGTAATCTATATCAACTTCTACTTCTCTTGTTGGCAGTTCCTCTCAAGCTAAAGTATTCAAGTGTGGATTGGGATTGGTCAAGAGTGAATCCCAATGATGACACCTCCTTTCCGAGATAAGAAAAATTAGCTTTGTATGAGGAAAGTCTATGGGATGAGGCCATTGCATCCTTTATTTGAGTAAATTGAATTTTTAAAGCCCTATATATATACTAATCATGTGATCACATTCTATGGCTATATTAGAAACCGTCACAATTTGTAACGTTATTTTAAAATCCAAAACAAAAAACTATATAAGTTCATATGTTTTACAGAACCATAAGAATATATTTAAATAGACCAAGATGAATTTTCATTAATGATTATTTTGATGGTTACAATTTTTCATCCTTAAGAAATTTCTCCCTCGAAATTTCATTTTCCAACACTAAAATAACCGTGGGTAACTTTGATCCATCACTTCATCTGATTCCCACGTCACTTCTTCAATATTTTGGTTTCACCAAAACACCTTGAAGAGGGGAATTGTCTTATTTCGTAGAACTTTTTGTCTATGATCTAAGATCTTCACTAGTTTCTCCAGATAAGAAGGATCATTCTCTAGCTGTACTACCACTGAAGAGAGTACATGTGAAGGGTCTAGTATGTACATCATTAAGAGGGATACATAAAACAAATCATGTACTTTGGCCACGATTGTTGGAAGTTCTAGTCTAAAGGGCACAACCCCGACACGATCAAGAATTTCGAAGGGGCCGATGTACCGTGGACATAACTTCCTTTTCATTACAAACCACATGAACTTATTCCATAGTGATATGTGTAGAAATACCATGACTCCAAATTTAAAACCAATGTCTCATCAATGGTTATCTACATAACACTTCTATAAACTATGGGATTCCTTGATATGCTGATAAATGTTTTTCATCTTTTTCTCCATTTCAACGACAATTTCGGGTCCTAAAATCTTACGCTCAACGACTTCATCCCAACATCTTGGTGTTCCGCACCTCTTCCAATACAAGGCTTCCTAAGGTTCCATTTATGTGATTGAGTGGAAACTATTATTATAGTTAAATTCAACCAGATTAATATGATGATAATAACCTCCTTTAATGTCCATTGAACGTTATCATAACATATCTTCCAATGTATGAAAAGTTCACTCAGATTGGACCTTAGTTTGAGGAAGATAGACTATACTGATGTTTAGTTCAGTATCTAGAGCAGGTTGATGACTCTTCCAAAACATAGAGGTGAATCTTGGATATCGATCAGATATAATAGATATTGTTACTCTATATAGCCTTACCACTTCCCTGATATATATATGTGATAGTAGATCCAATGAGAAATCCTCATGAATTGCAATGAAGTGTGAAGAATTTGTAAGATGATCCACAAAAACCCAGATTACATTATTTCCTTTGGATTTCTTCGGATGTCCAATGACAAATCTATAGTGATGTTCTCCCACTTCCATTCTGGTATGGGAAATGGTTGCATCATCCCCTTAGGCTTCTACCCTTAGGACTTCAATTATAGACACACCAAAAATATTAATGTATACTCAGATAACTCCTTCTTCATATTATCCCACCGATAATGCCCTCAAAGATATTGATGCATATTTTTGTTTCCTGGGTGAATAGAGAGATTGTATCCTTCTCAATTCTAATCAATGAATGAAACATTAGGTCCTTTCTACTTATAGCATCTTCCACCTTGTTCACTTCCCCATGGTGGCAATGGATTGAGCAGTCATAGTCATTGATCAGATATAAGAATCTTCATTGGTGTATGTTCAACTCTTTATGTGTTAATATATAATTGGATATTTTTTGGTTATTATATATTTCACACTTCTCTCCAAATAGTTAATTCCACCAAATTTTTAATGTGAGGATCACCACAAACAACTCCAAATCATCTGTTGAATAATTATACTCATGAAAAATCAATCACCTTGTAGCATAGGCAATGACATTGTCATTTTGCATCAACACATATCACAAACCCTTCTACAAAGCATCACCGAATACCAAAAAATGTTCTCCACTTGTGGGTAATGTGAGTACGGTCATAGTGATAAGCATCATTTTAAACTCCATGAAGCATTCTTTCCATTCATCACTCCAAGAAATCATTACTCCCTTATAATCTATCTTGGTAAGAGGGTGGGGAAATCATGAGAAATTTCTCACAATTTGTCAATATATCTAGCAAACACCAAGATGCTATGAATAACTGTTACCGATGTTGTCCTCTTTCATCACTCTATTGCAGTTGTATTGGAGGGATCCACATATATCCCATTGCTTGTGATGATTTGGACTAAGAAAGAGACCTCCTTCAACATGAACTCACACTTGCTATACGTTTCTTAGAGATGTAACTTTCGCATGGTCTCTAATAGGGTTCTTAGATGTTCCTCATGATCCTAATTGGTTTTAGAGTATATTAGAATATCATCTATAAAGACTACAATAAATTTGTCGGGGTAATATATAAAGAAACTATTCATCAAGTCCATGATGATTTATGGAGCATTAGTGAGTAAAAAAGGCATTACTATGAATTATTTGTGCCCATATCATGTATGAAATGAAGTCTTGAGGATATATTCCTTCTTCACTCTTACTTGTTAATATACCGACTGAAAATATACCTTAGCGAAGTATTGTGATCCATGTAGCTGATTGAACGAGTCATCAATTATTGGGAGAGGATAATTGTTCTTTATCATGATTTAGTTAAGTTATAGGTAATCGAGTCAAATGCGCATTTACCCATCATTTTTCTTGATGAGTAGAAATGGTGCCACCCATAGTGAATCAAATGGGTGAATAAACCCTTTATCACAATTATCATGTAGTTGTTTCTTCATCTCCTCAAGATCCACAATAGCAATTCTATATGAAATCTTCTATATTGGAAACACCCCAGGCATAAAATAAATTGAGAATTCAACACCTCTTCATGGAAAAGGACTTTTCAATTCCTCAAGAAACACTTTAGAAAATTCCCTCACAATAGGCATGTCTTCAAGGATGGTTTTCTCCTTAGACTCAATCATGTCAGATAGATACACATGCTAATAGGGAAGTAAAATCTATGCTTCAGATGATGATGCTAAATAAGATTCATCTTCTTCTTTTCACTTGTATAGAATCGAGGGTTTATGCTTCACATGGATAGTGGTTTCCCTCTCACGACAATTTATGTTGGCTCTATATATAGAAGCCAATCCATGCCCTGAATTTCAACAAATTTCTCCTAGAGGGAGTATGATGAGGTTCTCCGAGAATTTCAATTCACCAATTAAAATAGGGGAGGAGTTTTATTCATGGGATGAAATGATTGCCCCATTTATTATAATAACTGAAATCTTTACATCTATTATTTTTTGTGGTGTTCAGATTGTTCTACTAAAATTTCAGGATATAAATGAATGCATTTAACCTAGATCAAAAATAATGTTTGTTATTATTGAATTAATAACTATCGTACCTATCACCACTTCGTTTTCAGGGTTCACTTCATCAGTAGTGATGGAAACATCACACCCTTGATGCCATGTAGGTAAATGGTAGCCTTCAAAAACCCTTTTCATAGGGCACTAATTTACAAGATTCCATAGTTCTTCGTATTAGATCCAATGAATAATGCATTGAGAGTTGAACAGAGCATTCCAATCCTATGTTATTGCCGCTATTTTTTCTTAGTCAGTAGTTAATGTCTATGTGCCCTTATCTTCCACACCAAAAGAATTCCATCGTCCCCTTCATGAAATTATTGTGTTATTCTTTCTTCACCATTGGGAAGTGTGGTGTTGTATTTTTTTGGACTATTGGAATTTTCCATCAGATCGCCAGAATTGAAGTCCACCTTACGCTTCTTACCCCCATGATACCCCTAAGATTCTACTATCTCCATTTAGAACATGAGGGCCCCTTAGACAATTTCCTCAGAGCTATTAGAGTCCCATATTTCCAAGTCTTTCTGTAGGCATGTTTTCATCCTACCAAACAAGAGGCCAACATGCATTCAGTGGTAACAAAAATTCTTGACGTTAATCATGAAATACATCTGATGTTTTCCTCATATTCTCTGATAAATTCATTGTCTATTTTTCATGAGGTAAAGGAAGTCCCTGTATATCTTATGCCAGAGGGTTCTCGGAAAATATTTATCAAAAAATATTTTCCAGAAGACCTTCCATTCCAATGCCTCAATATTCTCTTCAATCTTCATATTTTTTTATCATTGTCCACCATTAATCAGCTTCACCCTCCATATAATAAGCATCCATGAGAATGTTCTCATATTCAGAACATTAAATGATTGAGAAGATCTTTTCATTAGATTTGATCCACTATTTAGTGATTGAGGGATAAGATGATCCATTAAAAGTAGGTGGCCTTTGTATCATGAATCTCTCGATAGTGACATTTTCCTGGGGTGGGGGGGGGGTTGAACGTTCCTCTTGGCTCATGTTTCTATTCATTGACTGAGTTAACTAAGTGAGAATCATGAAAAAGTTCATTATTCTCACTCCCATCAGATTGGGCATCTCATTAGCACAGTCATCGCATTTATCTTCACATCGTTTGTTATAATGAGTCCTCCTATTACTAACCATTGGCTAGAAAAAAAAGGAATGTTTGGGGTAACACATGAAGGGTAATCCAAGAAAAAAACATATGACATATAAATTTCTTTTATTTCTATAACATATTAATCTATAGACTTAAATCGATGTTATCCATGTTCAACTTTCAAACATATATTATTTGGGGGAATTTTTTTATTCCCTTAATAATGGTTCATACTACACTTGTGAATATACCAATGGATATCCCCTGAGAGTTTCATAACAAAAAGTGTAGCGAGGCTCGTTGCCGTGTACCATGATACCCTAGGTCAAGCCTGAAACTCCTTGTCGGGGATCACCCCTAGGTACATCTGTCCCAGAGCTACCTCTACCCGCTCTTATATAGACATGGATGTATTTTTTGGATAAAGAACTTACTCAAAACCCACCAAAATATAGGGATGTTTTTATTATTCATAGTATTATCCCTAAGTCTTTCACTAGGGTTTTCTAGTCCTAATCCAAAAACTAACTAAACCGACCCTCTTGATACTAACTATGACAACCCTGCTCTTTATTCCATACTTAAACACAATTTATTACATAAACATCACTCGATAAAACATAGAAGATTAAGAGGTCTAGTGTATTTGGGGTTACGATCATTTTATAACAACATAAAACATGAAATAAAACATCTTTATTTAAATCTTTTTTTACATGTCCAATATATTCCCTCGTACTTAGCATTGCATGGGATAACCTGAGGACATGCATAAGAAATTGGTGAGCTATAAAGCCGAGTAAGGGAATAAAGATGGAATAAAATGAGGAATAAAATGCATTTTAGATAATATGAAAATAAATGGATAATAAGAGAATCTATAACATAAAGGCATGATAAAGAATGATAATCATAACATGGAAATGTTTCAACAAAACATGACATGAAATTTTCATGAGCCAAGGCACATTGCACAGGAGGCATGAGTAAACCCTCATTGCAAATGAAGCACAAGTAAAACCTAATTTCACTTGAATTAGCATGAGTTAACACTCATTACACATGACGTATCATGATACTATACATTAACAAATTCATTGGAGCGCTATCAGGTCACGTCCTTCCAAAACATTTCATTTCATGCATATGTGTGACACATGGATCATACAAAATGGAATTAATCGTCATCATTTTTTCCATTATAGAGGGATGTGGAATACATACATAAATCTTTGTAATAAATAAGTAAATTTTCATACAGGTAAATACCATTGATAGAGAAAAGGGCATGGTATTCATTACACAATGACATTGGATTAGATAATCAAAGTGCAATTTTGGCATCATAATGGCGTAAAATAAGAACTAAAAAAATGGTTGATGAGAGATAATGGGTAGTCATATAATATTTACATGCAATTAAAATTATGTGGGTTATATAGATACATGTACAAACAAATGTAATGGAATTTAGATGCATAATAAAAAAATTGTTTTGATGTAAAATAGGAGAGAGAAATCCCTCACGGAATTTAGGAATGGTAACAGGTATACATGGGAGTCATTAATGAGAGATAAATGGGTCAAATATCATCCAAACATAAATTGTGAAGTGTGGGGGAGGTGATAAATTATATCCCAACATTTTTAATTGAAAAAAAGGCCTAACAACATTAACAAAATTGGACAAAAAGGAGAAACGAAGAAATCCCTTATATGGAAGTGTGATCCCAAAAGAAAGGAAGAGGCTTGAGAGAGGCTTCATGGGAGATTGGAGCACCTTGGGAGGATTCAAGAGATATGAGGGAAGGTTTTGGTCAAAATAAAATGTCTTTTAGAGACCATATATAAGGATCATTGGTGGGTTTATATAGGAAATGAGTGGGAATTATTTATTATTAAGGTTTGGGACAACTCACATTAAACTAATCGAAGCAAAAAACAAACACACGGTTATTTCCCATAGATTTTTCCAAAGGGTAGTGGGAAAAAATATTTTATACGGCCAATTTCCAAACATCTTATAATAATAGGGTTTCTTATGTGAAGGTTATTCAAACTCTCAAGGAAAATAATTTAAAAAGACAAAATGTTTTATAAACCTTGAAGGGTTCACTAACGATTTGTAAAATAAATCAAAATAAATCAAAATAACATTATTTTTATTTTAAAAAATATATTGTCCTAAAATAATGTTTATAATATCTTATTACATCACTATTAGGTCATTATGATGTCATGAAAACATTTTATATTTAAAAGTTATTTAATTTTTACCCAAAAAATCCACAGTCTCAAAAAATTAGGAAAGATTCACCATTGGATAATTTCAAAATCCTAATTCAAAAAATAATATTCATTTTATCTAAATAACATTCCTAATATGTTAATATTTACTTTTAAAATAAAAAAATGACATTTAAAAAAAATTTATGGGTTTTGACAAAAACAGCTTTCCGACCTTAATAAAAATTACAATTACATTCATAAAACTATAAGATAATTTATATTTAATAAAATTTAAATTAATAATAATAATAATAATATTTTATTAAAATAATATTTAATTTAAAAATCCATTAATTCATTAAAATATATTTTTTACTTTAATATTAACTAAAAATAATATTTGTGCTTTGAAAACTATTTACAAAGTAATAATAATAAAATGAATGTATATTATTTATACAATAATAATGTAAATAATCGTAGTACTAGGGTATTGTTACATAACCCCTTAAAAACCTACATAAGACCTTACGGTAAGGTGTGCGATGGTGAAAGAATCTTGGGGTGACTCTAATAACATTTCTCATGTCGAAATCTCTATCAACTTCCACTTCTCTTATAGGCGGTTCCACTCGAGCTTAATGTATTCATGCTCTGCATTGGAATGGTCAAGAGTGATGCCCAATAACACCACCTCCATTCCGAGCTCTAACAAATGGGCTTCGTATGGGTAAAGTCTACTAGATGAGGACATCATTTCATTTGTTGGAGTAAATTGGATTTGTTAAAGCCCTATATTTATACTAATCATGTGAACATTTTTCAACATCTATATTCGCAACGATATCAATTAAAATCCAAAACATAGAACCAAACAAGTGCATACAATTTAATTATCCATTAGAAGATACTTAAATAGACTAAGAGGAATTTTAATTAATGAATTTTTGGGTCATTACATGTGTGACATCAAACTGTAAGACATTGGGGAACCATCACATTGGTATTTGACTTATATGAAGTCATGTTCATGTATAGGGATTTGGAGTACTAGTTCCTAGGGATAGATACTAAGTGATTTGACACCCATTTAAATGAATTTGGAAAAGTGAAACCTTGATATATGGCATGATGGAAGTAGAAACTAGGAATGGGACCAATAAATATTAGTTCCTAAGTATATAAATTAATAGATATATCTACCGAATAAGAGGGTGTTAAGAGAAGTGTCAGATAATAATTTGATCTCTAGGGTGTGTTGGGAATGTGGTTTCCTTTTTGGGGCTCCATTGGGATAAGTTGGATGCATGTCCCCTAACATGTTTTTCAAGGGTAACCCAAGGTCATTAACCCTAGTTCTCTAAGAGAATTGATATTTTATACTGGTAAAATATTAATGAATTTATATGAAACAATTACTAGATGCTTCTATTTTATCATCCTTATGGTTCTAATTAGGGAGTCACCAATCATTTAATTATATTTCTAAAGGGAATGTGAATACTGGTGATATCAATATCCTCTCTATTTTCTTGTCCTACATTCCCTCCCGCAGACACTCTGTCAATGTTTTAAAAAATAAAAGGAATACATTCTATTTAAAGGAAATGGGAGAGTATGGTGGATAGATAATGGAGATACCACTCCTATCACCCTAATTCTGGGATAACCTCGTGAAAGGGTCTTGGGAAAAGAATGTATTGGGTAAATTTGGAACATGAATCAAAGATATTCATAGGGAATCCAATTATGCTACACCCAAATAAAAATAAGAATAGGGTGTAAAGGTTAGTTTAAAAAAACTATGTTTGTCGAAGGACCTCACGCAAGGATTATTTATGTTAAATATATATACATCAAAAAATGATGTCTCAAAAAGAAAAAAGGGGCACATAAAAGTTATTTGGTGAATGTGGCTTGAAAAACCTAGGGTCATGGGGTCCATTCATGGATCATTCCACACATTTTCAAATTCAGCATCATAATTTAAAATGTGTTCCAAAAATTAATGAGCCGGATGACACGGATAATTTATTCATATTCTTCAAATGTATTCCTTAGCATCTACTATACAAGAAGATTTGGAAGTGTTAGTTCTGGTTGCCAAAATTTACTATGAAATATCTTGTTATTTCTCATGATATAGTAGATAAAAAAATTAATATTAAGGTTGTAGTTTCTAAGAGGTATGGAATGAATTCCCTAAGGTAAAAGTTTTTCTTATCTTATTAGGATATTATAGAGGGTTGTATCATATTTATTATTGTTTTCAATGCCCTATTATAATTTTACTATGAAGGGTCAAGATTTTAATTAGATTCCATATCATTAACACTCAATGAAGTATTTAAGGATAAAATAAAAAAACACTTATTCTTTCCATACATGAGTAATAATTAATTTTAATGGTTAACTAGGATTCTTCAATTCATTTATTATAATATGTTTTTATGAAATAAAGTATTTTTATATTGTATGGTTATTGGTACATTAACCTCATAAATGAATCTATGTTATACATAATCATTAATTAATTGAGGTATTGTTTGAATTAATGATATGTATGAATTACCTTCTGGGAACACATTTTTATCTTTACAAACAAGAAGAGATCAATAAAAATATTATCATATTGAAATATGAATCTTTATTTGTTAGGAAGGGTGGATTTCCATCAAAATATTGATCATGAATATTCATGTACCCCTAAGAAAAATATATGTATTCCGGGATTCTTTGAGTAATACGACATATAGAGTCATTGTTAGGGAAACAAGTCATTAATGGATGATAATGGAGTATATTATATTTTTTGGGATTTAGATGATGTTGAAGATAAAAGATATTTAGAAGAGAGGAAAGAAATTCCATTTTTAGTATTTGGGGGGTATATGATCCCATTTTTTCCCAAGTATCCCTCTGTAAACTCAAGTAAACCTATTTGAGCTGTTTGTTTTAGTTATAACCTTGGTTATTGAGCCTTATTATATACCGGGTTTTTCTATTAGGATGAAGAAATAATAGGGTGAGTTACATTGGATTTTGTGCTCTGGTGCCTACTGGTACTCTAAAGTGTAAGCCTCTATTGTTTGGAGACATACGGTCTACCATAGGGTTGTGAAAGTAGGGTAAGTACATAATATAATATTTTTGGAATGGATAGTTCATGTAGGTAGTACACGACATAACCATGTCTATCTCTATAGCATATAGAGGAAATATGTAGTGCAAGGACTATAATGTGGGTTTTGGTTGGTTATGAAAAAACTAGTACCCCTAATGAGTGGATCTATTCTATAATGTTTCCAAAAACATTTATTTTTATGTTCTATGGAATGATGATACCAGATACACCATATTGCTTCCCCTATGATTATATAATCTACAGCATGTTCCTAGTTGTGATCTCAGATTATTTTTGATTGGGATGGATATGGTGTGGTACCTTATGCTACACCATAGTCTTACCCATGTCATCCTATTATATGGATTTATTTGGGTGTTTGTTCTATATTCTTCCATTTTAAATTGTGTCGATAAAAAACCTGAAACAATTTTCTCTTTGATCCCTTCCACTCAATCCTTTGGAACCGATTGATTATCTCTAATGTTTTTGAAGTTGTTTTTCATTGAATTTAATCTCCACCATATATGGATCAAATCATGGGGATAAAATCCCTACATGTGATGAAATATGAGATTTATCTTTAAACAAAAAAGCAATATTCACATAATATTGGGTTTTAGGCCTAGAGTTAAAAAAAATTAGATACTTATTACAGCCTTAGAGGTGGAGAATTTTCTATTTCTTATTAAATTTTGAAGTAGGTGGTCTATAACAATTACAATAATGCCCTTTTCAATTCCACTATTATGTTCAATAAGTGATATCATGCGATAATTCAATGATTTCTACATTAGTAAATGAATACATAACTATTTTTATTATATTAAAATTTCTTAGATCTTCCATGGACTTTCTCGGGTCCTAGGTGTTGATACTAAACTTGCCACCACCTGATAGGTGAGCCTAACTTTAAACCTAAAAAAATTATGTTTAAATAAGGCATTTGGAATTAATATGGAAATGGAACAACATGCTATATTGGAAACTATATTGAAAAATATTCTCTATAAATGAAGATATAATCTTTAATAAAAAACCAGTGTATTATGAGTCTAATAGTACGTGAATGATAAATGTGTCTAGTTGACACATTTAATGGACTTGTAATAGTAATGGTGGTAATTGATATTTTGATCAATGGAAAAAAATGATGAAATGTGACAATAAAATAGTTATTTATTGTTTCATGTGTTGAAATGTTTGATATTACAAAATACTTATATAAGGGGCCCTCATTCGAGTATGCCAAAAGGCTTATAAAAAGATCTGGTGCTAGATTATGATCAAATAAATAAATAAAAGGATTTAATATTATTATAATGAAATGATATATAAATGTATTGTTCACATTAATTCTAAAATAATTATACTAATTGATTGTTCTGAATAATTATAAAATTATTATACTAAATTTATTAAACCTAGATATGTTTTTATGCTTTTAATGACATGACTAGTAATATAATATTGATTTGTGGGATATAACTTATGAGGTTAATAAATATTCTAGTAATGGTTCCATAAAATCATAAAATATATCAAAAATTTTGTTTTTACTCCTTGTACAATATTATATATTAAGTCAATACATTGTTTATTCGTTTTTTTCATGAACTATATACTCAGACTGAATGTATTTAGGCACCATTGGTTATGGCCTACTTAGTTAAACTCAAACTTTTTTGAGATTTTTTTGGTACGTGGGAACATTTTTCGATGTTGGTGGAATAATGAAATGGGTCCCTATGGTGGTTTATTTGTTGCTTGATGGGTTGGAGCATGGAGATGGGGTTCAAGATTGGGGTTTTGGATTATTTTATTTAGTCACTTTACTCATTTAGTTATATTAATTTCATCATGAAAATTTGATACTTTCATTCTATCACTTCATGATTATATAATGGTTTGAACTCTCTTATTTATATTTCTTTCTACTACAGTTTTTAGTTAATTATTATGATTATTTCCACAATTTTTACACTATTTGGCTATTATTTACACTATTTCTGTTATTCTATGATAGAGGGTATAATATCGCCACTATGTTCTGTACGTCCATGCTACTTGTTAGTAGCATCTGGAATATGAGGAGGTATTCTTGATGTCATGTTTCCAACTAGGATTGGTCACAAATGTAGTCATGATGATATGGATATTGAAAAGTGGTATTAGAGGGAATTATATATTTTATATTACATTACTATATGAGAATGATATAAAGGATACTGGGATGTTTTATGGATTTATAATCAGCTCATACTTATGTTTATCTAAGCTATGTACAGGGGAAAACCTGAGTTCCCATGCTTGGGAATTATATTCATTTTATTATCTATTTACATTTCGATGTTTTTTCATCATAGGTGATCCACTTGTTCTATGATGTTTCTATCTATTTAGATTTTATTCATTGGAAAAAGGTCATTATATGGTTATGTATAAATAATTATATTTATATAGGGATATATATTTACATACAATTTTTATTATAGGTAAATACATAAGGCACGTGACCTACCCAGCCAAATGAACTATGATATGAAATCACATCCAAAACCTAATAAAAGAAAAAAAAAGTAATATTTCTATAGTTGAAATTTGATTATTAACGCAAAAGAAAAGTAACCTTGAGGTAATGGTTTTTTTCACTTATTGAGGATGACCATGTTGAGTATCCAATCTTCTAAGGAGTGTGCTAATACTTTTATAGAGAATGACACCTCACCATCTTTGGATTGAGAATGAGGAGGGTGGTAATCAATATTATTCTGACTCAGATGAACTGGAACTTCATATAAATCTATAAATTAATATGGATGATCATATTTATGATATATTTTTTAGGGGAATGAGAACTATAGAGAGGTAGACTATTCACAACATACATTTAATCTCTGAGAAAATGAGACAGTTTGTACAACAACATCTTCTCATATTCACTAGCAATGGAGGCCTGAAGGAAATTGTGATCTGGATTGAGTCAGTATAGATTATCTTCAAACACCTAAAGTTAGAAATAGATATAAAGCTGAATATATATATACATAAATGTTATGGGAAGCATCCAAGAATTTGTGTGATATTCTAGAGAAATATGAGTAAAAGTAAATGTTATTCTTGATGGATTTAAAGGAAAAGTTTTTGATCCACTTATATCAGGAGATGTTGAGGGATGAGAAGGTTAACATGTTCTTGAACTTGACATAAGAGGACATATTATTAATTAAATAATCATAAAACATCATCAAAATATTGTGTTTTTCTCTATCCTTTTACAATGATATGATTTTCAAGGTGAGACATTTTTTATGAATGGATTCTCTAAAATAAGAGGTCAAAAGTGAACATATTTTTCTTGATAATCTGCACAAACATGATCAACCAGGATCTTATCACAGAAAGAGATATGATAAAGAGTCAGGTTTTTAGCATAGCATTTCAGCATTAAAATATTGATTTTATTCTTATTATAGTAAAAATCACTACTATAATGGTTTTCTCTAGGGTTGTAGTACGCAGAGCGTCCAGGGATGTTGACTTCCTCCACAAAATCAGATCTTATAATAGTGATATAACAATAAAAAGGACGACCAAAACAACCCTCGGTGTCATAATACCTATGGGTACTATAATTCATGTGGAAAGAAAGATCTTCTTTATAGGATCTATAGGTTTTTTATACAATTGAGTAGTTGAAGCGGACCGGGACAAGAACCAGATACTGGAAGAGACTCATCTACTCATAAAAGTCTAGTAGATGTTGTTCCACCACATGCATAGGAAATGTTTGGGGACATGGTACCCCAAAATAATTGTGGTTGTACTATCCCAAGGGATTATCTTACAGGACCCATATTGGAGGGTTTGGATTATTTTGTTACCATCGACACACCTTTGGGAGAGTGGTCAGAGGATATCAAGCACCGTAAAGAGTGTTTTATTAATATTGGAGGCTACTATTTCCTTTGGGAGTTGTTTTTGCTGTAAAAGATATGATATGATTTTATTTTTTCTATGGATTAGATTTTTCTATACCATGGATCACATAACAATAATATTTATATTATTGGTTAGATGTAATAGCATACTTTTCCTCCAATAGTGAAACTCATTCTAGATTAATTTCATGAATATTTCTCTAATTTACCAAATGAGCATGAGATCGTGACAATGATGTGATTTGAACCAGTGTCTATCCCACATTAAATATTGGAGATAGAAAAGATGCACAAGTTGAATGTCTAGTTTAAATATATTGAAGTAATGGGTTTAATACAACCTAGTACGTCTCTATTGGGTTATATCATTATTTTAATAATGAAGGCTAACCATACTCTACGCTTATATGTAGATTTTATGTGGCCAAACCATATTACAGACAAGAAACGATGTCCCATTACCTAAATCAATGATATCATTCATTAACTTAGAGGTTAAATGATATTCTAAAAGATTTAATTAACATTATCAAATGACATATTGAGGGTGATACCCTTAGTTATAACCTGAATAGATTTTAGGAGAAGGTATGTATTTTATGGATACATGGTGATAATACTAACTCTAATGAATGCACTAACACTATCCATGGACTTGATGAATCATATCTTTCATCCATTACAGGATCATTTTTTGGTTTGTTTCTAATGTCATCTTGGTGGACTCTAAGTATATAGAAGATCATTCCCAACATCTTGACATCATCTCGGGTACAGTGAGAGTCTATCGACATTATGCTATGATATATAATGGACGTTTCTGAATTGATAGAGTGATCATCTTGGGCCATGTAATATTAGTTGATAGAGTGGTTGTGGACCTAGAGAAGGCTGAATCCATGGTATCTTGAGAGAAACCATATAATGTCTTTGATATTAAGATATTTCTTGGTTGAGCTAGTTTTTATTATCATTTCGTCCAATATTTTCCCTATTTGGTAGAACTGATGTTCAGGATGACCATTAAATAGACAATGTTTGTTTGGTCATATCCTTGTGAGAGATATTTCTAGGAGAAAAAGAGCATGACAAACTCAATACTAATACTTATTTGACCTATGTCAAGTAAGGAATATTCCACTTACTATGACACAACTAGATTTGGACTCAGAGCAATTCTGATATAGTAGAACAAAGTGGATACTTGTTTTTATGGATAGTTGAGACTACATTAGGGAAATTACACTACTCGTGATTTTGAGAATGTTGGTGTGGTAAACGCCCTGAGATACTAGAGACACTATCTATTGGGTGACACATTTTCGGGGGTACACAGATACTGAAATCTTCAAGTACATATTTTCATAGTAAGAATCAAAATTCAATATAGTAGGTGGGTAAAATATCTATAGTCTATAGATATTGATATGGCTTACTCATAATAACATCCAATGTCATTAATGATTCATGATATGAATTATAGATATATATGTATTTTAAAAGTATTATAATCACTGATGGATCCTGAAACTATTTGAGGACATGCATATAGACGTCTTCAAGTCCCAAGGATGAGTATCTTTTATATCAAAATATATTATACCAATTAATATTGGCTAGATCAAGAGGTTTAATTTATCTAATCTAGAGGGATTAACACCAAGAGAAAATATATATTATAGGGAGACACTATCATGATTACCATTTGGCAATAATGATCGTTTTCTTACTAATAGACTTTTCTAGGATCCTATAGGATTACATGAGATGCTGATAGGGGGTGTGTCATGAATATAAATTGAAGGTACTTCCAAATCTAACAAGGATGTATCAAGATCTCTCTTGATCGTACTGATGGCTAGGGATAGAAAAGGTGATAAGAGGCCTCATTGTGGGATGTTTCATTTATGAGAAGGTAAATGCCATGTATTAGAGGTATGATGGGTTATTACTACCTATTCCCATTTTAGATCTGATGTAGAGTGATGAAATAATAGATTTCATTATAGGATTACCAAGGAAACCTCACAATAATGTTGAAAAATGGGTGATGTTGGATTATATGATGAAGTTAAAAAACTCCCTATATATCAGTGACACCTTCACCATTGATGATCTAGGTAGTCTCTACACATGTGAAGTAGTTTGTTTACATGGGGTTTTCAATAGTATCATTTCTGATTGATATCCTCATTTTACATAGCATTTCTGGAAGGCCCTAATAATACTATGATATAGTACATTTTTCTAGTTCTTCCAATCTTAATTAGAATGATTGCTAATGTGAATAGAAAATGTAAATTCTAAAAGATATGTTATAATCCTATGTTCTGGACTACATTGTCTATTGGGAAAATCATTTGGAACTCATGGAGTTCTCTTATAATAAGAATTCCACGAATTGATTCATATGGATAAATTTGATGAATTATATCATAGTTCATGTCGTTCAACTCTCTCTGTCTTAGTGGTAAAATAGTTAGTTCATGTTGGACCTACTATCATGCAGGAGATGTTTGAGTAGGTTCAAATGATTAGAATACGGCTAGTGACTATGCATAGTTGGCTAAAATATAATGATGAAATTCATCGATATACTCCATTGATTGAGGTCAGGTTCCATGTTTATTCATGGGTGTCACTAAGGTGGGGAAATGTTGTATCGATAAAAAAGGATTGTTGGCATGTATATTTGTTGGGCCACTTAAGATAGTTGAAAGGGTCGGTCTAGTGGCCTAACGTTTAACCCTTCTGCAGTGATATAACACTATGCATGATTTTTTATGTGTTAGGGATTTAGATATATAATCATAATCGTTATCACATGATATAAAATGAATAATTCTAGTTCTATGTTGATGTTTACTTTTAGGAGAATCTAATCCATATCATCGACCATAGTGAGAAGAATAGCTAGGGGATGATTGTGTTGTCCCCTAATATGGAACTATCTCACATGGTCAAAATAAGTTGGTTACATGACATAAAACACACCAACCAGTATTCTAGAGCCTACCAAAAATTAATGAGGGTGTCATCTGTATTGTGGAAATACTATAACCCATGTCTTAGATTCATAAACAAACATAAATAAAAAATAATCAATGTAACATAAAAAAGAAAAAGAGTGTATCATACAAATAATAATTAGAAGGTGGAACCAATAAACCAATAATAAATTATCATTTACTAAAAATATTAATATATCTAAATGTAAAAATTTTGACAAATAAATAATCAGTTGAAAAATATAAACTCAAAAGGCCTCGATCTCAAACACCATGTTGGTACCCTCTCCAAAATCCATCCCATTCAGAAAGAAAAAATTAGCAACAAGGTCCATTTTCCTTTTCCAAATCAGTATCCATGTAATCTGATTAGGTTCTACACAACGACCTAATTAGGGTGTTTTTAAAACTAAGTAGGCTGACTCCACCATGTCTAAACAAAAGAAGTCTGATTATAAGTGCATTTAATAATGGGACGATAATTTTTATTAAATAATCAATTAATATAATACATAAATCAAACTATATAAAAACCATGTTGAAATTTATTTGATCACGTATCTCAACCGTTCCAACCATAATAATTATCATGGTATAATTGAACAATTGAACAAAGAGCTATTTGTATGAAACTTAACCTCCTAAAAAAGCCATATATATATATACATTTCCTCATTTAACACCAGTCTAAGCACACTATATAAGCATTTGAAAATGTCACACTAATCCAAAACTTCTATATAATAATTTAAAAACAAATCACTGGGTGAATCCCAGTATATAAGAATCTCATCCACAAAAAAGAACCCTATATATAATCATTTTTGCATGTAACACTAGTCCAATCCTACTATATAAGAATTTCAGCATGAATCATTGGGACATGACCATTGTATATGAATTTCTAAATCAATCAAAAAAAAGTCATAAAATTAATGATATCACAACATCAGATCAAATGTTTCAATGGTTAATTATGTAAACTGCCATTTTATCACAATTACATGTCTTTTTATATATAGAATATTCAACAGTCATATCAATAACTGTAAGATATTAACAAAGTGAATATATATAAAAAATAACTTGAAATTCCATTTCATGTTTGATACACTTTAATATATTATCCAATTCATTATTTATGCAGGGTCTAATCACCAATTAAGTAACCAAAAGATAGGTCACAACACAAATTGAATCCAAGGGTTCCACCCAATATTCCAATTCGCGAATTTCAATTAATTATTCATTAAATTAATTAGAGGACATTTTAACTAGAAGATTTACAAAATTGAATATAAATGATACTTAAACATACTATAGTGGATGTTTTTAGACCCCTACCATTATTTGATAATCAAAAAAATTCTTCCAAAAGTAAATTCCAACATGGGAGAATGCACAGAACACCATAAGAAAAACCAAAATTAAACCAGATAAATATAAAAAATGATGTAATAATATTTCCACTACCACAACAAGTAATGAAAAAAGAGAAGGGGAACCTAAGAATAATCACTCACCATGGATCAGATACGTGATAAGCACATTTAAAATAGAGGAATGGTCTCAAAAATTGCTGGAAATTCACCAATGGCTCAATAGGGAGTTAGAGAAGTATAGGATTATTGAAAAATATAAGTGTTTAATTCCCTTATAACTTACCATCCCCCGACTTATTTTAAGCATAATACTTAATTATGAGTAATATATAATATTCCATAACCTTGGATTTATTTTAACCCTCTCCATCATTTACATTATGTAAACATAATTCAGGAAGTGTAACCAATTCACATCATGAAATAGTTCACAACATGTTCCTAAGAGTAGTGACATATTGGGTAATGTGTACATGACTTATAAATTCCTTTCAGACATCTTTATGACATGTTTCCACAAAAGTGACCCGAATCACTATTGAATCCTTCTGAAGTCAAGGGAAACCGTCATATATCTATTTAACATGATTTTACCTAGAATAAATTAATTAAAAAAACAAATCCCCGATGTGGAGGTCATTTTCCCCAATAAAGGATCTTCGTCTTCGAATAAGACTCAAACTCCAATGTTTAAAGAATAAAAAAGGATCACCTAATAGATGCTCAATGAAAAACCCAAAGAGGGGCATACATGAAAAAAATACAAGATCATATAACGTCCCCAAAAATTAAAAAAGCATTCCTGATCTACTCTAGGAATCACGATGAGGTCTCAGTGAAATATTATGGCCACTGTTCTTGCTTATCTGACTCCCATTCCAAGGAATCCTCCAGAACACACCCATTCTACAAATACACACCAATAAAAGGTATAGTTCTACATCACAGATACATATCACTATGGTTAAAAATCCATACTGAATGATCCTCAAAGGATTTATATACACAATATTCCAATTCATCGATATATACCACTTAAGAAGGGCTTGGATGATATCTATAAAGATGCGAGATGTGGGAAATGTCATCCATGGAACTATAGTGCTATGGAAGTGCTAAAATTCATTCCACTGGAATGTCCCTATCCACTATCTCAAGTAGATCAACAAACATGAGGGATATCTTTCCATTATTAATAATACATAATTTCCCCAATATAGGCAACTCCCCAAGGAAAATATAATGAGAAACCAAAAATTGAAGTGTTCATCTCCAATGGTCAGAGTATTATTGATGACATCTCTGCACATTTACCAAAAACATCAAGGTAAATATAACATTATTAGTTGTATCATACCCAATAAATAGTACAATAAGAACTAAATCACCTTCCTCTAAAAAACAATGAGTCAAATGACACAAATTTCCAAAATAATTTTAAAAATGTTTTATTTGTATCAATGCCAAGAATCCATTATTATATAAAAAATATCTGAGTTCGGTATGGTAATCCCACAATACAGAAATATCAAACAAAAATTATCATTACATATCTTATATAATCTAAAATGATTGCTCAGATTGACCATCAACCTACGGAAGATAGTCTTTTCTCAAAAAAACCTATAGCCCAAAATATTTCTGAAGGATTTGATAAATCCAAGAGGTGAAATAAGGATCTATATCAGAAACGATACTCCTCGAAACCCCATGTAAAAAACTATATTTCTCATGTAAATACTACCTATATCATCAATGATGAATGTTTTACTAATATGAAAGATGTGTGAAACCATAGTTAGTTGATCCATGATCATCCAAAACACATTTTTATTTTGGGTTTTCCTTGGTAATCATACCAAAAAATACATCATGACATCATCCAATTTCCAATAAGGAATGGGAATAAAATTCTATATCATAGCAGGAATCTGATGCATGACCTTCAAAAATTAATAGGTGATACATCATGTGAAATATATCCCCACCTCCTTCTTAATATATTTGTAAAACTAGAATATCCTAATGATACAAAATGGTAAAGGGACCATTGTATTTGTGAAAAAAAATATTTCAAAAGGAATTATCAATGAGATATTATTTCCCCTAGAAAAAAACACGCGTGGACCATTTCAGAAAGGACGATTCCTTATTGTCCAAGGTCTTGGGAGTTAGCTCTCAGAATTTAGTGAAAAATTTTATGATTCATCAAGGCCAGGAATACCTCTAGTATGTTCATCAAAGCAAATGACATCACTAAAAAATGTTACATGACTTACTGACTCATAAAAGTATTCGAAGTTATATCCAATGGTGTCAACTTCAACTGGTGGTACCTTGATCTCAAATAAATATTGTATAATAGCATATAACCTATCAAATAATGTAACATATCATCAATACATGGAGGGGAATACTGGAACATGACTTTCATCTATATGAATCTTTGATAATCCACATCGAAGCCAAAATTTCCAGCATCCTTATTTGTGAAATGAATTGGAGAAACCAAAGGGGAAATATTATGCTATATGAAACCTTTAGATTATAGAACCCCAGTAATTATTTTAGCTCCTAAATATTTATTGGTTTTATTCAACGAGGTGGGATAGAAACTGGATCTACTTCTGACACTATCTCGATCATGGAATCGATCTCCCACATGGGTGGTAAGATGTAGAACTCTTCATGAAATAGATTCTAAAAAGGTTCTAGAATTGGATAAATATAATACTTCTTTGTCTAACTATCATCTAGATATTGTACTGCAATATGTTCTATGAGACAATCAAATCTACAATGAATTGGTTTTTCATGACTAGCCTAAAGATCACCTGATATATTGTGAAAATGTTTGACTGATATTAAAGGTGAAAAGTTAACTATCCTCCATTAATAGTTGAAATGAGCCTAGTATACTATGAGAAAATCCATACCAAGAATAAAATCAAAAAAAATTATTTCATTCCTAAATAATTCCCACAAGAAATGGTGACCACAAATATATAGAGAACACACTTTGAAACCTTTTAGATTATCTGACTACACTCCCAACAATGTGTCGATGGTCAAAATAACATCCATGAATTCCACATCCAAGCACAAAAAATTTTCAAAAAGAGTATATAGTAATAAATCTAATCCAATTGTATCAAATAAAATACAATATGTTTTAGATAAATCAAGAATGATACTTATTGATATATAAGGTCATGCATACACAATAGTTAGAGTAGTTTTCATAGAATGAGGCTAAATAGCCCTTATTCCCTGAGCTCCAGTATGACTCCACAGAGCTATTCCATCCACCTGGTACTACCATACTAGAACTGGTGTACAATGTCCCCTTCCTTGACCATAATGTCTTGTAAAACTCTAGAAATGTATCTTCTGAGGGGTTGATGAGTCATTCCTAGACGCTGGTACCTACCATGGTTCCATTCCACAAAAATTCCATAATAAGTTCCCAAAAAACATCTAGAAATAACCTAAACTACAACAAAACTGGTTCTATAAAGTTGGGAATAGTCATTAAGGATACTTGTGCCCCAACAATAGACATTGATATAACATCAATTGAACACGATTCTGATATGGTTGACCACTTCTCAGACTGATCAACCCATTATTTCCTTGATGAAAACTGTCATAGAGCCCCTTCATTCTTTAAGAGGAAGTGATCCTAGTTTTGTCTACTAAAATATCCTAAATTTTACTTGGGGCCTCTCTTATATTCCCATACATAATTAGTGAATCTTAGAATATACTCAGTGTAATGATATTCTCCAATGAACATATATCACCAGGAAGCCCACCCTAAAAAGGATCACCATGATATCTCATTAGAAAGTAAAGATATTGAAAAGTTTTGTACATTAGTGAAACATCTAATGTAGTCCATAAGTGACATTCCCACCCACAGTATGTGCATGAACTCACTATCCTTTTCATCCCTCAACATCTATAGATAAAATATCATCATGAACATTTTTTACGTTCCCTCTAAGACAACTCATATTACTACACAACCTAATATAGAATATTCCACCAGATATTTTCCATTCTAGGAGGAATATATGTAGAAATATTCACCCTCATATCTAAATATTTATTTAGGTGCTTGAATATCATTTCAACTGACTCAATCCAGAACTATGTTTCATAGGGGAATCATTCCTCAATGAATGTATGTCAGTTCTATAGCTAAAAATCCCGCTTCATCTTATTTATCATAGTCATAGTTTGTATAGTATTTAATTCCATAGATCAAATCACAAACAAGATGTTTTCACAAATCTAAAAATATTTTCTGATCCTTTAGATAAATAAGAAGCTCCAACTCAGTAGCATTTGGTGCAGGATAATTTACACTCTCCTAATGCTCACCTCATATATGGTGAGGATGAATTTTCTCTGCATGGAAAACACACTCCATAGAACACTAGATAAAAAAAAGATCAACCTCAATAGAAAACAATAGTAGGGAACCAGTAAATATTGCTCTCTCTAACATGGTATACATCGGTTTTATCAGGAAAAAATAGATTTCTAATACCATTGATATGATATATTATGCATCACATTTCACAGTTCATATATGAAATTATATATCTTACATGAAATAAATATACCCCTATCATGAAAATGAATAAACATATATGATTATGGGACTATCATGATGTAGTTATACTCATATCACACCATACTGAGGCATGAATTTAAATATCAACAAATAATGACATGATACAACATGTGAATAACCCATGGTCAGATTACATTAAATCATAGCATGTGAACCTTGTGGAAAATAATCTTATCCATGGCAACTTATATATTACCTTGTATATAGTTTTTGTACTCCCATACACAAGCTCTTCACCAAGTCTCGATACATCCTATTATAATTTCTACCTTTACAAAATAGTAATGAAATAGAAACCAAAACCATGGTCCTTGTTATACCACTCTATAATGTACCACAGATTTTAAACATTATCATGTGGCTAAAAGAGGTTGGTTATTGGAATAAAATCTTACCTTCCTATATTTATAAGGATATCGAATAGTAGAATGGGTGAAACAATTTTTTTGGGAGACTATACCCCAGCCTACAAAATCCTAACATATAGGAAATATAAAACCATCAGAGTAAATAAACAATCAAGAAACAATATATCATACAATTTTGATGTACAAGGAGGAACAAATAAACTAATAATAAAAAATCATTTAATGAAAATATGAATGCATAGAAACCTAAAAAAACAAACAAAATAAATAAATAATCAACCAACAAAAATAAACTCAATGACCATATTACCAAACCCGATTTCAGTCCCACGTCCCAACAACATCCCATTCATCATATAATAATTAGAAACAATGTACCTTTTCCATGTCTGAACATGAATCCAAGTAATGTTTTCTGGTACTAAACAACAACCTTAATATGTTGTGATTAAAATTTAGTAGTATGAAAACACCATGTATTAAAAAAATAAAATAGTATGATTATTAAATAAAGTGATAAACAAGTGTATTAATTAGTCAATTAATATAATGCACAAGTCAACCTCCTTCGGATCCAGGAAATAATATCACTATGCATTATATACAACCATTTCAACCATTAACATATACCTGGAATAAAAATAATCGGGAAAATACCTCTATATACTCATTTTAATCATGGAGAAAAGCAATCTATATAAGTATTTTACCATGTAACTATGGTCCAAGAACTCTATAAAATCCTTTCAGCATTTAAACCTGGGGTAAGCTCTTTATAAAAGCATTTCAGCTTGCATCACTAGGAAATTATGCTATAAATGCTTTTCATCCTCTATGAAAAGAACTATAAATATGTATTTAAACCTATAACGCCAATAAAAGACAACTATATAATAATTTCAGCATGTATCATTGGTAAAATAAAATTACATTATAATTTTAGCATCATTCCTAAAAAAAGTTTTAGCAGTAAGGATATTACAATATGACATCATATATCTCAATGCTTAATTATTAAAATTACGATTATCTTTTAGTTACCCTTCCATTTATATATCAATTTGGCAAGTGTCATATCAATAACCATATATAATTACCAAAGGTTTTATATATAAATCAATCACTTGTAATATAATGTCCTACTAAATACACTTTAAACAATTATATGATTCATTATTTCTCTAGGGTTTTCTCACCTAATATTCATCCAAAATCTAGAACATTACAACAATATAATCCATGGGTTACTCCCAATATTACATTAATTATTTTCTATTATTCATTCAATTAATTAAGTAGATAACACATTAAGTTGGAAAAATCAAAATATTTCATATACTTTACAATTAAAAATACTATAGGTTTATCTTTTAGAATCCCTTTATTTTTCTGATGATCAATAATGATTCCAATTATAATTGACAACAAGGAAGAGGTAAAATATCATTTCATGATGAACCTAGATCAATCCAAGTCATGATAAATACGTAAAAGAAATTGTGGTCAGAATATTTCAACTTCTACGAGAAGGATTGATAGAAGACAAGGGAAACCTAATCAAACTCACTCACTAGGCACGAGATGCATGATCCAAATATATAGAATAATATAATGGTCTCAAAAAACACCTTTAATTTTCCTAATGATTGATTATAGGGAGGGATAAAATAAGTGAATGAGAAAAATAATCATTTTATGTCCTTTAACCATCCATCCCATGACTTACCATTCATATAACTATATTATATATCATGTAATCCTTATATATGATTTATTCAAAAACTCACCATTTCATCAGCTTTGTTTTAACCATATTCAATATTTAAATGATCGAATATTTGTTTAGTGTGTATACCCACTTCATTTCGTGAACTAGTTCACGATATGTGTTTGGCAGTAGTTACATGTCATGTAATAAATACATGGTCTGCATATTCTCTATAGATATAATTAAGCCCAATTTCCATAGAAAAAAACCAAATTACCCCAAAACCTTTATAAACTCAGAAGAAACCCTCATAATTATATTTAGCACGATTATACCTAAACTCCATTAATTATAATAAACATACATCCCCAATCATTAGTTTATTTAGGCCAATAATGGCTTGTTGTCTTCCAACTAGACTTGAACACCAAGGTCTAAATAAGAATAAATACTCACCCAATATAGGTTCAATGAAAAAATGATGGAGGGAAATAATTGTAAAAGGATTTTATCATACCAATACCGTAATGGACGTGCATTTACAGTAGAAGAATGGATATTAGAAACATGATAATTGGGATAGGGAGTCTAATATGAGGTCATAATGGCTAGTTTTATTCCTTAATACCTATTGAGATTCTCTAAAAAAAGTGGTTGATGATATATTATATAGTGGAGAAATTTAGTGATTTTTCCTTGTTCTCAGTATGTCCCAACTTATGTTTTTGTAACCCTCTTTGATCTAGTTTTTTTGTTTGAATTTTTTTCTGGAGCCTTAGTCTAGATGGGTTTATTCATAGTGGAAACATGATATAGGGGGTTAGTGGTATATAAATTTTAACCACTGATCCATCAGTGAAACTTTACTTCATCTGGTAGGTGATCTAGGATACAATGTAGGGTCGTGAGAGGTGAAGAATCAAAGAAACTAAAACATTTTTCCTGAAATCGCCATGATGGTAGGATATAGTGTAAACTGGTCGAACTATGATTGTCAGAAAGGGTGAATATGATATATATCCTATGTGGTAATATTTGGTTTGTTTTTCCAAAAATAGTACCTTTGTGACATTGTACTAGTCTGTGAAAAACATTAAAACTCGTGTTTATAGTATTTGTGGTGTGGTGGTTTGGGTTGTGCGGTAGTCCTGACCCTTGATTTATAGGATATGTGGCATGGTTACAAATATGATCTTTGGACATAGTGTGACTAGTAAAGATGTGGGAATGCCCATTTCTCTATGCCACATTCCTACCAATGACATCATATTTAGTCACGTGGTCTGGGGGGATATACTGTGGTCTTCTATTTTATAGGTTGTCTATAAATACCTGAATTTTCCTCTCTCTAATCCTTTAAACTCAAACTGTAGGCACCCATGAAACATTTTCAATGGATTTTGATGTACTTTTTAAAATTTTTTATCCCCAATATATAATTATCGATTCATGGGGATCCAATATCTTCCAGTGGAGAACTCTAATAATTCTCCTTGAACTAGTAATAAGATCCAAAAAATCATAACGTTCTTGGCCTAGATTTGATGAAATGAAGAATTTGGTAAGTAACAAGATATTTGAGAATCATTCATAGTTTTTATCTTATGAGGTAGGTGGTCTAGAATAACACCCTAAAATAATATTTCAATTCTTTTAGTATATCCAATTAGTGAGATCACACTGATATAACTTTAATTCTTCCAGAGTAAACAAATAAATTACTATTTAGAGGAATAACACATTTATTAAACCACAGATAGATCTTGTTGGGTCTGTTGCATTGGGAATGGAGTTGTGGGTACTAGAGAGGTTATCATACCATTGAACTTGTAATGAATAAGTATTGCTAATGGGGGGATTTGGAATACCCTTGAAATTGGAACAACATAGTAAATCAAAAACTCAATTGAGTAAGATTTTATAGACATAAAGAGATAAAATGAAAAAATAAATAGGTTTATCATGACTATAATAGCATTTGAAAGATGAAGGGGTCTATCTGAAACATTAAAAGGGATTATAGATGTTATGATGATAACAAATGTGTGGCTCAATAAAATAAGATGACAAAATTTGACAATGAAATTGTTATATTGTGTTGAATATTTTAACATGTTTTATATGATGAAATGATTATATAAGGGTATTACACCTAATTATACAAAAATTAAAATACAAAGGGGCTTTCATTTTTTTATATTGAAAGCACTATATAAATGTGTTGTGAAAAATTATGATGAAATTCTTTTGTTAATGGTTTTCAGTTGGTTATGTAACAATCTTATATAGAGTCATTGTTCAAATTTATATTAAAATTATTATACAAATTGATTTCAACTAAATTTTCTATAATGTATATATGGAACATCACAGTTCTTGGGTATGGATTTGTATACTACAACCTTGGCCGGTTATAAATACGGTTGGAATGGAATTGTGATATGATAAAGAATATATAGTATTATAATGAAGTAAGTTTTACCATCCCCAAATAGAGCCTTGAATCATGAGGGTTGGGAAATTTAATTCATGTGTATTATCAAATTATAAAATTAATATATTGTTTTTCACTTTATTACGTAAATTATATAATCATAATATAGTTATCTACACACTATATTAGGTAGACTAATTATTATTACTCAAACATTGTTTAGACTATTGTTTGGTACCTAGGTATATTTCACATGTGATGGTACTTACATGGGAAATGGTCCCTTCATTGTATAATTTCCCGTTAGATGGTTTGGAGGTTGTATAGGGGGAATAAATGGTGTTTAAGACATGGGATTTTGGCTATTTTCATTATTATATTTAGTTTATTTTTTATATGACTTGAATACTATCATTTAGTTACATTTAGAATATTATTACAAATTCTTTTATTACATGAATAATTATGCTATTCCATCTATCTCGTATAGCTATCTATTGACTATTTATATTGTTTTAAGTATTTTTCTATTACAATGTTATTATTTCAATTTTTTCTATTATTTTCTAAATTTTTTATTCTCCCCACTATTTTTCTTACACCCTCAAAGCTCATTTCAAAACTCTAGAATATAAAGAGGTTGAATCTCTATTAGGAGTCCCTAAGGAGGAGATTTGGAGAGATTAAATAATTCGTAATATTGATACTCTTGTATGATCAGTGGGTGATAAACAATGAGTATTGTTTTTATTGATATTATTTGTTGCTAATGACATGAGATATGTTGTATTGAATGAGTTTTATATGTAACATTAAAATTTCATTCTAATTTTTTAATGATATATAATTATTTGGATGAGTATTTTGTATGGTATGGTATGAAGAGGTCGGTTATCAAATTACAATATTGATACCTTTTTTTATAAAGTGGTTATGCCTAAGTATAATGATCACCTAGATTATTATAACCTCTCCCGATCTCTAAAAAAAGTGGGATGGTATCCCTGTTGATTTTTTGATAATAATAAATTAAAATTTAAGACTGTATAATCCCATCATTCTATTTGTGGTTTATTTTACTAATTTTGATTAATTTTTATCTATTAAGGATTTGAGTGTGGTGGATTTTTCGAGTGAAAAAATATGGACGATGTTGTAGTATTCATAGTCTTTTGGGTGTGATAATTTCTAAAAGAGTCCCCTCTTTCACTTTGAGGGTGTGAAATATATTATAATAATATTGTGGATCTCATTCATTCATTTTCATAACATTAAATCCCCATAATACAATTAAAAATTGTGCAAAATTATTACTATAGAGGATATTCTTGCAGGTGGCCTATAAATTTTGAGGATACTAGGTAAGAATTTTACCCTTGATTGAGTTTTCAGGAACAAATAACTATCATTCATCTATTTGCATGGAAAATTTTATGGTATTGTGTGAATGGACATGAATACTAAAATTATCCTGATAGTAGTTGGGTAATATATGGTTATTGTTCAAGATTCATCGTAGTAAATAATATAAAGATATTATATAATTTAAATATTAGAAGAGAGTTTCTCAAGATGATTAATAATCATATGTTTATCATAAGATGAGACTCATAGAGTTTATTTTTGGTGATAATGAATTAATAATGGTTTATGTTAATCTTTGCCAATATAGATATGTTATAAATATTTGGCTTTAACTATGGTTTATAAAAACATTTTATGTGATAGAGAATGTTGGTAAAATGGTTTATAGTTTTAAACATTCACCTTATTTTGATAAAAACATGATATTTCTCACATATCAAAACATCAAAAATATATTCATGATGAATCCCATTTCATTGATTGAGGTGAGTTAGACATTTAGGAGGATTCAGCATTTGTTGAGTGTCATATTTTAAAACATAATTGTATTTGTAATTTTCTTTAGTGATTCATAATTCCCTCTGATCATGTTTTATAGAGGCATTGTTTCCTAGAGAATTATGCATGTGTGTAAGATTCAAATATGTGGGCTCATTAAACAATAATGTTATATGATTAATATTTTTTAATAATATTAATAATTATTATAATGATATTATTTTAGTGGTTATTTTTTAAAATATTTTAATGAGTAATGATTTCATGATTGCTTGATTATTGTTTTGTAGTAATCACATGGGATAATATTTTTAAAGTTCTATTATTTTTTTAGGATGAATCTCTTTTTGAAAATAAATCATTTGAGTGGTAACAAATAAATTGCCTAAATTTCATCAAATAAAAATACATTGTTGTGTTTTGGTATTTAAGGTGATGTAATATAGGTTAAAAGTGGGTTAGGATTGAGGAGTTGTGTTTTTGAATTTTAAATTTCACTCATATATAGTGATTTCCTCATTATTTAGTTGCGTCCCTTATACTATTTTTGGTTTTACCATGGATAGATTTACTCTCTATTATATTAGGAATATGGAGGTATAGTTAATTATGAACATTTATGTGGACGTTTATTTAACTGAATATTCATTATGGAATAAAGGCTATCATTTTGAAGGATTTGTTTTTTGAGATTAGTCTATGAAGATTTTGTCCTACTATATAGAGCATGAGAACACACATTTCATATTCTATTTGGGATTAAGAAATATCCTAGATAATATTATTTTATAGTTATTTCATATTAGTATATTACATGTGGGTAATATAGTAGAGTTTATTACATAGAGTTTTTATTAAAAGATTTATGATCCAACAGAATGGTCATGTGGGTTATTCAATGGCATAACTGAAAGAACAATTTAAGGAATAAAATTTCTAATGATTCATGAAAAAAAATAATTATTTTGAAAAATTTGGTTCTTAGATTTATGTCTACTAAAATCTATCATGATGTGGAAAGTTCCTCACCAAGATGTGGTGTTGTCACCGAAGATAGTATTATAAATTCACCCACCCCACCTCCCTTCGCTTGATTCTTGTATCTATATCAAAACCTTGGTTTCTTGAGAAAATGTTTTAATATTCATTTAAGTCCATGATTATAAATTAATTCATAAATTCTAGACATTAATTATTCATGATCTATGGAAATATCCATTATTTATTCCTTCATTAGTATTCATTTCCATTTTCTTAAGGATGTTGATCGGTGTTCATTTTTTGTATAGTTTTTGGAGAAGTTTTCTTAGGGGTTGGAATGTTATAGGCTATTTAAGGATTCTAAAATATTAGATTCCACTCAATAATTTTATTCTTATTCTCAAATGATTTTTTAAGATTCATTTATTTAAGTGATTCTTTGTTAAATATTATTAATATGGATGAAGTTTGTATTATAGGTTTGATGGGGTTATTGGTATTGAATATATCATTTGAAAAGGATAGAAATGAAATAATAAATAATAAATGTGAATTATTATTATAAAGTGAATTAAATGGAATAAAAAATAAAAAATTCTTATTATTTATATAATAATTAAATGTGAAATATGTGTATAACAATTAACTAATTACATTTTCTATGGGGTTATTTGTTAACAATTCATATTTTTTTGTTTTCACTGCCCTTAAAGATATTTATAGAAAACATCATTGTTCGTCATACTATAATGTATAAATGAGGAATAATTATGTTGTGATTATGAAATAGTATAACTAGATGACTCAAGTGGTTTTAAATGTTTATAATCTGTGTAACAACGTAGATTCAATTATAGTTGGTAAGGTTTTCATTCTTAATAATTTATAATATAATGTACATATATTTATTCAAGAATGTTTTAAAAACATAAATTAAAAAATATTATAAAATTATTTTGAATACATTAATTTTATTTTTAAATTAATAATGTGATGATTAGAATTGGATTATTTTTCTATATTTGTTAGAAAATGTTTATTTTTATTTGAATTATGGAAATTTTAAATTTTTATATGCTAAAAATTTTATAAAATTATAATTACATAAAATTGACTTAATATAACATGTTTACCATTGCGGACATCTCTCATGTTCGTTTTAGGTATTATGTTTTCATTTTTATATTCTTTCTTTGATTCACAGTTGTCCAGGGTGTGTTCAGGGGTTTTTTGTTGGGTTTTGTGAAGTGCACAAATGGTTTATATTTGGCCAAAATATGAACCTACCCCCAAAAAACAATACATGCCATGAAAAGGGAAGTTTTAGAGAGGAAACATGGTTTTCCAAATCATTCTCCCACCATGTAGTAACTATGAAGCCCGTATATTGAGGTACACATTTAAGGTATACTATTTGGAAAATTGGGCACCCTATACAGGAAATTGTGTGCATGTGATTTTAAACCACATAAATTTTATTTTTAAATTTTTAGACACATAGGCTATATTAATAATAACTTTTTTTCCTAATAATATTTTTTAGACTTCAGAGATGGTTATAGTGTTCTTTAAACACCTTTATTTGCGAATCGAAGGCCCGGATGTTGAGGACTAGCTCTCTGGTAAGAGATTCTATTACTTGTTCAATGTTCTTATATCTCCTATAATTATCTCCCCTTTGAGAGGAATGAATTCCACCGCTTTTTTATAGTTTAGATATAGTTTTTTTGGATATTCTTTTGCTAGATCTTGAGCCGTTGTTTTATTCCCAGATCCTTCTCAATGTTTTCAATTTGATTGATGAATAACGAATTAAGGGATGCGATTTGATGAGAACTCATCATCGATAATGAGGTAGGTAGTATAATTGATAATTCCCAATGTCTGGAATATAATGTTATACTTTTATTTTTATCAACGTCTTTCTATGTTGGGAAATTAAATATTGAAATTTAAATATTGAATTAATTCTATTGTAATTGAGTAATCCTCCACGAATCCCATTTGAACCATTATATATTTGAGACTAGGCTTGATTGAAACTAAAGTGGCGTGCATAAAGTTCATCCTAAACATTGGGATTGTGACGATGGTCCATTTACTGTTAGATGTGCAATAATTTTATTTTATACACTTTCTATCATTTAATTTGATACAATAGACTCCTAATATTTAATATTTACTCAACTTGGGAACTCTTTGATTCTGATGGTGGAATTTGAGAGTGTGGTTATGACCAAGTACACACAGTTGGGGGTGTGGTTTGAGAAACCTATTTGTGAATATGGATTTATCTTGATGTTGCTGAGTATGATTTATTTTGGGTTCTTTATAGACATGATTCGTCTGAATTTGATATGATTTTTTGAATGGATGGGCTGGTATCTTACCAATCCAACATCAATTGTTCCTATAGGAAATTACCATTTTTGTCTCCTAAGGGTATAAATTATGTTCATAATAGAGAATTGGATAATGTGGGAGACTAGAAAGGGCCCATTTATCAGAAACTAGGGGATCTTACCACTGAGGTTTCAAATGTTTTTTGGATAATGGGGGTTTATATCACAATGTCTTTCATCAAATAGTGTACCAATTTCAAGATGTTATTCCTGAGGACTTCTAAGGGATTCCACCTAAGAGAGATCTTGATATTTAAATTGAGATAACTCATTGAGATGAACCATTTTCCATTATACAATACCAAATTTCACCGAAAGGTCTACTAGAACAAGGAAATTAATTATAATCATTGTTAGATAAGGTATTTACTTCTCCCAAAAATATTACTAGGGGTTCAATGTTTTTTTAAGTAGGTTTTTTGGATGTTTTATTTATCTGTTGATTACAAGAATTTGCACCATATGAATGTGAAGAATCAATATCATATTTCTCAACTTGATGATCTCTTTGATATATTGAGAAGAGATCATTTATTATACTAGATTGACTTGGGATTAAGGTATCATTAGTTTAGAGTAAAAACTATGATATATTTCATACTACTTCCAGAAGTAGGTATGAGCTATATGAGTTCAGTGTGATGCTCTTTGGGATTATGAATGCTCAGTCTATATGTATAGACTTCATAAACTAAATATTTCACCCATACCTAGATCAATTTGTGGTTACTTTTTTTGTATGACATGTTGGTGTAAACCAAGACTTATGATGACCATGACCCAAATTATTAGATCATCCTATTCATAGTGGGATATCATGAGATATATTACAAGATATCTAAGTTTCAATTCAGGATCCACATGCTATACTTCTCTAGGCATATCATCTCTGAGGATGGTGTTTTAGTAGAACTAGATAAGGTAGTTTCTTCTTGGTAGCATCCCAATAATGTTTGGTATATCTAATGTTTTCTAGGTTTGCTGGGATATTATCTATGGTTTATCTAAGAATTTTCCATTTGGGAGAACAATTATCAGCCTTCAATATGAAGTTTATCATGTTTAATGGTATGGTGTATATAGTAATTCCATATAGGCATTGAATAATAATTTGACTACCAGAACTATTTTGATCCTATATGAGGTGGGTGAGGAGTATACTGTATTTTATAATGAATTAAAAGTTATACTTGGTGAAATATTGACGTAGGTAGATCGAGTTGTGGCATATTGGTTTGTATTGATGAGGACATGTGAAATGAAGTACCCCAGACTTGATCTTTCATAATCTATGGTTGTTTATGCCTTAATGTGTTAATCGATTTACCTATTCAGTAAAAAGATTACTTTTTATACATATCAATAAATAATAAACTACATATTCTCATTAAAATATTTGAACCTCTAGTTTCACAGATGGGTTTAGAATATGCATTTGTTCTATGTTGAATATAATGACCATTATGGTTGAAAATCATATTAAGGATTAGTAGGGGAAGTAGTAGTTGACGGTTGTATACTTATCAAATTAGTCTACACTTATGACCTTAACTAAAGTGAGATAGTATGAGGATCGAAATGATTATAATTGAGGGAAATCCATGAAATTTTTTAGTAACCTTCCAATTGGACCATATATGAGGATGTGATCGTCTACATATATAACCAAGTTATTGTGCCTATATATAAGTATTGGCAGTGGATGTGTTAGATTCATCACTCAAAGAGAGTGGTGCATCATGGTTTGTCTAAATTATATAGTAACCTTGGTTGATATTATTGGTGGATGGGAATGAAAAGTGAGATTGTGAGTTTTGTGACATCATACTTCACCTAATAATATGTGAAGGTTGAGCATCAAATGACCTGGTGGTCTGTTACAACCATTGAACATTTTGAAATAGATGTTGGAAGAAATTATAATAGAATTCATGGTGTTTCTTGTGAGGATTCATTATAATAATGATTTGATATGGGTGATTGTGTACTAGTAAATAAATGTACACCGTTTCCTTCTTATCCATGAATCTTATATAGTTAAAAAGTTAGTGGATACGTATGTTTTGAAGAGAGTCCATATACATTGGATTACGTAGGGAATTGTTTTAATCCATGATTTATGTTTTACTTCATGTTTATAGATAGGATTATAAAATTCATTTGGTACCCATGTACTTTTGAGTATGAATATCCACCAAAAGATAGACAAGAAATTAGAGTGTACTATCTAGGCATTGGAGGACATGTTAAGATCATGCGCCCAAATTTTTGTTGCGTCATGGGAAAAGAAATTATCACTTGTTTATATCACCTATAAAAGTAGTTATTAAGAAACAATTCATATGGAACCATACGAGGTGCTCTAAGGTAGGCCATGCAGATCACCTGTATGTTGGATGGAGGTGGGTGAGTTAGAGTATATGATATTGAGTCTCGTGATGGACACATAATAACAAGTTCAATAGATTCAGAACCATATGAATTTTAATTATAGTATAAATAAGTAGTATTATGATCAACATCATCGATGCGTGTGTTTATATTGGGGTTTTTTGTGCTCTACTGGGTGTTATAGATATTGGGTCATCAAAGGATTCAAAAGAAAAGAAAGTTGGAACCCAATTTTTTACCTTTGGAGATTATGAAAAGGATTGAATCGGTGGAATATTGATTGGATATTATAAAGGGGTATATTTCTATAAAATATGTATTTTCACATGGAACTACTTCCATAATATCACCTAGACCATTCTATCATGATCGACGTAGATCGAATTGAACTTTAAGATGTTGTGTCCTTTGAGGAATGACTGCTATGTATTGTGGATTAGAGTGAGAATTTATTGTGGGGAAAGATTGTATTATTGGTCTGAGTGTTTTAAGAGAATGTCTATGTTCAAGAGAAATCATGGGAGTGGGATAATAAAATATGTGACCAGTGTCTAGACCTTTGTACTTTAGAATCTTAGTGATTTTTTGGTGTATAACTTGAGGAAGATTATTTATAGGTTTAGTGATTGTTAGATACAAAAAAATTGTATATATTTATCATGATCATTTTAGGAAATATTATAACCCTTTCTAGACTTACTTTGTTTGAGGCTGGTTTTGGGGGCCTTCGGGTGAATTTTAGAGGGGGATTTTCAGTTTTTTGGGTGTTCACTATTGGCACCCATTTTTCCAAAATAAAGCACCTTACAAAAAACCAAAATTTTAGTTATGAAAATCCATTCTTATAACTTTATTATATTGTATAAATCACATAAAATAACATAAATAACACAAACCAAACTTTAAAAATGAATAATTAATTAAATAAATGGAATTCCTATAAATAAAGGAACTTATTCCAATGGAATAGTATCATTACCTTTGGAATAGTAATATGACCCATCTGAATACTAAACCAGCCAATATAATAGTAGCCTAATGCATGAGAGTAAAAAAAACATTAGTTATCATATAAATGAAAATATGAAATAAATATATCATAGAATAAGAACAATAAATGTTATGAATATTATAAATTATGTTTCGGTATTTGTTAGAAACATAATTGTTTATTTAAAATTTTATATATAATATAAAAACTAAAAAAATTACTTTTAAAATATATAATCATAAATTAATATTTTGTTTTCTTATGATTATAATATAATTTTATGAGACCATAATTAATTCTACAATGTGTTGTAAAAATAGTTATAATTTTAAAATTGGAATTTTTTGAATAAATGTTGATTTTAATTAATCAATAAATATTCATAATAAAAAAATTATTTCCATAAAATGGAGTTCATTTTTTAATTATACACATTAAAAAAATTAGGGTAAATTTTTGGGATTTCTCTTTTATAGTTGAATTTTTGGTCAATTGTAAAATACAACCATTTATGGTATATGATAAAAACATGAATTATTGAGTCATAGATATTCAATGGATGAATTAATCCCATTATCTCAAACTATCCATCATTATTTTAATATATTTATGTACAATGTTCAAACTATTCATAGTCTTGATTCGAAATGATTATATAATGAATAAAATAATTAGAAAACACCACTCTCTTCTACTTTAAATACCACCCTACACGACCTCTTCTCCTCACACCTCATAATATTTGATGATTTTCAATTTCTACCAAATATTATTCTAATGTCTCCTCCCCACATCCAAGAGGTTTTGGTATCAAAAAAATTTCAATACCAATTTACCTAAAGAGTTTCTCAATGAAAAGAGTTCCAAAGGTAAAATCCTCTTTCGATTTCTTAATTTTCTTTTAACATTTTATTATTTTATTATAATATATTCACTTAGTATATTCAAAAATTTATTATAACACATTTATCTTATATATTATGGAATTTTATTATGTAAATGTAGAACTAAAAATCATTTCTTTTCTTCTATTAGAATAATTTTAAAAATGAACATATCAACCCCGAGGTGTTAATTTATCACCTCTGATGATGAAATTTTTTCATTATCCTATATTTCCTTCATGTTTGAACAAAAAAACATTATATGTATATATTTTTAAATTTATGTTATAACCTTTTTTCTGAAACGAAATTTTATACACAATAATAAATAATAATTAAACATAGTTTGTTATGATCAAAAACTGAAAAAATAATCTAATTGATTATCTTTACCATCTTATATAAGGATTTATCCTCACCCCAAATAACCAAAAGTCTTGTATAACCATTTAATATTATCTATGTTCATTAATAAAATTTAACTTCAAATCTATTTACCTATTCCCATTTTACACGATCATACATTCATTTGTACTATTTAAAGAATCATGAAAACCAATGAAATATACACTCCAGAATAATGAAACTGAATCTTATAACTCATTAGAATGGTGAAGAATGAACTAAATGAAATTATAATAATTAAAATACATGTATAATTTTTTTTAATTAATTAATGGATATAATTTTATTATACCATACGTTAGGATCATGTGCATAACATTTTAATACATAAGGTATGGGATACTTTCCGAACATCCATTTTTATCTTTCAGTTACACTTTGTCTCTATTTATACCAATTTAATTATTAATTATTAATATGTAATCCTACATAATTATGCATGTATGTTCCAAAATTTTTTTCCTATCCCTATTATTATTTTCTTTTTGGGGAAATAAATTTTCTATAAGGTTCATTTCCCATTTCTTCCTGATATGTAATATCCATTAATGGGAACTTCTCAAATTCTTATTCATTTTCAATTACGATGATTAATAATTTTTATGTTATAATTATTTTTATTAAAATAACATTTAATTTCATTAAATTAAATCTTTTTTAGTTTTTTGTTTGATAAAAACAATTATTACTATATTTGTTTTAACAAATCATTAATTTTTTTCCATAAACTACACTATAGTGGATCATTTATAAGGATTCATAAACAATATTTTAAAAAAATTTCACATAATTGGGAAGTAATTTATCATAAAAAATTTCTTTGTTCCAATATAAATTTCCATTTATGATTTAAATCCATTCTTTCATGAACTCTTATATGATATTCCCGATATTAATTCCTATCGACATGTTCATGGACCACCATTATTTTCTTGGTTAAACATTGTTTTAATTCATCATGTGTGATTATTTTTTCAAAATAAATTCAGATGACCATGTTTTGATGGGTGCAACTAGATATCCCTCTAATGTTATGGGTAATTTTTATCTAATGAAATGTCATGTTGGGACAAGGGGTAAACTTGATTCCTTTATGCTACTTTTTTCACCATGTGAAATGGTCTTGGCAGTTAGCATTTAATCATGATTATGTAATTTTTTTTCATATTCTTATGATTCCATGAATACTAGTTCCCATGATCTACATGTTATACTTACTTATGTTTATTCATGATCCATGAATTTTTATGTAGTCATGTAATGCCTTACACCCAATTTTTTTCTTTATTCCAATGTTTATATCCTGACTAGAATTTCTGGAACATGACTTTTTTTATGTAGTACCAAGGTTATCCAAAAAATATATATTATCTCAATGAAAGATAAGATATCTTTATGGATGATTAAAATAAATATTGTTTTATTCTATTTCTATGTTTTTTGTTGTATATACCAAATCATCCAAAGACACTAGACTTTATGATCATTGGCTAGTAATTTTATGGTTAATTATGATTAAATCATGAAAAATATGTGTGAAAGCATAGGGTCACTATAGTTTGTATTAGAGAGAGGTGTAGTTATTTTTGTCGATTATGAAATGAGAAATTTAGTAAGAACCCTATAGAGAATTATATCACCATGGATAACCTTGGTTAAAAATTAGGGTATCAATAATTAGGATATACATTAAATTTAAATGTTAATCCATATATATTCAATGTATAATAATTTTATTATTATTTTCTATGAATTAAATCCACTTAATTATAAATTAATTATCTTATTTAATGGCTTCAAATTGAAGAAATCATGGCAATAATCAATGTGATAGGAAAAGTGACGATTACCCTAATGATATGCCAAATATGATGGGAATGGATGAAGAAAAAATCATGAAAATACTTTATCAATGAGATCATGTTATGAGTAATAAAATGAATCCTGTGGAAAATCCTTTTTATACAAAGTTATATCATGTTGTTTTCGAAACCGTTATCCAGAATAGGACTGCCATATTTATTGGATCTTCTAATCCCATCATCTGAGAATAATTTATTAACTCTATTTAAAAGATATTCTCTATCCTATCGTTCTTAGAAGAAGAGAAATTTGTACTATAAATATATAATTTTTTTGGGGAAGCTGATTAGTAGTGTACACTGATTAAGAACACATAGTACAAGGATGGAACTAATTCTGTTGAATTGAATGACTTCAAGAAAATATTTTTCAATATATAATTTCCTCAAACCCTTAATCATAATATTAAAATTAACATCCATAGACCAAAGAAAAAAGTATATTATTCTATTATAGTGTAAAAGGAAATATTTACAAGGCTTCCAAAATACACCATATCTTTTTCATAAACTAAGAAATAATGGTGGATTGTTTATTTACCAGACTAAAGCTATGTATACCAAAATAGTTCATGATGTGAAACATTAATAGCTATGAAGATATTTTATATTGAACTCATAAGGATGTAATGGAAACTATATAATCTTACTAGTCTCATGGTCCCATTGGAAAAAATGAGTAAAATTGTGTTTTATATGGGTGGATTAACTGATAAATCCAACGAGGGAAGAAAACTCAATATTCTATGTTTTAAAAATGTGGGAAAATTCATCCTGAAAACTACTTAATGGGAACCAAGAGATTATTAAAATGTGGAATAGAGGGGAATATGGATAATAATTGTCGAAACGATATGAATAATACCACTAATTCATAAGAATAAATGATGTATCATATCAACACTCAGATAACAGTGAATTGTTTCAACTACAACGAACATGTTCATTATGAAAACCATTTCTCTAATCTAAGGGTTGTTGGAGGAAATGAATAATAAATACCAATATGGAAATAAGGAAGGGAATATACAATCTCTACTACTAAGGTGGAGCTCGAATGTTATTTGGTGATAGGTAAATAGTTTATTCATTAAAGAATAAAGAATGTACTATTTGATTCTATGTATACACATTCTTTAATATATTTCATGTTTAATAGAACTACTCAAACACTACATCAAAATCTAATGGTTGAGTTATCAATGAGAACCAAAAAATGGGAAAGTTATTGCATCAAAATTATATAACTCTTCCATGATTAATGGTGTGGAACGAAGCTCCCATAAAAAAATTCTATTAATTTTTTTAATGGAAATTAATGATATAATGGTAATTGATTGGATATCTTCGTACAAATCCAACATCAACTATTGGGAAAGGTAAATCAATCTTTACATCCAGGGGGTTCCTCCAATTTTATAACAATGTATGGAGAAATATTAATATCTATTAGAGTAATAATTACAATTTTGGATATTAATTCTATATAAGGAAGAATGTTTAGCTCAAATGATCAAGACAAAGAAGAGAACCATGCTCGAAGACATCCCCATTTTGAGGGACTGCATTGATGTGTTACACAATTGGTTTCATAGGTGTTATGTCCCACATTCTTGAAACATATAATGTGGAATGTTTTTAACTTTTTTATCTTTATCACATAATATTCCACATAACATTATTTTATTTTTTTGGGTGAATTAGGAATCTTATGTAGGCTGAGTTTATTAATCATAAATTGTGATATCTAGTGAAATAAAATCACAAGAGTTTTCACTACTACTCAAATTCCATTCGGTTTATCATTTAGACTACTAACACATTGTTCTTCATATTAATTTCTAATATGGTACCTTCATGTATTATAAATTTACTAAAATAAGTCAATGTTTTTATATCAACAAAATTATATTAAATTATTTTATGATGAGGATAAATAATAAAAATTCATTATCCATGGCATATTTTATTATTCACTATTCATTTATCGAAAATAACCCTAATTATAACCAATATAATATCCTTTGGTCCCATATAACCCTTCTAACATTTTATCATATAACATCGTATTGTATACTATTATCTAAATTATTCCTATAGTACCAACTATAAGGACCAAAACCTTATCCAATATATAATTTCATTTTCAAAGTTAGAATTTGTTTTCTTAAAATCATGATGATGTTTTTGTTTTAGTGTTTTAGGGAATAAGGTTATAACTATTTCATGAAAAAACCATACATTAGAAGTTATATAATTCCCCTTAGAATCTATTTTTTCGATCATTAATGTCTTTTAAAATTATAAAAGTTTTATTTTCCTAAGAAATATTTATGATTTTAAAATATACTTCTTATTTTTTCCTCATCATTACTAAACACTAAAAAAAATTTAAAATATGGGTGAATAGAAAAATGTTAGTATGTTATATAAAAATAATGAAATAAAATAAATATTAAAATTCTAAAACTATTATATCAAAATAAAAAAGTAAAATATTATTATATAATAATCATTGAGCACAAATAGTTATTTATAAAAACATGAAATGCACTTTACCTGAAACTTTTTTAAATTTATAAAATTATATGAAAACATAAAGGAAGAATTATAATCATGTGGTTTTCATTGGGAATATGGGAAATGATGAATATGATTTCATAAAAACACACATTTTTACCCTAAAAAGGATTAACCCTTATCTTAAAACCAAATACCTTTATATTACCTTTTCAATTCAAATGATTGCAGTGAAAACTTTTTGAAGAAAATAGAAATGAAATATAGGTTTCATGGTGTATAATACTCATATAAAGAATAAAATAATACATTAAATATCCCTTATATTTGGAATAACCAATACAATCACATTCCAACATACTTCTCCAGAGAACATAAACATTACCCAATGAATTGGATATCTATATCAGGCTCACCCATAATCATAAGATATATTTGGATAAACAATCATTATAAATAATTTACAAGGACAATAAAATTCATTAAACACATAATATATTGTACTTACATCATTTAACTAATTACAATATATTTTTGAACTAATTAGTAGAACATTATATAATATTTATATATCCTAATCCATTAAAAACCAATTTTGAGAATAAAAAAACGGAATTTTGTTATATATATAAATAAAAAATATTAGATTATATAGTAATTTTAACATAAAACAATGGTTGTCGATCTTCCAAAATCATTTGATTCTGTATAAGTTAAAATAGTACAATATTTCTGAATTCATTAAAGAATGTAAATTAAATTCTTTATAAAATATGTATAATGGTTCCTTTTGAAAAACATTGTAATAATGTAAAAATGAGAGATAAAATAATATTTATAAATAATTTATCTTCATAAAAATATACCCATAAAATAATTTTATGAATATCAATATTAATGAAAAATATTTGGAATATAAATCATTAAAACATTTAAAAACGAATCTATTAAAGTAAAGATTTGCTTAACTCGAGTCTAACACATCACATAAATTATTTATATTCTTTAATAATAAATAAATATTAATTTTTAAATATCTAAACAACCACTTGGATGATTAATATTTATTTTATTGTCTTTATTATCTTGTTATATTATGATTAATTAAAAAATTATGTTTACATTAGTTGTATTTATGATATTTGGATCACGTGTCCAAAATAACATTATTTTGTTAGACATTTTCAAAAAGATAATCATTAAATCATTCCCTAAATAATAATAATGAAATGAATATATTTATTTTCTATTAATAATAATTCTAAAAGGATGCATAAAATATGGTTATGAGAAATAAATATCATTAAAATCATTGAGACTGTAGACCATACAGATACACGAGTAACGTATTCATTTTTCAACGAGAATGAAAGAATTAATGAATGTATCATTTTGTAATTATATAATTATTATTATATAATTATTATAATATTAGGTATTTGTAAAATTTATTTATACCATTTATGTGGTTTAAGGGTGAAAAATGAATTGCATCACTTCTGGGAGTTGGTAATACACACAAATGAATGAACATCATTATCATTTTTTTACAGATGGAAAGGTAATGAAATAAATGATATATTATATTTATTAACTTATAATTATTTTATGAATAACATTTATATATATTAAATCCATCATTATAAAAATTCATGATAGGTGGTGATTTTTGTGTCCCAAAACTCCATGGATATATTTTTTAAATTAAATGAGATATCCTTTTTTTCAAGACCATGAAATTCAACGGAATGTGATTCCGAGGTCCACAGAGCCCAGTATGGAATTTGATCATTTTTATGGTATGTTCAGAAAATTCGTGAAAATGATTTTCTATCTTTTGAACCATTGATCGGATCCAAAATCTGAAGACACCATTGAATTTAGAACAATGGAATTTTCCTAGAAATTACTTAACATCGGCCAAAAATGGCATAGTGAAAATTTTATTTTTGATCCTTTTAAGATAAATAATAAAAGAATTTAAAAGAATTATTTTATTTTCCTTCTCATTTTAGGGTTGAGGACGAAGACATTGTTGGGAAAACGATAGGGTAGTGACAATGAACATCAATGAGGCTCATTAATGGTTCATTAATCTCACATAGTAACGACACTTTATTGATGTATAACAACGAAGATGTTTATTAATTAAAAAAATTTAACAATGTGACATTTCATCATAATGGGAACACTATAACATGATCCTATTTATAGTTCAACATGCTTGGGAAAAATGGATTAAAAATTTGGAGGATTCTCTGGATATCCTCTTACGAAATTCCTCCCCAGCGAAGAAGGATAAACGCCAGCAGGTAATCTTCATCATTGATGCCATTCAAAGGCCAGAGTCTAGAAATGACATCGACGTATTAAATCCCTTGAGGAAGAACTCTATAGCATCAGGCATCACAATAGGTAGGGGTTTTTATGTTAAATATCATCCATATTCTATTTTTTTCTAAATGACCGACTTGGATCAACTCACGAAGAGGTTGATCATCATGTTGCTAGTTAATGTGGGAGGGTATCTTTGGGGGATCAAAATTGGGATTGATTTATTTTGGATTTTACTACACACCCTGAAACCTTCCTAGTTTTTATCCTCTGACATGGAAGGCATGGGCTGACACGAACAAGGCCCGGGCCACTCTACATGTTTATTATTTTTTATCATCTACTTAAAATTGAAGGAAAGGGAGATCCAGATCCATCGATGTTAAGAGGGAATCCCCTAGAGGTCGCAAGAACAAATAGTGAAAAAAAACGGGCCACCGGAGTGCGTCTGGAAACCCGGCGACACTACATCGTGCGCATTGGACACTGGCCCGATGGCCGGAAGAGGAGGTGCACCCCCAGTGGTGTGCCTGGGTGGTAGAAGCCGCAACACTAGAGTCCAGTGGCACTAACGCAGCCTCAAATGGAAAACTCAACCCGCAATGCAGGTTAACGTAGGGGACGTGACCAAGGTGACTGGCCTCCTGAGAAAGTTCTGGACATGGTTATTCCGCATCTGAGGAGATAGGGGCGGGCCCACAACGGTGGGTCGGGGGTGAGCTTGGTGGGTCGTGCTGCTAGGTGGGCCAAACTAATCAGTTTGTCCCAGCGGGCCTAGGCTGTAGGCCCAGTGAGTCAGGCTAGTGGAGCAGGTCGACCCAGACCGGGTTGGGTCGGACCCGACCCATACCCTTTTTGACCTATTTATGCTTAAAGTGCCTTATCTCCTAAACCAAACGTCCATTGGATGATCCAACTATGGTGTTGGAATCCATGGGATGATTCTGTCTTTCTGAGATACTTCACATGATTTTTGAGGAAAGATGATGTATGAATGGTTTGGATCGAGCACGAATCCCACCGAGCCCACAACACTAAAATGCCTATAACTTACAGCCTGGGTATCCGACTGATGCGTCATCTGTTGTGTTGGAACTCTTATGATATAGAGGACATTCTGGTCACTTCTTTGTGGAACTTCATCATAGTTGAGGTACAAATGATAGCCTATGTAATAGAACTAGTGTGTTTATTGTGGTGAGAGTTAGGACAAATACTCCATAGACAACTCAAGGGGAGGATATTCCTTGCTTCTCTTCTCCTGTGGAGATGGGACTCCCCACATTATGGGTGAGTTTTTTATTCAACTGAAAAATTTAGTCACTCTTTAGAGTTGTTAATCCCTTATTGGAATAGGGAGTGGGTCCACCATACCAAACTAACATAGATTCAAGTAATCCAATACCGGGTAGGGTGTAGGTCCTCTATGATAGAAGCATGTACTCCCCTGTTAACCCAGGGTGTGTGTCCTCCTTACCCAGTGCTATAGCAAGATCAATACTCCCCCTCTATGTTAGTAAGCAGGCCCTCTAGCCTACGTTTGGTACTCCCCTAACATACTCTGTTGGATGTCCCCCATAACAGATATTGTGATAGAGTCTGCTACTCCCCTACATTACCAGGGCACAAGTTCTTTGGTCATTGAGTTGAACTCTCATGCTGATTCAGGGTGAAAGTCCTTACACATTGTTGCTATAGAGTATGTAATCCCATTCAGTACCAGGATTTGGGTCATCTAGAATGGGGTTGGTACTCTCTTGATGTAATAGGGTGTGGATCCCCCATAGTGAAAAAACTACAATAGTTGTACTCCAATACCGGGTAGGGTAAATGTCCTCAATTATGGAGTAGTACTCCCCCATCTCTGAGTAGTGACAGGGAGAGGGTCCTTTATTTGAGTTGGAGCTCCCTCAATTGTAGGACATAGCTATGAGGAGTGGGCTACTCCACACGATGTAATAGATAAAAAGGTAGAATTTAGTGAGATATCATGGGTTTTACTGGAGATGTTCTCCCCCAAATGAATGTAGTGTTGAGGAGTGGGCCTCCTCACCTGGTTTCCCTTAATCTTACCCTGGGCGTAAGATTGTAATTACGAGACCTCTAGTTCCAGTAATAGAGGAAGTTCTAGTAGAATGTCCCAAATAGAGAACATCATTTAGGACGTACCATTTGTAATTGTTTAGTTGTACCTGATAAAGTACATCTCTCAGAAGATATACTTCACGGTTGGCTATCTCATGGATCTGGTACTCGGGATACTTGAGTTATGCATTGGGCCTTATTTGGAAATCATGGTAATATATTTGAGGTCAGAGCCTTATGTTTCTTTGTTACTAAAAGCAGTATATCTGGATGACCTAGGTACACGTATGAGATAGTATCTGAGTAGATCTGACTATGAATAATATTTGTGGTTTACTTTGTGGTTTGATCTTTTTGGTTTTCTTCGTGTTTTAGGATTTTTGGTTTACATTGTGGTTGTGTATTTTTGGATTATTCTGTGTTTTTTGTGTGCTATTTTTCTTTCTAGATTTTGGAGAGACCATCCAGGGTATCGGGGTCTCCAACTACTTTTGGAGTTACTCAACCCTACCCGGGTTTCACCAGCATGTGTTGTGTCCGGTGAAGATGTTCAACATATCAATAGAGGCACTCATGGAGATAGGACCAAGAGATGTTATGACGGTGTACTTGGCATCCTAGGACCAAACGGGGCCATGTAGGACCAGGAAGACAATACATTCTACTTTGTCTTCTAGTAGCTTCACTACTCTAGTGATTAGGTGTGATTTTATCACAGATGGCCATCAGTGCTCCTTTTCTACCATATTATTTCCAGTTCTTTTGGTGGGCTGATATATTGACCCAGTTTTACCTCTCAATGATTTAGTTGTTTTTGTACTCTGGTTTATGATTATGTAGTGTTTACCTTTTATCTTTGTGGATTTTTTTGTGAGTTCACATGTGTACAAGTATCCAGGAAAATGCCTCCTACTAACAAGTTGATGCCTTCAGTGCTATTTGCCAACCCTTAGCCTTTGGGAGGGGGGCTTGGGGTATGTCATAGTATGGACCTCAGGGAATATGTCTTGACAATGTGGTATCCTAGGTGGTTGGTTCTAACTTAATTTTCAAGGGTCTATTGTTTTATTTTGAGCAACAATGTTTTGTGTTTCGAGTTCCCTTTTCCAGCTAGACACTCCAATGTTGGTTCAGCGGGCGATGTATCCATTCAACATGATTATGGACACTTGTTACCCACCTCATACCTTGGAAACATTATCTATATGGAAATTAATGTATTATGAATCTTGTATAAATTATTTGTATTTCCATTTATCTCTTGAGACAGCTCTCCAGATATGATCTTAATTTTGGTTCATCTTGACTCATTTTAGGATGCCTCCATGATGACATCTAGAGAGGATTCCATAGTAGGATCGTGATGATGATCTTCGTTGAGTGGTGGCTTCGGTGTAGGGAACTAATATAGGGGTGTTACCTTCAGGTGGTGCACTTGTGATTCCAACTCCCATCAAGCACCAAATTCCACCATCAGTTTAGGGTGAGGATGCATGAAGGCTAAGCATGATACACGGGATTTAGAGGTAGATACCACCCAGGTTCTAAGCCATGACAGATCCTTAAGTAACTGGGGATTTTCTTGAGGTAGTTACATGTTTCTCCCACCAAGTGTGAAAAATTCCCAACCATAAAAAGGTCTTGGCTACAATCCTTCTTTAGGGATCAGTGGAAAGATGGTGAAGCCTGAAGATCCAGACTCATTACAAGGAAACCCACACTAGGACAGACCTTGATCACCTCTTCAATGGGGAGTTATTTCTAATGAATATGTGCTTAGTACACATTCAAGAGTTGTTGTTCCTATGACAGGGCATCAAGACAGTAGCAGAGTATTCAACAATATTAACATATCTTTCTCGCTACTCCATATATATGGTGCAAGACTCTTACATTAGGGCCCCAACCTTTGAGCGGAGACTACGAGGGTAAATCATGGCATCAATTATACATATCAGCATTCCAAACCATGTTGGGGGTACTGAAATGAGACCCATTGGTTGTGAGCTTCCTAAATATTGAGCATGTGGATGTGAACTATGACAAATATAATTATGTAGATGTGTTTAAGGGAGCTAACAGACAATTGGAGACGTGATCACGATTTAGGAGGTATACCCATGCCTGGACATAGACAGGTCAGTTTGTGGCTCAGCAGTAGTGCTGATGAGAAGATCAGATGCTGGAGAGGTGGTGTTATACAGGTAAAGGCATGGGAATCTTGCTAGATATTGCAGAACCCACCTTACTGCTGAGAGGGAGCAGAAAGGTGAAAGTTCTTGGTAGAGATAGTGTAGGGAGAAAGCTGTTCCGAAAGTCAAGACGTGAGGTAAAGGAGGTAGAGGAGAAGTAGGTGATGGTCCCCACCAGGCCTAGAGAGTTGGAGGATGTGGGTGAGGATTAATGAAAATAGTCATGGCTCATGACCAAGAAGCTCCATGAGAAGTTTGAGGCATGACTTGTGTCTTTTCGTTGGTTACCTTTCTAAATAGACATAGGTACAAGATGTTCAATATTTGTGAGACATTTTTTATATTTTGAGGTTCTGGTTGACCCGTGGAATTGACTATCACCCATAGATACTTCTGTGGGGGAGACCAAATGATCACACATAGTCATTAATAGTGTAACCTGGCTCTTAGAGGAGAGAGTTGTGGTTGGGGTCTCTTATTTATGGAATCATGCCCTTGTGAGGTCATTCTATGTATTGACTACTACCTTTCATTCCCATAATGATGATATTAGTCAAGAGATGTGGTATATCCATGTGGTGGGGAACAAATTTCCTTCTTGAAAGAAGGGAAGCCCATACATCACAAGTTGGACTCCGAGTAAGTGTACCACTTGAGTCAATCTATGGTGGAAGAGTTAGACCACAATATGTTTTTTTAATGTGTAATTGTTCCTAATTATCCATACTTTATAGAGATGTTGTATGTGGGAGTGGTCATGTTTTTATTTCAGATTTAGGTGTGGCCACTTGGGGTTCTTGGTAGGGGGCCCAATAAGACCCATGATTTGCTCATGGGAAGCCTTATTTTGTTTGAAATTAATGAAGTGGGTTATAATCATCCTTGAAATAATAATTCCCATGGGGGTATTTGCACAATGCATCTGTAGGCGGATGTGGACTGTGTGGTTCTTTCGGTGATCTGTGTCAGGTTTGTGTGGAGGTGAGCTGCTGAACCCCATTACTGCAAATGAATCATAGTACTTAGTGGGTTTCCCTCTTGTCACAGCTAATGAAACATGTGCCTATAGAATAACGATGATGAAATCGTAATATATGAACATGAGAGTGGTTTATCTTAGTGTTTCTTTGTGGCCCGTACATAGAGGCAACATAAAAACTATTGTTGATCTAGTTTCCTCCCTTTTTTTGAATTTTTCATTTTCATGGATAAAAGTCTAAATTTGGGAAGGATTTATTGTCCTATAATAATATGGATCATTTTTTTAAAATTAAATGAGATTTCCTTTTTTAAAGGCTGTGAAATTCGATGACACGTGATTCCAAGGTCCGGAGAGCCCGAAATGTAATTTTTATCTTTTTTAAGCAACATTCAGTAAATCTGTGAATGTGATTTTCAATATTTTTACCCATATCCCAGATAAAAAATATGAGGACATCCTTGAATCTAGAAAAACTGTATTCACCTAGAAACGACTTAACTTCAGCCAGAAAGGGATGAGTGGAAATGATATTTTTTGGACGTTGTTTTCGATGCTTTTGCCGAGGCGCACACATCTGTCTATGGGGAGGAAGCGCTGCTTGTTACCCCGCATTCCTGCATTCCTAAGGCGAGTGGCATCCATTCCTTGTTCAGGGACGTCTCCTCCTTGATTGAAACTCGTATGATGTGATGTCGGTTCTTCCTTCCGCGGATTCCTCTTCGGAGCTCATCACCTAGTCCGGGTCTCCCTCATAGATTTAAGACGGGTTCATGAAGCTCATTCCCGGTGCCATATCTACATGGATGCCAGTTAATTACGCTGCTTCCGTCAAGACACTCCAAGGGGTCTTGTCGGGGCCGCAACCTTCATTGAGGATAATGGTCACGTTGGGGCGTCGTCGGCATGTCTGCCTTTAGTCCCTCACAGGGCTTCGTGACGGCGCAAAACCCCGAGGCATCCCACATAGAACGTGGGGAATGTGTACCATCTGAGGTTTTCCTCAGCTTCCAATGTTTAACATGGGGTATGTCACGAGTTTAACGTCTTGCGGAGACGGATCGGGTTGAAGGACCCCTAGGGGGAACACCGATGTTGGGGCCAACATGTGGGCGGCCTCCCAGATACCATGGAGTGGAATGGGGTGGAATGATATCACCAGGATGTGGTGGCCCGAGTATGGATCAGGATGGACGGTGGAGTGAGACGCGGGGCTTATGTTCTAAGACGGCCCAAGAGGGGGAATACAGTTTAACATCATGCAGGACGAGATACAGTTTAATGTCATGCGAGACGGAATACAGTTTAACATCATGCGGGACGAGAGGTTTGGGGCTTAAGCTCTGAGGTGGCCAAAGGTGGTCAGAGAACCGACATGGGGAGGTCAGGATGACCGTGTGGTGGGCTTGAACCTCGGATAGGCTTCCAACGTACCATGCGTTAGCACGGATCAAAGTCCACGTAGTTCGCTGGGATGGGGCTTACGCCCTGGGGCGGCCCATGGGAGGATGTCATGGTCGATGCGCGCTCTAAGCCCATGTGAATCGTGCTCGGTGTGGGAAACAAGAGGCAGCAGGGGCCAGATGATCACGTCACGAAGGGTGCGTCCGTGAGAAGTGGAATGGGGCTTACGCGTTGAGTGGCCCAAAGAGGAAATAGGGTCTTACGCGTGGTTAGCGGCCCTTGGTGCCGAGGATAACTCTAGTGTGGATGCCCGTGGTGTGACAAAGAGCAGTGGGAAAGGACTCCACTGGCCTTGGCAGGGGGGAAGTACGGAGATGCATGGGTGCCGTCATCTGTTGAGAGGATAGGGGCTTACGCTCTGAGGCGGCCCTTCCCCCACGGACAAACGCCACTCCAACAAGGAGGATCTCATTCCATGTGAGGATGAGTCCATTCCCGTGGAGATGAGTGGGCGTAATGAATGTCCGAGCTAGGGGGAACCTACGTGCGATGTACGGGGTCAGACCACAGTTTAACGTCATGTGTTAAGGACTAGGTGCTTAGCAGTTTAACGTCCTGCAGCTTGGAAGAGGTGGGTTTTCTCTACACCCCTAGGGCTTACATGCCCAATTCCCTCTACCCCATGTGTGAGGGAAGGCATTGGAAAGGCCATGGTGAAGGGGGGCTACAGGGCAAACCACCGGGGGGTCCACGTTAGCGTGGATATGTTGGATGGGGCTTACGCAAAGAAGCTGCCCAGGTGCCACTAAGGAGCGACAACGATGGACGGGGCTTATGCGTGGAAGAAGCCCATAATGTCTTCCTCATGTTTGGCCATGAAGGCATCCCAAATCATTGGTGGGTTGAGGTGTGCACCTATGCGCAAATGCACAAGCAGGATAATGCCAAGGGCGTTGGAATCGGACCGAACAAAGGGATATGAAAAGTGTGAATCACATGATCAGCCTTCAGAATGCAATGAGAGTGGCATGGCGATAGAGGATAGCTGCTGACCGTGTTCGCAACACAACATCCTATCGTGTTATCCTAGAATGGGGACAAACAAATGAGGGGTCGACTGCTGACCATGTTCGAAACACAGGACCTAACTCAAATTGTCGCCCAAAGCCTTTCGGGGCGTTGGCCCAGGATAGCAGGAAGACCATAGGTCAATCATTTATACTGGTAGGGGGTCCCTCCAGACTTGGAAGTGGATGCAGATCCGAATGATGGACATGCAATGCGTGGGGTGGAGTGATGGAATGTTTGAAGGGATTCCAACTCTCTTGAAACTACGCCACTGTAATCATGGAATTAGTCATCTTATGCTTAGCGCACAAGGTATCTCTTATTTGGAACAAGAGGCATCCTACGTTTGGAGCACATGGTATACTAAAGTTTATAGTCATGTAGATAGGACTACTAGAATCTCATGCTTGGAGCATAAGGCATCTCTTATTTGGAACAAGAGGCATCCTATGTTTAGAGAACATGGTATTCTTCTCAGGGTAATTGATGATGAGAATCTCAACTCACATCATAGGAAACGAACCAAGAGGAATATGCCAACCCAAGGTGTTTCACAGTGTGCAGAGGAGTATCTCAAATCATGGTATTCCCTATGTGGAAGGTGGGTGCGCATAAGGGTGCAATGGAAAATCCAACATCTCGGCCCGAGAAGTTCGCGGTGCGACTCTCCATTTTTCATGGGGGTCTGTGACGGTAGCTAAGGGACCATCCCAGAGGGCCGGGACTGCAGCCCGGCAGTTACCCCAAGTGGGGGTGCGAGGGCGCAGCCCCCGCAGTATGTACCAGGGGGTGCGAGCCTCTATATTGTTGCGCGCAATAAGAGCGACACAAAGGATAGGCCACGCGCAATAAGGAATGTCTGCAAGCAATAGGGCAGCCATACGTGTAATTGAGGCTGCTGCGCGAAAAACACCGGATCAGCGCGCAATTCAGGGATGCGCGCGAAAATGGCCGGGTCAGCGCACAAAAGAAGGGATTGCACGCAAAATAAGGAATTACGCGCAATGGAAGGGGTGTGCGCTCAAAGGAAGGATTGTGCGCAACTTGGCCAGCCTGCACGCAAAAGAAGAAATTGCGCACAAGGGTCAGACCCCAGAGGGGTTGGCGTTTATTCTAATCATGGGGGATCTCACGCAAAGGGTGGATCCCGGGGTGACTTGGCATGGAAAAGAACCATAACTCGAGACCGTTTTGCACACACTATTACGCGCACGGGAGCTGGTTCAAATTCTTCCCCCCATCTTGCGCGCCGGGGAAGCCGAATTGCATGCACGAGAGTCTCTTCGAATTCCAGAACCCCCAAACCGTTTGGGGTCACCTTCTATTTATCGGCGACCTCCGACGCGGAATCCAGATGGGGCGCGAAATTCTTCTCGGCGAGCGCAGCCGGCGCACAAAAACTCGCCGCGCCGAACCGGGGCACGCAAAGATTGCGTGGCTCATCGGCTCAATTCTGCGAAACCCGGTGATTCTACGCGCGCAGAACAATTTTTCACACGGATCCTCTTTTATTTCGTGCACCACATCCTGAGCCTCCGAATCTGTCCTCTGAGTCCGAATATTACTTCGTTTCGTCATTTCAAAACTTCCTCCGAGAGTTACGATCTTTTTTTGGTGTCAACAGACTTTTTAGAAATGTAATAAAATAATTTAGAAGAATTATTTTATTTTCCATCTCTTTTACTAGTGGTGGACAGTGACACAATGGGGAAGTGATAGGGGAGTGATAATAAACTTAAATGAGTCTCAATAATGGATTGTTAATGTCATAGTGTAATGAATCTTTAATTATGAATGTCAATGATGTTGTTTATTAGTTAAAATAGTTCAACAACATAACTTCAAATCATAATGGGAACATTGTGATATAATCATATTTATAGTTTGACCTATTGGGGAAACATGGATTAAAAATTTTGAGGATTCCTTAGTGAACCTATGATGGAAATCCACCTTAATGAATAATGAACAATATCGGTGGGACATTTTTTCCATCAAATCCTTTCAATGATTGAACCTAGGAAGAGACATCAATTTCTTAAATATAATGAGGAAAAACGTTGTTGCATCAGACATCATAAAAGGTAGGTTTTTGTTTGTTATGTTTCTTTCCCTTCTCCGATATTTTTAAAACGATAGTTATTGATCAAACCATGAACAGGTTGATCACCAAGTCACTCGTTTATGTAAGAGTTTATATATGGGGATTCAATGTTGGGATTGATTTATTTGGGATCACAAAACACTCCCAGAAAACTGCCCATATTTTATCCTCTCACGCAGAGGGTGTGGGATGACATGAAAAAGGTTCAAGGCCCTCCGAATGTTCTTTCCTTGTGAACGTCTCATTGAAATTGACAATAAGGTAGATCTAGATCCATATAAGTGAAGAGGGAATCTCGAAGAGGCTGAATGCATAAACGGTGTAAAAAATGGGCCACTGGATTGAATTTACGGTGGAACGTGGTTGCGCTGGTTGCGTGCCTGGTATAGACCAGATGGGCCACCGACCCAGCCGGTGACCGAAAGAGGAGGCACACCCTAGCGACGTGCCTGGGAATCGAAATCCATGACCACGATATTCCATGGAACACGATTCTCATGGTGTTGTAGTGGAACCACAAGGATAAGTCAACCCCCCATGTGGGATGACTTAAGGGATGTGGATGGTGGGCCCGAACGCATGATCAGGTACTGGAAACTACTATGACACATCCGGGAAGAAGGGGGCCAGCCAGTAATGGTGGGCCATGCCTGCATGTCCAACAGTTTGGACCAGGAGCCCAACCTAGCTGGGCCAGGCCCAATGGACTTGGTCGACCCAGGTGGGGTCGACCCGGCCTAGGACCCTTTTTGACCGAGTTATGATTAAAGTGAATTATCTCATAACCCGGTCATCTCTTTGATGAACTATTTTTGGTGTTGGAATCATTGGGATGAGGTAATACTTTTGAGATAATCCACTTGAGTTGTGGAGAATTTTGAATTATGGATGTGTTGGATAGAGCACGAATCCAACTGGGGCCTCAGTACTAATAAGCCTATAACATACAGACTGGGAGTTCGATTGATGTGTCGTCTGTCATGTTTAAACCCTTATGACATGGTGGTACTTTGGGTCACTTATTTTTGGATGTTTGGGGTTATTTAGGTACAGAAGATTACATAAGTATTATAACCAAGGTGTTTCTTGTGATGAGATTTAGAAAGGGTACTCTTTGATGACTCGAGGGCCGGTTATTAATTACTCATCTACTACTTTAGATACGAGACCCCACACATCAAGGATGCAAGTTTATTTTATTCTGAGAAGGTTACTCAATATTTGGATTTGGAACTACCCTATTTGACATGGGAATGGGTCCTCCATACTTAACTAACATGGAGTCAGGTACTCCCATACCGGGTAGGGTGGAGGTCATCTATGATAGGAGTTGGTACTACCCTGTCGACCCAGAGTGAGGTTCCTCCTTAAGCAGTGCTACGGTAGAGTCGGTACCCCCTACCGTGCGAGGGAGCAAGCCTTCTATCATGGGTTTAGTACTCCCCTGACATACTAGTGTGTCGATCCCCCATATCTGATATTGTGACCGAGTTAGCTACTCCCCTTCGTTACCAGGGCACGAGTTCTTTATTCTCTAAGATGTACTCTTATACCGATTCATGGTGCGGGTTCTATTTACACCATGTTCTAGGAGAGTCGATAATCCCCATCCATGTTAAGGTTTGGGTCTTCTTGCATGGGGTCAGTACTCCCCTGACGTACTAGGGCACGACCCCTCTACAGTGAACAAACTACCATAGTTGTACTCCCCTACAGGGTAGGGTGCAGGTCCTCACTAATAGTGTTCTACTCCATAATCTCCGAATATTGATTGAGAGTGTGTAATTCATGGTAGTTAGATATCAATTTACTATAGGATCCAATTATGAGGGGTGGTCCTCTCCACTTGATGTAATCGATACCAAGGTAGAAGTTAGTTCTCCATCGAACGTCAGAGGTGAGGGACACTTATTACTAGAGCAATTGAGAAATCATGGGTTAGAATAGAGTAGTGCTCCACCAACTAAACGCATTAATGAGGAGTGGGCCTATTCACATGGTTTTCTTTGGTCTTGCCTCTACTGAAAGAATATTAACGCGGGACCTCTAGTGTTGGGTACTAGAGGCAGATCTAGAAGAATGTTTCCAATGTAGCATGTCCTTTCAGACATACCATTAAGAATGGATGAGTTTTACCTGACGAAGTACATCTCTATGACATGTGAAATATGGGATATAATGTTCATGGAATGTGTAATCCTTATCCTAGAGTTTGGATTTGATCCTTCTTTGAAAATTGTGGTAATGGATTTGAGGTCGGAGCCATTTGTTTCATTGTGGAAGAGATGATTATATTTGGATAACCAAGGTACATGTATGGGCATGTACCTGAGTAGAGATGACTATGCATAATCTTGGTGGTTTACATCATGGTTTAATATTTATTGTTTGCTTTATGGTTGTGGCTTTGTGGTTTAATTCAGGGTTTTTTTGTCGGGGTTAACTATGTGGAATTCAAAGAGACCATCAAGAGTCTTGGGGCCCCCTACTGATTACTGAGTTACTCATCCTTGTACGAGTTTCACCTGTACATATTTTGTCTAATGTTGTTGATTGACGTTTTGATAGAGGCACTCAGGGAGACAGGACTGACGGATATTATGACCGTGGACATGGTGGTGTAAGACCATGCAGTTCCCAGTAGGACTAGGCAGACAAGACATGATACTTCCGTTTCTATTAGCTTGACTACTATAGCGATCGGGTGGGATTTTTCACCAGATGGACATCAGTGCACACATTGTACCTTGTTGTTTCTAGTTATTTTTTAGGGCTAGTATACTGGCCCAGTTTTACCACTCAACTATTTACATTCTATTATACTCTGTTTTCTGATTACTTAGTGATTACCTTTCGTCTTTGTGGTTTTGGTTTGTGAGTGCACGTGTGTACAAGTATCCAGGAAAATGCCTCCCAATTACAGGTTTTCACCTTCGGCTCTAGTCTCTAACCCTTGGACTTTGGGAGGCTAGTTTGAGGTATGTCATGGTATGAGCCCCCGAGGAAGGGTCGTGACAGTGACAAAAAATGAAACACATTTCTTTTGGGAGATGGTAATCCCAACATACCCATGAACAATGTTTTTATTCCCCATAAGATGGGAAATGAGATGAAAAATGGTTATAAAATTGTAATAATATAATTTCACAGTATATTATTTATTAATTGTATGAAAAAATATTTGTTTAATATTATATTAGAGAGGTATATAAAGGAATAAATTGGAAGAAGTAGGGTGGGATGATTAATTCTTCTTCGGTAGAACTAATTTAGATCCCTTCTTCAAGAAACATGTAATGGTCATTTAAAATGAAAATACCAAATGAATAATATATATGAATGTTTTTAAGTTACTATATTGGTTTTGTTTAAGATATATGGGTCTTAGTGGTTTATAAAATATAAAAAACAGGTTTACTTTTTTAAGTGTGGGAAGGGGAATCTGTGGAAATTCATGAATTATTATATTATATTAATTGTATAACTCTTGTAAAATGGTTCCAAAATGACATTAATTAAAATATATTAAATCTATGTTCTTAATATAATATCCCTTTTGAATTATTGTAGGTTTATATATCATTTAAACCTTATCTTTTTGATTAACTATTTGTTTACTGATTTTATCCTTAATCAAGGTAATGAATTTTTAAATATTAAAGGGATGTAATTTAAAATATAAATTAAATCATGGTTAATCCATTGAAATTGGATGATATTATAGACCATTTATAATAATTATTTTTCTATTCCAATATTTTTATTATTTTTTAATTATCTAATAAAATATTATTTAACATAAAATATCATTAAGGTCATTTTTGAAACAATTTATTCAATTTGGCTTTGAAAACAATGGGATAGTAATGGATATATAATAAAAACTTATAAAACATAAAAATTATGTTAAACTAATTATAAAATTCCATCAGACTCTATAACATACACATAAATTATTACATTAATTTTTTTTGGAACAATTTATATGATTTCTATTCATCCTATAAAAGTATTATATGGTCGTTGTGATTTCTTTTAAGGTAATAATTATTTAACTAAAAATTAAAAAATTATTATGTTAAGATTTTAATTCAATTTTAAGATAAATATGTATAATGGATCTTAATTTTTTTTATCCGAATAAAAAAATATTATAGATATTAAATGCAAGATATTGACATTTTGGACGTTATCCTGCACTTAAATATTATAAAGCAAAAAATAATTGATAAATGAAAAAGGTCAATATAATTAATTTAGGATAATTATTTATGAAATACTATCATCCAATTAACTAAAATAATGTGGTTTAATGAATTTCAAGCATTTTCAAAAAAATTAAACACAAATTGTCACAATTTACCTTTACTTTGTTAACATAAATTTATTATGGTCCCTCATTAAAATGATGAAAAATAAAGTGGAAATATTTAACAAATTTTTATCTCATTATCCTATATATAGAATCCACATTTCAATATTCTATTTCATGATGTGGTATAAATTTAATTTATATTAAAAGGAAAATCCCAATGAATAATAGTTTTTCAATAAAACAGTTTTATGCCAAAAAATGATCATTTACCCTGATAAGGTTTATTGATAACTAAAATATATTTAATTATATTATATATGATTTAATAATACATATTACACAATGATATTAAATTTATTTTATAATTTTACTTTTTTAGAGGAATGAAAATTTTTACAAAACACAAATATTTTCACTATTTACTGAAAAATCAATATTTTTAGAAAAATATTAAAAGGACACCCATAGATAGTTATGATATGAAAACATAAAAAATTATATCATTTTCATAAAATAAAATATTATAATGTTTCATAAATTAATTATAATATTATCTATAAAAATTTATAAACATTATTTTTTGAGTAAAACATTTTTTTGAAGAATTAAGCAACTTTACTGAAAATAGAGGCCTTATATAGAAAGAATTAATAATTTAATTATTATTGACTAGTAAATTTTACAAATATTTAAGTACTTATTTAATCCAATTAAAACCCTTGAATTCAATATCTTGGTTATAAAGTATTAATTTAAATAATAACATTTTTATAGTATAACATGATTCACATAATACTTGATGTTTCATGATAAGAATGATATTTAGTGTAATATTGATTTACAAAATAATGCAGTTACATTATATTGAAAAAATTATATGATATATTCTTTATAATGTAATTGTTCTCAATTATGGTTCATTTTTCTCTATGTAGTATCTTTTTGGTCTTTTAACGAGTTAAAAACTTTTATATCACTATAATAAATAAATGGGTTAACATGGGTCTTAAAATGTAGCTATAATGATGAAATTACCACCTAAAAATGTCTAAATTATATTAAATGGGATCAATTTTAAGATTAATAATCCTATATTTTAAAATTATTCTTTTTAGTTAAACTTTTGCATAGAAAATAATTTATTATATTTAAATATTGTAAATAGTTCCAACTGTGTCAATTATATAACTATAAATGGGAACCACATATTCCTATGTTATTCTCACCACCATGAGAAACATATCATTAAAACCCCAATAAGAACCTACGATAAACACAACTATCCATTTTTTAGATGTTTTTTTCTCCTCAAAGGGCTATTCCTAGGGTTATTAAGGATAGATCAAAAGGATGATCTTAAAAGAGGAGGTAATCGTATCAACTGATAATTTTTATTTTACTTATTATTATACATTATATAATTTTTCCACATAACATTAACTATTATATAATTAGTATCTACTATATATTTATATTTAATTTTGTTAATTTAATAATTTTTTCAATCTCATTCTCCAATATAGAGGGAACGAAAACATTGTTCGTGCAGTTATGTAGACTACCACATCCAAGATGCGATGTTTTTCATTTTCCATCACTATATATCGTGAATATTTATAGAAATGGAATATATATATATATTATATTCATTATTTACTTATAATTATTTATATATATTATATTATATATTTTTCATACCCTTTTATCTATTGGATAATGATAAAATCTTTCGTGCATACTAGCTTACTACCACCTCCAGGAAGTGATGTGATTTGTTTTCCATGTGTAAATTTCACATATGGTTTTAAAAATTTAATTTTTTATAAAAAATGATAATCCTTTCTGGATTATTATTTTTTTATGATGTATTAATTACCTATTTTACCATGTTTATCATAGGAAATTCATTTTTCAATTATGAACAAAAAATCTCCAAAACAAACTACATGAACTCAAGAGATTATGTAACATAATATGTCATTGGATAAAATGAAATAAATTTTTTAATGATACAATAATAAAATATAAATGTTACTAAACAGTTAAATAATTAATTTAATTTTATTATATTGTAGTTAAAGGGAACTCAAAAATATTATAGACTCTGGGTAATAAGTTTCTTAACTCAATATTATTCTATTAATGTATACTTGTACGCCATTGGATATGTTAATCCAATAATATCTGTTAAATAACCTATAATTTTTTATTTAATTTTCTTTTTTTGTTTTAATATTTTTACATATAATTACTTCATTAGTTAATTTATTGATTCAATGATACAATATTATTTAGGTTTAATAGTTTTAAAATTGTTTCTCTGAGACATGCCTTGTATTATGAACATACATATTTTATATGGTATATATATTTAATATTTAGATAATATGTAATGAATTAATATCTAATAAATATAATTATTATTCCTTTTATTTTCTCCATTGATGAGATATTTTTTCAAATGATATAAAAGTTTAAATGGATTTCAATGTCTCAATTTAAATTCATTCAACCATAATTCACATTATGAACCATGATTTATTTTATATTGTGTTAAAAACACCCCATGAATCTTTTTTAACATATTATTTAAGGGAATGTTTTTGTTTTATATGCCAATTTTATGTTCTGTGATTTAATAGATTTTTGAGTCAATTATTTTCCAAGATGAATGTGCTTCTCATATCAAACATCACTCTTTTAGATATATTTTTATTGATACACCTTTATTAACTTATATAATTTATATATTGAATCTTGAAATATAATATGATGAAACTTTTTATAATCATTTTATTTTATGTTCCCTTTCACGTTGTTTATTCAAATGGGGTTTTTTATTTTAGAATATCGTAAAGGGTTTTTTCTTTAATAATGTTGTTTTAATATTTTTATGGGTATTCTAAAAAACTATTAACGTAAATTATTTATATTATTTGAAGGATGTTCTTTATAAAAATGATTTATTTAATAGAGTTATTTTTTATGATATCTATTATTCTTTTAAAATTTTTGAAATGTAAATTTATTAACAATTTGGACATGGTGTATTTTTTACTACCTTTATAAATGGTTGAAAAGAATATTTACTTTTACCATTTACAAAATGAATATATTTTCTCAATGTAATGATGATTGTTTTTTAATCATTATTTATAGGTTTCTATTTATATTTTCAAGTAAAAAATTTTCATAATTTTTTTTTTAAAATTTAGATTTTAATCAAATTGAAAAAATGGAATTTTCCTCTATTTTCAAAGAGTTTTGGTAAATGTTCTTTTAAAGGAATTTTATTTTATGTCAATGCTCTTTAATGATTTTAATACTTAACTGGTAATATTATCCTATGATAACATCCATATTAGTTCCTTATATGGATTACGATTAATGTTTAAAATATGTTTTCATAAAACACATTTAATTTCGAGGGGTAAATCAATTTATAATGGATTGTATGATATTGAAAATTGATTGACCAGAAAACTAAAATATTCAACTTGTAATGTTATTTTATAGTACATGGAAATTATTTATAATGATGCGAGTTATGGATTACCTCTAAACAACATACATGATTTGTGATCACAATTTTTTTTATATGAATGTTGATTATAATATATATCTCTAATGCCTTGGGTAACTATTGACGCTCCATTCCGTCACAAAGTAGTACAACTAAAAAAGGTAAATACATGTGTCCAATGTGATTCATCCTTTGATGAAACATTAAAAAATTAACAAAGGCATGAACAAAGATTCATTGGCACTTGGGTCGTGCAAGTTCTACCAAGGTCGCTCATGTATACTTGCGCGCCACCTAATGGTCGCACAGGTGACTTGTGAGCCCTCTTTGATTATTCACCCATGGTCTTCCCTGGCCTATAAATACCCCTAGTGGGCCCCTCATTTTAGGATGGAAAAATTCCAAAGCACAAATTTGAGCTCTCGATGCCCTAGTCTCTTCTCGAAGCTTCCAAACACCTCTAAGTTAATTTTCTTTCCTAGAACGGAACATCTAAAGAGGGGGAGTAAGGCCTAAGTGTTGAAACTCATCAACACATGCGCACCTAAGTGGCCAGCCCTTACGGGAAATGGCCACAATTGCGTGCCACCTTACCATATCAACAAAAATGGCACGCCACTCTTTTGAAAGCCTCTAGGGATAATACTAAGGGAATGAGGCAAGTCTCTCCCAAGTATTACCCTAATGGTTGATCGTCGCACAAGTACCCCATTGTCGTGCAAGTATACTTGCACTAACAAAACTTGTGCGCCCATGCAGGACCTGCACGCCCATTTCTTTTTGGGTGTCTGTCCTGCCTACTTCTCCACTCTTATTCATTTCCACCTCTCTTATTCAATATCTAGCCTTCAAAACCCTCTTTAAAGCCATTTCCATTGGCATGGCTCCCTTGTTGGCTTCTTTATCTGAAAGTAATTCTGTGGAACATCTCTCAAAACCTAGTGATTTTCATATCTTTATGTCACTATGGTTAGAAATTTCATTCATTCAACCTCATCCGTTAAGATGATAGAATCCTTAATTTGGGACTCCTTTTCAAGAGTATGCCCCAATCTAATTTCTCTTAATTTGGGAATCCTCCTCAGGAGTAAGCCCCAAGTCTTCTAACCTAGGCCTCCTTTTCCGGAGTAAGCCCCAGTCTTTAAGTTCCCTTAATTTTGGGCATCCTCCTCAGAAGTAATCCTCAAACCACAATTTTTTAGTATGGAAATCCTAATTAGAAGTAAGCCCCATGTTCCCAAAGTCCAAATTTATTTAACCTGGGATTCCATTACCGGAGTAATCCCCAGTCATAATTCCTTTTTACCTGGGCCTCTTCTTTCAGAGCAAGCCCCAGTCATAATTTCTCTTAACCTATCTTAATTTACTTTTGACTTGGGCTTCCTTCTAAGGAGTAAAACCCAATCATAAGTCCCCTCCTAATTTGAGAATCCTCCTTCGAAATAACCCCATGATAGAGTATCCCAATCTCCATAAAGAACATATACCATTATGGACATTGTTCCCGGGTTTCTTCCCTGAAGTAAATCCTAATGTTAATCTATCTAGACAGTCATACATACATAATCCCCACATCATTACTTATAATTTCATCTTTTGTGGCACAATTGTTTCGTTTTACCAATACCTCTTGTTTCTCACACTTAGTATGACTCACGTGAGATTAGAGTGTAAATGTAATTATGACATCTTTATTTGAGCCATCGAACATGCACAATCCTCATACTTCTTTACTCGAACTATGTGGGTTCTGATTCCTTTTCCAAAACAAAGGATACATAGGTAGCCCATCTGTGGGTATGATCCCAACTATGAAATAATCTATGTCTTTCTGAATGACAATAAATTTCAAGTGCCCCACTGAGTTGCTTTAAAACTAGTATGGATATCATAATAACAAAGTGATTTCTATATAATGTGTCGAAGGAAACCATTGATCAAGAATCTCTAACAAATACATATAATTCTCTATCTATGAAGAACCGCGAATACATATAAAAGATTCTCTAAATCTCATATATACTAATCATTGATTGTCATATCTAAAGGAAAGATCATTTTTTATACTAGGTAATGCAATAAGGATTCACAAACATAACTTAAATCTATAAAGAGAGTCCCAGAGTAGACAATAATTTCCCTAAAAAAGGTGTGATGAGTCTGACCACCCATCCTCTCGACTAATAAAAATTATTAAGACTCATCAGTTCATAACTAATGATCACCTACCTTTGGAATGTAGGTCCAAATGGATATGGAATCATATGATGTTTCTGGTTCTTTGAAAAAAACTGTTAGTAACCGCTTGGAATGTTTGAATCTTAAATTGATGAGATCATCCCCTATTATAGAGGAAACAAAAAATCATGAACCTGACGTGAAATCTTATCCAAGTTAAAGTGATGTTTTGCTTATTTGTTAGGCCCCTATTTAAAACTCAAAAAGAGGGCCAACAGAACAATCAATAACATATATGCTCATCCAAAAGATGTAGGAGCCAAACTTATCTTGATTATGTTTGTTATATCAAACCAGAACTCTTTTATAAGATCTTTTGCATTACAAGAATGTCTTTTCATAAGTTCACTTTTGTGAATGCCTCTGTTGTGGAAACCTCTACTGTGAATGCATCTACTGTTACTCCTGATGGATTGTCGTCCACTCTGAGGATGACATCACCTACTCAGCATCTTCCATTCTGGGTATTGAATGCGCTGGTTATGGAGTACCGTCAAAATGTTAATATTCCGACTCTGGAGGCTGCTAGACAAGACCTCCAAGTCAATAACACACCCTGGTCATCCAGACAATGATGACCAGCGATCAAGAAGCAGGCGGTTCTAACCACCGTCTCCAACAGTTTCGGGTCATTATCCCTGGAAAGCAATCACTAGTCCCTCCCGAATTCTAGTGAGGTGAATGACCAGGTCCCTCTGGGCCTTAATTCAATGAAGCAGGAGTCCTTTCTGAGGGCTCCCATCAACAAACACAGCCAGAATCGTGCGACAGTGCGCCCTCAACAAGGTGAGGGTGTTGTATCCAGGTGTACGACTCAGGTTCCTCAAACCCGAGCTGGAAAGATGAACCCCCAGAGGCAGAAAACGGTTATCAGTGACCAGGTTCTTATATCTCTCATTTCTGGAGAATTCCACCAACCTCTCTTGGTGGAAAGAAACGAGCTGGAACACACACACGTTTGCATTAATTCCGCTGTCCAGCTGACTCGTCTAGAAACAACATGCCAATACCGCCTAGAAATTCTGGCATAGTACTATAGTTTAGAACATACACCTATTTATAAATCATCAACTAGTCAGAAGGCTCTTCTTACTACATATGATGGATCCCACAAACCCAATATGTTGACAACTGGTAAACAAGCACATACACCTACTTACACTCATCTGTCCTGCCAACTGCCTCATCTGTTAGTGCTGAAGGAAGTTCGTCAACCACGTTCGGCGGAGTGAATTCAGCAGGCACATACACCTACTAGTATTGATCAATCCTACCAACAATCTCATTTGGTAGCATTCGGAAAAGTCAATTCAGAAAGCTCTGATGACAAACAGGAGGAAGACTCAACTCTCTTCCCCCACACAAGAGTACTGTCAGAATTCACTAATAGGAAAAAGAGTACAGAAGTAGGAACACATACCTACTCCAAACACGGACTGGGCGTATATTCTTGTTCCAGCAGCTGAAGTCACCAAGAACATTCTGTCAATGGTGAAGGATCAGAAGAAAATCTCTTCTCATATTCTCGATGCCTGCCAGGATATTATAATAGATTCAGCAGCATCTCAGGGAAAGACACATAAATCAATCCCTACCAGTGGATTGACACATCAATAGTTCACTCTGAAACAGACACACACCTCTGTTCTAGTCCAAGAGGGTTGTGGAGAATACTCCCTCATAACATACGGACAACCAAGTCAGACACATACACCTGATTTGAGTCGAGATAATCATCCTAACCTGATCATTTCTCCTATGCAGGCACATACACCTGCCCATAATGACCACTTTCGTCAAAAAATTGTTCCCAAAGTGAGTAATAAGGCATCCAAGAAGAATAAATTCCCACCCCAGTCAAGAAATCAAGGGCCAATCTCTAATAAGGCCTTACTCGATGCTGGAGTTCCGGATAAACTCAGATAAATATATTTTTCAACTAAAGATTTTACTCTCTCAGTTTCGAATATTTGGAAAAATAATTCTGGAGTTCTACATCAGAAACTTCCTCATGAAGGCTTTCTTCATGAAAATTTGGTCGATCTCAAAGTTTCATCTTTAGATGAGAGTCACAAAAACCCTCTGTGTGGCTAGATAGCGAAGGAGAAAAATGTTTCATTTTTTGCTGTAACCCACCATAGTGGTCCTCCCCATGATGATGAATTTTGCTGTGAAATTCCTATCTGTAGTAATAATCCACATTGCCTGGAAAATTCTGCAACGGACAATGTAGGGACGAGAAAGCCCTCCTATCTTGAGGAACTTGAAAATGTGAAGCCAATAATGTTTGATTCTTTACCAATAGTAGGTGAAATAATTTCTCAATCTAAAGATAGCCTGGGGTGTATGTCATTCTCCGAACCACCCATGGGTTGTTCATCTTCTAGTTTGATCAGTGGATTCTATACTAATCTTTTCAAATCTGATGAATCAGCAAGGAAGCACCAGCTCTAGTCTAATCAGGTAGAATAATATTCATTGAATGATAAAGAGGAACTACTGAATATGTGATAAAAACTGGCGAAAGGTGAATTGCCAGTTATTTTTTGGCCTTTGGGTGATTCTCTGTATGACATTTGAGAGATTTTTACAAAAGATGGAATTCATGACATTCATCTCAACATATGGAAAACTATTTGTCAATAGAAAAAGAAAATATTATCTTATGATGAATATGAAAATAATTTCAAGATAATAGAAGGGTTACAACGCCAAATTTATTTGTCTTCTCTCTCAGTTTCTCGATATTTGAAGGCTAAAAAGATGCAGAGAGCCCTTTAGTGTTCATGCCTTGGCTCACTAAGACGATTGAGCCAATTAGTTTCCAATTCCCCATCTGCTATTCATATTAGGGGATAGGGTGTTGAGGGAGCACTACATTTCACTGTAATCTCCAGTCAGCAAAGCCTACTAAAATGGTCTCATGCAATGTTATTTTCCATGGCCGGCCACAACCAATTGGCTTTGTTTGTAATCAATGGCTCACTCAAGAATAATTCTCAACTAGTTCTTCTAAAAATCAATCATACAGAGAACATGTTGTTGAATCAATATTGCATCCCAAAAAACGAGAATATTTAACATGCCTGTCATTTGGAGAAAGCACATCATCAAGTGATAGATGTGTCAGAAATCATCCAACGGTCTTTTGAGCCGGGTGATAAGAGTTGATGCAGGTTAATGCATCCATCCAATTTCTAGACTAAAGTATGTTAGATCAGGAGATATTTTAATATGGTCTCAGATATAACAACTCAAGAACCAATCCATCTTTCCATATTGGGGACTCTTTAAACCCAACCATCAGAATCAACAAATTGGATTCGAGGAGTTTAGTAGAAACAAGAGAAACATCCCTAGTCCATAGGACTGGGGACTTTTTCAAATCCTCAATCTCTCCCTCAGAGAAAGTCAATCTTCTCTCGATTATGGAGGAATCCAAAAGAAAAACTATGATACAAATTATCAGGAGATTCCCTCCAAATTATGGTTCATTATCAAGTTCCTGTGGGATCAAATCAACAAAATCAAGTGTCTCAACAAGGCCCTGGAAGAAGACAATATCACAGAAATGCTAATAAAAGATATGCAATATGTTATGCATAAATTAATGCCATCAATGTCATTGTTTCTGATCCCCTTGGTGAGGCTCACTCAGAGGGATCTGATGAATAGGTTCTCGCTCAAAAAGATGCATGCACAGATACAAATGAAGAAGGTGTGCGTACACGAAATCAAAGTATTACCCAGAATCTAGGTAATCCTTCAAGTAACCCACTTCCACCTCTTCTAAAGGTGTCCAATAAGGGGAAAGGTAATAATCCGGTTATAAAACCTTCCTCTAGAGAAGGACAATACCTCTCACTAGAGGAAAAAATTGCACAACAAGAGGATGAAATGAATGAATTGAGGAGGTTGAATGCAGAACTACTTCAGGGTAGTCTTCCTCCTATGCATGCTGGAGTCAGTCATCCAAGGGAATTTGTGGCAGTTACTGAGATAGATCAAGAATATCCTCCTCTACTATTACACCCTTAGAGGTCTAATCCTACGGGTCATGTGCAACAACAATCAGTGGTGCTACCATCAGTTGCATTACCAACCACTGCATTTGTCCAAGATCCTATCATTGCACCTTCTTAGGTCCAAGATCAACAAGAAGTTTCACAAAAGTTAATAACTACTATTGAGTCATTAACAGATCGATTGGAAGCAATGGAGGGAAGGCGTGCTAAAATTCAACCAGAAAAGAGATCTTACCCTAAACTTGTTGATGTAATTCATACCCCGTCAAATTTTTCACGACCACTTTCCCAATCGTTAATGGTTCGAGATACCCAGAGAAACACATTACACAGTTTGTTTCTCATTATGATCTTGTGATGGGAACCCCTCAGAAACAAGAAGAATTTATGCTCAGGTGTTTTGTACAGTCATTACAAGGGCTTGCCTTTGTCTAGTACATAAGCTTGCAATCCCGGTGATTTACCAGATGGAAGGATCTCCACCAACAATTTATTCTTCAATTCAGCTCAACATTGCCAAAGACAATAGTTTTTGATATTAAAAACTAAAATAAAAGGGATAACGAAAGGGTTTCAGATTTCATTGCTTGCAGGAAGGCATTAACATATTCCCTGAGCTTAGCACTCCCTCAAGAAGAATTTTTTCCAATTTGTGGGGAAGATTTTCATGATGAATTGTGCACGCTGATGATCCCTCTGAAATAAAAAGGAGGGTTTCGATACCTTACTTCAATCACTCAACTGATTGAAGACTCTCTTATAATGACTAAGGATAAATCTTTTTTAATTTCATCAGCTCCACAAAGGATAATAGGTAAAGCAGAAACTGCTACAGTTATGCTCAGACAAGCACATCCACTTGTTTCTACTTCAAGGCCGTCATATTCTCGAAGGGCTCCACCTCTATAGTTTGAAAAACATAGATCATTTCGTCAAGATGATCAATGATATCAAAGAAGAAAACAATTTGAGGATTTAAAGAGAAAAATTTACTCTTTATGAAATCAACAAGTTCTTGGTTACTTCATTTCGGCTCTGGAAAATAATTCGGTTCAATTACTAATGCCCAAGAGGCTGAATAAGGAAGGAGTTGAAGGTCGTCATAATTATTCCCGATTTCATCTGATGTTGGGGCATCCCATTCAGGAGTGTTTTGTCTTCAATGACCTTCTGAAAAAAATGATGGGCTCGGGACAAGTCAAGATGAATAGTTCTTCAGCTATGGTAGCATGTGTTACTACTACAGATCCAGAGGAAGTAGGAGAGTGGAAATAATTCGTGAACAAAAATTCTGATGAATATGATTATTGGATGGTTAGAAACACGATCAACCTAACTCATGCCATTTTGTAAACAAAATTGAAGAAACAAATTCTGTCTTCTTCCATGACTGCTATAGAAAAACCCTCTTCATCAGAGGGAAAATCCTCTAAAGAGTGGAATAATTCAATGAAAGAAGAAAAATAATAAGAAGATAAAATTGTGTCAAAGAATAAGTTGTCTTTGACTCTGGCATATTTTATTCCATCTACTTCAAAGCCATGGGCACCGTCCCACCAAAACGGCTTAGCCTAAACTAGCTAATCAGGAAGAGTCTTCATTAGATGAAGAGTTGATTTTTGGTTCTGTTTATATGATTCCTTTAACAGATCCATATTCCAGTCGCAGTTTTGATTTTGACGAGCCTGAATTGCCGATATCAAACAGAGGAATCAAAGGGAATTCCAGAGGATCAAGGTACAGGGGAAGACGTGGATCTTTCAGAGACCACTATTCCAATTCTACCCCTACTAGAACTGTGTATGCCGTAGAAACTCATGGCAGAGCCCTTCAATGAGATCAACAAGAACAAGCATGTTCTTCTAAAAAATGCAGATTCAGTCCTAGAACAGTTATTTTGGAAGATCAGTTGGAGGTTCTATTTTCTTCATCTCAGCAGTGAATATACCTAATCAGTCTAATTTTCCAATTCCAGAAGTATTACAAACTCTTACCTCAATAAAAGATGCATCAACTTCCAAAAAATTAACTTCTAAGACACCAGTGAAACCACATTTTCTTGTTAGGAAATGCAGACCTTTCGATCAAAATTATGATTTATTGAAACACTTGACCCACGTACCGTCCAAGTTATCAATTATGGATGCCTTGATTTTATCAAAGGATCTCCAGGAGGCACTCATTGAGGCATTTTCAAATCCTGAGGAGTTTGAAACTAAAATTGCTGCAGTTGAAGCCTACCATAATGAGAATAAACCCGCATAATTCCATGCAGTGATATCTTTCACAGATAAAGATGAAGATGATGTCATGCATGGGCATATTAGACCTCTGTACTTATCTGGAAAGGTCAATTGTGTAGACCTCCAAAGTGTTTTCATTGATAATGGTTCAGGAGTCAACCTCATCCCCATTTGTACACTTCATCAATTGGGAATCACAGAATCTTATTTTTCTCCTTCTACATTGATGCTACAAGGATATGATAAAAATGAAAATGAAACACTGTGCGAATTTACACTCAGAACACATTTTGGATATCTTGTATCCAATTTAGATTTCATGTTTGTTGATCAAGAATCATCCTTCAACATCTTTCTTGGTAGAACTTGGCTACATCAACATGCAGCTATCCCTTCATCATACCATCAATGTCTCAAATATTGTTTCGATGGTCAAATTGGGACATTGTATGGTGATAAGTCCCCATTCAAGACATGTGAATCTCAATACATTGAGGTGGAATTATATCACTTGAAGGGAATGGGGAAATCCACAATAAGGGAGATTACCAATGTTAATGCTCCATATGGTTTGGAAAAGTTTCCAGTAAACCCATTTAAACATGTGAGTACAGATTATGTATTTCCTATCAGTCAAATTGACAGGATAGACCCAAATCAAAAAACTCTTATGGAATCCTCCATAATGTCAATTACGAAAATCAATCCAGAAAACATTGGATAAAGTGGTGATCCACCATGTAATGATGAAAGCTAAAATGGAGATGTCTTCATTTCATCCGCTGAAATCCTGGAAGTCTATACTTTTCCAATCAGTCCAGAAGAAGTTATAGCAATGTCAGAGGTGAATGATGATGTCGATTCCCAATCCATTATCTCCTCTATATTACCCAAGGAATACCCTTCATCATCAATCTAGTCATAAATGGAATCTTCCTCTTTAATATGTTCAATTTTTAACATTTCTTATGATTATGGAAATTCTACATCATTATCTACTACGAATGTAAAAATAGAACAAATAACACATGTTGAAGAAGAAGAGGAAGATCTTAGGGATGCTCCTCTATCATTTGAAGAGGGTATCTATACCACCTTGGATGAACTTAGAGAAATAAATCTGGGTACAAAAGAAGATCCACGCCCCACTTTAATTAGTGCGGCCATGAATAATGAAGAGAAAGATATGTATATTTCTTTTTTAAAGAAAAATAGAGATATATTTTCTTGGAAATATACACAAATTCCAGGTATTTATATTGATGTTGCCACTCACCATTTGGGTTTTCCATAAGAACATTGAGGATTAAAACAAGCCCCTAGAAGAAAACACCCAAGATATGCTTCCAAAATTAAGGCTGAAGTGGATAAGATTATCAAAGCTAACTTCATCAGCGAAGTTAAATATCCCAAATTGTTGGATAATATTGTCCCAGCTAAAATGAAGAATGGGGAAATTAGAGTTTGCATTGATTTCATAGATCTTAATCAGAATTGTCTTAAGGATGATTTTCCAGTATAGATTACATAACTCATAATTGATGCAACAGCTGGCTATGAAGCACTTTCCTTAATGGATGGATATTCTAAATAAAATAAAATCCGAATGGCTCCTGAAGATGAATAATCTACAGCCTTCAGAGCCCCTCAGGGTATGTTTTTCAATCGGGTACTTCCATTTGTCCGGAAAAATGCAGGTGCAACATATCAGCATGCCATGCATCATATATTCAAACCCTTTTTAGGGAAGTTTGTTGAATGTTATGTGGACGATTTGGTGGTTAAATCCAAAAATGTTCTAATCACTTGGATGATTTGGAAATCATATTCAATAAACTTCGGCAACATAATTTGAATATGAACCCCTTAAAATATGCTTTTGGGGTAACCTCAGGATAATTTCTCGGCTTTGTTGTATGCCATCGTTGTATCAAGGTCGACCCTAAGAAGACAAAGTCAATCCATGGTATGTCACCTCCTCGAAATTTAAAGTAATTGAGAGGATATCAAGGACACTTGGCCTATATTCGGTATTTCATCGCCAATTTGGTAGGAAAATGTTTACCCTTCACCAAATTGATGATGAAGGGAGTCATTTACCAGTGGACTAAAGAATGTAAATAAGCATTCGATATTCTCAAGAAGTATCTCTTAAGTCCACTGATGTTAATGCCACCTATTGAAGGTAGACCACTTATCCTCTATGTGACAGCATTAGAGAGATCATCGGGTGTCTTTTTTGCTTAGAAGAATGATGCTGGGAATGAAAACAACCTCTACAATTTCAGTCGAACTACGCTTGTAGCAGAAACCCGATACTCAAATATTGAGAAGTGTTGCCTAGCATTAATCTTTGTAGTTTAGAAGTTGAGACATTACCTGCGGCATCATGAGGACCAATTGTTATCTCGCAATAACCCGTTCAAATTCATCCTTTGTCGTCCAATTCTTACCGGACGTCTGGCAAGGTGGGAAGTTATTTTGCAGCAATTTGATATTCAATATGTGTCTCAAAAGGCAATAAAGGGCCAAGCTCTGGCTGATTTCCTTGTCGAACATCCTTCAGTAGAAGATACATCTTCAGATACTAAACTTCCTAATGAGGAAGTATTTTCTATTCAATATAGTCTTCAAACATGGGAAATGAACTTTGATGGTGCTTCCAGAAGTCCGACAGGGAGGAAATTGGAAAATCCTAAATTCCACAAAGTTGGGTTAGGAATTTTGCTCATTTATCTAGAAAAGGTAGGGTTACCATATTCATTATCATTGTTGGGAGGCGTTACAAATAATGAAGCAGAATATCAAGCTCTCATCACGGGATTGGAGTTGACACTTCAAGCACAAGTGAGTCACTTAAAAGTGAAAGTTGAGTCAGACCAATTAATCAAACAAGTCAATGCGGATTATGCCATCAGAATAGTAGAGCTCGTCCCTTTTTATTGTTATGTCAGAGAGTGAATGGCGGAATTTCCTTCCGAACCGAAATCTTCTTATGTCCTACAATCACAAAATGATCAAGCTGATACACTGGATAATATAGCTACAGCTCTAGAAGATCCAAACTGGGATGAGACAACCATCAGTATTTCCCACCATCGTACAGTTTCACCTAATGTTCAAACCAGAACAGAGTAAATCAATGAAATTAGTTCCATCTCTGAACCATATGGTCATACTACAAGATATATGATACCTATTAGGGAATACCTTCAAAATGGAACAATTCCACCTAATAGATCCAGGAAAGAACATGTCATGAGACGGGTGGTCAATTTTACTCTTTATGACAGCCCTAATCATCAAAGAAAAATTCTATACAAAAGAGGTTTTTATGGAATTCTCTTCAGATGCATTGATGGTGAAGAGACAAAGGATGTCATGAAAGAAGTGCATGTAGTGGTCTATGGTGCTCATCAGTCTGGACATAGACTAACTGATCAAATTCGAAGGCTTGGATACTTTTGGGATTCAATGATACAAGATTTTGATGATTTCACAAAGAAGTGTCATTCATTCCAATTACATGCCAACTTCATTCATCAACCCCCCGAGTTGCTTCATATATCTAAATACTCATGGCCATTTTCCACCTGGGGAATGGATGTAATGGGACCTTATCCTTCAGCTATATCTAAGCATCTTAAGTACATTCTTACGACTACAAAATTCTTTTCAAATAGGCAGAGGTAATACCCCTCGAAGAATTCAGTTTGAAATTAATTGTTATCTTCATCAAGTCTAACATAATTTCCATATTTGGTTTCCCTCATACCATACTAACTGAAAATGGCACCAATTTTTGTTAATCTGAGGTGAGGATGTTGTATCAAGAATACAACATCAATTCCAATAATTAATCTTGATATCATGTAGTGGCCAATGGATAGATAGAAGCTTTCAACAATACTCATTAAAACATACTGCAAAAGATGGTGGATAAAGATAAGAAATGATGGCCAGATAAACTCTTTCAGGCTTTATGGGATTATCAAACAATCATCCTCACTACAACACAGTCAAATCCATAATCACTGTTATATGGAACGGAAGCAGTCTTGCCCAGTGAGGTTCAATTACCCTCGCTCTGAGTAGCCATTTGTGATCAGTCATCTACAGATGAACAATCTCAAAAGTGATTGGATGAATATAATACGATTAGATGAGAAATGATTGTGCACCTTTCACCACATGGAAGTCAATCAGAATAGAATAACATTAGACTTCAACAAAAAAGTTCATCATTGTTCATTCATTCAGGGGGAATTGGTATTAGTTCTCAGGACTCCAATGATACCATGAAATAAACCTCTCAAGCTAGAGCCAATTTGGGAAGGACCTTATTCAATACATAAGTTCTACTCCAATGGAGATTTTCTTATAATATCCATGGATGGAGAACTAATCACTACTCCAACCAATTCTAGATTTTTGAAGAATTATTTTGTGTACCACAAATACCATCGTCCAACATGACGTTAAACTATTCTATCGTCCAGAAAGACGTTAAACTACAGCATCAATGGTCCATGCATATGACCTTAAACTGTTTGCACCCTTGTCGTCCAACATGACGTCAAACTGTGTCATCCTAACTACATGATGCTAAACTGTACCTAAGTCCCTAACGTCCAGTAATATGTTAAAATACATAATCTCTGGTCTATGCATATGACCTTAAGCAATTCTTACCATCGTCCAACATGATGTTAAACTTTGGAAAAAGTCCCTAATACATCCAAAAAGACATTAAACTGTTTCTTCTTTATCCTTACTGCATGAAATTAAACTGCACAGTCCCCCTTTCATCCTACATGATGTTAAACTATATTGTCTTCATCGTCTTATCTACAGGATGATAAACTATATAGCAACCTTATTGTCCAACATGATGCAAAACTATGTTCATGTGCAACATGACGTTAAACTGTGTCCCTATATTTGTCCTACATGACGTAAAACTGAACAAAGTCCCTTAATAAGTTATACATGATGTTAAACTATATTTTTTCTCAACTACATGACACTAAACTGTGCAGCACCAATAGTCCTCACTGCAAGACATTAAACTACGTAGTCCCTTCATATGTCCTCCATGAGATTAAACTGTGAATCATTAAGGTTGTTTCTACCTCTTGTTTCTCACACCGAGTATGACTCATGTGAGCTTATAGTAAACTTCAACCATAACACCCTCTCTGAGCCTCTAACCATTCTTCAATCCCAACACCATTTTTTAGATCGTTGTGCCCAAGAACAACTTGATCACTAATTCATTCTTTAATTGAACTACGCGTACTTTGATCCGTGTCTTCTAGGCTGGGTACATAGGCATCCTCCTAAGGTTCAAGACCAAAACAAACATCTTCATATTGGTTCACCTACATCTCATACAATGTTGGTTTCTGAAGCCACCCCCAGAATCAATCTCTTCACAATGGTTTACATTTATCCTTGCTACATGACCTTAAACTGTACAACCCTTTTGTCTGGTATGACAATAAACTAAAACATTCTTTGATACCATCACCTAAGAGAGAATCCTTATTTACATTAATCTCCAATCATGTTATATTCTAAACACTATGTACATTCATGGAAATGCCCGAATATTTTATCTTGGGTCAAACCATCATTGCACTAAAGTCCACATCACCCTTCACCTGTGGTATCCAAATCTATACAGAGGGTATTTCTAGAACTACATGTAGCATGATTCCAATCCTTATGGGATATATAGGAATGTTCGGGCATCCCTTGAATCCAGCCCCAAGTCTTTGGGCCTAACCCCAAATTCAACTTTCAGTCTTCTGGCTGAAAATTCCCCCTGAAAACACACACTGTGTATTCATTATTATGGTTTGAGTTCAATGACCCAAAACTATGATTTCCCATAATTTTTTCCTACATGGCGTTAAACTGTATTTCAAGAACTACGTATTTCTTGATTTCCATCCTTAAGGGATATGTTGTCAAGTATAGTGTCTCAATTTTGGACCCAACCACAACATGATTATGGTAGGCATTGATTTATGTATCTATTTCATTCATTGAACAATACCCATTTTCATGTGTCATACTCTTAACCATAAATACTTTCATATCTCCATAACCCTTTTCTCGACATCTGGTCACAAAATGTCCAATTTCTGAGTGCTCTTTTTTTACTATGCAGTACGTACCCTAAGGCCGCCTTGCATAAACATTATACATAACATAATTTTCAGCCAAAGGATACTATTATTTGACTATGCATCCGATGACCTTAGTTGGCCCTACATAATTCAACCCCTAATGGGTTTGTAAAAAAATGTTAGCTTCATTTTTGGAAGGAAAACCACTTTTTTCCTTAGTTGTCTAAATGAAAATATGTATGGATCCGTAAAAAATAGTCATCCGTAACATATTTGTCCCATACATTTTTTTTCAGGATCTGAAAGTATTCAAGTCTATGGTTTATATTTTCCTTCCCTACATTTGGGTCAGACCTTCGTATGAGTGAAATTCATCCAGTTCTTAGAAAATCATGTCAGGAAATATCTTTTCCTTATTCAAGTACCTCTCTCCATATAAGAAACTCTATGCTTTGGAAAATTTGAATCCCCATAAACATTCCCAGGTTTTTTACCAGTAGAAAGGTATATTTCTGAGAGTTCTTTTGCCTGACTATGCAGTACGTGCCCATAGGCGGCCTTGCATAAACAGTCTACATAACGGACCTGTCAGCCAAAAGATGCTATTATTAGACTATGCAGCCAATGCCCTTAGGTGGACCTACATAATTCAACCCCCAAACAGGTTTGTTAAATAATGGTAACTTCATTCATTGGAACTATTTCTTCTAATGACTTTTATCCATTTTTATATCATTTCTCAGATTAAAAATTTATTATGTCATTGTTTACATATTTTCCCTCATACTTGAACATGGTAATATGTTTTCAGATAAATTATCATGGAATGGAGTCAATTTTAATCCATTTTGGTCAAACCTATTCGAACATAAACATTAACCTGTTTATGTCTAACATGCATGACTTTAAACTGCCAATAACCACAAAGACACCAGGTTTCTACTTTTTCCTCAGAGTCAAATCCTCTTTTGTCATTGGATCCAACTCTGAGGGGAGATTTTTGTTGATGCTCCTTTCCATCAAAAAGTCTAATGACTAAAAATGTCAAATACATGTGTCCAAAGTGATTCATCCATTGATGAAACATCAAAAAATTAACAAAGGCATGGACAAAGATTCAATTGCACTTGAGTCGCATAAGTTCCACCAAGGTCATGCAAGTATACTTGTGTGCTGCCCAATGGTCATGTAGGTGACTTGCGCACCCTATTAGATTTTTCACCCAGGGTCTTCCCTGGCCTATAAATACCCCTGGTGGGCCCCCCATTTCAGGACGGAAAAATTCCAAAACTCAGATTTTAACTCTCGACACCCTAGTCTCTTCTCAAAGCTTCCGAAAACTTATATGGTAATCTCGTACATATAATGGAATATCTAAAGAGGTGGAGTAAGGCCTATGTGTTCATACTCATCAGCACTTGCACGCCTAAGTGGACATCCCTTAAGGGAAATGGCTCCACTTGCGCGCCGCCTTACCCCTTCAACAAAACTTGTGCAAAACTCTTTTGGAAGCCTTTAGGTAGATACTAAGGGCTTGATCCAAGTCTCACTAAAGTATTACCCTAAGGGTTGACCATCACAGAAGTACCCCTTTGTCGCGCAAGTATACTTGCACGACAAGAACTGGCGCTCCCACGCAGGACTTGTGCGCCCACTTATTTTGGGTGCCTCTTCTGCCTATTTCACCTTTCTTAAGCCCTTCAACCTCTACTATTCAAGATCAAGCCTTCAAAACACTCTTTAAGGCCATTTATTTTGGCATAGCTCCCATGTTGGCTTCCTTATCTGAATAGAATTTTGTGGAACATCTCTCAAAACCTAGTGATTTACATATCATTATTTCACTAAGGTTAGAGATTTCATTCAATCAACCCCATTCTTTAATATGAGAGAATCATTAATTTGGGCCTCCTTTTCAGGAGTAATCCCTAATCCTCATTCTCTAAATTTGGGCATCCTCCTTAGGAGTAAGCCCCACATCCCCTAACCTGGGCCTCTTTTTCATGAGTAAGACCTAGTCTTTATGTTCCCTTAATTTTGGGAATCCTATTTAGGAGTAATCCCCAAACCATAATTCATTTAATATGGGAATCCTCCTTAGTAGTACGCCCCAAGCTCCCAAAGACCAAATTTCCATAACCTGGGAATTCCTTTCAGGAGTAATCCCTAGTCATAATTCCTTTTAACATGGGACTCTTCTTTACGAGTAATCCCCAATCATAATTTCTCTTAACCAGTCTTAATTTACTTTTTACATCGGCTTCCTTCTCAGGGGTAAAATCCAATCATAAGTCCCCTCCTAATTTGGACATCCTACTCAGGAATAATCCCCATGTTAGAGTATCCAAATCTCCATAAATCACATATACCGTTATGAACCTTGTTCTCGGGTTTCTTCCCTGAAGTAAATCCTAATCTTCATCTATCTGGGGAGTCATACATACATAATCCCCACATAATTTCTTATAATTACATCTTTTGTGGCACAACTATCTGGTTTTTCCAATACCCTTTGTTTCTCACACTGAGTATGACTCACATAAGCATAGAGTGTAAATGAAATTATGAAATCCTTCTTTGAGCCATCGAACATGACTAAACCTAATACTTCTTTACTCTAACTATGTGGGTTCTGATTCTTTTTCCAAAACAAAATATATGAAGGTAGCCCGTCTTCGGGTAAGACCCCAACTATGAAATAATCTATGTCCTTCTGAATGAAAATAAACTTCAAGTGCCCCACTGAGTGGATTTAAAACCAATATGTTTATCATAATATCCAAGAGATTTCTATATAATTTGTCGAAGGATACCATTGGCCAATAATCTCTAAAAAAATATAGATGATTCTCTATCAATGAAGAACCTCAAATACATATAAAAGATTCTCAAAATCTCATACATACTAATCATTGATTGTCAGATCTAAAGGAAATCTCATTTTTGTACTTGGTAATTTAATAAGTATTCATGAGCATAACTTAAATATATAAAGAGATTCCTGGAGTAGACAAGAATTCCCCTCAAAAAGGTGTGATGAGTCCAACCTCCCATCCTCTCAACCAATGAAAATTTTTATGTCTCATCAGTTCATACCTAATGAGAACCTACCTTTGGAAAGTATGTCCAAATTGATAAGGAATCATTGGATGTTTATGGTTCTACGAACAAACCCACTAGAAACTGCTTGCAATGTTTGAATATTAAATCAATGAGTTCGTACCCAATTCTAGAGGAAACAATAACGTTCCATGTATTTAAATGATATAACAATGGATTTAATAGGAGGGGTTTCTCAAATATATTTTATTTCGCCCTATTTATTTCTAAAATGAATAAAAATATGTGATGATGATAATGTTCCAGAAGAGTAACATAGCTTCTCTATGGTTGTTATTATTTTTTTAATGATTCCATTGATCAAGATTAACATCAAATGGATCATGATTATGGATTCTGATTACTCTTTTATTTGATAACGAAATATTACATATCTAATAATATATGATCCAAATTTTTTTTATATGAATTCTATTATGTTATTATCGTTATAGCATCCCGTCTTTTTATAACATAACTTTTCATTCCATTACACGGAACTGAGGATCTTTAAGGTTTAGTGTCTTGGAAACAAGGAACATAAAACATGAAACAAAAAAAACATTCTTCTTAAACACTTGAAAGGCTTCTCATCATGTTCACCCTAGGCTCATTACTGCATCTCATAACCTGGGGACATACATCAAAAGGAAGGGTGAGCAGAAGGCCCAGCAAGGGAAACAAGTGAAACATTTTACATATGAACTTGAGATACATCAATAAAGTCATGAAAAGGACTTTAATGCATGAAAATGAAATCAAGAGGCATATCATAATAAAAATAACATTTTTCATAACTTGAAGATGTGGCTGCAACATTTAATATTGACAATCGTTTCGTTTCACCAAGGTCCATCCCCAAGGTGTCGTTAAAAATTACCAAGGTTATTCACCAAGGCATCGTTAAAATTGTAATCTCTAGTGGTTACATCATTACCCAATGCATTGGAGCGCTATCAGGGCGCACCCTTAAATTTGCCTTTATTATCATGTGATCCACATATATCATCATCAAACATTTCATAAATAACCCACATAGCATAAAATAAATGGGTTTCATTTCATAATCATAATGTTTTAAAAACTGCTTTAAAGACATGATCTTTACGTCACTTTAAACCCACGGAAAGGGAAAGCGGGTCTCATGTATGTAAATCCCAGAATTTAAAATGGAACATTTTGATATATATGTGAATACTCTTGTATAAATAAGAGCTTTGAGTATTCACTTTATAACATAAAATAATTTTTGAGAAAAGAGAGAGGCATTTTGAGGGGAAAATTCTGCAGCATAACAGCTAAGTTTCGGGGTTTTAGAAAACATTGAAATGAGAGGGGACATGGGTCACCCACTCATAAATGATCCATAAAACAGTAGGGTGAAAGAATAAGAAGGACATATGGACATGGTAATGAAATTTTAGGGACATACCATTTGAAATGAAAAACATGGAAGAAAAAAAAAGTTTAGATTTCTCTTATGAAAATTCGGCAGCCTTACGGCGTCACTTAACTTCAAAAGAAAATGATTTGACAAGATCAAATAGGGTCCCTAATCATATGATAATAAGAGATCAGTATGATGGATATATAGATAATTCCCCAACATAACAAAAAGGAACTTGAAAGAATTGACATGAAAGTAGAACTTCAAAACGAGAAGGGTGAAGAACCACTTAAAAATTCGGCAGCCTAACGGCGCCACTTAAAACTTCAAAATACTGAATTGAAGCGATCAAATGGGGTCTCTCATAATATGAACATAAGAGTCCAGTATGATAGATATAGAGATCATACCCCAATATAACAAAAAGGAACTTGAAATAATTGACATGAAAGTAGAACTTCAAAACGAGAAGGGTGAAGAACCACTTAAAAATTCGGCAGCCTAACGGCGCCACTTAAAACATCAAAATACTGAATTGAAGCGATCAAATGGGTTCTCTCATCATATGAACATAAGATTCCAGTATGATAAATTTAGAGATCATACCACAATATAATAAAAAGGAACATGAAAGACTTGAATGAAAATAGAACTTGAAAACGAGGAAGGTGAAAGAATCCCTTAAAAATTCGGCAGCCTAACGGCGCCACTTAAACATTCTTAAAACAAATTGATGAGAGAAAGGGGGGTCTCTCATCATATGAACATAATATAGGAAGTAGGATGAATATAAAATAACATCCTCCAACATAAGAACATGGAGTATAAAAGAAATGACATAAAAGAGATTACTTGAAAAGAAAGAGAGAGGTCGGATCCCTTACCTTAAAATGTAACTCTTAAACCTCAAAGGTTGGGACCTTGAGGGCTTGGGGGCACCTTGGGAGGACTCCTTGGGAGTTAATGAGACCAGAAATTCGTTGGGAATGAGTGGGGAGTTGAATGGATGAGAGGAGGGCTTGGTATTTATAGGGAAAGTGAGGGGACAAGGCATTAATGACCAAGAGACACCTCACATGTGCTTTTCTCAAACCCATGTGCTCTCCCTTGGCATTTATAATGGAGTTAGGCCACATGGGGCCCCCAAAACAATAATTCATCACCCTTGGCCGTCCAACCCTTAAAAAAACTCATGACATCATCATGACACAGTTATGAGGTCATTAAACATACCGAAACCCTAAAACTGTATTTTTACTATTCACTGAAAATTCAACTTTCTCAGAAAAATCCCAAAATTTCATATTAACCAAATATCAATGCTCTGATTTCAAAAATAAAATCCATTTTATAAAAATAATTTTCTAAATATTTTTAATTTAATTTTTAAATAAAAACACTATTCATCGAAAATTCATTTTTTCAGAAAAAACCCCAAAAATTACCATAACATAATATCGATGCTCTGAGTTCAAAAATAAAGTCATTTTTATAAAAATAATTTTCTAACTATTTTTAATTAAATTTTTAATTAAAAAACACTATTCACCCGAAAAAACTAATACTTGAATAATAATTAATGAAACCGTTATTTAACTATTTTATTGAATCACATTACTTAATCAAGGTGCCTAGATTATTTTAAAACTTTCTTTAAGTGAGATTACTAATCCATTTGGTCATATTACTAATCCTAATCATAAAATCACTATTCATAATTTACTATTCATCGAAAATCAAGTTGATCTTATTAGACTCCAAATTTCGTACTGAAACTAATTGTAGAAGACCATTTTTCGAAAATCATTACACAGTTTATGTTATTTAAGGTTTACATAAACATTTTTTTTTTCAAAATATTCTTTTGAAAATTCATCAAAAATATGCATACTATTTTTATCCAATCATTTGAAAATTCATAAACTTCATTATAAGCGGAAATCCCAATTTTTATTTAAAACAAGGATTACACAAGGCAGTTACGGTCTCGTTACATAGCCCCTTATAATACCAGCATAGGACCTAAGAGTAAGGTGTGCTAGGGTGATAGAATCTTGGGGCGGCTCGGTCAACATTGCCCGAGTAGTAATTTCTATCAGTTTGAACTTCTCGCGAAGGCGATTCCGTTCTAGCTTCACATGATGAAGTTCGGCTTGGGTTTGGTCCAGAGCAAAGGCCAATGGTGCTACCTCCTTCCCAAGCTCTGTTAGATGGGCTTCGATCGGTCCATGACTACTAGGTGAGGCCATCAAATCTTCTTTCTATAATAATCAACCAAGATTACTTATATATAGAGACAATAATCAAAACATTTTGTTCGTTGCGGTCATATTGACCGATGGTCATATAACAGTCAAAACCAATGGTCTCATTCTAATTATAATCATGTTTATCAAATAAAACATTTGTTGAGTAATAAAAATAACGCATAAAATTAGGAAACAATATTTTTTTAAAATTTCGGGTTGTTACAATCTTCCCCCCTTAAGAAATTGCGTCCTCGCAATTTTTTTTAAAAATTGGGTTTTGAAATTTCATTGAAAGTCCCACATCGGAAAAGGGGTCAGTAAAACTATTACTTTAAAAGAAAGAAAGGGAAGTACAATGGTCACCCGAGTTAACCCACACTAGGGTTCCATGTAGGAAAACATGGACATGGAGGAAAAAACGAAGGGTCAAGTTCTGAGGGAGAGTGATAGAGAACATGATTAGGAGAAAGTTAACCATGAGAAAATCCCAAACTTATGATGTGTGTAAACGGTCTTTGATTACCTAGTAGGAAATGTAAACCAACAACATTTTTGTTTTATGTTTCTTTTCATAATTTTGAGGATTTCATTTACTACATAGAACAAAAACATAAGAAAATATACCTACCTTCAAGTAGAGTTTCATCCTTTAACAAGTCCCTACCAACACTAATCTTTTCTCCAAATGATGAGAATTCAAAAACACTTGGTCTCATAAAAGCACAAGAATCATCTTCTATAGAATCACATAATCTACAAAAGATTAACTATCTATTTCTTCTATCTTTAAACATTATCCCAAAAACAGAAAGGTTAAGGTAAAACAACTCTTCAAAAAGAAAGAATCCCATAGGAATGGAAACTACTTTTAAATCATCAAAGTTCTATGGTACTACCCAAAGTTCATCATAGACCATTCCATAAATAACGGTCCTTAAAATTCCTCAAAACAAACCAAACTAAGATTGAAACCCAAATACAATAAGGATTTGATAACATAGTCTTCCAGAACAACTTCATTGTTCATCTCCAGACAACATCAACCACTCCTAACATCTTATAAAAAGTAGCTAACCTAAACATATTTTACCAAAGATAGGTTAGTCATTCCCTTAAGTAACGTAAATTACTATAAGTTCACCTTAAATTCATCGATTCTTCAAAATATAAGTCAACCTTACTCCTCAATGAAAATACCTTAGTAATCTATTTACCTCGATCAAATATGGTTCCCAAAATAATGAACGTCTTCCAAAATAATAATCATATTTTAATCCCCTAATCATCCCTGTCATATTAATACGAAAATTGTCGCATTTCCTATCACATTTGTTGTCGGAACATGTTCTTCCATTTACCACCATTAACTAAGGAGAGAAGCATAATTAGGGGCTTAAGTACTTAGCTAATAATCATGAAAAGGAACTGAAAGCATATAAGGATAACTTGTATATGAAAGGTATACCCTAACTTGTGATCTCCTAGGTTCCCATCTAGGTTATGAATGATCATATATTCTTATGTGAACCTTTATTTTATTTTATCTTCGTTCCTTTAACAATAGTTCATACCAAGCTTATGAATTTACCAAAGCATATCCCCTGGGAGTGTCGTAACCAAGAGTGCAGCAAGGCCCGTTGTCGTGTACCAGTTCCCGTTCGAGTCTAGCTCAAAGCGGTGTTTTCGGGTTTTACCCCTATGTACATCTGTGCCAGAGCCACCTCTACCTGCTCGTATCCAGACAGGGATGTATTTGCTTGGCAACCCCTTACTCAATACTCACCAAAATACCAGGAAGATTTCCTATATTAAACTTTTCTATAGGGTTCCTCCTAGAGTTTTCATATCCTAATTTCCACAAATAACTAAACCTTCCTTTGATACTAACTATAGCATCCCGTCTTTTTATAACATAACTTTTCATTCCATTACACGGAACTGAGGATCTTTAAGGTTTAGTGTCTTGGAAACAAGGAACATAAAACATGAAACAAAAAAAACATTCTTCTTAAACACTTGAAAGGCTTCTCATCATGTTCACCCTAGGCTCATTACTGCATCTCATAACCTGGGGACATACATCAAAAGGAAGGGTGAGCAGAAGGCCCAACAAGGGAAACAAGTGAAACATTTTACATATGAACTTGAGATACATCAATAAAGTCATGAAAAGGACTTTAATGCATGAAAATGAAATCAAGAGGCATATCATAATAAAAATAACATTTTTCATAACTTGAAGATGTGGCTGCAACATTTAATATTGACAATCGTTTCGTTTCACCAAGGTCCATCCCCAAGGTGTCGTTAAAAATTACCAAGGTTATTCACCAAGGCATCGTTAAAATTGTAATCTCTAGTGGTTACATCATTACCCAATGCATTGGAGCGCTATCAGGGAGCACCCTTAAATTTTCCTTTATTATCATGTGAGCCACATATATCATCATCAAACATTTCATAAATAACCCACATAGCATAAAATAAATGGGTTTCATTTCATAATCATAATGTTTTAAAAACTGCTTTAAAGACATGATCTTTACGTCACTTTAAACCCACAGAAAGGGAAAGCGGGTCTCATGTATGTAAATCCCCGAATTTAAAATGGAACATTTTGATATATATGTGAATACTCTTGTATAAATAAGAGCTTTGAGTATTCACTTTATAACATAAAATAATTTTTGAGAAAAGAGAGAGGCATTTTGAGGGGAAAATTCTGCAGCATAACGGCTAAGTTTCGGGGTTTTAGAAAACATTGAAATGAGAGGGGACATGGGTCACCCACTCATAAATGATCCATAAAACAGTAGGGTGAAGGAATAAGAAGGACATATGGACATGGTAATGAAATTTTAGTGACATACCATTTGAAATGAAAAACATGGAAGAAAAAAAAAGTTTAGATTTCTCTTATGAAAATTCGGCAGCCTTACGGCGTCACTTAACATCAAAAGAAAATGATTTGACAAGATCAAATAGGGTCCCTAATCATATGATAATAAGAGATCAGTATGATGGATATATAGATAATTCCCCAACATAACAAAAAGGAACTTGAAAGAATTGACATGAAAGTAGAACTTCAAAACGAGAAGGGTGAAGAACCACTTAAAAATTCGGCAGCCTAACGGCGCCACTTAAAACTTCAAAATACTGAATTGAAGCGATCAAATGGGGTCTCTCATCATATGAACATAAGAGTCCAGTATGATAGATATAGAGATCATACCCCAATATAACAAAAAGGAACTTGAAATAATTGACATGAAAGTAGAACTTCAAAACGAGAAGGGTGAAGAACCACTTAAAAATTCGGCAGCCTAATGGCGCCACTTAAAACTTCAAAATACTGAATTGAAGCGATCAAATGGGGTCTCTCATCATATGAACATAAGATTCCAGTATGATAAATTTAGATATCATACCCCAATATAATAAAAAGGAACATGAAAGACTTGAATGAAAATAGAACTTGAAAACGAGGAAGGTGAAAGAATCCCTTAAAAATTCGGCAGCCTAACAGCGCCACTTAAACATTCTTAAAACGAATTGATGAGAGCAAGAGGGGTCTCTCATCATATGAACATAAGATAGGCAGTAGTATGAATATAAAATAACATCCTCCAACATAATAACATGGAGTATAAAAGAAATGACATAAAAGAGATTACTTGAAAAGAAAGAGAGAGGTCGGATCCCTTACCTTAAAATGTAACTCTTAAACCTCAAAGGTTGGGACCTTGAGGGCTTGGGGGCACCTTGGGAGGACTCCTTGGGAGTTAATGAGACCAGAAATTCGTTGGGAATGAGTGGGGAGTTGAATGGATGAGAAGAGGGCTTGGTATTTATAGGGAAAGTGAGGGGACAAGGCATTAATGACCAAGAGACACCTCACATGTGCTTTTCTCAAACCCATGTGCTCTCCCTTGGCATTTATAATGGAGTTAGGCCACATGGGGCCCCCAAAACAATATTTCATCACCCTTGGCCTTCCAAACCTTAAAAAAACTCATGACATCATCATGACACAGTTATGAGGTCATTAAACATACCGAAACCCTAAAACTGTATTTTTACTATTCACTGAAAATTCAACTTTCTCAGAAAAATCCCAAAATTTCATATTAACCAAATATCAATGCTCTGATTTCAAAAATGAAATCCATTTTATAAAAATATTTTTCTAAATATTTTTAATTTAATTTTTAAATAAAAACACTATTCATCGAAAATTCATTTTTTCAGAAAAAACCCCAAAAATTACCATAACATAATATCGATGCTCTGAGTTCAAAAATAAAGTCATTTTTATAAAAATAATTTTCTAACTATTTTTAATTAAATTTTTAATTAAAAAACACTATTCACCCGAAAAAACTAATACTTGAATAATAATTAATGAAACCGTTATTTAACTATTTTATTGAATCACATTACTTAATCAAGGTGCCTAGATTATTTTAAAACTTTCTTTAAGTGAGATTACTAATCCATTTGGTCATATTACTAATCCTAATCATAAAATCACTATTCATAATTTACTATTCATCGAAAATCAAGTTGATCTTATTAGACTCCAAATTTCGTACTGAACATAATTATAGAAGACCATTTTTCGAAAATCATTACACATTTTATGTTATTTAAGGTTTACATAAACATTTTTTTTTCAAAATATTCTTTTGAAAATTCATCAAAAATATGCATACTATTTTTATCCAGTCATTTGAAAATTCATAAACTTCATCATAAGCAGAAATACCAATTTTTATTTAAAACAAGGATTACACAAGGCAGTTACGGTCTCGTTACATAGCCCCTTATAATACCAGCATAGGACCTAAGAGTAAGGTGTGCTAGGGTGATAGAATCTTGGGGCGGCTCGGTCAACATTTCCCGAGTAGTAATTTATATCAGTTTGAACTTCTCGCGAAGGCGATTCCGTTCTAGCTTCACATGATGAAGTTCGGCTTGGGTTTGGTCCAGAGCAAAGGCCAATGGTGCTACCTCCTTCCCAAGCTCTGTTAGATGGGCTTCGATCGGTCCATGACTACTAGGTGAGGCCATCAAATCTTCTTTCTATAATAATCAACCAAGATTACTTATATATAGAGACAATAATCAAAACATTTTGTTCGTTGCGGTCATATTGACCGATGGTCATATAACAGTCAAAACCAATGGTCTCATTCTAATTATAATCATGTTTATCAAATAAAACATTTCTTGAGTAATAAAAATAACGCATAAAATTAGGAAACAATATTTTTTTAAAATTTCGGGTTGTTACAATCGTTCACATTGATTAATTCATCATACCCTTATTTCCATCATATGATCATTGATGGCATTTAAATTTTATTTCTTATGTTTACTCATACTGATCAAGTGAGATAAAAATTATTATTATTTCTCTTCCACCATGTTATAAATAATTATGTTAAATTAATTATGTCTATAATGTTCTAATGTGTGGAAATTTGTTTGGGGTAATATTAAGACTTATTAGGAAATAAGAAAATCTTGGTATAATAGGAATAATTATCACTCGAAGACCATAGTATTGTCCAGTATGATTTTTTTTCCCAATAAATATAACTATAAACCTATAAAATAATTAGTTATTTAAGTGATCTTATATTTCTATTTAATGGTAATGACTTTTTATCGATAATATTGGGTCATGTTTATCGGTATCAAGTCAATAAATTTAACGATTATGTTTTGATCAATTGATATAAGAGTGTGTGTTCAATGATATTATGCCATTTATTTTATTTTACTCTAGTCATGTTAGGTTTGAAATACTATATTCCATTTCATCTCTTATTGTAACAATAATAAATAAGCATGTTCAATGTAATGTAATATTTTTGGAAAATATTTTTTTAATTTTTCATTCCAACACATTTTCATTATTTCTCGTATCTTCATGAATTTTTTTTACTATTCTATGAATATTTAATAATGTTATATTTACACAGTTTTTTTATTAAAATTATTAATAATAATCTCCTTTTCACATTCTTAATGATTTACATTATATAAATCAAGTGAAGAAAATATATATTTTCCCATATAGTGCAAAAACATCTTTCCCAATATCTTGACTAGTCTTTGAATTCATGATTCATTTATAAATTTCCCTGGTTATTTTCAATGGATTTTTTTTTCTCAATATTGTGGGTAATTGTTATCTCAAATTATATAAAAATAGAAGTGAATTATTTTCTTAATAAAATAGAATTAATTTTTAAAGCTATTGTAACACCATTTTTACATAAAGTTATAAAGGATTTATTTTAAATTTATTTCTTATATTTTATTTTTTAATTTCTTTGTTTACTGTATACGCAAAATTTATAATGATTGACTATCTTTATTTGTTTATAATAGACTACACCTTACTATTAAATCATTCATTTTCATGTGACTGTGTTCTCTACTAGTCTGCATTATTCATCAGAAATTTTTTTTCTCCTTCATAACAATATTTTTAATATCATGGTTAAATTAATAATCATTTATATTAATATGATATAATTCCAACCATAAAAAATTTATATATATAGTATTAGTAAATATAATGTAATTAAATATATTATTTTATTTACATGGTAAATAATGATGTTTTTTATTCAGGATTCCATATTGATAATTTTTGACATATAAGGTATCATTATAAATGACTTGTAATGATCATGAAAAAAATGAGCAGTGAATAATACAACCTAGTGAGTGGTGGAGATTAGTTATTGATAATCCTTATATGTATTAAAAGACATTATGAGGAAAAAATAGACATGACATATTAGTCTGTTATCTTTTTTAAACTTACCCATTTATTAAAGAATGATTTCTTGGTTGAGATCCCTTGGGGAAACAATATATATTACCTTTGATGATAGGAATTAATCATGAATATCTAGAGTTATACGTTCACTTTAATAAGAATTTTTTTAATTATACGTATGAATAATATATTGATATTAAACAAGCATTTCATTTAACTACTGTTATTGATTAAATGTAATGTGTTTTTAATATGCACAATGTGATATTGATAACTCATTATTTACTCTTGATATATTCTCATGCATGTCACCCTTAATGATCATATGAGCTCACCCTTTATTTTATTTTCATTCCACAGGATATGAAAAAGCATATTATTAATCATTCAAAGGTTTCCAGAACATTTCATATACAATTTTTTTCTATTATTAATATAATACTAGAACCATGTATGTATTTTGTTTTTCCAAGATTACTAAAATGATCAATCATTTTTTCTGAGATCCATTGATTCAAGTACAAAAATAGTAATGTAAAAAATGGATCTTGGATTCTAGAGTTTGGGTTATATATTTAGTATCAATAAATTCTTATTAAGAACTATGAGAACAATATTAAAATTAAACATAAATAAAATGAGAATATTGATTACTCCTTAGTGTATTTGAAAACTTTTTTCATTATTGGATTTTTATTTTATGGATCAATAATCATAATGATGATTATTTAGCTTATTTTGTACCATTTTTTATAGATGGTTCCTAGAGGAAGGAATGGAAACAATACCCATAGTCAATGTTGGTATTTCCCTACTAAAAAAACTAAAATACCACTAGTTTTGGAATTGAGTAGATCATGACCTTCTTTGGGAAATTAAACCCAGGTTGTCATGAACAACCAAGATTGGATGTAGAAAATTTTAATTATATAACATGACTCAACTATGTTGTTTCAATTCATGGTAACAATAGTCAATCATTTAAAGGTACTAGTAATGATTTTTTTTTAACAATGAATTAGGGCCCTTAAAATGATATTCCAGACATTATATGTAATTAAATGGAAACTGATATTCTTTAGTTTATTTACTGAAGGGTGATACTGATCAATTGTGGTTATTTTCCCCTGCCACTAAAAAGAATGAGGAAATAGAATGTACAAAATTTAGACAGTTTAAATTCATATTATATGAAAAATAATTTCATTTCAAAAAATGAAAAGAAGTGAAGAGGATGTTACTCAATTTAATGTATATATAGGATAAAATAATTGTAGATTTTTATGACAACACTAATATATTATCTTGATATTCTAAAGAATATATAGAGAATTCTAAAATCAAGATTAAATGTTTATTCGGTGATCTTAACCAGAATCTATAACGGGAACAATTTTTTCATGTACATTGATGATATAAGGATATTGTATCAAGTTTCATCAAGATAATGAAATAATTTTCTATATCTTATATCATAATGTAAAATAAAAAAACAAAGTGGTCGGTTGAGAACTAAGAAAAAATAAATGAATAAAATAAGAAAAAAGACAGTATGGGATTTCCATCGTATGATAACAATGTAATGAAACACCTAGGTTCATTTTTAATGGGGATATGAGTGTGTTTTTATTGAATAAGAATTGGTCCTAAAGATATTGAATGTAAGGAAAAGAATAAAACAACTTCTATATAATGTTTTAGATATATGAGTTTAGGTATTATTCAAAAAAATATCCATAGAATCATTGGAACCTCCCATATAGAAGGATAAGGGTTGTTGTCCATGCTTAAGTAATTACTATATCTGAGGATGATGTTCCCAAATATATGGTTGTTGGTATATTGATAATAAAAAAATATCACTAATGATTTTTTTTATTCTGGATCTTCACACTCTTTTATATCATCCATGTTTTCGATGAAATATAGATATTTCTCTAGAACCCTAAAAATTATATTTTTTAATCATATTTCCTAGTGTAATTGTTATTACAACACGTATTTGTTATTCAATTCCCATTATGACAGATAAATATAACCAATTTTTACATTTTATTATTATTAAGATGGGTGAATTTGACATAAAACTTTTTATGGATTACACTTCAAATTATAATGTCCAAATTTATTTACAAATGAAATATATTATTAGTCCTAATGGATATGTAGAATCACTTGGCTCCATAGGGGAGATAAAATTATCTAAATCATATCAATTACACAGCTAGTTGCTATTCATAATGAAATATTTAGAAAATAAGAGTATACACATCCTATGAATGAAAAACGTATCCATATAATAGATTATATACATAATATATAAGATTTAATCGATATGTTTAATAAATATTTACATGTATATACATAAGAGAATGGTGTTGAGTAATTTATAGATTTGATCCTTGATTCAAAAATTATATCTAAGAATCCCAGTAGGATAACCATAATCGAATTAGTGGAACTAAAGAAAGTAGTACATGATTTTTGTGATAATGGATTTATACTCACTAGTGATTCACAGTAGGGATCCATAATTCATTTCTTTAACAATAAATTTCTTTCTATGATACTCTCCATCAATTATAGGAAAATCAATTATATTATCGCATGACACTACTATTCACTAAGCTAAATTGATGACTTTCTCAACAAAATTCACGTATGCCAATATTTTTAAAAATTAGATATTCATTCTGGGTAACATCAACTGCTAATAAAGAAGTTTGATATTCTAAATATGAATTTTTAACTGAGGTATGGTCATTAAATATTTATCGTAATTCCTTTTGGATTAACTATGTCACCCTTTTTTAATAAGGATGTGATGAACATTGTACAAAAGGATTATATATATAATATCACTGTTGTAATTATTTATGAAGTTGTTATATAATATAAAATCCATTTGGAAAGTAAGATTCATTTGGAAATAATTATAAAGACTATTATAAAAAATTATTTCTTTGGGATACTTACAAAATGTAAATCATAGCATTATAAATATTATTTTCTTAGAAATATTTTCTCTAAGGATGGAATGCCATTTGGCCATTCAATAAAAAAGGAAAAGATGGGATGAACAATGCCAATGAATATAAGTGAGGTACATAGTTACCATTTAATAACATGTTACTATTTAAAATTTAATCAAAAAATATGAATAACAATCCCATTAAAAATTTTGACCTGTAAAGTGGATATGTTCATGTGGTCATAAGTATGTAAATATTGTTTTGAAGAATCAAAGGGGAGATTTTCTAATAAAATGTTTATAACGTTACCACTGATAATAGATATGTTTTTGATGTTTATCAATTCATTCAATAAGGTACATGTATGTGTCATCATACTGATCAATATCGTTTTTGGAAATGAATTAAAGGAGTTAATGATTCATGAATTATTAAACCCCTGATCTAGACATGGTATCCACAATAATTTCTTTAATGACATGGTGTAATTACATTTATAGTGAAATATTTTAAATATAAATGGATAATAATAGTTTGAAATACATATTTTCACTAAAATAGTTTATCAAGAGGAAAGTAAGAGATCTATAATTTCTCATGTATTATGATTTCATGATAAACAATCACTAAAAGATGGTAAATAAGGCTTCTGATGCATTGATTGGTAATGATAATATGTTTTTAAATGAAATGATAATTTACTAATACCCCATATTTATATATTTAGTAAAATAGTACATGGGAAAAATTAGGGAAGGGGAAAGAACAAATATATTTTAGATTATTTCTAAAACATCCATATTTTATTAAATTAGATGTTCTCAGCCTAATGATAACAATATTTTAAAGAAAATAAATTCCATTAATCATGTGAAGTTGGTATAATTAATATATGAAGATGTTATATTGATATTTTGATGGAGTCTATGTTAATCAGCCATACCTGAGGAAAAACGGAATTTTTAGATGAATCATAAATATTGAATTCTTTATACACCTTATTAGAAATAAATGTATTAGGATTTTATGAAAAAATTAATGTGGAATAATATAAAATTTAAAATTATAGAATATATACCATGAAATTTTGTTTATAAATACATAAATGATACGAGACAACATCTTAATAGAGTCATACATCTTTTACCTATTCATGTGTAAAAATGTGATGGTACTATAGGCTTTTTCATTATATTTCTACATACGTTGAAAATAATTATTCTATATGGGTAATTATTGATTTCATTATTATGTTCCGACATTTTTCTCTCTATGGGAGGATAAATGACTTCATTACTTCGAAGTTCACTATATTAATTTATTTGTGAGACATTTTTGTGAACAAATTTTGAATTAATCAAATAGTGAAAACTATTTACACAAAATTTATTTAATAGTATTCATAAGGCTCATAACACCAAGAAATGATTTAGTACCTCTTACCAAACATAGATAGATGGATATTCTTATAGGACTATCCAGGAATTAGAAAACATATTGAGATCATACTCACATGATGTTCATGGTATATGGGCTAAATATTTATCATTGGTGGATTACATATTTAATAATAGATTAAATTATAGAATTCAAATTGGAACTATAAGAAGCATTGTGTGAGAAAATATTTCATACACCAACATGATGGGATAAGGTTGTTGAAAGTATGATTATAGTCCCATAAAATGTTAATGAGTCAATGATAATAGTGATAATTATTTTTATTCATATAAAGATAGATCAAAGATGGAAATTTATATATTTCGGTAAAAAAGAAATTATAATTTATATGGGATATCATGTTTTCTTCAATTTCTCTCTGTTGAAGGGTGTAATAATGTTCAAAATGAAAGGGAAACTATGTCTTAGGCACATCAATCTTTTTAAAATTCTATAAAGAATTTTTTTGGCCAACCATTTTGAAATTACAAATAGACTATCTAAAGGACATGATCTATTTCGTATATCAATATTTAGGATGTACATGATATTCCCAATTGATGTGATAAACGAAAAACATATCGAATTGCAGCATTACTTAACTTATTTGGAAGATCCTTTCCAGATTCCTTACATAATGGAATAAGTGATGAGAAATAAGATGACTCGTTATTGAAGGTAGATTTGAGAAATCACAAAATAAAAGAGGAAATGTTGGAAACTAAATATGTCATGATTAAAAAATACAACAATATATTATTTATGTAAAATTTAATACATTTCAAGGATAAAATTTTTCATGGAGGAGGAATGTAACACCCTTGATTCAATTATTGTCAATAATATTTTGTTTATAAATAAACTATAATATATTACACATATCTTTATTAAATCATGTGATTAAAACCTAAATTAAATTTATTATAAATATAATTGAATAAATAAAATTTATTTTTGAACTCATCGGGTCAAAATTATCTTTAGATGATTTTTTTCACAATTTTCAGAAACAGTATATTTTTAGGTGAATTTTGAAAAATAATGATTCTAAAAACCCATCACTTTTATGAAATTATTGTTATATAATAATTAAATGAATTTTTATGAAAAAAATTTTCTAGAAAAAAAATAGGTATTTATTAAATAATATAATTAATATAAAAAATTAATTTTGAACATAGAAATACATGAAATAATTACAAAAATCTATGTAATATTTTTGTTTGAATAAAAATTGTTTACAGTTAACCAATTACAATTAACTATTCATAAGATTAATTTTTTATTTATATTGTTTTAAAATATTAATAAGACTACTTTGATTATAAATAATCCAATTAATTTCATTTTAATTAAAATTATTCGTTTTTTTCTAGAAAAAAAATTATACTTAAGGGTACATTTTTCTAGAAAACTGTTTTTCATTATGTTTTTTGGAATTTTTTGTAAATGTATTTTTAAAATTTATATAAATTAAATTTTATAAAATTTAATAAATATTTTTAATCTCCATGAATTAAAATTTTAATTAGATCACTTTCCATTTTGTTCATTGTGATATTTACTTTAGTAGAAAAGTCAGTTATTACAATAAGAGTTAAAATGTGTTAAAATGGTAAAAACAAAAACCAAAAGGGTTAATAAGAATTAAAAACATTTATAAATGCTTTTATATAATCATATTTCAACCAAATATGATCTATTTTTATAATATTATTAATTTTGGACTTAGTTTTATCTATTAAAAAGTTAATATTTTCTAATATTTGCATACAATGGAACTATATCCCCTTTTTCACTTACAAATGGAAAAATCATATCTTCTTTTCTCTAAACATAAATATACTCTTATATATTCCATTAATAATAAAAATAAATCATAAATTATAAGGCCCCATCCTTAAACCTTACATAATCATGAGTTATTACAAGATTACACATTGAGGATCTTTTCAGGTTTAGAGTTTTAGAGAATTAGATCATAAAACATGCATTACATTCCACATTTAAACAAATTGGTTACATAAAATATAGTATTCATTTTTTCCCATCAACGGAAACATATTTAAAAATAAAGCATGGATTCTTTCTTGAAACTTCCTTGACACTATCGTCATAACATGTACCTTTCCCTTAACCTGTGAAAAACATTAAAAAACATTGGATGGGCATAAAAAACATAGTAAGGGTTATAAAAATATATGGAAAGGAAACAAGAGTACATGTACACATCAGAATCAATGAAATCATACTTTACTCATAAAACATAAGCACTTTATCATACCTCATCAAATCATGAATAAATCATAGAAATCGTAAGACATAAAGGTAACTTGAGGAATTCATAACATTCTTACATACGGAGTAACCCTCTTTTTTACGTCCGGAATACCCATCACAGTATATTCCCTAAATCTCTTCGAAGAAACCTTAATGTTTCACTCATTTTCATTACCCAATGCATTGGAGAGCTATATCGGGCTCACCCGCCCTTATTTAATCCCGGAACCACCCGTCTTCATAATAATGCCCATGAACCACAACATAATCGTATCACATAAAACATGCATAAAGGAAACATAACATTTCCACCCTTCAATCACAAGATATCAATACAACACATTGATATAAAAACATTATGAAAACCATTTTCAATACCAAAATTAAAGAAAAGTAAAACACGGTATTTATTTTTCTTTTAAAAAGACGGTATGGCTTGTAGAGGAAGCCGAAACTCAAATAATGGTCATGGCGGCGGAGAATTCGTTGTCGCCACATACGTACGACAAAAACATTCCCTTTTTTCATTTAGTAAAATGTTTCATATAAAAACGATTCCTTTTTGGATAAACGTAAAGGTCAAAGGGGTTTATACACCGTATAAAAGAAGGTTGTGTATAAACCAAAATATGTCTCAATGAATGGAGAATGAGATGAAGTCCCTTACAAAGACGGTATCCTTGGTTTAAGGATAAATCAGTTACATAATTATGTGTGACAAATGAATAAACCAAATATAAGTGGATATTAAGTGTAAAACAATCAGAGGTTATTCACAAATATTCATAGAATGACATATTCAAGGAGTACGAGTTTATCCCAAAGAATCAAATTTGGGTTATGAAGTTCCCTTGCAAAAATTTGACAGCCTAACGACGTCACTACAAAATTCAGAAAATGAGTTGATGAGAGATAGAAAGGGTATATCATCACATGGACATAAAATTTAAATCAATAAGGATACATAAGAACATATCCCTACATAACAGTATGTGAATTAAAAGACATAACAAAAGATGTCTTTTAAAAAGAGGAGGGTGAAAGGTTCCCTTACCGACATGGGTATCTTTCGAGACATGCACCCTGTGAAAGAAGGAAAATAAAAAATTGATGTAAATACAAATAAATGAATGTATATTACACAATGAGTAAAATAATGGGCAGTACATGCACCACTAAAAGGAAATTGTGGAAAATTTAGCATAAATCTCACGAGAATAAAAGTGAGATGAAAAATCCCTTACGAAAACTCGGCAGCCTAACAGCGCCACATAAAACTTCCAAAATGGATTGATGAGAGAAAATATGGTCTCTCAACATATTAACATAATGTTTAAAGAATGAATAATATATAAGAACATCCCCCAACATAACAAATATGAGCTTAAAATAAATGACATAAAGAAGAGTACTTAAAAAGAAAGAGAGAGGTTAGATCTCTTACGAAAATTCGGCAGCCTAACAGCGCCACTCAAAACATCCAAAATGTATTGATGAGAGAGAATATGGTCTCCCATCATATGAACATAAAAATTAATGTATGAGTAATATAAAAGAACATCCCAATCATAAGAAAGACGAGCTTAAAAGGAATGACATAAAAGAGTGTACTTAAAAAGAAAAGAGAGAGGTTGGATCCCGTACCTCAAGTCCGACTTATCTTGTTCGTTTAATTATATTCCTGAATAATAAACTTTGGTCAATTTATAATTTCCTAATAAACTCCTTTAGAGATTATTATTCAGTTCATATCACATATTATAATGTTATAATAATTTTTTAATAATGTTAGTTCATATCAGACGTTTTTGCCGATGTTTGGTACATGAGTCAAAAATGAACTTGTTTGAAAAATGATTGCCCATGTAGTTATAACTAAATAATTTCCAAAATAGTATTAATGATTAAAATATCATATATATCCAGTACATATTCATTATATACTATTCCATATCATTTGGAGATAAAATCAAAAAGCACCGTTCATGGAGACGGTAGGTCGTACGTACGCATTAACACTACTTTCATTTTTTTCTTTGTCATATTAATAGAATTAAAAATAAATGATATATATATATAAATATATTATAATTACAGTATAATATATATGTTATATAGGTCACATATTTTCATTAATTTCATTCTTTATTCATTCCATGTATTGCATGTACGAGTCACATCACTTGAGGGGGCAGTATTCCACACTTCCTCATATGAAATTATTGCATTTACACAACATGAAAAGAATAAAGGTATGTTTTAAATATAAAATAAATAAGAATATTGTAAACATAAATACCATATATATCATATATAAAATACAGTGACATCATAATGGCCACCTTTAAAGGTGTTAAAAAAATATTGAACAATCATCGTTTCGTGAGGCAAAAAATCTCTAACCACAGAAACAGTATGTTCTTTAACCATTAGACGAAGGTGTGTATATGTTTAGCTGGAATAAGTCTTATAACAACATCCTAGTATATTTAAGATACTGTAGTTGTTACAAAATAAATGAATAAAAAGATTTTAGGGGGTTGTATAATCAAAATAAAACAAAATGACTCAATTGAAGACATTACCTTAAAATCGGGTAACTCCCTTAGGTTTGAGCTCAAAGGCTTCCTTGGGAAGACTTCTTCACAATGTGAGGCTTCAAAGAGTTATAGAGGGATATGGAGATACAAAATGTGCAGGGGTTGGCCATGCCAAAGGCTTTGGAAGTGTGGGGAAGGAGGTAGAGGTTGGGACCTTTTTAAGAGGAGAGGAGGGGCACCCTTGGAAAGTAAAGAAATGTTCCTTTATTTTAAAATGATTTTCGGATTTAAAAAATCCCACATTGATATAATTCGAGGATAAGGTGATAAGAGTTCGAAATCCACCCATACTATAGGTTTTGGTCATCTGTAGGTCTTAGAATTTACATTATCATTCCATTTTACTTAAATCGTTGAATAATGAGGTCATCGCTGCATCATCACGATGTCATAAATAATTTAATTTATTTAATATCTAAAAAATATAAAACAAATACTATGATGTAGGAAATAATTTTACCTTTAAAATTAATATTTATAGTCAAATATCTGACTTTTATAACCCCATGTAAAAATTGATTTAATAAAACAACTCATGTTTGTGTCATTTTAATTTTAACTTTAAATAAAAAGGTATTTATGTCATTTTCCAACCAAAGTGGCTCCATGGGGTCCCCAAGTTGACCCAAGGATTGTATTGGTAGGACATGACTCATCCAATGAGGGTAGGACATGTGTCTAGGTCATTTCATTTTATCAAAAAATTATTCTTACCTCAAACTACACTAATTACCTCTAATCGCGATTAAAAACTTAATAAGTCACTATTCACCCAAAAATTATATTAATCCCATTGAACCACATTTTACTTCTTATTTACAACCATGTATGTAGGATTATTTTAATTCAAAACACAAAGATGGAAAAATTTAATTTAAACGGAAAATCATTTTTTATAAGTACCACTTAGTGGTTTCATTATTCATCAAAAATTGACGTTTTTCAGAAAATTACCAAAAATTCACCCTAAGCGATATTTGATATTCTGATTTCAAAAATGATGTCTATTTTAAAAAATTAAAAATATATAGGTTGCATTAATTAATTTAATAATTAATTTTCGTTGTCAAAACAAATAGCGTGTTTTTATGAAACAAAATGTATCAAAAGATTGACACTAGTTTAAGTCCGATTTCACAGTGAAATTAATTACAACGACCACTATTGGATTAAATGGTAAAAATATATTCTAATTTTACTTTAAAACCAATTCAAAATATAATCTAATCATATAAATAAATTAGAATAAAAAAAAATTTTGAATTAAAATACAACATTTTTCACTATTCATTAAAAATTGATCTTTTCGGAAAAATACCAAAAATTTACACAAAGTAAATTTTGATTTCCCAATTCTAAAGAAGAATTTTATTTTTTCAAATATAACATATAAAATTGTCAATAAGTTTATTTAAAAGAGGTTTGACCTCAAAAGGCGGTTAATCGACCTTTTAATGTATATTAGAATATTTACGCTTAAAATTGGATTCATTCACATTTTTAATCCTCTAACAATTATTGTAAAGTGTAAAAATATTTGAAAAACATATATAATCATTTTTTTAGTTAGTTCCGTTCATTCCCGCCATTACCACGGCTAGGCGTTAACTACAATTTAAAATAATATTATTTTATTATTAGAGTGCAACGCAAGATTCCCAAGAAACTCATTGTTGCGTATTGGGTACGCCATCGTGCATAGCGTCCTCTTTAAAGTAATATTAATATTTTATTCACAAATATGTAAAAATATGAAAATTTTGTATTCTTTATTTACCTGGGGTGTTACATCCTTCCCCCCTTTTGGGAATTGCGTCCTCACAATTTTTAAAATTGGTCTTGGAAACTTCATTGAAAATCCCACATCGAAACAAGAGTCAGTAAAACAATCACTTTAAAATAAAGGAAGATAAGTAAAAAGGTCACCCTTGTTAACCTATACCAGGATTACAAGTATGAAAACATGGACATGGAGGAGAAAACGTACGGTCATGTTCTGATCGAGAGTGATAGAAAACATGTTTAAGAGAAAGTTAACCACAAGAAAATCACAAACTTGTGATGGGTTAAATGGTATTCGATTCCCCAGTAGGAAAAGTTAACAGACAACATTTTTGTTTTAAGTTACTCTTCATTGAGGAATTTATTTTTGTTCTTAAGGAAACATACTTACATGTCATGTTGACTTTCATCTTTTACTAGATTTCTTACACAAACTCTTACTTTCCCCAAAAGACGAGTATTTAGGAAGACTTGTTCACATTAAGAGTACTATAATCAACTTCTAGAGGATCACCTAATCCAGAAAAGAGAACTATATACATCCCATGTCTTTAGACTTTAACCAAAACCAAAACCAAAAAGGTTCGTACAAGATCAGATAATCCAGAAAAGGATAACCCTTTATAAAAAGAAAATCTATTCTTAATCTCTAAAATTTGTCCAACAAAACCCAAAGTTCAACGAGGACCATTCGATAAACAATTTTCCCATAAAATTATTCAATGTAAACCAAAATAATCACATATCCTCCATGATAGGTAAATAAATTTCCATAGATAACCTAAAATCAACTTACTCTTAATTCCTAAAATCATCTAACTAAAAAGAATCAGTCAAACTAACCAGGGACTTCACGTAGTCCAGTGGTAGGCGATAAATACCAGCCGCACTTTGGTAGTGGGTTCCATTCCTGCAGCTTTGTCCGACGCGACGGGTTGTCACATGGTCTGCGTGTTGTCCTTTTTATAAAACTCCAAAAATAACCCTAACATGTTTTAACCTAAATAGTTTCCTTATACCTCTCATTTTCATCCAAATTCGTTATGATCTCAACATCTTAATTCTTGAAGTCTTATTTCACCACCATAAGATAAAATAAAATGATTCCCAAAAATAATAACAACATACCTTGATCATGGAGTCCACTCGGTTTCATCATCATCTTGCTCACATAGGTAGAAGTCCCATGCATTATAAAAATTGATTTAGAGATCCTTCAAAATCATTTGCTTCCTCCATCCAAATACACTTTGTACAACATGGGTCATATGGGTGTTCAGAGAAAAAAAGTTTTGGAAAATAATCATATATGACATATAATTCCAAAACATCTGATAAAACATGATTTCTATAAAATAGTCGGAAAGAATTTGAGTTGAAACATTCTATTATTGGTCCTTTTAAAATACCATAAGTATATTCTGAGAGAGTATATTTTAAAATCAAGTATAAATAGGTTGCACAAGGGTCTCCTTCCTGAGCACCATTTTTAAAATCATAATATCCTTCAAATTCATGTGATAAGGTAAAATATTTGAAAATACCTTGATAATATTTACCTTTCATGAAAATATGAGAATATTTTGAAAATAGTATTTGTCTAAAAACAACCCATGATCCACGATGACAACGAGGTATAGTGGAGGTGTTTGATATCTCAAAAAACTACTTGCATGTGAGTTGTATGCTAGAAAAAGTTTCACAATCATCCAAACATGACTTTGAAATAATTATTGCAATCATGTCATCTGGAAGAGATAGCAATGAAGTTTGATATCCTTCTCCTTCCATTCATAACCGACATTACATGACCTGAAAAAAGTTATAAAACAAGGATTTAACTGAAATAATATATATAGGGACTAATCATGTGTCTAACAAAAACTCCTAATCCCTAAAGTTGTCTAAACCGACCTCTAATACCAACTATAAGGCCCCAGCCTTAAACCATACTTAATCTTGAGTTATTACAAGTTTACACATTGAGGATCTTTTCAGGTTTAGAGTTTTAGAGAATAAGATAATACAACTTGAATTACATTCCATATTTAAACAAATTGGTTACATAAAAGATAGTATTCATTTTTTCCCATCAACAGAAACATATTTAAAAATAAAGCATGGATTCTATCTTAAAACTGCCTTGACACTATCATCATAACATGTACCTTTCCCTTGACCTGTTAAAAACATTAAAAAACTTGGGATGAGAATAAAAACTCAGTAAGGGTTATTAAAATATATGGAAAGGAAACATGAGTACATGTACACATAAGAATCAATGAAATCATAGTTTACTCATAAAACATAAGAACTTTAGCATACCTCATCAAATCATGAATAAATCATAGAAATCATAAGACATAAAGGTAACTTGAGGCATTCATAGCATTCTTACGTAGGGAGTAACCCTCTTGGTTACGTTCGGAATACCCATCACAGTATATTACCTAAATCTCTTCAGGAAAACCTTAATGTTTCACTCCTTCACGTTACCCAATGCATTGGAGAGCTATATCAGGATCACCCACCCTTAGTTTATCACGGAACCACCCGTCTTCATAATAATTCCCAAGAACCACAACATAATCGTATCACATAAAACATGCATAATGGAAACATAACATTTACATCTTTCAATCACAAGATATCAATATAACACATTGATATAAAAACATTATGAAAACCATATTCAATACCAAAATAAAAGAAAAGTAAAACATGGTATTTATTTTTCTTTTAAAAAGATGGTATGGCTTGTAGAGGAAGCTGAAACTCAAATAATGGTCATGGCGGTGGAGAAGTCATTGTCGCCGCATACGTACGACAAAAACATTCCCTTTTGTCTTTTAGTAAAACACTTCGTATAGAAAAGATTCCTTTTTGGATAAACGTAAAAGTCAAAGGGGATTATACACCGTATAAAAGAAAGTTGTGTATAAAATAAAATATGCCTCAATGAATGGAGATTGAGATGAAGTCCCTTACAAAGACGGTATCCTTGGTTTAAGGATAAATCAATTACATAATTATGTGTGACAAATGAATACACCAAATATAAGTGGATATTAAGTGTAAAACAATCAGAGGTTGTTAATACATATTCATAGAACAACATATTCAAGGAGTACAAGTTTTTTCCAAAGAATCAAATTTGGGTTAAGATGTTCCCTTGCAAAAATTTGACAGCCTAACGGCGTCACTACAAAATTCTGAAAATTAGTTGATGAGAGATATAAAGGGTATCTAATCACATGGACATAAAATTTAAATCAATAATAATATAGAAGAACATATACCAAAATAATATTATGTGAATTAAAAGACATAACAAAAGAAGTCTTTTAAAAAAAGGAGGGTGAAAGGTTCCCTTACCGACATGGGTATCTTTCGAGACATGCACCCCGTGAAAGAAAGACAATACAAAATTGATGTAAATACTCATAAATGAAATTATATTACACAATGAGTAAAATAATGGGCAGTACATACACCACTAAAAGGGAATTGTGGCAAATGTAGCATAAATCTCACGGGAATAAAAGTGAGATGAAAAATCCCTTACGAAAACTCGGCAGCCTAACAACGCCACTTAAAACATCCAAAATGGATTGATGAGAGAAAATAGGGTCTCTCATCATATTAACATAAATTTTACAGAAAATGTACTATAAAAGAACATCCCCCAACATAACAAAGTGAAGCTTAAAAGAAGTGACATAAAGGAGAGTACTTAAAAAGAAAGAGAGAGGTTAGATCTCTTATGAAAATTCGGCAGCCTAACGACGCCACTCAAAACCTCCAAAATGTATTGATGAGAGAGAATAGGGTCTGTCATCATATGATCACAAAAATTAATGTACGATGAATATAAAATAACATCCCAATCATAAGAAAGATGAGATTAAAAGGAATGACATAAAAGAGTGTACTTAAAAAGAAAAGAGAGAGGTTGGATCCCTTACCTCAAGTCCGACTTGTCTTGTTCGTTTCCTTATATTCCTGAATAATAAACTTTGGTCAATTTATAATTTCCTCAGTAACACTTTTAGAGATTATTATTCAGTTCATATCACATAATATAATGTTATAGTAATTGTTTAATAATGTTAGTTCATATCAGACGTTTTTGTTGATGTTTGGTACATGAGTCAAAAATGAACTTGTTTGAAAAATGATTTCCCATGTAGTTATAAGTAAATAATTTACAGAATAGAAATAATGATTAAAATAACATATATATCCAGTAAATATCCATTTTATACTATTCCATATCATTTGGAGATAAAAACAAAAAGCACCGTTCATGGAGACGGTAGGCCGTACGTACGCATGAATGCTACTTTCATTTTTTTCTTTGTCATATTAATGGAATTAAAAATAAATGATATATATATATATATTAAAATTACAGTATAATATATATGTTATTTAGGTCACATATGTTCATTAATTTCATTCTTTATACATTCCATGTATTGCATGTACGAGTCACATCACTTGAGGTGGCGGTGGTCCACACTTCCTCATATGAAATTATCGTATTTACACAACCTGAAAAAAATAATGGTATGTTTTAAATATAAAATACATAAGCATATAGTAAACATCAATAACATATATATAATATATAAAATACAGTGACATCATAATTTCCACCTTTAAAGGTGTTAAAAGAATATTGAACAATCATCGTTTCGTGAGGTAGAAAATCGCCAACCACAGAAACAGTATGTTCTTTAACCATTAGACGAAGGTGTGTTTAATTTTAGCTCGAATACATATTATAAAAACATCCTAGTATATTGAAGATAATTTATTTGTTACAAAATAAATTAATAAAAAGAGTTTAGGGGGTTGGAGAAGCAAAATAAAACAAAAGGACTCAAGTGAAGACATTACCTTAAAATCGGGTAACTTTCATTGGTTTGATCTCAAAGGCTTCCTTGGGAAGGATTATTCACAAAGTGAGGCTTAAAAGAGTTATATAGGGATGTGGAGATACAAAATGAGTAGGGGTGGGCCGAGCAAAAGGCTTTGGAAGTGTGGGTAAGGAGGTAGATGTGGGGCCTTTTATAAGAGGAGAGGAGGGGCACCCTTGGAATGTAAAGAAATGTTCCTTTATTTTAAAATGATTTTCGGATTTAAAAGGTCCCACATTTATATATTTCGAGGATAAGGTGATATTGGTTCTAAATCCACACATCCAATAGGTTTTGGACATCTTTAGGTCTTAGAATTTACATTATCTTTCTATTTTATTTAAATCGTCGAATAATGAGGTGATCGATGCATCATCATGATGTCATAAATAATTTAATTTATTTAATGTCTAAAAATTATATAAAAAATACTATGATGGAGGAAATTTTTTTATATTTCCAATTAATATTTATAGTAAAATATCTGACTTTTATAACCCCATGTAAAAATTGTTTTAATAAAATAACTCTTGTTTGTGTCATTTTAATTTTAACATTAAATAAAAAGGTATTTATATCATTTTCCAACCAAAGTTGCTTCTTGGGGACCCCAAGTTGACCCATGGATTTTATTCGTCGGACATGACTCATCCAATGAGGTTAGGACATGTTTCTAGGTAATTTAATTTTATTAAAACATTATTCTTACCTTAAACTACACTAATTACCTCTATTCGCGATTAAAAAGTTAATAAGTTACTATTCACCAAAAAATTATTTTAATCCCGTTGAACCACATTTTATTTCTTAATGAAAACCATGTATGTAGGATTTTTTAAATTCGAAACACAAATATGGCAAAATTTCATTTAAATGGAAAATAAGTTTTTATAAGTACCACTTAGTGGTTTCACTATTCATCAAAAATTGAAGTTTTTTAGAAAATTACCATAAAATCACCCTAACATATATTTGATATTACGAATTCAAAAATGATTTCTATTTTATAAAATTCATAATATATAGGTTTCATTAATTAATTTAATAATTAATTCCCACTGTGAAAACAAAAAGCGTGTTTTTATGAAACAAAATGTATCAAAATATTGACACTAGTTTAAGTCCGATTTCAAAGTGAAATTAATTCCAATGACCACTATTGGATTAAATGGTAAAAATATATTATAATTTCACTTTAAAAACAATTCAAAATATAATCTAATCATATAAATAAATTATAATTAAAAGAGGTTTTGAATTAAAATACAACATTTTCACTATTCATTAAAAATTGAACATTTTCGGAAAAATACCAAAAATTTAAACAAAGTAAATTTTGATGTCCCGATTCTAAAGAAGAATTTTATTTTGTTAAATATAACACATAAAATTTTTAAAAAGTGGATTTAAAAGAGGTTCGACATCAAAAGGCGGTTAATCGACCTTTTAATGAATATTAGAATATTTACACTTAAAATTGGATTCATTCGCATTTTTAATCCTATAACATTTATTGTAAAGAGTAAAAATATTTGAAAAACATATATAATCATTTTTTGTAGTTAGTTATGTTCATTCCCGCCATTACCATGGCTAGGCATTAACTACCATTTAAAATAATATTATTTTATTATTAGAGTGCGACAGAAGATTCCCAAGAAACTCATTGTTGCGTATTAGGTACGCCATCGTGCATAGCGTCCCCTTTAAAGTAATATTAATATTTTATTCAAAAATATGGAAAAATATGAAAATGTTGTATTCTTTATTTACCTGGGGTGTTATATAAATTCCCTCCCCACATCAATGATTTTAACTTAATATAATCCTAGTAAGCATTTAGGGTTAAACCTAATGAGATTTTCTGATGAATTGTTATAGTTCTTAACTATGTGTTTTATTTTTATTTGACAATTTATCTCCTCTAAAATTATAATTAAATTTTATGTAAACAATTAAGAAAGTAACATATACCTATTTTTGAATATCTGATTATTATGTTTCTTTTTTACATTATTTTCCATCTAATAAGAAATTAAAATGTATTACACGTGTATGTGAAGACTATATCATTGTAAAGAAGATGTATTTTAATTTTCATAACTACCTCTTATGGTTTTTCATAATGATGGATACAATTGAATTAATATGATATATATAAAATTTATGAAATTATTATTATTATTAAAATATACCATATTTTCTAAATTTTTAATTTTCAACCCATTTAAAAAATGATAACGTTGCCCTTGTGTACGTGTGGACTACCACCTCCACAATGTGGTACAGTTTATTTTTTAGGCCCTCCATTAAAGAATGTTTCTAAATTTTAATATAATGAATATTTATGATATTTATATCATTATAAACCTTTTTAAATGTTTTAACCATGATCATGATACAACTACCATAATTATTGAATTGAACCATCCAATAAAAATGTATTATACACCCAAAATAAGGATGATAATGAATGAATATTAATGAGCAGTTGTTGAAATGTTATACATTGACCAAATATGATATTATAAGTATTTATATAGATATGTTATAAAATTATAATAAATATAATGTTATTTAACCAGAGATTATAATATCTTACAAGGAATTTAAAACTAGAGGTAAGGGATTTCTGTTATAATCTCATTGTTTCTCTGGACTGTTTATGTTTATATTTCTTTTTATATAATTAAATGAATATAAAATTTTAACCCCAAAATATTTTACCTTCAACTTTTCATTTTTTTACAAGTTTATATACCATTTCTTCTAATGTTTTTATCAAGAATCAATATGTATGTGACATGTAATGGACTTTCATTTAGATATATTATTTTAATGATTTTATTCCTACTATTTTTATTCAATGACCATATATTTGTTAAAATATCTTCATGAATGTTGATAATATTATACAAAGATTTATTAATTTTAATTTTACCCATTATTTAATCTATATAAAATTGTATAAAATTTATCTTCTAGTATTTTTATTAACATGATACATTTTACTAATTTTTTGAACAAAATTTTTTTAACGTAAACCACATGAAAAAATATTCCCACTATCAAGAATAATACTTGTTTTGAAGATTAATTTAAACCTTTTCATTTTTATTTCGAATGAAATAATTTTTATTATTACTATAATATTTTTAATTTAAGATAATATAAAATAAAAAAGAGTATTATTTTATTAAAGGAATAAAAAGAAATTTCAAAAGGGATTTTGACCACATTTTTACTTGATATTACAAGAAATTAATTTTCAAATTATTTCTTTTTTTTAATTTTCTAAGTAATTTATTACTAAAAAATTTATTCATGTTGAATTATAGGACCTTATTTAAAAATAATTTTTTATTAATTACTTTGAGACCATTCAATTCCTTTTGATATTATTTTATATCACTCTCTAATATTCATTAGACATTATTTTTATATATTATGTCAATATTTTAAATATCACTAAATAATTAAGTATCATTTCAATTACATTTATAATGTAATAATTTTAAACCAATTCAAAATATGATATTCGTTAATGTAAGATTATTAATAATGTAACATCATGTATAAATGAAATATGAATATTTTTATTTATTCTTTAATATGTATTATTATTGACTTGTAAGGAATTTTGAGAACTAAATTATAATGATCATTAAAAATATGAGGAATGAATAAGAAATAAAATTTATTGGTTGGGACCAGAAATATAAAACCATTTCATGTATCAATATGTCTCATTATATAATATATAAGACAATACGAGTTACAGGGGTATGTGATTTACCACATACCATTTATTATGAATGATATCCTAGAAGAGAGTCCATGATGGTATGAATCATGATATCTTGTTCGAGAGGCCTTGATCATGAATTTATAGAATTATCAATTTCCCTTATGAATAGTTATGTTTCCACTATCCATGTGATTTTTAGGTTGATATTTTCCATGAGTGATCATCTAACTCAAGTAATTTGTATAATAGAATGTGTTTTGATTATCCAATCTACTATATATTTTATTCCCAATTCACTCATGATATCATATTTTTTTAACTGTTACCGAACATATAAGATTGCTGTTTATCTACATTTTTTTCCATGGATATGAAGAATGATATTATGAAAGATTTTAAGGATGATATAATGTTTCTCATTCTATGTTTTTATATTTAAAAGTAATATTCAAATCATATAAGTATTTAATTATCCAAGACTTTTAAACTAATAAATATTGTGTAGTTAGATCCCTTATATCATATACCTGTGTTTTAAAATAAACAATGGATTTGGGATTCTTTAGTTGGGGTGTCACCATCGATGTTTGTTTCACATGGATATATCGTTGATTCATTGGTTTAGTGTGTGAATCTAGATGATTGAGGAACTCTTATTGAATGGTATTGAGATTGTGGTGGTCTATGTTTTTTTAATTCATAAATAATGATGTAATTTTTTTATATGTTTCTGTATTGTACGATATTATTATTCTACTATAATATTTCTAATAATTACATTGAGTTTTATTCTAGATGTGGTATTCCTATATAGTATTTAAGGTATGATGGATGCTTTATTAAAACTGTTGGTATATTTTTTTCTCATTTGGTTTATACCACTATAACGTTTTTATTTTTCATGTGGTATAGTTCTAATTATGATAACATGTAGGTTCTCTGGTAAGGGATACTATCATTAATAGTGTTAATAACATAAATAGAGGCCTATGGAATGACATGTGGTGGGATAATGAATAGAGTATGAGTTGTGATTAAACTAATATTCATATTATAAATGTTTTTTGTGATACAAACGTTAATGATATGCTAGAAATCCATATAACTGTTATAAAAATATCTTATGGTTTAATATAGGTATATCATTTTTCATGATATGTGATATAGTGATACTTAATATTATAGTCATTGTGTATGATTTGTAAATATCATATGGATTATTTAACCATACCATGAGACTCATAATAAACAGTTATTCATCGGCTGGAAAAATAATAAGCATTATCATTTGAGAGATATTCCTTACGGTATATCATTTAATTCAATAATTTTTTAAGATAAAATATTCACAGGGTCAAAACTATATATATTTGACAAATTCATGAATGAGTGATGCATAATTCATATGATATATAACGTACGAGTCTTTGAATAAAGGATTATATATTATAGTAAATTATATTATAATGATAAAACACCCAAGAGATGTAGTGTTTGATATCTATTTGTTTTACTATGTAATATCCCACTTCTTGAAGCTCGTTACATATCTCCATATTTATCATGTGGGACTGCCAAATTATATAAAGTAAAAGAATCATTCCCATGAATTGGATGATTAATGCGATCCCAGGGATATACCATTGATAAAGGATTCATTCAGCTACCTCTTAGGGATATTTTTCACACATTTTAATGAATAAGGTGTATCAACCATTATTTAGTGTAATCTCCAATGTTACATTATCTATAATTTATATGTGGTTTTGGGTTTTATGTGTGGGAAATTTGGGGAATTGTAGTTTATAGTTGTTTCTCTCTCTTGGATTTGTGCTGATCAATTATAAGAAACCCATCAGTGGTATCAGATCAATCACATGATCATTGGATTATGGAAATCAGGTTTAAATTGAGATATTTGGATATTGTATTTCATTTCTTAAATTATACAATTTAAAACGATATTTAATTAGAACAATTGAATGTCTTATGATTTTAAATGCGTAAAATTATGATACAATTTTTTAATGAGTTTTTTATTACACTATAAATTAACATAATATGTGCTTGGGGTCACAATATATGATATAGGATATCATAGGTGTTGAGTTATTGGAATCATTTGATAATTAGTGTGTTGTTGTAAAAAATATTTGATAGTTTATGGGAAAATTATTATGATCCATGCCATGAAAACAGAGTTGTATGTCATCAAATATACATCTAGTTTTATCATAAAATATAAAATTCCACATGACAAAGTTATTTTTACATAAATGTAATATCTTAACCCATAGTCTTAAGAAAATGATTGATTAATACCATGGTTCCTTTCACACTGGTTTAATTATACATGCATACCAATTTACTCATATACTGCCACCAAAACTTGTCATAACTTGTGACTATATATCATGGTGCATGATAGATAGTTCTAATAAGTGTTTTATGCTGCTTATCAATTGTATTTTATGATATTCTTATATGTTATTGTATTATATAATGGATATTTTTTTCATAAATTTCAATTACAAATTGAATTATATGGTTTATAAAATATTTATAAAATATTAAGAGTGTTCTTTTTTATATTTATTTAGATTATGAAATGTTTATAAATTAATTAATTATATATTTTTTAAAAATAATTAACAAATTAATAGGATATATTTAATAAATAAATATGCAAAAATATTAAATTTTCATATTAAGTACCTATGAAATTCAGATGAATGTACTATATTTTGGATATAAATGGTGTGTTTGGAAATTATAAGTTTAATTTATAATGTTTTTATAAATTAAAAATAATAAAAATATAAAAGAATTTAGTTATAATATTAGGATTTTTTTAATAGTTTTCTTTAAACGAAAACATTGAAATGGATTTTTTGATAAACAATATAAAAATACCAAAATAATTTATTAAAGTTCACAAGATCATAGGTTGAATAAAATTTAATACATGAAATTTAGATTGTATACATATTTTTTTACAAACATTGAATATTAAATATTTATATTTGATTTAGTATCATATATATTGGTAAAATTTCATTTAAATAGTATTGTCAAAGAGTTATTATTGATACCAATTATAAAGTTTTTATATGAATTTAATTATTCAATGCCAAATAAACAAGGATTAATTATAATGTTTTTATAATTTATTCTTATACAAATCATTAATAAATGTTTATCTCAGGTTAAAATTTTAATATATTTCATTTATTAAATTTATTCTATTATTTTTTTAGATTATTAATCTTTTTATTATTAATATGTGTATTCATTAGTTTATTTTGTTAAAATTATTCTATAAAGTTTCATACACACATATACAAAGTTACATATTATGTATGATAATTTATCAAGTTTTCTTCTACCTCAAAATTTTCACAATCTATGTTATGGAAATTTATTGAGAAGTTAATAATATTTTAAAAATTTATCTTTCTAGAATTAATATGTAATTTATATATCTCTTTTTTAAATTATCCATGTGTAAAGGGGATTTGGATTAGACTACTCACAGACATAGAGGTTTTTTCCTAATTTAAAAAGTGGGTGTTGGTTTTCTATAGCTCAAAGATTACTCTTTAGAGGATTATGGATTTAATTTGATTATAAAACTTTACCTGAATGTGTTGGATGTATCATATTATTAGGAATTGTTTTGATATGTATGAAAATTTTCAACTATTAATTTTGGTTATTAACACAAGATATGAGTATTTTTTTGGAGTTAAACCTTAATATGGTTGAAACATATTGATGTGGTACACAGAATAATTACTCTAAAATAAATCATTTAATGCTTATATATATGTAAAAACAATAATATGTGATAATATCAAGGTAATAAATCAAATTAAAACATAATAAGTTTTGGTTTTCTCTTGAACGGACACAATTCATGACATTGCTTATTTAGTATGTGTTACCAAAGCTGTTAGGATACAATGGGATAAATTATAAAATTTAAGAACGAACTATGGTGAAACTATCTGTTTGGTGCATCATTTATGAAGTTAAATATAGGTGATAATTTGATGAGATATATAAACTATTAGAATACCTGTGTAATATTGTTGAGTTATTCCAAATGATGAATTTGGGTAAATATTTATCAATTAATGTATTAAAAAGACATATTTGATATAATTGAGTAGTTTTTTTCTAGTTATAATAATTGATTATTTACAAGTTTAGTTGGTATATTCCTTGTTGAAATATGGATCTTGAACCACCAATTGAAATATGAGTTTCAATGGGTTTATTAATTTAGTGGTAGAAATTTTAAAAACTTCATCATTAAATTAATGTAAACTATTACACTTTTAAATAATATTTGGTTATAAATACAACTGAATCACCATTGACCTATGTTACTTTTAATTCAATCATTAAAAGGATAATTAAATTTTAATTAAATAAATGCTATTATGACAAGAAATGTAATAATAATTCTTATGTAATAAAATTCAATATGTCAGAGAAACCTATTCCAGATTATCCAATGATTGATGTTATTCAAGAAGGTATTCGAGATGTTAATGAGAAGAATAAATAAATTCAATTTAGTTTTTCCGTGATTTAGATGGATAATTACAAAGGAAAATTTATTCTATACTTCTGAACTTGTTATGATTGAGTATACATAGCAACCAAATAATTCATTAAATGATTTATACAATCATTTAATTCATTAGAGAATAATAATTTTAAATTTTATGACAATGTGATAGAATTCATGATATTTTTACCCAATCTTCTCAAACAGTCAATGATAAATGAGCAAGGAAATCGATGTATAGGTTCTAAGAATGTATATACATTATAAGTGGGTAAATTTTCAACTTAGAAGAATAAAATTATTTGGATGGTTAATTTCATTCATTAAGTGACCATCTTATGCCATTAGCACATAATTGTAATTTTATAAAGGGACGAAATTGTTTCTATATAATTGAACTATTTTGAATACCTTTAGGATTTTTGGAAAATCTATATAATTCCATTCTGGGTAATATTTCTATACATATTAATTCAATGATTTTAAAGGTATATGATGTCACGACCCATCCTCGGGGCCTGTGCCGTGACTACCCCAAGCCCGCCTTCCATAGGCCAGGGGCTGGCGACTAGCAACAAAGGCGTAAATCCCGATAATTGGGAAGACATTGACTTTATAAAAGTATCAAAACACCACATAGTACAAGCGAACGTAAAACACTAAGTACAAAAAGAAGTGCTGAAAAGTAAATGGGCCAGAATACAAACCCAAAAGAAAGTACAACTACAACTGAACAAAGTACAACAGAAAAAGACAACAGCTGGAGGGATGGAAGCGGCTCCTGGGTCGTCCTCCTCGGATTCTACCTGAAGGGTAGGTACAGATGGCGTAGCTCCTGGATCGTCCACCACGAATCCTACCTGAAGGGTAGGTACAGATAGCCTCCACAGTGCTCTCATCCGTCAACCTCCTCCGAGTGTCATCTCGCCGTGAAGTCCACCTCCGGACACTGACTTTTCGTGTAGTCCACCTCCGGGTACCGTCCAGTCCTCGAACACTCGGCCTCCGTCAGCACTGCCTGTCGTCTGCAACCAACACAATGAGGTGCGGGCATAGCCCGTGCAGGGGTGAGTATAACGATACTCAGTAGGGACCCTGAGACCCTCAAGGTCTCACTAAATCCAACAAGGATAACCACAAAGAAGATCTCAACAGATAACCTCTACATAGGTATATGCCCATACATATACCTAAATTATCAAGTAACTCATCTCAATCATGAGGAAACACAAGGATCATGAGATCAACGGATAACCACTACCCAGGTATATGCCCATACATATACCTAAGTTATCAAGTAACCCATATCAATCATGAGGAAACACAAAGGTCAAAAGTCTCAACTCAAACCAGGATTTTCATTATCGAAACCGTAACTGCTGAAGAGCTCCGTCTCTAGAGTGTACAGTGGTCCTGTCACGACTCCGAGGTACTGCTCACTAACCTAAGACTGCTGAGGTACTCCTCCTGTCGAGTACCGCGGGCCAGCCACCCAAACACAGTATTACTTCCCGCCGAGGTATGTCACTCAAACACAGTAGTGCACACCCCCTAGTAGCCTGCAGAGGTACTCTCCAGAAGAGTACCGCGGGTCTGCACTATCACACAGGTAGTGCTCCGTCCGCCATGGGTCTGTACCCAAACAAAGTAGTGCTTCGTCCACTGGGCTAGTCGACTCACTCCAAGTCGAGTCTGTCAAGCAGTCGTCAGGTCTCAGTCGGCTACACGGTCTCCGTACTCCGCACGCTCGTCTCTGGGAGGGTCCTCTCCACGAGCTGCAAGTCGATACTCCAAGTATCTCAAGGTCCCACGAAGAAGTAACTCAAAGGACCGCCTCGTCACAGGGGTCTCAACGCAACAGACGGCGCGTCGATCGGACTCTCGGTCTGTGAGTTATTAGCCTCTTCGTCCCAGGGGCCCGGTTGGTTTCATGAGCGAACCAAACCCAGTCGTATCTCAACTGTATCCCGAGATCTCATATGGTATACTCATAGGGACCGTTTCTCAACGTGATCGTCAACGCCGCTGACGGTTCGTCAAACGGACGTCCTGTCTGAAAGATATTAGCTTTTCCGTTCCAGGGGCCCGGTTGGATTTCGGGTGCGATCCCACCCGGGCACTACCAACTGTATCCAAAACTCGGGCGAAGGATGCCAAAAGTTCCGTATCGTCAACAGGAACTCAACGCAATAGACGGCGCGTCAATCGGACGCACGGTCTGACAGTTATTGGCTTTTTCGTCCCAGGGGCCCGGTTGGTTTTTAAGGCAAAACCAACCCGACCGTACTCCACCTGCACCCAAACCCCGGGCGGAGTGAGACAAAAGATCTGTCTCACTAAGAGGAAACTAACAAAGCTGACGGTACGTCAATCGGACGTCCGTAGCTCAAGATATGAGTGTTTCCGCTCCGAGGGCCCGGTTAGTTTCGTGTACGAACCAACCCGGCCGAACCCAAGATATTCCGAAACCTTGAGTGAGATAGACTGAAACGACCGTCTCGCTCCAAGGATTGTGTTGCCGCTGACGGCGAGTCGTTTGGAAGTTCGTAGCTCAAGTTACGGGTGTTTGAACGAAAGTCTTCCGAAGACAGGGGGTCCGGGCCCGGGCCGACCCGGCCCGACCCCCCCTGGTTGGCCCGGCCCGGCCCGGCCAGGGCCGGTCTGGCTCGGCTCGGCCGAGCGGCCGACGCGGGGCAAAGCCGCCGCAACGCGTGACACCCCTGCGGCACCCGCGGTGGGTCGGCCAGACAGCCGGACGCGCCGCGTGACAACCCCGTGACACCCGCGGGGTGCCGCCCTGGACACCCGCGGGGTGCCGCGGGACAACCCCGTGGCACCCGCGGGGTGTCGCCCTGGACACCCGCGGCACCCGCGGGGTGCCGCCGCCTCCGGCCGCCGGCGCCGCCGCGCCGGCGACCCACGCCGCCACCGGCTTCGGCGGGCCGCCAGATTCGCTCTGGGGGCCCGTTTTCCTTCCCGTCTCCGCCGTTGTTTCTCCCAGGTTCCGTTCTTTACTGCGGGGTCATCAAACATCCATTGCGGCACGTTCCGTCGTTGGCCGTCAAATCCGCACAAGAAGGAAGAACGGCGGAGGGTTGTCGGGCCATGTTCGTTTGGCCCGCACCCTCCGCGTTAGATATAAACAACGGGTGAAATTAAAGTTCAACACATGAACGCATATCCGAAACAATGTTTTTTAATGAAATAAAATTGTTTCATAAAAACGAGTTCCTTATTTGAACGGAAACAACAATTTTAATAATTTTAAAATTGTTCACAAATCCAGTTCTTTAACTTTTTAAAGAATCAAATACAGGAATATAAAAAGAAAAGGGGGTAATTCCCAAAATAAATCCCTACCTCGCCGTCGCTTTCGGATGCGACGTCGTCGCGGAATTGACCGTCGCGGAAGGAGGTGATCGTCACACCGCGGAAGGGCGTCGCGTCGACGATCTCCGAGGACCAAGAACATACGGATTTAATTAATAATAATTAAATCCATGTTGTTGTTGAAATCCAAAAAGAAAATAAAAAGAAGCGCAACCCCCTACCTTGGTTGTTGTCGATCGAAGGTTGTCGCGGGGTTGGATCGTCGTGGAAGAAGTGTCGCGAAGTGAGATCTGTTGGCGTCGCGGTACAAGGCTTTACGTCGTCGATCTCCGCAGGTTTGGCGTTCTTCGCATTCTTCACATTCTTCGCGTTCTTCGCATTCTTCGCGTTCTTCGTCGAAGAAGAACGCTTTCCTCCAAATCCTCTCCACGCCACAAGTTTCAACCCAAAATAAAATAAGATTAAGCCTTATTTTATTTACACAACTAAACATTTGAATTTCAAAAGATAAGAAACAAACCATTAATTCGTAGAATTAATTCAACGAAAGAAACAACTCATTTAATTTATGAAAGAAACAGCCCAATTAAATGGTCTGCTAAGATTTTAAGAAATGCGTCAGTTGACTTTCTTTAAGACGGGTTTTCACGGGTGCGTTTCTTAGCGGAAAGAAACGGCGGGGCTCGTGCGGGCCCCACCTCACAAATATCCTACCAAGGGGTAGGATATTTTTTGATAGCATCCTATCCAGTTCAACTCAGTTCAAGCCGCCTTTAAGTGGCTTCAAGTGGCCTCCAAGTGGCTTAAGCGATATAATATAAAGTTGTAGCAAAATTATTTTATTTCTTAACTTTAAGCCCAAAAATTAAAAACCACACCCGAGCAAACGCAACTCCAGAAGAGGCGCTTCTAAGCGAATACCGGCACTTCGATTTCATCGGAGCCCTCAGAATTCGATTCCGGGCACCGGTTCAAAAGTTAGAAAAACCCGCTCGTCCGTTCACTGAACGTACCCGAGCCAAACTTCTGAAATTGATTCCGGGCACACCGGGCCTCGGAATCAGGCGCCGTCAGAAGCTGCGCTCTTGTAAAATTCCAAAGAAAATTAAGAAAGAAATTTCCTTGAAATTTACGGGTCTTTACATTACTCCCACCACAGGGCTTTACGTCCCCGTAAAGCTCTAACACAAACTTAGGGAAACAATGGCGGTACTGAGTACACATCTGAGCATTCCACTCCCAAGTGCTCTCCTGGAGGTCCCTGAGCTGCCAAAGAAAGTGCACAAGAGGAATCGACCGTCCTCCTAGGATCTGCTCCTGTCGATCCTCGATCCCCACAGGAAACTCCATAAAAGTCACCTCATCACCAAAGACCATCTCCCCATGGTCAAAGATTTATGTCGGGTCGTGCACATATCTCCTCCGCTGAGATACGTGGAAACGTCGTGCACCTAGTGCTACTGAGGTGGATGGACCAAGTGGTAAACCATCCCGCCTACCCAGCTGAGGACCTAGAAATGTCCGTTGAACCTCAGAGATAACTTGCCGCCATGGCCACATCTCCGTAACCCTCGTCGAGGTGAGACCCATATAAGGATGTGATCGTCATCCTAGAACTCCAGAGGTCTCCAATTCTTGATAAAACTAAAACTCAAAACGACTGTTTCTATGAGGGTATGGTTGACCGACTCAAGAGTGATCGGTCGCACCCTCTTGTGCAAGAGTTACCCTGCACTACCTGGGGTTTCCTTTTCCGCCGACCAAGGAAAATCCATCCCAACGTTTGCCTAAAACCGTCAATTAGAGTATGAATAGTTATTTCCCATTCCATACTCAAACTAACGTCGTAAGGCCTCGACGCTGCCACCAAGAGATTCCAACCAGAACTCTCGCCTCGAGGGTCTGACCACACCGTCGGCGTAAGTTTGATTATCGAGTATCCTCCCAAGGAGTCTCCAGACGTGAGGGTCAAGTCCACGACTTACCGGAAACTCTATGTCTGGAACAAGATTTGTGGAAGCGAGGAATGATTCATATCGACGTATGTTACTACAGCAGCTAGTAGTGGACATAGACTGACCCTTGAATCATTTCTAGAGCCATTGGGTCACACTCCTTGACCGCATGCAGTCGCACACTTCCTCCGCCCTCCTGCTCCCTGAGCCTGGCGGGAATAACTCAGGCGGGTGGTTGTAGCATGTTAATATGTACACCACCTCATGCTGCTCTCCTATCTTTGCCTCCACGTCTGCCGCTTCGCAGACTCATCTCTATTTAAAGCTACCTCTTCTTGAAACATTTATCATGCCCGAGTCTCTAAGACTGGCACCGGTTCCTTGTTTCTTACTGCACTGTGCAATCTTCATCCGCTCCTGGATGAACTGCACCTCCTTTAGTCTCACAAGACCTGCTATGATTTCTTCTTTTCCGATAAGAGAAATCTGGTCTCATCCCCTGGATGAACCACATTCGTTGCCTAATACAGTCAATCCAAGCATGAAGGATGCATTCATGCCATGGATGACGTCGTAAGGCCTCGACGTAACTACTAAGAGATCCAACTGTCACTCTTGCCTCCAAGGGTCGAGTCACACTGTCGGCATCAGTGTGAGGTCACTGGGTCTCCTCCAGTAAGAATTTCGAAAGTGAGGGTCAAGTCAACAGTCTTAACCATGACCACTTAGTAACATCACAAAAGAGGACAGGAAAGCAAACATCACAAGATAAGTGTCTTTATTTTATTGCAGCTCATGGTACAAAGACACAAAAACAACATCAACATGGAACTAGAAGTACAAGATACGTATCCACTAGTTCCGCTCCTGTACACCTTCTCCAGGAGCTCTACTGCCTTGTCCACTGCTCTACTGTTGCTCAAGCATTCGTCACTGCCTCTGCCTCGGTGGCTCCTCAAAAGCCTATGGGCCAACTGTACGAGGAGTCGGACAGTCACGTGTCAGGTGCCCCTTTCCACCGCACGAGTAACACAGTCTGCTACTGGCACGCCTGGCTCTGACCCCACCCCGGGTTCCCCGCACCACCGGTCCTAAAACCCGAGATCGCCCAACTGCTGGTCTGGTCCTCCTGGACCTCTGCATCATCTGTCTACTGCCCATAGATGACTCGGCTTCTGATCGAAAAACACGCGGCAAAGGCAGCAGCTCCTGAACACGCTTGGGGTGTAGAGCTACTGGCACAAACTCCACCCTGAAGAAGGTCTCGAAGTCTTCCCATGTGAAAGCCATCCCATCGCAAAACTGGAACAAGTGGCTCCACCACCTGCCTGCTGCTGCCTGAAGAAGGCTGGCAGCAAAGGTCACCATGAAGTCTGATGGCGTCCCCACTAGCCTGAAGACTCCCACCACAGCCTCCAGCCAATCCTCAGCCGCCTGGGGTTCCATCTCTCCCCCGAACCTGGTTAGCCTCTGGCGCTGGAACTCATGCAGTGTGCTCAAGTAGCGGGCATCGCCTACTGCTGGGGCTGGTGGCATCGGTGGCCCAACGTATGGTAGTACCGCTGGTGCCTCTGCTGGTGCCTCAACTGCAAGAGGGCCCTGTACCGAATCCTCGTTACTCGACACGCTGTCAGCACGCACATCCCTCTGGGCTCTAAATGGTCGTCCGAGAAAATGCATCCTGAAAGAAACAACGTAACACGGTCAAATGATTATTCCTGGTGAGCTGACCTGGTTTGAGCTGTTTTAAGGGGGGAAACCTTTGAAAACACACACGCAATCAGTGTTTTCGTGGACAAAGGTGGAAATCAGTTGCCAGGGTCCTGGTGTATGGATACGTCGGCCGCCCGCACCAATATTGGACTCCCTGAACTGAAAACCACACTCGGTACCCTTAACACTATTGCTTCACAGAAAGAAAGATCAGAGTCTGTGGTAGAACCGACCACCTCTGATACCAATTTTTCACGACCCGTCCTCGGGGCCCGTGCCGTGACTACCCCAAGCCCGCCTTCCATAGGCCAGGGGCTGGCGACTAGCACCCAAGGCGTAAATCCCGATAACTGGGAAGGCATTGCCTTTATAAAAGTAACAAAACACCACAGAGTACAAGTGGAAGTAAAACACTAAGTACAAAAAGAAGTGCTGAAAAGTAAATGGGCCAGAAAACAAACCCAAAAGAAAGTACAACTACAACTGAACAAAGTAAAACAGAAAAAGACAACAGCTGGAGGGCCGGAAGCGGCTCCTAGGTCGTCCTCCTCGGATCCTACCTGAAGGGTAGGTACAGATGGCGCAGCTCCTGGATCGTCCACCACGAATCCTACCTGAAGGGTAGGTATAGATAGCCTCCACAGTGCTCTCATCTGTCAACCTCCTCCGAGTTTCGCCTCGCCGTGAAGTCCACCTCCGGACACTGACTTGTCGTGTAGTCCACCTCCGGGTACCGTCCAGTCCTCGAACACTCGGCCTCCGTCATAACTGCCTGTCGTCTGCAACCAACACAACGAGGTGCGGGCATATCCAGTGCAGGGGTGAGTATAACGATACTCAGTAGGGACCCCGAGACCCTCAAGGTCTCACTAAATCCAACAAAGATAACCACAAAGAAGATCTCAACATATAACCTCTACTTAGGTATATGCCCATACATATACCTAAGTTATCAAGTAACTCATCTCAATCATGAGGAAACACAAGGATCATGAGATCAACGGATAACCACTACCCAGGTATATGCCCATACGTATACCTAAGTTATCAAATAACCCATCCCAATCATGAGGAAACACAAAGGTCAAAAGTCTCAGCTCAAACCAGGATTTTCATTATCGAAACCGTAACTGCTGAAGAGCTCCGTCTCTAGAGTGTACAGTGGTCCTGTCACGACTCCGAGGTACTGCTCACTAACCTAAGACTGCTGAGGTACTCCTCCTGTCGAGTAACGCGGGCCAGCCACCCAAACACAGTAGTGCTTCCCGCCGAGGTATGTCACTCAAACATAGTAGTGCACACCCCCTATTAGCCTGCAGAGGTACTCTCCGGACGAGTACCGCAGGTCAGCACTATCACACGGGTAGTGCTCCGTCCGCCATGGGTCTGCACCCAAACAAAGTAGTCCTCCGTCCACTGGGCTAGTCGACTCACTCCAAGTCGAGTCGGTCAAGCAGTCGTCAGGTCTCAGTCGGTTACACGGTCTCCGTACTCCGCACGCTCGTCTCGGGGAGGGTCCGCTCCACGAGCTGCAAGTCGATACTCCAAGTATCTCAAGGTCCCACGAAGAAGTAACTCAAAGGACCGCCTCGTCAGAGGGGTCTCAACGCAACAGACGGCGCGTCGATCGGACTCCCGGTCTGTGAGTTATTAGCCTCTTCGTCCCAGGGGCCCGGTTGGTTTCATGAGCGAACCAAACCCAGTCGTATCTCAACTGTATCCCGAGATCTCATAGGGTATACTCATAGGGACCGTTTCTCAACGTGATCGTCAACGCCGCTGACGGTTCGTCAAACGGACGTCCTGTCTGAAAGATATCATCTTTTCCGTTCCAGGGCCCCAATTGGATTTCGGGTGCGATCCAACCCGGCCACTACCAACTGTATCCAAAACTCGGGCGAAGGATGCCAAAAGTTCTGTATCGTCAACAGGAACTCAACGCAATAGACGGCGCGTCAATCGGACGCCCGGTCTGAGAGCTATTGGCTTTTTCGTACCAGGGGCCCGGTTGGTTTTTAAGGAAAAACCAACCCGACCGTACTCCACCTGCGCCCAATCCTCGGGCGGAGTGAGCCAAAAGATCCGTCTCACTAAGAGGAAACTAACAAAGCTGACGGTACGTCAATCGGACGTCTGTAGCTCATGATATGAGCGTTTCCACTCCGAGGGCCCGGTTGGTTTCTTGTACGCACCAACCCAGTCGAACCCAAGGTATTCTGAAACCTTGAGTGAGATAGACCGAAACGACCATCTCGCTCCAAGGATTGCGTTGCCGCTGACGGAGAGTCCTTTGGAGGCACGTAGCTCATGTTACGGGCATTTGAACGAAAGTCGTCCGAAGACGGGGGGTACGGGCCCGGGCCGACCCGGCCCGACCCCCCCTGGTTTGCTCGAACCGGGTCGGGTCCGACCCGGTTGGCCCGGCCCGGCCCGGCCCAGTTGGCCCGGCCCGGCCCGGCCAGGGCCGGTCCGGCTCGGCTCGGCCGAGCTGCCGACGCGGGGGAAAGCCGCTGCCACGCGTGACACCCCCGCGGCACCCACGGGGTGTCGGCCAGACAGCCGGACGCGCCGCGTGACAACCCCGCGACACCCGCAGGGTGGCGCCCTGGACACCCGCGGGGTGCCGCCGCCTCCGGCCGCCGACGTCGCAGCGCCGGCGACCCGCGCCGCCACCGGCTTCCGCGGGCCGCCGGAGTCGCTCCGGTGGCCCGTTTTCCTTCCCGTCTGCGCCGTTGTTCCTCCCGGGTTCCGTTCTTTACTTCGGGATCATCAAACAACCATTGCGGCACGTTCCGTAGTTGGCCGTCAAATCCGCACAAGAACGAAGAACGGCGGAGGGTTGTCGGGCCGTGTTCGTTTGGCCCGCACCCTCTGCGTTAGATATAAACAACGGGTGAAATTAAAGTTCAACACATGAACGCATATCCGAAACTTTTTTTTAATGAAATAAAATTGTTTCATAAAAACGGGTTCCTTATTTGAACGGAAACAACAATTTTAATAATTTTAAAATTGTTCACAAATCCAGTTCTTTAACTTTTTAAAGAAACCAATACAGGAATATAAAAAGAAAACGAGGGTAATTCCCAAAATAAATCCCTACCTCGCCGTCGCTGTCGGATGCGAGGTCGTTGCGGAATTGACCGTCGCGGAAGGAGGTGATCGTCACACCGCGGAAGGGCGTCGCGTCGACGATCTCTGAGGACCAAGAACATACAAATTTAATTAATAATAATTAAATCCCTGTTGTTGTTGAAATCCAAAAAGAAAATAAAAAGAAGCGCAACCCCCTACCTTGGTTGTTGTCGATCGAAGGCTGTCACGGGGTTGGATCATCATGGAAGAAGCGTCGCGAAGGGAGATCCGTTGGCGTCGCGGTACAAGGCTTCGCGTCATCGATCTCTGCAGGTTTGGCGTTCTTCGCGTTCTTCGCGTTCTTCGCGTTTTTCGCGTTCTTCGCGTTTTTCGCGTTCTTCGCCGAAGAAGAACACTTTCCTCCAAATCCTCTCCACGCCACAAGTTTCAACCCAAAATAAAATAAGCTTAAGCCTTATTTTATTTACACATCTAAACATTTGAATTTCAAAAGATAAGAAACGAACCATTAATTCGTAGAATTAATTCAACGAAAGAAACAGCTCATTTAATTTACGAAAAAAACAGCCCAATTAAATGGTCTATTAAGATTTTAAGAAACGCGTCAGTTGACTTTCATTAAGACGGGTTTTCACGGGTGCGTTTCTTAGCGGAAAGAAACAGTGGGGCTCGTGCGGGCCCCACCTCACAAATATCCTACCAAGGGGTAGGATATTTCTGGATAGCATCCTATCCAGTTCAACTCAGTTCAAGCCTCGTTTAAGTGGCTTCAAGTGGCTCCAAGTGGCTTAAGCGAAATAAAATAAAGTTGTAGCAAAATTATTTTATTTCTTAACTTTAAGCCCGAAAATTAAAAACCACACCCGAGCAAACGCAACTCTGGAAGAGGCGTTTCTAAGCGAATACCGGCACTGTGATTTCATCAGAGCCCTCAGAATTCGATTCAGGGCACCGGTTCAAAAGTTAGAAAAACCCGCTCGTCCGTTCACTGAACGTACCCGAGCCAAACTTCGGAAATTGATTCCAGGCACACCGGGCCTCGGAATCAGGCGCCATCAGAAGCTGCGCTCTTGTAAAATCCAATGAAAATTAAGAAAAAAAATTCATTGAAATTTACGGGTCTTTACATATGACACCCACTATATGTATTACAAGTGTTGTTAAAATACATGACTTCAAAATCATAGTATGATTTGATTTATATTATAGTTATTATTTAGATGATGATTAAAAGTGTTTCTTGTTAATAATAATGGAAACAGAAGAAAATATAATATTATATGGATGCAAATATATTATTTTTATTTTCATCTTATTCCCTTATACAATAAGTGATTTCTATTATTAACAAAGATATATTGTTAACAATATGAGTTTTTGGGCTTCACACTAATGTTTTATAAATCATTATATTTTATAATTTTTTGTAAAATGATACAATAATTAAATATTGTTTATCCAGGTAAAAATATTTCACCCAAATGTCTTTTAAATTTTGAGGGATGTGATCTCAAAAATATTGAGTGAAATATTTTAGTTAATAATATCATATTTTTAGAGTATGTCCCCAAACACATGGAATATTAAATCCTAAATGGATATAATTATTTATTAACTAATAATCCCATTAACGTAGATAATTTGAAATCCATACATAAAATGATTTTTATATATTATAATAGTATTTTTAACATAATGAAGTATCTAATACCCTAGTTGGATTTTTAGTATACATTAAGAAGTTTGATGTAAAAACAATATTGTTCTTGTAAAAAGAGAAAAGTATGTTCACATGATATTTTATATGTTTTTTGGTATTCTCTAATAATTTAATAAAAAAAATTACATTAGTTTCAAAAATATTTCTACAAAATAGTTTGATGTAGTGGGTTCTAATATTGATAATGATTTGAGCTTAAAAAATGTGGGAAAATGTATTTATTAATATTATGAAATTTTTTGTCATAATATTTAGAGTTTTAATTCAATGAATAATGATATTAATATCTTCAATATGAATATAAAGCGTCAAAATTTCATGAAAAATCATTAATAAATTGTTATTTTTTATTTATTCACGTGGATATGTGGTTTTAATTACATAGAGAAGTTATAGTGCCTCTTTTGAGGCATGTAATGGTTTTATTTTTTATTGTGATTTTTTTATAGTTTTGGAGGTTTTGGATGAAATTGGGAAAATTTTGAGGTACATTAGGGGTTTAATGGGTGACATGAACCATCTTAAGTACTATAAAATGACATATTAAATTTAATCGTTTTGGTGATAGATAGTTCATGGGAGATATTCATGGTCATTGAGACCTTATAGCAACTGTATGAAAATATTTTAAAATATTTTAAACTTTTAATTTTAAGTCCTATTTTTGATATTTCACTATCATTCATCCTATACCACTTGGATATCACCTTCTATAAGTAAATTATGGGTGAAATTTATATTTTGGATCTTACATAATTTAATTCATATTGGATTTAGTGTCTGAATCCTATATAATGACCATATAATCCCCTCATATTCTCTTTGATTCTATTTATATATGCGTAATCCCTATCATGAAAGCGATTTTGTAATGCTTTCTAGAAATTTTTTCATTTACTTATATATTTTAATGTTAGCTTATTGAGGAGAATATTTAGAGATTAGATCCTAGTTTTAATGAAAATAATCCGTATATAATTAGTATTATTCATATGTATGTCCTGAATGTTACTTTTTAGGAGGTGTTTCATTTACAGGTTTACTCATGTAGTTTTTTTTTGGATTCTTTCAGAAGCTCATGGATGTATTTTTGGGGAGTTAAATTTTGTGGACCAATAGGTTTTATATTTGAGTTTTGTTGAACCTATGTTTTTTTATTATATGGTGTATTATTTTTGATTAAATAATGGGTTTTAAGGACTCATTTACCCTAGTTATATATTTTCCACTTTTTAATCAATTTTCATACATATTGTTTATTTTTAGGTTACAAACACAAAATATTAAACATTAAGTAATGATTAGCATTTAGAGAGTGTGGGTTAAGAAGGGAAAACATCCCCCAAATGAATCTTTCTATATCTTAAGTAGTTATTTCCATCCATTGGGGATTTGATGGGTGAACCTATGACCTAGTAGAATTATAACTATACTTGGTTAAAGTTTACTGATGATAGGTAAATTAAGAATGTTTCAAATTTGATAAGAAATATTATATTCTATGTGGTAATAACATATATAAGATGATTTAGGACAGATAATATATTTATAATAATATGTACCTAAAAACATTATAATGGACCATGCTTCTTTGGAATGTGCTGGTAATTCATGTTATAAGTGAATCACTTATTGATTAGATAAATCATATATGCCCAGCTATCATAGTTCATATAAAATAATAATCTTCAATAACTATGATAGAATTTTGGAATAATATATATATATATATATATATATATATATCATAGAAACATGGTTTTGATATAACATGGAATGTTTTTAAAAAATTGATTTCAAAATGTGTTGTTTCAAAAAAATGTTTTTAAAAGAGGATATTTTGAAAGGGTTATTTTCAATGTGACATTAAAAATATTTTTCTTTAATGAAAATATTTTCTTCATTGATTTTTATTTATTATTTATTTTTTTAATAATATAGGGTTTTATTTTATTTTTGATGAATTTCCTCCAAATGTGAGCTAGAGTAATATTAGTTTAATTTTTATGGGAAGATACCTTATGCGAGTAGTGATTTTTTTGTTTATGGTAGTGGATAATTGTGGTTCAATAGATTAATAATGTTCTGAAAAACCAATTATATTTGGGTGGATTAATAATTAAGGTATTTGGATTTTTTTTATTTCTTTAGGCATGGGTGAATATTCGACCAAATATACCTTATAAAAATTGGTGTGATGTTGTTTTTAAGAAGGGTACATCTGACTTCCAATTATTACATTGGGTTATCATGATAATTGGAGATCTTTTTTAATAAAAAAATCATACTCAAATAAATATAGCGGCTTTAAAATATTCTATTTAAGAGAAGGATCAACCTAAGGAGAAGGATGATGATATTATAAAATTTTATAAGTACATTTATTCAGAAAAGATGTATATAGCATGGAAGTTATAAGAGAATGAAAAATTGAATAATTTTCAAGCCTTACTAGATGAAATTATGAAGAAAACACCAGATAAAGGTAAGTAAAAGGTAAGACAATGATATCCATACAACACATTAAATAAAGTATATATAAAATCTAGTGGGATAGCATGATGAAAAATGGATCTACTATGAAAAGTGTTTTTGGATTGAAAAATAAATATCAATCATGTTGATTAAACTAAAGATAGTGTAATAATAACCTTTTTCTATCACATGTATAAATTATTTCACGAAATGAGGAATTAATATTTATATAATTTAAGTGAAGACCAAAAGTAAAAACAATTACAAAAAATATCATTCTTTTAAAATGATTTATTTTGAAGTTGGTGATTTTTATTATTAGATAATCTAGAGTTGAAAAGATAAATTTTGGACAACAAAAGAACGAAGATACCAAAAAATGATGTTTTGTTGAATTAAATTTTGAACTACATAAATAAATGTAATTAGAATGATCATCAAATTAATGACATTGAAGTGATAAATAATTTAATAACCTTAAATTTTTTATAATTATATTCAATTTATCATATCACTCTATGAAAATAAATTATATGATTATGGGGAGCTAATTATTCATGACAAACTAAAATCTTTTGAAAGGTGGAGTACCCTAATTTTTTTTCAAGATAATTTACTATAATTATTTCATTGGATACATGAAATGATATGGATAAAATTTTTTTACAAAACCTGAAATAATTTCACTAAATTTTAATGATTGGTTAATGTTATAGAAACATTAAAGTTAGAGTAAACCACATTTCATTGAAACATCATACATGGATGAAATAGACTAGAATTTGGATGATTCACGGATTATTATTTAATAATTACGATTTCATCCTTCTTTCAAGGAATTAATGAGTTAAAATTAGTTCAATGATGTTAATGGGAGAATAAAAATAATAATGAGGGATGTACCCCATAGTTAAATTCTTGATAATTATTATCAATAACGGAGATAAAGATCCATTGACATGAATCTGATACTGTTATTGACCAAAAATCCAAAGGGGAGATTGATATTCCCCATGAATGGTGAAGATAAATTATTTTAATTTTCTTCCATTGGTTATCATAAAATCCATATGAAGGTTGATAATGAATGTACTAGTAATTGTTTTAGAAATACAAGTGCTGTAAATTCATGTTTCAGAAGGATAAATAATCTAATTTAGGCACACTCGTAGATGATGGAAATTAATGTAGATTATAGTGATAAATGAGATATGAATTCAATGAGAAAATAATATCCCAATGAATCCATTACATATAATATTTTTAATCTATTCATCATAATAAATACATGTAAAATATATATTGAGAAGTAAAATAATTAAATATTTAAGAAATATCGAATGAGTTTCCAAAAGAGAGATTGAAGGTCTTATACTAAAAAGGTAATTGCAAAACAAGATGAATATTTTCCTAAAAGTCACCATTCCATTTTAAATATAAAGGTAGTACATAAGGTTATTTGTCGATGATTAATTAAATGAATAATGAATGACCATATGAATGTCCAAAGGATGAAGGCATGAGAAGTAGTCATATTTTAGAATGATATTCAATAATGATATGGAAAAAATTACTGTTGGTGCCAAAATATTGAACACAAAGGGAAGAAGGAAAAGAAGCCCACACGCTGCCTCACGAAGCCCTGACGCGGAGCTGCCACAAGCAACGTGGCCACCGTGAAGCAAAGGCGGTGGTACCGCTCTGCGAACGCCCTGACGTTCGCGAGCCTTCCGCGAATCCCCTGAGGTGGTAATGCTCCGTCAAACCCATTGACGTTCGCGGCTCGCCACGAAGCACCCACCGCCCCTTCACGCCGTGGGAGCTCTGATTCGCGGCACCCCTTGCCTATAAATACTGGGCTCCCCCTGAGTCCAAGAGATGGACAATCTGATCTTTCGTCTTCTCAACTCCCGAATCAGGAATCACCCTTTGCCCTGGGAATCATGAGCTCTGCGAGGTATTTTTTCTTCACGAGATGCCTTCGCCTTGTCTCGTTTTGAGCCCCTCTTCCGAGAGGGATACCCTTCACAAATCCTAAGGGCATTCGCGAAGGAAGGGGATTACCAAGGGATCTCGGGTAGACGTGGAGCATTTATTCTTCATGAAACACCCATTCTATACTAGTGATCCACATTCCAAGACAGAGTCATTGTACATCGCGAAGCACACTGCTTCATAGCACCATTCTTCGTGAGGCAGTGCTCTGCGAATACTATTCCACTTAGCGAAGCACCTCCCATTCACACCCCTGCCCCAAGCTAAGGCCAAGGCACTCCACTTCGCGAAGGACACCACTTTTCTGGGAAATTCCTCTTCCTGTGCGACCCTCCAGGTTTTCATGGTGTGATTTCAAAGTCCCATGGACAACGCCACTCTTAGAATTTCTTCGCCTAATGCTTCATCGCATAGGCACACTAACTGCTATTGCTTCTTTGCATAGCCACACTAACGTGGACCCCTCGATGGTTTTCTCTACGACCCCCCATGACCATGGCCATGGCAGTACCTTCCCTCCCCCATGGAGAAGAGGGTATCAGTCAAGTATGTCCTAGGGGTGCGGAGTAAACCCACCTCGTCCGAGCTGTAGGAAATTAAACTGCCATGCACATCGTCCTCAACACATGATGTTAAGCTATGATACGACCTTGTTCCTCACACGCAGGGTCCCCTCGGCTCAGACATTCTTTACGCCAGTGGTCTCCACGGAGATGGGATCACACCTCCACAGGGGATGATATCCTCTTTATAAGTGTGGCGTATGTATACGGGAGAAGGGAAACCACCTTGTTGTAAGCCCCCAAGCCTCTCTTTTGGAAGGTAGCACCCATGAACCCTTATACTTCCCCACTGCCAAGGCCAGTTGAGGGCACGATATGGAAAAAGGAACCTTCCATATTTGGTCCCAAATCCCTCTCCTGATGCACTTTTCCACACTTCGGGCCTCCATCATGGAGTAATTCCCAGGACCATGGGCCACCTAACACGTATGCCCCTCTTCGTTTCTCATGGACTCACCCTTCGTGACGTGATCATCAGGTCTCTCCAGCCTCTTGTTTCCCACACTAAGCACGACACACGTGGGCTTAGAGTATGCATTGGCCATGAAAAAAACTCATCCAGCATGACGTTAAACTATATTACCTCGTCCATCATGACATTAAACTGTATGCCCTCCTCCAGCATGACATTAAACTGTATGCCCTCATCCAGCATGAAGTTAAACTGCATTCCAGTCTGACGGAAAGCCGTTGTGACCAACCCAAACTACGAGGACATTGATCCATGTTAAGGCATAGTATGTTGGAAGCCTCCACGAGGATCAAGTCCACCTCCCATCATTTGTTCACGTCAGGTTCCACCCTCATCCAATATGACGTTAAACTACATTCCAGTCTGACGAAAAGTCGTTGTGACCAACCCGAACTACGAGGACATTGATCCATGTCAAGGCACGGTACATAGGAAGCCTTTCTGAGGTTCAAGCCCAGCTCCCATCAGACCATGGTCCTTTTGTTCATGTTGGTTCACTGACAAAAACCACCTAAAATATGAGGTCATTGTTCCATGTCAAGGCATGTTACGTAGGAAGTCTCCATGAGGTTCAAGTCCATCACCCAGCCGTTCCGACCTCATTCAACATTGGTCCACCCCCATCCCGCATGATTTTAAACTGTATTCCACATCTCATTTGAACTACGAGGACTTTGATCTGTGTCAAGGCATGGTACATAGTAAGCCTTCCTGAGGTTCAAGCCCAACAATCATTGGCCCACACCTTCTCTTTTTCGGTGTGCCAAGCCCCCGTTTTCTCCTAAACTACAAGGACTTTGATCCATGTTAAGGCATGGTACGTAGGATGCCATCTTGAGGATCAAGTCCACCACCCTTTGGTCATTCCTACTTCATTAACGTCGGTCCACTAACACCTGGGAAGCCAAGTGTATAAGCCCCACACCATCGGACCAAGGTCCACATTCATTTCGATTCACTGACGACACCCATCGGACCAAGGCCCACATCCACGTTGGTTCTCCGACGACGCCCAATGGACCAAGGTCCACATTCACGTCGGTTCACTAAAAACATCATCGGGCCAAGGTCCGCCTTCACAGTGGTTCACCATCAACATCCCGAACTATGCGGACTTTGATTCCCTACCACGGGGATACGTAGGAGGTCTCTTCGAGGCTAAAGACCAACTTCATTTTCCCCCATTTGATGGTTCCATTTCATCTCCCCTCCACTTCATTCATCCATCCATCATCCAACCTGATTCTCACCCAGGCCACCACTTCCCAGTGAGATTGTGCCTATCCACTTCCCTCCACAACATCTGGGAAGCCGCCCATGGGCTGACCCCAATATCAGCATCCCTTCAAGGGGGATTCCTCAATCTGATCCACTCCATCTAGTGTTTTGATTAGGCCTATCTGTCTCCGATGGACGTTAAACCTGCGGAATACCCTGTGTTAAACATAGGAAGCTGAGGAAAACCTTAGATACATGCCTATGTTATATGATACCTTGTGCTCGATGTGGGATGCCTCGAGCTTCCATGTCTTTGAGATGTCCTATAATAAGGGACAGAAGACAAACACACCAATTCCCCAGTGTTCAAACACGTTAATGATGCCTCAATGTGACTAATCCCCTGACTGAAATTTGCTGCCCAGACCGGACCCTTTGGAATGTCCTGACAAAAGCAATGTAATTAACCGGCGTCCATGGAAACATGGAACTGGGAAGAGTTTCACGAACAAAGTATTAAATCTATGAGGGAGACCCGGACTAGGTGACGAGTTCCGAGGAGGAATCCAACGAAGGAAGAACTGAAATCCCATCATCCCGGCTTCGATCAAGGAGTAGACGTCCCTGAATAAGGAGCGGATGTCACGCTCCTTTGGAAAGCAGGAATGTGGGGCAACACAAGAAAGTCGTGCCTGTCACGCCCTGGCGGACGGAGTCGTGCGCCCCAGCGAAAGTGTCAGAAATAGAAATGGTGAACCTGACGTGAATTTCTTCTCCTCAATATGGAGATTAGTTGTGTTCGGGACATCATTAGATTGACATGTCACCAGATCCATATATCTGGCGCCGAGTCCCGCTAAGCAAATAGCGAGTCTGTCATGAAACTCCCCAGATGTTGGTGAAGTAGAACATGGGGAATTCCATTTTTCAACTTGTTGGCATGGATCCCTCTTAGCGATCACGAAGGAAAGAATGACACTGGGGCAATGGTTGTCGATCCATTTCCTCGCAGTGCTGATGAGTTGAACTCCCTGCTTCCCAGGAACCGGGTTACTATTATGGAGACATGAACACCGCCCGCTCACCTACGCAGGGGAGGGGGAAACACCAGCATAGCCGCTCTGCGTGGCTCCACCACTATCATGACGGCCTCTACATCCGTAAATATGGGACACCCATGTATCGCTCCCCGTCAGAGATCATCCAATGAAAAGTGATCAACAACCTTGTACGTAGGTACAAGAAGAAAGGGGTCATCCCAACTCGGGATATGGCCCTCCTGGACCTGGAGGCATCCAGGGCCCACCATCAACACCGCCCTCAAAGGCCGCTTAGTGAGCCCCTACTCCCTACCCCAATGTTCAATCATTTCGGGAGCATGTCCCCGGAATGCCTCAACGACTCCTCGCCTTACGCTAATGAGGTTGGTGATGTCAAGCTCAGCCCGGTCAGAGTCCCAATCCAAGGGCTCCAGGAAATGACCCCCATCCAGTCGCGTCCATGCCATAGTCCGACTTTACCAGAGGAGAAGGTAGGATATTCCCCTGCACCACCTACGCTATCTCGTCTGACCCGACATCAGCGTCAGGCCTGAGCTGAGGATGCTCGTCATGGGGCGTTGACGTCAACAGCTACTGTGGCCCGAGCCACCACCGACGTACATCATGGAGTCCCTTCATACTCTGAGCAGGTGAACACTTTCATCGAACCAGGACTGAGGCCCCAACCGCCCCATGGGTAGGTTGGGTTGGCTCTCGGGGTCACAGGCTCGAGCGGCGATCGCCACGAACCAATCCGCGGTGATGTCAGCCCGTATGGAGGGCCTCCCCATACCACCATTCTATAGAGCGTGGGACTTCCCCACTACAAAGCTCGTCATGGAGGTATGCCTCGTGCTACCCCCATCCTGAAAGAAGACCTGCCCCATTGCAGTGATACTAAGTGAGGAATCCTCTCCAATGCCCACCATACAGGGAACAGAGTTCCTCCTCCTTTCCCCGACTGTCGATGTGAAGGTATTGCCCATCTGGTCCCTCTCCAATGTGGGGGTCCTCCCTACATCCTCACTGAAACTGGAAAAGGTCCACCTCACACCAACAACCCGAGGGGTAAAGGTCAGCCTCGCTCCACCAGCACCAAGCATAGAGGTCCTCCCCATTCTCCTGCCATTTCCAACAGAGCTTTCTTCCACATGGTGATGTCCATAGAGGTCCTTCTTATGTACCCTTAGACATTTTCCTTGGTTCCCCTCGCACCCCAGCTGTCTCAAGAGGGAGTCCCCTCCGCCATTGTCCCAGTGCCGCTCTGAAACTACATGTCGAGAATCAACCTTGTCCCGAAGAGCCATCTAGTTGTAGGAGAGTGGGTCATCACCGCCACAAGAAGAGTCTTGGGAAGGCCTGAGTGGAGTTCAAAACAACCCGTTTCTAAGATTCTGAAGCGGAATGAGACTCAGCGATAGAACCTTCTCCCCACTATTCTGTGTCAAGGACTAGGGCAGGAACAAGGCACGTCAACCTAGTTCTCACAGAATGCGAAGTCCACCAGATTCCCACCTCTCTCTGTAGGTACATCCAGGAGGAAAAAATTGTGGAGATTCCACACGTTCTGACCGTGCAATCACCACCATTATCACCAGAAGCACCCTCTACCTCTACCAGAGATCACATTGAGCTATTTTGGGGACCAACGACGGTAGAGCAACGGTATGACCCATCGCTAGTGACTGCAATTCCTGCGATAGAAGATGTGGCTATCAACCCATCATATTGTGATATTATGGTCAGGTCACCTCACTCTTCATAGGATGGCCCAGAATTCGGCGGCTTGTCAGCTCGTTCCCCGTATTATCTGCTGCCCAGTTTACTGTCCCAGCTGTCCGCCTCGGTACTGCTACTGGTCCCTCAGCCACATCTGGTTGACGAGTGGGGCAATATGGGGACATACCTTGAGTCCGAGCCCAGGAGATTCTGTAGCATTCTCATAGTAGATCACATCCCATAGAAGTTTTGGCCGACGGCAACATCGAAATTTTGCGTGTCGGATTACCTTACAGCAGAGGAAGCAGGGTGCTTCCGCCAAACACTATGGGTGACAAACTTCCGCCTTCGTTATGAGTGGGTTTTGTACCCCATGAGATGAGTGAACATTGAGGAAATCAGCAAGAAATACTGCCTGATCGATTTGGCCTCACTTCTTGTCGCCCAACGCCCTGAGTCGCCAGGCTGCCAGAGCGACCTTCAATGGAAATGCTTTCAGAGTCTCAAAGTACTCCGCATAGTAATCAAGGAAGCTACCCCCCATGTGAACGTTTGTGGCTGGGGACACTATGCCACCCTCCTCTTCAATCCTATCTGACGGAAGCCCGATTTGTTATGCGACATTGATGACATGCCCCCGAGAGGGGTCGCGGTCCACATGGATGACGTAGTGGACAAGGAGGATGAGCTTGAATTTCTCGATGGTGACTTACCCCCTGAGGGTGTACCACCACTACTGGACCCATCAGGGAGGGTTACCCATCAGCAGAGGAGCCTTCTAGTCATCCATGTACCCATAGAGTCACTGGTACTCAGTCGAAATGCCGGTAAGGGTAAGGAGCACGTCAGAACAGTCAAGCACTCCGACCCATCTGCCTCTGTACAGAAGACAGACGTAGATCCCGAGAAGGTCGCATTGTGCCAGAAGCTTGCTGAGCAGAAGAGTATTGTTGAAAAACTCCTGGCCGAGCATGCTGTAGAACAGCGACCTGACTATGGTAATCCCAAGCTGGGGCAGCAGGGGCAGGAACAATTTCCCCCCGGCGAGATGCCTCTGGGAAACCCTGATTACCCTATTTCTGCAAATAGGGTAGAAACCAGAACTCATGACAGGAGGGCTTGATACGTCTCTCCAAACCCTCCTAAATGACGAGGCAATCTAACGAATCCAGTCCGGGCTCCCCCAGCCGCCCCACAGGACATTCCGCCAGTTGCTCCACGAGCCGCTGAAGCCATCTACTGTTTTAAAAAACCCGGCAATGCACATGTGATACGTGATCCCTATAAAGATAGGTTCCCCCACCTGGATGATTATATAGCGGCACTCATCCCCCGCCTCGATGCGTTGGAAACAAGGAAGGTGGAAGTCCCACCGGATGGCAAGCCATATCCCGCATGGGTAGATGATATGCCTGCACCCCCGGGATTTTGGAACCGCACTTTCTCTCCCTTGAATGGGACAGGGGACCCGCCGCAGCAGTTGGCCCATTTTTCTTCCAGGTGTGGCCCCGTGCTGGGGACCCCGACCCAACAAAGAACTGCCAAGCTCCTATATTTCGTGCAGGCATTAGAGGGCCCTGCATTCGTCTGGTACAACCAACTCCCTATCGGATCGGTGACCGGTTAGGAGGATCTCTGCTGGTTGTTCCATTACCAGTTCAGCTCCACCACGCAAAAGACCATCATCAGATACCTCTTCATGTGCAAACAAAGGCCTGATGTGTGAGTCGCGGATTTCATCGCCTGGTGGAAAGGGCCTACATACTCCCTCGACATGACACTGACTTAGGAGAAATTACTGATGATTTGTGTAGGGAACATTAAAATAGACCTGGTTCCTTCTCTGATAACCCAGAACTACCCTAGAGGGTTCCGAGATTTCTCAGATAAGTCTTAGTTCCTCAAGGAGGATCTGCATCAAGCTAGTCAGGCACATTTGATGCCCCCTGTGATCCCAGCCAGGAGGACTGCTAGAGCCAAACCCACAGTGGTTGCCCAAATAGAAGCCCCCAGGCAGCTAGGATTACTACCAGCGGCACCGGCCATGCAACCCTGCAGATGTCCTCAACCTCAAGCACATGCTCCTACCTAGCAGCGACCGCCTTAGAATTGATAGGTTCCCCCGCGCAATGCGCCACCACCACCTAGGAAAGACAATCAGGCACCGCCTCCTCGGAAGGCCCCTCCGGCCCCTCGTTAGGGTCAGGCTCCCAGGGCCCACTATCTAGATAAAAGGCACCATCCTTACATGTTCAACGAGAATCAGGTCCCTGGCTACTTCCAAAGTTCTCTAGAGCAAGTGATTGTGTGCTTACCTGATTGCAGAAGGACGGTAGAGGTGAATCTCACTGATCACCAAAACTATTGTCCCGATCATCAGATTCTGGGGAACACCCTCAAGAAATGCTATGTGTTTACAGAATGGCTTCAAGACCATGTCGATAATGACATAGTCAGGTTGGTCCTAGCCCCGACATAAGTAGTGGGTGTCATCGTATGGTCAGAAATCGGTAGCGACAACGAAGGTGAGTGGCAGCAGGTTCCCATCCATGGGTCCCAGCAATACGACGACTGGATGGCTAGAAAAACTATCGCTCGTGCCCATGGTATCCTTCGGGCATGACTGAATCAGTCGGAGCCTTCAAAGGAAGTAGCCGGTACCTCTGCATCGTCATCACAGCTGACCTCTTCCCAAAATGGCAAGCATCGACGACGCAAGAAGAAGAAACTCACTCTACCATTACCATCATCACCCCACACTATTGGAGAAATTATTCCCCTTGAAATAGGGATTCCTCCTAGAATATGTCCAGTGGTGGATGATTATTCTAGAGACATCTAGGGGTATGCTTCAGTTAACACCGTGGAGCTAGTAAAGCCTTATATGGCTCCCGACGAGGGGGAACGCCAAGCGAACCTCCCCAATATCCTTGTCCAACATCAACGTCAACGGAACTGCAACCACAAAGGTCATTGTGGCATGTCAGCGGGAACTTTTAGTCAGGTCGTGCATGCTACTGAAACCAGACAGCATGCTCAGCGTAGAGCTCAGCACGCGCAACCTCATCTGATGCCCTCAGATCTACCTCCACCGTCATTTGTGCTACTAGATCAGGCAGAGCTGCCTCATTCGTATTGCTGTCAGTCTTGACCGGCTGCAGGACAATCTCCATTTTCTAGTCCTAATCTGGTGGCTACTCTCCAGGCTTCAACTAGTAGGTAGCGGGATGTACCCAGTACTAGCCAGCAGCCAGTTCAACCTATAGAACCCACTATGCCTCCAACTACAGAACGACCTCCTGTAAGCAGAGGCTCTCATTTGGAACAAAAGTATGATGTCCTAATGCACCTGGTCGGCATTCCAGCAAATATTTATTTCCTTGATGCCCTGCTCCTATTGTTTGAAATGCGGGAAGCACTTGCCGATGCCCTATGGTTCCCCCTTCAGTTTGAGATGGAGGTAACAGCTGCGGAAGCGTTCCACGCTAAGGCAATTGAGAATGCTGAATTCTAGGCAGTTATCTTGTTCTCTGGTGAAGATGAAGACCCTCCCATACAAGGGTATATTCACCCACTGTACGTCACTGGGCAGTTCAATGGTGTCGAAGTCCTCCACTGCCTCGTTGACAGGGGTTCTGGGATCAACCTAATCCCGACTCGGACACTACGAAAGATGGGTCTGTCTGAAGATGATTAAACTCCCTCTGACCTCATAATCCTAGGATACGAATGGACTGACCAATCCCCAGTCGGCAAGATCCACCTGAAGACCCAGTTCGGTGGACTAATTTCCAGCACCAAGATCATGGTTGTCTTCCAGGACACCGCCTACAACACATTGATGGGTAGTCCATGGCTCCATATGCACACAATAGTCCCCTCTTCGTATCACCAATGCCTCAAATACACCCACAATGGTGAGTAGGCGTTCTTCAGGGAGATGTGTCTCCTTTCGCCTCTTGTGAAGCCCGCAATCTGCATGCCGACTATTACAAGAGCAAGGATAAGAAAATCCTAGCATGTGAGGATGAACCCGCCCCGGTCACAAGTGATCCCTGTGTAGGCCTTGATGATGCCTACATATTCCCAATCCATCGATTAGAGTACACGACCCCCGACATGGGGCAGTGTTTTGTTGTTTCAGGTATGAAAGGAAGGCATGTTACCATTTTCAAGAGATGATAGAAAATCACCTCATACTCCTACACCAACCAGGATCTGGTGATCCTGGAACCTCATACCCTTGTGTTGTATCAGAATGTCAGGCTTATGAGAACAGTATTACATTATATATGTCTCTTCTGCTGGGATGGAATCAACCGACTCAGGGCGACACATCACCACTACTTTGATGTCATCAAATGTGGCCCCTTAGGCCGATGGCCAGATGTGATAGGATCAACTGTGTTCATTTCTATGGTCTCAGTGGTGCATGGGTCTCCTGATATGATGACCACTGCTGCCCAGGCCGGCACCAGCTGCCCGTCAGGGTTTGATAGCATAGAATAATCTCCCCTTGGGAGAAATCCCTCCATGGGTGGAGAGGATGATCTAGAAGATGCTCCCCCCGCCTTTGAGGAAGGAATCTCTACCACGGTTGATGAACTAGTACATGTGAACCTTGGTAGTGAGGCAGATCTGATACCCACATTGATCAGTACATCCATGTCCCCCGATGAGCAGCATCAGTACGTAGACTTTCTCAAACAACACTGTGATGTGGTTGCATGGAGTTACAACGAGATGTTAGTACTAGATCCTTAGGTAGTCGTTCACCGCATGGGCCTCCCATCAAACCATCGTGTGTTTAAGTAGCCTCCCAGAAAGATGCACCCTTCTCATAGTGCCATGGTTGAGGCCGAAGTTGACAAGCTTATCAAAGCCAGCTTCATCAAGGAAGTCCAGTACCCCAAGTGGCTTGCTAACATTGTTCCAGTCATGAAGAAGAACATGCATATCAGAGTCTGCATCGACTTCTAAGATCTCAATCGCCACTGCCCAAAGGATGAATTCCCCTCCTGGGGACCGTGTTATTGATTGATGATATGACTAGGTTCCAAGATCTCTCTTTCATGGATGGTTATTCAATGTACAACCAGATCCGGATGGCCCCTGAGGACGAGGAGTCCACTGCCTTCAGGGCTCCCCAAGGTACTTTTTGTTAACAGGTTATTCCCTTCGGCCTAAAAAATGTATTTTCCACTTATCAGCGGGCCATGCATCCCATATTCAGGCCTATTCTTGGGACGCTGGTGGAATGTTATGTGGATGATCTAGTGGTCAAATCTCGCCAGCGCCTGAACCATCTCAATGACCTTGAGAAAGTGTTCAGTTTCCTCCGTTCCCGCCACCTGAAGATGAACCCGTTAATGTGTGCCTTCGGGGTCACCTCGGAGAAGTTTTTCACCTTTGTTGTTAGATACCAGGGCATTGAGATCGACCTAGAGAAGATCAAGGCCATCAGAAAAATGCCTCCCCTGAGCAGTATTTGGGAACATCGAGGTCTCCAAGGCCACTTAGCCTATATACGCCGATTCATCGCAAATCTGGTCAGCAAGTGTAAGCCATTTTCCCAGCATAGAAAGAAGGCACCGCCTATAAATTGGATAAAGAGTGTCGGACCGCCTTCGAGGAAATCAAGCAGTATCTGCTCCAACCTCTGGTTTTGATGCCACCCATCTCCGGAAAGCCGTTGGTTCTAAACATGACCCCCCTGGAATAGTCTCTCAGTGCACTTCTCTCCCAAAAGAACAAAGAGGGTATGCGGAACAGTTTCAACTATCTCAGCAGCATGCTTCTCGATACGTAGATCAGATACTCCCCTATCAGAAAGAGCTTCCTTGTGCTCGTTTTTTTCGGACAAAAGTTTCAGCACTACCTGCAGTACTATGAGGTATAGTTGGTCTCTTGGGTAGACCCACTGAAGTACATCCTGAACCACCCCATGTTGACTGGTCAACTAGTGTGGTGGGTGGTGATCCTCCAGCAGTTTGACAACAGGTTCGTGCCTCAGAAGGCCATCAAGGGACATGAATTGACAGACATTTTAGCTTCCCATCCAACCTCTGTAGATCAATCCCTGAACCTGGATTTTCCTGATGAGGCGATCCTCTCAGTCGATCATGTCGTCTCATGTTGGAAAATGCACTTCGACGGTGCCTCTCGGAGCCCCACCGGTAGGAGGCTCAATGATCCTTAGCCCAATAGAGTGGGTATGGGTATCATCTTCATCACCATAGTGCAAGCCGCCCTTCCATACTCATTCCTGTTGTTAGAAGGCTGCACCAACAACGAGGCAGAGTACCAGGCTCTCATCACCGGCCTCGAGTTGGCCCTCGAGATCAATGTTCCCCATCTACATGTGAAAGGAGATTCTGAGATGGTAATCAAGCAGGTCAATGGTGACTATGTCATTAGGAAGATGGAGTGTGTTCCATTGATAGAGTGCACCCTCTGTCTAGTGGCCCAGTTCTCTTCTTGACCAGAGGTTACCCATGTCCCTCAGTCATAGAAAAGTTGAGCTGATGCTTTGGCTGGAATTAATTCATCGCTCGCAGAACCCGAACAAGATGATTTGATCATACATGTGGCACACCAGAGAGTCATTTCCCCTGTCACCCCAGAGGAAAATGATGGCATGAAGGTAAATCGTCTTACCATCGGTCATTCTACATCAGGGGTCCCAGGTTCTTCAGACATAGTGGTTGAGGCCACTCCCTACTAGAGAGAACCTTTTGTCAAGTATCTCCAAAATGGTTGCCTCTCGGATGGTTGGGCTGAGCGTGAGCGAATCCGACACCACACGCTGCAATTTACCCTCCAGAGCGGTCCCAGTCTTGAGCAGATCCTCTATAAGCAGAGCTTTGATGGCGTTCTCCTCCATTGTCTTTAAGGAGTCGAGATTTCTCAGGTTATGTAAGAGGTTCACGCTAGTTCCTGTGATGCCCACCAAGCTGGGCCAATGCTGTCCCATCAAATCCGGAGGTTGGGGTACTTCTGTCCCTCTATGATCCATGATTGTATAGAGTTTTCTAAGAGATGCCATGCGTGAAAGGTTCATGCCAAATTCCTACATCGGACTCCAGAGCCTCTCCACTCCACCATGTAATCTTGGGAATTTGCAGTGTGGTGACATGATGTTGTCGGACCATATCCACCGGTGACAGTTCGCCAGTGTAGGATCATCCTAACTGCTATAGATTTCTTCTCCAAGTGGGCTGAGGTAGTTCCACTCAAAGAGGTCAAGGCCATTCCATCGTTGACTTTGTGAGCTCCAATATCATCCATTGGTTTGGGGTCCTTCATGTTGTCCTCACCTATAATGGAACCATTTTACGAGCGGTCGGGCTAAAGAAATTGTATGCCAAGTACAATATCTGTTCGAACCATATCTCTCAGTATCATGCATAGGAAAATGGATAGATCGAGGCTCTCAACAAAACCCTCTCTAACATTCTGCAGAAAATGTTTGGTTAGAACAATAAATCTTGGCAGGACAAGCTCCCCAATGCCCTCTGGGCTTATCGGACGACGACTTACAATTCCACACAGGTGACCCCATATTCTCTGGTGTATGGGGCTGAGGCCATCCTACCCATTGAGATCCAGCTGCCATCGTTACGCACTGCAGTCTATGACCAGTAGGCACCAGATAAGGTGGCCGAAATCTGTCTAGCTGAATTGGAAGCACTGGACGAGAACAGGCTTTATGCCCTGCAGAATCAGTAAAGGCATCAAAATAAGATATTCATAGCCTTGAAAAAGATGGTTCGCCTTCCCTCTTTTCGGCAGGGCGACCTAGTGTTGGACCATCGAGCACCAATGATCCTTGGTAGGAAACCGCCCAAGGTAGAGCCCAAATGGGAAGGACCTTATGTCACCCATAAGGTTTACCCCAACAGAGCATACTCCTTGGTGACCACGAATGGTGAGTGCATAACTCCTCCCACCAATGTCAAGTTCCTCAACTAGTACATTGCCTAAGCATATTTGATGTTGCACGACCTTAAACTGTACGATCCCGCACGACCCTAAACTGCACGTTACGGTCCCGCATGACCCTAAACTGCACATTATGGTCCTGAACAACCCTAAACTGCACGTTACGGTCCTGTACGACCCTAAAATTCATGTTACGGTCCCGCACGACCCTAAACTGCTCGTTACGGTCCCGCATGACCCTAAACTGCACGTTACGGTCCCGCATGACCCTAAACTGCACGTTTTGGTCCGGAATGAAACTAAACTGCACGTTACGGTCCCACATGAACCTAAACTACACCACTGTCCTGCATGACATTAAAACTACGATATCGTCCTACAAGACATTAAACTATAAAAATGGTCTGAGCTCTATGACCTTAAACTAAGATCTCCCCCGTACTTATTGTAAGACGTTAAACTGCAAGCCAGTTGGGCCTTCCCGACCAAGGCTTAGCCTCAAGCCCCTCAGCCTCTTCGGGCCCCTGGCCCCCGTCCTTACTGTAAGTCGTTAAACTATAATCCAGTCAGGCCTTCTTAACTGAAGCTTAGCAACATGCCCCTCGACCTCTTCAGTCCCCTGGCCCCCATCCATACTGTATGATGTTAAACTACAATCTAGTCCAGCCTTCCTAACCGAGGCTTAGACTCAGGCCCCTTGGCCTCTTCGTGCCCCTGGCCCCCATACTTACTACATGACATTAAACTTCGATCTAGTCCGGCCTTCCTGACCGAGGCTTAGCCTCAGGCCCCTTGGCCTCTTAAGGCCCCTGGCCCCTATCCTAAATGTAAGACGCTAAACTACAAGCTAATCAGGCCTTCCTGACTGAGGATTAGCCTCAGGCCCCTTGGCCTTTTTATCCCCCTATCCCCCGACTTTACTGTAAGACGTTAAACTACAAGCCGGTCAGGCCTCCCTGACAGAGGCTCAGCCTTAGGCCCCTTGGCCTTCATCGTCTCAGGCCCCTTGGCCTTCGTCGACTCAGGCTCTCTTAGGGGATTTTATACTGTGGTGTGGGATACGTCCTCATTCATGTCAAGTTACCCCCCGTACCGTACATATCCCCAAATGAGATGCATCTCTCGTCCAGAACTACATTAAACTATGCTTCAAGAACTACGTGTGGCTTGATTCCCATCCTAATAGGATACATAGGAATGCTTGGACGCCTCATCTTGAGCCCAGTCCCGAGCTCTTCTCTTTCACTGCCCCCTGGGTATAGTTTCCACGGAGGATCCTTTCATGATAAGGAGTATGATTTCTTAACCCCGCTCATACAAGGATTATAAGGGTCGCACCATGTGCCCACTCCCGTTCTTCTGTCCTCCCACGTCTTTACCGAACATCGTTAAAAGTGCATGGACTTCAAGATCTATGTATGGCTTGATTCCCATCCTAATGGCATACATTGGAATTCCCAGACATTTCATCTACTGGTCCAGCCCAAAAGCCAAAATCTTCCCCTCGGTTCAAGACATATGGAAGGATGCACACTTTTTCTCCAACTCAGGTCGATCAAGCCTCGACCTGGCTGTACATCCCCCAGGAGATATTCACCTCTTACATGGATGGATAAAACTATTATTCACCCACTCTATGACTAGGATTCCATCACATTCCTCACCCGGAAGGACCCCCAAGAACGACTTGGATACCACGCCCATGGGCTCTCCTACCGATATGGGCAAACGCCCCCAGGGGTTTCCGAGCATCAAACTGATACAAGTCCTGCGTTGCAAATTTGATCAACGATCGACACTCATTTGTTGCACCCATATCAGGTCACCAAAGGGATGATGTGTTTCAAACATGGTCAACAGTGTCCCGGATCTTCGGGTCCGCCTTGAGATGTCCCAAACATCGAGTGCAGTGATTAGTTCTGCCCCATCCCGAAGCGACTAACTTCCCTCAGGGTGGTGCCAACAATCGGGCCCACGGCCCCGATTCTCTTACAATGGATGTATGGTGTGGTGTAGGATTATTTCCTCTTTCAAATCGGGTTACCCATCGTGCCATACACATCCCCAGATGTGATACAATTTTCTCTTTACTCATCTTCATTGCAAGACGTTAAACTGAAAATTAGTCAGGCCATCCTAACCGAGGCCCAGCCTCATGGCTCCCTCACCGAGGCCTACCCTCAGGCCCATTGGCCTTTTTGCCCCCCCCCCCTGGCCCAGGTTCATTCCTATAGGACTGTGCGGTGTGGTGAGGGATTATGTCCACATTCACATCAAGCTACTCGCCACATCATACACATCCCCGTGATGGTATCTAGCGACCTGGGTATCTTCTACAACTATGTGTGGATTGATTCCCATCCTTATGGGATATGTAGGACCACCTGAATGACTATGCTTCGGGTCCAGCACAACTCTTGAAAATATCTGTCACACCTTGGCCCCTTGGCCTACCTATCATAATCAACTTCGTCGACCCTTGTCGGCGGTTCACCGATATGCCCAAGGGTACTCTGTTTTAAGTTACCTGGAATGTCGGATTCTACTCGGACACGTCCGCACCCGCTTTTCAGGCTTCACATCTCCCTTCATCATGCCTTTCATCAGCTTTCACGCATGGAAGGACCCCCAATAATGGCTTGGATACAACACCCAATGGCTCTCCTACCATTACAAGCCAACACCCCCAAGGGTTTCGGACAACAAATCGATAAAAATACCACATTGGGAATATGGTCAGTGGTGGATGCTCGTTTTTTTTCCACCTCAGGCTAACGTGATATGGAGACTATTTTTCTACCAAGTTTAATAGTTATCCTCAATTTCCACGCCAACCCCATTAATCCCAAAATGTCAGTTACACTATTCATATCCTTCTCCGTTCTCATCATGTCCAAGCGGAGTTTTGAAACTCTTGGTACTATTCCTCTGAGCAAGTCTATGCGTTGGGGTAACAAAGTTGTGTCATGGGTGTCCTTCGAGACTCTTCACTGACTTCCCCTAGTTGGATGTTTCGGGTATTGCGATAAGTATCTTCCCTCCTCGTTTCCCAGACCACGTTTAACTCACGTGGGCTTAGGGATCAGGTTGAGGTCTTTTATTACATGGAAAGTTGTCATCTACTCATGGTCTGAGTTCTAAAGGCCATAAAAAAAGATCTACCAAGAACTACATCTGGCTTGATTCCCATCCTCATGGGATATATAGGAATGCCCAGACCTCCTATCTTTTGGTCCAGCTTGAGTTCAGTGCCCTACCTTTGGGACCATGACTACGTGACTGCGTGGTGTGATGAGGGATCATGTCCCCATCCATGTCGGTTGTGTTTCACCACACTATACACATTCCCCACCATGCATCGTCTCTGCTATGTCTGCGCTGCATGATGTTAAAATTCATGCTTGGTCCTATCACACGACCCTAAACTGTAACATTATCGTCCTGGCCGCATGAAGAAAAAAGAAACTACATTGTGATGACCTCATTGTAGAGGACATCACGTCTGGTATTGGTCAAGTTCCATTCCATTTTTCAACATCTATCAAGGCTTGATTCTTGTGGTGACACTCGGGCTTTCTACCCTAGTCCTTTTTCTTCACAAAAAAAACCACTCACCTTAAAGGACAAACAAGATTTATCAAATTCCACTTCTTTTAGTGAAAGGGCTACTCCCACACTCCCCTTTTTCTCTGACACTGGTACCTTAATGTTCCACCCTTCATAACTATGGATGGATTGATTCCCATCCTCATGGGATACATAGGAGCACCGGGGCACTTCCCCGCAGGCCCAAGTTAACTTTAATGTTCGGTCCCTCGACTCGATCACTCCCCAGACAGTCTGAATTCTACGACCCTAAACTATGACCTCTCTATGAGAAAGGACTCTGCTCCCTCTATATAATATTCCTAGTTGTCGCGTTCAGATGTGTTTTGACAAAGATCCTAGAGAGTGGGATTTTCATAGGGACATTCCCCTTGTCCCATGACCAATCTTCGTGAGATCGCTATTTGGATCATCATCCTCTTTTACATCCAAAAGGACCCTCAGATGACATGGATACTAGGATTAAGGGCTCTCCGTGAATGCTGGACCTATGGGCCCTCCGATCGTTTCGGGCCAACGTCCCTACGGATCTATGACAACATTTGGGACATGGTCCCAGGTTTCGAACATGGTCAACGGTCGACCCTAATTTTTATGTCCCCATTCTAGGATAACATGATATGGATGTTGCGTTTCCGCCACGGTTAATAGTTATCCTCTATCGTCACGCCGCCGTCATTGTGATCCAAATCTCGAGGGTCATGATTCAGACATTTCTACTTCCTCATGTTCAAGTGGACTTCCAACATACTCGACTCTATCTCTTCGCGCATCAAGGTGCGCCACATGGTCATGTTAGTGTCATGGGGTTGGTATTCACTGAGTGTCCCCTCACCCTAACCTGCCCCTTTTTGTGTCAAGAATGTACCACCACTACTTCTTGTTTCCCCCATCTAGCATGACTCAAATTGGCTTAGTAGTTTTGGTAGGATGTGCACCAACACAGTGAGGCTTCTCATCATCCTGCATGACGTTATGCTGCACTTTCAGAACTACGGATGGCTTGATTCCCAACCTCATAGAATACTTAGAGACACCGTGGAATTATTCCTAGGGTCCAGCCCATAGGAATCATTAATCATATTCTTCCCCTTTTCAGGCCCTAGCTAGAACCCTCATAGAAGACAATGTAACTATGATTCTACCCTGAACAAGTTCAGGATGCCCCACGATCCCATTGGGAAGTGACTTACCCCCTCGCTAGAGAGGCCCTGTCCCAAAGAAGGAAAGATCCATAATAAATCTAATGCGCCCATCTGGCGTACTCCCACCATGGTGGTGTAATTTCATGAGTGTTGGATTTTGTTCGAACAAACCATCACTCCATATTCCACATTTTGCAAGCCCTTTATTCGGACCCTCATCCCCTTTCATGTCTGAAGGGACCCCCTAACAGAATGGTCTCAGGCCGCATCGGCTCACCTACCATCCTGGGCCAACATTTCGGAAGACTGGTCATTTTTGGAAGGACCCCCTAACAGTATGGTTTCTCAAACCAGGGTCCGCCTACTGTCCTAGGCCAATGCCCCGAGGGATTTATCGACAACATTTGTGACATGGTCATGTGTTTCAAACATGTTCAAAGGTCGACCCTCATTTGTTGTCCCCATCTTAGGCTAACGCAGTATTGATGATGCGTTTCCGCCATGGTCAACAGCAATCTTCCATTGCCATGCCACCCCCACAATGTTCTGAATCATGGGTATCATAATTCACACCTCTGAATTACATCTGTTCAGAAACATTTCAGCTCCCCTAGCGTTGCACCGTTCGTGAATAAGAGCACACTGAAAAAATGGTAATTCAATTATTTTGAGAACTTCCTTCTCCGGGCAGGTCTCTCCCATTTGTCGAAAATCCGGACTGGTTATCCAAACCCCAGACACCCGAAGCCTGGTTTCCACTCTTATGTTGGGTGGGACAATGAGGAAACTATCTCTTGATTCTAAAATCGGGCCTGACCCACATGAGACTAGGTAATTGTCGCCGGACGTCCCACAAACATGGGCGGGATGTAATGAACCAATGAAAACAGTGGAAATCGTGCATGCTATGACATTCCAAGAGAGAAGAAAAGTTGAAGCACAAAAGTACCATTAAAAGGATTGTAATTGTTATAGTACATGGGGGTCGACTCCCCCCATGGACGGATTGAACCCGTCAAAAGAGAATTGCAACTCTGCCACCCTTCGACTTGTGGCATCCATGAATTGTTGTCACTGACTCAGCTTCCTCTCTTCCTTAGCAGCGGCGGGGCGCATTTCGTCATCCTTGGCCTTGGCCCTCTCTATATCAGCATGAATGGCAATCATATTTCTAGAAGCCTGCCTCATATGCTCTTCTGCCACTTCCAGCTGGGCCTTCAACCATGAGATCAGCTCAGATTGTGTATTTAGTGATGCTGAGTGCTCATTCACCTGGGCCTGTAGCTGTTGGACCTCAATTTCAGCCTCCTGGAATGTCTTGATGATTGTCGCCTTCTTCCGCTGAAAACCCACGCTGAGCCCACTATCATACTCCCGGATCATCTCACCCATGAGATCTCGGATGAGCGCATGAGGATGTTGGGCATCCACTCCCCCAGCACATTGTTCGCGCAGCCTCAAGAGAAGTCTGTCCATTTTGTCCAGCCATAGCACTTGGGGGGTGTCCTTGATGATGCGCGTGATTAGCTTCCATGATCTTCGGCTGACTATGTTGTTGTCTTCTTCGTTGGAGGCTGTTTTGTCCCAGTCTGCGCGATTGGTAGGCTCGTACGCAGGATACGCCCACAAGAAGTCCTCGGTAGGATCTGCATCTAGTGTTGAATCTGGAGCGACATCTCGCACTAGAGCAGGTGTGACAGGACTTGGGTCGGCTGATTGATCTTCGTAATCGGACTCCACCTCAATAACCTCGGGCACGACCTTGTTGGGGGTCCTGCCAATGATAGTGTGTGTTTCTGCTCAAGAATATTGGGGTACTATCTCCACTATCAACGAAATTCCCCTAGGAGGGATGCCACCAGACATCCTGACTAGCCTTGTCGCAGCAACCCATGCCAGTCGGAGAACTGTACGATAGAGAGGGGCATAAATGTTAGTTGGCACAATCTACATATGACAGCAACGAATCCAGTAGAGGAAACTTATAGATATCGAACTCTTGGTGATGCTCTTTTGTTGACGCTGATAGGACCCCGAGGCATAGCCCTCCGTATACTGTTGGATGGTCTGAAGACTCTGGAGGAGCCTCCTCGGGCACTCTGGACCCACCAGATGCCGAACTGAATGCAGCCGTTGGCATAGGTTCTGAAGGTCTTACATCATCACCCGCCAAGGGGTGAGAGAAAGGCATGTGTACAAGTTCCTCCAACATGGATCAATCATCAGTAAGAAATCCATGTTGACCTGAGAACAGAACATGAGAAAAGAATCTCAGAATTCTACCTTGAGAGCCTCTGTGAAATCATCAGAATCTGAGTCTTGATCTCCGAATTTGCCCTCCTCCAACGGGGTCCCTCCGCTAGCCTCATCCTTCCGAGAGGAGTCCTCTGATTCTTCCAACAAGGGGAAGCGCTCCATCAGATCGGTGGCTGAAAGCTATGGCGGAACCGTCTGATCCAGCAGTACCCTCACATGGTCTGTCATTGGGTGTGGGACACCACTGGAGTGAATGTAGTCCTCCAGCTCAATAAAATATTTCTTCACCTCCGCTGGAGATGCCGTGAAACTAGCATGGACTAGGCATATACCTATGAGAACCATCCCACAATGGTTCAGGAGTTCCCACATCTCGTGCAGACTGAGGTGTTTCCGGTTGACATCCCAAATGTCACAGGCCTACGGAAAGACGACATCCTCTAGCTTGCCAATATGAAGCAGTCACTTACCTATAGCCTAAGTGAATATCCTGTGGAATCCCCTCAGTGGCCGCCCCTCTGGATGGCCCTGCTCTTTTAGAATCACCAGATCCACCGCTGCTACCACTCCCTCGGCCGGTGCAGGTCTCACCGCCACGGAAGCACCGCCACCGGGAGAGGCCCTTGCTGCCCTCCGACCCTGACCTCGAGATAGGGGAGGCATGTCATCACCAACTCGAATGGTTGGCTGCCTCAGCATCTCCCCTGGATAAGTGACCTCCCAGCTGTTGGCATACTCCCTCACCAATCCGAAAGCGGCGGTGGATGTAGGCAATGCAATTCGCATCTTCCCATCATCCCGTGTGAACATGAGCCAAAACTGCTTCATCACACATAGGTGCTCCTCACGACGCACCTCCCAGAAGACCTGTGGTGTCAGCCACTGGAGGCACGAGAACTGCCTCGTAAACCGATGCGGGGGTACGGTTCAAATAGCGGCGCAAGATCCACTCGTGCCACCAAAACTCTGCCTCGATAGGCCAGGAGAAATGCCTATTGATCTTCCATTCCCTGCCCGTCGTCAGTAGGTACCACCATCGAAAATGGAAATGTGTGAAAGTTAAACTCATCCACCCTACACAACCGGTTCAGCACCATTGGTACGATTAGTTTGAATGAGAAGCTCTCGGCCGCATTCAGAATAGAGGGGTGGATGTTTGATCCCGGATGTGAGATAGGGTTTGGATACTCATAAATATGCATGATGTGCACTGCAATCCACCCATACAGAAGGTGGAAGGTCCTGTATTTCCTTGGTGTTTTCTTGCCCTCGCTAACGTGCTGCAACATTCTATACAGCTTGGTGAGCATTGGAATCCCCAGATTGACCCACTACCCGATGGGCAACATAGACGCCATGATGAACGAGCTGGGCCACACCCCCATTTTTGTATCCCTCACCGATAGGATCAAACAGCAAATAAGGGTCGTGATGAATACCACCACCCTGAATATCGGCTGCTGTTCAGTGCTGACACTGAAACCCCAAGTATTCTATTGGTTGTCCTCCATGACCCGAATATACGAGTGCTCCTTGCCCCGTTGAGCTGCCTTCGGACATGTTCGAGGCCTCAGGGGGAACTCTCGATTCTCCGGGATGTTTAGGAACCACTCGAACCACTTCTTAAAGTGGACATCTCTCACTGCCTCCTTGTCCTCTCTAGGGACCAGTGCCATCAATACTGACGCCATTCGCATCATCTGATCCGTATCCCCCCACATGCTCAAGATGGGGAGGAACTCATCATACATGGACCCCAAGATCGGGACCCCCAAAATCTGATGGACATCCTACAGACTGATGCCCACCTCCCCATGGTGCAGGTGAAATGTATTGGTCCTAGATGACCATCTGCTCAACAGCTCCGACATCATCTATTTCGGTTGGTAAATGTGGAATTGGGAGGCCCATGCCGCCTCATAAAAACTCACACTCCTCAGCTCGGCCCCAAAATCCTTGCATGAGGCGCCTACCCAGTAGGCCCATGCCCAGTTATTGGTGATGTTTCCACCTTGGCGCTGGTCCCACTCATCGGACCACCCCTTCTTCGAATCCTGCAAAGCCGCCTTCAGCATAGTCTGGTACAGAGGAGGGGACGTATCCGGTTGTAGTGGATTTTAGTCAATATTGTTCACATGGTTGTAAAGACAGTCGGCAATGATGGGTGTGAAGTCCTCCCGCATATGACCATCGGCCGCCCTGAACCACTGGCACCGTCAGGGCGTGCTCATGAACGAGCAAGCTGGTTCGCCCCAACTTGCCTCAGGGCTGAAGACATCACCCCTCATCCTGAAGCCGTACAAGGGAAGCTTCTTCCACTGCAGATAGTTCTTCTGACTCTCTGATAGAAGTTCTATCAAATAATTATGGTCTGAGGTGCTTTGGACCATCCCCCCAAGGCCCAAATAGTTATCCCTCTCATCCCTCCAGGTGGCGTCTGCAAGCACTCGAAACACAGCTTCTCGATGGGCCATTTCGGTTTTGGAACTCGAAAAATTTTGGGTTGCGTCACGAAGGTTTCTCGAAAAGATCTCTCGGGAAGCTCGAGCACAAAACCAAGATGCGGATCCTGGCCTAGGCCTGCAACCAGATGTTCTCTTCACACGGTCGCGGAGTCGGAGACTCACGGTTCACCGCGATGCTCGATTCGCGGAGAGTAGACGTGGAGTACGTGGAGCTTCGCGAAGTCGAGAGAGCAAAAGGAAAAAAGTTGCGAGAGAAAAAAAAAAGAGAAGTCAGACCCCCTATTTATAGGCGGCGACCCCAAAGCTTCATGGCACATCCCACCCATGTGGACCATCGTGGAGCATCTGGACCGTGCGGCCGCTGTCAGCCCCGTGCGCCCCTTCGCGAGGCCGCATAGTGAACCACCGATAATTTAGGCGATTTTCCGCCAGACTTCGACCATTGATCTCTATGTGGCTCCAAGTATGAGGGGAGGCATTTGTTGGCACCAAAATTTTTAACGGAATGGGAAGAAGGAAAATTAGCATGCACGCTGCCTCGAGAAGCCCCGACACGGAGCTCCCCCAAGAAACGCGGCCTCCGTGAAGCAAAGGAGGTGGTACCGCTCCGTGAATGCTCTGACGTTCAAGAGCCCGCCATGAATCCCATGAGGCGGTAACACTATGAGAACCCCGTTGACGTTCCCAAACTGCCGCGAAGCACCCGCCGCCCCTTCGCACCGCGTGAGATCTTCTTCGAGGTGCCCCTTGCCTATAAATTCTGGGCTCCCCCTGAGTCTAGGAGACACACAATCCGAACATTCGGCTTCACAACTCACGAATCGCGAAGCACCCTTCGCTCTGAGAATCATGAGATCTGCGAGGTATTTTTTCCTCGTGAGATGCCTTCACCTTGTCTCATTTTGAGACCCTATTTCGAGAGGGATTCCCTTCGTGAAGTCTAAGGGAATTCGCGAAGGAAGGGGATTCCCAAGGGAACCCGAGAAGCCACATATCATTTATGCTTCATGAAACACCCATATTGTACTAGTGATCCACATGCCAAGGCTGGGTCGCTGTACATTGCGAGGCACACTGCTTCACAATACCTTGCTTCACGAGGAAGCTCTGCTTCGTGAGGCAGTGCTCCGCGAATACTATTCCACTTTACAAAGAACCTCCCATTCACACCCCTGCCCCATGCTATGGCCAAGGAACACCACTTCGCGATATACACCCCTTTGCATTGAAATTATTCTTCCTGTGCGACCCTACAAGTTTTCACGATGTGATTTCAAAGTCCCATGGACAACACCACTCATAGGATTTCTTCACCTATTGCTTCTTCACATAGGCACTCTAATGGCTATTGCTTCTTCACATAGATACGCTAACGTGGACCCCTTGATGGTTCACTCTGCGACCCCCCTTGACCATGGCCTTGCTGGTACGTTCCCTCCCCCAACGAGAGGAGCGTACCAGTTATGTATGACCTAGGGGTGTGGAGTAAACCCACCTCATACAAGCTGTAGGATGTTAAACATCCAAGCACTTTTTCATCAACACATGACGTTAAACCATGATCTGACCTCGTGCCTCGCACATAGGGTCCCCCTGACTGGGACATTCTTTACGCCCACTGGTCTCCACGGAGATGGGATCAACCCTCCATAGGGGATGATATCCTCATTATGAGGGTGGCGTTTGTCCATTGGAGAAGGGAAACCACCATGGTTTAAGACCCCAAGCCTCCCTTGCGGAAGGTATCACCCATGCACCTCTGTACTTCCCCACTACCAAGGCTAGTGGAGGGTGCGATAGGGAATGAGTCACCTTCCATCTTTGGTCCCAAATCTCTCTCCTGATACGCATTACCGCACTTCGGGCCTCAATATTGGAGAATGTCTCAGTACCATGGGCCGCCTAACGCATAAGCCCCTCTTCGTTTCTCACAGACGCACCCTTCATGACGTGATAGTTAGGTCTCAGCTGTCTCCTGTTTCTCACACTGAGCACGACTCACGTGGGCTTAGAGTAAGAATTGGCAATAAAAATACCGCGTCCAGCATGACGTTAAACTGTATACCCTAATCCAACATGACGTTAAACTGTATGCCCTCGTCCAGCATGAAGTTAAACTATATGCCCTCTTCCAGCATGATGTTAAACTATATTCCAGTCCAACGGCCAGCCGTTGTGACCGACCTGAACTACGAGGACTTTCATCCATGTAAAGGCATGTTACGTAGGAAGCTTCCACGAGGATCAAGCCCACCGCCCATCATTTCTTCATGACAGGATCCACCCTCGTCCAGGATGACATTAAACTGCATTCCAGTCCGACGACAATCGATTGTGACCAACCCGAACTATGAAGACTTTGATCCATGTCAAGGCACGGTACGTAGGAAGCCTCCCTGAGGATCAATCCAATATCCCATTAGACTAAGGTATTTTCTTCATGTCGGTTCGGTAATGAAAACCACCTGAACTACGAGGTCTTTGATCCATGTCAAGGCATGGTATGTAGGAAGCCTCCATGAGGTTCAAGCCCATCACTCGGTCATTCCGACCTCATTAAACATCGGTAAACCCCTATCCTCCATGATGTTAAATTGTATTCCACATCTCATTTGAACTATGAGGACTTTGATATGTGTCAAGGCATGGTATGTAGGAAGCCTTCCTGAGGTTCAATCCCAATAATAATTGGCCCAGACCGTCTCCATGTCGGTGTGCCAAGCCCCTGTTTTCTACTAAACTACGATGACTTTGATCCATGTTACGACATGGTACGTTGGAAGACTTCTTGATGTTCAAGTCCACCACCCGTCGGTCTTGCTGACTTCATTCATGTCGGTCCACTAACACCTGGGTAGCCTAGTGTGTAAGCCCCACACCATCGGACCAAGGTCCACATTCATGTCGGTTCGCTGATGAAACCCATCGTGTAAAGACCCATAAATTTCAAGGAAATTTTTTTTCTTAATTTTCTTTGGAATTTTACAAGAGTTTTGTTTCTGACGGCATCTGATTCCGAGGCCCGGTGTGCCTGGAATCATTTTCTGAAGTTTGGCTCGGGTACGTTCAGTGAACAGACGAGTGGGTTTTTCTAACTTTTGAACCGTTGCACGGAATCGAATTCTGAGGGCACCGATGAAATCGCAGCGCCGGTATTTGCTTAGAAACGCCTCTTACGGAGTTGCGTTTGCTTGGGTGTGGTTTTTTATTTTCGGGTTTAAAGTTAGGAAATAAAATAATTTTACGACAACATTATTTTATTTCACTTAAGCCACTTGGAAGCCACTTGAAGCCACTTAAAATAGGCTTAAACTGAGTTGAACCGGATAGGGTACTATCCAGAAATATCATACCCTCTTGGTAGGATATTTGCGAGGTGGGGCCTGCACGAGCTTCGCTATTTCTTTCCGCTAAGTAGCGCACCCGCGAAAACCCGTCATTATGAAAGTCAACTGATGCATTTTCATAAATCCTTAACGCACCATTTAATTGGGCGGTTTATTTCGTGAATTAAATGGGCGGTTTCTTTCGTTGAATTAATTCAACGAATTGATGGGTCGTTACTTACCTTTTTCATTTGTTGGCGTAATAATAAAATAAAACCAACAAGTCTTTTTGGAGGATTACTCATTGAGAGGTTTTGTCAGAGGTTCTTGAGCCTTTATCCTCCTTCGCGAAGAACGCGAAGAACACGAAGAACACGAAGATCACCGACCTCCGACGAAGAATGCCGAACCCATGGAAGTCGACGACGCGACGCCATGTTCCGCGAAGCCGACGTTCCCTTCCTGCAACATTCTTCTACGACGTCTCTTCCTCCGCAACGAATCTTCGATCAGCTGTTTGAGGTAAGAGACTTCGATATTCTCTTAAATCTCCCTTGTGTTTTTTTTAATAAAACACGGATTTAATTTTTTATAATTAAATTAAATCTGATGTTTCTTGGTACGTTGAGTTCGCCGACTCAATGCCGGATTCCGCGATGACGCGACGCCCTTCCACGACGACGCGACGATCCCCTCCTTTTGCGAAGAACAAATCCGTGAAGAACGTGCGTTCGACGACAGCTACGAGGTAGGGATTTTATTTTTTTGGAAATTCCCTTATTTCCCGTGTTGTTTCCATTCAAGAATGAAGAACCCGATTCATAAAACAATTTTATTTCATTAAAAATTGTTTTCGGATATGTATTCATGTGTTGAATGTATTTCTGCTGTTGTTTATCTCTAACACGGAGGGTGCGGGCCAAACGAACACGGCCCGACAACCCTCCGCCGTTCTTCGTTGTTGTGCGGATTTGACGGGAGATGACGGAACGTGCCGCAACTGAATTTTGAGGATTCCGCAGTGAAAAATGAGTCCCGGGAGGAGCAGCGGCGAAGACGGGAACAGAATCGGACCACCGGAGTGACTACGGTGGCCCACGGAAGCCGCCGGCGCGGCAGCGGCACTCGCGGACCCGCAGCCGCGCGGGTCCGGCACGCGTGGGATGCGGCTGAAGCCGCGTCTGGTTGTCCAGGGCGACACCCTGCGGGTGCCGTGGGGTTGTCACGCGGGGGCGGCCGCTCCCCCCCGCGTCGCTCAGGTTTTCCAGGGTGACATCCCGTGGGTGCCACGCGGGGGCGGCGGCTCCCTCCCCCCCCCCCCCCCCCCCCCGCGTCGCGCGGCTGCTCGGCCAAGCCGGGCTGCGCCCTGGCCGTGCCGGACTGGGTCTGGCCGGGTCAGACCGGGTCGGAGGCCGACCCAGGGGGGGTCGGGCCGGCTCAGCCCGGGCCCGGACCCCCCGTCTTCGGACCATTTTCGGTCAAATGCCCGTATCATGAGCTACGGGCCTACAAATGACTCGCTGTCAGTGGCATCGCGATACCCGGATCGAGATGGTCGTTTCGGTATATCGCATTCAAGGATTCAGAATACTTTGGGTTTGGCCGGGTTGGTTCGTACACGAAACCAACTGGGCCCTCGGAGCGGAAACGCTCATATCTTGAGCTTCAGACGTCCGATCGATGTTCCGTCGACTTTGTTGAGTTCCTCTATGTGAGACAGATCTTTTGGAATACTCCACCTGAGGTTTGGACGCAGGTGGAGTACGGTCGGGTTGGTTTTTCCCTAAAACCAACCGGACTCCTGGGACGAAAAAGCCAATAACTCACCGGGCGTCCGATTGACGCGCCGTCTATGACGTTGAGTTCCTGTTGACGATACGGAACTTTTGGATACATCAACTTAGGACCTTGTGACAATTGATGTATCAGCCTCTCGGCTCGTGGAGCGGACCCTCCTGAACGTGCTTGCTGTGTGCGGGAACCCTAGAGCTGGCTGCGACTACTACTTCGACAGCAACGACCGTGCAGAGATCCTCAGTGGACTGCGACGAAGACTGTGCAGAGATCCTCAGTGGACTAAAACGACTACAACACTCAAAGATCCTACGTGGATTAGTGCTACAGGTCCTGTGTGGGCCCGATCCTCTGTGGGTCCGATCCTCTATGGGTCAGCGCTCAACGGTTCTGTGTGAGCCAGCGCCTACATGTCCTGTGTGGGCCCGATCCTGTGTGGGTCATTGCGGGGGTTAGTTACCTATCGATCCATTGTGGGTCCGATGAATTAGATGGATCAGTGATCATATTTATCGTCATCTGAAGATGTATACATGTGTGAGCTGACTCTTGTGTTACTCTCCTTTGTGGATTGTGTTGAGCTATCCTATGTGGATTTACTGTTTGCTCTCCTTTGTGGATTGCGTTGAGCTATCCTATGTGGATTTACTGTTTACTCTCCTTTGTGGATTTTGTTGAGCTATCCTGTGTGGGTATATGTTTGCTTTCCTGTGTGGACTGAGTTGTGGTTGGGCTCGGACGTCGGAGCCGAACGGGAATTGATGACTTAGGTATATGTATGGGCATATACCTAAGCAGTGTCGGTTGTTACTTAGTGATTGTATATTCCCATTGTGGTTTATCCTTTTTGGATTTCGGGAGACCTTTGGGGGTCTCGGGGTCCCTACTGAGTAGATTATACTCACCCCTACACGGTCTATGCCCGCACTTCGTTGTGTTGGTTACAGACGACGAACAACACTGATCGTGGTGGAGGCGTGCGAAGCAGGACGGTACTTGGAGGTGGACCACTGGGCGGGACGTACTCGGAGCGGTCAGGTGGACCCGAGGAGCAGTGTAGGCTGTCTGTACCTACCCTTCAGGTGGGACTTCCAGAGGACGGCTCGACGCTGCAACTTTTCCTTTCAGTTTCGGTTTTTCCTTTCAGTTATACTTTACAGTTGGTCTTGTATTTTCGGCCCATTTTACTTTCAGCATAGCTTGTACAGTTTTTACTTAGTGTTTACTTTTCCGCTTGCTTACTCTGTGGTGCTTGTTTACTTTTCAAAGTCAATGCCTTACCTTTTGTTGGGATTTACGTGTTGGTGCTAGTCGCCAGCCCCTGGCCTATGGAAGGCGGGAATGTGGTAGTCACGGCACGGGCCCCGAGGACGGGTCGTGACAAATTGGTATCAGAGGTGGTCGGTTCTACCGCAGAATCTGATCTTTCTTCTACGTGAAGCAATAATGTTTAGCGTATTGGGTGTGGTTATCAGTCCAGGGAGTCCCGTGTTGGTGCGGCCGCCGACGTATCTGTACACCAGGACCCTGAATTCTAATTTCCGACTTAATGCACAAAAACATTTATTGCATGGCTGTATCAAGTTTTCTTTGTGATTACTTGTGTCAGCTCACCATGTATACTGTTCTAACCATGGCACACTTGTTTCCTTTTCAGGATGGCCCCACGACGGCATCCAGCTAGGGTTCCGAGAGTAGAGCGCGACGACAGCCCGCCGAGCGATGAGGCCTCGGTATAGGGCCCGTTGACAGCAGAGGCACCGGTGGTACCTTTACCCGCCGCGCCCCCGATGCTTCCAGCGCCGATCGCTGACGATGCACGTCGCCTCGGAGCTCTCCACGAGTTCCAATGCCAGCTACCACCCAGGTTTCGTGGGGAGACAGTCCCCCAGGCAGCCGAGGACTGGCTGGAGGCGGTCGTCCGAGTTTTCAGGCTAGTGAGGATACCAGCAGACCTCATGGTGATCCTCATGACGAGCCTACTGCCCACAACAGCAGGACGATGGTGGAGCCTGATGCTGCAGGTGTATGATGAGGAATCTCTCATCTAGACGGACTTCGAGAACTTCTTCCGCTCAGAGTTCATCCTGGCCACCCTCCGTGCGGTGCGCATCCAGGAGCTTCTTCAGCTACGGCAGGTCATCTTGACGGTCGCCCAGTACGCGGCGAGGTTCACCGACCTTTCTCGCTACTCGACAGACATGGTACGAGACCCCTTCTTCTGGGCCTGGACATTCGAGCAGGGTTTGAGACCTGAGATCAGGGCATCGCTGATCTCCCTCAGCATCCCGACCCAGGCAGGAGTGCTAGAGCGAGCCCTTCTGATCGAGAGCTTTTTGGCTGAGTCCACAACGAGGCCTACCGCAGGGTGGCAGGTAGAAGAGTCTTCGGAAGCTGGTAGCCGAAGGATGACTCATGGTTCCATGCAGACCAGACCTTCCGGCAGACGACCTCAGGACACTGGCTCAGCAGTGCGGGGCACACAGCATAGAGCCAGTCTTCCGAGAGGCAGGCAGTGCTACACGTGCTGCGGGAAGGGCCACATGGATCGTGACTGCCCGACCCTCCGTACCGAGGAGCAGAAAACGGTGGAGGGGCCACCCAGGCAGAGGCAGAGGGTTGACCGTGGCGGTCCGCAGGGAGGAGGCGGACGAGGCAGAGGAGCTGGCCGAGCAGCGGGTGGTGGGCGACGCTTTGAGGCTCTGCCACCCCCACCACCAGGAGGTCCGCCCCGACCACAGGGAGCTGGAGGGCAGAGACAAGCACAGCTCCAGGCAGTGGAGTCCTACGACCACGACGCACCAGAGATGATTCGAGGTACGATCTGTGTCTATTCCACCCTTGATGCAGTTCTTATAGACACATGAGCGAGTCGTTCTTTCAGAGCCACTGCCCTGGTTCGGAGCTCGGAGATTCCGATAGAGCCGTTGGCTCGATCCTTACGGCTAGAGACTCCTACGGGAGCAGACTCGACGATTACGCACTGGTGCAGGCAGCGTGAGCTTACTCTAGGAGGCGAGAGCTTCGGCTGGGATCTTCTTGTAGCGGCGTCAAGGCCTTATGACGTCATCTTGGGCATGAATTGGTTATCTAAGGTCCATGCACAGATTGACTGCATTAGGCGCAAGGTGCGATGTGTGCGCACCGACGGGAGTAGGTTCACCTTCCCCGACGAGAAGGGAGCCTTTGCAGCATAGGACAGACTCACGTAGAGGAGAGGACCACCCATCACTCATCAGTTGGCTAGCCTCATCCTTGGAGCAGTTGACATGCAGAGTCCTGGTTTTCCTGCAGTGGTGGATCAGTATGTGGACGTCTTTCCCGATGACGTTCCAGGGCTACCTCCTCGCAGATAGGTAGACTTTTACATTGATCTATACCTCGGGTCAGCCCCGATATCCACTCCAGCATATCGGATGGCCCCCGCCGAGTTTCGAGAGCTACGGGTACAGTTGGGGGACTTGCAGGGCAAGGGGTTCATTTGACCCAGTGTTTCACCCTGGGCTTCGCCGATATTGTTCGCCAAGAAGGCAGACGGGAGCTTGCGACTGTGTGTCAATTATCGTCGCCTGAACCAGGTGACAGTGAGGAAAAAGTATCCGCTACCCAGGATTGATGACCTCTTTGATCAGATCAAGGGAGCATGGTGGTTCTCGAAGATAGACCTCAGGTCAGGATATCATCGGCTCAGAGTTCGAGATGAGGATGTGCAGAAGATGACCTTCAGGTGTCGGTATGGCCACTATGAGTTCTTAGTTATGCCTTTCGGTGTAACCAACACTCCAGTAGTGTTCATGAGCCTCATGAACAGGATCTTCCAGCCATACCTCGATCGATTTGTCGTGGTCTTCATCGACAACATTTTGGTGTACTCGACCACGGAGGAGGAGCATGCCTACCACTTGTGGGTTGTACTAGACACACTCCGAGAGAACCAGATTTATGGAATGCTCTCGAAGTTCCAGTTCTGGTTACGTGAGGTCCACTTCTTGGGGCACCTCATTTCTGAGGCGGGAGTTGCAGTGGACCCCGTGAAGATCGAGGCAGTGCTAGCTTGGGATCCACCCAGGAGCATGATAGAGGTGCGTAGTTTATTGTGTCTAGCCGGATACTATCGGAGATTCGTGCCGGACTTCTCCAGATTTGCGGCGCCACTCTCAGCGTTGACGATGAAGGGGAAACCCTTTGTGGGGTCAGACATATGTTAGCAGAGCATCCACAAGCTGAGGCAGAGATGGACCAGCGCACCTATCTTGAGGTTGCCTGAGGAGGGAGTTGGATACGTAGTCTACTGGGATGCATCAGGGACCAGACTCGGGTGTGTCCTGATGTAGGAGCGGGCCGTTATTGACTATGGATCACGTCAGTTGAGGCTGCATGAGTAGAACTATGCTACCCATGACCTGGAGTTAGCAGCAATGGTCTTCGCTCTGAAGACATGGCGGCACTATCTGATGGTTGAGCGCTTTACAGTCTTTTCTGACCACCAGAGTCTCAGGTACATCATCTCTCAGAAGGACCTAAACCTGAGGCAGCGGCGATTTCTCGAGTTCCTCTAGGACTATGATTTTGAGATAGTCTATACTCCTAGGAAGGGGAACGTGGTAGCCGATGCCCTCAGCAGGAGGACGGGCATCCATCTACTTGAGGAGGTGACAGAGCAGCTAGCCGCTTTGCAGAATCCTTCGTGGATAGAGACGGAGAAGTATTCCTTCAGTCTCTCACCATCTCTCCTCCACTTCTATAGCGGGTCAGAGAGGCTCAGCACGGGGACGCTGACTGTGAGACACGGCATGCACAAATATCCTCGGGACTGGTACCTGATGGTCTCTCCCTTGGAGCAGATCACGAAGTCCTTTTCAGAGGATATACCTTGGTACCAGTCGCTTTACGAGAGGAGGTGCTGAGAGAGTTTCACACTTCTCCTTTGGCGGTACATCTTGGAGTGGCAAAGATGTACCAGGATCTCAGACGACAACACTGGTGGCCGGGCATGAAGAAGTTTGTGGCAGAGTTTGTTTCACGGTGCCTCACCTGACAGCAGGTGAAGGTAGAGAATCAGGTACTAGCAGGCTTGGTACAGCCCTTGGAGGTCCCGGAGTGGAAGTGGGACGAGAAATCTATGGACTTCGTGACTGGACTTCCACGCACTTCTAGAGGTCACGACTCCATTTGGGTGATTGTTGACCGACTCACCAAGTCGGCACACTTCTTACCCATCTGAGAGCAGGGCTCAGTGGAGAGCTTGGGGCGTCTCTACGTTCAGGAGATTGTATGGCTTCACGGTGTGCCATCGACTATCATCTCTGATTGGGACGCTCTCTTTACTTCCTGGCTTTAGAAGGGGTTGCAGGAGGCGTTCGGGACGCGGCTACGTCTGAGCACCACCTTTCACCCTCAGATGGATGGTCAGACGGAGAAGACCATTCAGACTCTCTAGGACATGATCCTCACATGTTTCCTCAACTTTGGTCGCAGTTGGGAGGACCAACTACCCTTGGTGGAGTTCGCGTACAACAACAGCTACCACTCCACCATCGGGATGGCACCATACAAGGCGTTGTACGGAAGGCCTTGCAGATCTCCTTTGTGCTGGACAGACCCTGGGGAGTCAGCACTTGTGGGACAAGAGATGGTCTGGGCCACGATAGAGAAGGTCCAGGTCATCCAGGAGCAGATGAGGACAGCTCAGAGCCGGAAAAAGTCATATGATGACAGGAGGTGGAGGCCACTAGAGTTCGAGGATGGTGACCATGTCTTCTTGCATGTCTCACCTCGACGTGGTTTGCAGAGATTTGGCCGAGGCGGCAAGTTGTCTCCACCCTTCATCGGGCCTTTCCAGGTAATCAGCAGGATTGGCGAGGTGTCTTATCGCCTGGCTCTACCACCTCAGTTGCACCGGGTGCACGACGTCTTCCACTTACCTTAGCTGAGGAGATACGTGCACGACCCGACACACATAATTGACCATGGGGAGCTAGACGTGGATAATGGGGCGACTTTTGCGGAGGTTCCGGTGGAGATAGAGGATCGACAGGAGCGGGACCTACATGGGCGATCGATTCCTCTTGTGCGCATCAGATTGCTGCACGGGAACCTCCAAGAGAGCACTTAGGAGCGGGAGGCTCAGATGCGTGCTCAGTACCCACATTTGTTTCTCTAGATTATGATGTATCTTTACGGGGATGTAAAGCCCTGAGGTGGGAGTAATGTAAAGACCCATAAATTTCAAGGGAATTATTTTTATTTATCTTCTTTCGAATTTTACAAGAGTGCAGTTTCTGACGGGTACCTGATTCCGAGACCCGGTGTGCCCAGAATCATTTTCTGAAGTTTGGCTCGGGTACGTTCAGTGAATGGACGAGCGGGTTTTTCTAACTTTTGAACCGGTGCCCGAAATCGAATTATGAGGGCACCGATAAAATCGCAGCGCCGATATTCTCTTAGAAATGCCTCTTCCGGAGTGGCGTTTGCTCAGGTATGGTTTTTAATTTTCGGGCTTAAAGTTATGAAATAAAATAATTTTACGACAACTTTATTTTATTTCACTTAAGCCACTTGGAAGCCACTTGAATCCACATTAACGTGGCTTAAACTGAGTTGAACCGGATATGGTACTATCCAGAAATATCATACCCTCTTGGTAGGAAATTTTCGAGGTGGGGCCCGCATGAGCCCCTCCGTTTCATTCCGCTAAGTAACGCACCCGCGAAAACCCGTCATTATGAAAGTCAACTGACGCGTTTTCTTAAATCCTTAACGCACCATTAATTTGGGCGGTTTATTCCGTGAATTAAATGGGCGGTTTCTTTCATTGAATTAATTCAACGAATTGATGGGTCGTTACTTACCATTTTTGTTTGTTGGCGTAATAATAAAATAAGACCAACAATTCTTTTTGGAGGATTACTCGTTGAGAGGTTTTGTCAGAGGTTCTTGAACATTTATCCTCTTTCACGAAGAACGCGAAGAACACGAAGAACATGAAGAATGCCGGCCTCCGACGAAGAACGTCGAACCCGTGGAAGTCGACGACGCGATGCCGTGTTCCGCGATGCCGACGTTCCCTTCCTGCAACGTTCTTCTGCGACGTCTCTTCCTCCGCAACGAATCTTCGATCAGCTGTTTGAGGTAAGAGACTTCAGAATTCTCCTAAATCTCCCTGTGTTTTTTTAACAAAACACAGATTTAATTTTATATAATTAAATTAAATCTGTTGTTTCTTGGTCTGTTGAGTTCGCCGACTCAACACCGGATTCAGCGACGACGCGACTCCCTTCCGCGACGACGCGACGATCCCCTCCTTCCGTGACGAACAGATCTGTGAAGAACGTGCGTTCGACAACGGTTACGATGTAGGGATTTTATTTTTTTGGAAATGCCCTTATTTCCCGTGTTGTTTCCGTTCAAGAATGAAGAACCCGATTCATAAAACAATTTTATTTCATTAAAAATTGTTTTCGGATATGTATTCATGTGTTAAATGAATTTGTCCCGTTGTTTATCTCTAACGCGGAGGGTGCGGGCCAAACGAACACGGCCCGACAACCCTCCGTCGTTCTTCATTGTTGTGCGGATTTGACGGAAGACGACGGAACGTGCCGCAACTAAATTTTGAGGATCCCGCAGAGAAGAACGAGTCCCGGGAGGAGCAGCGGCGCAGACGGGAACAGAATCGGACCACCGGAGCGACTCCGGTGGCCCGCGGAAGCCGCCGACGGCGTGGGTCGCCGGCGCGGCGGCGCCCCGGTGCGCCGCCGAACAAGGCCGCCGCGGTAGAATCCGCGGTGGCGGCACTTGCGGACCCCCGGCCGCGCGGGTCCAGCGGGCGCGGGACGCGGCTGAAGCCGCGTCCGGTTGTTCAGGGCGACACCCCGCGGGTGCCGCAGGGCTGTCACACGGGGGCGGCGGCTCCCCCCCGCGTCGCTCGGGTTGTCCAGGGCGACACCCCGCGGGTGCCGCGGGGGAGTCACGCGGGGGCGGCGCCTCCCCCCCGCGTCGCGCGGCCGAGCCGGGCCGGACCGGGTCCGGACGAGTCGGACCAGGTCAGACCGGGTCGACCCGGTTCGGCCGACCCAGGGGGGGTCGGGCCGGCTCGGCCCGGGCCCGGACCCCCCGTCTTCGGACCATTTTCGGTCAAATGGCCGTATCATGAGCAACAGGCCTCCAAACGACTCTCCGTCAGTGGAAACGCGATCCCTGGATCGATACGGTCGTTTCAGTATATCGCACTCAAGGTTTCGGAATACTTTGGGTTCGGCCGGGTTGGTTCATACACGAAACCAACCGGGCCCTTGGAGCGGAAACACTCATATCGTGAGCTTCGGACGTCCGATCGACGTGCCGTCGACTTTGTTGAGTTCCTCTATGTGAGACGGATCTTTTGGCATACAATGCCCGAGGTTTGGATGCAGGTGAAGTATGGTCGGGTTGGTTTTTCCTTAAAAACGAACCGGGCCCCTGGGACGAAAAGGCCAATAACTCTCAGACCGGGCATCTGATCGACGCGCCGTCTGCGACGTTGAGTTCCTGTTGATGATACGGGCCTTTTGGATACATCATCTTCGAACCTTGTGACAGTTGATGTATCAGCCTCTCGGCTCGTGGAGCGGACCCTCCCGAACGTGCTTGCTGTGTGCGGAAACCCTAGAGCTGGCTGCGACTGCTACTTCGACAGCGACGACCGTGCAGAGATCCTCAGTGGACTGCGATGACGACTGTGCAGAGATCCTCAGTGGAATGCGACGACTACAACTCTTAGCGATCCTATGTGGATCAGTGCTACAGGTCCTATGTGGGCCCGATCCTGTGTGGGTCATTGCGGGGGTTAGTTACCTATCGATCTTTTGTGGTTCCGATGACTTAGATGGATCATTGATCATCTTTATCATCATCCGAGGAAGTATACCTGTGTGAGCTGAATCTTGTGTTACTCTCCTTTGTGGATTGTGTTGAGCTATCCAGTGTGGATTTACTGTTTACTCTCCTTTGTGGATTGTGTTGAGCTATCCTGTGTAGATTTACTATTTACTCTCCTTTGTGGATTGTGTTGAGCTATCCTGTGTGGGAATACGTTTTCTTTCCTGTGTGGACTGAGTTGTGCTTGGGCTCGGACGTTGGAGCCGAACGGGAATTGATGACTTAGGTATATGTATGGGCATATAACTAAGCAGGGTCGGTTGTAACTTCGTGATTGTATCTTGCCTTTGTGGTTTATCCTTTGTGGATTTCGTGAGACCTTAGGGGGTCTCGGGGTCCCTACTGAGTAGCTTATACTCACCCCTGCACGGGCTATGCCCGCACTTCGTTGTGTTGGTTGCAGACGACGGACAGCGCTGATCGTGGTGGAGACGTGTGGAGCAGGATGGTACCTGGAGGTGGACCACTAGGCGGGACGTACTCGGAGCGGTCAGATGGACCCGAGGAGCAGTGGAGGCTATCTGTACCCACCCTTCAGGTGGGACTTCCAGAGGACGGCTCGACGCTGTGACTTTTCCTTTCAGTTGCTGTTTTTCCTTTCAGTTGTACTTTACAGTTGGGCTTGTATTTCCGGCCCCTTTTACTTTCATCACATCTTGTACAGTTTTTACTTAGTGTTTACTTTTCCACTTGCTTACTATGTGGTGCGTGTTTACTTTTCAAAGGCAATGCCTTCCCTTTTGTTGGGATTTACGCCTTGGTGCTAGTCGCCAGCCCCTGGACTATGGAAGGTGGGCATGGGGTAGTCACAGCACGGGCCCTGAGGACGGGTCGTGACACATCGGACCAAGGTCCACATCCACATCGGTTCACCGACGATGCCCATTGGACCGATGTCCACATTCACATCAGTTCGCTGACAACACCATCGGGCCAAGGTCTGCCTTCACGTCGGTTCACCGGCACCATCCCGAACTACGCAGACTTTGATTCCGTGCCACATGGATACGTAGGAGGTCACATCGAGGCACAAGACCAACTTCGCTGTCCCCCTTGTGAATGTTCCATTTTATCTTCCCTCCACTTCATTCATCCATCTATCATCCATCCTGATTCTCACTCAGGCCACCACATCCCGGTGAGATCGTTCCACTCCACTTCCCTCCACAACATCCGGGAAGCCGCCCACGGGCTGACCCCGATATCGGCATCCCTTCACGGGGGATTCTTCAATCTGATCCACTCCAACTAGTGTTCTAATCAGGACGATCCATCTCGACTGGATGTTAAACCTGTGGCATATCATGTGTTAAACATAGGAAGCTGAGGAAAACCTCAGATACATGCCTATGGAATATGATTCCCCGCACTCGATGTGGGATGCCTTGGGCTTCCACGCCCTTGAGAAGACCTATAATAAGGAAAAGAAGACAGACACAAAAATTCCCTAGCATTCAGACAAATTACGGATGCCTCGACCTGACTACTCCCCCGAATGAAGGTTGCTACCCTAACCAGACCCTTTGGAATGTCCTAATAGAATCAGTGTAATTAAACAACATCCATGGAAACATGGCACTAGGAAGAGTTTCACGAACAACGTATTAAATCTATGAGGGAGACTCGGACTAGGTGACGAGTTCCGTTGAGGAATCCAAGGAAGGAAGAACCAACATCCCATCATCCCAGTTTTGATCAAGGAGAAGACGTCCCAGAATAAGGATCAGATGTTTCCCGCCTTTGGAAAATGGCAATGTAGGGAAAAATAAGAAAGTCGCGTCTATCACGCCCTGGAGGATAGGCGCGCATGCCCTAGAGAATGCGTTAGAAACAATTACCATACAATTTAATGATTGATTAGAGTGGTGTCAAAATTACAGGATATATTTGAAATATAAGTTGAATACAGTTATAAAAAATTCTAGATGATCATTTTTTTGAACCAATATATAATCATTATATAAGATTATTTTAAAGAAAAATTAGTTAAAATGAAATGTTATATAAACCTATACATGAAATAGAACCAGACCACCAGATGTATCAGATTCTTGACAAAGTTTTTTGATGAACTAAAGTATGCATATTCTATTTGAATGAAAAAATTCTGAACAATAAAAATATTTGGGTGAGAGATATAGAGTAACATTCTCTAATGTATGCAAGTATACATTGGAGATACTCAGTTGGATAGTTAATGATCATAAAGATTGATTTCATGATTTTATCTGAACCTTATCAATTAATATATGGTGTTTGAACACTTTATTTTGGGGGAAATTTAATTTAATATTTAAAAATTATTATTTAAGAAGAATGCATGGATAACTAGAACAAAATATATAGTTTTAGAAGCCTTGTATTTTATTGATATCAAATCACAATGCTTCTCTGGAATTGATGGTTCTATAAAATAATGTTTTCATACAAAATTGAAATATGGTAAGAGAGCCTCTATGATTTTGGTGAAGACTAAAGGAGAAATATTTTATATATAAGGATTATTATAAAATTTATTTGGGACAAGATACTAATAAGTATGGAAAATTATATTATGGATAGTTATATTCAAGTCACTAGATTCACGAAACCAGAAAAAAAGATAAATAATAACATTAAGTTCCAAATTGTATAAGTTCCTGATACAGAAAATCATTTATGTTAAGGGATCCATATTCTATTGACCGGATATAGAGATTGGCCGACATTCTTTTAGAGTATAGTGTAAATTTAGTAGGTTTTATTAGTATAGATTTGTTCAAGATACATTATGAACTTGTAGAATAAAGTACAACGAAACAGTATGATGAAATAATTTTTCACATGTGTAACGTAATGAATGATCACTTGTGTAGTATCACGAGAGGGAATATTATGATAATTTTCCCAATCCAAAAGTACTATTTGAAAAAATTATTAGTGAAGAATCAATGGATCTAGATAATAACCAACATCGTAAAATTTTTGTTTCCCATATAAGGGATTGACCTTGTAAAAATACAATATATGTTTTTTCATTTTCATTATTTGATTTATATAAGGGAAAAAGCTGTGAAGACACATATTTATGGTCTATAAACCTAAACTGATGAAATAGGATTTACCAATTTAATGAAATAAAACATTTAAGTTTAACGTAATTGTAAAATGATGGTCGCCTTTAATTTACCCCCATCTATCTTAGTGAAACTTATTGATTAGATAGGGAATTTCAATGGTTCTTCCACATTTTTTTAAAAATTATTTCAGGAAATGATCCAAATATACAAAGAGTAATTCATAAACCTTGGGATAGTTAATGGCATAACCTAATGGAAGATGATGTGAAGACACTGAACATGATATCCAATATAAAGAACCATGTAGTGACACATGGTGGATCCCAACCCTTCAGAAGGATCATTATGGTATGAATCCTCATGTAACATTATATAACACCTATCTCATATATATCAACACCCCATGCTCTAATCCAATATAACATTGTCTCATCCCTACAAGGCATAGACCCCCATATCTCGGTTATTCCTTCATAAATCACACCACAACCCCACCACTTTCCAACCCATTACAGGTTAATATAATATTTTATAAAATGAAAGAATAACTTTTTGAAATTCAATAAATGAATAAAAATTTGTTTCCCAAAAATAATGAAGGATTTGACTCATGGTATGATGCCCTCTATCATGGTGTGATCCTCTTAAAAAAACATTTCTTCTAATAAGAAATACCCTATATATAAGTATTATTATAATATTGTGACTCCTATGTCCATGAAAGGACATTTTCGACCCGTAAATATTTACACACATAAATATTAAAAAAAATAAATGCCACATTTTAAAACCCATTGGTCATGGAATGAACCATTGAATGGTCTCAGTTCACTGAGAAGGTAAATCTAAATGTCCCCCCATATTCACCCATTATAAGAGAATGGTAAAATCCACATTATTTGGGTTTCCGTACACCACTCCAAGATAATTAAAAGACAGGTTTCATCACCATATGTGTGAAGATCTTCCCAATCCCTATCTATCCCATCAATGAAAGCCCAAACCAAGGCACAAGTTTTGGTCAACTGTTCCACATAACTCATATCCATCTCAGATATTTCGGCATAGAACAGGAAATACACTTTTCATTCTCATCCAAAACTTCATTCTATTTCACCAAGAATAGTCTCACTGGTCATCATGGTCACCTCACTCCAAGGGTGAACCCATAACCAAGTACTATTAATGTAAAAAAACTCTCATATGAGAAATCATGACTATGGGGGGTATTCATCACCAAAAAATCATCAATAAATCACTCATACCCCATTGGAACCCAAAATATTTTTAACAGAACAAAAAAGGATTTTGGATCAATATACAATTCAAAAGGATACTATGCCTAACCAGAACACAATTATCTTCATTCATAGATAATTCTCATTGAAAAACATATTTATCTCCACTCCCCTTAATCAAAGTACATTGAATTACTAGTTAATCCCTCATATGTTCATACCCACCATACATTTGGTTTTCATATAATCCCAATGAGTTTATAATCTCATATTACTCAATCATAAAACTGATATCACACATCAATGAGTCAAACTAAATTAAACCTTCGATTATATGCCTAAAAATCTGTCCCTGTTTCCTGTACATGTGAATCTCATCCTACTAAAATTACCCTCAGTGCTTCATGTCCAATATACCCAAGAGATCTCACACATGTAAAGGCCTACCATGCAATCATCTACTATTTATGTGTAACTTAAAAACTACAATGTAACTACCCATGAGATACCAATCCATAAAGTAAACATCTAGAATAAACCATTATTAACCATAATAATACAATACCCAATAACAAAAATGGTAGGAACCCAATGATTCAAACCTTCGATACCCAATCTCAATACTAAAATCACTATAATTGTTTTACATTACTAGCACAAGTCATTATGTATATATTTATCAATGTAATTAAGGGTATAAGAACCATCATGTCTAAATATTACATTTTATAAAAAATCTAGAACTCCACGCCCATAAAAAACCACTTTCAAGGGAACCAAGGCCTGAACAAAGCCTCGATGTTTCAGTACAAATCCATTGTATTGATGGGTAATATAATCATATTCCCAGAGGACCCCACTATAGATCCACATGACCAGTCATCAGAGAAAGAATCACGGGTAAAAATTATGGTTCAACTACATATAATAATACTAAATTGTTATATAAAAAATAGTGTAAAATATATTTATGAAACATTGAAAATTTTATTCTTTTATCATTAGTAAAATCAATCACAAAACTGAATAAAAACTTAAGGTTAATCATACATTTTAAAAAATTTTCAAGAATGTATAACTCTTACTACCTAATACTATGTAAAAAAATGAATATGTCACAGAATATAATACACCAACAAATATCTCACCTATAATTCTAACAAAAAACTTTATTAATCCCAAAAATCATGGTAATAAAGAATTGTGTCTAAAAAATGATTCATGAATAACCTTTATGAGATCCATCCCAAGCATTGACACATTATTGTCACTAAATATTATTACCAAAATAGTTAGATAAATTAAAATAGGTGTGGATATCACATTGGAATTTACTAAATAGAATCTCATAATAGTATCCCAGTTGTAGCATCACAAGGATTCAAGAACACCTCCTTATATGCTAAAGTATACTAACTAGCATCCTGGGATTGAATGAAATGTTTAGTATACTATGAAACCTGATACCAAAAACATAAATAAAAAAAATTACCCTAAAATTTAAAAAATTGAGAATAAGCGTAAAGATTAAACCACAAATCATATAATCTATAATTAATGAATATACAGTCACACAATAATATTTCCAAACACATCAACACATGGGTGGATCACATATAAAAAATAAATAGAATAATAATAATATAAGGAGGCTTTAATACCATCTACCAGTCTCACCTGGAAGTATCTTCATATCCTTATCAAGGTTATATAGATTTATCAACTGCACAACCTGTTCTTATACTAGTATAGTAGACATAAGGTCTATATATACATCATGGTTCCCATTAAGGGTGTGAGAGAAACGTATTTGTAGTGTCTCACAATGTGACCCAAATATATTTTATCATATCCTTGTTTATGTTAGATTAATGTAAATAAGAAAAATGTACCACACACAAGAATGCATGTCAAGCCATATAGTGCTAACTAGGTAACCATGACACCTGAACATTCTTTCTTTGGCCTATGATAGATAATAGTCACCCTATACAACAGATCTCAACATATACATAAGAAGATATAGTAGGGTGTCATATAATACAATAACTACTACCCTTTTTCATAGGGTAGGGAATATACCAAACAACTAGTGTATCACACCCAATTATTACCTCTACCAACACTACTATAAAATACAATGTATGTGGAGGGTTTTTAGTGGTGGTTTTCAAAATGACCACAAAATTCATTGTGAAAATTTTCAATCAATTTTATCCCAAAATTCACGCCAATTTTTTTTTTAATTTTTTTAAATTATTAAAAATATTTACAAATGATTTTTTTTGACAAAGAATTTAAATAAAAACTTTATGAATATTTTTTATATTTGAAAATTTAGTTTTTAATTATGGGTTTTTATGAAAATCCACTTAATTAATGGGAAACATATTTATATTTCAATAGTTTGTTATTATTTATTATTAATGATTTTTATTTATTATTTATAATCATTTATTTCATTATTATATACTACTTTATTTATTTATTATGCTTAAATTATTAATTTTTTTAATAATTAGTTATTAATTATATGAAATTTAAATTAATTTCGGAATATGTTGAAAATCAGACTTCAGTATCAAATGACTAAATATTTTGAAATGGGTTCCCGTTTTAGCTCCGAAACCAATAAAATCAATTCATATGAAATAAAAAATTGTTCTGATAAATAATAATTTGAAAATTATTAATAAGATATAATTTTTTACAATTCAATGCGAGAAATTGAAAATTAAACTTCAACTTCAAATGACCATAACTTTTGATATGGGTGTATGTTTGGGCTCTACGAGATGTAAATAAAATATTTTAAAGTTATATATATTTTATTTACTATAGGTGACATCATTCGTTGGTTTTTTATGGTGCAAATGAATATATGGTCACCAAAATGAGTTTTTTGTTTAGATACCTTGATTTTTAAACAGTTTTCATGACTATAGAATCATTTAAAAAATTCTTTATATACATATTGGGCCATGATTAATTTTATTACACTGATTTACCATCTAATTGATTTAATGGTGTTTTAATTATTGTTTTACCATATTTTAGTGATTTATTACCTATTATAAACATATATATATATATATGATATTCTATACATTTATGAATATTTATTTATAATATATATATACATATTCTATCATTTATCTAAAATTATATAAAATCATATTTATTCTTAGATATTTATGATCAATTTTCATATTTGTCTTCATTTATATAAATTTATAAATAATAATATATATTTTTGTTTATATATTTTAATATATTATGTTGGTGTATATGTATCTATTTACATGTGTTTATAGGTTTTTTTTGATAAAAATATATAAATATATATATGTTTTCATTTTTATTTATTTATATAATATAAATATCTTATATATATTTCTATAAATTTTCACTATAGTAATATATATTTATAATATTTATACACATTTAGAATTATTAATATTAAATAATATATTTTCAAATAAATATGATGTATATATATATATACGTATTCCATTGGCTGGTATGTGAGCCTCTCGATGCTTATATTTAGAGACATATATGAATTTTTATGTAAATACATTTTTATAAGATCTATATGAAAATATTTACTTAAATTTATATGTGATTATATATATATATATATATATTTTCATTGTTTATTTTTTCAAACTTATTATATAATAAATATTAAATTATTAATATTTATTAATTTTAATAATTATTAATTATTTATATAATATATAATTCTATTATATTTATCATTAATTTATTTATCATGTATTTTTAAATTAAAAATCAATAAATTACTTATTTACGTAATTTTTATATAATATTTATTTTATATTGTCACATATTTTTTTATTTATTATTTACTATGTATTATTCATTTAATTCACATTTATTAAATATGTATTTAATATTTATTTACATGTTATTGGTTATATATTGATCTATTTATTATAATTATTTTTTTATTATTTTTTATTAAATTATTTTTATATATTTATGATTAATTTATTTTTTATTACTTATGAGCATGTTAATAATTAAGTAATAATTAAAAATTGATAATTTATTTATAATTTATTAATTTATTAATATTAATTTAGTAATTAAATATTCTAGAATTAGTTGTTATTATTAATTTACTAAATCAGAATATTTTTAATATTTAGTATTAAATATTATTTATAATTTATAATTTATAATTTTAAATATATTATTTATTAATCATTTTTATTTATTAATTTCATAATTGTAAATTAATAATTAATATTTATCTATTACATATTTATTGGGTATGTGTTATTTGTTATTGGTTATTATTTATTTTCATTATTATTTAATATTAGTATTTATATATACATATTGAAATGTATTTATCTGCAATTATATATATTTATATAAAATTATTTTTACTCACCACATGAATAACATGCTGAAGTGGTAATGTACTTCCAGAATAACCAATAGGTAATGTGTTGATATCTAACCCAACACAAATATTTTCTGAATTTCTAGAAGGCATAAATGACATATAAAATCCTCAAATATGCATTCATGTAAGGATAAATAACAAATTACAATAACTAATAATAAATAATTAGAAAATATATTGAAAATAATAACAACAAATAATAATTATTAAATAATAAATAAATATATAATTATTAAAATGTCTTAATAATTATTTTAAAAAATAAAAAATTAACTACTCTCTGAATGATCTAGTACAGTTGTAATTTATTTTGTATATTTTTCTCTATAATGAACTCAATGTATATTTTTGGAAAACACTACAAAATGATTTAGAAGATACATAAACCTATAGTAAATGGAAAGAATGCTACTGCTAAATGTAGTTTTTTTTATAATGAATCATGCTCATGGAAGGGTGGCACAACCATATCCTGTACATGTACCATATCACTAATGGTGTTCTATACACGCACCCTCCCACTCAGGGTGAGATCATATATCGAGTGTCATTCCACATCACAGTGATTACTCTCCTCGCCTAGGGTGGGGTCATATCACATCCTTGACAAATGTCGTCTCACTCAAGATGGTCTAGGCCAATACCTTTTCATTCCATGTGAGGTCATACTCTAATCTCATTACACCCACATCACACTGAACAATCCCATCACATTGAGTGGTACTTATAATGGAAACCGTCCCACTTCCTTCTTACTCAAGTTAGTATCCTTCTTATGTATATCAATCAAGGTATGACCATACATCCAATATCTTCACACCCCCAATACATTGAACACTACCCTCTTGGAAGGTGGGTGTCGCAATAACAACCAGACCACTTCCTTATAACTCATTAATGTGACATGTTGGATCCTTCTCACGCAAATAACTTCCATACATCCAGTTACGTTGTTTTATAGATCACATCAACCACTCTATCATAGTGTGAATCCAACAATAAAAATCTAATCATTACCTCATCACTCAATGTAGGGCCCTGAAGACATCCTCTCACTTATGGTGAGTCCATACACCCAGTTCACGTCGAAAAGTACACACAACGTATATCACACAAATACAAAAAAAAGCATGTCATAATAGCCCATCTCACATGCTTTCCATGATTTAGGCATCGAGGGATTATCTCTTGGTAATCATCTAATACATATTCCTTAAAATATACCCCTTAATACACAAAAGTCCACCCACTGTATGATTATAAAAAATAATCCACACTCATCATCCCATGATGATTAAATAATAGCTAATCCCCACCTGAACCTAGTCTGAATAGGATGGTCCATTTCTTTTTATAATTCTCCCATAAATGCACTAGTCCAAATTAGAATTTTCTATGGGGGTTCTCTAAAGATTTTCATCCTGAGTAAACCCTCCATATCAAACTACACCAAGGCATAAAGGACGTATACCACTCAATGTGAACACCATGACTCCAATCAACCCTTTAGTGGTTATTATCAACCAATGGTATGATGCATGACCATCTCCACCATCATATCTAAGCCTATTACCCTCATCAATAAATATGTACATTAGGTAACCAACCTATTATATTCAATACATATCTTGAATCATGATACCCATCATGTGCTCTTTTATTCCAAATCCACATCCTCTACACCTTGGTGGAATATGCATAGATAAAACCCATAACTCTCAATGGGTAAAAGAGAACATTATCTAACTATAGAAGTCACAATTATACTAAGTCTCATTTCTAAGGAAACTCTTATCCCCCTTATCTTTTACAAAAGCAATAATTTTAATATAGATATGAAAAATTATTCATCAACAGTCATATGTTTTTGTACCATCGACACCAAAAACATCTAGAATGATGTTATGATCCTCCGTTTACGACCAACTAGTCCTTGGGTAATCCTATATTTTCCTTGATTATGCACATGATCCCCAATATTAATATGTAAAATTCAAATAATTATTCCAAATAAATTATTATTAATTATAAAAATCAATAAAATGTGGTATAATCACATACAAAACTACAATAATACATATAATCATCAGCAGAAAACCATGTGTGCTCATCCTCTATGAATCCCCTCTAACATGGATTAGAAAAAACATTATCATTGAGTCTAATTAGGACCATTATTTTTCCAAAATTGTCTTCAAACCCTATCCCAAATCATCAAAAGTAAAAGTTAAATGATGGTGAATAAGAACATAATGTTTATAGGGTTGAACATACCAAAAATATCTTCCTAAACATGCATAAAATAAACGATATGAAAGTGGTATAAAATGGAGGAAGGAGTAGGGGAATAGATATATGAATGGATAACTACCAGTTCCAAATGATCATTATATCATGAAGTACCTGACCTTGAAATGAATCGCTTTAACTGAATTTAAAAAACTAGAAAAAGGTGCACTATTACGTGAATGTAAAAAACATGATATGACTATTTATTCACTGTTTTGTTCACAAAATGACTGAATGTGTCCTGATACAACACCACACACCCTATTTAATTATCTTTTTAGATTAACATTCGAACTAATTACATAAATCTCATCATTTTTTGGAATCTTCAAAATGTATCCCCTTTAGTCGAAGCATGGAACACCACTCCGTAGATTTGAAATCATTTTGTTCTCTAAGACTTCACAATTTGGATTTATCTATTCATGGTGGAACCACCCTTCTCATAGTGTTATCTTTACACATCATAATGTGACACACCCCCTTATAACCCCTTCATTTCATTTTCCACGCTGTCACAAAATTACATTATATTCCCATGAAATTTCACAAATGCATACATAAGGGTATTTAAATTAATATGAATAAATTACAATCATGGTGTGACAAAATATTTCATAGTGAGATAAACATAAGAAATAGTATTTAATTTATAAATACAAAATAAAAAAGGGTTATCATCAAGGAATGATTCCCTATGCCATTACGTCACTCAATAGGTGCCTATTTATTCCACCATTGAATCTCACATAAAAAAAATTGCATGTCATGATAGACATTGGTTGACCTATGACTAACAACATTAATAACCTGGTAACTGATAGTTATAGAATTATAACTTGATAACCCTCTCATTATGAAACAACCCCCACTAATCATAATTTCTTGTGTATCCTATATTAGAAATCCATAACATGGACACCCTGACCCTAAAACAACACTCACTCAAGCACCCAATACATTATATCAACTTCTAAAAACCTTTTGTTTTTTATAGATATCTTATAAACCCTTATATTAAAATTTGATAACCACTCATTAAAAAATAACCTCATAAAAGACCAAATTTTTAAATTTACCGGAAAAATAAATACCCATAATTTTTTGTGTAATTACAAGAGGCCTCTCTAAGGTTGGGTTATATTATTGGGTGTTTGAGTTATATTTGAGTATTATAATTATGATTTGTAGTTTTTTGGGATATAATATGAATATATTTTATTTTAATTCTTATAATGGTCATTATTGAGCTTTAATTCAGTTATTTAGAGTGTATTATAAAATTTAGTTGTTAAGGGAATGTTTTATAAAAACTCATCGTAGTGTGATGGTTTTTCACATATATGGGGAACATGAGGGGAATTGGGGAAACACAATTGGGTCTTTTAATCACCCCTATTTTCCTACTCTAGTGGATGGGTAAACTTGCATGTCATAAAATAGGATAAAGAAATACTTCCTTCTTTACAAGTGTTGGTATATAGAAATTTCATGCGAACTATGATGGATGAGGTATTCCATCGACGAGTTAACATATTGAGATTTTAAATTGCCTTAGAAGAGTTAGTGTATTTCTTTACTGGGAATTTATGATTTGGTTTTCTAATGCGCTCAACATTTGAGTGGTATGCCACTCATATTATTTAGCTTTCTTAAATAATGATTTTCAGTAAAAATGTGTTTTAAAATTCATCATTGACCGAGGTTATGTATATTTTATTTTATATTATTTTGTATAAATATTATTTTATATATATGTTACATACTCATCATTTTGAAATTGTAGTAATAGTTTGTTTGGGGGGATTGTGGATCATGAGGGTAAAGTTTCCACCAATTGTGTATTATAAATCCAAATACGGTATTTTTAGCTATTTGTGATCCTTGGGACTCACCTAAGGCCTATATTCATTTTAAATTGACTTTGATGAGGTCGAGGGGTGATGGGTCGAAGAAGGATGTTACAGATTTAATGAGTTTAAAAAACCATTAAAGGATATCCGACATAATTCAAATATATCGGACTTTAAAATAAGAAATGATTATATGAGAACTTATTAATGGTCTTGTTATCATTATTAAAATAATTTTCTACAATAATAAGTAATATTGGATAGTAAAAAATATATTTTATTTTCATTATTTAATGTTTGATGCATATATTATATAATGTAATATGATAATTATCCTCCCATAGAATGAAATTGAGTTATCCCTAATGAATATTCATCATGGAGAGTTATTGGCCGTGAAAATTGTTTTAGGTTTTCATGAAGAGGATTTCATATAGATATATAGAATATTATCATGAGACATAAAAAGAGTTTTATATTATTGATGTCCCTCTATTATATCACATGGAGCATTATACACCATGTTTTTGGTATAATAGTGGTGCATGTTTCATATTAATATTTTTCCATTTTTAGTTTATAAGTATACCTAGCCCGAGAGCATTAATACTTTTTTACATTTCTTACACAAGCATTGAGGCTAAGAAAATAAGGTGGTTATTAGGTTTGTTTCAGATCATATCAATTTTTAGAGGTTAATTGAGATGATATCCTTCCTCCCATGTCATGAGAATGACCTTTGGTCCCTCTTTTGAGATAGTCTAAGGGAGTGTATCATTATACCTTAATAATTTATATTATGTAGTTATCTTTAAGATTATGGGAATATGATTTTCTCTTCCATAAAAGTGAATGAAATATGATGTATTCGTTGATCTAGTTAATATTTAATAAAATATTTGACAATTTATAACTCCTTTCAAAGGTTATACATACTCTACATGTCATTGTAAATCGATATTACAAATAAATGGGCAATAAAAAAAATTCATCCTTTCATATGATACAGTTTTTATCCATATTTATGATGATATTGGTTTCGGATAGAGATCTCGCTATTTTCCTTGGTAGATTGATTAATTGTTTTTTCATTTCTTGAGTCCTCTATTATTGTACATTTATAAAATTAGGAATTCAAATATTTAATAAAAATTTTAAAATCCCGTGGGACTAAAAATTAAGGGTCATTAAATTGGGAATTTGTTTTACATAGAAAGATGGTTCAAAAGTGTTTACAATTTTTCCAAAAAAAGTTTTAGATGAGTATGAAAATGGTATTATAGTAAATGTGATACCTGGATAATTTTATTATAGCATTCCAAAATGTATTTGGATAATATGAAAAGGGACTTTTGGAAAGGATTTTAGATGTTATTGTATATGATTATTTATAAGGTATAATTATAGAAATAATATGATGAATTTGTGTAGTTATGATATTTTGGTGGGATATGCTAAATGAATAATATGGATTTGGATATATCATAGGGTATCATATATGCATATCATTAATCATGATATATGATATCATAAATATGACTACTCAATTCATATTTATGGAACATGAATATTGTAATGCTTATTAAATTGTATTATTATAATCACAATACACTAAAATTAATCCGGACACCAAATGATAAGTGTTATAATTTTAGTTTTATTCGACATTATCTACAATTTACTATATATTTTATATATGATGATAAGATGGGAGGTGAGTCATTACATTATAGCGATTAATTCATAAATAACTGAATATTGACATATTTGTTGTATAAAAAATGGCTTATTTTATGAAGGCACAGTGAGCATCCCCAATGCTCAAATTATGTGCAAATCACCCTTAGATGGGGTTCATGATATTTTACTAGTATATTTACAAGTAATTTACTAAAAATTAAAAAATAATATACCCTTTTATAATATATACAATTATTTTTTTGTAATGTACTTATAGAAAACACATGGACTAGTTGGTTAATTTAGATAATTATAAAATAAAGGTAGTTAGATATAAAAGAATATTAAAAATAATAAACATTGATAATATAGCCATTTTACAATGACCATTATGATTAGTATATTAAGGGTTTTGATAATTTCAAATTGACAGGGATGAAAGAAGTAATAACCTTGACTAGTTGGATCATACCCAAAGAAGCCTATTTGTTGGAGATACTAAGGATGAATGAATAAATGAAATTTTACTTTGAATAAACCCACACCGATACTGACCAACTAAATCCTGGGAAATATTTTTTTTGGTTGAAGTTTACAAATATCTATATAATTAACCAATCCAAGTATGTTGAATGAACCCATGAAAGAACCACCCCATTAAAAAACCACAAGAGCACAACATACAGTTACAGTGTACATTAGTGTAAAAAGGGCCTCTATATATATGTCCCAATAAAATTATTTTTTTTCATTCTTTAAAATAAATAGTTCTTATATTTATCAATTTTGTTACATTATAAATGAATATATAATTCTACTTTGACATAAATAAAAAAAAATTATTTCTGTGAAATATCTAGTTCTAATTAGGGTAATAATTTTACAATTTTAATAATTTTTGAATTAAATAATATATTCAAAAGTATTATTGTAAAAAAATATTTATTATAATATAAATGACAATTTAATTTAACAAAATCCAATTTAATTTCTATAAGGTTTATAATGATGTTAATGTTGAAAAAAATATTATTTTCAGTGCATGTAGAAATATATTTAAAATCTACAATTATATTATTTTGAATATTATTTTGAATAAATAAATATTATTTTCGAAATCATAACATAAAAAAGATAAAATTGTTATTTTTATAAATTTTTTGAAACAATAAAATTTTTTGGATGAAATTTAATATGGTGTAAATATACGGTATGTATTATGAGATCATAATAGCCTAATAGTTATGAAATAAAAGATATAATGGATATGAAACACCAATTATAGGTTTCCTTTTTAAAATAATTTTTTCATGTTTTTTGATTAATTTTATAAAACCTTAATGAATTCTCCAAAACAATTATTACATTTTAAGGTTTCAAAATTAATTCATTACAAACATGATTCACTTACAGATAACCAATTAGATTATTTTAATATTTTAATTTACCGATATTGTAAAATATAGGAAACAACTCCTCATTGGAAGAAACCATTTTTTATAACCATGTGATGGGTAGTGGTTTTGAATATTTTATCTTATAGAGTACACAACAGATGTTCAAGAATTAATAAAGAATTACCCTCTCATTTACTATAAATGAGAACCAAATATAGCACACCAATTCACTTAAAACCCATTTATAATGGATTTAATATCACTCTACCTCTCTAAGTCCCTCAAAATGTGTTCACATTCTCTTAAGGATAACCTATTCAACTTTTAGAATATCTATCAAAAGGTAAGGGAATATCTCCTCTTATTTTTTCAAGAACATTTTTTATATTGTTCCATTTTAATTCTAATTAATCATGTTGGAATGCATTTTTTCACTCGCCTTTTACAATAAAAATTAGTTAAAAGTAATTATATACCTCTATTGACTCTTATTAAACCCACCCATTTATCATTATGTGTACCCATAATGTTATCAAAATAATCAATCAATTTTCCATTCCAATTTTTTTAGTGAATACCCATCCATATTTACAGTCAATGGTATAAAAAATTATATACATATCCTTAATTTATTGTGATCTTCCTTTTATATATCCCAAACAAATTAATCATGGGCTTATAAGATATGAAATTCATTTCTGTATTGTCTGATTTATGCACGACACTAATAGATGCACAATATATGAATTTGGATTTTGGGTCTAAAATTATATTCTCATCCAATGATTTTGGTATTGGTTTTATCTCATTAGATACCAGGTATAGTGCACAAGTGTTTATGCTTAGAAGACTATGTTATAATGTCTAGATAGTTTTAATTTATCCACCTTTATTTATATTATGTTTTATAATACATCCAAATTCAAATATTTCATTTATGTTATCATCATATATCATGTTTCCATGGAAATGATTATGATTATCATCGCTTTTATGAAACCATGATATTAATTTTTACTAACATGTATTACAATCATTATGTTATTCTCTGATTATTCCATTATTAGGATTTATACAACACCCTTTTCTTAATCACATCCCAAGGTTATCCCATTTAGTTTTAGAAGAGAAGTCGAGTTTTAAGGGCATGTTATGGGGTTTTTAAATAATATTTTGGTAACGTTGATTAAAGTTATTTTTAAATCATATAAATACCTAAATACATAGTTCCTTTCGATATTTAGGGATTGTATTATGCAGGTCATTATGTAACTAATCTTGAATTTATGGGTTTTAATGAAATGGGTTTTCATTGTTTGTATTAGGGAATGATCTAGTTAAATTTGGGGATTAGGATTAGAAATATTTATAAAATTCAATATAGAAAATAATAATCATAGGAAACATTAAAAAATTATGGTAATGTATAGTGTTAGTGGTTCTAATAAAAAAACCTCTCTGGATACAACTTGGGGATATTTCGTTGGCATAGTTGTACATTGGGGTAATAACAAATAAAAGGATGAATTGGGTATCACAATGATCTTCACTGGGTGAATAATATAGTGGACTTGTGAAAAAAACGAGTTCACACTTCTGAGGGATATTCTTTGGTATATTTACATGATCCTAATGAAAAATCATAGAAGTAATACAAAATTAAAAGAAAATTATATCTTATTAAATAGACTATCACGACCCATCCCCTAGGGATCATGGCTTGAAAACCCCATGCCCGACATCCATAGGCCAAGAGTTGGTGACTATAACTGGAGAGGTTTATCCATAAAAGTGGAAGTCATTGCTTTTAAACCAATACAAACACAAATTATATGAACAAAAAATATGCAACCATGAAGTAAAACTGCAACAATAAAAGTGTATAAAAAATGTAAAGTTCCAGAATGCAAGCTCAACTGAAAGACGCAACTACAACAGAAATCATCTCTTGAGATCATCCATCATGGATCCTACCTAAAGGGTAGGTACATATTTTCTCCACAGCTCTCCACATCAACCAGTCACCTCTGTACACCATCATGTCATTGCTCTTTGAGACTCAGTCAAAGCTTCATGTCATCTTCCCAAGACACAACAAGGTGAGAACGAAGCAGGTGTAGGGTTGAGTATAAAAATACCCACTAGGGACCCTAATACCCTGGAAGGTCTCTAATAATTCTACAAAGGAAAACCACAAGGCATGATATAAATCACAATGAAAAAAGCAAAAGACTCATCTCAAACCAGGTAAACAACTATGTGTCTGCGAATAGAGATTATAAGTCTTACGATATATAATTTTATTCAAATTATTTGTATCCAAAACTAAACCATGTATAAGTTGTTCCATTGTCGATCCTCATAGGGTCTTATGTTTCTCATCCTCAACGGACTTTTCTAAGGTTGGTCCTCATCTAATCTCACACTACTGATCCACACAGGGTCGCTATAATGCTGATCCACATAGGGTCATGATAATGTTGATCCACACAGGGTCGCTATAATTCTAATCAACACAGGGTCGATGTAACTCCTAACCACACAAGGTCACTATAATGAGGATCCACAGAGGGTCTCTATAATGTTGATCGACTCAAGGACGCTCTACAATTGAGAGCCATCCACAAGATTCTCTACACCCAGTGCACTTGAGTTATGTAGTATCAACTCCTCCATATAGCAGTCATGCCTCATTTGGAATGAAGTTTCACAAAGAAGTATACGAAAGGACTTCCGTGTCATAAGGGTATGAACACGATAGACGACGTGTTAATCAGATGCACAGTCTGTGAGTTATATGCATTTTGTTGTCAAGGTACCCGTTGGATTCAGGTTCGATTCAACCTGACTGTACTCCAAATTTCTCCAAAACTAAGTTGGATTATCTCAAAATGACATTATCATTACAATGATTCCATCCCCATATACGGTTTATTAGATGGACGTCTGGTTTGTGAGATATGACCTTTTAAGCATATATGGGCCGGAAAGAGGTCCGGGTCCGATCCAACCTGGTCGGTCCAACCCGACCAACCCCAACATGGGAAAACCTGACCTGCTACATGTGACCTGACCTGGTCTGGGTCTGACCCATCCAAACCCAAAACTTATGGGATGACCAGAGGGGGTAGTGCTGTGGAGTCAGCCCACTGGGCCATGGCCCTACCCGGACCACATCAGCTGAGTACGGCCCACCCAGGCGACCCAGCCCAATGGCTGGCATGGTCCGCCAGTCAAGCGACCCTGTAGGTTCACTTCCCCTTATTGAATGTAAAAGATGTTAGGGGTATTAAATTAGGGGTTCCACATGGCACCACCCTCCTATCAGTGAGACCCATGGGGCACGGGTCCCCTTCACCTCTGCTACAACTTTGAAGCCACGACCTCCTCACCAAAGCACGCGACGGTGGACCACCTTCCACCAATGTGGTCAACCGAGAGTTATCCACCCCTACTACTATCATGTATCGATGCCGCGGACCGTGACATTGTGATTCCCACTACCACCATGGATGGATGATTCTAGCCATTGTCGCCTCCCTCTAGTTCCGGTCACTGGCACCACCCTGCCGGAGGACATTTCACAAGCCACCTGGTGAGCTCCGATTGTCCGTTTTCCCTTATGAATGTGTCTATGAGCCTCCCTGGATTCTTTTATCACAGCATGCCTCCAGGATTCAAAATTTTGTCGAGTTGAAAAATCTCCAATGAAGAACATGACAAAAAAAGTGGAAGTGGGTCCGAGCGTTGTTCATTTGGACCACCCCTCCACATTTTCATCAAAACAAGTGGGTAGAAATTTATTTGAAATAGATGAAGTAATAATTCCACCATTAATCATTATATTATCGAACATGGAAAAGAAAAATAATCTCTTTAATTTAAATAAAATCCATAACTCAGAATCAGAGGTGACATCATGATTGCAGAAGAAGAATCCAGACTTGATGAATCCACATGCATTCGTCGAGCCCAGATCGATTCATCCAACATTGTCATCCAAGCTTCCATTCTTCGTTGGTGGAAGATGCCGCAACAATTTGTCAGAGGTTTCTCACATCAGTTTCAAAAGCCCAAACCCAATCCTCATATAAATAGAGGGGCAAAGGTGGTTAACACAATAAGAGAATAATGAGGTTCATTAATTAATGAACTTGTTATTTCCAAACAGTTCGGTTACCAAACTAAAGAGTCATGCCATTAAATGGATTGAAAAATCAGCAGTCCCACCACTACTGATTAAACATTTTGTAGAATAATAAAATAACAATTTTATGTCATTTTATTATTCTTTAAAAAGTCTGAAAATTAATTTTTTCTCATCATCTACTACATTTGATGTTAATCCTCCCTTCAATGAATCCGGTTACTGCAGATTCAACGGTACTGTTAGATTTTTAATCTGAGATTCAGTTAAAATGACTAATAATGCCACCCACAAGTTTAAAAAATTATATGGAATTTAAGGGTCTTTACATTCTCCCCACCTTATATCTATTCATACCTGAATGCTACAACAAAACTAAGGGAATAAATGGGGGTACTGATCAGGTATCTGCGCCTTCTGCTCCTATGTGCTCTACTGGGGGTACTTATGCTGCCAACGAACTCGCACCCAAGGAATCGACTGCCTAATAACAACACACCTTTTAATCCTCTATCTCCACCAGGAAATTTGAATATGTTTCCCCATAATCAATGTCGAGCTCTCTCTAGTTGATAATGTGCGATGGATCATAGACGTACCTCCTCAGCTGTGACACATGGAAACAATTATGCACCTAGTGCATCAGTGGGGGAAGAGATAGATGGTATGCCACCTCACCTACTCTTTTGAAGATCTGGAAAGGTCTGATGAACCTCATAGAAAGCATTCTATGCCAGCCAAATCTCCACAAACATTTACAATGAGAGACCTATGTGAAGACTTGGTCTCCCTCCTTGAACTCCAAGGGTCTTCTTCTTCTATTGGCATAAGATTTTTGCAAGATTAGTGCAGTCTTCATCCTCTCCTGGATAATATACACCTTTTTCATGGTAGCCTGTACCAACTCTAGACCCATAAGTGATGACTCCCCTGGGTCTGTCCAGTATATATGTGGTCTGCAAGGTCGCTCTGACATGGGATGAAATGGGGCCATACAAATGGTGGAATGATGAATGTTGTTGTATTATAACTCCCCTAGTGGTAATTGTTCCTCCCAACTATAGCTAAAATCAAGGAAATAAGCATGAAAAATGTTCTTGAGTGTCTGAGTGGTCCTCTTTGTTTGACCATCTGTCTGAGGACGAAAGGATGTGCTTAGGCATAATTAAGTCCCGAACACCTCCTGTAATCTCTTTCACAAGAAGGATGTAAAACGAGCATAAAAATATGAGACAATCGTTGATGAAACCCCGTGAAGTCGTTCAATCTCATGTTTGTAGAGACATCGCAAGAACTCTTCTGATCCCTGCTCTCATATGGGTTGAATGTTTTTCGATGTGGTGAGTCGGTGAACAATCAACAAGATGAAATCATTGCCCCTTCACGAACATAGTAACCCTGTCACGAAGTACATGGATAGACCATCCCACTTCCATTATGACACCTCATGTGGCTGTGCTAAACCTACTAAAACCATAGGCTCAGCCTTCATATACTATCTAGGGAGGTAGCTGGAGACAAAATTTTCCACCGCTTTCTTAATCCATTTCCACTAGTACTGACACCAAATGTCCCTATAAATCTTCACCACACCAGGATGTACCGCCAAAGGGGATGTATAGAACTCCTTCAATACATCATCTTGTAGTATCACTAATACCCGGGTGAGTACTCTAAATTGGATGACATGCTCCCCACATTCATAAAATCCATCAAGATCATGTCTTGAGGATATCTGAGCACTTTAGGTCTCACAGTCAACATCCCCAAGTTGTTCCTCCCTGACTCATTAACAAAGTGCAAGAGTAACTATCGTAGAATGAAGGTAAGTTGTTTCATTATTATCCACGAAGGATAACTACAATGCATATAGCTTATTTTTCACCTCACTCAGCTACTGTAGACCAAACATCCTACTGAGTGTGAGTGGTACAATGTTCCCCTTCCTATGAGTGTAGACTATCTTCATGACATTTTCTTAAAGTAGCTCTAGACAACACTGTTTTCACAGGTTCAGGTCCTTCCATTAGAAGATATACATGAGAATCTTGTGGTCATATTATACTTTAAAACATTCTCACATCAAGTAGTGTCACCACATCATCAACGTAAAGACCAATGATGATAACTCCAGGTGATGGGTAGCATAGTTTTCCTCATGTTGTCTCAACTTTCATGAGGCATAGGCTATCACTGATCACTCCTTTATCAGGACACAACCTAGTATGGTGCCTTATTTGTTACAATAGACTAAATTCCAAACTCCCTCTTTTGGTAGCCCCAATATGGGGGCACTCTCCACTATCTACCTCATTGCCTGAAAACTTTGTTTCCATCTCTCCATCAACATGTTTGGTTTTCCCTTATTTTTCAAAGATGTAAAGGGTGAATAAACTCTATAAATGTTAGGAACAAATATTCTGTAGTACCCAACCAAACCCAAGAAACTCTACACCATGGTCACACTTTTGGGAGGCTCCCAAGAAAGCTCGTCCTCTTTCATCGCCACATACACTGCAACTCCAGCGTCTGAGATAAAGTGTCATTGGAATTAGACCCCCCGTATCCATAATTGGATCTTTGAGAGCATGACATAATGTTGGTTCTTTTGGAGTGTATCTGGATCTATCTATAGGTGTGTGGCATGAACTTTCTCTCACAACGAGTACATGAAGATTTCTTCAATGAAGACCACCATGAAGCAATCAAGGTAATGCTTGAATATTCGATTCATGTGTCCCATGAACTCTTTCGGAGCATTGGTTACATCAAAGTTAATCACCAGAAATCATAGTGGATCTAACGACATCTAAAGATTATCTTTGGAATGTCCTAATATCGTACTCTGAGTTTATGATAACCAGATCTGATATCTATCTTTGAAAACCTTAGAGCTCACATCAGCTGGTCTAAGAGTTCATCAATCCTCAAGAGTGGATACTTATTCTTCATGGTAATTGGGTTCAGGAATTGATAGTCCATAGAAACCCTCAGACTCCCATCTGCACTCTTGGAAAACAAAATCAAGGATGCCATAGGAAAATAATGGGCCTTATGAACCCATTATTCTAAAAGTCCCACAACTGTACCAGTAACTCACGAAGCTCTATGGGAGCCATCTGATATGATGGTGTAGATATCGGCGCCATCCTAGGGTACAGGTTCAAGTTGAATTATACCTCTCTATGAAGAGGTAGTCTTTAAAAATCATCAGGAAAGATATCAGCATACTGGTCCACCACTATAGGATACCTCGCACACCTCACATCAACTTCTCTTAGGGTAAAGCTTTCTAACTAATGAGTGATTGGATGAACCCTCCTCCGAGTAATTCCATCATATGATGAAAATGTTCCCTTCTCATCGGTGAAGGAAACCCTGATCCCATTCTCATAGATACAACACACAATGCACATAAAACAGTCAATTTGAGTATGGACCGTGGAAAACCAGTACATACCCAAGATGACATCATAAAGCCTTAACACTGCTATTAGATGATCACATCCTAAGATATTTCCTCCTATATTAAGATCACAATACCAAAACCAAGGTGTAATAGTCAAATCCTATCCCTTAGGAGTCACTATAACTAAGTACTGAGCCAATGGCTCTTCTAGAATATCCGACATCTGAAAAAAACCATCGCAATGAATGTGTGACTGGCACATGTGTCTATAAGTACAGAAGATAGGTTAGAGTATACACAAATCATACCTCTATTAATCTCCAAAGAACCATGGCTAGAATACTCAGCTGCCTAAAAATATGATCGTCCCTATCCTCCTCTTACCTGAGGTTGGGGTGGACCACTAGGAGGTTGTGGTGGAAGAACCAAAAATCACCACCCACCACCCACTACACATGATACTCTTCTGCCATGTCTGCCACCCACAATCCTCCTCACTTGAATCTATGCCTCTGCCTCAGTGGTCCCTCAACCATCTACTGATTTTCACTATGGCAGGTCGGGTAGTAACGAGAATTGTGTCCATACCTATAGTAAGTGAAGCACAATCTTTTCCTCTGTTGGCTTGTTGTACCTCGTGAGCTCTACACCTCTAAACATACATCCTGGGGTCATCCTTCTAAATGTATGGACCTCTTGGTCCTCTGAGTCATCTACCTACTACCTGATGAAGTTGACTCAGCTACCTGTCATCTGGTGGTGGCTCTCACCATTAGTGCCTTCTCATCTATGGCGTTGTCTACCAATAATTCTTGCTCGAGCACTCCATCCTATGTCAGGATATTGAGAGACACCATCAATGATATGATATCTTTCTGAAGACCCTGTTCAATGGTCTAGGCCCTTGAGAAAGGGTCATGTACCATGTTGGTGGTGTAGCACAAGAGGTCAGTGAATCTCGCCGAGTACTAGGATTCTGTCAGGCTTCCATACTATAAGTGTAGGAGCTCCTACATAAGTACAAAGCATAGAGTCACTGGAACAGACACTACCCTGAAGTGGATCTCAAATTCCATCTAGGTGATGGCCACATCCTCATGTAACTAGTGTGTCAGGATCCACCATCAACCTACTGTGCCCTAGAAGAGAATAGAAGATAGGATCCCAATCTGATCTGTTTGTGTTCCAACTAGGCAAGAAACTCTATCCACATCCTCCAGCCAATCGTCAGCTTCCTAAGGATCTGCCCCACCTCGAAACCTCGGTGACCTCTACTGATGGAACTCGTGAAATGTGCTCAGTCGGCGTGCACCATCGACTAGTGGGGATGGTGATTACCCCTTTCCATTGGGTGGTGGTGTTGCTGGTGCACCACCCAAAGGTTCCATCATCGTAAAAGAGCAATGCCTCGAAGCCTCATTGCTCAGTGGGCCGACAACATGAACTCTCATTAGAATCCTAACTGGATCATTATCTGGAGGCATCCTAAAAATAAATCGGTGATCCACAGTAAACAAGTCACTCCAAGAGAGCTGAATCAAAAGAGATCAAAAGTAAAAAATTTTCTAAACACATGCAATCAGTGATTTTATGCACTGTGTCAGAAATACGAATTCAGGGTCTTGGTGAATAAATACGTCGGCTGCTGCACTAACACTGGACTCCACAAACTGAAAACCACACTCAAAACGCATAACACTCTTGATCTATTTAAAATATCAGAGTCTTAGTTCTTCGGTAGAACCAAATCCTCTTATATGAATTTGTCACGACTCGTTTCTCACGGCCCATGCCATGAAAACCCCTTGATCTCCTTCCATTGGCTATTGGTTAGCGACTAACATCATAAAGGCATATCTGTAAAATGGGAAATCATTTCCTTTAAACAAGTAAAAACACATAGTCCAAGAACACACACAGATGCATCCACGAAGTAAAACTGCAGTTGGAAAATTTTATACTGAATGTAAATGGTCGAAATAGACGCCTAACTGAATGATATAACTACAACAGAAAATAACCCCTGAGATCTTCCACCACGGATCCTACCTAAATGGTAGGTAAAGTTCATCTCCCCAGCTCTCCCTATAAAAAAACCACCTGCATACAACATTAAGTCATGGATCCTCGAGACACAGTCAAAGTAGCTTGTTGTCTGCACAATGCACAACAATGTGCGGGTGAAGCCCACACAGGGGTGAGTATAAAAATACCCAGTAGGGACCTCGAGACCCCTGAAAGTCTCTTATAATTCTACAAAAGAAAACCACAAAGCATGATCTTAATCGAATATCACAACGAAAAAGACTCTGATTATACAAGTTTTACAACTCAGTGTTCGGGAATAAAGATAAATAGTCTTAAGCTATGTCATATTATTCCAATATGATGTTTCCACAACTGAACCATGGATAA